>OW388297.1:72563987-75204304 GCA_936450465.1 Gibbula magus | reverse complement strand
CAGGTATTACTTTATCTATATGCTTGAGGATACATAGTTAACCATCGAATGTTTCCCACCTACAGGCACAAACATAGAGCCATTGGCCTATGGAGCTCATAAGGTATTACTTTATCTATATGCTTGAGGATACATAGTTAACATCGAATGTTTCCCACCTACAGGCACAACATAGAGCCATTGGCTATGGAGCTCATCAGGTATTACTTTATCTATATGCTTGAGGATACATATTTAACCATCGATGTTTCCAACCTACAGGCACAACATAGAGCCATTGGCTATGGAGCTCATCAGGTATTACTTTATCTATATGCTTGAGGATACATAGTTAACCATCGAATGTTTCCCACCTACAGGCACAACATAGAGCCATTGGCTATGGAGCTCATCAGGTATTACTTTATCTATATGCTTGAGGATACATAATTAACCATCGATGTTTCCACCTACAGGCACAACATAGAGCCATTGGCTATGGAGCTCATCAGGTATTACTTTATCTATATGCTTGAGGATACATAGTTAACCATCGAATGTTTCCAACCTACAGGCACAACATAGAGCCATTGGCTATGGAGCTCATCAGGTATTACTTTATCTATATGCTTGAGGATACATAGTTAACCATCGAATGTTTCCCACCTACAGGCACAACATAGAGCCATTGGCTATGGAGCTCATCAGGTATTACTTTATCTATATGCTTGAGGATACATAGTTAACCATCGATGTTTCCAACCTACAGGCACAACATAGAGCCATTGGCTATGGAGCTCATCAGGTATTACTTTATCTATATGCTTGAGGATACATAATTAACCATCGAATGTTTCCCACCTACAGGCACAACATAGAGCCATTGGCTATGGAGCTCATCAGGTATTACTTTATCTATATGCTTGAGGATACATGTCATAGTTAACCATCGGATGTTTTCCCACCTACAGGCACAACATAGAGCCATTGGCTATGGAGCTCATCAGGTATTACTTTATCTATATGCTTGAGGATACATAGTTAACCATCGAATGTTTCCCACCTACAGGCACAACATAGAGCCATTGGCTATGGAGCTCATCAGGTATTACTTTATCTATATGCTTGAGGATACATAGTTAACCATCGAATGTTTCCCACCTACAGGCACAACATAGAGCCATTGGCTATGGAGCTCATCAGGTATTACATTATCTATATGCTTGAGGATACATAGTTAATCATCGGATGTTTCCCACCTACAGGCACAACATAGAGCCATTGGCTATGGAGCTCATCAGGTATTACATTATCTATATGCTTGAGGATACATAGTTAACCATCGGATGTTTCCCACCTACAGGCACAACATAGAGCCATTGGCTATGGAGCTCATCAGGTATTACTTTATCTATATGCTTGAGGATACATAGTTAACCATCGGATGTTTCCCACCTACAGGCACAACATAGAGCCATTGGCTATGGAGCTCATCAGGTATTACATTATCTATATGCTTGAGGATACATAGTTAACCATCGGATGTTTCTCCACTACAGGCACAACATAGAGCCATTGGCTATGGAGCTCATCAGGTATTACTTTATCTATATGCTTGAGGATACATAATTAACCATCGATGTTTCCCACCTACAGCACAACATAGAGCCATTGGCTATGGAGCTCATCAGGTATTACATTATCTATATGCTTGAGGATACATAGTTAACCATCGAATGTTTCCCACCTACAGGCACAACATAGAGCCATTGGCTATGGAGCTCATCAGGTATTACATTATCTATATGCTTGAGGATACATAGTTAACCATCGAATGTTTCCCACCTACAGGCACAACAGGTTCTTTAGATTTCTCTCCACAAAGAAACCTCCAAACGACATGAGTCCGTATCCCAGTAGATGTACTATTTTGCAACTTGTCCTCCTCGGTAAACGGTCGATGTTAATCAAACTGGTCATACAATAGTCATAAACGTGTATATCTTTGTCAAGTAGCATATTTAACAAGCAGACAGAGTCGGTTGTATCCCCCGCCAAGTTGGAAATACAAACTGACAAATACAAACATCATGGCACTTGCACCATAAGGCACATCTACACATGATGATTGTTCCACATTCCAAATTTCGTTGAGTCATGCCTTACGATTTTTTAGAACGAAAATGAAAACGGAAGTCCAAATTGCGTTTCCATGGAAACGGGGGAAAATAAAAATGCGAAAAAGTAAAACTATCAAAATGTTCACCTACACATTGTTTCACATGCCAGGTTTCGTTGAGCTATGCCTTAGTTTAGTTCTGCCTCGAAAACGATTTCGGGACGGGTGAACAGTAGGACGGACAGAATCCATTTCAATATCCCCGCCCCGGGATAATACATATTCCTACAACGCAGTTACAAACGTAACGAAATGACGATATCCCTAAACGTAGTGTCCTCTTTGGTTTTAGAAACTGTCAATCAAGAATAACAAAGATTGGTCTTATTTGAAGTAACAAGTTTATTTAAAAGAATATCGTACGCGGGAGTTCAATATTATGTAACAACATAATAATAAATAATCATACTATACTGAACCGCAAAAGACGTTTTAAAGATTACAGTTTCTGTTTGCACGTAGAGTACACATGGTTACCATTGCAAAGTCAATGGTATCAGTTCGCGAAAACGCACGTCACATGTTGTCATGGTAAAATGATCTGCATTAGCCTAGTAAAATTCAAATCGCTCGACTTGCTCTGTGAAAATGACCACAAATTGTGACTCCAGCCTCAATGTTTAAAAAGTTAATGCTTGGCCAAGAGAACGTGAAATTTTCAGAAATTTGGATATTGGTCGATGGCATTCTGAACAGTTTGCAAGGACTGTAAATGTGCTCGTTGAACACCTTGGTACCGAAAAAGAATGCAATACCTTGACGTTTTACCAAAATGAGGCCCATAAAACCATTCTGAATTATATTCAAAATGACGTCATAATGTCAAATCAACATCAGTAAAGACATGTATTTGGCATCAAACAACTTCAAGGGAGTGTTCGCAAAAGTTCCAAATACATTTAAAAGCCCATTGGGCCCGTCATCATCTGAACAGAAACGTGGCTGTTTTCCCAGAGAATGACTATGACACAAGATAATCCTTTGCAGAAGTTCTACACCAGTATTGACGTTTCGTTATGCCTGCGTGCTGTCCAACACGTTATTAACATCATGTCAACAAAATGTGAATGCTCTGATATTATCAAATTGCTTAACCCAGCGTTATCCATAATTACGAAATTGTTAGTGGAGTGGCGTTTCTTTTGCTTTTCAGTATATATAAATGATATTATATGTTCGAGTATTTATACTTTAAAGGGGCAGTAGCACGTTTTTTCGCTCAAATAAGTCGATGAAATGTATTTGAAAAATAAATAATGTCACCAGTAGTAAAACCCCTTCTCTCTTCGGAAAATCAAGTTAAAAAATGAGTATGCGTGGTTCCGTTAAGCCATGGGAATCGTTTTATTCATTCGAAATAATAAAATGTGTTCACAATAAAATGGCCGCCATGCAATTTTTGCTTTATACGCAACACCGTTATTACCACTACGGATAATTGGTTTGTGATATACTATCTTTTACCCTCTAAAGTAAATATAAATGACATAAACTATCATTATAAATGGGAAATTTGAAGAAATGAAATGTGCAAAAAAACGTGCTACTGCCCCTTTAAATGCTCAATATTGTTAGCTTGATGAATTATAGGATGTAGAATCAAAACACCCGATTGAATCAGATTCCTAAATTCCTAAATTTCATTGTGTATTACTAAAGCTGTTTCATGCGACTAGCAATTGTGTATCACTACAGCTTTGTTTCATGCGACTAGCAATTGTGTATTACTGGACCGTTACACTGAGCATCTCCACCACATGAGGAGACAATCGTCTTCATCTCGGTTAAGTTATTTCAGACAGACATTTACTGTACTTGAGCCTGGATGTTTTTGACAACGCCTACGTTATATAAGGTCACACATATAAAACATAAGTGCTCTCTATTCTAAATATTCACCTTATTATCAAGTGAACGGGAACGGGTGGAGCTTTGGTCTGCATATACAATTGAGAAGAGTCCGGTTTATTAAGAAACAAACGAGAGAGAATTTTGACACCATTAATAACAATTATTCCCACTGAATTTCAGATATATTTCAGACAGATGGTGTTCATTAGTCCATTTGATGCATATCCTTATCTCTTGGGTTTCAAATTTAGGTCAGACAAATGATGGATTGATCAGAATCACTTCCGCTTCATACGGAAGTTCCCTATCACACCTCTGCATGATGAACTCACGACGTTAACATTGCAAACAGACGATTCGTGAGTAAGAAAACGTCTCTACCATAAAGATATCCATCGCACAATCTTACAGCACCACAATGTTCAAGAATATTTGAACCAGATGATGCCAGGGACTGTTGTGCCTGACCCGTCTATCTGGTAGAGGCTACATGTACCTCCGGACAAGGAGAAGGCAGAGCACGTGCCTAGTGCCTCACACAGGTGCGCGCATTCACCCCGGTCAGTCCCGGAGGAGGAGTGGAGAAGACTGTATACGTCAGGACTATCCAACTCCTGGAGGAAACCTGAGGCTATATGTCTGCAGTCGTAGTGAAGGGATATTATTGCTGCTGCTAAAGTTTGAGGAGGAGATGGAGTAATGGATGTGGATGAACTTGAGTATATCGCTGAACTAGTTTGGGATGAGGTTGAAGTAGAACTCGACGTTGAAGGTGATGTGGTAGAGCTAGAAGTGGGTGAAGTGGACGGTGAGGTAGTTGAAGCAGACGTTGAAGGGGATGTTGTTGAACTAGAAGTGGATGAACTAGACGTTGAGGGTGATGTGGTTGTACTAGAAGTGGATGAAGTGAACGATGAGGTTGCTGAAGTAGACGTTGAGGGTAATGTGGTTGTACTAGAACTGGATGAAGTAGACGGTAAGGTAGTTGAACTAGACGTTGAGGTTGATGTGGTTGAACTAGAACTGGATGAAGTGGACGTTGAGGTTGCTGAGGTAGACGTTGAGGGTGATGTGGTTGTACTAGAAGTGGATGAAGTGGACGGTGAGGTGGTTGAACTAGACGTTGAGGTTGTTGTGGTTGGACTAGAAGTGGATGAAGTGGACGATGAGGTGGTTAAACTAGTAGTAGATGAAGTCGAGGGTGAGGCAGTTGAAGTAGAAGTAGATGAAGTAGATGTTGAGGATGTGGTTGAACTAGAACTGGATGAAGTGGACGGTGAGGTAGTTGCACTAGACGTTGAGGGCGATGTGGTTGCACTAGAAGTGGATGAAGTGGACGATGAGGTAGTTGAACTAGACGTTGGGGTTGATGTGGTTGGACTAGAAGTGGATGAAGTGGACGGTGAGGTATTTGAACTAGACGTTGAGGATGATGTGGTTGAACTAGAGGTAGATGAAGTCGAGGGTGAGGTGGTTGAAGTTGACGTTGAGTGTGATGTGGTTGAACTAGAAGTGGATGAAGTGGACGATGAGGTTGCTGAACTAGACGTTGAGGATGATGTGGTTGAACTAGAAGTAGATGAAGTCGAGGGTGAGGTGGTCGAAGTAGCAGTAGATGAAGTAGACGTTGAGGGTGATGTGGTTGGACTAGAAGTGGATGACGTGGACGGTGAGGTTGCTGAAGTAGACGTTGAGGGTGATGTGGTTGTACTAGAAGTGGATGAAGTGGACGGTGAGGTCGCCGAAGTAGACGTTGATATTGATGTGGTTGGACTAGAAGTGGATGAAGTGGACGGTGAGGTTGCTGAAGTAGACGTTGAGGGTGATGTGGTTGAAGTAGAAGTAGATGAAGTAGATGTTGAGGATGTGGTTGTGAATGAAGTGGACGGTGAGGTAGTTGAACTAGACGTTGAGGTTGATGTGGTTGGACTAGAAGTGGATGAAGTGGACGGTGAGGTTGCTGAAGTAGACGTTGAGGTTGATGTGGTTGGACTAGAAGTGGATGAAGTGGACGGTGAGGCAGTTGAACTAGACGTTGAGGTTGATGTGGTTGGACTATAAGTGGATGAAGTGGACGGTGAGGTCGCTGAAGTAGACGTTGAGGGTGATGTGGTTGTACTAGAAGTGGATGAAGTTGACGGTGAGGTGGTTGGACTAGACGTTGAGGTTGATGTGGTTGGACTAGAAGTGGATGAAGTGGACGATGAGGTAGTTGAACTTGACATTGAGGGTGATGTGATTGAACTAGAAGTGGATGAAGACGAGGGTGATGTGGTCGAAGTAGAAGTAGATGACGAAGACGTTGAGGGTGATGCGGTTGAACTAGAAGTGGATGACGAAGAGGATGAGCTTGTTGAAGGAGATGTTGATGTTGATGTGGTTGAACTAGAAGTAGATGAAGTAGATGAAGTTGAGGGTGAGGATGATGTGGTTGAACTAGAAGTAGATGAAGTCGAGGGTGAGGATATTGTGGTTGAACTAGAAGTGGATGAAGTCGAGGGTGAGGTGGTTGAAGAAGACGTTAAGGTTGATGTTGTTGAACTGGAAGTGGTTGAAGTCGACGGTAAGGTTGTTGAAGTAGACGTTGAGGTTGATGTGGTTGAACTAGAAGTAGATGAAGTATATGTTGAAGATGATGCTGTTGAACTAGAACTTGATGAGGTGGACGATGAGGTAGTTGAACTAGACGTTGAGGTTGATGTGGTCGCACTAGAAGTGGATGACGTGGACGGTGAGGTTGCTGAATTAGACGTTGAGGGTGATGTGGTTGTACTAGAACTGGATGAAGTTGACGGTGAGGTAGTTGAAACAGATGATGAGAGTGATGTGGTTGAACTAGACGTTGAGGTTGATGTGCTTGTACTAGAACTGGATGAAGTGGACGGTGAGGTAGTTGAAGTAGACGTTGAGGGTGATGTGGTTAAACTAGAACTGGATGAAGTGGACGGTGAGGTAGTTGAAGTAGACGTTGAGGGTGATGTGGTTGAACTAGAAGTAGATGTAGACGTTGAAGGTGATGTGGTTGAACTAGAAATAGATGAAGTCGAGGGTGAGCTTGTTGAAGTAGACATTGCGGTTGATGTGGTTGAAAACGTAGAAGTTGAACTTGTAGTTGAGGATGAAATTGAAGATGCTCTTGATGAAGATGTTAATGCTTCCGTTGATGATATATAATCTTGGGGAACAGTTAAGGTGGAGGAGATTTCTGCAATTGAAAATGGTTTGATTTTCTTTTAGTAAGTTTTAAAAATATATAACATTTTCTCTGTCAATTTTGAATGCATTGACAAAATAGTTGTCACGAAAGACACATAACATAGTATATCAACATAGATATTATACTTCAACGATATGATAATGATTTCAAAGAAGAGCAATACCGCATACATGATTTACTTCGCTTTTACATATTCTTCAGTATAAATCTTGTGCTTCTTCTGTGACGTTGCGTTCTTAATACGACAACCGCTTGTAGCCAGATTATGCTTGACGGTTGACATTTTTGTCAATTTCCGAGGTGGTTTTGGTAACTGCATACCACGTTCATGACACCCATCGTTAAATAGCATATTCCTAACTCAAGCTCGGCAAATACCAAACAGAAGGTACTTTTAGTTCAAATAATTTGACAAATCCTATATTCAAATTAACGTATCTCCCACAAAGCAAGCGCAGAGCCCTGTAGCCAATTCTTAAACAAAGCCTACTTTTGACTGTAGTGCAACAATCACTAAGCTTTTCGGGGACTGGTAGTTTCTCTCTTACCTTCACAAGTTGGCAAGGTCCCGTACTCATAGCTGGATTTCCACTTGCCGTCTCTGTCACACAGAAGAAGACCCGTCCCAGGGGATGTAGTTATGTACCCCACCGCGCACCTGTACGATACCTGGTCTAGGTAGCTCATACCCGTTACACCCGTCAACTCCATACCCGGATGGGAGGGCGGTGCTCCACAACTTACTGCTACAACAAACAAGCACATGGATGTATTAACTAGTTAACATATACATTAAACGTTAAACTCAGTTAACATATATATACTTGATATGTCTTACATTTACACGATATAAATGGTTCACTCCTATAAGCGTTTTGAGAAAGCTAAAAATCATAATAGATGTTGTTTGAGATTAAAACATTACCAACGATAAAATATGTAAGAAAGTAAATATGTATTTATTTTTATAAAAATCATCACCACATAACTAATTGAATGCAATCGGGGAAAGCTTTTCAACACTTGGACTGTACATGTATGAGTCATTCTAAAAAAAGTGGACAATTCCTGTCCTCAATATTGTACCTGGTTTATTTCAGCCATACAGTTAGAATCAAAATGAATGTTATATATAGTATTAATATTATTATTATCAAGAAAGTGATACCCAAACGATGTTAGTATCTACACCGAAACTCGCAACCTATACATGTACGGTCCAATATATATATTGAACATATATATATATACATATATAACGTTATGGACACATGGACGTCTAGCGGCGTAATACCGAACATACAATCTCTATTAAACTGACGTGAAAGCGGACAATGTAAAGACGTAAGTCTGAAGTAAATACTCACATGATCTGAGTGCACAGGAGTACGGACACATGGCGAGGACATCTCCGTCGGTGCAGTCTCCGGATCTGACGACGTCGGTACAGGTGCACGCCTCGTCCTTACCCTCGGAGCCTGTTTGTATGTCAGGGAAATGTCAGGAAAATCACGAACAGAGGTTATTTTATATTGATAATGAAAAGATCCCTTTAGACCCTTACAGAATGATTTATTTCAATCGCAAAAATAACGATGTTGAAAATGATTGTGATGATGATGATGATGATGTTGATTTTTATTATTTTGATGATGATAATTTTGACAAAGACGACGTCGATGATGATGATGATGATGATGATGATGATGATGAACTTGAATGAATGATAATTATGATGACGACGTTAATAACGGTTATACCAATTAGAAGAACTGTTGAATAGAACTGTTGAGAATATAACCTACCGCACTCCGAGCTCGTATTACAGGACTTGGCGCAGTCACACGAGTAAGTCTGGGGAACTCGCAGACACTCGAGGTGGGCCGCTACAGTTGGACACTCCGCCATAGTGTCTGTACAGCTTCCTAGAACAACACATTCACCATAATATATTTACGTGCAGAATTAAGACGTTATCCAAGATGAATACCATTTCTTTATATATACATACATAAAAATATTTATTGAGCGCTGAAAGCAGAAAACTGCTATCAAGCGCTGACATGTCTGATAGTTATTCAAACGCAGTAGAAAACAAGTGTGTTTTTGGCCAGGATTTAAATCAAGAACGTTCGTCTTCGTCTCTGGTGTTTAGAGGAAGATGATTCCAGAGAGTAGGACCGGCGACTTGAAATGCACGATCAGTAAATGTGCGAGTTCTGGAGGAGGAACTTGAAGGTGGTTTATGTCAGAGAACCTCAGGCATCGTGCGGGTTGATAGGTTTGAACGAGGGCTTGAAAGTATTTTGGATCTTGTTCATTGAGACATTTGAACACAAGTAGAAATAGTCTGAACTGTATATGGAACGTAACAGTAAACCAATGTAATTTTTGCAGTACGGGTGTGATGTGATCATGTCGCTTGGTACCAGAGACAACATGCACAGCACAGTCCAGGGCCGTGTTCAAAAGAGGTTTCAAAGTAATCGCTCAATTATTTTGAAACCTCTCTTGAACGCGATTGCTCAATGGAGCGCTACGCAGCAAAGCGAGCGAACTTTGAGGTTTGGCACCGTGTCGTTCAGGAGAGAATGAGCGCTACTTGAGAGCTACATTGAGCAACCAATGAGCCCTGGACTCTGCAGAGGTTGAATGCAGTGGAATGGTAGACCACACAAGAGACCATTGCAATAGCCAATGCGTGATAACACATAGGCATGGACTAATGTCATTGCCACTTCTTCGGTGATGTAATTCTTGACAATACTGATGTACCGAATGACTCCTGCAACAGTCTTGGTGTGAGACTCAAACTACAAAAGCGTTATCTACCTGCCACTGTGCACTGATGTGTAGACAACCAAACTCCGTTTATCCACACGAGTTGTTTACAGTTGAAAATCGTCCAAAAATGGAGTCGTGCAATTAAGCGAGTCATCATTTGCATAGAAATGCAAAGAGAAGGGCCATGTTCAAGAGAGGTTTCAAAGTAATCGCTTAATTAGCGATAACATTTAAACCTCTCTTGAACGCGATTGCTCAATGTAGCGCTACGTAGCAAGGCGAGCAAACATCGATGAATTGCACCGTGTCGTTCAGGAGAGAATGAGCGATACATTGAGCTATCAATAAGCAATTATAAGCGCTCGCTGTTATGGAACCGAGCCCAGATTTGAAAAGCTACCGTGCGGATGACTGGGTTCCCTGGTATATGGGTTATATTATATATATATATGGTTAAACGAGGTCTGACTATATACAATTTTGTATTGTTTGCCATTAGGCCCTGAATACCAATAAACTGTATTCTTCCTCTACTTAATAATATAAACAATATAATAGGTAACCCAACTAAACATAGTTCAATGGCTTTACTCTGACTGACATGTATATAATTATCATTTCCTCTCAGATTAACAATGGATTAAGTCGTTAAAGAAATACGCAGGTCTATTTTGCGTTATAATAATTAGATTTCAATTTTGATGTTCATTTATGTCTCCTTCAATGACAATTAATACACATGCACATGGTCCTAATTTTTTGAGGACTGTTAAATGATTTGGAGAAGAACGCGGCATTTCGTGCAGTTCCTCTTATACTTTTTAACATTTCTTTCTTTTTGGTGATTTGGAACCATTTCAGTTTCCAGTGTTGTTTGATTACATATTGACTTACCTTTAATCCTAAGGATAGGTAATACCTGTACCCAAATCAGCAAGATTAATGTGCAAAGATTAGCCATGATGCGTTGCCAACACAAGAGCACGACGGTTAACTGGTATCTGTCTCTTGCGAATTGTCTGATTCTCGTTAGTGAATTATCACGTGCATTAATCCGAATCCGAGCATGATTGAGATGTGGGCACCACGTGATATTCAGTTAAGTCAATCGTGACCTATCGCTTCATCAATTCCCGATAATCTATTATCTTCTGTCATTGATTGGTCCCGATACGACAATATATAGATATAATGCATATGTGGCTCAGTGCATTGGTACAGCACGGTATATTCCCACACTGTGTATGTGCTCTGAAGGATGGGTCAAAACATTTCGATTTAAACTAACCAATTTGTTAACGAAGCTAATTTGACGTACACATAGGGAATTTGGCAAAATTAAAAAAAAACAAAAAAAAACTGAAATACAGTCTAAGACAGCAAGCCTGATAAATTCTTCAAAATGCCCTTTTTAGGACCAAACTTTGAGATGTACATTACAGTGAGATCTCTCGGAGGGATATTTCCAATGTCCTCGAACTGTCTTAGTTTTGACTACACATTAGCTCTAAAGAGTTACGCATAACTAATTTGGCCAACATTAATTGAAATCATTTATCATTGAGATCAGTTCGTTTTGTAGAGTAAATTGATTATTTTGTTATTGTGCCTGAAGGTATAGTGCAATCGTTTATTTCATATTGACACAAGACATATATGATTATCATTGTACATGCATCGATTTTTCAAGATGACTGATTTGAGTACTGCTGAAATTATCGAATTTTCTTGTGACTGCCTCTAAAGCCCCTTTCACATGCACAAGTTTACTCCTGTGAGTATATTTACTCCTGTAAGTATATTTACTTACGGTAAGTAAACGTGTCATGTGAACGGGTATACTCCTGGGAGTATCTATGCTCCTGTTGTATACTTACACCACCTCAGTGGGTCTAGTAAAAGTATTATACTCCTTAAGTAAATTTACTCCATAAGTAAACTGTGCCATGTGAACGCATGTTTCCTTTTACTCCCAGGAGCAAACGTTATGGGTACACGTCCAGAGGCGTAAGCCCCCCTCCTTACACACAACTTTTTGAGAGAGAAAAAATATCGCTAACATTTTGTTCTCGCCTACTGGGGCCTGTATTGTCGAAAAAGTAAAGGGATGTAACGAGGTCAATAACCCATGTCTGTTTGCATTTCAGAATGTTGTCATCATATTATATCCTTCAATATCATATACCTAGTCACTGCAATTACATTTTCCTTTAAAATAAGCAATGAAACATAAAAAATACAATGCGTATTTACAAAGATATGAATTTTCAAAGCTTTAAATATTAACATAATGCTGAACTGAGCCCACCAAATTGATAAGAAAATAAATCTCTTGAAAATTTTTTTTTATATTAAATTGCTTAAAATATCCCATCAACTAAAAGTGACCCAGTTTCAATGCCCAGTACTTGGTGCATCAGATAATGTGAGATTATAACATGACGAGAACTAATTGAAAGTGCATATTTTTCTAAACAAATGGCGTGAAAGGGGGGCTGTTTTTATTATATAGAGTTTAACGTGTAAACCCAAATTCAAAAGTCTTATTAAATAAGCCCACATTTTGCTATGAGGTGTAAAATAAAGGATTTCATAGTGTCAGAGCTATGCACACATTTATTTTCCTCAAACACAGAATTTTAATCCAGAAATAATTATTTCAATGATGAGGTCGGACATTTTGTTCCTATCAAGGAGTGAAATTATAACTTTTCACCTAACATGCTTCAATAAACTAAAGCCAGCATGTGATAAAAACATTCAATCCCAACTATTCCCTGATATTTGGCTGCCAAATTGTAATTTGAATGACATTTTTCGGCATACATAGGCCTACTCATCATCAAACTGTTTGCTAGGCTTTTATGAAGATGTCTGAATTGCATGCAAATTTAAGATATACTCCCATTGGATAAAATCCCATGTGAATGCAAAGTAAAAATACTTTTACTCCTGTAAGTATATATTATCCACAAGTAAATATACACACAGGAGTAAACTTGTGCATGTGAAAGGGGCTTAAGATTTAACTGCCGATTACATGAGCACACAGTTATATGGTCGCCTTGCAGATACGCATAAAGGTTGTTGATATTTATATCAGTTACTATTTGAATACCGGTATCAGTTAATGTACAAATTAAAATAAAATATTGATTTGAGAAATAATACCCCAAAGGTATTGTCTTGCCGTTCTAAAGTAGACTATGCATAAACGACGGTTTTGATGTAGATACTCTATAAAGGTGGTGTTACATGCTCGATGCACGCAGTCGTGAAGTGTGGAATAAACTGGCTATGGTGCAATGGGAGATAGAGCCATTGGCTCTGTAGCTCTGCAGGATTTGCATAATTTATTAGCTAAGGCTGACGACTTGAATATCAAATAGAGTTTGGGATCAAATAGATCGTATAATCTGCAAGTCAAAGTATTATATTTTCAGCATTATACTTCGCTTGGTTAATTAGAAAACGAAAAGAATAATAATCAGTATTCAGGTAACAAAGATGTAATTATGAAAATGTGAACGCCGTTTTGAATTGGTTTTGGAGAAGACGTCGTTTATAGATTTAAGAGAAAATGCATACAAAGGTACCTCCTCCCAAAGTTTCAACTTCATCGTCGCCAAAGAAAACTAAATTACACCGCTAAAGGGGGGGGGGGGGGGGGGGGGGGGGGGGGGGGGGGGGGGGGGGATATATGTGTCATTGTGTGTGATGTAATTTTATTATGGTTGCAATGAACGTCAATTTACATGATATTTGCACTAATGTTCATTGAAGTGAAAAAACGCTCGGTATGCAGCTGTCCAGTTACTAGGCGTATTGGGGAACACATTATTCAATGCCACCGGTCCGTCTGCAGGAAGACGCCAGGTCAATATAACCCCAATGCAACCTCGATAACAAGAGACTTCCTTTCTGGGAATAATGTCATTATCTTGCAAGATTGTTCGACTTATCATCCTTCGAGCACTCGTTTAACCATCTGCAAACACTCTATCCTCTAAGTCTAAAACCCCAGTTATTCAAGCACTCATTTCCGACATCCTCAATAACGTCATCTGGCGGCTAGTAAACTCTGTAAGTCGACTTGTAGAAGAGTTTAACCAGAGCACTGGACGCCGTTGCAGATATACTGTACGTTTTTCAGACATGTAATATGGACAATACAGCCTTTCGTTTTGTTTTTAAATAGCTGTTTGTTCTGCAAATTGAAGACTGCATATACTGTACACGTGCTTTTGTGGAATTGCGAACACAACAGCTGCGTTTGTTCACATCAAAGGAGTTGCTATCCAGCAAAGCGTGTTGTCTTTCTTGAAAAGATGGTACACCAGGCGGTAACCTCTTTGGCTCTGAGCTTCATCATATCTAACTGTTTGCCTTTATCAACGATTTTGGAGAACTGATTTCGAACTGTCCGAATCAACTCGGTTTCACATTATCGCCGGCTCCGGAAACCATGCTGTGTGTCTGACAGTGTGCAATGGTTATTGATGACATGTAGAACATTATGAACAAAATGTGTTCGATTAGTTTGGAACACACGACAGGTAGTGAGACTGGTCTTTAGTTGGTCACTGCTCCCCGTTCTCTCCCTTCTTGAGGACGCGTGCAACGTTTGTGAGCTTTCAGTCATTGGGCTTGAGTCAAAGGAAAGTTGGTAGATGTCAACTCAGGTGCAAGAAATACACCGACTTCCTGCAGCAGTCTAGGCGAGACAAAATAATGAGCTGTAGCATTTTGGGGTCCATACCTGAGTAGTTTGAGGTCACCTTTACGATTGGTCACAATCCGAGATAACTAAGACTTAGTGTAAACCGAGAAGTAAGCTGGGTAGGCATCAAAGGTAAATTGGAAGTTGATGATCTCGGACTTTCCGACAGTTTCACAAGTCAACAATATGTCAAGGCAGCTACACTTTGCGCTCCCTTCCTCTGGAAAATTTCTTTTGGATTATTGTGAAGATCTGGGCTGATAATATCAGCCACTCGTGTTAGCCTTACGAATGTCACGAGGTATTTCATTCTTCAAACTCTTCCAATTCCGATGCTTACCTAATAGTTACCTATCACCAGTCAACATTAGAAAGATTCCAAACGCCCCCGATCCAGAAAATGTTGTTGGAATGCTTCCATCATAGGTGACAAATTTCCCTTGCTGTTTTTAAGGTTGATTATCTTCCAGCTTGGGAGGCCTGTAAAAGGTTGACACTGAAAGTTATTTCTTCTCTTTAACCTTAACCCCATAGTCTGATTCACCTTAACCGGATCTTAGTACTGATGTATCACTGTAAGTGACTTTTTAAAAAGAAAAAAAGAAACTTTGAACTCGACACTTCTGATTGCACTACCGAGTCCAGGTGCAGCATCTTGTCAACTGGCACAGAAAAGGCAACGAAATGCGGCAAGTCTCAAATTAGCCAGCAGTGATAGAGACTGATGCAAGGTGTGACATGTGGGAGACGTTGCATGGTGTTTCATTTTGAATAATTTGCATTTGCAACACAACCAACAACAGGAATCAACCATGAATCGTTTTTATTCCATATTAGTATGTAAAGCGTAGTCGTCGGCTGGAGCCTTTACATGGAGGTAGTCATTATAAAACAATGTAGTAATAATAATAATACGTAAGTAATAATAACGAGGTACACGTTGTCTCAATCGACCATCAACACAAATTCTAACCTTAATAGCTTAACGTTTCTATCAGACAAATGAAGGGAAAAAAATTAAGGTCATCAGATGCTTGCTTGCTTGATTGATTTCAAGAATTTTATCATTTTTTTTAATATAAATAGTTTTGAATTTATTTTTATTTGGAAAATGAATTTATAAGCAATGAACATATCAGAAAAGTATAATACTATATTTTCTTGGCTTTTAATAAATGAGATTATTCTAAATTTTCCTTTTTAACACATAACGTGGATATAGAAAGAGAAGTTAATAACCAGAGACAACCAAGCACCTGATTTTGCCTGTAATGAATAAATTAATCACCTGAAACTGAAAAGAATTAGAGAAATAAATTGGCCTCCTTGTTCCCACAGCTTAAGCAACATTAGCAGCATGAAATAGGAGAGTGGAGTGGAGCACATACCAGGGAGACCTACAGGGTAAACTACACATTTAGTCATAGTCTAGCTAATGCCCCTTATAGAAAAGTCCGCCAGACCATCGTGCAGCCCTTTGGTCCTGTGAAAACAATTCTTGTTTCTAAAAACATTTTGTCAGACTTGCTGATACTGATCCACTTATAAAAGTGACTGACCCATTGATATCTGATGACATATTCACAGGTTTCCAGTGGAAAAGTCTAACGAAGTGTCAAAATTTCATGTACAAATTTGGAAACAAAAGTTACATTATATTCAAAATATCTTTAGGGTTAAATTTAAGTTTTGGTTGGTCGTCGTAATAGTCTCCATCACTGGCTAATTTAAGCCTTGCTGGATTTCGTTTCCTTTTCTGTGCTAGCTTACCAGCTTCTATGGAATTTGAGAGCATGCTGACAACATGTCACAGAAAAGCTCACAAAATGCATCAAGACTTAAATCAGCCAGTGATAGAGACTGTCAGGGGAGCTGGTTGATGAGAAACAAGAACATGCTTTATGTGGCCGAGGATTTTTAAATTTTTTCTTTACCTGCTTAAAGGGTTAGCACAACCAGGACTTATTCTGTAGATTCACAGTTAAAGGAGATATTCTACCTTTGGAAATGTCTGCTAGCATTGCTCATTAGAACAACATCTGGATCAAAACAACTCAAATGAAGTTTTATAAAATGCATTAACAGCAGAAACAACAATATCTTCATCACGGCAGTTTCTCAGGGCTCAAACTTCACTTCCTCCGTGTCCGATTTACTGGACGTCTAACAAGGTTATTTCTAGATATAGCAGGGCATCAGTTATGGATAGCTGGGGTAACCTAGCAGTAACCAGTAAATAAAACATCAAAATTTGAAAATTGTGTTACAGCCGATATTTTATAATCTATGATAGACATCAGTGATACCATTGGACAAATATTTCTCATAATAATTAATTAAAGATTTATTTATATTGTTGACTTAAATGAAACACATTGACGGCATATTTGAGTAAATTTTGATGAAGTTTGTCTGGAAGGAAAATGTAGGCGATAAAGAGCAAAGGAAATTTAAAGGAAGAGACCATAAAATCTCTTCTCCTTAAACTAAGCATTATTTTCAGGCTGTGTAAGTCTCTTAACATTTTAACAACAGGATGAATAGAAACACAAGTTCATTTTGTTCATGAAACTAACATCACAAAGAAAAATTATTCTTAACAGATAGAAACTGTTTTTATTTTACAATAATACTTAAATTGTTCTCCATTCATGCAAAAGAATTCTAAGTAAATAATTATATTTAATATGAAGAATGAATAATCTTTTGTAAATATAATGACATAACAAACAAATATAGGCTTCTCTTCAACATGAGTACCTCACATCAAAATTCTTTTAATACAAACAATTTTTAACACCTAACTGAAATATAAATCAATTAAGAATTACGATCTAAATAATCTCTAAATTGTAAAGAAAAGTAATCTAAGACATTGACGAGCAGAGCGTATGCTCGAGTCCCTGGCATCTAGGCAGAGGCTCTGCATATTTATAGAAGTTGAAACAATTCAAGTTAAAACGCCTGGAATCTGGAAGCATCGTGAGACCACATAATACTTCATAAACTTGGACATATGCAAATACAAAGTCTGTAATCCCTGCCCAACATTTACACTATGTATACATATATATATATATTTATACCATAAAATGCTAAAAATGTATTAAAAAGATTTAAACCTAAACTTCTGATTTACCATGAATTGAAAATATGCAGACAGACACGACAACACAGACAGACACTCAGACCAACAGACGGACAGACGGACAGACAGACAGACTCAGTTCATAACTACCACAATTATAATCAGCAATGTGCCACACGGCATCTGTACAACCATGAGATGACACAGACAAACTTGGACCCAAATGGAAGTTGGAAAGTGCAGCACACACACGTTATCCTGCACTGACAATATCACATATCTCTTGGTAAAACAATCCACCCCTCGTAGGAAACTGCCGTTTGTAACAAAACAACCCTACTCTTGTAGAAAAACTGCCGTGTGTAATTAGACAATCCGCCCCTCGCAGGAAACTATCTTGTGTAATTAGACAATCCACCCCTCCTTGGAAACTGTCTGTGTAATAAGATGATCTGAGGCGAATTCCATTTTGTCTCTTCTCACGGCCATTGCTTTCTCTTTCAACAACATCACTTCTTGGAAACATTAGAACAAAGTTCTACTTATAACAGAAACACTCATTTAGAAAGGAAAATAAAAATTATGTTGCGTTGTTGTCACAAATCCCGCCATTATTCCAGACAACTTGCTGAAACACTAACATAGCGACAATCAAAACTGTTACTTCCCATTAGAAGAAATATACAATTTAAAAATCAAAATTACTTGAAGTTAACAAATCTCTAGAAAATGCCCAATTAGAAACCAAATTTCTTTGTGATCATAACAGTCCTAGAATTGTACAAGATAATCTCAAGTCAAAATCAAATTTACAGTTGTTTTTTCTAGCAAAACTTTTCCCCAAGTGTTTTCAGTGAATACTTATAATTCAACTTTTAGAGAACTTCACTTCTCACTTTTCAATGTTTGGTAACCAGAAAGAAAATAATAATATTCAGAATTTCATTTCAAAGATTAATAAAGCAGAGCTGCCTGTTGTAACTCCGACATTTGGACAATCAAATTTCATTTACAGAACTAATTGATTCAAGTTCAAACCATTCCATTAAAGAAATTTCTGGTGTGTTAACATGCATCAATTTGAAAAGTACACAAAACTAGGAAAGGACTAATTACTGGTGTAAATGTTACACAAGTCGTAGAGTATACAGTGTGTATTTATACCAACAATTAAGACAATTAATAGAGCGTTAATTAGTCAACAATGGATATGGCAGATCACACCAAGCCCATCTTATGGAATACAATTCCTAGTTAAACTTCTACATCACATGTAACAGACATTAAACTTTGTGAAACATCAACAATAATCAATTCCGTACCAGAGAGTTTCTCCCAACAAATCTGCAATATATACAATATTCAACAAAACTTGGCATATTTATCTACTAACATATACAGATTATCTTCTTTAATACTCACTTCTATACTAGGTGTGACTAATACGAAGACAGCTAACAACAAAGGGGATTCTTTTTAGACCCTCCATTCAACAACAAATCCGTGGTGAATCCCAAAGCCTCTACACACAGACTTTTGAACATGCTTTGTTTTACAAATGCTTTGTGGAGCAATATCATGGAGAAGAAATGATAAGAAATCTGGATCTGGTTTGAATAGTTTTGGTATTAGAAAGATATTAGAGCTTCCACATATTCAAATCAATGAGAGGAAAACATATTCAAAGGGGGGAAACTCCATCCATGAAAATCCATCCTTATCCAAGGGAGAGCACTCTACTTGAATGACATGAAGGATATCTGCTGTGATTATCTTGGGCAAGAACATCAAGTCTGTTGAACAGACCACTGCTTAAGTCTCTTAACATGTACATCTTCTATTCAATAAAACTTAACAGTTGAACTGCTCCTCTCTTCTCAAATATACACAGAATAGCAGTTGGTTCATCACAATCAAAACGCCCTCATACCAACATAAAAAGATCACATAAATCTATCTAAATGATCATAACAGGATAAAATTTCAATATACAAAAGTCTTCTGTACAATTCAACATGGATTTCAACTATGATATCTCTACTTTACTCTGGTACAACAGTTCTCGTGTTCATCACGCATGTTCATCATGAGTGTTCTTCAGTAGCTTAACATCAGCGAGCCACTTGCAAACTGATCCGAAATCAAACATTCATCACAATATTGTCGACATTTGAGACAACAGAAAGATAGATAGATAGATAGATGATCACACACGAATATTGGAACTGGTGCATCAACGTAAACCTGCTATCACATCCTGGTGGGAAACTTCAGACAGGCTACAAGTTCACCGCTCGAAGAACTGGCCTCTACCATTCTGCTGGCCGACTTATCACAAACTTGTTCTGCATACCTTCAGCTTCAACACTGGGCAGCATGTCTTAAAGCTAATACATGACCAGCCTGGTGATGTTACAACACAGCATCAATACCTGTAACATATGCCCGTATCTCACACTTACCAAGCCGATACTGCTTCATTGACTAGTTCTGACCAATCATCTTGCTTTCTAGAGTCATATCACACGTACATCACATCGTAACAACAGAATATCAAACTACTCCTTTCAAGGGGTTAACTCTTCCCGGAACATTTCTAGGTAACACCAAATATACACATGAAATTCATCATTTAATCTGCTTGCAAGATCACTTCAATGGAGTACCTAACTTGAACACTAGACATTGTATGAAATAACTCAGTGCTTAATACTGCTTATTGTTATCAATCACTCAAACCTTCATCTTGCTTTTCATGTTTTAGACACTAAGGTCAATCCTGCCAGATGGGCTTGATGAACTGAGCAACTGGCGCCCTCTCTAAGTCATCAGCAATTGGCAAGCAAGGCAGTTATTTTCGAATACAGACTAAAGGTGCTAAAGGAGAGAGTTAAAGAAAACCGATGAGAGATTTGTTGACAAACATCAACTTTGTCCGTGATTCTAACTATAAGTAGCAGACAAGAGTTGAGTTGATTCCGTCCGCTCCAACATCCATCAGCAGCAGGTCCAGAATGATAGAAGCCATTCTATTAATACATTGTTCTATCACAATCATGTACGGTAAAACAATCTAAAACTAGACTCTGTATTAAAACAATATTGGAATCATTCGTTTGCTGACCGTCACATTTCAGTGCAATAACCTCCATCCCGTCGATCAACAAGTTTCTTGTTGCCATGGCAACTATATTCCTTGGAAATTGAGGAACCATTCAATCTTGTACACCTTAAAGGTAACGACACTGTATTACATCTAGATGGTACTTCTTGCGGAACAATATATATATGAATCAACAATCTTGGTTCCAGAACATGTTGCCATGGCAATCATCACAGCTACCGTCTTCTCAAAGAAAGACGTTTTCCTGATACTGTAACTCCTGGTCAAATATGACGTTCATTCATCCTTTGGGTCCACCCCTGCCCCGCTGGTATCCAACTTTCTTAATAATTGCATCCAATAATTGGTTTGAACTTTTTTGACTATCAAACAAGATTGAAAGATTTGGGAATCATAACAATAGAAATTCAAGTCTGTTAAATTAACACCGAATCATTTAGTGACAAACAGTGTCTGGGAATCTGAATAACAGAATTTAAAACTAATTAAGTAACGAGTATAAGAAAGTTTCTATGATACTATTGGTCAGCCGGGGTGGACTCCCGCTCTCTCCCTTTCAAGCCCGATATTTTCCTGTACATAACAATAACCCAAGTAACAGAGCAGTTGTATATATACATATTTCAACATTGGATGGCATGCAAGAGTTGCCTGCCCCTGTACTCATGTACAACATACAGTGGTATGAGAAATGATGAATAATAAACGTATCTTGTCAAAGGGAGGCAACTCTTGTCTCACTTGTAACGATGGATGATTGTAACAATAACTGGCCAAATATATACAAATGGCAGCAATAAAAATATCATACACATTGCAGTGACAAACAGGATATACAAATTTTGATTTCGAACCATTATTGCTGTAGAAAACATGAGTGCTATCTGCCTAATATGAGGATCAAAACGCTAGGAAATACTGTAAATTCACCGTTGCTCCTCGTCCCTCAATGATTGCTCCTTTCATACACACCAACACAAAATTGGTCCTTGAGATGACCTGGCTTTATCACAACAAATTTGTTTAAATCTTTCTAAAATATCAGCGTTTTTGATTAAATCAATCATGAAGAGATGGATCCAAACTGAGATTGCAAATGATGAGGTAGACATTCATGTAAAATACATACAATCTGATGAAGCTAAAAAGATTTTCATGTAAAACTGAAAGTCCCAAAAAGATGAAATGGTAAAACACATGAAGTTAAAAATATTGTTAAGAATTTTAAAGAGAATTTCCATGATTCAATGTCTATGAATGATACAGTAGGATTGGTTTGAACCCAACTTCTTCAGCTAAGGTGCCCATTCATTCATCCCCTTGTCCAACACAGGACAGGACCAGCTACTGCCTATAACAAACTACAAAGTTACGAGACATCAAAGCAAGTATTCTATGGACTTTGCTGCCCTATATTATAGTGACAAGCTTTACAATATCGAAACATTGTCTTTTACAGAATGCTGAGTGGGCTTATTGGTTGACTAGTTTGACAAACACTAAGTTGATGAGCGGACAGCTATTGTAGACAGAGAAAGCTGGGGTGGAAAAATATAGAAGGCCAAAGGCCTGAGACAAGTGTAAATGATCTTGGGCTAATTCAACTGGAGACTGGTATTCCTAGAGGCTAATAGAATCGGGAAGGACTTTTCTGAAACTAAGCGCTAAGTTTTAAAGGATAATAATTATATTAAGAATTTCGTTCGTGTCCAAACTGATCTATTTTTTTGTGACCAAACTAATAGATTGGTTTCCAAATGTTTAACGTAAATTTACACCCTTGAGAGTCAAACAACTGGTGTGAGGAGCATATTTAGAATGAAGTGAGCTTTGCCCAACACTATCCTGGTACATGAGATGAATCAACAATTGAAGAGAGACTATCACCGAGAGGACGAGGAACAACAGGGTTCAACATACAGCAAGTCACGAGTCCGTATAGTCACTCGAATCCGTGTTGATCTTGTGCATGCGACTGATGCAGTTTCCCTCCATATGCTTCTCCAAGTTCTTTGGCGTGACGAAACCTTCGCCGCAGTTCTGACACTCGTTGCGAGACTTGAGCATATGTATTTGTGATTTCATGTGGCGGTTGAGGTCCGACTGTGTCACCCCCTTGTAGTTACACAACTTGCAGCAGAACTCTCGGATACCTGCAAATTATGTACGCTATCATTAAAATCTAATTCGCTCAAATAAGTCGATACATGTATTTGAAAAATAATGTCACCAATAGAAAACACCCTTATCTCTTCAGAAATTCAAGTTAAAACTGAGTGTACATTATTGGGTAAAGCCATGGGAATCGTTTTCGTATTTTGAAATAATAAATTGTGTTTACATTAAAATGGCCTCCATGCAATTTTTGCTTTATACGCAACACCGTTATTACAACAACGGATAATTGGTTTGTGTAATGAAATGTTTTACATTCGAAAGAAAATTTAAATAACATAGATATTTATTATAAATGTGAAATTTGAAGAACATTTCTTTGGGCCAAAAACGGGCCCCTTTAAAGGGAGGACATAAAGTGTGTTGCTGGAGTCACAAATGTAAAGTGTGAGGTGAGGTGAGGTGAGGTGAGGTGAGGTGAGGTGAGGTGAGGTGAGGTGAGGTGAGGTGAGTTAGGGTTTAACACCGCTTTCAAGAGTATTTCACTTATATCATGGTTGTTAGTATTATGGCAGGGAGAAAGCCCGCAACGCCATGTGACCATGCTTTGCGGTGAAACCGGCTAGTATCGGCTGGAAAAAGTGAACCATGGGTGGTACTACGCTGAAATTCAGTGTAGCATTGCACCCAAACATTACTGCGTGAAGAACAGTTCTCTACTGCAGACAAGTTGCCGTGCCCCTGGACCTCTCGATCTGAAGCCGAACGCCCTAACCACTGCGCTATCCCCCCTTCAAATGTAAAGTGTTGTCATTGTCATTAATTTATGGTGAATTACCGAAGGTTGCTGAAAATTTTCATTTTTTTGCTAACTGGTTCAGTATCGTGAAACCATAAAGTTGAAAATTTTTGATTAAGATTGAAAATAGTTATAGCAGATAAAAAGACGATTTGGGTTGGTAGTATACATGTAAATGAGATGCATAATTTTAGATTCTACAGTTCCATAAGGCCGTTGCTCAATGTATTAAGACGATTGGAGTTCTTTCACCTGTACGACAGAGAAAAGTCTGATGTGTAAAACGATGTTTGATTAGAGAAAAATATGTACGTCTTGGTTGCTTGGGGATTTGATAGAAGTGATATAACAGAGGTTCTATAGAAGAAATGACTTGAGTGACCTCTGTGGCGAGAGAATTATGAACCGACAACCTCTAGAATAGCTGTACGTGTTTGAACCATTCCATGTACTGGACATGATGTAGCAGTTAGTGTTGGAAATGGGATGGTATTTCATAATCAATCATTGGTTACAATCGGATTGACCTAGCCAATAAACCATCGATTAAATCAAATCTCAATAAAATCCTCTAAATAATTGTATTTGTTAAACAAATCATATGTTTGCTATAGTGCAAGACTTCAAGTACATGATGTCCTGGAAGTAAATGCAAAGAGAGAATTTCTTTTTCTTTTATGGTTTTAGTAAAGGTAATTTTCCTTGCTGTGTTTATTATTAGTGATAATCGGTTATGAATTTCTGCAATCGATTATTGCATCTGGAAAGGGATAACCAATCAATACTTGATCATCGGAACACCATGAATAGTAGTAGTAGATTTGTTGTGTAACTACCGTATTCTCTCAGGGGGCCAGGCAAACTAACATTTTGAAAAGATGGGGGTGGGCTTTTAGATGGGAGAAACCCCAACTCAGATGAAATTCATACCAGAGACCGTCAGACAGTCAGAATAGGTTTTATGTAGGTTTTTGACACATAATGTAAAATGATATTACAGATTTATGTAATGAATGACCATGGAAAATAACCCCAACCAGGAATACCCTCCGAAAATTGTGGGTGGTCTTAGGCTTGAGTGTGATCTTATATCAGAGAGAATTTGATGTAGTGATGCACTTACCCTGGTGTCGCATCATGTGTACCTTCAGCTGACTGTTGGTTCTCGCGTAGTAGTCACAGTACTGACACTTGTAAGGCCGGATATCTGAACACAACACACAGGTAATGGTACAATGGTACAATACATTACATACATACATACATACATACATACATACATACATACATACATACATCATTGAGGTTAACTTTCAGCAAAAAGACACATTTGCTAGCGAAACAATAATTTCTATCACATACAGAACCATTGTGGTAGTCCATGATTTTTAACAGAATTAACACATGTGAGATAAGACTAATTATCACATACCTTGTGAAAGTCCATTTAACAACTGGCTACATAAGATGAGCGAGGGAGTGAGTTATTGTTTATCGCCGCTTCGGCAGTATCACAGCCATTAGCGGCTAAGTTACAGATGTAAGATGTCTTTAGAATAAACACTCTATTCTTATTCTTAAGGCATGTGACACAACACATGGCAATGAACTGATCTATTTGAAAGACATACCCTCGTGGAAGTCCATGTGACGGTTGATGTCGGAGAACGAGAGGAAGTCTTTGGCGCAGAAGATGCAGCGGTACACAGTTCGACCGTCCGGCAATATCAAGGGCTTGCAAACCTGTTCCCTATCAA
Source organism: Gibbula magus (assembly GCA_936450465.1). Classification (NCBI taxonomy): domain Eukaryota; kingdom Metazoa; phylum Mollusca; class Gastropoda; order Trochida; family Trochidae; genus Gibbula; species Gibbula magus. Next base: position 75,178,691 of record OW388297.1, on the reverse strand, counting down.
CTGGTTGGTTGACTACATGCAACCTGGCAGAAAATTTTCTTGAATTAAAAACAAAAGAAGGATTAGTCTACTGATGACGCTGACCCTGAGTGAGTGAGTGGAGAGGAGGAGGAGGTGAGGAGCGGCAGGGCTGGACAACAATCGGCATTGACATAGAACTCGTCAATCTGTCCCGTCCATCAACAACTTCCTGTCTGAATACCATCCGTCTAGACAAGGCCAAGATGTTGGAAACATCCTTAGTGCTAAGATACTCAGAACTACTAATTATACTTATTCCTCTGTTTTATGTTTAAAGGGCTGATTTCAGTGGTACATTTGGGAATCTTCTACTGGAATAATACAAGATGTCGTGGCATTTTCCCAAGGATGACATGATAATGGCGATAGTTATTACTACTCAGTAGTCATGAGGGTAATTTTACTGTCAACTAATTTATGTCGCTGATGAGAACCCAATTTTTTTACTCCCAATTATAAAGTTGTTTTGACCCCTTGCTAATTTTCTAACTCTTTCCCATCCAGTGACGGAATGTAATGTATGAAGAGTCAGTGTGACTATTTACACTTACATACTAGATACTAAGACATTGCATATCCATGGCTGCAATAGTTAAAATAAACCAATCATGACTTATGTAACATCAAAATCCATATGAACAGGGGAGATAATCCAGTACACTTTACAAATATATTGTCACGAAGAGCATGACCAGCATTCATAGGACGAAGACAAACGGTTAGCAAACCAAAATATATGTAGAATGAGGAGACAAGTTTTTATATCTCTTGTATGGAAACATTGCAAAACCTCTTATTGTTGTGTTTCATCCTTCTGAATGTAGCAGAGGTGAAAAAGCTGGTCTTCTGCAAGGGTTGTCACTTCCTGGACGTGATATCACTTCCTCAAGGATATAATATGCTTAGATAATCAGAGGTTTGAAGAAGCCTTGAGGATACAAATAACCCTTGGGGGAGCAGGAGATCAAAGTTCAGAATTCTTAGAAGTTAAAACCTTCAGGGAATAAAGGCCCTGATTGGCTACAGACTATCAGGTTAGTCCAATCACAGAACAGGAATGATTTCTTGAAGAGAGCTGTTGGATGGACAAGACAAAATGGCGAGATCTATCATCAGTCAGATTGCTCGAGACAATGAAGGTCGCAGATACTCGTCTTGTCAGGGGGACAGAAAGGCATGGCATGTTATTTATTTCAAAATCTATTTAAAATGTATGTATATTGAAGTCTTTATTCTTAACATAATTCTGAATTTATAAACTGAAAAAGAAAAAAAAATATTTAAAGATTGATTTGAACATAGATTTTCTTTCATGCTAAAATTTATGTCATGAAATGATATTAAGATCTTTAACACAAGATAAAATTATTATGAAAAAGTTAACTGTTAGAAATGGAGAAAAAACAATGAAAAAGCATTGTCACTGAGCAAGAGAAATCTAAACAGTTAAGGAAAATCATGCCACTAGACAATACCATGCTAACTAAATCACTAGAGTCTTGAACGACGGTGATGACGAGAATCAGCACTCTACTCTCGTTTGTCCTTGTGTACATTAATAAAATTCTATATCTGCACTTGACGCATGATACATTGTTTGAGAGTTCAGTTAAACTTTTCACATTATTTTTTGTAAAGAGGTATGATACCTTTGCTTCTGTGAACCCTCATTTGTCAGTTGCATTGCCTTGCAGCTTTTGAGTCTATTTCCAGAAAGTGTCATGCAAGCACATTAGAAATTCAAATGATCATTTTGTTACCTGTATGATAAAAGTGCATTATAATTGAGTGAATTATTCTTTGTTTTATGATAAATTGTTATGTTGCGTCATAATCTCTTTGAAGTGAAAAAGGTTAAAAGAAATAAATTTCGCAATGAAGAGTTATCTCCCCTGTACATAAATTTAATTGGTATCGTATTTTGATTGCTTCACCTAAGCTATCCTCTGGCAACATATTTTTTAGAATTTTTATAATGTCTGAACTTACTGTAATCACCTCGGTCTCTTATAAATATTGTCTTTAATTTATTATGTCTTTAATGACTGATCTTTGAATTTTTTCTGACTAATAATAGGCATGTTTTACTTTATAGACCTTTTTATTGATGTGATGTTTTCAACATCGGTGACACGAGGGAATACCACTTGTTGAACAGATGTGCTGGCGACTTTCTGTTTTTAGGTCTAATTAGGACATAGGACACATTTTTCTGCAAAATAATACCTTTTGGAACAGATTACTTACAATTTCTTGAAATTTGTGTAATTTGTATCCTTCCTCCTTAAGAGAACATAGAAATTTTATTCACTTTTAATATCAATGAATTTTCAACACAACAATTAGATGTGTTGACAAGTCACAAAATTGACTTCAAAACAGACAATCACAAGACAATAGTTTCACCACAGGGGCTTGTATTGTCGAAACTAGCGATTACAACGAATATGAAGTCGACGATCCAGCCCCATATACTATAAAAAAAATATGGGGCTGGATCGTCGACTTCATATACGTTGTAATCGCTAGTTTCGACAATACAAGCCCCTGTGAGTTTCACTACTGCCATTGGTTACGATAAAGCCATGCAAAACTCAACAAGGGCATCTCTCTCTTCTTAGAAAGTGACAATCACAGTTTGCACTATTTCCTACCCACTGATTCTCCAAATTATCTTTTTGGTCTGAAGTTCACATTCATTGACTCACGGCTATTTTGAAATTCTGTCCTAGGTCATATTAGGCAAACTCATAATGTGTTGGAAAATCCGTATCTCATAACCAACCAACAGTTTACTATTTTGATTTCGACATAAACTACATTTATCACAGTAGGGTATAAAGGAGTTAACTGTTACAGAATTAAATTGTTTAAAAAACATGAAATCAGATTCTCTCCTATTTTCAATCACATACATTAAGGTAACATATTTTAATTATTTAAGGTACAACAGTAAATGAATTTGCATTGATCTTGGTTTGGACGACACAGTGTCAAAACACTGTATATCATGAATAAAGAAGTTGTGCATATATATTTTCTCAATTCTTGTTTGGGTTGATACACATATACAGCAGACTCAGTTTCAACTAGATTTGTTGAAGTGCGAGTTGAAGCACTCACTGTTACCGAGACCCTACATACAGGGTCGTGTGAAGTGCGAGTTGAAGCACTCACTGTTACCGAGACCCTACATACAGGGTCGTGTGATGTGGGAGGGAGGGAGGTAAGCTCAGGGTCAACCATCAGTAGACATTTTGTACAAGCACAACACATCAGCAGCCACACAATACACCTACAAAATCAACACAATGTCAACTTTCTCAAAATATACCTAATCAACACAAGAAGAGCCCCTTGCTAACCATAATGAACACTCATCGTTACAAATTCAACTAATGTCAAGTTCCCCCCAAACTCTGCAGTAAAGGGAACCACAAGCAGCCCTATCTGGTGTTTGTTCATTGTCTAACAACTAGGAAATGTTGAACATTATACTAAATGTATCCCCACATGATGTAAGACCAAGGATGACAAACCAAAATTTAAAAGGTTCTTAAGTTGTCCACCCACAAACAAATATTCTTATTAGCAACCCCTTTAAATAATTTTAGAGCTCAGGGTAATCCTTGTGTCGATTACGATAGACATATCCTCAAAAGAAAAATTATCATAATCATTTACATTTTTCCTTGATTCAATTTTCCAATTAGATTAACAACATTCAAATATATTATAGTATTTCTGAAATCTTATATCTTTTTGTCAGAAAATTATTTCAGTTTCAAAGTTCAAATCAAAATTGAAAATATGTTAGAACTGTTATCAGTTTCAAACTCCTAAAATCAGAAGAGATCATGCAAAACACATGCAACAACTGGTCACATGACCATGCAACAGTAACCATGGTGACCTACCTGGAATGTGTTCGTGACAAAGAGGTGACCTTGCGGCCATCATGGGTCACAATACTGTTAATAGACACTTTAGCTAGGGGATGCCAGTCTGGCAGAGGTTTCCGATCGTTATCACGAGCGTAGGATGCGGCGGGAGGGGGAGGCGACTCTTCCTCCTGACACGCATTCCACTGGACCCGCGGACATCCAACCAGCATTTCGGGGTCTGCAGGGGAGTGTTGGGAAGGAGAGGAGGAGGACTGAGGGGGAGACGGGCTCTTCGTGTTGATTGTGTCTGCGCTCGTCACCTGCACTGAGATGGGCAAGTTCATGATAGAACTCAGATTGGGGGAGTTCTTGAGACGTGGCAGCAATCCTCCTCCAAGCAGACTTGTTCCAGCAGTGGAGGTGGCCACATGGTTGGCAAGAAGCAGAGGGTTCATGGAAGCCATCATGGACGCAGTTCGACTAAATGTAACAAGATCGTCACTGCCATCCGCGGAGTTGGACAGTTCAGCTTCTTCTTCGTCCATCTTCTCCTCTTTGATTTTAATGTCCAGATCAAAAGTTTTCTTTGGGGATGACAATGGATTTGAGTTCCCAAGTTTGGTGGGAAGAGCAGCTTTTCTTCTTGACTTTGGTGGAGGACCATCTTTACAGAAGGAGATGAGAGATCTCTTTGGTGCAGTCATAATCTCAGAGTTGGAATTTTCATCTGCGTCTCCATCCTCCGAGGCTGCTTCCGACGGTGGGTTCGAGTTCGGTGTGAGAACAGCAGCAGGATCTCCTGGGTTGCTAGGAGGAGCAGACGGCATGACAACGGTCACTTCCTCCTTGATACCGTCCTTCTCCAGCAACTCCTTTGCCCGCTCCATGTCCTTCATCCTCTGGTCATCAACCACCATGTTGGCTGAAACACCTGCCTTCGAGATGGACGGCGATTCCATAGCAGCGTCCTCATCCTCTCCTGGTTCCCAGTACGCCACCTTCAGCAAGGATCTGTGCTTGTTGCGGTTGAAGATCCTAGCCCCTGGTTTGGTGTGGCTGGACTCTGCGTGGAAGAGGTTCATATGCTGTGAGAGGTTCCCGGACTCACTGAAGCCCTTACCGCATTCCTTGCAATAAAATGCCTTTTGGCCGGTGTGAATTCTCTCATGTCGCTGGAGGAGAAACTGACGAGAGAATGTCTTTCTGCAATACTTGCATTCATGTGCACCATTGAATCTAGCTGGTTTGATTAAAGTTTGGTCTGGAGATGTTTCTGAGCCATCACTTCTCACTTTGGTGTTGTCTGACTCAGATGATGGGCTGATGCCGACCGTGTCCCCATAACCATCATCAGGTTCAGTCTTCACACGGAAGTCCTCCCCATCAGATGTCTGACCGCCTTCCACGTCCGCTCCATCGTTTTTGATCTTGTGCTTGAGAACATGCTGCACCATCAGAGACTTCTGCTTGAAGGAAGAATCACAGTACTTGCACTGGTAGGTGGTGATCTCTAGCTCAAAGTGCATCGACAAATGGCACTGGATGCGACTCAGTGAACTGAACATGCGCCCACATATATAACACTTAAACATTGTGACCTCTTTTCCGGTGGAACTATTCAAACCGTCCAATCTCGTTACAATCACAGTCTCGTTACGAATCCTCAGTTTGTTACACGTAAATTCTCCATCATCAATAATCTCCTCTGTACCATTTTCCATCGTGTCCATATATGAACTATCCTCCTCAACAAAGGAACCTTCACTTGTGTTGGATATCTGTCGATTGATGCTCTGACTGAAATCCTCGTTAAACTTGATGCCACAGTTCTTGCCGCTGACACTGGTATTGGCCTCACTGAAGTCTGCATCTAGCTCCTCTAGCTCATCAAACTCTTCATTCTCCGCATTCCCAGAAGTCAAGGCGGCTCGGTCGCGTTCCAGCACCTGCTCCTGGACGTACAGAGTCTTCATCAACGAGCGGTTCTTGAGGCGCATGTAGCGTTCCTCAAGCCCTTGACTCAGCTCCACTGCCATGTTGTGCGCTGCCCTCTGGTGGTACAGCATGCTTGCCTTCGCCTTGAAGCACTTTCCACACTCCTGCAGGACAGAAGGGGACAGCTTGTTATTGTGTACAACTCTCAATATTAATCCTGATGATTATGCAAAACCTTCAAGCAGTGTACGAAATAAAATGAAATACCTGACTTTTGACTTACTTTGTCAATCAAAAATCTAACAAAAACCTCAAAGAGTAACAGGTGAAAAGTTCACGTATGAAGGACGACAGACGATGGCCCATACCATAAGACCTGCTGAGATAAAAAAGCCTTGATCTAAAGTTAGCAGGTTCTGGGCTGTCAAATGGGCTTCTTTTCACACACTGCTTAAAGGCATTACAAGATTGTGTTATGAAATGATGATATATAAAGAAATGTGTTATAAACATGTGATATCACTTGATACGGTACACAGAACTGAGTTATGACTTGAAGCTCACCTCACACTTGAAGGGCCTCTCCCCGGTGTGCATGAGGATGTGTCTCTTGAGGTCGCACGGCTTGGAACACACCTTCCCACAGATGTTACACGTCCTGTTACTCAGCTTTTCCGCACTCTCCTCATCCTCAGGCTTTGTTCCATCTGCTGCGAATGCGATCTTGTGCACGGTTGGCATATCTACAGTTTTGGAAAGTAGAGCTCCAATCATGGAAACGGGCTCCTTCAACTTCTCTTTATCCTTCTCCTTCTCAGACTGCTGCTCCGGACTCACCTCAGGGTTGTCGCTTGTCCCGTCCTCCACGAACTCCCCGGTCGTCTCATCCAGGTGGGGGCCGGAGTAGTTGGCGAGGTCTTGTTTGATCCGACTCTCGAGGGCCTCGCGCAGCAGGGAGGAGGTGCAGAGGGACACCCCGGAGGGATGGGCGAGGGACGGGGAACAGGACGACTTGTTGACCAGCTCCGGGTGGTACGTCAGCTGGTGCAGCTGCAGACTCCGCTTTGCCTTGTATGCTTTGTTGCAGCCCTGGAATAGAAGGGATCTGGAGATATTAGACCGTGATTTGTATAAGAGAATAAAATATTGTATGTTTGAGACAAGGTAGTTTATAGTCACCAATATGACAAGGGGACTGGCAATATGAATTCTAAGTACTAAATTTGAATGTCTCATCTCTTTAATATTATAGAATTGGAGCATCTTCCTCAAAACATACAGGATAGCAATCTCAACCAATTCAAATGTCAGTATATTAACACTAACAGTAACCTTTGCCTATGTGTCCTTCAGCAACTTGTTGAAACTGAGCTATATAAATAGTAACTTTATTTACTGCAACCACTAAGAATAATTTAAAGGATGTGTCAAATATGAAGTTAAAGCAACATTTTTTTAATTTACAGTATTTTTTATCTCCTAAATTACCTGACACACGAACGGCCGCTCCCCAGTATGTTTCCGGAGGTGCCGGGCTAGGGCCGCCGGTGTTGGTTTGACGGCGCCACAGTATTCACAGGTTCGATCCCGAAGACGAGGGTGGTCTGTTGTCATTGACTGGTTTTCCGACTTGGGCGTAGTTTCTGTGGAGTCGGGGAGAGAAGTATCGAGGGACTGGTCGTCTTGGTCACTCTCTTCGGCCTCGGTTTCACTCAGCTGTTTCTCGTTATTGTTCGTTTCCTTGTTTTCTTTCTCTTTCCCCTTCGGTGATTTCGATTCAGTCACATCCTTCTCTTCACTTGCCTTCAGTAACTGAGCTTGTTTGCGAGTTAGACGGACAGATCTAGTCAATGGTTCGAGAGTTTTACTGTCAGGGGTGACATTGACGCTATCCTTGGCTTCATCTTTTATGTTCGGTGTGCTAGGTGTTGTTGAGCCTTCTTCATCGGAGCCATCTGCAAGCAAGAGAAATGTCATACCGGTATTAGCCTTTTGAAATGCACTTCTCTATGTGCTAACAGGTGTGACATTATGTTTTAAGTTTGCGGTAAGTATTAATGCAAAACTGGAAGCAGTGTTGTTGCAAGCGTCAGCTGGAACTAGCGAACCATATACTTAATGTACGATAGTGAATGCAAAGCAGTTTTCTACTGCGGATAAGTTGTTTAGAGGTAGGGAGTATTCTACTCTTTGTGAATGCAAGGAAGAAAATTCAAAATAGATAATTGACTTCTATTTTGTAGGTAAGACAACGAGACCAAATCAATATGACAATGAAGGATTTGCATTTCCAATGGTCAATAAAACTTTCCTCTCAAACTCTGCAAATCTATGAAAACATATATAGAAGACAATGTTAAGATTCATGTTTGATTCTTCACATTTAACAAAGATTTTCAAAGGAGATATTGAGATCTATAGCCTCAGGAAAAGGTAGAAACACAATGTTTTGCAGAGCACTCCCTGGGAAACGCCTTTCCAAGTGCCATTTCTCAGCTTGTTTGGGGGACAATAAGATATTTTTTTTCAATTTTTTCAATACATTAATGTCAATTTAAAATTCCACATTTATGAGTAGGTTGAATATTTCATGTTGCAGGACTCAAAGCACAAATATATCCACAAGCTAGAATATATAACAAAGGTCTATACAGGGCTCCAGATAATTTTTCAAGCTGAGGAGTACGTACTCCTCAAATTTGAAAGTGAGGAGTACTGGCACAACATAAGATTACCTCAAGAGTACTCACTTATTTTCAAGTGTGAAAAAGGTGTTTTTCCACATAGGATATATATTATAGTACTGCTTGACTGTTTAATTGCATTCACATGTGGATCATGCAATGTCTTATTGCATAAATACCAACTTTATCTTTATCTTGGTCTGCAATAAAACAATGCAAAATTAAATGGCCTGTATGATTATGCAAATAAACTATGCAGTTCTCATTTATGTTCAAGTGAGGACATAGAAAATTAGGTTATTTAATTTCCATTTCAGATTTCTGTATAAAAAATAAAATAAAAATACTCTGAAAACGTTGTTTTTTTATTTCAAAAAAAGTTTATTTTTCTTTTCGGAAAAAACTTGTAATATTTCTTTGCCCCGCCATGTTTCAATGAGAGATGCTTTAACCAATCAAATCACTGATGTTATTCACTCGATTGAAGTCTCCATAGCAACCGATGTATCGTGAACTGTCATTGGTTCAGTGTAAACAAGACAATGTTATCGATAAAAGCAATGAATTCTGAAATCTGAAATCTGCAAATAATTAATGTTATTGCACTTAATATCAATTAACAAATCCTTGTGTTTGATTAGTAATTCGCTATGAATGTATAAAAACGTCTTAAAACTGTTCTGTTTCATTCTGTGTTATTTTGACAGTTCACCTGGCTATATATATATTACATGACAGTAAAACGGAAATACTCGACTACAGCGACAGAAAACAGAGCCAATGAGATAACTTCGTTTCTTAACGGAAGTTAATGAAGTAGTTGACCTATATCTTTTACCCAATGAACATGCGGCACGGAAACATTTTTGAATAAATTAACTTTCGCTTGTACCCGAAGTTTTTGAAAGGGAGGTCACTCTGATGTATATCTTTGTCAAGTTACATTCGTTTTCAAGTGAAGCGAACGCAAATTTACATTGCCTCATTGTCTTTGCAACTTCACTAGTATTGCATTTATTACAATAATTATAGTTTTGATAAGATTTGAGGTACCGCAATGTACGTGTGTAAATTACTATTTGAACGTACATTGTTAATTACAAGCGTATCTGATACGGTTCTTATTTTATAGACGATCGTATTGACTCATTTTTCATCCGTACATACGCTTGTACGGCCCTTATCTGGAGCCCTGTCTATATCATTCAAATTAGATTAATCAAACATTAGAACAAGTTCTGTTCTGAGTTCAATTAGAGGTATGAACACATGTGTAAAGCATCAAGGTTAACGTTGGCCCAGTGGGTAGGCTGTTCGAACAGTCAGTGATGTGGGTTGGTTCTTACTCTAAGGGCTCAGGTCCAAATCCTGTAAGGGACTCGTGCCGAAAAAAGTAAAGTACTAGGATTTGTACTATGGGAGTTGAGGTTTAACGTCTCTTTCAAGAGCATCGGCTGGAACTAGCGAACCATGGGTGGTACTGCACTGAAATTCAACATAGCATTACACAATACACCCAAACCTTACTGCGTGTAGAACAGTTCTCCACAGCAGACAAAGTTGCCGAGCCCCTTGCGGGATACGAGTCCCAGACACCTTGATCCGAAGCTAACCACTGCGCTATCCCACCCATACTTTTGGAGATTTGAGATTTCAAATATAACATCGTCTGACATAAAGCATGAGTAAAAATACAATGGATGACAAGTTTGTCTTTATTGTACACCAACTCCTCAATGGTTCTCAAAGATCTGTATCCATATAGCGTATTTATAAATATTAAAGATGATTATTTATCACGATTTCCTGCACATAGTACAGTTACGTATTCACAATTCATTTCCTTACAGAGAGCACCCTGACAGTAAAATACATAAGAAAGATATATACCTGCAATTACAACAATCTAACAGGCATAATGCATTATGAATTCACGACTTTCCTCAATGTACATTCAGACAACACAAATAACATTATGATAGCAAAGCGGGGATTGTTGCAATTCTTAAATTACTAACATTCACAGACTTTTAACAAACGGATCTATTGAGAAACAAAACAGGTAAGTAGTAAACACTAAAGAATTAACAATTAAACAGCAAAGTTCATAAATGAATCTAAGAATAACCTGGACAGGTAAGAAACAGGTGTTTGGCAGGTAAGTCAATATCCTGTTTCAGCCATATCCTGACTTTATTGACAGTTTGAGAAACCAACCAACAACAGTTTTTAGTTAAGGAAATGCACAGCCATGAACACAAGTAAAAACTGACACCTGAACCGTTAACAAGACAGATCCTGGTCGACGACAGGTAAAAATCTGCGTTGCTATCGGAGAACAACAAACCTAACCAAACTGCAGATCAAACATGACAAGAATTCAATCAATTCTGAGGCACGCTAGAAATGTCTCTTTATCACGATAAAAACAAACAGTCCTGCTTCATGCTTCTGAATAATGTATTACATTAAGATTTTGAATTTTAAAAAACAAGACATGGTAAATCTGAAGTCACATGAATGAAACATAAGCCAGCTTAGCCTTTGATCTATTTTACAATCAATTATTTGGGAAAATATGCAGTGACTGTCAACAGTAGACAAGAATCTGATAGCGACCTCACCTGAAGATAACGACTAAGTGTACAAAGGTGAGATACCCAAGTTGCATCACAGAGCACACCTAGCACACATCATAATGGCTTCAGAGCACAGGTAATGGGCACAAAAGCAAAGGGATGATGTACTGAATCGGAACATTCCAGGACCGCACATCGAGCAAAGACAACATGGAGAGAGAAGGAGCGAGACAGAGGCTGGTATGCCATGTTCAAACACACGGTCTTGTTTAACTGCCCATGTTTGGTTTGTGTGTGATCGCAAATGCTCGTACATGCTGGAGAGACACTGAACTAGATTTGTTTTCACCGTGTGCACTTTACGTGCAGGATATTCACGACCAGTCAGCTCAGCTTGCCGCGTTCACATTTTGAAAAATAAATTCTTTTTATTACTCAGTTGAGACAGTTGTGTGCATATTAGTTTTGGAAGTAATTTGCATTCTTGAAAACATTCTGTCTAATATATTATTTAAACAGTATTTTATTCCCAAAACACATGAATTGTACATTACATTTATAAATAACCTAAAACATATCTAATTTAGTCAATGAGCAGAGACAATTTTCATTTATTGACACTTTGATTGAACAATACAACTGTATCTTAATCAATGCAATGAGCACAAGCAAAATCATTTAAATTTGAATATAACCCATGTGAAAGGGTTAAATACACCATGAAAAGCCGACCTTAAATAGAACTGGTCTCAAATAGAACTGGAGGGTTAAAAGGGTGTTGAAGGAAATACAACTCCAGAGTGGTATTCGAGGTCGTACAAAAGTTAAATCCATCACAATAAGTAAGGACTCATATCATAATTAATGAACCTAACACAGTTACACTCTGTATAAACATAAGAATTTCAAAATCACAACACAATAAAGTCTATAAATAAAAAGACAGAATTACCTCGAAAGTATAAAACTTACACTTGAGACTGTGATTAAAGGCTGTGAACCTGACAGTGTCTGTAAGTGCAAGATATCCCCAGTCCAAACACTCTCTCATTCCCATTCTGACGGCCAAGTCTACCCTGTCTCACAAATCTACAGAAGTAGTGGCTGCGGAGAAGCCGGCACTTAGACTGCTACCTAGATCTACACTGGAGACGCGTTTATTCATCGTTAAGAGAACAAACCTCGGCTCAACCTGTGAACACTGAACTCAGTCTGCATGTACCCCAGATCAATAGATGAGACTGGAGTCGTGATTATCTCCTTGGTCCGTCACGTCAACTAGCATCCTATTTATGGTCCATCTGTCATTTAATCATACATTGTAAGTGGGTTAGCATTGAGAGTAGGAACTTAGTTAAAACCAGTAAATTCAGACAGTATATAATAAGATACTCCTGTTCAATTCATTGAAGACACTGCTACCCCATTCATATAACCTAAGGTTATGTTAACCAACAAAGAGTTCAATAATATATTCAATCATAATAATACAGGGTTCGAAGCTGGTAGCCCATCATGGCATGGCTTGTGAAAGGCTGGGAAAAAAGTCCAAAAGACTAGTTACAATTTGAGGTGAAATGATCATGGAGATGTATTTGGCTAGTTGGAATAAGTTTGGACTAGTACTTTTAGAAATGCACTAGTCAGAATGGCTACTGCATTGAAAAGGTTCATTTCTATCCCTGTATTGGTATCACAACAAGTCAATAAGTGATTTGTGCGTCTTTTAGAGTATAGACCTTGATTATACCTGTGATCTTAGTCTGCTTACAGTAATATACCCAAAATCAATACTTTAATTTTATACTATTATATTCATTATCATTTTAATATATTTATAAGTTTTGTAATCACAACCTGTATTAAATGTTTATCTACTCAAATATCTGTTTTCAATCCATACATACCATATTCTCCCGGGTATAAGACCAGGCAAACAAACATCTTGAAAACATGGGGGTTGGGCTTTTAGACTCAGATGAAAATTCATACCGGAGGCGGTCAGACAGTCAAAATAGGTTTTATGTAGGTTTTTGACACTCAACTGAAAATAATATTTTAGATGTATGTAATGTATGACCATGGAACATGTGACAAAATTGGGGAAGTTCTATAACCTGAGAATAACCCCAACCAGGACAACCCTCTAAAAAGTGGGGTTGGTCTTAGAGAGGTTATTCACATTCACGCGTGATATAGGGACTCCTAGCAAGTATTCAATTCAGTTAGGTTTGCATGCAATGTTGCATTGAATTTGAAAGGCACAGCAACAATGGTGCTACAGACTTCGTCCCTGCCACAATACTTGATGCAAAATACTTTAGAGGCGAGGTGAGTTGGGGTTTTATGCCGTTTTCAGGAGTATTTCACTTATATCGCAGCTGCTAGTAAGTATTATTGCAGAAAGAACGCCAGCACCACCAGTGTGGATATGAAACCTGCGAGCAACGGCTGGGACTAGCTGACCATGGGTGATACTTCGCTGAAATTCAGTATCCTTACTGCATGTAGAACTGTTCTCCACAGTACACAAAGTAGTCAAGCCCCTGGCGGGATTTGAACCTCAAAACTCTTGATCCGAAGCCGAACGCGCTTACCACTGCGCTATCCCGCGTCAAAATACTATTGAAATTTCAATCAAGGCATCATCACCTCAAGCTACTGTTGGGAATCATCTGTTACTAAGGATTCACCTAACCAATCAATCATCTATTGCTGATTGGTTAAATTAAACCTCAAGAAAATCTTCAAAATAGTTATCATTCAACAGAATCATGTGTTTATTATAATGTAAGACTACTAGTGAACAAGTACAAGATACTGGAAATACACACAAACACCCAAAAAAACATTGTAATTTTATTGTTTTAGTATTTAAATGTATGAAAGTCATGCAAAAGGTAATCTTCCTTGCTGTGTTTATTATTAGTGAATTTAGGGCTGTGTACTGCCTCAATGTTTATATTGTGATGTGTATTGCTGAACTGTAATGTATTGCACAATCCACAATATATTGCAAGATCCTCTGACAATGAGATATTTCTCTAGAAACCATTTTAACTGGTGCCAATGATATCGCAATATGTTAAATGAACTCTACATTCAATTTTTATACTTCTTTTTGCAGTTTAAACAATTGATAAAATGACTTTCAGATCATTTGTAATACAGTCCAACACATATTCTAGCACTTCAAAATAATTTTCTTAAACAAATTAAGCCAGTAAATGTACCTTTACAAGATCAATGAATAAATTTGACTTAATATTTGTTGGTGTAATATATTGCGATATGAAAATCGTATTGCAATTATACGTGTTTTGAACAACTCTGTATTGCAATATATTGGTATTGCAATGATATTGTACAGTCTTATTAGTGATAATAGATTATCACATTGGGAAGGGGGAACTGTTCAATCATCGATAATAATCGATCATCTGAACACCACTACTACAAGTCATCCCTTGTCTATAGTGTGGTCCCTCTCTACAAGACTTATACCAGTGTATTAAATAAGCTTGAAAAGTAACCAGCCAAAAAGTAGTATTTTGTCAATTGAAACAGTTTTACTAGCCCAAACCAAAAGTAACCAGATTCAGTGCTGGCGGATGAGCCTTATGTCAAACGCTGCTGAAACCAGTCAGATTGAAAATAGTTTAATGAATATAAGGTTAGGATAGTCAGCTCATGATCTCATTTAACCTTTGACCTCTTGGTCTTTTTGGATTGTTTTGTAATATTTCAACGAATATGAAAACCATGTAAATCAAAATTGTCAGACAAACCGTTTACTGATATTGCACAAGGGTCAATGACCTTGAGGTTGTTGCCAGAAATGCCATTTGGACAAGTGTGACTGAGCTTTCAGTCTAGCTACATCATCTATCAGATACTTTGAGGTTGGTCTCTGTCAAGATTGAAATAAATGACTTGTACAACGATTATTGACAATCAAGAAATTCTATTGCACTCTAGAAAACATTGAATCATCGTGAGCTGTTGTTTCATAAATTGAAGCCAGAAAATCTATATCTGGTAAGGCTGGTCGGTTGTTCATGGGGACTACTGATTAAAGAGAATTTATTTAAATCATTATGACCTAATAGAACTAAATCTAGACACAGAGCGATTTATAATGTTTTGCATTGTAAAATCTACATAATTGACTTCATGAACACCGACGATATTGTGTAGACAGTGGCGTTCTTCAAAAGATTACGAGTCTGAATTTGACACATACCAAATCCTGCTTTGTATACACGCTACATCATTTCCGTCTCAGCTTACTAATTCAAGTACAGTAATCTGACAAACTGGCTGCCTACTGAAGAGCTTTATTTTCCTCAAATCCATTTATTAATCAAACTGGCACTATAAATAGAGTCTTATTGCTGCCTCCAGTCTCCGGCTCACCGAAACTCGGCACAGAAACGTCTACAAGCTCGCCGCTACAATGACGACGCAGAGAGAAATGCATTATCTGTAAGTCGTGTTGAGAATGTCTGCGGGTTCGGAGAATGCATGAGCATTCATGAAAACCAGCGACAGGAGAGGAGAGGGCATCAACCCAAGATTCCGGCCATCTATTGATTTTCAGAGTAAATTGTTTTCTAGACTGCGAGTGACTCGGAGCCGCAAACCCTTCGTGCTACATTCCCTCACCGACTGTTTGAAACGTTATCTGCAGCAGTTGTGGAAAATCCTTACTTTCTGCTTGCTTCATTTGCCAGATTATCGGCCACAATATGTCCGACTAAACCTTCCTATTACCTTATGGCCTGTAAATTATAGGAAATCGTGACTTCATTCCTTTCTAATCTTATCACTAGTCTGATCAGATGATTGGTAAAGTAAAAAAACAAGACAGTTTCAATGAAGGCAAACGTAGGATGAAGGTTCATTTGAATAGTGGCCGATAGGTCATCATAGCTCCAATGTTAGAGTGGAAATACATTAGCTGATGGCTGTCTGCATCTTGGAACAAGTGGCAGAAATGGAGGAAACAGGGCCTACATGAAAATACTTGCAAATAACATCTTTCCTAGGGTTCATTCAACCATATGTGTAGTTACTTATAAATCAGATTCTAAACAATAAATGTTGTACCTTTATTTTTTATCATAATTATTCACTATTGAGATTTTACTGCAAATTTATGTCTCTAAAGTACAAAATTGTGACAATACCAAATTATTTTTCCTAACTTTTTTTTAGACATATGACTCTTATATTTCTCATTGATTCACTGACTTCCAGTGATTACCTATTTCACTATCGATCAAGTGGTAGGAAATTCTGGACTAGCAGGAGAGAGGTGAAAAAAAGATTATAGAAATAAAATTTCAGAAAGTCAAATAATCATAATTTTATGCATCATAATGGTTTCAGGGCTCAGATTCCTTATCTACGAGATAATATATCCTTGATCCAAGCCTGTTACGGCATATTAGCCATTATCATGATTATACTGGGCTAGTATTGCCGACTTCAAAAAGTGCTTTTCTTGTCCATACAATGTTTGACCTTGGAAAAATGAGCGGATTCTAATTCTAACTCAAAAGCGAAGGACAACATAATGATATTTACATGTTAATAAAACTAGTCCCATTTTTCCTCTGCTCACATTATGGAACAATGCATTCCATGTGCCCATTGTTTCAAGGAACCGTTTGATGCTTTGTCTTCTAAGAGTTATTGTTCAGGTATATGACCCTTGTCTCTGAAAATTCAATGCTATACTATATGAACTTATACTTAGAGATTTGTCCGAGATGTTTCATTATTCGTCTTAATTCCCTGTTTCAGGGACAATGCCCGCCATATCCGTACTAGCGGTGGGGTCAGCACCACATAAAACTTTGATCATCTAAGTTTGTATTCCTCAGAAAATGTCAGATGTTGGTGTTCACAATTCTCAATATATTCAGACACATCACAAACCATTTAGAAAAGCGGTCACAGTTGACTTGTTTCACTAAACCAAGTATCTATAGAACATAGATATCCTCCGGACAAAATTACTTTCTCAAACAGTCACTGTTTAAATAATGTTTCCATGGAAACCACACAAAATATTAATAATTCATACATAGGTATAAGCTACAAAGGCACATTTAGGGGTCATGACATGAAGCTTACTGGAAATGTTTGGAAGGGATGGACGGATGGACAGAAAGAAGTCATGTCAGTCGGATTAAAATCGATGGTTTTCCCGAGGACTAAAAATTTCAAAATAGTGCAACTACCGGGATACAAACTCATATCGTTGAGGGGTGTCCACGCCAAGCAGTCTGATAACAGCCCGTAGACATCCGTGTTCTGACGCAATTCACTTAACCAATCACAAGACATCCAACAAAAGCTTTCGGTGCGAGAAGCTAGGGACAGATAACTCCAAACAGCTCTCCTATTGTCTGTTTCGAAGGCTTTCAAAACAGAGACTGTTTAAAAACTATGATTGGTCAACTATTTGACTGGGCTTTTGCTGCGCTAAAGTGGTATTAAACACGCGCCTTTACAGGGTGTTCTCAGACCTGGTGGCAAAGACTAAAGAACCTGTTCGTATCCCGGTAGATGCATTATTTTGCAATTTTTTTCCCTCGGAACAAGGTCGATTTTAATCGGAAGTCATGTATATGTACTGTGAATAATATGTACTCAAAAAAACACTGGGTCTCCAACACACTCCAAGGGTATGACTGTTTCATAGAAAATAGTCACTGGGTGATAATCTGAACAACGTTTATATTATATAATATATATGTACATATTTGTTCATGTAAGTCCCTTAAAAAGATGTTGTTCATGTTCAATATATTGAAGAAATATTTACCAAAAAAAAGTCACATTAAAGAAGGTTTGTCATGAGAAGCTTTAAATGAAGGAAACCCATGTGACGTAATAGTTACAATTTTTACAAATGTGACCTCTGTATAAAAAGAAAAACAATCCAGCTAGCTAAAGGTTAAAGAAAGTCATGATTGCATTTCTATGCATGTCTGTTAGTTGGCTGACATATATTGCCAAAAAATAAAAATAGAGCCATGGCCTCTGTAGCTCATCAGGAGATAATAAGTGGGGTATGTTATGGAGTGGACTTTATAGCAATGGTCAGATAATGGAATGTAGTAATAAGAATCTAGGTAGTGAAACGATTTAAGCAGTTTAAAAATATTTTGTTACCATAACTTTGCCAATCTGCTATATATATGTGTTGAAAGAGCAACACAAAGCTTGGAAATAAATTGCTGGTATCAAACATATAATAATGTGGTGGAGAGATCATACTATTTTTTAAGATCGTACACACATTATATAATAATGAATATACCGGGTACAATTCTTTGCATACAATTGACCACTGTAAGCTATTGCAATAATGGCCTGGGGCTGTAGAAGAAAATGAAAAAAAACTTTTTAGGTCATGACCCCTGCTAATTATTATCAAAATTGGTTACACATAAATCAACATTCGTTATGAATATCATACACCTTTGCATTATATTGTTTTAATTCTTAATTGCATTATGGCAATACCAACATTTATTACATAATGAATAGGAGCCTCAGTTTTTGAAAATCCCATTTCTCATAGGCTCCATTTCAATACTTAATAAATTGGTGAATTTTTTTTAGTAAATTCTTTTTCACCATTTCTTATAGGCTTCTTTTCAATATTTGATAAAATGGTGATATTCTATGAATAAATTCTTTTTTAGAGTCAGTGGAAGACTAAAGCAGTCTCACGCACAGTCTATGATAACACAGTGCTGCACAGAAGTTTGAAGTAACCTGAAACCTCTGTGTAACTATCAGTTTTCATTCTTCTGCCAGGAAGAGGTCAACACAATGCAATTACATAACATGCAGACACTGGACTCACAGCCAGTAAAATTTATATGTTAGATGCAGTTTTTCCTACAATTAATTATTTTTCTGTACTGGAGAAGATGATGAAAATAGGTGTGATGTCACAATCTCATATAGCTACTTCTTTTATAGTCCTATGTTATCACCAGTCATCACTAGTCATATTCAGTTCACATATCTCATGTAAAATGAAAAAATTTAATTCCTCTTCAAGTTATTCCTTCAAAGGGTATTCAATAGTTCTCATTTCAAATAGATTCACATTAAACATGTCCATGATGTAGACATCTATCTCATTTCTTGTTCCTATTGAATAAAATTAACTGCAAAGTTAATAGAAAACTAAATCAGTTACAAAGTATAAAATATGATATAAATAAGGTATACCAAATTGACTCGTACTGGAAATTCTCATTAATTAATTAATTAATTCTCCAAATAATTACACAATATCATGAGATATTAAAAAACTCCATTATTTACTCTTAAATTACAAAGAACATAATATTAGATTTAATAAAAGATTCTGTATTAAGTCTTTAGAATACTTTTAGACTTGTGTACCTTTATCAGCAAATTCACTTGCAAAATACAAATAATTACTCATATGTGAAATGTGAGACAAAGATAAAATATGACTTATAATTTTTGTTAGACCTCCAATTCTAAGTTTTTAATTCTAAATATCTCTTTTTCATCAGACATATTATATTCTCAAAGCACATGTAAGAACTCTCACATCAGAAAGATGAAATGCCTTTAACTCAGCTGTTTTCTTTAAAATTACCTCCCTTACCTACTTACTGATTGAAGTGCACATATAATCTCAGAAAGATGCTGTAAACTGAATTAGGTTTTTAGGTTATGATCCCTGTGACCCATATTTGGGGTCACAGACTCACCAAATTTACAATTTAGAATCCCTTACAGCCAAGGAGTCTGTACATAAAATTTCAGCTCAGTAGAGCCATTGGGACTGGAGATGAAGATGAAAATAGCATTTTAGGTCATTGCCTCTGTGACCCAATATTTGGGGTCTCACTGTCACCAAATTTACAATTTAGAATCCCCTTCAGTCAAGGAGTATGTACATAAAATTTCAGCTCTCTACGTTCATTGGGACTGGAGAAGAAGATGAAAATAGTTTTTTTTAGGTAATGACCCCTGTGAGCCACACTTGGGGTCACAGGGTCACCAAATCTACAATTTAGAATCCCTTTTAGCCAAGGAGTCTGTACATAAAATTTCAGCTCTCTGGAGTCATTGGTTCTGGAGAAGAAGATGAAAATAGCTTTTAAGGTTATGACCCCTGTGACCCACATTTGGGGTCACAGGGTCACCAAATTTACAATTTAGTATCCCCTTCAGCCAAGGAGTCTGTACATTAAATTTCAGCTCTCTGGAGTCATTGGTTCTGGAGAAGAAGTCGAAAAAGCGAAAAGTTTACGGACGGACGGACGGACGGACAGACGGACGGACGGACGCCATCCCATGCCATAAGCCCATCGGGCCTTTCAGGCCAGATGAGCTAATAAATTCCAATCTCGAAATAGGCATCCATTTGACATTGTTTGAGGAAATACGGTATACCCTTGAATAATTCACTGCCTTGAATAATCGTGGAGTCTAAACCCTCTTTGAAATAAACAATCGCCTGTCTTGAATAATTTCCGGGTTAAATTTGTAAAATGTAAATATACTAATGGCTATGTACTTTTCACATTTACTTCCCAGCATAAGTATATTTATGCAAAGTTCAACCTCATGATGTGCACTTGGCAGGGGTAGAAACTAACCTGAAATGGTAACTAGCCTTTTGGGCTAGTAGCTTTCAGATCTTACTAGCCCAGCCAACATTCTTCTAGCCCAGTAAAAAACAGACAGGAGACGTAGAAAACAGATGATTAATAAATGATTTGCGTATTTGCTAATACAGAAAACTCCTTTAATTTCAAACTATTAACTCATTTCACTTCAACATTATTATATATATTCCCATTTACTAACATTGACTAGAATTTTCAAAGAGGGACCGACAGGGGTCAAAATTAACCTTTTCAATGCAGTAGCATTTCTAAAAGTACTAGTCCAGACTTATTCCAGCTAGCCACCTCAAATTTTAACTAGTCTTTCGGACTACCAGTTTGTACACTCTACTAGCCCAGCTTCTTTTTCACTAGCCATGGGCTAGCGAGCTAGTTCTAATTTCTATCCCTGCTTGGTTTACAATATTAATAATTCAAAACATGCTGAAATGAAATTTTTTTTGTGACTTTTTCAAATTTCAAATATATATTATGACTACAAAAAAAATATCATGTGCCCCGGATTAAATCAGTGATTGAAATTATTCAATTCGGGCAATTACTCAAGCAGTGTTGTTCCTAGGTGATCTGCTGTTTTTATATATTGTTGTTTAAACTACACATCAGACAAATGGACAACCAAAGAAAGTTTATAAATAATGTTATTTCTTTAAATAAATCTAGAGATCCAGACAGTGTGAACAATCTAAGGTGAGTAATCCAACACTGTTTAAAATTTGCTTAAATTTAATAAATGCAACAAACACTTTCAACGCAATTTCAAGTAGATGATTTCAAAACCTGATGTTACTCAAATAACTACAAGTCAACATTTCTTGGCGACTTGAATTATAAATTTTTAAAAAAAAACCCATTTCAGTCACTATCAGCTTAATTGTTTACTTCAAGTCGAAATGTCTTATTTTGAAAACTTGTGTTTTTTTTAAATTAAAATATTATTATTACCACCTTCATGAATGACAAAATTGAAGTAGGTGTCACATGGCATATATATATATTCAATTATTCACATGATATATCACATGGCAGCTACCTAGACTTGATGCTCAGCTAAGTGTGTACATTAAGAACCAGCTGACTGAGCGAGTGGGAGGGGCCTGAAAGACTTACTGTACAGCCACTACTCTGCATTGAGTCTACGACTGCCGCGGTAATTCCAAGTCTGACTACATTCAAACGACAGCTCTCAATGTGTCGCCAATATTCAACCAGTCAGAGCTGAATTCTCGGGTCTGTCGGCAATCCACAAGTCGACCTCGACAGCACGTTTCGTTTAATGCACGCATCGAGCCATGATCTGAAATCTGCCCGAACAGGCTAGCCTAGATAACTAACGTGCCTTGCACTTCCAGCCGCTTGCGAGCCGTGCTTGCACATGCTACGTGCTCCTGACGTGAGTCGATTCGCGCTGAGCTCAAAATAGACAGGTTTTGGAGAAATGCAAAGGCAAGAAAACTGCTTACTTATGCAGTCATTAGTCTCTTAGGTATACACAAAGTCACGCTTGTATCCTCGGAATGTGTCACGCTGCCATCACGTCACGCGCGCACGCGTAATGGAGTGCATGCATGCTAAAACAGTTCACGCCCAACTGGACAACCTGTTGGGTGACATGAATAAACGTCAAATACACTTACTTGAGATGTGTTGAGGCTTCGATTGCTTTCTCCTAGACATTTTAGACATCTTAACTTTACTACTGCATCAATCTTGTTTGTAAACAAAACCATTTTCCGGAGCATAAACATTGAAATGTGTGAGACCCTAGACTTCCCGTTCCTTCTCCCTCCATGTTGAGCGCTGAATGCTGGGATAGGCACGTGCTGTGTGCGCGAGGTGAGTTCGCTTTGCGTGAGAACGTGCAAGAAGGAAACTGACATCGTGTCAATAGCAATAGAGTACAGTCGGTGCGTGGAATAGTGCGAGAGAATGAGCGACATTCCGGCTGAAGAGGTTTTAGGGTAGGTAGATTAAGAAGTGGACTGTTCTTGAACGTAAAAATGCAATCAACGTGCAACAATATATTAGTCGAGTGTTGAGGTGGGTGACATATTCTGTGACCTCGTTTTTAACACGGCTGATATAGACGACGTGACAGTGTTCATAGCAAACCGCCGGTGACTCTAAGCCACGTGGTGACACTTGCAGATATTTATAGTGTTGTTTTATTCATCGATTGACATGTACAGTTCCAGTCGTCACGTGCATGATCTCATGTGCCCACTGGGAAACCTGGCTAACTTGGCTTGATCTTCTTAATCATTACCTACAATCTGACAGCTGTGATTTTACTACTTTTAGACTCAACATATTTTATAGACATGTCAATCATCCTGTTTTGAAATAAACTTGAGATAAATAGTTGTTCTGATATATTTTAATATTTAATTATTTTGAGTTATACACATGACATATAGGCTAATAAAACATGACAGATCATGCATGCACTTACAGCACAGATAATAAACATGTTTTTGTTTACACACAGACTCTGAATACCAAATTGATCTATTATATCTAGATATGGAGGCCGAGCCCATAATCTGATGCAATGAATTGTCATGCATGCATGGTTCCTTGAGAGTTGCTCCACTTTGATATGGATCATTTGCTCATTACTGATGCAACCTGGAGACATAGAGAGACTCCTATATATAAATATAGTGTAACAAGGAAGTTAGATACACAGTGTAGTACTTTACTGGTGTAAACAGAATTCTGTGACCATTCTTCTGTGGGATTGCATTTGACCATGGATTGGTAACTATTTTTATGTTCTTAAAGGGAGGGTTCTGTTGCTATCTTGGATATTTTGCATTACGAGAATTGAAAACATGCTATATTGTACCCAATTTTGCAACTTTTTAATAACTAAAGACATACACTGATAGAGTATTCAAATATAGTAACACAATAATACGACATAAAACTAATAAACAAGTTACTGTTATGTTGTAGCAGGGACCTTATATATGGTCCCTGGTTGTAGTGAAGTTTTCCCCACTCGCAGCGCCGATGAAAGGCTTCAGTTCTCATTGTTTTATTTTTCAACAAATGTGCGCTTGTGTTTAGCAAGTTGTAAAATTTAAAGTCATCCAAATATTACCCTCATTAGTATTTTTCAATTTCACTCTGTTTTAATCATGTATAATAACATATGTGTAAACAGGAATATCTCCCGATTTTCGTTTCTACAAAAAATACCCCGATAGAACTCTCCTTTTAAGACTAAGATGTCTATGTTGTTTAAACTTTAAAGGATTTTCAAAACTCATTTGAAACTGGATATGGTAACTTTTTGACTTTTGAATAACACATCAAGCTCACTCTTGAATGATATGTTTCAACATGACAAGACTTTCGCAGCCTGTATAATAACGTGCACCGTATTTCCTCGAATACAACCCGGGGTCATGGTGTGCTCAGGTAAATACTACCCCCCAGCATAATACTCAGCATTGAGGGGGGGATGGGGGGGGGGGGGGGGGGGGGGGGGGGGGGCACCCTGGGGTTGTATTAGAGGATATACAGTAATATATTTGCCTCCACTCAAATTCAAGAGCCTGCCTCTTCAAAAAATTAAATTGAAAGCCATGAGTTACAGTAGTGATGCTATGTTCGCTTCTTGACCCTATAAACCACATTATATGATCAAAAATCACTATTTGGGTTGCAGGTAGTTCAAGGTGGAGCTGGACACCAAGGCAAAAGTTGTTGAGACAATGTTGTTACAATGTGTTTCATTTGAAACAGTGCATTCATTGTTTATTCAAAGGGTAAAACATATATTTATGAATGACAAGTATGTGTATATGAAAAATCTTCTTGTTATCATGCAACTGGGCACCCCCTCAAGAGTTATAGTTACATAATATATTGATACATCACAAAGTCATCATGGATATTAACTAACTATGCCTCCTGATATCCACATGCTGTAACAACATGGATGATATCTCATGATCTAATTACGTTCAGTCTGATTAAAACTGACGGTATTCCGCGGAAAAAAATTGCAAAATAGTGCATCTACCGGGATACGAACTCATATCGTTCGGAGATTTCCACGCCAAACCGTCTGGAAACAGTCCGTAGACTAGCGTGTTCGAGCGCAATTCAGGTAGCCAATCAAAAGATGCCCAACAAATGCTTTCGATGCGAGAAGTTAGGGGCAGATAACTCCAAACAGCTATCCTTTTGTCTGTTCCAAATGCTTTCAAAACAGCGACCGTTTAAAAACTATGATGTGATTGGTCAGCTATTTGACTGAGCTTTGGCTGCGCTAAACTGGTTCGGGACACACGCCTATACGGGATGTTCTCAGACCTTGTGGCGAGGAATCTACAGAACCTGTTCGTATCCCGGTAGATATATTATTTTGCAAATTTTATTCCTCGGAACAAGGTCGATTTTTAATCAGACTGTAATTACGTTGATAATATTCTCATGCTTTAATCACATGGATGATATCCAAATATCTGGACCACATGCTTCGATAACATGGATGATATTCACATGCTCCAAAAGTATGGATGATATCTCATGATCAAATTACTTTGATGATATTCTCATGTTTTAATCACATGGATGATATCCAAATATTCACATGCTCCAATTACATGGATGATATCCACATGCAGTAACAACATAGATGATATCCATATGCTCCGATAACATGGATGATATCCACATGCAGTAACAACATAGATGATATCCATATGCTCCAACAACATGGATAATATCCACATGCTCACACAATATGGATGATATCCACATGCTCACATAATATGGATGATATCCACATGGTCCAATAACATGGATGATATCCACATGGTCCAATAACATGGATGATATCCACATGGTCCAATAACATGGATAATATCTAAATGCTCCAATAACATGGATGATATCAACATGCTCCAATAACATGGATGATATCCACATGCTCCAATAACATGGATGATATCCACATGCTCCAATAACATGGATGATATTCACATGCTCCAATAACATGGATGATATCCACATGCTCCAATAACATGGATGATATCCACATGCTCCAATAACATGGATGATATCCACATGGTCCAATAACATGGATAATATCCACATGGTCCAATAACATGGATGATATCCACATGCTCACATAATATGGATGATATCCACATGGTCCAATAACATGGATGATATCCACATGGTCCAATAACATGGATAATATCCACATGCTTCAATAACATGGATGATATCCACATGCTCCAATAACATGGATGATATCCACATGCTCCAATAACATGGATGATATCCACATGCTCCAATAACATGGATGATATCCACATGCTCCAATAACATGGATGATATCCACATGCTCCAATAACATGGATGATATCCACATGCTCAAATAACATGGATGATATTCACATGGTCCAATAACATGTATGATGTCCACATGCTCCAATAACATGGATGATATCCATATGCTCCAATAATATGGATGATATCCACATGCTCCAATAACATGGATGATTTCCACATGGTCCAATAACATGGATGATATCCACATGCTCCAATAAAATGGATGATATCCACATGCTCCAATAATATGGGTGATATCCACATGGTCTAATTATATGGATGATATCTACATGATCTAATTATGTGGATGATATTCACATGCTCCAATAACATGGATGATATCCACATGCTCCAATAACATTGATGATATCCACATGCTCCGATAACATGGACGATATCCACAAGCTCTGATAACATGGACAATATCCACATGGTCCAATAACATGGGTGATATCCACATGCTCCAATAACATGGATAATATCCACATGCTCCAATAACATGGATGATATCCACATGCTCCAATAACATGGATGATATCCACATGCTCCAATAACATGGATGATATCCACATGCTCCAATAACATGGATGATATCCACATGCTCCAATAACATGGATGATATCCACATGCTCCAATAACATGGATGATATTCACATGCTCCAATAACATGGATGATATCCACATGCTCCAATAACATGGATGATATCCACATGCTCCAATAATATGGATGATATCCACATGCTCCAATAACATGTATGATGTCCATATGCTCCAATAATATGGATGATATCCACATGCTCCAATAACATGGATGATTTCACCATGGTCCAATAACATGGATGATATCCACATGCTCCAATAAAATGGATGATATCCACATGCTCCAATAATATGGGTGATATCCACATGGTCTAATTATATGGATGATATCTACATGATCTAATTATGTGGATGATATTCACATGCTCCAATAACATGGATGATATCCACATGCTCCAATAACATGGATGATATCCACATGCTCCGATAACATGGACGATATCCACAAGCTCTGATAACATGGACAATATCCACATGCTACAATAACATGGGTGATATCCACATTCTCCAATAACATGGATGATGTCCACATGCTCCAATAATATGGGTGATGTCCACATGCTCAATAACATGGATGATATCCACATTCTCCAATAACATGGATGATGTCCACATGCTCCAATAATATGGGTGATGTCCACATGCTTCAACAACATGGATGATATCCACATGCTCCAATAACATGGATTATATCCACATGCTCGATAACATGGAGGTGCCTGTTGCTGTTTATGGTATTTCAACAGTGGCGGATATCCTGAAAACTGAAATGTTGTGTTCAGACTCCTCGGCCAATGGGAATTCTAAATAATTGTAGATTTGGTGACCCCGTTACCGCAAATAGGGTCACAGGGGTCATGATCTAAAAAACCTATTTTCATTTTTTTCCAGTACGAAAAGGTCTAGAGAACTGAAAAAGTTGTGTGCAGATTCCTTTGACAATGGGGATTCTAAATTGTAGATTTCGTGACCCCATGACCTCAAATAGGATCTCGGGGGTCATAACCTTAAACGTATTTTATCATCTTCTCCATTACCAAAAGGTCTAGAGTGCTGAAATGTTGTGGGTAGACTCATTGGCCAATGGGGATTCTAAATTGTAGATTTTGTGACCCCATGACCCCAAATAGGGTCACAGGGGTCATGACCTTAACAACCTTTTTTCATCTCCTCTCCAGTACCAATAGGTCTAGAAAGCTGAAATGTTGTGTGCAGATTCCTTTGCCAATGGGGATTCTAAATTGTAGATTTTGTGACCCCAAATAGGGTCTCAAGGGTCATAACCTTAAAAACGTATTTATAAGATCAATAGTTGCGTTTGTAAAATTTCCGGGATTCATTGCTATTCAACACCCGCAAATTTAGTTTAAAACCGACGGCGTTAGCCGGAGGTTTTAAACGCTGAAATTTGCGGGTGTTAAAATTACAAACGCAACTATTTATCAATATTGTAACATGACCCTTAGTTATCAGGCGTTTTGAAACGAACTCTATTTTTGCGTACCTATCTTTGAGTGGAAAGGACTTAAAGGAAGGAACATAAATATTAAACTTGCCCTAACCCACTGTGACAATGACGCTAGCATTGTGACGTCAAAACGTTTGATCGCTATGACGTCATGCCATGGCAACGGCATTCGGTAAACACAGCCGCATGGAAGAAGGCGTCAAACTTGGACAAATGTTACTAGATGAAAACATTTAAGTTACTTGAAACTAATTAACTTTGAGAGCTATTTGTGACCTATACTGCTAAACACAAGTTAGAAAATGACAATGCCACCTGTCAAATTTGAGTAAGGAGCACATATTAAGAGAAATTGAAAAAATAAATTTTGAGTTGGGCCGAATCTTGTGAACATGTTGTTTCTGTTCGCGGTGATTTGCCCCAAGTAATTTGCGGGTATTCATTGTCATTCAACATAGGCAAATCAACCAATCAGAATCAAGGATACACTGAAATCATGTTACAATTGACATTCTTCTCCACTACCAAAAGGTCTAGAAAACTGAAATGTTGTGTTCAGACTCCTCGGCCAATGGGGATTCTAAATTGTAGATTTGGTGACCCCTTTACTCCAAATAGGGTCACAGGGGTCATGATCTAAAAACCTATTTTCATCTTCTTCTCCAGTTTGAAAACCTCTAGAGAGCTGAAATGTTGTGTATAGACTCCTTAGACATTGGGATTCTAATTTGTAGAACTTATTTTCGACATTTCCAGTGTGAAAAGCTCTAGAGCAAGCTGAGAACAATTTATTTCGGTTTTACAAACAATACAAATCTTTACCTTTTTGGCTTTATATTTTATATTTTAAACACAAATTGAAAATAACTATACTCCTTCCAATAAAATCTTGTAAAAGTTACTGAAAGTTTTACTTAGTTAGAGACCAATTGTGTATAACTCGGTGGTAACTTCCCCCACCGTCTTCTATGCCAGGGAATATCCAATAGATGCTACTGTCAAGTACAGTTTGATAACAATAGATGTACACTTTGGTTGCAATGAACGCTACATGTTTCAGTCCGGATGGAAAGCCTCTGTCCAAGAAGGCCCTGAAGAAACAACAGAAGGATGCGGAGAAGGCTGCCAAGAAAGCAGCTCACAAACAGCAGGAGCAGGCTCAAAATGTGAGTGGAGTTATCTGCCCCTGGACCACTCTGATTCATTGCTATTTCATTGATTTGTTGGGGTGTTGGAAATATTCATTGCACTGTTTGTCCATCCATCCATTCATCTGTCCATCCATTGCTGCCTGTCCATCCATCCATTCATCTGTCCATCCATTGCTCTGTCCATCTATTCATTCATCTGTCCATCCATTGCTATGCCCATCCATTGCTCTATCCATCCATTCTTCTTTCTATTCATTGCTGTCTGTTCATCCAGTGGGAGGGATAGTGTAGTGGTTAGCGTGTTCGGCTTCAGATCCAGGGGTCCGGGGTTTTGAATCCTACCAGGGGCAAGACAACTTTTTCTGCAGTAGAGAACTATTCTTCACACAGTAAGGTTTTTGTGCAATGCTACTCGCAGGTTTCACCACAATTCCTCTGTCTGTCCATCCATCCTCTTTCTGTTCCTCCATCCATTCCTCTGTTCTTCCATCCATTCCTCTGTCTTTCCATCCATTACTCTTTCTGTCCATCCATTCCTCCTTCTGTTCATCCACTCCTGTCCATCCATCCATTCCTCTGTCCATCTATCCTCTTTCTGTTCCTTCATTCCTTTTTGTTCATCCATCCATTCTTCTGTCCATTTATCCCTCTTTCTGTTCATCCTTCCATTCCTGTCTGTCCATCCATTCCTCTTTTTGTTCATCCATTCCTCTTTCTGTTCATCCATCCATTCCTCTGTCCATCTATCCTCTATCTCTCCATCAATTTCTCTGTCCATCCATCCATTCCTCTGTCTGTCCATCCATCCCTCTTTCTGTTCATCCATCCATTCCTCTGTCCATCCATTCCTTTCTGTCCATCCATTTCTCAAAATGTGAGTGGAGTTATCTGCCCTGATTCGTTGTAATTTCACTGATATGTCGGGTGTTTGATTTAATCTTTCCTCTGTCTGTTTATGTGTCTGTCGTAGCATTTTAGTTGGGTTAATCCCCAGTGGACATTATGGGCTAGTGTGTCTGTTACTGGACTAGTAAAATTTATATAAAACCATTGGTCTTGCAGAGTCTCTACCACATGTTGTCTGTTATTTTCTACGCCTGAGAACACAAACAAAAATGTAAATGAAGACAATATAGATTTATTATTATTAGCTCATCAGGCCTGAAAAGCCGACGGGCTTATGGCATGGCATGGCGTCCGTCCGTCCGTCTGTAAACCTTTTGCTTTTCCGACTTCTTCTCCAGAACCAATGGGTCTAGGGAGCTGAAATTTTTTATACAGACTCCTTGGGCAATGGGGATTCTAAATTGTAGATTTGGTGATCCAGTGACCCCAAATAAGGGCCTCACAGGCCATGACCTAAAATCCTGTTTTCATCTTTTTCTCCAGAACAAAAAGACCTAGAAGGCTGTAATATTGGGTGTAAACTCTTTAGCCAATGGAGATTCTAACTTGTAGATTTGGGGACCCTGTGACGCCAAATATGGGCCACAGCCTAAAAAAACGGTTGAAATTGAATTTTGAACTGACATTTTATGGCACTTCATTCAGTATTTAGTTTTCCCTAATAAAATACCTGAGGGAGAGTCATCTCATCTTTTAGATCTGTGAATCCTAACTTGGGTTTGAGAAATGCAGAATTAAGAAAAAAAGTAACTTTGCAGTTAATCTTATTCAGTAGGAATGTGAAATATTATAGGAGACTTGATCTTCGACATATATAATATATGTCGAAGATCAAGTCTCCATTATGGACATGTTTGTCAAATTGATGTAATCAATGTGAAATGAGAACTATTGAATAGCCTATGAACTGAATATTGTGGATATTATAAAAAAAAGGCCCTCACAGGTCAAAACATAAAAATCTATTTTCATCTTCTTCTCAAGAACAAACTAGAAGGAATATTGCGTTCAAAATGTTTATTTAGCCAAGCTGATTCTAAATTGTACTATGTACCATAAGATTCATCACATTGCCTGTTCTCTCTAAGCCTTATACAGTTTGATCAGTGCTGCCAGTGTTTAAGTGCAAGGCGTAGGCTATTACATAATTTGGCTGTAAAAGCACAGCTGGCTTGTAACCAGAGCCAAGCAGTCAGCATATTGCATAATCTCCTGTGTGTAGACCTTGCTTAGTGATCTCTCTCAATTTCAGGACTACGATTTGTCAGGGCTAGGGATTGTGCATTATATTGAGACAATATATTTCTGTCTTCATCATCAAACAATATAAACCCTGATGAGCTCCAGAGCCCATGGCTCTATTTTTAATTCAGTACAAGACAAGAAAATGGGTATGTTAAGAGAATGGTTAGTTTGTGACAGCTGACTCTTGCTGCAGGTTGTGGAAGAAAAGGAGGATTACGCCAAGGATTTCTATGGCAACCTCCAGATGATCCAATCACGTGACAAACCGGACCGCGTCATGATGAAGGTGGGAACTCTCAACCCAAGTCTAGCTGACCAGAAGGTCTGGGTCAGAGGTCGCATGTACACCAGCAGGAGCAAAGGTCAGCTTTTCCACACAAAAAATCGGGGAACATAGCTCCAAACCTTTCATTAGCGTTAGGAATTATTTTGCTAACAAATGTTTCAATATTAAAAGTGCATCCATTGTGTTGTAAGGGATAACATATACCAAACGTTATAAATAGTGATATTTTGTCAAAAAGTACTGACTGTTGCCGAAAATTCCCATTCTAGTGTTAGTCGACTCGGTAAAGTGACGATATGAAGGTGAATGTAGGGATCGAAAACCAGACAAAATGACAAAGATTTGGGTGTAAAATGGGTCATGACTACTGTGCATTTAAATGGCATTTATTAAAGCAAAATAAAATTTTATGACACGAAATGTATGAATCTTTTACTTTCCCGATGATAAATGTTTTCAATTGTGTTTCTAGAATTTTCAAATGTAAGGCTAAATAACACATGACAGCTTTTTATTGTCATTTGAAAATAGAATTTGCTAAACCCCAGAATCCATATGTCCACCAAATATATAGGTCTGAATGAACGCATGTGCTTTAGTTTTGTATACCTCTACTACATCCAGGCTATATTTTGATGAAAAAAATCAAATGTACTCATCCCGCATAATTTATTTTTCAACAAAAAATACAAATAAATTCCTACCACCCTCGTCAATTTTGCACAAATGTGCCTGAGAAACATTTACCTTTTTAAAGGCACTCGCCGCTAATGGCTGCAATACTGCCGAAGCGGCGTTAAACAATAACTCACTCACTCAATTTTTAAAGGCAGCCTAATTATTAGCATATGCTAGTGATTTTCTTACTTTGAGGCTTTCCCACAGAGATAGTTTATCATAAAGCGTCCACTGTTACCATATTTCCTCTACAGCTTTATAAATAGGCAATTGTCTATAACTTTATGATGAGGCAATCGTCTACAGCTTTATAATGAGTAAATTGTTTTCAGCTTTATAATATGACAATTGTCTACAGCTTTATAATGAAATTATCGCTACAGCTTTATAATGAGACAATTGTCTACATCTTTGTATTGAGGCAATTGTCTACAGCTTTATGATGGACAGTTGTCTACAGCTTTATAATGAGACAATCATCTTTTGCTTTATAATGAGACAATTGTCTGCAGCTTTATAATGAGGCAATTGTCTACATCTTTGTATTGAGGCTATTGTCTACAGCTTTATAATGAGGCAGTCGTCTACAGCTTTATGATGAGGCAATCGTCTACAGCTTTATAATGAGACAATCGTCTATTGCTTTATAATGAAACAATCGTCTACAGCTTTATAATGAGACGAGCATCTTTTGCTTTATAATGAGGCAATTGTCTACAGCTTTATAATGAGGCAATTGTCTACAGCTTTATAATGAGACAATTGTCTATTGCTTTATAATGAGGCAATTGTCTACAGCTTCATAATGAGGCAATCGTCTACAGCTTTATAATGGGGCAATTGTCTACAGCTTTATAATGAGGCAATCGTCTACAGCTTTATAATGGGGCAATTGTCTACAGCTTTATAATGAGGCAATTGTCTATTGCTTTATAATGAGGCAATTGTCTACAGCTTTATACTGAGGCAATTGTCTACAGCTTTATAATGAGGCAATGGTCTACAGCTGTATAATGAGGCAATGGTCTACAGCTTTATAATGAAGCGATTGAGCAGAATCCAACCACCAAAAATCTATTTATAGCTCAATGATGATGAAGAACTGTCGCTAATAAGGTTATTCTTCTGTACTTCTTTAAACATTTCCAAGGCAACAAGTAATTCACATCCTGTGAATGGAGAAAAAGAGAGCTATTCTGAACAGAGCTCCAAATCTAATCAGTATTCATTAACTCAATCACGATCAATACTCAAGTTCTGACATCTTGTGTAATGATATTTGTACTCAATTTGACGTTTCCTGTTTTCAATTGCTTTATCTTATATTAAGATCAATTTTATCATCCTATTTAGAATATTTTCAAAATTCTTCTGTCTCGTCACCAGTCTTTCTTGTGTCTATCTGGTATATTTCTAAGGTCTTTAATAATGTCAAAAGGAATTATATATTAAATCAATCCACCGTCCAAAGCTTTCACAATGTTAAGTGATAGAATAACATGGTTATATATACTTATGAAAATATCAACTATAGATGCGGCCACTTTTTCGCGATTTTAAGCTGCAGAAATTCTCAGTCTGATTAAAATCCTCGGAACAAGGTTGATTTTAATCAGACTGCAGAAATTCTGTGACCCAGCTTTATATTTTTCATAACCATCACCACATGCACATACAAGGGTGATGTTTTTTGACAATTACATTATTAAGTCTTTATTTAAACTGATAAAACAAAATGAATACTATGACATGTATACAGTAAATGATCCATGTTTATTGAAGCTGAATGTTAATTAATTACAGAATTCTCGGTTGTTTTGGTTGTTTTTAGCTCATCAGGCCTGGCTAATGGCATGTGCTGTCGTCCGACAGAGTCTGTCATTTTGTGGGAAGTTCCTCACATCTAGGGGATCTTTGTTTGACATTTGGTCCTGACCCCACCTCAAATATGGGTGTGGCCATCCTCGATAATCCAGCGCTATTGTTCCGATAAATCTACACACAAGCGCTGGAAAATAGTAAGGGTATTTATCCTTAACCTAGTTACCTCCCTTCGCAATGACTCAGCGAAACGCTTGCTTTCTAACAACCAATGAGATCACTTGAAATCAAGGGTGAAATAACAAGCACTCTCGTGTCAGGATCTTGGCTTTCGCAGATGATTGGGAACGCCTGGTAGCACAGGGATTTTAATCATTTACCTCCACCCGTTTTGATGGACATGAATGCACCCTTCTTCTCGTACAGACTTCTTAAAACTTTCTTTTGAGTTTCTGTCAGGTTTTCTATGCTGAATTTGTTACCAACTTTATCGTAATCGAGTGAGTCGGCCGCCGCTATGTTTGTTTCTATAAACAATGGTAGTGATGCGTTTTGATTGGTCGAGTTGTTTACGCAGATAGTGTCTGCGTTTCGTTTCTGATTGGATAACATGGACCCAAGAGGAGGTAACTAGGTTAGGGATAAATACCCTTACTGTTTTCCAGCGCTTGTGTGTAGATTTATCAGAACAATAGCGCTGGATTATCGAGGATTGGGTGTGGCAGGCAGTTTTAGACTTCCTCTTTCACACATTTTGTTCCATTCATAACTCAGACACTGATTTTTCAAATATTTCAAAACTGAATACATATACAAATCATTGATATGTACACTTGCCTTTCGTGTATTTCATACTCTCATTTGCATAAAGTAGAACACGGATATGGCGAACATGGATATAGCAAACAAAGTTAGAAGTCATGTCAAAAGCCCTATATAATATGCAAAACGTAAATAGAGAACAGCGGATATATCGAACTGAATTCTTTGGTCCCTTGGAGTTCGTTATATCCGTGTTCTACTTATTTTATGCAAATTTTCTCAGTTTTCCGACCTTTTTCTTCTAAAGCACAAGTGTATACTCTATTTTCATAATACACATTACTGCTGTGGTATATATTCATACAAAGGACTAAACATTGATGTACTTTGCTATTTTGTATCTTTTTTCTTTGACCAATGTCAAAATGGGGGGTAAATGAGTGAGCTCTGCTCACTACTTCTCTTGTTTATTGCAGAATCAACATCATGGTAGGCGAATCTGTAAAGTAACTTAATACATTTTGTTCTCCTTATGTTGTATAATTGATGCTCTTGTTTCAGGGAAGTCCTGTTTCTTTGTGATCAGACAACAGAAGTGGACAATACAAGCCTTGGTCTCCGTCGGCGAGGCGGTCAGCAAGCAAATGGTCAAGTTTGTAGCTAAGTGAGTTGAATTGATATTTTTACCTCCAATCACATGAAGCGTGGTAATTGTCTCCAAATATCACAATATTTTGTTAACTTCAGAATTTGTTGAAAATAAGAAGCAAGGTGTATTGCCAACATTCCTCAGCCCAAACTTAATTTGGGTTACTTTGAACGAATGTTCAAGTTCACAGCTGCTGATGGACCAGGAAAGAACATCAAAATTCAACTATTGGCAACATGCATTTTTGGGGCAAGACCTTTAAAAAATTTAGAAAACTGGAATAATTTATTAAGAATGAATATTTTGAATAATACACTTTTATTTAGTTACCTCCCTGCCCTGAACATGTATATATATTCTACAGCATCAACAAAGAGTCCATCATAGACGTGGAGGGGTACGTGCGAACAGTCCCGTCCAAGATTGAGTCGTGTTCACAGCAAGACGTTGAACTACATGCAGAACAGGTGAACGTTAACATCTTTTCCGTCTGCGTGGATTAAAAAAAGAATGTTGTAGAACAGATTCTTTTTTTAAAATCCTCCAAGCTCTTTACCTCTTTCTTCATGTTTGATTGTTTGGTATTTTCCAGTTTGATAAGAGAAAGACAATTGTGGCCTTGCAGACTTGCCACTGGCTAAAGATGGATAACCCAGACTATTACTGCATAGTAGTCAAAGTGTAACTAGATAATCCACACAATTTGGAGTGTTCACAAATAATGATTGAAAAACATGTTAAATAAAGTTAGGAGTTCTTGCAGTATACCATCTTGTCTACAACTTTACTTGTTTCATCCTTTAATGTCATTGTTATCTCATCTTTTCCTATATTAATAACAGTATTAGGATCTCTACCAAAATGTCACCATTGTTATATGAAGAAGTTGATCATTCACATATATCCTTGTCTTCTATATATTACCAACTTCTAGAATGCCTCTCAAACAGTACCAACGATCAGTAAAGAATGTTCCCTGTCTAGTATAGACAGGTGACAGCTATGGTTTTACTCTTACTACTCCGTCTCTGTCTCCAGGTGTCGGTAGTGAGCTCTGCCGATCAGTAAAGAATGTTCCCTGTCTAGTATACACAGGTGACAGCTATGGTTTTACTCTTACTACTCCGTCTCTGTCTTCAGGTGTGGGTAGTTAGCTCTGCCGATCAGTAAAGAATGTTCCCTGTCTAATATACACAGGTGACAGCTATGGTTTTACTCATACTACTCCGTCTCTGTCTCCAGGTTGGGTAGTGAGCTCTGCCGATCAGTAAAGAATGTTCCCTGTCTAATATATACAGGTGACAGCTATGGTTTTACTCATACTACTCCGTCTCTGTCTCCAGGTGTGGGTAGTGAGCTCTGCCGATCAGTAAAGAATGTTCCCTGTCTAATATACACAGGTGACAGCTATGGTTTTACTCATACTACTCCGTCTCTGTCTCCAGGTGTGGGTAGTGAGCTCTGCCGATCAGTAAAGAATGTTCCCTGTCTAATATATACAGGTGACAGCTATGGTTTTACTCATACTACTCCGTCTCTGTCTCCAGGTGTGGGTAGTGAGCTCCGCGGCGCCGCGACTTCCTCTGCTGATAGAGGATGCCTCCAGACCAGAGACAGAAGGGGTGAGTGATCGTCTACTGATTATATTATTGATAGTCCATTTGTATAGCAAGATTTCCATGCATGAGTTGCCACTAATGGTTGCAATACTGCCAAAGCGGCGGTAAACAATAACTCACTCACTCACTCCATGTATGAGCATGCTCAAAGCGAACAATCTGTATTATTACCCTCAAGGAATTGTACTTGTGATGCCGTGACTTAGCTACCACGTCTGTCTGTGCTTCCATTGTTCTGGTACCAATAAACAGCTGGGTGGACAGTGAGAAATGATTCAGAAAGCAGAATTATGTGTATCTACCTATGCTAATTAGCATGTCTTCTAACCAGTCACAGACACCCAATTTCAGACAATTGACGTAATTGGTAATAAAAACTTCTGCATGTAGACAGTGAAGTGAAGCATAACTCGTTAGCAGACACTCTAATCAGCTTAGTTAGATAAAGATGAGACTCATGTTTATCTTCAACGCAGGGTCCCTTTAATGTTAAAGATAGGACTGATGTAAGTGCTGAGATAGTTAGATTCTTCCAGTGACTTGCATAATGAAGGTGTACCCATTGACTATGAAATCAAGTGTTCATCAAATTATAGAAGATTCCGTTCAGTAATCATTCTGTTTGTATGCCCTTCAGCTTTAACCAATCAGCTGTTCTGTAACAGGATCTGGCCCATGTGAATCAAGACACGCGATTGGACAACAGAATTATTGACCTCAGAACACAGACTAATCAGGCACTATTCCGTATCGAGATGGGCGTATGCAAATTTTTCAGGGAACATCTAGAGAAGAAGAACTTTGTTGAAATACACACACCAAAAATTATATCAGGTATGTCAGTCTGGCGTCTGCAGAGTGATGAGTTTTATGAATTGTCATGATCTCTATTGTAAAAGTGATGTGACCTTTCAACTAAGGCAGTCAATCATGAATGTGAAAGCTCAGCTCATCAGTTCGTTTCAGTCAGATGTGTTTGTACTCATTACATCTGCCCAAATCATTCAAACAACAAGCATTTGTTGAAAATTCAACTTAGGCTTCTTTGATAATGGTTTGTAATTTACGAGTGAATGTGATATGTTCTGTTATTATATGATTTCTGATGAAATACCAGGATCTCTCAATAAAATAACGGTTTTCAGTCACTACTGAAAATAACAATAACATGTTTTTCACCTGCTCACAATGCCGAGATACTTTTACTGTTGTTCAGGGTGTCTTGCTATGTTCTCTATTCCATCATGTTGTGTTTACCAGCTGCGTCCGAGGGAGGAGCGAACGTGTTCGAAGTGACCTACTTCAAGTCGAAGGCGTACCTGGCTCAGTCTCCGCAACTCTACAAGCAGATGGCGATATGTGGAGATATGGACAGGGTCTTTACTATTGGCGGAGGTAGGTTATTATCAGCACTGAGGATCTTCAGATGTAACACCTTGACAGACAGAGCAGTCCTCTTGGGTGAATGTGAATATTTTGTTGGTATAAGATACGATTGTAGACCAATATAGAACACTGTTCGGAGAGGGATATCCCTCGGGGTTGAAGGTAACTAAACAGGCAGAATTTTATAATACAGTGCTCTGTTTGATACATACATGAATGTGAGAATTCTTGAAATGCTTGAAAGCTGATTTTGATTAAAGAGAGAACTTTTTAAAATGACACCAAATAAATCATGTATGTTTTATAAGTACGAATCTAAACCTGATCAAACTGAAAATATTTTAGCCGTGAATATTATATATTTACTGGTGAAACTTTTATTCGTATTTCACCAGTGTTCCGAGCAGAGGACTCAAACACGCATCGTCATCTGACGGAGTTTGTGGGTCTCGATCTGGAGATGGCGTTCAACTACCACTATCATGAGGTCGTTGATTTGATTGGGGACATGTTTGTTGCAATATTCAAAGGTCTACAGCAAAAGTAAGATCTGTATGTTTGAATAATAATTGAAAAAATATATATATGTGAAAATATAATTGCCTTTTCATTAAGCCTGTTAATATAACAGCATTGTAATTCTAGTATTTTATATGACACGTAATGTTAGTCACATGCAGTGAAGGTTAATTTATTGGTTGGTACCTGCCACCCTTTTCATACGAATGAATGTTGAATATAAAACTATTCATATTTATACGCTTCACTTGCAGCTATACTGAGGAAATAGCAATAGTTCACAAACAATATCCTGCTGAACCATTCAAGTTCCTCGAACCAAGGTATGAAACTGACTATTCCGTTATTATACCCCCGCTACGAAGTAGTCGGGGGTATATAGCGCTCAGCGCGTCCTTGCGTCCGTCCGTCCTTCCGTCCGTCCGGAACACTTTTGGTTCCGCTCATAACTCAAATACTACTTGTTCAATTGTTATGAAACTTTATACATGTACACTTTATGGTCCCTAGATGTGCCTTTTCTATGTTTCCCTCAGATTCCATGATTATTTTTTCAGATTTTCCACTTTTAAGCGTCTTTGTGTGCGCGTCTATGGTCACACTTTTGGTTCCGCTCATAACTCAAATACTACTTGTTCAATTGTTATGAAACTTTATACATGTACACTTTATGGTCCCTAGATGTGCCTTTTCTATGTTTCCCTCAGATTCCATGATTATTTTTTCAGATTTTCCACTTTTAAGCGTCTTTGTGTGCGCGTCTATGGTCACACTTTTGGTTCCGCTCATAACTCAAATACTACTTGTTCAATTGTTATGAAACTTTATACATGTACACTTTATGGTCCCTAGATGTGCCTTTTCTATGTTTCACTCAGATTCCATGATTATTTTTTCAGATTTTCCACTTTTAAGCGTCTTTGTGTGCGCGTCTATGCTTACACTTTTGGTTCCGCTCATAACTCAAATACTACTTGTTCAATTGTTATGAAACTTTATACATGTACACTTTATGGTCCCTAGATGTGCCTTTTCTATGTTTCCCTCAGATTCCATGATTATTTTTTCAGATTTTCCACTTTTAAGCGTCTTTGTGTGCGCGTCTATGGTCACACTTTTGGTTTCCGCTCATAACTCAAATACTACTTGTTTCCAAGAAGGTATTAACACCTCATATACATAGCTTCTTTCTTATAAATCTGGTAAATGATTTTGACATGTTCACATTCAAGGTCAAAGGTCAAGGTCATGAGTGCTTTAATTACTACAATAATCCTTGTAAACATGATAACTTCAAACGTTTTTGTGCTGTCAGGCTCTTATTTGGTATATATCAACTATGGAGATAGACCAAGATTTGAAAAAGTTTTCGCTAAAATCTGTCAAAGGTCAAGGTCACAGCAAGGTCACAACTTAAGCATGCTATTGTGAATATGCCTTATGTTAACAATGAACACTTTGAGTCATTGCATGATTGTTGTACACAATGAAAAGTAATCAGTGATGGTGTGACCTTGAAGGTCTAAGGTCAAGGTCAAGGTCATGAGATATTGGTTCAGGCCATGTTAATCCTTTGATCCAATTTTGAAATCAGAAATAGGTTTTAAGAACAAACTTGTGAAAAGTGACCCCAGTGATGATTCAACTTGTTAGAATAACTTGAATAACGAACAAATTTTGGTCCAAAAAAAATCCCATTTTATTTATGCTGAGGAGAAGGCGGAACAGGGAAAGGCGAGACCCAAAGTTTCGGAGCTGCTCTGCTTTTGCGGTGTCCCGCAAACGCTCTTCTAGTTGTTCAAATGTTACGAAACCACTTTGACTTTTACTTCTAAAACATGCTTAGAGGTGTAATACTTACTCTGCTTTAATAATATATGTTATGGTCTTTTCATACAAAAGTTTAAACATTGATACCCTTTTGCTATTTTCAAACATTTCTCTTTGACCAATGTTAATGTAAAAGCGGGGGTATCATAAGTGAGCTTTGCTCACTAATTCTCTTGTTTTGTTACTGCTCTATCCTCATGACAGAACAGGACTGAGGTTAAGTTCACTTGCTTCAATTTGTTATACCTCCGACCAACGGTTGGGGGTATATTGTAATACCAATGAGTCCTTCCAAAGACATTTTTTGTCCGCTCGATTTCAGAAAAACCATTCATCTCATCCTTTTCAAATTTGGCACATATCTTCTTCACCATTAGGAGAGGTGCAGTGCGAAATGTAACATGATTTGGTAAATATTTGAATTTTTTAAATTTTTAAATTTTTTTTACTTCGTCATATTCGGAACTAGAATGAATGAAGTTGCTTCTGTGTTGGCATTTATTGACTTTATCATTTTCTTTTTCATTTAACTTTCATCAAAAGCTACTTCTGTGTTCTTATTGATTTTACTATTTTATATTTCAACTGGTTCCAAAAGTTAAATTTTCTTTCCTTTCAGCCATAAACTGCTGTATATCCCTCACTGTGCTTACAGGGGTGTGCTTCCATGTACCTGTTGTTTCAAGTCACTCGAATGAATAATTATGATGAATTAATTTAAAAAATAAAGTTGAAATCGGTGGTAATGGCAGTAGTGTATTATGTTATCCCTACCTTTTCAAGTTATTCTTACTCCTACTTTCCCAAAACCACATATTTTACATGAACAGATATGTCCTACCCTTTTCACAAACACTTTAATCTTAGCAATTAGTAATTACAATTACAAAGACACCTCTCTATAAGTAAAATAAAAATGTCAAAGTTTAACAGTCAGGGGTATTAAAGAGCCACACTCACTTTTTTGCTTGTTAACAATTGTTAGCTATTATTAACCAGTCAATAGCATTGCATGCTTGAATATTTTTTTTTACCAACTATTGCTGTGAACAAAATGACATAAATAAATATTTTGATAATAAATCTGAAACCGATCAAAATGAGACCCGAGACAACGACAGCGACAATGCCTTTCGAAAATCTGTCATTCAACAACTTGGCATTTCAGAAACGTTCCTGAATAAACTCTATGCTGATGACAAAAGGGTTAAAACCGCACAGTATACCTCCCGGGAACTGTAGGAATGTAGAATCAACTTACCTTAAACTTGATTTACAAAATTGACGCAATAATAACTATGTCAATATTGAAATATTGCAGAAAATATCTCGAACGCTGACGCCGGTTGCAAAACGCTATCATCTATAGAATAGTGGCCTCCCTTTAATGCATTCAGAAATTTCGCTGTTTTCTGAAGCCTTATAACAAGCTACGTCATTCGAGATTACCAAATACGTCATATCTTTGTAAATGTTGGGCCGTGGAATTTCTGCACGTGTTGAATGACAAATCACTACCGATTTAATGCGTGAATATAGTTCAATACTAAATCTTTGATATGGTAGAATGTAGATAAACATACTGTTTGAAAATCAGTGGCATATTTATAACTGAATTATTATAGCTCTAAATTATAGCTACGCGTTTGACTTTAAATTAAATTTAGAGCTATAATAATTCAGTTATATGCCACTGATTTTCAAACACAGTATGTTTATATCCTAACTGAGTCTAGGATAAAAATGAGATTTATCTACCTATGCTAATAAATGTGTCTGCTAACGAGTCACAGACTCCCAATTTCAGACAATTGAGATAATTGGTAAGAAAAACAACTCCATGTATCAGCATAGGAATATAAATATGATCTCATTTTTATCCTCAAAGCGGTGTCCCTATAAATTGCTAACTGTAATTACCTCCATATTGAATTAGCTCCCCTGTTTCAGTCTGCGCCTCGACTACCGAGAGGGGGTACAGATGTTACGTGAGGTCGGTATAGATATGGAGGAGGGGGATGACCTCAGCACACCCAATGAAAAACTTCTCGGCAAACTTGTCAAGGCCAAGGTCAGAAGCAGCACAAATTGCCATCTTCTTGTATTCTTCATATTCTTATTAATTTCTATAGAAATCATAAAATATCAAAAACTAGAAGTTTATGTAAATTTTGTCTTTATTTTCCAGACTTTATTAAGTGATCAACATCATTGTTTTTACTGCTACTGTACATTGACTTAACAATGCATCTTGGTATAAAGTAGAAACTTGGACCTGCATGTCAACCCATGACCTTCCGGGCAAGAAATTTTATGGTTTGTTTGCTGAAAGTGGTGGTTCGATAGGCACATCTGCCATCTTCTTTTTGAGCACTGCATGAAAGGAGAAACAAGCTATATTTCTACTAATTTTACAACGGTTTGATAATAAAACATATATATTGATGGAATATGTCTGTCACATGTCAAAGGTAAAATCATTATGGAGAATGATTCACCAATAACAACGAAAATTTCACAAATTTTTACATTATAATATAGCAGAGACACGGTTCGGTCAGCACAAACTCTTTAATGATTTCCAGGTATTGAGTCAAGTGGAGAGAAAGGACTTCCTCATTGGTCACTTTTCAGGAAGGGAGCGCTTAGTACCCCAATAACGTGGAAAAGTACATGTTTTGATTCTGACTGGAGACATTTCCTTATTATTGCAGTATGACACTGATTTCTTCATCCTGGACAAGTACCCTCTGGCTGTGAGACCATTCTACACCATGCCGGACCCGGAGAACTCGGTAAGTACCCTCAGTCTGTGAGACCCTTCTACACCATGCCGGACCCGGAGAACTCGGTAAGTACCCTCTGTCTGTGAGACCCTTCTACACCATCCCGGACCCGGAGAACTTGGTAAGTACCCTCTGTCTGTGAGACCCTTCTACACCATGCCGGACCCGGAGAACTTGGTAAGTACCCTCTGG
This sequence comes from Gibbula magus, assembly GCA_936450465.1. Lineage (NCBI taxonomy): Eukaryota > Metazoa > Mollusca > Gastropoda > Trochida > Trochidae > Gibbula > Gibbula magus. The sequence goes on along the minus strand of OW388297.1, from coordinate 75,134,640 downwards.
CTGTGAGACCATTCTACACCATGCCGGACCCGGAGAACTTGGTAAGTACCCTTTGTCTGTGAGACCATTCTACACCATGCCGGACCCGGAGAACTTGGTAAGTATCCTAGGCTCCTATAGGCTTTACATTTACTGTGTCAATATTACGTCCAAGTAATATTCTTTACATATAAATACAGAGAGCTCTGTAAGTACCTGTTGACAGTTTACATTTATTGTGTAAATATACTGAATTGTTGCGATACTACCAAAGCACTGTTAAACAATAACTCACTCACTGAAGTTACATACTTTACAGAGAAATTCCAGGGATTGTTCTTAGAGGGGTGGTCCAATGTAATCCTCTCTCTATGATATTCCATTATCATCCTGTTTCTTCTAGAAATGGTCCAACTCGTACGACATGTTCATGCGTGGTGAGGAAATCCTGTCTGGTGCTCAGAGAATCCACGATGCAGAGTTCTTGATGAAACGTGCCAAGGAACATGAAATAAGTGAGTTGATTTACGTGAAGGGAAACATGATACTGTGGAGGCTATTGAAACCTGACTCTTTTCACTCAGTGGTACAGTTATATCTCCGACATCTCTCTGACATCTAGGACATGGTGTCTGTTGACCTACCACTTTAATAGTAACATCAGTTATACTTCTAACGGGGTGGGGAGGACATAGAATATTTTTCCTTCAACAAGGGTATAAGTGTGTTGCATCATGACCGTAGATATATGTGTGTTTTTAAAAGTTGTTAATATCGCATTTTAAAAGTTCAAAGTGCAGTTGCAATGAATTCTTGAGCTGTGAAATTATCCATGGAATGATGTATGAGTACTCGTATTATTGGCTTGAGTCAGGGTCATAATCAAACCAGGTTTAATTTGTTTATTGCAGTGTATAAACTAAGCTTAAAAATAGCCAGTTTGGTATTGTAATTTTGTCAATTCTAATTGCAAATTTGAGTCTTGCAATCCCAGGATCCAGGTTACTGGTTAGTTTATTCACTGTATAGGCAAGTATTGAACAGAATACTTATCAGTCCATTTAATACCATTCTTATAGAGGATATTATATGAGCGTTCATGACTGATCATGAGTCATGCTATATATCTAAGACACAGGTGTCTGAATATTCGTATTTCTCAAGCTAGAGCAAGCAGTATACTGATATACCATTATTATATATAGAGGATATTATATCAGCGTTCATGTCATGCTATATACCCAAGACACGAGTGTCTGAATATTCGTATTTCTCAAGCTAGAGCAAGCAGTATACTGATATACCATTATTATATATAGAGGATATTATATCAGCGTTCATGTCATGCTATACATCCAAGACACGAGTGTCTGAATACTCGTATTTCTCAAGCTAGAGCGAGGGCTATTGCGATATTCAGGCACTTTTGTCATAAATATAGTATGACATGTGTACAAATATAATGTTCTATTATTCCCGACGTCATAAAATTTAGGAAAATATGCCAATACCTTCTTTCAAGTATTTCACTGTCACCGTATTTAGAACGTAAAGTCATAGACGAAACGTGATATATCTGTCATAACATTAATGACGTCATGTCACAATTGCACAGTGATATTATACAATAAAGTATGATATGAAAAATATTCACCCCAGTATGATTGCTGTGGTATGTAATTAAAACGTTTGTGCACTATTCCTCCCTCTAGATGTGGACAAGATCCAGGCGTACATCGACTCGTTCAAGTATGGAGCTCCCCCTCATGCAGGCGGTGGTATCGGTGAGTCACACTAGCCGTGTCTTGAACCAACTTCTTGTGCAAGGCATAACTCTACTAGTCTCTATCAATGGCTAATATAAGCTGTGTTGCATTTCATCACCTCACCTCTGCCAGCGTGCTGCACCTGAACTTGATCGTCCAATCAGAAACATCCTTACAAAACTACAACTGGGGACCAAAAGCAACATGGCGGCATCCATGTTGTAGTCAGTCGACTGAAAGATTTGCTTTCCAAGGGTGGGCCATCTTCATTATGTGAATGAAACAGCATCGCTGATTGGCTATGGCAGGGGAGGTAACGCAAGATTAACGATGTTGTAGGGTGAGATGAAAGTATTGCTACTGGCTTCACCTAGTGGGGTATCCCTTTAGCTCAACTGGTAGAGCCCAGAACATACTGTGAGGATCTCACAATCGCTCCTTTCCAGTCAGGAGAGGACGGTGCAATGAAGTCATTAATTGTGGAGAACTGCAACAAAGCTTGAATTAATCAGTGATGGAGACGGCTTGAGTTATGGGCTTGCGGAAAAGTTGGTCTATCTTGATGGTACAGGGTATGGATAAGCAACTCCTTTATTAGGACTAGCAGTGTCAGTAACAATACCATGTTCAAGCATATTGGTAACGATGAGGTAAAACATTTCGTATACAAGATACATATGAAAATGATAATGAGATAATAATAACAGCTAGATGAGATAACAATCTCACCGACTTCTAGAATGGTTCTCAAAATGGGGAATGGAGGGTATATTTTGAATTTTAGATATCATGTAAACATCTGTTTTATTCGTATCCTTATGGTGCATTATTATAATATATATAACACTTCTAACTGGGTGGAACATTGAAGGAATAAAATCGTATATATATGTGTTACAGGACTGGAGAGAGTCACGATGCTGTTCATGGGCCTCGACAACATCCGGAAAACGTCTCTGTTTCCGCGCGACCCGAAGCGTCTGACCCCTTGAATCTCGAATGTCTTCTCACTTCAGTGCCATGTTTATGCAATAACTTACAGTCACGTTAATATATTCTATCACGATAAGGATATGTGCCATTTCAACATCACGGGGATGTGGAACTATTGTAAATATATCATTTAAGCCATTTGTTTATTTATTAGGGTATGATATTTTGTTTATCAGAATGTTTAATATTATTTTCCCGTTTTATAAAAAATTGTGAAGAGATTTTAGATAAAGGCTGATACATCCTCATACGATTAAGTTTCACATTTGTTTTTTGGGGGGGGAAAGGGGGTGGGTACTTTTTTTAGTCAGTCATTTTTGTGTCCATTTAGTAGATACTAAGTCTCACTTCGAAATTCTTTCTTGTTTTATAGAAAAGAAATTAAATCTTCATGTTATACTTACAAAAAGTAACAGATTAAATATATATTTTATCAAATTTCAATCTCATCAGGAATAAAAAATGTTTATACAAACTTTTACTGTTTTTATGCCCCCGAATCGGAGATTCCAGGGGTATATTGTTTTTCACCTGTCTGTCCGTCTGTCTGTGTGTTTGTCCACAAAAACTTTAACCTTGGCCATAACTTTGGATTTCTGAGCTAGGGCTTTCATACTTGGCATGTGCATACCTAATGATGAGACCTTCAGACCTTGCCGCAATGGACAATATTCAGAAAACTTTAACCTTGGCCATAACTTTGGTATATCCAGGGGCATCCGTGTTACTGAAAATTGTTGGTTCTGGTGATAAGAATCATTTATTGTCTGAACACAAAGAAACTTGGCACTGACGGTGAATGTGCAGTGACTAGGACTGAATGGTCCAGGACCTCAGAGCTACAAGCCATTGTTACAGATATGATCAGAAAAAGGGGCAGTAGCACGTTTTTTCACTCAAATAAGTCGAGGAAATGTTTTTGAAAATTTATGTCACTAATAGAAAAACGCCCTTTTCTCGTTGGAAAATAAAGTTAAAACATGATTGTATATGGTTCCGTAAAGCCATGAGAACCGTTTTTGTCATTCGAAATAATAAAATGTGTTCACAATAAAATGGCCGCCATGCAATTTTTGCTTTATACGCAACAACGTTATTACCACTACGGATAGATGGTTTGTGTAATAAGATGTTTAACTCTCTTATGTAAATAAAATTGGAAACTTGAAAAAATAAAATTTGCAAAAAACGTGCTACTGCTCCTTTAGAGGCCCAGGGCCAGAACCCTCAGTTCAATACATCTTCAGTGAGGGGGGCCATGATAACCCAAAATTAAATATAAAACTCTGTTACAGTATTCCAAATTTTATGTAACATTAGCAGTTGTCACAGAGGTGACATTAACTCCCGCCACAAATTAATGCTTCAATTTTCCCTAAAAGACTGCAACCAATCAGAACGTTTTACTACAGGAACAATAAAACGTTTGTATTTGAACAAGGGTTACATAGGAAGATATCACTTGAGGGAGAGAATGAAAAATGATTTAATTCCGGCTAGTGTCCCTATTAAAAAAATAAGAAATTCTGAAAAACTTTGGAATGTTTTATTTACCATTTAATTTTCACATCATTTTCAGCATCTCCAGCTTGTAGAGTATCCAAACACAATCTGTCATGGTTTGCAAATATTTAATTGAAATAAATGATGAACACTTTGCTTTTCAAAACCTGCTCATGTAGAATAAAGAAAACGTTTGATACAGGTACAACTTGAGTATTCTGTTAAACAAGGTTGATGTATTTATGAACAGCTCTTGTTCTTTGCTATAGCAACTCCATGTTTAAATCTCTCTAATTTCTTTCTCTTGACCACAACAGAATCTGTCAAAATAATGCCTTCACATAATAAAGTTAGAGAAAACTAGAATTATATAGATGATCAACATCTTCATCTACACAACGTCACATTTCGTTATGGATGCTTTTACTGTGTTCAAGCATGAATTCACTATAAACAAGTTATTTTTAAAAAGAGTTGTGTATCCATAAACAAAATCTGTGGTGAAGTGAGGTGATTTGGGGTTTTAACGCCACTTAAATGGCTGCTAGTATTATTGCAGGGAGAAAGCCTGCAGTGCCATGGTGGCTATGTATTGCAGTGAATCTTGCGAGCATCGGCTGGAACTAGTGAACCATGGGTGGTACTGCACTGAAATTCAATGTCGCATAGCACCCAAACCTTACTGCGTGTAGAACCAGGATCTCTTGATCCCAAGCCTAATGCGCTAACCTGCTCACGATGAACCATGATTTCTGCTTGTTAACACCCTTGTTGTAGTTATATCAACACAGATTCATATGGTATGTTTATTGCATCATTCAATGTTAATGAATTCATTCAACAAGATTTTTCATTATAAGGCTTCAATGATTTTGAAGTGAATCAATATGGATTTCACACTACTATGCACCAAGTCACTAGAGGGTAAACATAGACATTAACTTTTTGTGCTCGTCTTTAAGTTTCTCACACTTCACTCACAACAATGAGCTTCACAATAATCACAAGATGCTGTATCACAGGGTGAGTGGTAAAACTAAAACATGTTTTGTTGGTGGGTTGGCTCGTGAACATGAAATGATTGAAAATAGATATACAAAAATAATCCATGAAAATCAACTGGCTGGAGGTAAAATATCGGCCTTGTGAAAAAAAAGGAGTATTTTTCATAAAATAACATATATATTAAGTTTGTTCAATAAAATTGAAACTTTATAATTGCAAGGCAGATAATGAAATTAAAATGCTGATATATAAATGTACTGTGTATGAAAACGATAAAACTAAGTTGTTTCAATTATGTTCTGATAACAACATTTTACCAAATTGACTAATGACTAATAGGTAAATACTAATCCCTGTGATTTTTATTTATCAAGTTGCACGAAGAGATCATTGATATCAACACCCAAGGATTTGAAAACAACTATACATTGTAAGTAAACATAGGTTAAACATTCTGAGGATCGTACAATATCAAGTTGCTATGGATTTAAATGCCCATGGTAATAATATTTTACCAAATTGACTATTTTGACCATCTAACATTTACTCTCAAAGACCTTCACCCTGTTGTTATGTACATTGCCAAATAACAGATTAATACAGATCCCTGATATACGATAGCAAGCTGATATTTTGCAGAGTTTGACATTAGTCCGTGACCAGTGAAAAAGTTATGGGGCTAGTAAAAGGACTTTGAGAAGTCTAGTTTGAATTTAAAGGTGATATGATCCTGTAGATGTGTTTGGCTAGCTGAAGCCGCTTTGGACTATTTACTTTAGGAAATTAACTCCTTCAAATGTCTAGTGCTTTAATTATGTTAATTTCGACCCATTTTGTGTACACTGATAGGTTTCAATCAAGTATGTGTTACATGCAATGGGCAATGTTATCTTTGTATAACATCACACAAAACTTAAAGGGACAGTTTCACATACATCAGGTGCCTCCACTCTGTCCTTCTTGCCATCCTATACATGTGTCTGAGAAAACAATGATGTTTGGTGACGTCCTTGATTAACCATGGTTTTGAAATACCAGGCCCTACTTTCACAAAGCTACCTTTAATAATAATGTGGGTATTTATAATGCACTACCTCCAGGTACTAATGGCTAAGGTTAACCATTACTCCCATTCCTTAACATTGCACTTAGGATCACCTTAGTGACTTAGGATCACCTTAAAGCTTTTTGACAGGAGGCCATGATATATTATCATGAAAGGATTAAAGGAAATTAAACTACCCATTGGGTAATATGTATATCGTCCCAGCCTCAAGATTTAGTTTCTTCTGTAAAGAGGAGGGGGGAGGTGGTGAAAGGGACATCCCATGAGCAGTAGCAGTTGAAATTTCTCACTCTAGTATCTTGTGTGTTGACAAATTGAAAGCATCATTCCTACTCCACTTGAGCGTTATTTTGCCGACTGTTGTGTTTGTTTTGACTGATACTCCTTGTATCCTCGGCACGCCTTCTGCATGATGGTCAGGAACTGAGGTACTCCCGTCTGAAACATCATCAAACATCGATGAAATTTGGAATACACAGTAGAGAAATGCCTCAGAATCGTAAGCAAGATGTCTGGATGTTAACTTGCTAACTGTAAACAACCACAGCTACGCAGAGTGTATGCTTTCTCCTTCATAAGTCTTTTGTTTTTTTGGTCTCTTTTTTTCCCATAAACTTCATTTATTTAATATAAAGAGTTGTAATAGATACATCTGCATATACAAAATTTACATTCAATAATTAATCTGGAGCAAAGATTGGGACTAAAGGAAACCATTTTTTCAAGTATCAAAATCATGATTTCTAAAAGATATGAATTTTCAACAGAGAATATGTCCTTAACTTAATTAAATAAGTCCTTAATTTTAACAAAAGGTCTTCATTTTGAATATTTGTTTGAGGTGGGAAATATAATTGTCTTGTAGCCAAAAAGACTAGGTAATTAAAAAGAAGTTAAGTTCTTAAAGTACCAATTCATTCGACGTTTGGTGCCACCATTATCAATCTACTGCACCATGGGCTCTTAGATAAAAATTATAAAAAATAACGATATGCGAAATTTTTAAAGCGCCCTTTTTGGCGTAACATAAAAACACTCTGCATGTTGCAGACTTTGCTGAATTACAGAGGCAGGCAGAGTGCTCTATATGTTTGAAACATTAACATCTTGTACTGATATATGCACAGTATGTTTTGAGATCTATATGCACAGTATGTTCTGAGATCTATATGCACGGTATGTTTTGAGATCTATATGCACGGTATGTTTTGAGATCTATATGCACGGTATGTTTTGAGATCTATATGCACAGTATGTTTTGAGATCTATGTGCACATTATGTTCTGAGATCTATATGAGATCTATATGCACGGTATGTTTTGAGATCTATATGCACGGTATGTTTTGAGATCTATATGCACGGTATGTTCTGAGATCTATATGCACAGTATGTTTTGAGATCTATATGCACGGTATGTTTTGAGATCTATATGCACGGTATGTTCTGAGATCTATATGCACGGTATGTTTTGAGATCTATATGCACGGTATGTTCTGAGATCTATATGCACAGTATGTTCTGAGATCTATATGAGATCTATATGCACAGTATGTTTTGAGATCTATATGCACAGTATGTCTATATGCACGGTATGTTTTGAGATCTATATGCACGGTATGTTCTGAGATCTATATGCACAGTATGTTCTGAGATCTATATGAGATCTATATGCACAGTATGTTCTGAGATCTATATGCACAGTATGTTTTGAGATCTATATGCACAGTATGTCTATATGCACAGTATGTTTTGAGATCTATATGCACAGTATGTTCTGAGATCTATATGCACAGTATGTTTTGAGATCTATATGCACAGTATGTTTATATGCACGGTATGTTTTGAGATCTATATGCACGGTATGTTTTGAGATCTATATGCACGGTATGTTCTGAGATCTATATGCACGGTATGTTTTGAGATCTATATGCACGGTATGTTTTGAGATCTATATGCACGGTATGTTCTGAGATCTATATGCACGGTATGTTTTGAGATCTATATGCACGGTATGTTCTGAGATCTATATGCACAGTATGTTTTGAGATCTATATGCACAGTTTGTTTATATGCACGGTATGTTTTGAGATCTATATGCACGGTATGTTTTGAGATCTATATGCACAGTATGTTTTGAGATCTATATGCACGGTATGTTTTGAGATCTATATGCACGGTATGTTCTGAGATCTATATGCACAGTATGTTTTGAGATCTATATGCACGGTATGTTTTGAGATCTATATGCACGGTATGTTTTGAGATCTATATGCACGGTATGTTTTGAGATCTATATGCACGGTATGTTCTGAGATCTATATGCACGGTATGTTTTGAGATCTATATGCACGGTATGTTCTGAGATCTATATGCACAGTATGTTTTGAGATCTATATGCACAGTATGTTTATATGCACGGTATGTTTTGAGATCTATATGCACGGTATGTTTTGAGATCTATATGCACAGTATGTTTTGAGATCTATATGCACGGTATGTTTTGAGATCTATATGCACGGTATGTTCTGAGATCTATATGCACAGTATGTTTTGAGATCTATATGCACGGTATGTTTTGAGATCTATATGCACGGTATGTTTTGAGATCTATATGCACAGTATGTTTTGAGATCTATATGCACGGTATGTTTTGAGATCTATATGCACAGTATGTTTTGAGATCTATATGCACGGTATGTTCTGAGATCTATATGCACAGTATGTTTTGAGATCTATATGCACAGTATGTTTATATGCACGGTATGTTTTGAGATCTATATGCACGGTATGTTTTGAGATCTATATGCACAGTATGTTTTGAGATCTATATGCACGGTATGTTTTGAGATCTATATGCACGGTATGTTCTGAGATCTATATGCACAGTATGTTTTGAGATCTATATGCACGGTATGTTTTGAGATCTATATGCACGGTATGTTTTGAGATCTATATGCACAGTATGTTTTGAGATCTATATGCACGGTATGTTTTGAGATCTATATGCACAGTATGTTCTGAGATCTATATGCACGGTGTGTTTTGAGATCTATATGCACGGTATGTTCTGAGATCTATATGCACGGTATGTTCTGAGATCTATATGCACAGTATGTTCTGAGATCTATATGCACGGTATGTTTTGAGATCTATATGCATGGTATGTTCTGAGATCTATATGCACGGTATGTTCTGAGATCTATATGCACAGTATGTTCTGAGATCTATATGCACGGTATGTTTTGAGATCTATATGCACAGTATGTTTTGAGATCTATATGCACGGTATGTTCTGAGATCTATATGCACAGTATGTTTTGAGATCTATATGCACGGTATGTTTTGAGATCTATATGCACGGTATGTTTTGAGATCTATATGCACGGTATGTTTTGAGATCTATATGCATGGTATGTTCTGAGATCTATATGCACGGTATGTTTTGAGATCTATATGCACGGTATGTTCTGAGATCTATATGCACAGTATGTTTTGAGATCTATATGCACAGTATGTTTATATGCACGGTATGTTTTGAGATCTATATGCACAGTATGTTTTGAGATCTATATGCACGGTATGTTTTGAGATCTATATGCACGGTATGTTCTGAGATCTATATGCACAGTATGTTTTGAGATCTATATGCACGGTAGGTTTTGAGATCTATATGCACGGTATGTTCTGAGATCTATATGCACAGTATGTTTTGAGATCTATATGCACAGTATGTTTATATGCACGGTATGTTTTGAGATCTATATGCACGGTATGTTTTGAGATCTATATGCACAGTATGTTTTGAGATCTATATGCACGGTATGTTTTGAGATCTATATGCACAGTATGTTCTGAGATCTATATGCACGGTATGTTTTGAGATCTATATGCACGGTATGTTCTGAGATCTATATGCACGGTATGTTTTGAGATCTATATGCACAGTATGTTCTGAGATCTATATGCACGGTATGTTCTGAGATCTATATGCACAGTATGTTTTGAGATCTATATGCACGGTATGTTTTGAGATCTATATGCACGGTATGTTTTGAGATCTATATGCACAGTATGTTCTGAGATCTATATGCACGGTACGTTTTGAGATCTATATGCACGGTATGTTTTGAGATCTATATGCACGGTATGTTTTGAGATCTATATGCACAGTATGTTCTGAGATCTATATGCACGGTATGTTTTGAGATCTATATGCACAGTATGTTCTGAATGATGAAAACTGTTGATACCTTTGCTGCCCAGTTGATGACAAAAGTAGGAATCATGCCACCAGGGTTGTCATAGTAATGCATAAATGCTGAAATGTAAAATAGTTTTAAAAGTTTATATGTTAATTAATAAGACCTGTTTGTACACTGATGCCCCCAAAAATAAAATATTAATGTTGAATACAAATACTGAATGAATGATTATGGTTTGGTTTCAAAGGTTTGAAAATCGTTCTTGTGCTAAGGTCAAGGTCACATAGTTAAAGGGAAAGTTCTATCACCGATCTATCGGCAGCATCCGCCATATTGGATTCTTGGCATTACGTGAAATGAAAACACGCAATATTTAACCCAATTTTATACTTTTTTTGAAAATTAAACATATACAATGACAGAAAATTCACAAAGTAACACATAACATATAATAAAACGAATAAACAATATGCGTTTAGTCCGTAGCGAAGTTTTCCCCACTCACAGTGCCGATAAATGGCTTCAGTTCTCATTGTTTTTATTTTTCAACAAATATGCGCTTCATTAATATATTTTAATTTTACTGTGTTTCAATCATGTATTTATATCATATTTGTGTAAAGGAGAGCATCCTCTCGAATTTGGTTTCCACAAAAAATACCCTGATAGAACCCTCCTTTTAAACATTATAACCTCATATGAAAGATCTCATCATAATGGATGCATATGTGAAGTACCACAAGCCTTTCACTAACCAATCAAAAGTTATGGCCAAGGTTATCATTTGTGAAATTACAAATTCATGAATTAACAGTGTTTTTATAAAATGACATGCAACGTTCTGGTGTAGCTACCAACACTGAACATTGAGGCATGGCATATCCTTTCGACTGCCAGTACTGTTTTGCAGAGAAACAGCTGATCCAGTTTCAAGCGGATCACTTTTTGGCCCTTCTCAAACGCCGGTATTCTTTTCCCGTGCCATTACCAATCCGTTGTTCAGCCTGCAGTAAAACATGGCACACTGGCGTTTTGGAGGTCACAAATGAGTACGCTTCAGACATCCTCCAGAGAAAATACACCGGCTTTTTGAAAGCCACAAAAATGATACGTCTGACACCACTTTGGACGTCGAAAGGATATATAATTATAAACTGGTATGTGTTTTTCCAATTGAGTAGGTTGATGTTCAATGTGATTATAAATGAATTAGGTTGAAGTACAAAGTAATTTTACAATAGACAGGCAGTGGATCAGCCCGAATGACAATGAGGTAGCTGTTGATTGACATAGCAGGTATATTACCAAGTTCTTAATGCCTCTTAAAGATGTGAACAGAGTCGCTTCCATTTGTGAGGCAATGGAAAGCAGCAACTAGAACACTTACCTTAAGTTTTAGAAATAAACATTTTGTAAAATATGTCCAAATTTGTAACAGGAAAACAAAAAGAGCGTCTGAGATTGTCCTTATTTATTAAAGATCCTGTGTAATGCATTTTTCTCAAGAATGACAGATTATTACCTATACATACATTATATATCATAATCAATTGAGCATAAAATCGAAACAATATACACATGCAATTGATTATTAAGACGATTATAATTTACCCATTTTAACAATGCCGCAATCACCGCCACAATCTGCTTTGAAGGCAATCCTTGAGGCATGACTGTGATTAACCACAGACAAGGGTTGTCTGTGACCCTCTCCGTGGAGCCTCATTAATTAATTAATGATGATTATCACTGCCGCTTGATGAATTTATGAGGTGTGTTAAATCGCCAAAAAACAATTATGTAATTGTCACCTGTGGAATTACCTAGTTGGATATCCAAACATTGGATATATGGAATTTAAGTTGTTTTATTGAAGATTTGTTAGTGAAATTAACAATCAAAATTATGTACGGGAGTCATTGCTTCAGGGACCACACCCCTACAGATTTTCATTCTGGTCGCTGGGCTAACTTATACATTTTTTTTATATAAGTAATTTATGGGCCAATTTCAGAAATTTAAAATCCTATCCTAAACACCTATCTATCAGGAGTCTCTCTACACCTATCTATCAGAAGTCACTCTACACCTATCTATCAGAAGTCTCTCTACACCTATCTATAGAGAGTCTCTCTACACCTATCTATCGTGTCTCTCTACACCTATCAGAAGTCTCTCTACACCTATCTATCGAGAGTCTCTCTACACCTATCTATCGTGTCTCTCTACACCTATCTATCAGGAGTCTCTCTACACCTATCTAACAAGAGTCTCTCTACACCTATCTATCAGGAGTCTCTCTACACCTATCTTTCGAGAGTCTACATCTATTTATCGAGAATCTCTCTACACCTATCTATTGAGAGTCTCTCTACACCTATCTATCGTGTCTCTCTACACCTATCTATCAAGAGTCTCTCTACACCTATCTATCAGGAGTCTGTCTACACCTATCTATCAGGAGTCTCTCTACACCTATCTATCAGGAGTCTCCCTACACCTATCCATCATGAGTCTCTCTACACCTATCTATCAGGAGTCTCTCTACACCTATCTATCATGAGTCTCTCTACACCTATCCATCAAGAGTCTCTCTACACCTATCTATCAGGAGTCTGTCTACACCTATCTATCGAGAGTCTCTCTTCACCTATCTATCAGAAGTCTCCCTACACCTATCTATCAGGAGTCTCTCTACACCTATCTATCAGGAGTCTCTCTACACCTATCTATCGAGAGTCTCTCTACACCTATCTATCATGAGTCTCTCTACACCTATCCATCAAGAGTCTCTCTACACCTATCTATCAGAAATCTCCCTACACCTATCTATCAGGAGTCTCTCTACACCTATCTATCAGAAATCTCCCTACACCTATCCATCAAGAGTCTCTCTACACCTATCTATCAGAAATCTCTCTACACCTATCTATCAGGAGTCTCTCTACACCTATCTATCAGGAGTCTCTCTTCACCTATCTATCAGAAATCTCTCTACACCTATCTATCAGGAGTCTCTCTACACCTATCTATCAGGAGTCTCTCTTCACCTATCTATCAGGAGTCTCTCTTCACCTATCTATCAAGAGCTTCTTACCCTTTGTTCCCTCCTTGCCGTCAGTCATGAGGGCAGCACTCTGGAAGTAGTCTGAGACCCGTATTGCCCCGGACACGGGAGGAAACTCGGACAACTCCACACTCTTAGCTAGAACAATCCACATCTTTTCACCGTCTCTCTCCATCTCTCTCAACTCCCGTGTGTAAACATACTAGTTCCATGTTAAGGATCACATGATCTTTTGGCTTCTCATTAAATCATTTGAACATAGATTGATTATTTTATGTCTTCTATACACAGCAAAACCTGCATGCATTTCTTTAGTATTGATCATCGTTGTTTGTTCTAATAGATGCTGATCCCCATAACAGGGACAAATGCACAAATGCGTTGCCCATGAGACAAATTGTTGCAGGTTTTTCCTTCAAGCACATGATCCCCTGTATTAAACATGGACACTCAGTGTGTTATTGTCAGAAGTTACGCAGGGTGTTATTTTAAAGAGAGGTATTTACTGTTGTCAAACTTACCCTTTTAGTGCCAATCAATTCGGTATAGTGACAATTTTAAGAATTTTAATCATGATTATGTTAAAAAAATGGACAATGTACCATGGTTGGTGTGTGTCAATTGGCCAAACTTAATTTTGAAAACTTATTTGTAGCTTAAAAGGGAGTTCTATGGATATACAACTTCTTTATTGCAGGAAGGCGACCTCTGGTGTAGATTCTAACATTGTTGTCAAGAAAATTATGTATTGGACGCATATTTGTGGGTCTCCAATAAAAGCCAGCTCTCTGAGCCAGGCTCCTTTGAAAAGCTTACCTACTTCATTTAGAGATTTACAAGCTCTTCCATCAAGCTGATTTCGCACTTGCAAAGCAAAATGATTGACTGTATATTTATCAACTGGGAGTAATTAATATTAACTCTGTTTTCAGTACAGACCTATTTATCTCCAATATTTCCAATGGATGTCTGTTTCAAATAGATGCCAGGACAAAAGCTTTGCTGAATAGAATAGATTGGCACAGTTCTATTACAGCTAATACACTACACTGTTTGTACATGTGAAGGATACATCTCGGTTAGACATTGGGAATGGATAGTTAACGTTCCAGTACAGCGTTTGTTCATCAGACTTGGAAAATGTCAATTCTGAAAATAGACGTGAGCATTTGTTTTGACAAATAGACTATAGATGTCACAATAGCTAAAGTTATGTTTTCTAACTACTGAAAATTTTGTTGTAAAATCTGTGGTCAAACACTTACATAAAATTAGTGTTACAGAAAATAGATATGATTATTTTTGCTGATTTCATGTAACATTACAAACTTTATTTCACCAAGAAGACATCCACAAATAATTTCTATATGTATCAATGATGATAATTAGTTTTAATGAAATACTTTAAAACACTGTTGGTACCTTTCACATAACTATCCCAGACTTTTCTGTAATCTGCATCCATGTAGACTTTAGCACATGTTTCCGGCTCCACATCCCTCATGTAACCATACACTTTATATTCATACAGCCCAGATGTCTACAAAGAAAGTATTTGAACAATTACTTTACTTATTTACTGTGCTATCATAAACATTTGAAACCTAAAGTATACGATATGAAAAGAAATACATATATATATAGAAAATACACTCAGGGGGTACATTGTTTACAGTTTCTTAAACTGCATTGCAGAATGTATATTTATATATTTTGACTACTATAATAATATTGTATATGGTACTTTTTTTTATGGTTTTGTAATAATAAAAAAAGTATAAATATATTTTATTCGATTTTCAGTGGTGAAATACGGCACTTATCGGTTAAAATAAAATCCGTATTTTCACTGAGTGAAATAACATGTTATTCTACTCAGTGAAATAACACTTTCAATCATGTGCATCATCATAACAATTAGGATCGATGATGTCATAGGATGGCCGTGGAAAGGAAGGCGATCTCGGAGGCTCTGTTTATAATATGAACGTCATTTACCAACTATATATGAATGGTTTGTTAAATCTAATATAGTATATATAGTCAATTGACATGTCTCGTAGAATACCATGCATTTCTCATCTCGTGAAGAAGAAATAATATATTTACAATCGTGGCTGCGCCGCTCTTGAAAATATACATTTCTACTAAACTCGATGATATATACATGGTATTCGACGAGAAATGTCAAATATCCTCTATGTATTATACATTATGCACTGACAGTGCCCTTTTTGACAAAAAATGAATTCCCTTTTGGGAAGTGTTATCCTACCCTAACTTACACATTTTACATTCCCAAGAAACAATTAATCTGCATGGCCGAATGCTATAATATTTAAATACATATTGTCGAATGTCAAAGTGATAATGGGAGTTAGGTATACAGTTTCTATATTTTTTCCACTTCGTTGCCTTCACTCACCTCATTGTACAGCCTGTATATTGTAACATCATTGGACTCAACGAAAAACTCCCACCCCTCAAACTGGGGGTCTACTAACTCCCTACAAGCACCGTTAAATTGCTCGTCTGTAAACATATTTATAATCGAATAGATAAAGGGGTTTAAATATAAATAAAAGGGTTGTCTTGCATGTGGTTACTGCTATTTATGTTGTCGATGTTACACATGCACCGACAAGACCGTTCACTCAGCTGAGTGTCCTGACATGTTTACCAGTGAAATGTTTACTTCCGGGTTGCCAAGGGAGATAAATCAAACATATGACGTTCTAGTGCTCACCGCATGCAGATTCGTACACCTTACAATTGAACTTAATTATTTTACGTCTGGCAAAGGAAACTCTAACGGAGAGCAGACTAAAGTTTGTAATTAAAAATCTAGAATATCATCTTTGTTGGATGGATCAGGGACATTATATACATATAAGATGTATATAATGTCCCTGGATGGATACATAAAGATTTGTTGTCTGAGTGAAGGACGTATATCCATCTAATTCCTTGTCTGAGTGAAGCATATTTCAAGCTGCATGCTATCTTGTTCTTGTTATTGAGAAGTTGAGTTTCCTCCTATCTGTCAGGAGAACCTTCCTGGGGAGTAATATATGTATATATATAACCATCTATAAGAACTACTAAAGTGTCACTATATAGGTACTAAAGGTTTCAGAGTCTCTTATATAAGCACTATAAGCAGAAGCAGTGTTTTGGGTGAATCTCTCTCTCTCGATGCTCTTGTATTGTGAGAGGTCCATGTGAAGATGCTTTGTACAAGCCTCAAACAAAATTATACAACTTTAAAATCAACTTTGTCCAGAGAGTCTTGTGTTTCAATACAAAATGGTTATATACCAAGTTTGTATGGTCTTTATGGTGTACGACAAGGTTGTGAATTATCACCCTTCCTGTTTTCCTTTGTTTCTATTAATGACATAGTTGATTTTCTAGCAGTAGATAACCAAAAAAATATTAACTTTTTTTTTATAGAATTATTTATTCTCCTCTTTGCATATAACATAATAATGTTTGATACTGTTTTGGGGTTGCAAAAAGATTACTAAGCTTGCTTTATGTCGTAATGATTGGAAGCTCCAAATTAACATAAACAGGGCAACGTGGAAACGTTTGGCTTGATCACTGGTTTAATAACGTAGACTATTTTGTACAAGAGTTTAAACAAAGATCTATTGATATCGATGCCAAAAGTGGAATTATATTATAAGTTAAATCTTTATAAAATTATCAAGCTTGGGGTTAACTTTAAAGGCGCTGTAGCACGTTTTTTTGCAAAATTTAATTTTTCAAATTTCCTATTTATAATGATAGTTTATGTCATTTAAATTAACTTTAGAGGGTAAAACATCTTATTACACAAACCAATTATCTGTAGTGGTAAAAACTATGTTGCGTATAAAGCAAAAATTACATGGCGGCCATTTTATTGTGAACACAATTTATTATTTTGTATTACAAAAACGATTTCCCATGGCTTTACCGAAACATGTACTTTATTTTCCGAAGAGAGAAGGATGTTTTACTATTGGTGAAATTATTTTTCAAATACATTTCATCAACTTTTTTTAGCGAAAAAACGTGCTACTGCCCCTTTAAAGAGTTTTTTTCATTAGTTTTCTGTTTAGCATAGTGTAACTTTCTATGTTCAGTTTTCTCGAAATAGCAAAAAAATTGTAGGCTATAGGCCTGATCGATTGGGAATGATGTTGGCCACATTTTGGTGAATTTTTTTTGGGAACATATCTTTTATAGTTTTCGAGCTATTGAGATTTGAAAAGTTAAGTTCAAGGGCAGATAATTCACGATATAAGTCGAAAATCCAAAATCTATCTTCGAGGTGCACCAGTTCACAGGTCACAGGCTATCATCCTTGAAAATTTCATGAATATCGGCCCAGTCGTAACTTCTGGACGCTGTACACAAAATTGGTACAAATAATAAGGAACTCTCGGAAAAGAACAATAGGTCTTCGAGACATACATCTTGAAGACCTAAGAATTCTGAACTCATTACACCAGTTCATTTCCATAGTAACCGATTCCTTTGATCATATCGTTGAAATGTGTTATGTTGTGATTAAATTTTCCTGTTCTGTTCTTATGTGTTTTACGATGTAACCAAAATTCCCTCCGGGATAATAAAGTCTTATTTTATGTTATTTTATATAGGTGGTTTTCTTGTTTTAAGTCTCCATGTCATTCATTGTTGCTTCGTCGATTTAAAGGCACAGAAGGTAACATCTTGTGCAAACATAATTTCCATTCACTGTGCTGGAGAGGCATTCAATTAAGCCATAATTTTCATGAAATGAAAATTATGTTTGCACAAAATGTTACCTTCTGTGCCTTTAAATCGACGAAGCATTGTTGCTGTAGGATGTCATAAAACAAGTCAGAAAGCCATGTCACTCTCCTATTTCGCCTACTTTAGGATACTTGAAAACAAAGATTTTTAAAAACTTGTTTAACTAGAACAAGTAATGTTTCAAAAAATGCAAAGTACGTTTAGTTGCATTTTATATACATTGTGTAGCTGTGCTTCAGTGATGTTGAATCACCACTCGTTGATTAACATATATTACGTCGTTGTACCTATAGTTTCTTTTGCCGCTAATAAGTAAGATGTATATCTGGGCCGTGTTCAAGAGCGATTACTTTTAAACCTCTCTTTAACGCGATTGCTCAATATAGCGCTACGTAGCAAGGCGAGCAAACTTCGAGGAATGTGCACTGTATCGTTCAAGAGAGAATGAGCGCTACTTGACCGCTACATTGAGCGATCAATGAGCAATCTAAGCGCTCGCTGTTATGGAACGGAGCCCTGGATAAGAAGTTCCTTGTACTTACTCCTTCAGGTTTATTTTACGGAATACCAGTATACTGGAAATGGTAGATATATATTAATGTAGGATATATTTTAGGTAAGTTTAATTCGATTTCGTTCGATTTTTTTTAATTTAAAAGAAAATGTACTACTAAATTCAAGCTCATGGCGTTTTTGAAATAGGACCAACCGGTTGATATCGCTCTACTTACTTGTGTCTTCATATCAATATCATCATGATTTCTTCACAAATTGTAATTTTCTACAGATGAGAGATGAGAGTTGGAATATGTTTAAAACTGTTTTGCTTTACATATCTTCACCTAATAGCATTTTGGGCTCATTTTTGTGTTGCGATATCAATATTTTCAGTTGGTGAAAATATCTAACGCTTAACAAATGATAAGAATATTTGTTATTATTGAATACGTTATTAGACATATCTTTTTTTGTGAGCCAAAAGGTGCAGCCAAATCAAATTATTGTTAGCCAATATGTTACAGCAAAAGTTTACGGTTGTCACTTTTTACCATACAGTAAACGCCAAAAGGAACGGTACCCCTCTTTGAATTTAAATGTCATAAAAAGTTATGTGCTCAGATGAACTTGGTTTGTTGTGTTTCAACATCCCATAAGTTGAGCCTTTTGTGCTAAATTACAGACTTGAGAATGGACTAATAATTACGTTATCGCCATAGTTTCATGGGTGGGTCAATTGTCCTAATTTCGATCATAGAAAAATGGACGAGAACATTGTGAAAATGGTAATAAAGTGAGCCAAAACGTTATTGTCTACTTTGAAAATTCATACACATTTATAAACAATGAGGTCAGTTATGTATTGAAAAAGATATGTTCGTTATTTTCTTAAGACATTGACCCAATACTGAGATTTGTAATGTTCACGGTTCTAAGAAAATGTTTTTGGTTAAAATTCCGACTGTTTTAGAAGTTTTTGGCACATGTTAAACGACTAAATTTGTCTCTAAATCTTACTAACTCACAAAAGCACAAAAGGCTTAATTCATGGGTTTAGTGTATATGTTACGTTTGGCACAAAGAAAAATTTTCAACTTACATATTATTTTTTGTAATACATGTTTGCATGAACGTTTTGTCATATATAGCCCGATTAAATTAACGGAAGTCTAACGTGTAATTCTCTGTTGAAACAGCAGAAGAAGTGTGTGTCCTAACGTAATGTATAATAGGCAGCTACTGCGTGACAAGTGACTGTATATAATCTCTTTACTGGAGCGCTGCTGTCAAGCTTGAATGATCATCAACAAAGAGTGGCTCCTCTCTTTCCTATTGAAATATCGAGCAGTGACGACTCATGATACCCGCTTTACATACACAAGTATACACATGTTAGCATATTTTCAACTTGAGAATATCTCATATTGGAGTCAAAGTATCTTTGCTGTGCGTTTACATGAGGAAAATAGGGGTAAGTGTTAGATTTTGAAACAGTTGTCATTCAAATTTAACATGTGAAACAATTCAGACTCTTAGATGTAATCGCCGCTAATGGCTGCAATACTGCCGAAGCGGCGTTAAACACTAACTCACTCACTCACTCACTTAGATGTAAAGCGACGAAAAGACTTTATAGCTGATGTATTATAAGGCCTGAAAGACCCGTTGGGCTTATGGAATTGCATGAGGTCAGGCGTCCGTACGTCTGTCTGTTTGTCAACTTCACGGGGCAAGAACCTCTCCAGAGAGCTGAGATCTTGTAAGATTCCATGACCAATGGGGAGTTATTATAGATTTTATAGTTCGGGGGTATCCTCGTCAAACCGACCTTGTCGAGAGGAATCTACAGAACATGTTCGTATCCCGGTGGCTCTAAAATTAATTAATTTTGCAAATTATATTCCTCGGAACAAATTCGATTTTTTAATCAGACTCTATTTGTGCACAGGTGAAGTTTAGCGCAAATATGTGATTTGTGCTTATTTAAAAAATATTTAGTGTTAGCAACCTCATTTTCCCCCTCATTCTTCAGACATGATCAATGCATTAAATGAAACTACGTTGTAGAATATACTTGTATTAAATCAAAACATAGCCTAGGGTATTGTATGAAAAATAAAGAAAAATATTCTAGTCCAAAAATGGTTAACTTGTGTAATCATAATTCACCAAATCATTTACAGTTACAAATACAGTTTCTAAATCAATCAATTATCGACATGCAGACCCAATTCAATAATTTCTTTCTATTTATAGAATGTCATTCTCCCGCCAAAGGATCAAACCTATTAACATTTGTGATAGGGTAATGTATTAAGTTTCTTCCAAGCTGAATCACTAAATTAACGTTACCAAACAATTGCCCTTGATCGTCAATACAGTAAGCCAATGTGGAACTGTTATGTAAACGTCATAATAACTCTTAATTTCCAATCAAATCGATCGTTCCACTGAATATCTCACGTATTTTCAAAAAGGTAAAACAATTTTTGTTTTATCAAGATACTGACTTTGTTTTAATTCATGGTTTAATTAAGAATACTTCGTAATATGTTCCCTGGTAACACGAAGAGCAGTCTTTATTATATGATTGCAGGTGAAATACCGGGATCTATCAGTGAAATAAACTGTCTATCAAGCTACGGTGAAAATAACTTATATTTTCACTGCGAACGGTGACTGATATAATTTGACATCATAAAACAATTAATGGTCTCGCGCAGCGATTTGGCTTATGACGTCACAGTGATACTGTGGTGACGGGCTGTTCCTTGCGGCCGCTTGGCGTGAAAACGACCCTTTTCGGACGTAATTACATGGATAATATTATATAATAAATCGAATATCCGTCAATTCTTGACAAATACCATGTTTATCTCATCTCGTGAGGTAGAAAAGTTATATATTTTCACTCGTGGCTGCGCCACTCGTGAAAATATAACCTTTCTACCTCACTCGATGAGATAAACATGGTATTAGTCAAGAAAAGACAGATATCCTCTATTTATTATACATAACAAACGTTTCCATTTTATTTTAAAGAAATGGTTGTGTGAAAATGACGTGGAATGATTTCAACGGTAAACGTACAACCTTTTCCAACTGACAATATGAAGTCATAACATTGTCCCGATGACGTCACGCGAGTGGCGATAATGTTTATCGTCACTCAGTTGAGCGGTGATAAAGGGTGTCGCCACTCTAGCTTGACAGAGGGTTTATTTCACTGATGGAACCGAGTATCTGACACCAAATTATGTAATAAATGACTGTATTTGAAAATATCCTGTTTTATTATATTTTCAGTGGTGAAATACGGCATTCATCGGTTAACAAAAAATCCGTATTTTCACTGAGTGAAATAATGTTTTTCTACTCAGTGAAATAACACTTTCAATCATATGACGTCACCGTAACAAAGGATGACTTCATAGGATGGCTGTGACTGTGGCTGTTTATAAAATGAACGTCATTTATCAACTATGCATGGTTTGTTAAATCAAATAAATAGAACATTTGACATTTCTCGTCGAATACCATGTATATCTCATCGAGTGAAGTAGAAATGTATATTTTCACGAGTGGCGCAGCCACGAGTATAAATATATTATTTCTTCTTCACGAGATTTATTATATTTTCAGTGGTGAAATACAGCATTTGTCGGTTAAAATAAAATCCGTATTTTCACTGAGTGAAATAACATGTTTTTCTACTCAGTGAAATAACACTTTCAATCATATGACGTCACCGTAACAAAGGTTGACGTCATAGGATGGCTGTGGCTGTGGCTGTTTATAAAATGAACGTCATTTACCAACTATGCATGGTTTGTTAAATCTAATAAATAGAACATTTGACATTTTTCGTCGAATACCATGTATATATCATCTCGTGAAGTAGAAATAGTATATTTACACTCATGGCTACGCCACTCATAAAAATTACTTTTCTAATTCACTCGATGAGATATACATGGTATTCGACGAGAAATGTTAAATATCCTCTATTTATTATATTTTCAGTGATGCATTTATCGGTTAAAATAAAATCCGTATTTTCACTGAGTGAAATAACATGTTATTCTAATGCGTGAAAGAACACTTTCAATCGTTTGACGTTATCACAACAATAGGATGACGTCATAAGATGACCTTGATAAAGCAAGGGGAGCATGGGTGCTCCTTTCATTGTAATAACGTCATTTTCTAAGTGGTTAAATCTAATAAATAGAAATTTGACATTTCTCGTCAAATACCATGTATATCTCATCTCGTGAAGTAGAAATAGCATATTTACCCTCGTGGCTACGCCACTCGTGAAAATATAACCTTTCTACCTCACTCGATGAGATACAAATGGTATTAGTCAAGAAAAGACAGATATCCTCTATTCAACCCATCACCATTTTGACATATTGTACCTATGGTCGATATTGTAAAAAGTACTCGTATACAGTAACCACCAAAGGTGTTTTTTCGAGAATAAAGTGAAGTTGACGTATAATCATCTTGGAACTAAAATATATTATGTCCGAATCTTTTTCGTTGGTTTCTCATCAGTGTTTAATACAATTCAGCCTCAGCTCCTTGTCCGTGAAAATGGATAGGTAATATATCCTGACCAATAGGACACAGTCTGTTTGTGTCTAAAAGCGTCAGTCTGTAACTGTTACTAACAACACTGGGGCTCCTCAGGGATGCGTTCTGTCACCTTTATCATTTTTAGCTCATCAGGCCTGAAAGGCCCGATGGGCTTATGGCATGGGATGGCGTCCGTCCGTCCGTCCGTAAACTTTTCACTTTTGACGGGGATTCTAAATTGTAGATTTGGTAAGCCTGTGACCCCAAATAAGGGCCACAACCTAAAACTCATTTTTCATCTTTTTCTCCAGTCCCAAAAGCTCTAGAAAGCTGAAATGTTATGTACAGACTCTTTGTCCAATGGGGATTCTAAATTGTAGATTTGGTGATCTTGTGACCCCAAATATGGATCACAGGGGTAACCACTTAAAACAGCTGTTTTAATGAGCTGTGAAGATAATGAGATTTTATGTGCACTTCATATGTCAGCTTAAGAGTAATACTATATTTTGAACTATGTGAACTGACTATTCTGACAGGATGCATAGGAACAAAATTAAAAAGGGTTAAGAAATGTTTTATTTTACATTAGATATGTGAACTAAATATGACTGGTGATGAAGTAAGATAAGACTATTAAAACTAGCTACATGTATGAATCCAGATCATCTAACATTCTACAAGTACCTCTTTGCCGCACAGAATCATATAAGAGATCATTTTTACCATCTTCTGTGTTAGAATGGAATATACTTAATGATGAAGTAAGAAACATTGACTCCGTTGCATCGTTCAAAAAACACTTTGACCGAAATGTATCGTGTAATGTGCATCACATCTTCAAAAACTTTGGAACAAGATACAATCAAATTATTCACTGTAAATTACGACTTGGCTGCAGCGACCTTAACGCACATAAATTTGATCGTTTTTTACAAAATATGTCAAGTTGCCCTTGTGGTCATCATTACGAAGATTCAATTCACTTTCTATTCATTTGTCAAAATTATGCCCAATTTCGATCAAAGTGTTTCTTTTACGTCAATGGTTATGACATTCAAACTGTCTTATTTGGGAATTATTCTATTTCTGACGATATAAATACAAAAAGTGTTGAATCTGTACATTACTATTTTACCCTCACAAAACGATTTGCTAGTTAATTTATTATTGCTTATTACAAAGTCTGTTAAGATAATAAGATTGTTTTTGTCAGTGATGATGAATGTAACACCATGTATTATATAAATGTATATTTTTGTATGGGAGAGGTATTAAGATAGGCTGCAAGCCTGTTTACCAATCCCTTTCACTTATTTTTTAAATAAATATTGTTTAAACTAGCTACATGAGTTTGTGATACAATATCTTCTTTTCCAATAAAGAAAAATAAATAAAGATGGGAAAGCAAAATTTAAAATATATAATTTACTGGCTGTGAGTCCAGGGTCTGCATGTTGTGTAATTGTGTTGACCTGGGGAGTGACCAATCCCTCAGAGATGCAAACAGCAGCTAATACACGGATGTTTCAGGTTACTTCTCTGCTGTGTTACTGATTTTGTTTTGGACTGTTTACATGACACGTTTACTCCCTGTAAGTATATTTACTCATAGGAGTAAATATACTCCCAGGAGTAAACGTGTGCATGTAAAAAGGGCTTAACTTAGTCTTACACTCAGAAACTCAATAGAATTTAATAATTAAATATTGAAAAGGAGCCTATGAAACTATGAGCCTATGAGAAACAGGATTTTTAGAAACAAATAGGGGCTATTTTTCATTATGTAATAAATGTTGATAATTCCAGAATAAAAATAAGAAGTTAAACAATAAACTGCAAAGGTCTACATTATTTATAATGGATATGGATTAATGTGTAACCAATTTTGATAATAACTTTTAAATTTGATGACTGGGCAATGACTTATTATGTGATATCTTTTCCTTAGAGATAATTAATAACATGATTCCTGATGAGCTTCAGAGCCAGTGGCTCTATTTCTACATATACAAAGGAGTGAACTGAACAAGATTCATCCTGTTCAGTTGTGAAGTGTGTGGATGACGCTGCACTTATTGCCATAAAGAATACGTGTTAATATAATAATGATTATCTTGCCATAAGTCAGAACTAGGAAATCGTTTATACCTTCAAGTATTTTAATTCTGAACAAAAACAATTGAGCAATTTTAATAAGATCTATAAAATCATTGTAACTGTTGTATTGTGAATACGTGTCCACATATATATAGAATCTCACCCAAGTGTCGTCTGATATCAAATATATCAACACGAGTTGATTAAAGTTACAAATAGTTTTACTATTGATAATAAACATGTTTATAAATAAAGAAGACCAAATCAGATACAAGTAACAAAGTTCATTTGTGTCATTTACAATAGGACACATTCGAGGGACATATGCTAATGAGCAAGACCCTTTAAAGGGGGACACTTCGGCGAATTTAGCTATGGAAGGAGAAATTCAGTAAGGTAATACGCGAGTAGGAAATCTCAATTAGGGTTAGTCCTACTACACGCGTACGCGCGGTATATGAATGTCTTTTGATCGAAACAAATACCGTAACAGTCTGTTTTGTTTTAAATGGTAATGGTTTCTTATCATGATAAAAAAAGAGAAATGGATCGGTATTCCAGCCATGGACTTATGTATGTATGAAAACATACACGCGACGTCCAGGCCAATTAATATATCATTTTTGTAAATATAACCAAAGAACAATTGTGATGATTTTGCGTGCGAATAGTAATCTACAATGTGTGATTAGAATAACGAACCTGTGAGCTTGATAATCCATGCACATCGTCGTATAACACCGTAAGTTGCCTAATTGTTGTTGGACTGAGGTTTAACGTCTGCTTCTAGAGATAGTGACCGTAAGAAATCGTCCAATGATATGGTTTTATTCAAATGAGTGTCAAACAAACAAAATCAAATCATCCTATTCCTAAATTCCATTGGTCGAACATATATTCCTAACTTTGATTGGCTGACAATATCTAGACTGAATGTCGCATTAATGTGTATTTGTTGTCATGATCAGCATTGTGTCACCAAGACCGAACATTTGACAATTAACATGTCTATTGACAGACAGACAGACAGACATTTTATTTCAGTCTCACCTCATAATTACAAAGTAAAATACAGCATCTTGGTCAGTCTGATTAAAATCGACCTTGTTCCGAAGAATAAAATTTGCAAAATTTCCATCTGCCGGGATACGAACAGGTTCTGTAGATTCCTCGCCACAAGGTCTGAGAACCTCCCGTATAGGCGTGTGTTCAGAACCAGTTTAGCGCAGCCAAAACCCAGTCAAATAGCTGACCAATCACATCATAGTATTTAAACGGTTGCTGTTTTGAAAGCATTCGGAACAGACAAAAGGATAGCTGTTTGGAGTTATCTGCCCCTAGTTTCTCGCACCGAAAGCATTTGTTGGGCATCTTTTGATTGGCTAGCTGAATTGCGCCCGAACACGCTAGTGTACGGGGTGCTTTCAGACGGTTTGGCGTGGAAACCCACGAACGATACTAGTTCGTATCCCGGTAGGTGCACTATTTTGCAATTTTTATTCCACGGAAAACCGTCGATTTTAATCAGACTGGCATCTTGGTTAAAATTGAGACACTCCGTGCGGAGTTATGAGAGACTATAAAAACATGATATTTAAAAAGCTATATCATAATGTATGTACATATATAACATAATCTTAATTACCATAAAAATGAGACCGTCTTTTCAGTAAAATTAAGTGGCAGGTTTTGGCAGATAAAAAGCACATTTCATGGCTTGACAATATAAAACACACCTTTTCCACATCTGATAAAAAATCAAAATTAAAACATTCCGTACGACATACATTTAAAAGTAGAGATCTTTCATCCTTGTACAGAGGACAGTTCAGTAAAACATGACATTCATCTTCTATAAAATCAGAACAATGTAAACATAATCTTTCATTCACCGCTGTGCTATCATAGCGTCCCGTTTCAATTCGTAAAGGGGCCGTTCCACATCTAAAATTTGCCAGCGCTCGTCTATAAGAACGAGGCAAGAAACATGTCACATACAATTCACTATTGGGAAAGTGCTTAAAATTACAATATAGCCTAAGTTTATTACCTCCAGTGCCGTTAATGCTTGAAGGTCGACACACATTCTTACTCCATTTTGTACAAAAATCACCAAACATTACATTCTTCACAGATGACACAACATGCTTAAGACAATACATATTGGTAATAGTACTAAAATGATTAAGACCAAGATCGGATAACTTCTTATTTACTCTAAACGTCCAATTTCTTTTGTTAGCACGTGCTTTGTTATAACTCCAAACAAATATTTTTGATGTTAATCGATCGGGGTCCACATTACATAAACGTCTATAAAATCTAACAACACTGCACCATTGCAAAATAAAAGAAGGCGTCCAACCCATGTCACCAATTACAGCATTATTTGGTGCATATTTACGTAAGCCTAGAAAGTAACGCATCGCTCTATTCTGCACCGCATTCACACATGATAATTCATACACACCCCATATACATGAACCATAGTCAAGAGTGGACCATACCATAGTATTATATAACTTAGTAAAAGTGCTATAATTCATACCTCCCAGTTGTTTGTATTTAACAATAAGTAAACCTAGCGCTCTACTAGCAGACGACGCTGCAGCTCTAGCCATACGCTTATAGTTAAGATGCCCAGGAAAGAGCAAACCAAGATAATTATAACATTCAACAATTTCTAATTCATCATCACCACATTTGAATACACATTCACACTTTGCTGTGGAGGGGGGTCGAAAGTGTAGGACTTTCGATTTAGTTGTATTAACAGACATCTTGTTTCTTTCACACCATACATGTAGAAAATCTAACATAAAATTTAAATAATTTTCATTTTCCGCTAAAAGCACGACATCATCAGCATATGCTAAAATAGAAATATTATTATCACCAACATTCACACCAATGGACAGGTCATTAATAGTAACTAGTAAATCATTAACATGCCTGTCACCGAGATGCAATATGTTGTGTAATAGAACCGGTCCAGTAAACTTGTTAACTGTAAAAACATAATAATTACACTCGAGGCTCCTCCTTTTTTCTCACCTTATACTCAACTTATTTGACTTGGTTCAGCTTAATTACGTAAACTAATTTGCTGTAACAACACTTCTCCCCTCTTTGATCTTGAAGAAACATCTATATGGTACGCTAAACTGATCATTTGTATTGGAGCGGCAAGTAAATTCTATCAGCGTATTTACCAATCCGTGTCGTAAAATACCTAGATCTTTGAAGTCACCGGGTCGACATGGCCACTGAAAGATGAGTTTTCATTGGTGAAGAAACAGGGATGCAGTATGAGGTTCCGCTTTCCACCGCCAGGGGATTTTGCTTCTGCTCTCGATTTCAAATAAAACGAAAAAGAACAGAGGTTAGGATCGGAAATCCGAAGAGAGTAACCTCTATGGGAAGAGAATGGTGTGGAAAAACCAGAATAACAAACCTGATTTCACTAAGGAGGTTAAAAATTGCTGGATCGAGAGCGCGAGAACGCATGTGCTGGGTGGTTACGGAATGGTCGAAAGCACCAACATCAGGGTGCTGGTAACAGGTGCGATCGGTTACACACCTGACGGCAGGCTGACGTATCATTACTGACCTTTCACGGGTGTCTTCTATCCCATCTATATACCAGAAATTAGACGTCGGGCTTCTATTTTCAAACCGTTTACATTACAGGCGTCTATTCGAGGATAACTTCTAACTTCTATTCAAAGCAGACGTCTATTCTATTTCGTAATAAGGCTTGTAGAGACAGACGATCGACTGCGGTAGGAAGCAGCTCCCCAGATTTAATTAAGGCAGGCGTTTATTTTTCAGAAAGCAGGGGCTTCTGTTCAGGACAGGCTTCTTCTTAGGGCATCGATTTTACCTAAATAACATGATAGTTGATAGAACAGAATCTGAAAGAAAATGTGTATTGAAAAAGAAAGCGCCCTTTTCATTTCGATTTGAAATTAATCATAGTTTGTTATCAAATATTATTGTAGGCTTTAAAATATTTTTACTTTTTTACCCATCGCATTGTTCTTGAAAATTTAACTAACTTACATAAACTTAGCTGAACCAATGAGTCCTGGCAGGACTAAACGTGAAATACTGAATCCTGAATATGTGTTTCGTAAACGGTCCACAGGTCAATGATACAGATGTTATGAAGACATTTGTTGTGTTACAGAGAGCGATGATAATGTAAAAAATAAATCATATAAGAGGGACATCTTTAAAGAACTGACATTTAAGTCTGATCGCGGAATAGAAATATATGCATTTCTAATCTGAGACGTTATAGACTATAAAAATAAATAATTGGGAGTTATACATACATGTAGGCAGCATTGGCATTGAATCCGTGATATTGAAATACCTTGTCCGAAACTGTCTATTGCGTCTGGTTATTAATTATTGCATTCGATATTACTTGTTGAGTTTGTTGAATATTCCACTAAATGTATTCGATCATGAAATAAATATTCTTAAATCATGTAGGAGCGGTGAATATGGTTTGCATAAATTACATACATAATATATACAACGTTTTGATGGGGGAAATTGATTAAAGTAATGTTTTATATGACACAATGTCACATACACTGCATGAATATTTTTTCCACCGATATCAAATGTGACAACAACAATGAATGAAATCTGAGTGACAGCTGCATTCTAGCCGGCCAGTACCCAGTTGCGTCACGTGACCTCGCTACCCGTCTCGCTCCGGTCTCGCCACGCTGCGGTCACAGCACAAATAACTAAGCGCCATAGTACCCCTTTATGGTAAGTTAATCCTTGAGATAAGGGCAAGAAGGTAAGTGGTGCAGTGGACGATTAACTTTGCTGTTATAAGCTGTAGAATCTTTTGGAGGTTACCTGTAACAGCCAGCCATCCGCACGCACAGTACTGATCAGACTGTAACCAACTCCACATTCCCACCCCGTGGAATCCTGTGCTGCAGCTTGGGTTTTAGTGATATTGATTTTGTAAAGCGAGAGATGCAGTGATAGTGATCGCATTAGCGAAAGTTATGCTGTATGTGTGTACACAATGGAGCTGTAAAGCAACATATGGGTAATACACAGTACATGATTAATACTGATGTCAAGCTGAATATATGGCCCGTTCATAAATGTAGTAAAGATTAGTGTCCAAGTAACTCTCCATTCCTTAAACACAATGGCGCCAAGGCCCGAGGTTCATTATTTTTAAGGAATGGAAAGTTACGAGGACATTAAGCTTCTTAAATTACACTCAAAGCATTAATTGCTTTTTCATCAAATTTATAAAGTAAAAGATGTACTTTTCAGCTAAAAACTTGGTGTACTGTGCAACTGTCAATTACTGAAAAATAATCGAGCGTGAGAACAATAGAATGACGTCACAAGTGTAATTTACTTTACTTTAATTTTTTGCTGAGATGCATATGTTTGTGGTCATGTGGTTTATAAGTCAGAGACGTCACAATAAAGTCGTTTTTGAATACATTTGGAAATACTAAGCACCTTGTCAACCAAATTAAAGTATAAACACGAACTGTAGCATTCAGAAACCACATTGTATACATTTTGTGCTTATTCTGTGAAAAGTTATTGTTAGAATAATATACTGTAGGTACCTCGCAGTGATCGTGATCAGAATAGATCAGTGATCATGTTTTGAATAAATGTTCAGTCGTGACTTTCTGTAATCAATTTCAGGTCAGTTATCGTGGAAGATACTGTAGAATGTGGATATTGTTCTGTAATGGGTAGTTCCAAGGAAACAGTTTCTGTAGTGTATTTTACTAAAGAGAGATCAAAATTAAGAGACGAGCTGTTAACTACAAGTGTAGAAGCGAGCTAAGCTCACAAACCCCTGCTTCCCGCTTAGGTCAAAGAAACATCATAACGGTCACACCAATGGATATAGATGGACATATATGTACGGTTTGATGAAAGTAGCACAAACTGTTCCAGAGGTGTTTTGGGGGCGGGATAGCGTAGTGGTTAGCGCGTTCGGCTTCGGATCAAGAGGTCCGGGGTTCGAATCCCGCCAGGGGCACGGCAACTTTGTCTGCAGTAGAGAACTGTTCTACACGCAGTCAGGTTTGGGTGCAATGCTACGCTGAATTTCAGTGTAGTACCACCCATGGTTCGCTAGTTCCAGCCGTTGCTCGCAGGTTTCACCGCAATGCATAGCCACATGGCGTTGCGGGCTTTCTCCTTGCCATAATACTAGCAGCCGTGATATAAGTGAAATACTCTTGAAAGCGGCGTTAAACCCTAACTCACTCACTCACTCACTCACCCCAGAGGTGTTTTCAATGTGGTGCGCTATTCAAGTTATGGTTGATCCAGATACAGGTCTAAACCTCATAAGGCACATCTAGAGATCATGGGTAACATGTATTTAAAGTTTGGTGTAGATACAATGTATAGTTTGGGAGATATTCTCCGCACAAAATCACTTCCTCACAGAGTCATGTTTCCATGGAAACCATCAAACATAAAATTCTAAAAATAGGTCCAACCCTCAAAAGGGACATCTAGGCACCATGATTGACATGTGTATGAAGTTTGGTGTAGCTAGAATGTATAGTTCGTGAGAAAAATTCCGCAAAAAATGACTTCCTCACGGTCATGTTTCCATGGAAACCGCCAAAAGTAAAATTCAGAAATCTGTCTAAACCTGAAAAGGCACAACCAGAAATTATGGCTAACATGTGTAGCAAGTTTGGTGAAGCTAGCTAGCATGTTTAGTTTGGGAGATATGATCCGCACCAAAATGACATCCTCACAGAGTCAGTGTTTTGGTCATGTTACCATGGAAACTGCAAAAAGTAAAATTCAGAAATCGGTCTTACCCTCAAAAGGCACAGCTAGAGATCATTGCTAATAAGTGTAGCAAGTTTGGCGAATTTAGCCTTTATAGTTTCAAGAATATGATCTGCACAAAGTTTTCAAATAAATGTGCTACACTTAAGCCCTGTTTATACGGCGAGCGTTTGCATATGAGTTAATTACACATATGCAAATTTGCTCATATGAGCAAACTTCGCCGTAAGGACGCATTTGAACATATGTATATTTTACTACCGTAAGCAAAGTGTTCACTACCGTAAGCAATTTTGCACCTAGTCAAAGGCAGGTGCAAATGTTTACTACCGTAAGTAAATATGGTATTTTCACTATTCTTGTAAAAGTTCGTCGTTTACAGACATAGTGACTTCACACAGGTTGTGAAATATATTAGAGAACTTTAGAAACTCATAATATTGTTTTTCAAATTCTCTGTATAGGATATTCTCCTTCTTGCACGCGATGACCTTCGAAATCCATCTGACTATCCGATTTTCATTATAATTTGGGCGATATAGTCAAACCAATGTTGACAGATGTATATTCATGTCATTTATTTAGTTTACATTTACGATAATAACTATTAATTGGCATTTTTTTAGGGATTCTTTATTCATGTAGCCTATTTGCTTAGGCAGAAATTAAACACGTATGAACGCATACTACTTTTACTCACGTGTGTATATTACTACCATAAACAATATTGCACATGTGCAAAGTTCGCCGTATAAACAAGGCTTTAAACACATCATAAAGGTTTCATGAATGGAATTAATCGGGTAATACACAAGTAGCGGCGTAGGAGATCTCTTCTATGGGCAGGGCCGGCGCGACTATTGCAGATAGATCCATCTTGAGATCGATTGCTTCGCAGCTGGAAGCCCCTGCTCAGTGCTTACTACCCCTGTAACAACAGAATAACTGCTGATCTTTATAGACCGGTCAAATTAGGGTGAAAAACAGCCTAACCCACCACAAATTGCAACAGAAATGATTTTAATGGTTTTGAACAGGTGATGAATTCTTTAATAACATATCAAAAGTTTAGGAGTTTCGGAGTGGGGGAACATTTGTTAAGGAAAAATTAAGATTTTAATAGCCGAAAAACTTTAAAACACAAAATATATTTTTAAATTGAATCATATAGTGTACTTAATACTTAAGTACTTACACCAAAGCTAATTGTTACAGAATTACATATATGTCAGTATAAATGATGAATGTATTTTCTGATAAAAGATATTACTATAAAAAGCTTTTCCCCAAAGAAAATATCATAACTTAAAATATGGCAAAATCTAAATGCCGGAAGCAAGGACAAGTTTTGGAGATTTTTTTTTATCTTAAGACATGACTTCTTAGAAAGTTGTTCTGTGTAACCATCAGACGACAGTTGCACTAGTGTAGTGAGTTTTCACAAACTGGCAGACCAGGCAGTACATATCACACAGGTGTCCAAAGGTAACTCCTCGTGGCCATGCAAACGCTGAATCAAAGAACCGCCATCAATGACAATGCACATCACTTAGTATTTCTTGTTTGTGGTCATTTGTGTCAATCGGGTCCCACATAGCATTTGCGAGCACAGGTTTGATAGCTTGTTTCAGCAGCACATCAGCATCAAACATGGATGTTGGATAAGTGCACAACTCATATACCTGAATTTACTGTTCAACTTCTCAGGATTGTCCCAGGAAACAGTAACAAGCCTTTGGAAAAGAAGCATGTTACAGTACCCTCCTCCTTGGCACGTCGCTTGGAATTCATGGTAACTGCTTGAATGGATTTCTTGAAAGAGTAATCTGCAACATCTGTATCTGTCATGGTGTTCAAAATCGTCCAGCCAATGTTCACAGCATCATCAGCATTAACAGAAGAACTGGCTGTCAGTCCATTAACGATATTCCTGAGAATTGAATCATCCTATGGGTCTCTATCGATTAGATAGTTGATGATCTTCCTCATATCTTTTGAGTCCCTTTCAATTCTGGCCTTGGTTATATCGGTGTGTTGCTCGCTGCTTCTTGTATCTACTTTTGTCATTTCCTGCATAGCATTGCTGATTTCAGTCGGGGCAGGCATAGACATCAATCACACAAGGCGTTGAGGTTCGTCCTTTCCAGTTCCCCTGTTAATCCACTGACTGTCTTCATGCTTCTCAATAGGACTTGTTCGATCACGAGGTCAGCTGAAAGCCCAGCCCAAATCTGTCAGAACGACGAACAACATGACGAACTCTTTGAAACATGTCATAAACTTCTGGATGTTTTTCTTCCAGTTTTTCTATCATTTGAAGGTACGGTTGTACGGAATTGGTGTAATGATGTCCTGATGATGTCCTGATGCAGCAAAGTACGGAAGTATTTTGTACATTGATTGTAGGTGTAACTGTCAATTTCCGGTGCGTTCTCCGTGAATAAAGTTGGCCAAGATATTGAGCATTTCCATGTATTGGAACCATAACTTTGCTGTTCTTGATTTTTCCAAGGACATCTTCAACTGATCCCGTTTTTTTCTCACATTCTACAATGCTTCTGATGAATTCAGTTCCTTCTCAGTTCCTGAATCTGACATTAGTTCATCAAAGAAAACACTGACATTCTGGAGATCTTCATTTGTATGCAAAATGGTTTCCTCTTCAAAACGTTTATCAGATTCTGATAGTTCTGTGAACTCACAATGAAGTTGGATGTCATAAGCTTTCGCTAGTAGGAGTGAATTAAGGCCTGCATCAACAAGTAAATGGGCTTTTATTGATCGTGCAATGCCCTTGCCTGTTAGAATGTGTCCAACTGCTTTCTCTGCATACACAATTTCAAGTAGCTCATTGAGACCAGATCCAGATGACCAATACATCCGAGGAAACTCATTCCGGCATGCAGTCCGCCCAGTCGACGTCGAAAAATGATGTTGTGCGAATGGCTGGTAGATGGTTCTTTGTTGAAAATCACCGTTGCTTTCCACCAAAGTGGCTGATCAAATGTAAGGAAAGGAACTTTCGCATATCTGCTTGATTGCTCACTCACAAATGTCAACGTGGAGTAGATACAGGTTGCATCCCTAGGATTCGAATCAATCATCGGTAGGAATACAACAGATGAAGTGCCGGGGTAGGAACCTTTGTTAACTGTTTGCATCACACCTGACCACCAAGGTCGACATGGTTTCAAGAGCCATACAGATTTCCAAAGAAAGTCAATGGACTCTGTCTCGTCACTTGCGATGAAGTCCTGGAACTGTGCATACTTTAGCTTTGCAGGTGGTGAAATTGGTAGTTTGTAGAATCTCAGGTTGATCTTCCCAAGTTTATTCAAAGCTTCGCTACAAGTTGCAGGGACTTTTCAGGTGTCATCTCAGGGATATCTATCCCCTGTGAATTTGCCGCACTGTACTAAAAAATAGGAGCTACAAAAACCATGACTACAGAGGGTGTCGATGAGGTACCTTGATGCAAAGTGATGGTGAAGTTGAATGGACAGTCCAAGTGGTATAGGTGGTTTCAATGAAATTTGGTCTTGCAGCTTGCATGATAACCTGTCCTATGGAAGCTATCTTTAGATCTTTGTCTTTGCCAGGGATAAGTGACTTCAACATCGGAACCAGTGACTTGGGTACATACTGGATGTTTTCTGATACGTAAGACAAATCTTCAGATGAAGGATAGCAGTCACACTCAAAAACCAACATGTGTCTTCTGGTAGCCTGGTAGATGGGCGATTATTAATATTAGATATGGTGTGACCCCAAAATAAGCTGAAATAGGCTCTATAGCCTGGCAGATGGGTGATTATTAATATTACATATGGTGTGGCCCCAAAATAAGCTGAGAGTCTCTACAGCCTGTCAGATGGGTGATTATTAATATAAGATATGGTGTGGCCCCAAACTAAACTGAAATAGTCTCTACAGCCTGTCAGATGGGCGATTATTAATATTAGATATGGTGTGGCCCCAAAATAAGAGCCATAGAGGCTATGGAATCTATTTTCGTATATTGTTTATGAACTAGAAGCCTGATAAAGCTGAAAAGTTCACGTAAAGGGGTTATATAATTGTAGATTTTGAAAAATGCAAGTTTTCAGCCTGATATATTGTATTATTTCAGGTCTGATCAGTTATAGATCCAAGTATGTTTGGACAATATGTCAGCAAAGAGCTAAAATAAATTTAAAAAAATATGTTTTGCATGAAGGTTCACCATAGTGCGAGTAATGTTCCTACAGACTTTTGTGACCTTGACCTTCATATCGAGGTCACGACGAGTCTGTCATTTTACCCTTGTCAACGGGATATCTGAAGAACCGTTGGTTGGATTCTCTTCATATCTTACACATAGCTTCTCCTAGGGAACACAATGAGCTGATTAGATTTTAGTGACCTTAACATTATTCCCAAGGTCACAGCAACCTGACATGTTACCTTGCCTGTTAAGCTTGTCAGCAGGATAAATCAAGAACAGGTCATTGGATTCTCATCATTATCTTACTGCAATGTCTGTTTTAGAGAAGATTCAGGATCCAGTCGATTTTGGTGACCTTGACATTATTTTTCAATTTTGAAGTATTAATTCTGGGCGGGGATCATGTCACCTAAGTGATATCGGCTTGTTTCAACACATATCCAATACACATCACATATTGTTTTTTCTATGGTGAATTTCTACATTTACAAGTAAATATAAAATCGGTATTTTCACTGACATATATTGCGTCACTCGTGAAAATATACATTCCTACTTCATTCGATGTCATATACTTGGTATTCGACGAGAAATGTCATATATCCTATGTGTAACAACGTTATACAATATATGTAGGCCATGTGTTGTGTGCAAATGATGAGTACATCTTTGTATAAATATATCTGTCCACTATCTAAATGGCATGTATTTCTAATACATATGTTGTAACTTTTACATGACGTGTTTGTGCTGTAAGTTTATTTCCCATGTTCATCAATTATATGGATATCTAATTTCCCCTGTTAAAATACGTTTTCTTTATCGGGGTGTCAACCATTTTTACCATGAGTATACATGTATTTCTAACATTGTTACATTTGGGATAACACTACCCTCACTGTCACATGATCACGGGGGCTCGATATTAAATACGGATATTAAATATGTCAAATTATGTTTTTTATGCCCAGGATTATTAAACATATATTGTATATGTTTCAGAACCATGTTCCAGAGACTACGACAGCACGCCATTCCCTTAGTGATGTTTGGTGTCATCATCTTTCTGATGTATGCCTACACAAACAAGGACATTGAAAAAAACATTTGGCCATCATGGGGGAAAAGCTATATTAATTTAGAGGAATTAACAAAAGGCAAAACCAAGGTGATATGGTTCAATGGAGAAATATTTGAGAGACTGTATGACTTCTGTAAATGGACTCCATCGTTCGAATGCACCATGATGAAGGTTCCGCAAGGACGGATGCCCATATTCCATCAGGACCCTGCTCTCGACCCGATAATGAAATCTTATCTATCAAAGGATAATCATGAGGATATGCCGAAAATGCACATACTTATAACAGAACTTGAAATGTTCCCCGATGCAATATTTCTTGACATTGGGGCTAATGTTGGTGTTTTCACCTTGACCATCGCCAAAACTCTCCAACAAAATGTTATTGCAGTTGAGCCTGTGTTTGAAAACGTAGCTCAGTTGTGTAAAAGTATTCAGGAAAATCGACTTACCGACAATGTGACGGTTGTATTCAATCCGTTATCAGATCAGCACACTCAGGTCGGTATGGCGGCGCCACTCACAAGACTCGTTACATCCGAAGTACGGCCTCTGGGAAGTCAAAGGATGCACGATAAAGATAATTCCGCCTGTCCAAAAAAGCCAGCTTATAACACTGTCTGCTTGGACGACCTCCTACCCTACATGACATCCAAAACTGCTGTGATCAAGATTGACGTGCAAAGTTATGAATACAATACTTTCAAAGGAGGTCAGAAATTTCTGGATGCCATAGAAGTACCATTGATATTTATGGAATGGATACTAGTTAAGGAAGTAAAAAATTCAAAAAAATTTGTCGAAATGTTGAAAGATCGATCGTATGTTGCGTATGCTCCAGACGGCAAACTTCTTGATAACAAACTGTACATGAATTGGCCTCCCGATGTAGTCTGGCGGAAGGAAGGCTCTAAGAAGTAGTTTTAGATACCTCTCCAGACTTCGACAACCACCAAGATAAATGTTTTTTTATTTGATTTGATTTAAAAGTTAGTTTATTTGGCTTCTGAAGACATGGCTTTACTCTTTTTCAGTCGTTACTCATGGATTAATGAATCTCGTATTTTGTATGGTGACGTTTATTTTACTTGTGACTTCACAGTTATATACTGTTATTAACATGTTAAAATTAACCAATCTCAGACCTCAGGGGATCAACAGATATTAAATTAGCTGACAGAAAACCACTTGGACCTGGTGGAGTTATCTCTAAACGCTTTCAAAACACATAAAGCTTTCAGCTGTTTGTTATATTCACCAATAACCTCTTGGAGCAACTAGAATATATAATGGAAGAGGACAGGACAGGATGATAGAAATCTTGGGAATTAAATAGGCTATAGCAAAAGAATAAAAACTGTCCACATTTTCTTTATTGTAAACGTTCAATCTCATGCCCCTTGCCTAATGTGAGAAGAATTTAACATTTAAAAGGCAAGGTTAAAAACAACTATCATGACATTGTCATTTAAAGGGAGAGTTCTATTGAGATGTTCTCTTTGTGGAAACGAAATTTGAGAGAACACTATTCTTAACACACATTTGTTCCATTAACAATTATTACTCGATCCAGTTGAAACATACTACTGAGGGTATAGATTATTGAGAATCTTGTTTCGGTAAATATGTAATACATGTTCAGTAATTTTGGACACTTTACTTACATTATAAGACATAGAGAATATGGATGAAGCACATCTTGACAGTACAGATACTAAACTTTTCAAACTTTGACGGATGTGTATTTTTGTCATTTTTCACGGACTGGAGTGGTAAATTTATTGGACTGCCAACGTGGATGTTGTAAACAATACAGTGTGGGTATAATTTAAAATAAATCTTTATGGAGAAAAACCCATAGTCTGTTAAAAGAATCGTCAATATGTATTTTCTTTCAAGATTCATATACTAGTATGATCCGAACTGAAACTTGTCATAAAGACTGGTGATCCGAAGATGTACATGGTTGAGGATCTAATTCGCCCCGGAGCCATCCTAACTAGCAGAGCTCGAAAGCTTGTGTCCGAGAAGCGAGTAGAATCAACCTGGGTGCCTGGTCCTCCTCATCAAGCTCCTCGACGTATCAGTGAAGTGTGTGGATCAGCTAGGCTGAAGATGATGTTCAATCCAACAGCGACGCTGAGTGAGGAACGCTGTGATCATGTCTCGAAACCAATGATTTACATATGATAATGCGTATCCTATCTATCTATAAATGATATAAACTCTTAACGTCAAACGCTAGTGCTAATGATTTTGACATGATAGCATGACACTTGTGTTAACTCATCGCGGGACTATGAACTTACATATTTTGAACTACCAAGGCTTTTTCTCAACATGGGACTCATTACCCGTGTGTACGTTTGTACCCGTAATGTGTTCACTCATTAGTCTCATTAACATCGTGTCCTTTCAAGATCTTAGCTAGTCCTTGATGTTCTATCCACTGAACTCACAGTTAGATCTTGCAACATAGTTATTTACAGTGTGATCATTTAGTATGAACATATTAACAGTTTGCGTTTTGAAACCCGTTTCTTTTGCTTTACTGTGAAGTAAGAGCTTGTGGTTGATGATTAAACACTTCCGGCATTATTATTCAGTATGTTTATGATATACACAAAACATTTTTTTTATCCCCAGCAGCTTACCACACGACCATTTTGCCTCGACAAAAATCGAGGTCCAACAATCGATAGTTAGTTGATATTTGGGATAATCACTACCTTTGATGGTGAAAATTATAAATTGTGTTATCGAGAAGTACTGATTGTTGCCGAAAATTGCCATTTTGATCTTAGTCGACTTAGTATATTGACGGTAAAAGTAGTGATTTCTGATCGAAAACCGGACAATGTACCGCGTGTGGCGAATGTAATTTTGGAATCTTATTTATAACAGACAAACTGATAAATTTGGTTTGATCATGTTTAATAGGTCATATAACTACTGTGCATGTAAATGGGACGTGTAGTTTCGGTTTCTGCACATGCATAATGATGTTACTCTATTTTAATTGGAAACTAGTAATTATGATTTATTTGGTGATTCAGGATGAATATGCAAGCCGAGTGAATTTATTTGTAATGTAAACATCCCATATTGTTAGGTAGAACGTATTAAAGCCTAATAAAAATGTTATGAAACACAATGGATGCACCTTTAATCGGGCCGAGTCCCTTGCGGGATTCGAACCCACACCCTCAGAGTAAGGCAACTATCGTCAGCACTGACCGTACCAGCAGCTTACCACACGACCATTGTGAGAATGAGCATTCCTCAACAAGCACGACGGCTTACATCAAATACAAATGGGACCCTGTATATCTTGACCGGGGGGGGGGGGGGGGGGGGGGGGGGGGGGGGGGGGGGTTCGGGTTCTCAAAGCGCAAGCACCTTATTGTTCAGGTAAAGAAGCAGTGAGGCATATCAGATTGTTAAACAATGGGCCTGTACGGGGGTCGTATCAAGAAATCAAACAACATCTCCATACATTGCAAATGAACATAATATATATTCACAGTCAATATAGTCACAATAGCAGCAATCACAAAATTACACTATATTTCATATAAGTATACATTCATTTAAATACAAATATCAGAGTCCAGCAAAGTGAGCCACGGTATCTGCGTGATGCAAGGGGGTCTTGGCACCAGTCAGGAGGAGCTACTTTTGCCGCTGGATCTCATGATCCAGATTCCTATACTTCTTCTTCTTAGGGCGCTGCTTCCCCCATAGGAGCATCTGAGCTACAGTGATGTCGGTGTGGCTCTGCTCCTTCCTTATCCTCCTTACCTTACCACCTATCTTTGTAGGTGTTGGGTATGTAGACGTTCTTTAGCTCTGGACCTATAAAGACTCGCATTGGCACTGTAGAAGGTTGGTGCCTGTGAAGCTGCATAAGCATCTTCGGAACGGAGACCTGAAAATGTGAATGTTTTCGTTAGTACAAGCATGAAAAACGTCAAATATGAATCATCAGCAAGATGTAACGTTAACATACGCCATTATGATTAACAATCAGAATAATAAGTATGAATTTAAGAAGAATACTTACATTCATTCCCTTCTTGATACAGTGATGGCATGGGTTTGGTATCAGTCCTCACTAGGTCTTTCATGCCGCTAACTTATCAACTCTGATCTTGACTGGTGGTTTTGGATATGTCGTTATGAGATCGTTAGCGGTGTTAATAGTTGCAGGATACTGGTGTTACGTCTCTTTTGTATTCTAAACTTGTAACCTTGATACACTAGGTTACGACCACCTTGAGAATTTGGGATGAACTCAACATTGACCTGAACATTAGCCATGATGAATGACACGGTGTCGGTTATATACCTCCATGTATATAGAGGTTAGTCTAATTATTGTAATCACTAATCAGTATCATTTATTCTAAAATTGAACAGATTGTATATATCATCACCCAACGGTGAACACTTATCAGCTGCCAAGGTACAGGTTAATTAGTAGACGGCTCACTCCAGGAACTGCCAACTTCCAAACGCAAGGCATAACTCTTGCCAGTCTGCATTACTGGCTGATTTAACCCTTGCGGTATTTCCCTCGCTTTCTTGTGTCGAGGCAGTGAATCACTGCACTGGAAATGCATAGCGGGCCTGGATTTCTAAACACAGGTTTCTAAAGGAAATACTGCAAGGCCTAAATCAGCCAGTAATGGAGACTGGCGAGAGTTATGCCTTGCATTGGGAAGTTGGGAACTGCTCACACGACCCCTTTCCTTAAAAACAGCACAGCTAATCCTATTCCCCTACATGCTGCCTGCACAGTGAGAACAAACCACTTTAACAAATTTCGTGGATTAATCAGAGATAAAACTGCGACAGAACTTATTGAGAACATAGTAAATCACGTTGATATAAACATAGATGAATCTGTACAGATGATTAATCAATTCTACTGAATGCTCAACCTCCATGGTGGGATAGTGACTGTGAAACCGCAAACAGAGACAAATATCGCGTTCTTGATAAACTCAGGGTAACCTTATTCATCAGGACATTCAGGATTATAAAAGATCGAAATCGCTTTTCAGAAACTAGAAGAGCGTTTGCGGGACACCGCAAAAGCAGAGCAGCTCCGAAACTTTGGGTCTCGCCTTTCCCTGTTCCACCTCCTCCTCAGCATAAATAAAATGGGAATTGATTTTGACAAATTTGTTTCATTATTCAAGTTATTCTAACAAGTTGAATCATCACTGGGGTCACTTTTCACAACTTTGTTCTTAAAACCTATTTCTGATTCAAAATTGGATCAAAAGATTAACATGGCCTTATGATATATCTCATGACCTTGAACTTTGACCTTCAATGTCACACCATCAATGATTTCTTTTCATTGTGTATAACAATCATGCAATGACTCAAAGTGTTCATTTTTAACATAAGGCATATTCACAATAACACGCTTAAGTTGTGACCTTGCTGTGACCTTGACCTTTGACAGATTTTGGCAAAAACGTTTTCAAATCTTTGTCTTTCTCCATAGTTGATATATACCAAGTTAGGGCCTGATATCACAGAAGTTTTTGAATTTATCGTGTTTACAAGGATTTTTGTAGTGATTCAGAACTCATGACCTTGACCTTTGACCTTGAATGTGAGCATGTCAAAATATTTCCCCAGGTGTACAAGAAAGAAGCTATTAATATAAGGTGTTGATACCTTCATGGAAAAAAGTTATTTAGTGATTTCAGAACTGGTGACCTTGACCCTATCTCGTGACCTTGACCTTTAAAATTCAAGGTCACACAATCAGTGATCACTTTTCATTGTGTACCAAAATCATGTAATGATTCAAAGTGGTAATAGTTGAAATGAGACATTTTCG
The DNA here is from genome assembly GCA_936450465.1 of Gibbula magus. Lineage (NCBI taxonomy): Eukaryota > Metazoa > Mollusca > Gastropoda > Trochida > Trochidae > Gibbula > Gibbula magus. The sequence goes on along the minus strand of OW388297.1, from coordinate 75,091,127 downwards.
CAAAAGCATTCTTAAGTCGTGCCCTCGCTGTGACCTTGACCTTTGACGGATGTTAGCGAAAACCTTTTCAAATCGTGGCCTTTCTCCATAGTTGATGTACACCAAATAAGAGCCTGATAGTACAAATATTTTTCAAGTTATCGTGTTTACAAGGATTTTTTTTTAGCGATTTCAGAACTCGTGACCTTGACCTTTGACCTTGAATATGAACATGTCAAAAAAATTCCCCAGGGGCATAAGTAAGAAGTTATGTATATGAGTTCTCAAAACCTTCTAGGAAAAAAGTTATAGTGAATACAAAACGCGGCGGCGGCGGCGGCGGCGGAAACTGCGCAAAAACTGATAGCAGCTCCGACTTAGTCGGAGCTGCTAAAAAGGAGATTATGAAAGAAGTATATCAAACAATCTTATATCTATTAGACACAATGCTGATGATCTCTGGAAAGAACTAAAGACATTGACAACTGCTAAATCCAAAGACACAATTAATGCAGCTGATTGGCTGAACCACTTTCAAAAGTTATTAAACAGTGAACAAGAAGACACATCAATGGAAGAAATTGTCAACGATTTCTTATCCGCTCATGACGATCAGTGTATGGACTGTGCAGATCAAACACCGTACTTCTTAAATGCATCTATAACTTTAACTGATGTTACAAGAACAATTGGAGAACTAAAACAGACCAAGTCGCTTGGATGTGATGGTATACCTTCAAAAATACTGCGTCATTCTGTCGATGTGATATTGCCGGTATTTCTAGTACTCTTCAACAAAATACAAGATACTTACATCAGAAAACTTTCCTGACGAGCCGTGTAAAGCAATTATATGTTCTCTCTATAAGAATGGATCATGAAATGACGTGAACAATTAAAGGGGCATTTCACTACTATCAACCATAGGGAAAGTTTTCACAAAAATAGTGAATGAAATATTACAATAGTGGACGTCAGACAACAACATCATCTACGAAAACCATGCTGGTTTCAGAAAGGGCTACGCAACTGTAGATAACATAATTACTTTGTATGGAATGATCAGGAAGTATCTCTCAAAGTCGGGTAGACGATTCTATTTTTTTTGTATTGCCTTTTCGAAAGCTCTTGGCTATGTTAACCATTCCCATCTTTGGTATCGACTCATCAACTACATGGTAATATAATTCAGTTCTACGTAATATGTATTCAAAGCTGTTTCCTGTGTCAGAACATGCAGTTGTGTCACGGAATTCTTCCAGTGCTTTTCAAGATACAGTACAAGGTTGTATTTTGAGTCCGCTACTGTTCACCTTATTCATCAATAACCTTACCACAGAAATGACAACATCAGATTGTAAAGGTATTTATATTTCAGAAGATCCGCCAATGTGTGTTCTCTCTTATATGCAGATGACGTGGCTAAATCCACAGATACAGTAGGGAGGCTCCAACAACATATTGATGTATTTTTCATACTTTTGCTGCAAAAGTTGTACCATACTACAAGTATCTGGGGCTTGTCTTCACGTCCAAGGTCGTATGGACTCGAGCAACCACAGCATTAGCACAACAAGCCGAGGATGTGTGCAACTTGATCTATTAACTCCATTATATGTGTGTTGGGCTCCCAATAAATGTTGGTGCAAACCTTTTTGACAGGATGGTGTTACCAATACTTTCATATGGTGCTGAGATATGGGGTTTTCAACGTGTTCAACAAATCGAAGCAATTCAACTTAAATACTTTAAGAAGATTATCCATGTCCCTCGAAATGCATGTAATGCTGCTGTTCTTGGTGATTGTGGAAGAAATACCGTTTGTGTATTATGAAATTACTGACCTATTGGACCAAACTAATTTTAATGGATAATCCCCGACTTCCAAAACAAACCTACATCATGCTATATGGACTGGACAGTGTACACCGTACATCGTGGGTGTCACATGTTAAGGAGATGCTTTTTAAATATGGATTTGGATATACATGGATCATGCAAGATTTCGGAAACAAATCAATATTTTTATCAGAAATAAAGCAACGTATCATCTACAGGCCTTGATTTGAAAAGAAAACCAAACATATTATTAGATATTTACTGAGTTATTGACTGACTCCCTATTTCTAACTGTAAAGTATGAGCGATATACATGCTGAATAATTTTCCCTCTATAACCTCTTTGTTACAAATAACACCAGAAAATTATTCATCTATCGCTAAATGCAATTTAAAAAAAGTATCTTCTAACGTTCAACATATTTTTGAGTATCTTATAAGTACGTCTATCCTCCCCTATCGAAGCAGACAAACTGGCGGACTGGCTCACTAGTTTAACTGCTAAGTACGAGTGTTGTACATGCTGAATATGTTTTTACAATAATACCAATTTGTTACAATCACAACCGGAATTTGTTATGTTTAAGTTCAGTAACTTAGCCTTAAAACATATTTGTTGAGTAGTATCATTCGATTGTCTCTCGTACTATCACGGACTGTACTGCTGTTTACATTTCTCAGCTTTGGTAAATACTGATCTACAGTGAAGAAAATTCAGGAAATATGTCTGACATTTGAGAAATCGTAAGTCTACCCCAAATATTCGTAATTCTACCTGGTAACACCGTAACTCTTCCCACAAAATGCGTAAAGAACAATAGTACTACCGTCGGCTTCCCTGGTTGGATATAAACTGTGGGGATGTCTAGACATGTTCAAATCTGCCGCACGGTTTTCATCCGTGGGGGAAACGGTTTTCACTGCATGGAGAGGCATGTTTATTATCCATACATTTTGTATATGGAAACCTTATCGCATTTAAAGAACCATCAAAGATGTAAGTCTACTTTTACGTTTTAATTATCACTCACAAGTTAATGATAGCGATTTATAATTATGTTATTGGGTCAACAGAAAGTTAAGAGCTACCATTCGAGGCATAATAATGACTGTCCAAAATAGTGTCAAAAACTGTGGAATAATTGCTTTAATAACTTAATAGTTTGTAGTTTAAGGCGGTCGGGTGAAAACATCTGCATGTCAGAATAAATTGGAAATAAATTTCAATACCATAATGCAAAACATAAGCTACTTTATCTCGGTTGGTCAGCATATTGAACGGTTAACATTTGGAGGCGATGTAAAGAACATCTGTATATAACTAACATAAGGACTGGTCTAAATTTTGAAATTTATAGCTATTTCTGAGTGAATAATCTAGTGTGGGCCATGAATTTATCCTTTCAAATGTTTTTTCTAGAAGACTTTGTCAGTCAAATTTGGTCAATAGCCCCTAGCAACACCCTAAAGCTTAAATTGAAATATTCCAGTAAATCGCCATGCTTCAATGATTGCAATTCATAAATAATCTTGGTACTCACAGAATTAGCCAGTATGGCTTTTATTACTCTGAGAATTAGGTGGTACGGATATACTCTTTTTTTTACATATCAGTTTAAAGCCAGAAATCTAGGTCTAAGATTTGGGCTGCTAAGAAATGAGACATGAAAACGTCCACACAGCTGCATCTGAAAAGTTTTACACCTGCCTGGTCTTAAGTTCACATTTCTAAAACAAGCTTAATAATATTGTCCTAGCTAAATATCTTAACCACATGCCAGGTATAGCATTAATATACCCATACGTGTGTATCTATAATCACTGACAAATCATGTAGCAACACTCAGAATGCGTCTAAGACACATCAGCGTTTTTGCAGAATAAACCTAACACATTCATGACATTATATTTTCAATAACATACTCTAGTAGTTGAAGACACGTTCGGAATGTAGCTATACAGTACAATCTATATATTGCAATACATTTTCGTTGCAACGCTATTTCAACTTTCAATAGAGGTCAATTCGTGTCAATTGAGGTAACTATGCAGTCAATCTGAGATTAGAAATATGTGTTTGTCGTCTATGTGGCACAAGCCCAGTGTTTAAAACTCTAGTTCCAAGGGAGATAATTCACCTAATAGCAACTAATGAAAAATAATTATTGAAACTAGATTAGCGTTTGCGGGACACCGCAAAAGCAGAGCAGCTCCGAACCTTAGGGTCTCGCTTAGTCGGAGCTGCTAAATACGTTTTTAAATCATAGGTTAGACAAGGGACTCTATAATTAAAAAAATATATATACAGTCACTGACTGGATTAAAATTAACATTCAGTCTGTGAAATAAGAATTGTTTAGTGAAATTTGAGTAAAATAGGAAGGTGTCCCTTAACTCCTATAGACAAATTGTTTTTTTGTCTATATATGCTATAAATATTTTGACCATATAGCTAAAAAGTTACTTTTTTGTGAATTTTTATTTGTTACAAAATTAATATTTTCAGTTGAGGAAAATATAATTTAAAGCTTAACTAACAACAATACCCCACATTAGGGGTTTTTTTGTGTTAATTTGTGAATGTTATTCGAGATATCTTTTTCGTGCGCCAAAAAAGGTGGAGCCAAAATTGTTTGTCAAATATGTTACAGCAAATTTTACTGTTTTGGCTCATAGCAAAAATTGTTACCTTTTTGGCACAGTTGTAACTTGAAAGCCTAAATGGTACATGTTTAACATCACTTGAATCTGCACAATTTGCATTTATTATTGTGTGATATTTTATTTACATGTTTGCATGAACGTTTTATCATAGCCCGATTAAATTAAAGAAAGTCTAACGTGTAATTTTCTGTTGAAACAGAAGACAAGCTCGGAGTGTGTGTCCTTATGTAATGGAATGTAATGTCAGAACATAGGGAGCTACTGCATAACGTGACTACAATCCTTCTTTTATATCGCCGCTTTAAAGCTTGAATGAGACCGTGGCATGGTCTGAATTTAATATTTTTAGAAAAAAGTACTAGAGTTAAATGGGCCTAGGCTCAAAACACTCTAGAGATAAATGGGCTTAGGCTCAAAACACTCTAGAGTTGAATGGGCCTAGGCTCAACACACTCTAGAGTTAAATGGGCCTAGGCTCAACACACTCTAGAGTACCAACTGTGCACGATTGATAGTATACACCTCAAAGGTAGAAAAGGTATTAAATTCGTCCATGTGCATGCCATCTCTGTCAGTATTGGGAAACGTTGCCTCTTTTGAGATACCACTAACACCACAAATTGATCAAGGGCAACAACTCCCGAAAATATTAATACACCGCTTCTCAATGTCGTACTCAATCAATATTTTATAATTATGCCCTCACGCAAGTCTCACTCGGACAAACACACGGACGCACACACGCACGTACGGACACACTGGCGGATGTACGGATTATCACTCGAACCTATCGCCTTCCTGTTGTTGGCAGTGTAAAGTGAACACAAGACTAGAGTTATTTGAGGCTAGCCCGAATGACTCTACCAGGATTGATTTGGTAAAGCCTAAAGTATATTGAGGCTGAGGTAGAGTCATTTGAGCCTGGATAGAGTCAAATGAGCCTGAGGAAAATTCTAGCCCCAAATGACTCTAGAGTTATCTGAGGCCAGGCCAGGCCTGAGAAATGGAAATATTAGGGTAAAATGTTTACCTGATATGAGCAGTGTCCCAACTCTCACATAAAATGTGCTAAACGGTGAGGGGACACTGGCAGGGAATACACGTCGGGGGATCTTCCCCCTTTAAAAGATATGAGTGTGTTAAATGAGTGTGTCCAATACGACATCGTCGTAGGACAGAAGCTTCATGCCGGGTAAAAGAGGAGAGAGATTTGTAACCTAAATGAAGTTGAATAGTGTGAAGTTTGTTATGCTGTTGTTGGTCCCATTGGGACTTCCAACGTTGGTTAATGTAAGATTTAATAGCAGGTTTAGAATCTGTATGTGGAATTTTGGTAGGAGAAATATGTTTAAGGTTTAATGCTGATTTAGCTACCGAGTCTGATATTTTGCGTGAATTTATGTTTGAGTATTTTAGATTCCTGTTGCCACCGTGGGCACTCCTTGGAGGAAGCCAAGTGCTCGCCATCACAAATGGCGCATTTCGGCAACTCCTTGCAGATGTTTGGATGGCTTTCATCGTCGAGTTTGCCACACTGTGGACAAACACGCTCATCCGCTTTGCAAGAGTTGCTTCCATGGCCAAACTTCTGGCACCGGTAGCAACGGAGGTAATTTGGGATGTAAAGTTCAGTGGAGAGTTTGTAATACCCTGCATATAAACTGTTTTTGGAGCTTGTGAGAACATTTTAAGAGACAGGTGCGTCTTGATGATGTTGTCCTCGTTCTTGATAGTGAACTGCTTGACAGCAGTCTCTGCCTGGCTCTTCAGGTTGTCAAGGAGCTCCTGTTCGGATGAATCATCGAGACAGCGATCCTTGTCCCGGATGATGGCTTTGCTGCTGTTGTGTGATGTGTGAGGAGAAACCTTACAAGTTTATCAATAATTTCTGCAAGGTGAGAAGTGATGCTGCCTGTTGTTTTGTTCTTACTTCCACAAGGTACCTATTCCTAATCTTCTTTACATCCTTTACATCACCGTCTTGACCTTGAATGGTCTTGCGAAAGGATTAAGACGGAGAGGTTTATCATAAGTGGATGATATGACCAGAAATCGAGGAAAGGTGCTGGAATTTGAATAAGAAGTTGAAGTAGAAGTTGAAGGTTTTGGTTAGAAGATTTTGAAAGTTTAGTTGATTTTGATGATGTTGCCTCCTTGTCAGAAGAGGGACAATCATCCGTTGAAAGATTTCGCTTGTTTTTAACTGAACGGGTCATGTTCGGTTGGTAAACATTTCGTCAAACTGGATACCAACCCACTACGGAGCACCAACAAGGGCAATGCTGTATGTCAGCGGGTCTCCTGCTGACTGCACCGGGGATACTAGGATGATATACTCCACTAAAACGTTCACTGGATTGGCCCATGGGTCACCGCTATCTTGGAAGCCGAGCAAACTTGATGAATGTATGCAAGAGAGCACTAAGAAAGAGTGCAGAGAGTAGGGATAGTACATCAGGAAGGAAAGCATTGTGGACAGGTTGTGAAGGTATGCAAGAGAGCACCAAGAAAGTAAAGAAAATAATTGTAAAGAGAGGTAGCAGCGTAATAAGCAGGATAGCAAAGATGTGCGCAACCATGTGCTTGGCATGACCAGCCGATTGACCAGACTGGACCAATCTAGTACAGGTCGCAGTCGATGGCAAACAGACTTCCCCCTTTCAGTCGCCTCTTACGACAAGCAGGAGGAACTGAGGGCCTATTCTAACCCGGGCACCCCAAGGGGTTGTACTAGAGTCATCTGAGGCTGATACACCGGTGTCCCTACGTCCGTTTGTCACGTTTCCCATCAAGAACCACTGGCTGTAGAGAGCTGAATTCTTGAGTCCAAACTCGATGACCAAAGGGGATTATTGTCGATTTGGCAACTCTGTGGTCACGACCTAAAAACCTAGATCCGAAAGCTATAGAAGGTTGAAATATTGTTTCAAGATCCTTAGCCAAAGGGTAATTTTATATAAATTGTACATTTGATGATATCGTGGCCCTTAAAACAAAGTTACGTAAACATTAGGATAGTTTTATGGTATTTTGGTGACACAAGTCTCCAATTGTTTACTATTTTACGAAAAGTCTCCAATAGTTTAGGAACCGAAACCAGGAATTGTTCCAAATTGAATGCGCTCGAAGGCAACCGCCTGAATCCCGAAAAAAGTGTTCTTATACAAAAGCCTGTGCAAACCTATTGGCAACTTCATGAACAAAAGTCAACGATGGCCGTAAAATGGATAAATTACACTACCAGAAGAAAGAAATAGCTAAGTCCTCAAAACGATAATAGCTACCGGCAAACATACGTTAGAAATCAAAGAAAAAGTATTGATGGACAGATTCCCGTTCTATTTGTAAATTATAATATTCATTAAATTACATCAACCGGATAACACATACAATGAGAACAAAGTTATTCAGAAACCTTTGTTTTATGTTCCTGAATGATTGACTCATCCGGCCTTATGTGCAAAATTATAATACTTTATTAATCAAATGCAAATATAGAAACCTCGACGGGACGGGGTAATGATTATAATTGCATATTTATATTGCGCTGAATCCATGCTTGGCCTGCTTTAAGCTACACATATTGTTACCTGAAGTAACTGTACTTTCGGTGCTGCTACTCAGCGCTCCGTTCCCTACTTCCCGTGTTAGGTACCGATTTAAACAGCTGCATGAGTGGACTGAGTGCTATTTGGATGAATTCCTTGCCCAATGACGTAACACAGTATGACACCTAGGTCACAATGTTTTTGGCTTCGAACTCGGGTCTCTGGCGTGTGAGGCTAGCACGCTAACCTATACACAAATAAAAACAAAAGTAGTATTGCTCAAGTGTAATTACACATACTTTTCTACTTTTTATGACAAATGTATCTCCTTATTTGGAGAAAAATGTACGAATGAAGATAGGCCTATAACATCGTTAAAACTGATAATGGTGTCTTTGTGAGGGAATATACTTGTATATAAACATAGTAACTCATAAGTATGAATTTGTCATGAACTGATAAAGGATATGTTAGATGATATCAGTCCTGAATAAGACAGACATGTCTGTCCGTCTGTCCGGTAAACGTTTTTTCTAACTGAAATAAAAAGATTGCACTAAAAGGTAAATAAGTGTTCCCAATGGCTAAATGATACTCCTGAATCAATAAAAACAGTTCTAAAACGAATGTTCATTGTTCGGTTAAGCCATGCGAGTCAGTTTCCCTTCGAGTGGGCATTTTAAGGTGTTCAATGGCGGCTCGAAGGTAGTTCAAATGATCTGACTGATGTAGCGACCTAAACATTCAAAGTAGAGTTTTAAATATGGTACCATGATAGAATGGTCTACCATGCATCTTGCTGTCTGAACTCTCTAATTCGCATGAGACCAACACATCTACCTCTCCCACTGAAGAGTTCCACACCACTCTCGCCTTATACGTCGTACCATTTTCTTTCAATTTGGATAACCGTTTTCTATGGATACGGCTTATCGGGTCGTGTAATGAGATGTTTTACGTTCTAACATAACAATATATTGTATACAAAATTGTCTTGAAAAATCCACATAGAATCTAGAAAATCTAGAACATTAAACTTAATATTTTGAAAATTCATTAATTTGAAAAGTATCAAGACAATTCATGTTATTATTCTGAAAATTCAACTTAATCACGGCCAAGCTACGATATTATTTAGGACATTTTGTCTTCGAAATTTCTTCAAAATTCAACTTAGCATCTTGAATGTTTACAAGGTACAATGCCAATGACAAAACAATGAAAGCAATGTAACATTTACTCGCTATCAATCCAGTATACATATCTCTGATTTTCAAACACAGTAGGTTTATCTCCATTCTACCATGACCGTTTTACCATGGGACTCTTTTTGTCGGATGCTGATAGTGCCTACAACGGCAGGGCTCGAGTTTCGAATCACTTTCGAAAAATCCTTTGTGACAACAGCAGCGATTTCGTACAAAAAATATTGTTGTTATACACAAAGTTTCCCCCCTCAAGTTCTCTTTAACCATTTAAAACATCTAATATATACATGTGTCATTTATTACGGGAGTTTTTGTTCACAAAATCAAGATTCGTATTTCCTGAATTTCGCATTTTTGGAATAACCCTCATAAACATATCACGTGGCGTTCAAAATGGCTATCATTTGCAAGCAGCTGTAAATGACGAGCTTGAGTTCTTGTATTTATTAAAATGAAGTGTTCCAGGTGAGGAGGGTATCTGTTTCATTTGGGTAAGGAATGCACATTCTAGTTATACACGTTGGTGTGCAGATGATATGACATATGTATTTCTTATTTGCATCAAAACGTTACGCTCCGTTTTCAGATCCGGCTGACCATTGCGTCATTGCGTTGTCTCGCTTTCTCAACTGCATAAGTGTCGCGATCGCTATTTGAAGTTCTTTTTACTGACGATGTTTGTCTTGCTAATCTATCATTCAATGTAGCTCTAAAACACGCTACAGGAAAGATTTATTAGATGAGTATCACACTTTAGAATCGGCCGTTTGTTCGGATAGATTGTGACGTCACAATATAGATGCGTCAATACGCGGTGAAGCGGCGCGAAAATCGTCCAATCCAGAATTGATCACGTTTGATTTTTCTGGACAACCAATCAGAATCGAGTATCCAGCAATGTCATGGTAGAATGCTAGATAAAGCTACCCATGTTTCGTTCCATGAACATTTCAAGTAGTTCATTAGCACATATCACACTAGACTACATGTATCGTAGGCCTATACTTTACATGACATGTTTATGCTATAGTTGTTGTCCATGCCATAATGTTCTTCAATTATATGTATATCTATTTTTTATCATCTTGGAAACTAGGATTCGTTTGTTTGTTTGAAACTATACATATGTACATATGTGTATATGATGTCGATAATGTACACAGAAAAGGTGCAATAATGCTGCAATATGTACTGAAAATGAAGCATTGGTGTCATAGCGAACAGAAGCCATTATTGTTGATGTAAACTCCAAAGCGATGGGCGTGTATAAGAAAAGCGCTGATTGGATCTACAGACAAGCTATAGACCTCTCTGTGATTGGTAGTTATATCAGCGTATCGAGCCTTATGGCAGGGACACATCCAGGGGTAAGATTTAAAAAAAACCAAAGAACCAAGTGCTAGTACCCTGGTTTACAGAATGATATTTCATGTGCTAAAAAGCTTGTTCTTTATCGTCGTGTCAACCAACAGTACCATGAGTATATACGTTTACCCACTGAACGTGACATTTGTTGTATGTTCGACATTGTGAAATGTCAAATTACAGTTTAATGATGGGAATTATTATATATCATATACGTATATTGCATATGTTTCAGAACCATGACTGGGAGACTTCGACAGCATGTCATCTTCCATCAGGATCCTGCTCTCGCCCCGATAATGAAATTATCTTATCTATCAAACGATATGCCGAAAGCAAGCGTACTTATGACAGAACTTGAAAAATACCCTGATGCCGTATTTCTCGACCTTGGGGCTAATGTTGGCGTTTTCAACTTGATTTCTCAATAGTGTAAAAGCATTCAGGAAAATCGACTTACCGACAACGTGACAGTTGTATTCAATCCGGTATCAGATCAGCACACTCAGGTCGACATGGCGGCGCCACACACTCGTTACATCCCAAGAAGAAGTCAACAGGCCAAAGTTATAGGTAATTCCTCCTGTCCAAAACAGCCAGCCTATAACACCGTCGGCTTGGATTCCCTACATGACATCCACAATTGCTGTTATCAAAGTTATGAATACAATACAATCCTTTCAAGGGAACTCAGAAGTTAAGAAACGAGATATTATAGATAAATTCGTTGAATTGATGAAAGGTCGGTCGTTGGCCTATGTTCCCTATACTCCAGATGGCAAACATGTTCTTGATTACAAACTCTACATGCAGTGGCCATACGATGTAGTCTGGCGGAAGAAAGACTGAGTTGACTTCTCCAGACAACCACCAGGAAAACAGTTCGTTAGAGTAAATTTGATTTGAAAGTTAGTTTAGTTGACTTCTGAAGACATAAATAATTGTACCCAAGTGTCTTCTGATAACAAAAGTATCAACACGAGTTTATTAAAGTTTTAAATATCCACTGGAACACTCCAAAAGATGGCCATTGGATGTGGCCTGGCGGAAGAAATTCTGATGGGAACGGTCTGTAATAGGGTGTTTTATTTGTGGAAACGGAATTTGAGGGAATGTTATTGTGTACATAGGTATGTGCCGTTAAGGTGGTTATTTGTCATTATTTCTAAGCATCAAGATTCAGTTAGGCCTCGCCGCTAATGGCTGCGATACTCCCGAAGCTGCGTTAAGCAATAACTCATTCACTACTCACTCACATAGCCTTAGTGTACACTTTCAAGTAACACAGTTCGTCATGCACATTAGAAAATTAAATAACTGTTTAGGAATATGATAATACAATCATTGTTTTATAATTGTGAAAATTAGTATTTCTTTTATAATAAAGAGATATATTTTGTTATTTTGCTCTATAATCCAATTTAAGGGAAAACGGTCGTGCATATTGAATAAGAGTTATCTCCCTTGAAGCTGACAATTTACAATTTCTCAGGTTTTTAAAAAAAATTGTTATTCAAGTTAGCCTGGATACATATGATTTTTGGGGGTTACTCGTGTTGTTGAATTATATTTCTATCAATCAGTGATTTTTTTTCAGGCAAATCTTGAGATTAATTGACATAAATATTAATGTAATATTAACAGAAAACTATAAAAAAAAACAAAACAACCAAACAAATATTAAATTTTAGGTAAAAAGCTTCAAAGTAACAATAAAATTGCACTTTGGTCTTGCATAAACGTGTAACCATAACCCTTTTTATTAAAATTAGGCCATATTTATGAAATATGTTCCTTTTTTATCATTGAGAGTTCATATTTCAAAAACGAACATGTGGCCCCTATTTTTTTTATACCGGAAATGGATTTAGCATATGTGTTTCATGTTAAAAGTGAAATATTAGTAATTTATGAACATTTACTTAATTGGTAAGGAACCTCCTTAATACATGATTATTACCTAATCCTGCTGAAACATTCCACTGAGGGTAATTAGCAGCCCCGACTTAGTTTTTGTGCAGTTTTCACCGCAGCCGTCGCTACCGCTCTCTCCGATTGCGCATTTTGTTTTTGCTATAACTTTTTTTCCCACCTGAATGTTACACCCCGTAGCATCACATGACTAAACTGTACGCCTAAAAAAGTGTCTTGAGCGGAAGTTCCGTACGGTGTCTTCAACTCCATGTGAGAATTATAAGTAAATCTTCTATGTTTTGTGTCACTGTTCGTGGTTGATTTCAAGGGTAATTTTTAAAGTGACTTCGTTAGATCATAATCATTGATAAAATGTTTTGTGACTGTGTAATGAAGAAGTTGATATTCAGTCAAAAGAACTATCAATTGATCCATCACTGTTTGTAAATCCATGTATTTTTTTTCTAACCATAAAAAAACTCCACACGGGTATGACAATGAATATATTTATTGGACAATTTGTTAATAAGAAATCAGGATTCTTATAAATGCAGTACGATATTAAATTAGATTCATACAAAACTAGGCTTGTTTCAATCATTGTAAGTAGGTCAGAATTAAAGGGACGACATGGGTTATAAGTTAAGCTTGACAAATCAGTCAGTATGAAACCATTACCAATGTTAATGAAAAATAGAAATAATGACCTTATCAATAAACGAACATAAAGAGTGTTGTTCAGTATAATCTAATTTCCCATCAGAATAAAAACTATTAACTAAAAAGAAACCTGTTTCGAGAAATATTTTTGACAAGTTGAGAAAATATGTTTAAACAGTGTTTCAACCTTTGGTAATTCAGAACCCTCGGAAATGATACTTTGTACATGTCGTTATCTTGTTAAAATAAGAAAATAACAATCAGAAAATATATTTAAATTTTCGTTTAATGAACATCTTAATGGTTTTTGACCACATTGAATAATAGCTTCTAACAATTCCAAACCATAAGAAATGCAAGCCACTTAAAGCTTAAATAAACATAGCATTGTTATAATTGGGCTCATTGTGATCTGCAATACGAATAATTCTTGTGATTTGTAGGACAAATCCTACACCCTGAGAGGCAGACAACAATCACCAACACTGATAGTCTCAACAGCTTATCCACTCGGCCACATACCCCTCTGAAAGCGATGACCAACAACCAGTACGATAGAGGTAAAACAACCCAAATCCTACGGTATTATAAACAGAGAGAGAGAGAGAGAGAGAGAGAGAGAGAGAGAGAGAGAGAGAGAGAGAGAGAGAGAGAGAGAGAGAGAGAGAGAGAGAGAGAGAGAGAGAGAGAGAGAGTACAGTGACAGTTTAAAAGATAGAAAAATATACAAACACCAGGCCGTATGACCAATGAGACACACAAAACAATGAATATACTAGTTTTAAGATTAAAATACAAATATATCACGCATTTTGGAGGACAAGAAATATATATTTGATCATTGAAATGAAAGCTTACGTTTAAAGAAACAACTAACTGAAGCGGCCAGTGGATGAACAATGTTTTCCATTTGTAGAAGGAATACAGCTTTTTCAATATCTGATAACTGGGTGATATTTGGGTTAAATATACCAACTTTTTGAAATAGGTCATATCTGAGATCTGTATGTTAAGGACAATTAATTAAGAAATGAACCGATCGGTCGATGATAAAGCCAATAATCAATCTATATTAAAGCTGTCGTGTGAATGTACGTGCTCTACAAATATTTAAGCCACGCACATTCAAATGCCGCTGCCTTCATTTTATGCCATTAACGTGATATGAAATTATTTTAGTGTCTCATAGGCCATACGGACTATTCTCTCTCTCTCTCTCTCGTGACACACTAATAAAATATCTCGATGTGTGGTTTAAACAATATTTATTTAAAAAAGAAAGGGATTTAAGATTTAAAACTGCCATTCTAAACAATACTTATATGTACAACCATTTTGACCTAAACACCGGTAGCAGATTTTGTCAAATAATAAATTCTCGTCTCCGACTGGAATGCAGTGATCTTGATGCATATAAATATCAACGGTTTATATCTCCAACACCAGCTTGCTCATGTGGTTTATAGTTTTGAAGACTCTATTCATTATTTCCTTGTATGTCCTCTCTATAGCGATATTCGTCTGTATTTTTATGCAAAGGGATTTGACCTTAAATCAATTTTGTTTGGAAGTCACATTTCTTCCCCAGCTGTAAATATGGAACTCTTAAATTCAGTTCACTCGTTTATAAATTAAAAAGGGGAATTTGATTTAAAGTAGTGCTTCTATGGCATAGTCATAATTTGTATCTTATTGGCGTTCTTTTTCAGATTGTATCATTTATTTGCATTCATATTATACTGTACATTCATCATGCCATGTTTTGTATTTGGTTGTATCCCGGACCGGTATTTATATAAGTAACTGCTTATTTACCAATCCGGTTCCTTCTTTTTTGGAAATAAATATGTTTAAACCAAAAGAAAGGAATTGGTTAACAGGCTAACAGCCTATCTTAATACCTCTCCCACTTCGATTGTCAACGTGACATTGATATATTTATTCGCATCCATATGCATGTCTAAAAGTCTTATATGTTCGTAGTTTTCTGGTATCATTTCCATTTAGTGCCTCATTCAAGGTAACTTTGTAACTGGAAAACATAGTTTCTCCCACTGTGTTCACTAAGAGTTTCGTCTCTGTTCTCACATCTGTACTTGTGTTGAATAGGTGATTTAAGTTAATTTTCTTTAACTGTTCATAAAGTCTAAAATTCCAGTTTCGTTTTCTTCGTTAAAACAGCAATTTCATCTGCCCATAAAAATAAATATTCTATTATTCAACCGTCTCTCTGACATATTGTTCAATCGGTCCAATTTGCATTTGCAAACCGGCAGATATACCAATAAAGATGTGAGTGACAGAGTGTGTTTTCAGTGTACTGAAAGTGTTCCTACTCACTCTGTCCCTTCCCCACTAACTGGTACCCTCATCCAGCATTTGTCCTCTCATCTGCCCCGCATCCTAATTAACTTAGCACTCTCTGGTTACTTACAGAGTTCCTCCTTGTTATCACAACTCCACTCGTTTAAACCTTGTAATTCATATTATCTCATTTGATTGTAATTATTATTTCTTTATCATACCAATACGTACCCTGTATAATCTGCTATTTCACAACCTCTGCTTTATGCTTGATGACGGTATAAGGATCTATACCGAATCGTCGCCATTGTGAAATAAAGAAGTTGATCATCCATAACATATATTTGCCTTTGCTTTGTCATTGCCCTGTGTATGATGAGTTGAGTGAAAAGTTGTATGAACATGTCTTTTTAGCTATCCCAACATTACAGAGCACTGTGATGAAGATAAAATTTAATGTACTCTACTTTTTAAACATAATGTATATTTTACTACCAAAACCTGGTTTTATATTTTACAAAAATAGGGAATTTAAATGGTTTGATTTATCTCGTATGTAGGTACATATAATACAGTTGTGTTTCAAATCAAATCCCACTTAATAAAACTTGATCAATCATGTGCGATGTGCAGGAAATCATGTCGAACAGCAATGCACTTTACAACTTTGTTTATTGATTTAAATCTACTCTTACGACTGTGAGACAATATTACCAATGAACCAAATTCTTATAGTGTGAAAAGAACTCAGTTTCGATTTTATTCTTTCATCACTAAAAGAGCCATTTGTAAGCACTTCGGTACATTTTACGAAACTTTACCATATTATATCTCATTGCTTCGTTATACATATTATATTGTTTATATCACTGATTGTTGTCTCGCTCCAGATAATATCCAAATGATTTTCATGCCGTATTTCTCTAGCAAGTTTGATGACAGGAAACTGTCTTGTGCTGATTGTGTTATTGTGTTATGAAACCAAAGCCGATGTCAGTCTCTATAGCTACGAATTGTGTCTTCAAGCGAGATCGACACCCTTTTGGACCATCCAAGACAGATGGATGTGCAGCAAGGCTTTGACGTTGTGGTTTGTGTATACACGGAATCATCAAGGGGTGATCAAAAGCGCGCGCGCGTGTGTGTATGTATGTATATGTATGTATATTCATCGCCAACGGAAGATTGGACTGTGATAAAAATATTGGTAAAATGACTTGTAAAAATGCAAGTATTGTCGATTACTGTTTAGCGTCTGTGGACACTTTTGGTTTATTTAAGACTTTTGTTATAAATGATTTTGATCCTATCTTATCTGATGTACATTGCGGAATATATCCTTCTCACTCGCCACTGAAGATCCCCCTTCAATCAAGTTGACGAGTTCTGATGTAGGTGACGAATCACACAGATCAAACATCACAGCTAACAAGTTTGTTCCAGCTCGGTCTGAAACTTTTGTACATAACATTGATGTTACTCACGTTGAAAATATTTGTAAAGATATTGAAAATGTAACTCATGATAATATTGATTTATGTGTTCATAGTGTTTGTAGCAAAATTGCAGATGTTATGCAAAATGCGGCAACTTCTACATTTGGTGTAAAGAAATCCTCCAATAACCGGCAAAGAAAATTCAATAATAATAAACCTTGGTTTAATGCAACCTGCAAAACTTTGAGAAAAAAGTATCATAAATCTAAACGTCTTTATAGACGTAACAAATCGCACATTTCTAAATCAACGTTTGTAAACGCCAGTAAAGAATACAGTAAATATTTAAAGAAATCTTTTTCAAATTTTAAAAAAGATTGTGCAGATAAACTACGCAGCACTAAAAACGCTGACTCTAAATCATTTTGGAATATTTTGAAATCTTTGATCTTAAAAAAGAGTCACAATCACAAATTGGAAGGTTAAAATTGTTATTTTTTGATGAAATATAATTTTAGTGTGTTTTTTTAGATTCGGTCCAAAAAGGCCCGAATCCTTTAAGTAAGTGCCGACCGCTTGGAAGGTACTGTAGTTATTTTGTGGATTTAGAATTTGGTATATGTTATTTGTTTGGATATTGTTTGCCCTTAATTTAAGGTTTAGTATTTGGCGGAAGGCCGCATACTGTGGGCATTCAGTAAGAATGTGGTGAATTGTTTCTGCCTGTGGGCAGTGTGGGCATGTTGCGGGGGTGTTTGTAATTTTAATTTTATTGGTATGATAGTTTAATTTAGTATGCCCCGTTTGGAGCTTAATTATTGCCCTATCAATATTTTTGTTTTTGGAATATATTTTTTGTTTAGTTAGGGGTTTAGAGATAATTTGTTTGGTGTGATGAGCCTGTTTAGAATTTGCATATTGCATATGCCATACTCGCTTTGCGTGTGATTTTGAAAGGCTTTTTGCCTCTTGTTTCGAATGAAAAAGGGGTAGAATTTTTGGTAATTTAAGGCCCTCCTTGGCAGCTTTGTCGGCTTTTTCGTTGCCAAATATGCCGACGTGTGCTGGTACCCATAGGAGTTTTACTGCCTTGCCTTGGAAATTTAAGTTATGGATGGAATTGAGAATTTTGGAAATTAGATCAGGGCGGTTTTTTGTTGATTTGTTTTGAAGTGCCTGAAGGGCACTGAGAGAATCCGAAAGGATGAGAATTTTGCCCTGATCTTTAATATTAGGGTGGGATAAAGCGAGTGCTATAGCCATAAGCTCAGCAGTGAAGACCGATTGGTCATTAGGGAGCCTATTGGAATATGAAAGTTGGGTGGGGTGCTGCATGTGTAAGCCTACACCTGTTGTGCGTGCATCGGGGCCCCGGGACCCGTCTGTGTATATGTGACACCAGTCGGACCAGTGTTCTTGGATGTAGTTAAGAGTGGTAGTTTGAGCGAGTTTGGGGTTTTGTTTAGAAGTGATTTTGCTAAGATGGAGATTTATTTTGGGGGTGGGTAAGGGGGCAATAGGGTGATGCACCGTATTTATGGGGGGGGGGGGGGGGGGGGGGGGGGGGGGGGGGGGTTGATATGCTCCATCTTAGCTTGAGATAGAAGTGTTTTTATGCGGTGGGAGATTGGAGCCCTTAAGGGGTGTTTATTAAAAATTGCCGTTTTACGTTTAGAGGGACCACTAGTAAGTAGTTCCCTGATAAGGGGGTCCTCCGAAGATCCAGCCCAGAAGTTTAAGGTGAGTTGGTCCCTTCTCAGTTCGAGGGGAATTTCACCAGTTAGGGCTTGGAGAGCTTCAAGTGAGGTACCCATTTGGGTGCGCGTAGCTACCCTTAGTGCCTGATATTGAATAGAATTTAGGGTTTTAATTTGGGTTGGTTGGAGGGAGTTATATATAGGTGCGCCATAGTCCAGTTTGGACCTTATGAGGGAGGAGTAGAGATGGAGAAGGGTTTGCCTATTTGCACCCCAGCCTGTGCCGGAGATTGCTCTCATGACATTAAGGTCTTTCGAGCATCTAAGTTTAAGTTCTTTGACATGAGCTTCCCATGTGAGATGCTCGTCAAAGATTAGCCCTAAAAATTTAGTTTGTTTTTGGAATTTAATTTGGTTATTTTTTATATATAAGTTAGGGGAGATAGGGCGCGAATTTTTATGTTTAAATACTACCCCTACCGTTTTTTCCGCATTTAGTTTAAAGCCCCATTTATCAGCCCAGCGGCTGATTTTATTTAATGCGGTTTGGAGTAAGGAGATAGCGTTATTTGGGTTTTTACAACGTGCCCAGAGGGCGCCGTCATCTGCAAATTTGGAGGTGTTTATTTTTTTGTTGATACCCTCGAAAAGGTCATCAACCATTATGTTGAATAGAGTGGGGCTAATGATGCTGCCTTGTGGGGTGCCGTTTTCTAAAGGGTGGTTTTCAGATTTTTGGTTTTCGACCCCGACAGTTATTTGCCTATTGTGTAGGAAATCCTGGATATAATTAATTATGTTGCCTGAAAGGCCTTTTTTAATTAATTTTTGGGTGAGGCCGTTATGCCACACCATATCAAATGCTTTGGAAAAATCCAGGAAGATTGCGAGTGTATATTGCTTGTTGGATTGAGAAAGTTTAATATCTTGCTCGAGGCGAGCAAGATTGTTTAGGGTTGAACGACCAGGAGTGAAGCCACTCTGGTCGTTATTTAATGGATTGGTTTTTAGGTGAGCTTGGAGGCGATGTTTTACCATTGCTTCCATTACTTTACATAAATTTGAAGTTAGGGAAATGGGCCTATAGGAATTTGGATCCCCGGGGGGTCTATTGGGTTTAGGTATTGGTATTACTAAAGCTTCCTTCCAGTTGGAGGGGAGCTTTCCTGCTTGCCAAATGGTATTATATAGGTTTAATAGAATAGTAAGGGTGGCGGTGGGTAGCTTCTTAATTATTTGATAGAAGGTTAGGTCGAGCCCGGGGGCTGTTCCTTTTTTCCTATTATTTATTTAATGTACTCTACTTTTTAAACATAATGTATATTTTACTACCAAAACCTGGTTTTATATTTTACAAAAATAGGGAATTTAAATGGTTTGATTTATCTCGTATGTAGGTACATATAATACAGTTGTGTTTCAAATCAAATCCCACTTAATGAAACTTGATCAATCATGTGCGATGTGCAGGAAATCATGTCGAACAGCAATGCACTTTACAACTTTGTTTATTGATTTAAATCTACTCTTACGACTGTGAGACAATATTACCAATGAACCAAATTCTTATAGTGTGAAAAGAACTCAGTTTCGATTTTATTCTTTCATCACTAAAAGAGCCATTTGTAAGCACTTCGGTACATTTTACGAAACTTTACCATATTATATCTCATTGCTTCGTTATACATATTATATTGTTTATATCACTGATTGTTGTCTCGCTCCAGATAATATCCAAATGATTTTCATGCCGTATTTCTCTAGCAAGTTTGATGACAGGAAACTGTCTTGTGCTGATTGTTTTATTGTGTTATGAAACGCAAGCCGATGTCAGTCTCTATAGCTACGAATTGTGTCTTCAAGCGAGATCGACACCCTTTTGGACCATCCAAGACAGATGGATGTGCAGCAAGGCTTTGACGTTGTGGTTTGTGTATACACGGAATCATCAAGGGGTGATCAAAAGCGCGCGCGCGTGTGTGTATGTATGTATATGTATGTATATTCATCGCCAACGGAAGATTGGACTGTGATAAAAATATTGGTAAAATGACTTGTAAAAATGCAAGTATTGTCGATTACTGTTTAGCGTCTGTGGACACTTTTGGTTTATTTAAGACTTTTGTTATAAATGATTTTGATCCTATCTTATCTGATGTACATTGCGGAATATATCCTTCTCACTCGCCACTGAAGATCCCCCTTCAATCAAGTTGACGAGTTCTGATGTAGGTGACGAATCACACAGATCAAACATCACAGCTAACAAGTTTGTTCCAGCTCGGTCTGAAACTTTTGTACATAACATTGATGTTACTCACGTTGAAAATATTTGTAAAGATATTGAAAATGTAACTCATGATAATATTGATTTATGTGTTCATAGTGTTTGTAGCAAAATTGCAGATGTTATGCAAAATGCGGCAACTTCTACATTTGGTGTAAAGAAATCCTCCAATAACCGGCAAAGAAAATTCAATAATAATAAACCTTGGTTTAATGCAACCTGCAAAACTTTGAGAAAAAAGTATCATAAATCTAAACGTCTTTATAGACGTAACAAATCGCACATTTCTAAATCAACGTTTGTAAACGCCAGTAAAGAATACAGTAAATATTTAAAGAAATCTTTTTCAAATTTTAAAAAAGATTGTGCAGATAAACTACGCAGCACTAAAAACGCTGACTCTAAATCATTTTGGAATATTTTGAAATCTTTGATCTTAAAAAAGAGTCACAATCACAAATTGGCATTAATTCATTTTATACATTCTTTAAGAATTTAAATGCTGCTGAAGGTACTGATAATGATGGTGTTGTCAATGATATAAATGATTATGATCGTTTTGTAAATGTTGATAATGTTGATAATGATGTACATACTCAAGATTCTGATGATTATTTTAATGACGTTTGTAGTGCAAATAGTTATTTACTGGATGCTCCTTTTACGGATAATGAAATACTTAAATCTGTCCATCAACTAAAAAATAACAAGGCTTGTGGTTTAGATAGGTTGTACAATGAATATATTAAGTGTTCGATAAATGTATTGCTTCCTGTTTACGTAAGCTTATTTAACGTCACTTTAGACTATGGTGTAATGCCCGAATCGTGGCTTACTGGTATGATCAGGCCAATTTATAAGAATAAAGGGGACAAAGCTGACCCCAGTGATGATGATGATTACGGGGATTTAACGAGCGGTTTTGAAATTTTGAAATTTTGAAATTTGGAATATGAAAATTACCTAGGTTAGGTCAAGCCGGGAGCGGGGGGGGGGGGGGGGGGGGAGGAAGGTTAAAATTGTTATTTTTTGATGAAATATAATTTTAGTGTGTTTTTTTAGATTCGGTCCAAAAAGGCCCGAATCCTTTAAGTAAGTGCCGACCGCTTGGAAGGTACTGTAGTTATTTTGTGGATTTAGAATTTGGTATATGTTATTTGTTTGGATATTGTTTGCCCTTAATTTAAGGTTTAGTATTTGGCGGAAGGCCGCATACTGTGGGCATTCAGTAAGAATGTGGTGAATTGTTTCTGCCTGTGGGCAGTGTGGGCATGTTGCGGGGGTGTTTGTAATTTTAATTTTATTGGTATGATAGTTTAATTTAGTATGCCCCGTTTGGAGCTTAATTATTGCCCTATCAATATTTTTGTTTTTGGAATATATTTTTTGTTTAGTTAGGGGTTTAGAGATAATTTGTTTGGTGTGATGAGCCTGTTTAGAATTTGCATATTGCATATGCCATACTCGCTTTGCGTGTGATTTTGAAAGGCTTTTTGCCTCTTGTTTCGAATGAAAAAGGGGTAGAATTTTTGGTAATTTAAGGCCCTCCTTGGCAGCTTTGTCGGCTTTTTCGTTGCCAAATATGCCGACGTGTGCTGGTACCCATAGGAGTTTTACTGCCTTGCCTTGGAAATTTAAGTTATGGATGGAATTTAGAATTTTGGAAATTAGATCAGGGCGGTTTTTTGTTGATTTGTTTTGAAGTGCCTGAAGGGCACTGAGAGAATCCGAAAGGATGAGAATTTTGCCCTGATCTTTAATATTAGGGTGGGATAAAGCGAGTGCTATAGCCATAAGCTCAGCAGTGAAGACCGATTGGTCATTAGGGAGCCTATTGGAATATGAAAGTTGGGTGGGGTGCTGCATGTGTAAGCCTACACCTGTTGTGCGTGCATCGGGGCCCCGGGACCCGTCTGTGTATATGTGACACCAGTCGGACCAGTGTTCTTGGATGTAGTTAAGAGTGGTAGTTTGAGCGAGTTTGGGGTTTTGTTTAGAAGTGATTTTGCTAAGATGGAGATTTATTTTGGGGGTGGGTAAGGGGGCAATAGGGTGATGCACCGTATTTATGGGGGGGGGGGGGGGGGGGGGGGGGAGGGTTGATATGCTCCATCTTAGCTTGAGATAGAAGTGTTTTTATGCGGTGGGAGATTGGAGCCCTTAAGGGGTGTTTATTAAAAATTGCCGTTTTACGTTTAGAGGGACCACTAGTAAGTAGTTCCCTGATAAGGGGGTCCTCCGAAGATCCAGCCCAGAAGTTTAAGGTGAGTTGGTCCCTTCTCAGTTCGAGGGGAATTTCACCAGTTAGGGCTTGGAGAGCTTCAAGTGAGGTACCCATTTGGGTGCGCGTAGCTACCCTTAGTGCCTGATATTGAATAGAATTTAGGGTTTTAATTTGGGTTGGTTGGAGGGAGTTATATATAGGTGCGCCATAGTCCAGTTTGGACCTTATGAGGGAGGAGTAGAGATGGAGAAGGGTTTGCCTATTTGCACCCCAGCCTGTGCCGGAGATTGCTCTCATGACATTAAGGTCTTTCGAGCATCTAAGTTTAAGTTCTTTGACATGAGCTTCCCATGTGAGATGCTCGTCAAAGATTAGCCCTAAAAATTTAGTTTGTTTTTGGAATTTAATTTGGTTATTTTTTATATATAAGTTAGGGGAGATAGGGCGCAAATTTTTATGTTTAAATACTACCCCTACCGTTTTTTCCGCATTTAGTTTAAAGCCCCATTTATCAGCCCAGCGGCTGATTTTATTTAATGCGGTTTGGAGTAAGGAGATAGCGTTATTTGGGTTTTTACAACGTGCCCAGAGGGCGCCGTCATCTGCAAATTTGGAGGTGTTTATTTTTTTGTTGATACCCTCGAAAAGGTCATCAACCATTATGTTGAATAGAGTGGGGCTAATGATGCTGCCTTGTGGGGTGCCGTTTTCTAAAGGGTGGTTTTCAGATTTTTGGTTTTCGACCCCGACAGTTATTTGCCTATTGTGTAGGAAATCCTGGATATAATTAATTATGTTGCCTGAAAGGCCTTTTTTAATTAATTTTTGGGTGAGGCCGTTATGCCACACCATATCAAATGCTTTGGAAAAATCCAGGAAGATTGCGAGTGTATATTGCTTGTTGGATTGAGAAAGTTTAATATCTTGCTCGAGGCGAGCAAGATTGTTTAGGGTTGAACGACCAGGAGTGAAGCCACTCTGGTCGTTATTTAATGGATTGGTTTTTAGGTGAGCTTGGAGGCGATGTTTTACCATTGCTTCCATTACTTTACATAAATTTGAAGTTAGGGAAATGGGCCTATAGGAATTTGGATCCCCGGGGGGTCTATTGGGTTTAGGTATTGGTATTACTAAAGCTTCCTTCCAGTTGGAGGGGAGCTTTCCTGCTTGCCAAATGGTATTATATAGGTTTAATAGAATAGTAAGGGTGGCGGTGGGTAGCTTCTTAATTATTTGATAGAAGGTTAGGTCGAGCCCGGGGGCTGTTCCTTTTTTCCTATTATTTATTTAATGTACTCTACTTTTTAAACATAATGTATATTTTACTACCAAAACCTGGTTTTATATTTTACAAAAATAGGGAATTTAAATGGTTTGATTTATCTCGTATGTAGGTACATATAATACAGTTGTGTTTCAAATCAAATCCCACTTAATGAAACTTGATCAATCATGTGCGATGTGCAGGAAATCATGTCGAACAGCAATGCACTTTACAACTTTGTTTATTGATTTAAATCTACTCTTACGACTGTGAGACAATATTACCAATGAATCCAATTCTAACAGTGTGAAAAGAACTCACTTTCGATTTTATTCTTTCATCACTAAAGCAGCCATTCGTAAGCACTTCGGTACATTTTACGAAACTTTACCATATTATATCTCATTGCTTCGTTATACATATTATATTGTTTATATCACTGATTGTTGTCTCGCTCCAGATAATATCCAAATGATTTTCATGCCGTATTTCTCTAGCAAGTTTGATGACAGGAAACTGTCTTGTGCTGATTGTTTTATTGTGTTATGAAACGCAAGCCGATGTCAGTCTCTATAGCTACGAATTGTGTCTTCAAGCGAGATCGACACCCTTTTGGACCATCCAAGACAGATGGATGTGCAGCAAGGCTTTGACGTTGTGGTTTGTGTATACACGGAATCATCAAGGGGTGATCAAAAGCGCGCGCGCGTGTGTGTATGTATGTATATGTATGTATATTCATCGCCAACGGAAGATTGGACTGTGATAAAAATATTGGTAAAATGACTTGTAAAAATGCAAGTATTGTCGATTACTGTTTAGCGTCTGTGGACACTTTTGGTTTATTTAAGACTTTTGTTATAAATGATTTTGATCCTATCTTATCTGATGTACATTGCGGAATATATCCTTCTCACTCGCCACTGAAGATCCCCCTTCAATCAAGTTGACGAGTTCTGATGTAGGTGACGAATCACACAGATCAAACATCACAGCTAACAAGTTTGTTCCAGCTCGGTCTGAAACTTTTGTACATAACATTGATGTTACTCACGTTGAAAATATTTGTAAAGATATTGAAAATGTAACTCATGATAATATTGATTTATGTGTTCATAGTGTTTGTAGCAAAATTGCAGATGTTATGCAAAATGCGGCAACTTCTACATTTGGTGTAAAGAAATCCTCCAATAACCGGCAAAGAAAATTCAATAATAATAAACCTTGGTTTAATGCAACCTGCAAAACTTTGAGAAAAAAGTATCATAAATCTAAACGTCTTTATAGACGTAACAAATCGCACATTTCTAAATCAACGTTTGTAAACGCCAGTAAAGAATACAGTAAATATTTAAAGAAATCTTTTTCAAATTTTAAAAAAGATTGTGCAGATAAACTACGCAGCACTAAAAACGCTGACTCTAAATCATTTTGGAATATTTTGAAATCTTTGATCTTAAAAAAGAGTCACAATCACAAATTGGCATTAATTCATTTTATACATTCTTTAAGAATTTAAATGCTGCTGAAGGTACTGATAATGATGGTGTTGTCAATGATATAAATGATTATGATCGTTTTGTAAATGTTGATAATGTTGATAATGATGTACATACTCAAGATTCTGATGATTATTTTAATGACGTTTGTAGTGCAAATAGTTATTTACTGGATGCTCCTTTTACGGATAATGAAATACTTAAATCTGTCCATCAACTAAAAAATAACAAGGCTTGTGGTTTAGATAGGTTGTACAATGAATATATTAAGTGTTCGATAAATGTATTGCTTCCTGTTTACGTAAGCTTATTTAACGTCACTTTAGACTATGGTGTAATGCCCGAATCGTGGCTTACTGGTATGATCAGGCCAATTTATAAGAATAAAGGGGACAAAGCTGACCCCAGTGATGATGATGATTACGGGGATTTAACGAGCGGTTTTGAAATTTTGAAATTTTGAAATTTGGAATATGAAAATTACCTAGGTTAGGTCAAGCCGGGAGCGGGGGGGGGGGGGGGGGGGGGGGAGGAAGGTTAAAATTGTTATTTTTTGATGAAATATAATTTTAGTGTGTTTTTTTAGATTCGGTCCAAAAAGGCCCGAATCCTTTAAGTAAGTGCCGACCGCTTGGAAGGTACTGTAGTTATTTTGTGGATTTAGAATTTGGTATATGTTATTTGTTTGGATATTGTTTGCCCTTAATTTAAGGTTTAGTATTTGGCGGAAGGCCGCATACTGTGGGCATTCAGTAAGAATGTGGTGAATTGTTTCTGCCTGTGGGCAGTGTGGGCATGTTGCGGGGGTGTTTGTAATTTTAATTTTATTGGTATGATAGTTTAATTTAGTATGCCCCGTTTGGAGCTTAATTATTGCCCTATCAATATTTTTGTTTTTGGAATATATTTTTTGTTTAGTTAGGGGTTTAGAGATTATTTGTTTGGTGTGAAGAGCCTGTTTAGAATTTGCATATTGCATATGCCATACTCGCTTTGCGTGTGATTTTGAAAGGCTTTTTGCCTCTTGTTTCGAATGAAAAAGGGGTAGAATTTTTGGTAATTTAAGGCCCTCCTTGGCAGCTTTGTCGGCTTTTTCGTTGCCAAATATGCCGACGTGTGCTGGTACCCATAGGAGTTTTACTGCCTTGCCTTGGAAATTTAAGTTATGGATGGAATTTAGAATTTTGGAAATTAGATCAGGGCGGTTTTTTGTTGATTTGTTTTGAAGTGCCTGAAGGGCACTGAGAGAATCCGAAAGGATGAGAATTTTGCCCTGATCTTTAATATTAGGGTGGGATAAAGCGAGTGCTATAGCCATAAGCTCAGCAGTGAAGACCGATTGGTCATTAGGGAGCCTATTGGAATATGAAAGTTGGGTGGGGTGCTGCATGTGTAAGCCTACACCTGTTGTGCGTGCATCGGGGCCCCGGGACCCGTCTGTGTATATGTGACACCAGTCGGACCAGTGTTCTTGGATGTAGTTAAGAGTGGTAGTTTGAGCGAGTTTGGGGTTTTGTTTAGAAGTGATTTTGCTAAGATGGAGATTTATTTTGGGGGTGGGTAAGGGGGCAATAGGGTGATGCACCGTATTTATGGGGGGGGGGGGGGAGGGTTGATATGCTCCATCTTAGCTTGAGATAGAAGTGTTTTTATGCGGTGGGAGATTGGAGCCCTTAAGGGGTGTTTATTAAAAATTGCCGTTTTACGTTTAGAGGGACCACTAGTAAGTAGTTCCCTGATAAGGGGGTCCTCCGAAGATCCAGCCCAGAAGTTTAAGGTGAGTTGGTCCCTTCTCAGTTCGAGGGGAATTTCACCAGTTAGGGCTTGGAGAGCTTCAAGTGAGGTACCCATTTGGGTGCGCGTAGCTACCCTTAGTGCCTGATATTGAATAGAATTTAGGGTTTTAATTTGGGTTGGTTGGAGGGAGTTATATATAGGTGCGCCATAGTCCAGTTTGGACCTTATGAGGGAGGAGTAGAGATGGAGAAGGGTTTGCCTATTTGCACCCCAGCCTGTGCCGGAGATTGCTCTCATGACATTAAGGTCTTTCGAGCATCTAAGTTTAAGTTCTTTGACATGAGCTTCCCATGTGAGATGCTCGTCAAAGATTAGCCCTAAAAATTTAGTTTGTTTTTGGAATTTAATTTGGTTATTTTTTATATATAAGTTAGGGGAGATAGGGCGCGAATTTTTATGTTTAAATACTACCCCTACCGTTTTTTCCGCATTTAGTTTAAAGCCCCATTTATCAGCCCAGCGGCTGATTTTATTTAATGCGGTTTGGAGTAAGGAGATAGCGTTATTTGGGTTTTTACAACGTGCCCAGAGGGCGCCGTCATCTGCAAATTTGGAGGTGTTTATTTTTTTGTTGATACCCTCGAAAAGGTCATCAACCATTATGTTGAATAGAGTGGGGCTAATGATGCTGCCTTGTGGGGTGCCGTTTTCTAAAGGGTGGTTTTCAGATTTTTGGTTTTCGACCCCGACAGTTATTTGCCTATTGTGTAGGAAATCCTGGATATAATTAATTATGTTGCCTGAAAGGCCTTTTTTAATTAATTTTTGGGTGAGGCCGTTATGCCACACCATATCAAATGCTTTGGAAAAATCCAGGAAGATTGCGAGTGTATATTGCTTGTTGGATTGAGAAAGTTTAATATCTTGCTCGAGGCGAGCAAGATTGTTTAGGGTTGAACGACCAGGAGTGAAGCCACTCTGGTCGTTATTTAATGGATTGGTTTTTAGGTGAGCTTGGAGGCGATGTTTTACCATTGCTTCCATTACTTTACATAAATTTGAAGTTAGGGAAATGGGCCTATAGGAATTTGGATCCCCGGGGGGTCTATTGGGTTTAGGTATTGGTATTACTAAAGCTTCCTTCCAGTTGGAGGGGAGCTTTCCTGCTTGCCAAATGGTATTATATAGGTTTAATAGAATAGTAAGGGTGGCGGTGGGTAGCTTCTTAATTATTTGATAGAAGGTTAGGTCGAGCCCGGGGGCTGTTCCTTTTTTCCTATTATTTAGTACAAATTGAAGCTCCTCCATTGTAAATGCTTTGTTGATTGGTTTGTTATCTGTTGGGTGCTTTGCGGTGGGTGCGGATTTGTTTTTGTTTTTCAAAAACTCCGGAGAGTAATTGGTGTTGCTGCTTGCCTTAGCAAAGTGTGATGCAATTTCGTTAGCTTTATCTTTAGGGTTTTTAAGATTATTTATAGGTGGGATTTTACTACTGCGTTTGCCGCCACGAATGACTCGAAGTTTATTCCAGACTTGTCTGGAATTGGCTTTGCCATTCAACTCCTCGCAGAAGTTTTCCCAATGTTGTGTTTTTGTTTGTTTTATGAGTAGGTTTACTTTATTTTTTAAATGCCTAGCATAAGGTAATTTTGAGAGGTTGCGCTTTGCCTTTTTAAAGGCCGCTTTACGCTGTTTGCGCGCAACTTTAATTTCCTCAGTCCACCAGGGAACTGAGGGTTTGGAAATATTAGGGGGGGAGAATGGAATAGCTTGTTTTGCAGCATTGAAAATAGCATTAGTGAAATTATCAGAAAATGTTTTGGGGTCGTTATTTTCAAGGTCTGCTGGGTTAAGTTGGTTGCAAAGTGCATTAAATTTGTCCCAGTCAGCCTTGTTGTAATGAAATTTAGGATTTGGGGGTGAATTTGGAATATTGGAGTTATTTGTAGGAAGAAAATTATTTAAAGTAATAAATATAGGAAAGTGATCACTTCCCCACGGATCATCAGATACCTGCCACTCGGTATTTATAGCGATGTCCGGGGTAGTGATCGTTAAATCGATAGCGGACATAAGGTCCCTAAAGCTATCGTACCTAGTTGGAGAATTATTATTATGGATTACTAGATTGTTATTTATGACCCAATCGGCAATTAGTTTGCCGTTGGGATCTAACTTATCCTTTACTCCCCAAATCGGGTGGTGGCTATTGAAATCGCCCAAGTACATGGAACGACCCTTAGAAGAATTTAGAAGGGCTTGAAGGTCCTCTGTTTGAAATGCCAAATCGGGTTTTTTGTAAATATTGTGAATATTAACCCTATCATTTTGGTGGATAATAGTTATTGCATGTGCCTCTAATGAATTTAGGGTAATATTTAATTTTTGGTAGTTTATTTGTTCCTGGATAAAAATAGCTAGGCCTCCCCTGGGGGGACCGGGATTGGTTTTGGGCCGGTCAAGCCTTACTCAATTGTAACCAGGAATGTTAAAGTTAGACCTAGGGCCGAAATGGGTTTCCTGAATGGAGATAATATGGGGGTTTAGTTGTTTAAGTTTAATTTTGGCTTTAAGCTCATGGCCGTGTGCCGAAAGGCCATTAGCATTCCATTGTATAATTTGCATGAATGAAAAGGTGAGAAGAAGTAAACAATGGAATAAGAAGTATAAATTTAGTTTGTGCTGCATTATTGGTTTATGCAAAGATTACTTAGGGTGGAGGGGGTATTTATTTATTGGAATTGTTTGAGAAGTAGGTTGAATTGTTTGAGGTTAAGATTAGTTAATTTTGCCTTGCGGAGTAAGGCATGCATACGCGGGATGGTGAAATTGCGCGTTGTTGTAGCGAAGGAAATTACCGCGATGATGTTGTTGAGGGGGTCGGGTTTGCGGGGGGTGGATGAGGAGGAGGGTTTAGGTTTGCGGAGTTTGTTAGCGAGGTGAGCAGGGGTGGATGAAGTTACTTTGGTTGGGTTTTGGTTATTTGGGAGGGGTAAGGAGGAAGAGGTGGGTGGAGGTTGGGAGGTGGAGGGTGGGTTAGAGTGGTTCGGTTTGGGTGTGGAGGATGCTGTGGGGAGTTGGGTGGGGGGGTTGGGAGGTAGGTGGGTTTGGGTTACATGCTGGGATTGTGAGTGGATGATGGGTTGCGGGAGGGTGGATTGGGCTACATGCTGGGTGGGGGGGGGGGGGGGGGGTTGGGTGGGTTAGGTGGGGGATTTTCCGTGTCCATGGACTCGGATTGGTCAGTGGGAAGGGTTTTAGTGGGGGTTTGGAGGAAGTTAAAGCCAAATTCATTTCTGAGTAGGCGGGTAGGGGTGGGGGCGGGTAGGTTAAGTGAGTGGCGGGCGGTGGGTTTGGGTTTAGAGGTGCGTTTGGGTGGTTTGGGACGGGTGAATTGTGCTGTGGGTTGGTTATGGGGTGGGGTTGGTTTGTGTGCTGGGTAGGGAGGGGTTTGGTGGCGGGAGGGGCGGGAGGGGAGGGAGTGGGGTTAAAGCGGGTGGGTGGGTTAGAGGGTTGTTTTGTTTGTAGGTGCGGGTTTGCTGCCAGTTTGTATTTTCGGTACGTCGGGCAGGAAGGGTGGAGAGAAGTGTGGTCTTGTGACTTGCAATGTATGCAGATCCTGTTACAGTTCAGACTTTCATCTGAACTGTTGCAGGACCTGTCGCCACAGTTTCCACATCTCTTGGCCCTCCTGCAGTTAGTACTCGTGTGCGTTTTATATGAAAGGCAGTTAGTGCAATATGTTACTGGTTTATGTATGATTTCGACAGTGCGTGAGCTGGCGCCAAAAATGATTGTTTTGGGAAGTGTGGGGGTGTCAAAAGTAAGAATAACCTTGGGCGTATTTAATTGGTTACCTGAGGGAAGCGTTTTTTGAATGCGCCGGGCCGAAAGGATTTTTGGTTGTGATTGCATAGAATTTGCTTCCTCAATGTAAACTGCCAGATCGTCCTCGTTTTTCGAGAAACTAATTACGCCTCTGGACTCCGTGAACCAAATTGGAGTCTTAAATGCTACGGGGTGGCCTGAAATTTGTTGGAATTGTGATTGTGCAGCTTGGGCCATTTTTGAAGTTTTAAATTTAACCAAGAAACCGCTGCCTAATTGCTTGAGAAGAGAGAAATTGCAACCATTACTTTGTAGGATTGAGCCGATCCTCTCACGGCTGAGTACCTTTGAAAGGTGCTGTCCCACAGTAGTAGCTAGTATTACAAAAGTAATTAATCTTGGTGTTGTTGCGGGTGAATGCTTTGATGTACCTGACATGTGAGTTGTTGCTGCAGCTGAGTGGTGAGCTGGGGGCTCAGTTGAGTGAGTGGTGTCATGCAGTGGTGATGCGGCGCGCTTGCGTTTTGATAATGGCGGATTAATAAAGTTAGCCGTGGGGTTGACATCCGGATGATGTTCTGAACGGTTCGCGGGAAAATTCGCGTCAAATTGTGTAGTTTGTGGTGTTGAAGTTGTAGAATTTGGAATGGAGAATGAAGAAGATTTGGCCATCGCTTTGGCCGATGTAATTACCGCATTTAGCGCATTTAGCGTTGTAGAGTTTGCCGAATGGTTGCTTTTAGATGAATGCTGAGTTTTTTTAGGTGTTGGAATACTCGCGTTGGGGGGAGTTTTAATTGAGTCCATTGCCTTCAGAGGTTGGACTATAAGATAAGAGTGGGGTATGGGAAGATGGAGATAAAACTTACAAGTTAGAGTGGAGAGAGTTGAAGTCCGGGCAGGACTTCTTTAGGTCAATCCGTGGGCAGCGGTGAGGCGTGGAGAGCTCCGAGGAGAGGTGTGTCCAGCAGGCGAGCCAAGCTGACCCCAGTAATTACAGGGGAATATTTATTTTAAGCTGCTTAGGCAAGCTCTTCACTTCTGTATTAAGTAAGAGGTTACAAGCCTATTCTGATAAAGTTAGCTTAATTAGTGAAGCGCAAGCGGGCTTTAGAAAGGGTTATTCAACCGTAGATACTATGTATGTTTTAAAATCCATCATAGATATCTATCTTAGTCAGAATAAGAAATTATATTGTTGTTTCATTGATTTTAGTAAGGCCTTTGATACGGTTTGGCGATCAGGTCTGTGGAGTAAAATGATTAAATGTAATATTTCAGGTAAATGCTTTGTCGTTATACGCAACATGTATAATTGTATTAAATCATGCGTATCCCACAATGGTATCACCAGTGATTATTTTCAATGTTACTCAGGGGTAAGACAAGGGGGAAATCTTTCCCCGTTTCTTTTTGCATTGTATTTAAACGATTTGGAAGATTTTTTATTGACTGATATGTATAATGGCCTTGAAAATCTCAATAATGAAATTCGCAACATGTATAATTGTATTAAATCATGCGTATCCCACAATGGTATCACCAGTGATTATTTTCAATGTTACTCAGGGGTAAGACAAGGGGGAAATCTTTCCCCGTTTCTTTTTGCATTGTATTTAAACGATTTGGAAGATTTTTTATTGACTGATATGTATAATGGCCTTGAAAATCTCAATAATGAAATTCAGCATCATCTTGGTATTTATTTGAAACTTCTCTTGTTACTTTATGCGGATGATATAGTCCTATTCGCAGAATCTCCATCTAGTCTAACAAAACTTTAACTTTGTTCGATGATTACTGTAAAAGATGGAAATTAACTGTTAATGTTGCTAAAACAAAGATTTTAATTTTTGGAAAGAGGCCGAATAAAATTACTAGGGACTTCACATTACAAAAGCAAAGTATTGAAATTGTGTCTGAATATGTATATCTTGGTATTTTATTTAATCGCACTGGTCGATTTTGTAAAGCTCAAAAGAGAATTGCTGAGCAAGCTTCTAGAGCTATGTATGCTGTTTTTAGAACAATGAGATTGTTAGATATACCAATTGATTGTCAGCTTAAACTGTTTGACAACCTTGTACAGCCAATTTTGTTGTATGGCTCCGAAGTGTGGGGTTTCGAAAAATGTGTAATTCTTGAAAGAATACACTTGAAATTTTGTAAATATATTTTAAAAGTAAAACAGTCAACCCCAGATTATATGGTATATGGTGAATTGGGAAGATTCCCGTTAGATGTTCTTGTTAATGTTCGAATCATATCATATTGGTGCAAGCTTATCTCATCTACTCACACATTGTCCAGTATTTTATATAGACTTATGTTATCAATGTCTGCTTGTGACCCAAATATATCTTTACCTCTTATCAAAGTTGTTAAAACTACCCTGGAAGGTACTGGTTTAAATTACATTTGGTTATCTCAAAACTGTACAAACAGATTGTGGCTTAAAGGTACCGTTAAATCTATATTATGTAACCAGTTTGTTCAACGCTGGAACGATTGTAAATCTAAATCTTCTAAAGGCTACTACTATAATATGTTTAAACAATCCCTAAATCTAGAAACAAACCTATTACAATTTCCATTAAATGTTCGTATTTGGTTTACTAGAGTTAGAACTTGTAATCATAGACTTCCTGTTGAAATTTGAAGATGGTATAATGTTAACAAAGAAGATAGATTATGTACATTTTGTAATAGTGCTCTTGGTGATGAGGCTCATCTCCTGTTGTTTTGTCCATATTTTAATAATATAAGAAGGTCATTTTTACCACTTTATTATTGTAATACTCCTTCTATAGATAAATTCATATCTCTTATGTCCTGTAAGCATAATGCACTACTGTGGAAAGTTTGTAACTATGTAAAAACTTGTTTACGTATGCTCCCATAATAATATTGTACATTGTAATTATTTCTCTATGTCACTTTTGTGAACTTCATGAGAATAAACCATTCATTCATTCATTCATATGTGTATGTGGGCGTGGTCAACATTATAGCAGTTGATTCGTTATTGTTATCCACTCGGTTCGTCTCACGGTAACCTTAGACATGACATATCAGTTTGTGTATTGTTAATATACCGTTAGTTATCGTATGAGATGCGTAATGCAAATGACACTTGAGACACTCTTTGAGAAGTTTATATAGTATCGCATCTAATACAGTTCTGTTAGTAATTTGCAAGTAATGATCGATTGAGAATAACATCGAACGGTTGAATAGTCACATATGTCACAAGTCAGAGGGGGAGTGACACGTGGTGGGACTTGGTCTCGTTGTCGTCTGCGTTTATTCGTGTGGGGTAATCGCTGGACGATGCTGAGCAAGCTTCTAGAGCTATGCATGCTGTTTTTAGAAAAAATGAGATTGTTAGATATACCAATTGATTGTCAGTTTAAACTATTCGACAACCTTGTACAGCCAATTTTGTTGTATGGCTCTAAAGTTTTGGTTTTGAAAAGTGTGTTATTCTTGAAAGAGTGCACTTGAAATTTTGTAAATATATTTTAAAAGTGAAACAGTCAACCCCAGATTATATGGTATATGATGAATTGGGAAGATTCCCGTTAGATGTTCTTGTTAAGGCTTGAATCATATCATACTGGTGCAAGCTTATCTCATCTACTCACACATTGTCCAGTATTTTATATAGACTTATGTTATCAATGACTGCTTGGGATCCAGATATATATTTACCTCTTATCAAAGTTATTAAAACTGCCTTGGAAGGTACTGGTTTAAATTACATTTGGTTATCTCAAAACTGCACAAACAGATTGTGGCTTAAAAGTACCGTTAAATCTATATTATGTAACCAGTCAACAATTGTAAATGTACATCTTCTAAAGGCTACTACTATAATATTTTAAAACAATCCCAAAATCTAGAAACTAAATGTTTACATTTGGTTTACTAGAACTAGAACTTGTAATCATAGACTTCCTATTGAAATTTGAAGATGGTATAATGTTAACAAAGAAGATGGATTATGTACATTTTGTAATAGTGCCCTCGGTGATGAGGCTCATCTTCTGTTTTTTTGTCCATATTATAATAATATAAGAAGGTCATTTTTACCACTTTATTATTGTAATATCCCTTCTATAGATAAATTCATATCTCTCATGTCCTTTGAGCATAACGCACTACTGTGGAAAATTTGTAACTATGTAAAAATCTTGTCTACGTATGCTCCCATAATAATATTGTACATTGTCATTACTTCTCTATGTCACTTTTGTGAACTTCATGAGAATCATTCATTCATTCATGAGAGACAAGAGTTCACAAGATTGTCGTGATAATAAAGAGCAGTACAGTATGCTACGTTTCACCTTTTGTGACGGCACGAGCGCAATATATCCGCCGGATAAAGTCGATTTTGAATGTCTGTGATGACGATATATCTCGTTACATGATAAACACTGCTTCAAACATGAGAGTATGCTGCTTGATAGTCTTAAGGTCTGTTCCAACATTAATGAGGTGCTGAATTACTATTTCAAAGTGGTTTTCAGGACATACGGTTTGGTATTTAAAGTAAACTGTTATGAACATGGAAATTATGTTGGTGACAGATGTGGCGGCATGTACGTTCATTGACTTCAATTTGTTGACGCACCATTACTGTAGGACGTCATCGACGTCATACTCCTCTTTGAGGTAGTTACAAATATGATATTTCACAGATACAAAATTATTACTACTCTATACAAATATATGAGTCACTGAATTGCCAAAGTTTTTCTGTTTTCGGTTATTAATGTGTTACCAAGAACATTTATCAGCATGACTCGAAACAATCAGTGTAGTTTCATATGCAGCTACGCACAGAACTTCTATCTCCACTCAGGGATGACGTGTTTATCATCAACATCAACACTTGTTTATAGCTGTTTCGATAAATGTCAACATGTGCATCTCAAAGTTGTTAATCGGAAATTATCCATATATTATGATCAAATCATCCTATAATACTAGTACTCAAACTGACAACTGGTCATATACACATGAATGATCTTCATGAGAGTTTCTAATTCAAGGATGTGTCACCCCCTCTCACAAACATTGGTGCAAAGGTGATATAGCCGTATGATATGTACTGTATTTACGGCACTCTTATCTCATTTGGACGGGTTTTGGTTTGCAGTTCCATTGCATAACGTAGTTGTTTGATGTATTGAATTAATTGCAATTAGATAATCGTTCGTGATTTGCTGCGTGCGAACACACGGCAAGTGTTAATCAAATCACAAGAGATAATTCAATTGCAGTTAATGCAATACACGTAACGTCCACATTGAAGGGAGGTAAGTCACATGCCACTGACTGATACCCTTTCCTTTTTCAGACATCGCCCACCTTCATTATGAAGAAAATGCATATACAATGTTTGCTTCATAAATCAATAAGCTCCTTACAGTTACACACAGCGATTGACGTTTACATGCCTCATTTGAAAACATGCACCATTCATACAGCGAGTGTCGCTTATGTTTATCACTACAACTTTGATCACAGGAAACTCATTCCTACAACCACTCATTTGGATAAACTTTCCATAGAGAGTCACGATCATACGACTTATTGAAACCCACTTTATAGTAAATACTCACCATTTAGTAAACACATGTCGGATAAAAAGAACATAGTTACTTTACATAGTTATGATTTTGATACACTTTATTAGGAATGATTTCTAAAGTATTCTTACGCTGTCTGGCTGAACTTAGTAAATTGTAAGAATCTATTTTCATATTAATAGTTAACTCATTAAGGCCGAGAGCCGCACATATGCGACACATTAATTAGCTCCTCATAGCGAGTTCGTAGCTAAATTAGCTCTTATTCAGCGAAAGCCGCACATATGCGTCGGCGGAAAGCATCCCTGATTCAGCGAGTGTCGCATATGCGTTCCCACGGTTTTATTGCAGAAAACCCATTCTTTTCACGTTCGTAGCGAGTGAACATTTATTGCAGTCATAGATGCACTGTAGATCTCTAAATGGATTTGTATGTATGTTTTGAAATCGCTTACTACACGTATCTATTACATAGACAAAACATACATGGAATGAATGCAAGTGAGCATAACGGAATAACTTAATCATTACCCGTAAACCATATAATTTGTTTCAATTGTATTTTGAGTTCAGTAGATGAAGTGTTAGCTTGGGTATCTCATATAACAATACATCCGGTGTAATTAGTGATTTCTGTTGATTCATTGGCAATAAATGCAAGATGCTGTTTAGTTACGGGATTGATACTTACGCGAATACACATTCAATTAGAGTATAGAAATAACATATTTGACCTTGAAATAACAGTCTAGGGATTAAAAATCAGACGGAGACCCACCCTAATTGAATGACAGGTGACAGGTGCGTGACCGATGTAAAACAAGCCTATTATTGGACAATCTTCTTCCTAAAGTCACGCCCCTGTGTGAAGTGTTTTATGCAATCATGTTTGACCATCGAATCTCAATGATGTCTTGCGCATTTACTTCAAATACGATGTATGTTGAGCGATGAAAATAGTTTTATATATTTGAAATATATTCAAGTCTATAAACATCATTTATCTGTTTCGTTAGTCCTCGCTTTCAGTATTTTCCTTTCATGTTGGCGACCATCGCAAATCACGTGTACCTCTCTGTGACAGGCTTCTCAATAATCACAAGTTTACACAACATTTGTAAATAAACACATGTCGGTGAGAAATAGGATTATTGAATATGTCTATATATGTCTATCTCTCAGAACAATTTTACTTCTGCTAGGAATTATTTAATGAATAAGGATAGAGAGGATTGTTTATTTCAACTATGGAATGATAGTGGTCAGTGTAATGGCAATAAGTTGCGGACTTACCGCATATTTAAACATTCCCTAAATACTGAATCTTATGTTTCTGCTTCTCTTCAGCGTTCACACCTCAGTATACTCAGCAAACTACGATGTGGCACTCTTCCCTAAGAAATAGAATTAGGTAGGTTTTCCCGTCCTAAAGTACCTCTTGATCAAAGATTATGTAAATTCTGTAACAGTAACTGTATAGAGGATGAAATTCACTTTCTCACTTTTTGTAATTTTTATGTCTATGTTACTAGCAAGCTGTTTCAGGTGTTCTTACCCAATCCCTTTGATCTCATTGGTTAATTCAAATCACGTCAATTTCACGTGCATGCCAACTCAGCACTTGTCACTGATCACTAGACCGAGCAACAGACAAACGACGATCGAATAAATCAGGTTAGTTATAAACAATCACTAATCTAGTATTTATTACGTGTAGATTATTTAGGATAACTTATCTATGTTAAGTTACAGCTTAAATATATATTTGATTATCGACATTATCTCATCCTTGATGATTTGGTATCTAGTTGCCATCTTGTAGTCATAAATTCAATCTATTACAAAATATATAAATCAGGGTAAATTAAAGTATCAATCTTATTGCTAAAACATTTCTCTCTTTTACTTTCTCTGTATGAATGTTGAATGAATGAGTATCGGTAAGCTATTATCTTATTTACTTATTGATAAGTGTGTGAGCGCCATTGTTGTTTATATTTGCCTTGTGTGTTATGTCCGCCTATTACTTATTAGTACTCATTTAATTAAGGAATGGAATCTGGATGTATGCTAATCATTGGCGATCGGACATAACGCCTCAGCGCCACACGCCGGGTAAGCTATTTTAAATATGCATATGTTTGATGTATTTTGTAAATATGTTTATCATACATATCGTGTGATATGTGTGTACATGTGATGTTCTTGATATTATTAATATTATGGTAAAACGTAATATGTTGCAACAGAATAAAGTATTCTGTGATGTAAAGATTTATTGACATTACGTTTTCACGAGGGATTACCTCCCTTGGTGACTTGTACCTGTTTTAATATTATTACATAATCATCCTCTGATAATTCCTAATTGGAGTTCTGGTGTATGAAATATAATTAGTACATTTACATGACGTGTAACTATGAAGTAAATGATTATATTTGTGTAGTTTGCAATTATAATTAATTTTGAATGCGTTTGTATGATTTGACAGATTGTATATTGTTTTATGTATGTATTTCAGGGTGTCTTTACTTGTCCGATCTACGGCAATAAACCTCTCACACCCGTGACCCGTTTCTGGATTCTTTTCAACCCCACTTCAAGGCTGCATGATGGCAGCAGCATCTTTACTGCAGAAGCTAAGGCCATCCTTAAGGCTGTCCATCACATTAAAAACTCAACTCCTAATAATTACATTATTTTTTCCGATTCACTTTCTTGCCTACAAGCAATTAAAAACTGTAAGAGTGATCATCCAATTATCAGGGATATTTTATTACTTCATAATTCTTGTCTCCAATGCGACATCGTCTTCTGCTGGCTTCCAAGCCATATGGGTATAAGAGGTAATACCAAAGCTGACTCGGTAGCTAAATCAGCATTAAACCTCAAACATATTTCTCCTACCAAAGTTCCATATACGGATTCTAAACCTGCTATTAAATCTTACATTAAACAACGCTGGAAGTCCCAATGGGACCAACAACATCATAACAAACTTCACACTATTCAACCTCATTTAGGTTACAAATCTCTATCCTCTTTTACCCGACAGGAAGCTTGTGTCCTACGACGATGTCGTATTGGACACTCTCATCTTACTCACTCATATCTTTTAAAGGGGGAAGATCCCCCAGTATGTATACCCTGTCAGTGTCCTCTCACAATCAAACACATTCTATGTGAGTGTTGGGACACTGCACAAATCAGGGAAACTTTTTATCCTTCTATTTCAATCAATCAAGTTTTTACTCATTTCGGTGAGCATCTTGTTTTAGATTTTTTGAAGGCTATACACCTTATGGACAAATTGTAAATTTTAACTTTTCATTATCAGCTTTTATTCAACTTGTGATAATACGCTGATGTTTTTACGGCCTTCGTGCCGTGTTCTGTTTTTCAATAACAATTTTCTTTTTTAAATTAGGCTAATAAATTAAATATCTCGCCGCTAATGGCTGCAATACTGCCGAAGCGGCGTTAAACAATAACTCACTCACTCACTCACTCAACCCCACTCACACCCGGTTACAATATATCTGTTACGGTAATGAGACACATTCAATCAGACTATAGTAATGCTATAATATTTGACCCTGAAATTACAGTTGCTGATACAATGCATATATTGACACGCCTCTTTTTCATTTGGCTCATGACCAGTGTAAGAAACCTCATTACAATCGGTCAATCTAGAGCCATCCCCTTACTGTATTTCGTCCTACAATACTATAATCCTACATGGTCGTTTTATGTATGTTGATTCTTGTAAAATTTCCAAAAAGTATCACAAAGTATTATTCTTTTGAAAAAGCACACCACACATCTCCTACATCTAGCCTCTCCCCCATCTCAAGCATAAATACCACGCATCAACGGGATAATGTTTTTCAAAGACATTGGAAATGAAAACATTCGAAATTTTCTCGAAACACACGAGATACTTTCGCGAAACACACGAGATACTTTCGCGAAACACACGCGAAACTCACGCGAAATTCTCGCGAAACTCACGCGAAATCTTCGCGAAAATTTCGCGTGTGCTTCGCGTGAGTTTCGCGAAATTTCGCGAAACTTGGTACTTTCTTTATTGGACAACTGTATACACACACACACACACACTATTGCAGATGAGCGATTAACATTGTGACGTCAACCAAAAACGACTATGACGTTACGGCAGCACGTGTGTGTAACCAACTCATTGTTATCTTATGAATGTTCTCACCACGGTTGAGTAATAAAAATGTTTATTATATGATTGCAGGTGAAATACCGGAATCTATCAATGAAAGTAAACCGTGTTATCAGTCACTAGTGAAAATAACAATGGGACGTGTTATCAGTCACTAGTGACTGATATAACAATGACCTGACGTCATAAAACAATGCTCCGACGTCATGACACGTTCATGACGTAACATTGATGCTGAGGCGACAGGCTCATTCTGCAACCGACTTAACGTAAATGAAAAATAATTTCGGTGAATATGCAAAAAAGTTGTCATATAATAAATAGAAAATGTGTCTTTTCTTGACAAATACCATGTTTATCTCATCTCGTAAGGTAGAAAAGTTAAATAGTTTCACTCGTGGCTACCTACCTCACTCGATGAGATAAACATGGTATTAGTCAAGAAAAGACAAATATCCTCTAATTATCAATATTGATGAGATTACGTGACGGAACACGAAATAGTCTCTCACTCCGTTGTTTAGCCACGTAGCGACCACATGTGTGGTAATGATCGAGCTGAATCTCCGCCAGCCTGTCTGCCTGCCTACACCACTACTAAACAATTTTTATGGATGTTTGGGTTGTGACTAATATTTTTTAGCATATACACTATATATCGCATACTGACATTATGGGTCCATGTCACTTTTCATTTGGATCTTAATACGGAACAAGTAACAACATAAAGGTAACTTTCAAAAAATATTTTACTGTGTTACTGCCAAAAACAAACTTGCTACATTTAATTTAAACGTGTAATCGTTTTATTTAAAAAATAAATGAAACAGAACAAAGTAAACAATTGAGATTTGTTTTTAAAAATGTATTTCATATATGCGTTGTCATATAAATGGTATTGCAGATTTATAGTAGAAACTATTTTAACCATTGATAATGAGATATCTGTGGAATTTATACTCAGAATATAAACATCATTGTTTATATATATATATATATATATATATATATATATATATATATATATATATATATATATATATATATATATATATATATATATATATTTCCTTGCAGAAGAGATGTATGACATGCTGTACTATCTGAATAAATATCAGCATTTAGATCTAGTATGATAAAACAATTTTACATTTAGTGGATAGAGTGGAGTTTTGTCTTTCCTTTACCATTTATTTTGTACTCTTTCATGGACGTCGATAATGTACACTCGTACACACTTTTTTTATTATCTCCTTTTGTTATATTTAATGTACTAAAAGAATCCTCGAAAGTATTTTTGGACAAACAGAAAACATGTTGTCAGATTATCCCCAGAATATGTGCTTCTATCACATACTTATTTATAAAATAAATGAGTGAAATCAGGGACAATTTTAAGATATAATTCCGGAAGATATAGTTAAAAAATAAATTCGGACAATTCAATACTTCTTTAACAAAACCCCTAAGAGATACAGAAAGAGG
Source organism: Gibbula magus (assembly GCA_936450465.1). Classification (NCBI taxonomy): domain Eukaryota; kingdom Metazoa; phylum Mollusca; class Gastropoda; order Trochida; family Trochidae; genus Gibbula; species Gibbula magus. The sequence continues at coordinate 75,048,396 of OW388297.1, read as the reverse complement.
GAAGGATTTTGGAAATTCAATAACTCTCTACTTTATGATGAAAACTATGTTGAAAAAGTAAAAACAACAATAAACTAGGATTGACGCGTCAATACTTAGGTCTTCAAGGCTTCTGCTTGACCTTGAACTCCATGTTGGACTCTCGGTTATTCATCAGTTCCTCTGCTTTAAAATGAGTATCTTTGACCTATGTTTATTTCCTACAGAGTAATGCTCCTTTGAAACTGAGGCCGAAATTAGCCCTTTTTAAAAATGGTCATGTTCAAGTGTTTTCAGTATTTATTTAACTTCCTAAAAACATGTACCTGTAAGTATTACCGTTACCGAGGAGAAGATTTTCAAAGACGCATACCCTCAAAACCGCGAAAGAGCACAACATTTACAGTTGTTTCGAAATAGCAAAAAATCTATTATTACGGCCAAATCGATGGGGAATGGTGTTGCCCAAATTTTGGTGAAGGTTTTGTGAAATTATATTGAATACATGTAGTTTTCGAGCAATTGAGGTTTGACATTTTGACTTCAATGGGAGATAACTCAGGGCTAGTTTCTGTCACAGTCTATCTTTCAAACTTCATGCCGTTACTTTAGAATCGTGCGCACAAAAAATGTACAAATAACTAGGATTGACGCGTCAATACTTAGGTCTTCAAGACTTCCGCTTGACCTTGAACTCCATGTTATTCATCAGTTTATCTGCTTTATAAGTAGCTATCATACATGTCTCTATCTTCAGTAGTTTTGTTACTAAAAGTCTCCAAAGACAATGACCGTCTGAAAATGGAACAATGACTTATTAATGGACTCCTACATGATCCTTCTCAAGATTAAGACAAAATAGTTAATATATTCATACTAAGATATACATAGAAAATGTTGTGTTATAATTTCCACTTAAGCAGATTTAATCATCATTTAGATTACATAGATAAGGAATGCGTTATGTTCTTGTGAATATTCAAGAAAATTCTTAAAAATGCTTAAATAATGACCCCTAGACAACGTTTGCGATATTCAGAGCTTAACTATAAACTTTTTGATGAAAGGTTCCAACGGAAAAGTTGTTGTTCTTGAAATTGTCCATCCGCAAGTGTAAATACAATTTCATTATCGTAATTAGTTAAGCAGTTATGATCCTTTGAACTTTGTTGAAAATGATGATTTTTTTTAATAATGACATTATTCTATGACTGGTTTCGAGTAAAGTATGACAGATACATGATTAAGATTTATGTTCTTAATAAAGGACATCTTTGCTTCAAAATGAGGTATTAAACATAATTATATCTTCAGTGGTTTTACGATCGAAAATTCTCCAAAACATATACCCTTCGAAAAGTCTCAAAATCACAGAATTTCATATGATTGGGCCAATGGTTAAATTGTGGCAAAACTTTTACATGATATAGATGTTCGACAGAAATGTTTCGTAACGTATCTGGATCAGATTGCAATAAGTATCCTTGACATATCTTCATTTCCTACATAGTTGTTCCCCTTTGAACATGAGACCGACATTCGCCCTTTTTAAAAATGACAATGTTCAAAGGAAAATTCCTCAAATACCAAATCTAAATTCCAAAGTCTTGAAGACCTAATAAAATACCCTACAGCAGACTAAGGTTAGGGATGATTGTAAAACTGAAAGGAAAATAAACTATAAATGACCAATTGTTATGGGAAATTCTTTCGTATTTTGAAATCTCTGTTTCTTCAAAAATTAATTCACCTTTTTTCAGCAATTCCTAGTCAACCAGCTGGAGTAATACAGACTTTCCAAAAACAAAAATGTTTAACATAAAGCGAGAAATTATACACCTTAAACCTAAAAATGGAGGTATCAGTGTACCATTTATACTCAAAACCTGAATTTTATTGATTAAAATAATTATTACTGAAAATTCTCTGATATAAACTAATGCTTAGTCGATTCCTAGAAAGTAGGTCTAGCAGATGGTGAGTGTATATACAATAACATGATTCCAAACGTTACAAATAATTTTTGGACGCATTATTGGCATGGAGTCAATATTCAAAGAGCTGCTTCTCCTTTGTAAAATCAATGCAACATTCTTTGTCAATCAAATAGTTTCAGAAGTGATGGAAACTTTTTTATAAAGACAATATGGCAAAAGGAGGAATATACTTTGTTTGTGTGATATTATAGACAGAAATGGAAATTTCTTTCAAACTGAAATAGAAAGAAAATATGGAATCGAATGAATAAACTTTCTTCACTTTGAGGGCATTAATAGGGCATTTACAGCATATTGCAGATCTAAACGTAAATGTTGTGCAGGTATAGCCATTGCGGTGCACTATCCATATCAACCTTTCAATGTAACCTTATTTGTGACAAATTTCAACGAAACAAATTTATTTTTAATACACTTACACAATACTACTAGATTGCCAAATAAACAAACTGGCCAAAAAACAGATTCAATAAACAATATAACAATGAGGAGTTGACAAATATGTATTTAAAGGCAAACAGATGCACTGAAAGTGTAAATGAGATGGTTTCATTTCAAAGTTACTCATACCATTTTGACAACCAAACATAGTTATATCAAATTAAGTACAACGATTCACCTCTGTGAATCAGCTTGTGAAACAATCATGTATTTGCTATGTGAATGTCCTTATACTGTGAGTGTATGGATGGAAATATTCGAATGGCTCGATGATCTATCTGCAAGAAACATCAATTTCTCCGCTCAGTGCGGTTGACTTCGGATCATGAGGTCCGAAGTTCGAATCCCGCCAGGGGCACGGCAACTTTGTCTGGAGTAGAGAACTGTTCTGCACGCTCTAAGGTTTGGGTGCAATGCTACCCTGAATTTCAACGTAGTATCACCCATGGTGCGCTGGTTCCAGTCGATGCTCGCAGGTTTCACCGCAATGCATAGCCACATTGCGTTGCGGGCTTTCTCCCTGCCATAATACTTGCAGCCGTGATATTAGTAAAATATTTTTGAAGTGGCGTTAAATCCCAACTCACCTCAACTCACTTTAATTTCTCCCAAGAACACATTATCTTTTGCCTAAAAGACAAACACAACAATACAGTAAATGTTGTATGTTTACTAATAAATGCGTGCACTTTGTAAATCACTCACTTTTCCAATATATATAAGTGAGCTATTATATCTTAAGGAGAGATGGGACGATGAAACGAAATATTTTAGAATTCGCTTATTTTTTAAAATAGCTAGTTGATGATGTCTTTTGTCAAAAAATGTAAGACAATTTGGGGGTCACCGAATGATTGAAAGAGTTATTGGTATATATATAGTAACACCCCTGACAGCAAATTACGCTATTTTTGTTACCAATTTCACCTTATGAAATAAAGTGTTCGCATTCAATGATTAAACTTATTCTTTCAGATACAATTTTATCACAAAGGCGGATACATAGCAAGTTTATACTTTCAAAATAAATGACACTGTTAAGGGAACTAAAACAAAATTAAGAAGTTTTAAAATAAAAACGGCATTTTTACCATAGTTTTTTGCATATTCAACAGGATTTTTCAGTAACACACATATTTTAGATATTGCTAAAAATGTAATATGATGTGCGCAGTTGAATAAACAAAAGAATTCAGAAATAATAAAAGGGTGTCACCGAAAGTTTTTCATCACTTAAACGTCATTTTTTAAATTACCTACATGAACATAAACGTAAAAAAAGGCGTCAAAGCAGTTTTGATCGATTCAAGTGACGGTCTATCGTGTAATTATTATTGCTTGGGGCGCATACGCCCCAAGCAGTAATAAGGTGAATTTCTCCCTTTATACTGTTGGAATTTTCAAATAGAACCTTCAGCCAATGATATGCGTTGTCTTAGTATCTTTGAAATTCTATTGACCAATGACCAAAGCTGTAGCAAATTATGAACCACGTGACGTTGTGGGTAATCCGAAATAATTGGCACAAACAAATGTGGATTTTGATTATCAATATTTGTCATATAGATAGAATTGTTCTTCAATGTTTGATTAGAATCAATGATAAACTTGTAATCTGCAATTCAAATCAATATCACAAGTAACAAAGCGCTTTTCTATAAGTTAAGTACATTATTTGGCATTCCAGAATCGGAAACTACATTCCGTTTGGTTAACAATTTTAATGGTTATGATTAATTCGGAACCAGGCGCAATACCTGGCATACGCCGCCGAAAATGGTGAAACCGGCGTACGCCTAAGGCTTAATCCGAATGCTTCGGTTTGAAATGACAGGCGATGGTGGCGTATAATGGCTTACAAATGCTATCCATGCGACATTTAATAACTATATTTTCTTTGACTTTGCATTTGACAACTAGATACTTTGACGAAGTGATTTATTTAAGAATAATACTGGTTCTTTAAAACAATGCCTAACACGCTAATAAAATGTCAATTCATGTTTGGAAGTAATTTTTTAAAAAGTTTTCTCATTTAAATGACATGTTAATTTAAGCTAGTTTGAGGGATGATGACGTCTTTCTGTTTGTACGCCGATACACTTGTTAACTTTAAGCCTGGCTTCAGAACGGTGCATGTACTCCGGTCATTTGGTCGGTGTATATGCCGATGAAACGAATCAAACATAGCCACTGACCTACTTTTCCATAATTTTGCTGATGTCGAGTTAGCGAAGGCAATGTAATAGAGTTGGTCTCCATAGATTAAAATCTAAAAATTAAAAGAATAATCGCCACACCGTAAATTGACATATTTGTTTGAGAGCTTTAGATATGATAACACACGGTGTTGTGTTCTGTAGTGCGTTGGTTGCTGTCTTGTCCCGTTACATTTTGTCCTTAGGGTTAGAACAAGTCCGAATCCTTTCGGTGATACTTTTTTGGAATAATACATCCGATCGAGGTCTTCGTGATAATTGACTGTAAACATGTGATATTGCATTATTTATACAAAGCGTAGGATACAAAGGGTAATTCTAAGGAGAGAAAATAAATCATAAAAAATGTTTTTAAAAAAGTTTTAAAACAATTAAAATGCCAGTCTATAAATTTTTATCAAAAAACACTTGATCTAGACATTAAGACAAATATATATAACATTCAAATCCTATGTTAATAGTTAATTAGGCTCTAATTTGTTACAGAAAATGTTTCATTGAGTGAGTAAAACTTATCTCAGGTAATACATGTGTATGCAAGCTTACGTCACCTGTTAGATGTTACACGAGTAGGTCTTACGCCAACCTTTGTAATGTCAAAAATAACTCAAAATGTAACGATAAAGTTATGCGAGGAACTCTTATTAATGACAATATGAAATTAAATTTGCATATGTTACTTGAAGTGAAATTATTAAGATAAGGTTTCATACAGTTGTTGAAGGTTCCGATACAAAACGAGCTAAACCGAAATATAGAATAGAATATAGAATTACTCCTTCAGCTTTTCCTCATGCAATACTTCCTTCCTTAATTGTATGTTCTTCCTCAACCCTTTCATCATACATTGTCGGACACCTGCCAGTCCATCCAGCACCCATATTCACCTGGAATCACCTCCCACTAACAAAGCACCGCCTCACGTTCCATACACTACATCTACCCAGGTGCCCCAAGCTTGCCTTTTTAAAGGCTTTTCTTGTTAAATATACTAAGAGTGCTTGGTGGAAGTACAGCTATCAGTTGATTATTTAAGCGATTTATATTCATCACTTACTGGAAATATGTATGTAATTGAAATAACACACATAATAACATTTTTACCGCGAATAAAGGTGACGATAACGACATGCGGCATGTCGTGAAATGGCCGTTAGAAATATGTTGCGGTAAATTTAAGCGCTTTCCGTTAGTTTATTTATAAACCTATGCTTTGAAAGATGTAATGCATATATTTTGAGACTAATTCACAGCATTAAATTGTTGTCACAAAATGTTACCGTAAGTGAGTTCGATTTCTTCGTCCCATCTCTCTTTAAAACTGCTTCAGCACAAATATCAGCATAATTTTAATATTGTACATTATTATATACTATTTTGTGTATGCATATCATGTACCGATGATGTTCTATCATGATCATTTATCTATGGATCATTTGTGCCATCGCCAACAATGGATTTAACAATACAGTATCACTCTTTGTATTTCTATGGTTAGTAGTTAGCTAGTAGGAATAACAATAAAATAGCATGAATGGATCACTTAAATATGCAGAAACATGTAAAAAGCAGATACAATTTAAAAGTGGCGGCCATTTTGAATTTGGCGGCCACCTTGGATAAAAATTGACTTGGCCCTCAGACCAAATTCACTAGACTATAATCATTCTTTCTACAAAGTTTGGTACTTTTCACCCAAAGTGCACAATTGACTTCATTTTCTGCACCATTCTGCCCGACTACTAATATTCAGGCACATCTGTCGTAAGCATATTATGAGCCCCTCACATAAAATCCTATATATAAATATCATACTCAAACATAACTCGTCTTGCATAGTCCACAGATCTGTCCCAATCAATAACCTTCTGTCAGTAGGTGTTTAAAAAGCCATCGATTCCATTGATTTGAAATTCACATTAAATGTTCTTGAATTTTATAATTCCGGGTCTTCCATGCAGTAACACTATCAAATGTCACCGATGTTGAAAAACAAGTTTTATAGTGTTAAAAAACTGCTGATTCCTACATATAATATTAGCTGTTTCATATTTTTTTTCATATAAAAGTCCATATGGGACTCGTTAAATTTTCACTACCGCCTACCCATCTGCTACTGCCTACACTTTTTATGTCATTGTGTCACCGCCTGACATTAGTTTTAAAAGTAAAATCTTCCTTATGTAGCATATCAATAGTACATTCACGGGCAAAAGAAAAGGTACCAGGTATTTTAATCTAGATTGAAGAATAAATAAAGAAGACAGATTAAAAAAACCAAAATGTTTATTCAAAAAGAACATGTGCCCATAACATATTCATAAAAAATGCAACCAATCAGCATCCGGTATCAACATCACAGTCTCCGATATTCGTCCGGGGGTCAAAAAGTCAAAGTTCACGGTTATGACTGATCCCGGTGCAGGGAAATCGAGGCTCAATGTAACGAAAACAGTTCACACTAATAACGTGTATGGCCTCCCCTTGCCATGATACACGCAGTGACCCTTCGACGCATGGAGAAAATCAAACGCCTGAGGTCATTACTAGGAATGCGCTGCCATTCTTCTTGGAGAGCTTGGACAAGTTGCAGGCGGTTATGTGGAGGTGGTCGTCGTTGGCGAAAATGACGATCCATAGCGTCCCAAAGATGTTCGATCGGTGACATGACCGCGGCAAAACGTCGATGTTGTTGTTGCAAGAAAGTGTTGAGTAACTCGAGCTGTGTGCTGCCTGGCAAAGTCTTGTTAAAAGATCACACCTTGTGCCTGTTGTCGAATAAAAGCGGCTGTCACAACCCGTCGTACGTGCAGCTGCGTGCTCTCTACCGACAAAAACGTGGGGTAAATTGGGTAATTCGTGCGTCCTCGGTACCGACGCCGTACTGATTTTTGACAAATTTGGAGCACGCAGACTCGTCGTAGAAGTTTTATTGCATGCAGAACTTTCGCTGCGTGCAGTCTACGAACGGGCTGCGAATTTTCCTCCGTACGATCGACGTGCGTGCCCTGTACGACAACCGCACGCACAACGCACCGACATCGTGCGTTTTTTTCAAGCTTACCCACTCACACTTTCTCTACGAACGACGCACGTTGCGTTGTACGTGCGTAGTTCGTACTTATTCGGCACGTCCAAAGTTTAACTATCAAATAATTAAAGAAAACTCACGTCGATCGCACCGAGTAAGCACGTACAACGTACCAAGTAAGCACGTTCCCCAATTTATCCCACGTTTTTGTCGGTAGACAGCACGCAGCTGCACATACGACGGGTTGTGACAGCCGCTTTTAAATCCACCCTACGCGTACGTTTTCAGAAAAACGTAGCGACCGTGGCCTCCCCAAAAAACGTACGAACGAATTGCACGCACGATGGGTTGTGACAGGGGCTTTAGACGACAGGACGGAGAATGTCATCGACGTAACGCTGAGCCGTTAGATTTCCATTCACGATAACCAGCGGCGTCTTCTCCTCACCAAGTATGCCTCCCAAAACCATGACACTTCCTCCCCCGTAGGGCTCCACTTCCTGAACGCAACATACAGCTGTTCTCTCTCCCCGACGGCGATAAACACGTACTCTTTTATCTGCTTTGAAGAGACAGAACCGACTTTCGTCAGAGAAAAGCACCCTCTGCCACTGACGTCGCTGCCAACATAACACCGTCCTTGCCCTTCTCAGTCTTCGTTGGCGATGTTCGGCTGTCAACCGCTGTCCCCGGGACGGTCTGTATGCCCTGATGCCATGGGACCATAGACGTCTGGACACTGTGCGTCTACTTACCCGGTGGCCCATGGCATTTCACGCCGATGACGTCACAGTCACGAAGCGGTTTCTGAGGTGTAACGTGCGCAGGTATCGGTCCTCCTGGTGGGTTGTGACTCTTGGTCGGTCTGATCTTGGCTTGTCTGAGGTCTGTCCGGAATGAAGATAACGCTGCATTAGTCTTGTGACAGTTGTGACAGAAACACACGTTCTTGCAACACGGGTGTGGGTGGCTCCCATTTCAATCATCCCGATTGCTCGCTCACGTTCTTGTAAAGTTAATATTGCCATTCTTCAAATGTTTTTTTTTAACAAAGTGGGTGTCTAACAACCAATTCGCATTGGTTATATGCCAGTCGGGCATAGGTCTTGTTTGCTTTGCATGAAAAAGGCGAAAACCACAAGTTGGGAAAATTTGGGAAAATCTTGCGTTTGATACCACAGTTCAATATGAAACAATCATTGTTGTGTTTGGGCGATGTGTTTTCATGTGGTTGGGTTTGAATCTGAGTTTGATTTTTTTCGTAATTTCAAATCTAAAGTGGAAGCGTTTCGTTTGCCCGTGAGTTAATTTAGCTACACAAACTGATGAAAGGAGGATTCCCTTATGCCTGTATCAACTGACATGAACATAGAATTTCACCGTTGTTGAAAGACAAAATTTTAACAAAGTGTTATAATCATCTGATGCCTACAAGTAATATTAGCTGTTCTACATATTTCATATACTAGTCCATATGTACCTCCACCATTTTCTCTGATGCACATTGATGTTGAGATATTTCATAAGGTGTAACATATGTGACTTGTTTATATAGATGATATTATATGAGTGTCATACTATGTTAACGACACGAGTGCCTGAATATTAGTATTTCCCGAGCGAGAGCGAGGGATATCCCGATATTCAGGCACGGTATCGTAAACATAGAATGGCATAGACACGAATATAATATTCGGTTAATTACCGAAGTCGTGAAATTAGTGAAAATACGCTAAAATCCACTTTCAATCATAATAGGCTGGCGATCCGCCGTCGCGCATTTAGAACGCAACGTCAAAGACGAAACGTAACGTCATAGCATTATTTATGACGTCACGTCACCTCGACAAAGTGATATGTTGCCCTAAAGTATCGTATGGAAAATATGAACCCTGATATGATTTCCCCCGTAGTTAATACAATTATTTATAGCATAATGTCCCTAGGAGTGCTCACTCCCGAGAAAGTGATTGATGATTGGAAACTGCCTACATTTGTATGCAGTATACATTTAGCTTATTGCTGAGACAGTAACGCTGCTGTATTCTGTATTCTCCAGTTTTAAAAAGTCATACATTTTCTGGCTCTAATTAAAAACCTCATGTTACAACACTTTATTAGCGTTATACATTTTAATAAAATATAAAATGATACAATTTTGAGTCAATAACACATATACTTTTTGCGAGACTAAAACTAGAAAAATACAACATTGAAATAACTAAAATAACAATATGTGGTGTCATCAGATGTTCCACCTTATACCGAATTTTATAGAGAAACATACCAGACTCATTTACGTATGCTGCAACAACTGCATGGAACAATCTCCTATTTCATGCCCGACAGTGTCATACCAATTCTACCTTAAAAATGTCCACCAATACTCATTTTTCCCGCAAATCTATCCTCTGATCCCTCATCACTGCGCTTTGAGCATAATATTCAAGTAAGGAAATAGACAAATTCAAACTGATGCTGTTCTGTAAAAAGATCAAGCAAATTATTACTGAAAGAATATGATTTTGTTCCAAGACATGTGTCTGAAGATATTAAAGGTACATCCATTGTGTTTCAAAGTTTTTTAGTTGGTTTTAATACGTTACAACACACCATATGTGCTGTTTACAATACAAACAAATTCACTAAGCTTGCATATTCATCCCCAATCGCCAAACATACTAGTTTCCAATTAAAATCGAGTAAAATCATTATGCATGTGCAGAAACCGAAAGTGCACGTCCTATTTTCACGCACAGTCGTTATATGATCTATTGAACATTATAAACCCAAATTTGTTATTTTGTCTGGTGTAAATAAGATTCCAAAATTACGTTTGACTCATTGGCGTGCGCCACACGCGGTGCATTGTCCGGTTTTCGATCAGAAATCACTACTTTTACCTTCATATCGTCAATATACTAACTCGAGTATCATTAAAATGGTTGTGTTCGGTAACAGTTGGTACTTCTCGATAAAATAAGACCATTTATAACGTTTGTCATATTTGACCCCCAACAACAAAATGGGTGTTCCTTTAACTACAATCAGAGGGATAGTCTTACTTTCATGGTATTTAAGTTTTTAAAAAGTCAATTTTGCTAATTCAATGAACAATTAAACTTTGAAATGACGTAACATCTACTGTCTACATCTACACTCGGTGAACGTACAACTAATGAAATACTATCTCCTACGTCATACGTGTCGTATCACGTTGACTTGTGTTGTAACAACGACACCTAAACTTGATTTGGTTGGATAACCAATAACCTTTCCGTTAGGGTCAAGCTGAAATGGAACTACTTATGAATTCTAAACAAACACTTAACAATTCATGTTCATGACTTTATAAACAACATATATACGTCAACAGAGTTTGGTCAATGCTTTAGAAAGTGTGCGATATGGTTATCGGAAATAGCTGTTGCTATCGGCGAACGCACTATATTTATTATTGGGACTCTGTCAAAACACTCACAAACAACAAACATGACTACACTCACCGGCGTTTAGCTGAAGCCGTGCATATTGTTAGACATAAGCCCTCTATGAATAGGGATCAAGGCTATTTCATCCCATCAGCTTACAACCGCTTAATCCACAAATGATTAACCCAATCTACTCACTCTGGCTTCCACCTACACCACTAATTGGTACCCTCATCCTGCCTTTGTCCTCTCATCCGCCACCCCTGGCTAATTAACTTACTACTCTCTGGTTTCCTTGTTATCACAACTTCACTTGTACAACCATTTATTGTTACCTCATCTTGTTTTATTTGTTATCTCTTTATCATACCAACATGTATCCTGTATATAATCTGCTGTTTCACCATCCCTTCCATATGCTTGATAACGGTATAAGGATCTATACCGAAACGTCGCTATTGTTAATAAAGAAGTTGATCATCCATAAAATATTTGTCTTCTTCATCACACCAACTTCTAGAATGCCTCTCAGACAGCTCAAAAGGTGTTAGAAAATCCGGACACATTTCACATTCATTGTCGGTGCCAAAGGTTTCGAATGCGGCGAACGACAAATGCAAACATAATGTAACCATCACCAAGAACGTAATGAACACCCACTCTTCTCTTTATCGTGGGCTACAAACACAGTCTTAAGGCGTTGATTGCTTCTGTTCATCCGAACTAACATATTGGTACTGTTGCCTCATTCTTTCTGTAGATGGTATATAAAGGGCTGCATGGTAATATCCTTTATTGTTGAGAAATGTTTTGATTGACTTCGTGTAACAATTGTACAATACGTTAAATTTAAAAGTGTCATTGCGTCTATAATCGTTCAGTGCAAAACTTTACTGGATTGCATAACACATGAAAGCTAAATCAACTCTTCTTATAGAAAGGCGCTGAAGCACGTTTTTCTTACTGAAATAAAGTGATCTCATGAAAAAGTAAATAAGTGTCACCAATGGCTAAATGATACTCCCGAATCAATAAAAAGAGTTCTAAAACGATTGTACATTTTTCGGTTATAAGTCAATTTCGGAATAGTCAATTTTCCCTACGAGCAACCATTTTAATGTTTTCACATTAAAATGGCCGCTCGAAGGCAGTTCAAGTGATATGATCGCTGTAGCGATACCGCAACATTCAAAGTAGAGTTTTGAATATGGTACCGTGATAGAATGGTCAACTATCTTGCTTTCTGAACTCTGAAATGTGCAAGAGACCTACAAATCTACATCTCACCTCGCACCATTTTCTTTCAACAGGGATAACCTTTTTCTGTGGAAACAGGATTATCGGGTCGTGTAATGCGATGTTCTATCCTCTAACATATAGTATACCTTTTAATGATTAAAAGATTATCTTATTTTCTGTTTTCCCCATGATATCAAAAATAGCATTCAAAGCGACAAAAAGAAATTGACATTGTTTTTTTTTGTGTGTTTATTTTTAACTTTTTGGAGTGTTTGTTACAGGATGGAGGCTATACATTATATTAGACAATGTATATTCAGGGTCGTCTCACTGATACCGTGGTATTGTAACATAGCATCCAGTACAGTACAAAGTAAATACTCTTCCTTATCATTTGAGAGGTCATACCCCATACATTAGTCAGACGACCCAATAATCAGAGGACCCAGTTGTCAGACAGAAGAGTAAGGAAAGCCCAAACGCTCACGCATTGTGGCAATGGACCAGTCCTAATTGGAATTAACGAATGACCAGTTTGATGCTTGATTAGTATTGTGTCAGACAGACAGACAGACAGGTAATTTTATTAATGTCTCACTTGTACTTACATAAAATAATATGATTAGTGTAAATATAAAACATAATAAATCATAAGATGTAATACATCCAGTCGCTCAGCGACTTACGAAAGACAATATAACCTTATAATGACAAAAACACATGATAAAAGATAAAATATACAGTGTATGTCATAAAATATTTACATATTTTAACATCTTTAAAAAGGTTAAAAGCACCTTATACATATAAAGAATCACGACGTTTGGTTAAAATGTCATGGCAGGTTTTGGAGAAGATAAAATTTAGATCATGGGATTAAAAATATATTTATAAGTAAACATTTCATCAAAAGAAAGTGAACTAAAATTAGATAATTCTATTCGACAAGAGTTAAGTTTTTCTCTAATAGTGGTGTAAATGGGGCAGTAAAATATAACATGAATTTCGTCTTCCACTTGATTAAGACAGTTAAAACAATATTGTGAGTAAACCAAGTATAACACATAGTTAATTCTCATCTCAGGATGTTTTTACTTTACATTGAATACATGTATATATATAGTGGGAAATGAAAGTCAATATTTGTTGCTGTAACGTGATGTAGTGTCATTTTTTTCAAGTGAAGTAATTACACTTTACTAACTGACTTTTTAACAGTATATACCTTCAAACTCACAATCACGAAACTGAATTTCAATAAACTTGTCTTAATGAACAAATACGGCCACTACTTACGGTATTGGCTTATCTAAAGCGAGAAGAAGTGTTTCATAAACAGATTGAACTCATATAATGTCACATTTATTCACAGATCATAATGGTTGTACTTTTTTTCTCTCAATTATCGTTAAGAAAGGGACTGGAAGTTTAATGTCTGTCTAGCTTTTCATAATACATGATAACAGATGTTTTGGCGTGCGAATGTCAAATTGGTATAAAAAACTTTGTTTACAATAAATCAATTCTTTGGTTTGAAGTGTAGTGGTTTCTCTTCTAGGACAATAGTTATTTTAGGTAATAGAAACGTCACCATACAAGACCAGATATACACAGCATTTAATATCGACTTTCTGTGTGACAGTATTTTGATTTTTAATACTGGTGAAAATGTGGTGACGTTTCTTTCGCGGTTGAGAATAAAACTCTGTACTTTGTACTGTGCTTAATGATTTGTCTTACAAGTGGGGGAAATATCTATATTAGAAAAACAATAATTGGCATTACATAGACATGTTGCAGGGGTACTTATGAGACAAACTGCGTGTGTTCGCAAGGATTTTGGCTTTATTTCCCCGAGATATAACTACACCCTGTAAAATAGTAAGCCAATAACAAGTACAGGTAAAAGATATTGATAAGCATTACATCATAAAATATCACAGGTCATACCTCTTAATTAAAGAGACACGTATATTACTTATATATTGAGATGGTAAGTAGCATTAGATACATCACATGTAGTGTTACTAAACGCTTATACATGATTATGGTTACAACATTATAATTAATAATGCACTACATTACTCAATACATAAGATACAAATGTATACCAACCACACATGAAAGGATAATAATACAAATACACGAGATAAGGATGAGCACTGGATATTAAATTATAATTATGGCATACGTAAAGCATACCAATAAACGTATCATGTATACACACAGCAATACATAATAAAAACACATGCAATACATACCATTGCTAATAATATGAATAATTAATGTACTTGTCCTTATGCTGTCCATGATGAAGCGATTATGTGAACTGATTCATTCTAAAAAACATTCAGTGGTTATAGGCAATGAAATGTATAAGTGCCCAATGTTTCTGAATAAAAACGTACTTATCATGCATGTTCATAATTCAAGCAGAATGTTTATGCTGTTGCACGACTCGTAAATTTTTAAAAAAAATGTACGCCTGATACACCTCAAACAAATTAGAAAATTCAGTGCTCATTATCCCGACATAAATGCCCCCAACATTTGGATACGAAAATGAAAAATGTCAATGTTTTGCCTGTTGTGTTCGAGAGAGTGTTTCCTAAATTTGTTGACAATTCATTCCAAATATATTCATTTGTTTCACGACTGAAGCATTTGACTGTGATCTAAGATAGATAGATAGAGAACCCATAATGTACTGCTACTCGTCCTCGTTCTATTACATGGATTTTGACTGACAATTGACATTGTATGATGAAGAAATTTTCCTGCTCATATGTTTTGGGTTGTTAGATATCCTCATTTAGGAATATGTTGTTATAAACCTGACGGATCCTAATATATACGCAAATGCTTATTTCATAGAAATCGATTCATTTTAGATTCTTATTCGGTAAACTAGAGGGGCGTATTATCAATATTTTAAAAACACATTTTAAGTCCGAGAGAAAGAGAGAGAGAAAGAGAGAGAGAGAGAGAGAGAGAGAGAGAGAGAGAGAGAGAGAGAGAGAGAGAGAGAGAGAAAGAGAGAGAGAGAGAGAGAGAGAGAGATAGATAGAGAGAGAGCGAGAGCGAGAGAGAGAGAGAGAGAGAGAGAGAGAGAGAGAGAGAGAGAGAGAGAGAGAGAGAGAGAGAGAGAGAGAGAGAGAGAGAGAGAGAGAGAGAGAGAGAGAGAGAGAGAGAGAGAGAGAGAGAGAGAGAGAGAGAGAGAGAGGATTTTTTGGGCAGTAAAAGGATGGAAAGACAGAATGGATGAATGACTAAGTAGAGTGGACCAATAGTTCGGCATGTTAATCAGATTCTTTTAATGTTGACTTTATATTCAATATTGTTTTCAGGAAAGATGAAAGTATTTACCTACTTCTGTATTTTGGTCGTCCTGGTAATATTTTGGCTGATACGAGATATAAAATACATCATCAGTCTTTCCAACCGGCTCGTGATTTCTACTCGTGAAGACTTACCAAAGAAAGTAATCCTATGGTATTACCCACCAAGATATATTCAAAAGAGCAAAGAACTACTCACCACGATACCCTTGGAAAAATGTCCTGAGAAGAACTGCTTCATAACAAGAAATAGAACATTCCTTGCAACAAGTGATGCACTTTTATTTTCTGCTGAGCACATTGTTGAGAAAGCTCTCCCTTCACGGAAACATGGACAGGTTTGGATTTTTCATAACAACGAGCCACCATTTATATTTTCCGGAGAGGATAGACTTTTCCGTCGTCCCCCTTGGTCGACTTCTTTCAATTGGACTATGGATTTCAGACATGATGCTGATATTGTCAGACCATATGCAAAGCTAAGGAAACGCGAAGGATCTATTACCAAAAACTACACAGATATTGTACGCAATAAGACAAAATTTGCTGCGGTAATGATGAGTAATTGTGCCAATTGGAGCGGACGTTTGCCTTATATCAAAGAACTTGGAAAACACATCCCCGTCGATATATACGGAGGGTGTGGAAAGAATATCTTTAAACGATCAGATACTGATAAATGGTTGAAATATCTCAGTGAAAACTACAGATTCTATTTAGCTTTCGAGAATCTGTACTGTTTGGATTACATCAGTGAGAAGTTCTTCAATAACTTTAACCTTGACCTTGTCACTGTTGCACGAGGGGGAGGTAACTACAGCCGTGACGTTCCACCAAACACTTTCATCAATGTCGCTGATTTCAAATCTCCAAAAGAATTGGCTAATCACCTTTTGTATCTCAGTAACAACTCCGACATTTATACTGACATTTTGAAGAGGAAAGATCATTACTATTATGAGAATGAGGTGTATAAATGTAAGTTTTTCGATGACATGTACCTCGAACACTACTATGAACAACAACCTTTATGTGATGTATGTAAACGACTGCATAATCTTGAAATATATGGAAAGACTATTAGCAACATCGTTCCTTGGTTCAAGAAAGGGGTTTGTAAAAAAGTAACAACTATAATGCCAAACTTTTGAATAGAAGTTATTATAAATGGTCTTTAATCACTGAAAGAGACACTGAACTATAAACTTATAAATTTAGTAAAGTTGTTTCGCTGTCAAGAGTAAAAGGGGGGTCACTGTACCTGTCTTGTATCGATCTTTATCTATTGATAATGTCTTGAAATTGATGCGTGTTTTTTTGGTTTGCTGTGTGCATGGAAGTTGGACAAGTAATGTTGAAAACACAAACAGAGGACATATATGTATAAATATGTATATGATAGATGGATTGATGATATTTATATATTCCTAACTATAACATGTAAATATTATTCAACTATCATGGCACACTATTTGTAAACGTTATGTAAATTCAACACAATTTTACAAAATTAAAAAACAAAAATCCAAACAAATAATAAAAATTGTAATATCAATAGTTTCTGTTAATGGCCCAATCTTCAAATCAGTTAGTGTGAACAGCTGTCAAAGTTAGCGTTACAAATGCCATTGGCGTATTTCCAAATTGTGACTTTTATTATTGAACTTGAATTAACCCGCAGTGTCATTTCTTGAGTGTTTTGTCGTCTTCTCTCTGTTCCCTTTACCCCTACCTCACACAGATCTCATGTTCGATCTAGAGGACGTTGATACTCTCCCGTTTCTTTGAAACAAACGCCTCCCCTCCAGGCTGAATGAGAAGTGCCTTGAATATTTGGTTTATTTGAATAGGCCAGTCTTTAAAAGAATCAAGTCTCTTTTTGAACGAGACATAGGGAACTGTTTCGGATGAAGTGCAGTAAATGGCGACGATTGTTTCATTGGACAAATAACATCGTATGATCCTATTTCTCACATTAGGATTCCGATAAATGTCCCGTTCTTAGTCGATGAGGATGCCTTGTAAAGTGTTTACTCTTGTTGTTCTGATTGGGATTGTCATTATTTATACAGACATATGATTCCCTTAGTAATAGGTAAATATGTGGATTTTGTAATATATCTGTGACCAACTATAAGGTGGGTATTTGGTGGCTTTGGTGATGGTCGTTGCTCATGTGGTATGTGGGGGTATATGGCAGGGTTAATATTGCAGTTTATTAATTAACTATCAATGTTATGGCACGTATACGGGATTTACGGCCTAGACCATATGATTCGACAACTGGGCCAATATGGGGAAACTGGGCCAATACGGGGAAAACTGGGCCAATACGAGACAAACTGGGCCAATATGAGTCTGAGCATGCGCAGTTGCACATTTGGTGAAAACCCGAAGCTGTCGCTTCACAACTTTGACCCGTGCTATTTGTTCACCAATCTTGTTTATAATTATTATTTCAATATAAATGAGATGTCTAGTGTTGTGCAAATATAATGAAAAGAAGTTAATTAATAAAATTGTCATTAATTAAGTATTTCCGTATTGGCCGAGTTACAGGTCCGAGGTCCGTTGTATTGGCCCTCGACTTCGTCTCGGGCCAATACAACGGACCTCGGACCTGTAACTGGGCCAATACGGAAATACTTAATTAATAACATTATAATATGTTGAGTATGTTGTGGGTATGTTGTATTGGTGGTTATCTAGGGGTATCGTATGTATGTAGGTGGGTATGAGATTGGTATGCAGTGGGTATCTATTGCACGATAAAAACTCTTTTTCACATATTATACGAGTTCAAATCATTAGTAGGTAAACCACTTGTCAAAATTGTCAAATGAAAATTGTGTATATCAGACAAAATAGAATTGAGTCGGTATTGTTTAATATATCATCTGACTACTGATGCGAATCACAGCCGAATAACATATAGAACATACTTAATGTAAGTTTATATAGGTGCGTTTATTAGGACGTAAGATGTAATAAATGCGGTAAAATGTAAAAACTGCGGTAAATTGTTATAGAAAGGCGATAAGATGTAATAATACGGTAAATTGTAATAAAAATGCTGTAAAAAGTAATAACCCTACTCCAATACCTGATAACTTTATTTTGTTTATCATGACTGACAATTTTAGAAAGTTTCTTGTACTTAGCTTAGCTTATTCCAATCTGCCATTGATAAAAGCTCTTTCGCAAAATTAAAGGTTATATCTTCAACAGATTGATGTTATTATTTTGCGAAATGCATAGATTTATAAACCCTCTTCATTAATGTTAATTTTACCGCACATCGTATTACAATTTACCGCATATTTGATCTGAACAATTTACAGCATCCCCTGTTAAAATTTACCGCAATTATGGTTATTATATTTAACCACGTTTGTGTTACAATTTACGGCATTATTACATCCTACCGCGTTTTTATTACAATTTACCGCAGTTATTACATTTTACCGCGTTTATTACTGTTTTATACTAGACTGAATACTATCATCAGTTGTCCATATAATAGTATCTCTCCGTGCATGCTGTACGCGCATACCGTGACCTGTATAAACGTGCTTCAGAATAAACCGGGTGACTAGACTATCCCGACGTCATGTTGTGTCCTGTTGTCTCCTTAGCAGGTGGCACCGCCCCGCTGCTAGCCTGTTATGATATGAAGTGAGCCCTTTTTTGCATTGTTTAGGTTCTTGTCGTCAAAGAATTTTCCTTACATTACCTGGTGAGAAAGATTCTTATGATAGAGCTCAGGCTGTTTTGAGGGCATATTTCATTCCTAAGAGAAATGTTGTAGCAGAACGTTACAAGTTTCGGTCTAGGTCACAAGGGTCAGATGAAAGTATTGACAATTACGTCACAGATTTGAGAGAACTTGCTAAGACTTGTAATTTTGGTGCATTGCATGATGAGATGATTAGAGACCAAATTGTTGAGAAATGTGCATCGAGGCAGTTGAGAGAGAAACTTTTGCTGAAAGACGATTTGACATTAGATTCTGCTCTTAAGATTGCTAGGTTGTATGGTTTGGCAATAGAGAATTCCAAAGCTTTTGCAGGGATTTCTGTTAACAAAATTGATTCTAACATTACTCATTCTGGTTATCAGTCAAATGGTCATTGTTACAGATGTGGTTTTTCAGATCATAAAGCCTCTGATTGTGGTGATTTCAATGCTACTTGTCTGTATTGTAAAAAGAAAGGGCATATGGCTGGAGTTTGTAAAGCTAGACAGTCAGGTGGTAGGTCAAGTTCAGCATCAAGGTCTCCGTCACGTCAGTCAGTTCCTGATAGAGTTTCTAGGAATACCACTAAGCAGGGTCATTTCAAACAGAAGACTGGTAGAAAGAAGAAAGGTAAAGTTAGGCTTCAGCAGCAGAATGATAGACAGAAACTAAATGCAGTTTTAGTTGATGAGACAGATTCTGGTTCAGATTCGTTTTTAGGGGACGCAGAGTATGTGTATTATCTGGATTCAGATTTGTTTACCAGTGTGAATGTAAATGGTAGAATTTTGGAAATTTTCTTAGACTCGGTTTCATATAGGAATATCATTTCAAAGATTACTTATGATAGGTATTTCAGAGATTTCACACTTTCTCCTACAGGGAAACATTTCAAACCTTATGGTCAAACGAAGTCTATGGAATGTCTTGGTATTTTGATGCGGCCTTGAAAGTTGGTGATAAGGCAGTTGAAGATATGATTTTTGTAATGCCTGGTGATAATGTATCTTTGCTATGAAGGAAGTCTAGTCTTGAACTATCATTGCTTCAAATTAACATCAATAAGGTCGGTTCTTGATCATTCATTTGATGTGTTTTCAGATGTTTTTGATGGCTTAGGGAAAATCAATGATTTTACTCATACAATCAAGGTTGATGAGTCAGTTTCTCCAGTTACACAACCGCTTCGCAGGTTACCCTATTGTATGGTGGAAGCAGTTAACTCTGAGTTGGATCGTATGATTGATGATGACATTATCGAAGAGGTTCATCACGCAACACCTTGGGTTTCAAATATTCACTGTGTTCCAAAGCCAAATACTTCTGAAATTAGAGTTTACTGTGACCTACGTGAAGTCAATAAAGCAGTGGTACGTGAAAGGTTTCCAATTCCTACTGTAGATGATACTCTTTATGCCATGAGGTCTGCACGCTATTTTGCTAAGTTGGATTGTAAACGAGGTTTCTGGCAGATAGATTTAGGAGATGAATCTAGAGATTTGACAAGTTTTGTTACACACAGAGGTATCTTTAGATTCAGACGACTCCTGTTTGGCTTGAATTCAGCTTCTGAGGCGTATCAAAAGGCCATGAACTATGTTTTCTATATTATCTCAGGTTTGGAGAAATATATTGATGACTTGATCTGTTATGCAGATTCTCTTGAAGAACTTGGAATTTTGCTCAGAAAGGTTTTCAAAAGATGTAGAGAGTACAATTTAAGGCTCAATAAGGACAAGTGTAAGGTTGGTTTGACAGATATAGAGGTTCTTGGACATGTAGTTTCCATTGAAGGTGTTAGACCTAATCCAAAGAAGGTTTCAGCTGTTGAGTTAGCTAATCCTCCAGAGAACGTAGCTGAGTTGCGTTCATTTCTAGGAGTTTGCACTTACTTGATGAAATTCATTCCTGGTTTTGCAGATTTGTGTGAACCTTTGCGTTTTCTCACAAGATCTGGAGTGAAAAGAAAATGGGACAATGTTTGTCAATCAGCATTTCAGTCTCTGAAGAAAGCTATTGGTAAAGCCACGTGTGTAGCATTCTATGATATTGATGCTTCAACTGTTTTGGTTAGTGATGGTAGTCCAGTTGGTTTGGGTTCAGTTCTACTTCAAGAACAGGTTGATGGTAGTCTTAGACCTATTGCATTTGCTAGTCGTTCTGTGACTGAAACTGAACGTAGATATGCACAAATAGAACGTGAGGTTTTAGGATGTGTATGGTCTGTGGAACATTTTCACAAATATCTTTGGGGAAAAAAGTTGATCTTACAAACTGATCACCGTCCATTAATTCATATGATTAATCAGGAGAAAACAGTTCAGTGACCCCCTAGAATTCAAAGATTCGCTTGGAAGTTACAGGGATATGATTTTCAGATTAATCACATGGCTGGCAAGTCAATTATCTAGGCAGTCATTATATTGTAAGAGAAGTGATAATGTGACAGATTATTACATTAGATCAGTGGTTGATAGATGTGTTCTAGACATTGAATCAATTACAATTGATGAAATAAGAAACTATTCATCAAAAGATGCAAGAAATTGTCAAAGTGTTGAGTGCTATAGAAACAGACGACTGGAGTGATGTGTCAGTGAACTTTCTCAAGTTTAAGGACGAACTCTCATCGTTCGAGTCCATTCTTTTGAGAGGAGAGTGAATTGTGATTCCTGGAAAACTGAGATCAAAAGTTTTGAGTATTGCTCATGAGACACATCAAGGTATAGTACTCACTAAGCAATTCCTTCGTTCAAGTTTTTATTGGCCAAACATGGATGCCGATGTGGAACATCTCATAAACAACTGTTCAACCTGTGTTCTTAATCAACCGTTGAGAAATGATACTCCTTTACAACCTGTAGATCCAGCCTCAAGACCCTGGTCGAAAGTTGGTATAGACATCGTTGGACCTATCGAATCAGTGTATGTGTTAACATTGATTGATTATTTCTCTTCGTATCCTTTTGCTGTAGTGATCAAAGACATTACATCAAGTGCTATTATTGAAGTTTTGGAAAAAATATTTTAAAAACATGGATTCCCAGAGAGCATAGTTTCAGATAATGGTCGACAATTTGTGAGTTCTCAGTTTGTGAAATACTTGAGAATGACAGGGATTGAACACATTCGTCCATCGCCATATTTTCCTAAGAGCAATGGGGAAATCGAACGATTCCATAGATATTTGAAGAAGGAATTTCGTTCAGCAACAACTGATGGAAATGATTGGAAACGACAAGTACCCATAATTCTACAAATGTATAGAGCTACTCCTCACAGAGCTAGTGGTGAAACTCCAGCCATGTTGTTGTTCAGCAGAAATATAAAAACTAAATATCCAGTGTTGTGTTCATCAAATTGTGATCCACTTTTAGAGAGAAAACCCAGTTATGCAAAGAAAATAAAATCTTATGCTGATGAGAAGAATATTGTGAAACATCATTCATTCGCAATTGGTGACATAGTGTATGTTGCTAATTTTTTGCGTGGTTAGTTAACACCTACGTACAAAGCTGTGAAACGTGTCATCATTACTAAGAAACAACGTGATACATTTCATATAGTTAACTGTGATACAGGTATTATTAGTATAAGGGACGTTAAATTCCTAAGACATGCTCCATGTGAAGATCCTTGGACAATGTTGAAACGTCTGAATATATGATTCCGAGAAATCTGGTATTAGAGAAAACATCACAAGTACAATCAGCTTCAGCAAAAGCAGAGCACTCTCCTGTTCGACACGATACTCTGTGTACTGATTCAGCTGTAGATCTTAGTACTAATGTGATAGAACCTGAAATAGAAGATGAACCGAGTAGATATGTTACACAACCAGCAGATACTGCTTGTTTGAGAAGATCCCAAAGAACACGTCGTTCACCTGCATACCTGAGCGACTACGTGAAGAAATGAAATGAACATTTATATTCAAATTTTAGTCATTATAGTGATTGATCTCTGATGACTTGTGTAAATATCAAGTTGAACATATTTTGGTGGTAGATTTACATTTGAATTTATTATTTAATGTTACATACTGAATTCATACATAATGGTGGTGGATTTTTATATTTAAAATCATAAGGAACTTCAATTCTAATTGTTTGAGGAATGTTGTATACTAGACTGAATACTATCATCAGTTGTCCATATAATAGTATCTCTCCGTGCATGCTGTACGCGCATCACGTGACCTGTATAAACGTGCTTCAGAATAAACCGGGTGACTAGACTATCCCGACGTTGTGTTGTCTCCCTAGCAGGTGGCACCGCCCCGCTGCTAGCCTATGATATGAAGTGAGCCCATGAAGACACTACAATTACAACTTACGTCGTAACAGAGTTTTGCATAGAAAAATTGTTTATGTTTTAAGACATTAAAATCATAACTTTAGGTGATAAAGTCTCACAATAATCTTCTTATAGTGATTAACTCTTTAGACTGCAATTTCAGATGAAGAATGTTTAATGATAAGCATTGAGTACTCTGTAACACATTTATCACTACTTGGTGTCCAGCTAAACTGCAGTGTTTTGAATTAAGTATTCTATGATAATCTTTACACCATTATATCATCAGAAGATTTAAAAGATCAAAATTCATTACAAACTGTACCAGGTCTCGCTTTATCCATAGTATGTGTATCATTATCAACTTCGAGGACAATTTCTGTTCAGAGAAGCAGTATTGTAATTTTGTTGTTTACAAAATAAAGGACTTGATGGTAATTAGAATTGAGGGAGACCTATATTGATCAAGTATTGAGCAAGTTTCCATCTTTTTTACTTTCATTTCAAATCTGATATCCTTGCCAACTATTTCTACAAGAATTCCTACAAATTCACATTTGATTATTAGACCATTGTATGGTGAGACTTATAATGAGATCTTGTACAGAATGTTATGTACATAATTCATGTATCTAGTAGTGAATTTGATAAGTTCTTGATAAATATCTCTCTTGATTTCAGAGAAACGTTTATTTTAATGAGTTGTTGTCACGTTAACAGTTGGCCAATACATGATAAATCTATGAGCAGTTTCTTTGACATAATCACATGCAAACATGGGTATTATTAGCATGGCTATGTATGAATCTGAAATA
Organism: Gibbula magus; assembly: GCA_936450465.1. Taxonomy (NCBI): domain Eukaryota; kingdom Metazoa; phylum Mollusca; class Gastropoda; order Trochida; family Trochidae; genus Gibbula; species Gibbula magus. The sequence continues at coordinate 75,023,874 of OW388297.1, read as the reverse complement.
ATAAGTTTACATGTGCTTACCGTTATTTGTATAATAAAATAGTATAAATGAAAGATCGTTCATTTTCAATTTCAAATTTTCATAACGTGCCAAAGTTTCGTCTCCAAAAGACACTGAAGAACAACTTCCCAATGCAGGGCATAACTCTTGCCAGTCTCCATTACTGGCTGATTTGGGCCTTGCAGTATTTCCTTATGTGCTAAAAAATTGGGATCCACTATGCTTTTCAGGTGCAGCGACCCACTATCGTGGCACAGCAAAGCGGGGGAAAATGGAGACTGGCAAGGGTTATGCCTTGCGTTTGGAAGTTGCAGTTGTATATGTATATTATTAAGCTAAAACACCCCCAATCCAGATCAGGGTATTCGAATCAGTGACATATTCCCATTTATGATAGCAAGGTATTTTTTCAAAATGTGTGAGTCAACTAATAGATCGTACATTTTCTTGTGACCCAGACGGGTGTTTAATTTTTGTGTGCATTTGATTGTAAAATGATATACAGGATTGCACAGTTTACAGAAGAGAAGAAGAATAAAAAAAATATTATATTTTCTTATCACATATTTTCAGACACAAGATACATCTTCATTGCACTTCAATAATGAATTGAGAAAATATCCGGCCAATCAGGCCTAGGAGATACGATTGTACGATATAAAATATTACATACATAGCAAATAATACCACGATTGAAGAAAGTTTAAAGGATTTCACAATTAACAATTATGTACATCTATTCTGTATCATTTCTAACATAAAATCGTTTTTCATGGTTTATTTTATCTTCGCAATTTTATTTTTATTTTCCAATGTTGTCAAACAACCATTTTCGACCAGTGGGAGCTGACTTTATTGAATATTGAGTAGTTTATTGTGAAATCCTTTAAGTACGGTGTTTTAGTCGCTTGTCATACATGTATCTAATAGAAGCGGCTAAGATCTTAGCATTAGCGTTGTCCTGCGTTGTAGCTATAAAAAGGTCACGTGGAGATAATAACGACAATGAATTGTTATATACTTTATGAACGGATTTCTGCATACAGGCTATATTTCACCAAACAGTGGAATTCATCTTCAATCTTGCCAAGATCACAGCATTTACATATTCTGTTCTCGAGAGGAGTAGGGGACGAGAGGAGTAGGGGGACGGCTAAATCTTCCGAGCTCTATCTCCAGAGGGATAGTGCCACACCTCAGTTTGGCTAGTACACTTCGATGACGTCTGTTCGATACAATATCATTAAAAACATTCTTCAACAAGTATTAGCAAGAGGATGAACATATCTTAAGGAGAGATGGGACGATGAAACAAAATATTTTAGAATTCGTTTATTTTTTCAAAATAGCAGGTTTATTGTGTCTTTTATCCAAAAATGTAAGAAAATTTGGTGGTCACCGAACGATTTTAAGAGTTATCGGCATTAATAATAATACTCCCGTCGGCAAATTACGCCATTTTTGACTGATTTGATGTATTTAGATGAAGCACTCGCTTTCAACGAATAAACTCTGAATCCTTTCAAATACATTTCAGTTACATACGGGGATGTATAGCAAATCTATATTTTGAAAATTAATGAAGCTGGAAAGAGAAACAACATTAAATTAAGCACTTTTGAATTAAAAACGGCATTTTTCTCATCGTTTTTCGCATATTGAACAGGATTTCTCACTGACACACATATTTTAGATATTGCTAAAATTGCAATATAATGTGCACATTTGAATAAACAAACGAATTCAGAAATAAAAATAGGGGGTCACCGGAGGTTTTTCATCACTTTAACGTCATTTTTTAAATAACCTTCAAAAACGTAAAAACCTAACGTCACGGCAATTTTGATGGTTTTAAGTGTACCTTTGACGGCCTACCCTGTAATCATTATTGGACATACTATCAATCTAGGAGTGCATGATAGAAGAATAACTATCAGTTGATTATACCAGGCGATGTAAATTCGTCAGTAACTAAAGATACGTATGTAATTCGAATAACACACACAGTTACATATTTACCGCGAATATAGGTGACGATAACGTTATGCGGCATGTCGTAAAATGACCGTTAAAAAGGCGTTACGGAAAATTTAGGCATTTTCCGTTAGTGTATGGATAAGCGTATGCCCCAAACAACGTAATCCATATATTTTTAGACTTATTCACTACAATAATTTGTTGTCGCAAAATGTAACCATAAGTGAGTTCGATTTCTGGGTCCCATCTCTCCTTAAACAGAAAACTGACATTTAAATATTCAGCAGTGATCTCAGTGAGGTCATAGCATTGTGACGTAATAAGCATTATGACATCATAGCATTTTTACGTCGTCAACATTATGACGACATAGCATTGTCAGCAGTGTTCTCAGTGATACTTAAGCTTTAATTTGTGATGTCATTAACTGATGATGTAATATGATTATGACGATTTGATTGTAGAGTTATCTACAATGTAGATATCGTTTGTAGACATCGCATGAACTCACACAGTTTCTGCACTAATCCATAAAATTTGTGTATAAAGAAGCCCATTCTGCAACTTCGGGTCGGATTGTGTTGTGTATCGCTTTTGAACATTGAACAAGGTAAGTGTCGCATTTGCTTGAGAGAGATATTTCGCATGCCAATTTTGCAACACTTCGAAATGGCTGCTCAAAAGGAAATTTACTCTCGTGGCTTAACCGAACCATGTACATTCGTTTTAGAACTCTTTTTATTGATTCAGGAGTATTATTAAGCCATTGGTAACGCTTAGTATTCTTTTTGTGAGAGCACTTTATTTCAATAGGAACATCGTGCTACAGCGCCTTTAAAGGATTAGGGTTTGAAGACAACTGACAACCTAAAACTTTGACTAGCATTGAGAGGAGTCTTCGAATGGGATTGAAAATAAGACAACATTAATCTGTGCTTAAATGGGATACATTCTTATCTATTTGGTATGTTCACTTGTCTTGTGTACTTGTACCCAGATTGTTTGACAAAAAGTCTGCTTTAAAATCGACTAAGCATATACTTCAGACATGATAAATGAGTAAACACATACTTCGAGTCGCCATATCACATTTACGAAGTCCTTATTTAGAAGTCTTACTTCATTTCATTTCATTACAAATGTGATTGGATTTATATGTAATTGAATGAAAGTAAAATAAGAACAATCATTTATGGATAAACAACCTCATTTATCCAAAATTAACTGTTCTTATTTGACTTAAAACCTCTTAATGCCACTCAAATAAGTCATATGTAATTAGATGTATACACTTCATATCTGCAGTTCTTCTGTCGTTAGAATGGTGACATGTTATACATTCAGACTTTGAAATTTAAGCGATATGCTCTCTGCTGATTGCATTAAACAAGGCCATGTGACCGGTATACATTCTCATAAACACAGGTTGGCAGCTGAAAAGGATAACCTACATAATATGACGTTTATATAAAATAACCTACAGTACTACTTTAATAAACTTGATTGAAAGATCGTGCAAGGGAGGTGTGTATTGTGTACTATTATTTTCTTTTAACATTGTTTCGTACATATTGTGTACGTTTTCGACGATGTGAACGAACTGGTCAGTGTAGGACAGGCAAATATCCTTTAACACTGTTTCGTAATGCATATACGTTTAAAGTGCTTTTTTCTTCGGGAGCATGACTTGTACCTCTCATAAGACAGTAATAAGTCATGTACAGCACTAGTAAGTAGACATAGTTTGAATGCCTAAACTTAGGAAAAGTTGAAAAGTTTCAGCGTTAGGAGTGTTTTGAAAAACCAACAAAATCAGCGAATTAAAACTGAAGTTACATGGGGAAACGGGCAAACACTTAACATCCAACTGTCAAATGATAGTGTCATAATTGTGCAATGATACAGTGATAAAGTAGTACCGTAGGTTATTTTATATAAACGTCATATTATGAAGGTTATCCTTTTCAGCTGCCAATCTTGTGTTTATGAGAATGTATACCGGTCACATGACCTTGTTTAATGCAATCAGCAATCGCTTAAATTTCAAAGTCTGAATTTATAACATGTTACCATTCTAACGACAGAAGAACTGCAGATATGAAGTGTAAATCATCAAATGAACTGTCAGCGTTCAATAAGTGTTGCAAGCGGGGCATTGGTGTTTACATAAACAGTGTCAGCTTATAGCAGGTGTTACTATAGTCGAAACATAACATTGACACATGTCAAAACAATTTCTAGACATAACAATTATTTAGATATAATAGCTGCGCTGACCTAGGGGTCTCCATAATCATGGATTCTCTCAAACATGAACAACGCGCTGTGATCAAGTTCCTTACTAAAGAGGGATGCAAAGCTACAGAAATACATAATCGTATGTGTAATGTGATGGGGTAAGGATGCTCCTAACTTTTCAACAGTTTGTCGCTGGTCTCTTCAGTTCAAGCGGGGCAGGGAGTCCTTAGACGATGACCCACGGTCAGGCAGGCCATCTGAAGTCACCCGACCGGAAGTTATTGCCGCTATCGAAAGACGAATTTTAGCTGACCGCCGTGTTAAAGTTTCTGAACTGTCTTTGGAATTCCAGATATCAGTTGGAAGTGTTGAAAAAATAATTCATGACCATCTTGGTATGTCCAAGGTATCTGCAAGATGGGTACCCAGAAACCTCACAGCACAAGATCGCCAGAAAAGAACCGAAAGTTGCATGGAGCTCCTGGATCGGTTTAATGCCGATGAAGCCAGGTTTTTGTCTCGTCTGGTGACAGGTGACGAAACCTGGATCCACCACTGGGACCCGGAAACTAAACTGGAATCCAAGCAATGAAAGCACCCGAGTTCACCGCCTCCCCTGAAGTTTCGCACTCAACCATCAGCTGGCAAGGTTATGGCGACAATCTTTTGGGATGCAAAAGGCATATTATTAATTGATTACTTGCCAACCAAAACTACAACGAATGGTCAATATTATGCCAACCTAATACAAGAATTGCGAAAGACAATTCGACAGAAACGCCGTGGAATGTGATTGTGGATTCGAACAGCTTAACCACCCACCATACATCCCAGACCTAGCCCCCAGTGACTACTTCCTGTTCAGAAATCTGAAATCCGCCCTACGTGGAAGGCACTTCCGGGATGACGAAGACGTCAAAGCTGCCACAGAGGCGTGGTTAGAGGGGCAAACGGAAGACTACTACAAAAGCGGCATCAAAAGTCTTAAAGAGAAATGGAATAAGTGTATTGAGGTGAAGGGTAACTATATTGAAAAATAAAAGTAAAAAATTGACTACGCGAGTTGGTTTTATATTGAAGTTGCAACACTTATTGAACGCCCCTCGTATCTAATATAATATATAATAAAATAATAAACATAACACATTAACATATCGAATGATTTAAAATCAGAACTTTGAATATCATGTTTGCCATTCATGTTAAAAGTCCCACGTGGCAGAAGAGCCGACTCCAACACCAAATCGAAGCTGGTTGACAGTGTACGGTGTAGCATCAGCATCCTGCAGCAGGACGTTCTCGCCAACGTTCTCTCCTGACCCGAACTTCAGAACCTGACCCTGCCAGGTGATCCAGAAGGATTTGAATTGGTCACAGTCCAATACTTTTGTGTTCTTCTCAGTGAGCAGGTCTGTGGCACCACCTGCTTCCATTTTCGTCAGCGATATTACAGTGTTACCGTGAACTTTCGTTCCCAAGTCCAGGATGTAATTAAGTCGATTTGTTTGGGCAAGAGAGAGACGCGCTGACTGACAAGACTTCACTTTGAAGCGGAGAGTTTGACTTGGAGGTATTGTGTAGTCAGTAGGGTTGGGCACATACCAGTCGCTGGAGTTGTCAGTCAGGAGATGAGCCGAGAAATCTGACAGTTAAAGAAACAAATGAAACATTAGTTATCGTATATTCTTTATAAAATGGTTCCACCTAAAACCTACATTCATTTCCTCATCATAATAAGAGGCAGTGTAATCTATTTTTTACTAATATCACACCTTTGCCAATCAATTATTTGTTAACAAATGTAAGGTATATTTTTGTAACAAATGAAATGGCAAATATATTATGTATGAGGAGACAAACCTTTTCTGCATGTTGCCAAATCGGCCTGTAGGGTGTAGCCATCTTTACAGAAGCATTGTCTAGAGGTGCTGTTTAGGGGCAGACACCCGTGATCACAAGCAATGAGCTGGTCCTCACATGGCAGGAAGCCGCTAACCACTAAAACCATTGAGGTAAGATAGGATGCAAAGCTCATTTATATTAGATTACGTTTATTTACCAAATTTACAAGTGGATTATGCATGTTAAATTAAAAAATAAAAATTAAAAGAAAACTGGAAGAATTATATATTTGTTCACAGTCTACCCTTGTTTCTCACATGAACTTAACGAAATTCAGTGCCATCTTATGTTAGTCTAATTAAACGCGACCATATTTTCGAAGTATGATATATGGATAACCCATTCTACCTCGGATATGGTACGGTTGTGGACCCTGATAGGAAGGAAAAACCTCGGGTTTTTCCTGACTATCAGGGTCTACAACCGTACCATATCCGAGGTAGAATGGGTTATCAATATTATCAACCGTTTTTAAGTGTAAAACAGGCTTTTTACGTGTTATCGCGTTATATTGAGTATCCCTGGCGTTATATTGAGGATCCCTGGGTGATGTCAGCCGCGCTATATGAGTTTCTTTTGTACCGTGATATCTCGTCTGCCCCTTTAGCGCAGTAGTCAGAGGCGCTGACTCAGTAACTGCAGGTGATAGTGGATACGGGTTCGAGACGCACTTTCTGCAAAACATTTGCTGTACAAATTCTGTCGTAAACTTATGAAATTTTTCAAAATTAGTCTATGTTAGTTTCTTCAGATCTTTACTTTCAAGCCGTCATCTTAACAAATACATCAGGGTTTACAATCATTATAATTCCTTCTAACAGGGTTTACAAGTGTATGTGTTAACCCTCCTGGAGGGAATTACAAGGTTGTAAGTCCCTCGTACCGGGTGATACGGTTTAGAAAGGTCGTTTCAAGTATCACTTTATATGGCTGGTAGGTTGATAAACTTACATAATGATTTCCTTTTCATACGGTCTGATGAGGTTATAACATGACTACATGTTTTCTCAGATTGTACAATGCGAAGACTAAACAGCTCGTTATCTGTTCTTAGTCTGTCAGAAACTCGGTTTTCTCTTTGACTCGTATCTAAGTACTAGTATCCCGAAATACATCTTAACATGCATCATGGATGTTAGAATGTAACCGCGCTGCCGCGGTCTCAATATATGTTCACCATGTATGTCAAATGTGTAGAACTTACACTGGTTAAATCTCGGAGAGAGAGTCAATTTAAATTTTGAACATAGTATTACTGTTCAAGTCGAGATAAAGGCTTGTACCGCCGTTTCGATAAGATCTCGTGGATAAATACACATTATAGGCAGCAATTATGATAGAAGGACATTTTGACACGTTTCGTAACCATGGAACAATGCTTATACTGTGTAACAACAATCCAAGGGTAATCAGACACACAGCAAAACTGACTGCGTTTCAGTCACGTCTTCTTTGAAACATATTGCATTATTTGCAGGCTCAAATATATGGCGCTTCTGATTAGTAACTAAACTCGATACTAGCACCAAAGAAGTACCAATTAATATATTATTATCATTACTGCTAGTGGTATTTATTTCAAAATCATTATATTTATTAAACATTGTCAATTAATTGGAACAGTACATATGTAACTTGTATAAAGAGTTCTTACTATACTCGTCCTGGGTGACGGTCATGACCTTCATCCTGACTACAGAGTGAGGGAGTTGATGGACAGACATCAGAGCTGAGTGGTCCTTGTTCTCTCGCATCAGACTGTAACAGTAATGACATGACTAACTTACAATCTTACAATACTGTAACATGGCTAGAGACTATTATCCCACATAAGACTGTAACAGTATGGACATGGCTAGATTACAACTTTACAATACTGTAACATGGCTAGAGACTATTGTCCCACATAAGACTGTAACAGTATGGACATGGCTAGGGACTAAAACAGCATCAACCTATAACAGAATGGACAAGTTATACTCTTACAAGACTGTAACATGAGTAGAGACTAAAATCTCTCATCAGACTGTAACAGTAATGACATGTCTGAAGACTACAATCTCACCAGCCTGTAGTTGTATGGACATTTTTGGAGGCTTACTTCACTGACATGGCTAGAGACTAACATCTCATTAGACTGTAACCCTATGAACATGTATAGCACACTTAATTTCTATTGGAAAATAACTCCAGTCTTCAGTCTTCTGAGTTGATTTCGTCATCTTAATATTCAAAAGGTTCTCAAAAAGATTAGACTGAATCTAAACAGTAGGGAACCCAACATAAAAAGCATTAGGCCTATATCTTAAATCTGCTAACTTCAATTTCCTTGATATGCACATAAGGACGTCATTCAGACTAACTCTATGAAGAAATGCACCACGAATACCGTTACAGCTGGACACGGAATACACTGACTAACAGGTGTAGTTATCAATTATATGACAAATGTCACACAACATGTCTGCAGAAGAGCAGGTCCAGCAGCATCAACGATTACTTTAGTGGAAACGTTGCGGCATGAATGCTGGAGCGGATTACATATAATAACATTAATTTGACACGAAAGAAGTTGATTTACCTGCCAGCAGCATTGATAGTGAAGTAGTAATCTTCCGTCTGTCCGAACCTGGAGCTGAACTTGGTTGTGAGAGTCTGAGCATGGGACCCGTCCATGTGAGCTGATCGGAGTCGCTCGGAACTCTGCCACATCAACCTCTGGTCTGAAATACGTGCACCTCTAGTGTAAACTCTGACTTTAAATATATTTAATTAATTTACATTATAAGCATTGCTTGACTTTCATCGTTTCGCTAAAGTTATAAGTATGAAGCTTAATTTCATTGTATAATTAGGAAAATATGCGATTATTTTTGATAAAAAACTAATCTATATATGCACAGAAGCAGAGGAAAAACAAACGTATGGCAGACGTTTTATCGGAATAACTCATGATTATATATTTTTTATATCTTTATCATGATTATATCCCTTTGAAATGCAATTATCTCCCTTTGTAAAATGATTGCTTTCCAGGTTTAACGATAAGCGTTATATTTTGCCCTGTTTTCAGTCATTGACAGTTCACCTTTTGCACTGTTAATAACAGACCTAAGTTCATTTATTGTTGATATGTTGCATAGTTATTCTTTTACACGCGAACATCGTGATGAGGCGAGACAGATATAGCTTGTGTCATTTACTGTGTTAGTCGGGGTCAGTCACTCGATGAGATAGAAATGATATTCGGCTAAAAACAATGAAATAGCCTCTTTTTCATCATTCAAAGCATCAACATACTGAACATTATTTCAACAGTCCTCACTCAGCAACGGAAACGTTTTAGTGCGGTAATGGAAACAAAATGATGTCAAACCATTTCCTACGTATGACTTAGTACCTCCGACGCAGAAGATAGGATACAAATTGTATCATTTCAGATGGTCAAATACCCATATGGTTAATACACATATATTAATGGTTAAAACCAAGTTAGGGATATTGAAAGTTTTATGATTGATATTTCATCAGTGTGTATGTTTGTAAATAGGTCAATATTCAAAATTTCAAAATTTATATACATGTATATCTATATATATATATAACTATTTTCCCCAGTATATTCTTAAGAGAACGAATTTTTCTGTGAATAATTTTAAACAACTAAGTTTAGTTTAGTTGAGGTGGGGTCACAAAAGTAAGCGTCACTAAGACTTGAACTCTAACTGACAAGTGTCAGTGAAAGCACCTAATAAATATAGATAAATTTAGATCGAGAACTTGAGTTAAAAAGGTCTCACTACATGGAGTTAGCCCCCTTCCCTTCCCATGTCCTCTTTGTCGATTTTAATGGTGTTTTTCCCGAGTGTATACAAACAACAGAATGTTGTGGAACCTAAAGGAAGTGCTTTTGAGTTTCTAGAGACAGCTTTAAGGTACATCCATTTTGTTGATGGGGATCACATATTCCAAACTTTATAAATGTTGTTACTTTATCGACAAATACAGATTATTACAGAAAACTACCATTTTGATGATAGTTGACTGAGTATATTGACGATATGAAGGTAAAAGTAGTGATTTCTGATCGAAAACCGGACAATTGCGATTGACGCGGGCCAATGAGTCAACCGATACCATACAAAATACAAGATAGTTCAATCCACCAGCAAAACATACGACTAAGATCGATAGTTTTACATCATGTTTTCACGGGCCAATTAAACGAAAATTTCTAAACATAATTGTTGTTTTCCAATCTGCTTTACTAGACAAGATAGGATAATCAAATCAAATAATTAAAAAGTGTCAGTGCATAACAAAAACATGACTTGACACTAAATTGGTATGAAATTGATTCTCCAAATATCACAATTCCTGCTAAGATACTGAAGAAATAGGTTTTCAACTCATGGCCTCTGAGTGCCTCATTAGGGACACTTAATCTACAATTTAGAACCCAGATTGACCAACGAGTCTGCACACAACATTTCTGTGACTTTTCATACCAGATGAAAATTGTTTATTTCTGTTTAGGTCATGCTATTTTATCCATCGGGCATGTCAGGCCTGATGAACTTAATCGACTTTATTCGGCAGAAATATTTTGTGTTCGAAAATTTAGTATAGTTTCTTTTGCTCCTTGGTGTCTACAAACCTGTAATGACGCACTTGCATATTCATTCCCAATCGCCAAATATATCATAATTACTCGTTGCTAATTAAAATTCAGCAACATCATTATACATGTACAGAAACCAAAAGTCCAATTTACATGGACTGAAGTTGTAAGACCTGTTAAACATTATCAAACCAAAGTTATCAGTTTGTCTGGTGTACATAACTTTCCAAAATTACGTTTGACTAATTGACGCGCGCCACACGCGGTGTATTGTCCGTTTTTTTTTATCAGAAATCGACAATTTTACCTTTAATCATCTGTATACTGAGTCGACTAAGGTCAAAATGACAATTTTGGGCAAAAGTCAGTGTTTATCGATAACATAACAGAATTTATAACGTTTAGCATATGTGACCCCGAACAAGACAATGGATGTACCTTTAATAGAGAATCGCCAACAATATTGTTTTTGCAACATTGTAGAACTTCAATTCGAACTATTAAATACATAAGAATTTAAATAAATAACAATTGAAACAAATTTAATACATTGCAAAAGTGTAATTGCTTGTATAACAAATGATGGTCGATGAAACTCTAGTGCGAACACAACAATTTATTAAAGAAGTGAATGTCAGTTTGTGTGTTTGTACTGGAAAATGAACGATGTCAATGCGGGATTCAAACTCCCATGAACACAACGTTTTAGAAGTAACTGACGCAATGCTAATTCAAAGATGATGTGCAGTTTCCTAATACGCCAATAATTAATAACATTTACTGTGTTGCGAAATATATGTCAGTACTTGACCTTGATTATGTATATTATCTATCGAAATTGTGATGCTTTTTGGGAACAATTTATCTAGGCGTCGGAACTTGTTCAAAGAATTTGCTACTGTGTAACCGTGTTCAACTTTCTTGTTGCCTCAATGAAATCGATACTATACTATTTCTTCCATTGAAAGCACATACCAATATAAACTATTGTGAATTTTATAATATTTCTAAAAATAAATTAAACTTCAAAATTGGAGGTTATAAGAATTGAATGTCAGTTAGTGTGTTTGCAATGGACACGTCTTAATTGAAAAACTCCAAATGCGGGAAGTGGACCAGGCTTTACAGAAGTTATCTCCTAGGTGGAGATACTAAGTCCTACGTGGGAGATATTATGACTCTTTTTACTCCGACTCTAATACGCTTCTGTACTCTGTCATTGATTTACATCCATAAAAGTTGTTTTGTTCTCTTATTATTTTTGCCTGACCTCTGATGTCGATCGCAAGACCCCACACAGCCTTGGTATCCGTGTAGCGAGTGCTGACACCTTCTCCGTTGTATCCTGCGTACTTTATACTGTCAGTCTCCACCCAGTAGACTCCACTGTAACACAGGGGAGATGCTCATTGACAATATTGTCGATCTCATAACACAACTAATGATAACATACTTTTAATATGACTTTTCTGTTCTCGAGAAACGTATCGTTATGACTTTCACCAAGTTTTCATTTAGATAAATGCAAAATTAAACTTCTTAAATTGGGTTCTGTATTCTGCTAGTAACACGAACAGATAGAAGTGCAAATGCATATGAAACTATGTAGACGGAATCCGGGATTTGCTTAGATCTATGCATGGTCGTCAAGGTAAATAGGTTTTACGGATAACCTTGACCTTAGGTCGAATGCGAATGTTTGCTCGACTTGGCATTTTAAAGCTCACAGCAACAAACGTCACTCGGGCGATTTCAATGTATATACACTTTTTGCGTCATAAAAACATGTGTCGTGTTCATAAACCACCCAGTAGACTCCACTGTAACATACCGAGGAATAGTTGGAATGTGATGTGACTCACCTCCTTGAAGCACATTTCAACTTCCCGAGTGTATTAATATGTTGATTAATGTTAGCAAACCGTGTCTCAACAAAGTAACGATAACTTCCTTAAGCATTGAACTCACAATTCCTGGTCCAGGGCAAGATCCCGGGGCTTGTGGAGGTTGTTGAGGATGTTGAAGGCGGCAGAGGATCCTATATCATACACGCCTAGGACGCCGGCGTGAGTTGTGTACATCACCAGCTGAGCACTGAGATCAATGTCCAGACCCGTTACAAGAGTACCTGAAAACGCACGAGGTACCGCTTCATTGGAGACTAAAGTTACACAAGAACACAGCGTGCTTTGAAGACTGAAATCAAACGCCTGATGTACTTTAGAGAGGAAACGTACCTGAAGGAAACGCCATGAGACTAGCCTGGTTCTTGCCGTCCAGTCCGATCCTGCCGAGTGAAGTGGGAGACTGGGTGGAGAAGTAGACCATGCGGTCTCTGGGGTTGTAGACCATGTAGTCGATGTTACCCACTTTGTTAGTCAGATGCACGGTCTTGTATTGGAGGGTAGCCATGTCCAGCACGCCGAAATCAGGACTACTCAAACCGAGTAGCAGCTTCATCTTGGAGACCTCTTCTGAATCTGAATACCCAAAATAAAAACTAAAAGCACCTAGTAATAATTAAGAAAGATCACACGCAAGGTATTCTTGATACTTATATCATTATCACTCAATAGTACACATGAGGAAAATTGGTATATGGTCCAAATAATGTTACCTTTGACGGTATTACCGTACCTCTGCATTGTGAATGATAAGCGCTGCCGATACTGTCCGTAGCTTTGAATCCCTGACATGCTGTACACGAGGATTCCCCAGCTGTGTCCTGGTAGGAACCCTGTTTGCATAATGTACACTCTCCCGCTACATACATCGTGCCTGGGGGACACTTTACTGGAAAGAAGCAAAACATCGTAATCGTGTATCAACCACAGTATCTTTTCCGGAAATTGAAAATCTGTATTGCTATAACCACGGGAACGTGTAGGGATGTGTTGAGAAATTAAACATTAAGATTATCTTAATTACGTATAAGAAATGTTTCCGTAAGCGAGTTCGATTTCTGGGTCCAATCTCTCCTTCACTGACAATTAAAATGGTCTCTTTGGGGCATCATCAGTGACCACTACACAAACACACGGATAACTACGTACTGCAGAACATGCCACCACTGACAGATCCAGTTGGACAAGTCATCGTCTGGGTGGCTGACAGGAACAGTGGCTGCTCGGTGGCTTTACCATGAACAGGAACACCGAAACTGGAGTAGCTTTTGTTTCTCACTTCCCAGTTAACGTTGTCGAGAGACACCCATGTCTTGAGTATGTTTCCAAACTGACCGGGCACTGCAACATTGTTACCAAAGATTTGCATTACTTGTAGATTTTTTTAGTGAGAAACAAATCATATTCTTTACGATCCATGCTTAGGAAGTCCGTAAGAAATAGAGAGCAAAACATGGTACTCGGTTACCCATTACATATGTCATGGTCTGGCAAGCATATAGTCTACAACTTTGACTAATACATTACAATTATTGAAATTTGAAGCATACTCCTATTGAGATATAAAGGTCTGATTTTTTAAATTCTTCAATGCAATTTATGTAATTTAACATTGGAAGATTATGCCAGTGAAATGATCAGCATTGCCATCACTTAAACACAGGCAACAGCATTGCCATCACTTATACACAGGCAACAGCATTGTCATCACTTATACACAGGCAACAGCATTGTTATCACATATACACAGGCAACAGCATTGTCATCACATATACACAGGCAACAGCATTGTCATCACGTATACACAGGCAACAGCATTGTCATCACTTATACACAGGCAACAGCATTGCCATCACATACACACAGGCAACAGCATTGTCATCACATATACACAGGCAACAGCATTGTCATCACGTATACACAGGCAACAGCATTGTCATCACTTATACACAGCCAACAGCATTGTCATCACGTATACACAGGCAATATCATTGTCATCACTTATACACAGGCAACAGCATTGTCATCACATATACACAGGCAACAGCATTGTCATCACGTATACACAGGCAATATCATTGTCATCACTTATACACAGGCAACAGCATTGTCATCACATATACACAGGCAACAGCATTGTCATCACGTATACACAGGCAACAGCATTGTCATCACTTATACACAGGCAACAGCATTGTCATCACGTATACACAGGCAATATCATTGTCATCACTCATACACAGGCAACAGCATTGTCATCACGTATACACAGGCAACAGCATTGTCATCACTTATACACAGGCAACAGCATTGTCATCACGTATACACAGGCAATATCATTGTCATCACTCATACACAGGCAACAGCATTGCCATCACTTATACAAAGGTAACATTAGTGTCGTCACTTATACAAAGGTAACAGCATTGCCATCACTTATACACAGGCAATATCATTGTCATCACTCATACACAGGCAACAGCATTGCCATCACTTATACAAAGGTAACATTAGTGTCGTCACTTATACACAGGCAACAGCATTGCCATCACTTATACACAGGCAATATCATTGTCATCACTCATACACAGGCAACAGCATTGCCATCACTTATACAAAGGTAACATTAGTGTCGTCACTTATACAAAGGTAACAGCATTGCCATCACTTATACAAAGATAACAACATTGTCATCACTTATACAAAGGTAACAGCATTTTCGTCACTTATATACATGTAACAGCATTGTCATTACTTAACACAGTCAACAGAATTGTAATCACTTATACACAGATAAATGTTTTTCTCTAGTTTCTTGAACATAACAATATCAATGCATGTTATAATGTATTATTATACCTCTATTAAATTTTTAAGAATATCATTGGCCAGTTCACATCACGTGATCGAAAATATATTTGTACATTGACCTCGATTCCAGTGATGAGGTCAGTTTTGTGACAGAAATTTCTGTCACTCACCTGAGATATTGAATTATTGTTTGTTTTGACGTTCGCTTTCAAGATGGCGTCAGCAAGAAAATACATACTATAGTCTCGTACCTGACTCCCTCGGCGGTCTGACCTGACCTCGACCTGCGGTCTCGGTCACGTCAGACCTCCTCGGGAGTCAGGTCTCGAGTCCTTGTATTTCACATAATGACCTCACCATGAGTAATTAAGTGTATATTACCTTCCCTACTAAGTGATGGTTGGCTGTATGGAAAGATTGAGATGTGTCCCCCCTTGATACTGAACTCCAAGGCTCTGTGTGTCGGGGAGTTCACTTCATTGCTGGTGTGTGTGAAGCTGATCCACGCATCAAGAAGAGGATCAATGTATTGATCATCTGGACAAGGACATATTCATTGAAAGTTTTTTGGTTCGGTACCCCTCTAGCTCAATGTCTCGAAGAACTATAGAACTGTGAAGAATATTAACGATGGTCTTTTAAGATAGGATATTCCTCAAGTATGGCTAATATGGTATACCAGACATACGTTGTACGTTTATCCCAATGTGTTAATGCTTTATCTCCATCGATCCTTTTGGAAGCAAACTTATACGAATTGAATACGAATATGTCAATACTCAGAGTTGGTACTGCAACTAAGGACGAGCACGTGTACATTTGATTTATATGTTGACGTTAGGGTTTAGATAAATGAACATGGAAGTACACACATACCCCTTTGCATCCCAGTATACCTATCCGCACCAAAGAAATAGGTGGAATACAATACATATCTAAAACCTGTTGTTTACACAAATATATATAAATATTTCTACCTATTCCTTACCCATCTTTTGGATTTGACCGATATTGAGAGATCCTGGTGGTACTGCTTTAGTTACAACTAGGGACCCATAGTAAGTTCCCTTGTAATCCTCACAGTCTGCAACCTGATCAGAGCAGACTCCAGATCCGACTTGCAGCTGACAGGAGTGGTGGCGAGAACAGGAGAAGCTCTGTCCTACAGCTCTCAGTCTCGTCTCCAGCAGGTGCGAGCTGCTCAGGGATTGGTCGAACACAACCGTGTAGTTGATACCGACAGTCTGAGGTGTGACTGGGTCTGAAACAAATGCTTCATGATGATAGGAGGCACATGGTATTCTTAAAATGTCACATTAACTTTAAACATTAGTGTAACATGGTGGTAATTAAATGTCTTCAGTTGTCTGAAGAAGATATCATTGGGGTAAAATGCTGTACCGTTTAAGGCAATTCGGTGCTATCAACAGAATAAGTTACAGCTGCTGCATGCCATTTTACCACAATGCATAGTTTGCGCGACGTCGCATGTATCAGCAGCGTTGCTCTCCGTGCATATACATATAAAACATCCCTGAAAGCGACCTTAATCCCACTTAACTTCATCGTATCTTATTACGTGATACATTAACTATTTTATGAAAGCATTGTCGAACTTTCTATGTATGTTACTACATGTATACACTAGTGGGGACATACCACCTACCAGTACAAGACAGTGTTTGTTGAGATGGTCTCCACATGCCGTCGCTGCAGGTGTAAGGGAAGGGACGTTCAGCTAGAACCTTGCCAACCTGACAGGAGATAGTACACGTGATATTCTCTCCCTGCTTTGAGCAGTTCCGCGTTGCTCCTGATCCAAGGACAAGGGTCGACTCCTCACAGGCTGTAGCAGAACGTGTTATGATTTCGGATAGTTATTTCATAAGCATTGTCACATTTTCATTTCTACACGAATTGGATTTTGACATTTGAAACTATCAGTTCCAGATTTAGGTAGTTTCTTTTGCATTCCGTTGCGTCTGTTGCCTTTAAAAATACCAGAAATTCTCTGCCCAAAGCAAACTGTCCTCTTCAGTTGTTTGAATATTCATTGGTCAAAGGGAAGTACTACGGGGTCGGCATTATGTTCGTGTATAGATTTTAAGTGTTCTGGGAATATTTAAACTCAATGATGTTTTAAAAAGCCATCTAAAAGACAGATCTAGATTTAGGGCATGTGGTTAGATGTGCCTGTGTGCCTTTAAAAAGAAGTGTCAACTGTATACCTAGCATCTACCCTACATTCTGCTGGCCATGATCTTATATATTTAAAATTCAATAACAAATATACTTGTGTAACCATACCTGTATCGAGGGAACGATATGAACTTCGTACCTGGGCAGTCGTTGAGATGACATTCCTGTGTCTGTGTCCCCTCAGACTTGGTACAGTCCTTGCCGCCATGGTCCGGGGGAGGGTTAGTACAGAAGCGGTACCTGTGTCTCACCCCCTTCCCACAGCTCACAGAACATTCACTCCAGTCCATCCACCTGCTCCACCCGCCGTCAGCTAGAGCAACATTTGAAATAATTAGCTCCAAAATTGTACAAAAGTGGCATACTACATATATGTTACCTTCAGTTGCACGTGGGGGGATATTCAAGGGGTGCATTAAAATATGAAACATAGCATGTCAACAAACAACCTTATTTCAAAAACTAATCATAGCTTTTAGATATGTAGTAAATGTACCCTAAAATAGCAACTTACAAGTTTTGGGTCTAAATCAAAGTTATGACCAATCCGAACCTTACCGATTTTCCGGTCACAGAGCCTTCCGCTATAGCCTTGTTTACATACACATCCGAAATCTGTTTGACCCTGGACAAAACACGTGGCGTTGTTCTGACACAAATTATCTTCACAATAGTCTGGTTTTATCTCGCACTTGGAACCAGAGTAGCCTCCCTTGCAAGAACACACAAATCCCTCCTTCCGGGGAATGCAAACATTATCACCACAGGGGCGACTTTCGCAGACATCATACCCTGAAATGATACCAAATAATGTGACATGATATAGATAATTACATGAATCACTATGAAACACTAGGACGGTCGGTTTCGATACGAAAAGGCATTAAAAAGGTAAAATATTGCCTCCTTGTTTTGCGCCTAGAATTACAAGGGCATACAAGGCTACACAGTTGTAAACTGGTCAAAGGAAACTTCAAAATGTGTTTGTGCTAGGGGAATTAAGACTAAGATGTTATTATATCCGCAATAAAGATGACTTACTAAAACAGGTGCCCCACACAGATATGAAAGACGCCTACAAGTACAAGACATATGATGCCGCTGCAATAGGGACACTTACTAGAACAGGTGCCCGTTCCTCAAAGCAACCGTAGAGCAGCCCATTCTTTTAACATAGGTTACAAGTCATTGTGATGCTATCGTCAGAAGTGTTTTGAGGAACGGCGACCAGGACTGGTATGAACTAGATGTAGCATGCATACAGATGAGAGACACTCACAGCACAGGACCAGGATTATAGTGATGCGACATTAACTGGGACAGGACTAGTACACTAGAGGTGCATAGAGAAGATAGACATTTACTAAAAGAGACAGGATGGTCTCGTTGACCCGAAGCTGAGCGATACTTACTTAGCGAGACAGATGCTGATTTTGATCTGCGTGTGTCTCTAATCTTTATGCATGCTACAACCAGTTCATACAAGTCCTATTATAGTAAGTGTTCTTTGCCAGCGATATAACACTAGTCCTGCCCTTGTAAGTGTCTCTCATCTATATGTCAACAGTGACACCTGTAGCACCAATCAGATATGATTTGTGCTTGGTGTTACACTGTTGACCCGGAGATGGGTGATACTTACTTAGATAGGTGCTTGGAGTGACCTCGTTGACCCGAAGATGGGTGATACTTACTTAGACAGGTGCTTGGAGTGACCTCGTTGACCCGGAGATGGGTGATACTTACTTAGACGGGTGCTTGGAGTGACCCCGTTGACCCGAAGATGGGTGATACTTACTTAGATAGGTGCTTGGAGTGACCCCGTTGACCCGGAGATGGGTGATACTTACTTAGACAGGTGCTTGGAGTGACCTCGTTGACCCGAAGATGGTTGATACTTACTTAGACAGGTGCTTGGAGTGACCTCGTTGACCCGAAGATGGGTGATACTTACTTAGATAGGTGCTTGGAGTGACCTCGTTGACCCGGAGATGGGTGATACTTACTTAGACAGGTGCTTGGAGTGACCTCGTTGACCCGAAGATGGGTGATACTTACTTAGACAGGTGCTTGGAGTGACCTCGTTGACCCGAAGATGGGTGATACTTACTTAGACAGGTGCTTGGAGTGACCTCGTTGACCCGAAGATGGGTGATACTTACTTAGGCAGGTGCTTGGAGTGACCTCGTTGACCCGAAGATGGGTGATACTTACTTAGATAGGTGCTTGGAGTGACCTCGTTGACCCGGAGATGGGTGATACTTACTTAGACAGGTGCTTGGAGTGACCTCGTTGACCCGAAGATGGGTGATACTTACTTAGACAGGTGCTTGGAGTGACCTCGTTGACCCGAAAATTGGTGATACTTACTTAGACAGGTGCTTGGAGTGACCTCGTTGACCCGAAGATTGGTGATACTTACTTAGACAGGTGCTTGGAGTGACCTCGTTGACCCGAAGATGGGTGATACTTACTTAGACAGGTGCTTGGAGTGACCTCGTTGACCCGGAGATGGGTGATACTTACTTAGACAGGTGCTTGGAGTGACCTCGTTGACCCGAAGATGGGTGATACTTACTTAGACAGGTGCTTGGAGTGACCTCGTTGACCCGAAGATGGGTGATACTTACTTAGACAGGTGCTTGGAGTGACCTCGTTGACCCGAAGATTGGTGATACTTACTTAGACAGGTGCTTGGAGTGACCTCGTTGACCCGAAGATGGGTAATACTTACTTAGACAGGTGCTTGGAGTGACCTTGTTGACCCGAAGATGGGTGATACTTACTTAGACAGGTGCTTGGAGTGACCTCGTTGACCCGAAGATTGGTGATACTTACTTAGACAGGTGCTTGGAGTGACCTCGTTTACCCGAAGATGGGTGATACTTACTTAGACAGGTGCTTGGAGTGACCCCGTTGACCCGGAGATGGGTGATACTTACTTAGACAGGTGCTTGGAGTGACCTCGTTGACCCGAAGATGGGTGATACTTACTTAGACAGGTGCTTGGAGTGACCTCGTTGACCCGAAGATGGGTGATACTTACTTAGACAGGTGCTTGGAATGACCTCGTTAACCCGAAGATGGGCGATACTTACTTAGACAGGTGCTTGGAGTGACCTCGTTGACCCGAAGATGGGTAATACTTACTTAGACAGGTGCTTGGAGTGACCTCGTTGACCCGAAGATGGGTGATACTTACTTAGACAGGTGCTTGGAGTGACCTCGTTGACCCGAAGATTGGTGATACTTACTTAGACAGGTGCTTGGAGTGACCTCGTTGACCCGAAGATGGGTGAGCATGTCCATCTGCTCCAGAGTGAAGAGGGATCCCTTGAGGTAAGTAGCACATGTAGAAGATAGACTGGACATCACCTCGGGTTTAGCTTGAGTGAGGAAGTTCACATCTCGGAGGTACAGGTCTGTGGTCAGAAACACATATATTGCCTTTATGATAGGGCAAATTCAAAAGATGTCATGTTTCAGTTGTGGGTCAAACAATTACTTTGGATTCCCCATCAAGAACGCCTTATATTAAATCCGGTTGCAAAAGAGTCGGCCTAAGTTCAGGCGTATGCATCTGCAATGTCTCCAGATTGCAGAATCATTCAATTCTCAAATCAGTATTTCAATCTCAGTGAACATACTCACTGGAATAATCTCTGATGGCAACTCGCATAGCAGAGCCTGCTGGAGCCGGGCACTTGTTTGCTTGAGACAGTACTTGACTCTTGACAGATTTCCCGTCGATATAGATAGTGAGATGGTTGTTGGACCACACTACTCCAACATGGACCCACTTGGCAGCAACCACCCCACTCGCAAGAACATGATGTTGTCTGTAAATATGAAAAGTGAATGTTAGACTTATACATTTGGTTACAATATTAGGCCTCTATTTATTTGTCATTCAGCTTAAATATGAGTATATGATTTTGACGAACTTACGTTCAGTTGTAATATATATTATACTTACTTGTCAATGTAGACATTAACTGAGCTGGATATTTCAAATTCCAGACCGACGCCTGTGACAGAACTGTAGATCTCAAACTTGACCCCAGCTGTTGTTGTGTCAGTCTGTTTGATCCAAACACCAAACGTGAAGTCACAGATCTGTGCAAGGGTCATCACCTCAAAGGGCAAGCTGAGTGGTCCTTGCAGCAACATGTCATACGCTGTAAGGACAACCGACATACAACCGTTATACAGTATCCCGTCGCAGTGATTTGAAGATGAAAGTGCGACAATGAACATGAATCAAATTTAGATGTCTAAACATTGCTTTTTATCGAGTATTCTCATAAAGATTGATTGATATCATTTACGTTAATATCGGTGACGCAACATTTTATTCCCCAATCAGACAGACTGTCACTGGTTTTTGACTATTCAACCACATGGATTTATCGTTGCCATTCTTCACTAACACATATAATCTAAACAGTGATCTACTCAGCAGGACACGTCGTCTACTGAAAGGTATACCGATACCTATAGAGATCTGCAACCACATTTAGGAGAGGGTATTCTAAAGCCCTGTTTATACGGCGAGCGTTTGCATATGACTTAAGCATTACACATATGCAAATTTGCTCATATTTTATGGACGCATTTGCACATATGTATATTTACTACCGTAAGCAATTTTGCACCTAGTCAAGGGCAGTTGCAAATCTTTAATACCGTAAGTAAATATGGTATTTTCACTATTCTAGTAAAAGTTCGTCGTTTACAGACATAGTGACTTCACACAGGTTGAGCAAATATATTAGAGAACTTTAGAAACTCTTAATACTACTTTTCAAATTCTCTGTATAGGATATTCTCCTTCTTGCACGCGATGACCTTTTACATTATAATTTGGGCTATATAGTCAAATCAATAATAACTATTAATTGGCATTTTTTAGGAATTCTTTATTCATATAGCCTTAGGTAGAAATTAAACACGTATGAACGCATAATAAATTTACTTTTACTCACGTGTGTATATTACTACCATAAGCAATATTGCATACGTGCAAAGTTCGCCGTATAAACAAGGCTTAAGTTGGATAACTTGTTCCTAATCCTTTTCTATGTGAATAAAATATGTTTAAATCAAATCAATCAAATTTATTTACAGCTATCATTCATCATTATTCCTTCCTTGGCAAATAATTATTTGGTTGCACAGAAACAAATAGCGTGTTGACACGCTCATCGGATTAATTTGGTTGCAGAGGTTTTCAAATTTTCTAAATTTGAAAAAACCCCGCGATTACGTAAAAAGAATCATTTTGGCAAGTAGTCTCGCGTGTGTATGACGTAATGAAACCAATGTGTGTAACGCATCCTCCCATTGGCCCATTCCGTATTAACCATTTCTAACAAAAACAATTCAATTCATGTCTATTATTTCTGGTTGCGTCACGTTTCTAGATAGAAACTATTAACTGTTTGTTTCCTATAACAATAATTTAGCAATCAAATATATCTATGACAGCCAATCGAAACTGTGCTAAGATTTGACAACAATTCGAATTCATCTCGCGGCCACAGTGTAAACATTTTTAAAAATTATTTCTTAAATTTTGACAAAATGTGTCAAAAGTACCTACCAAGACATGCCTTATGGTAATGTTACACCCTGCAATATATTATTTCATACTGTTAAGTATTGCAATGCCATTTCTGTTGCGATACACTATTCTAATGGTAACTAATAGAAATAAGAGGAAACTTACGCAGGCATTGTGACTGTAATGTCGCACCTGTGGACTCTGTCGAAGTACCAGCGGGGCAGGGTATACACTGGGTACCGTTCTGACTCGGCTGGTATGATCCGTACGGGCACTGAACACATGGGACAACTCCGTTGTAGGAATAGTTGCCAGGTCTACACATCTCTTCATACAGAATATATGAAATTGAAGTGAAATAACATGAACATAAAATACAAGCATATTGTCTCGACACTAGTTCTAATGATGATTTCCCTACACAATAATGGCTGAATCCGACTTGCCAGATCCAATTTGGGGCGGATCTGGAAGAATCCGGCAAACGGAATCCACTTTTTGGTCCTGTGTTTACCGTTCATTTAGATATATCATTTCGCGTTTCTGTTATTTATAAGTGAATCGGATGTCGCATATACATAAATCGGTAAATGTGTGAGACTGGTGTTGAATTTGGAGACATATATGCTTAGGATATTGTCATTATTACCAATGTTTGTTTCGAATTAAGAGTATACATTGAACTTATCTCACTTTTACATCCTGATTGGTCAATATTAGCGTTGGTAGTAGTTGTCTCCCCTATCGGACATCGATCACATGACGTTTGACCTTCCTTAGACTGGAACTGGCCGAATGGACAGCTCCGGCACTTGTCCTCGGTTTGGTCGTGGAAGTTGCCGACAGGACAGGGCACTGTAAAACGTATACAATATATATCATATCCTGACAATCTATCATCACATATACAAATGTAAACAATAAACAGTATATGATTAAACTCACCACATGCGTCTTTGTGGAAGTACCCAGGGGTCTGTCCAGGTTTGCACACAGCAACAGGTTCCAGCTTATGGAATTGCTTCGCCGTGATAGTCTGCCCCGCTGCTGTGAATGACATCGTAGATATCTGGGCAGCAATGGTCTCCAGTTCAGTCTTAGTGTCGGTCACCTTCTCAGCAAACGTGGTGCTTGTATTCCTGGGTGGCACGGCGATTTGAAACTGAACAACTCCCTGTGTTTTCTCAGAACGTTTCCGTCTCCAACTATTGTCCACTTCGTCTCCACACTTGACCACCACGTTGTCGACCTTGCAGTACTGGTCGGGACATGCCTTCAGAGATTGCATTGCTCCTAAAAATGTTCTTTTGATGGCCTCTCTGACTGTATCGCAACTCCCCTCGAAATAGTATTTACCATCCAATCGCATTGTCTCAGGGTTGTCTTTCCCTAATTAAAAAAACAATACAAAGCGTGTGAAGACACCCTTTATGAATCAACGTATTTATATCATGTATAATGTAAATTACCAAATTTCAATTAAATATAGTGTACATGTATACATGCACAGAACAACGTTAGCTATAAATAACTCAGTTTGAGTTTGATAAGAAGGGTATTCAACAGCATTCTATTTACATGCACAATTTGGAACCTTGTCTGCGTTCCAGCTGCCACTGTCCATGGAGCAAAGGTAGATGGGGGAGTTGATGAACACTGCCTCGGGAATATCGTACCCGTCCTGACAGCTCAGCATGCACTGGGTGCCCTTGGTCCACTTGTCACAAGTCATGGAACCGAAGTCGGGGAGGGTTAGCGCACTGCAGTTGGGGGCTGAACCATACCAGACACATATGCATTGCATTGGTTATGATCGTGAAAAAGCTTAGTTCATTATTTGTCATGGAATTGATTAAAAGAAAGGCGTTGACACTACATTTCTTCATTGGCGAGTAAAACTAAGAAACGCCCTGATTCTTCCAAAATAAAGAAGTTGTCATCCAGAACGTTTTGATTTCTTTCTGCAATCGTTGACCGAAATCTGTTACAATCAACATAACGATACATTGATGTTTGTGAATATGGAAAGCTATCATGTTGTCGTTTGAACACAATAACATTTCATGCACAATATATTTAAGTCACTTCAGATGATAATTCTAGTTGTTGACTGGTGGACCAGCTACAGGCACTTCACACACTAGATATGATATATAAAGTATTAAAGTCAATAACTAACTGTAATGATTTATGCTTAGGAGAGGGAGATGTAATTCACTAATCATGGATCACAATTTTGCTCTGATGATTCTCAAGCAATTCATGTTTAATTATAATCTAGAGATTCAGTGGTTTCTCTCCCCCGTCAAGCACATCAACTCTGTAACTGCAAATGATGTGTCACTTGTCGAGGCCCACCATGGACTACTATGCATTTAATTTCGTGTACTATTACCACTAAAATAGTGTCTATCATTCTTTATTTATTCGCTAAAAGGAATACATTAATAGGAATGTTTGAATTAGTATTTTATGAAGTTATTTCATTAGATTTACCTTGACATCTTGGTTTCACAGCGGAAGCATTCTTGCCCTGACCATAATCCCAGTAGCCTTTGATGTCATTTCCTGCTTTTCGGGTACATTTTATGTACTTTCCTCCAATATTCTTGAGTGCCTGATAACATTTTGGTTGACAGGTCTTCTCCTCCTTGTAATTAGAGCACCCAGCATCAAAGCTCATGTTTGGATCCCCAAATTCAGGGGGATCACACACAACCGCTGAAAGAGAAATAGGTATACAGAACTGCAGTCATTAAAATGTCCATATACTATAGAAAATGCAGTAAGATACATATATGCAAGAATGATATTGTGGAACAATAGAAATGTTACACTCATTGTTTGAGATTACGAAATTATATATATCTACAGCTGCAACGTCTGAACTGCATATGATATGCCGTAACATTCAAATTGTGTCATTCAACATACTGGCACCACACATTGCATCATGCGACAATGTCTTTAGAAAATTGTAAAATCATTTACACATTTTATGCTTTTGTACACACTATTTGTAAATAGAAATTTAAGATTCCTAATCTTAAAACATCGAAATATCAGCTTTCAAAAAACCAGTACAAGAATACCAAGGTAAATACATACATCGTAAATTCACTGTGAAGGTGCAACTCGAGGCCTTGTTTCCGGCAGCATCGGTTGCATCAAACCTGACTTGAGTCGATCCCTCTGGGAAGACTCCACCCTTTACGCCGGCGTCTCTGTAGGAGCTAACCAGATGGATATGCTGACCCGAGTTGTCGCTGACTGTTATCTCAGGCCAGAGGACCCGTGTGGAGGAGGTTGTAGGGGATTTCGTCTGTACAATCGTCTGTACGGGGCAGTGATGGATTACCGGCTTTTGGATATCTTGCAACATTAAGAATAATGTTATTTAATATGGTAATTTACACTCTTAACACCTTTCAAAAAAATGTTGTTAAATGAGTGTAGTGCTAAACGCCAAAAAAAGTATGCTTCATTAATACAAAGAAATTTAGATAGACTTTCATATTAGTTAAATTACACTTGTGACGTCATCCTATTGTTCTTTCACTCCATTATTTTTCAGTAATGGAGAGTTACACATCACATCATATTTTTGAAGTAGAAATTTAATTTCTTCAACTTTTTAAAGCAATTTTGATAAAAGAGCTATACTTTGAGTGTAATTTAAGTAGGGTAATATCCTCGTAACTCTCCATTCTACATAAATATGTGGATAGATGGTCGGTTTGATAGATGTATGGATAGATGGAAGGTTTGATATATTGAAGGTTTGAAAGATGGATGGAGGAAGATAGGAAGGAAGACGGATTGAGGTTGAGTGCCTGGATGGATGTATGGAAGGATTGATGTGGGATGGAAGGGTTGATGGAAGGAAGGTAGGTAGGAAAGAAAGAAGGAAAAAGGCTGGTTGGCTCTGGGCAGATGGAAGGCGGAATAGAAGAATTCGATTGGATTCCAGGATGGGTTGGTATAGAAAGGTGGAAGGATATGAGGATGGACTGTGGGGATATACAGTTCGACTATCAAATCATCAAACCAATGATCCGACAGTTACGAAAGGCTGTTCACCGTCACACTTCATGATGGACAGGGACCAAGTCGGCTGAGTGTTGCAAGTGTTCAGCTGCCCTTTGGATGGTTGATAACCGTTCTTAGTGTCGCACACCAGCCAGCAGTGACTTCCAGAATAATACCTGTTGCTGCACTTGACGCCTGTAGCATGTTGCGGGAGAGTGGGCGCTTTGCACTGCTTTACTGCAAAACAAGATGTCAACGTCGTTTCGTTAGACAATTTAAAACTTAATTGTTAAAGAAATCATGAGGGCAAAATAGTTCTAACACCTCGTGACTTCGAAATAGGATACTAGTATCGTGTCTTTGAATGGGAAGATTTGTAATAGAAAGAGTAGTAGAGTTCAATTCAACACAAATTCCAATATTAGATTTATGCAATGACAAATGTATGTCAAGCGTTATCTTTTAAACTTTAATAATTTCAGTCCAGTCAGCTACCATGTCATCATTGCCTTTAAACAGAAGGTGTTTTTACCAATTCTGAAGAAGACAAAGATATTTATGGATGATCAACTTCTGTATTTAAAAATCGCGACTTTAGATGTTTGATAACGGTATAAAGATCTGTACTTCGCAATTGTTCAATAATCCTTGTTTCCTTGTCCTCTTCACAACACCAACCTCTACAAGGCCTTCCCTACTGTTCCTATAATTCTTGATAGATTTACAATCTATCTATATATATTGATGATCCAAATATATACATATATATATATAATCAACTGTTTCAGAGGCTTTCTAGAAGTTGGTGTGATGGAGAAGACAAATACTTTTTGTTATGGATAATCAACTTCTTTATTAACAATAGCGACGTTTCGGTATACAGTTATCAATCATGATTGATAACGGTATAAGGGCCTTTACCGAAACGCCGCTATTGTTAATAAAGAAGTTGATTATCCATAAAATAGTTGCCTTCTTTATATATGAAATGTTTCCTGCACTATGTATCCTTACATTGACAGTGCGGAGTGGCCGTGCTCCAAGTGCCGGAGGACCTACACCCGACGTTCGAGGCACCAACCAGGAAGTAGGCAGCAGCACACGTGAAGGTGCAGGAGCTACCATACAGACTGGAGGCGGAGCAGTGTACGTTACCGTTATGCAGTGATGTGATAGGGTGACATTCCAATACTGTAACAGAGAGGTGGAATCAGTTTGTTTGCTCAACACAACAAAACTACGGAGGGTAGAAAAAAGAAAAAAGAAGTTATTATGTACATACTCTGGTTTATAACTCATCGTAGCCATTAAGTTCCTCTCAATTTAATCACTCGACCAATATAACACAGTTAAAAAGAATAGAGTTACCTCCCTATAGCCTTAGGCCCCTTAGGTGGCTTATCCCCTGTGACGTCATTTCTTTCTTTGTCGCCAGAAAGATCGGACGTCCATTTTGCTAGCCCTCAGAGTTTTGCGATATTTGATTAAATACCCTCGACCGAGTGTTTTTCATTTGTATTTTATGTACAATTGATGCTCTTCCTTCCCGGCTGGGTTTGAAGAGAGTTTTTGTGATTCTACCATATACATCTCCACTGTAGCAGGTTATCTAGGTCAGCACTTCTCGCTGTGTCGACTGGGACTTGTACATTTCTGCTCATGAGGCACATGCGTGCTCGTGCATGAGCG
Organism: Gibbula magus; assembly: GCA_936450465.1. NCBI lineage: Eukaryota > Metazoa > Mollusca > Gastropoda > Trochida > Trochidae > Gibbula > Gibbula magus. Next base: position 74,994,941 of record OW388297.1, on the reverse strand, counting down.
TTGGCTCGTGCTTGGTTCTGTCGCTACTCGATTGTAGTGTCGGCTGGAGGCGTGTCGTCTGACTGCCTATCACTCGCTAGACGCTCCGTGGTCTGGCCACTCGCTTCGCCTCTCCTTCTCGCTTCTCGTAACGATGCCTTGTTGGGTTGTCCTCCGTCGTAGGATGGTTTCACCTAACTCTGGCTTTTGCGGATAGTCATCGTTGTACAACCCTCACGCCTTGTCGCCTGTGCCGTACAGCTTGTATGGAGGAGGACCTTTGTGCGGAGTGCTTTGATCTCTCGCTGGCACCACACAAGACCTACCGTGAGGCCCTCAGAAGGTCAGAGCGTGAGTTCACCAGCGCGGCAAAGGATTTCGAAGCGACTTTCACGTCCGCTGCTCCCGGACATCTTATTCCTCAAGTGGTTTTAGCAGACCGCCAACTTACATTGCTGCCGATAGCTGAACCTCCGGTTCTTGGACGAGGACATCCGTCGGGTGGTGGCAACCTTGGTAGGTTATGCGGTGTCCGACAGCCACCTGGTCCACCTAGATAAGGAGGCTAGGTCTATCTTGGCGTTATCAGACTCAATTGCCCACGCGTGTCAGGCCATGACAGCATTCGCCAAGCAGGTGGGCATGGAGGACGGTGCCCGGGCTTCAGCGCGGTAGCAAGACAAGTCACGCAGTTAATGCTCAGTGCAGCTCGCATTTCACAAAGACGGGTTTTTGTCGACCAGGGTAGACTCCATTCTGCAGCTGGTGATAGAGCTGTTTCGCCTTGGGGACTCAACCCCTCCATTCGAGTGGTGCACATCACGGGAGCCAAGAACGTTCTGGCAGACGCTCTCTCTCGCCCGGACAAGCCTCCGGCAACGGAGTGGATGTTGCACCCAAGGGTGTTCGAGATGCTGTGCCTTCAGTTCGGACGGCTGCACGTAGAACTCTTTACGACTCGTCCAATCATCAGTTGCCCACATACATGTCGTCAGTGCCCGACCAGGGGGCCTGGAGCCTAGACCATCTTTCGTTAGAGTGGGAGGGGAGTGGCTTGCCTCGAAAAGGGACTAAGACATACCGGCTTTTCGGAGGCGGTGGCACATATGGTCCTACATCACAAAGGGAATCGAACAGGACCTCTACGACTTCCAGTGGAACTCCTTCGCAGCGTTTGGGGTTTGATATCCAGTCAGTCTACGGTTCCCCAAGATGCCGAATACTTGGTTCACCTCAGGGAGGAGGTACATGTAGGGCTCAAGGCCTCCTCCATCAACACCTACTTGGCTGCTATCGTGTCCGTTCTCTGTAGGCGGGAGCTGGGTATCGATATATCCGTGCTCAAGGTTGACAGAAATCAATACCTCCGGAATGGGACTTGGCGGTGATGATAAACCACCTCAAGTCGGACCACTACGAACCTCTCTCGGAGGTGACCATTCTGCGTCGCTCTGTGAAGATGGCATTCCTTTTCTCTGCAAGCTGACTTGCTCCGTTTCGAGGTCAGGGACAGCGATGTGGCCACGCTAGGTAGACCAAACTGCAGACGAGCGCGGCAGGACATTCACCATACCGGCTATATCATCCTCAATAGAGGTCTCGGATGAGGAGAACTGTACTTTACGTCAAGGGAGGCGCAGACTCTTCCTGTCTCACTCCCAAACGAGCGTCAAGGAGATCGACAACAGGCAGTTGAGGGTATATCTGAGATCCACAGTCCTGGATGCCTACAAGGCGGCGGACATCCCAGGTCCCACTCGCTCTAATCCCCACGAGATTAGGGTGGTATCAGCAAATATGGCCCTCCATAGTAACATTCCTGTAGCGGACATCATGGCGGGTTGTTTCTAACCACTATCTACCAGACATTTCAACTGAAGGTCTGGAAGGCGTGGCGATGCTAGTGCCTCAGGTGTTCGCCCAACACGGTACCTCCTATGGGAACCCGACTAGCGGTTTTCATTCGTCACGTTAAGGGGTTCGTCTCAAGCTATAGTGTGCTTATTAAACTTCGCATCGCAATTTTCCTCGTTGTTGTGTTGTCTTTTTTATTAGTAGTTAATTGGCGACCCCTATGGTCTGGACTGTCGACCCCTCAGGGGCGGGGTAGTGGGGTTGTAGTAGGGTTTTAACACTGTGACTTACAGTCCGCTAATCGTAGTGGACCAGTCGCCAATACCCCCTTAAGGGGGAGAGTTACCTCCTCTGCTCTCGGGTTTCTCGCAGCCCTCCTCCATCAGTGGCATGTTGGCTACGGTGAGTTATCAACTAGAGTATGTAAATAATAGTACGTTTTTGATTAAACGTCATTATTTATACTCACTGTTGATAACTCAACGGTCTTTATACCCATCCAACCTCCCCTCCTGCGAGTCTGAGAGCTACCTGTGTCCCGGCTTCAGGAGAAAGTAGTGACGTCACAGGGGATAAGCCACCTTGCTGGGACCAAGGGTATAGGGTTGTAACTCTATTCTTTTTGTATGTGTTATATTGGTCGAGTGATCAAATTGAGAGAGACTTAATGGCTACGGTGAGTTATCAACGGTGAATATAAATAATGACGTTTAAACAAAAACGTACTATACTATCCAAAAAAGTGCTCCTATTCTGCTTAGATTGGTTACCTAAACTGAGTCCTTGATATACCTCTATAGGGGTGAGGGTGAATTTCGAAATCTATTATTTATTTAAACAAACATTTACCTTATAATATAGATTACACACCGATAAACAATGAGAGTCAAACGTTACATTTGATTTTATATTGCTGTTTATTTTCCCTATTTAAGGAAATGCTGAGTTAAAATGGCCACAAATCAAATGTAACGTAAATTGATGGAAAAGGAACGTCACCTTCCGGGGAAACAGCCCTATTCATTCATCATGGTTTGATAAGTTTATATCATGTCTGTTGAAATGGTATAGAAATCGCAATTTGAAAATGGATTTTTGCCAGATTGAAACAAAGAACTGTAATACATAAAATATATTTTGGACATTGATTTTTTTCTTAGAAGTTCATTCATTGACGATAAAACAATAAACAATAGTTCTATTTCAATCTCTTTTCTCGTCTAGTTAAGGAACTTGTTAAAGGCTTGTTTTTTCAAAAACATAAACAAGATACTGTTCAATAACAATTAGTTAAGTTGCATTCTGAAGACTTCTGATGTAACTCTGTTACAATCCTAATATCAGTTATGAACTTGTGTTCTTATTGATGGCTTTTTCACAGGTAATTTTATTATTTTATGATGTAATGTTTTGTTTATGGTATGATAATAAACCATAACGATATCATATTACATATTATAACTATAATATGTTCCATTAAACATTAAGTATTAAGCCAAAGGGGTAATCATAAACACGGGTTCCGTTCAATAACAGCGAGCGCTTAAATTGCTCATTGATCGCTTCATGTAACGCTCAAGTAGCGCTCACTCTCTCTTGAACGATACAGTGCAAATTCCTCGCCTTGCTACGTACGTTTGCTCGCCTTGCTACGTACCGCTACATTGAGCAATTGCGTTCAAGAAGGTTTAATGTAGCGCTCAATGAGTGATTATTAAGCGCTTGCTGTTATGGATGTTATTGAACAGAGCCATGGATGTCACATACCAGTAACCACGAACTGGAAGTTACAATAAGCTTTGAGGCCGTGCGGATCAGTGACCTCGTATGCAACCTTATGTGTTCCCTTCCCAAAATTGGTACCGGAGCCATAAGGAGTTGTTCGTCGGAGGTTCAGAGATCTGGGGATCACGTCATACCATTAAAACATAAACAAAAACATACACGAGATACAATCGAATTATGATCAGATATAGAACATCTCACCAAAGTATCTTCTCATATCAAATAAAGTTAAATTGTTCACTTTTATCAACGAGTGTTTATTTATCTCATATCAGAAGACAGGAGGGCGAGATTCTATTTATCATCCAAATCATTCTTTATTACTTGGAACGAAAAATGTACATCTCTGAACAAAGCACTGCCTTAGACTTCCAATGCGTCGATATCATTTTTTACGTCATAGTACTATGAATCATTTCTTGATGAGATAAAATCATTGTGATGTCATGTGGTTGACGGTGATGAGGGAGTGTGCAAAATCAACGATATCTCTTGTGAAACAGAGTTTTGGATGATAAGCCAACGAATCATGCTAGAATAGTAATTGCACTATATGTGTTCCTGAATATTCCACATAAGGAGGAGGTATATACCAGGATATTCAATGTATGAAGTTGAGGGGAGGGGTAAGAATCCGTATATTCAAGGTATGGACGGGGCAGGTAAGAGTGTGATTATCTAAAATAAGGGCAGGTGTATATGTTCTATAGAGCGGTAATGGCCTGAATGAGTTACAGATACCTTGCAATGAAAATGAGAAAAATATATGCCATTACTGTATATAACATGTATTACTTTGAACATTTGCATAATACTGTACGATATGCCTATTGTATTTGAGTATTAAGTAAAGAATGACTAATTGATTGAGTTACTGATACAGTTAATTGATCAAGAGTTTCTCATACCCGCCGTCAGGATCGCCGATGGTTGGAGTGGTCCAGGTAACTCTCTTGTATCTGGACCTGGGGGGAGCGTTGAAGTGGGTACCCACATTCGGACATCGTATCGTTGGAGGGCGATTTGGTGCTGTAAAATGGTAAGAGAACGCATCAAATAAATGTTATCCTACCTCATATAAGAATGTCGATCCCTGATTGGTCCACGTAACCATTTAAACGTATCAATAAACATCGTCATACGTGTCCTCCCGAGGGTGATACATGTTTGATGTCCCGCAACATGAATAAAACGTGCATCCACGTCAATCATTCAATGTCACGTGACACAAGTTAAAGGTCATAGTTTGTCGATCGATCAGCTGTTTTCTGTCATTTTTTTTCTTTTTCTAATGATATTTTGAGACATGCGGCAAGATAAATACTTTATAACATTCACTTTGTTCGAGCGACATCGTAATTTATCAGACCCGCGTTAGTGTTTGTCCAACGAACCTACGGCGAAGAATGGGGTCGTCTTATTAGCGTGGCTCTGCGACAATGGAAACTGAAGGTGACTTCTAAATATAATTTAAATCGGTTTTATTTTCAATATATAGGTTACTTGAACATTTTAAAAATTGTTTATTTTTATAGGGGGTAGGTTTCGCGGAAATGATTCTGACAACAGTATAGAATAACGACACAAAAGTATTGGATTACAAATCCACCCCAAAATAGTAGAAAAAACGTTTTTAAAAAATACTTCAGTATTACAGCCGCCAAACGTTTCATTAGCCAATCAGCTGTTAGCAGAGGTGTAACGTGTTACTCAGGAGTCCTGCTCAACGAGTAGCTGGCTTATGTTAGTGTTAACATTATACACTCGTATAGCCGGCACGTATTTTTCACTGATTTCGCTTTGTCAAAACAGCCTAAACGTGATCAAAGCTGTAAGAAACAATGTCGGCATATTCTGTTCAGTCGTTAATTTACTTTGGTTGTTGCACTTGTACACATGTGTTTAGATTGTTTAGTCTCCGATAATGCCGAGTGGATATTTCAGAGTTAATCTACCGCCATTGTCTTTCTTTGTGTTATTTTGAAGTATCAGTTCTATAGAGTTACTGCGTGTATGTCCATCACTGACCATCTCCATTATGTAAGACTCTTATTCTAGCAATGAGCTCTCGCTTTGAACAACGTAAGTCAAGCGATAACAAAGATTTGAATGAAGAAAATGATCGGATACATATCTCGTTTCTATGTCTCACGTTTATCTATTCCATTATTTAACAGTTGAAATGAAATGACAGCACATATGTAGGATACTATCTCAAAGTATTTTGATTCAATAAAACAATTAATTATACAATGTGTTTCCACAATTATACAAAATTGGATCGACAAACAAACCAGAATTCGTGCTAATCCTACTCGACGAAAAACGAGACTTATGCGACGTATATATCTATATCATTTAACAAATTAAAAGAAATACATATCAACAATTGTTCCACTACATTGTGACGATTTTCTAACTAGTTCGCATGTAAATAACACTTTATGATGTCCTTATTGATTTAAATAACTAACCTGTTGTCACCATGTGATTGCTAATCCATGTACATCGGTGTGCATCACACACAATAGCAAATGACCGGCTGCTATCACCGACGAAACAACAGAACATTATATTCTTAAATTTCTTTGGCTGAATAAAACATTCCTAATTTTCATTGGCTCACTATGACTCCAGACTGAATGTCGCCTATATGTGTATCTTTATTTTAACTAACGACCAGTTTAGTATCACCAGTTACGTCATATGACAGGACTTTGGCAATATCTTGACGCGCCACCTGTTATATAGTTGAACCGGTCCAGTGACCGATATCTGGCATCAAAGCAAAGGTGTTGATGCATTATGAGCAATTAGTAAGTGTTGATTTCATGACTAACTTCTGAACAATATAGGATTAAATTAAAATCTAGATGTTCTGCAGCATTCTACCTTAACATTAACATTTCATCGATTTTACCCAAATAACATGATATTGATGGAACATAATCTGAAAGAAAATGTGTACCGAAAAGGAAAACGCCCTTTCGATTTGAAATTAATCAAGATTCCTTATCATAGATATATCATTGTAGGCTTTAAAATCTTTTGACATTTTCACCCGCCACATTTCTCTACAGTTGTATTACACTGAATAAAATAACTGCCTCAATGTAAGTAATTGTAAATGTACAAGATTATAAATTTAATGATAGCTCGATTTTTCCCTCTAAAAACGGTAAACCAGTAACAATGTTGAAAAGTGTTTGATTTCTAAATTATAATGCAATTATTCTTTTATGAATAAAAAGTCACCATGAGAAATATTGACTCAGTAGACATCAAACTATACAGGCCTCTTGAAACTTAAAATCAAGCACACTAAAAAATAAATAATTATGACGTTTACAATTGAAATTATTCATTTCAAAGCATAATGTAGCCTATAAAATAACCCAACGCTCTGCTCGATTGGTAAAAGAACCAAACTAAAACAAGCAACTGAATATCGAAAAATCCTTCAAAAACTCTAAAATTACTCCCTACAGACGCATAAATACCCATTCTATCGGAAACTTACAATGACAAAAGTTGTTATTGTGTTTTAAACGAATCACCGACGAAAATCGACAAATCGCCCAAGGGTTTCATTGTAGCGACTCCTGTGTATGATGTCACATCGCTAACGAAGGTTATGCTACACTGAGGGGCCGCGGAAACCTGTTTCAATAATGAGATAATTAGCAGGCCAAATTTACTAACTTTGAAGGGCTATATCTTGATAAGTAGGTGACGCTTCGAAATAATCTGTTTTTGTTTTGTTTACTTGGAAGTATTGTCTATACGAACAAACGAATTAACATCGAACAGAACAGAGAGGTTCTATCTTTAATGGCATACTATTGTATATGCTTCAAACTACTTTATTTATCATTTCTAAACGGTTGTTGTGGATTTGTGGTAGAAAATATATCAAAGGCATGTTTATTGTTTGGATCTATTCTTTCTAGTTCATTTTTTGGGCAGAAGTCAATCAATGGATTTTACTCCCAACCGTATTGAGTATTACAACAAACAAATTCGTTTTTTTTGCGCCTTGATCTTAGTGAATCAAACGTTTAGCTAAATCATTATGTTATTGGTGTTGACAAACTGCAACTTATTTTGTTTAAGAGTGGTTTTGAAAGTGTCCGTGTATCAGATATCAGGACTGTTTGGACGAAACAGTCCTGATATCGATAATGAACATGACACTTTATAAATCGTTGCTATGGGTAACGAGGTCCAATTGGGATGTAACGTTGGTTAGGTTGGTTGGTATTTCGCAAAGATTTGCATGTTAGCCACGTGACATCTGCTATGAAACAACAGTAGGTAGGCAAAGTGTGTCATAATAGTGAAATTAAAAGCAATCCATCAACATTAAAGTCTAGGGGAATTTCACCAATAATGATTCACTTTTGGCCTCTCTTAATGATGGCTTTACCAACACTGTAGATGGAGAAGTGACGTTTATTAATAAACTTTGGATATCAGAAGACACCTGTGTGAGATTCTTTATGTATTCTCAATAAGTGTTTGTGACACACATGAATAAAACCATTACAATAGTGGTTGAAGCCCGCTTGTTCTCTTCTTCACAGTGATTTCATTTTATGTAACGTTTTACTTAATGTCGGATGTTTTGAAAGCAATATTGAAATAATTATGTCAGAACTATTTTGACTGGAGTTACAGACAAACATATCCCAAACACATAACATTGACAGGCGTCATCTGCGACAAAGCTCTGATATCGACAATGATGTAGTCTGTTTGTCGTGAAAACGTACCGATGAATTTCAAGTTTTAACAGAAAGGTAAATCAGTTATGGTGAAATATAAATTACGAACCTTCATAATTTTACATCGCCAAATAGGCATTTAATGTTCAGAATTTTATTTAACTTAGGTAAACAGTTTTTTAAGAAACGATCATAGTTTGAAGTGGTTGTTACTTGAAGTAATCTGATTTATTGGCAGTATACACTTACGTGGGCTGCTGTGATGATGACAACCTGAAGTGACATCAAACACTGGAAGAAAGAAAACGATTGTTCATCAGATCAATGTGAAACTTATTCACTATTAGAGGTGTAAGTGCTTTAGTTGTTTTTGGCATATGAACAGAGGTTCAACATATGTTTGACACCTTTTAAATTTGAAATTATATATGTATAAACATAAATGCACATATAGTAACAGCACCAAGGGACATTTCACCGGTACACTGACTCAAACTGACGTTATAGATCTACCCTATATTCTACATGAATACATGCTTAACTAACTAAAGGACCTCTACTACTTAACCAACATAAAAATGTGGTTCGTATTGAATGACACTTACGGTGTAGCTTTTGGTTAAGAGCATCAAATAATGACGCGTATTAGAGAACTCACATTTTTCGGAAATAATCAATGTTTCCGAAACGTAAAAGTTGGCAGCTTAACGAACTCCTAACTTTGAACATGTTAAGAACGTTCGATAACGTTTTAACGTTTTAACGTTTTAACGTTTTTAAATTTAGTTTCCTTCCATCCGAAGGCAGGATGAAACTGCTTCAGATGACAGGGACCTGACATTTTCGGTCCGGTCTCCTTTTCGAATTACTTTCTTAAACATCTTTTTATGTTCGTTCATGAAAGTCATTACAATCTGGTATGTGATTATAGATCCACTATATGTAAGCTATACACATATATGTGATTATAGTAAATGAATAAAATCACTTCTAAACCTACCCCAGAGGATGATGGCTAGATATTGCACCAGCATGTCTGGTCCACAGTGACACTTCTTCGAGTGCTTCATACAGTGGACAATGAGCTTTATATTAGTTGGGTGTGGATCCGGTTTGAAACAAAACCATCTGTGAAATTTGATTTACTGTCTGTATCTTCCAATGAGTAGCTAACAAACAATATGATAGAGCCTACTTTACATTGCCCTCAAACAGTTGGCAGTTCAGAACCTTAACAATGGTAATCTGACTTGATATATATCATTAGACAATTTATCATGTGGAATTTAGGGGAAGAAAACAAATAATTTACGTGTACAGTCTTGTATTTATGCATTATATTAAATTTTTCAACAATCAGAAATCTCGTCCATGCGACATAAAGTGACGGAATACAGTAACTGTAGTTTAATGAACGAGAAAATATGGCTGCTAATAGCATATGATCTGTTTCGAACGCAATGAAAAATACTAACAATGTCAATTGTGATTTGATTGTCAAATGTTATAAATGACCGAATAGTTTAAGCCTTTTTTCATGAAAGTGCAAACTTGAATTCACACTATATGCAATAATAAAAATCCTTACCCTTTCTTTGGATTGCTCAATTGTGGGATTTGAACCCACACCCTCAGTGTCTAGTACTACTACTACTACTACTACTACTACTACTACTACCACTACTGCTACTACTACTACTACTACTACTACTACTACTACTACTACTACTACTACTACTACTACTACTGGTACTACTACTACTACTACTACTACTACTACTGGTACTACTACTACTACTACTACTACTACTACTACTACTATTACTACTACTACTACTACTATTACTACTACTACTGGTACTACTACTACAACAACAACTAAAACTACTACTACTGGTACTACTACTGGTACTACTACTGGTACTACTACTGGTACTACTACTGGTACTACTACTGGTACTACTACTGTTACTACTACTACTACTGTTACTACTACTACTACTACTATTACTTCTACTACTACTACTATTACTACTACTACTACTGGTACTACTACTGTTACTACTACTACTGTTACTACTACTACTACTACTACTATTACTACTACTACTACTACTACTACTATTACTACTACTACTACTGGTACTACTACTGGTACTACTACTGTTACTACTACTACTGGTACTACTACTGGTACTACTACTGGTACTACTACTATTACTACTACTACTACTGGTACTACTACTACTACTATTACTACTACTACTACTACTATTACTACTACTACTGGTACTACTACTACAACAACAACAACTAAAACTACTACTACTGGTACTACTACTGGTACTACTACTGTTACTATACTACTACTACTGGTACTACTACTACAACAACAACAACTAAAACTACTACTACTGGTACTACTACTGGTACTACTACTGGTACTACTACTATTACTACTACTACTACTGTTACTACTACTACTGGTACTACTACTACAACAACAACTAAAACTACTACTACTGGTACTACTACTGGTACTACTACTGGTACTACTACTGGTACTTCTACTGGTACTACTACTACTGGTACTACTACTACAACAACAACTAAAACTACTACTACTGGTACTACTACTGGTACTACTACTGTTACTATACTACTACTACTGGTACCACTACCACTACCACTACCACTTCTACTACTACTACTACTACTACGACTACTGCTACTACTGATGCTACTATAACTACTACTACTACTACTACTACTACGACTACTTCTACTTCTAGTATTACTACTACTACTACTACTAGTAATACTACTACTACTACTACTACTGGTACTACTACCACTACCACTACTACTACTACTGCTAGTACGACTACTTCTACTACTGCTGCTACTACTACTACCACTACTATTAATACTATACAACAACTACTGCTGATACTACTGGTGGTACTACTACTACTACTACTACTACAACTATCTCTACTTCTACTACTACTACAACAACAACTAAAACTACTACTACTAGTACTACTACTAGTACTACTACTACTACTACTACTACTACTACTACTACTACTAGTACTACTACTTCTACTACTTATTGGTGCCTGGCTGTGAAGTGTTGGTTCGAATACTCCAATCTTTATTTCAGTAGGTGTGGTGGCACGTGGTCCTGTGCATAGCTCAGTCGACCGCTATCAGTGAAATTAAGCAACAACGGGCGTGGCTCCCTGGATGGGTGGGTTACCCGCTTCATTGTTGAATATCAACTGAGAGTTTGAAGGGTGATTGTCTGCCCCACACTGAGACATGAGTTAAGAGGCTTGTGGTGCCAACTTGGGCAAGGGACTTTATTCGAAATGTGCCTCTGTTCACTCAGCAGTACAATTGAGTACCTGGTTTGGAAGTGAAGGCAATGTGACTGATAACCTTCGAGCGCCTTAATAGGTAGCCCAGGTTGCATACTCAAAGGGGAGTTGAGAATGAAAAAGGAACGATGTTGGTCCTTATACCAGGGAAATAATGTGAATGTATAGCGCCGCTGAGCATCTTGATGGTGGATATTAGGCGCTCTATAAATGAATAATATTATTAGTACTGAAAAGGCCACAGGCCTGTAGTACATTTACAGTTCATATGAGAAGTAAGTCATAACAAGTTCTTACCTATTACAATTTGTTTTCTTGAATCCATTTCGAAATATATGTACATTGCAAGATTCTGTAGTGATAATGTGTTAGTATCTGTTAAAAGTGATATTAATTTTCTGTCGCTTGGGTATTTATAAAAGTATGGTTTTAGGTACTTAGTTCGTAAAGTTTCGTTCACAGGGCAGATGAGAAGGAAATGTAATTTTCTGTAGCATTATGGTCACACAATTTACATATTCTCTGTTCTCTTGGTATACCTAGGTATCTGCCAGTTTCAATAAATAATTCATGGGCAGAGCAACGAAATCGGGTGAGAGATATACGAAACTTTTTCACGTCAACTTTTGCTAGATACACTTCGAAACATATACCTGATTTCCATTAGTTGTAAAATGAACATTTAGTTGATAGGAGTAGAGATTCCGACCATGATTGTAAAAACATATCTTTCATTCTTTGTGTAAATGATGTGATAAAATTAGCATAGAATGGAATTTTCTGATCCAACCAAACATATCCGTAGCCTGTTTTGTACAACAGTTCTCTAATATCAGTCACCCAATTTCTTTTCCCATTTTGAATACCAAAATGGACACATTTCGGAAATGAACACTGTCAAGAATATGTACTTTGGTTCTCAAGGTGATCATAGTTTAACAAAATTATAACGATATTATGTTTGTTCATCATCTAAATTACATATAATTCCAAGGGATCTAATCAAAAAGGGCGCATTACATTTCGAATTTTTTTCCAAATACCTTGGTATATTAATTCCGAAAAGTGGTAAATCATCATTAGCGTATTCTGAATTGTATTAACACCGATAAGGAAGATCCGGTTAGCTCAAAGTGGGCTTATCTAAAGCAATATATAAGTTCGTCATTTGAAGTAGTTGATTTAAAGGGCACTTTTGAAGTAGTTGATTTAAAGGGCACTTGACACATAGAAGCAGATTCGACTATCTTCTGATACATCAAGTTAATAAATCACAGTGAAGTGTCTAACCTTTACAACATATACGTAGCATTTTAGAACAATTATTCATCACTTATCGTTAAATATAAACCTACACAGGGAGATACCCTTTACGAAGTTGATTTGATATTTTGTCTTTCTGTTCTCGTCGTCTCCATGAAAACCTCGAGGATATGAGATAAGCGACACATGAAACAGTCAAACACAAAATACTAGTACTGCTGCCGGATGAAGTCGATTTTGTGATGAGGAAATATGTTGTAAAGAATACACAATGTCATTCGTCAGGGTATGATCGATACCTATTTTATATCTAATTAAACACACATGGGGTTAGGAACTTTCTATTTCAACAGGTTTGTGACATAATGTCTGAAATATGTTGTAAAGAATACACAATACACAATGTCATTCGTCAGGGTATGATCGATACCTATTTTATATCTAATTAAACACACATGGGGTTAGGAACTTTCTATTTCAACAGGTTTGTGACATAATGTCTGAAATATGTTGTAAAGAATACACAATACACAATGTCATTCGTCAGGGTATGATCGATACCTATTTTATATCTAATTAAACACACATGGGGTTAGGAACTTTCTATTTCAACAGGTTTGTGACATAATGTCTGAAATATGTTGTAAAGAATACACAATACACAATGTCATTCGTCAGGGTATGATCGGTACCTATTTTATATCTAATTAAATACACATGGGGTTAGGAACTTTCTATTTCAACAGGTTTGTGACATAATGTCTGAAATATGTTGTAAAGAATACACAATACACAATGTCATTCGTCAGGGTATGAACGGTACCTATTTTATATCTAATTAAACACACATGGGGTTAGGAACTTTCTATTTCAACAGGTTTGTGACATAATGTCTGAAATATGTTGTAAAGAATACACAATACACAATGTCATTCGTCAGGGTATGATCGATACCTATTTTATATCTAATTAAACACACATGGGGTTAGGAACTTTCTATTTCAACAGGTTTGTGACATAATGTCTGAAATATGTTGTAAAGAATACACAATACACAATGTCATTCGTCAGGGTATGATCGATACCTATATTATATCTAATTAAACACACATGGGGTTAGGAACTTTCTATTTCAACAGGTTTGTGACATAATGTCTGACATTTCAGTTTAACATTTATGAAATATTAAAATTGAAATTGAATATTTAAAGGGGATGAAACATAAGTATAAGAAATGAATTAAATATTGATAACTTAATTCTATGTTAATAGGGTAACATTGGAGTTGCCTTCCGACGACTCTGATTATCATATATATAAATATACATATTGGATATGACGGGCTGATAAGATTTCTGTTGTCGTGACAATATTTTGCATTCACAATGAATTGCATGTTGAGGTTTTCGCCACAACCATGGCATTATTATATCAAGTTCACAGTTAGATTTTCAACATCCACACTAAATATTATATAAAAGCATATCGAGTAAGCTTAAATGTATCATGTATTATCTTATTTCCTATCACACCCTAATTGACCTCTACTTTAGGTTTCTTCTAATTTGAAGTGATAATTCACGACGAACGATCAAGTCTCTTGAGTGACAATTGCTTGCTAACTTTATGATAAAAGTGTTTCAACCACGTGTATTTGAAAAGCAATAAATATGGACTGAACATATTACAATCGTGCCTCGTTACATATTCAACCATGACACAGCCACAGTCAATTGCATTGGGTTGTCTCGTTCTCTTTTAACTTTTAAAGAAAGACATACAAACTGGTCTCTGCAAAGACTTTAATGTGAAGAGAGCTGACAGTAGGAAGGAACGACTGGGGACGTGCAGTGAAGAGACAAGGTGTCAGTACTGAGACCAGGGAGGAAGTCGGTGTTAAGATGTTGGTGTAGCAATCAGCTGATTCTTCCTACGCTGGTCTACATACATCCACTTCTGTCTCTTCGCTGTTTCATCACATTGTATTATTTTAATATGCGTCCCTTTAAAAAGAAGATGCCGTGTGCCCCTAACATCCGTATAAGTTAATAAACGTTCCTCATGCGTGCACCCAAAAGTAAAACATAATCATCTAGTCTTTCGAAATAAAAACAACTCTTGAAATAAAGCGGCATTTTCAAGTGGTGTTTCTTTTTCTTATACATTTCTTTGGAAACGTTGTTTAGTGTCAAGTATTTTGACAATTACTTTCTGATATCCGCCATGCAGCCATACGCTTAATAAATAATGGACGGCTGAGTTTCGTATGATTGCATGGCAGATGACACAGGACACACGGGCGACTGAGATAGTCTTCGGAATCGTGGTTTTATTATAGGGATGCGGGTCGGTTACTTTTTGTTTAAAATTTCCACAAGGCAGTGAAGCGGACTCCAACGCCGAACTGAACGAAGTTGACACTATAGAACCTGTCAACAGCAGCTCTCAGGATTATATTCTCTCCAACTGTGTCTCCTGACCCAAACTGGATCACTTTGTCTTGCCATGTGATCCAAAAGGTTTTGAAATGATAACAGTCCAAGACCTTTACATTCTTCTCAGTCAGCAAAACCCTCTTAACAAGGGATGCTTTTTTCAAGGAAATTGTTGTTTTACCATTCAGTGTCGTTCCCAAGTCCAGGATGTAGTTAATACGATTTGTTTGGGCAAGAGAGAGGCGGGCTGACTGACAAGACTTCACTTTGAAGCGGAGAGTTTGACTTGGAGGTATTGTGTAGTCAGTAGGGTTAGGCACATACCAGTCTCTTGGGTTGTCAGTCAGGAGATGTGCAGAGAAATCTGAAGATATGTGGGTAGAAATATATCAAATTGTCAGCAGAATACTTGGTATTTTAGACGTCATTTTATTATGATAGGATTGCATAAAACATGATAATGATTACAATGATAATTTAAATACTTTAGTTAACATATTCATGTCCACATTACGAGACTCATGCCTAAATAAGAGTATATCGTTCGAATATCGGTACCATTAAGATATTCCGGTCACTAAAGACAAACAATGCAAAGCATTATGATGTCAATAATAACAAACAGGGACAGGCAGACATACACTGTATATTATATGACACGGACACCATTATTATATCCGTGACACAGTAGACAAACCGAGGGTTGTATGAACAAAATACAACTCATAGTATGAATGAAAAATCTACTTTTACTGAAGATGACCAGGCCGGTCTTTGCTATTACAATATTCTCTTAAGGCTAACTAACAACTTGCATGAATCATCTACCTGTCCTGCAGGTGACTTGACCGATCTGTAGATATTATATTACAGTACTCTCTTTAACTAACAGCTTAAATGAATCTTCTACCTGTCCTGAAGAGGACCAGACCGGTATGTAGATATCACATTGCAATATTCTCTTTATTCAAATGATTGGATGAATCATCTACCTTTCCTGCAGGTGACCTGGTTATTCTGTAGAGTGAAGTCATCAGAACAGAAGCACAGTCTGGAGGTGGTATTGAGAGGCAGACAGCCCTGGTCACAGAGCATCGTCTGATGTAGGCACGGTTTGCTCACTGGGAAAGAATCAAGTTTTTAACTTTCGTAATCATCTATGAACAATAACATACAGACATAAACTTCAACATCATGTCTATGAAATTGACCATTTGGATAAATGCATCAAAGTCGCATGGATGTAATCTCATATCATACATTTGTGACTGTGTGTTTAAAAAATTAGTACCAACTAAAGCTTTTTTTCAAAATAATGTAAATCAGACATTTTTACATTTTGGATGCCACCCTTTAAATATAAAATGATGCCTATGTGTTATCACAATCTCAAACATTCATCATGTGATATAAACCATCGACAGTTGTGACCATGTATGAACTACAACATAATTTCAACAATTCTTTATAAAGACACACCACTCTCTTCATCAACTGTGCTCATGACCTTCATCCTGACTACAGAGTGAGGGAGTTGATGGACAGACATCAGAGCTGAGTGGTCCTTGTTCTCTCGCATCACGCTGTAACAATATGGACATGACGAGAGATTAAATTATCATCAGATTGTAACAGTATGCAGATGACAATAATCTAAATTATCATGGGACTGTAACAGTATGGACATGACAAGAGACTAAATTATCATGGGACGGTAACAGTATGTACATGACAAGAGACTAAATTATCATGGGACTGTAACAGTATGGACATGATAAGAGACTAAATTATCATGGGACGGTAACAGTATGTACATGTCACGAAACTAAATTATCATGGGACTGTAACAGTATGGACATGACAAGAGACTAAATTATCATGGGACGGTAACAGTATGGACATGACAAGAGACTAAATTATCATGGGACGGTAACAGTATGGACATGACAAGAGACTAAATTATCATGGGACGGTAACAGTGTGGACATGACAAGAGACTAAATTATCATTGGACGGTAACAGTATGGACATGACAAGAGACTAAATTATCATGGGACGGTAGCAATATGAACATGAAGAGAGACTAAATTATTATAGTACAATATCAGTATGAACATGACGTTAGATTAAAATCTCCGATTGTAACAGTATGTACATGACAAGAAACTATATTATCATGGGACTGTAAACAGCACGGATATTACGACAGACAAAATTATCAGGGAACTGTTGTTATAGGATAAAACATGCCAAAGGTTGATTATGAGATTTAAAACCCGCAATAATCACGAGGGGTGTCAGCCCCGAGTGTTAATCACGAGGGGTGTCAGCCTCGAGTGTTTATCCCGAGGGTAAGGGTTTTAAATCGCATAAACACCCTTTGGCATGTTTTATCGAGCTTACAAACTGACCCCATGGTTAAATTTTATGTTTCATCTATTCTAATTGATAGCGCGAAAACCAAAACGAGCCGTTCATGAAATATCCCCCTTTGGTGAAAGGCCGTAGGTATACGAAGAACTTAGGAAACAACCTCATCAGCCTAGTCCCTGTAGCACAGTGGTATCACCGCTGCGCTTGGTGTGTAGGAGTATGGAGGTTTCGGGTTCGAGAGACTATTGGAAAAACATTTGCAGATTGATGTTTGAATTGACAGTTGTTTTTCAACATCTCGTTATTAATAGATATATTTGAAGAGGGGTATTATTAAAATAAATGCCCGGGGTAGAGGGGAAATTACGTTACAATCCCGGGGTTTATGTGATAATCCCCGGGATAATACATCTACACAGAAATATTGAGTATAATGTTATAGACAGTATAGTGTTGTGACGTATCTGGAGGTTTGTAACAGTATGGACATGACGAGAGACTATAAATTATCATGGGACATGACGAGAGATAAAAATATTATCACACTCTAACAATATGGACATGACTAGAGACTAAAATCTTGTCAAACTGTAACAGTTTGGACATGACTAGAGACTACATTATCATGAGACTGTAACAGCAAGGCGTGGTTAGAAATTAACATCTCAAGAGACACGAACATACAGCTGCAACCTGAATATCTGGTCACGTTCTTGTGTATCTTAGTGAACCTATTATGCAAGTTAGTGTTCATTGCTACGTCAATAAAATCATATCAAATACAATGACAATGAATCATCATATATCAATGCTTAATTAATAAAGTAATGCCAAATGCCAAAACGTATGTGCAATTCCAAGATCAGCATCCTTCTTATAACAAAAACTTCATAGGTAAGCTTCGAGCATAAACAACATCGTCAAAGGGTCGAAAATTTTGATTGTAGTAATAATATACTCAAATCTAAAAGGAACACGACAATCAAAACATCAAGATACTTCAATGAATTTGCTTGATGATATAGATGGTATAAAGTATGCCAGCGGCATAAACGAACCTAAAACAACAATAAAGCATGGTTTGTTCTTTATTTTTGTTATTGACTTTGTACAACGTGACAACGTGTCTCGTTCAGTTACATTCTGATTAGTTTGAGAAGTGTCTATAGCGGGTATTGCCGCCATATGTCGTCTCATTGACATGAACAGCCGTCTAATGAAGTCACGAGGGAATTGATTGTACCCATCTAACACTGCGAGTGATGATTTCTGTATGGGTGTGCAGCGAAGACGTCTAGCAATCTCATCACAGAGATATCCCACTGGGTTAAGGTCCGGACTCGGAGCTTGCCGAGGTGTCTGGATGATGTCAACAGCCAAAAACTGTTGGGGGAGTCGTGCAGTGTGAGCAAGGACGTTATTTTGCTGGAGAGTCAACTGAGGTTTACCACCAAACAAACTGGAGAACAACAGGTCTGATAATTCTGTCCATCCAACACTGTTCTGTGACGCCCTGCCCATTGTGATGCAAGATAACTCGTCTACCCCAAATGATTCCAACTCACAGCATGATGGACACCCAAATAGTCAGTTTCCAAAACACAAGGATCTCGGAATCTTCATTTTGGCGATGTCATACTCTCATAGCCCCATCTGTCACATGAACACATACTAGGCTTTCATCTGTCAAGACAACGTTGTCCCATTGTCAATGTCTCCAATGCAGATGCTGTTGTGCCCGTTGCAACTGCCTTTGTCGATGTCGAACAGATCAAATTGGATCACCATAACCCTTATGACAGTGTAACACCTTCGTTCGCAAGGGTCGACACACAGTAGCTGGGCAAATGGGCCAATTGCTAATCCCAATGGTTTGATTAGCTGTTGAGTTTGCTTGCATGAAACGTATATATTATGATTTACACATGACAGTGCGTTGCCATTTGTCTACATTGTCATTTTGTTAAAATCATCATTTACATCAAAGTTCAAAGGACCATAACTATGTAACAAAATAAAGTAAAGAAAAAAATCCTTCTCATCACAAAGTTGATAGTAAAGTTAATGCTCTTTGTAGTATTTCAATCATTTTGGAGGAAAATAAATCCTTTAATATTTGTGCAATCGAAATAATGATAACATCTTCTTCTGTTTTTATACTTTATCATTAAAATGTTGACTGTTTCGTCTTTAGAACCAACAGCATCGTGTAGGGCTCCAATTATATATAATTTTCCCGTTTTCATAGGGGTTTTTTCTTAGGGGATTTGTTTGTTCGAAAACTACTGAAGAGAGAACACTAATTGATAGCTGAATTGAAAGTAGAGAAACGGAGTAATTAAGGGGGATTTAAGTCAAACATGGAGTTTAAGGTCAATCAGAAGTCTTGAAAATCTAAGTATTTACGTGTCAATCCTAGTTGGTTTTTCAATATTGTCTTATATTTTAAAAATAAAAAAACTGGGCTCATTTTATCTCACAGGAATTAAAGATGAACTATAATAAATAATGAAACGACAAAACAATTATGGTAAGCGGCTTACCTGCCAGTTGCAGTGATAGTGAAGTAGTAATCCTCCGTCTGTCCGAACCTGGAGCTGAACTTGGTTGTGAGAGTCTGAGCATGGGACCCGTCCATGTGAGCTGATCGGAGTCGCTCGGAACTCTGCCACATCAACCTCTGGTCTGAAACATGTGCACCTCTTGTTCACAATTGAACCTTCAAGACAATTGATTTACGTTATAAACACTGCTCATTCATCAATAGGTCTTCAAGACATAGTCTGGAAGACGTATTGTTTTTATGCGAATCCTACTATTATTATGATTTCCACAAATTTTGTTAGCAGATTCCTGAATTAACGGCTTAAGCGATTTTGATGAAACTTTCAGGGATGGTAGAATTTAAAGAGACTTAGAAATGTGTCGAACAGATTTTTGATTAGTTGAGCCATTAAAGGTCCAGTTCGATTCGAAGTTTCGATTTTTAACATGGGAAATTTTGTAAAAATGCATTTAGAGACTTGTAATTTTTTTTAAAAGATGCGCAATTAAAATGTGAGCAAAAAAGTAAACAACGGCGAATTCGTTGGTCACGTGGTTTAGCCGTCATTTAGATTTTTGTCACTTTTTAAAAGTGTCCTACCCCATGTACCTTTGACAATCTTCTTCTCTGAAGATACTTACACCACGAATCTGACATTTATTTTTGCATGTAGCTGAAGCATTGGTGAATACATGGTGTTGTTTTTCAGGAGTGAACTTCTAATATTTTTCGCACAGTGAGCTTTCAAAGTTGGGCGAGTTGTTATACGGGACCTACTTCAAGGGGACATTACTCCAACTTCCCGATCTTACAACTGCATGGAATTTTCAGGGCTACTAGATCAATATAGTGTTTTTAGGAATCAATAATAAAATCGCTCGCAAACAGTCATTTCCGGTCACAATTAAGGCTGACAAATGACAGAAAAGCATTATTTTGGAATTTAACATGGGGAACATTTTCAAAATTGACATAGAGACTTGAAACCGTTTTTAAAAGATGGGCAATAACAATGCAAGCGAAAAAGTCAATCATGACGAATTTTGATTTAAAATAAAATTTATGATCTTTTGAGGTTTTCTCAGTACATTATAACATGATATGAATTGAATTTCTGACAGAACAATGTTTGTGACATTCCTCGATCAAACATGGAGCTGAGGGTCAAGCAGAAGTCTTGAAGACCTAAGTATTGACTCGTCAATCCTAGTTATTTATTATAGTTATTAATATTTGATATACATGCCACAAAGATAGTGATAGTCATATATAATTGTTCTTAAGTCATAAGTCATAAAGAAGACAAAATATTTTATGGATGATCAACTTCTTTATTAAAAATAGCGACGTTTCGGTATAGATCCTTATGCCGTTATCAAGCATATTTTGTCTTCTTCATCACACGCCTCTCAAACAGTTCATTAGTCATAAGCCTTACACATTGTATCGGCACCTGATCTTGCGTCAATCAATCACAAGAATCTTTACAGCCTTACACTTGAATGTAATGTTATAAATATTATCAGCATATATAGAATGTCATTCTTAACACTAACAATCTATGATATACTTTTCAAATACTTCTGGGCTGCAATATGCTTGGGTGCCATTCCTTTCTTGTCCGTGTGTGAAACTCCACAGAGCTTTAACGTTAGTGTAATAAGTCAAAGTTGAACAGGTATTAAGGGTACCGTTCTTTGTGATAACACTGAGTAATGTCACTGTTCTTTTTTGGTTGTGTACTAGTTGATTGTAATACCTTTCTTGTCAATTTCAAGACTCCACACAGCTTTAGTATCCGTGTAGCGAGTGCTGACACCTTCTCCGTTGTATCCAACGTACTTTATACTGTCTGTCTCCACCCAGTAGACTCCACTGTAACACAGGGGAGATGCTCATTGACAATATTGTCAATCTGATAACAGAAGTAATGATGACTTTCAACAAGTTATCATTTAGACAAATGCAAAAATCATATTCTTAAATTTGGTTTTGTATTCAGCCAGTAACACGAAAAGATAGAAGTGCCTGGTATAGATGCATTACCCTTTAGATAAATTTGTTGAATTCTGATTGGTTAATGGCAAATGCATAGGAAACTATGTAGGGTTTTTTGCTTGGATCTATGGACAGGTCATGTGACAAGGCACTTTAAAGCTTACAAACACGTGTCGTTTTCATAAACCTAAGCTTAAAATCAGTCACACAGAGTTACTTTCCTTGTTATCTGGCCTTAAGCTCCTTGCAAGCCTTTTGGTCTTTCACAACACTGTAAGACAAATTTAAATTCCGGAACTAAATGATCTTACCGTGTAAATAACAGTAGTATCTTTGTACTTACAAATTATTGCCGTTATAGAATAGCACTCACAATTCCTGGTCCAAGACGAGATCCCGTGGATTGTTAAGAGTCTTCAGGATGATGACCTTTGCAGCATGTTCGATATCATACACTCCTAGGACGCCGGCGTGAGTTGTGTACACCACCAGCTGAGCACTCAGATCGATGTCCAGACCCGTTACAAACGTGCCTGTTGATAAACATGAGATCATACTTTAATTACACAATGTGCATTGAAGACCGAAATCAAACGTCTGATGTAGTCCAAGAGAGGAACGTACCTGATGGAAACGCCATTAGACTAGCCTGGTTCTTGCCGTCCAGTCCGATCCTACCGAGCGAAGTGGGAGACTGGGTGGAGAAGTAGACCATGCGGTCTCTGGGGTTGTAGACCATGTAGTCGATGTTACCCACTTTGTTAGTCAGATGCACGGTCTTGTATTGGAGGGTAGCCATGTCCAGCACGCCGAAAGCAGGACTACTCAAACCGAGTAGCAGCTTCATCTTGGAGACCTCTTCTGAATCTGAATACCAAACTGAATCAGTAGACAAATGTCATGGACATGATTGTAAATTATAAATACAAGACAACCAGATATGGACTTATTTTACACCAAGAATGTTTTTTATTGAACAACTTAAAGATTGCATTAATGTCAGTGTACCAATGCACTGTGCAAGATCAGGGCTTTCAAAATTTTCAGTGACTGTGAATCCCGGACATGCTTTACAGGAGAACTGTCCTGCTTGCTCCTGGTAGAAACCTTGTTTACACCATTTACACTCTCCTCCTTCGTACATCTTGCCTGGGGGACACTTTACTTGAAAAACAAAGAGCATCAACGCTAACAGAGAATGACTGTCATCTTATGGAATATTTATCTAGCGTGTTACACCTTTAAAAGCTACATTTATTATTCTAAATGTGGTTTGATTCTTTTGAATGAAACGATTTTTTTCTCTTATATTTGAAGTTAGACATTACCCATGAATTTGTGTGTGGCAAAATGTAAAGATATATTAACACAAAGGGACCTTTAAAGGCTTTATTTTCATGGTTTTGAATCGTGCATCATAATTTCGATAACATATTATCTGTGCTGAATCCTACGCCAACAAACTGATGACCCATTTACAGTTTGTCTGAGGAAAAACATTGATTCTTCTCATTTCACAATATTGTTATAGGTATTGCTTTTATAACAAATAGAACATTTGAAATTACAATTGAGTGTCATTGAGAATTTGTTATATCCGGAGGAGGAAATTGAAATTAAGCGATGTCACATTGTCTGCATTCGCAATTTGCTTAACTTTCCTGATTCCAAGTGCGAGATTTTAACACACAATTTAAATTATTCTTCTCGATCATCATTAGTGACCATTACACAACCAATTGGAGAACTACACACTGCAGAACATGCCACCACTGACAGATCCAGTTGGACAAGTCATCGTCTGAGTGGCCGACAGGAACAGTGGCTGCTTTGTGGCTTTACCATGGACAGGAACACCGAAACTCGAGTAGCTTTTGCTTCTCACTTCCCAGTTCACGTTGTCGAGAGACTTCCACGTCCTGAGTATGTTTCCAAACTGACCGGTCACTACAAACATTTTTAATTGGTTCTACAAAAATGGAAAAAACAAATGCAGCATGGAAAAGAAGGAGTGGAATGACGGACAACAATAGGTTCTACAAATATAACACTGTTACAAGGACTACTTTCTCAATGCCATGCATTTCTCATATATTTGACATTTGATACATTTCTTTCAATGCACATTTGGATCCTATACCAAAGGTATAGTAGATATTCAGAAAAGGGCTTCATGATACTGCTATGGAAGGCTTTCAATAACTTGTAAACGTGACTAGTCTTTCCTTTTATTTATCATGAACCTTCAATTTCCATGAACGATACACAGACTGCTAATTCCTCACAGATACTTTGACTGTCAAAACCCTTCTTACAGGTAATTTATAGTCTAATGAATGTGTAGTGACATTTTTGTACAATGATTATCTGATGACTGTTGTCTTAACCTTATTTATTCATGTCCTGGCCGTAAACTAAGGCCATTCCTGTAAATTACATTATTGGAACTTTCTATTTACATCAACAGACGCTCATGTCAGTATCTAACCACAAACTATGGTTGTTAAATATTTTACTCAGGTATGTATCATTACAACAAGTTATAATATATATTCTATGACAATGAGTTATTGTCCTGTACATATTATACATTAATCTGTTTTAAATCGCGTTCACCTTCCATTGTTCGGGGATGCTGAATGGGTACTCACCTTCCACAGCCTGTGAGGGATGGTTGTATGGATATACTGTAAGTTTGTTGGATTTCAGACTCAGTTCCAGGGCTCTGTGTACAGGTGCGTTCAGCTCATCACTCGTGTGTTCGAACACACCCCACGTATTGAAGAGGGGATCGAGGTATGGGTTATCTGTCCAGAACCAATAGAGCAGTAAGTTTACACATGGAAATTAAACAAGTGACTAACCAAATTTTTGTTTTTGTTGTTTGACTTCAAACTGCCTCCAAAGCAAGACTTGACTGATTCTGACATGACTCTGTCATGAAAGTTGAAGATATTGAGTAATGATAACATACAATGGTGATGTGTGATAATGTGTTTTATTCATTTCTCCGTGATCGATAGGAAATGTCTTACAAATTTATCAGCACACAACTTTGCTATTGTGGAGACTAAGGTCCGGGTAAGTTCATTTTTTAAAAATTGTTAATTGTGGTCTCAAATTCAGAAGCGTGTGTACCCGTCACGAGCCTTGATAACGGCGTCCACACTTGGCCACGAATTCGTAGATTCTTTGACAAATGATGCAATGTGCCTCAAAATCAGCAAAATGCTGTGGATGAGGTTCCGTTCTTTGGATTCCAAAGTCAAATAATGTCCAATACATGTTCAAAGGAATTAAAATCTGTACCCATATTAGACTCTGGCAGTTGGACATGTGAATTGTCATTACGAGCATCTGAGTCTAATCCATGAATAATGTACGCGTGTTGCCAAAGCATGATTGTCAAATGAGGTACTAGGACGGGGGCAAGTATGCCTTCGACATAGAAAACGTTGTTCGATTTACATTTGATGACAAACCATTACTGTATGACGTCAGAAATCACATTTTGACGCTCCTATCTCAAATTATTAAGAAGATTCTGATATGATGATTTCTTAAAACGTGTGTTTCTCAGAAATAAATATGAACTGATGATATTTTGGAAATTCGTATTTAGTATTTGAATTTTTAAAATTTTGTATTGGGACATTTCCTCTGTACGTGAGTTTACTTAAGTTATCACATTTCATACGTTACTTACGTACGTACGCTGTCGAATACTGTATATCAAGCTTGGCGCTAAACGTACACTATGAGATAAAAAACATTTAACATTTAATAATATATGATACCTTCTTGATAGATATAATAAGTTATAAATCATATACATATATAAACTTTAAATAGCACTTGGTTCCATTTCAGAAAGTGCTGAAAAGCTTCACGAGCTATAAACCGTCGTTGTCTCCAGCAGTGGCAGACTTTGTTGAAAGGGTTTTCAGTAATGATTTGAATGTATCTTACCGACAGTTCCATGACTGTGAGGATGAAATTCCCCAAATTATGTAACAAAGGCCAGAAATCCTATGTAAACTATCGTCTTAATTATTGAACTATCGCTTCTTATCGGTCTGCCAAAATGTCTCGTCTTCAAATACAAAATCCAAAATTGTGCAGCAGGGCTTATCAAAAGAAATAAGAACACATCATGCCAATCCTGAAAGATATTCATTTACTCAAAGTTGAGGACAGAATTAGCGAAATCACAAGTATTTTGTATATTTATTAATGATACCTACCTACAAACATCTTACAAGATCCAGATGGGTTCCAAACCAAAAGTTAAGAGGTAGGTACCATTCATAAGTATACACAATACTTGCAATTTTGTTTAATGTTTTTCAATTTCTCTCTATGCAGATTCCAACAGTTTGGAAGAGGGTAGGGAAATCAGCGAGTGAAGCTGTAGACTCAAAGAGTAATAATTGTTGTTTTTACCTATGTTACTGCTTGGAGGCCTGGACTGTACCGACTGACACGAAAGATTCCAGTTGAGGTCAGTCTGTACGTCCCTCAGATAGAACGTCGAGAAGATCATTAAAGCCCAGTATCCAGCAGAAATGACAACTTTGACCAAGGCAGAGTGACACAGTGGCATTGATGTAGGCCAGGCTCTGATCCCATGAGCAGATACCTTACTATGAATCGGTGGGGAGGTCAGAGATTTATGGCAACACC
Source organism: Gibbula magus (assembly GCA_936450465.1). Lineage (NCBI taxonomy): Eukaryota > Metazoa > Mollusca > Gastropoda > Trochida > Trochidae > Gibbula > Gibbula magus. Next base: position 74,967,919 of record OW388297.1, on the reverse strand, counting down.
CCTGATTATCTTTTTCAGGCATACTAATAGTCCGTTCTAAAGGACTTGGTCCTGGCCAGGTACTCCCAAAAGAACAATCTGGACAGAGAAGGTCATCCTGTTCCATAACATCTGGTAAATCAGCGGACAGAGCCGGAACAGAAACGTATCTTCTCCCCAACGAGACAGCCAGTGATTTTTTGCCAAGAAACCTTCAATGACAAGAACTTCAGGGAAACATCCTTGAGAGGTTCGAAAGGATCTGCTAACCATTGAAAGATTCCACTTGAGCTAAAACCTTGGAGTCTTCAGATCTACCAGCTGGAATGACCTGCACAAACCATGAATGGTCTCGTCCCTCAACAAAATAATTCTCGCAAACCCAAAGCAGATGTTAAGGTTGATTTGTAACCATCGATTGTCTGTGGTCTCCCCAGATGGCTTCAGCAACTTCTTCTGAGAAACCACTTCTCCTGAGGGTACGCGGATAACCTCCAGGCATGAAGATGCAGAGACTCAGGGTTTTGCTGAAACCTGTCGGACCTTAGCTGTCTTAGTAATGTTAAAAAAAACACTGGCACCTCCACAAGCGGATGTGTTGAAGTCATCAACAGGTCCGGATACAAAGGAACCAGCGCTGGCGGAGGGAAGGCATTAACAAGTAGACCGTCCCAATTGATTGAAATTAAATATATGGCAAAGGCCCATAGATCCGGAACTGGACTGACGCTGAGTGGAAGCTGAGTGTTGAAACTAGTCCCACAAGTCTGCCATCATCTTGAAGGAGATAGGATGACAGTTTGGACGAGACAACTTGTTGGAATGTGTATTGCCGTGACCGGATACACGTTCTGATCGATTCAGTCGAACATTTGAAGACATAAATCCAATATCCCCTTGATCTTGTCCCTCCTTGATGATTTTCGTAAGCAACTACTGTTGTGTTGTCAGCCTTTTGCCAGCCAGTGCTGAAAGTCTTCCGTTTGTTTAACATCTCCAGCTGGTTGATGTGACGAGGAGCCTCTTCTAGAGACCAATACCACTAAATCATCTAGTCCATGAGGTGTGCACTGCACGTAGGACACGAATTTCAAACTGAACTAATAATGAAGAGAGGGAATATCTCTTGCGGAGCATAGCAAATGAATGAAAGCTATTGATATCTCACAGAGTTAATCCCCTGTTGGTCAAATCCTGCATGCTCGTGAGACTGCCCAACAGGGACATCCACTGCCTGAGGAAATAGCCTGCGATGAGTCAAGTTATGGAGGTCCTCATTCCTCTTGTCCCGGTTCTTTATCCCTCTTGGTGAGAGCTTGGGCCACTGTGTCGCCAAAAAGAGTGCCACTGAACAAGGGAGCCTGATACAATTTCTCTTAAATCTGGTGTTTTGCGAAAGCTGCTTGATACAGGTGTAGCTGTGAGTCGATCCACACCTCAAGACGATCAAGGTCGAGAATTGCATTTCCCAGAGAGTTGAAAAAGGCGTTAGCCATGGCTTGAGACGACAAAGGGATGGAAGTAGAAACCTTTGGGCCTACAGTGTCGATTATAGATTTAAGCTGTCTTGCCAATGTGGCCGCACACCAATGGGTGTATGATGATCTATATTCCATTGTGTACAGATGTTTCCACTTCTCTGAGTCTACTGTCGCTAACTTTATCTGTTCTGATGGCATCCCTTTCCCCATCAGACAGCCAAAGTTATTATCTAAGGGGGTTACCTCTGTTCTTTTAAACTTACTATCCTGGACTTTGTATGGAAACCTCCAGGGGAAGGAACTCCTGGAAGACTGCTTGTCAAAGGTCAAGGTCCACATCCTAGCTTGGCCGTAAAGTTAATTGATATAGGAGTAGTCTTGGGTGTCCCCCTGCTGATATTGTTCTGAATTGACGTGTGGCACGTGACAAGTCAAACACATACATGCTCAAATTATTTGTAGCACCAATATGTATGCAATGCACAGTTACATTCTCTTCTAGTAACCATAATATGGTAAGAGAAGAAAACATTAAAGATATATAAATAAAAAAAATATGTAAAATAAAGATACATAACCATCAACGAGAAATTAACTTAAATAGAGAACACCACCGAAAATAACATAAGAAATTAATGATCCCTGAAAAATATATTAAAAGGTTTTTAGAAAAAATCTGCTTGAAAAAAGCGATAATACAAACCAAGTGTCACAAGGTAACGTAGATTGTTTCACAACAAAGCATCTTACATATGTTGATCACAGTCAAGTGTTATACATGGTACAGTGTGACAATGCAAACTAAACTAGAATCCTCGAAAAGAATATAAGTGGGCGGGGCCTACCAGACCCAAACACCTGAGAATTCCAGTCGAGGCAAATATATCAACATATTTAGCAAAGCAATAAATAGCTAAATAGGAAGTTTTAGAATTACAAAAAGAAACAATCATGGAATTAGATTATTTCAGTCACATCTAAACTCACGGGCAAAAGAAACGCTACCACTTTGGATTTGAAATTACGAAAAAAATCAAACTCAGATTCAAACCCAACCACATGAAAACACATCGCCCAAACACAACAATGATTGTTCCATATTGAAGTGTGGTATCAAACGCATGATTTTCCCCAATTGTGGTTTTCGCCTTTTTCATGCTAAGCAAACAAGACCCATGCCCGACGGCAATAAAACAATGCGAATTGGTTGTTAGACACCCACTTTGTAAAAAAAACATTTGAAGAATGGCAAGATTAACTTTACAAGAACGTGAGCGAGCAATCTGGATCATTGAATAGGAAGCCACCCACACCCATGTTGCAAGAACGTTTGGCTGTCACCACACAACTGTCACAAGACTAATGCAATGGTATCGTCATTCCGGACAGACCTCAGACAAGCCAAGATCAGGCTGACCAAGAGTCACAACCCACCAGGAGGACCGATACCTGCGCACGTAACACCTCAGGCTTCTTGACTGTGACGTCATTGCCGTAAATTGCCCTGGTTCACCAGGTCAGCAGACGCACAGTGTCGAGACGTCTAAGGGCCAATGGCATCAAGGCATACAGACCGTTCCGAGTACAGCGGTTGACAGCAGAAAATCGACAACGAAGACTGAGATGGGCAAGGACGGTGTTACGTTGGCAGCGACGTCAGTGGCAGAGGGTGCTTTTCTCTGACGAAAGTCGGTTCTGTCTCTTCAAAGCAGATGGAAGAGTACGTGTTTATCGCCGTCGGAGAGAGAGAACAGCTGCATGTTGCGTTCAGGAAGTGGTGCACTACAGGGGAGGAAGTGTCATGGTTTGGGGAGGCATAGTTGGTGAGGAGAAGACGCCGCTGGTTATCGTGAATGGAAATCTAACCGCTCAGCATTACGTCAATGACATTCTCCGTCCCGTCGTCTGTCCCTTTAATCGACAACAGTAACAAGGTGTGATCTTTCAACAAGACAATGCCAGACCGCACACAGCTCGAGTTACTCAACACTTTCTTGCTAACAACAACATCGATGTTTTGTCGTGGCCAGCATGCTCACCTGACATGTCACCGATCGAACATCTTTGGGACGCTATCGACCACCTCCACATAACCGCCTGCAACTTGTCCAAGCTCTCCAAGAAGAATGGCAGTGCATTCCACATAATGACGTCAGGCGTTTGATTTTCTCCATGCGTCGGAAGGTCACTGCATGTATCATGGCAATGGGAGGCCATACACGTTATTAGTGTGAAATGTTTTCGTTACATTGAGCCTTGATTTCCCTGCACCGGGATCAGTCATAACCGTGAACTTGGACTTTTTTACCCCTGGACGAATATCGGAGACTGTGATGTTGATACCGGAAGCTGATTGGTTGCATTTTTTATGAATATGATATCGGCACATGTTCTTTTTGAATAAACATTTAGTTTGTTTAATCTGACTTCTTTATTTAATCTTCAATCTAGATTAAAATATCTGGTAGCGTTTTTTTTGCCTGTGAGTTTACGAACACGAGACATGTAGCACGCCATATTTGAAAAAAGCCACGTAGATACAGCTCTCCAAAAGAGCGAAATTTCACGAATATTAATAAATACTACGGGTGTAAAAAAAGAAGATATGATTAACATAACCACATCAGGAAGCATGGGATAGTTTCAGTTAAAAAGGTCATCTCCCACAGCAAACGTCTGTCGATAGAGATGAAGGATCATGGCTGACGCAGTGCACGTGCAAAGTGTTAAGACTCAAAAGTTTACCTATTCTTTTTCTAGACTCGATTAAGGTTTGATTTGTTGATAGAAATTGGTAAATAAACAAATACATTGCATATACGTTATGTGTTACAATAATACGTTATGGATAATATATATATATAATCTTTGTTATAGAAGTCATAAGGTGTTGACATTCTGTGCAATTGATGTGATGCACCACCATCCGTTTCACAACAGATTCAGGAATATAATGATGAGACTATGTATATACATGCAATTAGTGTCTTTTGAAACTTCCGTTGACCCTTAATTCATTTGCCGAGAGAAGGTATGAAATATCATTGAAACTTCTATTGGTAACCTTTCTTTTGAACCTCAGCAACGTTGAGTGTCCCTGGCTGTACTGCCTCGTTGACGATGAGAGTCCCGTAGTAAACTCCCTTGTACTTCTTACAGACTCTGTGTTGGTCACTACATCCACCAGACCCGACCTGCAGCTGACAGGAGTGGTGGCGAGAACAGGAGAAGTTATGTCCTACAGCTCTCAGTCTCGTCTCCAGCAGTTGCGTGCTGCTCAGGGATTGGTCGAACACAACTGTGTAGTTGATACCAACAGTCTGAGGTGTTACTGGATCTGTAAGGTAGATACATAAATGGATGGAAGGAAGGAGAGACAGAAAGATAGCTGGAGAGGATATGCATCTATAGATAAATCGAAACATTGATGATTTTACTTCCTTTTTATAATTAGTTATTGACCATAAAACTGTATCAATAAGTTGACACCAAAGTGTCATCATATGATGAAATGATTCTAAAATTTAAGGGATAGAGCATTGGCTGGCCCGTTCGGCTTCGGATCAAGAGGTCCGTGGTTCGAATCCCGCCAGGGGCTCGGCAACGTTATCTGCAGTAGAGAACAGTTCTACACGCAGTAAGGTTTGGGTGCAATGCTACATTGACTTTCAGCGCAGTACCACTCATGGTTCGCTAGTTCCAGCCTGCAGGTTTCACAAAAATGCCTAGCCAGCATGGTGTTAGGGGATTTATCCTTGCAATAACACAAGCAGCGTCGATATAAATTAAGTACAGTTGAAAGCGACGTTAAACCCAAACCTCATCTCACCACCTATTAAAGACAAGTATGTACTGACCTGTACAGGACACAGTCTGCTGGGTTGGATGCCATACTCCCTTACTGCAAGTGTAGTGGAATGGTTTCTCTGGGAACACCTTCCCTTCCTGACACTTCACAGTACACATGATGTTCTCTCCCTGCCTTGAACACTTCTTTACTATTCCTGATCCAAGGATGAGGTGTGACTCATCGCATGCTTTAAGAAAACAAATCAATTGGTAAATATGTTATACTGAACAGAATGTTTTAACCTGTTGACACCTAACAGCATTTGCATATTGTAGGGTGAATTAAAATCATTTATTTTACAGATGAATATGTAACAATCACAAATCATCGTGTCCTTTCTAAGAAGTACAGTGTCGACTTATACTAATGATGCAGCAATGTTATCCAATGGTTATTGCAATGACTCTTTAACGATGCATCTACCAATACCCAAACAGCTTCTACTTCTGTTTGCAAAGACGTTATCTTTGCGATTACCTTTAATATACAAGCGTTTGCATCGAATGTAACTATATAGCAGCAAACTACAAAACATGACTACATCATTGTTCTTTTTTATAATTTTTTTATTTTTAAGAAAGAATTTTACAGCATTTTTATTCAACACATGACATTCCAGTATTCAGTACAGGCATTACACAAAACAAATTAGCTTCACATGAAGCTTCTACATAGTTCATATAAAAATGAGATAGAGCTCATACCTGGACACTCATAAAGGCTACATTCCTGTGTCTGAGTCCCCTCTGACTTGGTACAGTCCTTGCCGCCATGGTCCGGGGGAGGGTTAGTACAGAAGCGGTACCTGTGTCTCACCCCCTTCCCACAGCTCACAGAACATTCACTCCAGTCCATCCACCTGCTCCACCCGCCGTCAGCTAGAACATGAAATGGGGAACTTTCACCTGCTGTGTCTGCAATATCATAAACACCTTTTGTTTACTGATGCAACGTTTTGTGGAAATATAATCCTTATTAACAACAAAAATATCCCTCTTAATTCACTGTAGTATAATTATAAAGAATAAAATAAAATGTAATTTGGTAAGATAATTTAGCTTCTCAAACTGGAAACTGATTCGAAAACTTCAAAAGTTTATCGCTGTCACCCACCTATTTTGCGCTCACAGAGTTTCCCGGTGTAGCCAGTACGACAGTTACATCCGAAGTCGACATCCCCTCCAAGTGTGCATGTGGCGTTGTTCTGACAAAAGTTGTCCTTGCAGTAGTCTGGTGGTATCTCGCACCTGGAACCCGAGTAGCCTCCCTTGCATGCACAATCATATCCCTTCTTCCGGGGGATGCACACGTTTTGACCACACGGTTTCTTTTCACAGACATCAGGCCCTATGAAAGCAATATTTGATGCTGAATGCACTTGAAACAATGTTGTTCCTGATGACAACCTCTTCGGATTATTTACAAAATACCCCCAAAAATTAGAAAATACGGAATATTTACAACTACTGGCGGTTCGAAACCCCGGGTCACAGCAACTTTGTCTGCAGTTTAGAACTGTTCTATACGCATTTAGGTTTGGGTGCAATGCTAAACTGAATTTCAGCGTAGTACCACCCTTGGTTCGCTTGTTCCAGTCGATGCTCGCAGGTTTTACTGCAATGCATAGCCACATGGCGTTGCGGGCTTTGTCCCTGCCATAATACTAGTAGCCGCGATGTAAGGGCAATATTTTTGAAAGCAGCGATAAATCCCAACTCACCACCTTAAAACTACTGGTTGTAGCCAACTCATTACGTTAAAAAATATACGTACACGTGTACAGCGAAATAGTAATTGTAAGATTGAAATAGTGCGAAGTGTGAACAAAAAGTATTCAAATTAGCTGTAGGATGGGGTGCCAGATATACACGGAAGGCACGGATTTGGAGGCAGAGAGGAACGTCATATTATCAGAGGAACATTCAACCTGAATTCACATTCGGAGGTGGACCCGTCATGGTGTGGGGGTGTTGTTCCTATGATTGTAACTTTGACCGGTAATCCTGAATGGAAAGATGTACTGGAATCTGATCCTGGATGGTTCTGGTTGGTTCATTTTCGACAACCACGCTCTGGCCACACGTCCAATCTTCATGGACGATAATGCCAGACCAAATAGTGCTGGGCCGTTGTTCAGCATCTACACAGCAATACCGTCACTGCCGTGGCCAGCCAGAAGTCCAGGCATGAATCCCATGTTACATTTGTGGAACATTTTGGGACGTAGAGTTAGAGCAAGGGACCCGCCAGTGCAAACCCTTCAGGAGTTGACCCAGGCTTTACATGATGAGTGGCAACTGATTTCCCATCAGCCTTTCAGACGTGTGGTGTCTAGCATGCGACGACATGTAGAAAATGTTATCAGAGTGCAAGGTGGTTACACCAGATATTGAGTTTACCCTTCATTATGGACCTTGATAGTCTGTTTAACATTTCTGTAATGTGAATTTTCTTGTGTTTCTTGTGTTTCAGCAGCCACACTTATTCACCTTATTTTTTCTATTGATCTTAGCGGACGTTCGTTTGCTACAATTAAATCTTTAATAAGTGCCCCCAAATCGGTCTTGTGTTGTCACTTTTGTAACTGAAACTTCACAAGATGCCCTTTTAACATTTTAAAGTGTTTCCCACAGTACCAATTGTTCGAGGTTGAAGATCCAGTTTTACTTTCTGATCAAGAGTAGCTGATGATAATTACTTACCTGAACAGTTGCTGTAACATTGAATTGATGAACAAGTAGTGTGAAATGATCAACACTTCCTAAGAAAAGGGCTGTATTTGAATTATATGTTGTTGAGCACCAGACCATACTAAGAGAGATGATCAGGTTGGCTGCGTTGACCTGAAGCTAACAGGTACCTACTAAGACAGGTGAAAATTAAAATGATGTCACAGGTGTTAACAATTTGAACGCCTGTTATAAGGGATAGAGCTTCACGTAAAGATATATGCTTCATTCATATACATTACTTCTAGAAAATACAAAACAAACATTGTGCAATTCATAGTGCGGCCAAATTTATTATGATCAAGCAGTGCCAAAACATTTTAACTCGAGTTAAAATCTACAGACTAAATACTTTATGAATACTCACAGGTAACAAAGGCAGTTTTAGTCACATTTCTTAAGCGAACGTCAATCTTCACTATTTCCATAATATGACTTGTGTAATATTCAGTTTAGCTCTCTGTGCGATATGAAGTCGCCATTTGCAATCGAGCGGAAGGGAAACAACTCTCGTCGCTTTGTGAGATTGATTCACCCACAATCATGATTACAAGAAAGCGACAGGACGTGAGTTCGAATTTGCCGTCCTTACGTTAAATATTTTTCAATTGAAAAACGTATTTTGAAACGTATTCCTGCATTAGGAATAAACACTATGTATTTAGGTCGCCCAAGCTCGCTACAATGTTTATTCCTTATGCGGGATATTGACCATCCCAAAAGACATTCTCATGAAAACCTCTATATAAAGTGATTGTTGAGATATCGTTGACCTGGTGCTGATATGTACCTACTAAGACAGTTGCTTGGAGAGATATCGTTGACCTGATGCTGACAGGTTCTTACTACGACAGGTGCTTGGAGAGGTATCGTTGAATTGGTGCTGATATGTACCTACTAAAACAGGTGCTTGGAGAGATATCATTGCCCTGGTGCTGACAGGTACCTACTAAGAAAGGTGCTTGGAGAGATGGTGTAAGATGTGAAGGAGGTGACCTTTAAGCGCTTTGCGGCAGCTCAGGTTAGACCAGGGTAATAATGTGACAACCATGCGCTTTGAGCATACCTTTATGGCGTGGATATAAATGCCACTATTATTATATGGTTGATCTGATGCTGACAGGTTCTTACTAAGCGAGTGCTTGGAGAGATATCGTCTGCCTGTGCTGACAGTTACTTACTAAGACAGGTGCTTGGAGAGATATCGTCTTCCTGTGCTGACAGTTACTTACTAAGACAGGTGCTTGGAGAGATATCGTCTTCCTGTGCTGACAGTTACTTACTAAGACAGGTGCTTGGAGATATATCGTCTGCCTGTGCTGACAGTTACTTACTAAGACAGGTGCTTGGAGAGATATCGTCTTCCTGTGCTGACAGTTACTTACTAAGACAGGTGTTTGGAGAGATATCATTGACCTGGTGCTGACAGGTACCTACTAAGACAGGTGCTTGGAGAGGTAGTGTTGACCTTTTGATGTCTTTAAGCGTCTACTTGGACAGTTGCTCACAGTGATCTATAGTCGATCTAAAGCTGGGTATGCAAACAAAATTGCTCTTAAATTTAGGAGGCCCGTTGAAGCGGCGAATTCTCTCCATTTCTTAATGAGACAGACGCTCAGGATGACATTTGTTTACCCGGAAATAATATATACTTACTTAGACAGGTGCTTGGAGTGACCTCGTTGACCCGGAGATGGGTGAGCATGTCCATCTGCTCCAGAGTGAAGAGGGATCCGTTGAGGTAAGTAGCACATGTAGAAGATAGACTGGACATCACCTTGGGTTTAGCTTGAGTGAGGAAGTTCAGATCTCGGAGGTAAAGGTCTGTGGTCAGAAATTAACAAAACATTCAGTCATTTATAGTGTCCAGATAATTGAGAATTGGAAATTAACCGATTCAACAGAAAGGTGCAGGGTGTGGTAATGACATGATACAAATTCATAATCACAAGCACAACGTTGCGTTACCACAGCTGTGAAATAACCTCTATTGATTGAAACCCTGCTAACCAATATGGATGTAATTCAAACGTGAATGATTTAATTCAAAAACCAACAAAACATACAAGAATGGTCTCTGATGGCAACTCTCATGGCGGGTTGTGTTGCGGCTGGGCAACTGCCTGCGTGAGGTAGTGCTCGACTATTGACCGCTTTCCCATCGACGTAGATGGTGAGTTGCTTATTTGACCACACCACGCCTACATGGACCCACTTGGCAGCAATCACCCCGCTGGCAAACACGTGGTTGTGTCTGCAACGAGATACAATGTAATATACGTAATTATGATTTAATTAATTGAATTAATTCAATTCAGAACATCGCATGTCTGTTGTCGTTCATTTATCTGCACAGTATGTCACATTATATCCATTGAATTTAATTCAAAATGGCATTTTAACATTATAACTAAGTAGATTTATAGTATTTTACTGACTTGTCAATGTGGACGTCCACTGATCTGGATATTTTCACCTCCAGTCCAACGCCTGAGATGGGACTGTACACTTCAAACTTGACTCCGCTACCTGTCGTGTCGGTCAGCTTGATCCAAACAGCAAAGGTGAAGTCACATACCTGGGCGATGGTCTTTCCTTCAATCGGTACAGTCAACGGTCCTTGCAGCAACATATCGTAGGCTGTGTAGAATGTAGAATATATAAGAGACGCTATCAACAAAGTGAGTTGAATTTTTAAGGGATTAATGACAATGACAACACTACACACATTACATCACTAATATAAACGTTCGAAACTCACGAATGCACTGCGCCTTTGAGGTAGACCCCTCATTGTCAGTCGTCATTCCAAGTGGACAGGAAACACACAGTGTACCGTTCTGACTGGACTGGTAGGATCCACGAGGACACTCAACACAGGGAACCACTCCGTTCTTGGAATAGTAACCAGGCTTACACATCTCTACAAAATGAATAAAAGCATTCAGTTCAGATATCACGTTAAACCAATGACCTAAGAACAAAGAGTTATACATTTTAGTTAACATTGACTTGAGAAATATCTTGCAGCTTATGCTAAGAATAATATGATCCATTCTCAGTATTTCTACACAATCTATTTCAATATTCCGAAGGTATTATTATATAAAACACAATCTTTCTATACTTTTATTATGTATTTTAAAAAATTGGTTGGCAATATTCCCTCTCCGTCAGTCATTTCAGATTGACATACTTACGGCAAACTAAAGGTTCGGACAGCGATTCAATTCAAGTAATACGTATTAATAATTATTTGTGAAAAGTCTATTTTAACAGATCAAAATATGTATTTAATTATATAATTAGTAATGAAATATGTGATTATATATAATCATAATATATTCTTTGTTTCCACTTTTCAATTGTTGATGAATTATCAGTTACTGACAGTCTGGAATCGGAAAGCGGAGCGCTCTAAGTCAAGGGCAATAACTCTAAAAAGCACATGCGTATCACAGATTTATATCCAAAGCATGTGTTAAATGTCAGAAAGATTGATAAAAAACTGTGGGAGGAGTTGATTTCAGAACACAGGTAGGCCTACTGTCAGTCTGATATGGGAAAGCCAAGCGCTCTTTGTCAAGGGTCACACTTATTAATTCGATCAGTCCCACAAATACACATGCGTATCGCCAATGTATATCCTAAGCATGTGGTAGGTTTTAAAAAAAGATTGATAAGAAACTGTGGGAGGAGTTGATTTCAGAATACAGGTACTGTCAGTCTGAATTTGGAAGGCAGAGCGCTCTAAGTTAAGGGCCATAACTCTGATCATATTAATCCGATCGGACCCAAAAAAGCACATGCGTATCACCAATGTTTATCAAAAGCAGGGCGAAATGGTCGTGTGGTACGGTCAGTGCGGGCGATAGTTGCCTTACACTGAGGGTATGGGTTCGAATTCCGCAACATGTGTATATCAAAAGGATGTGTAAAGTTTCAGAGAGTTTGGTAAAAAAACTGTGGCCACTGTTTATTTAGCAATCAAATTTTCATTGCTACCATTCTCATGCATTTCTAATCTCCCTGATCGAGTTTCCTCACCATTGTTTTGTTTGCTATATAAATGCATCCCATATTGTTATTATCTTACATACCATTCCGGGAGCAAGTATATAGTCCGAAACGTCGTATATTTTCACATTAAAGAAGTCTTAGCAGCTGATCCATTCGTCGCCAGAATATATAGAATATACATTGACACAAAAACGATGTGCGCACTGAACTTCTCTTTTGCTGTCATATGTGAAACTGATATTTACAACCTTACAAGTGTTTGAAAGAAAATGTACTAGTGTCCAAATCAAGGTCATTTTGACATATTATAAACATTTCAATACTGAATTGTATTCAATATACCAACATTCTAAATCATTGTAATGAATACTTATTTCTTCCTGTATCTATATACAATTTGATGTAGTCTGGAGAGACCTATCTGTTCTACAATAAGCTCCAACAAATACATTAATACAAATATTTTACAAATTTCTTCCATGAATGGATAAATGAAACCTCTCGAAAAGGAAACCATTAAATATTTGTTAAAGAAATAAAAAAAGAACATATATTGAAAAGGAACATTTTACAGTTACTACCACAGGGGCTTGTGTTGTCGAAAACACTAGCGATTAGAAAGCGTATGAAGTCGACGATCCAGCAAAGGGATGTAACGAGGTCAACACCCCATGTCCGTTTGAAATAATATTTCAGAATGTTGTCATCATATCATCATTCAACATTATATACCACGTCAAAGCGAATACATTTGTCTTTAAAATAAGCAATCAAACATAAACATGTATCAGAAAATAACAAAGGTATGATTTTTCATTTGGGATGCCCACCAAATTGATAAACAAAATCGCTTGAAAAAATATTTTAAAATCGCTTTTAATACTCTGTCAGATAATAGTGACTCAGTTACAAAGCCCAGTATTTGGTGTATCAGATCTGGGAGCACAGTGGTGTAGTGTGGAGCACAGTGGTGTAGTGTGGAGCACAGTGATGTAGTGTGGAGCACAGTGGTGTAGTGTGGAGCACAGTGGTGTAGTGTGGAGCACAGCGGTGTAGTGTGGAGCACAGTGGTGTAGTGTGGAGCACAGTGGTGTAGTGTAGAGCACAGTGGTGTAGTGTGGAGCACAGTGGTGTAGTGTGGAGCACAGCGGTGTAGTGTGGAGCACAGTGGTGTAGTGTGGAGCACAGCGGTGTAGTGTGGAGCACAGCGGTGTAGTGTGGAGCACAGCGGTGTAGTGTGGAGCACAGTGGTGTAGTGTGGAGCACAGCGGTGTAGTGTGGAGCACAGTGGTGTAGTGTGGAGCACAGTGGTGAAGTGTGGAGCACAGTGGTGTAGTGTGGAGCACAGTGGTGTAGTGTGGAGCACAGTGGTGTAGTGTGGAGCACAGCGGTGTAGTGTGGAGCACAGTGGTGTAGTGTGGAGCACAGTGGTGTAGTGTGGAGCACAGTGGTGTAGTGTAGAGCACAGTGGTGTAGTGTGGAGCACAGCGGTGTAGTGTGGAGCACAGTGGTGTAGTGTAGAGCACAGTGGTGTAGTGTGGAGCACAGCGGTGTAGTGTTGAGCACAGCGGTGTAGTGTGGAGCACAGTGGTGTAGTGTGGAGCACAGTGGTGTAGTGTGGAGCACAGTGGTGTCGTGGTTACGCCAACGGCCCCGGTTCGAATTTCGGTGGAGACACCAAACATTTGTGACCATGGTCTTATACTGTGGTGTGTCCTTGGGCAAGGCACTCCATCCACATTGTACTCAGTTCACACAGCTGTATAAACAGGTACCTGAAAATGGGAATGTTTGGACATATACGGTCGCGCGGAACCCTTAAAGGCGACACCGAAAGTAAGATTTGCTTCAGGGTAATAATTGTGTAGCACATTGAGCATGTATTGAGCATTGATATGTGCGCATTATAAATATACTGTTGCTATTAGTATCATGAGGAACACTGATTTTGACGTACCTGGGTTTTCATTAATTCCACAACAACAGTTTTCATCGAGGACAGCAATGATTACTTTACTTCCGGTTTCTCTGCAGCAAAGTAACTAGGAGTCCCCGATAGGCTCAAATTGCCCTATGAAATTATTACGTTTCCAAAAATAGACCAATGCCAAGGTCATTCAATTTGGAAGACTACTGTCACACTTGAGATTATCTAAAATCCTGGACATATTCCCTTTACATCTGTCATTTTAGATGGTCACTGATACTGATGAATGTGTTAACCTTTGCACCCTGAATGGTCAGTATTGGCGATTGTAGTAGTTGTCTCCCCTGACGGACACCGATCACATGAGCTTTGACCTTGTTTGATCTGGAACTGACCGAGTGAACAGGCCATGCAGATGTCTCTGGTCTGGTTGTTGTAGGATCCACTAGGACAGGGAACTGTCGACAAAATAATTCTGTAATATTACACAGAATAATTTACATATAAACGATAAGCATGATTTCCCTCATTTACATCCTCTGCTCTTGCGAAGTCGTGTCAAAAAAGTAAAGTCCACAGTGAGAAGCAAACATGGTGCTTATATATAGAATGTCATCAAAGTGGATTCTGATATCAACTATATCATATACTTTTAAAAAACCCGTAAGATCTAAAACTCGGCACATGCTTTTGAATTTCAATTGACGAAATCGTCAAAAGGTCACGGTTTTCGTTTTAGATAACATAAGCATTTTAAAAAACCTGCTCACTCAATCAAGTAAGTAGAACATAGTGAGACCTCTCTACGCAAGGCATAACTCGTTTACATGTGTACATTGTATACATAATATTATTTAAATTATCCAAATAGGTATCACATAGAAAAATATACAAAGTGTGAATAAATGACGATGAATTTAGATTCAAGATTTAACCATTATCTTCTCAAATAGTATTATTTATATTTTCATAAATATATAACCTTACTTCACGTGAAAACAAACCATTCATAATATTATATATATATATATATATATATATATATATATATATATATATATATATATATATATATATATATATATATATATATATATATTAGTGTCCATAAGTGAGTAGTCAAATAACGGGTGGCTCGAAGGCGAATGACTGGCGAAGCGAGTGACTGGCGAATCGAGTCGAATGCCAACGGCGAGTGACAGCTCACAAAAACGTAGACGACGAGATGCTTAAGTGAGGTATGATTCTTCTTTGCATGTTTTAGCGAGTGAGTGAGTGAGTTATTGTTTAACGCCGTCTCGGCAGTATTGCAGCCATTAGTGGCGAGCGCATGTTTTAAAACGTATCATACTTACATATAAGTAATAGTTACTACCATAGTTTCCGAGTTGTATTGGGAAATAGCAAGACAGTTTATCAGAGAGGCCCAGGTCCGAGGCCTTTGGGCCGAGGACTGCGCTCGATGACAACTGCCCTGCTATTTCCCGATGCAACGAGCCTTCTATGGTAGTAACTGACTTACGTCTCACTTATTCCATGATTGATTGATTGATTTAAACACACAAGTCATAAACATACATTCACACATGCACAATTAAGTATAACCAAGCAACACAATCACTGAAAAGCACACACGCGGTTAGCCCTCCGACATCTAAGGAATTTTACTGTAAGAAAAAGTGTCTATATGCAGGTAAGATACCAAGTCACAGTTTCCTAGAAATATCGAAACTCCCGAAAACAGCATTTCGATTGACCAACGATAAAGGCAATAAGCCATATTACTCACCACATGCGTCCTTGTGGAAGTGTCCTATAGTTTGTCCAGATTTACACACAGGTAGAGGTGCTCGTCTGCGGAATGTGGTTGCCTTTATCAACCGTCCTGTTGTTGTAAATGTCATACGAGAAATTTTTGCAGAATATTTCCCAAGTTCAACTTTAGCACTGGCATATTTCTGTGAAAAATTGCCTCCCTTCGAGCTCTTTGGCACGCTCAACGCGATCTTGATATATTGTCTAACAAGTTTTCGGGGTTCTCTGGCATTTCTTCGCCAATTAAAGTCGTCAACTTCATCCCCGCACCTGACGTCCACGTTGTCAACTTTGCAGAAGGGTTCTGGGCACGCACCTACGTTCGTCAATTGTGCTAGAAACGTCTCCTTAATTTGGGCCTTGACCCTCGCACAACTTCCCTCAAAATAATAGAAGCTGCTCAACCTGTACCCCTCACTTTCGTCCTGCCCTACAAATAGAGACGGGCTGGTATCATGAAATAGTATGTCATTCAAATATGTGAAATATATGTGTTCCTAATAGACAATGTTTTTGTCTCATAAAGACAGACACATTTTGGGCACTATTTAAATCTTTAGGAAGTATATCTACATCTTCGTTCTATTGATATTTCTTCTTTTGGGCTTTAGTTTGTTACTAAAATAACATCCATTGTGTTGTTGATGTCGCATATGTCCAGTTTTGTAACTGGGGTAGTTTTAGCGAGAAGTACTGACTGCTGTCGTATAGTCGACACAGTACAATGACGATATAAAGGTAAAAGCAGTGATGTCTGATCGAAAACCAGACAATTCACAATGATTTGCGCACGTCAATTAGTCAAACCTCATTTGTCAAATGTTTAATAGTTCACAGTTTCGTGTTCTGCACATATGTTATGATGTTTCTCGATTTTCAATGGAAAATAGTAATTATGATATATTTGGCGATGAATATACAATTATTGTTACCTCATTTAAACTGAATATATGATATTTTTTTTAATTGAATTTTTGAAATACAGTGAAAGTATCTTTAAACTGGTCAATTAAAAAGTATTCACATTATGAAAATTGTTTGCATCATGGACCCTCATTATTACGCAACGAATAGATGGATAACTGCTTACAACTAGATTTTGAAATAGAAGAAATTAATTTCACATTATCACCTTAGGGAAATTCCTCATAATCCATGTGAACAAAGAAATACGATACGATCCAATAAAAATCCAATCTCTAATCGCCTACATCACTTTTCAGAACCGTATACTGTATAGATGCTTCGAATTCCTAACCAATGAAAATTCATCTTTTAGCGGGCATATCGACCTCGTGAATTCAAAGATCTAGGCATGTGACTGTAATGGGTCTTGTTAATTCCTTCGAATATGTCTGATAGATAAAGCACGAATGAATATTTTTGGTATTTTGGTATTTAGCAGCCCTGAGTGCTGCTATCAGTTTTTGTGCAGTTTCTGTCGACGGCTATAATTTTGTCCAACAAGGTTTTAAGAACTCATATACATAACTTTCTACTTACACCCCTGTGACTTTTTGGACATGTTCACATTCAAGGTCAAAGGTCACGAGTTTTGAAATCACTACACAAACCTTCCAAACACGATAACTTGGAAACAGATTGTACTGTCAGGCTTATATTTGGTATTTATCAACTATGGAGAAAGGTCAGGATTTGAAAAGGTTTCCACCTAAATCAATCAAAGGCCAAAGCCACAGCGAGGTCACGACTTAAGCATGCATTTGCAAATATGCCTTATTTGAATTATGAACAGTTTGAATATTCACATGATTGTTATACACAGCATGAAAAGAGATCAATTGTTATTTGACCTACAATGTCCAAGGTCACACGATATCCTCAAGGTCACCAGTTTAAGAATTGATAATATGCCTTATTTTAACAATGAACACTTTGAATAATTACGTGGTTGTTATAAACAATGAACAAAAATCATTGATTGGGTGAAGGTCAAAGGTCAAGGTCACGACTTCTGAAATCAGTAAAAGAAATCCTTGTAAACACGATAACTTGAAACGTGTCTGTGGGGATCTTCTTTGGTATATAAACACTACGGAGAAAGGTCAAGATTTGAAAAAGGTTTTGAAAAGATTAGAAAAGGTTTTCGCTACAATCCACCAAAGGTCAATGTAACGAATTGAGTATGCTTTTGCGAATAAGTCTTTTTTTTAAACTATTACCACTTTAAATCATTACATGATCGTAACACAGCATAAAACGTGTTCATTGATTGGGCGACCTTGAAGATCAAAGGTCAAGATTTTGTTAATTATACCCCCTGCTAATTCTGTTGACATGTTCACAATCAATATGAAACGTCTGGTGAACCCCCTGATCAACAAACTTGTATAGTAACCTCAGTGATGATCGATCTAAATGTATGAGTAGTGAATCCAGTGGCGATTCAACTTGTGTGAAGTTATTAAACCTATATCTATTGACTTCATGGATAATCAAAATTGTGCTTGGGAGTGCTTGCCCAGGTGTATATCTTTCAATGATACATTAGTAAAGTAATTATCATATATTTTTATCAACAATCTCTATTTCCCTTTAAGATAGGTTCGATCATCTAGCCCTGGATATAATTGAACATTACATTCGAGTTGCTTACATTCACAGTTTGGTACCACCTCGTTGTTCCATTTGCCGTTTGCCTGGGAGCACAGGTACAAACCAGAGGTAAACACCACTGATGCAGGGATGTCGTAACCGATCTGGCAACCAATCATACATTGCGTTCCCATCGTCCACTTTTCACAAGACATGGATCCGAAATTCGGGACGCCCAGAAGAGAACAGTTATGAACTAGAAATACGAAAAAAGTATACCAGGGTATACGTGTGAGTTAACATACATTCTCTCAAAAAGGAAACGCAACCTCTGAATTTTAATAAGTGTTTATATAATTGTTTTACTTGTAATTACACATGTATTATCAAAGATAGCACAATTAAAGTGGTATAACAATAGCAAACACTCGATTCAAATTAGAGAGCGTTTTCTTCAGTATCTCGCATGATAGCACCTCTACCATGAATCACAGCACTTCACCACCTCGGAAAAGAACGGATAAGACGGCGAATCTTTTCCTCTCCACTCCCCCTGTAGTGCTGTGGCCATTGCACCCAATGTCTGCGGTGGAATTATACATGCACAAATCCGACAATCAAGATGGTCTCATAGAGATTCGTTAGGATTGATGTCGAGCGATCTGGAGGGCTATGGCAAGATGTTGACATGAAAATTCCGTTGAAAAATCACTGGTGCACGAGCTTTGTGAGAGCAGGCATTGTCTTGTTGAATCAGCTCCCTCTGTTGGTCGATTGTCGGAAGAAGATGTACGTCATTGATGTATTTTTGGGCCGTCAAACTGTTAGGAATGATGACCAGGTGCGATTGTCCGTTGTAAGCCATGGCTCTCCATACCTTGACGCTCCTCCAAATCTGTCGAAAACATTCATGTCGTCTTCTATAGACATGTTGCCTTCTGCCACGCCGACGAAGTAGGAAACGGGACTCGTCGCTGAACCAGACTCGTCTCCAGTTTTTAGGGTCCATATCCTCATGTTAGCGTTGACATTCTCAAACAAAGTCGGATAAAATGTCAGCGTGCGTGGCAAAGGCTGCGTTTGGGAGCTATCACTTATCATAAGAGAACATATAAAGAATACATGAAAAAACAAATCTAATATACGCTCATTATTTGTGTTATGGGGATGTTGTCAGGTATTGAGATTGCGGTTGCATTTCTTTTTTGAGAGAGTGTATATGCTATACTATGTTTATACCACGAGTGTGGCAATATTGGTAATGCCCTAGTTAAATCGAGGGAGATACATATAATCGGGTAAGTGTGGCATAAACAGGAATGTATTGTTCATTTCTCTCGAAGTAACGAAATAGATAAATACAAAAGAAATCAGCATTAAACATAGGCTGGCAACCAGTCGTCGCCACATTTAGAATCAATGACAAAGTTGTTATTTTGCCCTTGGACAAATAACAAATATGAACCATGATGACTTCCCACATAGGTAATTAACAGTGCTATTTACTATCCAATACAGGAACTGAAGCATAAATTCCCTTCTTTTAAATGCAGCACCTCGACGCATCATTACTTTCAAACGCAACAAGATAAAAACTCTGCAACTTATTTTCCAAAATAAAAAGATAAAAAATAGTTTGGCAAAATATTGGGGAGAAGTACTACTTCACCATTGGAATGAGTAAAGTCAGGTTTCAAAAGTTCGAAAATGGTTCCTGTGTCAAACTCAAGGTCACAAGTTAAAAAATGATGACCTCATCTGAAAGGTCTCATCACAATGATGCACATGCCAAACATAAAAAGCCTATCATTTACAAAGGAACATTTACGACAACAGTTTTGGAAAAATGCTTCACAGTCAGATTTGGTCTGATCCAAATAGATGCTCATGTGAAATGTCAAAGGCCTATTAGTGATTAATCAAACGCTATGGCCAAGGTTGAAGTTTTCGAAAGATTCCAATTTGGGGGTATAAAAATAAAACATAGCAACATAACAATTATTTATCGAAGGACAGTGAAAGCATTATTTCATAGAATTTACACAATACATCTAAGTTACAAACCGTGACACTCTGGTTTAACAGCTGATGGGTCCGTGCCTTGTCCGTAATCCCAGTAGCCTCTGATGTCATTTCCAGGTTTCTTCTTGCATGTAATGTAGTCGCTTCCTTTAATTTCGAGATCGAGGTAACATTTTACCTGACAAACCTTTCCTTCCTTAAAAGTGACACACTGTGAATCAAAGCTCATGTGGGGGTCATCAAAATCTGGAGGGTCACAGGAAACAGCTGCAATGAAATTTTTGAAGAATAATGCTATTTGTTATATAAATTTAGCTCTTGTACTGAATATGATAACTAGATTGTATTTCAACGTCAAACTAATTTACAAAACTTAACAAAACCTATCTGTGCACAACCCTTGCAATTATACACACATTCACACACACAAAAACCCACAAATGCGCTCAAAACACACTTACGCTAACACACACGCACACAAAAAAAGTCACTTGGCTTACAAATCTTTGCCATCAACATGTTGATGGCTATTATTTTTTACATACTCTCGTTTATAACTCACTGTAGCCAATTAATTACCTCTCAGTTAATCACTCGACCAGATATAACACTGAACATATGAACCGAGTTAACTCACCCTGCCCTAGTTCAACACTAGGGCAGTGGTGACATCATTCCTTCCTCTGTACGTTTTCTGCATGGACGCTAGTTTGTGCAGCTCTCCGAGATAGTGACTTTGTGGGTTTTTTTCTACCCTCGACCGAGTTTATATACTCTCATTTAGCCTTGTTCTTCCCTCCTTCCCTCTTGCTGAGGTGTCGTTACTTAATGATTGCTCACGACCTGTGTCGGTATATGCCGTCAGTCTGTGTATGTGTTCTCTCAACCGTATATTCCTAATTAATGAGTTGATACAATTGGCGCTTGCATAACTGATGATATGGAGTATGCTTTGATTGTAAAGTTATTCACGACTTTATACTATTCCTGCTCACAGGTTATGTCATGTATTTACAAGTTAGGTAACGATTCCTTTAGATATGCGCATCGTGATCTTTCGTCTTTTGAACAAACAAACTTACATAATAGTGGTTATTTGCACTCAAATCACCATCTGCAAACAATCTGGCAAACCCATTGATAGATCATAGGATACAGTTAGCTGGCAGTCTATGTTGCACATGACCGAGTGTGATTAATTTCCGATATAATCTATAGGTTTGTGTTTTGACAATAAAGTATTTTCACACGGAGGCAATTTGGCTAATCCGATGAGCTGACACCTGCATTCTGTAATAAACATGTAACTTGAATAACATTGTATTTATTGTATGTTTGCTTGTTAATCGTATGTTTTACTTCTCATTTAGTGAAATACTAGACACGCATTCTTATAATGATAACTGTTTAAAAACTGATCAATAATACAAACAAATATTGGAGCCCAGTTTTATTATTCTTGACTATGTTTGGGTTTAGTCCAAGAGATATAACTATTCATAACCATCAATATCATGTTTATTCCTTTACAAATGAACCTTTGTTATTTTCTCCTGGCATATTATTGTTATTGGTTACTTATTTAAATTGGTCGTCAGTAAATTGGTTTTCTGTGGGAAGGCCCAAACAAATAAGATATTAAGAGCCCTTTACCCATACCTACGACAGATAAGCTAACGCTCTTGTTGTAGTGAATGTTATCAAAGGAAACGTGTACCGTAAAAATACCAATAACAACTTATAAACTGAGGCACTAAATTGGAGTATATTGTCTGGCACTGCCACATCGTATTCTTCATTGGACTGTCCAGCCACTCCCTTGACATCCGTGTTGATTGCCAGTAACAAGTCACGTGCGTTCACTGCCTCCTTGAAATCACACATACAGTATATATATATATATATATATATATATATATATATATATATATATATATATATATATATATATTGGTTAAATCACAGCACTGACTTGATAACAAGTTGTACCTTGAACTCAATTAAACGATGAACCAATGCGACTTACTTAACCCCATGTTGTTGTTGTTGTAATTATGTTATTGTTAACAAAGAAAAAATGTCTTAAAAAGAGGTGTATGAGGTGTGATATCCGTCCACTGTGAAGTTAAGCGAGGTCAGTTCACACCAAGGGTCTCGATGCAGGACGTTCAAGACCTAATTGATGTCCCGTTGTGAGAGGCCACTAATTACCACATCTTAGAAAGAGTACCCTGGGTGCATTCACGTTTAGTAATGAGTTTAGGCCTCCTCTATCAACATCTATTTGGTGGCGATCATGTCCGTGCTTCGTAAGCGGGAAACAGGTATCGACATATCCATGTTTAAGGAGATCAAGGGGTTTGGCAGTGGTGTTGAATCACTCAAGTCATACTTTTATGAGCCACTGACCGAGACAACCATTCCTAACCTCTTGGTGAAGACAGAGTTCCTGGAAGCCATGCTTCGGCTGGCAGGATTTCAGAATTGCCCGCTCTGCAGGTGGACTTGCTCCGTTTTGAGGTGTTGGATGGGGGCGTGGTCAACCTTGGCTTGGTCCATGACTTTATATGTAAGAACCAGGCTGATGACGAGCGCGACAGGACCTTCAACATCCTATCTATCTTCACTACGATTGATCACACTCCTCTATGCATGTACGTGGAGTGAACTCGGTCTTTACGCCAGGGGAGATGCAGGCTAGTCTGCCTCACTCCCAAACGATTGTCAAGGAGATAGAGAAGAGCTAGTTTGAGGCACCATTCTGGTGATGGACATAATGGCGGGATGTTATTGGAAGTCTGGTATGCTGTTCACTTACCGCTACTTACCCCACATATCTACTAAGAACCTAGCAGGTGTCACGAGATTGGTCTTTGTCCAGCAGCGCGTCTCTGCAGGGGTTTCCCGCCACCGGGCTATGATTTTCCCTCTTAAAGTGTCTTATTACTAATAAACTTTGCATCAAACTTTATTTGTCTTGTTTGATCCGTTAGTTTGCAATCCTTATGGTCATTTACCTTTTTTTACCCTCGATAGCCAAGGCGATAGATCATACCCATACGTTTAAGGAGAGCATTCTAACTTCAGGTAATAATGTTATATTTTTGTTATATTACGTCTGTATGTGACCTCTCTCTGACCTACGATGTGGTCCACCTTCCTTTTCTTGGGATGTATAACTCTTCCTCGCTTGGCTTGCTCGAGGTACTATAATCTAGCTTCTCATGAAGAACTCTTACAATGTTTTTACCTTTTATTACAAATACATTTAAAGCATAATCACAGTCATTTTATCATCACATTCAAGCTTAACCCTTTATTCCTTACTCTATATTACATACCCTTACCCCCAATACTATCTATGCCTATTATACGATACCCATGTGGTTACCTCTACTGGAGAAGATCCCGGCCTTGCTGCCGCTGCCTGTTAAGGTTAGGCTGTTGGTATTTTCATCTTCCTGTCCGAAACTAACTGAACTCTCCCATGCTCTGCAGGCCCTTAAGAACCTGATGGAAGGATCTTAACCCATCCAATCGTAGAAGTCCATCCTAGGTCCACCCCCTTCATCAATCGCCTTTTTGAACAACAAACTCATTCAGTTAATTGCTCTGGTCCGCTGTTGTCTACTAAATCCTTCACCCGATACCCGCTCATGACTACTTTCGTATAGCATTTCTCCTTTTCCCTGGCACAACAGCTCCCCTCAGCTACTGTTACCCGACAGAAACTTGTCCTGTCATTTTTCATTAATCTCCCCCCTTGTTCAATTGTCCCGTAAACCCTTTTATATAATTATTCTGTCTGAACTAACTATCTTTGAGCCATCCTATAACTTATATTCTCGTCCTCGAATATTTCCCACATAACAATAACGTGTTGCCGGTTGCTAGCTGTGGCTCTTTTGAGGGAGGAGTACACTTCCTTTCCTTACTAGTTGCCAATGCCCTTTCAATTGGGGCAAGTTACCCCTCGCAGCCCTCCTTCTTCAGTGGCATTCTGGCTACTTTGAGTTATCAACAGGAGTATGTAAATAACAGTACGTTTTGGAGTAAACGTCATTATTTATACTCTTTATATCACCCCTCCTGCGAGTATGAGAGCTATCAAGGCTCTAGGAGGAAGGAATGATGTCGTCATGCTATGGCACCTAGTAGCTGGTCGAGTGATAATTAAGAGGTAAATAATTGGCTCAGTGAGTTATCAATGGTGAGTATAAATAATGATGTTTACTCAAAAACGCACTATATTTACACTCGATCACAGTATGAAGCATGTAACCTGGTAATGGTCACAATAATAACTGTAATGATGATTCAACAACTGTGATCGTGTATGTTGATATCTTTCTTTAATAATAATATTATATTTAGTCATTCGATTGGACAATTCTTATTTATGAATCTATCATTTTATTGGCGTATAGACATAAGGCTTTCATACTTCACTTCTTTGACTTGACATTATATCTAAATGATGAAAGTAGAACTAGAAGCTAGAATATTCCTTGGTATAAATAAACTAAAACACGTTAATTTTGTTAACAAATATTTACATAAGGGTAATGTTTTTCAGTGCAACAGTGCTAAAGTGCATAATAAAAAAAACACCTACATTGTATCTTGACGATGAAGATACAGCTTGGTGCAGCATTCCCTGCAGCATCCTTGGCCTCCAGTCTCACCAGGGTGCTGCCTTCTCTAAACACACCACCGTCGACTTTGTAATTGGAACTTGTTGGAATAATGTGTTCTCCTGAATTGTCGGTTACTGTTATGGCTGGCCACTTCACCTCGGTCAAGGTAGAGTCTGGATTCTTCGTCTGGATTATAGTCTGAGTTGGACAATTATTGAAGGTAGGGGATTCAGTATCTGAAACAAATTGGATAAGTTAAGTAAGTGTAGAAGGAAATATATGTATGCTGTTTATACAATATGAGATGAATTTTCTCAATGCCTGTTATATGCTATACGTTAGAGAATGTTCTCAGTTTGGGAACAAATGTTTAATTTCTGCAGTTTCGTTACACAGTGAAAATATCAAATAGGGCATGTTATGTTAACAATGGTATGATTGTAACAGCTGTAGATTTTCTGTATAGTTATATGTTTTAACATGTTATTTACGGTATTTTATTTCAAGCTTCAGAGAGTGTATGTTTGGGTCTTATGTTCAAGCAGGCTATGCTACTTATTACTGTCAAGAAAAATAGCCTCTGCTTCGTACTGATCATATTATATAACTTAAGTTTTCTTTCTATCTTGCATGCTCTTTTCAAACACACTGCTTGCAACTCTGCACTGCACAACACAGACAGGACTGAAGTAATAGTTCTCAGGTTTGTTAGTTATATTATTTATAACATATCATCTTAAATAGTTATCTCAATAATGCCTTAACTTAATGTTAAACCTTGGTGTCTAAATGATTATATTTTATTTATATTTCATAAGCTTAAAGTAATCTAGCTAAACCTAAAGTATCATCTACGTAGCAAGGTGTGTAGGGTGTTCGATCTGATTTTAATTTTCATTGGCATTTTTTATGTGTAGCGTCCTGAAAAGTTCCTGTTTATTCGGTGGTCAAGAGTTAATATAAAAGGACAGTTAGGCACTGAATTGGACACTATTTGAGTCCATCATTATCACCTCATCGGTACAACTAAGTAATCAACAGGATGATGGCTTTGGTGGATATAGACAGGTTTAGCTATCAACATATGATGACCATATCAAATTCCTTCTGTATGTCCAACTGTGTTTGTTCGTCAAAGGGTGTTTAAATAATATTATACTTAGATGATGGTGGTTTAGCCAGGGTTTATTCGTAGATACCGCCCACATGTCTGGATGGGCTTGACCAAAAATTTCCAGAATAGAATAGCTTATAATGGTTTTTCGTAACATAAGTGTAGATGCGTCGATTGTTATATTCTGTCAATTACATTAGAGTTTATCATGAGACAGATAAGTCTTTCACTACATCAAACATGACATCTAGAAGCATGTTAAATTATATAAAGCAACAGTATGAATAAGCAATTTGTGCTAATAAATAATGTTTTATATATTGCATAAAGAATATATCTCATTTAAAAATGTAACCAAATCTCATATTAAGCTGAATCTTATTTTTTATATGTGAATATAAGTATCGTTATTGCCTCTACCACTCTTTCAACTTGATTGAACAACAAATAAGACATGAAAGCAATTGTATTGATTCACAGATTCAGTACTTCAAAAATAAAGTATCATTATTCTTCACGTTAAAAGAAAAAATAAACATAGTTTTCATTACTCAGGCAGACTGGGTCAAGATAAGTCATTAGAGAACGTCTTTGGTTGATAAGTATTTGCACGAATTAACCCACCTTCACACTCCATCATCAGATTTGTCCATGTCTTTTGGTTTGTGCACATTGTCATCTGTCCTCTCATCGACCGGTAGCCATTTTCCTTGTCACAGATCAACCAGCAAATGCTGCCCGCGTTCGACTTGTCTGTGCACGAGAACTTGGTAGCATGCTGGGGTAGAGTTATCGTCTTGCACTCTTTCTCTGTAACAATAATCTCAAACATTTGAAAAGTCAACTATGACAAGGTGATCATAGTGCGATGAAACATATGTAGTCTGAGATAATAGACACACTTTATACTTTTCTGTCACTGGAGAGTTATGGCAATTATTATTTGTTCGGCATTCATGATAAAAGTGAGTTTGCAAATATTAGATTCTCAATTGTGTTGAGTCTCAGAAATTCAAGAATTAGGTTATTCATTATTAGCTAATGACATCTTCGCATGTATGATTCGCAATATCATATATGGTCATCATTGAACATAAAAAAGACAAATTTACAGAGCACCATATAGGCATATAATTGTATGTTGTAACGACTGACGATTTGATTAATGAATGGTTGTAAATGTCTCTTTACTTTAGAATAGTTGAATAATTGCAGGTTGAACACTGACTGACTTCAAACATTACTACAATGATAGGTTGTCATATAATATAATAATAGTTCATTTATATAGTGCATGACTCCATAAACAGTTCATGCTCTAAGCGCATAAGTACTAGGCATTCAAAAGCATTGTCAAAAGAAGTTACGAGATTCAAAACGAAATGTTGGCTCCAGGATCGCAAAGGGATGGTGTGTCAAATGGCTTTATTGCAACAACGATTTTCATAAATGAATCATGGCAGTGGACACCAATAATACATCCTATATAGATGGATATTACAGACCACTCAGACCGGGAGCTTTTGCAGGTGCACAAAAGTTTTATACATCATTGAAAGTATGAAATCCTAGTCTGAAACTACATTGTGTCACCAAATCTCAGTCAGCTTACAAAGGAAACACTACCGAAGAGAAAATATTGAAGGAATCAAGTCTTAACAAGCAGTGTCAACATTCAGGCTGATGCCGATTTGTGTGATCCAATAGCTCTAATGATGGACTGAAGTTCCTTCTCATAGTTCTAGGTTCGTATGGATAGAACCAATAAATGACAAATCTTGAGACAGTGCAAGTACATCTTTAATTCCATGAAAGATAGACCACCTTTTATCTTTAGATATCAACTATAATCATCGTCCACATCAAAGCTTGACAGGAATAGCTCCAGCCACTATCAACACACAACATGAACTGAAGTATGGATGGACATATATCTCAATGATAGAAACCGTAGTTCAACAAATAAAGAAGTCCATGATCAATGGGTACTGAAGAAGTATAGATTGAAAAGTGGACCATATGTAGGAGTGTCATTATCTTACCATAAGTTTGAAATTGGATACGAATCAAAGTGGATTACAGAAGAGTTCAAAATTAAATCATGAAAACTGAGAGCGGATGTTCCAACATACTGGTTGGAAGATTTACAGTCAGATCCTATAAACGAAAACTGAGAGCGGGTGTTCGAACATACTGGTTGGAAGATTTACAGTCAGATCCTATAAACGAAACTGAACTTCAAACATTTCCTCATGACCCAAATGACACAGTGTGGCATTTAGAACACATTCTAAAAAAGAGATCTATCGTTGGTAAGAACCGTAAAGTGAAACAAGTTCTAGTAAAATGGGAAGGTTTTCCAAATATATTCAATCAGAAGATTACTGTAACGAGGTTACATCACAACAGAATGAACAACATAAACAACAACAATTTGGCGTGGATCATAGCAAATAGTGACAATTCAAAAAGTTATTTTCCTTACAATGAACCTCATTCGTTTTTTTATTCATTTGAATCACCCTTTATTTCTTGAAGGGTATAGGACAATTTCTTTGAGAGAGTTTGATACTACCAGGAAACCAAAAAAATCTACATCAACATGAAAGAAGAAGGAACGAAATGCAATGTCTGATATATGCTGCACATTTATTGTTCTTTATGTGAACCCCTTATTGTAGATGAAGAAAGACGCCCCCTATTGAGGAGAGTATGCCTTGGCAGCAGAGTCACAATTTATTGAACCTCATGATATACCAATGAGGATTACTAATGGAACAATGCATCGTATCGATATCTATATAACATATAGATAGAGAATACTACACGAGGTCTCATTAGAAACGAATTATAAGAAACGAGTGTCCTTCCGTCGAGACTGTTGGCCTAGTGACTAGCGACAGCTGACGTTGTTTATTTGTGATGGGATGTCATTAGATATTAAAATTTCCAAGTTTTATATACAATCTACTGAAAGAATGAAGCAACAGTGCCAAGTTTTGAGGTTTGGATGAACAACAACAACCGACGCGTTATGACTGTAATCGTGGACAGTGACGTTGTTGACTCGCGATCGGCATGATGTCAACATCGAAGGGCAAGGTCAACGTGAGTGAAAATGTTTGACTTTGACTAGTATCATTGCAAGTACCATTGCAAGCTGTTCATTACGTTCTTGGTGATGGTTACATGATGTTTGCATTTGACATTCACCGCATTGGAAACCTTTTGACACCGACAATGAATGTGAGATATGGCCGGATTTCCATACAACCCTTGAGCTGTATGTAAATACGGTGCGTTTGCCAATACAGCTATTCGCGATATCAATGGTGCATACTGGCCAAATATGGAACATTCTAAAAGCATTTACAATCTTTGTTGAGGCATATATCTAGCATATAAAGTTGTGAACATGAAATGTTACGTGTTTAATTTTAATTCAAAAGTAGTTCCGTTTCAACTTGACCCTGACTGAGAGGTCATTGGTTATCCAATCAGATCGTTGGAATGCGGGGTCACTTCGTTACGACACAGGTCAACGTGATACGACACACGTGTGACGTACGAGAATATTATGTCATTAGTTGTACGTTCACCACGTGTGTAATAAAGAAGGCGATTTGGCCACATTTCTCAAAGGAGTGTTGTATGTGACTCTACAATTGCGACATTATCCATACATGTTGTGAGCTGTTGTGATGGATGCTGATAATCTACTTTATGTGCCAGAGTCGAGGGTATGGATAAAATATTCCAGCGATATTGGCCAAAAAAAACTTAAATCAGGTGGTGGTATTGTTACCAACAACAGTGTTGGTGGTGTCAGCACATTTTCCAATTTAATGTCTTGATATCTGATGATGCAATCCAAACCATGTGATATGCGCTCTCAAGCATTGCTATCATTTTTCACCACAACAGATCATACAAAACTTGTTAGTCCTTGTGTAGACACTGTAGAACTGTAGAAGTCTGAAATAGTACGGAACCCCCAAGCAGTGTCGACAGTCACATTACCAAAATCAACAACATCTTCATTTCAAAGAGAAATGAAAGGACTAAAAAGCACAAAGAGACAGTGGACAGAAGTGGGGCAATGCATTGAAATCATTGTCGAGGAGAGGAAGAAAAGGAGACAGTTCTAAGAAGAATAAAAAGAAGAAAAACAAAGGAAATCAACTGTCAACTGAAGCTGTATTGTATACTTGTGTGGCTATCACCAGTGGCAAGGAAGCGGAATGCCTTTGCTAGTTTTAGCCCAACCTCAAGTGGTTCTCTCACGAAAGTCTTTTTCTTCTCTACATGAGGAGTTAACTTATCAACCATATCTTGGAATAACTCTAGGGTTATAGGCCTTACGGAGAACTATTTTGCAGTCTGGGCGATCTTCACGGTGAAGTTCAGTGAGTAACTGTTCAAAGTGTCCGTAAGAGTGTCTTCTGGTCAATGATTCACAAACCAACTTTGTTCTTGCTTTCCTCTTACGAGGTGGGGGTCCAACGTCTTCTTGCTTCCTGAAGTATTTCTTCTTCTCCAAGAAGTAGAAATGCAGCCACTGTCAGATACATGAGTCTTTTCCTCTCTTGAATAATGGCGATATCTTGTGAGTTAATCATGGTGTTCACTTTGTGAAAGTAGAGGATGAACTGATTTAAGATGGGGTACTGCCTTTAAAGATACGTCCAATGCGGGCAGTACCGTACACCAAGCGTGACTGAAAAAGGTCACGATCTTGACAAGCATGCGTGATTTAGTCGTGCCTGTGCGTGCATTTGAGCATACTCCGTACAAAAACACAACTTTATCGGACCACATAAACAGCATATTCGTGCACAGAATGCAACATAGTCGTGGTTGTGCGCGAATTATGCGTACAATGCAGGGTAAATTCGTGGCACTTCGTGTGCAATTTTGCGCGTAAAATGCACAACATATACGTGAGGTATACGCGAATAATGCGTAAACGAAGGTGTTCGCATTGTTATGTAAACAAATTATATAAACAAGGCTTCACGCATTGGTACGCACTGAGGTCTTGAAATGCGGATGGAAAATTCATGCAAGTGGAAACGCACCTATAGAAGTCATTATATTTGTAGTGAAGATTTCACTTGTGAAACGCATTTCAACAAATGTAAGCTCTGATTGTTTTTATTTTGTTTCCTGATGTATTTCTTTGAAAGCTTTCAGAACAGTTTCTTGTCGTCTTTTTATTCTAAAGGTAGTATGTAGGTATATACCGAAACGAGTCCTTGCAAAACGAACATGACACCGTTATCATATCAATATTTATACCCCGGAGCACCCAGGGCAGGGCTATAATATCTTAATACATATGTCATAAAATGTTTCTTTTAAAAAGAGATGAGATGATGACGGCGTCTTATTCGATTTGCAAGGAATCGTTTCTGTATATGTCCATCAATGCAAACAGATCTCATGCTCGAATGGACGCCTTCCTACAGAAATCAAAGACTTTAGATTTGTTTCAACATTAGTTGACATAGACATTTTGAATAAAATGTTGATCTAAGCTTCATCACTCGTCTGCTTTATTTGAATAGCCTGTGACAGTGGTATACATAACATTTCGTAAATCAAAACCATGTGAGTGATGCTACTTGACATCCACCCTATGAGATGATGACATCATCAATTGATAAAATTCCGCCAAAGACAGGTGCAT
The DNA here is from genome assembly GCA_936450465.1 of Gibbula magus. Lineage (NCBI taxonomy): Eukaryota > Metazoa > Mollusca > Gastropoda > Trochida > Trochidae > Gibbula > Gibbula magus. The sequence goes on along the minus strand of OW388297.1, from coordinate 74,936,100 downwards.
ATATCACGTTTGCTTCCAAGATTGGTTACAACATTTATTAATGACTTAAATATTGGTATTGCAGAAATATTGATTTAACATTTACAGTAAGGCGACCCGATTTTATTATTGAAACCCGAGATTCCATAACTGACCAACATAAATAACATAAGTGAGAAGTTCAAATTCTATCAAAAACCTATTTTTATACTTTAACTAAGATATTGACGAAAATTCCAACTTTCTACCCTGCAACGTACGTGAGATACAGACACCCTTGCCCATGGGTAGGCCCATGGGAAAATTCGCCCATGGGCCGGCCCATGGGCGAGAGGCTGTTCAAATTTGTGTTACACAAACATTAGTTTCTAATTTTTAAAAATGGGTCTAGCAGTAACATATTTTAGGTATTTATGAACTTATGAACTATTTATGAAGGAATTTCCCATGGGATAGATTTCCCATGGGCCAATGTTGACTTTGGCAAACATATAATGTTTGTGAAATGTTGACTTTGAAAAAAAAATGTTTGTGAAATGTTGACTTTGGAAAAAATAGAATGTTTGTGAAATGTTGACTTTGGAAAAAATAGAATGTTTGTGAAATGTTGACTTTTGAAACATTTACTTTTAAAATGTTTATTGATTTTGGTGTAAGTGTTACTTTGATAAAATATGGACTTTGGTGACATGTTGATTTTATACATATTTTGAGTTATATGAATGGTTGACTTATGAAATATTCATTTTAGTGAAATGTTGTGTAGTTTAAGTTTAACTTATATAAAATCTTAACTTTGGTGACATGTTGACTTTGAAAAAGATATTTTGAATTTAGTGAAATGTTGACTTTAATCACATATTTACTTTGATGAAATGTTGACTTTTATAAAAGATATTTTGAGTTAAGCGAATTGTTGACTTATGTTGACTTTGGAAATATGTATTGATTTTGGCGAAGTTTGCTTATATCATGAAATATTAATATTTCTATTTTATTGACTTTGTTTAAGTTTGAAATGTTGACTTTTATAATAGTTTATTTATTCATGGTTTGACTGACCCTTCACACAAGAAATACCTACAACGGGTTGTTAGTCAACGGTATGTGCATAGATTAACATAATTGAATACACATGAGTGTCAATGACGCGCTAATAATACGCTAGTAAAGTAAATATATGTATAAACGTTTATATCAAGTAAACACACATTGTGTTAAAGGTACATCCATTGTGTTGTTGGGGTCAAATACGCCAAACGTTACAAATGGTCCTACTTTATCGAGAAGTACCTTACCTGTTACCGAAAACTATTATTTTGATAATACTCGACTTAGTATATTGACGATATGAAGGTAAAAGTATCGTTTTCTGATCGAAAACCGGACAATGCACCGCTTGTGGCGCGCGCCAATAAGTAGAAAGGTAATTTTGGAATCTTATTTTAACCAGACAAATAAAAAATTGGTTTGAAAATGTTTAATAGGTCATATAACTACTGTGCATGTAAATAGGACGTGCATTTTCGGTTTCTGCACATGCATAATGATGTTACTCGATTTTAATTGGAAACTAGTAACTATGATATATTTGGCGATTGGGGATGAATATGCAAGCTGAGTTAATTTGTTTGTATTGTAAACAGCACATATGGTGAATTGGAACGTATTAAAGCAAAATAAAATTTTATGAAACACAATTGATGCTCCTTTATGTGTAATTCAGCGTCGTGTAAAGTACTTACACAATAAAAAAGAACAATTTTTATTTGTAATTGTAATTCACTCTCATTTCTAATGAAATAGCACAATCTGCTAGCCGTGCACTTGGAGTAATTATATAAATAGAAACTTTTAGGGGTATGCCTTTTGGTGTTTTCCTGCTTTTCCTGAGGTAATTATGCTTTGGCACTTTCTTACCTCGAAATCGAGTGTAAAAATGACATTACAATCTTATGCTTATGTTATTTTACTTTCTGGTTATTGATGTCATATTTATTGTGAAACAATGATGTGATAAAAGGTTTCATACAATGTGTACATGCATCTGCATGACTAAGTCTTTTGTTTAATGTAAGGAACGAAGTATATGTACCGTTAAAACAATATTCTGTAATCGCCGAATCTTGACTTGTATCGAGCACCTTCATTGTTCAAACAAGTTTTGTAAAGAACGCGTTCCCGGGCCATAAACTATGCGTAGAATGAAGACATCTTTGATGGGTATTCTAGAAGAAGAATGTAGAATGTAGAATGTAGAATGTAGAATGTAGAATTTGTTTTGATTGTGGCGTAGGCGATAGGTGTAGGCGATACGAGGACATACCATATCAGTAAAAGCTACTATTGAGTAGGATGCCCTATTTCACTGTTCCATTTCAGTCATGGGTGTTACGTTAATTAATGCGATGATTCTGGAGAATGGGAGATATGAACCTTCTGTATTTTTCTGCATATAATTCTGTTGGCACTATGATAATTTCGATGACTAATAAAACTACAATTGGTCGATCTATTAGTCAAATCCTACACTTTAGGCCCAGATCGCGATGCTGTTCTCAATTCAAGTTTGCATGTAGGGATATTTATTTGCATTACTGAGACTCCTGTAAGTACCTCGGCTTTTAGTTTGATGAACACCTCGATTTTAAATTAGCTATAAATCAACTGGCAAAATCGGCCGGTAGAGCTCTGAGTGCTCTCTGTACTAAGTTTTGTGATGCAGGTGGAATGGCATATGATGTGTTTACAGCCCTGTACAACTCATCAGTACAACCTATTCTCAGCTACGGAGTGGCAATATGGGGGCTTCATGAACATAAAGTAAGTAATACTGTTCAAAATCGAGCCTGTCTGTTTTGTCTTGGAGCTAACAGTAAATCTTCAAATATCGCCACTAGAGGTGATATGGGTTGCATCTCGTGTTTTACCAAACAACGCCTGGAAGTATACAGGATGTGGATGAGAGTACGTCATATGTCAGAATCAAGACTCCCGCACGAAGTACACAAGTGGTCACTCAACCGGAACAGCACATGGGAACATAGAGTTAAGAAACTAAGTAAGTCGTTAGATCTTGAGGGATACTTACTTTTAGACAAATCTTCTATTCCAGTTTTACGACAGAAATTGAATATTTTAGACGAGTAGAAGTGGTTTACTGAGCTATGGAACGATAAAGGCAATGCAATCAACGGAAACAAACTAAGGACATATCGCATATATAAGAAGGATTTAAGCCCTGAACCTTATGTCATCAACACATTGTCTAGACACCACCCGTCCTTCATACGACTGAGAGCCTGCAGTTCGCCTCTGTGTATAGAGACTTGAAGATTCTCTTAGCCGCCTACCCCAGTTCAAGACAGATTGTGCCCTCTATGTCCCAGGGATATTGAGGATGAAGCACATTTTATCATCACCTGCCCCCTCTACTCAGATATTATGTAGAACGTTTTAAAAGCTGCAATGGATAAGGATACCTCTTTTACGCAGAAAAGCGTAGAATTTCACAATGACTCTTACAGTGGTACTTTGAGCAATGGTCAGTATTTAAAATAACACCAATGATAATGTTTGCAGTTTTATAATCACCCATTGAAAGAGGTCGGGGTTGGGGAGTCCAAGTGGAAATGATTACTGCAAATGCAATACACACAGCGGCTTCTGATGTGTGAAGTTGAATTTGGCCGGAATCCATCGAATGTTCAAAACTTGACTGTGCTGACCAGGCGACTCACGCTTGTGCTCCTGGTTGAATCAGAGAGTGACAGAGATGATATGTGCTCTGTTCTGGTGTCAACGTTGCATTTATTATTATAAACGCTGTTGGAATGTCACGGTTTGTTAATTAACAGAATGAGGCGGTACAGCTACTAATATAATTGCAGGCACTCTCTTCTTCCTTTACTTAGCCCAACTGATAAAACAATTTACTTAATGCAAAATGATAAGCTCGGTAAATCTTTAGCCGCTACTATTAGTAAAATGTTTCAACTTCGTCGTAACACAAAACTGTAAAATATGTTAGTATTTGTATCTTCATTAGAAACGAATTATAAGAAACGAGTGTCCTTCCGTCGAGACTATTGGCCTAGTGACTAGCGACAGCTGACGTTATTTATTTGTGATGGGATGTCATTAGATATTACAATTTCCAAGTTTTATATACAATCTACTGAAAGAATGAAGCAACAGTGCCAAGATTTGAGGTTTGGATGAACAACAACAACCGACGCGTTATGACTGTAATCGTGGACAGTGACGTTGTTGACTGGCGATCGGCATGATGTCAACATCGAAGGGCAAGGTCAACGTGAGTGAAAATGTTTTACTTTGACTAGTATCATTGCAAGTACCATTGCAAGCTGTTCATTACGTTCTTGGTGATGGTTACATGATGTTTGCATTTGACATTCACCGCATTGGAAACCTTTTGACACCGACAATGAATGTGAGATATGTCCGGATTTCCATTCAACCCTTGAGCTGTATGTAAATACGGTGCGTTTGCCAATACAGCTATTCGCGATATCAATGGTGCATACTGGCCAAATATGGAACATTCTAAAAGCATTTACAATCTTTGTTGAGGCATATATCTAGCATATAAAGTTGTGAACATGAAATGTTACGTGTTTGTTTTTAATTCAAAAGTAGTTCCGTTTCAACTTGACCCTAACTGAGAGGTCATTGGTTATCCAATCAGATCGTTGGAATGCGGGGTCACTTCGTTACGACACAGGTCAACGTGATACGACACACGTGTGACGTACGAGAATATTATGTCATTAGTTGTACGTACACAACGTGTGTAATAAAGAAGGCAATTTGGCGACATTTCTCATAGGAGTGTTGGATGTGACTCTACAATTGCGACATTATCCATACATGTTGTGAGCTGTTGTGATGGATGCTGATAATCTACTTTATGTGCCAGAGTCGAGGGTATGGATAAAATATTCCAGCGATATTGGCCAAGGAAAACTTAAATCAGGTGGTGGTATTGTTACCAACAACAGTGTTGGTGGTGTCAGCACATTTAATGTCTTGATATCTGATGATGCAATCCAAACCATGTGATATGCGCTCTCAAGCATTGCTATCATCTTTCACCACAACAGATGATACAAAACTTGTTAGTCCTTGTGTAGACACTGTAGAACTGTAGAAGTCTGAAATAGTACGGAACCCCCAAGCAGTGTCGACAGTCACATTACCAAAATCAACAACATCTACATTTCAAAGAGAAATGAAAGGACTAAAAAGCACAAAGAAACAGTGGACAGAAGTGGGGCAATGCATTGAAATCATTGTCGAGGAGAGGAAGAAAAGGAGACAGTTCTAAGAAGAATAAAAAGAAGAAAAACAAAGGAAATCAACTGTCAACTAAAGCTGTATTGTAGACTTGTGTGGCTATCACCAGTGGCAAGGAAGCGGAATGCCTTTGCTAGTTTTAGCCCAACCTCAAGTGGTTCTCTCACGAAAGTCTTTTTCTTCTCTACATGAGGATTTAACTTATCAACCATATCTTGGAATAACTCTAGGGTTATAGGCCTTACGGAGAACTACATGTATTTTGCAGTCCTGGCGATCTTCACAGTGAAGTTCAGTGAGTAACTGTTCAAAGTGTCCGTAAGAGTGTCTTCTGGTCAATGATTCACAAACCAACTTTGTTCATGCTTTCCTCTTACGAGGTGGGGGTCCAACGTCTTCTTGCTTCCTGAAGTATTTCTTCTTCTCCAAGAAGTAGAAGTGCAGCCACTGTCAGATACATGAGTCTTTTCCTCTCTTGAATAATGGCGATATCTTGTGAGTTAATCATGGTGTTCACTTTGTGAAAGTAGAGGATGAACTGATTTAAGATGGGGTACTGCCTTCAAAGATACGTCCAATGTGGGCAGTACCGTACACCAAGCGTGACTGAAAAAGGTCACGATCTTGACAAGCATGCGTGATTTAGTCGTGCCTGTGCGTGCATTTCAGCATACTCCGTACCAAAACACAACTTTATCGGACCACATACACAGCATATTCGTGCACAGAATGCAACATAGTCGTGGTTGTGCGCGAATTATGCGTGCAATGCAGGGTCAATTCGTGGCACAACATATACGTGAGGTATTCGCGAATAATGCGTAAACAAAGGTGTTCGCATTGTTATGTAAACAAATTATATAAACAAGGCTTCACGCATTGGTACGCACTGAGGTCTTGAAATGCGGATGGAAAATTCATGCAAGTGTAAACGCACCTATAGAAGTCATTATATTTGTAGTGAAGATTTCACTTGTGAAACGCATTTCAACAAATGTAAGCTCTGATTGTTTTTATTTTGTTTCCTGATGTATTTCTTTGAAAGCTTTCAGAACAGTTTCTTGTCGTCTTTTTATTCTAAAGGTAGTATGTAGGTATATACCGAAACGAGTCCTTGCAAAACGAACATGACACCGTTATCATATCAATATTTATACCCCGGAGCACCCAGGGCAGGGCTATAATATCATTATACATATGTCATAAAATTGTTTCTTTTAAAAAGAGATGAGATGATGACGTCGTCTTATTCGATTTGCAAGGAATCGTTTCTGTATATGTCCATAAATGCAAACAGATCTCATGCTCGAATGGACGCCTTCCTACAGAAATCAAAGACTTTAGATTTGTTTCAACATTAGTTGACATAGACATTTTGAATAAAATGTTGATCTAAGCTACATCACTCGTCTGCTTTATTTGAATAGCCTGTGACAGTGGTATACATAACATTTCGTAAATCAAAACCATGTGAGTGATGCTACTTGACATCCACCCTATGAGATGATGACATCATCAATTGATAAAATTCCGCCAAAGACAGGTGCATATATCACGTTTGCTTCCAAGATTGGTTACAACATTTATTAATGACTTAAATATTGGTATTGCGATAGGCTGATCAAATTTGTGTTACACAAACATTAGTTTCTAACTTTTAATAATGGGTCTAGCAGTAACATATTTTAGGTATTTATGAACTCCCCTCATGTAAAGGAATTTTTTTTTCCATGGGCCGGGTTTCCCATTGGCCAGGTTGCCCATGGGCCGGATTTCCCATGGGCCAATGTTGACTTTGGCAAGCATATAATGTTTGTGAAATGTTGACTTTGAAAAAAAAAATGTTTGTGAAATGTTGACCTTGGAAAAAATAGAATGTTTGCGAAATGTTGACTTTTGAAACATTGACTTTTAAAATATTTATTGATTTTGGTGGAAGTGTTACTTTGATAAAATATGGACTTTGGTGACATGTTGATTTTAATACATATTTTGAGTTATATGAATGGTTGACTTATGAAATATTCATTTTAGTGAAATGTTGTGAAGTTTAAGTTTAACTTATAAAAAATCTTAACTTTGGTGACATGTTGACTTTGAAAAATATACTTTGAATTTAGTGAAATGTTGACTTTAATCACATATTGACTTTGATGAAATGTTGACTTTTATAAAATATATTTTGAGTTGTTGACTTATGTTGACTTTGGAAATATGTATTGACTTTGGCGAAGTTTGCTTATATCATGAAATATTAATATTTCTATTTTATTGACTTTGGTTTAGTTTGAAATGTTGACTTTTATAATAGTTTATTAATTTATGGTTTGACTGACCCTTCACACAAGAAATACCTACAACGGGTTGTTAGTCAACGGTATGTGCATCAATTAACATAATTGAATACACATGAGTGTCAATGACACGCTAATAATACGCTAGTAAAGTAAATATATGTATAAACGTTCATATCAAGTAAACACACATTGTGTTAAGTGTAATTCAGCGTCGTGTAAAGTACTTACACAATAAAGAAGAACAATTTTTATTTGTAATTGTAATTCACTTTCATTTCTAATGAAATAGCAAAATCTGCTAGCCGTGCACTTGGAATAATTATATAAATAGAAACTTTAGGGGTATGCCTTTTGGTGTTTTCCTGCTTTTCCTGAGTTAATTATGCTTTGGCACTTTCTTACCTCGAAATCGAGTGTAAAAATGACATTACAATCTTATGTTTATGTTATTTTACTTTCTGGTTATTGATGTCATATTTATTGTGAAACAAGGATGTGATAAAAGTTTTCATTCAATGTGTACATGCATCTGCATGACTAAGTCTTTTGTTTAATGTAAGGAACGAAGTATATGTACCGTTAAAACAATATCTGTAATCGCCGAATCTTGACTTGTATCGAGCACCTTCATTGTTCAAACAAGTTTTGTAAAGAACGCGTTCCCGGGCCATAAACTATGCGTAGAATGTAGACATCTTTGATGGGCATTCTAGAAGAAGAATGTAGAATGTAGAATGTAGAATGTAGAATGTAGAATTTGTTTTGATTGTGGCGTAGGCGATAGGTGTAGGCGATACGAGGACATACCATATCAGTAAAAGCTACTATTGAGTAGGATGCCCTATTTCACTGTTCCATTTCAGTCATGGATGTTACGTTAATTAATGCGATGATTCTGGAGAATGGGAGATATGAACCTTCTGTATTTTTCTGCATGTGTTTCTGTTGGCACTATGATAATTTCGATGACTAATACAACTACAATTGGTCGATCTATTAGTCAAATCCTACACTTTAGGCCCAGATCGCGATGCTGTTCTCAATTCAAGTTTGCATGTTGGGATATTTATTTGCATTACTGAGACCCCTATAAGTACCTCGGCTTTTGGTTTGATGAACACCTCGATTTTAAATTAGCCATAAAGCAACTGGCAAAATCGGCCGGTAGAGCTCTGAGTGCTCTCTGTACTAAGTTTTGTGATGCAGGTGGAATGGCATATGATTTTACAGCCCTGTACAACTCATCAGTACAACCTATTCTCAGCTACGGAGCGGCAATATGGGGGCTTCATGAACATAAAGTAATTAATACTGTTCAGAATCGAGCCTGTCGGTTTTTTCTTGGAGCTAACAGTAAATCTTCAAATATCGCCACTAGAGGTGATATGGGTTGGATCTCGTGTGTTACCAAACAACGCCTGGAAGTATACAGGATGTGGATGAGAGTACGTCATATGTCAGAATCAAGACTCCCGCACGAAGTACACAAGTGGTCACTCAACCGGAACAGAACATGGGAACACAGAGTTAAGAAACTGAGTAAGTCGTTAGATCTTGAGGGATACTTTCTTTTAGACAAATCTTCTATTCCAGTTTTACGACAGAAATTGAATATTTTAGACGAGTAGAAGTGGTTTACTGAGCTATGGAACGATAAAGGCAATGCAAGCAACGGAAACAAACTAAATATATATCGCCTATATAAGAAGGATTTAAGCCCTGAACCTTATGTCATCGACACATTGTCTAGACACCACCCGTCCTTCATACGACTGTGAGCCTGCAGTTTGCCTCTGTGTATAGAGACTGGAAGATTATCTTAGCCGCCTATACCCCAGTTCAAGACAGATTGTGCCCTCTATGTCCCAGGGATATTGAGGATGAAGCACATTTTATCATCACCTGCCCCCTCTACTCAGATATTATGTAGAACGTTTTAAAAGCTGCAATGGATAAGGATACCTCTTTTACGCAGAAAAGCGTAGAATTTCACTTATTATATTATCTTAATAGGCTTATTTCAACGTTTTTTAATCTATATTTAGTATATGATTTTATATATATGTATGGATGTATGTATGGATGTATGTATTTACTTTATGTATCTGATATTTGTGTATCTATTTTTATCTATATATTTTATATGAGTGTGTGAGAGATGACATTATTGAGTATGATCGGAAGAGCGAGCAATTATTGTGAGTGAACGACAGTATGTGAAGAAGTGTGCCGTGTGATGTGGTTGCGCGTCTGCTTATTGTAGAAAGTGTGTATCTGTTTATAATATGTCATTTATTAATATTGTATTATTGTGATATCAAATGGCCGGGTGCTTTTTTATACTGTATTGTATGTATATATTGTATGTTATTGTAACTCTCTCTCTCTGAATACACACCTAGTATGTCCACAGATGTCGTCAACACGTAATCACGTAATGGTGTAGTGCCTTGAGTATCCATTTCCTGTCTATTGTTCCAGCAAATAAAAATTAAAAGTTATTGGTTTGACAAAACTTAATTTCAAACAAATCTATTCAGAGAACAGGAAGATTTTCTGGATATCAGGTGGAATGTACCTGATGAAGGAGTGAGTATGTACACCGAAACGTCGTGTATTTTCACATTAAAGAAGTTGTTATCCAGAAAATCTTCCTGTTCTTATGTATACCACTTCTAAATGCCCTTCAAAGACTTGAAATCAGTATCACATATGTTCGTGTTGTGTAGTGATAGTAATGGGAACTATTTACGTACTGATGAATCCCATTGTGACATTATCACAATGACTCTTACAATGGTACTTTGAGCAATGGTCAGTAGTTAAAATAACACCAATGATAATGTTTGCAGTTTTATAATCACCCATTGAAAGAGGTCGGGTTTGGGGAGTCGAAGTGGAAATGATTACTGCAAATGCAATACACACAGCGGCTTCTAATCTGTGAAGTTGAATTTTGCCGGAATCCGTCGACTGTTCAAAACTTGACTGTGCTGACCAGTAGACTCACGCTCGAGTGATTTTGTGCTCCTGGTTGAATCAGAAAGTGACAGAGATGATATGTGCTCTGTTCTGGTGTCAACGTTGCATTTATCATTATAAACGCTGTTGGAATGTCACGGTTTGTTAATTAACAGAATGAGGCGGTACGGCTACTAATATAATTGTAGACACTCTCTACTTCCTTTACTTAGCCCAACTAATAAAACAATTTACTTAATGCAAAATGATAAGCTCAGTAAATCTTTAGCTGCTACTATTAGTAAAATGTTTCAACTTCGTTGTAACACAAAACTGTAAAATATGTTAGTATTTGTATCTTCATATGTTGTATTTTATCATACATTGTTTTAAGAATGTGTGGTTTTATGCGTATGTTTTTATGTTTTTGTACGAGAGAATGAATTTGAGAGTATGGGAATGAAACCGATGGGCGAGGATGGGGGGTGTATACGACGACTGTATGCTCTGAATGGGGACGGGAGTGAATAGGATTATTTTATGTGGTGTTTGAATGAGATCATGTGTTGGGATAATGGTGTGTGCGTGTGTGATATGGTTCGATATGGTGATCACATGAGCACTTATATGTTTCCGATCTGTGTGCATTACACTGCAAATTCATCTGCGATCAGATGACATTCTCGACCAGGAACTAATAGCGCTAGTTATTGAGAATGTAAATGTAACAAATGTAAATTATGTAACTTTGAGATAATGAATTTATTTTCTTTTTGTTACAGGCGAACAGTTATAATAAGCCTAAGATTATTATGTAGGAATTGCTGACTTTTAAGAGATTGACTTTGATGACTGGAAACTATTTTTTGGCTTATATCCTTACATAATGAAGGAAACGTGTTTCTAAATCCATCTAAATGTGTGACGTCTTTGCCTTTCTGAAAGGTTTAACACTTTCAACTGGACATCAAAGGCTGATTGTTTCAGTTATGTCCAAACCCATGGACATCACAACTAGGCTGATGGTGGTGCATTCTATGTGAGACCCAAAACATCGTCACAACTTTAACAGTTATTAACTAGTTATAGACCTCTCATGTGTAACAGATTCATACTGAAATATTGAATAAACATCAAATTTCATTAGACATATTCCAAGCAAAAAACATGGAGTGATTTTGACAAATGAAGTAACACAATTAATTTAATGCGATAGTATAATGATTTTAACGGTCTTTAAGTGTGCTGTGTATTAGAAAGTCCCTGGTCTTACATAATGTGCATGAAGCAGAGGAGCGTCACCCTTCACTGGCCATGGGAATTCGCTAGTTGATGTAATTACAGGTGGTGGGAATGACCCCCCCCCCCCCCCCCCCCACTTAATTGTTTGTGTATCTCCCACCAGACCATTAGGGGTGGCCAACTTCGTTCAAATGTTCTTATAGATCTAACGCACATTATTATATAACATGCGATATTAGAAAGGCAGTAATGAAACTTCAATTATCATGTACTGTAACAGTTTGTCGATTATCGATTATCGTATCAATGTACATAGGCAGTCATATATGATTATCGTATTGTGTTCTGTATAAATCAACACAGAAAACAATACATTCGCTGTTGGAAAAAGTTATTTAGTAGCTCCACATGTAAGGTTGTGATGTATGATGTCATTTAAAGGTGCATCCATTGTGTTTCATAACTTTTTATTTGGCTTAATACAAATTCACTTAGCTTGCATATATTCATCCCCAGTCGCCAAACATGTCATAATTTCTAGTTTCCAATTAAAAGTAACATCATTATGCATGTGCAGAAACCGAAACTGCACGTCCTATATACATGCACATGCAGTAGTTATATGACCTTTCGAACATTATCAACCCAAATTTGTTATTTTGTCTGGTTTCAATAAGATTCCAAAATTACGTTTGACTCATTTGCGCGCGCCACACGAGGTGCATTGTCCGGTTTTCGATCAGAAATCGAAACTTTTACCTTCATATTGTCAATATACTAAGTCGAGTATCAACAAAATGGTAGTTTTTGGTAACAGTTGGTACTCCTCGATAAAATAAGATAATTTATAACGTTTGTCATATTTGACCCCCAACAACACAACGGATGTACTTTTAAACCGCTGCCTTTGAAATCTGTCAACTTCAACATAGAAATTTTCACAGAAATATTGATATAATAAATAGAATATCTGTCAATTCTTGACAAATAACATGTTCACCTCATTTCGGTATTGTATGATAACTTGATAAGATACATGCTTTCAAGTGTGTATTGTTTGGGTATTACCATAAACCAATTAAAAAATACGTATATATGTGTATTGTCGCCAATACTGTTATTTCAATCGGAGTATTTTGACAAGTGTGTAGTTGACTCAGAGATACACACAAGTGGTCACTGGGATGTTCAGGAGATACGGTTCACTGACTTGATGGTTAAACACTAAGGAATTTTCTGAGATTTTAGAAAAGAATGGTATATTCATTTTTGACTATTTTCATTTGAATGCAAACCGGAGAGTATATTGTGGAAACGTCTGGTTAAAAACTGACTACATATCTATAAACTTAAAGATCCACAAACCCCGACCATATCACTTTTCGGTTTTTATTCAAGCATATTCCAAGATGACGAGGATTCCACTTGATATTTGTCAATTCAACCAATAAACACCTTTTATAACGCCTTTTTAGAACGCCGCTCAATTACGCCTCATAAAACTTTAGCCGAGAGCAAATTCCGCGTGCTTGGCCTTGTGACGTAATACACAGGAGTCGCTTGGCGTCTAATGACAGAATCCACTAGATTTAGCCTTACATAACTGCCTAAATAACATATTTACCTGTGTCCTTATATAACAAAATTACATATATACACGCCCCGTAAAACGTACTACAAATGGTAGCAGATGTCAACACTGTTTAGTACTGGATGTGACCATTGCGGGACCCGTAATTCTGCAATGTGTTTTGGAACAATTCTTATCGTTGCCCAATATGGCGGCCGCACGCATGTCAGATGATGAAGATGTTCAAACGTCACAGAGATCTATTACACATTTAATACGGATTATAACGGTGTTAACACGCCTCATTCATGTTGAATAATTTTTGTTTTCACATTCGTCCTTATGCAAAATAACAAAATATATTTTCAGTATTTTTGTTTATCAATGAAGCGATATGTAATAAGTGATGTAGTTGCGTTATTGACACTCTAACTTAGATAAATATTAAATAAGAGGGGAAATCTACACGACTGAACTATAGCCGGGGTAATGTTTTTTAAATTGAGAACCAAACAACACACGTACACACGGCCATGGTGAGTTGATCAAAGTTCTATAGTTCCAATACTTTCATTTGAAATTGGGAAAGACACGTTTTCCATATTTTTATCCGAAGTGATTTAAACATTATTTTATTTCCACAAACATATGAATTGACCATCAAAAACTACATGTAATATAAAATGCAAGGCCTTTTATATAACATGCTAGGAAAATGGTAGTGGTATTACACTGAATCTAAGTAATTGTAAATGTACACGACTATAGATTTAAAGATAGCCCGAATATGTTCTTCTAAAAAGTGTAAACCAGTAACATTGATGAAAAATATAGGATTTTCTTAGTTGTAATGAATTTATTCTATTAGCAAAATTAAGTCACCATGAGAAATATTGACGCAGTAGATTTCAAGCTATAGACACTCTTCAAACACAAAATCAAGCACAACAAAAAAATTAACTAATAATGGCGTTTATAATATACAAATTTTTCATGATCTTGTTTATTTTTGAATTGTCAGTTATTCATTTCAAAACATATTGTAGCTTATAAGATAACATAACACTCCACTCGACTGGGAAAAGAACAAATCTAAAATCAGCGGTTGAATATCGAAACATGCTCCTAAAACTCCGAAATTACTCCCTACGGACGCACAAATACCCATTCTATTGGAAACTTGTAATGTCAAAACGTTCTTATTATGTTTTAAAGGAAATATCAACGAAAATCGACAAATCGCCTAAGGATTTCATTAAGCAACTCCTGTGTATGACGTCACATCGCTAACGAAGGTTATGCTACACTGAGGGGTCGCGGCAAACTGTTTCAAGAATGAGATAATGAGCAGGCTAAATTTACTCACTTTGAAGGGCTATATCTTGATGAGTAGATGACGCTTCGAAATAATCGTTTGTGTTTTGCTTACTTGAAAGTATTGTCTATATGAATAAACGAATAAACATCGAAAAAACAGAGAGATGATATTATCTTTAATATATATTTTTTTAGGGGAAGGACACTTGTGTGAAAAGGCTTTTCATAAATAATACCCGTCAAAATCGTAAGATGTCTTTGATAATCCCTGTATCGTATTGAGAAAGCGGCCGAAATTGTAAACAAATCAAATGATTAAGAACCTTTAATATAGACTTTGCATGTACCCCCTTCACTGCTGTCAACAGTCTAACAGTGAGTGGTTCATCCCAAGATCTAAATTGGAGACTAATTGCAAGAGTTCGAATTAATTAAAATTTGTAGGATACTGGCGAATTTGATAACGCAAAAAAATGAGGACATTCTGAATTCATTACATCACTATATTTCTAAAAGTAAAACGTTTCGCTGATTATTGATACAAACGAATAATGAATATATTAGATCAGTGTTCATAATATTTGCTAAGTAATCCCTTGTTCAAAAGAGGCAATGCAATATTTTGACGCTAGGGACAACTGAGCACTACCATAAATACATGTATGTATATACGCATGTATGTTCTGTGCTATTCAATGATTAAAACCGCTCGAAATCGAATCAAACAAGTGAGGTAAGAAATGGACTGTTTTATTTTCGTTATTGACAACAATGGGTTAGTTGACCGAATAGACATGTTACGTAATACCACGGCACGCTCGTTACATAAGGATTGTTTTACATGTTTTGTGCCTCTATCGAAGTATAACAGCAACAAATTGTATAACATCGCGTAGAGTAGCGGAGCGATGTTATACGAAATTTGTTGCTGTTATACTTCGATAGAGGCACAAAACATGTAAAACAATCCTTATAATTACAAAATCAACAAGTTTTTCTTTAAATATTTACACAAATCTAATATATTTGTCATTTATCACGGGAGGCAGCAGCTTGTTACAAGCAACAATACATGGCTGAAGCAAAATTGAGGAATCCTTAATCTAAAACGGCAGAGGATTCAATTTCGTTTTCACAGCATTCACATGCATAAATCAGGGTTCGTTTTTTCTGGTTTACGCAATTTGTGATTAACCCTCATTAGCATATCACGTGACGTTCAAACATGGCTACCGTTTGCGAAGCGCTAGTGGGTGAACAAGCTTGAGGACTTGTATCGATTAAAATTAAGTGTTCCCGGTGAAATTAATTGTCTCATTCGGAAAAGGAATGAATATTCCAGTTATTGGCGTGGGTTTGAAGACGAAATGACATGTGTATATTTTATTTTGCATCAAAACGTTACGCTCAGTTGTAAGAACCAACTGACACGGCCGTTTGTTCTGATGGATTGTGACGTCATAAGGTACGAATGCACGAGGTATGGTAGCACATTTTATCTGCATTCATCGAGAAAAGGCAGCAGGTTTTTGAGAGCTCTCGTCCAATCAAAAACGCCGAAATTAGTGTAACAAAACCATTTTGTAATAATATAGACATGGTGTTCTGATATATCATATAACTGTAACCTGCACTTGGTTGTGTATAAATCATCAGTCTCGGTGACTGGTGTATTGTTGGCAACAGCGTAGTCAAATGATCTAATACTTACTGTTTGAAACGCGCTCCTTAAGCCAGACCGTAGTGTTTTCAAAATGTCATTAAATTCAAACTTCAACAACGCAAATAAAAATTTCAAAGTCAAACTATGTCACAAAAGTCAATCTTTTAGTAGTCAACAATTCACTAAACTCAAAATATCTTCTCAAAGTCAATATGTCATCAAAGTTAAAATATCATTAAAGATAAACTTTCACCAAAGTCAACCAATAGTTCCAAAGTCAACATGTCATCAAACTCGATATATCTTTTCAATGACAACATTTCCCCAAAGTCAATATTTTATTAAAGTAAACTTCCACAAAAGTCAACCAATATTTCCGAAGTCAACATTTCACCATCATTATAATATTTTCAAAGTCAACATTTCACCAAAGTGGTATCAATTTCAAAATCACCATTTCACCAAACTCAATATATATAATCAAAGTAAACTTTCAAACTTCACCAAAGTCAATAAAAAGGAATTATTAATATTTTAATGATATAAGCATACTTCACCAGTCAATAAATTAACATAAATAATATAAGTCAACAATTCGCTTAACTCAAACTATCATTTATAAGTCAACATTTCATCAAAGTCAATATGTGATCAAAGTCAATATTTCATGAAATTCAAAATATCTTTTTTAAAGTCAACATGTCACCCAAGTTAACATTTTATCAAAGTAACACTTCCACCAATGTCAATAAATATTTCCAAAGTAAACATTTCACAAACATTATTTTTCCCCCAAAGTCAAAATTTCACAAACATTATATGTTTGCATAGTCAACATTGGCCCATGGGAAGCCTGCCCCATGGGCGAGGTCTCGCCCATGGGAAATCTAGCCCATGGGAAATCCGGTCCATGGGCAACCTGGCCCATGGGCGAGGTCAACATTTCATCAAAGTCAATATGTGATTAAAGTCAACATTTCACTAAATTCAAAATATCTTTTTCAAAGTCAACATGTCACCAAAGTTAAGATTTTATATAAGTTAAACTTAAACTACACGACATTTCACTAAAATGAATATTTCATAAGTCAACCATTTATATAACTCAAAATATGTATTAAAATCAACATGTCACCAAAGTCCATATTTTATCAAAGTAACACTTCCATCAAAATCAATAAATATTTTAAAAGTCAATGTTTCAAAAGTAAACATTTCACAAACATTCTATTTTTTCCAAAGTCAAGTTTTCACAATTTTTTTTTTTAAAAGTCAACATTTCACAAACATTATTTGTTTGCCAAAGTCAACATTGGCCCATGGGAAATCTAGCCCATGGGAAATCCGGCCCATGGGAAAAAATATTCCCTTTACATTGGGGGAGTTCATAAATACCTAAAATATGTTACTGCTAGACCCATTATTAAAAGTTAGAAACTAATGTTTGTGTAACACAAATTTGATCAGCCTCTCGCCAATGGGCCGGCCCATGGGCGAATTTTCCCATGGGCCTACCCATGAGTAAGGGTGTCTGTATCTCACGTACGTTGCGGGGTAGAAAGTTGGAATTTTCGTCAATATCTTAGTTAAGGTATAGAAATAGGTTTTTGATAGAATTTGAACTTCTCACTTATGTTATTTATGTTGGTCAGTTATGGAATCTCGGGTTTCCATAATAAAATCGGGTCGCCTTAGTACAGATTTAAAATGGAGAAAACTATAACGCGCATTTTAACATTTATTTAATTAGGAATTTAAATTCCTTACTTTTACATGCCGGAGGCTTTGAGCTCCACGTCCCATCCTTCTGACATTCTGCAGAGCTGCTCCCGATCAGGGTGTACGAGTCGTCGTTACAGGTGTACTGACACTGGCTGCCGTAGATGTTCCCTCCACATTGTGCATGACCGTTCTCTGGGTTCTGTGAAATCTTGCATTCATGGACTGTGGACAAATTGCATACTATGTCTATTAACATTATATTAGTTTCTCATTCCACTTTCTTTGTAGCTGTATAATTCTCTAATTCGCCTCTAATTTATTGTCTGTCTACGTCTTTTTCAATGATTACTTAACAATAATACAAAAACCACATCATTTTTACATAATTCGTGATTCCTTTACATGTAATTGTGTCCTTACACTACATATACATTTTCCGCAGAATCAATAAATGAGTGTTTCAAATTGGTCTTTTTCATTGACAGGGTTCTGTAACGTTTATCTCAATAAATTTTGGGAAATAACTTGTAAAAACGTTACAGCAATTATGACATTTTAATCATAAGTTAAAATCCTGATGACGTGATACAGATATTATCTTTCACTTACCCTTAACTATAAAGGTAAATGAACAGTAGGACCTCAAACCACCTGGATCCGTGACGTCATAGATAACTGTTTGGGAACCCCTGCCAAACGACGACCCCTGACCTTTTGGGGTTTTAAGCCTTACTGTCAACGATCTGTGAAGGGAGACATGGTATGAGACTCAACATTACGACTGTAGGAGCTGGCCATGTATGTATACATATGATATTTAAAACTATCGTTAGAAACGTCTGATAATTGCCTTCACGTCCTTAGAGTGGAGTCGAAAATCATCCTTTTAAACTTCAAATGATATCACTGATATTTAGTATACTTCGTTTATCTCTAAACGCTACAAGTCAACAATCAAACAACTCATATAGTATGTTGTTCATTTTGAATAAGTTTCCCAAATTTAATATGCAGAGATGGGAATCATGCTTACAGTGACTATTACTATTCCAGTTACTAAGATTTGATCATCAAGAGTTGGATACATAAGTGTGAATACTAGACTCGCCATGATGAGAATAGCTAACTGAAAGTAGAGAGCTTACCATTTCCTACATTTTAAATCGGCTTCAGACATTAGGCATCAAGATCCATTGCGCTTCACAAGACCCTGCATGATATTACAGGTAACCTAATCACATTATTTAAAAATGTTGTTTTCCTCGATTTCCTCGAAGCTCTCCACGAAACTATTTTCTACATATTTGCTAAAGTTTCCAAATGGTTATCTATGGTCAACGAGAATCATCAGAAGATGACATATCCCATCGGTCAAATAAAACGTTTAAAACACTTTTTTTTTAAAATAATTGTTTATATCTAAAATACCATTTTATAATAATACACATGCAGAGTTTAAAGGAGAAAGATAAAGGGTTTTGGGTTTCTGCTACGGAAATGAACCTATCCCTGAACAGTGTAATGCATTTCTATGGAAACATAAAAAAGGGCATCTTCAGGATATTGAAAATATCAAAAGGCACCATTTCAGATAGTGGGTAATACAGAGGGAAAATTTCGGAAAGAGATCGTGAACGGTTTTTGAGTTCTGCTCCATAAACGAAATGATCACAGATGGGGGGACAGAACGAAGACTTTTATCACACGGTATTACGTACTGATGGGATAACAAGGCATTGACTGAATAATCAAACCCGATCTTACCCGCGCCCATTATTTGGGTCGCTCACTGTCGGTGTACTCCAGGTCACTCTCGCCGTGGTGCGTCCTTTTTCAGCCCACACGACACTCGATACGCTTGGGCACGTGATCGACGGGGGTCTGTTCGGAGCTGTAAAACAGTTTGGTCAGGATATTTATGCATGTTTGTATATATACTATTTCTATCATAGAAAAACATATTTAATTGAATTTAAGGCTTTCGGTTTACAAACTAAAATATATATACAAATGATAATACACAACTTATATTTTGTTGAGACCAAATGGAGGTAATTGTAGAATTACGTTTTAGCTTTAGGGTCCACAGCACTAGAACATTGTATCCGAATGCATATGTCATGACAATGTTTGCAAATCATGGAAAAATGACTTGGTATTTAAACCTGGGAAGAGAAGAGAACGTTTCATTCCCATGCACGTTGGCGAGTTACTGGAATGTTCCGAATCTGGAACTGGATGCTCGAAGATTCAATGTCCATCGAACGTATGGCAATGACACCGACAGACAAAACACATAAGAGACCACCCTTGTAGTGGCAGATCGTTGGTAATGAACCCAACCTGGAACGAACCCAAACTGGATTATTCAGATGCATCTCCGAAACCGATTCCAACCACCTGAGGCTGAGGCCGATATAATCTCAAACTGTCATGTACAAAGCCCATCAAGACCGCCGATTATGACGTTACAAAATCGTCAACGACATTTACATTTGGCAAGACAGCATTTGAGATAGATTCAACGTCGATGGAATCATGTCCTCGTCACTGGTTCAGGTTTTCGCTTCACAGAGCTGATGGCCGTGTTTAAGTTTACTGTTGGCTTGGCAAATGTTTTGGAAACTGATCGGTTTTAGAGGCGGTAGCGTGATGGTCACCAGTGGAACGCTTGCAAACTGACAGGACAGCAGAATCGGGAGGAAGCAGCTGTTTTACCATTCCTTTTAAGGCAACGTGGACCAGGGATGACGATACAGCAGGACAACTCCAGACACTACCCGTATTGTTCAAACATAGTTATTGCTCAGAACATTGGCCAGCTGAATTACCGGACATGTCTCTTATTGGGCACGTTTAGGATTAAATGGAACGGTGATTGCCAAGCGTACCAAATCCGCCTGTAACGCTGCAACAACTGCAACGACACCTACCTGAGATCTGGAACACCTTCCCTCAACGATGTTATACTCAACTGATTACTTCCATGCGACGGAGATGTGTTGCACACCATGTGTAATGGCGTCACGGGAACTTTTATTGTATATTCTACGGATATTGACAAGGATAAAGAAGCTCAAATGGCTTTCGTTTTTAACTACTTATTCACATTTTCATCTGCTTTATTTTATCACTGAAGGTCACAAACCAAGTTCAAATGTAATGACAATAATCTTTAGATCTTTGAAATATAATATGAATAGTTTAAAACTTTTTAAAATCATTTTTACAAATTTGTCTGGTAGATTGCCAATACTCATAAACAGAAAACTAACTAATTTACAAAGAGTGATGGTTTGGTACATCCAAACAAGACCAAAACCGTGATTGACATCAACAAATGGCGACGAAAGTTAAAACTGGTACACACATAATCACAGGGGCTACGTTTTGCAGAAATTATTCTGACAACAGTAAAGAAAAACACACAAAAGTATTGGTTTCAAATAACCTCAAAATAGTACAAAAGAACATACAGGACAGAGGAGGCAATTCTGCTCATCGAGGGATCGATCGTGGAGGAGATTGACAGAATGCCCCCGTCGGCAGCCTTGTTCTTACAAAATCTTATGATTTCTTTAAGGTTATTTCCAATTGTACCGTTGGTTTCACCATGCTACCATAACAGAAATCAAAAGGATTTTTATGGAAAACCTGCCAGAAATCCGTGATTTCTTCAAAACTTTTCTGTGATGAAATGAATGCATGCGCTTGCGAGCAAAATAGCTACCACTCCAGTTGCACATGATAATAAAGGGCATGTATATCTCAAATATAGTTAAGAAGGGGAACACTACTTGAATGTAAATCTCATGATAAGGTTGTAAACAAATTTTGTTCAGTAATTCCTTCTCAATGCTGGCGCTTTTGGCATTTCACTGACTGTACTTTTGACAGACATTGAAGGGAACGATATTGTCATCATTCCATTTTATTGAGATTTTTATGATTAACAATGGAGATTTATCCAGCATTTAACCTGACCATTTACATTTTGTTTGTCATTTCTTGACATAATGTTCATGCATAACATCATGCACATTGTGATGAAGCTATATCCTGTTACAGGCGTACCAAATGCTAACACCTATCTGTAATTTGCATTCTTATCTGCATACCGAATATCGAAAATATCTGTTATTTTATTTTTCTGCCGAGAACACAATCTACTCTATGACAAATTCGTTTACCTTCTTGTAACCATCACTGTGCAGCAACATTAGAATAGGCTTACAACCATCGATAGTGGCCATTATTATTGTCATGGACAGAATGACAGCTTAATGGTAACTTACGTGTCCGTGTCCGGCTTGACCGCCTGCATCCAAATGTGGCATTAATCACTGCAAAATTATGAACTGAGATTAACAAAAATATCCTATAACCAAGTTCTAAACGAACGTGTCGTATACGAGACGTCGGATGAGAGAAACTAGAAACTAACATTAATAAGTCATGGAAAATAAATCTAAGCCACGTCAAAAACATATGGCAACGATTGAGTTAGCGTTGGAGTTAAAGATCGCTGAGCGGGAAATAAGCCTGAAACTGAAGCTTGAGTGTTACGACATAACATGTAATAAATGGGATAAAATGTAATTACTGCGATAAATTGTAATAAAAACACGGTAAGATTTAATAATACGGTATATTGACATAAAAATGCGATAACATGTACTTCAGATTAGTGCAGTAAATTGTAATAATGTAAAATGTTACTTAATAGTGCTGTAAATTGTAACACAATATGCGGGACAACATAAAAACCCTACCTCAATCGTTGATAACTTTATATCTATTTTGACTGCTATTTTAGGTCTGTTTATTTGATCAACAGAATGGTGTTATTACCATGGAAAATGCATGTATTTATACGCGAAACGATTCTCATGTTGAAAAACATTGGAAAGAGATTTTCAGAAATACCTAGTGATTGTCTAAACACTATTGACATGAACTGATAATCTGGAGACCCTTTAATCATTCACTGTGCAACAATCAAGTCATTCAATACATTACTTTTTAAAAATTTAGATAAGATTTCTCACTAGCTTGTTAATAGTTTAATTCTGATGTAAAATGAAGTCAGGAACATACAACAAAGGAATGTTTATTTTCTTTTATGAATAAGGTCATTATTTCTATTATTCATGACAAATGCAGAATGGTTTCATACTGATAGATTTGTCAAGCATGGCAAAACATGGCAAAACAGGGCTTACTTTTAACTCTGACCTACCGATAATGAATAAAACATGGCTAATTAATTAATAATTTAATAGTTATTAATCTAAATCAATAACTCACTCCATTTCTGATCAGCTTCCTCATTTCTTATTAAAAAATTATTGTTTGATAAACATTTTAATTAACATACCTTTGTGGGTTTTTTTGACGTTGCGAAAGGATATTTGATGGATTGATTGGTAGTTCCAGACTTAAAAGTTCTTTGCTGAATACCGACTTCTTCATTACACGTTTGCAGAGTACTCAAGGGAAAATTATGAGGATATATACAAAACAAAAGTTTATAATGCATAAGATACATAAAGTCTATGTTGATACTAGACCCTCCATCAGTTGAATGGTCTGACAGTCACTTAAAAAGCCCTGGAAACCATAATTAAAAAGGGACAAAAAAGGTTAAGATCATTTACTCGTTTTCTATAATTAACAGTTGGGAAAACCTTCACTTAATCTTAATCGTCGCCCAACGTGGTATATCGCCAGGGCCCTGTCAGAAAACGGTTGCTAGAGAACGAAGTCAGATATGTATTACCTTGGCATACGACACGGTACTAACATGCTCAAGTCGTGATTAGGTTATCATTTTGTAATCTCTACAGAGAATGTTGAGGATTAAAGAGCAATAATGCAGGAGATATATGTCAAACTAAACTAATTACAAAAGTAGTAAATCCAACATTACCATATATGTAGGACAAGTGAATACAGGAACAGTATATGCAAGAGGAGCCTATCCAATACTAGTTCTTTAAGTGTGTATGAGTTAGAAACGTATATTCGCAACATTTGCTGCGTCAAGAAATGTATATGCAAGATTTCACCCAAGAGTAATGTAATCAAATTTTCTAAATACAAAATAAGAGCATACAAAGAACTTCAAATAGTAAAAAAACACGCAAATGAAGATTAGTCCAGGAAAGTACATGAACATTAAGTACACTGTATATGAGAGCAAAATTTATATTACGCGTAACTATATGCATGTAAAGTAATGTCCAATGAAGATAAAGGGATAAGAATAATGGAAGGGAAAAATTCGTTAGGCAAGTTTATGCAAGGGGAGAAAGCAACAGAAGTAAACACATAAGCAGTATTCGTGGATTTATCCCAGGGTGAAATGTAAATAATCTTATATTTTACTGTTCCATACAAAACACATGTAATGAGACAATAGATTCCAGTTTACAAGTACAAATGTATTACAAAAAGACAGGCGATTAGACAGATATATGTCATTCTAACAATCTTCAGCTCGCCCTATCAAACGAATATGACGTCGTGATAAACCCTAAAGCGATTGTCATTCTTGAAGAAAATATCCTGTGTATCAATTGCTTAGCCGATGATTTCTTTTGTCAAAAGTATTTCATCTTCATCCGGGTATATCATTTTTGCACGAATTCTTCAAAACTTGTATAAAAATAAATTTCATATTCCAGAATTTCTTTAGAATATGGTTATTCATATATATATATCAATATTTGTATGACAGTTTGAAACAATAATGAGGTGCAAAGTTGAAATTCATAAAAGTATAATTTAAACAAATATCTGAAAATAAAACTGAATCTTATATCACCGATGTCAATTATACAAGCCACTGACGTGTAGACAAATGACTTGGTAGCTATCAGATGTAGAAATACCAGAGAGAAGACAATTGCCTAGTTGCCACAACTAAAGAAGCATCAGCACACATAGCCCTGTCAGCTTGTCACTGTGGCCTGTACTGTGCAGTGTTGTGTTGGGTAGGATAGGGTAGATCGAATCCGCTCAAACATAACAATTTTGTATTTTGGTTATTTCTCAAATGAGCACAAATTTAAAAGAACTTTAAGCAATGTTAAGCATTGGAGGATATTATAATGAGATTGTAAACTCACCTACGAGATCAACTTAAATTGAAAGTAGAGTTAACTTTCACATTGGTAATAACGAGTTGTCATAGTAATACGTCAAGTACAGTGGCGATAGATCCAGTTGTGATGAGTCTTTTAATGGTGAATATAACAAAACAATTCAAAATTCCCCAATATAATTGTGACTTGTACAGAAAATGCTGGTGTAGAATCGCATTCAAACAAAAGACTTGTCAATAAATCATCGAAATAATGAGTTTGTCCTATTTCACAAATGCTACTCACAAGCACCTACACACTTAAATCTATTGATATCAACAGGAACCTCTTCATCACTTTTATAACAATTTACCGCACATCATATTAGAATTTACTGCACTTTTGATCTGAACATTTTACCGCACCCCCTATAACAATTAAGACCTCTTCATCCATGTTATTATAATTTACCGTACATCGCATTGCAATTCAACGCACATTTTGATCTGAAAATGTTAATGCACCCCTTATTACAATTTACCGCACTAATCTTTATTACATTTTACCGCGTTTTATTACAATTTACCGCAGTACAACATTTTACCGCGTTTTTATAACAATTTACCGCAGTTATTACATTTTACCACGTTTATTACAACTATGAGGCTTTCTTCAAGAAACTTTCTTGATGAGGTGTTAAAATAAAAAGTTAAACATTAATACGTTAACCTACATTTCAAGTGTCTATATATTTCTATTTCTATATATACCTGGGGCCCCTTTCACAAGGCAATCTTTGCTAAGGTAAACCTTAACTCCCATTCTTTATCATATCACTAAGGTTACCTTAGTGACTTACGATCACCATAGTTCTTTGTGAAAGGAGGCCCTTAGCTTTTCGATTGTATTTATTCAAAAGTTCAATCTGCACATCGTTGCAAAATAGGATGAAACATTCGATTAAACATTTCTAAGACCAGACGCTTAGCTCCTACAATAGTGTTGTATGAGTAAAACATGTAAATTCAGGAGCCGGTGACAAAAAGTTGTTTTTAAAGGCTTTAGCCATGCATAAACAATTCCATTGCATTCATTAAATCTTTATATAGCGCGTATGTAAGTGTGCACATGTACATTTCCTCTCCGCAAATATGATACTTCTTTCGCATTTCCATAGACTCAGTTTTGGTAGCTTTCTTTTAGATAACATCCTGACCTAAAGACAACAAAATGGAAATATTTGAATAAAATTTAATTTACTACACAATATTCAAATGACAGATAACCCCGATGTCACCCTTTTGACAACAACGACACCATGACTTCTACTTAAAAAGCGCTGTAGCACATTTTGTTTTTGCATACAATGTTTTCTCAATTTTGCCATTTGTTATCTACGTTTATACAGTATATGGCTACGTTAATTGGTATCATTACACGACGCGCACTGATAAGCCGTATCCGTAGAAAACTTTTAAACGGATTTGAAGAAATGATGCAATGTATACAGCAACAGTGGTGTGGAATTCTTCAGTGTGAGAGGTAGATTTCTAAATATCATGAGAATGTGAGAGTTCAGACAGCAACATGGTTAACCATTCCATCATCGTAACATATTTAAAACTCTACTCTGACTGTTCAGGTGTCGCTACATCAGTAAAACCACTTAAACTACCTGTACCTTCGAGCGGCCATTTTAATGTGAACACATTAACATGGCCGCTCGAAGGAAAATAAACTTGCATGTTTTAACCGAACCATGTACATCTTACAACCATTTTTATTGATTCAAAAGTATTATGTAGCCATCGGAGACATTAATTTATATTTTTGTGAGAACACTTTCGTTCAGTAAGAAAATCATGCTACAGCGCCTTTAATTCTTTCACATATTTTCTTTTGATAATTGTTATATGCTAATCAAGGCAAGGTTGACAAGTTTGACCTACACAAAATTATTGTTACTTGGCACACGTTATGTTTCGGTCAGCATACGGACACCAACATTTTTACTACTTTCAAATGGGTTCCTGAACTTGAACTTGAAGTACGGAAGTAGGATCGCGGCACCGTAAGTCCACGCTGATAAGACGTTGAGGTTATTCAAGAAATGGATTTCAAAATGTTTTTGTTCACTGGCCAATAAACGGTTTGAAAAGTGCAATAATGATATTGAACATTTCTTTTAAAAAGGTACAAAATATATACAGTTCAATTTTAACAAACAAATGTTTAGTCAATTTCGTGTTTATGAGAATGTATACCGGTCACATGACTTGTTTATTCCAGTACCCGCACAAAACCAACGGGTATCGCTTAAATTTGAATTTATGAAAAGAATACATTAAGGAGTGTGTATAATTTCCATGACAAGTGTTATGGTAACGACTATAGAAGTATTCGCTATAAACAACAACCATTTAATTAATAATATTCAAGGTTCTAGCTAGATAGTTCAACCTACGAAGGATAGACACCACCGAAACATAGTTACATATCAAGTCTGTTAAAGCCAAGTTTATTTATAACTTTTGAACCATCACCTGTTCACGTTTCTTAAAAAAAGAACGACTTAAAATCAATCTTCGATTTTATATCTCCTTAACCAGGCGAGATAGGGGAAATAAATTTATGTTGTTTCTGGCTTGTTTTAAAAGGTACAACAGCAACGATGCGTCGTCGATTTAACCTCAAGGAGGTACAATATCCAGTCAGCATTTTGTACTAACATAATTTCTATATTTCATAAAAATGTTACCTTCAATTTCCCAAAATGTCCCTTTGAAATAGATATTTAAGCAACTCTTGTTTATTTGAACAGATGTAAAATATTAAGTGCCCAACTCTCATGAATGAAACTTTGTAAATCTCTTTTCACAATCGCCGTTTTCCGGCTGAAATATTTTTCGTTTGACACTGCTGACAATTGGTATCGTTTCTCTTGCCCCTCGGTGTATAATCGTTTTGTAGGATTTAATCATAAGAAAAAATAAGGTATAACACTCTAAAATATGATATTCATAATTTTACAAGCAACATAAGTTTTTCCCCAAATATGAAAAGATCATTTGTAAAATGATAAATCTACTTAATTATTATTAAATTACACCTTAATAATATATATATCCAATATTGTTGACGTTTATTTGGTATGATTATTTTTGTAATATCTAATGTTGTAAACCAACAATGTTATGATAATCCTCTCCAACTGCTGTTTACCTAAATTCTACATTTGTTCTATATTTTGATAGAAGACAATAGACGTTTATTCATTACATTAAACGTATAAGCCAGAGATATATACCACATATAACTGTGGGGGAATCCTTCTTCAACTAAAAACGTCCAAAACAGTATTTGCCATAACAGAATTGTTCAAGAAGAAATTGTCAATACTTTTCAAGAGGAAATAAAGAAAATGAGACCATTGATTGTACGCTAACCCGATTCCCTTGTTTCTATTGTTTAAACCAAATTAAAATTTCGTGGGAAGGCATTTACTGTAATAAATATAATTATCATACTGTTCATAGTGTCCGTTATATGCTTTCGTCATATCGTATCTTATACCACTGTAACAATAAAGCATTGGACATACCTGAGAAGACAGCGAGACACTTGACAATCACCAGCATGGTTAGCTCCTGGTCGTCTGTAGATGCTGAAGCAGATGTGCACTGTAACACTCGCGTCGCATTTGTATATCGGTCCGGGTGTGAATCCGGTTTGAACACGAACAAAGGTGAAACAGGTGCTTAATGATGGTAGCGAACAAGTTAAACAAAGTTTGACACATGCAACGTATATACCTGATTCAATGAAACATATATTTACAGATCTATCGTTGTCAGACATACATTTGTATGAAGTATATTTATGATTATCACCATGTGTATATGGTTTTGTATAAATGCACTTTGTTTTGTAAATGCCTAATCTTATTCTGGTACATAACTGTATGAAACATTAATGATGCTTAAACCATTGGATTGTCCAAAATCAAAATGTCAACGAGCATGCCCGTTATGCTTAATAACTAAATTAAAAAACTCACTTAATACAAACTTAATATAACATGAGTGCCTCTCAAACAGTACGACATGATTTCCATGTTTAGATTTATTGTTGGTTTCATTTAAATCTAAGAAATGTAATCAAATAAGATAGTAAACAGAAATGGTGTCAAGCAAACAAGACATTATAGTGTCCCTATCTATGAAGATCATAATTGGTATTTGTCTCTGAGTTGGTCTTCTTTATTCATAAGCATGTTCATGATCAATAGTTTTCAAAAAAACAAATAGCATGTTTCGATGAAAACAAATTGAACGAGAAAACGTTTATCTTACGTTTATCTTATCATAATGGCGTGTCATTGGCAACGGTGTCGCTGATTGCACAACTCGATTCAATTGCAACCATTCAGGACACTCCCTTTCTGCCTCGATTTCAAGCGAAAACGAACAGAGGTTAGGATCGGAAATCTGAAGGGAGTAACCGCTGAGGGAAGAGAATGGTCCTAGGGTAAATATACAGACATATATATTCTACATTCTATATACATATTCTACATGATGACATTTGTTTAATTTAGTTAAGTTGTACATATTCTCATATACATGTATAATGCATACGGAGCCTGCTAATTCTGAACATGGTGTGGTATTTACATTCTAAATTATTCCCTTGTATATTTGTTAACAATTTGGAAAATAAGTGTTGTTGTAGTGAGAAATAAATATGTCATAAGCCCTGTTTATACAGCGAACTTTGCACATATGCAATATTGCGTATGGTAGTAATATACTCACTTGAGCAACAGTAAATGTACTATGCGTTCATATGCGTTTAATTTCTGCCCAAACAATTGGGCTTCCAACTCTGTTAATATATGAATAGAGAATTCCTAAAACATGCCAATTGATATTTATTAAAGGTTAACTATATAAATGACATTAATTTATATTTGTCAACATTGTTTTGACTTTATCGCCCTAATTATATAATGAAAATCGGATAGTCAGACAGATTTTGAAGGTCATCGCTTGCAAGAAGGTGATTATCCAAAATAGAGAATTTGAAAAACAGTATTAAGAGTTTCTAAAGTTATCTAATATGTTTTCCAAACCTGTGTGAAGTCACTATGTCTGTATACGACGAACTTTTACTAGAAAAGTGAAAATACCATATTTACTCACGGTAGTAAACGTTTGCACCTGCCCCTGACTAGGTGCAAATTTGTTTGCTAACGGTAGTAAAATATTCATACATGTATGTGCAAATGCGTCCATACGGCGAATTTTACTCAAAATGAGCAAATTTGCATAAGTGTAATGCTTTACTGATATGCAAACGCTAGCCGTATAAACAGGGCTATAGATAATGACCATTGTCATTTCTTGAATGTGAATTTTAGGTTCAAACCTTAAAAGTGTAGTTCCATGTTGGTTTCCATTCCTTAAATTTGCTTCCAAGATTCCATTAGGTGGAAACTAAAAAGTGTGGTTATATGTTGATTTCGATTCCATTAGATGTAAACCAACATGAAACTGTTGAATGACGTTTTAAATTGGTTTCCATTCCTCAAATTTGTAATTTCTGTTCAATTGAACTTGGGTTTAGAACCAATGTCAGGCAGACTTTTATACGAAGATTTGCTCATTAAACTAGCCATCAGCTTGAACAAGGTATTTGAGTCAGATTTGCTGTCAGTAATTTTAGCGTTCATGAAGTTCATCTCAGCGTGTTTGATGACACTCATGACTCGATGACAGTACAGTGGACTTTCTCCACCTTCTTTCAGCCACTCGTCTCTCTGCCTTTGCTTTCTTGACTTCAGAAGTGAAAGCCATGCAGCTTCAGGTATATGAGTAAGTTTCTTTTAATTCTCTGGTACGGGTTTGTCCAATAGTTTCGGGAGCACGTCATTGTACAGCTCGACATAAGCTTCAGTTTCACTTGGAGGATCGGTCAACAGTGTTGACTTCACAACCAATCTTACTTATATTTCTACATCTGACGTAATTAACAGAATGCGATGGTTTGGTAATGTCAATGATAAAGGTTATCATATGGTGATCAGATATTTGATACTCTGTAACTGTAGCGTTAGTTATAAATTGATATGTTTCTTTTGTACTACCAGAATGTGGCCTGATGTATGGGTAGGTAAGTCAATGAGTTGATGAAAATGAAAAACAGACTGAGCATCTGTGATGTGTTTTTGACGTCAAATGAATATTGAAATCACCAACCAATTTTTGGGCGTTTTACACAATTTGATTCAAAAAGCTTGAAAACTCCTCATGAAAAGAAGCAAAGGACAGTTGTTTTTTATGGAGGGGGCGTAAAAAATGCCGCAATGTCAGTAGAATTACTTCTGTTAACAACTTGGAATTGTACGCACTCGAAAGATTTGAACACCACATCAGAGCGACCTGAAGATAGACATCTATAGATAAGGCCAAACCACCTCCAGGTGTTTCTCTTGGTTGATGTTTCAGTTTGTAACCAGGGGAAGTCAAACTTGCCAAACTTGTCTATGTCATCGGTAGGCAAAGCACGCGGCAAGGCGATTTACAACAGAACTGTGTCTGACGGATACCTGAACTTCAAATGACAAGAGGAGTTGTCATTCCCGGAAGGCAAACATTCATGATATCTCTACAGTGTACAGTGCGCATGTATGATTGTATTTCGCGATATGCTAACGATTAAAATATTTGATTGCATTTTAAAGGTGATCAATTACCTTCGAAATATTTATATACAGATGAATTCTGGCTCTATTTTTGTTTATATAAATTTCGAAAATATTCCCAATTTTGGAATATGAGGTAATCAGACTTATTTGATCGTAACACTTTAGTAGGAGTGAAACGGTTCACAACTACATCAGTTGAACCGCGGTATTCTGGTACAGCGTGATTTTGCGGTATACCGAATATATAACTTAACTTTAACAGTTATGTATTATTAACTCAGATGTAATTATGTTTTTAGTTGTACAATTTTTAAACCCTACAAACTTATTTTCATGAAAAAAATGTGATTTGTTATGGTTTTAGTTCACATATTGAACGTCATTATTAAGTTTGTACCAAACCGAAAATGTACCGAACCGAGGGTCATGTGCCGCAATACGAACCGAACCGAAGCCCAAGCATACCCGTTTAAACCCTAAACACTTGTCACATTAGGTGCCTTAGACAATCTTATAGTTGTAAGCGTGTAAAGAGAAACTCTTACATTGTTGAGTGAAACCTGATTGAGAAGTCTTCCAATACCTGGCTCAAGTTGAAATAAAGGGATATTGTGTAAGAAAAAATTGAAAAAATTAACCGTCATGTAAGGTCAAATTTTTTGTATCGCCGAATCACAGTCAAATACAAAATAATAGTTTTATTAATATTGTGTCTATATAAAATATATGTATGTATATGATATGCATACACTGTACAATTGGTTTAATCTTGCCACCACATATATAACAATTTATCACAAAGGAACTTCAGAGGTTTTTGTGCAAGCAAACTGAGGTAAAAAAAACATTGCTATCGTTTGATGCAAAGTGGTACATTTCAGTTTGACGTTTGACATTTACATATGACGGAATAATTAGAACTTTGATCAGGATGTGCGTTTAAAAGGAGAATCCGGTTTGACACGGAAGAGTCGTTAAGCACCTGAAACATCTGCCTCGTTTATATACGTATGGTATTCATATAAACCGTTAGTGTATCATGGATACAATTAGTGATATTGAATATGTAGAATTCTTTCAAATTTCTAATGAAGAATTATATTCGCAAATTAATTTCTAACAACTTAAGATAATAAAAAAACATAAGAATACAAAGCATCAGTTCAACGATCCATGGTTATACTAATATGAGGGATGGTATAATTCTTATTTCTTTATTTAGAAAAACTTACCCTAATTGTTTCCGGATATGATGGGTAATACCTTTTGGGCAGGCCATGCTTACTGGTTTCAGGAATGCCTGTGCCAACAACAACTGTATAAATGTATAAACATATCGTTAGTATATATCATGTTAATATCTCTTAACCCTAAGATCAATTCGACAATAACAAATGTAGTCCTAAATTCTACTTGTGAGAGTGTTTGATGTGTTTGAGTGTGTTTCATCAATATGATGACGTCAAAGTGCTGTTACGTATACATCAGCGCACTTGAAGTATATTGGCAATGTACAGAAATGTTAATTTTTCATGAAGAGTAATGAAGAATGAATTTGGATAAGACAAATAATCTTACTCTAGTGTCTTCTGATATCAAATATTCTGAGTCAAATTTGAGACAAATAATGACTAGTACCAAAACCTTGTCAACCAAGCGTGACGTCACAGGCAGAGGATCGTAAAAAATTCTACGGCATCTCCGTAACCGTTTTGACGGCTATAGACACCGGGAATGAGTTGTTCAGAGGTCGATTCCGGCAGAAGCCATCCGAGGGCTGCTCACCTTCATTCTTGACGTCCGTATCGAGGAACAATTCTAGCGCCATTCCATTTACGTCAACGTTTGCTTTGATCTCGATGACATCTTTGATGGAATCAGAGAGTCTGGAATCGAGTTGTCTTTTATTATGAGTCCAGATTTACGCGAAGATTTGCTGATGGTAGGATGAGAGACGACGCAGTGAACGTTATGCAGCATCTGTTTCTGTATTCATCAATGCTATAGCAAAATTCCACATCATTGCCATGACATTTATCATTGCTGCAGCAGAATAATTTCACTATAATTTGTTCAATGGACATTTGGGTCAACTTCCAGGGTGCAGATTATGAAAATGATAACAACAGAACTTTGTTTAAAATATCTACTTTGTTTGGAATTTAGGTTTAATGAAACATTGACATTGAAACTATAAATAGACTCTGGTGAAGTTTAACTTTGGTGACGTGTTAACTTAAAAACAAAATGATTTTAATAAAGAAAACTTTACTTGTAAATATATATTTAGTTTGATGAAATCTTGAGTAAGATATGAAAAGCTGACTTTTTAAAAAATAATATTTTTGTGAAATGTTGACTTTGAAAACATAAACTGTGTTTTGTGAAATGTTGACTTTGAAAAAATATGACATTGCAAATATTTGTTAACTTTTGTGACAGTATAATCTTGATAAAATTATTAATTCTTTGAAATTTTAACATTTGATGGATAGTCATTGACAATGGCAAAACTTTAACTTCAATTACATTTTGACTCTGACTTATAGACAACTATAATGTCTGACTTCAGATGCATGTTTCAGACAGTATGTGTTTGTACGAACACTTGCCTGCGCTATAGCTCAATACACACATGTCACCACGATTAACAATGTATACACAACTGATGTTGACTTTGATACAGATATGACTTTAAATCTGGTGAAATACTTTCGAAATATTTGATGACTTTTGTGAACATTCAACCCAAATCAACTCAATGAAAGTTTGACTTGGAAAATATATTTTGAGTTGGATAATAACTTGACTTTGATATGATATTTGATTGTATTTATATGTTTACATTAGGAATATTTTTTCGAAATATGTATCGACTTAGACGAAGTTTAACTTGAATGAAATGTTGAGTATTGTGAAATGTTGACTTTGAAAAAACAATATGACATTAGAAATAACTATTAACTTACTTTAATCTATTCAAAAAATAATAAGTTGTTGAAATGTTAACATTCAATGGATGTACATTGACTTTGGTGTAAGTTCAACTTTAATGACATTTTGACTCTGACTTATAGACAACAAATGTCTGTCTTAAGATGCATGTTTCAGACAGTATTTGTAAGATAACTTGCCTGCGCTATCGCCAAATACACACGTGTCACCAATTGTAACATATATGTATACACAACTGATGGCTGGCTACATATATATATCAATATAGAACACTTACAATTTAGTCATGCGACAGCGATGCATGATACATTAATAAACGTGTACCCGACGACATGACCGAGGACAATCAATATGTATAGAAATATAACAACCCAGCCCTGTGTATCACCTATCAGAACAATCAGTCTGTTTAACGAGGTGCCGATACCTGTCGGTATTACGTAGTGCGTATCCGTTCATAAACGATCAAATCACAGACGTGTTAATGGGGTTATGGCATCGAGATCGTAATTTATAAAACTAGTTTGAGATATAAGAGTGCTCTTTACGTACTAGTCAAGATTCGGGGGTGACAGAATAGTGCTTTCCCGGTACTTCTTTCCCTCTATTTAAATACATTGTAAAAGAGTTAGTCATGCAGATGCTTATACCGCAATTGTCATAAAATGACGAAATTTACGAAATAAATATCATATTATATTACATCCTTGTTATAACGATTAGGACACAAATAACGTGATCTGTGAACATATATTTTGAACATATTTTATGGGTAATATGTTGACTTTAAAATTATATTTTGAGATTATTGGTTATCAGTTATATTAATTTTTATTCGAAATATTTTTTGACTTTATCGAAGTTTAACTTGAGTGTTGAGTTTTGTGAAATGTTGACTTTGAAAAACAAATATGACATTGGAAATAATTATTGACATTGGTGAAAATTTATAATCTTCATCAAATTATTAATATGGTGCAATGTTAACATTCAATGGGTGGGTATTGACTTTGATTAAATTCAATTTAATGGCATTTCGACTCTGACTTAAAACTAATATCTGGCTTAAGATGCATGTTTCAGACCGTAAGTGTTTGTAAGATAACTTGTCAGGCTACCGCCTTCTGACAGCTGGCTAAAGATATATAAAGATAGAACAGTTTATAATTTAATCATGCTATTATGACGTGCATTAATTCAGGGCGCCAACTATTTTTCTAAATTGTCTAAATTTGATTTGATGACGCAAATACTATTTTTCTTATAATCATATATACATATATATATATATATATACACTGAAACATCGATAGTTGTTAGGGAAATAATTAATCATGAAACAGTAACAGTATCCTGTGTATTGACTCTCCACAGTATTATAATAATTCAATCACATCAAGAATGTTTGGTACAAATGAATTATAGTGTTACCCTCTGAATGAATAATTTCAAAATATCAATGTGTTGTGATGCATTAAATTATCTTTTTAAAAAAGATGTTAACTTTAGTGGTGAATAAACAGTGTCCTGTTAGCTTTATGGAAGATGTAAGTAAATACAAATCGATAAAACGATGGAGGCCAAATGGCTTTAGTGAACTTGTTAACGAACAATAAGTACAGTTAATTAGAGGAGAAGCCACTGATGTGGGTGTTTCTTCGGGTTATTCCCACCTACCCAGCCCTAGGGTTAATTAATCCTATCTATTAGGGATTAGGATTAGGCTGGCCAGCCTCGGTGAAGGGGGAAAAAGTTACCTGCATAATTATATCCATGTAATCTTAAATCCAGGAAACGGTTTGGTATTTTGTCATCTTGAATAGACAATGAAGTTAACCAAACCAAAGATATATTGGTATTTATTTCAATGCCATTTATTATTACTTTTTTATCACTTTTATTTGTTATAAAGTTTACATTAATTGTTACAACATGAAACTTGTAATGGTGATTGAAATCACTTTTTATTCTTTTGTTTGAACAAATGAAAAAAATAACAATTCAATTAGCATTGACAGGTGAACTGTTAATCATCTAGGTATGATTGCACTCAGTTGTGAGAGTGCTTGAGTATCAGTTCACATAAAATCATCATGTTTATTTAACTGAGTGAACATGTATCATAAGGAATCAGTATAAATGAGTCATTAAGATGTTCATGTTTATTTAACTGAGTGAACATATGATTAAAAGTGTCACATACAAATAAAATACTTTCGTTTCTCTTACTTAGTGTAAATTTAGAAAAAACAAAGGTTGTTATATTTTCAAAAGGATATTGTAAAAAGAAATACAACTTTTATGTTTAATGGTACATCTATTGACATTGCAAATGCATATCTGTATCTTGGTGTTCTTTTCACTGGTAATGGTAGGTTCGTTAAAGCAATTAAGCGCCTTACTGTACAAGCTAATAAAGCTATGTTTGTTATTTTCAAGAGCATTCGTCAACTTGATATTCCAATAGACTGCCAACTGAAATTATTTGATAATCTTGTCAAGCCTATTCTCCTTTACGGAGCCGAAGTTTGGGGGTTTGAAAATGTTACCATCATCGAACGTGTCCATCTTAAATTTTGCAAATATATTTTAAATGTAAAGCAATCAACTCCAGATTTCATGGTTTACGGTGAACTAGGTACATTGTAGGTACCCAATCAGTATATGTGTAAAACTTAACATTATAACAAATTGGGCTAAAATAATATGTTGTAATGGCAAATTAAATAGCATTTTTTACAATGTGATGTACAACTTGTATTCTTCAAATTCGGATTTTAGTTTTCCATTATTGTCAAGTCAAGTCAAGTGTCACTTTGTGTGATTTTCGAGAATAAAATTTCTGTTCTGTTCTGTTCTGTTCTTAGTTTCATGGGTATCAAATCTGACCCAACACCTGTTGTTTTAAGGGATTATACCGCTTGACTGGTTTAATTACCCTAAACAAAAGGGCTGGGTAGGTGGGAAGATCCCGTTTCTTCACCACTCAAGTACTTACTCCTCTTGTGTTTGTATTACAAATCCCCACTGTATGCCATTTTCATGCATGCTAATCTCCCTGGTTGAGTTTTCACCATTGTTTTGTTTGCTATATAGATATACACGTTTTGTTATTTTCTTACATTCAACCTAAGGAATGAGTAAACATATACTACGAAACGCCGTGTATTTTCACATTAAATTATTTCCTCTTCTGATGTATGCCACTGCTAAATGTCCTTCAAATACCTGATCCATGTACATATGG
Organism: Gibbula magus; assembly: GCA_936450465.1. Classification (NCBI taxonomy): domain Eukaryota; kingdom Metazoa; phylum Mollusca; class Gastropoda; order Trochida; family Trochidae; genus Gibbula; species Gibbula magus. The sequence goes on along the minus strand of OW388297.1, from coordinate 74,898,040 downwards.
ATAATTCTTGCTTCACCCACATTTGGATGAAATGGGTGATTTTGGCAAAAAGTTTTGTTCGCGTACCAGGAAAATTGTATAGGAGATAATTAGCAAAAATAACATCTGTATCTACACATGGACATCTACAATCCGCGTTATGAAAAAGCGACCAACTCTGCAAACATTTTTTCTGCACAACTACTTTTACTCACTAACTTACAAAATGCTTGAAATAAGGGGTTGGTATATTCACGCAACTAATTTTCTAAAAACATTTAAACAGATTGATTTTTAAAATTGTTTTGCATCATTTAAAGATGGTTTAATGTTTCGAAATACTGGACAAACCTAATTAGGGATACATTTTGAAATTATAAATACTGATGCATTTATTACATTTATTTTTCAATTAAACATTAACCATAAAACATCTACTATTTCTAACTTATTTTGTCGAGTATACTTCAAGTCCTACTCGACTATGAGTACTATTAACTATGGATACAAGGCTGATGGCTGTGTTCAGTGACCAGTTGAGTAGCCTGGCTAAAGCTACTCAAGGTTGAAGCTTAATCCATCCTTACTTGGCTAGATTTGATTAGCAATTTATTTTGTTAAAATTTTGTTGGCGTAATGTTGGCGTAGCAAGAAGACACCATATATATAGAGAATCTCACCCAAGTGTCTTCTGATATCAAATATATCAACACGAGTTGATAAAAGTTATAAATATCCGAGGCTTGCAGAGCATATTTTGACTTTTATCAACGAGTGTTGATATATTTGACATCAGAAGACAGGAGGGTGAGATTCTATTTATCATCCAAAATCATTTATCATTTAATGAAAAATGAAAATACCTAAACACAAAACTGCCATTTGGTTTCCAGTGCTGTGATGTCATAGCATTGTGACGTCATCGTGATTATGACGTCATAGCATTGTGATGTCATTACTTGATGATGCAAAATCATTGTGATGTCATGTAACTGACGCCAACAGGGCATTGTTCAACATCTACTTCCAAAACGATATCTCCCAGGACATATCGCTTGATCTCATACAAGCGATATCTCTGTGGAACCCAGTTTTGGATGATAAATAGAGAATCTCACCCAAATGTCTTCTGATATCAAATATATCAACACGAGTTGATTAAAGATACAGAATGGCAGTTTTGTGTTTAGGTATTTTCAACCAGTGCTGATATATTTGATATCAGAAGACACGAGGGTGAGATTTTAATTATCATTCAAAATCATTCTTCAACAAATATTAGCAAAATATTGAACATATCTGCAACACAAAACTGCCATTTGACTACTTCAGCAGTGAGCTCAGTGATGTCATAGCATTGTGACGTCATCAGCATTGTGGCCTCATAGCATTGTTACGTCATCAACTTTGTGACGTCATAACATTGTCAGCAGTGTTCTCACTGATGTCAAAGCCTTGTAATGTCATTAACTGATGATGTAAAACGATTATGACGATCTGATTGTAGCGATATCTACAATGTAGATGTCGCTTGTAGATATCGCCTGATCTCACACAAGCGATATCTACTGTGGGAGGCAGTTTTGGATTATATAATAAGTCTCACTAAGTTCTTGATTTCGGTTTTAGAACGGGCTCTAACTGTCTGAGAACGAATGGACCTAGTGTCATCTAGTTGTGGACGAACTCGGACGTACCTAAAAGGTAAGGGTGTTCCAGAACGTTGACTATATCCAACCATCTCTCCGTTCTAGACTAAACAAAGAACATTTGTATTTAAACGGGATAGTCGTACCACAAACCCAACTGCGACCCAACTAAGGACGAGTAACGACTTAGTGCAGTCGGGAATCGATTGCTTCCACCAAGTCCATTACATCATTATATATATATAGCGCTATCTTTCAGTTCTAAGTCCGAGTCAAAAAATGAAAAAGATTGTTAATAAATACAACTTTATTAACAGCCGTAAGCAACCCAAAAACCTACGCAAAATGTTAACTGCATCTCTAAATGTGGAGACTCTGGTTGCTACACGTGTGAAAGCATAGTTGAAGGATGTTCCATTAACATTTCACCCAAAGATAATTTTGTTGTTAAACAAAATATGAATTGTGATACGAAAAATGTTATTTATGTCATCACGTGTTCTGGTTGTAATGAGAAGTATATCGGGAAAACAGAACAAAAATTAAAAAGAAGAATGAACCTACATCGATCCCACATTAATCAACCCCGAAATCGTACTATCCCTCTCAGTGAACATTTAGATAAATGTGGTAAAGGCAAATTCAAAGTTTTCCCGATTTACAAACTCAATTACAACAATGATACTGATTTACTTTTGAAAGAATCGCATTTCATTCATAAATATGCGCCAAAATTAAATGACAAAACATGATCTTGTTTACATCAAAACCATATATTGTTGTCAAAGTACATTATGACGTCATAGGTTCCTGTGTGACGTCATAGTGCTATGTACTGTGTGTCAGTTTCTGCATTCAACGGCCTGAAGAAGTAGGTACATGATGTACCTATTGAAAACGTTAGCCAAACTTATTTCAACTTCATCTTTCTTATTTTGATATATATATATAGAGAGAGTATTACCAGAGGACTTGTGTCATATGATTTTTACGAAACGAATGTGGATTTTTTTTATTGCCCGAGCGAGAGCGAGAGTTTCATAAAAGTCATATGACACACTTTCAAATGTGTAATCATTTCTTTATTACCAACTCTATTCTGTTTCATTCGCGTAAAAATAGGCAGGAAACGGCCCATTTCCCTTGCAAGCTACAGTAACGTCACGAACAATCGTTTTATGACGTCAAAGACTGGAAGTCGCGGTGAAACAATGGTTCCCAAGCAAACGTGATATGTGCACAAGTGCTCATGTCAATAATATTAAGTCGATTTTTTTCAAACATATGGGTAATATATATATCCTCATTCTACAGCAACAATAGGTAATTATGCTTGTTTTCTGGAGTGGTGTAGTGTGATGTAATATTAAGCCACTGACGTTAGTACAACGTTTGTTTTCATGTAAACAAATCATGTGGAAGCATTTCTTTCATTTGAATAGATGTTTAAATCAAATCAAATGTTTTAGAAAACTTATATAGATATACTGACAACGTTGCGACAAAGTGTGTTTGTAACGTCTCGATAGGGTAGTGACAAAGTTTGTTTGTAACGTCTTGATATGATGCGAACGTACTAAATAACTCCACACACGTGGCCTAAAGGGGACGCCATATAACAACGTTCCTGGGAGATAAGCACACCATTGTGACAATGTCCTCACAACGTGTTGACAACGTTCTCACAACATTTCATCAGGACGTTGGGAGGACGTATTTTCGACTCCACACGAGGGATGTTGTTGGGACATTTTATTTTTACATTCTTGGTACGTTAACGTAACGTTGTGACAGCGTCCTCAAAATGTAATTTTTTTAAGTGTGAATTATTGTAAAAGGAATACTTTATGAAAACAGTTTCAACTTAATGTATTTTACACTTATTTGGCAGCAGAGTAATATATCCAGACGAGTGCAAGTTACATGTGTTTAGCTAGGGGAATTTGCAAACAATTTGTAAAATATTCCATCCTCTTTCTCGTACAAAATTCAAATAAACCATAACAACATAAATGGAAAGTTCGTAAGCAAAACAATATCTATAGTGTCATTCTCATCATTGCGGGATTGTTGAATTGACATATCCCGAATATCCCGAAGCGGAAGCAGGACGAGTTTTGCATAGATATGCGCACCCGAAACTACGATATCACTTATTCTGGATATTTGAACGTTAAAGATATGTTACTCATCGGTAATGAACGTTATTGACACATATTGCCTTTTTACGGTCAAGTGTTCCTTCTGCGATATGTATGTTAGCTAATGAGGGTTTGAAGGGTCATTTCCTGCCCCACACTTGAGAGAATTGTGGTGTCACCCTGGGTAAGTGACTTTGTTCAAAGTGTGCTCCTATCCACCCAAATTGGCACCTGGTATGATACGATGGTACTCTGAATTTGAACCTTGAGCGCCTGAGGGGGTGTTCTTTTCTCGTTGACCAGGGTAATGTGTCGATCGGGCCATGATCAGGTAATAGTACCTGGAGGTAGAGCATTATAAATAACCACATTCTTATTTATTATCATATTATAGGTGACAATCGGCAGATTGCACCGTACTTAATTGAAAACCGAACTGAAGATCAACAGAAAGATGTCACTTTTAAAACTCGTCTTAACATAAACATATACGGTGGCTGTATACAATAAACGTTGTATTCATAGAGACAAACCTTGGAGATGTGGTTCTTAACTGGTCGTAAAGGAATATTCCCAGAGAAATGCAAATAATTGAATATCATGTGACCTTCCTAGAACTGCAAAATCATTTGAGCCTGACACGGATACTTCAGCTACATGCTTGAGCTTTCGCATCCTTTTGCGAGGAGAGGGGCATTGACATCCAAACGGGAACAGCTCCATTACGTCCCTTATATACTCGCTGCCATTAGAAGGTGTTCGGGTGGGTGAGAAAGCTCCAAATACAGCGCTGCAGTCTGTGATTGTTGTCACGTTCCATGATAGGACATAGCCCACAATTCCATGTGCTAACTTTTAGCAATTCAGAGACAATGTAGTCCCTAGTGTAGTCCTTAGATTATTTTGTGACATGTGATGGTTCAAATGAAAGGTCTGATACTGTAGTATGTGTTTGATTTTTTTCTGGGTCTTAGATTTACTGCTATAGTGTTGGTGTGAGCAGGCAAAGTGACCCCAAATTGAAGGTCGAGAGTCACGGACAAACCTTTAAGACGGGTTCACATTTGTCTACCCTGGCTACCGGCCAAAAATGACAAGAAACCCATGCTCCATTTGTGACTGAAAAGTGGTCTATGGCAGGTTAGTCAGTGTGCAAAAGCTGAATGCCCAACGAGATTTAGGGAATTGGCTGTATTAGAAAGATGATGATAGAACTACTTGAAATTATTGTGGGCTGTGGCCTGAAATGCAAACTTCTAACTCTTAGGATTCGCATTTGAACTTTGTACAGCGACACGAGAAGGAGCCCGCTAAATGAATATTGTTGTGATTCTATTAGGTGTTCCATCGCATTATTGAAATTATTCAGTTTGTCCTTTAATTACCGAGGTCATTAAACATAATAGTTTAACCCAAAACACCAACAATTCTCATATTCCTACGCCTAACATTTAAAAAAAACATTCTCGAACCGATTGCTACGTATGTGGAGTAAGTCTTTGGTTCTTGTCTATTCATTCTAGTAAGTTAAAATAGATCATGTATCATTCAAACTCTTATCAGACACTAAATGACCTCTACATTGCATTTCTGTTAATTTGAAGTCACAATTCACGACAGGCGACCATGTCTCCCCTGTGACAATTGCTTGCTAAACTTATGTTAAAAATGTTTCAACCACGTGCATTTGAAAAGCTATAATATGGATTGAACATTTTACCATCGTACTTCGTAGTCTTATTCAACCATGCTACAGCCGGTGTCATGGGAAGCTTAGAGTAAGAGAGTACGTTATACGATGATGAACGAGTGAAACATACTATGATGATTTTATGAAAGCTTCTTACAGAAGCACTGCAAATGATATCATTTTAGAACAACAAATTCATGATTATGGTACATATATAGTACCAACAGTTTCGGATGCATTTGTGTAACAGGGTGTTATTTTAATATTTGTGTAAATCATTTTAAGGAAAAACAATAAAAACATTACTATACCAATGGTTGTTTTCTTATGTGTCTGCATTGTGTCTGCATATGAAGGTTCTGCAGTTCTGGTGAAGGGAATTCTGTGTGTTTCCCTGTGCTATCTTTAGTACAGCGTCATAGCACGTGCATCTTGTGCGCTCGTGTGCCCATGCTTGATAGACCTCGTGGTTTGCTCGTCATTGCTGCGAGCGTCCTTTGCTGTTGCAATCATGTTTTCATTGCTTCTAAGGTTGGTGTTGAAATATTAACAATATACATAAACTCAAGGGCGGATCCAGGATTTTTGAAAGGGGGGGGGGGGGGGTCCCAAAAAATGTGTTTTCCACTCGGGGGGGGGGGGGGGGGGGGGGGGGGGGGTCAGGACCCAAATCTTATACATGGATTTGAAAAGGGGGGGTCCGGACCCCCTGGAACCCCCCCCCCCCCCCCCCTTGATCCGCTAGTGTAAACTTAAACCTAGGCCTTTAATTCTAGGCAAAATGATAATTAAATCATTTTCACAGCATTAATGGTAAATCTTAACTCAGGTGTAATATTTCAGTAACCTCTGTAACATCATTCTTCATAATTATATTCCCTTTGTTTTACCAATTGGCCTAAACGTATTTATTTTCAAGGTGTGTTTGATGCTACAATTGTTTAGTGTGCATATATGATGTGTGAGTGAAATGTTTGATATTTCATGTTATAAATTATCTTTAGATATCCATATGAAGTGGGAGGTCGCAAAATAATTTGGTCTGGTCGTACTGACGGGTAAGCTCATTGGTATTTGTATTTTAACATGTATTTCCATTTAAATTTAAGTTTATATAAATATGTTGCTGTGAATAGCGCCTGTGATTTTTTTTTATCTTGTAGGGTATTGTAATGTGTGTAAAAATCTCTTTCGATGGTTACAATGTTCATGAATATATTTCTTGTCGTAAATACCTTTGTCACTATTCATGTCGATTTCCACATGATGCAATTATGTATACAAGTATATACATTGTGTTTATTATGTGTGTTGCAGGGTTATATATTTATGTGCATGTACAGACACAAAACTGATCATCTCTGAATAAATCAGACCACCCCCTCCAGCAAGTCATGTCGTACTTGGCATAGAGCTGTTATATTTGTATGTCGCGATCTCAAATAAACTCACGTGCAAAAGAAACGTCCCCATACAAAATACAAGATAGTTCAATCGACGGGCGATAAATGCGACTGAAACAGCGTTACATCATGTCTTCAGAACCCAACAATACTAAATATGAATTTTCAAAAGAATGTCTATTCATAACTCTGAGAAACACAAGTTTTAAGAAATGGTCGTTTTGGAATTAACTAGACTAGATAGAAGCCTCAAAAAGCCGGTTTTGGCTTTTGTGCCGTCCTACAGTAATGAAGCGTCAACAAATTTAAATCAAAGAATGTTATTTATGTCGAGAATATATTTAATTAATTAAATTTTTACTTTTTTCAATGTTTTAAATTTAAATACCAAAAACATCTTTAAAATGCGACTTTAGCGCCCCATGTGTATTTGAACAGATGTAAAAATAAAAGTAGCATACTCTGATGTATGAAATTGTGAATACTTCTTTACAAAACATGTGACTACCAAATACATTCAAAATCTACTTTCTCCGACATCAATATTTCATTTTATACTGTTGTCAAAATGTGGGAGCGTTTCTTTTGCACGCGAGTTTAACTTTATAACAAAGATAACACAAACAAACTGGTCTCTGCAAAGACTTTAATGTGAAGAGAGAGGACAGAAGGAAGGAACGACTGGGGACGTACAGTGAAGAGACAAGGTGTCAGTACTGAGACTAGGGAGGAAGTCGGTGTTAAGATGTTGGTGTAGCAATCAGCTGATTCTTCCCACATTCGTCTACATACATCCACTTCTGACTCTTCGCTGTTTCATCACATTGCTAACGATGTATTTTATTTGAACATGACGTCCCTTTAAAAAGCAGATGTCTGTGTGCCCCTAACACCCATGTAAGTAAATAAACGTTCCTCATGCGTGCACGCCAAAGTAAGACAAAATACATCTTCTAGTCTTTAAAGTTTCGAAAAAGAAACAACCCTTGAAGTAAAGCGGCATTTTCAAGTGGTGTTTCTTTTTTCTTATATATTTCTTTGGAAACGGTGTTCCCGTTTAAATAAATTTACAATCACTTGTTGATATACGTCATGCATTCATAAAGTAACAAATCTCTGGACGGCTGAGTTTCGTATGATTGCATGGCAGATTACACAGGACACAGGCAACTCAGATAGTCTTAAGAAACGAGGTTGTATTACAGAAATGCGTCGGTGAATTCCGTTTAAAATTCCCACAAGGCAGTGGAGCCGACTCCAACACCGAACTGGACAAAGTTGATAGTATATGGCCTGGCATCAGCAACTCTCAGGAGTGTATTCTCTCCAACTGTGTCTCCTGACCCAAACTTGATCACTTTGTCTTGCCATGTGATCCAAAAGGTTTTGAAAGTATTACAGTCCAATACCATTACATTCTTCTCAGTCAGCAAAACCTTGGCAGCAGTCAGGGATGCCTTTTTCAAGGAAATTGTTGTTTTACCAATCAGCTTCGTTCCTAAGTCCAGGATGTAGTTAATACGATTTGTTTGGGCAAGAGATAGGCGGGCTGACTTGCAAGACTTCACTTTGAAGCGGAGAGTTTGACTTGGAGGTATTGTGTAGTCAGTAGGGTTCGGCACATACCAGTCTCTGGGGTTGTCAGTCAGGAGATGAGCCGAGAAATCTGAAGATATGTGGGTAGAAATAGAAAACGCTCAGCAGAATACTTGGTAATGTAGCCATCATGTTATTATGATAGGATTGCATGAAACGTGATAATGATAACAATGATAATTTAAGTATGTGAGCTAACCTTTAAACATATCCATATCCACATTCCGACCCTCATTCCTAAATAAGAGTATGTCGTTCGAATATCGGTACCATAAGATATTCTGATCACTAAAGACAAACAATGCAACCCATTATGATGTCAATAATAACACACAGGGACAACCGACATATATTATATTACACGAGCAACATTCTTATAACCATGGCACAGTGGACAAACCGAGGGTTGTATGAACAAAATACAACTAATAGATTGAATGTAGAACCTTTCCTGAAAATGACCAGGTTGGTCTGTAGCTTTGCTATTACAAAATTCTCTTAAAGATCTGATGAAATGCATTTTTCCCAAGAATGACAGATGATTACCTCTACATATATTGTATATCGGAATCAATTGAGTATAAAATCGAGACAATATACACTTGACATTGATAATTAAGACGATTTTAATTCTCCCATTTTAACACTACCGCAATTAGTTGGGCGATTCATTTTTAAAATGCTCACTGAGGCGTGACTGTGATAAGCGACAGACGGGGCCGGCGAGACATGTAGCTACTCCGCCGAGTCTCGTTAATTAATTAATGAGCTGAAATTAGCTGCTAAATGAATTTATGAGGTGTATTACATCGCCAAAAGGACATGTTTATGTAATAATTGTGTAATTGTCATCTGCGGAATTACCTAGTTGGATATCTAAACATTCGATATATGGGAAATTTAAGTTGGTTTATTGTAGATTTCTTTGTGAAATTAACGATCAAAATGTTGCGAAATTACGTTGAATTATGACTATTGCCGAAAATGAGATTCCTCCAGATACGTCACAGAAGTCATCCCTTCACGGGCCACACCCCCACAGACTTTCATTCTGGTCGCTGGGGCTAAATTAGGCGTTTTTTTAAAAAGCCCTATATAAGTAATTTATGGACCGATTTCATACATTTAAAATCGAGAAATTGTCAAATTGACAACCCATTTCAATGAATCCGATTTGGACCATATGTCATTGCATCTATCCTTTAAGGCTTACTAACAACTTGCATGAATCATCTACCTGTCCTGCAGGTGACTAGACCGGTCTATAGATATCACATTACAATATTTTCTTTATTCAAATGATTGGATGAACCATCTACCTTCCCTGCAGGTGACCAGGTTGTTCTGTAGAGTGAAGTCATCAGAACAGAAGCAAAGTCTGGAGGTGATATTGAGAGGCAGACAGCCCTGGTCACAGAGCCTCGTCTGATGTAGGCATGGTTCGTTCACTGGGAAAGAATCAATTTTTTAACTTTCGTAATCATCTTTGAAAAATAACATACAGACATAAACTTCAACATCATGTCTATGAAATTGACCTTTTGGATGAATGCCTTAGAGTCGCATGGATGTTATCTCATATCATACATTTGTGACAGTGTGACACCTAAAGCCTTTTTCAAAATAATGTAAATAAGACTTTCTTTTTACATATTGGATGCCATCCTTTAAAAATTTAACAACATTTGAACAATTCTTTACAAAGACGCACCACTCTCTTCATCAACTGTGTTCATCTCTTTCATCCTGACTACAGAGTGAGGGAGTTGATGGACAGACATCAGAGCTGAGTGATCCTTGTTCTCTCGCATCAGACTGTAACAGTATGGACATGACGAGAGACTAAACTATCGTGGAACTGGAACTGTATGGACTTGACGAGAGACTCAATTATCATGGGACTGTAACAATATGGACATGACAAGAGAGAAAAATTACCAGTGAACTGTAACATTATGGACATGAGAGAGACTAAATTATAATGGAACTGTAACAGTATGGACATGGCGAGAGATAAAAAATCCCATCAGACTGCAACATGATAGACTTTGCTAGAGACTAAAATCCTATCAGACTGTAAGAGCAAGCACTAGAGCTTAAATTATCATGGGACTGTAAAAGTAAGGACATGGTTAGAGATAACATCTCAAGAGACACGAACATTACAGCTGGATTCTGAATATCTGGTCCCTTACGTGTGTATCTTAGTGAAACTATTAGTGAAATAGTGAAAGTAAGTGTTCATTGCTACGTCAATAAAATCACATCAAATACAATGACAATGAATCATCTTATATAAATGCTTAATTAATAAAGAATTACAAACATGGTTTACATAGACGTATGTGCAGTTCCAAGATCAGCTTCCTTCTTGTTGAACATTATACTAAAAGTTGATAGGTAAGCTTCAAACATAAATAAAATCGTCTAGGGTATATTTTATAGTAGTAAATAATATACCCAATTCTAAAGGAAAGGCGATAATCAAAACTACAAGATACTTAAATGAAAGTGCATGATGATATAGACGATATAAAGTATGCCAGCGGTATAAATTAACCTAACACAACACTAAAACATGGTTTGTTCCTTTATTATTATTGACTTTTGTACAGTTACATCCGTTTCGAAAAGTGTCTATACCGGGTATGACCGCAATATGTCGTCTCATCGACATGAACAGACGTCTGATGAAGGCACGAGGGAATTTATTGTACCCATCTAACACTGCCAGTCGCAGCTGTTGGTCATTTCGTGGAAGGACCGGTCTGCCGTGAAGATTTCTAGTAATCTCATCCCAGAGATGTTCAATTGGATTTAGGTCCGGAATTATGGTTGGCCAATTCTTTTATTGTCTGGATGTTGATAAGAGCGAGAACATTTTGGGTGAGTCGTGTATTGTGAGCACTGACGTTATCGTGCTTGAGGGTCAGCTGGGGTCTAGCATATAACACTGTTCTGTGACGCTTCTGCATCGACCCTGACCATTGTGATGCAAGATAACAGTTGTACACGTCTACCCCAACTGATTCCAACTCACAGCATGATGGACAGTCCACCCAAATGATTAGTCTCCAAAACACAAGGATCTCGGAATTTTTCATTTTGACAACGCCATACTCTTACACGCCCATCTGTCACATGAACACATAATCGGCTTTCAACTGTAAAGACAACGTTGTGTCATTGTCAATGCCTCCAATTTAGATGCTGTTGTGTCCGTTGCAACTGCCTTAGTCTATGACGAACAGATACAATTGGGTCAACATAAGGCCTACGACAGTATAACACATTCGTTCTCAAGCGTCAACACTCAGTAGCTGGGCAAATGGGCCGATTGTGAATTTCAATGGTTTGATTAGCTGTTGATGTTGCTTGCATGAAACGTATCTATCATGGTTTATACATAACAGTGCGTTGTCATTTGTCAATATTGTCATTTTAAAAAAATCATATTTTTTCATCAAAGTTTCATAGAACCATTACCATGTAACAAATAAAGTATCGGAACCAAAGTTGATCCTTATCACAAAGTTGATAGTTAACCTTCATACTTAGTCATCATCTTATAGGGGCCGAACAATATGCTCTTTTTAGTATTTCCATGAGTTCAGAGGATAATAACTCCTTTAATATTTGTGCAATCGAAATAATGATAACATCTACTTGTGTTACAATTCAAGCACAGCATCTGTTTACAACTTATCATTAAAATGTTGACGGTTGTGTCTTTAAAATCAACAACATCGTGTAGGGCTTCAATTATATATGATATTCCCGTTTTCAGAGGGCTATTTTCTTAGGGGATTTGTTTGTTCGAAAACTACTGAAGAGAGATACATTCATTTAAAAGATAAAAACGCGGTTATTAAGGGTGACTTAAGTCAAGCATGGGGTTTAAGGTTAAACAGAAGTCTTGAAAATCTAAATATTGACTTGTCAATCCTAGTTATTTTTTTTAACTTTGTCTAATGATTTTAAAATAAAAAAAGGCTCATTATATCTCACATGAATTGAAAATGAACAAAAATAAAGAATGAAACGACAAAAAATATGGTAAGCAGTTTACCTGCCAGTTGGAGTGATAGTGAAGTAGTAATCCTCCGTGTGTCCGAACCTGGAGCTGAACTTGGTTGTGAGAGTCTGAGCATTGGACCCGTCCATGTGAGCTGATCGGAGTCGCTCGGAACTCTGCCACATCAACCTCTGGTCTGAAACATGTGCACCTCTTTTTCAAATTTGGACCTTCAAGACAATTATTTTACCTTATAAACACTGATCATTCATCATTATTCATTATAATTATTAATATTTGATATACATGCCATAAAGATAGGGATTGTCATGTATACGTGTTATAAGTCATAAGCCTCACACATTTTGTCGGAACCTGATCTTGCGTCAATCAATCATAAGAATCTTTACATCCTTACACTTGTATACAATGTAATAAATGCAAGCATCAATTATATTATCAGCATATTTAGAATATCATTCTTAAAACTTACAATCTTTGATATAGTATTTAAATACTTTCTGGTTGCAATACACTTGGATGTCATACCTTTCTTGTCCGTTTGTAAAACTCCAAAGAGCTTTAACATGAGTGTAACAAGTCAACTTGGAACAGGCATTCCGGGTACCGTTCTTTTCGGTTATGTACTAGTTTGTTGCCATACCTTTCTTGTCGATCGCAAGACTCCACACAGCTTTAGTATCCGTGTAGCGAGTGCTGACACCTTCTCCATTGTATCCTGCGTACTTTATACTGTCAGTCTCCACCCAGTAGACTCCACTGTAACACAGGGGAGATGCTCATTGACAATATTGTCGATTTGACAACACAACTAATGATAACATAATTTTAATATGAATTTTCCGTTCTCGAGAAACGTATGGTTATGACTTTCATTTAGATAAATTAAACTTCTTAAATTGGGTTCTGTATTCTGCCAGTAACACAAACAGATAGAAGTGCAAATGCATATAAAACTACGTAGACGGATTTGCTTAGAACTATGTACGTCAAGGTAAATAGGTTTTACGGAAAAGCTTGACCTAAGGTCGAATGCGAATGTTTGCTCGACTTGGCATTTTAAAGCTTACAGCAACAAACAACACTCGGGCGATTTCAATGTATATACACCTTTTGCGTCATAATAATAAGTGTCGTTTTCATAAACCTAAAATCAAAATCAGTCACAGAGTTACTTCCCTTGATATCTGGCATTAAGCTCCTTGCAGCCTTTGTTTCCAACACTGTAGGACAATTTTAAATTCCGAAACATACCCGGGTCTTACCGTGTAAATAACAATAGTGTCCTTGTACTGTGAAATAATGTTTATAAGTCACTTAAGCTAAAGCACTCACAATTCCTGGTCCAAGACGAGATCCCGTGGATTGTTAAGAGTGTTCAGGATGATGACCTTTGCAGCATGTTCGATGTCATACACTCCTAGGACGCCGGCGTGAGTTGTGTACACCACCAGCTGAGCACTCAGATCAATGTCAAGACCCGTTACAAAAGTGCCTGTTGATAAACAAGAAATCATACATTAAACTATATGAGCGTTTGCAGGCCACTGCAAAAGCAAAGCAGCCCTGAAACTTAGGGTCTCGCCTTTCTCTGTTTCGTCTTCTCCACAGCATCAATAAAATTTGGATTTTTTAAAAACAAAATTTTGTTCATTAATGGTTTTTACTAACAAGTTGAGTCACTGGGGCCCCTTTCACAAGTTTGCTCTTAAAATCTATTTCTGATTTCAAAATCGGATCAAAGGGTTAACATGGCCTTAATGAATATATCATGATCTTGACCTTTGACATTTGACCTTCAAGGTCTCACAATCAATGATCACTTTTCATTGTGAATAACAATCCTGTAACGATTGAAAGTGTTAATAGTTGAAATAAGGCATGTTCGCAAAAGCATGATTAAGTTGTGACCTCCCTGTGACCTTGACCGTTAACGGATTTAGTAAAAACCTTTGAAGATCGTGGCCTTTCACCATTGTTGATATACACCAAGTAAGAGCCTAATAGCACAAATAATGTTAAAGTTATCGTGTTTACAAGGATTTTTGTAGTGATTACAGAACTCATGACTGACCTTTGACCTTGAATGTGAACATGTCAAAAACATTGCCCAGGGGTATAAGTAAGAACTAATGTATATGAGTTCTCAAAAGCTTCTTGGAAAAAAGTAATAGCCAATAAAAAAAAACGCACCGGCGGCGGCAGCTGCACAACAACTGACAGCAGCCCTAATTACACAATGTACTTTGAATCAAACGCCTGATGTACTTTAAGACAGTAACGTACCTGAAGGAAACGCCATGAGACTAGCCTGGTTCGTGCCGTCCAGTCCGATCCTGCCGAGTGAAGTGGGAGACTGGGTAGAGAAGTAGACCATGCGGTCTCTGGGGTTGTAGACCATGTAGTCGATGTTACCCACTTTGTTAGTCAGATGCACAGTCTTGTATTGGAGGGTAGCCATGTCCAGCACGCCGAAATCAGGACTACTCAAACCGAGTAGCAGCTTCATCTTGGATACCTCTTCTGAATCTGAATACCAAACTGAATCAGTAGTCAAATGTCATGGACATGATTGTAAATTATAAATACAAGACATACATATATTTACTTATTTTATAACAAATCAATCGTTTTCACTGAATGAAAGCACCAACGTTTACAGAACAAAATATTGCATTAAGTCAGTATACCAATGCACTGTGCAAGATGGGGGCTTCCGAGATTATCCGTGACTTTGAATCCTGGACATGCTTTACAGGAGAACTGTCCTGCTTGCTCCTGGTAGAAACCTTGTTTACACCATTTACACTCTCCTCCTTCGTACATCTTGCCTGGGGGACACTTTACTTGAAAAACAAAGAGAACAGAGAACGAATGTCGCCTTATGGAATATTAATCCAACATCTTACATCTTATAACAGCTACATTCATTATTCTAAATGTTGTTTGATTCTTTTGAATGAAACGATTTCCTTTCTTCTATATATTTGAAGTGAAGGGTAATATGCGTGCGGCAAAATGATATGTGTTGACACAAAGGGACATTTGAAGTCTTACATTTCATGGTTTTGAATCATGCATCATGATTTCGATAACATATCGACTTTTATACGTTGAATCCCACGCCATAACACTGATAACTCATTTAAAGGAAAAAGAAAAAACCTTTGATTCTTCTCAATTCACAATATTTCTATAGGTAATGTTTTCATAACATAGAGAATATTAACATTAATCAATCCAAAACCGTGAAATCGCATATTTGTATATATAATATGTATATCGTGAAGTAGTAAAACAGAAAACAAGTAAGATGTCGATGCATGTGTTTTCCCCGATTTTGTCATTTTATTCGATTGAATTCTGAAATTATTGAAACCTTGTGATTTCACGTTCTTCTCATTTCGCAATTTTTCTTACTTTCCTGATTCCATGTGTGAGATTTA
Source organism: Gibbula magus (assembly GCA_936450465.1). Taxonomy (NCBI): domain Eukaryota; kingdom Metazoa; phylum Mollusca; class Gastropoda; order Trochida; family Trochidae; genus Gibbula; species Gibbula magus. The sequence goes on along the minus strand of OW388297.1, from coordinate 74,882,100 downwards.
AACACACAATTCAAATGAGTCCTCTCGGCCATCCACAGGGGCGATTAGAAAGCACATTAAGTCGACGATCTAGCCGTTAAACTTTTGTTATTAACCATGGATGTTTTGGTTTGATGGCTTATTTTATACAAAATGTATTGGCTTTGACAGGGTAAATAATGTTTAATAATAATATGCTAACAACATTTTGAAATGTAATTGACCTTGTTACATCCCTGTACTTTTTTAATAGTTTAATAGTTCATATAGTATATCTTTCAATCTGATATATTATGGGCCTGTGGCCCCTTTATTGAACAAACTCTGCAAAACATGAGACATCAAGAAACATGGCTTATCCCTCCTTCCGTGGAAAACACAATAATAAAAATTCCAAAACGGCACATCTACATGTTATGACTTGTCAACAAATCAAGTTTCATTAAACGAAAAAGTAATATGCGTAACATGGCTTTTCACGGTTTTATAATTTCATTTCATCTTTGTATCTCGATTTTGAGATTTCTATTGAATTCGTTTCAAAAGATGGCTTACACCATGATTCCTATGCTGATTTCAGTGTGTCCACATTACATTACATTTGTTTCTCAATTTGTCCGGGATTTTAACCCACAATCGGCCTTTATGAGTGACCAATACATAAACAATTTAACAACTATGTACTGAAGCAGAGCCGATACCCAACAAGGTTGATAACTACGTACTGCAGAACATGCCACCACTGACAGATCCAGTTGGACAAGTCATCGTCTGGGTGGCTGACAGGAACAGTGGCTGCTTCGTGGTTTTACCGTCAACCTGAACTCCAAAACTCGAGTAGCTTTTGTTCCTCACTTCCCAGTTCACGTTGTCGAGGGACTTCCACGTCTTTAGTATGTTTCCAAACTGACCGGCCACTTGAAACAAATTTTAATAGCTATCTTATTTATGTTCTACAGAACCCGAAAAGTGCAATGACAGACTAAAAGAAACAATAGGTTCTACAAGCTCAATTGATTTAAGTGATTATGCTAGTGAAAAGGTTATTTCAAATATAACACTGTCACAACGACCACTATCTTAATCCCATGCATTTCTATTACATTTGACATTCGATAGATTTCATTTATTGCACATTCTCATACCTTTCTAAAGGTGAAATATATTCAGCATAGGGCATTATGATACTGTAGAGGTAGGACCCATTTATGACATCTTAACCCGGAAAGCTTTCAATAACATATAACGGGACTATGAATTTCCTTTCACTTATTTAGAACCTCCAATTTCCATGTTGCACGAATGATACACAAAGTTGTAACATATAGATGGGACGATGAAATAGAGTGTTTGGAACACGTTTATTTTTTTCAAATAGGAAGTTTATTACGACTTTTAACCATAAATGTAGGAACATTTGGGGGTCACCGAAAGAATGCATGGTGAAAAAATAACTATCAGTTGATTATATCAGGCGACTTAAATCCGTCACAAACTTGTGGTACGTATTTCATTCGAATAACACACAAAGTAATATATTTACCGCGAATATAGGTGATGGTAACCTTATGCGGCAGTATGTTGACAGTTTCATGATTTTGTGAGTTTCAAGGTGCATACTCCTTTAACGAGTGACATTGTAAAAAAGTCAGTTGGTAAAGTGTCATCACTTTACTTGAAAGAATGACCCTCATCACATTACAACAACAAATACTGACTTTCATTTTCCATTATAATGAAACTTGAATTTTTACACCAACATACCAAATTATTGTAAAAGTCTTTATGCAAGAACAATGAAACGTTATTTGAGTGAGCTTTCGTTCAAAAATTGCTAAATGATTGTTCTACCTAAAATCAGTATATTTTGAGACTTATTCACATCAATAAATTTTACTTTGGCGTAAGCGAGTACAATTTTGGGGTCCCATTTCTCTGTTATCCTTCAAAGATACTTTGACTGTCAAAAACCTTCTTGTAACAGGAAAATTAAAGTCTAATGAATTCGAACCAACCTTGCAGAGGTTGCAGATTCTTTGAAGGGATCCTCCTTGGGGTACATGTAGCATAAAAATCCTTATTTTTAACTTGAAGACAGATTGTAACTTAATTTTTAAAAATAACAGTAAAAATAAGTTCAAAAAACACAATATAAGTGTTTTCCGAACGTGTGACCACCCTGTGTAGAGCCCCATCCCAATGCAAACCAAGGGAAGTAACTCTATTCTCACCACTTATCAATCCGACCACGTCAGACAGAATAAGGGGAGGTGGGTGGCCGTACCCCAAGGATGATCCCTTCAAAGAATCTGCAACCTCTGCAGGTTGGTTCGATTCTTTTTCAGAAGGGATCCTCCTTGGGGTACATATAGCATAAGGCAGACTCCCAAAGAAGACTTAGGAAGTGGATTCTGTCTGTACACTAAATACCCCTAAAAAGTGCTCTTCTCAATCCAAGAAAGGTGTCACACTTACCAGATGACGTGACCTCCAGCGCGGAGGGCTAAGGATGGGTGATCCCTTGGGGGAATAACTGATTAGGCTAACCAGCCTGATTTACCGTTATCGGACTAAATACCCCCCCCCCCCCCTCTTTTTTTTCAAAAGACTATTGGGGTAACAATAGGAGGAAGTAGTTTCCATCGAGGCAGTGTCACAAGGACACCTGCTGCAGGGGATATAAATGCCCAAACAGTGCATTAACTGGTTAAAATGAACAATATTAGGTTAGTTTTAGTTTTTAACAAAACTGCACTGAACAAAACTGAACAATAACTTGTAACAGAACAAGTAACTCGAAAGCTCAATCAGCTAGAGAGTTTCAACTCTGCCCACCGGAGATAACCGACTGACCAAACCGAGCGCGCTCTATAGAGTGCCTATCTAGTTGGTAATGTCGAATGAACGTGCTCAGCCGGCTCCAAATAGCGGCGGAGCAGATCTCTTCGATGGGCAGGGCCGCTGCGAACGCCTTAGACGTCGCCACCGCCCTAACCGAGTGAGCTTTCAGCTGACCTGGGGCTTCTAAGCCCTTATGAACATAGCCCAACACAATGGCAGACACGATCCATCTAGAGATCGACTGCTTTGATGCCAGCAGACCTGGCTTACTACCCCCGTAACAACAGAACAACTGCTGGTCTTTACGGATGCTACAGGTACGTTTGATATAGGTCTTCAACACCTTGCGCACATCTAAAATGTGAGCATGGTTTCCAGTGGACCCCGAAGAGGCCAGCTGCATAAGAGTCGGCAGTTCGATAGGAGCCGTCACATGGAACGAATGGTCAACCTTGGGACGATAGCTGTCGGGCAGTCTGATACTGACTCTGTCTTTATGGAAGACAGTCAGTTCGGGATTAGCTGACATTGCATGAATATCGCCTACCCGCCTGCCCAACGCCAGAGCCACCAAAAAGGCTGTCTTCCACGTCAGAAGTTGAAGCGACAGTGAGTTCAAATCTCTGAACCCCGGACCTGTGAGCCAATCCAAAACAATAGAAAGGTCCCAAGTAGGGCTGACAACCGGACGTATCCTGTCCACACGTGTTAAGAAGCGATGCACCAGTGAATGAGATCCCAATAGAGCACCGTCCACTGGTATGTGGAAAGCAGAAATAGCCGTGGAGTATCCCCTGACGGTTGATGCGGCTAAACCAGCATCCAACCTGGACTGGAGGAACTCCAAAACAGCGACTAAATCTGTAGAAAAGGGATCGAGAAGCCCTCTATCGCCACACCAGCGCGCATAAAAGGCCCATCAATCTTCATACTGAAGGTTCGACGAATTCCTCCTCGAAGCCAGTATTGTGTCTGCAACTCGTGCAGGAATACCGCTCTCCTGGAGGCGATTCCGGACAGTGGCCAAGCCACCCACTGAATTCTGGGATTCGGGTGTGGCGCCCCTTCCTGAAATAGTATGTCTCGTCTGGAGGGTAACAGTACAGGAGGCTGTACTAGAAACCTGAGAACGGATGGGAACCGACTCTGAGCCGTCCAAAGCGGTGCTACGAGCACTAGGAGGCGAGCTGGTTGATTGGTCAACTGGGAAAGAACCCTGGGGATCAGAGGAACTGGAGGGAACGCCCACAGCACTCTGTCCGACCAGTCGATCGCGAAGGCATCTCTGACTAGAGCCCTTGGATCTGGTATTCTTGAGCAGAACACAGGTATCTGATTCGTCATCCCTGACGCAAACAGATTCACCTGGAACGACCTGAACAACAGGGAGATAGTTCCGAATATCCCCCGGTCGACCATCCACTCGTGAGGTGTTAGGATGCGCCGAGACAATGCGTCCGCACGGACGTTGTCCACTCCCGGGAGATAAACAGGAACCACCTGAATGCTGAACTGGTCGCACCACAGAAGGAACTGCCATGACTCCTGAAGGAGAGATGGAGACACTGTGCCACCCTGTTTCAGAATGTAAGATAGGGCTGTCTCGTTGTCCATTTCTAGACGAACGACAAGCCCCTTGATCTGCTCCTTGAAGCACTCGAACACACGTCGAACTGCTCTGAGCTCTAGCACGTTGATGTGCAATTTCGACTCCTCCTGTGACCAAAGGCCCGAGGCTGTCTGGTCTTCCAGGACTCCCCCCCCCCCCCCCCCCCCCCCCCCAGCCTGATAGGGAGGCGTCTGTCTGGACTGTGACCGGAGGCGTTGGAGGCTCTAGCGGTACACCCTTGAGAAGGTTGCTTTCGGAGACCCTCCACCGAAGGTGTTCCAGCACCCAAACCGGTGTGGTCAGAACCTTCTCGAAGCTGTCCGAGTGTTACCACATTCGTGCCAGCGCTTGCTGAATGGGTCTCATACTCAAGCGAGCTCTCCAAACCACGTCCACTGTCGCCGTCACATGACCCAACAACTGTAGCCACGTTCTGGCTGTGTGGGTGGGCGACTGAAGGAGCAAGTTGACTGCCCCGATCACTCTGGACACCCTGTCCGGGGCCAGGGATACAGAACCGGAGGCCGTATCGAACCTTGCGCCCAGAAAGACCAGGTCCTGCCTGGGGGCAATGTCTGACTTTTTCAGGTTGATGATCCAACCCAGCTTGAGCAAGATGTCTAGCACCTGCTGGGTGGCTTCCTGATTTAGTTCTTGAGACAAGGCTCGGATCAGCCAGTCGTCTAGGTAGGGGTGACAACACCTGCCCTGCGATCTGGCGGCCTGCGCCGGTACCAACATCAGCTTGGTGAACACCCTCGGAGCAGTTGAAATGCCGAAGGGTAACACCCGGAACTGGTAGCACGTCCCGTCGAAGGAGAACCGAAGAAACTCCTTGAAGTCGGGGTGCATTGGAACATGTAGATAAGCATCCTTGAGGTCCATTGACGACAGCCAATCCCTCCTCTCTACCGATGCTATCACCGTCCTCAGGGTTTCCATCTTGAACGTTGGAGCCTGAAGACTGCGATTGAGATATTTCAAATTCAGAATTGGTCTGAACCCTCCGTCCTTCTTGGGTACCAGGAAGTAGGTTGAGTAATAACCTCTCTGTTCCTGACCCTGTGGTACTACCTCGATGGCTGCTTTGTCTAGCATAGCCTGCACCTCGGCGCGAAGGAATTCCGCCTTCTCGGGCAACTCGGGCACCTTCGTGTGCCGTATCCCGGAGAAAGTCGGTGGGTCGTACTTCCAAAGTGGTAAGTGGCCCTCCCTGAGCGTGGACAGGACCCAGGTATTTGAGGTGACTTTCTCCCACTCTGATATGAAGTGAGATAGTCTGCCCCCCACTGGAAGATCTGTGGAAAGTGCACCCCCGTCTCCGGCAGCGTTCGAGCTGCTGGAATTTTGGGTGGTGACACGGGCATTGGAGGACCTAGGTCTGCTTGTTCGGCTTCCCTCGGCTCCGAAAATTCCGCTGGCCCTGATTGCCCCTGCGGAATTGCCCTTTCTTTCCCTTCCCCTTGTACTTCTTCTTGGACCCCATTGGAGAGTTCCAAGAAGATTGGCTCGAACCCCCCGGCGTGGAGTATAAGCCCTCAAGGGGGGAAGGCCGCGCATGCTTTTCCTGCGGAGCTGGTTCCTCGAGAAGCACTTTTGCATCCTCGAAGGCAACCTTCTGCTCGGCGGCTTCCTTAACTACAGCCTGCGATCCAGGGAAGAGGGTGGACCCCAACCTGAAAGGCAGGTTATGCAGAGTGAGGCGTGTGGACTGCGAGTACTTAGACGTCGCTAGCCACAGCCGGCTCATCCCCATGACTAGGCCCATTATCTGACTCGCGGCACTCCTGATTGAGTCCCGGGCCAGATAGCTCGACACCTCTGCCAACTGCTTCTGGAACACAGTCTCCTTAGTGCCCAGTTCCTGCATTTCCGCCAGGTCCTTAGCCTGCATAGCAGCCAGGTAGGCCCCGTGCACCGCCACTCTCAGTTGTTGGGCTCCGTTCCGATACGTGTCCTCATGGGCACGGAACTTGGCCTTCAACATAGCAGCTTGCGACGGAAATGGAGGCAGTCGCCGGCCCTGTTTGCCTACAGAAGGCTGCGCCTGACAGGGTGACAGAGGTCAGGACGCATTCATCTATAACCGGAAGGTCAAAGACACCATCCTCTCCCAACTGGTACCTCTTGTTGAGTTCAGGCAGATCTGCCTTCGTATGTGCACAAGAAAGGAGATGGTTGATCGCCTCAACCAACAAGCTGTTAATGATACGGAGCCTGGTCGCCGGAGGCTTGCTGGGAGCAAAAGCCTCCCCCGGTAGACGGAACTCCTCAGCGACCTGCTCCGGAACGTCTGAGGGATAGCGATCGCTATACGGTCACGCGTCTCCCTCAGAAGCTCGGCGAGCGAGACAGAACGGCCGGATTCCTCATCCTCCTCTGAATACTCGGAGCCATCCTCTGACCGGTCCCCGGTACCGGAGCCACTCAGCAGTGACCCAGCATCCGAAGCCCGATCTCGTACAGTCCTTTTGAGAGGGATGCGAAACTCGGCGCTGCCCACCGGCGCTCGTTCCCCAACCGGAGCTGGTCCCCGAGGCTGCGACTGCACCGACGTGCTCGGTACCGCAGTGCCTTGCACCGACGAGGGGGCTTTGTTTACCTGAGTACGAGGCAGAGCCGGAGCAGTCTCTCGGATGCCTTCGTCGGGCACCGCTACCTTGCCGGGTCCTGCACCCGGTTCAGTAACGGTCCCGAGGTCCTTACCGGCACTAGTGCCGGCCGACTCTGGAGCATCAGGTTCCGCAGGGCGACGATGGTTAACTGCTTACGGAGCTGTGCCATCATCGTCCCCACCATCCCCGTCATCTGCCCCTGGATTATAGTAGTGATAGCTGCCGCATCCAGATAAGTGTTAGCAACAGGGTTAGCAACATTAGCAACTGTAGTGCGTGTTTGAGGTGAAAGAACTGGGGGGGGGGGGGCTGTTGAATCCCCCGTAGCAGGTGACCCCACCTCCATATCCACCTCATCCGAGGAGGAAGAGGGGATAGGAGGGGAGTGCACCTTCTTTTTGCCTTTACCCTTAGACTTACTCCTCTTCTCCTTAGAGGGGGGGGGGGGGGGGGGATCGCACCCTTGAGCTCCTGCCCTGCCTTCTTGAGGTTACGGTAGAAGAGCATGTCTATGCTCCTATCCTTCTTAGCCCTGGGTGTGAAGTTGATACACAACTGGCATGCTGCATCGTCATGTTCGTCCTCAACAAGACAAGCCAAACACCTGTCATGCTTATCGCCGGAGGAAGACGGGTCTTGCACCCCACACATTCGGTGAAAGACTGCAAGTCAAACACAGAATGTTCAGGCGTGTGCATGTGTGTAAGTGCAAATGTTTATGTTTCATAAAAGTGCAACATACAAACAAAAAAGCGCAGAGGCGAAACTACATTAAACTAAGCACTAGGCAAGTAATGTATAGTAAGCCACTGAAAGAAATAAAGCATGAAATACCTAGTATATCTTGCCGACTGAATACGATAACCCCGAGAATGAAAAATTCAAAAAGGGAGAAATCCTCGTCAGTAAAGTGCTGCCCTAAAATGCGAAGCACGATAAAGAACCTTCAAAACAATCAGAACTCAATATAAAATAGCAAAACACTTACACTTTGCATTTTGTTTGAGTATCCGCCATTTTGAGCGTTTTCCATCTGCCATTACTCGGTGAATACGAAGCACTTACGAATTGAAAAACGAAGTTACAACCCGAAAAAAACACATTAGTAACCTAAACATTCGCCTCTACGAATAAAAGGGGTTACTACACATACAGAATTCTTCGTCTTGTCCATTTTCGTAGGAAAAAAGTCAAACTCTAGTCAAACACGTCTTGCTGGTACAATGACAGATTGATAAGTGGTGAGAATAGAGTTACTTCCCTTGGTTTGCATTCGGATGGGGCTCTACACAGGGTGGTCACACGTTCGGAAAACACTTATTTTGTGTTTTTTTAACTTATTTTTACTGTTATTTTTAAAATTTAAGTTACAATCTGTCATCAAGTTAAAAATAAGGATGTTTATGCCATATGTACCCCAAGGAGGATCACTTCTGAAAAAGAATTGTAGCAACATTTTTGCACCATGGTTATCTGATGACTTTTGTCTTAACCTCTTCATTAGTTTCCCTTAACTTATGCCATTTCTTTAAAATACGTTATTTGAAGACAGTGTCAAAAGACAGTGTCAATATATAACCACAAACTATGGTTGTTAAATATTTTACTCAGGTATGTATCATATCAACAAGTTATATTTATATATTCTATGACAATGAGTGATTGTCCTGTACATATCGTACATAAATCTGTTTTAAATCGCGTTCACTTTCCATTTCCTGTTGAGGGTGTCTGAATGGGAACTCACCTTCCACAGCCTGGGAGGGATGGTTGTATGGATATACTGTAAGTTTGTTTGACTTCAGACTCAGTTCCAGGGCTCTGTGTACAGGTGCGTTCAGCTCATCACTCGTGTGTTCGAACACACTCCACGTTTTGAAGAGGGGATCGAGGTATGGGTTATCTGTCCAGAACCAATAGGGCAGTAAGTTTATACATGGAAGTTAAATAAGTGATTAACCAATTTTTTCAAATGTACATAAGTTTGACTTCAAACTGCCACCACAGCAAGATTTGACTGATTCTGACATGACTCTGTCATGAAAGTTGAAGATATTGAGTAATGATAACATACAATGGTTATCTGTGATAACGTGTTTTATTAATTTATCCGTGTTCCATAATCGGAAATGTCATAGAAATTGATCAACATACAACTTTGCTATTGTGTAGATCGACTTATAAAGTCCAGATAAGTTCCTTTCTTTTTGAAAAAGTTGATTGCGGTCAGCAGCAAGTGTACACGCCTCGAGCCTGGATGACGGCGTCGACACTTCTACGCACGAATTTGTCCCAAAGGTAGGTTCTACCACTAATGAGGCAATGTGCCTCTAAATAAGCATAATGTCTATGGATGAGGTTCCATTCTTTGGATTTCAAGTCAAACAATGTTCAATACATGTTCCAAGGAATTAAAATCTGTACCCATAGCAGGCTCTGGCAGTTGGATGATGGCGTCGTTCTGGACATATACCTTCACAACATAAGACCAGCATCTGAGTCTGATCCACGTATTATGTGTTTCTAAAGCATGAATGTCAAAATGAGGTACCCGCTGCTGATATTGTTCTGAATGGCCTGCAGTGGCGGAGGACGAGTCAGGTCATGAGAAGTGGCAGTAAACTTTGCTGTGATGGTCGTGGTGACTGTGGTGGTTGGCGTGGTAATCATGGTCAAGGCCCAGAAGCTTTCGATTCCGCATCTGCACCCTTGGTTGTGATCCTGTTGACCTTTTTCACAAGCCACTGGAAAGCGTAGGTTTGGTGGAATTGATGGCCGATGGAGCAAGAATGTACGGCGTATGTTCTAACGTTTCTTCAGGTAAGCCCCTATGCCACTTTATAAGCGGCAGCATCTTCTCTGCCATCATCATGAACCAGACTTGGTCCTAGGCAAGATCTATCGTGATGGGAGCCGAGGTGGTCGACAACTTGGGAGAGGCTTCTCTTCCGGGATGAGATATAAGCCTGGAAGTCGGGATCCTAAACGAATCAGCACAGACCCTCCCAAATATGTTTGAAGGTATAGCCGACATAATAGCAGTAGCAACGAGGACAGCAAGGGTGGAGTCTACCGCCGACAGAAATTTGTGGCAAGCCAAGATGATAAACACTCACAGGTATATACAGCAAAATAACAATACATACTGGGAGAAAAAATTAACAAACAAGTCGTCTACATCACACACAACATACGGCCTTACATCGGCATGTAAGTATTCCATTTAAACCCCATATCGTTGAAGAAAGGGTAACACAGGAGGCAGAAAACTTAATCTCTGTACTGGATACCTGTCAGATTGCCATCAACGACGACCAGATATGTCCTGTGATAAACGGAGTCACAGAAACGTAAAGCCTCTCCGTGAAAAGCAATTGCATTGCAGAACACATGCCTCAGCGAAACGTTCGCCAGGGCGTCGTTACAGGAACGCCTGTCACTAGTGTCAGGATGAAGCTTAGATGCTGTCTACCCAACAATAAATGTGCATCTCGGTGACGTTGTAACAAAACTGTACAGATTGATAAATATCGTGGACTTGTGTTACAATCTCGCAGACGATTCCTGATAGGGCTTAAGCTTGGAATGGTGCATCAGTTTGGAGCCGATTTTTGAGATGTGTAAGTCTGATATGGTTGCCTGAAGGACATAATGCATGGACTTCTTGTACCAAAACATCGAACTACGGCGTTCTGTGACATCCCAGTCTCTAACATGACAACGACACGTAAACGATCATCTTGAGATAGGCATGGCATCATGCAATAAACAATGTGATTTTTTGGTTAAGCCTCGATCAAAGATCAGCATACTGTCTTTTTTCAAGTCACATAGCGACGTTTAAGTGCATGGACGTTTCATGGCGTTTAGACGTGTTGCACTGCACGTCATACACATGCATTCTAAAATGATATAATAAAAATGGAATATCAAATGTAAGAACCATTACCATAAAACCAATATGTATGCAATGCAGTGTTAACGTTTTCTTCTGCTACACAAATATGATAAGAGAAAAAAACAATAAATATATATATATATATATATATATATATATATATATATATATATATATATATATATATATATATATATATATATATAGATATATATATATATAGAAAAGAAATATATGTAAAATAAAGATACATATCCATCAATGAGAAATTAACTTTAAGAGAGAACACCACAGACAATAATTTTCTACTACTCAATTAGTGACAAAGGAACAGTATTTCATTTCAAAATGTTCCCCTTCATTAAACAGCAGTTAACACCATAATCCTGTATCCTATCATGGCCAATTAAGACCAATCAGATTATACTGGGGATACCTCACAAAGACGTCTGTCAATTGCCTTGGCGTTATTAGCAACCTCTGTTGCCAAAGCAGACTATTTTGGTTACCAATCATTTGTACATGGACTATAAAACTACCGCTATGCTTCCAACAGTTTTTCCCTGAAGAAGCAGAAATATGCATATTGGAATATAAAGTATTGATTATGAAAGTTGATATACGTCTTCAGTGTATTATTTAAATTTGCTTATAAAATAGTTAAACAGGAAGTATTAGAATTACAAAAACAAAACGATAATGGAATTAAAGTTATTCCAGTCACGTCAAGAACACGAGACATGAAGTACGCCATATTGGAAAAGTGCCACGTAGATACAGCTCTCCAAAAGAGCGAAATTAAATTACATGAATATTAATACATACTACGGGTGTAAAAAAATAAGGTATGATAAACACAACGACATCAGGATGTATCGAATAGTTTCAATAAAAAAAATAGAGCCATGGCCTCTGTAGCTCATCAGGAGATAATAAGTGGGGTATGTTATGGAATGGGCTTTATAGCAATGGTCAGATAATGGAATGTAGTAATAAGAATCTAGGTAGTGAAACGATTAAAGCAGTTTAAAAATATGTTGTTACCATAACTTTGCCAATCTACTATAAATATATATGTGTTGAAAGAGCAACACAAAGTTACACAGAAATATGTTATTTGTTATAAAATGTTAGTATGACAATATATGCATAGATAATAAATGCCAAAGATGTTTTTCGTGTAATATATGTGCAAGCGTTTGTTTTGTAGCTTGGAAATAATTGCTGGTATCAAACATATGATAATGTGGTGGATTTTAATATCGTACACACATTATATCAAAATGAATATACAATTCTTTGCATCATAGACTCCATTTCAATACTTAATGAAATGGTGAATTTCTTTTAGTAAATTATTTTCAATTTCACAATTTCTTTTAGGCTCCTTTTCAATATTTGATTAAATGGTGATATTATTTGAATACATTCTTTTTTAGAGTCAGTGGAAGACTAAAGCAGTCTCTCACACAGTCTATAACACAGCGCTGCACAGTAGTTTGAAGTAACCTGAAACCTCTGTGTTACTATCAGTTTTCATCCTTCTGCCAGGGAATGGTCACCCCCAGGTCAACACAATGCAATTACATAACATGCAGACACTGGACTCACTGCCAGTAAAATTTATATGTTAGATGTTGTTTTTCCTACAATTAATTAGTGTTTTGTACTGGAGAAGATGAAAATAGGTGTGGTGTCACAATCTCATGTAGCTACTTCTTTTATAGTCCTATTCTATCACGGTCACTATCACAGTCATCACCAGTCATATTCAGTTCACATATCTCATGTAAAATAACAAATTTTTAATTCCTCTTCAAGTTATTCCTTCAAAGGGTATTCAATAGTTCTCATTTCAATTAGATCCACATTAAACATGTCCATAATGTAGACATTTCTTGTTTCTATTGAATAAGATTAACTGCAAAGTTAATAGAAAACTAAATCAGTTATAAAGTATAAACTATGATATAAATACGGTATACCAAATTGACTGGAAATTCTCATTTATTAATTAATCAATTAATTCTCCAAATTAATTACACAATATCATGAGATATTCAAAAACTCCATTATTAACTCTTAAATTTCAAAGAACATTATATTAGATTAAATAAAACATTCTGTATTAAGTCTTTGGAATATTTATAGACTTGTGTACCTTTATCCGCAATTCACTTGCAAAATACAAATAATTACTCATATGTGAAATGTGAGACAAAGATGAAATATGACTTATAATTTTGGTTAGAACGCCAATTCTGAGTTTTTAAATTCTCAACATCTCCTTTTCATCAGACATATTATATTCTCAAAGCACATGTTAGAACTTTCACATCAGAAAGATGAAATGCCTCTCCTTCAGGTCTTTTCTTTGGGATTACCTCCCTTACCTACCTACTGGCTGAAGTGCACGTACAATCTCAGAAATATGGTGTAAACTGAAATAGGCTTTTAGGTTATGATCCCTGTGACCATATTTGGGGTCACAGGCTCACCAAATTTACAATTTAGAATCCCTTACAGCCAAGGAGTCTGTACATATATTCCAGCTCGCTAGAGCCATTGGGACTGGAGAAGAAGATGAACATAGCATTTCAGGTCATTGCCTCTGTGACCCATATTGCGGGTCTCATGGTCACCAAATCTTCAATTTAGAATGCCCTTTAGTCAAGAAGTCTGTATATACAATTTCAGCTCGCTACGTTCATTGGGACTGGAGAAGAAGATGAAATAGCTTTTTAGGTAATGACCCCTGTCAGCCACATTTGGGGTCACAGGGTCACGAAATCTTCAATTTAGTATCCCCTTCAGCCAAGGAGTCTGTACATAAAATGTCAGCTCTCTGGAGTCATTGGTTCTAGAGAAGAAGTCGAAAAAGCGAAAAGTTTACGGACGGACGGATGGACGGACGCCATGCCATAAGCCCATCGGGCCTTTCAGGCCTGATGAGCTAAAACGTAGGATTGTTCCTCTTCCACAGCAAACGTCTGTCGATAGGGCTAAAGGATCGTGGCTGACGTAGTGGACGAGCTTTCACGTGCAGAGTCTTGAGACTCAAGTTTACCATGTCTATTTCTAGACCTGATTACGGTTTGGTTTGTTTTAGATCTCGTAAATAAACAAAGGGATTGCACATAAGTTTAAGGGTAGTGAATACAATTTAACTTTTACGTGTTGACATTCTGTGAAATTGATGAATATAAAGATGAGGTACCACGTTTATGCAATCAGTGTCTTTTGATACTTCCATTGACTCTTACATCATTTGCCCAAAGAAGGTAAGAAATATTATTGAACCGAAATTGGTAACCTTTCTTTTGAATATCAGCAACGTTGAGTGTCCCTGACTGTACTGCCTCGTTGACGATGAGAGTCCCGTAGTAAACTCCCTTGTACTTCTTACAGACGCTGTGTTGGTCACTACATCCACCAGACCCGACCTGCAGCTGACAGGAGTCGTGGCGAGAACAGGAGAAGCTTTGTCCTACAGCTCTCAGTCTCGTCTCCAGCAGGTGCGTGCTGCTCAGGGATTGGTCGAACACAACTGTGTAGTTAATACCGACAGTCTGAGGTGTTACTGGGTCTGTAAGGTAGATATATAAATGAATTAATGGATGGATATAGGGAAGGAGCGCCAGGATTAAAGATAGTTAGATAATAATACGGATGGATTAATCGAAACATTGATGTGTTTTAATTGCAATTGAACTGTATCAATGAGTTGACCCAAGTCATTCTGCTGCATACATCATCGGATAAAATTACTATCATACTTATAGAGGAGTATGTACGGACCTGTACAAGAGACAGTCTGCTGGGTTGGATGCCAGACTCCCTTACTGCAACTGTAGGGGAATGGTTTCTCTGGGAACACCTTCCCTTCCTGACACTTGACAGTACACGTGATGTTCTCCCCCTGTCTAGAACAGTTCTTTATGATTCCTAATCCTAGGATGAGGTTCGATTCCACACATGCTTCAAGGAAACAATGAATTGGTAAGAATTGTATCCTGAACATATCATGCATCAATAGCATATATATATGACACTGACATCAAATGTATCTTGTTTTACCAGTATTTGACATCTGAACACGTTACAATCATTGGTTCTTGTGTTTTCCCTTAAAGTAGAATCCACTGTGTTGTTGGGATCACATATGCAACGTTATAGACGGTGTTATTTGTCGAGAAGTAATGACTGTTTCCAAGAGTTACCATTGTTATGATAATCGACTCAGTATAGTGACGATATAAAGGTTAAAGGTTCTCATTTCTGATTGACAAGTCAAATAAAATATTATGAAACACAATGGATGCACCTTCACCAAATCGAAGAAGAACAAAGATGGCCCATGTGATTCCACCGAGACATGTAATAGCAATGTCTCGTTAGTCATTCGTTTGCTCTAGTTTCACATTCTACCCAAACAAATCAAACTGGATCTGTCTACAAAGTGATCTATTTTCTTAACAGTAAACTTTTTATAATTTAATTATATTAAACTACCTTACTACTTAATCCACAGAGAGATGTACCTGGACATTCATAGAGTCTACATTCCTGTGCCTGTGTCCCCTCAGACTTGGTACAGTCCTTGCCGCCATGGTCCGGGGGAGGGTTAGTACAGAAGCGGTACCTGTGTCTCACCCCCTTCCCACAGCTCACAGAACATTCACTCCAGTCCATCCACCTGCTCCACCCGCCGTCAGCTAGAACATGAAATGGGAAACGTATTTAGTCCTCGTAGAGAAAAATCATACATACCCTCATTCATTGTCAATAGATAACAGACAAATAAAGTACAAACAGTGTAATGAGGAATATGTGATCCGTCGTGTCTAGGTTTACTGATATATTTATGCTAATGTTATCCTTGTAAATAAATGATAACATAGCCTATTTGTTGCAACATTTTTACCCTGTCAACATCAAAATATACCATTCAACGATAGGAGCAGTCCTCTTTATTATTCGCAAGAATGAGATAAAATGAAACTGGTTTAAGTTTTAAAGCTTCTGAATACTAAAAAGAGCGTCTGATCATACTGTGATCCTTCAACAGTTTCTCAATGTAACCCACCTATTTTGCGTTCACAGAGTTTCCCGGTGTAGCCAGTACGACAGTTACATCCGAAGTCGGCATCCCCTCCAAGTGTGCATGTGGCGTTGTTCTGACAAAAGTTGTTCTTGCAGTAGTCTGGTGGTATCTCGCACATGGAACCAGAGTAGCCTCCCTTGCATGCACACACATATCCCTCCTTCCTGGGAATGCACACGTTTTGACCACAGGGTTTCTTATCACAGACATCAGGCCCTTTTAAGAAACACTTAATACTCTATGTACATGAACAACAATGTTGTTCCTCATAACAACCTCTTCGGATACTTAACATGTATTTACAACTGTTGATTGTAGCCAACTCATACGTACACGTGTAAAACGAAACACTTATTGTTAGATTGAAATGGTGCGAAGTGGGAAAAGAAAAGTGCTGTATTTAAATTAAATGTAGTTTAGCCAGACACTTAGACATGGGCTCTTAAGGTTCATAGTTATGATAAATAGATGCCTAAACAGTTCCTGTGAGATTGAATTGCAAAAGTAGAGTGAAATTACCAACATTTCCCAAGAAAAGTAGTGCGATAAGATAGATAATCAGGGAGGCCTCGTTAACCTGGTGCTGACAGATACCAACTAAGACAGGTACTTGGATAGTTATCGTTAACCTGTTGCTGACAGATACCAACTAAGACAAGTGCTTGGAGATGTAACGTTAACCTGGTGCTGACAGATACCAACTAAGACAAGTGCTTGGAGAGATATCGTTAACCTGGTGCTGACAGATACCAACTAAGACAAGTGCTTGGAGAGATATCGATAACCTTGTGCCAGCTGGTTCCTACTGAGACTAGTGCTTGGAGAGATATCGTTAACCTGGTGCCAGCTGGTACCTACTGAGACAAGTGCTTGGAGAGATATCGTTAACCTAGTGCCAGCTGGTACCTACTGAGACAAGTGCTTGGAGATATATCGTTAACCTGCTGCAAGCTGGTTCCTACTGAGACAAGTGCTTGGAGAGATATCATAACCTGCTGCTGACAGATATCAACAAAGACAAGTGCTTGGAGAGATATCGTTGACCTGGTGCTGACAGATACCAACTAAGACAAGTGCTTGGAGAGGTATCGTTTACCTGGTGCTGACAGATACCAAATAAGACAAGTGCTTGGAGAGGTGTCGTTAACCTGATGCTGACAGATACCAACTAAGACAAGTGCTTGGATAGATATCGTTAACCTGCTGCCAGCTGGTACCTACTGAGACAAGTGCTATGAGAGATATCGTTAACCTGGTGCCAGCTGGTTCCTACTTTGACAAGTGCTTGGAGAAATATCGTTAACCTGTTGCTGACAGATACCAACTAAAACAAATGCTTGGAGAGATATCGTTGACCTGGTGCTGACAGATATCAACTAAGACAAGTGCTTTGAAAGATATCGTTCACCTGGTGCCAGCTGATTCCTACTGAGACAAGTGCTTGGAGAGATATCGTTATCCTAGTGCCAGCTGGTACCTACTGAGACAAGTGCTTGGAGATATATCGTTAACCTGCTGCCAGCTGGTTCCTACTGAGACAAGTGCTTGGAGACATATCATAACCTGCTGCTGATAGATATCAACTAAGACAAGTGCTTGGAGAGATATCGTTGACCTGGTGATGATAGATACCAAATAAGACAAGTGCTTGGAGAGATATCGTTTACCTGGTGCTGACAGATACCAAATAAGACAAGTGCTTGGAGAGGTATCGTTAACCTGCTGCTGACAGATACCAAATAAGACAAGTGCTTGGAGAGATATCGTTGACCTGATGCTGACAGATACCAACTAAGACAAGTGCTTGGAGAGATATCGTTAACCTGGTGCCAGCTGGTTCTTACTAAGACAAGTGCTTGGAGAGGTATCGTTAACCTGGTGCCAGCTGGTTCCTACTGAGACAAGTGCTTGGAGAGATATCGTTGACCTGGTGCTGATAGATACCAAATAAGACAAGTGCTTGGAGAGATATCGTTTACCTGGTGCTGACAGATACCAAATAAGACAAGTGCTTGGAGAGGTATCGTTAACCTGCTGCTGACAGATACCAAATAAGACAAGTGCTTGGAGAGATATCGTTGACCTGATGCTGACAGATACCATCTAAGACAAGTGCTTGGAGAGATATCGTTAACCTGGTGCCAGCTGGTTCTTACTAAGACAAGTGCTTGGAGAGGTATCGTTAACCTGGTGCCAGCTGGTTCCTACTGAGACAAGTGCTTGGAGAGATATCGTTAACCTGCTGCCAGCTGGTACCTACTGAGACAAGTGCTCTGAGAGATATCGTTAACCTAGTGCCAGTTGGTACCTACTGAGACAAGTGCTTGGAGATTTACCGTGAACCTGGTGCAAACTGGTTCCTACTGAGACAAGTGCTTGGAGAGATTTCGTTAACCTGCTGCTGACAGATATCAACTGAGACAAGTGCTTCGAGAGATATCGTTGATTTGGTGGTGATAGATAACAACTAAGACAAGTGCTTGGAGAGATATCGTTAACCGGGTGCCAGCTGGTTCCTACTGAAACAAGTGCTTGGAGAGATATCGTTAACCTGCTGTCAGCTGGTACCTACTGAGACAAGTGCTTGGAAAGATATCGTTGACCTCGAGCTGACAGATACCAACTAAGACAAGTGATTGGAGAGATATCGTTGACCTGGAGCTGACAGATACCAACTAAGAAAAGTGCTTGGAGAGATATCGCTGACCTGGAGCTGACAGATACCAACTAAGAAAAGTGCTTGGAGAGATATCGTTAACCTGGTGCTGACAGATACCAACTAAGACAAGTGCTTGGAGAGATATCGTTAACCTGCTGCCAGCTGGTACGTACTGAGACAAGTGCTTGGAGAGATATCATTAACCTGGTGCTGATAGATACCAACTAAGACAGGTGCTTGGAGAGATATCGTTTACCTGGTGCCAGCTGGTTCCTACTGAGACTAGTGCTTGGAGAGATATCGTTAACCTGGTGCCAGCTGGTACCTACTGAGACTAGTGCTTGGAGAGATATCGTTAACCTGGTTCTGACAGATACCAACTAAGACAGGTGCTTGGAGAGATATCGTTTACCTGGTGCCAGCTGGTTCCTACTGAGACAGGTGCTTGGAGAGATATCGTTAACGAGCTGCTGACAGATACCAACTAAGATAAGTGCTTGAAGAGGTATCGTTAACCTGGTGCTGACAGATACCAACTAAAACAGGTGCTTGGAGAGAAATCGTTAACCTGGTGCCAGCTGGTACCTACTGAGACAAGTGCTTGGAGAGATATCGTTAACCTGGTGCTGACATATACCACATAAGACAGGTGCTTGAAGAGGTATCGTTAACCTGGTGCTGACAGATACCAACTAAGACTAGTGCTTGGAGAGATATCGTTCACCTGGTGCTGACATATACCAACTAAGACAAGTGCTTGGAGAGGTATCGTTGACCTGGTGCTGACAGATACCAATTTAGACAAGTGCTTGGAGAGATATCATTAACCTGGTGCCAGCTGGTACCTACTGAGACAAGTGCTTGGAGAGATATCGTTAACCTGGTGCTGACAGATACCAACTAAGACAGGTGCTTGGAGAGATATCTTTAACCTGGTGCCAGCTGGTTCCTAATGAGACAAGTGCTTGGAGAGGTATCGTTAACCTGGTGCTGACAGATACCAACTAAGACAGGTGCTTGGAGAGATATCATTAACCTGGTGCCAGCTGGTTCCTACTGAGACTAGTGCTTGGAGAGATATCGTTAACCTGGTGCCAGCTGGTACCTACTGAGACAAGTGATTGGAGAGATATCGTTAACCTGCTGCTGACAGATATCATCTAAGACAAGTGCTTGGAGAGATATCGTTGACCTGGTGCTGACAGATACCAACTAAGACAAGTGCTTGGAGAGATATCGTTGACCTGGTGCTGACAGATACCAACTAAGACTAGTGCTTGGAGAGATATCGTTCACCTGGTGCTGACATATACCAACTAAGACAAGTGCTTGGAGAGGTATCGTTGACCTGGTGCTGACAGATACCAATTTAGACAAGTGCTTGGAGAGATATCATTAACCTGGTGCCAGCTGGTACCTACTGAGACAAGTGCTTGGAGAGACATCGTTAACCTGGTGCTGACAGATACCAACTAAGACAGGTGCTTGGAGAGATATCTTTAACCTGGTGCCAGCTGGTTCCTAATGAGACAAGTGCTTGGAGAGGTATCGTTAACCTGGTGCTGACAGATACCAACTAAGACAGGTGCTTGGAGAGATATCATTAACCTGGTGCCAGCTGGTTCCTACTGAGACTAGTGCTTGGAGAGATATCGTTAACCTGGTGCCAGCTGGTACCTACTGAGACAAGTGATTGGAGAGATATCGTTAACCTGCTGCTGACAGATATCATCTAAGACAAGTGCTTGGAGAGATATCGTTGACCTGGTGCTGACAGATACCAACTAAGACAAGTGCTTGGAGAGATATCGTTGACCTGGTGCTGACAGATACCAACTAAGACAAGTGCTTGGTGAGGTATCGTTAACCTGATGCTGAAAGATACCAACTAAGACAGGTGCTTGCAATTGGAGAGGTATCGTTAACCTGGTGCTGACAGATACCAAATAAGACAAGTGCTTGGAGAGGTATCGTTGACCTGGTGCTGACAGATACCAACTAAGACAACTGCTTGGAGAGATATCATTAACCTGGTGCTGACAGATACCAACTCATACAAGTGATTAGAGAGGTATCGTTAACCTGGTGCTGACAGATACCAACTAAGACAGGTGCTTGGAGAGATATCGTTAACCTGGTGCCAGCTGGTTCCTACTGAGACAAGTACTTGGAGAGATATCGTTAACCTGCTGCTGACAGATACCAACTAAGACAAGTGCTTTGAGAGATATCGTTGACCTGGTGCTGACAGATACCAACTAAAACAGGTGCTTGGAGAGATATCGTTAACCTGGTGCCAGCTGGTACCTACTGAGACAAGTGATTGGAGAGATATCATTAACCTGCTGTCAGCTGGTTCCTACTGAGACAAGTGCTTGGAGAGATATCGTTAACCTGGTGCTGACATATATAAACTAAGACAAGTGCTTGGAGAGGTATCGTTAACCTGGTGCTGACAGATACCAAATAAGACAGGTGCTTGGAGAGGTATCGTTAACCTGGTGCTGACAGATACCAACTAAGACTAGTGCTTGGAGAGGTATCGTTAACCTGATGCTGACAGATACCAACTAAGACAAGTGCTTGGAGAGGTATCGTTAACCTGGTGCCAGCTGGTTCCTACTGAGACTAGTGCTTGGAAAGATATCGTTAACCTTGTGCCAGCTGGTTCCTACTGAGACAAGTGCTTGGAGAGACATCGTTAACCTGGTGCTGACAGATACCAACTAAGATAAGTGCTTGAAGAGGTATCGTTAACCTGGTGCTGACAGATACCAACTAAGACAGGTGCATGGAGAGATATCGTTAACCTGGTGCCAGCTGGTTCCTACTGAGACAAGTGCTTGGAGAGATATCGTTAACCAGCTGCTGACAGATACCAACTAAGATAAGTGCTTGAAGAGGTATCGTTAACCTGGTGCTGACAGATACCAACTAAGACAGGTGCTTGGAGAGATATCGTTAACCTGGTACCAGCTGGTACCTACTGAGCCAAGTGCTTGGAGTGATATCGTTAACCTGCTGCCAGCAGGTTCCTACTGAGACAAGTGCTTGGAGAGACATCGTTAACCTGCTGCTGACAGATATCATCTAAGACAAGTGTTTGGAGAGATATCGTTGACCTGGTGCTGACAGATACCAAATAAGACAATTGCTTGGAGAGATATCGTTAACCTGGTGCTGACAGATACCAAATAAGACAGGTGCTTGGAGAGGTATCGTTAACCTGGTGCTGACAGATACCAACTAAGACTAGTGCTAAGACAAGTGATTGGAGAGATATCGTTAACCTGCTGCTGACAGATATCATCTAAGACAAGTGCTTGGAGAGATATCGTTGACCTGGTGCTGACAGATACCAACTAAGACAAGTGCTTGGAGAGATATCGTTGACCTGCTGCTGACAGATACCAACTAAGACTAGTGCATGGAGAGGTATCGTTAACCTGATGCTGAAAGATACCAACTAAGACAAGTGCTTGGAGAGGTATCGTTGACCTGGTGCTGACAGATACCAACTAAGACAACTGCTTGGAGAGATATCATTAACCTGGTGCCAGCTGGTACCTACTGAGACAAGTGCTTGGAGAGATATCGTTAACCTGGTGCTGACAGATACCAACTAAGACAGGTGCTTGGAGAGATATCGTTAACCTGGTGCCAGCTGGTTCCTACTGAGACAAGTGCTTGGAGAGATATCGTTAACCTGGTGCCAGCTGGTTCCTACTGAGACAAGTGCTTGGAGAGATATCGTTAACCTGGTGCCAGCTGGTTCCTACTGAGACAAGTGCTTGGAGAGATATCTTTAACATGCTGCCAGCTTGTACCTACTGGGACATGTGCTTGGTGCTGAGTGAGTACGTTCTTAGAAAGGTACTCAAAGTGATTTATAGTTGACCAGAAGCTGGGTATGCAGAAACATTTGCTCTTTAAATTAGGAAGCCCTTTAAAACGGCGAATCCTCTCAATGTCTTACTGAAACGCTCAGGATGACATTTGTTAAGCCGGAAAAATTGAGATACTTACTTAGTCAGGCGCTTGAAGTGACCTCGTTGACCCGGAGATGGGTGATACTTACTAAGACAGGTGCTTTGAATGACCTCTTTCACCCGAAAAGTTGTGATACTTACTTAGACAGGTGCTTGGAGTGACCTCTTTGACCTGGAGATTGGTGATACTTACTAAGACAGGTGCTTGGACTAATCTCGTTGACCCGGAAATGGGTGATACTTACTTAGACAGGTGCCTGAAGTGAACTCGTTGACCCGAAGATGGGTGATACTTACTTAGACAGGTGCTTGGAGTGACCTCGTTGACCCGAAGATGGGTGAGCATGTCCATCTGCTCCAGAGTGAAGAGGGATCCGTTGAGGTAAGTATCACATGTAGAAGATAGACTGGACATCACCTCGGGTTTAGCTTGAGTGAGGAAGTTCAAATCTCGGAGGTACAGGTCTGTGATCAGAAATATATAACAAATTCAGTCATTTACAGTGTCGAGAGAATCGAGAATTGGAAATTAACCGATTCAACAGATAGATGCAGAGGGTGATAAGAACTTATAATCACAAGCACAACTTTGCATTATCACAGCTGTGAAATAACCTCTATTGATTAAAACCCTGCTAACCAATATGGATGTAATTCAAACGTGAATAAGTAATTCAAACGTGAATGATTTAACTCAAAAACCAACAAAACATACAAGAATGGTCTCTGATGGCAACTCTCATGGCCGGTTGTGTTGCAGCTGGGCAGCTGTCTGCGTGAGGTAGTGCTTGACTCTTGACCACTTTCCCATCGGCGTAGATGGTGAGTTGCTTTTTTGACCACACCAGGCCCACATGGACCCACTTGGCACCAATCACCCCGCTGGCAAACACGTGATTGTTACTGCAACGTGATACAATGTGATGTACGTATTAGTCATTTAATTAATTTAATTAATTAAATTCAGATATTCTCATGTTCGTTGTCAGCATTTATTTTCACAGTATGTCATTATATATGCATTGAGTTTGAATCGAAATGGCATCTTAACATTGTAAGATTCATAGTACTTAGCCAGTAAACAACAACACCAATGCTTCAGTGCAGACACGGCGAGCCGGAAGTTTAATACCAGAACTAGGAATGGCATAGTTAAAAGTGGGAACACGAGTTGAAATGATAATCTAAGAGTAAAAATAATGAAGGAACAAATAATCAAAGTTCATTTATGACATTTCCAATTCTCCTGTCTCCTGCCATCTCGGAGGTTGTCTGGATCGTGAAGACCGACGAGGTAGGGGCGGCAAATGAATGTCAGGTGGAGTCACAGGTGACCAGACATTATGCTCTGGTTGCTGATTACCAGTGTCTAGGCTATCCTGATTGTTATCAGCCTCACGTAGCGCCGTACTGGGTGAAAGCGGTTCTGCAAAATCTGGTGGTAGTGGGGGCTGGTTGTAGGGAATAGTGGCTGGAGGTGTTTGGCAGTTCATGGAATTATGCACATGAATAGGGACAGGAGTAGTGTAAAAGTTGTTTTCAAAACAGCAATGGCTCTGGCTCAATAGCACT
Source organism: Gibbula magus (assembly GCA_936450465.1). Classification (NCBI taxonomy): domain Eukaryota; kingdom Metazoa; phylum Mollusca; class Gastropoda; order Trochida; family Trochidae; genus Gibbula; species Gibbula magus. The sequence goes on along the minus strand of OW388297.1, from coordinate 74,857,834 downwards.
TGGAACGGAGCTGAGACCTGGAGAACTTACAAACTGTACAGGTGTCCCCAGCACCTGACATGTTGCTGATGATGTATTTGTCCCTTGCCCTTGTTTTGTCACGGTCCCCTTTGAGAAACACTAAATCCCCTATCTTCAGCAGGTCGACTGTCTGTGCATGGCGATAACCAGCTTTAGATTTAGCACTAAAGGAGTGATTGGAGCTCCGTGTGCTGTGCTGGAGGGATATGATGTCCTCGTCGTTGATAGGTAGTTGGTCCCCAGTTAGTTGATCACGTTGTGTCCAGATCTCTAGAGCGGAGAGCCCGGAGTTTCTCACCCAGGAGTTGAGACTAGCTGTTGCAAAAGTCACACTTGAGATAGGGCCAACTTCAGCGGAGTGATGGAGACATTCTATGCCAAGTTCTTGGATTGCTTTCTCGGCAACTGGGTTTTTGTTGGTGTCCTCGGGTTGTGTATGATGAGCGAGATTCCATGTTGAGGGAGTAAGGAGTCTTTTGTGAGTGCTACGAAGCCTGGTGCGGGATCAACACCGTGATTCCACCGTCGATGAGAGGGCGGGCTCCAACACAGAGTGTGAGAATGGCATCACGGAGGGTGTCATGACGTTCATTTTCAATCAGCATGTTAAACGTCATGGAGGAAACAGTTTCAAGAAGGACAAATATCATCTGACGATATCTTCTCATTACATCAGCAGCAGAATAAGCAACGATAACGGTGGGTCGAGGGTTTGAATTCTGTGGGTACAGCTGTTTGAGAAATGACCTCAACAGTTTTGTCGATGCCTATGTTGAAGAAGTACCTATTGAACAGAGTCTTGTAGGATGGTGGAACTGGATATGTATTGCAGTTAGTAAACCATCTAGGACTCCACTTGGGACCACTATCCTTGCCTGATACGGTTGAAATGGTTGACTATCTTTCACAATGAGGAAACCATCCCGAGCTATTGTCACTTCATGGAGGTATCGTTTCACGTCAGGAATATTTGCCATCAAGGGTGAGTTCCTTGAGTCAAGTGGCAATGAGTCCGTCTAAGGTCAGAACACTCTTGTTGTGTATCAAGCCAGGCCGCCCGACTGGTGAAAGGCATTCTGATGCTGTTCTCTGTGACGTCTTTTATTGAAAGACCTCGGATAACGGCAGCTTTGGTTGGAGCACTCGCTCGGACGAGGACTGGCATAGTCAGAAGGTCAGAAGGTAGATTAGCTACTCTAGCTATGTGACGTATCTGAACCATGTATCTGCTGACATTAACGAGGAATGTGGTGACTCTGAAACTGGCTGATTGTTTTGACTGGATGCTATAGGGGGCAAAATGCTTGAACGCACTCCCAATGCCAAGAGCTTCAACTTCACATGGTAGCCAGGTAGGTTGGTGTTCTTCAGTTTTGCGTTAGAGAATCCAGCTAGGAGAAGTGTTTCATCTCTTAGTGCATACAGGGTAGTAGCAAGACCTCTGTTCTCTGATGCGTCTGTAACAATCCATAAACAATCTGATGGTCAAGGGAGCGTGATGGATTTACAGTTGTATAGCTGACTGTGCTTTTCTGAAAGTGTCCCGCAGGTCATCTGTCCATGTGATCTGGTCAAGGGGGTCAAGAAGTTGGGGACACTGCTCAACACCTTATAGGCTCCGATACATGAGCAAAGTCCTGGTATGGTTTGAGGCGATTCAGTTAGGGCTTGCTGTGAGGGTACCTTGTGTCCATATCCAACCTGGGATTGTAGTAGATTGAGGGCATATGACTGTTCTGGATGCAGTAGGTCTTAAATGGTTGTTCTTCTACGCTGTGAGTACCCGTCTCCAATTGTAAAGAACTTCCTCAGGTGAGTCACCCCCACAGAAGAGGTCATCCGCAATCTTTACAACACAGCATTCTTCAATGAGGTCTCCAAGGACTCTGCACATCAGTCCTTCGAGACAGGTCTCAGATCCAGGCATCCCCATAGCACCCCTTGTGTACACTCTAACACCTTTGAATGGGGTGACCACACCACAGTATGTCATGGAGGCATGATCCAGTTATATCTGGTAGTAAGCTTGGAGTCAGACACAATAATGTACCTCCATTTGCCAATATCGCACAAAACATCGTCGACATTGGGCATGAGGGATGGCTGAGGTTTGCTATAGTGGCCAACTTCACCAGAGGAGGTAACAAGACGTCTTCCTCATTTAGGCTTGCGAACAAGGAAACAGAGATTGAGGTACTCAACAGGCACATTAACTTGTTCATGTTTGGCAAACACGCCTGCAGATTCTAGTTCATCAAACTTATGTTGGAGTTCAATTAGCATATCATTGTTAAAGTGCGGTAGTCGACCCTTTCTCTGTGGCGGTAGTGTAGGACTCATATTAACAACATCTTTGATATCGGCACTGAATCCATTGCATTTTGAAATGGCAGGGTTGAATATGTCATCCAAATCTTCGTTGATTTCAAAACTGGTCTTTGATGGATTGGAAGGTGATTGTCCGGGTCAAGGGGGATACATGCAGATTATGGTGATGAGGCCTTGGTGGATAATGGTAGAGTGTCTACACATTCTGGTCTGTTCGTCGGGGTGGTAATGGGTCGAATTTGGCACAGGTGTTCACTGCGCTTGATGACAATTGGATCTTCCAGACTGTTTGTTACCCGAAGGGAATGGCCAACACAGTTGTGGTGGCCAGGCCTTCTGAACTTTGTATATGGAGTTCGATGGGCTGTCCAGTCGCTGGTCAAGTGTCCACTGAGAGTCAGGTTCACAGTTAACGGGTGTGGTGAACTCTACATACTCTCCAGGCAGGATGACGGTCTGATGCGATGGTGCACGCAGAAGAAATGATTGGGTTCTCCGTATTGAAACATCTTTGTGTTGAACACTTCCATACTGAACTATCTCAGAGCCTTTGATAACAATCTGTCTCTTTACTGGACGGGTAGCAATGTAGTTGATGGAGAGAAATGAGATCCCGGCAATGATGTCCACATCCAGATGCTTTACTACAAGTGAATGCAGCTTAAAGTTGTGTGATCCCCTTGTCAAGTTACAATGAATTTCCCCTGTAACCTCCAAGGGTGTGACACCATCTGCTTGTCGAGCAGACTGGGAAGCAGGTTTAATTGACAGGCCGATGTTTCTGGCGAAGAATTTAGTAACCGTGTTGGTTGTTGCACCAGTGTCGAGGGTGAGTTTTACGGGATGATGTAGGTAGTAGGCATACAGGACTGGAGACTGAATGACGTCCAAACGGCAAACAGATGGATAGTCAATAAGAGCATCGTGACCTGATGGTCTGTCACAGGGTATTTCAGCATCTTGGTCAGTGCCAATGATATCTTCCATCTCGTCATCGACGACTAGACGAGAGAGTCCAAGGCTTCTCCTGTCAGATTCAGGTAAATATCTGCAGTCTGCAAAATTGTGAGATGGGTAAGAAGGACGACCCGCAGTCTTGCATAGTATGCACGTTTTGAACATCTTGCGTCTCACAGTGATGCGTGATTGATCCATCTGCGGTTAGCAGGTTATCCTCAAAGAATGCCATAAGGCGCTGAAAGAGGACTTCTGGACGTTCAGCTGGTTAAAGGTTGATATTGATCTAGAAAATGTGCACTAGTCGACTGACATCCATAATGCTGTCTAATCTTTTGCCAAACATTAGGTAGCGAGGTTGCCTTGAAATGACTGAACAATAGTTTGCTATTTGACTGAGCATAAGCTCAAGCTGAGGATTTTTCTGAGCGGCTTTTTTCCGACGTGCTTCAGCCACTGCTTCGCCGTCCGATTGTAGTCCTCTGTTTGGATTTGCAACACTTTTCCTTCGCAATGTAAGTCCGTCAGTAAGGAAGGGTGCGAAATTCCTGTCCAAAGAGAGTATATTAATAGGTTTTGTCTCCAGTTTTCAAATAAATTGATTGTCTCATTTGTAGTTAACTGCCACTGCTTTCGTGCACGAGCTGCAGCCATAGTAGTTCAGAGAAGAATTGTGCTTATCCAGTTAACATATGCATGTAATTCTGAGATTATATTCTCAATAGTCCACTATTAGATTATAACGGAAGAAAGTAAGTTGTTTTGTTGAAAATAGTTTGAATGTGAATTATGATGCTGAGATAAAACAAAAATCATGATAAGCCGTTTTCGCTTATTGCCCTAGGAATGTCCGAATTGCACAACGCTGTACCAGCCGTGTTCGCAAATACAATAAAGGAATGTCCGAATTGCACAACGCTGCTTTCAACAGCATGCACACATAAACAGTGTCCGAAGGAGTGATTATTAAGTTATTGAAGCAGTTGAACATTTTGACAACATTCGTGGTTCGTATGTGAACAAAGTATGTCAATCCTTCCAGGATATAACACAGGAATAATGTGCTGGAGAACGTCAGTTTGCACACGTGTTCACGAGTCAATGAATCTTCATGAAAAAGTTCAGGGTAAAACGTAATGACACTCAACCGAGCTGCTTACCAAAGGTGAAAGGTGCCGAAAGTTACTTTGTTTGTCAAGTTACTTGTTTTCAGACATGGGTAAAACCGCTGCCACCACGCCAGTAAACAACAACACAAATGCTTCAGTGCAGACACGGCGAGGGCGGACGTTTAATACCAAAACGTGGGGACAATAAACGAAACTAAATAAAAGTAATGTATTATACTAACTTGTCAATGTAGACGTCAACTGATCTGGATATTTTCACCTCTAGTCCAACGCCTGAGATGGGACTGTACACTTCAAACTTGACTCCACTGCCTGTCGTGTCGGTCAGCTTGATCCAAACAGCAAACGTGAAGTCACATACCTGGGCGATGGTCTTTCCTTCAATCGGAACAGTTAACGGTCCTTGCAGCAACATATCGTAGGCTGTGTAGAAAATAACACACAACAAACGTAATTAAAGTTGTAAGGGATTATTGACACTTACAAGAATACACACATTACATTGGAGGTTTCAATTGTTTAAATATCACTAACATAAACGTTAAAACTCACGAATGCACTGCGCCTTTGAGGTGGACCCCTCATTGTCAGTCGTCATTCCAAGCGGACAGGAAACACACTGTGTACCGTTCTGACTGGACTGGTAGGATCCACGGGGACACTCAACACATGGAACCACTCCGTTCTTGGAATAGTTACCAGGCTTACACATCTCTACAAAATGAATAAAAGCATTCAGTTATAAAACAACGTTAAACCAATGACCTAAGAACAAATAGTTATACATGTTAGATAACATGTACATTGATTTGAGAACTATCTTGCATCTTTATGCTAACAATAATATGATCCATCCTCAATGAGTTTACACATTCTATTACAATATTCCGTAGGTATTATCATATTAAAAATAAGTGTTCTATACGTTTATTATGTCTTTTAAAAAAATCCACAAAAAAATCAGTCATTTCAGATTGACAAACAAAGGGCAAACTGAAGGTTCGGACAGTGATTCCATTCAAATATTACGAAAGACTATATACTTATCTGTGAAAAGTCTATTTTAGCAAACCAAAATATTGAACATAAAATATTTTATTACTCACCCGTTGATAATATCACCGTTTAATAAATCTACAATGTTATTACATGCTTTCGATTGACGTGACGTCATAATGTTTAAAACATGACGTCACATGTCGCGGTCGCAATGAAGTTTGTCTCATTTATTGACGAGTTTGTGCAACTTAATCAGCCCGTAATAAATACAATACTGAACAACGTCCCGTTTCATAACATATTTTAACATAATGAGTGAGTGGTTTGGTATTAACGAGTGAAAGCTATATAATATAAAGGTATATAATTAGTAATGAAAAATGTGATTATATATAATGATAATATAATCTATATGTTCATAAAAGCAGTAGAAACTCATATTTTCACTGAGCCACCCATAAATATCAAAATATCACTTTGATAAATGATATTCGGCAAAAACAATGAAATAGTTTCTATTTATTCGATTTTGCCATAAATATGCAAAATTGTTTTCGTTTAATCGAAACATAACGGTTTTAGTTGTGTATGTGAACCAATGTGAGCACTGAACTTCTCTATTGCCAATTTAATTTTGTTGCCATATGTGAAATTGATGTTTCTTCACATTTCCTATATCCCCCCGTCATTTGAAACCTTTTAAGTGATTAATTAAACATCTTGGAAAGGTTGTATTTTTAAAATTCTCACCTTTTAATATTTATGAAAAAATAACAAATAGAACATAAAAAACAACATTTTGAAATAAAAAAAAGGGTACAGTTATTACAATTATTGTCTTGTGCGTTCCAAGTGAAAAGTGTCCAAAGTTCTCACGTCACTAACCTTTGCATCCTGAATGGTCAGTATTGGCGATGGTAGTAGTCGTCTCCCCTGCAGGACACTGATCACATGAGCTTTGACCTTGTTTGATCTGGAACTGACCGAGTGAACAGGCCATGCAGATGTCTCTGGTCTGGTTGTGGTAGGATCCACTAGGACAGGGCACTGTCGACAAAACGTGTGTTGTACAACAAAGAATAATTGGAATATACAACGATCAACCAAGAGTTCCCTAATTTATTATCTCTGCTCTTGCAAAGTCTTGTGAAAATAGTAAAGTCCAAAGTGAGAAGCAAACATATGCTCATTTATAAAATCTCTACCAACTATATCACATATTTTAAAACAATTTAGATCTAAAACTTAGCACGAAATGTTAACAATATATGGTTTTGAATTAAAATTGGCTAAATCGTCGAAATCTCACGTTTTTTTTCTAGAGAACATACGCATTTATAAAAATCTGCTCGCTCAACCAAGTAAGTAAACATAGTCCAACCTCCCTACGCAAGGCATAACTCGTATACATGTGTACATTATAAGTTGTATGCTCCACACGAGGTTAATACGGTATCAGTTACCATCTTTGTACCAGTGTCTTCCGAGCCTTCAGGCTGGTACAAAGATGGTACATTAGACCGTATTACCCGAGGGAGAAGTATACAACATATTTATCTTTCCGCTATGTTAATAAAATTAGTAGTATTATATTTATTGCGTTTTGACTGTCGATGACTGATCAGCTGATTTCACCGAAATGTTAAAAGTCGTATAACGTATTACTACAAGCATTTAAATGCCTTTAAACGAGTTATTCTTTGTTTAATTGAGCATGCAAACAATGCAAACTAAGATTTGTTTACAAACAAAGAAGCATATGTTGGAAAAATAAGTCTGTAATTAATAGCTGATCGAATTGTTCAAAACGCAGCACACCCCGTACGTAATTTTATAACATTATCTGAACATAATGCGACACCTAATTTTAGCTAGGAGCTGTTACTATGGCAGCGGGGTACATGAAATTTGTACACCGTGAGACTGACGGGGTACATAAATAAAAAATGTAATGACCGTTAGCAAATCAGAAACGAATAGTTTACGGTAAGGAAAGATAAATGTATATACATATCAAAACCAGCATATATATATATATATATATATATATATATATATATATATATATATATATATATATATATATATATATATATATATATATATATATATATATACTCACCACACGCGTCCTTGTGGAAGTATCCTATAGTTTGTCCAGATTTACACACAGGTAGAGGTGCTCGTCTGCGGAATGTGGTTGGCTTTATCATCCGTCCTGCTGTTGTAAATGTCATACGAGATATTTTTGCAGAATATTTCCCCAGTTTAATTTTAGCGCTGGCATATTGCACTGAAAAATTGCCCCCCTCCGAGCTCGCAGGCACGCTCAACGCGATCTTGATATATTGTCTGACAAGTTTTCGGGGTTTTCTGGCATTTCTTCGCCACCCAAAGTCTTCAACTTCATCCCCGCACCTGACGTCTACGTTGTCAACTTTGCAGAAGGGTTCTGGACATGCCCCTCTTCTAGTCATTTCAATTAGAAAATTCTCCCTAATTTGAACCTTGGCCTTCGCACAACTTCCCTCAAAATAATAGAAGTTGTTCAACCGGTACCCCTCAGCTTCGTCCTGCCCTACAATTAGAGAAATAGTATTGGATACAAATATGTGAAATATTTATGTTCTTAATAGAGAATGCCTTTGTCACATTAAGACAGAACACATTTGAGGCAACGATCTGTATCTCAGTGATATTTCTTCTTTCTTCCATTGTGTTGTTGGGGTCGCATATGCCAACCGTGCCACTAGTTGGGGAAGACAGCTTAAAATAGAACGGAAGTGAAGGGAAAACCTTGTAGACAAGGCTCCAGAAACAGAAGAGAAAAGGTGGAAATGTTTAGAGGCGGCGTTCAACGGCAAACACAGACGAATGGGACAAATGAACATTTAACATATAATGAATTTGATGAAATAATGAATGATTCATTATGAAGAATATCAAAAAAGGATTATGATATAATAACCACTTCAACATCCAAGCGGGGAAAAGGGGAACCTCATGTTGTATCCCTGCTTCGTAACCAATTAAAACTCATATTTTCGCGGCCATGTTGACCGCGTGACCTCAAAGATTTAGGCATTTGACTGTAATAGGTCTTGCTAATTAGCATATGTTCTCCGAATATGTCTGATGTAATACTCCCATTCCACCGAGCATACGACCCCACTGGATAGAGTTTGGTCTCCAGTCGTGCACACTCTCACTCAGTCTCAATGACATCGCATTGAACTTTTGGGAAGATCCCCATGCTCGCAAAAAGCATCTCCCTTACTCGCACAAGTCACCAGTTAAAGCATGCATTTGCGAATATGCTTTATTTTAACTATGAACACTTTGAATCATCTCATGATTGTTATACACAATTAAAGGTGATCATTGTTTATGTTAAGGCTAATGTCAAGAGTTGTGAAATTTATTAAAAAGTTCTTGTTAACACGATAACTTGAACAGTTTATGTGCTTTGTCACACATATTTGGTATATATCAACTATTTACAATTGAAAAGGTTTTTGCTGTAATCGGTCAAAAGTCAAGGTCACAGGGAGTCACGACTTAAGCATGCTTTTGCGAATATGCCTTATTTTAACTATTAACACATTAAATAATTACATAATTGTTATACACAAAAAAAGTTATCATTAATAGTGTGACCTTGAAATTCAAAAGTCAAGGTCACGAGATGTGGTCAAGTCATGAAATGTGGTCAAGGTCATGAGTTCTGAAATCACTAAATCCTTGATTCGCCAAAATCTGTCAAAGGGCAAGGTCACAAGTATGTCACGACTTGAGGATGCTTTTGCCTTTGAACTTTGAGTTTGAACTATAAACACTTTGAATCATTACCACAGTTAGCAAATGCTGACCGTATTTTGTCATTAGGCAAAATTTATTGAATTAGCCATTTTCCAATTTTTTTATTCTTCTGTAACAAGTAACTTAAGGTATAAGACTTGTTAATTGATCACGTTAGACGAAACAATTTTGACTTTCATTTCTCAGTATACATAAGCATGTTTTTGGATACAAAATCACGAGGATAAATAAAACATTCAAAAGTGGTGAATTATTGTGTGATTGCAATTTCCTCCTGTAACTGGTAGATAATATCAGACAATTTTCGTGATGAAAAAACTTGGGGTGCATTTATGTGTATATCTTTCAATGATACATTAGTTAGGTAATATTCATCTAATTTTATCTACAATCTCTATTTCCTGTTAAGATTTAAGGTTCGGGAATCTAGCCCTGGATATAATTAAACATTACTTTCGAGTTGCTTACATTCACAGTTTGGTACCATCTCGTTGTTCCATTTGCCGGTTTCCTGGGAGCACAGGTAAACCCCAGAGGTAACTACCACTGATTGAGGGATGTCGTAACCGATCTGGCAACCAATCATACATTGCGTTCCCATCGTCCATTTGTCACAAGACATGGATCCAAAATTCGGGATGCCCAAAAGAGAACAGTTATGAACTGAAAAATACAAAAACGTAAATGATGGAAGGGTAAATGCCATGAATGTACACATATGATGAATGGATTTAGGGTATACAATATGAGTAAACATGTTATTCTAAACTATGTTTACACCCCGAGTGCGAGGATATTGGTAATTCCTGAGTTAAATCGAGGGAGATACCAATCATCAGGTACGTGTGTCGTAAAATAGTATGGCATACATACGAATATAGTGATCATTTCTTTCAGTAATAGTAATGAAATTGATATATACAAAAGAAATATGCGTCAAGCATATGCTGGCATCTAGCCGTCACCACATGTAGAAGCAAATACATTGACAAAACATCATGTTGCAACGTTATTTATGACGTCATGTCAACAGCTGTTATTTTGCCCTTGGACAGAGAAAAAATATGACTTCCCACATAGGTAATTAACTGTGCTATTTACTATCCAATACAGGAACTGTAGCAGATTTCCCCCTTTTTAAATACAGGAACTCAACGCATCATCGCCCTCAAACGTAACAAGATAAAAACTAATGATATCGCGAAATATCAGCGATAAGTAACACTTCATAATTTAAATGAGTAAGGTTAGGTTTCAAAAGTTCGAAAATTTTTCCTGTGCCAAGCTCAAGCTTATGATCTCATCTGAAAGGTCTAATCACAATGATGCACATGTGAATCATAAAAAGCCTATCCGTAACCAATGAACATTTATGACAACAGTTAAACTTTTCGAGAAATGCTTCTTTCGTCAAAGTCAAGGTCAGAATGTCAAAATGTTCCCCTCATCCGAAAGGTCTCATCATAATGGATGCACATGCCAAGTACAATGCCTATCACAAACTAATGAATAGTTATGTCCAAGGGTAAAGTTTTCGAAACAGCCATCCTGCCTCAAGGTCAAGGTCACTAGGTAAAACATTATAATCTGACCGGCATGGTTCCATCCAAATAGGTGCACATGTGAAATATGAAAGCCCTACTAATGTTATGGCCAAGGTTAAGTTTTCAAAAGTCTCCGATTCAGGTGCATAAAAAACATAGCAACTCCAGCGTGTTAACAAAGGACACAGTAAGCAATAGTTTATAGAATATAGCAATTATGCCAAACAGGTTAATTAACAAACCTTGACACTCTGGTTTAACAGCTGATGGGTCCGTGCCTTGTCCATAATCCCAGTAGCCTCTGATGCCATTTCCAGGTTTCTTCTTGCATGTAATGTAATCACTTCCTTTATTTTGGAGAGCGAGGTAACACTTAACTTGACAAACCTTTCCTTCCTTAAAAGTTACACACTGTGAATCAAAGCTCATGTTTGGGTCACCGAAATCTGGAGGGTCGCAGAAAACAGCTGCAATGAATATTTGAAGGTTAATGCTATTTCTTATTTCAATCTAGCTGTTGTACTGAATATGTTAACTAATATATGAGAATATAAATTATATGACAACGTCAACATAATTTTCAAAATAAACAAAAACTATCTATGCACAACCGCAATATTTACTGTAAGTATGATTGAGCAACGATGACCATGTTTGTCGATATCTTTCGTAATAATAACATCAAGAGCCTTTAAAAAGGAATGATTGGAGGCATCTTTCTACGGCTGGAAAATAGTATAAAAAGAATATGTATGTCAAATGTAGCCTACATGTAGCAACATGGAGACTGCATTGTGGCCATTTTGAGGAATAAAAGCTTTGATTACTAATCAATTTGTTGTTCAATTACAATGGCTCAAATAAAATAATTGTACCTCGATCGTTTAAGTTATGTGATATGGGTATATACTGTAATGATAACTTACATACATTATTTATTTGTTGATAATTGTTCATATATTATCTAAATATAAGTAAATATTCAACTTCCCCGGTTTATTTTAACATTTTGAATTATATTATGAATTTGATAACCACATTGTTGAGAGGTTTGTCATTGCTAGATTCAAGCAAAAGAATATGTAGGCCTATTTTTCCTGAAACAAAACGTCAACCATTTGTTAAAACTTTGCTAACTTAAAATAAACATATTCGGTTGATTATGAAGCATATTTTTTATTTTTCTGTGGAAAGAAGTATGTGGATCTATTTTAGTCCAAGGTGCTTGGTGCTTTCAATTAGGACATAAATTGTGTTGCGTCACGTGGATAACGTTTACGTGAACGCAGATAACGTTTGCGTGTAGGCTATGATACGAATATAGACGTGACAGACTGAATGTTCTCATTTTGAGAAATATGTTTTCATTACTGCAGTTTGATATTGCTTTCGTAACACAGTGTACTGAATTGGTACATATCTGCTCATTCAGGGGTAAATTGGTTTTGAATTGAAACATCTTATGTTTACTAACGTTGAGATTCAAAATAACACAAGGCTTGTTTTAATTTTACATGTTCACACAAAATCTCTTTTCCCAATATAAGGGGACCTCTATTTCGGATATCACACATGGTCACGTGGTTAAAAATTTGCGACAGCTACAGCTCAATGGTCGAATATTTTTCCAAAATGTTAAAGTTTATTTTCAATGTTCCAACAGTATAGGATGAGATCCTAACAGTTTATACAGGTTGGAGGTGTCTGCGCCTCCAGCCAATAATACATTTAATAACTTTGATTGAAAAATTCTTATTTATGAATCTATCATTTCAAGACGTAAGGCCTTCATACTTCACTTCTTTGACTTGACTTCACGTAAATTGCATAAATAAACTAAGGCCACATTAACAATTTATACACTAATGACATAAAGGTAAACATATTTCATTGCAACAGGTTTACACGTGTGTTAACCTAATTTAAAACACTTACATTGTATCTTGACGATGAAGGTACAGCTTGGTGCCGCATTCCCTGCAGCATCCTTGGCCTCCAATCTTACCAGTGTGCTTCCTTCTCTAAACGCACCACCATCGACTTTGGAATTGGAACTTGTTGGAATAATGTTTTCTCTTGAATTGTCAGTTACTGTTATGACTGGCCACTTCACCTCGGTCAAGGTAGAGTCAGGATTCTTGGTCTGGACGATAGTCTGAGTTGGACAGTTATTGAAGATAGGGGATTCAGTATCTAAAAATAAAATGGATAAGCCGAGTAAGAGTAGAAGTCGTTTATATTGTTATAAGAGGTACTTTCTTAATATATATTATATGATTCGTAAATATACGTAACAGACTGAATGTTACCATTTTGAGAAATATGTTTTCATTACTGCAGTTTGATATTGCTTTCGAAAATATCACATAGGCCATGATATTATGTTTACGATGATATGACGTCACATATACAGTCAGCATAACGTCATCAACAATGGCATGATGTCACAGGAACTCGTTGAATTGAAACAAGTTCCAAGACACCAAGTTTTCGATCACATTTCCACTAGTGAAAATCCTGACTGTTCCCCATCACTCGGAAAGAGATATACGTACACAACACTAAAAACACAAAATATTCTCCATATAAACTGGCAGGCAAAAGAAAGTGAACACCTCTTATTAAATCACAATAATTAAGAAACTAAATATGGTAGAAGAGTGAGATAAGGTACATTGGATAGTTCATTCATTTCGGAAAATATTAAAATCCTAAACTTTAACGTTTAATAAGCCAGTGTTTCACACAAGATATCCAAAAGATGTTGGGGTAAAAAACGCAACCAAAACACGTTCATTTCTATTCCCTTAAGTCTTTTAATTTGTAAAATGTGCCACATGGGTGCCATATTGTGGTCGATTCGTGCGTCACCGCATTATGAAAAGCACAGTCTGATCGAGAATAAAACATGTCTTGTGACGTCATCTGACAGCTGTTTCTGTGTAAATGCAAAACCTGCATCCACGCTTGTTCATTAACTGAAGGGTGTGGTTTGATTCTAACACGCAACGAGGACCGTCTGACAGTTGTCAAATCTTGAGAAAATAGAAATCATTATAAAGCTGTAACGTTGCATGCCAAACCGACGTTGTCACAGCCATAATGACATTAGCCATACATTAAAGTTCAGAGGTCAGTACCAGTTTATTTAGCAGTCGAAAAACTTAGACTCAAACAGTTCAAGGTCTTCTGGTGAATGTGTGCATTGTGACACGCCGATTTAAGGTGGTCGCGTCAATGACGTCACTCATTGCGCAAGCAGATAGCAGCCTTAATGGGGCAAAACGACTATTGTTTTTTTGTGTTCTGGGATTATCAAATGTCTCCCCAACTCAGCTGTAATGTGACAACACATTGACATTAGAAATGCAGGAACAAGGGCGATTCTTGTAGCTTTGGTATCCGTTGCCCAGTTTTTGTCAACTTTCAGAAGTTATTCACGTTTTTCTGGTGTTATTTTTTACGGGTTTTTGATGTTTTTTTCACAGACGGGATGGCCAACATTACTAATGCGTAGCAATTTTACCTATGTGTCACGTGACTCCACACCACTTTGAAGGTCATGTCATTATCAATAGCTTCCAATTTTCTCCAAAATGTGTTAATATGGTTTAACTTAAAAAAAAGTTAATGTTTAGGCCCTGTGTATCTGATGCTTACTGTCAACATCAATAATATCAATTTCATTTTAAAAATGTATACTTTATTTTGCCTGTCAGTTTATGAAATAACTAAGTTTAGTTTTAGTCTTGCAGTTTAAGTAATAGTGGGTTTGAACGTTCAGTCATTGACAGATGATTTAAAATCAGCCGCTTCAGTTTGTAGAAAAGACAAATCAGTGACTTGCCTAGTCTAATCATTATTAAAATCATATCTCATACCTCGCATCGTTCTGAGTACTGTTAAGCAGGGGCAATGACTTTGATCGTTCACTTAACTAATAAGCAACGAGGTCAGGAAATCGTAGGACCAATTCGATGTAAACGTCGGAGACACAAAACGTGAGCCCTGCCAAGAAGTAACAAGAGTGCTCAGTGAGCACAATAACCCCCGGATTCCTTAATCTCCAAATAAGCAGTTTAAATGTAAGGGCATTTTAAGAAAGATTAAATCATATATAGGTATGCATGTAACTTAAGACGGTCTTTAGTCAACTTGAAAATTATGACATTGTCTTAATGACCTATTTAAATAACAAAAAGCATGGCAAATATCGAAGGCCTATCAACAATCAATCAAACATTATGTCCATGGTTAAGTTTTTCAGAAAATGGATCCTACATCAAGGTCAAGGTCACAAGATCAAAGGTTATAACGTCAGTGTGTGACATCGGAAACATAACATTTTCAAAATGGTGATGAACATGAAAAGTTACTTTAAGTCTGAAATTGGAAAGCCGAGTCAAGGGCCATAACAATGAAAATTGTAATCCGATCGGTCCCAAAAACGCACATGCGTAAGCAACGAGGTCAGGAAATCGTAGGACCAATTCGATGTAAACGTCGGAGACACAAAACGTGAGCCCTGCCAAGAAGTAACAAGAGTGCTCAGTGAGCACAATAACCCCCGGATTCCTTAATCTCCAAATAACATTATGTCCATGGTTAAGTTTTTCAGAAAATGGATCCTACATCAAGGTCAAGGTCACAAGATCAAAGGTTATAACGTCAGTGTGTGACATCGGAAACATAACATTTTCAAAATGGTGATGAACATGAAAAGTTACTTTAAGTCTGAAATTGGAAAGCCGAGTCAAGGGCCATAACAATGAAAATTGTAATCCGATCGGTCCCAAAAACGCACATGCGTATCAACGATGTATATCCAAAGCATATGAAATGGGTTTTTTAAGAAAATTAGACTGTGTTGGTGTCGCAAGGGATTTTCTCTTGTTTTTTGCTAACCACATATTTCAACCAAATGTCTCGACCAAAAAATCCCTTATTATGCTATATCGTAACATAAGGGAAGATACATCAATCGTTATCTTTTCTTACAGTAAAATTCTTGTTTCTGTTTGGCTAACAGTCGTCAGTCTCACGGTGTACACATTTCATGTACCCCGCTGCCATAATTACAGCTCCTAGCGAAGAGTAGGTGTCAAATTATCGTCAGATGATGTTTTATAATGACTCACGCGTTGTACGGAGTTTTAACAGTTAAATCAGCTGTTTGCGGTTTTATTAAGTACAGACTTATTTTCGCTTTATTTGATGCTTGGTTAGGTAATATATATTATTTTGCATTGCTTACACACTCAATTTAAACAATATTAAAGGCATATAAAAGCTTGTAGTAATACGTTATAACAGTTTTATCTTTGCAGATATTGAAAAAGATTACGCCATTTTGTATACGTTTAGGGTCAAGGTCATTCAAGCGATATCAGTTGATAAGCCACAGTCGGCCAAAACAAAAACACAAATATGTATACTAATTTGATTGACATGACGGAAATATAAATACGTTGCAAGCTTCCCCCTCTCGGGTAATATGGTCTGATGTACCATATTTGTACCAGTGTCATTCCGCGCCTGAAGGTTCGAGAGACACTGCTACAAGGATGGTTCATCGTACTGTATTATATTTTCAGTGGTGAAATACAGAATTTATCGGTTAAAATATAATCAGTATTTTCACTGAGTGAAATAACATGTTATTCTACTGCGTGAAAGAACACTTTCGATCGTATGACGTCATCTTAACAATAGGATGACGTCATAAGATGATATTGATAAAACAAGGGGAGCATGGATGCTCCTTTCATTGTATTAACGTCATTTTCGAACTATACATTAATGGTTAAATATAATAAACAGAACATTTGACATTTCTCGTCGAATACCATGTATATCTCATCTCGTGAAGTAGAAACGCTATATTTACACTCGTTACGCCACTCGTGAAAATATACATTTCTACTTCACTCGATGAGATATACATGGTATTCGACGAGAAATGTCAAATATCCTCTATGTATTACCATAGAGAGAAGCATATAACGTATATTGTTGATATATATATTATATTCTGTTTATTGACAGTTTATTATGAGACAGACAAATCTCTCACTGCATCAAACAGGAGACCTCAAATCATGTTAAATATGAATTAGTAATTTGCGTTCTAAAAACTGTTTTATATATTGCATTGAGAATATAGATCTTATTCAAAGAATGTAAACCAAAATTATCTTACATAAACTGAGTCTTCATAAAAAATGGTGAAGATTGGTATCGCAATTGTCTCTACCGCACATTCAATTTGATTATTCAACAGAGACCGAATGAAAGCAATTGTATTGATTTACAGCTACTATACTGCAAAAATAAAACATCCGTATTCTTAGCTTTACAAAATACATTACGTTTCTAAGGCTCACACGGGTCCAGACAAGGCATCAGACAACATTGTCGGATAGTGTTTATTTGCACCAATTAAAGAGCCATCATGGATGTTAGTATTTCAATTTTTTGGAAAATATACTTATAACGTCATTCGCCAGAGAAATCTTTTATCTACCACATGGCATATGTTAAATAATTTTCATATCACTACAATGTATTGCAATTTGGTTTCAAAGAGAAGTACCACTTCGACTAGCGCGCGCTAAGGGTATCTGACGTATACAAACAGAATCCCCTTTTTTGCGTAATACGTACTACACAAACAGCAAGCGCTTCCTAAGCGTGAAGGCTCGTCTCTAGCGCAAGTCGCCATAACAACCCATATGCTGCACGTGCTTCACGTGTCTCTCTTGCAAGTTACCCTTGTCACACATTACTGAATGTGACGATTACTTTACAAACAATGTTTCTAAATGTCCTGAGAATATACAAATTATTTCCTGTTTAATGTTCTTTTTATTGAGATAAGACCAGCAAATTATGACAAATATTTACTCTCATTAATTATAAAATTCAAGAAAAATACCTAGTTGGGTAAAACAATTATTCCAATATATGTAGAAAATACATAATTACATGAAATAGTAAATAAATCACCGCCAAAAAAAAATATATTTCGATATCTTTCATTGCTCATATTTTTTGTTATTCTTTCGTGTCTTTGTTTACTGTGTGTGAGCTAGACCATAATGCTTTGCGCTTGAAAATAATAGACTGGATCTATATTTAGACTGGAAAACACCTTTACTAATTGATGCAATTTCTCGGCTTATTTTAAGTTGGAAAAATTAAGGAAAAATTAAGTGTATTTATTTCATGGAGATAGATTTTTGGAAAAATTTTGATATTTTCATCAACATCAGTGATGGCTCTTTAACCCACCTTCACAGTCCATCATCAGATTGGTCCATGTCTGTTTGTTTGTGCACATCGTCCTCTGTCCTCTCATCGACCGGTAGCCATTTTCTTTGTCACAGATCAACCAGCAAGTGCTGCCTGCGTTCCACTCATCCGTGCACGAGAACTTGGTAGCATGCTTGGGTAGAGTTAGCGTCTTGCACTCTTTCTCTGCAACAATAATCTCAATCATTTGAAATGTCAGCTATGATAAGGTGATCATATTGCGATGCAACATATGTAGTCTGAGCAATTTCTGTCTCTGGAGAGTTATGGCAATATTAATTTTCTTTAATTCATGATAACATTGAGTTTGCAAATACTAGATTATTGTTTATTCTAATTGTTTTGATTCTTTAAAATTCAAGGATTAGGTTATTTATTGTACGCTAATGCCACCTTCCCATGTATGATTCGCAATATATTTTGTTCCATTTATCAAGATATGAAAATAATGAAAGGACAACTTTACAGAACACCATATAGGCATATAATTGTATGCTGTACCACCATGAATGAAGATTTGATGAATGAATGACCGTCAATGTCTCGATACTTTAGAATAGTTGAATATTTGATGAATGAATGACCGTCAATGTCTCGATACTTTAGAATAGTTGAATATTTGATGAATGAATGACCGTCAATGTTTCGATACTTTAAAATAGATGAAGATTTGATAAATTAATGACCGTCAATGTCTCGATACTTTAGAATAGATGAAGATTTGATGAATGAATGACCGTCAATGTCTCGATACTTTAGAATAGTTGAATATTTGATGAATGAATGACTGTCAATGTCTCGATACTTTAGAATAGATGAAGATTTGATGAATGAATGACCGTCAATGTCTCGATACTTTAGAATAGATGAAGATTTGATGAATGAATGACCGTCAATGTCTCGATACTTTAGAATAGATGAAGATTCGATGAATGAATGACCGTCAATGTATCGATACTTTAGAATAGATGAATATTTGATGAATGAATGACCGTCAATGTCTCGATACTTTAGAATAGATGAAGATTTGATGAATGAATGACTGTCAATGTCTCGATACTTTAGAATAGATGAAGATTTGATGAATGAATGACCGTCAATGTCTCGATACTTTAGAATAGATGAAGATTTGATGAATGAATGACCGTCAATGTCTTGATACTTTAGAATATATGAAGATTTGATGAATGAATGACCGTCAATGTCTTGATACTTTAGAATAGATGAAGATTTGATGAATGAATGACCGTCAATGTCTCGATACTTTAGAATATATGAAGATTTGATGAATGAATGACCGTCAATGTCTCGGTACTTTAGAATAGTTGAATATTTGATGAATGAATGACCGTCAATGTCTCGATACTTTAGAATAGATGAAGATTTGATGAATGAATGACCGTCAATGTCTCGATACTTTAGAATAGATGAAGATTTGATGAATGAATGACCGTCAATGTCTCGATACTTTAGAATATATGAAGATTTGATGAATGAATGACCGTCAATGTCTCGATACTTTAGAATAGTTGAATATTTGATGAATGAATGACCGTCAATGTCTCGATACTTTAGAATAGTTGAATATTTGATGAATGAATGACCGTCAATGTCTCGATACTTTAGAATATATGAAGATTTGATGAATGAATGACCGTCAATGTTTGATACTTTAGAATAGATGAAGATTTGATGAATGAATGACCGTCAATGTCTCGATACTTTAGAATAGTTGAATATTTGATGAATGAATGACCGTCAATGTCTCGATACTTTAGAATAGATGAATATTTGATGAATGAATGACCGTCAATGTCTCGATTCTTTAGAATAGTTGAATATTTGATGAATGAATGACTGTCAATGTCTCGATACTTTAGAATAGATGAAGATTTGATGAATGAATGACCGTCAATGTCTCGATACTTTAGAATAGATGAAGATTTGATGAATGAATGACCGTCAATGTCTCGATACTTTAGAATAGATGAAGATTCGATGAATGAATGACCGTCAATGTATCGATACTTTAGAATAGATGAATATTTGATGAATGAATGACCGTCAATGTCTCGATACTTTAGAATAGATGAAGATTTGATGAATGAATGACTGTCAATGTCTCGATACTTTAGAATAGATGAAGATTTGATGAATGAATGACCGTCAATGTCTCGATACTTTAGAATAGATGAAGATTTGATGAATGAATGACCATCAATGTCTTGATACTTTAGAATAGATGAAGATTTGATGAATGAATGACCGTCAATGTCTCGATACTTTAGAATAGATGAAGATTTGATGAATGAATGACCGTCAATGTCTCGGTACTTTAGAATAGTTGAATATTTGATGAATGAATGACCGTCAATGTCTCGATACTTTAGAATAGATGAAGATTTGATGAATGAATGACCGTCAATGTCTCGATACTTTAGAATAGATGAAGATTTGATGAATGAATGACCGTCAATGTCTCGATACTTTAGAATATATGAAGATTTGATGAATGAATGACCGTCAATGTCTCGATACTTTAGAATAGTTGAATATTTGATGAATGAATGACCGTCAATGTCTCGATACTTTAGAATAGTTGAATATTTGATGAATGAATGACCGTCAATGTCTCGATACTTTAGAATATATGAAGATTTGATGAATGAATGACCGTCAATGTTTGATACTTTAGAATAGATGAAGATTTGATGAATGAATGACCGTCAATGTCTCGATACTTTAGAATAGTTGAATATTTGATGAATGAATGACCGTCAATGTCTCGATACTTTAGAATATATGAAGATTTGATGAATGAATGACCGTCAATGTCTCGATTCTTTAGAATAGTTGAATATTTGATGAATGAATGACCGTCAATGTCTCGATACTTTAGAATATATGAAGATTTGATGAATGAATGACCGTCAATGTCTCGATACTTTAGAATAGATGAAGATTATTGAATGAATGACCGTCAATGTCTCGATTCTTTAGAATATATGAAGATTTGATGAATGAATGACCGTCAATGTCTACTTTAGAATAGTTGAATATTTGCAGGTCGAACATGGACTGACAAACAATACTACAACAATGCGTGTCATATGCACCTCAACATCTTTTAGAAATACTCCACTAGGAATTCGATCTTTGGACTACATTCTACATATATGCAGTGTTGGCATCATCATTATATCAGGGTTTGTGGGCAATACTATGCTATCATAAAGCAATAGTGAGTTTTCAATCATTGGGTTATTTAATACTGGTGCCATATCCGACACATTCATTAGAGCATACTCACCGCCAGAGTAACCTTTTAGGAAACATTATGTATAGGTTTAGGTCACAACATATGACAATGATTATTAAAAGTGTCAGTAAAGAGTGATCCTCTGAATAACGTTCTCCAATTGAAGCTACAATCATTCTGGTGATGATGAGCCAACAGCGATTAAGACCACATAACAGAAGCAGAACAATTATTACAGATATATGGAGTATAATGAGGGTTTGATATTATTTTCATTAACATCTCATCCAGATGAAAGCCGTTGTCTTAATAAGGGTCATTTGTTTTCAATCGAGTTTATAAACTACACCTTCTTTCAAGTTACGTTCTTTAAACTAGTCCATCGATTCCTTCAAAGTTAGTCATCCCAACCAATTCCGGTGTCACGAAATAAAATCTCTCCCGTATAAAATCTCCCCCCGGTGAGCATAAGTGCAAAAAAAATATTAATCAAATGGAAAAATAAAAGGACAAGGGGGAGATTTTATTCTGAGGGGGGGGGGGGGGGGGGGGGGGGGGGGGGGAAATAATTCCGCCGGGGGGCGATTTTATACCGGTATAAAATCTCCGGGGGAGGATTTGTACCGGTATAAAATCGCCGGGGGGAGATTTTATACGGGGGCGAATTTTTACCGGGACAACGGCATGAAAGTCCAAGTACCATGACATATTTCTTTATCAAATAAAATATAAAAGTCAGATTTGTTATCACCTTTCTTTGCAAATAGAACAGTTAACAAGACAGCAACAGTAGGCCTTCAATACTAGAGTAATAATATTACGTACCATCCCTTCATCTCATCTGATACATTGCATAATCACTAATACGCAGAATACTGATTGTCACACAATTTGAGGTGTATCGCTTTGTAAACGTCTGTCAGGTTGTTTTATGAGAAATTAACAAACCAAAGCATTTCTAACAAACGAAGTATTGAAGTTTAGTTACCAGTAATCATATGAGCAACGTATGGGATATAGGGCGTGATGAAGTATTTCATGACTGTTTTAGGACGTACTTCAATCTAACTTATTGAAGGTCAGTGACCATCTTGACCATTGATCAATATAAATATATGTATAGGATATGGATATTTATGTCATACTTTGTTAACGACACGAGTGCCTGATTATTGATATGTCCAAATATACCAATATTCAGGTAAAGATGTCGTAACCATATAATGTTCTATTTATTACCGTACATTATAAGTGACGAAATTGGGGAAAATACGTTACTGTATACTTTCATGCATCAGTCTGATTAAAATCGACCTTGTTCCGAGGAATAAGATTTGCAAAATAATGCATCTACCGGGATACGAACAGGTTCTGTAGATTCCTCGCCAAAAGGTCTGAGAACACCCCGTTTTGGCACGTGTTCAGAACCAGTATTGTGCAGTCGAAGCCCAGTCAAATAGCTGACCAATCACATCATAGTTTCTAAACGGTCACCGTTTTGAAAGCATTCGTAACAGACGAAAGGAGTTATCTGCCCCTAGCTTCTCGCACCGAAAGCTTTTGTTGGATTTGTTGATCGGTTAACTGAATTGCGTTTGAACATGGGAGTCAACGGGCTGTTTTCAGACGGTTTGGCGAGGAAACCTCCGAACGATATGAGTTCGTATCCCGGTAGTGTCACTATTTTGCAATTTTTATTCCTCGGAAAACCGTCGATTTAAAAAAAAAAAATTGTATTGGTTCCAAAGATTACACATATAAACACACATAGAGTTGTCATGGCATAACAATAAATTGAAGGGTACAAGGTTACAGTTGTGATAATAGTTACACAAATAGTTATATAAACATGACATAGGATATTTCATGGATGTAAGTAAAAGTTCTATTGGTCAATAAGTACTGGTAGGAGAGGGTTCCATTTGCGATAGAAATTATCTAAATCATTTTTCTTTTTGGAAATAAAGTTTTCAACAAAAAATATTTGCTTCAGATTTTTTATATATAAGTGAAGATTGGGAAGTTTATTTTTTATATTGCATAAATAAATATGCCTCTTTGCAGAGATGATGATATGGTTCAGTAGTCTATTTTGATATAAGGTACCAAACCAGACCATGTATTTTGAAAAAGTTGGATGTGGATATATAAATCGATAATCAGACTGTTTCATGCATAGGTTGCTCCCCACCATTTTGCTCGTCACATTTAAAACGAAACTTCAAAGAAGTAATGTGACGTCATATCAGTGTTCACGATTTCAGGTCACCATGACAAAAAGATATCTTGCCCTAGGGCATCGTATGGAAATATGAACCTCCATATGACTGCCCTCACAGGTAATAAATATCTATTTGTAATCAATATTTAATTTTGTTACGTATTGTCGAATAGATCGGATCGAGATGATTCTGCATCGATGGTCAGTGACGAAATAAACCATTAATCCATTTCTTAAATCCACATGTTTAGCGGGGTTTGCTAGCAGTTTGTGTACACTTTCCACCGCCGCCGCTGCTTTTTTCCAATAAGGTTTTCAGAACACAACTTCCTTCTTAAAGCCCTGGATAGGCTTTTTGACATTCAAGGTCAATGGTCAATGGTAAAGGTCTTGAGTAAAACCATCCTTGTAAACACGACAACTTGAACAATTGCTATCAGGCTAATATTTGATGTATATCAACTATGGAGAAAGGCCAAGATTTGAAATAGTTTTAGCTAAAATCTGAGCTCACAGCGAGGTCACCACTTAAGTAAGCATTTGCGAAAATGCCCTATTTTAACTATGAATACTTTGAATCGTTACAAGATAATTATACACAATTAAATGTGGTCATTAATAGTGTGACCTTGAAGGTCAAAGGTCAAGGTCACCAGATATTGTCAAGGTCACCAGCTTAGCATACATTTGCGAATATGCCTTTTACTAACTATGAACATTTTGTAATCATTGTTGTCATACATAAGGAAAAGTAATCATTGATTGTGTGACCTTGAAGATAAAAAGTCAAAGTCACGAGATATTGTCAAGGTCACCAGTTCTGAAATCTAAATAAATTTTCCAAGAAGATATTAAAACCTCACAAACATAGTTTCTTTCTTTTACAGCTTATCATATACACATAATGAAGGTCAAACGTCAATGTCATGAGTTCTGAAGTCCTTGTAAACACGATAACTTCAAAACATGTTGTGTTATCAGGCTATTATTATGTATATACCAACTATGAAGAAAGACCAATATTTGGGTCAAGGTCACAGCGAGGTCACAACTTAAGCATGCATGCGAAATTGCGAACATGCCTTATTTCAACTATACACACTTTGAATCAGAACACGATTGTCATAAACAATCAAAGGTGACCAGTTCTGAAATCATTAAAAAAACCTTTTCTCAAAGAAGGTAAAAAACCTCATATACATAGCTTCGTTCAAATACAGCTTGGGCATAGCCGACTCTTAATATTTATGCATAGCGGTGACCTAGATATCGAAAACGAGGCTAAGCCCGCAAGCTTCCAAGATGGCAGACGAAAATGCCGTGATGCGACGTGCGAGTCCGATATCGTATTTCATGAATAGGTTTAATGCAAACTCACAAAAAGTTTTCTACTTTTGCACAAACGTTTGTTGCTCTTATCTGAAGGAGTCCGTGTTAAATTTGACAACGGTGATTAAAATTTTCATTCATAAAGTGCCTTGCTGAAAAGTCAAAGCATCGTGGAACGTTGATTCGCAGATATGAGTACTTGTCAAATATCTCATATTTTTATAAAATTCATGTGATATTATACGATAAGAAACACAATTTTAGGTTGAAAATAGATTTTATGGAGTTTTTTTAACAATCTTTAGTCAGCTAGTCATATTAATGATTTATATTTTCGCTTTTTTCTGACGTTTGTACGTAATCTCGCACATTCGATCAACTTCCAGGAGGCTTGCAATCTCACAATGCGTCACTTGTGCAACTTTCCTATAGAAACAGTTTTATTATCTATGTCATATATCTATCTAAAAACCAAAATAATAATAATACTCAATTTGATATGTTTCTATTTACGAGTTCACGCGCTATACAGACCGATTTTTCAACGGGAAATACACAGCGGGTTGCCATATTATTACGTACATGTTACGTAATCCCATAGACTTACATGTTAAATAGCTCTTGCGGGAATATTTTTCATGGAGTTATTGTTTGTCAATAAATTCTGAAATCTGTACCAAAATATAGGAAATCATCTTAGCTACAGATACATAATTTCCATCTTTTTTTCTGATAATTATTAAGAAATCTACCTCTTATCAAACAACACATATACAACACCGATCATTAGGTTAACATGGCCGTCAATGGGACATTAGAATCACAAGTTGAACATACGATGTTTAAACAAGTGTCATTCGAAAACTAATCAACTGATAGATGACAGGTAATTATGTACATACAGCCGAAATGATTACCAATCTGTCAACAAAATATGACAACAAAGAGACTTTTAGTTAATTTATGAAAATTATTCCCGCAAGAGCTATTTAACATGTAAGTATATGGGATTACGTCACATGTGCGTAATAATATGGCCACCTGCGTGTAGAATTGAACTTATTCAGCAGACTAGGCTGTACGTACATAGTCCAATGCATGTCTAATGTGCATGTATAATTGTATACATTATATTAAGAGATTTACAAACGAACCTTCTTCAACACAATTTCATTTCAAATGTTGGCGTGTTTAAGTATATATGATTTTTGTTATAGTTTTAACAATTATTTTAAATTCTGTATTATTGTTATTGCAAATACTTTGAGGGGGAAATGGGTAAAAAGTAAACTTTCAACTGCTCTTTTCATTGGGAAATACAATATTACAACTGCAAATTGGTTCCTGGTTTTTTAAAAAAACACATCACTCAAATAACAAAATTATATAATATATGTCTGTACCTGAAATCCTAATATCAATTTAGAATTTTATGGATATAATTCGATCATATACATCTTAATCATGTTTTGGACCTGACTCATAAATTTACATGGATTGATCATGTTGATACATGGAATTAAGTTGATCTGTTTTGCTTTAGTAATGATTTTATATTGAGTAGGGGGAACCATATTGAATTATCAAAAGTAACTACATTTTCATATTTTAAGAGTTAGGTTTGACTCAATCTTGTTGATACATGACAAAATAAAGCTACACTTTGTAAACATATTAACAGTCTAGTCTAATTATTATATTTTATCTCTGAAGGGTAGCATATTTTCAAAATGGTCAGATTCCTTTAGATATTATATAATTGCAGCAAATATTAATTAAGATAGTATAGCCTTCTTTATGTAACTAAATCTTATCTAAAACTCCTAAGATATTAATTTTAACTTGACATGTAAATGTTTCATTATTTTTTTTATATATTTTAGTTGAAACTTAGTTCTTTATCTAAAATTTACTTGACCTTTCTGTAAGTTTCAAAGGCATAAACTTGTTTATATATGTCTTCAGCTTCAATGTTAAGAACAAGAACATTCTATAATTTATGGTCGAACTTGCTTTTAATGAAACTTTCTATCTCATTTATGCCAAATCTATTTAGCATTACAAACCATATACGAGTCAGTAATAGTTTAGACCAATTATATAATATGCCTCAAATCTTTTATTCATTATATTTTTACAAGATCTGAATAATGATGTGTATACATATAAACTGACATCAGCACATTCACAAAAAAAATTACAAGTAAATTTCAATCCATTTGTGTACATGTATGGATACATAAATATATAGGACTATTTCTATCCAGATGATATTTGGTTTTGATTGTGACTTTGTCATATTTTTCATCTTATTTGTGAAAATCATCTTATATGGAAATCATATATTACAAATGTACCATGTTAAACAAAATATAAAATATATAATAATATATAATATAACATATTACAATTTACCATATGATATTGTAAGAATTTGAGATATAATTAAAACTCTAATATTTAATGTTTAATAAACTCAGATAATATTTTGTATACAAAATTAATTTGAGTTATTTGTTTTCTTGATTTTCTGAAGAAATTACAGTTTTAAAAAAATCATGCAAATGCTTTATATTAAAATTATATTAAATATATAACTACTTACCTTGCAATTGATTTATTCAAAATATTCACTTCTGCCAGCATGAAAGTACAAGTCAAGAAGGCCTACTACTGAATAATAGGTCTGCTTGAATCAATTCCGCCGGCTAATTTAAGTCAGCACATTTACGAAATTATAATATTATTTTTACATTATTTTTACATTAAGTTTTCACAGAAATCGGCATGGTAAACTAAACATGTTTTTGTCAACATCACTGGTTGGCGAGACACGGCATGCGATTGTTCATGTCGATTGTTCATGTCCAGAATCTGCTACATCGAAGAAGCCGTAAAAATAAATAAGCTCAAAATGTATTTATCATCACGATCCGATAAGGCTTACATCAATATCACAATCGTATAATTTAGTACTTTGAATCTAGATTTAAGTATTAAACAGCAATATTAGATCTAGATATTCGTAAAAAAGAAATCTCGCATGATTTCACGTTTCAATAATTGGCGCAAGTTTACTTTCTCATCCGTTCAAATATTGAATTTACACCACACGTATTTTGAGTAAAATAAACATTTGAGATGTTGTTTTAGCTTTTAGTTCCGTCAGTAACTAGTGACAATGTTTGAAAGTGGTATAAAACAAACTTTTTTGGCGAAATGTTGCGAGAGAAAATCGCGATAAGTCACTTCCGGGATCACGTTGTTCGTCCATGCGGGCTTAGCCTCGTTTTGGATAGCTCATGAATATTCATGACGTAATATTAAGAGAAGTCTATTGTTTTTACATGTTCACATTCATGGTCAAAGATCAAGATCATCAGTTCTGAAATCACTACAAAAATCATAGTAAACATGATTTCTTCAAAACAGTTTGTGCTATCATGATCTTACTTGGTATATATCAACTAGGGAGAAAGACCAAGATTTGAAAATGTTTTTTCCAAAATCTGTCAAAGGTCAAGGTCACAGCGAGGTCACAACTTAAGCATACTTTTTGTGAATATGCCGTATATTAAATGTTAACAGTTGAATCATTACATGATTGTTATACATGATATGAAGAGATCTTTGATTTTGTTGCCTTGAAATTCAAATGTAAAAGGTCATGAGATTTTGGTTAAGGCCATTTTTACCATTTGATCAGGTTTTTTAATCAGAAAAAGGTGTTTATAACAAACGTGTGTAAAGTGATGATTCAACTAGTTAGTAATAATTTCAATGATGAGCATATTTTTGTTAAAATCATTGCTGATTTTATTGTGGTTGTGGAGATGGTGGAACAAGGAAAGGCAAGACACTCAGTCTCTGGCTTCTCTGCTTTTGCAGTGTCAACAATTGATAAGATTCCACCCAAGACAGGTGCGTCCAAGATTGGTTACAACATTGATAAATTAATTGAATATTGGTATTGCAGAAATATTGATTTAACTTTTACAGTACAGATTGACGATGGAGAACACTGAAAACGCCTCTTTAAATATTTGTTTTATTAGGAATTTAAATTCCTTACTTTTACACGCTGGAAGCTTAGAGCTCCACGTCCCATCCTTCTGACATTCTGCAGAGCTGCTCCCGATCAGGGTGTACGAGTCGTCGTTACAGGTGTACTGACACTGGCTGCCGTAGATGTTCCCTCCACATTGTGCATGTCCGTTCTCTGGGTTCTGTGAAATCTTGCATTCACGGACTGTGGACAAATTGCATGATATGTCTATAAACATTGTATTAGTTTCTCATTCCACTCTCTTTGTAGCTTTTCCTGTCTGTCTTTTTTATGAATGTTTGTCCGTATGTCTGTTTGTATATTTATCCGTCTCTCTGCCTCTAGTTTTAATTATTGACTGTCTTAGTCTTGTTCAACGATCACCGATCAATAATACAAAAACAAAATCATTTTTACATAAATCGTGAGTGGTTTACATATAATTGTGTCCTTACATTACATATACATTTTCCGCAGAGTCAAATATGTTTTATTGACACGCTTCTGTAACGTTATAAGGTAAACTTTTATCTCAATACTTTTTGGGAAATAACTTGTTAAAATGTTACAGCACTTACTGCATTTTAATCATAAGTTAAAATCCTGATGACGTGAGACAAATATCATCTTTCACTTACCCTTAACTATAAAGCTGAACGAACAGTAGGACCTCAAACCACCTGGATCCGTGACGTCATAGATAACTGTTTGGGAACCCCTGCCAAACGACGACCCTTGGGGTTTTGGGGTTTTAAGCCTTAGTTTCAACGATCTGTGAAGGGAGACATGGTATGAAACGCAACATGACGACTGTAGGAAATGGCCATAGCATATTATATTAACTTTAAAACTATCGTCAGAAACGTCTGTTAATTGCCTTCACATTCTTTGAATGGAGTCGAGGAGTATCCATTTAAACTACAAACGCATGAATGACATTAACTATCTTTCGTTAATTCCTGAACGCTTCGTGAACTCACGAACTCATAAAGTATGTTGTTCATGGTAAATAAGTCATGACATGACACCCCAATTTACTGTGCACAGATGGGAATCATGCTTACATTAACTCTTGCAAGACGTGAGGATCAAGAGTCGGATACATAATTGTGGATACTAGACTCGCCATGATCAGAAAAGCTGACTGAAAGTAAGGAGGTTGCTATTTCATACATTTTAAATCGGCTTCAGACATTAGGCATCTAGATCCATTGCGGTTTACATGACCCTCACGTGATGTGACAGGTAATACTATCGCATGGTGTTTGAATAAAATGTGACGACAGAGTCCCTTCAAGCTATCCATTAAACTTTATTCTAAATAGTTGCTTCAGT
This sequence comes from Gibbula magus, assembly GCA_936450465.1. NCBI lineage: Eukaryota > Metazoa > Mollusca > Gastropoda > Trochida > Trochidae > Gibbula > Gibbula magus. The sequence goes on along the minus strand of OW388297.1, from coordinate 74,827,536 downwards.
TTCCTAATTGTTATCTATGGTCAACAAGAGTCATCAGAAAATGACATATTCAAACCAGTCCCATATAACTTTTAAAATACATTTTCTAAAGTTAATTGTTTATTGTACCAGTTAAGTAGCTGGGTGATACACAAACATAGTTTCAGGGAGAAGGATTAAGAGTTTTGGGGTTCTGTTCCGGAAACGAACCAATCCCTGAACAAAATCCAACGCGTTTCTATGGACACGAAAAAAGCCGTCTTCAGATAGGCACCATTTCAGACAGTGGGTGAAATACAAATTGAAAATTTCAGACTGATATCATGAATGCTCTTCGAGTTCTTCTCCGGAAACGAAATGATTACAGATGGATGGACAGGACAGCGACTATATCCCACGGTATCACTTGTACATAATACCGATGGGATAATAAAGCATTGACGGACTAATCGAACCTGACCTTACCCAGGTCCATTATTTGGGTCGCTCACTGTCGGTGTACTCCAGGTCACTCTCGCTGTGGTGCGTCCTTTTTCAGCCCACACGATACTCGATACGCTTGGGCACTTGATCGACGGGGGTCGGTTTGGAGCTGTAAAACAGTTTGGTCTGGATATTTATGCATGTTGGTAAATTTACTTGTTTCTGTCATAGGCAAATTCAAATATATTTAAGGCTATCACACTACTACTACTACTACTACTACTACTACTACTACTACTACTACTGAGTATCAAAATGTATCAGAAGTGTTTGCAAATCATGGAAACCTAACTTTGAACGAGAATTATAGTGATAAATGTGTTAGTTTGTTGGTATTTAAACCTGGGAAGAGAGAACTTTAAAAAAAACTTCAATGTTCTCAGTAAATCTAAACAGGTGGCAGATAGTGGCAGATCACTGGTAACAACCCAACGTCAAGACAACTGACTTCGTTTGTCGCATCTCCAGATATCAACCACTAAAGGCTAAGGTAGCACCAAGACGGCCGATTATGATGTTACAAAATCGCCAACGACGTAGACTGCATCTCATGTGAGATCGACTTTACGTCGGTTGAATCATTTCCTCATTACGGGTCCAGATTTTCGCTTCATTCAATTCAATTCAATTCTGTATTCTCCAAAAACCACCATGGTGGTACAAGAGCATATTTACAAGATATGATATAATATTAATACAAATTTTTATTCAAAACAACAGATAGGCAAAATAGCGTTGATTGCCATGTTCGAGTTGACAGGCCAAATGTTATGCTGAAGTTTGTGTCACAGAAACTGGTCGTTTGGAGGCGGTAGCGTGATGGTCACCAGTGACCCTACGGCTACATACAGACCTTCTCACCGTCACTTGTAATCCAAGAGGACTGCAAAATCAGGACGAGGCAGCCATTTTACATACCGATCTTTTTACGGCAATATGAACCAGGGGTGACGATACAGCAGGACATTGCAAGACACTACCCGTATCGTTCAACCTTGTTTATGGCTCAGAACAATGTTGATGTGCTACCCTGGCCAATCAACAGATATGTCGCTTATTGGGCACGTTTTTGATGAAATGGAACGGTATTGAGAAGCGTACCAAATCCGCCGGTAACGCTTCATGAATAATATCATGTACATTGTGATTAAGCTACATGTATACCAAATACTAAAGCCTGTCTGTGGTTTGCACCATTATCCGCATACTACCCCAACGAATATAAACAATATTTGTTGTTTTCTGTTTCTGCCGAGAACACAATCTATTATATAACAAATTCGTTTATTATATGACAAATTCGTTTACCTCCTTGTAACCATAAGTGTTGCAAGCGGGGCATTGGTGTTTACATAAACAGTGTCAGCTTATAGCAGGTGTTACTATAGTCAAAACATAACATTGACACATGTCAAAAAAAATATCTAGACATAACAATTATTTAGATATAATAGCAGCGCTGACCTAGGGGTCTCCATAATCATGGATTCTCTCAAACATGAACAACGCGCTGTGATCAAGTTCCTTACTAAAGAGGGATGCAAAGCTACAGAAATACATAATCGTATGTGTAATGTGATGGGTAAGGATGCTCCTAACTTTTCAACAGTTTGTCGCTGGTCTCTTCAGTTCAAGCGGGGCAGGGAGTCCTTAGACGATGACCCACGGTCAGGCAGGCCATCTGAAGTCACCCGACCGGAAGTTATTGCCGCTATCGAAAGACGAATTTTAGCTGACCGCCGTGTTAAAGTTTCTGAACTGTCTTTGGAATTCCAGATATCAGTTGGAAGTGTTGAAAAAATAATTCATGACCATCTTGGTATGTCCAAGGTATCTGCAAGATAGGTACCCAGAAACCTCACAGCACAAGATCGCCAGAAAAGAACCGAAAGTTGCATGGAGCTCCTGGATCGGTTTAATGCGGATGAAGCCAGGTTTTTGTCTCGTCTGGTGACAGGTGACGAAACCCGGATCAACCACTTGGACCCGGAAACTAAACTGGAATCCAAGCAATGGAAGCACCCGAGTTCACCGCCTCCCCTGAAGTTTCGCACTCAACCACCAGCTGGCAAGGTTATGGCGACAATCTTTTGGGATGCAAAAGGCATATTATTAATTGATTACTTGCCAACCAAAACTACAATGAATGGTCAATATTATGCCAACCTAATGCAAGAATTGCGAAAGACAATTCGACAGGAACGCCGTGGAATGTTGACACGTGGTGTTCTGATTTTGCATGACAACGCTCCAGTCCACAAGTCAAGAGTTGCACAGGCCGCTATACGTGATTGTGGATTCGAACAGCTTAACCACCCACCCTACAGCCCAGACCTAGCCCCCAGTGACTACTTCCTGTTCAGAAACCTGAAATCCGCCCTACGTGGAAGGCACTTCCGGGATGACGAAGACGTCAAAGCTGCCACAAAGGCGTGGTTAGGGGGGCAAACAGAAGACTTCTACAAAAGCGGCATCAAAAGTCTTAAAGAGAAATGGAATAAGTGTATTGAGGTGAAGGGTAACTATATTGAAAAATAAAAGTAAAAAATTGACTACGCGAGTTGGTTATATATTGAAGTTGTAACACTTATTGAACGCCCCTCGTAAGAATAGGCTTACAACCATTGATAATGGTCAGTATTATTGTCATGGATAGAATGACAGCTTAATGGTAACTTACGTGTCCGTCTTGACCGCCTGCATCCAAATGAGGCATTAATCACTGCAAAATTATGAACTGAGATTAACAAAAATATCCTATAACCAACTTCTAAAGGAACGTGTCGTATTCGAGAGGTCGGATGTAGAAAGTAACATTGATAAGTCGTGGCCTCAAGAAGGTAAGTCTTGCCCTCGAGATAAACAAAAAAGTGTGGAAACAATTCAAGTTAGCATTGGATGCTGGGGGGAAACCGGACACAGAGGTTATTGTTGGCCATTTCACTGATTAAACTTGGTCATAAATGAATCAGGACCTTGGTAGTAATGTCACAAGCGTTTCGACCGTAACCAGTGACAACTTGTCATTTTGATAGTGATTCGTGAATGGTTTGGAAGTTGCTTTTCGATAGTTTTTATGCAAAAGTCTAACCTGCACATATTTGATTGAAAGAGTCAAACACTCGATTCAACCTTTCTAAGACCAGATGCGTAACTTTTAGAAAAGTGCTTTAAGGGTAAAACATGTGAATTAAGGAGCCAGGGAAACTCAACATAGTTTTTAACTGAGTGCTTTTTGAAACAAACAATTCCATTGCATTAAATCTTTATATAACGTCTATGTAAGTGTGCACATGTACGTTTCCTTTCCGCAAATATGATAATTATAATGTTGATAGTAATACTGATTGTGTTGTACAAGAGCGTGTTGGGTCCAGCTGACATTTTTGTTTTGAGTTTTGATAACAGCAACAACTACATTACTACTCCTTTAATTCCTTAGTTAATCTTTAATCACTCACATATTTTGTATTGATAATTCTTATATGGTAGTCAAGGCAAGAGTAAATTCAACCTACACAAAATGATTGTACCTTAGCACACGTTCTGTTTTGGTTAGCATTCTAGCCACTCACACCAAGACCCGGGTTCGAATCGAAGTAGACAGATACCAACATTTTTACTACGTTTACTTTCAAATGGGTTCTTGAACTAGAACTTGAAGTACGGAAGTAGGATAGCGGCACCGAAAGTCCACATTGGTAAGAATTGGCGGTTATAAACAATAAAACAAACAGTAAAACTGACATAAGCCTAGCACCAAAAATAACACACATCATGTTTGGCTACAAAGAAAAAATAAATGATGTAATAAATTTGATCTTTATTATTACCAAACATTTTATATACACCTGCAAATGTCAAAATAGAAAACCGCATATAAATGGCCTTAAATCAATCCTCCAAGACTCTTATAACGTCAGTAAGAAAATGTTTTACATGTTGAAAATATATGCTCTATGATTATGTATGGTACCCACAAAAAAAGAAAAAAAGTGATAAAAAAAAAGAGAATTGGCGGTTATTTAAGGATTTCAAAAAGTGTTTGTTGAACTGGTTTAAATGCCGTAGCTTATCGACGGCATTTATACAACAAATATACTTCTTATACAATCGAACTTTGCAATTTAAGGGTTGTTTTAATCCATAAATGGTTTTGAATGTTAAAAAAAATGTTTAGTCAATTTCGTGCTTATGAGAATGAATACCGATCACATGGCCTTGTTTATTCCAATCAGCACAAATCGTATTGCTTGAATTTCAAAGCCTCAATTTATGAAATATATATTACCTCCATGGCAGTGGTTATGGTAACGACTACAGAAAGTAGTATTCAAGGTTCTTAATTATCTTATAAAATGTGTTCTTTACAACACAACCGTAACTGGTATGAGGGTAACACACGGAGCATAAACAAGTATGTACATCAAGTTATATAGATTCCAACCATGGGCAAAAGAAACGATACAAAAACTAGATAGTTTAACCACGAAGGATAGACACGACAAAAACATAGTTACATATGAAGTTCGTTAAAGCCAAGTTCACTTATAACTTTTGAACATTATCTGTTCCTGTTTCTAAAAGAAAATATACTTAAAGGCGCTGTAGCACGTTTTTTCGCTCAAATAAGTTGATGAAATGTATTTGAAAAATAATTTCACCAATAGTAAAACAATCTTCTCCTCGGAATATAAAGTTTAAAATGACTGTACATGTTTTGGTTAAGCCATGGGAATCGTTTTTGTATAACAAAATAATAAATTGTGTTCACAACAAAATGGCCGCCATGCAATTTTTGCTTTATACGCAACATAGTTTTTACCACTACAGATAATTTGTTTGTGTAATAAGATGTTTTACCCTCTAAAGTTAATTTAAATGACATAAACTATCATTATAAATGGGAAATTTGAAAAAATAAATTTTGCAAAAAACGTGCTACAGTGCCTTTAAAAGCAATCGTCGATTTTATATCTCCATAACAAGGCGAGATAGGATAATTATGTTATTTCTCGCCTGATGTATGATACACTACAGCAACGATGCGTCATCGATTTAAAGTCAAGGAGTTAGATTATCAATAATCGTTTTGTAGGTTTTAATCTTTAAGAAGAAAAAGACACTTTAAAATATGATTTTTTTAAAATAATTTTACAAGCAATATTAGTTCTTTTCCTTTTTCAATAAATATCTCTCGGAATATCTTATGATGTAAATCACCAATATTATAATAATCATCTCCAACTGCTGTTTACTTACAATTTACATTTTTCAAGTAGACAATAGACTTTTATTTATTACATTAAAGTAATATATACTACATTACCTCTAACGCAAAAACATTTCGCAATATTGTAAGGAGACGAGTGTCCTGTCTTTCAGAGTCAGAAATAACTATGGAGGAAATCTTCTTCAACTACAAAAGTCCACAACAATCATATATTTGCCATAACAGAATTGTTCACGAAGGAATTGTCAATACAGTTCGAGAGGAAATAATGTTCATTGTGTTCGTTATATCTTTCGTTCTGCTGTTACGAACAACAAGGATGAATTTCGTAATACATTGAATACGATATCTAAATCGCCATCCCTTATCAATATTTCTTACCCAAGCGGGCACAGATATGTAGGGTATTAAAGTTTCCATAATGGTCATGGGAATTACAGTTTTTCTAAATATAACCTCCGTTTTGATTGGTTGACGGAACTACTTTGCGCTCATTCATGAATTGCTTAGCTTTCCCGTTTAAGCTATATCACATAATTGAACAATTTCGAGCACGTCAGTAAAACATATTAGATATAAAATCATGTTCAACCTATGTTTCCGAGACCGTATTTACAGTACTAAACTTGCAAGGCGAAGCAGCATGCTAGAGTCGCCGGCTACACTGCCGTGACATCATTGCTTTGTGACGTCATTAATCGTGACGTCATTTGGTGACGTAATTACACTCCTATCTTGCATTCCAACAGTGCGTTTTTACTAAGTTTCTCTCATTCTGCGACATTGATTACAATATAAACGAGTTGTTTGCTATGTCATTAAACCGTTTTGGCAATAAAAATCATTAGTGACTTTAGAATCTTTCTGAAACAAGTGAAGAAGCGAGTATAACTCACATATCCCCGCTTCTCCCTAACTTCAACACATTTCATTATCAGCAAAAGACACATCTATAGGTCTATGTTCAATAATAAATTTGAAAATTAATTAAGTTCTAACTCTCAAAGGCACAACTAGGGATCATAGTTGACATGCGCATGAAATTTGATGAAGCTAGCATGCATAGTGTTGGACAAAGGGTCCGCACAAAATGATTTCCTCATAGTCACTTTTTAGTCACATTTCCATGGTAACCATAAAAATTAAAATTCAGAAACAGTTCTAACCCTCAAAAGGCACAACTAGGGATCATGGTTGATATGTATATCAAGTTTGATGAAGCTAGCATGCATGGGTTGTAGTCAAAAGGGCCGAATGTCAAAAGGGCCGAGAACTGCATAGTCAAAAGGGCCGAAGGCAAAAGTCAAAAGGGCCGAGGTGAAAGTCAAAAGGGCCGAGCCATTTAGTCAAATTGGCCGTGTTCCAAGTCATAAGGGCCGAACCCAAAAAATAGCAACATTATAACATAGCAAAAATTTAGGTTTCATCTTCATTTGCCATGCCCTATTCATGTGCCAAAACCTGCTTTAGTATCTTAACGGAAATAAATGACTTCTTATATTCTTAATTCCTGTTTACACTTTTTGGTTTTATATTTTATGTACATTTTAATTGTATTTTAGTATGGGTTTATTTTAGTTTTTAAAAGTCTCTCATAGAATATTAGAATGTATATATATATATTTTTTATAGTAATTTTTGAATCCATTTTAATGAGGTGAGAAGATAATAAAATATCTGTCTGTAATAAAGATATAGACCCAACACATTAAATGCGATCAACCATGAATACACGATTACTGATTGATTTAATTAAATTAACACTGCCAATTGCTAATACCTCGTTAGTAGCTAATTAATGTAAACAACAACTGGATTAACTGATAATTGCTTGTGTAAACATTGGTCGCAACTACCCGCATGTAGATTTCTCTTTACTGTCTTCTTAGACACGTACAAGGGAAAGGAAGGTTGGGAATAATATCTTTCCTTGCTAAGTTTCTTAATTTTAAAATAGTGATTGTGTTTAATAATAACTGAACTGTGACATTGATTATATAAATAATATTCCAAATTCGTAATGTCATCACTAACTCACCTTTTACAGCCACTACTTCGTTTTAATAACTGTAATTGTGTAAAGTTTACGTTTAAAGTTTACGCTACCACATATTCTCACTTAGATAGTCAAATACAACATCACCTTTCATGCACACGTACATATATAGTTAATTGGACGTACATAAGTCCTGTTTATCATGGTTTACATAAGACCTACCCCCGTTGGTGTTACAATATATATGTACACGCACACATCTTTCCAAGAAATCGATGTCACAATATTACCTTTCGTATGCATTCATAAATATGTATATTTTTAAAATAAAAAAATTAAAAAATAATTATAATACCCGGTATATAAATTTATCAAAATTGACAAATGAGAGATTGACATACATCACGGTCTCATTGACTAATAATATGAATATGACTCTAAAAATAAAACATTTGAGACTAATTGTTTGTTTTTGGTTATACGAGTGCATAAACGGTGGAACAATTACAGTCACTAGTCATAAATATAATAATTTTGGAATTGATTGGGATCACTTGGCTAAGTAAAGATATTACAACTATCAACTGTAGGTTGAATACAATGAATATATAATAATTTTGATTTTCGCCCCTTTTTCCTCGGCCCTTATGACTATTTACTTCTGCCCTTCTGACTTTTTCACTCGGCCCTTTTGACTTTTTTTATCGGCCTTTTCATCCTTCGGCCCATTTGACCAGATCCCGCATGCATAGTTTTGGAGATATACTCTGCACAAAATGACTACCTTACAGTCAGTTTTAAGTCACGTTTCCATTGAAACCGCAAAAAATTAAATTCAGAAATAGTTCTTACCCTCAAAAGGCAACACTAGGGATCATGGTTGACATGTGTATGAAGTTTGGTGAAGCAAGCACGTATAGTTTGAGAGATATGCTCTGCACAAAATGACTTCCTCACAGAGTCACTTTTTAGTCACGTTTCCATGGAAACCGCAAAAATAAAAAATCGGAAATAGTTCTAACCCTCAAAAGGCAAAACTAGAGATCATGATTTACATGTGTATGAAGTTTGGTGAAGCTAGCACATATAATTTGGGAGATATGCTCCGCACAGAATGACTTCCTCACAGAGTCACTTTTTAGTCATGTTTCCATGGAAACCGCAAAAACCAAAATTCAGAAATAGTTCTAACCATCAAAAGGCACAACTAGGGATTATGGTTTACATGTGTGTGAAGTTTGGTGAAGCTAGCACGTATAGTTTGGGAGATATGCTCCGCACAAAATGACTTCCTCACAGAGTCACTTTTTAGTAACGTTTCCATGGAAACCGCAAAAAATAAAATTCAGAAATCGTTCTTACCCTCAAAAGGCACAACTAGGGGTCATGATTGATTTGTGTGTGAAGTTTGGTGAAGCTAGCATGTATAGTTTGGGAGATCAGCTCCGCACAAAGTTTTGGGACGGACAGACAGACGGACGGACGGACAGACGGACGGAAAGAATGAACGCTGTAAGGCGGGGGTATAAAAATAGCGCAAGTTGCAAACTATTTTGATATTTTTAAAGGTAGCACAAATGACTGTACAAACTACAGACCGATAGCACTAACTAGTAATCTAGCCAAAATATTTGAAAAATGTATATTTAAATATCTTTTCAACTATTTTAGAGACAACGATCTTTTGTCAAATCTGCAGTCTGGATTCATACCAGGTGATTCAACAGTAAATCAACTGACTTATCTATATAACTTTATATCCAAGGAAATCGATAAAGGTAAAGAGATTAGAGCTGTTTTTTGTGATATAAGTAAGGCCTTCGACAAAGTTTGGCATGAAGGACTGATAACTAAGTTAAAATCCTATGGAATTCATAACGATTTACTTATATGGATAAAGAGTTATTTAAACAATAGAAAACAAAGAGTAGTAATAGAAGGTAAAACTTCCGAAATAAAAACGGTATTAGCCGGAGTACCCCAGGGGTCCGTCCTTGGACCACTATTCTTCCTAATTTATATAAATGATCTTGTTGACGACATAGATTGCAATATCAGACTCTTTGCTGATGACACGTCATTATATATTGTAATTGATGATCCCAACACCGCAGCTCTAACATTAAATAATAATTTGCAAAGAATTTCTCAATGGGCTGAACTTTGGCAGGTAGATTTTAATCCAAATAAAACCGTTTCGGTACAATTTAGTAGAAAACGTACTCCTGGTCACAAACCTGATCTAAAATTAAGTAATGTACTTATCAAAGATGTCCCTTCACATAAACATTTAGGACTTGTCCTTCAACAAGACTGTCAGTGGTCTACTCATATCAACGAGATAATAGGAAGAGTGGGACCTATGATAAACTGTTTAAGAAGTTTAAAATACCGTTTGAATAGAAAAAGCCTTGAAATATTATATAAATCTTACATGCTTCCTATCTTTGATTACTGTTCAAATATATGGGACAACTGTACAATGTATGAAGCAAAACTTTTGGAAAATCTTCATCTCGATGCATTAAGATCCATATGTGGAGCTGTTAGAGGTACAAGTCATTATAAGTTATATCAAGAAACACATTTTACCTCACTTAGTGAGAGACGTAGAAGACAGAAATTGTGTTTGTTCTATAAAATGTATCACAAATTATCTCCATCCTATCTTTCAGACTTAGTTCCAGATAATATCGCTGCAAAAAATCCTTACAATCTGAGAAATTCAAACTCACTCCAGACTATTACATGTAAAACTGTTAGACATTCGGCATCTTTCTTACCCTCTGTTGTTAGAGAATGGAACTCCCTATCTGAAAATCAAATACTTAGTGATTCAATTAGTAACTTTAAAAAAGCAATTAATACCACTATCTGCAAACAATATCATTTTGACCCAAATTTTGGACAAAGATCAGCTCAAATAATTCATTGCAGACTGCGTCTAGGATGTAGTGACCTCAATTATGACAAGTTAAACAGGCATATATCAACCTCTGCTTCATGTGCATGCGGTTATTATTCTGAGGATTGTGTTCATTTCTTTTTTACATGCCCATTATATGATAATGTTCGACAAAATAAATATTACTATGTAAAAGGATATGACTTGCAATCAATCCTTTATGGTAACAAAGAAAGATCACTAACTATTAATCAATATATTTTACAATCTGTACATGATTTTATCTCGGAAAGTACTAGATTCAAATAAGAAATTAAAAAATGCCTTGTTGTCTAGATTTACACCAGAGTATTATGTGATATTGCTGGTATACCTGTTTTAACCATGTCACAAATGTATATTTATTGGTTCAGTTTTGTATGTAATAAACATGTATTTATATTATGTTTTCGGGAGAGGCCTTCACATAAGCTCTAAGCTTGTTGGCCAAACTCATTCACAATGTATACAATATTTTGTGAAATAAATATGTTTAAAACATTTTGATATGCGCATCTTGAAGGTGTGAACAAGTTTATGAATGGCGTATGACTACAATTTGTTTTTTTACAATCTAATCAAAGTTCGTGAATTGGGGTCTTGTTTTTCGATTTTTACGCATTAAGATGATCTTGGGTAAGAACATGAATAACCAACTCGGTGCTCGGAATTACGGATTATCTGTCCCTCGTGAGTTATTATGTCAAACTCCTCGCTAAATTGAAGCTCGGAGTTTATCACAATAAATAATTAACTCGGGACAGATAATCCGTAGTTCCTCGCAACTCGTTGATTATATTCTTATAATCACTGTAGCAATTAAGTCGTGGACATACCTGAGAAGACAGCGAGACACTTGACAATCACCAGCATGGTTCGCTCCTGGTCGTCTGTAGATGCTGGAGCAGATGTGCTCTATAACCCACGCATCACATTCTTATATCGGCCGGGTGTGAATCCGGATTTTACACGAACAGAGAAACAGGTGCGTTATAATGGTAGCGAACAAGTTAAAAAACATGTGTGTGATTTTCTGAAAAGTTTGGCATATGCAACGTATGTACCTGATTTAAATCAATCATGACATTCTTCGTTTTAACTTCTTGTAACCTCAAATTAACGATTTATCGTTATGTACATGTATTTGTTTTATGATTATCACCATGTGTTCATGGAACAGTTCTTTATATATGCAATTATTCTTATTCTTATTATTATTATTAAAAACCTATTTTAATCTTCTATATCTTCAATATCTAGAAAACTGAAATGTTGTGTATAGACCATGCGCGATGGGGATTCTAAATTCTAGACTTGGGCCATGACCTCAAATGCTATCCATCATGAATTGGGGACCTATACATTTTATAACTTATTTAGTTTATTGTTTAACATCTGCCTTATGAGCTACTTAGCCAAAGGCTCTTTTTGTTGATATCCATTTCGAAGATATTTCCAATTGGAGAACTTGAGGGGATACACACTTATCTAATGGTAACACTGGTCACATGCTGTGTCCTAGAATGTCCTATAGTAGTCAGTGTGTAAAGTGAAACCTGTTTGAAGTAGTCGTTGAATACCTGCCTCAAGTTGAAATAAAGGTGGCTTGTGTAAGAAATTGGGTAAAAGTGAAGCGTCCTGATAATGGAAGGTCCCTTAATTTTGTTTATATTAACGTCAGATACAACGTGGTAGTTTTATTAACAATGTGTCTGGATAAACTGTATGTATGAATATAGTATGCATACACTTTGAGAATGGTTTAAACTTGCTACCACGTATATAACAATTTATCACAATGGAACTTCAGAGGTTCTACTGTAAGCCAATTGTGTTAAAATAACTATCAATTGAAGTGGTACAATTCAGTGTATACATGTTTCGGAATATTTACAACTCTAACCAGGATGTACGTTGATAAGTAACATGATAAGGACAATCCGGTTTGACACGGAAGTGTTGTAAAACACCTGAACCATCTGCCGCCATTATTCATGTATGGTATTCACATAAACTGTTATTTGAATTCAGTAGTATTAGTTTTTCAAAAGCAACTTTCGATTATTTATTTTAACCGAAATGATAACATTCAAACACTGTAACAATGTAGCAATGCCAAGATCACAAGACACAAGGAATAAACTCTTCAGACTAACATTCATTTTAATGATATTTCCCTGTCTTTGGTATTTCAAAGTACAAGTGGAGAAATAGCAAATGCTCATGGCTACTATTCACAAAAAGACATCATGTACATGTAGTAACATGTTTTACCAAAAAAATAATCTTATCTGACACGATACGTTGTTTATATAACATTTCATTTCTATAACTATTAGGGGTGTCAACCATTTTTACCATGACTATATTAGAATGAACCAGTAGAGTTTAATTTATTTGTTTATTGAAAATTCTTCGATCTTTTTGTGTCATGGTATCAAATCAATTTTATCTAGTTTCAATACTTCAGCAGAGTTGATATATAGATATGGTTTCAAACTTCACATTAAACTTTATAGACAGGACGTGAAATATACTGTATCTGTCTCTGACAACATCGTGAGTTTGTATATATCATATTAACATTCTGACCCCAAGATCAAATCGCTTTTCACAAGGGGTTAAATTAGTCCTAACTTCTACTTGTGAGAGTTGTTGTATATTATATAATTTGCCTGCTCTGGCTGTTACATGAAGTTGATATTAAGATTTGTTGAACAGATATAAAACCCAAAGTCAACCAATTATATTACTATCTATTCATTTATAGCTTAAACCAAAGATCAGTAGCTAACAATCTTCATATTTCTTATATTTATCTAATACTTCTATGATTCATAATAGGTTATTGGTTTCTCCTCAATCGTATTATAATATTCTTATTTGGTGTGTATCGCAATCATAACCATGAAAGTTATTGTCATATAACATTAAATACATAATCACAAATGGCTGTTCACAAGTGATTATATTTTCCTTTAATATAATTTGTATATTATTGTCTTGTGTTGAAATTCAAATCGCGCTTCATCTCATGTGTTATTCGATTTGATTAGACCTTGCATTTCCTGAACAAACCTACCAAACCCGTTTTGTTATATACACAAATTAAACAGTTAAGCACTCCCTGATATTTGTGATGATATATGTACTGTTTTAGATGACCGATGGGTCATCGGGGCACTTGATTCTGATAAATCAAAGAGCGCAGTTTTATTCACACGCTTTATTCGCCATGTGGTTACATAGATAAGGCGGGTAACTCTCCTGCTCTCAGAGTTCGTGCATACCGCTAAAAACAATAATACTGCTTGGCAGATTAAAACACTACATCCCTCTTCTCCTTGGATAAAAGAAAATATTAAAGTAACCTAAATGATAAAAGCATCTTGCCATGCATTATTAAGTAAAACAATCAAAATAGCTTTAGAGTCCATGTTTGTAGCAACATAATAGTTTGTTTGCATTTCAAGGGATAATTTCTCATGAAACTATAGAGGGAACTTATTCAGAAAAACACAATATGCAAAAGTCCTCTTTGCACTATTACATAACAAAGTCATTAAATCTGGAAGGGCGTCTTCGTTCACGGGTTGGGTATCTAGGCTCTTGAGGTTGATCGTTCAAGTCCATATTTTGAGCCTGTTCTTCAGGAACATTGTCATTTTCTGTGTCATCAGCTGATTGGTCAAAATCAACTGTTTCTTTGGTCTCCTGAATTTGAGATTCTGTTGGTTGAAAAGGAGCTTGTTTAAAGAAACTGCTATTTCTGGTTACACACCGTTCTCCACATCGTGCACTAATCATGGGACCCTTAGTTGAGGTAACTGTGTAGGGAACGGGTTCGTAAGGCGTCTTAGACTTACGAATTGACGTGTCTTTTAGAAGCACCGCATCTCCTTTCTGGAATTCTGAAGGTTTCACATACACCTTTCTGTCGGCATAGGTTTTCATTTTCTGTTTGGCACGAGTATCTTTCTTCCTCATGTAAGAATCAGTCTCTCTAACGTCATTGTCTACACTAGGCAATCGGTTTCGAAGGTTGCGTTGAAACAATGCAGTTGCAGGGGGAACACCAGTAGATGAGTGTGGTGTAGTTCTGTATGATAATAAGAACTTGTACATCTCCTGCTTCCAATTGGAATGTCCTTGTGCCAAACAACCTTTAATGGTTTTCTTTATGGTGCGCATGAAACGTTCTGTCTCTGCGTTTGCACGTGGCCACAAAGGAGTTATTTTCCTATGTTTGAATCCTGTGTTTTCAGCATAGATTCTGAAATCATGGCTACTGAAAGGTGGTCCATTATCAGTCTTGAGCTGATTTGGTATTCCAAATTCTGAGAACACTTTGTCCAATCGTGGAATTACACTTCTAGCCGATATACTTGACAGGATTTCAACCACAACATATCTGGAATATTCATCTTGGATAACAAGTAGATAGTCTCCCGTCTCAATCTGACAAAAGTCTGCACTCAGCTCACGCCATGGTCCATTCGGTAGTTGGGACATTCGTAACGGCTCAATGGATGGTGTGTCTGTGGTAATTTGACAAGTGAGACAGTTTTTCACAGTGCTTTCGACTAACGTATGCATGTTGGGAAACCAAACTTTCTCACGTAGCAAAGACAGCGTCTTCACTATACCTTGATGACCAGTGTGTGCAAGGTCCACAGCATGCTTACATAAGCCTTCGGGTAAGACGATTCTTGTTTCCTTTAACAATATGCTTTCATTCACTGCAAGTGTTAGTTCAGTCTGACACTTCTTTAAAGTATCATACACTTTCTGATTGACATCTTTAGTCGACGATTTCCAGTTTCCAGTTTTGACTGACTGAATGACTGCTTGTAACGTCGGATCGTTGTCAGTTGCTTTCACCACGTGATCAATTGTCATTGACTTAGGTACGGAGGTAGATACCACATACCTAATGTATTCTTCAGCAACGGTTTCCTGTTCGCTGATCTGAGACTTCTGAGTTGGGTGTCGGCTGAGATAATCCGCAGGATTGTCTGCACCTGGTCGATAGACAACATTGAAGTCATATTGTTGAATTCTCATCATCCAACGTTCAATCCTCGGTGGCAGATTTGCTTTAGGATTCCCAAACAGACATGTCAACGGCTTATGATCAGTGTACACAGTGAATGATGAACCGAACACATAGATGTGAAAATGTTCACATGACCATGTGATAGCAAGGGCTTCTCGTTCGGTTTGAGAGTATCGTTGTTCAGTTGGTGTGAGTGATCTACTTGCGAACTGAACTACTCTCGGATTTCCTTGTTCATCTGGCTGACAGAGAACTGCACATAGTCCCACTGGACTAGCATCCACATACAATTCTGTTTCAGCTTTTGGATTGAAGTAACTCAGGGTTGTGGCCTTCTTGAGCTCTTCCTTCAACTTGCACAGAGAAGCTTCATGAGTGGCTGTCCATGTCCAAGGCGTGTCCTTGTGAGTGAGTTGACGCAGCTCGTAGGTCAAAGTTGAATAGTTGGGTACATGTCTAGCACCACAAAAGTTTGCCATTCCTAGCAGACTTCTTACTTCTGTAGCATTTTGAGGTGATGGCATGTCCATAATTGAAGACAGTTTTGCTTCGCTCGGTGTGATTCCTTGACCACTGAACACATGTCCAAAGAACTCGATGGATGTTCGATTAAACACACACTTTTCTGGATTCAAGGTCAGTCCCTTTTCTCTCAGGCGCTGGAATAACCCTTTCAGGTTGATGTCATGGTCTCTAGGTCCTTGACCATGAATAAGGATGTCGTCACTTATGTTAATAACACCGGGCAGGTCGCTCACCGCTTGGCGAATAGTTTCTTGGAAAACTTCAGCAGCACTATTGATGCCAAAATTCAAACGTTTGTAGCGGTAGAGTCCAAGATGAGTAGCAAATGTAGTGATGTACCGAGATTCTTCACTGAGTTCAAGTTGGTTGTAGCCTTGATTAAGGTCGACTTTGCTGAACACAGTAGATCCTGCTAATATGGTTGTGAGTTCATCCAGTGTAGGAGAATTATGTCGCTCCCTTTTGATAGCAGTGTTTGGACACCTCATGTCAACACATACTCTCACTTTACCAGGACTGTTTGGTTTCGGAACTACAACTACTGGTGATACCCAAGGTGTTGGTCCATCTGATTTCTCTATGACGTCACGTTGAAGATCTTTCTTGATCTGTTCTTCAATGTCTTTTCTGACATGAAATGGAACACGTCTATACTGTTGAGCAACAGGGGGAACTTCTTTGTCAATATGAATTTTAACCTGAACATCTTTCAGTTTCCCTAAACCTGTAAATAGGTCAGAATATTCGGCAATCAGTTCATTGTCACTAGATTTGACAGCTCTCACAGATTCATGAATTTGGAGAAGATTGAGTTCTTGTGACATTTTCCAGCTCAGAAGACACTCTTCGTCATCAGGAACTACACAGATGTTTGTTGTCACTGACGCTGTGTTTGATGCAATTGTCCCTTTAAATCGTCCTAAAACAGGAACTGAGTCTTTCTTTCCATATGGAATTATCTTTGTCTGGCACTTCTCAAGTGTGGGTTTTGGAGTCAGCATTCTGTACGCCTTTTCAGATATGGTGTTTACACTTGCCCCAGAATCAGCAAGCATGCAAACAGTCTTGCCATTAATGTTCAAGTCAAATTTCGGAAATAGTGTTGAATTCCCTTTTGCTAAGAAAACATAGTCTTCTTCTTGGTCACTACTGTCCATCTCAACTTTTCGTACTTTCTTTCTATGAAAACGTTTATTTCCATTGCTTTTACACACTCTTGAGAAATGGTTGATTTTACCACACCTGTCACACGTTTTGCCTCTTGCTGGACAATTTCTTTGACCACCCTCATGAGGCCAGTCTTGACCACAATTGTCACATTGAGCTAAGGATTTTGAGCTTTCTTTCTTTGAAAACTTATTTGTGTGCTTTTTGTCTCTTATTCTGTGTGCTTGTTCATTGTTGGTATTGCCATTTGTAGCTGCCTGTATTTCTTTGGCATGTTTGTTGGTAAGTTCCAATGTCCTACCATGAGTAAGCAAATCAGCTAACGTCATACCTGGAGTGGAAAGTCCTTTCTCCCTAACCTTGTTGGATTTGCATCCTGCTATCAACTGTGATTTAATTTCACTCTGCAACCTATCACCAAAACCACAGGTCCCAGCATGCTGTCGTAATTCATGATAGAAATCATCAATATTGTCAGTCTTCTGCCTCAATTGACGAAAAGCATACCTTTGAAATTCAAGATTGACCTCCGGATTGAAATGATTGGTTATAGCAGTCACTACTTTACCAAAATGCGTCTCCCCATGTCCAGGCACCAAATCCGCATCAGGAAATGATTCCACAATGTCATTCAAATCATCACCTCCAAACGACAACAGCAAAGCTTTCTTCTGTCTATCATCAGTGATGTTATAACCAACGAACACATTGTTCTCTAGGCGAGATCTCCATTTGTTCCAACGAACGAGCTTACCATCCGATTTGCAATCGAAAGGGGGATAGTGCGGTAGATTTACCACGGCTCGCGGTTGTGCGGCAGGCTCACCGGCTTCTTCGGCCATAATATCGATGGATAATTATGAACACCCTTTTCCTCGTCGCCAATGTACTGTTTTATATGACCGATGGGTCATCGGGGCACTTGATTCTGATAAATCAAAGAGCGCAGTTTTATTCACACGCTTTATTCGCCATGTGGTTACATAGATAAGGCGGGTAACTCTCCTGCTCTCAGAGTTCGTGCATACCGCTAAAAACAATAATACTGCTTGGCAGATTAAAACACTACAATATATTTTCGAGAACGTTTTAAATAGTTAAACAAGGTTCATTTATGACAAGAGTAGCGTTTGTGCGAAACGTTCCAACCAGTGATGCGTGACAGTCGCGCCTACACGTTCGGGGCATGCACGTGCATCATGCTACGCTCGAAGATCACAAAAAGCAGTATGGCCCAAATGCATTTGATGGTATGTAACGTTGCTTTCCATAGCCACTCAAGCATATATATTGAACATGGCACGAAAACGATTGTCAATCAACGTCAATCAAATTATTGGTATGCATTCTGCAGGGGTGTCCTTTAAGGCGCTAGGACGAAATCTGGGCTACCATTACACTGTTGTTAGTCGTTTAGTCCGGAAGCATGCGCAGACAGGAAGTGTAATGGACCGTCCAAGGTCTGGACGATCTACTGTCACAACACCTGGAGAGAACCAGCACCTTCTTCGACATGTACGCCGAGAACCCTCCCTGACAAGTGACAAGTACTAGTCCTCAGCTGAAACGTTTGTTGTTACTAAATCGAAACTTCAGCACCAGAACAGTCAGAAATCGCCTCAAATCGGCAGGACTAAAGGTAAGAAGAGTAAATGTCCCTTGTGGAAAGACCATCATAAACGTGCACGTTTGGCATGGCGGACAATCCATTGGTCTGACGAGAGTCGATTGTTGCTCGATGTTACTGATGGGCGTGCACGTGTTTGGAGACAGAAGTATGATGGCCGAAAGGGGACATCGCTCTTTCGCCCTCTGGCAACAACGCGATAAAGCGATAAAGCCATATGGACACACGACTTAGCGATATAGCAACACGACAAAGCGATAAGGTCGAACGACAAAGCGATAGTGTCGCACGACAAAGCGATAAGGCCGCACCACAAAGCGATAAGGCGGCACGACAAAGCGATATTGCCGCACGACAAAGCGATAAAAACATTTCGCACCCCATCTCCCTCCTCTACTGCTGAAGTTATTGTTTAACTACTAATTACATCTACTTCTAATGTACATTTTATTTGAAGAAGACACTGAGTTAGTTTCATAAATATATGTAGGCTGATTGAACCAACCATTCAAGTGTTTTAGAGACGACTTTGTAACCTTCAATAATTATCCGAATGTAAGCTCCATACTCTGAAGACGCGCATCCTATCATCATATTAACATTATCCCAATATTGTGGCAAGGGTTGAACGTTGACATTGTTAATTTAGAAATGAGCCATATGTAATTATAATTCAATAGTGGTTAAGATTATTATACTATAGCAGAATAACAGCATTTTGCTAATGCTTATTCTTTACAATTGAGATTAGCAGAAGAAGGTATTCAATGTTGGGCTCTAAATGTCAGAAATATTCTCTATGAATATGGTTTTTGGTGTATGTGGCAAAATGAAGATTTTGCCTGTATTAGTTCTTTTATAGCAGCCTTTAAGGATAGGTGTATATCTATTGATACTCAAAAGTGGTCAGAAACTGTTTCAACACATTCTAAACTTCAAAAGTTGTTCTTCGCTATGAACATTACTTGTCCATTGTAAGCATCCGAATATATATAATTAGAAATACATGCTATTTAGATAGTGAACAAATATAACAAGGTCACATTTGGGATAACACTACCTTCAATAGTACAAATTCTCGTACTTTTCGGGCCGAGTCCCATGCGGGATTCGAACCCACACCCTCAGAGTAACTCTGAAATACTTTGCCAATTTTGTATTATCCCATGCACTGAGTCAGAATACCATTTTGTATTATTCAGCGATTGCTCAATGTTTTACGAACGACTTTACCCAGATATTAGATTGAAATTCCCGGATATGAAAAATCTATTCAATTGTTTAACTCTTTAGCGAAATAGATGTAAACAACTAAGATGTCCTCAACAGTCAGGAAAATGTATTTATTACTATGCACTGTATAATGCCATGGGCCTCCTTTCTGATTAAAACTATCTCTTTATGTGAGCAGAATGAAGCCATTCAAGTGTGAAAGAGACGATTTTGTAACCTCAAATACGTATTCGAATGTCGCTGGGCTCCATGCACTTGAAGGCGTACAACCTATTACCATCATACTAATGATTCATGGCGATGCGCGGAGTTCAAATTTTCAATAAATTTACCCAAAACGTGCTTTTTCATTAATCAGACCCTATAGAATTATTCCTGTCGCACATATTAATACACAATGTCACACAAATATTCTACTGTGACATAGCCTAATAGTGTTTTTATACGTTATGATGTGCACAATGTAACCCAGTAAACAAAATTATATATTTTATTTTGATAATGATAGATTATTTTATTCTTTCCTTTGATTTGTTAGTGAATGTCTAAATAATATACCAGTGTTGTTACAATAAATTTCCAAACTTGTATCTTACATTATGTTGATGAATATATATCAGAAGTTAACAATTTCAATTCTTTATTTCTGAAGTGTAGGCCATCGGCCCGTAACTACTTATGTTATATATGACAAGACATGATGTGTACAGCAACAGTCATTCTAATAACATCTTTTGTACATGGCATGAAACATAAAGCTTGCGAAATTATTGAGGAGTTTACAATTCGTTGTTGACACGAGGATTTTAAATTTTGTTTTATTTGGATTTGTACAAACAGTTTCCGGCAAATGATTCAGACGGAGCTCTTTGGAACACACAAGAAGGAAATGGTATTCATCCTCAATTATAGCCGTCGTCGCATTGTTAACATAATTTATCATTTCTATCTATATTATAAAACCGACCCGTTTCAATTCTTAAATGATGCGAAAAACACGTAAATTGGGCGAATGCTGCTCTAAACATTTTAACAACAACCGCATTCAAATATAATTCCTAAGACAGTGAAGCTTTAAAATAAGAGTAAGATATGGAGTTGGTGCCGTTTTGAAGTGAACTATACCAATTCTGTTCATGAATACATTTTAGTCGACACAGAAATTTTGAGAAAAACGAAGTAGGCGGATAAACAAATTGTTGGTCCCAAACAAAACCAAAGCCCAAACTGTACAATAAATCTCGAAACTTCGAAGCCCAATTAACTTTATTACTTTCTATACCTTTTAACATCATATAATAACATTTTTTGGATGCCGAGTGTCAGACATATTTAATGATTTTAAGCTATATTTGACAGCTTTTATATGTAAAAATATAGAGTAAGTAGAAGAAATCAGAGTTAGCCGCTTTAAAGTTATATAAACTTTGTTTTGCTCAATTAAATCTATAATAACCAGTCCCATAAAGTATGTCTAAAAAAGTATTTATGTACAGGTTTAAACACACCATGTCAGCGTTTTGAATTAATCTATTAGAGTTGCAGATGTCTGTTTTAATTAGCATGGATTTCTCAATTATTCACCGTAAGTTGTTTTATAGAGAAATCTCATAATATGTTTATTCAAATTCTTAATACAAAATAAACTTGTATTAATTATATTTATATTATAGCGACCTTTGGGGATTTAAAGTGGAATCATTTATCAAAATCATTCTTATGTTATGTGAATCCAAATATCAAGTCAAATTACAAGAAATTAAATGAAACCAGTATTCTATTGTTATGTAAACGATTTTGGTCCATGTCAATATCGCTCTTTCGCTTTATCGCTCTTTCGCTTTGTCGCTCTTTCGCTTTGTCGCTCTTTCGCTTTGTCGCTCTTTCGCTTTGTCGCTCTTTCGCTTTATCGCTCTTTAGCTTTATCGCTCTATCGCTCTTTCGTTTTATCGCTCTTATGCTTTATTGCTCTTTCTTTTATCGCTCTATCGCTTTATCGCTCTTTCGATTTATCGCTCTTTCGCGTTATCGCTCTTTCGCTTTATCGTGCTGTTATTATCGCTTTATAGTTCTATCGCTTTATCTCTCTTTCGCTTTTCTCTTAATCGCTCTTTCGGTTTATCGCTCTTTCGCTTTATCGCTTTATCGCGCTGTTATTATCACTTTATCGCTCTTTCGCTTTATCGCTCTTTTGTTTTATCGCTCTTTCACTTTATCGCTCTTTCGCTTTATCGTGCTGTTATTATCACTTTATCTCTCTATCGCTTTATCTCTCTTTCGCTTTTCTCTTAATCGCTCTTTCGCTTAATCGCTCTTTCGCTTTATCGCTCTTTCGCTTTATCGCGCTGTTATTATCGCTTTATCGTTCTTTCGCTTTATCGCTTTATCGCTCTTTCGCTTTATCGCTCTTTCGCTTTATCGTGCTGTTATTATTGCTTTATCACGTTGTCGTACAGCCTTATCGCTTTGTCGTGTGGCGTTATCGCTTTGTCGTGCGGCGTTATCGCTTTGTCGTGCAACACTATCGCTTTGTCGTGCGGCGTTATCGCTTTGTCGTGTGGCGTTATCGCTTTGTCCTGTGGCGTTATCGCTTTGTCGTGTTGCTCTATCGCTTTGTCGTGCGGCGTTATCGCTTTGTCGTGTAGAGGGCGTAAGATCGATGTCCCCTCTCGGCCATCATACAGAAGAATACAGCTTATACCCTCAGGAACATCCAGCCAACTGTTGCGTATGGAGGTGCCTCTGTTATGGTATGATATGTCTGTCTCATGACTGCAAGCTGGATTTAGTCACCATCAGGGGCAACTTAACTTCAACTTCGCTCTTTCATTTTATCGCTCTTATGCTTTATTGCTCTTTCGTTTTATCCCTCTTTCGCTTTATCGATCTTTCGATTTATCGCTCTTTCGCGTTATCGCTCTTTCGCTTTATCGTGCTGTTATTATCGCTTTATAGTTCTATCGCTTTATCTCTCTTTCGCTTTTCTCTTAATCGCTCTTTCGCTTTATCGCTCTTTCGCTTTATCGCTCTTTCGCTTTATCGCTTTATCGCGCTGTTATTATCACTTTATCGCTCTTTCGCTTTATCGCTCTTTCGTTTTATCGCTCTTTCGCTTTATCGCTCTTTCGCTTTATCGTGCTGTTATTATCGCTTTATCGCTCTCTTTCGCTTTTCTCTTAATCGCTCTTTCGCTTAATCGCTCTTTCGCTTAATCGCTCTTTCGCTTAATCGCTCTTTCGCTTTATCGCTCTTTCGCTTTATCGCTTTATCGCGCTGTTATTATCGCTTTATCGTTCTTTCGCTTTATCGCTTTATCGCTCTTTCGCTTTATCGCTTTGCTTTATCGTGCTGTTATTATTGCTTTATCGCGTTGTCGTACAGCCTTATCGCTTTGTCGTGTGGCGTTATCGCTTTGTCGTGCGACACTATCGCTTTGTCGTGCGGCGTTATCGCTTTGTCGTGTGGCGTTATCGCTTTGTCCTGTGGCGTTATCGCTTTGTCGTGTTGCTCTATCGCTTTGTCGTGCGGCGTTATCGCTTTCTCGTGTAGAGGGCGTAAGATGGATGTCCCCTCTCGGCCATCATACAGAAGAATACAGCTTATAACATCCAGCCAACTGTTGCGTATGGAGGTGCCTCTGTTATGGTATGATATGTCTGTCTCATGACTGCAAGCTGGATTTAGTCACCATCAGGGGCAACTTAACGGGAGGTTAATACATCCAGGACGTGCTACAGCCTCATTTCGATAACCATGCACTTGCTTCACGACCACAGTACATGGACGACAGCGAACGGCCTTACCGATCACGTGCCGTTGTCGATTGCATGCGAGCCATCGCAGTGACAACTTTACCCTGGCCAGCAGTAAGCCCATATCTGAACCCTCTGTGTGGGTTATTCTAGGGCGGCGATTCCAGGCTCGGAACCCTCTAGTACAGAATTTACATGAGTTGGAGGCAGCTCTGCACGCTGAGTGGATGTTAGTGACACAATAACAGATCCGACGTCTGACTGGAGGCATGAGACGTAGGGTGCAGTGTGTCATCAGGGGACGTGGCTGTCCTACCAGATACTGATCATTCTTATTGAACATGTACATTAAGGTCTACAAAGAACATTTAGAAGTGACAATACCAATGCGAATGTGTTTTGTTTCAATTGCAGCTCCATACTTTTGTGGACATTGTTTCATGGTAAAAACAGTACCTGTGTAATCATGACGTCATCGCTATTAAATAATGATAACAGCTACATATTGTTGCGTTTCTGTCTTGCCATCTGTTCTATCTGAAAGAAAATAATCTCGGACTAATTTAGGGTCATAGCAAAGCTTACTTGTTTCGGACATTCAGCTATATGAAGATATCAGGGGGTGCCTAACTTTTTTCTTTGTGTATGTAATAATATAGGCCGTAAGTGGTATGGAAAAAAATAATGATAGTAATATGTGGTAAACGTTAATTGCTCTATTGTCTGTTCTAGGCCATTTAATGTTGAAACCAAGTTGATATTGCAGTTTTTCCTATTCAGCAAAATACTACAGCCAATTGTACCCTCGTTTGATATAATATAGTTGATGTCTTAAGCCATGTTTATACGGCGAGCGTTTGCATATGAGTAAAGCATTACACATAATGCATATTTGCTCATTGACGCATTTGCACCTATGTACATATTATATGCCTTATAAACAGGGCGTTTGATATAGGGGATGAAGATAAGTATGAGTTGTTTCTATTATATGATTTATCATATATATGATTTATTATCAAAAGTGTATTAAAAAAAAACTGTTTAAAAGGCAAACTTTGCACAATTGTCGGAGAAATCGATCGATGATGGTCGAAAGCATGCTTGTGCATTATGAATAAATCATCGTGATTTCTTCGGCAATTGTATTTATATATATATATATATATATATATATATATATATATATATATATATATATATATATATATATATATATATATATATATATATATATATATATATATATATATATATATATACGAAAGCCTACAAGGGCCAAATTCAATGACAATATTTTTTTAAAAAGTTGTAGTTTCAACTTTTAAAGTTTAGAAAGATGTATATTCAAGTTTTAAAGTTGTATATTCAAGTTTAAAAGTTGTTATTACAACTTTTAAAGGTGTAATTATAACTTTAATGGGTTGTATATTCAAGTTTTAAAGTTGTAATTACAACTTTAAAAGGTGTAATTACAAATTCAGAAAGTTGTATATTCAAGTTTTAAAGGTGTAATTACAAGTTTAGAAAGTTGTATATTCAAGTTTTAAAGTTGTAATTACAACTTGTTAAGGTGCACAACTTTCAAACTTGAATATACAACTTCTAAAACTTGAATATATAATTTTTGAAACTTGTATATACAACTTTTAAAACATGAATATACAACTTTTAAAACTTGTAATTACACCTTTACAAGTTGTAATTACAACTTTTAAATTTGAATATTCAACTTTTTAGAGTTGTAATTACTCCTTTTAAAGTTGTAATATACAAACTTGAATATACAACTTTTAAAACTTGAATATATAACTTTTAAAACTTGAATATACAACTTTTAAAACTTGAATATACAACCTTTAAAACTTGTAATTTCACCTTTACAAGTTGTAATTTCACCTTTACAAGTTGTAATTACAACTTTTTAATGTTCATGGGAACTTCTGAAGTGAAGATAAAGCTGTGTATCTGTAGGTTTGTGGTAAATGTCAGTAACAAGTTTAGTTCCTTCTTTTATGATAAGAATGTCCAAAAAGGGGAGCTTACTATGATTTGTTTCTATTGTAAATTTGATATTTGGATGCATATTCTGTAGAATATTGAGAATATCTTGAATATTTCCCTTTGATGTTTGCCACAATAGAAAACAGTCATCTAAGTAACGTTTCCATTTTGAGATAAAGTCATCTGTAAATTCATCACCATAGATGTCTATTAGTTGTAAATACAACTTTTCCTCAAGGAAGCCTAAAACCAGGTTTGCATATACAGGTGCAAATTTAGTTCCCATAGCTGTACCTAAAACTTGTATAAAAGAGGTATCATTAAACTGGAAAGTGTTGTTTTCCAAGATAAATTTTGCTGATTCAATGATAAATGACTTTTCAAACCTGTCGCTAAGGTTTTCAGGATGTTTGTCAATCCAGTATTCAAGTGCTTCAATGCCTAGTTCGTGAGGGATATTGCTGTAGAGTGATGTAACATCAAAGCTAACAAATTGAGTGTCTTCCGGCGTTTGGTCCGGAATGTAATTCAAAAAGTCTAAATCGTCTCGAACATAACTCTTGATATTCTGTAGGAAGGGTTGCAGAATGATATCTATCATGTTGTTTAGTCTATATATATTAATAAAATAATATATATATATATATATATATATATATATATATATATATATATATATATATATATATATATATATATATATATATATATATATATATATATATATATATATATATATATATATATATATATATATATATATATGTATATATAAACACACACACACTTTGTAATATCATAAGCTTTGTAGACGTTTTCTCTATCTTTAGCGGTGTGGATTGAAGACATGAAACATCAAACAGGAAGTGTTTATTTCCATAATCAGTGAGAAAGATTCATGTTGGTGAAATATAGATAGAATAATACTGTATTACATACAACATTAATATAATATTATTATTAGTGAGTCCTGTTTGGATAAATTGATTTTTTTCCGTCATCGATCCTACTGTTTATGCAACAGATATATCCGGTACTACGTTAACACTTCCCCGCTTCATGTAACCGAAAAACCCGGATGAAGTACATTTAATGTGTTAGCGCCATCTGTGTAGAAGCACTATGTAACAATCAAAAAACATCGTATGACCTTCATCGTAATCATTTCAGGGAATTCGGCTGTAATTTAATATTTCATAAATATTGGTATTTTAGAATTAGAAATGCAATACCAAGGAGGCGTAACTGTCATGCAGCAAAAACAACATGTGCATATACTTAAAATCTCAATAAAAGCATTATAAGATATATGTTATAGCTTATTGTTAAATGTTTCACCATGTTACAGTTGACAATTGTCAGAATACACTGTTCTTAATTAAAAACCGAACTGAAGATCAACAGAAAATAACATATAATGTGGTTGCATACAATAAACTTGGAAATGTTGTTTTTAACTGGTCGTAAAAGAATATTCTCAGAAAAATGCAAGCAATTGGAAATCACGTGAACTTCCTACAACTGCAAAGTCATTTGACGATGACACATAAACTGACATTACAAGAATCGCAAGCGCCCCTACGTTACTATTTGCCATGTGTTTTTACAATGCATATTGTGTCTAGGGCAAATTGTGTCTTGGGCATATTGTGTCTAGGGCATATCGTGTCTAGGGCATATTATGTCTAGGGCATATTGTGTCTAGAGCATATTAGCAAGACAAGAAATCAACAAAAAATCTAAATTAATATCTGCATTGAATCAACAATTTCTTGACTTCATTCACATTCAACATGATTTGACTACCTAATTGTGAAAAGAATATATCAATTTTATACGTTTGTTGGAAAAGAAAGAAACAAATGTAAGTGATGTGAATATAGCAACAGGGGCTTGTACTGTTCGAGAAACTAGCGATTAGAAAGGATATGCCGTCGACGATCAAGCCCCTTATATAATAAAAAAAAGTAAAGGAATGTTACAAGTTCAACACCCCATTTCCGTTTGAAATTATATTTCGGAACGTTGTCATCATTTTATCATTCAACATTGTATATTACGCCAAAGCGAATACATTTTTCTTTAAAATAACCTATCGAACATAAAAGATCGATCGGGTAATAACAAAGGTATGCTTTTTCAAAGTCTTACATTTTAGCACAGTGCTCATGTGAACCATTTGGGATGCCCACCAGATTGATGTAGCGATTGCAAACTATAGAGTGGAAACAAGTTGATTTTGTTTACATCATTCAATGAAATTCAATGAAAGGGGCGATTTCGGGACCCATCCCAGTTCCAAAACTACTGTCTGTCAAGTACGACAGTCAACGTCCGGTTTAGCATGGACAGGGCTTACATATACCTCCGTGGAGATATGTAGGCTTTCCATTAATGACATGTTGTTGAACAGTTTCACACTACATCTGGATACCGACAGTTTGTTCACCTACATATGTATCTACGGGTAAATATAATGTAAATTGAGTTCATTGTAACGCTACTAACATTGCATCACATACAATGACACTGATTCATCACATTTCCATGAGTAAACTAATCATTCACAAACGTACCCTGTGATCTCCAGGTCAGTGATGCATGTATTTGAAATTTGGCACAATGAAATAGACAGAAGGAGCCACACTGTAAAACTTCAAATTTCATTAATTTTTGAATAACAATTTTCATATCAACTAAACGAGAACTAAACATCACAAATACATCGAATTAGTAAAAAGGGAAATATATGACGTACTTTAACCCAGTTGATCAATTACTAAATGTTTTGCAGAAGAAAACTAAAATTGTACTTTTGAAAAGTTTTACCTGGTCACTTCAAAGAGCTGCCATAAGTGTTACTGTTTACTACGAGGCATGGAACACTCAACTGTCGTCTTACATGGCAAAAATACGAAGTGATCGGTTTAGTTTTCGCGTTGATGCGATTCTTCAAAGACATGCGAAATTACATTTTATTATATGATTGCAGGTGAAATACCGGGATCTATCAATGAAAATAAACCTTGTTTTAAGTCACTAGTGAAAATAACAATGGAACGTGCTATCAGTCACTAGTGACTGATATAACAATGACCTGACGTCATAAAACAATGCTCCGACGTCATGACACGTTCATGACGTCACATTGTTGCTGAGGCGACAGGCTCATTCTGGAGTCGACTTAACGTAAATGCAAGTCGATTTCGGTGACTATGCAAGGATTTGGTCATATAATAAATAGGAAATTTGTCCTTTCTTGACAAATACCATTTTTATCTCATCTCGTGAGATAAAAAAAGTTATATATTTTCACTCGTGGCTGCGCAACTCGAGAAAATATAACCTTTCTACCTCACTCGATGAGATAAACATGGTATTAGTCATGAAAAGACAAATATCCTCTATTTATCATATGATTGTAAGTGAAATACCGGGATCTATCAATGAAAATAAACCGTGTTATCAGTCACTAATGGAAATAACTATGGAACGTGTTATCAGTCACTAGTGGCTAATATAACAATGACCTGACGTCATAAAACAATGCTCCGACGTCATGACACGTTCATGACGTCACACTGTTGCTGAGGCAACAGGCTCATTCTTGAGCCGACTTAACGTAAATGCAAGTCGATTTCGGTGAATATGCAAGGATTTGGTCATATAATAAATAGAATTTTTTTTTTCTTGACAAATACCATGTTTATCTTATCTCGTGAGGTAGAATAGTTATATATTTGGCTGTGCCACTCGTGAAAATATAACCTTTCTACCTCACTCGATGATATAAACATGGTATTAGTCAAGATAGGACAAATATCCTCCATATATCTACACTGATCATGAAATACTCAGTCGGTTAACAAACTTTCGGTATTCATCTGTAGATTGTGTAAGTATGTGTCGGGTGTAAGTTATATATGTGTACAGACTATATTGACCATAATATATTTTCCCTCTCTTGTTTTCAGCTCTACACCTGTTTTTAATAAAATTGTCAATAACAAGCTAGTAATAACAACTGAATTGAACAAGGATGGCCTTAAAACATGTTAATCTTGTGAAACAACATGTACAATAGCGAATACATTTATTGTTATAAGCATATTTTATATTATCTATGACAGAAACTGATATCTCCTGCTAGTTTTGTTCACGAAAACAGCTATATACAAGTGCTATTGTTATGAAAATAAAGATGTGGTTAACACAGCAGTAATTGCATATTTATTTCAAACGTGTAATTTTTGTTGTATTTCTATTCTTTTTCCTGTATTTACATCCAAATGAATGTTTTCTGTTTTCCAATTTATAATGCTAATATTGTATGGAAAACTGCAGCAAAAACAAATTCATTATCGTGCAATATTGACCCCTAAAAGTGAGAAAGGGGTATCATTTACTGTCCTGTATCGAAAGTACCATGGACAGTTATATATAAAATGACGGGCAAAAGAAAGTAAAACATTCACGTGTTTTCGATTAATTCAATATTTTAAAGGAATGGGATGCATTTGATTATGGCACGATACAATAATACCTTTCGGCAGTAGTTTGAATGTCTTAATTGGTGACTGTTTTATTTTTTAAATAAAATATCATTATTTAGTGTAGACAAGGGTTAGACATTAAATTTACACCAACATGACCCCTACCATGTTCAAAATGTAGTAAATTTGTGCAGAACGAGGCGCATTTATTGATTTTCACACAGATTATGTGTTATAAGTCGGTGAACAGTTCTGTTTTATGAAACTTAATTTGATGAAATTTCAAAATCTAAATTTTAATTTTTTTTCAAAAAACATGTAGAGGTATTCTTTGACTGATTATAATGTTTTGGAGTAATTTCCCAAACTAGGCAATTCTTTTAATACGGCGTCGAAAACTCGAGATAAATGACTTTCAATATTATAAATGTGATACATACAACTGAGTGATATACTTTCTTTTGCCCGTCAATGTATATTATTATAAGTATATTAAAATTAATTTATTTTAAAACCACGTAGATTGACTGATTTAATGTTTTGGAGTTATTTCCCAAACTAGTCAGTTGTTTAATACGACGTCGACAACTCGAAATAAATGATTTTGAAGAACTGAAATTTGATAAATAAAACTGAGTGATATTCTTTCTTTTGTCCGTCAGTATATATTATTTTGTTTTGACAACCTGGAGAGTGCTGTGGCAAATTAACTACTATCAAAGTGTACAGTTTGTAATTTTCTCAATATCTCGACTTCTTTAAGTCTATGAATAATATAGATTTGATGCAATTCCTAAAGTTTCCCAATGACTTCATTAGGCTCCATAAACAATAGGTTTATCAATGTAGTTTTCTGCCCGACGACGAATGCCATATACTATATATACGTGCCATGTTCTTAAGATCTAGCGATTATGAACTGTAGATATACAAGCGTCGATACTGGCATCTTCCTAATGTCCACTGGAAATGTTCAAAACTGACCAATATTAGGGCAAACCCGTCTGAAAATCAACTGTCTGTCGAGGAAAAGTTCTGCTTTATATCTGTACAAACATGCAGTCATTGTAACGTTTACGGTTATCATAAAAAACGTTCACGGTCATCTTGTTTGTTGAAAGTTCTCATTTACGGTCATCATCGATATATGTCAACACCCGATACCAATTATTTAAAAGGAGGGTTCTATCGGGGTATTTTTTGTGGAAACGAAATTCAAGAGGATATTCCCGTTTACACATATATGCTATTAATACATGATTCATACACGGTCATATTGAAAGATATTAATTAAGTCAATACTTTGATGACTTTACAGTTCACAACTTGATAAAGATAAGTGAATATTTGTTGAAAAATAAAAAACAATGATAATTGAAGCCATTCATCAGCGCTGCGAGTGGGGAAAACTTCGCTACGGCCTAATATCACATTGTTTATTAGTTTTATGATACATTATGTATTACTATGTGATTATCCTATAAGTGTATGTGTTCTTTTATTACACATTTTTTAAATTGGGTTAAATATAGCGTGTTTTCATTTCACGAAATGCCAAGAAACCAAGATGGCGGAAGCTGCCGATAAATCGGCGATAGAACTTTCCCTTTAAGTAACTTCGTACTTTACATGTTATACGGATGACACGACACCACACGTCCTCGGTATATATGCTACGTTACTCGCCACTTTATCACCCATGGGAAACCTTATCAGGAGAATCTGTACTCAAAGTACCCGCCCTTGGCCGACGTGAGCCAATGAAACTGCTACGCAGCTTGGACCTGCGAACCAATGACAATTCATATCACTTCGTTGCAAAGCACGCGAAGTCATTTTGTTAGCCATCCGTCACCGGTTATCTCCCTTGACCATTTCCGTCTTATCCTATTGAGCATTTTGTTAGGTTACTGACTTCGTCACGCCGGTAATTTTAGTACATATTTCTCTGATAGAGTTTCCCATGGGTGATATAGTGGAGAGTAACGGAGCATATATAAAACCATGGGTAAACGAGGATGGTTTTATCTGAGATGTTTATTCATTTATGGTTTAAGTTTTAATTGGGAGGTTCAGGGTGTTAGAATTGGGGAAGAGTGTTTGACAGAATTCCATGTAATAATTAATGACTGCCACAAGCGTTAATTATTTTCCTAAGTATACAAATCTCTATGATATATGATATTTCTATAAAGTAACAAGTCTGTGAATGCCTCAGAAGTCTATCAAACTACTAGTAAGTTTGTATATATATATAAATATTGGATGTACACCGATTCGAAACATGTGCTTATGAAAAATCTTTAAAAAATAGTTTTAATCATTTCTTCTAACTTTAAAGTTCATTAGTTATTATTTCATCATAATAATTATCTCCATCATAGTAACTATCGTCATCACAGTAACTTTTAATATGATTTTTATTTCATTGGTATCAGTGTTTTCCTAGAAAGTTTTCTTTTCTCAAACATCCTGCTATCCCATCTTAAGAAAGGATATCCCACGTTAGATTGTGATTTATCCCCAGTTGTGATAACCATTCTATTGTCATGCTCGGTTACCCAGGGTTTTATATTTGTTACTTTTCTCTCCACGATATCACCCCTGGGAAACTTCATCAGAGAAATCTGTACTCAAATTACCCGTTCTTGCCCGGCGTGAGCCAATTAAACAGCTACGCAGCTTGGGGGTCATTTTGTTTGACATCCGTCACCGGTTATCTCCCTTGACCATTTCCGTCTTATCCTATTGGGCAGTTTATTTGGTTACTGACTTCGTCACAAACAAAATGACCTCGCGTGCTTTGCAACGAAGTGATATGAATTGTCATTGGCTCGCAGGTCCAAGCTGCGTAGCGGTTTGATTGCCTCACGTCGGCCAAGGGCGGGTAATTTTAGTACAGATTACTCTGATGAAGTTTCCCAGGGGTGATATCGTGGAGAGAAAAGTAACAAATATAAAACCCTGGGTAACCGAGCATGACAATAGAATGGTTATCACAACTGGGGATAAATCACAATCTAACGTGGGATATCCTTTCTTAAGATGGGATAGCAGGATGTTTGAGAAAAGAAAACTTTCTAGGAAAACACTGATACCAATGAAATAAAAATCATATTAAAAATTACTGAACTTTCCCATGGGTGATATAGTGGAGAGTAACGGAGTATATATAAAACCATGGGTAACCGAGGATGATCGTAAGATGGAAAGGATCCGTACTTGGGATCATACTGTAAAATGCATTTTGGACATAATTGGAACCAACATCACAATGCACACTTTTTACAACAAGTGTTTGCCACTAACATGGCAATGTCCCCCGCCAGTGACATTGAGTTAGTAAGACACATCATTGGAGCTAATTTATTTAATGCATTACTGGTAAAAAGTGCTATGATGGTCAGGAAATTTTAAGACTTTGGGTGCTTGGGTTCATGATCAAGAGTTCAAGAGTGACCTTGAAAATAAGGTCAAGGTCACCAAATCGACTGGTGTCTGCGTCATCCTCCAATGTAGACTGACACCAAATTTGAAAACATTTGGTCCAACCGGTCATGATATATCCCGTAAGCAAGAGTTTGAAAAGTGGTCAAAGTGTCGCGGTGACTTTGAAAAAAGGACAAGGTCACCAAAATTGACTGGTGACTGCGTCTTCCCACAATGTAGGCAGACACCAAATTTGAAGACTTTGGATGCAATGCTTCATAAGATATCGCGTAAACAAGAAATGTGACGTACGGACGTACGGACGCCGCTGAATTCATAGTCCCCCGTTCCGCGTTGCGGCAGGGTACAAAAAGAAATGTCTCCTTAGTCAGCCTAACATTCAGGTGTCAATATTTAGATGAATATCTTCACAAAATGACAACTAAAAGAACCAGTAAACAGCAGGTGTCATTAATAAATGTTTATTTATCTTTTGGGACAAAATCGATGGATCTTTGGTCATTGACAGTTCCAACTACTCATTATACGCTAGAGAAACACAACCATTAGGTGTATGTTGGACCGTCATCATCACTGTCGGTTATGACAATGAAAAAAATGTCCAGTGAAATGACCGCCGACGTAAGATACCAAGACAGACTGACTAATTTACTAATTTGGTCTCGATGGCATTTCTTCGCCATCCAAAGTCTTCAACTTCATCTCCGCACCTGACGTCCACGTTGTCAACTTTGCAGAAGGGTTCTGGACATGCCCCTTCTTCCTTAAAGTGTGCCAGAAATGTCTCCTTTATTTGGTTCTTGGCCTTCACGCAACTTCTGTCGAAATAATAGGAGCTTCTCATCCTGTACCGCTCACCATATTCGCGCCCTATATAAATATATATAGACAGAGTAACTGCTGATAGCATGACAAACTATTTGATTCCTAATGGAAACGTTTTCTTATTTTCAGTACATTTGAATAAGGTATTTTAATATCCGTACCTATTTAAACTATTTGTCCTGATTATAGGTTATAAACAATTTTCAAATTCCCAAGTTCGCCATCCGTGTTAAAGATGCATGAACTGTGTTCATACAATTGTATTTGATTTTAATACGTGACACAATACCATATGCTTTGATTTCAGTTCAAATGATTTCACTCAATTTGCATATTCATGCCCAATCGCAAAATGTATCATAAATACTAGTTTTCATTGAAAATCTAGCAACATTTTATACATGTGCAGAAACCAAAACTACACGTCCCATTTACATACACAGTATTTATATGACATATTAACGGTTACCAATCCAAATGGGTCATTTTGCCTGTTGTAAAAGGGTTTCAAAATTAGGTTGTACTAATTGACACGCGTCAGGAGCGGTGCATTGTCCGGTTTTCGACCGTAAATCACTACTCATATGTATACCATTATAACGTCATTAAACTAGGTCAATTATCATTAAAATGATTATTTTTAGCAACAGTCAGTACTTCTCGATAAAATAACCCCAACAACACAATGGTTGCACATTTCAGGTAGCTTAAAAAGTCTAGCCGTGATTATCATTGCTACTCCTTGAAATGCTTACATGCACAATCTGGTACCCTCTCGTTGTCCCATGTTCCTGTAGTCTGGTTGCATTGATAAACTGGAGTGTTGAAGGCAACTGAGACGGGGATGTCAAAACCTTGTTGGCAACCAATCAAACATTTCGTTCCCATCGTCCACTTGTCACAAGTCATGGATCCAAAGATAGGGGGGCGAAGTCTAGTGCAGTTATGAACTGAAACACGAAATAAACCGTCGGATTACAAGATGTAATGAATGTACAAATATGATAAATAGAATACAGAGAATATCGTATGAGTGTCCATGTCATACAATGATTACGACATTAGAGTCAAACTAGATATTCCTCGAGCGGGAGCGATATATCGATATTCAGAGACGAGTGTTGTAAATAAACTGGCGCTAAAATATTTTCA
The DNA here is from genome assembly GCA_936450465.1 of Gibbula magus. NCBI lineage: Eukaryota > Metazoa > Mollusca > Gastropoda > Trochida > Trochidae > Gibbula > Gibbula magus. Next base: position 74,791,617 of record OW388297.1, on the reverse strand, counting down.
ACACTGTTAAAAATAAAATACTGCTTCCTCACAATGTCAATCTTGAACGTTTTATGATAAAGTGTTTCGTTAAGAAGTATTGAAAATTACACTCATCATGGTATCATACTTTTATTCACACTCTTGTTCCAACAGCGATGTTTTTGGTCAAAGTGCACGTGGTTAACGTTTAAGTTTAAAATTTGTGAAAAATACAAATCAACTTAAAAATAGATGTTATCGACATAATTCATCTTCTAAGATCCCTAGCGGCTACAACAATCGAAAAAGTCCTTTGTCAGACAATAAAGGTATAGTTGTTTTGATGACGTAACAATTGATTACGTTTCCGCTGTTCCACGCTTCCCCCTCGTACTCGACGTAACGTAACATCGATCTCGTCAGCCGTGCGCACTCATACATAGCAACAAATACATTGTGTACTCCTTTCCATGGTTTGCAACTTTTGCAGTCGGTCAAAATAAGCGGTGGTACACTGAACATCGTCTTTTATGGTAGCAGCAAACATTTAATTTTGGCAAATGTACGTTCATCATGCTTAGACTTATTCAAGCTCTACCCTTTATTCTATAAGGAATATTAGTCACGTGATTTACCATATATGGATAGTCAAATGATCGCAAGACATGAATGTTTGAAAGTCTAATGTTTTTTTTAAACAAGTCGCGTTTATTTCTTATTTTCTTGTTAAAATAATGAAGCAGTTAACAATAATAACAATATTCATATTTAATCAATGACAAATGTTAATCTCAATGCTTAATCTATGGAATCAAAACAATGAAATGCCGTGGGTTTTATACATTTAATAGCCGTCCATTGGCTCAGTTTATGGATTATTTATGTAAAGAATGTAACAACATTTATATTTTATTGGAAGCAAAATGTAACCTGTATCTGATCATTTGGCATCTTAGAAAAGAAATAAAGTTCACTGTAGCCAAACGTTCTGGTTCTCGTACTAACGTCCTCGTGCTTTAAAGGGACAGTAGCACGTTTTTTTTGTTGCAAATTTAATATTTTCAAATTTCCCATTTGTAATGATAGTTAAGCTACTAAATCCTATATTGTGGTATGAGGTGACTGGGAAGAGAACAGTGGGGTACAGCAAACGGCACAACACAAGCAGAAAATACCTATCTCGCCTAGTTCAGGATATTTCAAAACGACGATTTCGTAAACTGCGTGATTTTATGAACATTATAAGCTAATGTTTCAAAGATGGAAAATTAAGGGAAGTCAGCTTCTGAACACAACACATAACTATATGTAGCAGGGTCACGTGTTGATCCAAAGAACAAACACTCTTCCGGGGTAGGAGACCGTTTATTCCGAGGGATTTAAGGGCGATAGATTGATAGGCAAATACTCTGTAACAATAAATATGAATAAATAAATACCCTGTAACAATAAATAATAAATAAATAACATAATATACAGCAAATAGATATATGATTAAAGATACAAATAATGACATACATAGGTAAACATATTATTGATACTGATTAATAGTACCGATTATTACTCACTACATCAATATGATAACATATAACAGATAATATGTATGTTAATATATGATACCAAAATACCAAATCATCTTAAGTGACAATAGGTAATACTACATGTGATATTTTGCTGTTTTTGTTGGTTTCATAATTAAAAACTATAATATTCTATTTATTGCTGAAGGAATGAACTATAGGAAAATATAGAAACAGAATTCACGACGCGTTATCTCAGAAGAAACTGGACGTCATGTTTATGATATCACGTCACCAGGACGTCATGTTTATGAGGACAAGTCACCAGGACGTCATGTTTATTAGAACAAGTCGCCAGAACGTCATGTTTATATTATCACGTCACCAGGACGTCATGTTTATGATATCACGTCACCAGGACGTCATGTTTATGATATCACGTCACCAGGACGTCATGTTTATGAGGACAAGTCACCAGGACGTCATGTTTATTAGAACAAGTCGCCAGAACGTCATGTTTATATTATCACGTCACCAGGACGTCATGCTTATGATGTCATCTCACTAGGACGTCATGTTTATGAGGACAAGTCACCAGGACGTCATGTTTATGATATCACGTCACCAGGACGTCATGTTAACGTTTATGAGGACAAGTCACCAGGACGTCATGTTTATGATATCACGTCACCAGGACGTCATGTTTATGATATCACGTCACCAGGACGTCATGTTTATGATATCACGTCACCAGGACGCCATGTTAACGTTTATGAGGACAAGTCACCAGGACGTAATGTTTATGATATCACGTCACCAGGACGTCATGTTTATGATATCACGTCACCAGGACGTCATGTTTATGAGGACAAGTCACCAGGACGTCATGTTTATTAGAACAAGTCGCCAGAACGTCATGTTTATATTATCACGTCACCAGGACGTCATGTTTATGATATCACGTCACCAGGACGTCATGTTTATGATATCACGTCACCAGGACGTCATGTTTATGAGGACAAGTCACCAGGACGTCATGTTTATGAGGACAAGTCACAAGGACGTCATGTTTATGATATCACGTCACCAGGACGTCATGTTAACGTTTATGAGGACAAGTCACCAGGACGTCATGTTTATGATATCACGTCACCAGGACGTCATGTTTATGATATCACGTCACCAGGACGTCATGTTTATGATATCACGTCACCAGGACGTCATGTTAACGTTTATGAGGACAAGTCACCAGGACGTAATGTTTATGATATCACGTCACCAGGACGTCATGTTTATGATATCACGTCACCGGGACGTCATGTTTATGAGGACAAGTCACCAGGACGTCATGTTTATTAGAACAAGTCGCCAGAACGTCATGTTTATGATATCGTGTCACCAGGACGTCATGTTTATGATATCACGTCACCAGGACGTCATGTTTATGATATCACGTCACCAGGACGTCATGTTTATGAGGACAAGTCACCAGGACGTCATGTTTATTAGAACAAGTCGCCAGAACGTCATGTTTATATTATCACGTCACCAGGACGTCATGTTTATGATATCACGTCACCAGGACGTCATGTTTATGATATCACGTCACCAGGACGTCATGTTTATATTATCACGTCACCAGGACGTCATGCTTATGATGTCATCTCACTAGGACGTCATGCTTATGATGTCATCTCACTAGGACGTCATGTTTATGATATCACGTCACCAGGACGTCATGTTTATGATATCACGTCACCAGGAAGTCATGTTTATGATATCACGTCACCAGGACGTCATGTTTATGATATCAAGTCACCAGGACGTCATGTTTATGATATCACGTCACCAGGACGTCATGTTTATGATATCACGTCACCAGGACGTCATGTTTATGAGGACAAGTCGCCTAAAGTAAAGTGATAACTAGCTTTAGGGCAGCTTAAGGAAAATATGAACTCTGGTAAGATCTGGTATATACTCTTTTTTATGAGTTATCCTTTAAAGTAATATCAGCGTCTTACTTTTCGCTTTCAACATCAAATATTTATTTAAAGCAAAATTGCTTCAAGGCGTGAAACAAACCTGCCAAACGTAACAAAGTGGTTGTTATTGTTTGGTAAGGAAACACATCTGTATATATTCATATATTTAAAGTCAATCATTTAAATGGCGTCGCTTCGCTTCAATGATTGTGTATAAATGTATCCCAGGTGTTATACACCATAATACATCTGAAGGAGTAAGCATGTACTCCAAATGTGTGCATGTTCACAATAATGAACTTGAATTTCCTGTAAATCATGATTTTTATAAAAAAAAGTTGAAGCTTTTAATCCTTAAAGGCGCTGTAGCACGTTTTTGCAAATTTTATTTTTTCAAATTTCCAACTGATAATGATAGTTTATGTCATTTATATTTACTTCAGAGGGTAAAACATCTTATTACTTAAACCAATTATCCGTAGTGGTAATAACGGTGTTGCGTATAAAGCAAAACTTACATGGCGGCCATTTTATTGTGAACACAATTTATTATTTCGGATGACAAAAACGATTCCCGTGACTTTACGGAACCATGTACACTCATTTTTAACTTGGTTTTCCGAAGAGAGAAGGGTGTTTTACTATTGGTGACATTATTTTTCAAAAACATTTCATCGACTTATTTGAGCGAAAAACGTGCTACAGCGCCTTTAAAGGGGCAGTAGCACGTTTTTTTGCAAAATTTATTTTTTCAAATTTCCCATTTATAATGATAGTTTATGCCATTTAATGTAGCTTTAGAGGGTAAAACATCTTATTACACAAACCAATTATCTGTAGTGGTAAAAACTATGTTGTGTATAAAGCAAAAATTGCATGGCGGCCATTTTATTGTGAACACAATTTATTATTTTGTATTACAAAAACGATGCTCATGGCTTTACCGAAACATGTACACTCATTTAAAACTTTATTTTCCGAAGAGAGAAGGATGTTTTACTATTGGTGAAATTATTTTTCAAATACATTTCATCAACTTATTTGAGCGAAAACACGTGCTACTGCCCCTTTAATGCTGAAACTGAATAGGGCCCGTAAGTAACTCTCGTTGGACCGGCGAGATTTACTCACTTCCGGTGACAAACACACGTTTCTCAATGCCGTTCACCGTGTTAAATGGGTGACTGAATGGGTCTGTAACCGGTCCAAATTTACTTAGGAATCATATAAACAGGATTGTAGGGACAGCGAGATGCTATTTCGATTGACTCCGAGTATCGAAACCATTATGAAGGATAAATTTTACCCGTTAGATCAGTTTGTCGTCCATGCAGTGTGCCCACGTTTATTCGTAAACAAATCAATTAATTATAAAAATTAATGTTTTAGACCTTGTAAAGGAATGGAAAATATTAAATTATATTTCGCCAATTTATCTTCAGTAATATTTTTCCAGAATATATTTAATATAGCTCTTGTAAGGTATCTGATTTTATGTCATTTTTACTAAAAATTCTAATAAATGCTGGTTGCTTTGTACCACTTTTAAAATATTCAGAACTGAAGAGAAATGAGTATTTCGAGTATTTTAATGCTCAAAATAATTTACAGAATTTGAGAATATGCAAAATAATATGTTCTGCATCACTTCTAAAAGCTTATTCTAGCCCATTGTTCTTATTTCACGTTGTAGTACCTTTTATATCAATGTCTGTACTGGTGAAGGCTAGTTCTAATATGTTTAAAATCAAACCTGAAAGGTATAATCTGGTGGAATGGATATTTGTTTGAAAATAAATAAAACTGACAACAGGTAAGTATGCTAAAAGGTGATAATTTACAAATTGTCTTAATTTTCAGTAATGCTGAATGCTCATTTCTATATTTCCTCTAAATAACCAGTTTTTTCATGTTTGTTTTTAGCAAAATATTGTTTTCAAGAAATTAAGGGGGGAGGAAATTAAAAGAGTCCATTTGAATTTTTGTAAATCTAATATGTAAATAGAAACTTTTCCAATTATATAAAATTAAGGCCTATATCAAAAGAAAGTTTATCACATATAAATATCCAATCGAGCTTGCAACATGCTTATTTGTAAAGCTAGTAAAATTGCACTAGTATAACAGTTACTGAAATACAATTCTCTAAACTGCGAACACTTAAATTAGAATGATTGGTGAGTCATTTCTGGGAAAGAATATTAGAATTCTACAATTTCCATCTACAATTTATAAACCTAATTGTTACCTGTGTTCTCACATTATTATAAAATCAAAATACAACTATCAGACACCTACATACAACTAAACAAATTTATGATTTATTGACAACATAAAACTTTTAAAAAATAATTTTGTTTACGAAATAATGCTAATAAAATCATGAAGTATGTTTGGTACACGTTCTAATAAACAATTATAACATATTGTCAACAAAACAAGATTAATAATAACTTCAAATGGCATGGTGACAGGGTAATAATGATATTTTTTTATATTCATATTCTATCAAAAATTTTGAGGCGATAATATATTTAATTGTTGGTATTATACACTAATTGCTTTGTTTTCGACTTGGACCGGAATTTAATTCTCGTAAACATTCATATCATTATTTAATACACTTAATATAACGAGGTTTTATCGTTGAGCTTATGGGACGAATTTCCCGCAATAAACTCGACTGGGTAACGTCCACGCGTCAAGGCGTGATGGCTGTGTATTTGCGTTGCGCATCTGATTCTTGTAACCAGTTCAAGGGTGTCACCGGATGCGTGGCACCGGAAATGAACGTAAACGAGACTTACAGGCCCTATAACATTTCCGAGCAGCCTGATAGAACAACAGGTTTATATTCAACATGCGTTGGCCATGACCATAAACAAATTCATGACGTGAAAACAAAAGAGCACTCATCGCAATGATCGCATTAAGGAAGTTTAACAGTATTTTCTACACCGAATCATGCATGTTTCATACCTTGACATTTTGGTTTAACAGCTAATGGGTCCTCGCCCTGTCCGTAATCCCAGTATCCTCTGATGTCATTTCCAGGTTCCTTCTTGCATGTAATGTAATTTCTTCCTTTATTTTGGAGAGCGAGGTAACATTTAACTTGACAAACAGCTCCTTCCTTTACCTTGAGACATGAATCGAATCTCATGTTTGGGTCGCCAAAATCTGGAGCGTCGCAGTGAACAGCTGCAATTAAAATTATTAATGCTATTTCAGTTATTAATCAAAGTGCTTAAAACTCTTCTTTTATTTCGGAGAGGAAGGAGACAACTAACCTGCATTTGGCAACGCTTTCGTGCCGTAAAACTATTGGTGCATTGTGAATCAAACCTGATGTTTGGGTCTCCAAATTATGGAGAGTCGCATTGAATTTCTCCATTTACGATGGTTCAACTCAGCTTTTAACGGGAGTCCTTTTTTTTATTATATATTCAGTTAAGTCTTTAATGGAGATAGGATTAAAGCCAGGTTTTGGTCTTCGGTCTGTATATAATGAGCACTCAATAAGGCAATGGAGGAAAGATTCTTCTAACTGACAGTGACCGCAGTTTGCATTATGTCATTGGTTGATTTTATGAAGATACAGATTTGTACAACAGTGTCCCAGTTTTATTCTAGTTATTTCTTTGTCTGTTGTTCTGTTTTTGCTGTAGTTAATTTCGGGCATTATTTCTTGAAGCAACAGTTTGCCATGAATGTATTTGCTATAGATATCTGCGGATTCTTGATACAGTTTTGATTTGATATGTTTATCAGCCATATTTTTTTTTCCTTTAGTGAATAAGATTAAAATCGGCCGGTAAATTAGTTATATACAGCTTTTTTTTTAAAGTGCCTAATTAAGCCCCGGCGGCAAGAATGAAAGTGGGCGGCGCTGTGGTCCCTGAAGCGTATACATGCTTTGACGTACATAGAGGAATCTCATTATAGCCGCTAATCATAATTTTAATAGTTTTCCCAACTTTTCCCAACTTTTAAACTGCTCATATAAGACATAAATCTTCATCAAAGTACCCAAATTTTCGCTAAACGGATTACTTAACTATTCAACTAGCGATTTCATACGGTTACAACGACCGGGCCCTGTTTAATTGGAGTGCATTTGCGCTAATTTACAGTATGTTTGTAGCAAATTACCGCTTGACTGCTCTCATAACACAAAGGCCAAAAGGGACGTGTTGCTCGCATAAACACCGCTCTATCCCAAATCGCTATCAAAATATACTTTACTTGTCTGTTTTTCGCTTTGATTAAGCAATTGAACAATTAAGCCTATATCCGACCGTGACCAGATAGGTCAGTGTCAAAAGACCTGTATAAACACAAGCACAGCTACTGACAAGACGCTCGTCAATCCACGGCCCCGTTGTGGAAGTATGACTTACGAATGGTTTGAACAGAGTCAAACACAACATATTGCCAGATAAAGCCCATTTTGATTAACGTTGACGTTGACGTTTCTTTACTAAAAAGGGCGTCGTCGACAATAGGATAACAGGACAAAGTGCCCATATTTAAAAAAAACAAACATTTAACCTTACATTTTAGCCGTAAACGATTGTGGCGTGAATTTAAAAAAAGTGTAATTTCATACTCCATAGCAGTTATACATTTTAATATTATAATTATGGTATGAAAACGATATAAAGTATGATATATAACATATATATATATATATATATATATATATATATATATAACAGTTTAAAACATCTTCCAACTCCCAGGTCTCATATAGAAAAAATAAAATGTTCGAAGAAATTACGATGATTTAATCAGATTCACAAGCATGCTTTCGACCATTACGGGTCTCATCAGGTGAATTCACCTGATGAGACCCGTAATATATATATATATATATATTCATGTATATGTATATATATATATATATATATTATATATGTATATATATATATATATATATATATATATATATATATATATATATATATATATATATATATATATATATATATATATATATATATACATGAATATATATATATATATATATATATTTTCGCCAATAATCTTGGTGCCAGTTTCGCTTAAAGAGTGTCCTTTTCGCCAGACAAATTAATGCCGTTTTACCCAGGTGCCGTTTTCGCTATAACCCGGTGGTCGGGACTAACACAGTCTGTCTATCTGTCTCGGTGTCATTGGATTGGCAAGTCTTGTTACAACATGAACAATATTTGTCTCTATCAAGTTATGCAATGAAAACTGTGGGTGTATATAATGAACCAATGAAATTAATTTTAGTGTAAAATCATTATAACTATTTGGTTTTCTACATGTGTACCTTGCCATTTGCGAAAAGGCTTTTACTGAAAGATTGTTAGTATTTTACCATCCTCTGTTTCCAAGTACTGTTATTGATGGAATAGGTTTACGCTGTGTGTCTAATGTGAATTTGGATATTCATATTGTCCGTTTGGACGTTTATAAGGAAAGGTTCTTACATTGATTGACCCTCTTGCTGAAATGTCAAAGTGGCGAAAGTCTACAATAGCAACAAGTTCTGTTTAAACTTTTACTACGATGTTTATCTGACATTTTCAATGATACCGATGTCCGGGGAGTGCGCAGGCCAGTCCATTCCAGGAATATCGTTGTCTGTTTTCCAGGAAGTAGTCTCCCGAGACAGTTGTACGGCGGATTGTCATCCTGAAATATCCAGGGCTCGTTTCCGAATTCTTTCGAATTCGCTACAACCGGCCATACATTTGTATCAAGCACATCAATATACTCAGTTGAGTACCCTCGACTGGTACCAATACACCTACACCATTGTAAACAAATGCTACAAACGTTGCCAACTCATTAGACGCCATGAATTTAACCTAATTCAAAACACTTACATTGTATCTTGACGATGAAGGTACAGCTAGGTGCCGCATTCCCTGCAGCATCCTTGGCCTCCAGTCTCACCAGTGTGCTTCCTTCTGTAAACACACCATGATCGAATTTGATGTTGGAATTAGCACTCGTTGGAACAATATGTTCCCCTGAATTGTCGGTTACTGTTATAGCTGGCCACTTCACTTCGGTCAAGGTAGAGTGGGGACTCTTCGTCTGGACAATAGTCTGAGTTGGACAATTATTGAAGATAGGGGATTCAGTATCTGAAACAAATTGGATACATTGAGGACTAAAATAAAACAAAAATGAATATAATTTAAAGATTAACCAAATTTCCAGATAGACTCAATTCGATTTATTTTCTTGTGAATAGAGATTATGATATTCCGTATTATTATTATTACTCACCCGTTGAAAAACTCGCTGTTTGATAAATCTACAGTGTTATTGTGTAATAACATCGCGTGCTGCCGTTTGACGTCATAATTGTATAATATGACGTCACAATATTAGCGCTGCGGTCGCTATGTAGTGTTCCATTTATCGAGGAGTTCATAAATTAAGTGGCATTTAAATCAGTAAGGCATAAATGAAATACTAAACTCTGTTCCTTTTGATAACATATTGACGACATTCGTGAGATGGTATTAGATGCTTTCGATCGTTAAATACCAAACCGCTCACTCGTTTAATAAATATGTAATAAAACAGAACCTCCTTTAGTATTCTGTATATATAATTTATTTTGAATAAAAATTTTGTTATACGAGCATTTGGCTTTGTTAATGATACGGAAACACATGAGGCTAAGCATCGCTTTACCATATATTGTCATTATTAAAATAGGTGCTTTTGAGGCAAATCTAATGAGAGAATTGACACAGTTTTGCGGAGTAATTGCACTGACAGTATACCGCGGTGATTGTCACTATGTCGGCGATATCTTTCCATAAATTAATATTTAAAAACCACGATGTAGACAGTATACCGCGGTGATTGTCACTATGTCGGCGATATCTTTTCATAAATTAATATTTAAAAACCACGATGTAGCCGCCATTTTACAATTTTTATTTCCATGTCGACAATAGATCCAGCGTAGCAACTTCTCGCCTACCCGACCGCCCCGAGACGGCATGTGACCAAGTCGGACAGTCAAATATCAAAAGCAGCCTGTCCGGTGGTCTGGTAGATATTTACCTTTCAATCAACTGGCTTGCTGTCTTTATGGATAAATTCCCAATTTGGACACACTTTACCATAGTACCAAATTGAGCAAGTTTTTATCTTACCAAAACTCTTTCAAATATGTTAACTAAAGTGCATGTTTAGGGAGATCGGTATCATCTATATGTGACGTCCCATATAATGACAATATAGTTCATGTTTAGTTTTATTTCTAAAATTTACACCTTTACATTGATATTCATAAATTGTTACCGTTATTATGGCTCTCGGTGGGATACAGTTAAGTTAACAGAGAATCTTTTTGAATTATAGTTTGTCATGAATTAACTTACCCTCACACTCCATCCTCACATTTGTCCACCTCTGTTGGTTTGTACACTTCGTAAACTGACCCCTCACAGACTGGTAGCCATGTTTCACGTCACACACCACCCAGCAGATACTGCCCGCGTTCCAGGCGTCTATGCACGAGAACTTGGTGGCGTGCTTTGGTAGAGATAGTTTGCTGCACTTCTTTACTGAAGTAATGATCAAAAAGGCATTTAAAATTTCAACAAGGAATTTGATCAATATGGATAAAACATTAGTAACACTCAGTAACTACAACTGTTTTATGCCCAAAATCCCAATATACATGTATTTCATTCTGTCTACCCATCCCACATTACCTACGTCTTCATCGTAGCATTTCCTGATTGGTTGAAATCAAATTAGATTTTTCCTGTAACCATCAACAACACTAGAGTTCCTTCCTGCGCAAAAATGGCAAGAAACTATAGATATAAAAAGGCGGAATATTTAACCCAAGGACTTGGTATCGTGCATTGGTACAGGATTAGGATTAGGATCGGGCACGTCTGAATTGAAGCAATAATAACAAGGGCATGGAAATTTGCGTGAGTCAAGTAATAATTCGTTATTATGTCGGTACTGCTTGTGCCAACATCATTGATTTCAATTGAAATGTATACAAGTTGCTTGCGCATTTATCGGTGAAACATCCGCAAATGCACGGTGTAAACTATGTTAACATGTGAAACGACATTAATTTGGGACATTTGCGTTTAAATCTCATACACAGTACCTGACATCTAAATTATTTCATCAACAGTTTTAGAAAACAAACTATTTTTGTGAACAAAGATGGATTCTCAGTCTCTTTACTTACGTGATGTTTGGAGATGACATTTGAAGGAGGTGCCAATCACGTTGTGGTTTGTGAGGTCAACGATCACTGACACTATACGAATAAATAAACCAAAGGTAGTCTTCGTCGTATTCTTCGAACATATCACCTAATTTAAATGTTGTCTTCGTGAACTTCTTTCGAGCGCACTAAAATCGTTCTATGCTTTCTCACTTTAAGCAACACAACATATTTCTTAACAATCAAGCTTTTCAGGGGGAATCATATTACATGTTATTAAGAACTGTTTTCTTATCAGATAGATTACATCACATACATTTCTTAAAAGGTTGTTAATAAAATCAATGTGTTGTGATTAAATGTACACCAAATTCAACATTCATCAGGGATTAATAATGTATGTTTTAATAATGTATTGCTGAAAGGTTTAACCGGGGGCAACATACCTGTAAAATGGCAAAGTATGACAGTATGTTTCTTAATTAGCATAGCCATAACTCTTTATTTTAAAAACATTTCTGATATTGTCACTGTTTAAATGACTGAAATGACAAACCACCCCTTTTTCATTTCTAAAATCCAATAATGTTGTTAATGATTATTTAAAGCATATCCAAAATGATGTACTGCAGTGTGAACTATTTGTACAAACAACACTTCATTCGTAATGAAATTTATACCAATGATTCACAAATCTATTCACCTTTATGTGTTCAACAATGAAGGCATGAGATTGCATTTTTTTTTATATTAAACACCAATCAATTATTGACATCTCTTCACTATTTTCAAGCCTTGGTGTCCCTGATTACAGATTTGTTCAAATCAAGAGATAATATTTCCTTAAAGTGAATTTTTCCCCGATCGTTTTGAATTTATATAACTGCATGTCAATAAGGATATGTACATATTATCTCTAATATTCAGTGAATGTAATTTTTTAGCATTATACACCAAATCAGGATTGTTTTCGGGTTAATCCTTGATAAAACTTAAAAGGTCTAATTAGCAGACAATCGCACTCGGTAAAAGATACAAACACAAATTTAAGTAATATACGGAAGAATATTTATAAGAAACAAATTTGAAAAATGAATCTTTGTAATAATAAATGAAACATCGATTAAATAAAAGTCGTTTAAGCAGTAACAGTTGCAGAGAAAACTACGAGAACTATGGGATGTCAAATTGACTTAAACTCAACATGTGCTAATGACACGGTGTCAACAAATTCCTCCTTGGTCGTAAGCAACCCAGTAACGTTATATGTGGAAGTTGATGGGAATTACATGTAACCATTATTCTATCAAAATGTAATTGATTACTGTTTTTTTTCAGACTAGTTGAATTTTATTATTCAAAACTTGAATTGATATTTATCAATAATGCAGGCCTTACGTTCCTCTTCACAATATTCATTATCAATGTATGTTACAGAAAGTTAAACTCAATTTACAAGGTTTCGTAAGCCAAATTCAGTTGATTAAATTTGGATAAGCAAAGGAACCCAATTTTCTCATTTCAAATCACATCATTCTCATCCAACAACCATCACACGGCAACTTTGTCTGCAGTAAACAAATGTTCTACACACAGTAATGTTTGGGTGCAATGCTTAACTGAATTTCAGCGTAGTACCACCCATGGTTCGCTAGTTCCAGCCGCTGCTCGCAGGTTTCACAGCAAAGCAAAGCCACATGGCCTTGCGGGCTTTCTCACTGCCATAATACTAGCAGCCGCGATATAAGTGAAATACTCTTGAAAGCGGCGTTAAACCCCAACTCACCTCACCACCTCATCCCACAGAGTTAACACAGTAGTAAGATAACAATTTATTACTAAAAAGGGAATTATTTTTACATCATCCTAAGGAGTAAACACTGTGGGAAGACAAAAACATTACATTGCCAAAAACAATATATTTCCACATTACCATGACATATGAACACTATTGTTGAAATTTCTTAATAACAAAATTAGAATGTATTTAAAGAAATAACTGTGTTTACATAGTATTAATTATCACCAGGTATATGTACATTGCTTATACAGTACAGTTTGTACAACTCTTTGAGAATTTGTCACTGGCAGCTAATTATATTATATGATCCATTATTTCATGGATTAGTAAATGTATGATATAGTTTCTTTGTGTTTGGTTTTATAGAATTGAAATATTAATCCTGTAGATTCCCATTTCATGAAACAGTTTCATTTGATTTCTTTTGCTTCTTCATTCTGCAAATATAGTCACCAGATTCAAAGAAGGTTGAACTAAGATTTACTTATCCACTAACTTATCTGTATTTCAAATTGAATATATATGGTATTTAAAGTCAGACAAAAACATTCTTGTAATTTATAAAGGCACAAAGTTATGTTTGAAGGTTTTGGAAATGGGTGTACATCTACACTAGAAGAAAGGAGAGGGTGACAATAATAACAAAACAAATGATGCAGTTTGCTGGCTATTCGGTTTTTTTATATCTAGGATTGATGCATCACAAAACTTTGGAGAAGATGAAAGTATGAAGCAGCTCCATCCAAGCAGGCGCGTCCCACAAGACTCCCCGGTTCAAGTAAATGAACTCAGATGGGAAGAACAGTGCATGCCATAACATATTCAGAAGCTGAATTGACAAATACATTTAATCAACAACAGGCCACTTTGAAAACCATGAATATGAATCACAATTTGGACAACAATTTACTATTCTAAAATCACAGACACCTATACTTGTGTTGACTGGTTTATTTTGAATTAAGTTACAGATTACAGTATTATCTTTACTGAAAGCAAGTTAAACTTTCAAAGAGTTATTTCAACAAATGTTTTTAAAAGACTACAAAAATGTGCATGCACATTTTGATATCTTATTTTATTTTGGAAATTATAGTCATCATGAAAGCCAAAACAATGTAGTTGTTCAAAATTGATTGCTCCATATGTAGAAGATTATTGTACATTTAAACAGTGGTTTGAATTCTTCGGAATATTGTAGGGCCCAGGATATATGGACGATATTATTAAAAAAAATAGATCTAAATACTACATAATTCAATAGGCTCACTGAAATTATTTATAAATAATTTATTTCCCTCTTTTGTCAACTGTTCATTGTGATTAACTTAGCTATGGTCTGTTTGTATTGCAAACGTACCGACGAATTGTATTTTAAACAACAAAATACCTCAAATTCAGGGATATTAAGACTGCCAACTGCAATTATTTTAAAACTAATCAATTAACTTAAAGTCTTACCGCTAATGGCTGCGATCTTGTCGAAGCGGCGTTAAGCAATAACTCACTCAATCACCATTCACACCCATGTTGCAAGAACGTTTGGCTGTCACCGCACAACTGTCACAAGACTAATGCAGCGTTATCGTCATTCCGGACAGACCTCAGACAAGCCAAGACCAGGCCGACCAATAGTCACAACCAACCAATACCTGCACACGTTACACCTCAGGAACCTCTTCTTGACTGTGACGTCATCGGCGTCAAATGGGCTGGGCCACCGGGTAAGTAGACGCACAGTGTCAAGACGTCTAAGGTTCCATGGCATCATGGCATGCAGACCGTCCCGGAACAGCGGTTGACAACCGAACATCGCCAACGAAGACTGAAATGGGCAAGGATGGTGTTACGATGGCAGCGACGTCAGTGGCAGAGTGTGCTTTTCTCTGACGAAAGTCGGTTCTGTCTCTTCAAAGCAGATGGAAGAGTTCGTGTTTATCGCGGTCGGGGACAGCTGCGTGTTGCGTTCAGGAAGTGGTGCCCTACAGGGGAGGAAGTGTCATGGTTTGGGAGGCATACTTGGTGAGGAGAAGACGCCGCTGGTTCTCGTGAATGGAAATCTAACGGCTCAGCGTTACGTCGATGGCATTCTCCTTCCCGTCGTCTGTCCCTTTATTCGACAACATGCACAAGGTTTGATCAAGACAATGCCAGACTGCACGCTCCTCGAGTTATTCAACACTTTCTTGCTAACAACAACATCGATGTTTTACCGTGGCCAGCATGCTCGCCTGACATGTCACTAATCGAACATCTTTTGAACGCTATGGATCGTCGTATTCAGCAACGACGACCACCTCCACATTACCGCCTGCAACTTTTCCAAGGTCTCCAAGAAGAATGGCAGCGCATACCAAGTAATTACGTCAGGCGTTTGATTTTCTCCATGCGCCCGAGGGTTACTGCGTGTATCATGGCAAAGGGAGGCCATACACGTTATTAGTGTGAACTGTTTTATTTACATTGAGCCTGGATTTCCCTGCACCGGGATCAGTCATAACCGTGAACTTGGACTTTTTGACTCCGGACGAATATCAGAGACTGTGATGTTGATACCGGAAGCTGATTGGTTTCATTTTGTATGAATATGATATCGGCACATGTTCTTTTTGAATAAACATTTTGGTTTTTTTAATCTGACTTCTTTACTTATTCTTCAATCTAGATTAAAAAACCTGGAAGCGTTTCTTTTGCGCGTGAGTTTACTAGCACTTGCACATCATGTTTTATATTGAAGAAAGCAAAATACATTTCTTATCTTATTTCGCACTTTTATTTTTATTTTATGATATTGCATCAGGAACTCTACGGTAGTCTTGTTCTCGTTTATCACCAACACCTCGTGCATTTGTTACGCTGTTTCATTGAATGTCCATATACCCTTGTAATGGAAACCAACAATAAACATTTGAAACTATGATCGTTTCTTAAACAGCTTTTAAAATTCTGAAACTTTAATGTTCAATTGGCGAAGTAAAATAATGAGAGTTGGCAGTCCTAATTTCCTATCTTTCAGGTATGTTGTTGTTTAAAGTGCAATTCGTCGGTCCGTTTTCAATACAAACATACTATCATAATTAATATGCATTAATTGCCAATTCTTTCAATTTTATAAATAGACCATAGTAGATATGATTTAACTTTGAATAACTTTTAAAATGCCGGTAAAATTTGTTGCGACGTCCAGCTGATGCTTGGATTTGCAGTGTGCATACGCAAACTAACTTTGAAATTGGCGGACGTTTCAGACAAACAAACTGGGATCGCTTGAAAAATTTGATGCAGTACAACTGCGTACCGAAAGTTTGTTCACCTACATGTGTACCTCAGTGCAAATATCATGTTAATTGACGTTGATTGTAATGTTATTTGTAAATTACATCACGTACAATGACAATTAATCATCATATATCCATGAGTAAAACAATCATTTCCAAACAAAACCTATGATCGTCACGACAATGGTGCATGTTTATAAAAAAATTGGCATAATGATATAGGCAAAAGGGGTCAAAATTTTAAAATTCAAATTTCATTAATTTTCGAATATAAGTGTTCATATTGACCACATGAGAACAAATTCATCACACATACATTGAATGAGTTTTGGAGGAAATATATGATGCATATTAGACCCACTTGCTGAATATTTCACAGAAGAAAATACAAAATGTAGTTTTGAAAAGAGTGATGACCCTGGTCACTTCAAAGAGCTGTCGAAACTGTAACTGTTTACTATGACATATACAAACAGATTATGTTATGGAATACCCAAATGTCTTCTTATAATGCAAAATGCAAAATGATCGGGCTAATTTTCGTGTTAATATGATGCTTCAAAGACATGCCAAATGACATGACATTTACACAAGTTTCAAAAATAATTTGGACCTTGGAGTCGAGACCCCTAAAAGTCACAACAGCACCATATAGGTTACTTCCATACCAAATTTGAAGTTTCCAAGTGAAATAGATTTTGAGATATGCTCCGGAAACGAGACAAGGTCCAAACATCAGAGAGTTTTTGTCAAAATTTCAAATATTATTTGAACCTTGGAGTTGAGACCCCTAAGAGGCACAACAGCACCTTAAAGGTTACTTCCATACCAAATTTGAAGTTTCCAAGTCATATCGATTTTGAGATATGCTCCGGAAACGATTTCGGACGGACGGGCGGACATGCGGAGCGCTATATACCCCCGACTACGTTGTAGCAGTGGTATAATAAAGTCATCAACATAACAACTTCATTAATATCTTTAAATTTTACTGTTTTTTCAATCATGTATTTATATTATATATATATGTAAAAGAAACTATTCTCTCGAATTTCGTTTCCACAACATTTACCCCTATAGAACCCAACTTTTAAATAATCGTCATGAACGGTTTGGATTTTATTCGTTTTTGTGCTTGAGAATAAACAAGAGCTTCATTTGGAAAAGTCCCCTTTTTTTGGAACGGAGGTTTACCGGAGATAATCACGTCGAGCATTACATCGTCTACGTTGGGATTGACATTGCAACGAAACGCTATTCTCAGTCTCTCGATGAAAACAACTTGTTCCTAAGCGTACACACTGACTTTAAACTAACAAGACAAAAATAACCGAAAGGAAAGTCATTTTAACGGCGATATTCATCTAAAACTTAACTTGTTTCCACATTTCGGTGACGAGAAAATTGCGAATGGCGGCCTTCATGAGATGGCTTTATACAAAAGATGGATAACTCTCATCTCCTGTACTCAAGCAGGGAGATTTTATATTGCGTACGCTTACTTCTGTATTCCTTCTTATTTTTCAATGCAAATGGTTCAACAAGTGCTCGAATGGTGTTAAGTCGGACGATATTGCAAGATAATGACAGTGTACGCAGAAAGGAAGTCTCTTGTGATCCAGTGTGTATTGGGGTTAGATTGACCTCGAAGCATCCTGCAGAAGGGCCGGTGGCATCGAATACTATATTCACAAACACACCTGGTAAGTGAACTTCTGTTGCTAACATGAAATTAGAACAAAGCTGTTGATGACGTCACAGTGACGAAATGAATACACAGATTTCAATATCTTCCTTCGTACAAAATTGAATAAAAATAAAGGGCCAATGACGAACATCAATTGATGGAAAGCAAATGAAATGCTTTGAAAGACAACACGTAAGATATTTATTTCGTTATTTTACTGATTGAAAGATGAAGGAGTTTGTGTTCTTGTCATATTGAGAAAGTAACTTTTGCACACAAGTCTTTTTCCAAGAGGGGAAGTGGATCAGACTGGGGAAACCATCGGCCTTTCTTGATGAAGATAAATATGTTCTTACAATATCTTACAATTAATCATTTCTTTGTCGCAGCTTACTGAAAGATATGGAGTTAAACAAATTGCAATCTATAACTCAATTGCTCAACTGAATGACGAATAAAGAATTCATTTGCTTTTCGTTATTCACTTATCACAACAATATGAAAGACGAAGAAATAATACATATGCACTTTGTCATTCGGAGGCGAAATTATTGTTACTTTAAAATCACGGTATTATACGAAACAACCCACACATGTTGTTATTGTGTATCGGGACATATATCTGACACACATCTTCCGTCAACTAAAACATAAAAAACCCCAACATATTTGCAATAGCAAGCATTGCACACGAACAAAATGTATTATTGTTAAATAAGAAATAACAGTCGGATTTTTTGGGTTTACGTGGTATACATTTTCATTTCAACCTAGCAGAATATGAGAAGAGATTATGCAAAAAGACCGTGGCATGAAGACCAAAATGACATGAATTTTTTATGTCTACATTCAGTAAAAGTATTCTGCTTACTAACGTCATACGTGTCTCGAAAGACAGATTGAAGACTTTTAAGTGCGGTATTTTGACATTTGCACGTACATTTGTATATACGTTATGTTAGGTAACAATAAAGATCAAATTTAAAACGTCATTTAACTTCTCCTTGTATCCCAACATAATATGATTTATATTGGGTTCTAAATTCATGTCAGTCTTATATTTGATCCATTCAAATAAGAGATGCCATAGACACAGTCAAATAAAATGTGCTTTATAGTTTCAATTGAAGGCTTACAAAATGTACATAATTGAGACGTTTGTAATTTATATATAAAAGCACTTCTGTGTGTTGTAAATATTCTATGGACAATGCGGTATTGAAAACATCTAAGTTTATAACTAACAGTGCTTCGAAAAGGAATGTAGTTATATATATTCCACTCCTCTTTATTTATATGCGAACCGATATCAATTTCCCATTTCCTTTCACTAATGACTTGATACGTTATAAAATCGGATTTGATTAAATTCTTGTAGAAAAATTTACATCCTTTGGGAGCCTTAAATAATACTTTCACGTTGTCCGGAATAAAAGGCATATCATGTTTCTTATCAATAGTCAGTGAGTTGTTTTGGATGTATTTCCTTATACAGTCTGTCAAACCTGTAAATTCCAAGAAGAAAAAGTCAGTAAGTTGTTTCAATTTAGTATTTCTAGTGTACAATATTCGTATCCAGGATATTTTCTAGGATAGTATAGTTTCTAATATCAATGGTACTTTTAATCCCCCGTGTTCGTAGTCTTGTACGATCAAGGTTCGTTTCACTTTGTCTGGTTTACCTCTCCAGACAAACGAGAAGCATTTCTGTTGTAATTTATTTATTGTATCTATTTTATTTCTTAATAAATCGAATATAATATCTAAATGTTCTGTCCATCCCTTATGATTTATCACTGTATAACAGAAATCGTGGACGTACCTGAGAAGACAGCGAGACACTTCACAATCAGCAGCATGGTTAGTTCCTGGTTGTCTGTAGATGCTGGTGTAGATGATGTTTATAGTGCACTTGATGCAAGACGAGACCTTGTTTATATTGATGTGGACATGTATCCGGGTTGACGAAACCGTAGTTTATCTAATATCACTTTCCATGATTAATACTTGATGTCACAAGTATATGCAGGATTGGGTGTGAGTCCGGTTTCAATTGTCAATGACGAACAGTGAAGCAGGTGCTTTGTGATGGATGATAACACATTGAATAATATGCATGTGATTGATGAAACTGTTGGCACATGCAACGTATGTACATTGCATCTGATTCAGATGAATCGTGATATTTTTCGTTTTAGTTTTATCTCATTGAAATATATACACTAAAGTTATTTGTTCGTGGATTCTTTCGACCCAAAATAAGAAAAATCACAAATTAGTTAAGGTGCTTTCCCGTCTAAATAAGGATAAAGTCTATCATTTTCAAGCTCAAAGGATATTGATCTACATGCATGTGATTTATTTGATGTTTGGCATATGCAACGTGTATGCAGATTCGTCGCTTTATCTAAATGTTCTGTTCACCCCACTTCTGTTCTGTTCATTTATCACTGCATAAAAAAATACAGCGAGACACATGGTTAGCTCGTGGTCGTCTATAAGATGTTGATACAACTGCGGCATCTGTTGCGCTCTAACAGGCAACATGATATAACTGTTTAGGTGTGTATCCGGTTTGAATGAGTGTGACTTATTTACCCATGCTATACATGCATATCATGAGACAGATATATTTGCAAATATGATGAATGCATACAACAAACATGACCTTCGTAAAGTTCCGCAACTGCAATGTATGTACTTATTTTTGTTTCGGTAGATGAAGTGGGACATTCGTCATTTTAGTATTTTGCAATTATCTCTGATTGACAATCTTTAGTTATCAGACATACATGTATAGATTAATGGATAATTACCATCATGTACGCAATTAAGCAGTGATCTATAAGTGCTTTTATTGATAAAAGATCTTATTTTACGTGACTGTTTGAAACATGACTGATGTTAAGACCAACCAAAATCATATTTAGAATGATTATACATGTTATGATTATTTTTAAAATGAAACACTTACGTGACCAAATTATCTCAAAAAAGCAAAAATCAAAGAACGAATTCTTGTACTTTTCAGGACGAATTATTTGTGGGATTCGAACACGGACCTGCAGAGTCAGGCTTTGTAAAGTTTCCATTTCCGTTGAACAGTCAAAGCTGGTCTGAAGCTTTAGGTTCGAATACCTGATGGAATGTGATAATATAAGGAGAAACCATGATACCGAGGATATGGTAAGGTTGTGGACCCTGATGTGAAAGAAAAACCCGAGGATGTGAAGCATCCGAGGATTTTTCTTGACTATCAGGGTCTACAACCTTACCATATCCTAGGTAGAATGCTTTCTCTATATTATCAAACGTTGTATGTTATCGCATTATATTGAGCATCCCTGGTAAATACAGTCGTTCATACAATCCTTGTTTGGAACCTATAATCCCTGAGTACAGCCGCGCTATATAAATTGCTTCTGTGCCGTGGGATTTCATCTGCCTCGTTGGCGCAGTAGACTTAAGCGCTAGCTCACGTACTACAGATGTTGGTGGATATGGGTTCGAGACCCAATTTCTTCAAAACATTTGCTGTTCATATTCTGTCATATATTTGAGAATTTTTTTCAAAATTAGTCTAAGATACTCTCTTCAGATCTTTGCTTTAAAGGTGTCAACTTATAGCAAATATATCTGGGTTTACAATCATTGTAATCCCTCCTAATAGAGTTTACAATTGTCTGTGTAAACCTTCCTGGAGGGACTTACAATGTTGTGAGTCCCTCGTAATGGGTGATACGATATAGAAAGGTCGTTTCACGTTATATGGTTATGTAGGTTGATAGCTGCACGTATTATAATCACAATTATAACAATTCGTTAATATAAGGTTAATATTCATCTTATATATTTCTAATTGTGAAACTTGAATAGAATGGTAAAATTTGTCATATTTAGCGCTAGGTTTCATCGTAATGTAGTAAGTATGTAAATAGAAAACAAAATGTAAAAATGTAAATCTTAAATCTGATTATTAGTGAAATTGGCGAATTATTCCATTTCCTGATTCGTTATTTAAAGTGTGAACCCAGCGAACTATTTCCAGTTCTTTATTTTTTATTCAATTTTTTAAGCAACTTAAACTTGTATTCAGCTCATTATTCAATATTTAAGACCGTAAACGACAATACTGTGTACAGGCATTCTCACAGCAGAAAGCCGACAACGTTGTAGCTTAACCGAGCGCTCCACGAGCTATACATATCACTTATAACAGCCGATTCAAAATGCCTGCGTTACAATCTGTGTCTAAACACAGCAAATCAAAGAATACAAGAATACAAGAATTTGAATACAATACATAATGTGAAGTCTAACTAAAGAGTTCTTGTGAGCTATGACAAGTGAAAGATATACCCATACTTTTCCGAGTGTATCGAATGATACCCAACATGTACACTTTTCCCCGTGGGGCCCTTACGAGGCACAAGCCGAGTATGAGTATATCTCTCACTTGTCATACACGAGGAGTTGAATTGCAAATATTCAATGACACATTAGAATAATAAGAAATGACACATATTGCAGATCTGAAACAAGTGATTTTCAAGAAGTGGTTTAAGCTATCCGAGCAACTCAAAGACGATCTGGGTTATGCCATGTCTCGGCAGATATAATCAGTGTTTGGAGCAACACGGCGGCCCGACTGGCTATTGTCTCATTTTAAACAATTTGTTAAATTTGTTTATCTCCATTGTTGCTGATGTTCATAAAACTAGGTCAACATTTAAATAAAGGAGTTGAATCCAAAGTTTCATTTGTTTGCCCGGTACTATTGTATGAACGTTGATAAGCACTAGGATAAGGGGAGTCCGCTCTGACACGGAAACACATCTTCCTTGCACCTGAACCTGTTTCCTGTATATACATGTATGTTACTCATGCAGACTTGCTCTGTTATTTTTTCATGTATACGTTTGTTAAAAAGGAATTAGAAGCTAATGTTCTCGCAAATAGAAAATTGAAATGGCCAACTTAAAAGATAAAAAAACAATACAATAATGATTATTGTTATATGCATAATGTTGTTCAATATATATATATATATATATATATATATATATATATATATATATATATATATATATATATATATATATATATATATATATATATTGTATTATTAAAACTGATCCTCGGTGGTTCTGGGTATCACGTCAATGAAGGGTAATATCGGTGGGTCAGGACATGCTAAGCACTTGATGAAAACCTACATGTGTCAACACTGTTATACATTTATTTCGTATTTCACTGAACTATGATGGATAAAATACACATTTTTCAAACAATTTTGGAATGAAGTAATTGTTGTTGTTTTTTTTATCAATGTTACGATGGCAATATCATAGAGCTACATTATATTGTTGTATGGGTTGACTGAACTATAAATTGGATAATAATCCATTTGTATAATACCTAATAGACGTCTGTTTATTTTCAATAATGACACATGTTTGGGGGTCAATTTAAAAAGTGAGAGTGAGATCAGTGTTGGAGGTTGTGATGTTTTGGGGTTCTAAAACCCTCAATCATTTAACCATGAAAAGCAGCCCATTTGTCATGATTGTTTCATACTCATCAGTAGAAACATTGCTTCTCGCGCTCATAAATCACGGCGGGATCACTAAAAGGGAGGCCATGACATTTTTTATTTGAAGGGCTTTGCGCAACCTCGCTTATTCAGGATTTTGGGAATTAACCTTCCTGTATTGGCAATCCGAAATGAACGTAATGATATACCAACTCTTACTCGTCAATTATGAACGTTATGGATCTAGATAAGAAGCTTACAATGTTTGTCTGTCTGACAATACAAAAACACACCAAATCAAAACCTACCTAGAACCTGCAACGACTGTTCGAGAGTAATTATATTTCTGTTTAACTCATTAAAGATAATAAAATCCCTCTGTGTTGCTCGATGTTAATTCGTTTATTCATATAGACAATATTTTCAAATAAACAAAACAAAAATTATTATTTCGAAGCGTCACCTACTTATCAAGATATAGCCCTTCAAAATGAGTAAATGAAGACTTGACCTAACCAAGGGCCGATCTCTCCAAACAGGCCAGACGTTTAGTGTCCGAGGGACGGTTTGACTCAGCCTGGGTCACGGGTGGTGTGGTGTTAATCAATCTTAAAGATGGGTCTGTGAAAAAAGCCGCAAATGCCACTCAGTTTCAGATCGTTCTTGAAGCTACCGGATTAAAAATGACAATAAACCTCAGCCAGGATATGGTCAACTGACCGTATGTACTGATTATGAATAAAATGATAATTGACTATTGTAACCTTTCATTGTTACCCCTGATTAAATCGAACACTATAGAACCATCACTACAAAATGTGTTTATTACTATATTACAGTTGTAGGATATCACACAACTGTACGATTGGGTATCTATCAAATATCAAAATATTGATTTTCAAGAACGAACAAATTTGGATCATCATTTGAGTATTTTATTTTTACATATTTAAAACGTTCTCGTTGTACAAATGAGTTATATCCACAACAAATGGGACTTATCATACTGTTAAAAGCGATACTTGTCACCACTGTCATCATAAATTGAGTCAATTAAGTAAACAGACTGTTTGAGGTTGCTCTTTGACTTTTAGTTTTTCTCAATTGGGCTAAATATCATAATTGAGTCACATATTAACCCATTTATGCATGACGTCCCATAAATGGGACGCTAATTCAATGATCTGGTTCTCTGTTGATATATAAGATAAATATTTGCTGTAAGCTGTTTTTTAAAGGGAAGATGTTGTATTTATATTTCAACCAAGTTAAATAGTTATAGATTTAAATATGGTTAAATCTGACAACCTGAAACAGAGGAGATACTAATTTAGCAAATTGCCAAAGTTTGAGGTACTACTGAATAATTGAACTTTCCAGTTGAACTCAATTGATTTGTTTTTAAGGTTTTTCAATGTTAAATAGTTTAAGTAAAAATAAGAGATTCTGTCAACTATATTTTTCCCATGCTCAACGTTTTGTCAAATTAGCGTCCCACATATGGGACGACAAGCACAAGAGGGTACAGGTTTTTTGGTGATTCACAGAAATTATTTTTGTGGCGAAATATAATTTCTTGTCTTGATATTTATTGGAAAGGATCAGTGGAAGGGTAATAAAAAAATGTAAAAATTTATAAGTGACTGACTAACCCTCTGCTGACATATATCTATATTGACATATCGGATTTTTCTGGTGCCACAGATTATTTTGAAGATGAGGACGGTTTTAAGGAGGAAATGAATAAATCAGAGCATTGCATGTGCTAACAGTATCTCATGAAGAAAGAAAAGTGGTGGTCAATATTCCTTTTCCCGCTCTCTGCAGAAATTTTAAATGTTTGCATACGATATATACTACGTTTTTCACGCAACACTCGATTGATTGCTCTGCTGTAGTACACCTGTAATCTGAAATTCAGAAATGATTTGCATTTCAGAAAGAGGAAGTCCCCAAGATGTTGTCCAACCAAAATGTATTATCTGTCAAACAATTTGTTTTTTTCATGTGCATATAAAAAACCTGTACCCTCTCGTGCATGACGTCCCATATATGGGACGCTAATTCTATCATCAAAATAACTCGGAAAAAATTATTTGAGGTAAAAATAACCATTGATTCACTTCATTGCAATTAAATGAAAATCTGAGAGGTCTTGCATGGGTTAATTCACTCTTTTACTGCCATCATTTGGTATTTCTGTTACTTTGCATTCTGTTTATTTTTCAAATTTGGCGATTTTCGTTTCATTCTTTTTTTAAATCATTGTTTATTTGATTTCATATACCTTGCGACCAAACTGGACCATTGCATCGTTCTTTTCTGACTACAGTGTTTACTTTATGTTATCCGTTTATAGGGACCTCGCGGATATCCTACCTGAGCAGCTCACGATGCCACACAAATGGCCGAATGGGACTGAGTCACGTGATTTTATTTAGCCCGTTTTGCACGTGCACATCGCCATGCCTTCGAGTATAAAATCAAGCATGAATAAAATAATTATTAACTTCGGAATTTTTCTTATTTTATGGGAAGATCCTTTGACAGTTTCAAACCAAGAAAGATGAGTAAATAAAGTTTATATTCATAAAAATTCTTTCGGGGTTATTGATTATCCACGGTTTAATTGGCTGACGTTTCATTATAATTGCAGTAATTAGCATAATTAATGGTTTCCTTTATTCTCCGGGGAATTAGAAACCCGGTCTCATATTGGTTCTTGTGTACAGTAGATTCAATGTTTTAAACCTTTTGCATTTGCACACAAACTCACCCGATACCTACCCCCTTGCAATTGTAACTAATTGTATAATGTCGATTTCCTTCCGATTTTCACAAAATCAATGACATGATACTAAAACGTGTCTTGTATGCGATTTTATGTCCGCTTCTTTATGGCGTTCGGCTACATGTCAGGATAATGAAGGGTAAATCGGGTTATTCACACTTAAAACCAAAAGAATGTTGAATAACTATTCCTCACTTTATCGGAAACATACTTTACAATATGTGAATATCTGTGTTGTTCTTATATTACAGTGTTTGTGAGTTTGGAAATCATCGCGATGTCCCTATCTTTTTTACATGCTCGAGAGGTTCAGTTGTTACGATGGATTGAAAGCTCCATGTTGGGATTGAACACCCAATAAGGTATGCAATGACTTCATAGTGATAAGGGGTATTATCCGCCACGTATTTCAGAACAATTTATCCCAGCGTTTGTGAGTTTGGAAATCGTCGCGATGTCCCTACCGGTTATCCCATACGGCACCTATCAAGTAGCAATATTTACTGAAGTAAACTTACTGTTCAGTCAATACCACAAGAATACAGTATTCTTTTTTGCAAATATCATGAACTATAGATTACTCCGTTTGTTCACAGTCAATACTACAATTAGCGTCATATCTACGATAAATATTACAATACATTTTATTTTTTGCAAATATCATGAACTAGGTATTAGTACTCACACATTTTAGAATTCCCAATCACAGCAAATATCCATCACCTTGACTCACATACACAACACACTCACAACATTCTCGTGCACCACGACTATCACGGTATGCTTTTAACACGTGACGTGGTTGCTTACGGTCACCTTTCATAGTTCTATTCCACCCAACATGTCATTCGCAGATTATGATCTTAATCTGTTATTTGTGTTCTACTTTTTGTTAGGTTTTGTTCAAAAAACAATTCGAGTTTCTATCAGTTGTTTATAAACTTGTGTTTCAGTGATGTTGTTTACCTCTTGTATTCTTGTATGTCACGTCATATGCCGTTCTATATTGACACAAGTTGTTGGTTTTTCTTCAAACCACTATTTACAAATAAATGCAACCACCGCCATATATACTCTCGCTTTATAACACTTGATGCCGGTTGATATTACTCAATACAGGCGGGCGGTTGGATCATTCTACTCACATATTTCTAGCAAGGCACATTTCAAATTTAAAGTTACCTTACCTTTCTATACTTTGCTTTGTCTTTACAAGTTAAATACTCCAATTAACATATTTATCCTACTATTATGTTGTGGTGATGTCCACCCAAGTTCTGGGCCGCGTAAAGACGGAAATCTCAAAATTGTTCACTTAAATGCGCTTGAATTTCACTCGTTTGATGTAATCTGCCTCTCAGAAACCTGGTTGCATAACGGTATTCTCCATAGTGATATCTCCATACCTACTTTTCATTTGCCTTATTGTAAAGATCGTCCAAGCCGGGGAGGGGTGTAGCTATATATGTGAAAGAAGATTTCTACGTTAAACATATTGACCATCTCTCAATCCCAGGATTAGAAGGGCAATGGCTACAGATAAAACGGAAAGACAAGAAATACTTAAAGAGCCATCAAGGATGTTAGTGTTTCAAATTAAAAATAATTTTTGGAAAATATACTTATAACGTCAATCGCCAGAGAAATGTTTTATCTACAACATGGCATATGTTAAATAATTTTCATGTCACGACAATGTAATGCAATTTGGTTTCAAAGAGAAGTACAACTTCAAGTAGCGCGCGCTAAGGGCATCTGACGTCATATAAACAGAATCCCCTTTTTGCGTAAAACGTACTACACAAACAGTTAGCGCTTCCGAAGCGTGAAGGCTCGTCTCTAGCGCAAGTCGCCATAACAACCCATGTGCTGCACGTGCTGCACGTGTCTCTCCTGCAAGTTACCCTTGTCACACATTACTGAATGTGACGATTGCTTTACAAACAATGTTTCTAAATGTCATGAGAATATACAAATTATTGCCAGTTTAATGTACTTTTTATTGAGATAAAACCAGCAAATTATGACATATTTTTACTCTCATTAATTATAAATTCAAGAAAAATACCTAGTTGGGTAAAACAATTATTCCAATCTCTGTAGCAAATACATAATTAAATGAAATGGTAAATAAATAACCGCCAAAAAATTATATATTTCGATTTCTTTCATTGCTCATAATTTTTGTTATTCTTACGTGTCTTTGTTTACTGTGTGTGAGCTACATTGTGGACCATAATGTTTTGCGCTTGAAAATAATAGACTGGATCTATATTTAGACTGGAAAACACCATTACTAATTAATGCAATTTCTCGGCTTATTTTAGGTTGAAAAATATTTGGAAAAATTAAGTGTATTTATTTCACGGAGATAGATTTTTGGAAAAATTCCGATATGTTCATCAACATCCTTGATGGCTCTTTAATAGGATTTTTTTTACCGCGCCGACAAAAGCGAAGCATATTGGGAATTAATAGATCAGTCCATTTGCAATGCCATTTGCTTAAATAGGCACACGATAATTTCAGGTGATTTTAACATAGATATTTTAAATGAAAATAATCATAAAATTGAAAGTTTAAAGGCAATGTACGGACTGACTCAACTTATTACCGAACCAACTAGGATCACACCCACTTCTAGAACTTTGATTGACTTATTATTTGTATCCAATGTTGATAGTGTGCTCAGTTCAGGTGTGTCTGATCCTAATTGTAGCGACCATTGTCCTGTAAGTGTGACTATCAAGGGTGACATTCCTAAGAATAGTAGCTTCAAAAGGAAAATTTACAACTTTAATATTATTGATAAAGAACACCTAAATGACACCCTAAAGTCAGTCGAGTGGACAAACGTAATGACACAAGATACTATTGATGAATCAGCATCAGCGTTCTCTAAGATTTACCTAGATATTTGTGATAGACATATCCCGAATAAAACAATAGTCATAAGACCTAAAGACCCATTATGGATCATAGATTAGAAAACGCAACCGTGTACATGAAGCAGCTAAGAAACATAACTGAATTTCGGATTGGGAAAAATTTCAAAATAGATTAGACCTGTAGCACTAACCAGCTAAAATATTCGAAAAATGTGTTTTTAAATATGTGTTTAATTATTTCCGAGACAAGAAGTTATTAACAAATCTTCAGTCCGGCTTTATACCCGGAGATTCACCTTCTAATCAACTGACCTTTATTTATGATTCTATAGCTAGAGAACTTGATAAAGGTAAAGAAATAAGAGCGGTTTTTTGCGACATAAGCAAAGCCTTTGATAAAGTATGGCACAGGGGAATAATCCATAAGCTTAGATCTTACGGTATATTTTGCAAACTACTTTTATGGTTCGAAAGCTACTTGAAAGACCGATCTCAACATGTCGTCATAAACGGTTATAGTTCTGAATTAAAATCCGTTTCTGCCGGCGTTCCCCAAGGTTCCGTACTAGGGCCGCTGTTGTTCTTAATTTACATTAATGACATCGTTGATGACATTGACACCAATATACGGTTATTTGCTGATGATAATCTCATTGATGATCCATATGTGGCTGCTCACAGCCTCAATAAAGATTTATCTGTTATTAGTTACTAGGCTAACAAATGGCAAGTTGATTTTAATCCAAGTAAAACCGTCTCAATTCAATTCACCCGCAAGCATACTCAAACCCCTTATATATGAATAACACCATTATCAATGAAGTAACGTCTCATAAACATCTAGGAATAACTCTACAATAAGACTGTATGTGACATAGTCAAATTGATAGTATTGTTAAAAGGGTTAGTCCAATGATAAATTGCCTTAGGAGTTTTAAATACCGCCTCAACAGAAAATGTCTACAGACCATGTACACATCGTACATTTTACCAATTTTCGATTACTCCTGTCATATCTGGGATAATTGTACAAATGAACAAACACTGGTTCTTGGGAAATTAAACCTAGACGCAATAAGAACCATTTGCGGCGCCATAAAAAAATTATACTCGGAGACAAATATAACTTCAGAACAGGAATATTTTCTGGATAACAACTTCTTTAATGTGAAAATGCACGACGTTTCGGAGTACATACTCACTCCTTCATCAGGTGGAATTTCAGGAAATAAGAAAATATGGTACATTTATACTATAGTATAGCAAACAAAATAATGGTGAGGAAACGCAATCAGGGAGATTAACATGCATGAGAATGGTATACAATGGGGATTTGTAATACAAATATGATGGGGGTGAAGCATGAGAATGGTATACAATGAGGATTTGCAATACAAACATGAGGGGGATTAGGTAGATAAACAATGGCCTGTTTATCTCATCGAGTGAGGTAGAAAGGTTATATTTTTACGAGATGAGATTAACATGGTATTTGTCAAGAATTGACGGATATTCTATTTATTATATGATATAATCCATGTAATTACGTCCGAAAAGTATCGCTTTCACGCCAAGCGGCCGCAAGGAACAGCCCGTCACCACAGTAACACTGTGACGTCATAAGCCAAATCGCCGCGCGAGACCATTGCTTTATGACCGTCCGCAGTGAAATTATAAGTTATTTTCACTGTAGCTTGATAGACAGTTTATTTCACTGATAAATTCCAGTATTTCACTGCTCGTCATATAATAAAATAAACAATACCGATTCACAAAGCATACAGTGTAACACCAGTAATTATTCTAGATCTTTCCTTCCAGACGCAGTTAATATCTGGAATTCTCTCCCTTTAGACGTATTTAACTCCAATACTCTTGGAGAATTTAAAAGGAAACTAAAACAAGGCAACAATAACCAAATATTTCAATCTATTTTTGGGTTCAAGGTTTTGTCAGATCATTCACTCTCGCCTCCGGCTTGGATGCAGCGACTTAAACGGTGGTTAATCCGATACCCCTGCATGTGGTTGTGAACACCATTTAGAGGATGCACTTCACTTTTTTCTAACCTGTTCCATATACAATAATATAAGAGTAAACGATTACTTCTTTACAAAAGGTTTCAGTATAACATCCATCGTGCAGGGAAATGCTTTCGCAACGAACCAGGAAAATTAAGTACTTCTAAAATCCGTCCATAATTGTATCGTTAAATCTAAAAGGTTTTCGGACTTTTCATAACTCATACTTGTTCTGTTATCATGCTTCTGCTTTGCTGTTATATAACTTTCAACAACTTTAAAGTTTAATGTCCTCAATTGTATCTTGTCATCTAGTGCCATTTACATGCCTGTTGGCTTTATATTTCATGATTCTGCAATGTATGCAACTAATTCGGTTCTGTGAACGTTTGTTTTGTTTTGTTTTGTTTCCAGTTTGTAGGAAGAGACATTTATATAAGCATAACTTTGCTTGTTTGCCGATTCCGTCACTTTTTTCAGTGAATAAATACGTTTAAATCAAGTGAGTAAATTTGGTCTACTAAATGTCTCATTCTTGAAACAGTTTTCCGCGGCCCCTCAGCGTAGCATAACGTTCGTTAGCGATGTGACGTTATACACAGGAGTTGCTACAACGGAAACCTTAGGCGATTTGTCGATTTTCGTCGATGTATCGTATAAAACATAATAACAACTTTTGGCATTGTAAGTTTCCGATAGTCAGAATCATTGCCGCGAACCTCAAATGTTTACATAAAATACAAAGGTAGGAGTATAAAAATATAAAAAAGTGAGCCACCCATAAATGGGTTATGAGAGACTAAATATACACATAAAAACACTTGAGCAAAAGCACACAGAAGTAAAAAGTAAATTATGTGTTAAACTGTAAAAGAGTCCTTCTCTGTAAAAATAAGCTTGCACGTTTTGGCAGTTATAAATACAACATCAGGGCATGACATAATAAAACACATTTTCTGTACATCAGTAAAAGAGCTAAAATTTGCATTTGCCTTGTGACATTGATTAAATAAAACTAAACGATAATCAGAATATAAAGGGCAGTGAAGTAGGACATGTGTCTCATCTTCGACATCGTCAGGGCAGTTAAAGCACTTCCTCTCATCTAGCGGTGTGTTGGTGTAACGGCCAGTCTCAATACGAAGAGGAGTACTGCCGCAGCGGAATTTACCCAGTGGTCTCCTGTGACTTCTTGGTACATTCGCAGTGACATATCTCTCTGGTTTAAAAGATGATTTAAAAGTTCTATAAAATCTGAGTTTATTGCCGCCATCCCCTCGTTTGCTTGTTTGTCGTGATAGGCCTCTCTGCCAGTCGTTCACGAAGTTGTCCATCACATTGGTTCGAATCTCTGCTGATATAAAGCTAACATGGAACGTATTCTCTGTGGGAATGAAATATTAAAGATGTAGCTTTTTCATTTTCGTGTGAAATCTCTTATTCCAATTGTTTTTGTGTTGTTCCGCATTCTTATTTGCCCACTTGAAAACCTTTGATACAAGTCTGTTAGGGTTAATACCGCACATGCGTTTATACAGTCTATCGATGTTGTCCCACTGTCGCACACAAGGTTGAATCCATGCCATGTCCCCGGCTACAGCTGAGTTTGGAGAGTACTTATATACTTTATATCTACCGCTGACAGTGAACACAAAAGAACAGGTTATACAAACATCTTCAACAATCCTATTTCTTACTGACATGTGTTCATTTACAAATGTTGTGTAGACTTGTAATGCCCTGGTCGCCAACATGAAAGGGAACTAATAAAAAGGAGGACTGATGAAAAGGTTACATGAGGTTTATATACTTGAATATATTTGAAATATCTAAAACTCTTTGTCATTGCTCAACATACATCATATTTCAAGTAAATGCGCAATATATCATTGACATTAGATGCTCAAACATGATTGCATAAAACACTACAGACAGGGGCGTGACTTTACGAAGAAGGTTGTCCAATAATATGCCTATTTTACATCGGTCACGCACCTGTCACCTGTTTTTCAACTAGGGTGGGTCTATGTCTGATTTTGTCCCTATACTGTTATTTCAATGTCAAATATGATATTTCTATGCTCTAATTGAACGTGTATTCGCGTAAGTATGAATCCCGTAACTGATACCGCATCTTGCATTTAGTGTCAATGAATCATAAGAATCACTAATTACACCGGATTTAGTGTTATATGAGATACCAATGCTGACACTTTCATCAACTGAACTCAAAATACAATTGAAATGTATTATATGGTTTACGGGTAATGATTAAATTACTACGGTATGCATTCATTCTATTTATGTTTTGTCTGTGTAATAGATACGTGCAGTAATCGATTTCAAAACATACATTTAACAAATACATTTAGAGATCTACAGTGCGTTTATGACTGCAATAAGTGTTCACTGACATCCCTACGAACGTAAAAAGAATGGGTTTCTGCATTAAAACAGTGAGAACGCATATATGCGTCACTCGCTGAATAAGGGATGAGTTCAGACGACGCATAGACAGACAGACAGATAGTTTATTTATGTCTCACCTCAACATAATACAGAAATATATAGTATAACACATTCAATACAAATACAAAATCAAAGTATTAAAAAGTTGAGCCATTCCCTAAGGAATTACGAGAGACACTTTTCATAAAAAAGCAATAATTAATAAAAGTAATACATGGTAGAAAAGTGTACAAGGTGAAATAAACATTAAGATATATACATATTTGCAGTGCGTTTTTTAAGAATATTAAAACAGGTTTTGGCAGATAAAAACGATAACTCTGGGGAGGCCAAAATAACACTGACCTTCTCCACATCATTAAGATGTATAAAACCATCAAAGAGATAAGTACATTTTGATATGTGCGGCTTTCGCTGAATAAGCGCTGATTTAGCTGACGCATGTATGTGTCACTCGCTGTGAGGAGTTCATTAATTAGTCGCATATGTGCGGCTCTCGGCCTTAATGAGTTAAAACAAATATTTGTGTCTTTGTTCTGATGAAAGTAATCAAATTTACGCTTTAAGGTTGTTGAAGATGTCCACAGTATTCAATTTAGTTTCATGTGTATTCCTTCATTTTCTGAACTTACCTAACGACGCACTTTTGTTATATTATATAGTCCGTAAAGGATAATTGTTGATATGATATAAGATTTATTCACTATAAATGGTTATATCAGGGAAAATGCGAACTTCTTTATTGCTGCACATGAACAATTACATTTTCTAGGCTATTTGATTTGACAAGTTATTTCTTTTCCGTCAAATATACTGCCAGGCAAAAGAAAGTACTCACCGCAGTTGATTTAATCATATGTATGATTTTCAATTGCAAATATCTTAAGTTTCGATGTCATAATCTAAAGCTGAGAAGTACAGGTGTTTAGTCAGCAGTCAAATAATACTTGTTTTTTAATTTAATAAAAAAAATATGAAATTTAAAATTTTCTTCAAAAATTATTTTTCACAACTGTTCATCGATAAAGACTATATAGATATGGTATGTTGCCATGAAAGGATGTTATGACACTTCACTTCACTTTATTATCTCCCCTTGGAGATCTTTGGTGTTAGAGTTAAAAAGGTTATTTTTGATGTTTTAAACAGCATAGTCATGTTTACAAGAACAGATTTATCCAAGCATTTTTACAAGAAATTATAGACACACGATTACAGTGCCCACGGTGTACGTTTTATACATTTGTATTAGGGAGAATGCATGTTCTATTTAAATGTATATCTATCAGTATGCGTATTGTTGTTTCAATCACAGTTCAGTCAAAGGGCGCCATTTTTAAAATAGTAAAATTTTAAGCATCATAGAATATTCGATGTTTGTAATAAAAATTATCAAAGTTAACTTTATCCTAAAGTTTCAATGTTATAAGACAGAATTTGACTCTGGAAATGTAAATTCATTCTAGTAATTAGACTTATTGCATCTTTCAGCTTTTTTACCACACCCACTTCACTACAAATCATCATTATCTTCATCAATCACCATTCATGATGATGTATGAAATTTGGAATAAACAAGATCCCGGTTATCTGGCTGTGCATCTTTATTTATGAATGGCCACAGTACAACATATTCTATATGAAAATGAATAGGTGTGCCTGATTCTGCATATATCTACACCATTTTAAACGTGGTAGGGGTCATTTTATTTCTTAACCCTGTCCTCATTAAACAAAGATATTTTAGCTAAAATTTAACCATAGTCAACAATCAATTCAGTCAAACTACTGCCGATAAAAGGTTTTGTATCGTGCCATAGTCAAATAGTCTGATTTCCTTTAAAAATTGAATTAATCGGAACCAACTGAGTTGACAACTGTCACTGAACTGTGCCTTCTTTTGCCCGGTAGTTCATACAATTAACCTTCTTTTGCTACGGTATACATGTAGTTCTGATATATTTTGGTTGTCTGTGTATTTTAAAATGATAAATACAATATTCGGTTATAGCCCATAGAGAGCAGTTTCAAAATGTTGGTGACTGAGAAATAGATTAATAGTATTGCTCAATATAATATGATATGCTATTGCGAGAGTTCTGGTGGGATGACACATAACATGTGATCCGTTTCCGTAACATATATTGATCCTTCTGATTGTATGAACTGATATATCCAGTATTCGTAGTATTTTGAACACCTCCTCGATCCATGTAATCGAATAACCCGGATTTGGTAGCATATGTTCGCAGGCTTTAACTTTCCAATCAATATGTGACAACAAACTCCAAGTGATTTTGTATTTTCCAGGATCTGCGGTAGTAATTTAATACGTCATAAATAACGGTTAGGGAGGATTTAAAGGTACAGTAGCACGTTTTTTGCTAATTTTATTTTATCATATTTCCCATTTATAGTTTATGACAATCATTTTTTCTTTAGAGGGTAAAACATCTTATTAAAACAATTATCCGTAGTGGTAATAACGGTGTGTCGTATGAAGCAAAAAATGCATGGCGACCATTTTTTGTGTGAACACATCTTATTATTTCGAATGACAAACAATTATTCCCGTGGCTTTACGGAAACATGTATGCTCATTTTTAACTTGTTTTCCCGAAGAGAGAAGGATGTTTTACTACTAGTGACACTATTTTTCAAATAAATTTCATCAACTTATAAATATTATGTCATAAATGCCAAACTACCAAGTATCTACAGCTCTACCGTAGCCTTAGTGACATTCGCATACACATGTAAACTGGGCAAACAAAAACTAGAGATAACACAGCATACCTCAAATGAAACAGTATTACGCGTAAATTATATAAAATTAAAACAAAAACTTTCTCTTGAAATCTTTCTAATTCATTATCAATGTTGGTATCATCCTACACTACCAATGCCATCCATAGGGAATTAATGTTAAGCCTGTCAGCACAACCTCGACACCGTTGAATCATCTACAGTTAGTTTTGAACCTATTTCAAACTTTCAACAACCCCTCTTAAACATATCTAGTAATTAAAAATGTGTAATGTATCATTCAATTTCTTTGACAATTCACGACGGGCAACCATGTCTCCTCTGTGACAATTGCTATCTTTATGATATATTTTTTTAACCACGTGTATTTGAAAAGCTATACAACGGGATTGAATATATTACCATCGTACCTCGTTGTCTTATTCAACCATGTCACAGTCACTGTCAAGGGTAGCGTGGACTTAGAGAGTACATTATACTGTGATGAATGAGGGAAGCATACCTTGATGATTTTATGTAAGCTTCTTACAGAAGCATTGCAAATACTGACGTACATGTATATAACTAGATCCATTCATATTCCAGAGACTAAGGGTTTTTCCTCCAACTGTTCCGGCTTCTTCAGAGCAACAGTGGTTAGCGCGTTCGGCTTCGGATCAAGAGGGCCGGGGTTCGACTCCCGCCAGGGGCACGGCAACTTTGTCTGCAATAGAGAACTGTTTTACACGCAGTAACTTACTGTAAGGTTTGGGTGCAATGCTACACTGAATTTCAGCGTAGTACCACCCATGGTTCGCTAGTTCCAGCCGTTGCTCGCAGGTTTCACCGCAATGCATAGCTTTCTCCCTGCAATAATACTAGCAGCCGTGATATAATACTCTTGAAAGCGGCGTGAAACCATAACTCACTCACTCACTCACAATCGTCAATTACAGTGCACCCCGTGTTATAATTCTTGCTCGATCTGATGCACCAAATACTGGGCTTTGTAAATGGGTCACTATTAGCTGACAGGATATTATAAAGTATTTTATAATAATTTTTTCAAGCGATTATTTTATAATTTTGGTGGGCTAGGCAAATGGCTCACATGAGCAATGTGCTAATATTTTTGGCTTTGAAAATTCATATCCTTGTTATTATCCGTTCGATTTTTACGTTTGATGGCTTGTTTTAAAGACAAATGTATTGGCTTTGCCGTGGTATATAACATTGAATGATAATATGATGACAACATTCTGAAATATAATTTCAAACGGACATGGGGTGTTGACCCCGTTACATCCCTTTACTTTTTTATAGTATATGGGGCTGGATCGTCGACTTCATATTCGTTTTAATCGCTAGTTTCGACAATACAAGCCCCTGTGGCCGACCCCAACACCGAACTGGACAAAGTTTACACTGTATGGTCTGGCATCAGCAACTCTCATGAGCATATTCTCTCCAACTGTGTCTCCTGACCCAAACTTGATCACTTTGTCTTGCCATGTGATCCAAAAGGTTTTGAAAGTATTACAGTCCAATACCTTTACATTCTTCTCAGTCAACAAAACCCTGGCAGCAATAAGGGTTGCCTTTTTCAAGGAAATTGGTGTTTTACCATTCAGTGTCGTTCCCAAGTCCAGGATGTAGTGAACACGATTTGTTTGGGCAATAGATAGGCGGGCTGACTGACAAGACTTCACTTTGAAGCGGAGAGTTTGAGGTACTGAGTAATCAGACGGATTGGGCACATATTATTCCCGTGGGTCGTCAGTCAGTAGATGAGTGGAGAAATCTGAAGATATGTGTATGGAAAAAATATCTAAGTGTCAGCAATGAAACCAGCATAAGTCCATTATTTCATCATGATGGGATTGCATGAAACGTAATATCAATGGTAATTCAAAAGATTTAGCCAACCTAAATTTAGCCAAGCCTTAAACATATCCATGTCCATATTACGACACTTATGCCGAAATATACGTATATTGTATAAGTCAACGCACTATGATGTCCAGGGTAGTAGTCAATAATTACAAACAGAGACAACAGACATACACTGTATATTATATGACACGGACACCATTATTATATCCGTGACCCAGTAGACAAACCGAGGGTTGTATGAACAAAATACAATTAAAATATTGCACCAATCATCTACGTTCCATGCAAATGACCACATAGGTCTGTAGATATCACATTACACTATTCTCTTTAATCAAAAGATTGAATGAATCCCCTACCTTTCCTGCAGGTGACCAGGTTGTTCTGTAGAGTGTAGTCATCAGAACAGAAGCACAGTCTGGAGGTGGTATTGAGAGGCAGACAGCCCTGGTCACAGAGCATCGTCTGATGTAGGCACGGTTGGCTCACTTGGAAAGAATTTAGGTTTTGTTTTTCGTAACCAGCTATGACAAATAAAAAACAGACATAACATTCAAAATCATGAAAATGACCAGTATCAATGTCGCATGGATGTAATCCCATATCATTGACAGTGTGTTTAAAAATAAATAAGTACCAAGCTTTTTTCAAAATAATGTATGTGCCACGCCTTTACTTTAAAAAGGTGTAATCACAATCTCAAACATTTATCGTATGAAATAGACCACGGACAGTTGTGATCATGTATGAACGACAAACAAGAGTGCCCTGAGAGCACAAGAACCCCGGATTCATTATCGTCCAAATAAGCATTTTAAATGTAAAGGTAATTTAATGAACTATTTAAAATATATAAGCATGACAAATATGTAAGGTATATCACCAATCAATAAATAATTATGGCTGTAGTATCGTCCACAATAGACGAGAGACACGTGTTATCCAGTCCCATATTTTTATTCGACTGCCTGTTACAAGCCATACCACTTCCGGTCACCCAGATGTTGATAATACTATCTGTACGACTAACAATGTCTAAACCAGCAAACACTACAATGGTCATCGTTAAGTTTCTCATAAAATGGATCCCACATCAAGGTCAAGGTCACATGGTCAAAGGTCATTACCTCAGTGTGTGACTTGGATACATAGTATTTTCAAATGCGGACAAAATAAAAGTTACTGTCAGTCTGAAATCAGAAAGCTGAGCGCTCTAAATCGTGGGCAATTACTCTAAAAATGATAATCCGATCTGTCCCAAAAAAACATATGCATATCACCGATGTATATCGAAAGCATTAATAAAATTGCACAAAGATTATTAAAAAAATGTCGGAGGAGTTGATTTCAGAACACAGGTACCCTGTCATTCTGAAATCGGAAAGCCAAGAGCTCTAAGTCAAGGGCCATAACTCTGAAAATATGAATCGGATCAGTCCCAAAAAAACACATACGTATCACCGATGTATATCCAAAGCATGTGAAAAGTTTCAGAAAGATCGATAACTAGACGAAAATGGTATCCGAGTGCGAGCACCACCAGACAATATTGACCTTGATAGTGTGTTAAACATTTCTTTAATGTGTGTTTTTGTTGTAACGACCTCATCAGCCATACTTATTCACTTTATTTTTCCATTGATCTTACTGGACTTTCTTTTGCTACATGTAAACCTTCAATTAGTGCCCAAATTAGGTCTTGTGTTGTCAGCTTTGTTACTGAACCTTCACATGTGGCCATTTAAACAGTTTAAAGTTTGTTCCACGGTACCAATTGTTTGAGGTTGAAGATCCAGTTTTACTTACTGATCAAAAGTGGATGGTGCAATATTTATGATGAGGTGTGTATATATGAATTACAAACAAAAAACAAATACGTACTTATCATATAGCAAAAATGTTGTTCACTAAATTAAAACACAAACGTTTATCGAACAATTTAAATATTGCATTAATGTCAGTGTACCAATGCACTGTGCAAGATGGGGGCTGCCGAGATTATCCGTGACTTTGAATCCAGGACATGCTCTACAGGAGAACTGTCCTGCTTGCTCCTGGTAGAAACCTTGTTTACACCATTTACACTCTCCTGCTTCGTACATCTTGCCTGGGGGACACTTTACTTGAAAAAACTAAGAGCATTAACATTAACAGAGAACGATAGTTGATCAACGGAATATTAATCTAGCTTCATAGTGCTTCTATAAAGCAATTTCAAAATAGTGTTTGATTGTTTTGAATGAATACATTTTCTCGCTTCAATTTATTTGAAGTAAAAGATAACTCATGCATATGTGTGCTGCAACAGTATAAGATATATTCAGAGAGCGACATTGGACGTCTTTGTGTTGTATGGTTTTGTAACAGGCATCCAAATTGAGGTAATTATTTTAACATGTAGTGAATATTTCTCTGATTTCACGTCTACCATCTTGTGTTTTTTGGCTTGTCCTCATTTCGCACATGCTCTTAAATTCTTGATTCTGTGTCCGAGATTAAACAAACAATATAAATGATCCCTCTCGGCCATCATCAGTGACCACTACACAAACAATTGGAAAAAAACGTACTGCAGAACATGCCACCACTGACAGATCCAGCGGGACAGGTCATCGTCTGAGTGGCTGGCAGTAACAGTGGCTGCTTCGTGGTTTTACCATCAGCCTAAACTCCGAAACTCGAGTAGCTTTTGTTTCTTAGTTCCCAATCCACGTTGTCGAGAAACATCCATGTCTTGAGTATGTTTCCAAACTGCCCGGGCACTGCAAAAATATATTATTGCTGTCTATGACGACTATATGAAACAGGTTCAACACGCTCAATTTCTTCAAGAATTTATGTTAATGAAAAGGTTATTTCAAATATGACTATGTTACAAGGCTTCCTTTATAACACTTACCAAAAACCACCTTTTCTACACTCTCCAATGTTGAAAAGTTTAAACACGTGATTACAGTCAACCAAAAACCAATCTATACAACTAGTAGCAACAAGTAATGGTCGTCTCAAGATACATACCTAACAACAGAGGAATGACAAGTCATGCATGCTATATATGCTTATTCATGTTTAACTACATTGTATGTATTTTGATCCAATGGCCTTAAATACTGGTTTATATCTAGCATTTATAATTATTATATAATGGCACGTATTTCTTATAGATTTGACGTTTGACATATTCCATTCATTGCACAAGTAGAGACCTATTCTAAACGTGTTGTAACTATTCAGAAATGGCAGAATGGTATACTGTGGAAGTCGGATTTCAGATTGGACACTTTCAATAACGTGCAATCCTGACTACTTCGTTTCTTTCACGTAATATGTTGCACACGAAGCTCTTAATATAATAGGCACTTTGGCTGTCAAAAATTCTTTCGGAATATTTAAAGTCTTATGAATGTGTTGTGACATTTGTTAGAATGATACATTATCTAAACCTTCTTCATTTGTGTACTATCCATGGACTGTGGCCCATGCTGTAAAATAAGGTTTTCAAATAATGATTACCTCAATAGGCGCTCATGTCAGTATCTAACCAGAAGCTGTGTTATGATATATATTCTATGACAACAAGCGGTTGTCCATAATATCTACATGTACAGCTGCTGACCGACAGTTCACTTACTTGCGTATATAAGTGAACATATCGTGAAATTTGGGATGTGTTTGAGGCATTGTATCAAAGCAAAAGATTTTATGTTTTTTTTTCACTTGAGAGGTGATCATTGAATGCGCCATATCATATTCTAATTTCATACACCACATTTGCCCGTAATAGTTTTGCAATTATGTTTCTCTGTGAAATCTCCAATAAGTGATCAACAGCATCAAACAGTAGTCATGTAATGAACATTTTATCATTTACTAGATTATGGGTATGTTATTCCAAATGTAAGGATATTGAAATTATTAAAAAGATCACCCCATCTTTCCAGAATGTTAAATTAGCACCACTGACCTGAAGTTTGAGAATTATTAGTTTACACATGATTTATATCACGCATGATCATTTGTCATTCCAATTGAAGTAATGCAATTGATGTCTAAACAAAACTCAAATTACACGATAATCGGACTCTGATACAGAAATAGGAATGCGTCTGTAGATATAGGTGAATCCTTTTTTTAAAAATCGTGTAACCTTCCATTACCTATTCGGGGTTGTTGAAT
This sequence comes from Gibbula magus, assembly GCA_936450465.1. Classification (NCBI taxonomy): domain Eukaryota; kingdom Metazoa; phylum Mollusca; class Gastropoda; order Trochida; family Trochidae; genus Gibbula; species Gibbula magus. The sequence goes on along the minus strand of OW388297.1, from coordinate 74,748,657 downwards.
CGGAACTCACCTTCCACAGCCTGGGAGGGATGGCTCTATGGATATACTGTAAGTTTGTCTGACTTCAGACTCAGTTCCAGGGCTCTGTGTTCCTCTATCTGTGCGTTCAGCATTTCACTCGTGTGTTCAAAACCATCCCATGTATTGAAGAGTGGATTGGTTATCTGTCCAGAACCAATAGGGCAGTAAGTTTACACATGGGCATTATTTGTGTGACAAGCACATTTTTCAATTGTTCATTGTTTGACTTTATCATAAAAGCTGAACACTTTGAGTAATGGATAACACAAAATGGTGATGGCTGATAACATGTTTTATTCTTTTATAATAGGAAATGTCATACACACTGATCTACATAAACCGTTAACGTTTTGGAGATTGACTATAGTCCCTATAATCTCTTATTATTTGGATTTGATAATTGAGGTCTCAAGATGACAACCACGAACAAAGTGTCAGTAACGAGTGTACCTACCACTAGCCCGCATGACGGCGTCGAACTTTCTCTTATATAAATGCCCCCGTAGTCCACGAATTCGTTCCAAAGCAGCTCCTTGCTACAACTTACGACGCAATAGCAAAAGTCTGTGGATAAGTTGCCATTCCTTGGATTCGAAGTCCAGTAGTGTCACATACAGGTTCATAGGAATTCACATCCTGAATCACAAGTTATGGGAGTTTGCAACTTCCAAACGCAAGGCGTAACTCACAGGACAAAAAGTGGTGGAATCCGATTTCCGGATCCATCCGGATTCTCCCAAAATTTGGCGGCTTTGGAAGAATCCGGAAGAATCCGGAAGAATCCGGAAGAATCCGGAACGATCTGGCAGGCGGATTCCACCACTTTTTGTGCTGTGACTGTTCTGCCAGTCTGCATTACTGGTTGATTTAAGCCTTGCTATTTCCCCCTCGCTTTGTTGTGTCTAGATAGTGAATCGCTGCCCCAGAAATGCATAGTGAACCTGGATTTTTAAGCACATATTTCTTAAGGAAATACTGCAAGGCCTAAATCAGCCAGAAATGGAGACTGGCAAGAGTTATGCCTTGCATTGGGAAGTTGGGGAGTTTGATGATGGTGTTGTTCTGAAGAAACACCGTCCCATCATGGGAAGGGTAAGGACGAACAGTTGCTTCTCATCCATGAATAACGAGATACTAAAAGTAGTACTATAACGGGGGCAAGGATGTGCCTGTATGGGCTCATGGCATGGCATGGTGTCGCTGATCATAGTCAACATTTCACTAAATTCAAATATATCTTTTTCAAAGTCAACATTTTATTTAAATTAAACTTTCACAAAAGTCAATAAATATTTTCAAATTAAAACATTTCACCAAATAAATACTTGATTAAAGTCAACATTTCACTAAATTCAAAATATCTTTTTCAAAGTCAACATTTTATTGAAATTAAACTTTCACAAAAGTCAATAAATATTTCCAAAGTAAACATTTCACCAAAGCCAATATGTGATTAAAGTCAACATTTCACTAAATTCAAAATATCTTTTTCAAAGTCAACATTTTATTGAAGTTAAACTTTCACAAAAGTCAATAAATATTTCCAAAGTCAACATTTCATCAAAGTCAATACTTGATCAAAGTCAATATTTCACTTAATTCAAAATATCTTTTTCAAAACCAACATGTCACCAAAGTCAACATTTTATATAAGTTAAACTTTCACAAAAGTCAATAAATATTTCCAAAGTCAACATTTCATCAAAGTGAATACTTGATCAAAGTCAATATTTCACTTAATTCAAAATATCTTTTTCAAAACCAACATGTCACCAAAGTCAACATTTTATATAAGTTAAACTTTCACAAAAGTCAATAAATATTTTCAAAGTCAACATTTCACTAAAGTCAATATGTGATCATAGTCAACATTTCACTAAATTCAAATATATCTTTTTCAAAGTCAACATTTTATTTAAATTAAACTTTCACAAAAGTCAATAAATATTTTCAAATTCAACATTTCATCAAATAAAAACTTCAAAATCAACATTTCACTAAATTCTAAATATCTTGTTCAAAGTCAACATTTTATATAAGTTAAACTTTCACAAAAGTCAATAAATACTTCCAAAGTCAACATTTCATCAAAGTCAATACTTGATCAAAGTTAATATTTCACTTAATTCAAAATATATTTTTCAAAGTCAACATTTTATATGAGTTAAACTTTCACAAAAGTCAATAAATATCTCCAAAGTCAACAATTCACATAACTCAAAATATATTTTAAAAGTCAACATGTCATCAAATTCAATATTTTATCAAAGTAAAACTTCCACCAAAGTCAATAAATATTTCCAAAGTCAACATTTCACAAACATTATATTTTTTCCAAAATCAATATTTCATCTGACTCAATATATATTATTAAAATCAACGTTTCATTGAAAACTTCACCAAAGTCAATAAATAGAATTATAATATTTCATAAATTCATTATTATCAAAACTGCCTTCAATGACTAATCGTACCACCCTTTTCCACATATTTCCATTGGGAAAATAAATTCCATTGGAAAAAGAAATTCCATTGGAAAAACAATTTGGCGACAAACTTGGGACTTGACCGGATTTCCAAAGATAAACCGGAGAGCGTTCATGGCATTCTGCCATGGCATTTTTCTTAAAGTTAGGTTAGATTAGCAAATATTCATCTACATGCTTAAATTGTTATAAAAATGTAATTTGATAAAAAAATGTTTTTTGTTGTTCGAAAGCGATGAAATTTGAGCGGTCGACTTAGGACTCAGCGATCCAATCCTAAGTTGTACCGACCGACATTAAGTCTATCCCGTGTTGTTTTCGCTTAATTTCAAAATTATGTTGGAAAAACTAGTTTTTGATATTTTGTAGTTCCAGTTCTTACTATACGTGACATACATTCATCAGTCCAAATGGCAGTTTTTCTTTAGCTGTCTAGTGCTTCCATTTTCTCGCCGTCTGCAAGAATATACTTCAATATTCGTGAACAATTCGTGCATCCCTGTGTATTACAAATTGAATATTGCAGTAATTGTAATGGACAATCCTCTCTAGCATTCACAAACAAACACATATTTTTTATCAATTTATCACATTGTGCATACATTACACGTATAGATAGTGGTAATATAAGATTAATATAGTCGATGAAGACAAATATGTTATTCACTGTGTATAAATTGTCTTTCTTGTCATAATAACGTTTCATATTTAGCATATGTACACGGGAGCGGTCTTCACATACGTTCAATTGAGCTTGTTGACCAATCCAATTCATGTATTTTTGATTTCATGAAAAAAATATCTTTAAACCACAAATATGTTATGGATGATCAACTTCTTTATTAACAATAGCGACGTTTTGGTATAGATCCTTAAACCGTTATCCAGCATATAGGAGAGATGATAAAAACAGAGGTTATATACATGGCATTAGTTGGTAAAATATCTGTACTGGTATCATAATGAGATAAAAAAAACAAAACAAAAGGAGATAACTTTGAGATGAAAGGTGTAACAAGAAGGTTGTGATAACATGAATACCAGTGGAAGGCAAGTTAATTAACTTGGAAGTCTCTCATAACCCTTACAGGGTGGCTCACTTTTATGTCATTTATAATGTATATTTATGTTTGTATTTTATGTGAGGTGACACTCTAATAAAACATCTGTCTGTCTGTCTGGAATGGGGGTACAAAGCAGCAGTGAGGGTGACAAATCAGTGGGGGATAACGATGGAAGCCAGAGTGGATTAATTATTTGAGAATTAAGCGGTTATGATCTGTTGGGATGAAATAGCCTTGATCAATATTCTTCCATCGTTATCCCCAACTAATTGGTCACCCATCTATCATAAGGATCTATACCGAAACGTCGCTATTATTAATAAAGAAGTTGATCATCAATAACATATATGTGTTCTTCATCACACGAACTTCTAGAATGTCTCTCAAACAGTTGATTAATATAGTCGTAAAAGATACCTTGTTGGCCGATCAGATTCAAGTATTCATGAAATAAATATGTTTAAAACATATAGTCGTATTATAATCTGTCAACTTTTGGGACTCCCTTTTTCTTAAATATCTTATTTTCACATCTGTCTTAATGTGTATCTTACTTATATTATGGACGTAACCGGAACATATTTTTAACATCAATGTCATAATAGCTATCATTAAGGATTCTGCCCTTTGGGGCAGAATCCTTATTGTTATTGGCGTGTGTTTTTTTATTGTTTGCACCGATCTTGTGAACGCGATTCAGCCAAAACGGCTGCAGATAATTCAACCAAACTCTGCAGTCTGACAGCTCTTACTAAGAACACGGCAAAATAAGCTTTTGGGCCCAATCGTTTCATCCATTAAAGGTCCAGTTCGATTCCAAATTTCGATTTTTAACATGGGAAAAATTAGAGACTTGGAACTTTTCGCAAAAGATGCGCAATGACCATGCGAGCAAAAAAGTAAATCATGTCGAATTCGTCAGTCACATGGTTTTTCCGCCATTTTGATTTTAGACGCATTTTACAATTTTCCGACCCCATGCACCTTTGGCAATCTTCTCCTCTGAAGATACTAGCATCTAAGAGCTCAAACATGCATGTATGTGTAGCTAAAGGGTTGGTGATTAAATGAATGTCCAAAGCATTAGCGTACCTTTCACAGTGACCTTTCAAAGTCCGACAATTTTTTAAAATCGCAAACTTCAAAGGGCCATAATTCAAAAACCTACCAATGGAATTGAACGATTTTTTCAGGAGAGTAAGACAGGACTATGGTCTTTATGAATCAATAATAAAATCGCTCGCGAACAGTCATTTCCGGTCATCATAAAGAAAAACTTTAACATAGGGAAAATCTTCAAAATCCACATAGAGACTCGCTTTCAAAGACTTGTTTCAAAAGATGCGCAGGAACAATACAAGCAAAAAAGTAAATCATGACAAAATCGTAGGTCACGTGGTTAAGCCGCCATTTTGATTTTCTTAAAATTTGTCTGATTTTGACAAGTTAAATTTGGGTCTAAATAATCCCAGTGACATACTAGAGATTCGCAACTTGTTTTAAAAGATGCTTAATAACTAGACAAGCAAAATATGTTGCCATTGCGAAGTCGTAGGTAACGTGGTTTCGACGCCATATTGAATTTTAACCTTTTCTGATCATGCACTTTTGCGGAAACACCATTTTGAAGACAGTTGCATCTAAGCGCTGAATCTTAGATTTATATGCAGCTGAACCATTCGAGGATAACAAGTTTGTTATATTTTGAGTACACTCCTAATACTTGTTTCACAATCACCTTTCAAAGTATGATAATTTCGAATATTTTAATACGTTTGATTTGAACTGACTTGATGAAGATTTTATTGAAGCGTCACTAGTTAATAGACAAATATTAATTTGATTTTCAGTAATTTCTATTGTAGAGGCATTGGACATAGCTACGAACTTTTACTTCAACCCGGAAGCAATTCAGAGACAATGCAGTCCATTTCATTTTGATGTGTAAACAGAGGAAATTCCTACTTTCGTTTTGACATACATTGTGTTGCTGGGGAGTCAGTCCTGCTAAACATTATATATAGATGGTGTTACTGTATCGAAAATTACTGACTGTTGCCTGAAATTACCAATTTGAAGATAATCGACTCAGGATAATGACAATATAGGCCAATATGTAAAAGTAGTTCTGATCGAAAACCGGACACTGCACCACGATTAACGCAAATCTGTTAGACGATCGGATTTGATATGGGAAACCCATTAACAACACACACACAATCACGACAATGTAGGTTTATATTGTTTTAAAGGTCTGTGCATGTCAATGCGACGTGTAGTTTCGGTTCTGAATATTTATAATGATGTTAATTGTTGCTCATGCTGAAATAACCTACACGTTTGCTGTACAGTGTATGTTGACGTAATTGCATCAATGCATAATGATACTCCCAAGAGCAAAAACATGATCTTGGACAAAATATAAACAAGTGCTACATAAATTCCCTTAATTTCGAAAAATATTATCGGAACAGAACAGTGTCTTATAGATGTATAAAGTATAATCACTAATTTCCCCGCTTACACATAAGAGAACCGATAGCTCAGTGGTATGTTCGTTGGGTTTGTATTCCTGCGGACTGAGTTCAAGTCCACCAGCAAAAAACTTTTTTTGACTTAAATATAGTTTCAAATGTTCAAAACTTATTTTGTTTTGTATGTTTAATTGTTTTGACTTGTTTTTGAACTTTTATTCTAAAAATTCATATTGGCAACACTGTCAACATTAGTGTACTGGCTACTTTTTTGGGTTGTATTTTTGAATAGTTCTTTACATGCAACCAATAAGATGATGTCATGAAATATTTTGGTACGTTTGTCGTTTTGCCGATTTTGGATTTTCTTTAATGAGATTTGGGTCCAATAAGTTAAAAATTTAAATCTCAAAGAAAATCCACTTTCTCAGTTTCTAAGGTACGTGTCTTCATTAATCTTCCCCTAAATTACAGCAATACATACAAAATCCAACTTCCCAATGCAAGGCATAACTCTTGCCAGTCTTCATAACTGGATGATTTAGGCCTTGCAGTATTTACTTAAGAAATCTGTGTTTAGAAATCCAGGCCCGCTATGCATTTCTGGTACAGCGATTCAATATCTTGGCACAACAAAGCGAGGGGAATACCACAAGGGTTAAATCAGACAGTAATGTTTTGTCTGCGTTGTAGACTACACATTGTTAATGGGGTTGGTTCCGGATGGCAGGTGGGGTGAGGATGTAGTGTCTTCATGACGTTGATCAATGTCTTCCAAATCAGACTTCGTAAGCCAAATGGATTTGTCTGTACTGGATGAGTGAATGGTACATTCCATACGGGTAGTTGTTGTACTCCTGGCATAGGTTCATTTTAAATGGGAGAATAATAATTATTTCGCTAATAGGCCTATACTTAAGAACAGGAAGATTTTCTGGATAACAACTTCTTTAATGTGAAAATACACGACGTTTCGGAGTACATACTCACTCCTTCATCAGGTGGAATGTAAGGAAATAACAAAATATGGTACATTTATATAGGCCTATACTTAAACAAATCGTTACACCACTTTGAAGATATTTACATCTAAGCGATACAACTTAGATTTATATGCCGCTGAAGCATTGGGGAATAACAAGAAACATTAAATAACTCATAATGTCCTTTCAAGGTATGGTGAACATGTGAACAAGTTGGATATGGTGAGGATTTTATTGAAGCGTCATGTGGAAGAGTTACTTCCCCTTGGTCACCCTACGATGCTATGAGCATGCAGACTGACTGACAACACTACCTCACTACCTACACTACCTAACTGGAAAAAGGGCCATTAGCACGATAATTTATATGACTAATGAGTTTTAAATAGAAGTTCAACAAATTTGAGTTTTATTTTGATGTGTGAACAGGAAATTCACAATTTCGTTTTGGCTTACATTGTGTTGCTGGTGTTCAGGTCTGTTATATATGGTGCTATTGTATGTAGAAGTACTGAATGTTGCCGAAAATGACAAATTTGAAGACAGTCGACTCAGTATAGAGACGACATATATGTAAAAGTAGTTCTGGTCGAAAACCGGACACTGCATCACGATTAAACACGATTTTACTATTGTCATAGTAAGCTACGTCCAAATAAGGCAAGATGATATTTTCCTGCGCCCGCCAAAAGAGTCCCACTTCCATCATTCACACATTACACATGTGGCAATTGATTAACAAATGAAACTACGCTCGTTTTAAGCAAGTCTTTCACACAGTATACCTATTGAAACCATTGAATGCGTATTCTAAAAACAGCTAAGGGTAACGGATTTCAGACATCATTGTCTCGTTTCCAGAGACATTTATTCTGCCGTTTCTAACACTTTATGAAGCCCTGTTCTACATCTTCATTGTCCTTGCATTTCTAAACTATTTCAATTCTATTCCTTCTCTTTTCTTTTTATTCAAAAATTATTATCAAATCATATTCTACCTAACCAGTACACCAATTGCTCCCTTTTGAAAATAGGTCTGAAACAACCACTTCCGGTCCATTCATTTACGTAAATACACGCTCACACAATTGTATATTGTCACACAATTGTTCGATTTTAACATGTAAACTTTGGGTCTCAATAATCCTACAGACAAGCTAGAGACATGCAAAAGCTTCGCATTTACATCAGAAGGATGGCTTCATTCATTACATTTAATCTATCTATGCGCAGAATCCGCTTGTCGTCGCTTGCGACTATATCTATATTTGTTATTGTTTTGTTTTCACAAACGCGGGAGTAGGAACAGTTGGCGTAATGTCTAGCAGGTCGTGTAGGCTTGCGATTCACGTGCATGACCTGAGGTCAGTTTTACTATGTGTGTAGATTTTGGGGAACATCTAAAAAGTTATTACGCTCGAGGTGAGTTGCTGTTAAGACGTCTAAGTAAGTGACGTTTCCATTTTGAAAAGATCCTCCCATTCACAAGCTAAATCCCACCACACAGTAAATCTGACCTTAGGAAGAAGACGAAGAAAAGAAGAAAATTATTTTATTATACTGTCACATGTTACATTTCAAAAAGGGACACACATGCGACATTGTTAAAAGTCACATCCGGCCTAATAAAGGCCTATGAGACACTGAATATACATTAAAATCATATATATTCTAGCTATACAATATTACTGATACACTATTTGAACATTCTCACACATAAATTACCTAAAGAAACGAACACAAAGACATTGCATAGATACGTACATATGCTTACTTGCACTTACAGTTATCCACTAGCACTAGAGCGCACATATCCAATTCATAACATACACTTATAAATACAGACGCATACACAACTACGGGCACTTACACACATACTTACATTCGTACTTACACTGATACACACACTAATGTACTTACGTAACATACATACGTGATACATACATGCATACATACATACCCAAACATGTACACTGGTGTGCACTTATGCAACCCTATGTACATACATGCATATACATTCGAAGACATGTACACACATGCACACGCACATCCATACCCACAGGCACGTACATGGCAAGTTTTCACGGCATGTTAGACATTAAGTGAATTGAATCTACACCAGCCTGTGCAGTATCAAACATTGACAATAATTCATCCCCACATCTGACGTCCACATTTTCAACTTTGCAGAAGGGAGCTGGACATGCACCGATTCTCCTCATTTCTCTTATATACGTCGCCTTTATTTGGTTCTTGAACATCGCGCAACTCCCTCGAGATGATAGGAACTGCTTTCTTGAACATCGCGCAACTCCCTCGAGATGATAGGAACTGCTTAGGTCTCGCTCAGCTCTGCCCTGCCCTGCTTACGCCTCGGAGGCTCCACGATTCTTGAAATCAATAGGTGTATCACCCAATGCCCTCGGAAAAGAGTGGGTACATCTAATACATAACTGCTGATAGAATGACAAATTCTGACTCAAATACGTGGACCGTTTGTATTCCTCGCAGACAACGAGGTATTTGAAACTACATTCCAACTGATGCTGAATATATAAGCAAATATTTGGTAAATGTAGTACTTCTTGTATAGACGTTATTGCTGAATGTTTGAATCATCTGATCTGATTTAGAAACAAGAAAAACCTTTAAAAAGTCATGGTTTGAGGCATATTGATGACTTGAACTATTGCGAAAAGGATGTATATGTCATACGTAAATATAGCAAAATGGGGACTGCATTGTGGCCATATTTTGGATAAAAGTTTCTATTACTAATCAACAACAAAACTTTTCAATCTGAATGTACTTCTATCATTTATTTTGTGCAGTTTAAAGGCCTACTTTGATAACAACTTCATAGCTTGCATTATATTTATCAATAAATACAAATCTATTATATATAAATATCATTTGAAAATAAATAGAGGTTATCATGAGAGTGTGTTTTGGGATGGTCAATATCCTACATTAGGAATAAACACAATGTATTTAGCTACTTCTTTATCATACAATGTCATTCTTCATTCATGTTGTGCAAAACAGCATGACAACATTAATTTCAAAGTTGAACTTTACTGTAAATAGGCGTATTGATATATGCAAATGAAGTGCGTGCTATTCTCACAGTAAAATGACACAAAATAACGCCTCCTAAATTATGCTTTCAATGATAGTAAATTTTATTTTTGGAATGATCTTAATTTTCAATGTTTTAATACGTTTTAAAATACGTTTTTCAAACGAAAAATAACTCGCGTCCTTTCGTGTAATCATGAGTGTAGGGGAGTCCATCTTGAAGGGGCGAGAGTTGCTTCACTTCCGCCCGGTTGCAAATGGCGACGCACACATCACACGGATAGCTAAACTGAATGTTCGTAGCGAATTCTAAAATCTCCTTTACAAAAGTCACATTATAGAACAGTGAAGATTGACGTTCGTTAACTGCATATGTAACTCAAACTGCCTTTGTTACCTGTGAGTATTTATAAAGTGTTTACTCTGTAGTTTTCGACTCGCGGTGAACATGTTTTGGCACTGCTTGATCATAATAATTGTTTCCGTAATATGCATTGCACTATGTTTGTTTTGTCATTTCTAATGTAGATATATATGAAATGAAGACTGAAGTATGTCTATTTACATGAAGCTATTACGCTATTAAAACTTTTACGGTTATTACAGGCGTTCGAAATGTTAATGCTTGTGACGTCATTTTCAAAAGAAGTTCCGTCACTTGACCTCTGTAATTTGCATCTTTATCCGTATATGACCCCAACGGATACCGAAAATATCCGTTGCCTTTATCCTGCCGAGAACACCATCCATTGTATGATAAAAGTGTATATTCAACATCGCCTATTTACGTTAACATATATTGAATGATAATGATAATACTCTGCCAATTCAAAGTATTTCTACTTAATTGATCATATATATATATACTTTGGCTAGTCCAATTTATTTCGTACACTGTAGGTTCTAATTTATTAAAGTGATCATAGATATAGTCTCCAAAAGAAAAGACCACAAATATACACTGTATTGCTTGCATGCATTCATCTGTCAAAATCCTTAGATGTCAAATGTTTGGAAGCTGTCTTCATATAGAGGTGGGTCTTAGTAGCTTCCTAAGTCCAGTCGTGGTTATCATTGCTACTCCTTGAAATACTTACATGTACAATCTGGTACCCTCTCATCAATCTATGTTCTATGTTGCTTGTTGGATACTTGACTGACTACATACTGAAGAGGGATCTTAAATTGTAGATTTGGTGGCCCTGTGACCCAAACTGAGGGTCACAGAAGTCATGACCTAAACACCTTTATTTTTCTTGTTGACAATGTATTACTTGAGATTTCTTAGATCTTAAACCTTAGATAATAAATCACCGAGTGCCATGACTATTTTTTTTAACATTTATTGTGGTGTTTCCAACGTTAACAGGCGCTGCAGAGAGTGTGTTAATTCCACCTGACACCGACACATTCATTTCATGTGATGATCGCTAGCTGTGCAGAATGGCATGGTCCGTTCATTTCCGGATATGCTCAACTCAACAAGCAAAGAAATATCACGAGGTCTGGATTCATGGACATTGCTGTAGTTATTGATGGATAAGATGTGCCCTGTGTTTTGCATTATTTCTGTTCGGGCACAGCGTTGTCAGACAGATTTTGGACTGAGACCACAGTACACATGTCCATACATACTGTATTAGTACCATAACATCGACAATATGATAAAGTATTCAGTGCTTGCTCTGTTGGCAATCTACATGTGTAATTTACTGGTCTATGTTATGTTAGCCAAACTCTACTTTGGAAGGAACTAAGGCAGATAAGATTGAAATAAAAGAAACTGTTTTATACATTGAATAATGATAGCCCTTGGATAAATGTTTTATACTCGAACACCAAGATTGAACAAGAGTCATCAGACGATGAGATATCCAACCGGTTCCACAAAATTTGTAAAACACATCTTTGACAGATACTTGCGTATCTACTACCTTACTTCAGTTAGTGGGTATTACAGATGCTGAGTTTCAGGTATGTTGAGGGTTTTAGACTTCTGCTCCAGAAGCAGTCAATTCAACAACAACCAACATCCCTCTCATGTTTCTATGGAAACAGAAGAAAACAATATTTCAGAAAAAATCCGAATATAGCAAAAGGCATCACTTCAGTTAGTGGGTAATACACATGCAAAGTTTCAGGAAGATATGATGTTTTGGAGCTGTGTTATTTCGGAAACGAACCTGTCTCTGAACAAAGTCCAAATTCAACAAGTTTCTATGGAAACGAAAACAAATGAATTTTTCAGAAATCTGAAAATATCAAAAGGCACCACTTCAGTTAGTGGGTCATACACATGCAAGTTTCAGAAAGATATCATGAACGGTTTTCGAGTTCTGCTCCGGAAACGAAACGATTACGGACGGACAGACAGACGGACGATCAGACGGACGGGGTGATGACTATATCGCACGGTATTACATACCGGTGGGATACAAATATGATCTAAAGGGTGGTTACATCCCACTGGTATGTATTGCTGTGCGATATAATTGTCGTCCTGTCTGGCTGTCGATCCATCCATCCATTCGTCCATCCACCTGTCCGTCCATCCGTATCCATTCCGTTTCCTCAGCAGAACTCGAAAACAGTTCATTCTGTCTTTACAAAACTTTCCACCTGTATTGCCTACTAACTGAAGTGGTAACTTTTGATATTTTCAGATTTCAATAGAATTGATTTGGATTTGGATTTTGTTCAGGGATAACTCCAAAACCCTCCATCATATCTTCCTGGAGCTCTGCATGTTTATTGCCCACTCATTGAAGCGGTACTTTAACGATATACAATTATTATATTTCAAAGATATGGTTCACAAAATGTGTAGGATCGTTGGGATATGTCATCTTGTGATGACTCTTGTTTATACTGATCTAAGGGTAAATTCGTATCACTGTACCACAATGTAAGACAATTGTAGATGTGCCTCCAATAGTAATGGTCATGATGTCATATATAAAAGTAATCACACTCTATAATTAACTTACGTTGTGGAGGACATCCTACAGAGATACCAAGCACTGAAGCAATATGAATTAAGATAAATAAAATGTATTCTTCCGGGATGCCTCCTTATTTTAAAAATGCTCTCTTCATGAATATTATCCTACCGCACTAATATAATTTTATGCTTGATGTCTTACATTTTAGTAGCAAAATATGTTTTAAATGAACTCAAACAACGTTAGCTGTCAATGGGTTTTCATATGATGTAAAGGTAAATGATCAAATAAATTCTCAACTGCAAGTTTTCTTTGTGTATAAAGCATTGTTCAATAACAAGATGTATAAAGTATAAAGTTAAATAATAAATATTATTAATAATAGCAATACTATAATTTGAATCATTCTGTCGATTGTAATATCGTCTGATGTATCATAGCTGTACCCGTGTCTCCCGGGATGACACTGATACAAAGATGGTCCTTTAGATCATATTACTCGAGTGAAAGGCATACAAGGTTTTTATCTTTCCGTCATGTCAATAAAACTTAGCCTAAATTTGATGCTTGCCGAAGAGGAATAAGCGGACGACGTTTGAACAAAATAGAACCTAAACGTTGTGTAATGTGTAATGTAATGTAAAATTATAAGATTAAAAATGCTTTGAGACAAGTCTGTCTAAATCTCTGCACATCACGTGCGTCTTAAATTAATACCATTAACCATTATGCGACACCTATTCTTGGCGAGAAGCTGTTATTATGGCAGTGGGGTACATGCAATGTGTACACTGTGAAAACATGTCCGAACCGTCAGCCAATCAAAAACTATTATTTTACAGTAAGGAAAAATAATGCTTGTTCCCCCATTCCATTTCATGTTTCATTTTGCATTGTCCAAAAGTAAGCATCACAGATTACATGCGATTAACTGTAATAAATTGTGTTCCACCGTTCGTAATTACACGTATGCTCCTGTTCCGAACATCACTAAGTAATCAACAGTTCTTTAGAAATTAATACGCTATGAAAACGCTCTCTGCTTCCCATTCATCATTATATCACTGTAACAATTAAGTCGTGATCACACCTGAGAAGACAGCGAGACACTTCACTATTGATACCTCATTGTATCACGCCGGCATTCACCGTATTGTGGCAATTGGTACTTCCGGTTTTGCACAAAGGTCAAGTCTTCATGCTGCGATGTACATACCCATATAAGAAATCAGAATTCATTTGTTTTGGTTTTAATTTTGAATTAAAGAAAGCACTGCAGTCTTTTTCGAAATTTGGATTCGGATTTAATTGTGATTAAATTATGTCTGGTAACATATATGTTTAAACAGGAATATCCTCTCGAATTTCATTTCGACAAACATACCCCATATAACCCTCTCTTCAACAGCCCCCTGATTCTGAAGGTGTGAGTTCGAATCTTGAAATACAGCGGAAACGTCGTTCAATTGTTGCGTATCAATAAGCTATACCTTTCTTGCATGATAAAGTACTTTATTTCGATTGTTCTAGCCGCTAGACATCTTAGAATCATACTTAATAGATGAAACATTGTATTATAAATATCTGGCATAGGGTATGAATGTTGGTGAAACGATCCTGCCATTGTCACCTACATTTTGCTTTGAACGCTAGAACGGCGTTCTGACTAGAAATTGACCACAAAAACATCAACAGCTCATGCCATTCTTTATTTATTTATCTTTTGAGGACAAATCAAAGGATATTTAATAACTCGTAACAGTACTGACATATCATAATAGGGTAGAGAAAAGCAGACATATGATTTAGCATCGGCAAAGTATTATTGCTAATGACAATGATAAAATGTCTTGTAAAATGGCCTTCAAATCATGTTTACATCAACCAACAATGTTCCAGCCGTTGTCAACGTCATCTCCACATCTGACGTCCACGTTCTCAACTGTGCAGAAAGGTTGTGGACATGCACCTAGTTTGTTCATTCCTGCTAAAAACGTCTGCTTTATGTGGCTCTTGACAGTCGTACAGCTTCCATCGAAATAATAGGAACTGCTCAACCTGTACCGCTGACCAGCCTTTAGTCCTAGATATATAGATATAGAAGGTTTACTGCTTGTAGCATGCCATGGAGGTCTCTCATTCAAATATGTGAAACGTTGGTTTTCCTACTAGAAAATGTTTTTTTAAATGTCATTGACTCCATAGATATTTACGTAAATATCCGACATTGTGAATGACATTTTGTATTTGTGTTTATTATTTAAAAAAATGTCAAATTCCAAAATATTCATCATGCTGAACATCTTAGTCAGTGTTTGATACATGGACAACGTCTTGTCTGAACAATGACAGTATTGTCGAATATCTTTAACTGCTTTCCAGTTAGATTTAGAAACTAAGGAAACCAAAGGAAGCAAATATCACCTCTTGTATTACACCTGATTGATGTGAACGACAATCCGTCTGACAGTAGGGCAATTTTCATTTTACCATCTTTAATTATTGTGTCTACTTGTGTTTTAAATAAATAATGTCACTATCTGCTTATCCTTGAATATATAAAATTTTGTTTTTGTTTGATCGATTAAAACATATAGTCTCCAAAAGCAAATATAAGGAATACATTTCTTGCATTTATTCATAAATGTGTCAAAACTCTACGAATGTCTTGATCAAAATTGATCAAAAATCTCAACCTTACCCTCTTAAAGCTAAGATAGTAGGCTACTGTTTGTCTTTATTGTACTTGCACTGCTTTCTGGAGAGCTTCGATATTACCCTGGTAGCCCTGGTTTTCACTAATATCCTTCAAATACTTACGTGCACAATCTGGTACCCTTTCATCATTCCATTTTCCTGTTGCCTGACTGCAGAGATAAAAGGGAGAGCTGATGGCTACTGATTCAGGGATGTCATAACCGACTCGGCAACCAATCAAACATTGCGTTCCCATCGTCCACTTGTCACATGTCATGGATCCGAAATTCGGGACGGGAAGAACAGAACAGTTGTGAACTGAAACACAAAATAGAACGACAGATCGGTAAATGTGATGAATGAACACATGTGATAAAGGGAAGAAGAGCGTATTTTATTATTTGTCCGTGCCATATATTGCGATATTCAGACACGAGAGTTGTAAATATTGTGTTATAACAATCACAGACAAACTAGTAATTCTATCCTTCAATGAAGCAATGAAACTGAGGAAAATTCGACCCAAACATACGCTTTATGGTGGATTAAGTTAAAGCGTAATTTCTCTCAATGTAAAAACACAAAGTGACAGTTCATAACTTGGTAAGAAAACAATCAATCCATGAATTTCTTCACAATGATTAATACATGTATGACTTCGTTGCTATTCATTGATGTTGTGTTTTAGTATCTAACCCGATACTCTATATTCTTGCTTCTTATTCTCAAACACGTTATTCACAATATAACAGTTATTTTTGTTTTATTCAAATGTTTCTATTGCTCCCAAAAAAACAGAATCATACAACCGTACCACGTGTTCAAAGTATTGTCAATCGAATTTGGAAATAGGCATCCATGGTTGGTTACAAATTGTTTGTGGGCTCTGTGTATAGATAAAATTTTGATCAAAGTTATAAAGGTTATTATCATAATTAATAACCATTTCTACCTTGAACTTTCCTCTCAACAAAACCAAAAACTTTTCTTGTTTTTTTGGAACATGATGTCTAATGTCACATACATGAATATATCTTTTTGAAGTTAGTATTATATAATTCAGTACTCTATTTATGTCTATCGTCTAAAATGTATTTTGCAATTTTACTTTTGTAATGAAAATGTAAAATATAACTGACCCAAACTTGCAGATCATTTCCAATAAAACATGACCGATACTCTAATCTAACTCGTTAAAGAGCAAGGAAAATGTATCATCACTTTTGCGATATATTGCTCTTTGAAAATAGTACTTTAATGGATGGGATAGTGTATCAATTTGATGTATTAAAGCATGCATGTTGTAGACATTTGTATGACAAAAGTAGCAATTGCAAACATTTTTTGCTTAAGAAAAATACAAAATAAGAATAAAGAAGAAATAAACAAGGCTAATGTGACGTATCCCCTTCCCCCTTTAGTAATATGTAACAAACCTCGACACTCTGGTTTAACAGCTGATGTGACCATGCCCTGTCCGTAATTCCAGTAGCCTCTGTTGTCACTTCCTGGTTTCTTCTTGCAAGTAATGATATTGCTTCCAATATTTCGGAGTGCGAGGTAACATTGGACTTTGCAAACCTTTCCTTCCTCAAAAGTGTCACACAGTGAATCAAAGCTCATGTTGGGGTCGCCAAAATCTGGAGGGTCGCAGTGAACAGCTGCAATTGCAATGGTTCATGCTTTTTCAGTTAACAATAAAAATTGTTGCTAAGTCAGCAAAAGAGTAAGTTCTCATATATATGAATAAGAAAATGTTCAACATCATTATTTTTATCAATGACATTATCAGTGAAGATAAATGTTTACATAAAAAATTACCAATGGACCAATTAGACCTCGTGTCGTTGCGCTTCAACGCTCACACAACTTGGTGTGGGCGTGATCGCTTAAATTGTCAGCGCAGAGCTATATCGACTATTATAGCTTCCAGGTCTTGCCGACTCTATTGCATTGATCTACAATCTCAATACTTCAAGGCATAACATTAGAGTAGCATCCCCTGTAAGACTTTTTAGACTTTTGCAGACAGACATGCTATTTTAACTGCAGAATACAGGCGACCTACATGCTGAATAATTTCCCAAAAAGTACTAGTTTGTTACAAACACTATTCATCTATAGCTAACTTATTTGTTTAGAATAGAACTCCTTTCGTAAAAAGGAACATTTTCTGTTTCCTTCGAGTCATTCTAAGTATCTTTAATTTTCATGTTCCTTGCAGTCAATATGGCTGACGGACTGATATACATGCTGATTAATTTCCTCCAAATTTCTAGTTTATCATATGTGTATCAGAAAATTGTTCTTCTATCACTTAATTAAATTTTTAGAATATATCTCCTAACATAAACCGAGATTTGTCTCTTATAATGGTGTTGGACTAATGTTTATGTTGTGATTAACTGGATATACTAGAGCGCTGTGCGCGGTAATTAACGTATAACGGACACCAAGTCAACATGTGCGTCGGTCCATGACGAGGAGAGCTCTGTAGGAGAATCTTGGGAGCTGTCTCTCCCTCTGATTAGAGAGTCCCTTTCTTAAATACACGTACATTGTATCATGTCAATGAATGTAAATTTTAAACCTTGCATTACATGAACACTTCCTGGCATATATAAGCAGAACATGTAGACAGATGGTACGCATGTTTTCATCTCGATCAATGTATTTCTGTGAGATGCGACATTGCCTGGATATTCCTTGACATAAACTACCTTAGAAGTTGTAAGCAAACGGTACAAACGCCAACATTATACATGAATATTCGTGTGCATTCGAGCCCCAGAATTATAACCTAATCAAACACACTTACATTGTATCTTGACGATGAAGGTACAGCTTGGTGCCGCATTCCCTGCAGCATCCTTAGCCTCCAGTCTCACCAGTGTGCTTCCTTCTCTAAACACACCATGATCGAATTTGATGTTGGAATTAGCACTCGTTGGAACAATATGTTCACCCGAGTTGTCAGTTACTGTTATGGCTGGCCACTTTACTTCGGTCAAGGGAGAGTAGGGACTCTTCGTCTGGACAATAGTCTGAGTTGGACAATTATTGAAGGTAGGGGATTCAGTATCTGAAACAAATTGGATTCAATATAGAATAAAGGATAGAAAGGCATATAACATTTTCAGATTGATCAAATATCTAAATGGTATCAACTCGAAATATATTTGAAATCGCTTCCATTGCACACAGTGCGATTCAAAATGAAATACGGAGGCAAAGGAAATCATGCCTAATTATCAACAGCGTATAAACAAACTGCTACTGGGTTTTGGAAAATTTAAATTATATATTGAACTCATGAGGCTATTAATTTTGTAATGTGTATTTCTATTCAAACCCACACGGAGTGCTGAAACCATTGTTTCAAAGAGGCTTTGTACAAAATGTTGAAACTTTATTAAATCTGAAATTTCAGTGAATAAAAGAGGTGGCCAACATAATGTTCCTTAATAAACTTTAATTTGCCGATATCAAATTGCTTTAATTGACGTTGTTAACCCTACCTCAAAGATGACATCCTATTTTACTAATGTTTCAACAGAATTTATCAAACTTGGATTTTGAACAATGGTATTTAAGGGTGTTATATTCCTGCACTACCAACGATATTATGTAAAGAAAGACTTTCATTGAAACAAACATAACATGATTTCAGCATGTTGAGTTACAATTGAAGGGGTGCATTTAAGAAGGGCACATGTTCTATATATATATATAAATAAGATGAGTTGCTTCTCACGTGAAGTAAGGTTATATATAGAAAAGAGAAAACATCAGATGGTTTTGACTGGATCAATCTTCTTTAATACAATACGATGAGCTCATTTCGACCCTTATATCGGTCTTTTCAAGTATGAGTCAAGTGAAGGGGTGCATTCAAGAAGGGCACATGTTCTATATATATATATATATATATATATATATATATATATATATATATATATATATATATATATATATATATATATATATATATATATATTAGTCATTGACAGTGTTTTACGCGCACATTTTTTATTTTTGCATATGATTGTATTTTTTTGTGTTATTATTTGTGTTTTATAAACATATCATTTGCTCTATATATTCTAAAAGCGAAACAATTATTTCCCAATAAAACACAATAAATCCCCTGTATATGGATATAATTATTAAGCTGTGTTTAAATTCTTGAAACGTATTTTATTCATTCACGAAAACAAGTGAGTTATCCAAATTAGCCCTCTGCAGATAATGTCATCATTCGTTTCACAACATTGTACAACAAGAGACGGACAGGCAGTTAGGATATGGTCCATAGTACACAACCTTGAGGAAGCAGATCTTGGAGGATCGTTTACTATTAGGGTAGCTTCAATATGAAATCGTCAGAGTTCTTGGTGGTCATATGTCAGTGTAAAAAGCATATGCATATCCTCTGTTTCCCGGTGTTGTAAGAAATGAACCAGTCCTTTGCCCATTTGATTGAAATATATCCATTCATAATTTTTCTGTCAATTATTTTCCTTTGTTAGGGCTCTAAGGGTTTCATCAACGAGAGACGAGTTATACAATACAGTTCATCAGCTATCTCATTTAAATACACAATGAAAAGAAAAGGTCCTAAAACTGACCCCTGAGACGTTGCTCCCCATTCAACACTATTGGCTTATATAACTGTGTTTGATTAACAAGATAAAACATATCCTCTGCTACCATAATGTTTATGTTTTATTAAAATGTAGTGTTATTTTACCAAAATAATGTGTCATTTACAAAAATGACTGGACATGATAAATGCTACTTATGATTGACGAATAAATGTTTTCATTAATTATTGTATTTCTGAAGTTAATTACTGTGCGAATTACTTCACAGAAGTTTGATTTCATATCAATACTGAAATAACACAGGGACCAACATTTTACTCTTGAGAGAAATAGTGTCGTAATTCTTTAAACATGCAATGTCACATTTTGGTTCCAATTGTTTAAAGAAATGCGTTGTTGATAGATTCAGGACACAAGTTACTAATGTATCTCTTGAAACTGCGGATATTTATATCGTACCTGTTTAACTAGTGTAAAGCAAATCGCATGTTTAGCAACATCTATATGATATGTAGACTAACATGGTTGACACAGAACCTATTCAATTATAGGTTTGTCAGAAATTAACTTACCTTCACACTCCATCGCCAGATGTGTCCATATCTGTTGGTTTGTGCACATCGTTCTCTGACCTCTCACAGACTGGTAGCCATGTTTCTCGTCACACACCACCATGCAGATACTGCCCGCGTTCCATATGTCAGTGCAAGAGAACTTGGTGGCATGCCTTGGTAGAGATAGCTTCTGACAGGGTTTTACTGGCAACAATAACTTTTTTTTAATATCAACTATGATATTTTGATCAACTTGAATTAAACATATGTACATGTACTTTTAAAAAACACAACTGTTTTCTTTTATCTCACTTCCCATGAAAGTTCATTCTATCTACCCACACACATAACCTCTGTTCTAACCCGCGCGTTTTTCGTGCCTGCAATTGCGAATCCTGAATCAAATTACATGTCAACGTATGATTGACTTTCGGAGGATGACAGAAGAATCCGAAACATGGGGTAAACACCAAATGTGTTTTTGGATGGTAAATAAACGTTTTCGGAGAAGGAAGTATTTTTAAGGTTTCCCTTTAAACGTCTCTGGCGGCCATATTTATGGGCGTTGGATTTCGTGATGAACGCACTTTGACCCCCGAGGTGCAAAGTACACACCCACCAAATTACAGCTTTGGGGGTGTAGCGGTTCTGGAGGAGAAGTCGAAAATGTGAAAAGTAAACGGACGACGGACGACGGGCGGACGCGGGACAACGGCCCATGCCGTAAGCCCATCTGGCCTTTCAGGTTTGAGCTTAAAAGTAGATTTATCACCAATTCTAATGTGATGCATTGTATAATTTACTTACGTTGTGTTGTGGGAGGACATGCACAGGAGGCAGCTGACACGTTGTGGGATGAGAGGACACCAAGCACTGCAAAAATACAAATAAAGATTAACAAATGTATCCTATGAGCATATCGTCTAATTTTATAAATACTAATTTGTATGACTTATATTCATACATATTACATACGGAAGTTTATGTTTTTTCATTTGCTCATTTAAAGTATTATTGAGAAAACTGTTTTATATTAACACTGAAAGGCCACAGACCTGTATACATTTGTTGGCAGTAACACACTTTGTCTAAGTATAAAAGCTTTATGAATATAGATCGACACATTTTCTAAAAGAACTTAACTAGACGTCTTCTTCAGTGATATAAACTTATAAGTTTCATGGTGTTCATAATATTATTTCTTTATTTATACAGTTCCTAACGATAGATATGCTGGGCAAACACACACAAAATGATACTTATCTTCGACATAATTTGATGGCACATTTGACATATTTTATTTTATTTTTAAACATCTTTATATCACCCAGTTTCAATATATAAATCATGCGAAGAGCAGTGTAATCTTGCCAGTGAAGATTTATATTTTCTTATTGTCAAGATCGAAGGTAATGCATGGATGGATACTTTTAACATTTTGTAATAGTAACATTTTTCAGACAATGAGAGAATAGTTAACCAATTTTGAAGAAATATGTTTTAAGATTTTGTTAAATGAGAATAGGATTTTACAAATTGATCACGCCAAGCATTACCGAAGCTGATAGATGACAGGTGTTTTGTGTGTGTTACCCAGTTGGTTTTACTGTTGCTATCATACAGTATCATCATATCATACCATTTTCTTGGTATTCTATATGAAGGCTTTTTGATAACCTTAACCAGTATCTAATTATTCTTATATTAGACTCTATATACAATGGGTATCTCCCACATTGTCCGTAAACCATACAATAAGAAGGGGCCTTTTTTACACCCAGGAATTTCTTACATGGATAAAATCAAATTTAATGATTTAAAACCCCATACTTCCGAACTATTTAACAATAATGGATTAATTTTGGTTTCAATTATTTTGAAAAAAAGAGTTGTAAGACAAGTCGCCTAAGATATGTATATATTTTATTATACCTATCAATATTTTCTTCTCTTGAACAGATGCCTGTGATGCATTGTCTGACCATGAAAGATGGTTGTTAAAATGCACACCAAAGTGGTGGTTTTTAGTTTATTTCTATATTACACCAGTTCGTTTGTGGAGAGTTTACCTCCATTTGTGTTTTATTTTCGTAATGAAGAGGAACAAGTGTTGTGTGTCATTTCATTTATTAACAAGTAAAACTTTACTTTATTTTTCAAAACTAATTTTTTAATTTAGGACTATGATAATTCAAGAAAAACATTTTTATCATGTAACCATCAGTAAAATCCTGAAACAATCCAACAAGCTTAACTTTTAACACATGTCGCATGATCTTAAATGCACTTTATTATTACAATGATAAATTGTGTGTCTGATCTGACTATTAATAAAGATACATTATTTATCATTTGTGAACTTTGTACACTTGCTCACAAAACAGGTTTCCAAGACATTTCTATTATGAAGATAATGAATTGTGTTTACTACTTCTACTACTTATAGCAGCTATTTAAAAATAGTCGCCTTTAACATATTTGAAGAGGCTACAACGCTCTAGGATATTCAAGTTTTTTTAATGAATCTGATTTTTTTCAATTTCCAGGCGAAAAGGAGTAATTGTTAAGACAATAATTTATCATCCTTAATACTTCATTAACATGCTACAAAACGGTGCCTGTGTTGAAACCAGAACATAAGATAGGATAAATATTAAAACCATATTGCAGAGAGTGAAGTAACTGTTTATAAAGGTACAAATTGTGTAATAATGTACCCCATATACCCTACATTTCACCAGATAAAGGAATACAAGTCGTGTATGATCACAATAAAGAAGTTGTCGGTATTTCTCTTCTAAATGATATCTAAAGATATGCACCAGCAATTAAAGGTCGTGGATATTGTCCAGAAACAATCTGAATCAGATCAGTGGGAAGATCTCCCCCGTACTACATACACTTGTGAAGGTGTAATGTTTGGCAAACTTTTAAAAGAATATTGCAATGGTTCGAGGGTCAATGGCAGGCAAATCAGTAATGTTTTTAGCTCCATTGGCCTTCTTGATTCTAATCAAAACTTAAATTTCTCTGGTCAGTCGTTAGTTCTCGTTTGAAATGATAGCCACGCATAAATTACCCTTAATAACGGTTTTACTAAATTTTTGTATATTTGTATTCCAAATTATATGATTGGTAGCTTAAAGGGGCAGCAGCACGTTTTTTGCAAAATTTATTTTTTCAAATTTCCCATTTATAATGATAGTTTATGTCATTTAAATTAACTTTAGAAGGTAAAACATCTTATTCCAGAAAAACAATTATCTGTAGCGGTAAAAACTATGTTGCGTCTAAAGCAAAAAATGCATGGCGGCCATTTTAGTGTGAACACAATTTATTATTTTGTATTACAAAAACGATGCCCATGGCTTTACCGAAACATATACACTCATGTTAAACTTTATTTTCCGAAGAGAGAAGGATGTTTTACTATTGGTGAAATTATTTTCCAAATACATTTCATCAACTTATTTGAGCGAAAAAACGTGCTACTGCCCCTTTAAATCCTTGTGAAACCGCTTTCGCAGTTCATCAGAATACAAGGTGTTACGAAAATGTGCTACCTTTTAAGCTTGTGTCCCAAAGTATATGACGAGCTTAAAAAATGAATCAATAGTGTTTCGCTAAGTATACTTCCTGTCACATTTATCCCCAAATTATATCATGATTGATAGCTTATGTGTATGGTGAAACGCTTTTAAATTTAACCCGAATTAATGGTGTTACCCACATAATGGTTCCTGTTAATTTCATCCCCAAATTATATGACAAATGAGAATTTATTTGAACTGTGGTATTGTGAAACGCTTTCTGGTGTTTCGCAAATTGTGATTCCTGATCAATATGTCCTCAAAGTATATGACGAATGATAGCTTATTTGCGCACTGGAACGTTTTTAAAGTATACCCATTATGTATTTAGCAAAGGGACTTTTGACTTAAAGCCTTGTATTGCGCTACACATAACCAGCCAATACATTACTGTGAATGAATCAATATTGCCATGACAAAAGCGATAAGCAATTGTCAAAACTTGACAGGTACGAGGCAAAAGATGGTTATGCAAGCAGAGGTATTGTTGGAGCTATTCGGATACAAATACCCTAGAATCGCAGCATGCATACTTTTATGAATAAATAAATGTACTATATACGGCTTAAAATAATAATAATTATGTATACGTTGTTTAGCTACTAGAGAGAATGAAAGTCTAATATCTTCAAACAATAGAAATGGTTAATTGATGGAAAATGGCGAACAAACAACATGACCAAACAACATGACAAACGAATTGACAACAACATTATTATTCATAATGTAAAAGCGAAATGCAAACAAATGAATTGCAACATGCGAGAATTGTTTTCCATTCCCTATTCTAATCATTGAAAGCTGAACGTTTATGTTTGGAAAAGGCTTCCAACTGCTCACACTGCTCCGAGAGCTTATGCTCGGCCCATTATGTATGGAAAAATAGTAAAATAAACAATTTGGTGATTACGTTGTGAATTTACGCATTAATCTCTTGTACAGTTTGCATGTAGCTTTGGAATATTCAATTACTCCCCACAACATAATGCATTTGAAAGGCAGATGATGAAGGGTTAAAGACGTTAAGCAAAGAAACGAGCTGGTGAGAGGTGGTGAGAGGTGGTGAGAGGTGAAATAATAGTTTGAAAGGCATTCGAACTTTTGCTGTTCATTATTCTCAACAGTGAAACCTGTTGTGTGATTTTTGAACAGGATTACAAGTTTTGCGTTAATTTGGCCCCCAGTTGTTAATAGTGTATATATTTTAGGGGGAAGTGTATCACAGAGTGATGAGACTATTCCGAGGTTATTGTATCAGTCTTCTATTGGTGACGAAAGAATGATTAAAACAATTTATTAACAATTAATATTCGGTTCTCCCTTCATCATTATGTAATAGTTACAATAAAATCGTGGACATACCTGAGAAGACAGCGAACCACTGCACAATCATCAGCATGGTCAGCTCGTGGTCGTCTACAAATGCTGGTGCAGATGTGACGTCTGTTGTGCTTCTGAACCTGACTTTGTTTATACAAGTCTGGGTGAGTTTGCAGGTTGACAAAAGATTAGAGTATTTACAATCACTTTCCATGATAACAAAAGTAACAAGTAGTCGGGCAATCAAGTGCATGAGTTGAAATTAAACATTTAATGACAATAGTCTTGATTTAAAAGGTGGATCGTGACAGCCTCTGCTTTGATGTTTTTCTGTAATCGCATGTGGTTGATCTCAACTATGCTAGTGAAGCTGTTACGTCTGTTTGAGCTTTATCAGTCAACATGTGTTTTTATATCGTTTTGATTATATATCCGGTTAGAGCGAGTGTGAATAATTTACTCTCGCTGTCCAGCACAAAGTGAAACAAGTACTTCAGCAAACTTCAAGATAGAGAACTATAGTTTAGGAATATGATCGTTTTGAAAGTTTATCAAAAGCAATGTATGTATATTCTTGTTACCACATATGAATGGAGACATTCTTCATTTTAGATGTTTCATTGATCTCTAATTGACAATTTATCTTTATCAGACATAGATCTATGGCGCATATTAATGATTATTATCATGCCAACAATTGCTTTATGTATGTATGTATGTATGTATGTATGTATGTAAGTATGTATGTATGTATGTAGTATGTATTTTTTTGTAAATAGATAATCCTATGTGTTGAAAAACTGTATGAAACATTACGGCAGCACAATGATTTGTGAAGGAACATGGTGTGAGTCATTATTATACTGAAGCAACCTTCACTTAAAGTTCGCATAATCCTAGGGGGTCCTTTTGGTGAAATGCGTATGACAACAGTTCAGAAAATAAATAAAAACGTATCCTTCCGCTCAAATCGAACATATGTATTTGCAAATTTCGTTAAAGAAATATACCTCACACAAAAAGTCGAAACTGACTCAATTACGTCTAAAAGTGTCTTGCTAGTGTAATTAGTCTCTTCTGTTTGGATAGCATACGTTCCCGTTTTAGGTAATCAACATGCTGTATTTAACCCTGGAGAGACTTCAATAAACTACACTGTATTTTATTTTATAATTTGGAGTGAGATACTCATTTCTCTCAATGAAATAAACCCTCTGTAAAGCTACAGTGGCGTTATAGAGGATACTTTGTGTTTTCAGTGTGGTATCACTTATCTCTCACCGACTGACGGGGTAAAGTCGATATTTTCACGAGTGGCGCGTCAATTGACCGAGTTCTGGCAACCATTGTCATACCATTGTTGCTCTGTCACTTAGCAACGGCGATGACATCGCGTTGATTGTAACATGACATCATCCCTTCTGTTATATTTCACTGTGTTGAGGAAGTAATATCAAACTGCAGTGATGAGAACACATTTTCACAAACTGAGAGATAGAGGATGTCTGTCTTTTCTTGACTAATACCATGTTTATCTCATCGAATGAGGTAGAAAAGTTATATTTTCACGAGTGGCGCATATATAACTTTTCTATCTCACGAGATGAGATAAACATGGTATTTGTCATGAAATGACGGATATTCTATTTATTATATGATATTATCCATGTAATTACGTCCGAAAAAGGTCGCAAGGAACAGCCCGTCACCACAGTAACACTTTGACGTCATAAGCCAAATCGACGCGCGAGACCATTGTTTTATGACATCAAATTATATCAGTCACCGTTCGCAGTGAAAATATAAGTTATTTTCACTGTACTTTGATAGACAGTTTATTTCACTGATAAATCCAAGTATTTCACTGCTCGTCATATAATAAAACTCAGTCTCACATCGCTTAGCATATAATAAAACCTTTATCACCACTCTACTGAGTGATGATAAACTTTATCTCCACTCGCGTGACGTCATCGGGACAATGTTATGACGTCATATTGCCAACTTGCGAAGGCTGTACGTTTACCGTTGAAATCACTCCATGTCAAACATAAAATACAGAAATAATGATATAATAAATAGAATATCAGTTTTTCCTTGACAAATACCAGTTTGAGGTGAGGTCGAAAAGTAAATGCGCAACTCGTGAAATATATACTTTTCTTCCTCACTCGATGAAATCAACATGGTATTTGTCAAGAAAAGACAGATATCCTGTATGTATTGTTAACATCATGAATATAATCAGTCATGTATTGTCGCCGATTGTACCTGTCACAACATTTTCAACTTGATTGTTTAACTTATCTGCACTACAACCAGCTCAGTATTGTTATATATGATAAATACAACTCTTCCATAATTGATAACTCGATAAGTGTTGTAAATTACTTGTAATTTCTTGAATGAATTCACTTTCGTTTAATGAATGAATAAAGTAGTCCGGTCAGTGCCAAAGTTCATCGGTAGCCAATCAAATTACTTTAAGTTGTTATGTCATAACAAATTGTTATGAAACCCCTTTACGAAGTACCACATGGGTAATAATAACATTTTAATATCCATGTTCTATATACATACATATACTACTAGAAACAATTGCGATAGATAGATAACTCATTCTTATATGTACGTAGCTTAAATTGTTACATAGAAATAAGGTCGGTCATAGTTCGCTGTTAAACACAAACGTGTGGTTTTTGTTCATAAACTACGTTGGGCATCGATGTGGCTTTCTGTTACGTCCGCACTAGGCTATTTAATGTGGGTCGGTCTCTGTACTCGTTAGTTCATGCTGTAGCGGGTAGACTGCTATTGGAAGACGGTGATACTTGAAGGATGATTTGGATGGTTGTTTTCTGTTGTTTCTGGGGTGGAGTTACTGATCAATACCAAAGAGTTGTCTAGTTTTATTCTAATTTTTTTCCAAAAGCCATTAAGAACTTTAGTAGGTGTTCGAGAATGAATTCTATGGATATACAACTTCTTTATTGCAAGAGTGAAACGTTTCGGTGTAGATGCTAACATTGTTATCCGGTAGATGATAAGTTTTCTCTCATAACTCAACTCCTTTATTCTTTCTTTCTCAATATTTCTTTCTGTTGATTTTATTTAATCACTAAATCAATGGATTTTATATATCGTGTGTTTGTTTTTGGTACATCTCATGTGTATCTTTATCCAAACAGTGAATATGATGTCCTGTTGACACTTTTAGCTCACACTGTTTGATTTGCTTGTAAAACGAGAGTAAGAGTGAGTTTGGGTGCCGTGTATTTTACCATCTGAACATGTCTGCTTTGTATTCACGGATGTGTACCATCAGATAGCGTATCTTATCGTTAATTGATTGTAGATTGTGTAATAAACACAGCTGTTCTTGTACACTTAACTGGGCATTCCAGGTATATCTGGTCTCACTGCAGGTGGATTCTTGAGCCCTTTGACAAAATGTGATATTGGTTAGTATTCATAGTTACAGATATGAGAGTACCCGAAACATTAAATTAGCATAGAAAGCATAAGTGTAATCTTCAGTCGAGAATTTCATGGCCGCTGAATGTAAAGTATTATGGATTCATGACAATTAAACCACAGAGGGAGAAATAATTAACTTTATATGCATATACATTCACAGTTTATTTATATTTCAATAAATTATAGATATAACTTATAGATTAATTTTAATGAGTTATTTGCCGAGTTGTATATGCCAGTGACAAATGTTTGCCAAACTTTATTTGTTTCTTTTCTTTAATCTTAATTTCACCACCTTCATATTTATTAACCCGTTTTTAAGAATTAACCTATCTAAAGATGTAATAACTGTTGGTAGAATACATGTATATGCACCTTAATTAAGGTTATTATTGTAGAAGTAAATAGTTGTTTTCTTCAACAATTTCATTTTGAAACACTGAGCAATTATCTGGTGGACAAATTCAATCACTTTGATTTTACTTATAATTTATTTTTTCTGAATTTCATATGTTTGTCTTGACATATAAAGTACAGGGTTCGTTATCAGCAACATTCTGAAGTAATCGTGTGAGTATAGACTCTTTGTTTTGTCTTCATGTAGTTTCAATAGGACATTCACGTTTTCAAACGCCCAGACTTTGACTTCAAATCATACACTCTCTTAGTTATGGAAGAAAAAATATGTTAACACTAAAGTTTGATATACGGCTATCTTTTATACTGGTTGAGAGTGCAATACCTCTCAATTTTTTTAAAATATAATATTGTTCATTCACATTTTAAATCGTTTTAAACTCTTAATGTTCAAGCAAATAGGAAGGAATATTTTTAGCAACAACTTCAAGTCTCAAGAGTTACAGCACCTATTACTTTCAAATCTTCTGTGTAATAAATTATATAAATAACTGGCATAAAATACGATATGAATGCAATTGAAAGGATTCTGATTCTGTCACTGACCTTTTGCATTGGACATTCGGATAAACGATCACAAATTGATCACAAAAAATATCAAATAACATCATGTCATTCATTATTGTTTATTTTTCTTTTTTGGGACCATCAAAGGATACTTGATCTTTTACAGTACCGACATACCATAATAGGATAAAGAAAACAACCATAGATCATATAGTTTGGCATCAGCTAAGCACCGTGGGTTATGGCAATAATAAAGAATTGGCCATCGACGTCAATGCTGCTTACGTCAACCAACAAAGTCCCAGCCGTTGTCAACTTCTTCACCCACATCTGACGTCCAAATTTTCAACTTTGCAGAAGGGAGCTGGACATGCACCAATTCTCATCATTTCTCTTATATACGTCGCCTTTATTTGGTTCTTGAACATCGCACAACTTCCCTCGAGATGATAGGAACTGCTTAGGTCTCGCTCAGCTTTGCTCTGCCCTGAATATATCAATAGAGCATAACTGCTGATAGAATGACACATCATGACTCAAATACGTGAAATGTTGGTATTCCTACCAGACATTTTATCTATTTAAACCATTTAAACGAGGTATTTGAAACTACATTCCAACTGATGCTGAATATATAAGCAAATATTTGGTAAATGTCGTACTTCTTGTATAGACGTTATTGCTGAATGTTTGAATCATCTGATCTGATTTAGAAACAAAAAGAACCTTTCAAAAGTCATGGTTTGAGGCATATTGATGACTTGAACTATTGCGAATACATAAATATCGCTAATTCTATTACTAATCAAAATGTTTTTTGTTCAATCTGAATGTACTTCGATCATTTAATTTGTGCAGTTTAAAGGCCTACTGTGATAACAACTTCATAGCTTGCATTATATTTATCAATAAATACAAATCTATTATATAATCTACATTTGAAAATATTTGTATATTCAACATCGCTTTTTTACTTTAACATAATATTATATTGAAAAATAATGATAATGATAATGATAATACTCTGCCAATTCAAAGTATTTCTACTTGATTGATCATATATAGGTATTTAGGTTTGTTCATCTTTGGCTAGTCCAATTTATTTCGCACACTGTAGGTTCTATTTCAATTAAAGTGATCATATATATAGTCTCCAAAAGACCACAAATATACACTGCATTGCTTGCATACATCCATCTGTCAAAACCCTTAGATTTTTTTGGTCAAATGTTTGGAAACTGTCTTCATATAATTGTAATAATCGTTCGTGTATTGTACTTACACAGTCCTAGTGCTAAAGTAGCTTCAAAAGGTATCAATAGGTTATCAGAACTACTCCTTAAAATACTTACATTCACAATCTGGTACCCTCTCGTTGTTCCATATTCCTGTAGCTTGCTTGCAGAGATAAATTGGAGAGTTAAGTTCTGCTGATTTGGGAAAGTGATAACCCTTACGGCATCCAATCAAACATTGAGTTCCCTGTGTCCACTTGTCACAAGTCATGTATCCGAAATTCGGAGGGCGAAGAACGGGACAGTTATGAACTGGAACAGAGAATTTACAGATGTATCGATAAATGTCATGAATGAACACTTGTTAAAAAGTGGGTATTACATCAGTGTATGTTTATGACACGTGTGTCTGAATATAGGTATTCCATCTTGAAATATAACAATAATCCGACACGAGTGTTGTAAATATATTAATCACAATTATAAAATTAATTCTATTATTACTTAAGCATTGAAACTAAGGTAAATACGAGACGCAAACAAATCTTGACTACTGATCACCTCATTTAGAATGCAACCTCTTCGCAGAAACGCGACATAATGTTTACGATGTCTCATCACCATGGCGACATGTTTAAAAGAACACGCGTAGGTTGCCATGATGCCATGTTTATGTCGCCACGTCACCAAATGGAAAATATGAAACCTGATATGCATGTTATAAGAAATTTAAACCAATAAGATGATCGGTGTCGCTTCATTAATAGATAGCAGATTCAAATCTCCCATTCTATATATTCAATTGAACATCCATGGTAAGTGCTTTCTACCTCTTTGGTGATTGTGAATGTCATTTGTTCACTACCATTCTCAATTCGCCCCAGAGACAGTTAAACCATATTTATTAATAGATTACGTTTTTACAGAACTTAACACAAAAGGTTTTCCAATATGCATTGAGTATAATCATACATAAAAAAGCATATAAACCGACAGAGCACTCAATTTGATTGACGGAATGTTAACAATATTTGCTCTATAGAAACATTTACCAAACCTGGACACTCTGGTTTAACAGCTGATGAGTTTGTGCCCTGTCCATAATCCCAGTAGCCCCTGTTGTCACTTCCGGGTATCTTTCTGCATGTAATGTGATCACTTCCTATAAGTTGTATAGCGAGGTGACATTTGACTTCGCAACGCTTTCCCTCCATAAAACTATCGTCACATTGTGAATCGAATCTCATGTTTGGGTCACCAAAATCTGGAGGGTCGCAGAAAGCCTCTGCAATTGCGATGGTAAATGTTATTTCAGTTATAAATCAAAATGTTGTATAACATATGCCAACTCAGCAAAACTGTACATCCTCATGGGGAAAATGTACACATATATCTAGATACATTCTTTGTTCAATAACACACAGTATACAATGTAACACACAAACAAAATAAGCAGTTTGGCTTCCATTTAAAATTGTTGTTAAATTCGACATGAAATAATTTGAATATATAGTTTCCACCCAATCATAGTTTGAGACCACAACGCAAACAAACTCATAATGGTACCATAGTTATAGTAATGATCATTATTTTTATCATATAATTGAGGGTGTTATCGATGCAATAAAGCAATCTGATAAACTTGGTATCCAAATCTGATAAATATGCAAAACAGGTCAAAGGTCAAATACACGAACTACTTTCGCATAATCCCACTCTTTCCATGCGAATCCTAAAACTGTTTACGAATCAGTGAAAAGCGTAACCGGGAGTTACCAGCGTATTTCCGCTTGAATGAATGGATACTCGAAAACACGAAATCATCTGATATGGTACAGTGCATTTATAGTTTTAACAAAGTCAAGATAATTGTAGATTTGTTTTAAAAATCATTCCAAACTTCAGTGCGCTATTGACTAACAGCATCAGCAAGCAGCTGCAATGTCATGTGTACAAAAAGAATTTGATGTGTCACTGTCAGTCGGCGTGTGGCCTACCGACGCGCCTCGTCGATTGCACTAGCATTTTGGCAGTTTTTGAGGGCTGATCATACGGTATTAGATACATTAATAGGTACTTATTGTCATAAACCAAAGAAACAACCCCACCTCACAAATACCTACCGTTGAAGTGTGAAAGATACTGTTATGCAGCAATCCGAATCAACCCTGTAACGCAGCTTCCAAAACGTTGAAATTAGAGTTACTTCCCTTGTTCTACTAGCGTGACCAAGTGATTTATGAATGAGTGCTTTTTAATTATTAGAAAAATGCTTATGAAGTTGAACTAATTGAAAATATCTCCGAGAACAAGAAATCAAGGATCAATTGTTTATTTTGAAAGAATCGCGCACATCGTGTTTTTAATTATTTTGTTTAAGAACTATTTCTAGGCACTTCACAGCCGATATCGTGACCGTCACTTTGATGTACCGTCTATGAAATTAATCCGCTAAAACTGGGTCAATTCTATTACCAATTTTACACAACAAAACGCTTATTTTGATAATGACATAATATGATAAAGATATTATTAACCTCGTGTGTTTCCGTATCATTAATATCATATATTTGGAATAAAAAATAATGTATTATGCTCGCCAAAGGCTCGCATAATAAAAGTTTTATTCCAAAAATATGATATTAATGATACGGAAACACACTTGGTTAATAATCTCTATAGAAACTATTCCCAGATACAATGATAATGTCTTTGAAACCTTTGTTTTCAAATCTTCTGATATGTTATGTGTTCTATGCTAGTGAGTTCATACTAATGTTACTGTGATGGAGCATATGTCTTACTGGCGCACCTGTACTGTAACACATCGTCGGAGCCATGTCCGGTACGTTGAAATAAATCATTTTAAAGACCATTTGGTTGATGCAGTCGCCTGAATTATTGTATATGTATATTGTATATATTTATTAAATTTATTACAATTCTTATTTGGTAAATACAACTTATCACTTACCAGGATAAAAAAAAATGTTTATTACAAAAATAATATTGTTTTTAAATCAACTAATTTAATGAAAGTAAGTGTTGACGTTTTAAAATTGTCCTTAAGTTTCCTTTCCTGAATGATTAGTATATTCCTTGTGATGTCTATGATGTAGCGATTGTGTGAACTGATTCATTCTAAAATCCACTCAGTCTGTATATGCAATGTGATGTATAAGTGCTCAACATTTCTGAATAACAATGTGGTTATCACGACTCGTACGTTTTGTATGAAGAGTACACCCCATGCATCTCTGAAATGAGAAAATGAGCGCTCACAGTAACGGTGATGACGTCAATGTCCATAACATTTTGCATATGGAAATGAGCAATGTCATGAATGTTTCCAAATTAGCTGACAATTCATTTAAATGTATTAAATTTCAGACATTTATTTCATGACACAAGCATTTGATTGTGTCCTAAGGTAGATAGAGAACTCGAAGCAGTACCTTATCAGGCTTATCCGACAATGTACTGATACTCTTCCTCTATCTATTACGAGGAAGATAAGTAGTAAACAACGGCCAAAGTATCCACTGAATGTTGAGAGACACCACTGAAATCGCCCGTAAATAAATGACCGTAAATGTTTCAAATTCCTATCATCATTTTCAAACCTAGTCAGCACTAACTATTGTTTTTACTTTTTCCGTTTACAAATTCAGACACAAATAGTTTCCCACAAAGAAGATATTCCTCCAACTCTTTGTTTTAGCAGTGTTACTTTTGTGACATCGTCATTTCATTTTACAATTAAATTTTCAACAAAGTCAGTCTATAAATATATTTATTCATTAAAGGCGGCATTTCATATCAAACTCAATCTTACTTATGGAAATCAATTTTCCTTATCAAGGTTATTATTTTATATTTCATGTTCATCATACATTTAATTTTAAATATCAGTATGCAATTATTTAAAAATAAAATTCATTTCAAAATCCTATTTTATTATCCTCATTTCATTTCCAAGTTGAAAATTCATCAAAGTATTATATTCTTTGTCAAAGTTCAATAGTCATTACATCTTCGCATTATTTGATTATCAAACTGGATTTGTTCCTAACGAAACATTTATTTATTATATACCATTTCAAATTTGAAATTTCATCAAAATGTTTTGTTTTTTTATCACATTAATTGTTTTTAGTATGAGTCAACTTTCACAACAAAGAGGTGACGCTATTTTATCACTGCGTAAAAAGTGATGAACAGACAATAAATGTTTTAAGACTGTAGACCAATCAAAGTGGATAGAAGACATGCCACCCTCTTTAATTTGACGGGTTTATGTTGCTCTCGTCCTTAATGAGGTAACTTGACTGACGGGCAAAAGAAACACTCACTTGTTTTCGATTAATTCAATATTTTAAAGAAATGAGATGCATTTGATTATGACACGATACAATAACACCTGTCGGCAGTAGTTTGAATGACTTAATTGGTGACTGTTATATTTTTTAACTAAGATATCATTATTTAAAATAGACAGGGGTAAGAAATAAAATTTACACCAACATGACCCCTACCATGTTCGAAATTGTTGAAAATGTTTGCAGGACGAGGCACATTTATTGATATTCACACAGATTATGTGCTATATATGTCGATGAACAGTTGTGTTTTATCAAAATTAATTTGGAGGAATTTCAAAATTTAAATTTTAAATTTTAATATAAAAAAATTCAAACCGCGTAGAGGTATTCTCTGACTGATTTAATTTTTTGACTAATTTCACAAACTTGTCCATTTGATACATATGATAAATACAACTGAGCCATATACTTTTTTTGCCCGTCAGTGATATGGTTTGATAATTTTTTTTAAATCGTGTTACATTGAAAATAATAACTTTACGTTTATATTGAATAATCAACTATAAGATTTGAAAACAATGGTCTAAAAGGACCTTTTTTATATTTATTAACTTGTAAACCTTCACTGAACAATAATACAAGGAAATAATAGGTTTGCCATCAGTGATAATAATATGACATATAGTTATGAAACTGTTTAATTTACTTAGCTGTGGAGAGCTTCCGAAAGAGATGTCAAACACTGAAACAAAACGAATTATTATAAACACAATGCACCCTATCGACATATCTCCAAATATATTCCATAAATATTGTCTTCGTGAATTTTTTCCAAAACTACTAAATATGTCTATGCTTGATTTCTTACTGTAAGCAACAAACTTTGTTTTCAAATTAACTGAAACGCTATCAATGAGTTTGCATTTGTAGTAAAGAAAAACGATTGTTTCAAAAGAAAAGCATTGGCTCTGTAGCTCATCTGGCTTTAATTACCAGAGGGTTAATAAATCTACAATATATATATATATATATATATATATATATATATATATATATATATATATATATATATATATATATATATATATATATGGTTAATATGTTATCAACATTGTCAACATCAGCTTTGTAAGGATTTAGTTCTTGTAAAGAAATGGAAAATACTTTTTAGGTTGCAGTCCGTGTGACCCTTAGTTGGGCCACATGAACATTATATCTACTATTCACAATTCCCATTGATTAAGAACTACATACACTAGTCCTCTTCAGTGGTTCTTGAGTAGAAGACGAAAAAGCGAAAAGTTTACAAATGAACGGACGGATGGGCGGACAGACACCATGCCATGAGTATATCAGGTCTTTAAAGTCCTGTTGAGCTAAAAAAAAATCACATAATTTCAACGCATAACAATACTATCTGCAGGTGTGCCTTTCCTTCCTCTAAGCTCATTTACCTATATAGTTGAAAGTGCTGATTTTCAATAGCAAGTGCCTTAAAAGTGTTTGACGTGTTTCATGATCGCCTTGAAATCAACTGATACTCTAAAACTCCAACTGTTAATGGCTGTCACTCATAATATCATCTATCAAACGGGGCAATATTGATGAAGTTGACCAAACATGGACTGGCTTCCAAATTGGTTCTTCTAAAGAAGATATATCAAAAGTTGTAAAGAAAAACATCTGTTGGATCCGTATCTTTCAAAACTTCCTGTTTATCTCCACATTTGGCAAAACTGCGTCAAATTTTGAAACCATAGATTGCCCATTGAAACTGGCCAGTTTTGAAAATCTGATAAAAATAATTGCATCTGTGATTTATGTTATATTACTATCCGTGATGAATTCCATTTCCTTTTGACGTGCTATTTGTATCAGAGAAAAGATGTATACCTCTCTCGTTGACGATTTTATTGAATAAGGACTTGCATGTATCCTTTTGTCACCAAAAAGTAATCAACCAGCGTTAATATGTATGTTTGTACATGTATATATGTATATGTAAACACGTAAACATTGAAATGTATTTCTATTTAACTGTTGTTCTCTAGTGTTGTTCCTAGTGTATCTATTCTTAGGGCAAAGTGATCAGAATGTTCCGAGGAATATTGTCCTTTTATCTATGAGGAAATAAATGATTAAAATATCTCAGTAACAGTCTTTACTTTGTTGAACAGCTTACTGAAATGCATGGACAGTTTAATATCTTACAATGAAATACATACTGAGTTCGAATGGCGAACACCAAAAAGTCGGAGAGCGAAGCAAGTTTATCTTTCAAATTTAAGATTTGAATGATGATTAACCAATAAACCATCCTCTTATTACGACAATATAGAAGACAATGATTAATAGCGAATAACATTCTTAATTCTCGTTTCACAAACATCGCTGATATTACATTAACGAAACACATGTCTTGTCTTTTTTATTTAGGATACACATCTTTCTTCATCTAAACATCTCAAGCAACAACACAATAGTTATTATGAAAAGCATTATTATTCACGAACAAGATCCATAAAGTGAAATAAGAAATAATTAAAAAGTTAATACTGTCCGTTTACTCCCAATGACCATTATGATTTCGTTTTTTAATTACAACTGTCAAAAAGCAAAGACCATTGATTACATACGAATATTGGTAATGGATCGTGTTTCACTGTTCGTAATTATGTCCCTCGTCTTTGTAACTTAAATAGGATATTGAAATGCTTTGTTATTCCCTTTCATTATCACACATCAGAGTCGGGAACATACCTGAGAAGACAGCGAGACACTTGACAATCACCAGCATGGTCAGCTCCTGGTCGTCTGTAGATGCTGGAGCAGATGCTGCGTCTGTTTAAAAATGGAATTAACTTTGTTTATATGGGTTTGTCCAGGTTGACAAAACGGTAGACTATTTATGATTACTTTACATCATCAAGAGTGAAACAAGTACTCTTGATATTTTCTGATAACAATCTTGATTTAAGAGGTGGATCGTGACATCCTTCGCTTTTATGGGGTTTTCTTACTCTTATCGACTGTATTCAACAACTGCTGCATCTGTTGCATTTAAACAGTCAACCTACCTTTTTAAAACTGGAAATTTGGTTACCTTAGTTTCGTTTCCTTTAATGTCAATTGCATATATATTGTCTCCAGAGATTGTCCAAAGTTGAAAACTAGGGAAGAAATCAAACTTACGATCTAAAATATGTCAATGTAAAATCTATTTGATTTAATCGTTTAGATATATTATATACCATGTATTGACACTAGCTCAGCTACATGTAAAAACTCCTACAAAAAGTCAGGGCAGAATTTTGCAATTACCTATTTTATAATGGAACAGCCCAGGATATGATTTAATGTAATTTGCCAAAACTTCTACAGCTGATTGAAGAAGGGGGTAGAGGATTACTGGAATATAAGTTTGTTTGATTTTTCGTTGCAACAAAGCTGTTCACCAGGCAGAAAACGCTAATGGAGTTCATTGAGTGCTGTCGGGTGTGTTTGACAATTAATATTGAATTCAGTGATGAAAGTATATTTTATTGAGCTTGTGATTTGTGAATTTATATCCATAGAGTACATGGAAAGGGGAATTGATAAACAGGGCTACCCTTATAAGAAATATCTCTCCCCATGACACTGACAGGATTTATACATTAAAACATGTAACATACATTATAACAAGAAACAATTGATATACCAATAAATGAATACGTAAATTAACATGGACATTCAAAAATGTAAAATACGAACTTTATGCTGTTGTATGCTAACAGATAAGACATTTTTTATCCCACCGGTATGTAATACCGTTGGATATAGTCATCACCCCGTCCGTCTGTCCGTCCGTAATCATTTCGTTTCCGGAGCAGAACTCGAAAACCGTTCATGATATCTTTCTGAAACTTTCCATGTGTATTACCCACCAACTGAAGTGGTGCCTTTTGATATTTTCAGATTTCTGAAAATTGTATTTTTGGTCGTTTCCATAGAAACATGTTGAAGTTGGACTTTGTTCAGAGACAGGTTCGTTTCCGGTGCACAGCTCCAAAACCGTTCATCATATCTTCCTGAAACTTTGCATGTGTATAACCCACTAACTGAAGTGGTGCCTTTTGATATTTTCAGATTTTTTCTTAAAGTTATTTTTTTCTGTTTCCATAGAAACATGAGAGGGATGTTGGTTGTTGTTGATTTTGAATGATTCTGGAGCAGAAGTCTAAAACCTTTAACATACCTGAAGCTCAGCTTCTGTAATACCCACTAACTGAAGCACGGTAGTAGATACACAAGTATCTGTCAAAGATGTGTTTTACAAATTTTGTGGAACCGGTGGGATATGTCATCTTCTGATGACTCTTGTTTTCAAATGTAACGTGCACGTGTAACATAAAATCTTGTACCTTTGAATGCCTTGAGAATAAAAAGCGCTATTAAGCGAATCCTGATTGAACAGTATGTATTATATCTGTATTCTTTATTTATGTGTTTACATTCATTTTGTTCACCACTGATGAACGTGTTTTCATTTTGAATTTGAAATAAATAGTATTTACAATTCTGGCAGTAGTTCTGCTTGGCAAACAATGATAAGGAAGATCCTGTTTGACTGCAAGTAGTTGTTAAACAAAGCTGAGAGGAACTGGTAGCATCTGCTTTCTCTTAATGATCACACACACACACACACACACACACACACACACACACACACACACACACTTGATGTAATTTGAGTCATTTAATTTAACATAGATACAAATAATTATATTAAGTATATACCAACTTATTTAAACCCATGTTTTAGTAAAACGGATAATGTATACTTATAACTAAAAGATCCTAGGTTATCTTTGCACTACTATCAAATTATTATTTAAAATCGTATGTATCCATCCACATCATTCGGTAGGAAAATTCCCAGATCCTGTTTATTGGGATCACAACGTAATATCGACCGCCGTGGTTGGTCACCTTTATCAGACACAGAGAAAAGAAGAATGGATATAATGGTCTCCGGTTTATCTTTGGAAATCCGGTCAAGGATGGAATTTGTCGAAACAATAAAAGTGTCGCGACATACATTTTTTTACAAACAAATTTCTTATTTAAATGCCTTACACCAGTTCTTTGAAAACTATTTCTAAAACATTATTTTTTTTAATTTTTGAAAATGTGGAAGAGGGTGTATGATTAGTCAAAGCCAGTTTTGCTTATAATGAATTTATGTAATATTAACATTTTGGTTTATTTTGGTTAATAATTTTGGTGAAGTTTTCAATGAAATGTTGATTTTTATAATATATATTGAGTTAAGTGAAATGTTGACTCTTGAAATATTTATTGACCTTGTGAAAGTTTAACTTAAATAAAATGTTTATTTTCGTGACATGTTGATTTTGAAAAAGATATTTTGAATTTAGTGAAATGTTGACTTTGAAAAAGATATTTTGAGTTTTGATCAAGTATTGACTTTGGTAAACTGTTGACTTTGAAAATATTGATTGACTTTTGTGAAACTTAAACTTAACTTAAATGAAATGTTGACTTTGATCACGTATTGACTTTAATGAAGTGTTGACTTTTGAAATATTTATTGACTTTCGTGAAAGTTTAATTTCAATAAAATGTTGACTTGAGTGACATGTGGATTTTAAAAATATATTTTTATTTGAGTGAATTGTTGACTTATAAAATATTCAAAATATAAATATTCATATTGGCGTCGTTGAAGTTTATATCTAAGTCTTTTTGAAGTTGAACACTAATGCCTAGCTAAAGTGCGTGTTTCAGCCAGTAAGTGTTAGGTCATATGATTACGCTACGCTTACAGCAGTCTCCAAGACAGGTTATTTATACATAACTGATTGCAGGTTACAGATATATAATGATCGAGCAATTGCAATTTAATCATGCAACTGCGGTTTAAGTGATATATCCGATGTGTATTCAGTATCAGAATACCCTACCACGTGTCCCTCTCGGTATTACATAACATGGGTATTCGGTCAACTAACCCACCACAGAAGTCTTAACTCATTAAGGCCGACAGGTACTTAATTACCGGTTCAACGCCTCTGACCCAGCACCTGGGTGTGACGAGAACGCCAATATAGTCAGACTTCGATAGAGTGACCACATGAGCAATTAGATGTTTCCGATCTGTGTGCATCACACTGCAAATTTATCTGCGATCAGATGACACCCTCCACCATGAGCTAATAGCGCTTGGTAAAGTGTTCAGAATATGTAGGTAACGTGTAAATGACGTTATTTTAAATGCACTTATTTAGTTAATATTTAGTGCACCCCTCAACCCTCTACGTTTATTCCCAGAGTCGACTTGAAATTGACTTTCATAAAATTTTGCAAGCAGCAAAAACAAGAGTTATCCGAATCAATTTGTCACATTTCGTCACCACCCCCTCCCCCTACCAAATTATTTTAGAGCGTTAACTGCGGCTTCAGAAAATTGATCCCTTTAGCATCTTTACACAGCTTAAACAACTTTCATTTGTCCCGCACAAATGTTATGGCTGCATTTTGTTTATATTTTGCAAATACTTATGCAATTGGCCTTACATATGTATGCCATTGAGTGAATGGAAACAAGTTATAAACTTTTTCAACATATTTTTTACATATAATTCCATATTAGTGTTCGGGAAAAAGTTGTTAATTAAGCAATGCAATGAGAGAGTGAACAAGTGACAAGGATTCACCTCATAAATGAGTCAATTAATTTGAATTGTCATGAATTTAGGCATCCTTACATTGTTGCTGCACATCGTTTGAAAGAAGTTTCAATTCTCTTACATGTCTGTAGGTTTATTGA
This sequence comes from Gibbula magus, assembly GCA_936450465.1. Taxonomy (NCBI): domain Eukaryota; kingdom Metazoa; phylum Mollusca; class Gastropoda; order Trochida; family Trochidae; genus Gibbula; species Gibbula magus. The sequence goes on along the minus strand of OW388297.1, from coordinate 74,706,054 downwards.
GATGCACATTTCCCATGTCAAAATTGCACAATTCTTTTGAAAAAAAAAATGGCAGCTAAACCACGTGACCTAGGAATTCGTCATAATTTACTTGTTTTGTCACAATGACATTGTCAATCGTTCAAAACAAGTTGCAAGTTTATTTTGAAAAGTGTGCCCATGTCTCTTAGTGAAAATGGAAAAATCACATATAAATGGAGACCTACATTATGTTTCTCAGGATTAAGATAAAAGGGTTATATGTTCATATTAAGGTGTACACAGAAAATGTTGTGTTTTAATCCCCACTTAGGTAGATGTTATCATCGTTTAGATTGCATACACAATCAATGCGTTATATTATTTTGAATATTCAGGAAAATACTAAAACAGGAGTATTGTTTTAACCTTAGATGACGTTTGCAATGTTTGAATCCTAACTATTAACTTTTTAATGAAAGGGTATAACACAAAAGTTTTTGTTCTTGAAATGATGCAGACGTAGGTGCAAATAAAGTTTCAATAACGGAATTAGTTAACCAGTTGTGATCCTTTAAAATTCGCTGAAAATGGCTATTTTAGAAAAATGACAATGTTGTATGACTTGTCATACGTAAACTATGACAGAAACATGCTCGAAATGTATTATTCTTGATAAATTACATATCTACTTCAAATTGAGCTATTAAACATAACGCTTTCTTCAGTGATTTACGATAGAAAATTCTCCAAAGAAAGTCCCCCTCGAAAATTCTCAAAATCACAAAATTTCAATGTTTTGTTTCTGTGTCCAAAAGTGTGCCAAAACCATCAACTTTTATACGATATTGATATGCAGTCAGTTACTTTGACATAAGTCAGTTTGTTACAGAGATATGCACCTTTGATACATGAATGCAAAAAGCGAACATTTAAAAAAGTCCATATTCAAGGGTAGATAATTTTAGTTCTAACATGAAATTCAAAGTTTTTGCTTGATACATTGTGAACCATTTATTCAGCTTTCAGGTGAGCTCTCATACATAGTTGTATGTGTTGCCGTGATTTAGAAGAAGATTTTTGGAGATGCTTACCCTCAAAACCGCGAAAGTTCACCAAATTTTAAGTTTTTAAAAAAATAAAATACATTTATTACTACGACCGAACATCAATATAGACCTAATCAAAGAGGACTGTCGTTGCGAATATTTTGGTGAACGTTTTGTGAAATTATTATATTTACTGTTTGAGCTATTTAGGTTTGTAGTTTGTCCTTTTGGGAAAATTGCCAGATTTCAATTACACACTGTGAAAAAAGTATTACGGATTAGAGCCCGTGATGGGGTAGCCAATATATATAATGCGTCAGCTACATTATGTGTAAATAGCAGCACACTCGTGTTTTTTTATTTTATTTATTTTTATATACATATATATATATATATATATACATATTCCATTTCAATTCTTGATGTATAGAAAATACATAAAACGCGAAAATATAAATGTCTTCAGTCTATTTTTGTCCAAGATAAATAATAATAAGTGCCAGTAAAGGAGGGCAGGGAAGTATCTAGAGAGGGGAGAGTGACAGTGATGGTAAGACATTTTATTGGCGCTTCAATAAGAACCCGCTATGGTAGGTAGATGTTTCCACTTCCTATTAAGGCATCTGTGCAGTTTTTTCCCTAGAAATGATTTTTTTTCTATTGTGCAGGTTTCTTTTAAGATTTTAAGAAATGCCTTAGAAAAAATAACATGTTGTTTAATACTTGAAATATAGATGTATCTTTTGGCAAGAAGTATTATCTGATTTTGCAGTGTGAGCAGAGTCCTAATACAATAGTGAATGTAAGTGTACTATCACATTGATGATGGGTATTTAGGAAATGTTCAACAGTAAGCCAAATGTGTTTGACCAATCAACATTCAAAGAACACATGTGATATATCTTCTGGGGTATTTTTACCAAAAAAATGCATATGTCATCATCAACTAGCTTCATCTTCATGAGTTCTTGTTTTGTATAGATTATACATAAATTTGTATTGACAATCTATAAGCTTGCACTCATTTCCTATACTATCTAAATACATTTTTCCAAGTTATACATGTATCATGTTGAAAAATAGCATTACAGTACTCTAGTAATTTTTGGGAAAATATAATGTTCAATTAACTTGTCATAAAATATTATTGAGCCTTTACTATAAGGGAATATGTATTGATGAACATGGTAAAAGGTTATATTGTTGAGGTCATTAGTTCTGCTTCTTAAATGTTGCCTCCAGATCTTTGGAATGTTATGTTGTTGTTATGTTGTATTTCTGTTTTAACATTTCAAAGCTCCAAAGGAGAAGATTGTCAAAGTTGCATGGGGTCGGGACATTTTCAAAAGTGCGAAACAAATAATATGGCGGCGACATCACGTGACCTACGAATTCGTCATGATTTACTTTTCTGTTTGCGGTGGCATTGCTCATCTTTATTTTTAAAAGTTGCACGTCTCTAGCTGCATTTTGAATTTTCTTTTCCCGTGTTAAAATCGAAGTTTTGATTCGAACTGGAATTTTAATGGCTTGGCCGATTGGGCCCATAGGCTTCGGCATTAAACTGCACAGTGAGGGCTATCATCCTGCAAAGTTTTGTTGGCATTCCTTCTTGCCAAAGTGTTGTCCACAAAATCAGTGGAAGAAGAATAAAACACGCCAATAACAATAAGGATTTCTTATCAATATCCTTAAAAATGATAAGTATGTGTAATAGTTACCTCCCTTTGCTCAGAAAAAATGAAACTTATGTGACATAAATGCTTGTAACTCCTTGGTAATTGATGTAGCTGTAAACAAATCCAACTTCACATTGTTTTATATACATCAAATACTATTTATTGAATTGGGGCTGAATATGTTTTATATTTTATTTAGAATGATAAAATAAAATGAAACGGTATGAGAAAATTGAGATTTTCTAAGAATTCATTCTTTGCAGAAATGCAACACCTACGCTAATGAAATCCAGTTGTATCAACAGAACATGTTCCCTTTAAGACAGTGTACATGTATCTGAATCTGCTAAGCTACTATAATTCCCTGATTCCATGAGCCCATATAACTGTCTTTCTGGCTATAAGTAACCAGCCAATGACAGACATTCCATTCGAGCAATAGCAGCAGGATGACAGGACCAGAGAGCAATCATCGACGTTCACATTATGACATTTCATTGGCTGAATAATAACATGCTATATTAGTTTTATCAACGAGGAACCAGTTTCAAAACGACAATTATTAGGCGTGGGGTATTGTAGTAGCTTAGCGGATACAACTACACTGATGAAGCATGATGCATCTTGTCTTGAGTTAGGATAGTGTTCGCAAAGGGTGGTTCCTGGCACCGATTCTGTTTTTACTCACATTAACTCATATTTCATTGCATTGGTATGTCACAATCTTAATTAACCGTATAACAAAGATAACACAAACAAACTGGTCTCTGCAAATACTTTAATGTGAAGAGAGCGGACAGTAGGAAGGAACGACTGGGGACGTGCAGTGAAGAGACAAGGTGTCAGTACTGAGACCAGGGAGGAAGTCGGTGTTAATATGTTGGTGTAGCAATCAGCTGATTCTTCCTACGCTGGTCTACATACATCTACGTCTGTCTCTTCGCTGTTTCATCAGCTGGTTTACTGTGCATGTTTTGAAGCAGCCTAAATGGTCCCTTTGGAAATGAGTTGCCAACGTGTGTCCCGAACATCCATATCAGTTGACAGCGTGTGTCCTAAACGTCTATATAAAGTACATAGATACTTCAGATGCATGTATGTTAAATTGTGACATCTACATCATTCAATCTCGACAAGAGAAAAAGCAACCTGGAAAATATAGCGGCATTTTCAGGTGTTTGGTCATGTTTTCTTTCTAGAAGAACGTGTTCACGTAATTTCCCTATCACTGGTTGTTGTCTGCCATGCAACAATACTGTAACAAATAAATGGACGGCGGAGATTCGTATGATTGCATGGCAGATTACACAGGACACACAGGCGACTCAGATAGTCTTCAGAAGCGTGCTTGTATTACAGAAATGCGTCGGTGAATTCTGTTTAAAATTCCCACAAGGCAGTGGAGCCGACTCCAACACCAAACTGGACAAAGTTGATAGTATAGGGCATGGCATCAGCAACTCTCAGGAGTGTATTCTCTCCAACTGTGTCTCCTGACCCAAACTTGATCACTTTATCTTGCCATGTCATCCAAAAGGTTTTGAAAGTATTACAGTCCAATACATTTTCATTTCTCTCGAACAGCACATTTTTGGCGGCATGAAGGGATGCCTTCTTCAAAGAAATTGATGGTTTACCATTCAGTGTTGCTCCCAAGTCCAGAATATAGTTAATACGATTTGTTTGGGCAAGAGAGAGACGGGCTGACTTGCAAGACTTCACTTTGAAGCGGAGAGTTTGACTTGGAGGTATTGTGTAGTCAGTAGGTTTGGGCACGTACCAGTCGCTGGGGTTGTCAGTCAGGAGATGTGCCGAGAAATCTGAAATTAAAAAATAAGTAATAACTTGCATTTCCACAAACTGGGTAAAGAAGGCATATTACCTATATGGGAAGACGGACACAGGGTAGTGTGGGATATACACACTTTTCTGGCCTTTGATTCTTTGCTTGCTCGAACTACTTCATTCATCTTTCTAACTTTTCCCGACTTGTAACTTGAAAGACTTCTGCAAGTTTTATTTGTTCCAGTAATTGAAATTACCATTCTCTCTGACATTTGCCGACGCATCAAATGTTGGAGCAATGACGTCATAGGCGCGCGAGGTTATGACGTCACAGTATCGATTGTAACGTCACAGGGTTTTCTGTTTGAGCAGACTTGCTTTTGAGCTTCGCAGATCTCCTGATATGTATTGTTATCGAAGGGCGGCATGAAGAACACAATAAGTATTAACAGCTTGAATCATCTACCTTTCCTGCAGGTGACCTGGTTATTCTGTAGAGTGTAGTCATCAGAACAGAAGCACAGTCTGGAGGTGGTATTGAGAGGCAGACAGCCCTGGTCACAGAGTATCGTCTGATGTAGGCACGGTTGGCTCACTGGGAAAGAATTAGGGTTTTAATTCGTGGAAATAGCACAAAAACAGATGCTTTGATACGATCTCATTTTACAAAATCGTGACATTGTATGTGTATGTATGTTTTCAAAATACATTAAAGCAATACTTAAGTATCGGACGCCGCTAATGGCTGCAATACTGCCGAAGCGGCGTTAAACAATAACTCACTCACTCACTTAAGTATCGGCTAAACTTCTTTTCAAAGCAATGTCAATTAAATAATAACTTTCCAAATTTGGAAATAAATTTGTGAAGAATACTTTACGAAGCCGTACCACTTTCTTCATCAACTGTGCTCATGACCTTCATCCTGACTACAGAGTGAGGAAGTTGATGGACAGACATCAGAGCTGAGTGATCCTTGTTCTCTCGCAAGACACTGTATGGACATGGTTAAAGACTAAATTATCATTAGACTGTAACGTTATCGACACCACTAGAGACTATAGTCACATCAGACTAACGATATCGACATGAGAGACTCAACATGACACTCTAACAGTATGTACATGGCTAGAGACTAAACTCACATCAGACTAACGTTATCGACATGGCTAGAGACTCAACATGGCACTGTAACAGTATGTACATGGCTAGAGACTAAACTCACATCAGACTAACGTTATCGACATGGCTAGAGACTCAACATGGCACTGTAACAGTATGTACATGACTAGAGACTAAACATGACACTGTAACAGTATGTACATGGCTAGATACTTAACATGATACTGTAACAGTATGTACATGACTAGATACTAAACATGACACTGTAACGGTATGTGCATGACTAGAGACTAATCATGACACTGTAACAGTATGTAAATGACTAGATACTAAACATGATACTGTAACGGTATGTGCATGACTAGAGACTAAACATGACACTGTAACAGTATGTACATGGCTAGATACTAAACATGATACTGTAACAGTATGTACATGACTAGAGACTAAACATGATACTGTAACGGTATGTGCATGACTAGATACTAAACATGACACTTTAACAGTATGTACATGACTAGATACTAAACACGACACTGTAGCGGTATGTACATAGCATGGCCAGAGATTAAAATCACATCAGACTAACGTTATGAACAGTTGGATACGAAACCTCATGAGACTGTAACATTATGGACATCCTTAGATTAAATCTCATCAGACTGTAACAGTATGGACATCTCTAGATTAAACCTCATCAGACTGTAACAGTATGAATATCTCTAGATTAAACCTCATGAGACTGTAACAGTATGGACATCTCTAGATTAAACCTCATGAGACTGTAACAGTATGGACATCTCTAGATTAAACCTGATCAGACTGCGTTTAGCATTCACGTTGATGATCTTTGCAACTCCAAGTACCATAAAATAAATACTCAATTAAATTATTCAATTTTAACATTATTTCATTGAGTGGTTCATAACTTTCACAATGAGGTTGCCCATAACTTGCAGCATGTGTGTCACCTCGGTGTTGACTGTTTTGTGGTCATGAGATTAGAAATAGCTGTACGTGTCGTTGCCAGATCTACCAGGTCACCAGATCTACAATTAATAACCTCCATTAGCTCACTGTTTTAGCTTTCTAGTTCCGGATAAAAGGTTTTAGGTAGCCATGTAGCCTTTACTAGGGGGTCAAAGAGTCACAATCTCTAGGGGGTCAAAGAGTCACACTCTGCAATTGCTAATCCCCATTTGACCAGGTGCCTGTTCACACAAGTTCCACTCTCTAGGACCAGTGGTTCTTGAGATGATGTACGGACGTGACAAATGTACGGACGTCGGACGTATGGACCAATGGAATGACGGACAAAAGGCCGAACACCATGCTATGCCATTAGCCAATCTGATATTTCAGGTCTTATGAGCTAAAATACAATGAATCGAGATACATATATCACATAAAAAGGTATTTCCATTTGCTTACCTGCCAGTAGCATTGATAGTGAAGTAGTAATCCTCCGTCTGTCCGAACCTGGAGCTGAACTTGGTTGTGAGAGTCTGAGCATGGGACCCGTCCATGTGAGCTGATCGGAGTCGCTCGGAACTCTGCCACATCAACCTCTGGTCTGAAACATGTGCACCACTTGCTTATACTTGGATCGTAGGCCATTATTAACATTGATTGTTTCAGATTTAACTGATGTCATGACTTGTAAGGCTTACCCTCTTCATGTTCCTTGGTCTCTCTAGTCAATCAATCAAATATTCAACACAGCCTTGCACTTGGTATTGAAAGTCAAAGCAACGAGCAAAGCATCAATTTGTAGATTTAGAATATCATGCTTTTCAATTACAATCTTTAATGCACTATTCGGGTGCTATCGAATTGACAATATGTTGGTGGCATAACTGTTTGTATCTTTGTAGAACTCCACACAACTCTTGGAAATCATCTTATATATTTGAAATACCTTTCTGTGTAATTCAACTGTGTGATGCGATGTCAATGTTCTAGTGTACTAGTTTGTTGTCATACCTTTCTTGTCAATTTCAAGACTCCACACAGCTTTAGTATCCGTGTAGCGAGTGCTGACACCTTCTCCGTTGTATCCTGCGTACTTTATACTGTCAGTCTCCACCCAGTAGACTCCACTGTAACATAGGGAAGATGCTCATTGACAATATTGTCAATCTCATAACATGATGAATAACATAAATATGATTTACTGTTCTCTTTTTGTTTAACCCTAAGCCATGAGTAATTATTTATAGACATGCAAATTAAGTTTAAAAATCGGATTTTGTATTTCTACCAGTTACACGTCCTGTATAGTTACAAAATGATACGCTTCCTTTAATCAAACATATTTTTAGAAGTCACAATAGTACTTACAATTCCTGGTCAAGGACGAGATCCCGTGGATTTTGAAGATTGTTGAGGATGATGACCTTTGCAGCATGTTCGATATCATACACTCCTAGGACGCCCGCGTGAGTTGTGTACACCACCAGCTGAGCACTCAGATCAATGTCCAGACCCGTTACAAAAGTGCCTGTTGATAAACAGGAGATCACTCATCAATCTAAACACAGTTTTCTCTGAAGACTAGACTCAAAAGTCAATTGTACTTTAAGACAGTAACATACCTGAAGGAAACGCCATGAGACTAGCCTGCTTCTTGCCGTCCAGTCCGATCCTGCCGAGTGAAGTGGGAGACTGGGTAGAGAAGTAGACCATGCGGTCTCTGGGGTTGTAGACCATGTAGTCGATGTTACCCACTTTGTTAGTCAGATGCACGGTCTTGTATTGGAGGGTAGCCATGTCCAGCACGCCGAAATCAGGACTACTCAAACCAATTAGCAGCTTCATCTTGGAGACCTCTTCTGAATCTGAATACCATAGAGAATCCATCATCATCTTTATTTCCTCCTTTTGGAGATTATTGATACCGCATTAAGGACAGGGCACAGACATTTACAAAATATTAAAGTGTAAGGAAGTGTTAGAAGGTTTATGACGTAGAAGAAGAATTTTAGTACAAGGGGTATGCGTCTGCGGTTCTTTTCACTGGAATAGTAGTTATCGCAGCTGATGTCTCTTAATAACAAGTTCTCCCTGGTAAACAGCCATGACGTTCATGACAAACATTACATACAATTCAGTTGCAGTATCACAGTCTAAGTCTATCAGGCAAGGTATTTCCATCAGGAACAATCTCCCATATCACCTCAGAACACAACCAAATCTATCTGCTTTTAAATCATATCTAAGGCCTCTGAACATTATGTGATGAACTTACCATCTTAGACCACACTCGCCTTTGAACGGTCTACGGATATAGGCCCTATACAAGTATTTGTATGATATGATGATGATATTAATGATGAAGATCATGAAGTATTGTATGTGGGTCTCGTTGTCTGTGTTGTCGAGGCTTGATCACAGTTCTAGAGGAAATGAGTCTGTCACTGTTGTCCAGAAATTATCGTACAGATCAAAGAGGTGGCTGCATGACGTCATTACATGTGGAATATGATCATAATAGGTTGTGTTGCAAAGTTTGCATGCTGACTCATTTGCTGATTGTTGATCATCAACGGATTGACTCATTTGGGTTTCTGTCCAATTCCCATTAGGGCGCATTAAACAGGCCTAAACTTCCAGCAGACGTGATTCAAAGAGTCATCATTCTTGAGGCGGTTGTTCACTTGCATGTCTAAGTAGCGTGTAGAAACTGCTGTATACATTCATATGTGATGTGCCAATCCGTTTGAAAGATCCAGATTCGTCACCAAACACAATGACATGACATTTTGTTGGAATGAGTTCATGCCTCCACTTTCTGGCTTACTTTGACACAACATCCACCACGGACTGAAGAGCACTTTAGGATGAGGCTAGCATGATATCATCGGCTAAAGATGGATTGCCAAGGTAATGATCCATGACAATGACGCCATAGTTAGGAGTTCGTCGATGAATATGAGGTAAAGGATTGTGGATAGGATCCCCCTTGTCATACACCTTGTTCGATTGGGATTGATCTCGATGTGACGCCATTCACCGTGACTGAGCTTCTCAGATCTGTGTAGGCATTGAACGCAGTCTTCCATGTGAGTCCTGTTATTTAGAGGTGTTATAACTTTAAAAACAGTACTCTGTGCCAGCCTGTGTCGAAGGAAGGGATGATCCATAGGTTTAGCTACGAAGTTGATTGTTGTCGTAGATGGACTCCGTGAGATTGAATGCTTTAGTAGTCAAACCATTTCCAATTTGGTAGCCTTGTTGCTGCTGGTTCGAGACTGGAATGTTGTTTTTCTTGATCCAGATGCTAAACCTGTTGAGGAGAAGCTTCTCAAAGAGTTCGTAGATAGCTGGTAACAGCGTGATAGGCCTATAATTGGCTGTGTCATTCTTTGGTTCATTACCACTTTATGGATTGGAATGATGATTCATACTTAACGTGGGTGAGGGATGTCTTAGCATCAATAAGTAAACGAGGTTGCGTCAAGACAATGACCGCCATAGTGGAAATGAACTGAACATAAAGCTGTTCATCAAAGTTTGTATTTTCAAGGGGCGATTAGATTTTGATAGAAGTTAGCAAACTCGTTGGCTATCTCAGTTGGGTTCCAGATCTCTACGCTGTTCACATTTATTTTGTTTCCATTTCTCTTGTTGATAATTTTCCAAATGAATTTAAATTGTGTATACATAATTCAGTTAATGTTTTGATAGGATTTCTATTTTAATTCCTGAAATCATTTTTAGAACTATTATATCCAATACCTCGTGGACGACCTTCACTAACTCACAAGCGTCGTGCACGTCATTGGAGAGCGTTGATATGTTTTGAAAAGTTCATTCAACCAAAACGGTTAATTATAGGGATTTAACCGGGTAATTGGTAGGGTAGCATCGCTTGCAGAGACAACACTCTGATATTGTTGATATTGTCCATCTAAAGAGGTAGTACTGTTCATATCTGTATACTCTCGGGTTAAGAATTGCAGAAACTGTGTCTTCATATTTCACAAAAACATTTTGTTATGGTTTCGGCTGTTGGCTCAAAACGAAGAACCACAGACAAAGGTGAAGTGTTTTTCTGGTATTAAGTGTAGGATCAATAAAACATGACCCGCAGGCATTATTTAAAAGTATGTCCGGTTTGGTGTTCAGTACTATGAAGGCTTCTGGTTCGAGACGGCTTATCGGCAAAACAATTTGCAGATTGGCATTCGAATGAATAGTTATTTTTCAATAAAGTTAGACATCACACATACACAGTTTCAGTGTTTAAATATAGATATTTGAAGAGGGCATTATTAAGATAGATGCCCGGGGCAGAGGGACAATATTAAGATAATTGCCCGATGAAGCAATGTTATATCAGACTTGAGGGAAATTACGAGAAATTGTGTCCCCGAAGAAGAATAGAGTGACGTCACTGGAGGTTTATAATATGTGATCAGGCATAGACTGAGCAGGGACACAAGTATAGTCCAATCCGTTGGTGCTGAAGTTATCCAAGGCAATGATAGAGTTGTCTGCTAGGAACTTTTGAAGTAGAGCACTACTCCTAGGATCCTGCACTTGATCATGAAGAGACACATTAACGTCATCTAGAAAAAGTACAATGCCTTTTCTCTCATAGTAACTGAAGGGGTCGTGAATAATTTCAAATTCATATTTGAGGGCACCATATCCATATTGTTAGGTCGGCAGATAAACTCAAAACATGTAGATCAAAGGGAGATTTTTTCATTTGAGTTAAAGTTCTCCTCTTTACTTATGATAATAATCAAGTAATTAGTGTATGGGGTAAGTGAAGACTTCATCATAATCTGAAATTAACTAACATGGAAATTGTCATGAATTATTAACCGAAATAGACAAACAAGAATTTAATGAAATAATAAAGAAACAATAATCAAGCTTCAGAATGATGTTTGGGGAAGGTTCCAAATTTGCTAGTAACTCATCAATGAATAAATGTATACAATTTTATAAAATACAAATAAATAAAAGCATGTGCAAGAACAATTATGTTGGTGAAAATGACAATGTACCAATGCACTGTGCAAGATGGGGGCTTCCGAGATTATCCGTGACTTTGAATCCAGGGCATGCTTTACAGGAGAACTGTCCTGCTTGCTCCTGGTAGAAACCTTGTTTACACCATTTACACTCTCCTGCTTCGTACATCTTGCCTGGGGGACACTTTACTTGAAAAATAAAGAGCATCAGCGTTAACAGCGAACAATTGTCAACTTATAGTAATCTAGTCCTATAAATCTTAGTTAAGTTACATATATTAGTAGTTTGATTATTATATATATACACAATTCCTTTTAAAAATAGAGCAAATGGTCCTGTGGCTCATCAGGATGATGCAAGGCTTGCTAAAATCAGAGAACAACGCGGAACGTATCACCACTGGTGGGCACACATACAATTTAGATCTGCGCACTTTAGACCAACACACTAAGAATTTAGCAACTTTGGCAATTTAACTACAAGCAGAGTCCATACACAATCACACGGAGAACTACGTACTGCAGAACATGCCACCACTGACAGATCCAGTTGGACAAGTCATCGTCTGAGTGGCTGACAGGAACAGTGGCTGCTCGGTGGCTTTACCTTGAGCAGGAACACCGAAACTAGAGTAGCTTTGGTTTCTCACTTCCCAATTCACGTTGTCTAGAACCATCCACGTCTTAAGTATGTTTCCAAACTGACCAGATACTGTAAAAGAATATATTATTTCTGTTTTACTCGAGTTCTGCAAAGGTCCAAAAGACACATGCAGCATTGTAAAGAAGGGTTCATATGGAGACTAAATGAAACCAATGGACCAATGCGGATATGTTCAGGAATGTGTACTATTGCAGATAAAGTCATCCCAAATATAACAATGTTGTGTGTGTTTATTATCTTAACGGCATGCCTTTCTAATTTGACCTTTAAAGGAGTTTTATTCAGTGCATATTTGACGGCCTATTCTCAAAATGAATGGGGTCATCATTTCCGGGCGGAAATATACATTATACACTTAATTACTCATGGTGAGGTCATTATGTGAAATACAAGGACTCGAGACCTGACTCCCGAGGAGGTCTGACGTGACCGAGCATGACAAATCACGTGACGAGTCAATATCTCGGGTCAGTGACAGAAATTTCTGTCACAAAACTGACCTCATCACTGGAATCGGAGGTCAATGTACAAATATATGTTTCGATCACGTTGTGTGAAGTAGCCAATGACATTCTTACAAATTTAATAGAGGTATAATATTATGTTTATGAAGGTGGGTAGTATATACACTTGAAAATTGAAATTTGGAGAGAAGGGGACTACCTAAATGAATGGAAGATAAGCAAAATCATCCCTCTTCTAAAGCCAACAAAAGACAAATAACAAATAAAATGACAACATGTTTAGGTAAACTCATGGAAAGATTCATGCATCAACAGAAGATTAAACTGGAAAATACATAGAGACAATGTATTTCCTCACTAACAGTGCGGCTTGCATGCAATAACAGGAACAATTGATGCACTGATGAAGATCACTGAACACTGCCATTTAGGTCTACACAACAAAGAATACACAGTTGTTGTACTTATAGACCTGGAAGGAGCATTTGACAAGCAGCAACGATATGTTCCTCGGGACACATGCTCAAGATCATCAGAAGCTTCCAAGATGAGAAATACATTAAGGTTCAGGTTGGAAATTCAACTTCAGAAACATTTAGTATAATAATAGTACACCTCAAGGCGCCATTCCCAGTCTAGTTATCTTTAACCTCTTAATGTATGACCTTTCTCTTATTGTACTTATTCAGGTAACATATGCTAGTTCAATCCTCATCATTCACCATGATCTTGACTTCATTGTGAGCTCACTCAACTGATGTATGGAAGCCATTGACAAATGAGCGCAAGAGTCGCAGCTCAAAGTATCAAGGGAGAAGACTGAACACACAGTGATTACATGAAGGCGTAAACACCTACTTCCCCTCACAAATCTTGGCATCAAACTAGGAGGACAGGAAATACTGGGGAGCAGATTTTTTCTAGTAACTTGATCAAACCGGAAAGAATCCAAAATGCTGCCCTCGGGCTGATTTGTGGTGCCTTCAAGACAACGCAAGTATCACCACTAGAGATAGAAACGGACATCAACCCTCTGAAACTTTACGTTGAGTCAGCTGTCCTTAATGAACGCATTAAAGAGCATTTCCTACCAAACGAGCCACCAGGAGTCATCAAGTCTAACCCACCTCCAAATAGCTTTTTTCAAAGAGCAACGCTACTACTAAAGCAACGGAACATTGTCTTACCAAACACGAAAAAAGCCAACTTCCAGCAAACGGCTATGACCACACAGAATGACCAAACACCATGGATGTAGTCCCCTCCTTCCATAGAGATTAATCTGCCATATAATGCATCCAAAAGCGAAACTCCAGAGGGAATGCATCAATCATCACTTGAACTCATTCATGTAAAATACTTAGACTTCTCAAAGATTCACATAGATGGTTCTCATGACCTTGCTACTGATCACGCAGGAGCAGAACAATTTTTTCGCCACACTGGTGAAGAAACCATAATTCCACTTCCTCCCAGCTCCATCTTGGAGGCAGAGCTAGTCGCCATTGAACGCGTTCTTCAAGGGATAGCAACAACAGAGCAATTGGGTGACAGATATGTTATCTTAACAGACGCAAAGTCATCGCTTCAGACCCTTTCTGCAGCTGAATTAACAAACTGTTGTCTGCAAATTAAGGAAAGGTAATTCTCCAATGAATTCCTAGCCATGTCGGCACATCAGGAAATGAAAAAGCAGATGAGCTAGCCAAGATCGCGGCAAGTTGTGGACAGTTGTCAACAGAGCTGTAGCAATGAGCTCCTCATTACTGGGTTCAGTGAAATCATCCACCAAAAGCCTATTGGTTGACAAATGGAGCAATGGTTCAACAGGAAGAGAATACCATAAAATCCAAGACAAACCAAACAAGGTTCGGTATAAAAACATCAACCGTAAGGATCAAGTCCTCCTCAGTCGGATAAAAGTGAACCACTATCCACGCCAGAGCTTTCTACACAAGTTCAATCTAGCTACCATTGCTGCTTGCCTACTGTGTGATTCAGGGGAGGATACAATTGCAACCCTGACAGAACTGCTCACGAATCTGAACAATTCGTGGAGTAGCATCGTGGACCTAAGAGGATACGTGGCAGAGCTAACTAGCTGATGCATGAACGAACTCATATATAGTATATTTAATAGTGCAAGTATGTATGTACTTTGGGTAGTGACGTTGAAACAACAATGTGGGTTGCATGGTTACACTAAACGACATCTGATGGACTCTGGCCTAGATTCGGAGCATTTGATGCCACAAAAACTAACTAGTATGCTTTGAAGGAAGGATCAACATAAAAGACAAAGATACATATTTGGGTGTGTAATGGTTTAATAGGTCATGGAAATGGGACGTGTAGTTTCAGTTTCTGCACATGTATAAGGATTTTGCTCAATTATCTAATTATCTAAATTTGGTAATACTGGATGAATGAGTTGACTGAAATATATACTTTGTATTACATATGGTATGTTGGCACGTATTATAAAGCCAAATAAAATATTATGAAAAACACTGGATGTCACTGTAACAGAGATGTATGTGAACAATAACTGTTGTCATACAAACAAACTACTGAAGCTGATTTCCATACAGATCCAGTGACTATCATAAACATTTAATAGTCCCTATAACGTTTGATGAACAAACGAAAAGTAGTCTAATAAGAATATGTGCATGTTTTATACCTTACTTCTGTAAGTATCAGTACAGTAAAGTGTGGTCCAAGATTATATACCATAGTATTACGTCCTTAACATTGTCGCATGGGTACTCACCTTCAACAGCCTGGGACGGATGGTTGTATGGATATACTGTAAGTTTGTTTGACTTCAGACTCAGTTCCAGGGCTCTGTGTACAGGTGCATTCAGCTCATCACTCGTGTGTTCGAACACACCCCACGTATTGAAGAGGGGATCGAGGTATGGATTATCTGTCCAGAACATTTGTAAGTTTATGTCACTTTAGTTGTTGAGTTTGATATTTCGAAGTTCTTGACGCATGTTTATATTGACAACCATGAATATGATGTATCGACTTCTATACGTAGTCTGGATTTCTGGCAGATACATACAAAGAGGTCATGGAGAATTCTAGGATACCCACTTTTTTAACGACAATGATTGAATTGAATAATTTGACTATCAAATCTGCCACAAGGGTACCTTTCTTTTGAATATCAGCAACGTTGAGTGTCCCTGACTGTACTGCCTCGTTGACGATGAGCGTCCCGTAGTAAACTCCCTTGTACTTCTTACAGACGCTGTGTTGGTCACTACAGCCACCAGACCCGACCTGCAGCTGACAGGAGTGGTGGCGAGAACAGGAGAAGCTCTGACCTACAGCTCTTAGTCTCGTCTCCAGCAGGTGCGTGCTACTCAGTGATTGGTCGAACACGACTGTGTAGTTGATACCGACAGTCTGAGGTGTTACTGGGTCTGTAAGGTAGATACATAAATGGATGGAAGGAAGGAGAGACAGAAAGATAGTTGCAGAGGATATGCATGTATAGATACATCAAAATATTGATGATTTTACTCCCTTTTTATAATTAGTTATTGACCATAAAACTGTATCAATAAGTTGACATCTAAGTGTCATCACATGATGAAATGATTGTAAAAGGGATAGAGCATTGACTAGCGCGTTTGGCTTCTGATCAAAAGGCCTGGGGTTCGAATCCCGCCAGGGACTCGGCAACGTTATCTGCTGCAGAAAACAGTTCTACATGCAGTAAGGTTTTGGTGAAATACAACATTGACTTTCAGAGTAGTACATCTCATGGTTCGCTAGTTCCAGCCTGCAGGTTTCACCAAAATGCCTAGCCACCATGGCGTTGAGGGATTTATCCTTGCAATAATAAACTGAACGCCAAAAGACATGGTATACATGTACATCTTTGAATTTGAATATCATAACAAGTTACGTGCTCTGAAGAATGTACTTTGTTGTGTTGCAACACTCCATCAGTTTGGTGTTTTGTGCTAAAATAGCAGACCTGTAACTTTAATGGGTAAATAAGTTATCGCCAGTTCTTCATTGGTGGGGTCAATTGTCCTATTTTCGATCATGCACACAAACACAAAATCATAGAATGATCATAAGTTTAATGACAAATCGTATGTGATTAGTATCTGGTATGTCCGCCGTCTCACATAAAACGTCAGTCGTCTGATGAAATCAGGTGGTATCTACTTCAATTCGGCCATCAATGCAGCGATAAGTTGTTGGCGTGTGTGTTTGGTGTCGACATTGACGGATCCTTTGATCGATGTAATCCCAGAGGTGCTCGATGGGATTCATATCGGATGATCTGGCAGGCCAAGGCAAAACGTGGACGTGATTGACGTTGAGGTACTGCAGCGTCACTCTGGCTACATGAGGACGAGCATTGTCCTTTTGAAAAAGGGTGTTTGGATGGCGTTGTAAGAATGGGATGACCTCTGGCTGTATTACCCTGTCAATATATCTCTGCGCTGTCAGATTGTCGTCAATGACAATGAGTTCGGTGGTTGCGTTGCCGCGTATTCAACCCCAGACCATGATGCTGCCTCCACCGAAAGGGATAACTTCCTGTACGCAGCAGCGTGCCTCCCTCTCACCCCGGCGACGGTAGACCCTCCTTCTCCCGTCTGCTGCGTGCATCTGGAACCGACTTTCGTCGGAAATTAACACTCTCTGCAGGTTTTGGTTCTGCCAACGTCGAACATTTCTGGCCCAAACAACCCTGTTTTGTCGATGTTGTCGCGTCAACATCATTGCTCGTATCGGCCGGTATGACCTCAGTCCATGTTGTTGGAGCCTTCTTCTCACCATCTGGGGACTGATTCGGTGTCCAAGTGCATTAGAAGCTGTCGTTGTGGCGGCTTGAAAGCGGTTCCTTAGCTGAAGTTGAAGCAGGTACCGGTCTTCATTTGGGGTTGTCACTGGCGGCCTGCCGCTTCTAGCTCGAGTCGATCCAGTCTGTTGTAGACGTCCACGCAGCCTAAGAATGGTGTGACGATGACATCCGAATGTTGCAGCGACTTCTGATCAGTGGACCCAGTCTGCAGCATTCCAATCGCTTTTTCCCGCTCTTCAGTTTTTTATCTCGGCATTTTAATCGAAACTAATTAATACAGGGGCCTTTTATGCCCGTTACCAACTGATTTCACGTGCATTTCATGCGTGGTAAAAATTCTTATGATTGTGTTTAGAATAGAAAAAAAACAAATCTCATTATTTCGTCATGTTCAGACATAATAACGAATAAATATTTCCAAAAACATAACTCATTTTCTTTTTTATGAATGTGCATTCAATATCAAAGAAGACAAAGTCAGTTTGGTTAATTGTCCAACCATTTTTACAATTTTCCCTTCAATAATTGCATGATCGGAAAGAGGACAATTGACCCCACCCATGAAGAACAGGCGATAACTTATTTACCATTAAAATTACATGTCTGCCATTTTAGCACAAAACACTTAACTGAAGGAGTGTGACAACACAACAAAGCAAATTCCTCTGAACACGTAACTTTTGATGATATTCAAATTCAAAGAGGTGTAACATATCTTTTGGCGTTCAGTTTACTAGCAGCCGCGAGATAAGTTAAATACACTTGAATGCGACGTTAAACACGAACTAATCCTCACCTCACCACCTAAGACAAGTATGTACTGACCTGTACAAGAGACAGTCTGCTGGGTTGGATGCCAGACTCCCTTACTGCAAGTGTAGTGGAATGGTTTCTCTGGGAACACCTTCCCTTTCTGACACTCGACAGTACACGTGATGTTCTCTCCCTGTCGCGAACACTTCTTTATTATTCCTGATCCTAGGATGAGGTGTGACTCATCGCATGCTTTAAGAAAACAAATCAATTGGTAAATATGTTATCCTGAACAGAATGTTTTAACTTGTTGACACCTAACAGCATATGCATATTGTAGGCGGAATTAAATTCATTTATTTTACAGATGAATATATAACAATCACAAATCACCGTGTCCTATCTAAGAAGTACTGCGACGACTTATTCTAATGGTGCAGCAATGTTATCCAGAGGTTATTGTAACTCTTTAACGATGCATCCACCTCGTTGTCTGCAAAGAATACCCAAACAGCTTCAACTTATGTTTGCAAAGACGTAAACTGTGCGATTGCCTTTAATATACAAGCGTTTGCATAGAATAAATAGCAGCAAACTACAAAACCTGCTTCTACATTGTTCTTTTTATAACTTTTTTTTATTTTTAAGAAGGAATTTTACAGCATTTTTTACAAACTCAACATGTGACATTCCAGTATTCAGTACAGGCATTACACAAAATAAATTGGCTTCACATGAAGCTTCTACATAGTTCATATAAAAATGAGATAGAGCTCATACCTGGACACTCATAAAGGCTACATTCCTGTGCCTGAGTCCCCTCTGACTTGGTACAGTCCTTGCCGCCATGGTCCGGGGGAGGGTTAGTACAGAAGCGGTACCTGTGTCTCACCCCCTTCCCACAGCTCACAGAACATTCACTCCAGTCCATCCACCTGCTCCACCCGCCGTCAGCTAGAACATAGAAATAGGAACTTGGAAATTGTCAAAAGGCAACAGTAAAAAAAGTTAAATTACTTTTTGTTAATGAATTGTCCACCTGCTGTGTCTGTAATATTGTATGTTACTGATGCAACGTTTTGAGGTAATGCTATATTTGTAAACAACAAAATTATCCCTCTTCATTTACCGTAAACTACATTATCATTATGAGGAATGAAATAAAATGCGGTTCGGTAGAATTATTTAGCTTCTCAAACTGGAAACCTCATAGAAAACTTCAAAAGTTTATGGTTCAAAGTGACCCACCTATTTTGCGTTCACAGAGTTTCCCGGTGTAGCCAGTACGACAGTTGCATCCGAAGTCGACATCCCCTCCAAGTGTGCATGTGGCGTTGTTCTCACAAAGGTTGTCCTTACAGTAGTCTGGTGGTATCTCGCACTTGGAACCAGAGTAGCCTCCCTTGCATGCACACTCATATCCCTCCTTCCGGGGAATGCACACGTTTTGACCACAGGGTTTCTTTTCACAGACATCAGGCCCTATGAAAGCAATATTTAATGATGAATGTACATGAATAATAATGTTGTTCCTCATAACAGTGTTCAGAATGTATATACACGACCGTACATGAGTACGGTGATTAAGTTGTTGTAAGATGGACATTTGTGCAATGATTAAAACGTTTAAAGAAAATCGAGGTGAACTACATGTAACAGACCAGGAGGTTGACGATATTTATACCAAGACAATATGCGCGGTGGTCATGTTGAGCTGGTGGTGACAGATAGATACTTACTAAGGCAGGGTCTTGGGGAAATTTCTTTGATTTTGGTAATACGGGTATTTTATTAAGACTGGTGCTTGGACAGATTTCGTTGACCTTGCGATGATGGGTGAATATATTACTTAGATAGGTGCCTGGATTGATCTGGTTGAATTGGTGGTGAAATGTACTTACTGACTTTGAAGAGATCTCGTTGTTACGGATTCGGATGATACTTACTTAGACAAGTGCTTGGACAGATCTCGTTACCCCGGATTTGTATGATATTTTCTTACTAAAACAGGTGCTTTGACAGATCTAGTTGACCCGAAGACGGGTGATACTTTCTTATACAACTGTTTGGAGAGACCTCGTTGACCCGAAGATGGGCGATACTTACTTAGACAGGTGCGTGGAGTGACCCCGTTGACCCGAAGATTGGTGATACTTACTTAGACAGGTGCTTGGAGTGACCTCGTTGACCCGAAGATGGGCGATACTAACTTAGACAGGTGCTTGGAGTTACCTCGTTGACCCGAAGATGGGTGATACTTACTTAGACAGGTGCTTGGAGTGACCTCGTTGACCCGAAGATGGGTGATACATTCTTAGACAGGCACTTGAAGAGACCTCGTTGACCCGAAGATGGGTGATACTTACTTAGACATGTGCTTGGAGTGACCTCGTTGACCCGAAGATGGGCGATACTTACTTAGAGAGGTGCTTGAACGGATCTCGTTGACCCGAAGATGGGCGATACTTACTTAGGCAGGTGCTTGGAGAGACCTTGTTGACCCGAAGATGGGCGATACTTACTTAGACAGGTGCTTGGAGTGACCTCGTTGACCCGAAGATGGGTGATACTTACTTAGGCAGGTGCTTGGAGTGATCTCGTTGACCCGAAGATGAGTGATACTTTCTTAGACAGGCACTTTGAGAGACCTCGTTGACCCGAAGATGGGTGATACTTACTTAGGCAGGTGCTTGGAGTGATCTCGTTGACCCGAAGATGGGCGATACTTACTTAGGCAGGTGCTTGGAGAGACCTCGTTGACCCGAAGATGGGCGATACTTACTTAGACGGGTGCTTGGAGTGACCTCGTTGACCCGATAATGGGTGACACTTACTTAAGCAGGTGCTTGGAGAGACCTCGTTGACCCGAAGATGGGTGATACTTACTTAGACATGTGCTTGGAGTGACCTCGTTGACCCGAAGATGGGCGATACTTACTTAGAGAGGTGCTTGGACGGATCTCGTTGACCCGAAGATGGGCGATACTTACTTAGGCAGGTGCTTGGAGTGACCTCGTTGACCCGAAGATGGGTGATACTTACTTATGCAGGTGCTTGGAGTGATCTCGTTGACCCGAAGATGAGTGATACTTTCTTAGACAGGCACTTTGAGAGACCTCGTTGACCCGAAGATGGGTGATACTTACTTAGGCAGGTGCTTGGAGTGATCTCGTTGACCCGAAGATGGGCGATACTTACTTAGGCAGGTGCTTGGAGAGACCTCGTTGACCCGAAGATGGGCGATACTTACTTAGACGGGTGCTTGGAGTGACCTCGTTGACCCGATAATGGGTGACACTTACTTAAGCAGGTGCTTGGAGAGACCTCGTTGACCCGAAGATGGGTGATACTTACTTAGACATGTGCTTGGAGTGACCTCGTTGACCCGAAGATGGGCGATACTTACTTAGAGAGGTGCTTGGACGGATCTCGTTGACCCGAAGATGGGCGATACTTACTTAGGCAGGTGCTTGGAGAGACCTTGTTGACCCGAAGATGGGCGATACTTACTTAGACAGGTGCTTGGAGTGACCTCGTTGACCCGAAGATGGGTGATACTTACTTATGCAGGTGCTTGGAGTGATCTCGTTGACCCGAAGATGAGTGATACTTTCTTAGACAGGCACTTTGAGAGACCTCGTTGACCCGAAGATGGGTGATACTTACTTAGGCAGGTGCTTGGAGTGATCTCGTTGACCCGAAGATGGGCGATACTTACTTAGGCAGGTGCTTGGAGAGACCTCGTTGACCCGAAGATGGGCGATACTTACTTAGACGGGTGCTTGGAGTGACCTCGTTGACCCGATAATGGGTGACACTTAAGCAGGTGCTTGGAGAGACCTCGTTGACCCGAAGATGGGTGATACTTACTTAGACATGTGCTTGGAGTGACCTCGTTGACCCGAAGATGGGCGATACTTACTTAGAGAGGTGCTTGGACGGATCTCGTTGACCCGAAGATGGGCGATACTTACTTAGGCAGGTGCTTGGAGAGACCTTGTTGACCCGAAGATGGGCGATACTTACTTAGACAGGTGCTTGGAGTGACCTCGTTGACCCGAAGATGGGTGATACTTACTTAGGCAGGTGCTTGGAGTGATCTCGTTGACCCGAAGATGAGTGATACTTTCTTAGACAGGCACTTTGAGAGACCTCGTTGACCCGAAGATGGGTGATACTTACTTAGGCAGGTGCTTGGAGTGATCTCGTTGACCCGAAGATGGGCGATACTTACTTAGGCAGGTGCTTGGAGAGACCTCGTTGACCCGAAGATGGGCGATACTTACTTAGACGGGTGCTTGGAGTGACCTCGTTGACCCGATAATGGGTGACACTTACTTAAGCAGGTGCTTGGAGTGATCTCGTTGACCCGAAGATGGGCGATACTTACTTAGGCAGGTGCTTGGAGAGACCTCGTTGACCCGAAGATGGGCGATACTTACTTAGACGGGTGCTTGGAGAGACCTCGTTGACCCGAAGATGGGTGATACTTACTTAGACAGGTGCTTGGAGTGACCTCGTTGACCCGAAGATGGGTGATACTTACTTAGACAGGTGCTTGGAGTGACCTCGTTGACCCGAAGATGGGTGATACTTACTTAGACAGGTGCTTGGAGTGACCTCGTTGACCCGAAGATGGGTGATACTTACTTAGACAGGTGCTTGGAGTGACCTCGTTGACCCGGAGATGGGTGATACTTACTTAGACAGGTGCTTGGAGTGACCTCGTTGACCCGGAGATGGGTGATACTTACTTAGACAGGTGCTTGGAGTGACCTCGTTGACCCGAAGATGGGTCAGCATGTCCATCTGCTCCAGAGTGAAGAGGGATCCGTTGAGGTAAGAAGCACATGTAGAAGATAGACTGGACATCACCTCGGGTTTAGCTTGAGTGAGGAAGTTCAAATCTCGGAGGTACAGGTCTGTGGTCAGAAACAATAAATTCCTGGTATTCGTCATTATATTATGTCTGTGTAACCAGATTGGAACAGGCGGCGATAAAAGATAATGGTGTCTAGAGAAGGTCATAATCATTATAAAAACGTTTCGTTGTTACGGATTGAGCTATTTAATCTATCTATGTAAGCAATGTATGTAACTGAAAAGCGATCGATGCAATTTCAAGACCAGCAAAGCGTACATGAATGGTCTCTGATGGCAACTCTCATGGCCGGTTGTGTTGCAGCTGGGCAGCTGTCTGCGTGAGGTAGTGCTTGACTCTTGACTGATTTGCCGTCTATGTAGATAGTAAGTTGCTTGTTTGCCCACACCACGCCCACATGGACCCACTTGGCACCAATCACTCCGCTGGCTAACACGTGGTTGTTCCTGCAACGACATAAAACTTTATTTGTATATTTGTAATTTAATAATGTAAAAAGCATACCATTAACCAACACTGAATTTAAAAAAGAAACATCTTGATCGATAACGGATAAGTTCACCATGATCAGATCACCACGGGCTTGGTGCCATTATTTAATCATTCGTTGTGTCATTATATATCCCTATGTCTTTCAGTGGAAAAACACATTTCAGCATCATAGTTTATTTTATATGTGCAGTTGCTTTACTAACTTGTCAATGTAGACGTCCACCGATTTTGATATTTCCACCTCCAGTCCAACGCCTGAGATCGGGCTGTACACTTCAAACTTGACTCCGCTACCTGTCGTGTCGGTCAGTTTGATCCAAACAGCAAAGGTGAAGTCACATACCTGGGCGATGGTCTTTCCTTCAATCGGTACAGTTAACGGTCCTTGCAGCAACATATCGTAGGCTGTGTGGAATATATAAGAGACGCTATCAACGAACACAATTGTATGTTATTAGGGAACAATTACAATTACATCAGTACCATAATTTCATTGGAGGTTTCATTTTATGAGATTTCACTGTCATGGCAATTACAGGCAAACATCAACTGAAATCAACGTTCAAACTCACGAATGCACTGGGCTTTTGAGGTAGACCCCTCATTGTCAGTGGTCATTCCAAGTGGACAGGAAACACACTGTGTACCGTTCTGACTGGACTGGTAGGATCCACGAGGACACTCAACACAGGGAACCACTCCGTTCTTGGAATAGTTACCAGGCTTACACATCTCTACAAAATTATTTTTAAAATTCAGTTCAGAAAAACAGTTATATGTCGTGATTCTTATCAATAACCAAACTGCCATACACTGTAGTTCACAACATTATGTGATTGCCCTATCATGTGTTGCAGCTGCGTGGTATATAACATGCATTCGCGTTTATATGTAGATAGAAACATTCGGTTTCAATAGTTCTTAGCAGGCCTGAGTATTGCACCAAATTTCGTATTGCGATATATTGCAATACATACAACCTGTATTGCAATAATCCTTTCAAATCTTTCGAAAAATAGACCATTAGTCAAAATGTTAAATTAATTTTGATGGCATGTATTTAGAAAACATTTGTAATACAGTTCAACACATATTCTTGCACCCCAAAATAATTTAGTTACAAGTTAAGCTGGTAACTATGCCTAAAAACAAGATATATGAATAAATTTCACTAAAAAATTGTTGGGGTGATATATTGCGATATTGGAAATCGTATTGCAATAATTGTATTGCACAATCTGTATTGCAATATTTTGTTATTGTGATAATATTGCTCAGCCTTAGTTCTTAGGTATAACGTATTAGTTCTCTTTTCCTACTATTGTCAAAACATAGGATGCACACATTATCCAAGAGTCAGTCATTTCAGATGGACACAACTCAACAGATCTGTTCCAACCCTGACTCAAGTCGCTAACCTTTGCATCCTGATTGGTCAATATTAGCAATGGTTGTAGTTGTCTCCCCTGCAGGACACCGATCACATGTGTTTTGACCTTGTTTGATCTGGAACTGCCCGAGTGAACAGGCCATGCAAATGTCTCTGGTCTGGTTGTGGAAGGATCCACTAGGACAGGGAACTGTCGACAGAATAATTATGTAATATTACACAGAATAATTGACATATAAACGATAATAATACGACTTCCCTCATTTATTTTCTCTGCGCACTGTAAACATATGTATAAAATAGATAGTATTACACCAAATGAAAAACCTTCAGGTTCATACCTGGCATAATCTACGGCAAACCATGAGTTATTTTACTCATCTACTGTTCGCAAAATAACACATACGACCATAAAGTCCAAATTGAAAGATAATGTATAACGTATCTCACTAAAGTGTCTTCTGATATGAAATATATTTACACGAGGTTTCAAGTCTTACTTTGAAGGATTGCTGATATCAGAATAAACGAGGGAATGTGTATATAATGCATATCGCTGATGACAGCACTGCTATTTGACTTGAAGTACAACGATTGCATTAAGTCAATGACGTAATTGCATTGTGTTGCAAACACATATGTTATATCATAGCATTGTGATGTCATATAGTACCTGCATACCGACCATTTTATCACATTATGCGTGAACAGTGTTGAGGGAATTTTAGTTAATGTTAACGTTGTTTTCATGACATGAAATATAACTAAAACTACATAGTCTGTCCCACCAAATATATATATCATAAATGCGCCCTTAATTTAGTCGATATAGACTCACCACATGCGTCCTTGTGGAAGTGTCCTATGGTTTGTCCAGGTTTACAAACAGGCAGAGGCAGTTGCCTGTGGAATCTGGTGGCCTTTATCAACCGTCCTGCTGTTGTAAATGTCATACGAGATATTTGGTCAGAGTAGTTACCAAGGTTTACTTTAGCACTGGCATATTTCTCTGAGAAATTGCCTCCCTTCGAACTCGGTGGCACGCTTATTGCGAACTTGATATATTGCCTGACGGTTTTGTGGGTTCCGGTGGCACGCCTTCGAAATCCCCAGCTATTGTCAACCTCATCTCCGCACCTGACGTCCACGTTGTCAACTTTGCAGAAGGGTTCTGGGCATGCACCCATTGTCGACATTTGTGCTAGAAACGTCTCCTTTATTTGGTCCTTGACCGTCACGCAACTTCCCTCGAAATAATAGAAGCTGCTCAACCGGTACCGCTCAGCTTCGTCCTGCCCTAGACGTTTGCATAAAATACTCAAATTCAAATATGTGAAATGTTGAATTTATGAGATAAATAGTTGCGATTGTAAACTTTCCGGGGTTCATTGTTATTCAACACCCGCAAATTTAGCTTAAAACGAAACTGTGTATCGATACTGTAACATCATCTTTAGTTAAACTACATTATAGAGCGTACCTATGTCTGAGTGGAATGGACTGGCTGGTCCATTTTTGTAAGAGGTGTGATCAGGTCAAAACAAATGTGAATACTCGGCGTAATATATAATTACCAAAAACAGTTAAGAACCATTGGATTTTTTTTTTTTTTTTTAAATGATTTTTCGAAGTTGGAATTTTGCAATTTTAGCCCCTTTCCTTAACTTTACAAGATGTTCTTAAGTCGTAATTCATGCACGAATTGGGAATTCAAGCCAATGAAGTTGATATCAATCCATTTTCAGATGATCCAAAAAATTTAGATTCCAGGGCAACGTACACATAACTCCGAAAACGTCATAATATTGTTTTCATGACACACATTTTTAAAAAATGAGGGAAATCCAATGGTCCTTAACCCTTTTTACTCAGTAAACATTGGTAACAATTTACAGGTAACCTCGAACAATGTCACTCTAATCACTAACAATATTCACCTATCCTTTTAAATGACCATAAACTGCTTATATATATATACGGTATTAGCATAAACAAACATCGTAAAATCCCAAAAACAAACATTTTAAACTTGTCCTAGACTATAAGGATACACCGAAGTCATGTTACAATTTCTATCAAACGATGTCTTGTTTAATCTAGGGAGAAAACAGTTCAGCCAAGTATTTGAATTCAAAATATGCTATGCTGTTATTTTAGATCGTTGATACATCGACAACGTCTCGTCTAAACAATAACAATATTCCTGAATATTTGAAACTGCTTTTCAGTTAGATTTAGAAATAGAGGAAATCATTGCATCCACATATCATTCTACCTCGTACTGGCATTGATCCACATATCACCTCCTGTATTCTACCTCGTACTGACATTGATCCACATATCACCTCCTGTATTCTACCTCGTACTGACATTGATCCACATATTACCTCTTGTATTCTACCTCGTACTGACATTGATCCACATATCACCTCTTGTATTCTACCTCGTACTGACATTGATCCACATATCACCTCCTGTATTCTACCTCGCACTGACATTGATCCACATATTACCTCTTGTATTCTACCTCGCACTGACATTGATCCACATATTACCTCCTGTATTCTACCTCGTACTGACATTGATCCACATATCACCTCCTGTATTCTACTTCGCACTGACATTGATCCACATATCACCTCCTGTATTCTACCTCGTACTGACATTGATCCACATATAACCTCCTGTATTCTACCTCGCACTGACATTGATCCACATATAACCTCCTGTATTCTACCTCGCACTGACATTGATCCACACATCACCTCTTGTAATCTACATCCTACTGGCATTGATCCACACATTACCTCCTGTATTCTACCTCGCACTGACATTGATCCACACATCACCTCTTGTAATCTACATCCTACTGGCATTGATCCACACATTACCTCCTGTATTCTACCTCGCACTGACATTGATCCACACATCACCTCTTGTAATCTACATCCTACTGACATTGATCCACATATCAACTCCTGTCTTCTACCTCGTACTGACATTGATCCACATATCACCTCCTGTATTCTACCTCGCACTGACAT
Source organism: Gibbula magus (assembly GCA_936450465.1). Lineage (NCBI taxonomy): Eukaryota > Metazoa > Mollusca > Gastropoda > Trochida > Trochidae > Gibbula > Gibbula magus. The sequence goes on along the minus strand of OW388297.1, from coordinate 74,677,951 downwards.
TGATCCACATATTACCTCTTGTATTCTACCTCGCACTGACATTGATTTTCACATCACCTCTTGTATTCTACCTCGCACTGACATTGATCCACATATCAACTCCTGTATTCTACCTCGCACTGACATTGATCCACATATCAACTCTTGTATTCTACCTCGCACTGACATTGATCCACATATCAACTCCTGTATTCTACCTCGCACTGACATTGATCCACACATCACCTCCTGTATTCTACCTCGCACTGACATTGATCCACATATCAACTCCTGTATTCTACCTCGTACTGACATTGATCCACACAACACCTCCTGTATTCTACCTCGCACTGACATTGATCCACATATCAACTCCTGTATTCTACCTCGCACTGACATTGATCCACACATCAACTCCTGTATTCTACCTCGTACTGACATTGATCCACACATCACCTCCTGTATTCTACCTCGCACTGACATTGATCCACATATCACCTCTTGTATTCTACCTCGTACTGACATTGATCCACACATCACCTCTTGTATTCTACCTCGCACTGACATTGATCCACACATCACCTCTTGTATTCTACCTCGCACTGACATTGATCCACATATCAACTCCTGTATTCTACCTCGCACTGACATTGATCCACACATCACCTCTTGTATTCTACCTCGCACTGACATTGATCCACATATCAACTCCTGTATTCTACCTCGCACTGACATTGATCCACACATCACCTCTTGTATTCTACCTCGCACTGACATTGATCCACATATCAACTCCTGTATTCTACCTCGCACTGACATTGATCCACATATCAACTCCTGTATTCTACCTCGTACTGACATTGATCCACACAACACCTCCTGTATTCTACCTCGCACTGACATTGATCCACATATCAACTCCTGTATTCTACCTCGTACTGACATTGATCCACATATCAACTCCTGTATTCTACCTCGCACTGACATTGATCCACATGTCAACTCCTGTATTCTACCTCGCACTGACATTGATCCACATATCACCTCCTGTATTCTACCTCGCACTGACATTGATCCACACATCACCTCCTGTATTCTACCTCGCACTGACATTGATCCACACATCACCTCCTGTATTCTAACTCGTACTGACATTGATCCACACATCACCTCCTGTATTCTACCTCGTACTGACATTGATCCACACATCACCTCTTGTATTCTACCTCATACTGACATTGTTCCACATATAACCTCATGTATTCTACCTCGCACTGACATTGATCCACATATCAACTCCTGTATTCTACCTCGTACTGACATTGATCCACACAACACCTCCTGTATTCTACCTCGCACTGACATTGATCCACATATAACCTCCTGTATTCTACCTCGCACTGACATTGATCCACATATCACCTCCTGTATTCTACCTCGCACTGACATTGATCCACATATTGCCTCTTGTATTCTACCTCGCACTGACATTGATCCACACATCACCTCTTGTAATCTACATCCTACTGACATTGATCCACATATCAACTCCTGTATTCTACCTCGCACTGACATTGATCTACATTTCACCTCTTGTATTCTACCTCGCACTGACATTGATCTACATTTCACCTCTTGTATTCTACCTCGTACTGACATTGATCCACATATCACCTCTTGTATTCTACCTCGCACTGACATTGATCCACACATCACCTCTTGTATTCTACCTCGTACTGTCATTGATCCTCGCATCACCTCCTGTATTCTACCTCGCACTGACATTGATCCACATATCAACTCCTGTATTCTACCTCGTACTGACATTGATCCACACATCACCTCCTGTATTCTACCTCGCACTGACATTGATCCACATATCACCTCTTGTATTCTACCTCGTACTGACATTGATCCACACATCACCTCTTGTATTCTACCTCGCACTGACATTGATCCACACATCACCTCTTGTATTCTACCTCGCACTGACATTGATCCACATATCAACTCCTATATTCTACCTCGCACTGACATTGATCCACACATCACCTCATGTATTCTACATCCTAATGACATTGATCCACATATCAACTCCTGTATTCTACCTCGTACTGACATTGATCCACACATCACCTCCTGTATTCTACCTCGCACTGACATTGATCCACACATCACCTCATGTATTCTACATCCTAATGACATTGATCCACATATCAACTCCTGTATTCTACCTCGCACTGACATTGATCCACACATCAACTCCTGTATTCTACCTCGTACTGACATTGATCCACACATCACCTCCTGTATTCTACCTCATACTGACATTGATCCACATATCACCTCTTGTATTCTACCTCGTACTGACATTGATCCACACATCACCTCTTGTATTCTACCTCGCACTGACATTGATCCACACATCACCTCTTGTATTCTACCTCGCACTGACATTGATCCACATATCAACTCCTGTATTCTACCTCGCACTGACATTGATCCACACATCACCTCTTGTATTCTACCTCGCACTGACATTGATCCACATATCAACTCCTGTATTCTACCTCGCACTGACATTGATCCACACATCACCTCATGTATTCTACATCCTAATGACATTGATCCACATATCAACTCCTGTATTCTACCTCGCACTGACATTGATCCACATATCAACTCCTGTATTCTACCTCGCACTGACATTGATCCACATATCAACTCCTGTATTCTACCTCGTACTGACATTGATCCACACATCACCTCATGTATTCTACATCCTAATGACATTGATCCACATATCAACTCATGTATTCTACCTCGCACTGACATTGATCCACATATTGCCTCTTGTATTCTACCTCGCACTGACATTGAACCACATATCAACTCTTGTATTCTACCTCGCACTGACATTGTTCCACATATAACCTCATGTATTCTACATCCTAATGACATTGATCCACATATCAACTCTTGTATTCTACCTCGCACTGACATTGATCCACATATCAACTCCTGTATTCTACCTCGCACTGACATTGATCCACATATCACCTCCTGTATTCTACCTCGCACTGACATTGATCCACATATCAACTCCTGTATTCTACCTCGTACTGACATTGATCCACACAACACCTCCTGTATTCTACCTCGCACTGACATTGATCCACATATCAACTCCTGTATTCTACCTCGTACTGACATTGATCCACATATCAACTCCTGTATTCTACCTCGCACTGACATTGATCCACATGTCAACTCCTGTATTCTACCTCGCACTGACATTGATCCACATATCACCTCCTGTATTCTACCTCGCACTGACATTGATCCACACATCACCTCCTGTATTCTACCTCGCACTGACATTGATCCACACATCACCTCTTGTATTCTACCTCGCACTGACATTGATCCACATATCAACTCCTGTATTCTACCTCGTACTGACATTGATCCACACAACACCTCCTGTATTCTACCTCGCACTGACATTGATCCACATATAACCTCCTGTATTCTACCTCGCACTGACATTGATCCACATATCACCTCCTGTATTCTACCTCGCACTGACATTGATCCACATATTGCCTCTTGTATTCTACCTCGCACTGACATTGATCCACACATCACCTCTTGTAATCTACATCCTACTGACATTGATCCACATATCAACTCCTGTATTCTACCTCGCACTGACATTGATCTACATTTCACCTCTTGTATTCTACCTCGCACTGACATTGATCTACATTTCACCTCTTGTATTCTACCTCGTACTGACATTGATCCACATATCACCTCTTGTATTCTACCTCGTACTGACATTGATCCACACATCACCTCCTGTATTCTACCTCGCACTGACATTGATCCACATATCACCTCTTGTATTCTACCTCGTACTGACATTGATCCACACATCACCTCTTGTATTCTACCTCGCACTGACATTGATCCACACATCACCTCTTGTATTCTACCTCGCACTGACATTGATCCACATATCAACTCCTGTATTCTACCTCGCACTGACATTGATCCACACATCACCTCATGTATTCTACATCCTAATGACATTGATCCACATATCAATTCCTGTATTCTACCTCGCACTGACATTGATCCACACATCACCTCATGTATTCTACATCCTACTGACATTGATCCACATATCACCTCCTGTATTCTACCTCGCACTGACATTGATCCACACATCACCTCCTGTATTCTACCTCGCACTGACATTGATCCACACATCACCTCCTGTATTCTACCTCGTACTGACATTGATCCACACATCACCTCTTGTATTCTACCTCGCACTGACATTGATCCACACATCACCTCTTGTATTCTACCTCGCACTGACATTGATCCACATATCAACTCCTGTATTCTACCTCGCACTGACATTGATCCACACATCACCTCTTGTATTCTACCACGCACTGACATTGATCCACATATCAACTCCTGTATTCTACCTCGCACTGACATTGATCCACACATCACCTCATGTATTCTACATCCTAATGACATTGATCCACATATCAACTCCTGTATTCTACCTCGCACTGACATTGATCCACATATCAACTCCTGTATTCTACCTCGCACTGACATTGATCCACATATCAACTCCTGTATTCTACCTCGTACTGACATTGATCCACACATCACCTCATGTATTCTACATCCTAATGACATTGATCCACATATCAACTCATGTATTCTACCTCGCACTGACATTGATCCACATATTGCCTCTTGTATTCTACCTCGCACTGACATTGATCCACATATCAACTCTTGTATTCTACCTCGCACTGACATTGTTCCACATATAACCTCATGTATTCTACATCCTAATGACATTGATCCACATATCAACTCCTGTATTCTACCTCGCACTGACATTGATTTTCACATCACCTTCTGTATTCTACCTCGTACTGACATTGATTTTCACATCACCTCCTGTATTCTACCTCGTACTGACATTGATTTTCACATCACCTCTTGTATTCTACCTCGCACTGACATTGATCCACATATCACCTCCTGTATTCTACCTCGCACTGACATTGATCCACATATCACCTCTTGTATTCTACCTCGCACTGACATTGTTCCACATATAACCTCATGTATTCTACATCCTAATGACATTGATCCACATATCAACTCCTGTATTCTACCTCGCACTGACATTGATTTTCACATCACCTCCTGTATTCTACCTCGTACTGACATTGATTTTCACATCACCTCCTGTATTCTACCTCGCACTGACATTGATTTTCACATCACCTCCTGTATTCTACCTCGTACTGACATTGATTTTCACATCACCTCCTGTATTCTACCTCGCACTGACATTGATTTTCACATCACCTCCTGTATTCTACCTCGCACTGACATTGATTTTCACATCACCTCCTGTATTCTACCTCGCACTGACATTGATTTTCACATCACCTCTTGTATTCTACCTCGTACTGACATTGTTCCACATATAACCTCATGTATTCTACATCCTAATGACATTGATCCACATATCAACTCCTGTATTCTACCTCGCACTGACATTGATTTTCACATCACCTCCTGTATTCTACCTCGTACTGACATTGATTTTCACATCACCTCCTGTATTCTACCTCGCACTGACATTGATTTTCACATCACCTCCTGTATTCTACCTCGCACTGACATTGATTTTCACATCACCTCCTGTATTCTACCTCGCACTGACATTGATTTTCACATCACCTCTTGTATTCTACCTCGTACTGACATTGTTCCACATATAACCTCATGTATTCTACATCCTAATGACATTGATCCACATATCAACTCCTGTATTCTACCTCGCACTGACATTGATCCACATATCAACTCCTGTATTCTACCTCGTACTGACATTGATCCACATATCAACTCCTGTATTCTACCTCATACTGACATTGATCCACATATCACCTCTTGTATTCTACCTCATACTGACATTGATCCACATATCAACTCCTGTATTCTACCTCGCACTGACATTGATCCACATATCAACTCCTGTATTCTACCTCATACTGACATTGATCCACATATCAACTCCTGTATTCTACCTCGTACTGACATTGATCCACACATCACCTCTTGTATTCTACCTCGCACTGACATTGATCCACATATCAACTCCTGTATTCTACCTCGCACTGACATTGATCCACATATCAACTCCTGTATTCTACCTCGCACTGACATTGATCCACATATCAACTCCTGTATTCTACCTCGCACTGACATTGATCCACATATCAACTCCTGTATTCTACCTCGTACTGACATTGATCCACACAACACCTCCTGTATTCTACCTCGCACTGACATTGATCCACATATCACCTCCTGTATTCTACCTCGCACTGACATTGATCCACACAACACCTCCTGTATTCTACCTCGCACTGACATTGATCCACATATCACCTCCTGTATTCTACCTCATACTGACATTGATCAACATATCAACTCCTGTATTCTACCTCGTACTGACATTGATCCACATATTACCTCTTGTATTCTACCTCGCACTGACATTGATCCACATATCACCTCCTGTATTCTACCTCATACTGACATTGATCCACATATCAACTCCTGTATTCTACCTCGTACTGACATTGATCCACATATAACCTCCTGTATTCTACCTCGCACTGACATTGATCCACATATAGTGATACCCAACACTTTCCCCGTTGGAGCCTTACTCGGAAAAGTATGGGTATATTTCTTACTTACCATATTTAATTCTGAATCAAACAACTGTTAACAACAAGAAAAATGCATCTTTGAAGTTCGTTGCAATCGTCTTGAAACTCAACCTTCTTGTATGAACGTAGTAATATAGATCTGACAATTTAATGTACCCTCGGCCATCAGGCCTGAAATACTTAAATAAAACGTCTACTTCTAATACTGTTTTTTTTAAATAATCAATACCACTATCTGATTGTCCTTGAATATAACGTACATGGTATCAGGGTTACAAATAATTGGTTATCATCGCTTACATTCACAATCCGGTACCCTTTCATCATTCCATTTTCCTGTTGCCTGACTGCAGAGATAAAAGGGAGAGCTGATGGCTACTGATTCAGGGATGTCATAACCGACTCGGCAACCAATCAAACACTGCGTTCCCATCGTCCACTTGTCACAAGTCATGGATCCGAAGTTAGGGATGGTCAGAAGACTACAGTTATGAACTGAAACGCAAAATTAACCGACAGGTCAATAAATGTCATGCATGTACACATATGGTAAATGGAGAAAGAGAATATCATATGAGTGTTGGAGCATATGACATTATGGCGTTTTGAATCATTATTTATGATGCGTAATAAATCTTTAACGTTTCCATACATAAAAGAACAGTTTTGTTTCAATATGTGATGGCCACCAGCATACTTATTATGAAATCCATGATATATAAACGACAGAGCAGTCAATGGTTCACAGAAGTATAACAATATTTACTATAAAGAAACATATTACAAACCGTGACACTCTGGTTTAACAGCTGTTGGGTCCTCGCCCTGTCCGTAATCCCAGTAACCTCTGTTGTCACTTCCGGGTTTCTTCTTGCATGTAATGATATCACTTCCTTTATTTCGGAGTGCGAGGTAACATTGGACTTGGCAAACCTTTCCTTCCTTAAAGGTGACACACTGTGAATCAAAGCTCATGTTGGGGTCGCCAAAATCTGGAGGGTCGCATACAACAGCTGCAAGTGCGATGGTAAATGTTATTTTAGTTATCAATTAAAATGCTAACAGAACTGAACGAGCTCGTCTAAATAAAGTACAAACATACCTTATAAATAACATACATCCCCTGTGCCATAATAACATCCGTGGAATTACACCTGTTTGCAAAACTTGCATTTGGCACTAAGTTTGAACATCTTCATCATTTTGACATCTCGATCACACTTTTAATCCAGTGCAGGGATTCCGTATACTGTACCATGTTACCGTAGTGATGGTTATTGAGCAAGTATACTGTACCATGTTACCGTAGTGATGGTTATTGAGCAAGTATACTGTACCATGTTACCGTAGTGATGGTTATTGAGTAAGTATACTGTACCATGTTACCGTAGTGATGGTTATTGAGCAAGTATACTGTACCATGTTACCGTAGTGATGGTTATTGAGCAAGTATACTGAGGTACATCTTTGATTAGTATTTAAAAAAGCTGGTTTGCTGAATGAGAACACGTTTCGTGGATAGTCAACATCTTTATTACTATATTCCGCTGGTACACAAGTGTTGAGGTAATCAAAACACACTTACATTGTACCTTTACGATGAAGGTACAGCTAGGTGCCGCATTCCCTGCAGCATCCTTGGCCTCCAGTCTGACCAGTGTGAAACCTTCATTGAACGCCCCACCATCGACTTTAGAGTTGGAACTTGTTGGAGCAATGTGTTCTCCTGAATTGTCAGTTATTGTTATGGCTGGCCACTTCACTTCGGTCAAGGTAGAGTCTGGACTCTTGGTCTGGACTATAGTCTGAGTTGGACAATTATTGAAGATAGGGGATTCAGTATCTGAAACAAAATGGATTCAATGAAGACTGAAGGTAGGAAGAAAAAATATACACTTGAAGAGATTGAGCTTCTACATGCCGAAAGTGTGATCACAAATAAACAACTTGGCAACTTTTAACAGAGCCATAAATAAAACACTGCCAAAACATTTTTTTAAATAAATAAATAAACAAAATCTATTAACAATGTATATTTTAATATCTTTGGATTTATCAGGGTATTTACTTTTAAAGTATATTGAATATGGAGGATGTAGAGGATATACAACCACTATCCATTTAATAACTTTTTAATGAACGACTTAACGATTTGGTATTAAACAATTAAACGTTACATAAACTAACATAAAATTGCGGTAGGACGTCATTTAAAACTGGCCACAAAGAGAATACATTTCATTAAAGGGGTAGAAAATACTTTTGTTTCTGCGCGCCCGCTAATGATATTGTTTATATGTAAGTGACCTTTGTTCTGTCCTGTTCATTGACAATGTCTTGCAAACACATTTGCAATGATTGTTTTGTTTCCGCAATGTACACCTCATATCATTATTTCTGCAAATATACAGTGAATACAGAAAAGTAAGTCTGTTATGACTTTATAATATGATAGACTCGGTAATCCTAACTGTCTTGCGCAGGTTCTAGGTTTTCAATATCGCGATTTGAAATAACAATCCGTTCTATTATTAGATAACCAAAGATAATGTTGTAAAACTGGCTATTTGTCAATCAAGAAATGATTAAAGTATATTTCAGAAATTTTACACCGTATAGTGATCGCGTCAAGATACTTTAGTAACACATAGGTCGATGTTTACAAAATTACAAATTAAACAGAATGACACATGAAATGAATTTCCCAATAAAGAGTTATCTGGTAACATGTCTTGTTTTAATGTATATCCAATTTCAAATTCAAACATAGATTTCATTTTACAGAAAAATCGTTTTGTTATAGGAAAGCTAAGAAAATAAGGTACACTTTTGTTAATGAGGCTGGAGCCGTCATAGAACTAACATTGGGATACATTAGAGTATGGGGTTGGTTTACATGGGCCTATAAACCAATACCAAGAGCCATGTTTCCACCTCAGAATGTACGAAGATGACCTGTTGTTTTGTCTCGGTATGCATTTTTTCAATTCTGCATGCATGTTACTTTTAGAGTTTTAAGAAATGCCTCAGAAGAAAGATGTTAAGAAGTGGCTAGAAAGATTAATATGATTGAGTATTTTATTGTGTGAGCACAATCCACACATGATAATGGACCATTGGAGCTTAGTAGTGTTCTACATTTTTCTAAATAAATTATTGTTATTAATTAACAGTCGCAGTATACGTGTAGTATATCTCCTGGGGTATTGCATTTAAAATACAATGATCAACAAATTCATATTCAAAAGCTCTTTTTATTTATATATTATTTCGGAATTAAACTTATATTAAAAATCTAAAGGCGTGATATCACCTGTACATTACCTATAATATCCAAATACATCATTCACAAGTATGCCCTGCTCTAGTACCTTTGAATTGGTGCTGTTCTTTATTACAGTGGAAACATATACGATGATCAAATTAATTCCATGTAGCAGAGGAAAGTTTAAAGAAGTAACTTAATCAAAGGGGTGGTCGGGCTAAAATTGTGTCCAAGTCATCATTTTCAAAGGTGTGTGTGTTTTTAAAAAAAATAGTCTCCGGTCAGATACAACCATTACGACTATCGCTTTCAAATACGCAATCGACATCATTTCAACCAGGCCAATATAGATGGGGAAATGTTATGTTTCGACACTTAAATAGTAAATAACTTCAGAGCACTGATAAAAGGCGCTATATGTAGCATTTAATACTACAAAAATATATAAATTGTTGAAATTATGAAAGTTAATTTTTGAACGAACTACTACACACTGCCTAGATTTTTTTCTTTAAGATTTCACAATAACTAATAATAGCAAAAATTTAACCCTGAGACAAATATTAATATCATGCTTTCAACAACCGTTGCCAAAGGGGATGCTAAATGTTGAAAAAATACGCTGGTGACGTGTTCATTTTAATGGTTAAATGAGATTCAGAACGTAATTGTCTATAACATAATACCAAATTTAGCACTTTCTTGAACTGTTGGTAGTTTTATATCTTACACATTTAACGAATGTAAAGCAAATGACATGTTACGCAAAAGCATGTATATGTTACGTCCCATTTTCAGAAAAGAGAGTACATTTTTATTTCAGGTATTTACAACTTCAAATTTACAAAACTTTCCCCATTATTTTGGTAAGTTAACATATAATCTATGTACATTATATTAAATGAATGAATTAACTTACCTTCACACTCCATCATCAAATTTGTCCATATCTGTTGGTTTGTACACATCGTTCTCTGACCTCTCATAGACTGGTAGCCATGTTTCTCGTCACACACCACCCAGCAGATACTGCCCGCGTTCCACGTGTCAGTGCAAGAGAACTTGATGGCATGCTTTGGTGGAGTTAGTTTGCTGCACTCCTTTACTGAAGTAATGATCAAACAGGCATTTGAAATTTCGACTGGGATTTTGACCAAACATGGATAAAACATTAGTATTCTCAGGAACTACAACTGTTTAATACCCCAAATCCCACGATACATGAAGTTCATTCTGTCTACCAACACCACATAACCTGGCATTTTCTTATTGGTTGAAATCAAATTAGATTGTTCCTGTAACCATCAACAACACTAGAGTTCCTTTACTTGTGCGATGCGCATAAAAACAAAAATGGCAAGAAACTATCGATGAAACAACGCATGATATTTAACCCACGAGTGGTGAAGATGGCGAAAACATAGTTACACCGTACCATGTCTCTATAAAATCAACTAAACTAAATAGTTTATCTGTTCATGTTTCTGAATGCCATGTCTTTTAAATGTTGGAGTCTTCTAAACCAGCATCGCGTTAAATCCAAAGATGTTATGCTAACAACGTCTTGTGTTAATATAAAATTTTATTATATGGCGAGCAGTGAAATACTGGGATTTATCAGTGAAATAAACTGTCTATCAAGCTACAGTGAAAATAACTTATATTTTCACTGCGAACGGTGACTGATATAATTTGACGTCATAAAACAATGGTCTCGCGCGGCGATTTGGCTTATGGCGTCACAGTGTTACTGTGGTGACGGACTGTTCCTTGCGGCCGCTTGGCGTGAAAACGAACCTTTTCGGACGTAATTACATGGATAACATCATATAATAAATAGAATATCCGTCAATTCTTGACAAATACCATGTTTATCTCATCTCGTGGGGTAGAAAAGTTATATATGTTCACTCGTGGCTGCGCCACTCGTGAAAATATAACCTTTCTACCTCACTCGATGAGATAAACATGGTATTAGTCAAGAAAAGACAGATATCCTCTATATATCTGAAATGTCAAACATTATGTTCAAACTTTACAATAGCGATTTCAGCATCCAGTATGTAACAGTATCATACCATTATGAGTGTATACGAGATATATCCTCATTACAGACATTCAAATCGATATGTTGTGTTCTATCAGGTATAGTTCTTTTTGCCACTTCGTTTATTCCTAATGAACTGTTTTGATGGTATAGAAATTAAAACGTATCTTGGTTGCATATGTTCAATAGTAGGAGAGTTGCATGAAACGAGAAATATGGGCCAATTGTAATACAGGTAACGTCAGATGAAATTACTTGAGTAAACCCTGGTTTGAAAGAACACAGACCATTATAATTCCGTCATGTGACTTGCAAGTAGACTCTACTGACGTTATTAAATGCTGCGATAAATGTGTTTTAAAATAATGTCTTCTATTCTTTGTCTGATACTATGAAATGTTCACGGATTATGAAAATAAGTAATTCAAAATATTGTTATATCCATCAATCAGATATATAATAACATTCTAATTGAACGTAATCATATTTGAATTAAGCTAATGTGCTAAAGGTTCATTTGGCGGTTGTTTTCTAAGTACTTAAAGTGATTACTCAGCATTCTCATGAGGAGTACATTTGTAGGTATCCTTACTTTTACACGATGGAGGCGCGGAGCTCCATGCCTCGTTCTTCTGACATTCTGCAGTGCTACTTCCGATCAGGCTGTACTTGTCATCACACGAAAACTGGCACACACTGCCAAAGATATTCCCACCGCATGATGCTCGTCCATTCGCTGGGGTCAGTGCAGTCTTACATTCGTGAACTGTAATCACCCATGTGAAGATTACGTGTAGTTGGTATCAGCAGCATATTAAAGGCTTAAGCAAAGTTTTTGAAAAATTTATTTTTTGAAAAATTTAGTTTTTGAAATTTCCCATTTATAATGAAAGTTTACTTTAGAGGGTAAACATCTTATTCCACACACCAATTATTCGTATTGGTAATAATGGTGTTGCGTATAAAGCAAAAATTGCATAGCGGCCATTTTCGAATTACAAAAAGGATTCCCATGGCTTTACTGAGCCATGTACACTCATATTTAACTTAATTTTCCGAAGAGAGAAGGATGTTTTACTATTGGTGAAATTATTTTTCAAATACATTTCATCGACTTATTTGAGCGAAAAAATGTGCAACTGCCTCTTTAAGATCTTAAATTGTCCCGCTGCATGTTAAGTTGCTCCTCTTCCAAAATGAGGATGTTACATACTACTGTATATGACCTGAATACATACAGATAAAATTCGATATTATTATGATTACATCATTATGATTAAGTTCAAACATGGGGAAATCGTGTCATACTTTCACTTACCCTTAACCATGAAGGAAAATGAACAGTAGGACCTTAAACCACCTGGATCCGTGACGTCATAGACAACTGTTTGCGAACCCCTGCCAAACGACGACCCGGGGCCGAATGGTGTCTTTTGTCGTATTTTCAATGATCTGTGGAGGAAGACACGGCATGTAGGGGGTCATATCGTTTCGTACATATCATGTCATTTCTATAGACCTTTAAACTATCGTAAGAGAAGGTTTAATGAATTGTGTTTACATCTTATTACGACCACGTCTGATGCACAGACTCGTCAATTTAGCTACATAAACATACTTTCAATAAAGTATCCATTGACTATTTCGAAACGAGAACTCCAACAAGTCATTACTCATACGAATGAGGTCTGATACGCAAGGACCCGGTTCATCAACACATCGAGCAGGCTTTCTGTTTGTTGAAAATGTCATCTATGAGGTCTCCCCTAAATCTGCTGATGTAGCTCTTCATTGTTTTAGTCAAATACTAAATTTCTGAACTACTTTAGTTGAACACATTCATTGTTGCTGAATTAGGTTGAATGGTGAGTGCCATGTTGATAGCGTGGCAGATCACATACTAATGATCTAGTTAGTGATCTAACCTATCCTTACGTTTAAAGTTAATGGTTAAGGTTAATGGACCTTCGAGCAACAGCATTTCACTCGGTTAAAGTTATCGTTCCGTTAAAGACCAGTTATTATTTAACGGGCTTTTGAGCAATCGGGTCTGGTCTATTGTAATTTGTTGGAAGGTCAAGCGATGGACCAGTCTCTTCACTACCCACGGTCTATAGTATATATATACTCCGAAACTTTACGTACATAGTATCACATTAAAGAACTTGTTGTCAAGAACATGTTCCTGTTCTTAACTAGCCACTATTTTTTATAGTGATATCTTAATTAGGAAAGACACAAGAAACACCGTTACAAACAAAGAAAACTGCCACTAGAGTATTGTCATTAGCAATCAAATGGTGTCACACAACATTGCGCCAAGGGTTCAGCATTGGAGCTTGCAATAAAAACAACAGAAGCAGATACCAAAAAGCGCAAATCCAAGACATACACGCAAGAAAATGGCCGCTGGCTCACAATATTCAGATGACTGTCGTTACATTTTAGAATGAGCGAAATGTATAACTGAAGACATCCCTTGCTCATGCTCATAAAACTGTGTTGCGAACAGTTTATACGTGAAACCTGACCAGAAAGTCTAGAAGCTTAAGCATTCGTCATGGAGACATGACATGGCAACCCGTTTACATTTGTATTTGTTTCGAGAGACTATTTTGAAATAAAGGTGTGAAATCTGATAAAAACAATCTGATTAATCTGATGACCAATACATTAATTCGTATTATATCATGTAATGGAGAACGCATTGACTTTCTCTCGTAGCTATGTAACTCAAACAGTGTGATCACATTTTAGTCCGCATTTCTGTATCATTACGAGTGAGAAACTATTGTTGACTAGAAGGTCAATCTTAGGAGAAATAATCGGACCATGGTTAGGCTACAGTGCAACGGTACAACAGTAAAACAGCGTGGTTGGACGACGTAAACGGTTGGGTATTCGTCTTTTTGCTGGAATACATAACATTCGTACACTGGAATGCACAATGATGACAACACTACCAGTACGTAATCGGTGTGATTTCGTAATGGCTATATCGTTAGCAGTTCAAGAACCAGACAAATTCGATCTATTCTTACCCGGCGTCCGACTCAGGGTCGTGCACTTTCGGCATGGTCCATGTGACAACAGCACGTGTACCTCCCTTATCCGCCCACACCTCACTGGGGACACTCGGGCACGTGATAGACGGCGGCTCGTTTTGGTCTGTAAAGGAATGCATTGAATATTTAGAGAATACTGAATCACATGTTATATACCGAATATAAGGGGCGGGGCAGTCTCCTCTGCGTACTCGTGTTGATTTGAATGTTCACCATTTCCGGTCATGCCGTTAAGCTGTTAGTGAATTATTATAATACGTTCTTTTGGTTACATCTGATCACAATTTCATGAGATAAAATATAAAGGCGACATAACATTAATGTATGATTTATTGGTATTTAGGGTGACAGTTTAGTCATATATACAGTTTCCATAGTAAAACGGGGTGATAAAAGCACACATCGTTTCCATCAACATTTTTCTATAAACCCTTCAAGGTGATCTATATATAGCCCATCCCATCCTCCGCCTCTATCAATATTCACAAGGAATGATTTGGTTTAAACATATTTTATTCTCAGGAAAAGGATTGGGAACAAGTTATCCAACTTGAAACACTCTATCCTTAGTATGTACAACATTTATGTACATTCATACAACTAAGACGACAGACAGTGGTCAATATTAAAGTTAGAACAGATGAAACAGAATAACATGATGATAAATATATCGTACACATGAATGAATGATACGATTAATGTTTACAGAGGTAAGGCTGTGTAAATCCGTCTACATATTTGAAACAATCATCATGATATATTAGCTTATCATTGCTAACAAAGGTTAATGATATGTCATATAAAAATAACAATATCGTATGATTTACTTACGTTCTGTCGTGTGATGACATCCAAAAGAGACGCCAATCACTGAAAAAATACGAATAAGATAAATATGTATTCTAGTTTCAGTCCTTTGAATACTATCTTCTGTGGTTGACAACGGCATTAATATATATTTCGAAACGTCGCAAAAATAGAATGAACAATTCTTCATTCTCCTCATTTAGATACTGTCCTCGTTGTCGTGTATGATTCACGATCAGCCTCTGAAACACAACCCGCGTTAAGATTGGGAAGAACACCTTTGATAAGGAGTAACCATCAGTTACCGTTATGTCATTAATAAAACGTTTATATGATTGCAGTTGAAATACCGGGATCTATCAATGAAAATAAACCGTTTTATCAGTCACTAGTGAAAATAACAATGGAACGTGCTATCAGTCACTAGTGACTGATATAACAATGACCTGGCGTCATAAAACAAAGCTCCGACGTCATGACACGTTCATGACGTCACATTGTCGCTGAGGCGACAGGCTCATTCTGGAGCCGACTTAACGTAAATGCAAGTCGTTTTCGGTGAATATGCCAGAATTTGGTCATATACTAAATAGAAATTTGTCTTTTCTTGACAAATACCATGTTATTCTCATCTCGTGAGATAGAAACTTTAAATATTATCACTCGTGGCTATATATATAATATAACCTTTCTACCTCATTCGATGAGATAAACATGGTATTTGTCAAGAAAAGCCAATTATCCTCTATATATGCCATAGGTAGTTTATAGTGCTGCACAGTAGGCATACATGTATGAAATATACAGTTTATATATGGTAGGACATGGCACATCTGTAGAGAACATGTACGACACTCGTTGTTTGTGAAGTCGTTAGCTAAGAAGATGATCACAATGACATCGTTCGAATTGCATTAAGAAGACAAGTCCGCTGTCTTGATGCGGTGAGCCGAGAATGACTAGCTGAAATCCTTCTGCATCTAAAATATCCAAAACAAAATACTTGTCATTGAGGACAAATTGCATAGGGTCAATAAGAAATGATGAGAAGGGCGGTAGAGCATGTTCATTTATACCATGTCCTTTTTCCATTAATTCTACCAAAACAACGCATTGTGTTCTACTGTTCGTAACAATGTAACGCTGTTGTCACGAACAGCATGTTGTCTTAAACACGTCTTCCTGATATAAATACGATATATCACTGTCTTGTTCTTCCCTCCATCATTATTACTGTATTACACAAGTCGGGAACATACCTGAGAAGACAGCGAGACACTTGACAATCACCAGCATGGTCAGCTCCTGGTCGTCTGTAGATGCTGGATTCTGGATGTGACTTATATCAGGTTGGGTGTGTATCCGGTTTGACAAAGCCGTAGAGTATTTACGATCACTTTCCACGATCAAAAGAGTTACGAGTAGTCAGGCAATCAATTGGTTATCTAAAAACTTGGAATTTACAATTGTCCGATAACAGTCTTGATTTAGGTGGTGAATCGTGGTAGGGTTTCTTTCTGTAATCACCTATGGACGATCAACACGTGTCGAACATACGTATGATTATTACCGTTTCTAATCCAATTGTTATGGGGTTTTTTAATATGTATATTAAGAATGCTTTACAAATGGACATAAGATACTTGTAACAAAGTGTGAATGACTCTGTCTTATGTAAAACATCGATAGTTCTAATTGAAAATGGCAAATCGATATATATATATATATATATATATATATATATATATATATATATATATATATATATATATATATATATATATATATATAGAAAGTTTAGTCAAAGCTGACTTTTTCCATGTTACAGGTTGGTTTTTGTATTTTGCTTATATATATATATATATATATATATATATATATATATATATATATATATATATATATATATATATATATATATATATAGAAAATAGTAAACATCAGATGGTTTTGACTGGATCAATCTTCTTTAATACGATACGATGAGCTCATTTCGACCAGTATATCGGTCTTTTCAAGTATGGTTAACATTCGGAAAATTTCATATTTATGTATGAACAAAAACAATAGCATGTTGTAATGATCAACATCTTAACACGTCAGTATATTGACATCCAAATCAGTCATTGTCTTTCAATCATGTTCGTGAATTGCCTCGAGGTCTTCAATTGGGTGTCACTCCAGGACAATGAGGTCTCTGAGGGTTAACGAGTTCATTGTGTGTCCTTGATTACATGTAAAACAATGGAGTCGTAATCAATCAATTTCTCGTGTGAATTAACTGTTCAGTGATGGGCAGTATTTATTTATGAAAAATGTTTCTTTAGTCTCTAAAGTTAAATTTGTAATTTGTGAATTGGAGAATAATTTATAAAATGGAAAAATAAGAAAGTTTCCATTGTTGCAGTCTGCTATATGTTTACTAATTTTTAGGTGACGGAGATTAGGATTATTGATTTGCTGTTTGTGAACACGTACCCTAGCTTGAAGGTTGGAAGTTTGTCCAATATAAGTTAGATTGCATTTCGGACAGAGGATTGCGTAAATTACATTTTTAGATTTGCAATTCATGTTGTGTTTAACAATAAAATGTTGCCCATTTTCAAATTGGAATTTTTGACCTTCCATAATAATTGGACAGGTACCACATCTCTTATCTTGACATTTTGAAACTTCAGCTTGATTGTCATTGTTGCTGAATTTTGCTTTAGTGAGTAGTTTTTTCAAGTTATTTGGTTGCCGTTTACTCTTAATTATAGTGGTTTTATTAAGCATAGCTTTCAGCTTTTTGTCTTGTGTTAGAATGTCTAAGTTGTCTCGTATAAGAGGGAACACATTTGGATTGTTTGGATTATGGGTAGTTACAAATGTTATAGTACGTTTAGGTACTATTTTATTTGTGGGCGTTCGCAATTCAGAAATGGTGTGATTGGTTGCTTTTTCAATACCTTTGTCAATCATATTTTGAGGAAAGGCTCGTTTCAGCAGAGCAAATTTTAACTCTTCTAACCTTTTTTGTCTTAAGCTTCCATCCTTAATTATTGTACATATGCGTCTTGCTAGACAATAAGGTAAATTAGTTTTAACATGTTTTTCATGAGAACTTTTGAAATGAAGGTAAAGTTGTGTGTCTGTAGGTTTATGGTATATATATATATATATAAGAAAAAAGGATTCAATTGAGTGTTAAGTGGTAAAATTATAAGACAATGCAAAATAATTATTGTCCACAATTGATAACACCATGGATAAGCTTCTTTATTGTGAAGGGACATGTCGTTTGGAGGATAGGTTCCCTCTGTATCGAACTGTTAGAAGAAAATACCATAGACCGATACATCTTGACATCAACGCATATCAGTAGAAACACATTTACAAACACAAGAAATGAGGTGAGATTGACATGAAATACTTTAAAATGTATCAAGAAGGTGTCTGAGTAGTGTAAGACAAGACATGTGTTTTACAACCGGGTGTTGTCTTTTCTAAAAAGATTATGCCTTCTGTACGTCTATTATTTGAATCTAAGAATAGTCATTATTGTAAAATCAGTTCCGCTTCATCAGCAAAGGGTTAAGGAGAATCCGGGTTGATATGGAGTGGTTGTTTAACACAGCTGTAGGAAACATATACCATCTGCTCTCTCTTGATGCATCCATATAGGATAATGACACATACTTAATGAGATTTGTGGTAATATTCAAGTGTGTCTTTTGATGTAAGGCGTATGCTGCACTGTGTACATAATACACAAAAAGTGTTTTCAAGCATATATAATTTTATTTACAGATAGATTGTTGAAACTATCGACTTAGAATAATAAATCAAGATTTTCGAAATACAAACTTCTTGTAAACATAGACTCTCAGAGTATATGCTTGCTCCATCAGGGGTAGGGACGGGATATTTACATAGATCAATCAATGTATAGCAAAGAAGACCTGATTGACAATTGTGATTGAGCTTTCGAAACGTCGTGTATGTTAACAGTAAAAAAGTTGTTATTCGGAAATTCTTACTTTCTCATGTATTCCATTTCTAATTGTCCTTCAAGGACTTCCAGATTATCAGACAATGTATGAGTTCAGTCATCACGCAGATCTATATCTCGTGTTCTAATTAGGGACCCTAACCCCGACTGTTTTAGGAATATCGAGTGCTACCGTCAAGACTTTGTCAATCACATTTTTTTTTACAATTTGTTGTTGTTTTTGTTGGACATTGTTAAACATTTCTGTTTCCACGTTGTCTCCATAAATGTGTGTGTAATGATGCATTTATACGAAACTTAGTTAATGATATCATATTTTGATTCTATACAACGTGCTTTATTATTCACGACAGCCCTTTTCTCGATGTTTAAGCTGTTGAGGCGCCTAAATACACAAAGAGATGTCACTGGATCTGATTACTGAACATGCCGCATTGGTAATTGTATCAAACAGTCTGTTTGAGTTTAGAGTAATGGCAAGGATTTCTTAATATATTAAACGCCATTGCAGTTGCTGAAGTCGTGGGTGCTGCCACGCTGTATTCATCAGATGTCCTACTTCTTGCAACCTTGCATTAGTTAGATGACATGATCCAAAGCTTGCACATCTGAAGAAAACGCTGATTTGGCAGCTTCCCTGAAGTTTGTTCATTTGTTTGTTTTTCAAGTATACGGTTTTATATAAAGTTTCCCGAGCATCAGAGTATCTATTTTATTTGTGAGCATGGCAGCTTTTTATTGTCAATTAAAAATAAATTAAAAATTTGCAGCATAATTTTCGTTAACCCCCCAAATCAAATTGTCAAACAGGAACCGATGTGCTTCCGTTGTATACACTTCTATCTCTTCCAGTCTATATATATTGATGAACACAATAAAATGTTATCCTCCCTCGTCATTATTTTTTCCCTCAAAAATTGAAAAGAAAGTCCTACCGCCCTCTTCACTTTTGAAAAAAAAGAGTGCCCGACAAACATAGCTTTTATTATGCAGTCAAGCATTTATATCAGTTATTGAGATGGTTAATTGCCTTTAAAGGGGCAGTAGCACGTTTTTTGCAAAATTTATTTTTTCAAATTTATTATTTTATAATGCTAGTTTGTGCCATTTAAATTTACTTTAGAGGGTATAACATTTTATTACACAAAGCAAATATCCGTAGTGGTAATAACGGTGTTGCGTATAAAGCAAATATTGCATGGCGGCAATTTTATTGTGAACGCATTTTATTATTTCGAATGACAAAAACGATTCCAATGGCTTTTCTTAGCCATGTATACACTCATTTATAACTTGGTTTTACGGAAAGAGAAGGCTGTTTTACGATTAGTGAAATTATTTTTCAAATACATTTCATCGACTTATTTGAGCGAAAAAAACTTGTTACTTGAGCATGTCATTGTGTGATAGAACTCGATGGATAGAACGTCGGGTTATACAAACATTAGAACAATAAACGTGGCTATTAACCTATTTGCATGATAAACAATCAGACAAAGATATTAGTCTTAAAAAGAGTTTCTCGATCGGTGATTCAATATTCTTCCGTTTTATGAGTGGGTTTGTCGCATTTAAGACAATATCGAGTTTTTAATTGAACTTGTCTATATTACTGCAGACATTGCATGCAGCCCATCTATTTCTCCCATCCCTGACCTCCACATGGAAGGTGTATCGAGATGTCGGTGGATGTACATGCCATGTCGCTACTAAGATGACAGATACTGCACTCTCTAATGTTGTAGTAAGATGTTTTATTATACTAATACGTGTAATCTTCTTCTCTTGATCATAATACAAGTAGAAGCTAATGATGGCTATGTCATGTTCAACATTCCTCTGTCTTTTCTTGACAGATTCCGTGTTTATCTCATCGAGTGAGGTAGAAAAGTAAATAGCCACGAGTGAAATTTATTTTAACTTTTCTACCTCACTGGAGGTAAACATGGAATTCGTCAAGAATTGGTAGACATTCTATTTATTATATCATTATGTCTGTGTTTTATGTTGACGTGGAGTGATTTCGACGGTATACGTACAAGCTGACAATAAACGTCATACAATGTAACAATTCCCGATGACGTCACGAGAGTGGTGATACAGTTTATCGTCACCCAGTAGAGTGGTAATAAAGGTTATCGCCACTGAAGCTTGATAGATGGTTTATTTCACTGATAGAACCGAGATATTATGGGCAGTTTATTTTTCAGGAATGACAGATACAAAATGTTTTCAAGAACCTTCTTGCAGGGTGTCGAACAGTCAAGGGTGGAGCCTATCCAGATGAATGTAGATCGACTGTTAAAATATGTCAATCTTAATTTAGTTAGATTGGGTTGGAGCTTGATGCCTTGCCGGATTGCCATGATATCGTTTTTTCTTTATAATATTAAAAAACGAAGTTCAGTTACTTTTGGGGTGATGAACTTATAGTAAGTGTGGATTTGTACTCATAATGCCACATTCCGTCACTGATGAGGTGAAATTAGTGCTTGACAGGGACTGGTCCCCCTTACTATCAATGCTTCGCTGTCAGTTCGCAGTTTCTAGTGTTTCTATGTTAATACTGACAGGAAGATTTTTTATCATATAATATAAACTATGTTGAGAGTTTTGGGACGTTCCGTTTTACTCCTGTGTTAATATAAAAATACTGAATTATGTTTGTCTCGTGTCACGTATGTCTAATCGAATTGTCAGAATGCTAGTTTAGTGCATGCTCTTATAATGCAATGACACGACTACGATCACAGTTGATACTATTATGAAGTTATGTTGTTGATGACATATAATGATATGCCGTTACAATGATATGAAATCACTCAAACCAATGATGAAATACGCAAAAACAGTAAGAGTTCAGATATATATTTATTCACTTACCAAAGAAGAATGAATTAGGATGATGCGTGTTAACATCTAACCCTCTTGTGCTCTTTATCAACTATATAAAGAAACACTATTTACATTTTTTTTTGTAACTGAAGCAAATTGTTACTTTGTTAAACTGTAGAAGACACTGAGACATTTCCCATATAAGAATTACACTTCTTTCAGGCTATTCGGTTTCGGATCAAGAGGTCCGGGGTTCGAATCCCGCCAGGGGCACGGCAACTTTGTCTGCAGTAGAGAACTGTTCTACACGCAGTAAGGTTTGGGTGCAATGCTACACTGAATTTCAGCGTAGTACCACCCATGGTTCGCTAGGTTCAGCCGATGATGGCAGGTTTCACCGCAGTGCATAGCCACATGGCGTTGTGGGCTTTCTCTCTGCCATAAAACTAGCAGCAGTGATATAAGTGAAATACTCTTGAAAGCGGCGTTAAACTCCAACTCACCTCACCTCACTTCTTTCAGGCTACCAGTCACCTAATGTAGATTCGCGGTTAGTGACAGTACAGCTCGCTCGTCGGAACCTTTACATTAAAGATACATCCATTGTGTTTCATAAAATTTTATTTGGCTTTAATACGTTCTAACACACCATATGTGATGTTTACAATACATACAAATGCACTTAGCTTGTATATTCATCCCCAATCGCCAAATATATCATAATTACTAGTTTCCAATTAAAATCGAGTAACATCATTATGCATGTACAGAAACCGAAAGTGCACGACTTATTTACATGCACAGTTGTTATATGACCTATTAAACATTATAAACCCAAATTTGTTATTTTATGTGGTTTAAATAAGAGTCCGAAATTACGTTTGACTCATTGGCGCGCGCCACACGCGGTGCATTGTCCGGTTTTCGATCAGAAATCGATACTTTTACCTTCATATCGTCAATATACTTAGTAGAGTATCATCAAAATGGTAGTTTTCGGTAACAGTTGGTACTTCTCGATAAAATAAGACCATTTATAACGTTTGGCATATTTGACCCCCAACAACACAATGGATGTACCTTTAACAGCAGCTGTGTGATTGTTGCATTGATATGCTACGATAAATCAATACGAACTTTACATATTTTATTATAACAATCTACAACGTGATTGTTAAAACATCATTGTTAAAAACTCATGTGAAAGACAGAGAGTATACGAGTAGCGTATCGATGTTTCAGTAAGACGAGGCGGCCACTGTTATCACGATATGCACGTGCAGACATGTACCGACGTTGATTGCAGGTAACATCGCCGTACACGGAGGCGAATGATAACTTGTAACTCAAGGTATGTGTACGTTTTTTTCTCCCCCTACTACAGTACCTTTCAGTCGGATTCTAGACCAATGCATGTATATGTCTTCTTTGTTAGAGTTCCTACACGCTCTTGATATGTTGATCATATGACATTGCGGGTTTGGTGGTGTCGCTTCGTCGCCGATCAGTTGTTATGGGTCTCGGATAAATATGCGATGTTATATGGTATTGTTTGATGACGATGACGATTATTATTTTGCTTGTGAATCCCCAGGACACTAACTATGTGTAGACATTTTCACAAGAGTGTATATTAACTTAGTTCCGTCTGGACGTGATAGTGTTTCATGATGAATCGACAAATATGTCAGTAAAATGATGATCGTGTGATACTTTCATACATGGACTGATGACACAATGTCCTATAAATATGAAATCCTAGGCTAGTGATCTTGGAACTGTTAAAATTATGTTCTGTAAAGTTAATCTGTTAATGTACAACTAAGTGAACCTTTTTGGTAATACAACTTGAAGTTTTTGGTAAATACAATGTTGAAATTCTTTAAATGTTTTAAGTTAAAGTTTTAGTAAAATAGTAGAATCACGTTGTAGTAATTAAAAATTATTGCCTATTGTAAGGTATCGCATATCATAAAGGAGGAGTTAATAGATGAACATCTTATTAATGTATATAACAATGCGACGTTTCGGTGACCTATGCCGAAACGTCGCTTTCTCATGAAGAAGATGATCATGTATAAACACTTGTCATAATAAGAAAAATGCCTCTTTCACAAATGATCACATAGGCCTACCAATCACCTATGGCTGCAGTATAGCCAAAGAGGCATTATACAATAACTCACTAACTCGCTCAATTTAATTTCCTCTTTTTGTAGATATACACTATTCATTCACTCTGGATATTGTATTTCACTTTCACTGTAATAAACAAGATCAATATGCCGCATGCCATATAGATTCTTGAAATGCATTTGGACGACATATTTCGCCCTTTACTTGAATATACCACAAATCTACTTTGTTCACCACTGCTTCGTGACTTCTCCCCGTCTCGCGTGACTCCAGATGTATATCTGCTATGTACATCTAGACCAGTCAGAGGTGTAGTGTAGTGTTACTGACACCTGTCTCATCGCCACGCTGGGGCTGCAGTTTCACTGTCCTCTATTGTGTCCCAGTATATATATATATATATATATATATATATATGTTGTGTATGTTTTTAAAGTTTCGATGCATTATTATTGGTTGAATATAACACATCTCATGTGGCTTGGATCTGATTCAATGCACTGAAGGAATGTAAGTGTATGGAGCGAAGAAGACAAATATATATTTTTTATGGATGATCAACTCTGTTTTTATCATCTCTACCATATGCTAGATAACGGTATAAGGATCTATACCGAAACGTCGCTATTGTTAATAAAGAAGTTGATCATCCATAAAATATTTGTTTTCTTCATCACACCAACTTCTAGAATGCCTCTCAAAGAGTTGTAAAGAGCGAGTTGTCATTTTGACCTCGACATACAGTGACTCGCACTGTACTCTCATTTCGTTTGTTCTCTCATGTTGTATTCGCATGAACCACCAACTGCTCACGAACAAATCGCGTTAATGTTCTTGATTCGTGATAATTATGTTATAACACGATATTTGAATTCCAGAACAGCAACAGGAGTGGACTAGTGAATCCCGAAGTACACAGACTATCAGGAGGCTGTAGACTGCAGCGATACGTTCAGGTGATAAACTCGCTCTAGTTACAGTTATTGTCTGACAAATATTGACTATATCGTTGATGAACATGCATATTGAATGCTAGGTTCCAATGACAACATATATACGTAGATTACTTTATGATAAATACTTCCAAGTACAATACTCACTAACAGGATCCGTTTACACCTTCATACGTCTTGGACAATGTGGATCAAATATCGTAGATTTGCTGACCTTGTGACAACGATGAGCTGCAGGACCGATGGCTCTATATTATTTTAAGTACGGGAAAAGTTCTCAAAAGGACGACAAATGCAAGTTATCAGTGAAGCGTTTACATGACAAAAATACGGTCATGTGTAGAAATACACACTATATGTTAACATGTCCTCGAGAGATAGTGTAAATTTTGCTCACGTATGCATTAATTATGTTTGCGTCAATATCTTCAAAATTCACACAACTTGTAAATATACACACGTGAGTATTATACTGTAAGTTGTATGTTTTCACGAGGGTAATACGGCCTCCTGTGCCATCTTTGTAACAGTGTTTCCCGAGCCTTCAGGCGAGGGATGCGCTGATACAAACATGGTATTAAGAACGGAGCGACCAAACCGTTTTCATTTACATATCGCTGTTATACATAATGCAACGTTAGAACATAGATGGAAGTGAGATGCAGTGGTTAGCGTGTTCTTCTTTGGGTCAAGAGGACCGAGTTCGAATCCCGACAGTGGTTCGGCAACGTCTGCTGTAGAGAACTGTTCTACATACAGTAAGGTTTGGTAATTTCAGCGCAGTGCCACCCAGGGTGTGCTAGTTTCAGGTGATGCTCGCAGGTTTCATCACTATACATAATCAGAATGTAGGCTGTCCATCTGCCGTGATTCAAGTAAAATACTCGTGAAAGCGACGTATTTATAAACACCAACCTCACATCGATGAAGCAGGTGTTAAACAATAATATTTATTATAATAACAGTATTATATCAATAGTCGCTCAAATAATCTCACCTCATCTCGATGCAACTGTTCAATAATAACATTTATAATAATAACAATGGATAGAAGCACTGTGTCTATATAACTGGCATGCTCAAAGCGCAGAAAATGTAAGAAGTAAATTAATGGTACGAACTAGATCTATAATGACCAATATGAATAAAATCAGATGTACATTCTCTCTTCGTAGCTCACAGTGACTATTTCTAAACTTTTCCTGTATCGATTGATGGCCATCTGTTGCCCACACTTTAGTGATGCAGAATAAAATGGATTGTTTCTGAAGGGTTTTTCGCCAATATTAAACCATGAAATTCCGCGAAGCTACCACGTGCACATCAGATTATTCGAGTGCACGCATGTGGTTATACAGTAAAGGTGGAAACCTATGAACTAAGGTGAAGTAAACATGAACAAAGGTATCAACAAGGTATGATAAGCGGTGCATGTTGCCATGGAAAGGGAAATTATAAAATAATGTAACTAACGTTTAAACCTTCGTGTCAAATATATCAAGAGTGTTTGGAACATTTCACAAAGCACTACTATGACATATGCTGGTAACCTGTCGCGTCCTTGCTTATATGTATAGGAGTTAAAACGTGTTTGAATGTAAGAACTTGGCTTGATTGAGAAATGTTAACATTGGTACTTATTTACGAAAATGTGACATTTTACTTAATTTAGTAAATCTAAAAAGGCCTCCCATTTAAATACCGCAATATCATTATTCTAGATATCTTCAGCATCATCGTGTTTAAAAGTCCACACAAACAACTGTAGCTATGCATCATTGTCCCGGGTTGTAGCCGATATACCACAATGGTGATACATCATATATCAGCAGTGAACTTGAATCGTTTGATAAGTTTTATAAAGTAAAGTGTATTGATATTACAATCCACGTGTGGTTGAGAACTGAAGCATTAACGTTATAGACGGGTGTGTGACTAGATCGCGGAGGGTTGACAAAGTATTCTATTCATTCTGACAGTAATATTACAATAATATAATGGATAATCTAACTTTCCATCCACTAGCACGAAGGGCTACAAACATTATTTCCCTGGTTTAATCCCAGCTGACACACGTCTCGAGGACGTCACCTCCAACACCAAGCCATTTGTACTGCTTGTTGAACAGATCCACATTGTAAGTGAGGTTACACTCAGTTTGACAACATGTCTCTCCGCTCTTGTCCTACTGAGCGACGGAGGTGACGTGAGTTTGGTTTTAACGCCGCTTTGATGAGTAATTCACTTATATCAAGACGTATAGTTTCATTACAGTGTTGCATGGGTACTGCCCACAACACCATTGTGGCTATACGTTGCCGTGAAACCTGGGCCGTGTTCAAGATAGGTTTCAAAGTAATCGCTCATAGCAAGGCGAGCAAACTTCGAGGAATTTGCACTGTATCGTTCAAGACAGAGTGAGCGCTACATTGAGCGCTACATTGAGCGATCAATGAGCAATTTAAGCGCTCGCTGTTATTGAACGGAACCCTGAGATCATCGCCTGGATCTGCGCACAAATTCCGTAATACACCAGAAGCAAACTCTTGATTAATTGCAGGCATGGTGCTGCCGAGACGCTTCGCCTTCCTCCCCAGGAACCGGTACCTGTTCTTGGTACCCCTTCTCTTCCTCGTGATCGGGCTCCTCAACATGTACGAGACGTTCTCAAGCACCTCCAGTCGTGAGTAGAACCTTTCTGTATAGAGAATCCCACATCATATTAACGCAGTAGCATTTATGTTAATGTGAATACTATAACGTCGTTCTGAGGTCACCTGTGTATTTTCTATTTTTCATTTGGAAGAGTTGTCTTTTTCAATAATAAAGCACGATGTAAAATGTTTATTTTTAAATGTTTGTTTTTTAAAATGAAATATCGGCATTGTTCTCCTGTTGAATGAATTTCGAAAAATATTTCCCTGAAATATTTACACAGTTATCTCGTATCTCTTAATAACAAGATGTTTTTGTATCATTTCTAACTATTCATGTACCTCCTTACTTAGTCTATAGTCTCCCGAGAAGACGTTGGACATTCCTTTCTATAACATGGCTTTATGGTCTATGAACAGTTTGTTTATGTATTTTGTTAATAGCTGCAGATTTGAGGATGATACAAAACCGGGCTGTCCCTAATGGTGAAGGGCGGATCGAGAGCGAGTTCGATGATGTGGCGCCTTTGCCAGAGGAAAAGTCGGGTTTTAAAAACCCTGTCAAACCAGTAGCTAAAGAGGTGAGAACGGGACAGTGCGTCGCAATTGACATAGGAACTAGCTATAGAGATGTATCATGCCTGGGAGCACAACAATGACTTCAGGAATGATTTACGCACGCTTCTAAGAGAGAATCACTTTTGAATGTTGATTTCCTACACCCCTTTAAGGACGGAAGCACATGCAACTGTAAACTTTAATCTAAAGTTTTAAAATGGTTGTTTGAACACAATTCTACTGACACATAATTGTAATCCAAAAAAGAAACAATTAAAAAATGTCCATATGGGTCCAACACAAACTACAGCTGTCGGATAAAGTCGATTCTGATAGGCATGTAATGTTTTGTTAAGAAGTAGATACACATTCTTTTTCAGAAGGGATCCTCCTTTGGGTACATATAGCATAAAAATCCTTATTTTTAACTTGATGACAGATTGTAACTTAATTTTTATAAATAACAGTAAAAATAAGTTCAAAAAACACAAAATAAGTGTTTTCCGAACGTGTGACCACCCTGCGTAGAGCCCCATCCGGGTGCAAACCAAGGGACGTAACTCTAATCTCGCCACTTATCAATCTGTCATTGACCAGACAAGACGTGGTTTTTGTTTGAGAGACCTTTTGACTTGAGTTCGCTATTTCTGACGAAAATGGACAAGACTAAGAATACTGTATGTGTGGTAACCCCTTTTTATTCGTAGAGGCGAATGTTTAGGTTACTTATATGGTTTTTGTCGCGTTGTAACTTCGTTTTTCAATTCGCACGTGCTTCGAATTGAACGAGTAATGGCGGATGGAAAACGCTCAAAATGGCGGATCTCAAACAAAATGCAATGTGTTAGTACTTTGCTATTCTTGTATTGAGATTTGTTTGTTTTGAAGGTTCTTTATCGTGCTTCGCATTGTAGGGCAGCACTTTACTGACGAGGATTTCTCCCTGTTTGAATTTTTCATTCTCGGGGTCATCGTCTCAGTCGGCAAGATGTACTTGGTATATTCATGCTTTATTTCTTTCAGTGGCTTACTATTTATTACTTGCCTAGTGCTTAGTTATTATAGTATCGCCTCTGCGTTTTGTTTGTATGATGCACTTTTATGAAACATAAACATTGCACTTACACACATGCATTCCCCTAACATTCTGTGTTTGACTTGCAGTCATTCACCGAATGTACGGGGTGTAAGGCCCGGTTGCCCCCGGCCGACAAGCACGATCGTTGTTTGGTTTGCCTCGTCGAGGATGAGCATGACGACCAGGCCTGCGATTTGTGTCTCAACTTCACGCCTAGAGCCAGGAAGGAAAGGGGTATGGATACCCTGTTCTACAGGAACCTCCAGAAGGCGGGCCAGGAACTTAAGGGTTCGATCCCTCCCTCTAAAGAAAAGAGGAAGGGTGGTAAGGGCAAGGGTAAAGGTAAAAAAAGGGTGAGTTCCTCTCCTATCCCCTCTTCGTCATCAGAGGAGGTGGATATGGAGGTGGGATCACCTGCTGTGGGGGATACATCACGCCCCCCAGTTCTTTCACCACAAACTCACACACCTGTTCGCACTTCTACTAAAACTAATCCTAATTTGGATGCAGAGACTATCTCAGCTCTCATCCAGGGGCAAATGACGGGGATAGTGGGGACGATGATGGCGCAGCTCCGTAAGGAGTTGTCTGTCGTCGCCCTGCCTGAACCTGATGCTCCAGGGTCGGCCGGCAC
Organism: Gibbula magus; assembly: GCA_936450465.1. Lineage (NCBI taxonomy): Eukaryota > Metazoa > Mollusca > Gastropoda > Trochida > Trochidae > Gibbula > Gibbula magus. The sequence continues at coordinate 74,647,158 of OW388297.1, read as the reverse complement.
TAGTGTTGGTAAAGACTCCGGGACCGTTACTGAACCGGGCGCAGGCCCCGGCAAGGTAGCGGTACCCGACGAAGGCATCCGCGAGACTGCTCCGGCTCTGCCTCGTACTCAGGTAAACAAAGCCCCCTCGTCGGTGCAAGGCACTCCGGTACCGAGCACGTCGAGGGGCACCGGTAACCCCAAGGGTAAGGGCGCCGGCGCTTCGGCGTCGGTGCAGTCGCTGCCTCGTGGGCCGGCTCCGGTTGGGGAACGAGCACCGGTGGGTGGTACCGGGTTTCGCATCCCTCTCAAACGGGCTGTCCGTGATCGGTCTCTAGACACCGCGTCGCTATTGAGTGGCTCCGGTGACGGGGATCGGTCAGAGGATGGCTCCGATTTGTCCGAGGAGGATGAGGAATCCGGTCGTTCAGTATCGCTCGCCGAGCTTCTGAGGGAGACGCGGGATCGCATAGCGATCGCTATCCCTCAGACGCTTGTTCCCGTCCCGGAGCAGGTCACCGAGGAATTCCGTCTTCCGGGGGAGGCTTTCGCTCTCAGCAAGCCTCCGGCGACAAGGCTCCGCATAATTGATAGCTTGTTGGTTGAGGCGATCAATCCTCTCCTATCTGGTTCCCGTATGAAGGCTGATCTGCCTGAACTGAATAAGAGGTACCAGTTGGGGGAGGAGGGTCTCTTCGATCTTCCGGTTATTGACGAATGCGTCCTAACTTCTGTCACCCTGTCTAGCGCTCAGGCGCAGCCTTCTCTAGGCAAGCAGGGCCGGCGACTGCCTCCATTTCCGGTGCAAGCTGCCATGTTCAAGGCCGAGTTCCGTGCCCATGAGGACACGTTCAGGAACGGAGCCCAACAACTTAAGGTGGCGGTGCACGGGGCCTACCTTGCTGCTATGCAGGCTAAGGACCAGGCGGAGATGCAGGAACTGGGCACTAAGGTGACCACGTTCCAGAAGCAGCTGGCAGAAGTTTCTAGCTATCTGGCCCGGGACTCAATTCGGAGTGCCGCGAGCCAGATAATGGGCGCAGTTATGGGGATGCGCCGGCTGTGGCTGTCGACGTCGAAGTACTCAGTCCACACGCCTCACACTGCAGAACCTGCCTTTCAGGTTGGGGTCCACCCTCTTCCCTGGATCGCAGGCTGTAGTTAAGGAAGCCGCCGAGCAAAAGGTTGCCTTCGAGGACTCTAAGGTGCTCCTCGAGGACCCTGCTCCGCAAGAAAAGCGAGCGCGGCTTTCCCCCCTTGATGGTCTCTACCCCGCGCCGGGGGGTGCGAGCCAGGCTTCTTGGAACGCTCCTATGGGTAACAAGAAGAAGTACAAGGGGAAGGGAAAGAAAGGGCACTTCCGTGGGGACCAAAAGGGCCAGCGGAATTTTCGGAACCGAGGCAGGCAAAACAAGCAAACCTAGGTTCTCCGAAGCCCGTGTCACCACCCAAAAGTCCAGCAGCTCGAATGCTGCCGGAGACGGGGGTACACTGTCTTTCCAGAGATCTTCCAGTGGGGGGCAGACTATCTCACTTCGTCTCAGAATGGGAGAAAGTCACCTCGAATACCTGGGTCCTGTCCACACTCAGGGAGGGCCACTTACCACTTTGGAAGTACGACCCACCGACTTTCTCCGGGATACGGCACACGAAGGTGCCCGAGTTGCCCGAGAAGGCGGAAGTCCTTCGTGCCGAGGTGCAGGCTTTGCTAGACAAAGCAGCCATCGAGGTAGTACCACAGGGTCAGGAATTGAGCGGTTACTATTCAACCTACTTCCTGGTACCCAAGAAGGACGGAGGGTTCAGACCTATCCTCAATTTGAAGTATCTCAATCGCAGTCTTCAGGTTCCAACGTTCAAGATGGAAACCCTGAGGACGGTGATAGCATCAGTAGAGAGGGGGGATTGGCTGTCGTCAATAGACCTCAAGGATGCTTATCTGCATGTTCCAATGCACCCCGACTTCAAGGAGTTTCTTCGGTTCTCCTTCGACGGGACGTGCTACCAGTTCCGGGTGTTACCCTTCGGCATTTCGACTGCTCCGAGGGTATTCACCAAGCTGATGTTGGTACCGGCACAGGCCGCCAGGTCGCAGGGCAGGTGTTGTCACCCGTACCTAGACGACTGGCTGATCAGAGCCTTGTCTCAAGAACTAAATCAGGAAGCCACCCAGCAGGTGTTAGACATCTTGCTCAAGCTGGGTTGGATCATCAACCTGAAGAAGTCAGACATCGCCCCCAGGCAGGACCTGGTCTTTCTGGGCGCAAGGTTCGATACGGCCTCCGGTTCTGTATCCCTGGCCCCGGACAGGGTGTCCAGGGTGATCGGGGCAGTCCACTTGTTCCTTCAGTCGCCCACCCACACAGCCAGGACTTGGCTGCAGTTGTTGGGTCATATGGCGGCGACAGTGGACGTGGTTTGGAGAGCTCGCTTGAGAATGAGACCTGTTCAGCAAGCGCTGGCACGAATGTGGTCACACTCGGACAGCTTCGAGAAGGTTCTGACCACACCGGTTTGGGTGCTAGAGCACCTTCGGTGGTGGGTCTCCGAAAGCAACCTTCTCAAGGGTCTATCGCTAGAGCCTCCAAAGCCTTCGGTCATAGTCCAGACAGACGCTTCCCTATCAGGCTGGGGGGGAGTCCTGGACGACCAGACAGCCTCGGGCCTTTGGTCGCAGGAGGAGTCGAAATTGCACATCAACGTGCTGGAGCTCAGAGCAGTTCGACGTGTGTTCGAGTGCTTCAAGGAGCGGATCAGGGGGCTTGTCGTGCGTCTAGAAATGGACAACCAGACAGCCCTATCCTACATTCTGAAACAGGGCGGCACAGTGTCTCCATCTCTCCTTCAGGAGTCGTGGCAGTTCCTACTGTGGTGCGACCAGTTCAGCATTCAGGTGGTTCCTGTTTATCTCCCGGGAGTGGACAACGTCCGTGCGGACGCCTTGTCTCGGCGCATCCTAACACCTCACGAGTGGATGCTCGACCGGGGGATATTCGGAACTATCTCCCTGTTGTTCGGGTCGTTCCAGGTGGATCTGTTTGCGTCAGGGATGACGAATCAGATACCTGTGTTCTGCTCAAGAATACCAGATCCAAGGGCTCTAGCCAGAGACGCCTTCGCGATCGACTGGTCGGACAGAGTACTGTGGGCGTTCCCTCCGGTACCTCTGATCCCCAGGGTTCTTTCTCAGTTGACCAATCAACCAGCTCGCCTCCTAGTGCTTGTGGCGCCACTTTGGACGGCTCAGAGCTGGTTCCCGTCCGTTCTCAGGTTTCTCGTGCAGCCTCCTGTACTGTTACCCTCGAGACGAGACATACTATTTCAGGAAGGGGCACCACACCCGAATCCCAGGATTCAGTGGGTGGCTTGGCCACTGTCCGGAATCGCCTCCAGGAGAGCGGTATTCCTGCACGAGTTGCAGACACAATACTGGCTTCGAGGAGGGATTCGACAAACCTTCAATATGAAGATCGATGGGCCTGTTATGCGCGCTGGTGTGGCGATAGAGGGCTTCTCGATCCCTTTTCTACAGATCTAGTCACTGTTTTGGAGTTCCTCCAGTCCAGGTTAGATGCTGGTTTAGCCGCATCGACCGTCAGGGGATACTCTACGGCTATTTCTGCTTTCCACATACCGGTGGACGGTGCTCTTTTGGGATCGCATCCACTGGTACAGCGTTTCCTAGCAGGTGTGGACAGAATACGTCCGGTTGTCCGGCGTATCAGCCCTACCTGGGACCTTTCTATTGTTTTAGATTGGCTCTCAGGTCCGGGGTTCAGAGATTTGAATTCACTGTCACTACAGCTTTTGACGTGGAAGACCGCCTTTTTGGTGGCTCTGGCGTCGGGCAGGCGGGTAGGCGATATTCATGCGATGTCTGCTGATCCCGAACTGACTGTCTTTCATAGAGACAGGGTCAGTATCAGGCTGCCCGACAGCTATCGTCCCAAGGTCGACCACTCGTTCCATGTGACGGCTCCTATCGAACTGCCGACTCTTATGCAGCCGGCCTCTTCGGGGTCCACTGGGAACCAGGCGCACATTTTGGATGTGCGCAAGGTTCTTAAGATATATATCAAACGTACCAGGGCTATCCGTAAAGATCAGCAACTTTTCTGTTGTTACGGAGGTAGCAAGCCTGGTTTGCCGGCATCGAAGCAGTCAATATCCAGGTGGATAGTGTCTGCAATTGTCATGGGCTACGTTCACAAGGGCTTGGAAGCCCCAGGTCAGTTGAAGGCTCACTCGGTTAGAGCAGTTGCGACGTCTAAGGCGTTCGCTGCGGCTCTGCCCATCGAGGAGATCTGCTCCGCCGCTATCTGGAGCCGGCCGAGCACGTTCATTCGACATTACCAACTAGACAGGCACTCTAGGGAGCGCGCTCGGTTTGGTCAGTCGGTTCTCTCCGGTGGGCAGAGTTGAAACTCTCTAGCTGATTGAGCTTTCGAGTTACTTGTTGTTGTTACAAGTTATGTTCAGTTTGGTTCAGTTCAGTTGCTGTTTGAAAGCTAACTAACTAACAATTGTTCATTTTTAATAACCAGTTATGTCACTGTTTTGGGCATTTTTTATCCCTTACAGCAGGTGTCCCTAGGTCACTGCCTTGTTTGGGAAGTACTTCCTCCTATTATTCCCCAATAGTCTTTTTGGAAAAAAAAAGAGGGGGGGGGATTTGGCCTGGATAACGGTAAATTAGGCTGGTTAGCCAATTTGGTTAGTCCCCAAGGGATCACCCATCCTCAGCCCTCGGCGCGGGAGGTCACGTGATCTGGTAAGTGTGACACCTTTCTTGGATTGAGTAGAGCACTGTTAGGGGGATTTTAGTGTACAGACAGAATCCACATCCTAAGTCTTCTTTGGGAGTCTGCCTTATGCTATATGTACCCCAAGGAGGATCCCTTCTGAAAAAGAATCGAACCAACCTGCAGAGGTTGCAGATTCTTTGAAGGGATCCTCCTTGGGGTACGGCCACCCACCTCCCCTTATTCTGTCTGACTGGGTTAGATTGATAAGTGGCGAGATTAGAGTTACGTCCCTTGGTTTGCACCCGGATGGGGCTCTACGCAGGGTGGTCACACGTTCGGAAAACACTTATTTTGTGTTTTTTGAACTTATTTTTACTGTTATTTATAAAAATTAAGTTACAATCTGTCATCAAGTTAAAAATAAGGATTTTTATGCTATATGTACCCCAAGGAGGATCCCTTCAAAGAATCTGCAACCTCTGCAGGTTGGTTCGAATTTCATTCATCAGCGTAACATTTAAGTGTTATACATTAACACACAATGGGTGATGAAAGATGAGATAAACAATGTTTCGTGATAATGATAATGCCTTTACATCGTTGAAGCATGGTGCCTTAAAACAAGCCAAATAAATGTTATTTCACTCTCATGTCTCGTCGAGTAAAGGACACTTTCTTTTCAATCGTGTTTTTGAAAATAACAGAGAACATCTTATCCGCAAGTACATTGTAGTTGAGTCTCCCTGAATACAAGGTGTCTCGTGGATTTAATGATCTGCATTTTTGTTGATAACTTTTCTTTTGCCTGGTAGTCTTCGTGTTGACCAAGCTTCGTATTTGAAAGCATGATCTAATTGAACTGTTATGATCCCTTAGGTTGATCTGGACCAAGTTTACAAGAAAAGAAGAGATCAAGTCTGCAAGATCTGTAAACAGATGGAGATCCAGCCGCGGTCAGTGGAGACCTGGGCGACTCAGATGAGGAAAGTGAAGCCACTAAACATCACAATGTGTCCTCTGCCACAAGCTTCTGGCACCTTTCAGAAAGCCCTGGAGGTCTGGCTGAGGAGCAAGCAAACTGCCCGTTCCAGTATCGTTGTTGATAAAATACGATACGAGAAATCGTTATATCAGTATAAGGTTAATTCTCCTCTGACTATTACAGCGTTCAAAACTGTCCTAAACCAAACCATGAAAGTGTTGTTTACCCAGGATCCGTACAGTCAACTATTTCAGTTCTATGTGGACAACATTCTCATGCCCCGACGGAGAACTCTAGATATTAGACGGAACATTCTTCAAATGAGGGATCAACACGTAAGCCAGATGGAACTAGAATGTGCACATAATATAACATTTAAGGATTTCTTCCTTTTCTTTTTGTATCACAAGGATCAGTTGCCGATATCAAGCGTTGTGACCTACTGTGATGTGTGTGGGATAAACTTTGACGTTATCGGAAAAGAGGACACGCTTGTTCAAGACATTAAGTACGTGTATAACAAGATTAAAGAGAAGACCACAACCTCCTCGCAAATTGAAGACTTCGGGCAAGAAATTGCTTTTCACCGTATTCAGAGCTACATCACAACAGCAGTCTCCGAGCGGGATGACATGACGTGCATATCCCCGCATGTGGTATATAAGAGGTTGTGGCGTCAGCTACAAATATGGGGGTACATCAGCAAAGACATTGTTTACCCGTTCACACAGAACGCAAGCACAACGTTGGACGAGGCGTCTCTGTCTAACGCCGTCCTAAAGGCTCACCACAGTTCAACACCAGCATCTGCTGCCAACAGGGAGGAGGCGATGTCACAAGCCTACATGGACATAGCGCTGAGGGAGCTGCACCAGGGCCGGGCATGGTTTGAACAGGACTTCTTCTTGTTTGGCTATCAGGACCGACCTGCTATTCTCTTCTTTAAACAAGGACCCCAGTACGACTTCAACTACTTCGATATCGTCCCTCTGAGGGAATGAATGAAGTCTCTTCATCATCTCCATAAACACGCTATGATAAAGTGCTACTTGATGTTATACAGTGTAATCCATCCTAAGAGTGATTGAGTTGAGCGTGTATATGAGTTGTTGATGTACGTTGCCTGTACCAGCTTTAACAATCGAATAGGAACATTTTAAAAACAAATGGATTGTAGTATATAATGGTGTTTTTTCGAGAGTTCTAAGTGTAAAATGTCCAATGTTCCGGGATTTCCGGTAGTGTCCGATCCTCGATCAGTTTCCTCTTACTTTATATCGTCCTGAATGAATACAACTAAGCACAACATGAGCTAACAAAGCCTTGTCCTTTTTCAGGGAGTCCAGCACATTTTGATGAATTAACTGTTCACAAAAGACTGTACTAATACGAGTTCAACTACATCGCTGATCTAGTATATGTATTGTTAATGAATCTTTGTTATCGTATTCACGAAGATCAATTGTGTTGCTTATAAATACTAGTATGTTATATGTTATTATGTATTTCGTTACATTTTGTTTCTTGCGTTCGTTATTTGTTACAACTATCAAGGGAATAGGGAGTTCGTTGTTATGCATCAAATCCAGATTGGTATAATATATTCATCGTATGTTTTTATTAACAGATAAGGCTCCTTGACGTGCTATAACTATGGCGACCGCAGATCCTTTAACGTTATCAATATCCATTATTGATGTTTCTGTCATCGTGAGTGACTGAAGCATCTCAAATGTATGATATACGTGTATGATATCTGTACCTTCTTCAATCACTGTCCTCACCACTTAGCACTTTCTCTCTTATATAATCAGTTTGCCAATCAGTTTTATCCTGCAAGAAGGTTGTTGAATATTTAGCTTTACTTATCCTCTTATGGACGTGTTCTTGTATTTGCTTGTTGAAAGATTCTACAGTTTATTTGGATATCCGGTACACTTTTCCCTGCGACTTTATCATTTTTTGTGCATTAAATATTTTGGGGATTGATGAATAACATAAAAGGGACATTCAGTGTTCATTTGGCTTTAACACGTGCTACAATACCTAATGTGCTGATTTCAATTCAAATAGTTTTAATCAATTTGCATATGCATACATGTAATTAAAATATGATAAATATTTGTTTTCAATGATAACAGCCTTATACACGTACATGTGCAACTTCCATACGCAAGGAATCACTCTTGCCAGTCTTCATTACTGGCTGATTTAAACCTTGCCGCATTTCCTTAAGGTTTCCGTACCAGGAAATCAGAGCCCACTACTTTTCAGGTGCAGCTATCCACTATCTTGGCACAGTAAAGTGAGGGAAAGACTGCAAGTTTTAAATAAGCCCGTAATGAAGACTGGCAATAGTTTTGCCCTGCGGTGGGAAGTTGGTACATGTGCAGAACCCGATAATACACAGTCGCATGTTCATGCATGCTAGTTATATGGCATATTGAAAATGACCAACGAAAGTTTGTCAACGGCTAGTACTTTTCGATTAAAAACACCATTTAAGACGTGTGACATACGCGATTTCAACATGATACTGAATGTCCCATTGGTGTAGTTTTTATACGATTTAACGACTGCGACTTTTTGAATAATCATGGGAACGCTCTTTATTAATCATTATATTGCATAGAATAGCAAGATTATATTAGCAAATGTTTTTCATTCATTTCAAATTTCGGCATCCTTTAAAGGGGCTGTAGCAAGTTTTTTTTAGAAATGTTATTTTTTCAAATTTCCCATTTATAATGATAGAATATGTCATTTATATTTACTTTAAAGGGTAAAACATCTTATTACACAAACCCATTATGATTAGTGGTAATAACGGCCATTTTAATGTGAAAACATTTTATTATTTCGAATTACAAAAATGATTCCCATGACTTTACCAAACCATGTACACTCATTTTTAAAATTGATTTTCCGAAGAGAGAAGGGAGTTTTACTAATGGTGACATTATTTTCAAATACATTTCATCCACTTATTTGAGTGAAAAGAACTTGCTACTGCCCCTTTAAACAACTCGAACTAGCTCGCAAATAATGTCCTAAAACACACACTCTCACCATCTGAAAACCATGGTCGGTTCAAGAATGATTTTGAAGTTGTATTAATGGCACAGCCTTGTCCTCTATATCGGACAAATTCGTGTGTAATATTTGCTAAATAAATATATTTGTTTTAAAACATGTCTGTTATTGTTCTTTTTATTAATGATTATCCCAAACCGTAATTTTCAGAGTGAGATAATTTCAGCTGTTTTTTCAATATTGTGAAACACGATTTACTCAATAATATACGCAACAATTTGAAAGAAAATCTAAGCAATCCAAGGTATCAGTATGCATGTACCTATGTTTGTTTGAAACTAGTGTTCGTATGTTAGGATGGCATGAGTGTACCTCTATCGAAATATACCATCGCGTAAAACCTTCAATTTTAATTCTCTTCCCACAGAGCTTACTTCACTCAGTTCTTCAATCCTAACCTCTATTGCATATAGAGCATAAATCCCTATTCTCTCAAAAACCCCTGGCGGTGAAAGTTTGCTATATATGTTTTGTATTGGTAACGTTCTTAGTTTTATCAGCAACCGACTTCTGTCTTGTAAGAGACCTGTGCTCATCTCACAGATAAAGCAACTTTGGTCCTTTCGACAGTTACGGAACAGACTGTTTGAAACAACCCCACTGATTGCACAACTAACTTTTGATGCAACCAATCAGGATTCTCTATTTTAGCCCAAAAAGTGCTCTATAAACAAGAGTAGGATAAAAGAGCGGAGTAACCTCCGTGAGTGAGAATTCGAAACCGTTCCATTTAACTGAATTTGTATGATATAATCCTGAATGCGCTTTAGTGTTTCCCGGCACAGGGGCTTGGATCGCTGAAGAGAAAAAAAAGTTCCTAGGCCCAATTCTTAGATACGATAAGCCTATATATAGATCCTATATATATATAAGATCTTTATTTATTAGTATAGGGTTATCGTATCGAAGTATTGGACCTAGGAACTTTTTTTCATCTTTATTCATTAGTATAGGGTAATTGTATCGAACTATTGGACCTAGGAACGTTTTTTTTTCAGGGTTACATAACCCCTGTCTTTTCCCGGAGGCGGTATCCACATGAGACGCACAAGCTAGGAGCAAGGATATACTTCGATTATCCAGATCCCGCAATGGAAATGATAGAAATTAGTTTTTACATACATTTGTACAAATACAGTTGTATTTTATGAATTTAGTTTTTTACAACAAAATAGTGTAAATAATATTTATAGAAGACTCCTTCGTGATGTCATGCAAGATTGCAACACCTTAGGCGTTTTAACGAGCTATCCCACAATGGCCCATCGGTCTGCTCATTACGTAATCTACTCGTGGCCCACTATGGGATAATACCGTTATTGCACACACAAATTAACCTTAACATGGCACTAAGCTACCTTCCTGACTTGAGATAACCTTAGTGTTTTGTGCAAGGGGACCCAGTAGTTTATTCAGAATTATTTGAAACTATGTAACATTTTAATAAAGTTTCATCCTTGTGTGTTCTTGGTCGTCACTCATGCCATTAATTTGAAACTCTTGGAACATGACCGTGACGGACTTTAATATTGAAAGTGAACCATTTAGTTGTTGACACGAACATAATCATATTCAAAGCACACGTAATTTATATATTTCGACCCGTATATGATATCCTACCGCAATTCATTCAATCTAATTAAAAACAGATCGTAATTAAGTTGCACTACGTTACGCATATATTGTGTAGTGCAACTAATTTCGGTCTGATTTTATTGAGTCTGCAATGCAATACTAGTATACGTGTTTGGCGATGTAGCACGATTTTCTTACTGAAATAAAGTACTCTCACAAAAATATAAATACGTGTTACTTACGGCTAGATAAATACTCCTGAATCAATAAAAAAAATATTTAAAACGAATTTACATGGTTCGGTTAAGCCATCCAAATCTAGTTCCCATCGAGCGTCCATCGAAGGTAGTTCAAGTGATCTGATGTGGCGATACATATAAACACTCAAAGTAGAGTTGTTAATATGGTACAATAATGGAATGGTCAAACATCTTGCTGTCTGAACTAAAAATTATCATGAGACCAATACAAATCTATCTCTCACACTGAAGAGTTTCCACACCACTGTCGCTTTATATGTCGCACCATTTTCTTCGAATACAGATAACCGTTTTCTATGGATACGGCTTAACAGGTCATGTAATGAGATGTTTACCCAATTAACGTACTAATATATTATATAAACTTTAATGATAAAAGGAAGCTTTCAGTAAAACATTATATGCCAAAACGTGCTACAGTGCCGTTTAAGCTGATCTCAAACTGAGAATCTGCAAATATCATATCATTGAACTGTTTTATCGTAAACACACATGACGTTTCGGAAAATATTCTCACTCCTTCATCAGATGGAATGGTAGAACAAGGTGGATATATTGAAACAGAATATTAAAAATTGTCAGGACAGTGAATCAAGGAGATTAAATATGCATCCATAACGACGGATATATAATATAACTTTCATTAAGAATGGGTCCAAAAATAGCGTATAATTGATACTTAGGAGTAAATCTGCATAATATTTCTCATTTATTTCATCACAAGCTGCGTGTTCATTCTCAGTATTGTTAAATAATTATGTAAGTAATGGGGTTGGGGTTCTTATAATTCGATGTGTAATATGTATTATCTAATCTATAGTCTAACATTTTTCTGTGTATATTTATCAATGTATATATATATCTGGCTGTTGTTTAGTTAGCTCTTTCTCTTGACGTAATGCGAAACCAGCGTGGGGGAGCTCGACCGAGGGGAGCACGATCGTCTACTAGTTCTTTCTCTTGTACAAATAGCATAATTATACTAGTTTACACATACAGTTAGTTTCATCTACATTAAACGATTCCCTGCGTTGTATTGTGTGTGTAAGAGAGATAAAACATATCAGAAATTGATAGTCAACACAATAAACTTTAGAAAGTTTGTTATTTTATTCCATATTTTATCGCGTAGATGAGTCAATTTAAACAAAGTGTAAATTACATGTCCAGGCTATTTTCTGAAAAATATTGTTACTCTTTGAGTTTGTCAAAAATAATAAAGACAAATTTCTTCTACTCACAAAAATCGTTTTATCAATAATATTAGACAATACGAACTGGAACACACATGTAATCACCACAGATGAAATTTTATTATTTTATTAAAACCTTTTGTTTTTCCTATTTTGAAGCTACTCTCCCAATGTTTATGCATGTTTCACTATACAAATCTTTACTAAACAAAATTTTCAGTAGTGAGAGCAATTGTTATTTGGAATTTCTCTCCTTGAAATTTAAATTTTATTAAAAAATCACTCAGATATCAATGCCAAGGGAGGTTACTCGTCACTCGCTAGCAGGGATCCATGCATCGTTTCGTTCATTTATCGTTGTAAGGAGTTTGGCTAAGAACGATAACTCTAAAACTTTCCCGGTTTCTGAACGTGTTGTGATGTTTGTTATTGTCGTTCCCGAGTCATAATTTGCAATGAAACTGGTATGTATTGTCTCTGAATTTTTAACAATATAGAAATAGAAGCGTTACATGGGCAATAACAGTAAAATTATCCAAAATCTGAACTAAATATTCAAACGTGATGTTGAACTTGAATGATACGCTGTAGATGGGTAGGTCTTTTCGTAGGAGGAACCAGTTCGTAGGAGTACAAAACGGTCGGTTCGGAGGATTATTAAATTGTATTATGTACAAGATTTGCAGTCTTTATTTGTTATTTTTATGATTGTCTGTCAATTTATAAATATTGTATTAAATAGCGAGTGAATCCCTAACATAGGCCTACGCCGCGGGAGCTGAGGTTTATTTAAACATGATTGGTATTAAATATATATTATTTGTTTTGTGATGTTGTTTTTAATAAAGTAATCTGGTAAGTATGACTAATCAGCAACGACTAGCTGATTTGCAGATTCGAAGATTAGCTGGTGCCGCTGAAGATGAAACGGGTAAGTCGCCAACAATGCAATGTACAATCAAAACATCTCATTACAACAATCAAAACATCTCACTACATACAAATACAACTTTCCTAAACTGAGAAGACAACCAGCTCACTGTGTCGCAACTTTTACGAGAGGTATCCAGACTGAATGGACCTTCAGTTTCCAAGTGAATTATGCAGAGACAGTGTGAGACTTGTGAGAAACGTCAAGTGACAATGAAAAAACTTTTAAGGTGCTATTGTGTAAATAAAACAAATTGAATTGAACCTCCATTTGCTGTGAAGCTATCCTCAGTTTCGTATCGCTGTACTGACTAAACAGACACAATTTAATGTGAAAAGACACTATTTATACAAAATAAAGTAAAACAATTACAAACAAACACTTAGTAATATCCTAAAACATAATATATTAAAAAAAAATAATCCTCCTACGAAAAGACCTTCTACGAACCGGTTTCACCTACGAAAAGGTCTCTCCTACGAACTGGTTTCACCTACGCAAAGACCGCTTCCCCTGTAGATCTAGTTAAACTTCATTTAGTTCAGATAATCTAATTTATCTAAAGTAAAGTTAAACGTCGGTTTATGTGCGATCACTGCGCACCCGACGTAGGAAGACGTCTAACATGCTGGACGAAGTTAAACTAAGCAATTAATTATAAATTATTCCTTGGAACATTTGCAGGTTTGTCTGAGCAGCAACCCAAGTAAGCCATGCTTCGTGCTTTACTTCAAGGGAGTCAGTTTGATGCTGGACTGTGGGCTGGACATTGGTCAGATACAGCACTACCTTCCCTTGACTGTTGTACCTGGGTAATCTTAGATCTATTATATGCATTGTTTAATTTTCGTCTCAAAATTTAATTATAATAAATAAGCGGGGATGTCATATTGTTTTTACAACTCGAGTGGTTGTAAAAGGATATTTTCCCAAACAAAGGCTTTAAGCGATGGAAATATCATTTTAGTGGCAATAATGTTGTAAATACAATATGACATCCGTGCGAGTGTGTCCCTGTTATACTGCCAAAGTCAATTAATAACTACAAATTATAGAACGGTATCGGTATTGACATTGGTGAAGTTTGAAGTTAAATTTGAAACCAGGTCTCATTCGTCATTCAGTTTATAGGCGCCGTTTGCAAGTACATAAGGCCACTACTGTAACTATGACATAGACATAGTCATCTTCAATTACTTTGTAAGAGTAATCCCGTAATCTGATTTCACATGAATGGTTTTCTCAACCAGACAATGAAACTGCCACTGAGTGTGAAACATATCAACATTTATTACCCATATGGTTGAAAATAACCGAGTTAATATTATTGATATGAGCAGATGTGCACATATCACGTTTGCCTAGCAACCATTGTTTCACCGCGACCTCCCGTATTTCGTCGTCTGTGACGTCATAAAACGATTGTTCTTGACGTCACTGTAGCTTGCCGTCGCAAGAGAAGTGGGCCGTTTCCTGGTTATATTTACGCGAATCGAATGGAATGAAATGGGTAATAAAGAAATTATTACACTCGAAAGTGTGTCTTATGACTTTTACGAAACTCGTGCAAATTATGTATAACCCTCGCTCTCGCTCGCGAAATACAAACATTCACTCTCGTTTCGTAAAAGTCATATGACACACTTCCTCGGGTAATAATCTCTATTTATGTCATGACTTTCAACACATATGGATAATGAACTACTATTTTCCTACTTTATAAAGTCTCAATTCAAAATTGATTTTTTTCTTAGCAGAGCAAAATCTATAATGAGTATCAGCCATATTGTTTTCTTTTGCTTGTGTGAAATGAGAAAAAACGCTGTATAATTAGCAATTGACATTTTTTAAATAACATAAAATTGATATAAAATACACAAAGTAATAAATAATTTACCATTGGATTGATCAACAATGTCATATTATGCCGTAGCAAAGCTTTCCAAACTCCTAGCTCCAACGAATGGCTTCACTTCTCATTGTTTTTATTTTTCATCATGAATGAATGTGTGCTAGTCTATGAAATTGTCAAATATAAAACTAAAGTATTAATTTCCCTTACCTGCATGTTTCAGCTGGATTGGGTTATATACTTATAATCATGTATTGATACACTGTACACATATATAAATAACATACCCCAATAGTGCTGTCTCTTTAAGTTACAAAAGCCTTTAGATTCTTTGTTAATAGCAGATATCAGTTATGCCCATGAACCTAATGTGAGATAGATGAATTACATGGTTTATCTGTGTGCATTATTTATCAACAGGTGCCAGATATCAAAGGTTCGGCCCTGGAATCCTGGAGTTGACAAGAAATCCAAGCTCGGTGAAGATGTGGTGGGTTTAATTATTTAATTGTTGGAAGTTTATAAACGTAATTATTTTCTCAATATCACAACATCTTCTCTTTTGAGAAAAAATTCATGTTATTCTTAGTTTGTTAGGAGATTTTATATCCATCTTATAAGGTGAATCAATAATAATAAATGGTGATATGAAACCAAGATTCATTAATCTTAATTTTAAATGTGGTGTGTCCTACAGTATCTTTAAAACTGTCAACCATATTATATGTGTAGCAAAGGCTCACCAAGCTTTGCAGAACAATGTTTATTCCCAATGCAGATGGAATACTTTCATGAAGATCTATGTTTGAGGACAGTGTATTAATTTATATTAAAATGTTGCACCTGTTGAATATCCATAGAGAATTGCGTTATCTCTCACAAATATACACTGATTGTTATTCTACCAAATCAAAGGTTAACCGATTACTCACAACAAAAGATGTAAAATGTCTGACAAATATTGCCGTTTATTTTATGTACAATTTATCTGTATGATTCTGCGTCACCTGTTAACATGCTTGATATTCATTTTGTACTCTTGGCAGTTTGCCCATACCTGCTCAATAAATGTTTTCGTCTTGGTTGTTACACACAGTGCCAGGAGTTGAAGGAGTGTGGAGGTCGAGTGTTTGTGGACGGAGTGCCTCAGTTTCTGGCACCAGAGGTCAGAGAAAGAAAATCTTGTAATTGTACTTAGTGAGGTGCCATGTCGAATAACTATCGAATAGCGATTTTGTAGATATTTGATTTTTTTAATGAGTTTCTGTATGTTGTAGATTTTCTGAGATCTAAATTTGTCCAACAGATTTAAAGCTATTCATCTAATTCTTGTGAAATTTTGCAAAAAATCTCTTTTAAGACGAAAGTTTTTGAAACAGTCATTCAAAAGTGACAACAATTATCCCCTACAATAATCACTATGGAACATCATTCACCAGGCTGTATATTCCTATCTGCTCTCCAGACAAACATGGTGGACTTGTCTCAAATCGACGCAATCCTAATCTCCAACTACTCCTGCATGCTAGCTCTGCCCTATATCACCGAGTATACCGGATTCAGGGGTCTCGTCTACTGTACTGAACCAACGCTACAGATCGGCAGGTCAGTCTTCATTTCTGATGCGGAAAATGTTAACTTTTTCATGAATTACGGAACTTTGTCGTACACTTATGTCGGATGTATGTCAAAGGGTCAAAAGCCACTTACGTGTTAATATATGATAACCCCTTGGCAACAAATGTGGTCTACAGCAGGCAGGATCTTAAGCAGAATAACAAAGTGTCAATATTGAGCATGGCATTCATAACTGTTTGTCAAGAACATATAATTTCTTACTTTGAAGTTTACACGGATTCCCGAACTTTGGTTGGTTGAGAGCACGGTCAGGTGATCAAAATTTCGTGGTTCATAACCCATGAACTCTTGGAAAATCGTTCATACTCGTGTGTACGCTTTCATGTCGTGTGAACGTTCGACGGTACTGTACAGTAGCGTTCTTTCCTGATTGAGCGTGATTTTGTTAGCAAATTTCCAACGGTTACCATGCATTTACCGACTTATTTGATTGAATAACATAAACTCAATATCATACCACATTCTCAATTGTTAAAATAATAAAACATGTCAATAAAAGATCGCGCCTAACTGTTTGATGTTGAGCTAAGCGAGTCACAATGCCTATTTCTAGAACAATATCATGACACGTGTGACAGGTTATGAGTGGAGTTTTCTTCAATATGTTGACAAAATATTTCTAGTTTGAGTATGAAGTTCCTAATATCAAAAGTAAAAATGAATTGTTTGATAAAGTTGTATGCTCAGATCTTTAACTTTTCTGTGCCAACATTGCAGCACTCACTTTGAAGTTACAGGGCAATGGCTGCTCCGCTAGCATAGGAAAGTGAACACATTGCAGCAAGGCATCTGCTATTCTCATTACAGACAGTATATGGAAGAGCTGATCACGTACGTGGAGAGGAACCCGAGAACACATAATGCATCAAAATGGAGACAGGATGAAATACTCAAGTAAATAATAGAATTACCCACAACCATTAAAAATGTAACAACATGAAATCCCCACTGTGACTCTATAATGTATATGTCGTCTTTACCTATAAATTGATTAAGACCAAGTTTTATAAAAAAAGATTGCCTTTTTATTATGTAATGATAACTTAGATAGAAATGTTTCCATATCACTCTGCAATACCAGGGTTGTTTATATTGTATTCCTAGGATCTATTGTAATTGAAATATGTTTGTTATGTTTGCATAAGTCCTCAGGCAATATTTACTCAGATAACTGACCACAATGTGAATTTCTTAGTGTTCACTGTTGACAGTTCTTGCGTAAATGGACTTATTTCCTTAAAGTTATGATAACTGACACTGACACTTTATCGTATATAACAAGATTTAAACTTATGCTATTTATGAGATAAGAACTGTAACCTATTACTTCTATGGCAGAGTTAATTAAAGGGATGATAATTAATTTCCTGACAACCTAGGAATCTGCCCGCCCCTTTGAAAGACGCCATCAAGCCCGAGAGCTGGAAGCAGTGTTACACAATGCAGGACGTTGAGTCGGCCCTCTCTAAAGTGCAGTTTGTTGGCTTCAACCAGAAGACAGTGAGTAGCAGTTGGCTGTCTTGTGTCTTATTTTGTTTTTACACTGATAACACTTCGCTCTTTTACAAATGAATAATTATTCAAAACAATGTAAATAGAGAATCCTAAATGACATCCCGTTTAATAACATATTTATGAAACAAGTGAGTGGTTTGGTATTTAAAGAGCGAAAGGGTGTTAGATACCGATACCATTCACGAGTTTCAGATGTTTTTGAATGGGACCGAGTTTAGTAAAAAAAATTTAGGCGCTGATTAAGTTGCAGGAACTCGTCAATAAATGGAAAAACTTCATTGTGAGATTGTGGCGCTGATATTGTGACGTCATGTTTTAACCATTATGACGTCATGTCTATCGAAAGCACGTGATGTTATTACACTTAGTGTAACAACACGGTAGATTTATCAAACCGTGATATTTTCAACGGGTGAGTAATAATTTAGGTTATTTTTTATGGCTGGGACTCAAGTATTTGTAGGAATCAAGTACAAGAAATAAACATTTATATATATATACATGTGAAAAATGATTTATATTTCATATGACGTAACTATCAGGCGAGAGATCATACAGTGTTCTGTCATTATAACGCTCGTCCTTGTTCTTGAATGCAGGATGAATTATTGTTCAATGTCGTTTATATTCCCCCATGGTAGTCAAAACGTTTCTTCATTCATTATAATTTTGGTACAATCCGACACTGAACTTCAATGCAGTACGACTGATGGCCAGTCTGATTAAAACCGACGGTATTCCGCGGAAAAAAATTGCAAAATAATGCATCTACCGGGATACGATTTCATATCGTTCGGAGATTTCCACGCCAAACCGTCTGGAAACAGTCCGTAGACTAGCGTGTTCGAGCGCAACTCAGGTAGCCAATCAAAAGATGCCCAACAAATGCTTTCGATGCGAGAAGTTAGGGGCAGATAACTCCAAACAGCTATCCTTTTGTCTGTTCCAAATGCTTTCAAAACAGCGACCGTTTAAAAACTATGATGTGATTGGTCAGCTATTTGACTGGGCTTTGGCTGCGCTAAACTGGTTCGGAACACACGCCTATACGGGATGTTCTCAGACCTTGTGGCGAGGAATCTACAGAACCTGTTTGTATCCCGGTAGATATATTATTTTGCAAATTTTATTCCTCGGAACAAGGTCGATTTTAATCAGACTGACTGATGGCTTGCTAGTTACAGCTGATGCTCACAGGTTTCACAATTCACAACAGTGTTGCAGGCTTTCTCCCTGCAATAGTACTAATATAAGATACATTCTCCTGAAATCGGCTCTAATGCCAAAACCATCTCGGTTCAAGCCAGAATAATGAATGATTTCATCTTGCAGGACATATTTGGATCAGTTGTGGTGATGCCGTCCAGCTCGGGATATTGTCTCGGCAGCTGCAACTGGGTGATTCAGTCTGCACATGAGAAGGTACCGTATCAAAGTGATATGACAGATATATTAGTGGTCTATATAGGTCCCATACATACACACACACTTACCAATAGTATAGTTCTACAGCCATTAAGAATAATGGTTATGAAATGTTGACTGAATTGTTGTATATTTTTCAAATGACTGCTACATTTGATGTCAAATTCTACGAAATTTGATAAATTTGCAAAGGGGGGTTGTTTGAACTGTTTATTTTTGTCTTGCTACAAAATCCATTATAGTGACGTTTCTCACCAAAATCAGACTCCCATTATCATCAAATACTGGTAAATACATTTACCACACTGTTAATGTAATGTCATAGAAGTACAGGGCATCACATGATAACTAATGATACCACATGATGTTAACTATCACCAGTAATATTGTTGATGTATCTTCCTGTTGGTCTCCTCTTCTCCAGGTGTGCTATGTGGCTGGTTCTTCTACACTGACAACACATCCAAAGGTAAATGGACTCATTTGTTACCTAGAACAATTTTCTGAGAATTTTGTTGTTTATAAAAAAATTCTTCAATCCACTTCAAATCTTTGAAGGGCATTTGAAATTAAAATTTTTAAGGAATGCATGAATTTTGATGTCATTGTTGAAAAAAAATTCAAATATCATGATCACATCTTAAATTGAATAAAGTTAATCAGAGCCTAGATATTTGAAGCTTTAGGCCTATGAGCTTAGATAGACCTTACATTAATGTTAACATGGATTGTCTTTAAATTATGATAGTGCTAAGGCTAATTTGTTTTAAAATTACAGGTTTTTATTGTCATTTGAAAAATAAATGAAGAATTTGCTGCATCAGCTTTGCACAACCCCAAACTAAATTTGTACACCAAATATATATTTGTCTGTAGGAAGTGATGTGTTTCCATTTTGTATCAATTTAAAGCTTTATTTTGTTGTAAAAAATATAATGTCCCACTCCCGCGTCATTTTTTTCAAAAAGTCCTTCCACCCTCATCACTTTTGAAAAAAATTGTGCCAGAGAAACCTTTTTTATGTAGTTTAACAGAGCTCAAGTAAACAAGAATGTTGAATAGAAACAGAACTTACCAATAATGATAGAGAATCATATATGAAATGACTTATTCCCACACAGCCCATGGAGCAGGCACCTTTACGGAACAGCGACGTCCTCATCCTCAGTTGTCTGACTCAGACACCCCTGGCTAACCCTGACCCCATGATCGGAGAGTTCTGTGTTAACGCTGGTTTGTACTTCTAAATCAACTCCATCAAGCTATTATATCAGCATGTAAACTAGGTCTAACTACAGGATTATAAATGATCCACCTGAAGCAGGTGCAAGAAGTAGCCCTGAAACGTTGTGTTAACCAAATAAAGAAGTTGCCATCCACAATATTTGTCTCTCATTAGTATTATACATATCGGTACAATCTCCTCCTTTAAATGAAATGATTCAAATGCACAGTCATGTTCATTTTCTTGCAGAAGTAAGGTTCATTTCAGTTGAAAAGAGCAAACCTTATTTATAAAAAAATCTTTTGCTACCAACTGAATTTCCTTTTGAGAGGTAACAAATGTGTCACTATGTTTTTGGACTTCTTCAATATTCTGTCATCCATCTTACCACCTCATGCTGTTTGACACTTTGTTTATCTCTATGTGTGTATCAGCGGTAACAGTGAAGAACGGAGGTAACGTGCTGGTGCCGTGCTACCCCTCTGGTGTGACCTATGACCTGTTTGAATGTCTGTCGGGACACATGGACCAATGTGGACTCGCTCACGTGCCCATGTACTTCCTGTCGCCCGTCTCCGACAGCACGCTAGCCTACTCAAACATCTTCGCCGAGTGGTGAGTCCAACATTAAGCAGATATTAACCCTCTTTTGCTCAAGAGTGCCACAAGGGGAGTAACTCAAGCTTATCCAGCCTCTCACTTTCAAATCTTTCGTCCAAGTGTCAACACATATAGACTGACTTTTTGGAAAACAATTTTAACAGATTTAGATGAAAGTTTTCCTATGTATTGACGTCTGCTCCCTGCTGCAGGTTATCTCTGTCTAAGCAGTCGAAGGTCTACCTCCCTGAACCGCCATTCCCACACGCAGAGGTAAACAACTCGTCTCAACTTTTGTTTACCATATATTTCTTTTTATAAATTGACATAAAAATACACTATCAGAAATTTGTTAAAAATAAAAGGCCAAGTTCATCATTTACTTTACATGTGTATACAATTTCACAGTGTTATCTTTAACCAAATTACATTGAATGACATGATGTAAGAGAAATAATCTTGAAATAGTTGTGATATTACCTCACTCATCGTCATCTGTGTAATGTATCTTCCCTCACAGCTGGTCAGCCTGGGTAGACTTAAGAACTTCAAGAGTGTTCATGGTAAGTATAGACCCTTAGCTGACAAACATGCATTTTGTTTGCAAATGAGAAATATTGATTGTATTGTGGGCACTTTCAAACATGTATTTCTGACCCAAATGGCTCCAAAAGATCAATGTTTCATTAAACATATACTGGTAGTTTGCTGTATTGTAATAACTTTGATGATAAGTGATACAAAAGAGGTTGTATTCCGTATTCTCTCGGATATAAGACCATGGCAAAAAAAAACCTTGAAATCAAGGGGTGGGCTTTCAGGCAGGAGAGATCCCAACTCAGATGAAAATTCATACTGGAGACTGTCAGACAGTCAGAATAGGTTTGATATAGGTTTTTTACACTTAACTTAAAATAATATTATAGATCCAGGAATAACCCCAACCAGTACAACCTTCTGAAAAATGGGAAAGGCTCGAATGTGGTCTTATACCTGAGAGAATGCGGTAATTAAACCAATATTAAATTAAGCTTTTCAAGTAGCCAGGCTGAAATAGTTACTTTCTCAATTGAAACAAGTGAACATAACAGTTGAAGAAAACCTTTAATTTCTTTCAGCCATCAACATGCTCATCCATTATCAACTTAATTGCATGAGACCATGATATCATCGCTATCTTATAACAGTAATCATATTCTTGTTTATCATGCTACAGAGGGTCTAGGGACAGACTACAAGAGCCCGTGTGTGCTGTTTGCTGGTCATCCCTCCCTGCGACTGGGTGATGCAGTTCACATGATTGAACTCTGGGGAAAGTCAGCATCAAACACCATCATCTTCACCGGTGAGTTTGATCTCCGTTATATACTTTTCTTGTTTTATTCATTTATCTGGAGCTCTGTAAGATAAAGCTGAGATACTCAAAACCTAAGTTGTAATAATCTGTTAATCAGATAAAGACACTAATTTGGCAATGTAAAATCAGAATATTTATAGGATAATTTAAGAGATGTTAATTGGAGACATTTCTGACTTGAATTTAATCAGAGATCTAATGCTCTATTTCTTGCTTTATTATTATCTGAAGTGGGGTAAGTATTTTTAAATATCTAAAATATTTAGATTTTAATAAAATTGAGAAAGTTTGTAACCTTCAGCTAACTTTTTTGTTTAGAACCAGATTATCCATACCTAGAAGCTCTGGGCCCATTCCAGCCTTTGGCAATGAGAGTAAGTGGCTTTATCATGTGTGTTTAGTACAAAAAGAATGTACGTTGTATGTTCTGCAACCCATAATAATTGTACCATATAAAACAAAAGAAGTAACTTTATCTTTAAATATTTGTTTGCAATGCCAATGTATTGATTTTTATGTTTGGAAACTAATAACTGTTGGTTTTGATATTCTTTAACTGTATTTATCGCTTGCAAAAGTATCACTTTTGAAGAAAATCTTTTGAGGTTAATGGGGGTTAAACAGTTTGCTGTGATATTAAATTATAGATTGTCTCATTCTAGAACAGTAAAGGTGACATTTCTTCAAACACATTCTGTCTCTCATAGATCTACAAAGATTTGCTAAACATGTTATTACTGTGTTTTATATATATCAAACTGTACATGAACATGTTGAGGTGAGACTTAAACAAATTATCTGTCTGTCAGTGTGTCTTCTTAATTTGTAGTGATACTGGCAAGTGTACTGCTATGATAATATTCAGGGGGTTGAAAAAATATCCCTTACCCATTTTGAAAAAAGTTGCATGTCAATTTGTCCTTTACATTATGTGAAACCTTCCCCCACCCCCGCTCCTTTACATTATGTGAAACCTTCCCCCACCCCTGCTCCTTTACATTATGTGAAACCTTCCCCCAAACCCGCTCCTTTACATTATGTGAAACCATCCCCCACTCCTGCTCCTTTACATTATGTGAAACCTTCCCCCACCCCCGCTCCTTTACATTATGTGAAACCTTCCCCCAAACCCGCTCCTTTACATTATGTGAAACCATCCCCCACCCCCGCTCCTTTACATTATGTGAAACCTTCCCAGACCCTTGCTCCTTTACATTATGTGAAACCTTCCCCCACCCCTGCTCCTTTACATTATGTGAAACCTTCCCCAAAACCTGCTCCTTTACATTATGTGAAACCTTCCCCCACCCCCGCTCCTTGACATTATGTGAAACCTTCCCCCACCCCTGCTCCTTTACATTATGTGAAACCTTCCCCAAAACCTGCTCCTTTACATTATGTGAAACCTTCCCAGACCCCCGCTCTTTTACATTATGTGAAACCTTCCCCCACCCCCGCTCCTTTACATTATGTGAAACCTTCCCCCACCCCTGCTCCTTTACATTATGTGAAACCTTCCCCAAAACCTGCTCCTTTACATTATGTGAAACCTTCCCCCACCCCCGCTCCTTTACATTATGTGAAACCTTCCCCCAACCCTGCTCCTTTACATTATGTGAAACCTTCCCCCACCCCTGCTCCTTTACATTATGTGAAACCTTCCCCCACCCCTGCTCCTTTACATTATGTGAAACCTTCCCCAAAACCAGCTCCTTTAAATTATGTGAAACCTTCCCCCACCCCTGCTCCTTTACATTATGTGAAACCTTCCCCCACCCCTGCTCCTTTACATTATGTAAAACCTTCCCCCACCCCTGCTCCTTTACATTATGTGAAACCTTCCCCAAAACCTGCTCCTTTACATTATGTGAAACCTTCCCAGACCCCTGCTCTTTTACATTATGGGAAACCATCCCCCACCCCTGCTCCTTTACATTATGTGAAACCTTCCCCCACCCCCGCTCCTTTACATTATGTGAAACCTTCCCCAAAACCTGCTCCTTTACATTATGTGAAACCTTCCCCCACCCCTGCTCCTTTACATTATGTGAAACCTTCCCCCACCCCTGCTCCTTTACATTATGTGTAACCTCTCCCCCAACCCCGCTCCTTTACATTATGTGAAACCTTTCCCCATCCCCGCTCCTTTACATTATGTGAAACCATCCCCCACTCCAGCTCCTTTACATTATGTGAAACCTTCCCCCAACCCGGCTCCTTTACATTATGTGAAACCTTTCCCCACCCCCTTTCAAAATTCCTGATTTACTAAGTATCCACACATAACAGGTTTGGTCCAAGTTAGAGAAGAACTTGATGGTGCATGTAGAGACTCAGAAATATTTCCTGAACTGATTGTCCCCATATATCATGAACCTAAACAATGTGATACAGATCATAGTTAAGGCTGAGCAATGTTATCACAATACCAATATATATTGCAATACAGATTGTGCGATACAATTATTGCAATACGATTTTTCATATTGCAATATATCACACCATCAATTATTTTATAAAATTTATTCATATATCTTCTTTTAATAATAATAATAATAATGAGGATACTTATATCGCGCTGAACTCCACAACACAAAGGGCCATGCTCAAAGCGCTACACACATTATTACCCTGGTGTAAGGACCAACATCGTTCCTTTTTCATTCTCAACTCCCTTTTGAGTTTTAAGTGAGAGATATACCCATACTTTTCCGAGGAAAAGTATGGGTATATCTGTCTTATACCCCATTTACGGTCGAGTGTAAGCGGATACTATTTCATAATATTTCTAAACAAATACAGCTGTAAACAAGCTGGTGCATGAAACGCACAACCCAAATACCGCCTCGTCTGTGACAACGCAGCCCGTGCTGCGTTGTATGGTTACCCATGTTTGGGGCTCGAAATCTAATTGATATGGCCCAATGACGGCATTGTCAACGCAGATGCACGTGTATCTTGCTGAAATGTACAGCTAACGCTATGAACAGCATGGCTAATGTCAACGTGGCCAAAGTTCAGAGAAAACAGAAACAACTTTCAGTATGTTAAGACATTTTGCACCCAAAATTAAATTACATTCTTATATAAAAAGAAAAACATAAATTTGTGATATTATTTCCCGCATTATAAGAACCTTATTCATTTGGTCCTGAAAAAATGTTCAGAGTTTCAACTGGCTTTGTGGTGTATGGTAATGGTTAGGTCATTCGGCCCGAAAGCGACTTGACAAGGGTTCGATCCCAGGTGCCTTATATGTTCATTTATAATCTGACATTTTATAAAGTATCATCACTTAGATTTGGAAATTTAGAAAATTGACTCCAATGTTTCTCAGTTGTTAAAAAGTGTAGGTATATTCAAAAAGTGTAGGTATATCAGAAAAAGTGTAGGTATATCAGAAAAGGTATAGGTATATCAGAAAAAGTATAGGTGTATCAGCTAATACACCTACACTTGTAACAAAAGAAACCATAGCAACGAGACCGTAAGTGGGGTATAAGCGTAGTTACCAGCCTAACTTGTTACAAAATTCTCTTTGGGTGCAAGAATATGTGTTGAACTGTATTTCAAATGTTTTATCAATATATGCCATAAAAATTAACTTATCATTTTGACTCATAGACTGTTTTTCGAAAGAATTGAAAGGTTTTTTACTAAATGTGTAGTGTTTAAACTGCAGACAGAAATATAAAAGTTTAATGTAGAGTTCACGCAATATTGTGCAATACAGGTTGTATGTATTTTTGAAGTTTTAAATTTGGTTCAATACTGAGCCCTAATAATAGTACATTTTTTGCAAGGTGTGCTACTGTCCAATCGACACAAGTCTGAACTTCGGGCAGGCGAATAAGTTGATCAAGGAGCTGCGCCCACTCCACCTGGTGGTGGCCGAGTCGTACACAGCGCCCCCACTGCTCGCTCCGACAAGGAACGATCTCACGATCTCATGGGTAACTGCTCACATCATGGTTGTAAGCTAATAAGGCTTGGTCGGTACATTTAGAAGTACACAACCATTAATGTGGTACTATTAGTTCTATGAAATAAATAAAAAATTATTATTATAACTTCTCTTGGTTATCAAGTATAATCTTTAATGGATTTGGTATGAGGTGTAAACTGAAAAAAACACTTTGATGCAAAACTAGAAGCGAAATGCAGAGGTTAAAATAATGTAGTTGCTTAGCTTCTAATGATAATGGTAAGGCTAAGTTATACTCACTATTGTGCACTGCAGACAAGCCCAAATTATTATTGAAAAAGTATTTTTGTTCATATGGCAACGCCTGGTGGTTGCACACCAATGTTGCAAACTGTATACATTAATTTGAATAAAATTCTTCATTTCATAAAATTCTGTGTAGAGTAATGGAGTACTGAAGTGAACGATATTACGAAAATATGTTCCCATAAAAGCTAAAAATATTCATAACCTGCAAGATGTCTATGCATAGGGCTCCACAGCTCTGAATATGTCAATGCTAACGTAGTATTGCCCAAGTGGTATAAAACAATAACTCACTATACAATGTATATGAGATAGAGATGTAACATTAGTTTTGTTCATGTTGGTGCAGGACCCGTCCCCCCTGACGTACAGAAGAGGAGAGGTTCTCTCTCTACCTATCAAGCGACAGTTCGAGAACATAGAACTCGACCCAGAGGTAAATACAGCAGATTTAGTTCATGGAATATTCTTCTTATTTCAATACATGCAGATCCTGGTCTTCAGGGTATTTAATCCGTAGACTACTTACTACCTTGGCTTATTGTGTAAGATGGGTAATGCTTGTAACGCTTGGTGCTGTCTGGTTATGCATCACTAGTTATGTCATGTGATATGAAAGTTGATGATCAGTCATCGGTTTTCTCATCCAGAGACTGCCATAATTGTTCATTGGTTTGG
The DNA here is from genome assembly GCA_936450465.1 of Gibbula magus. Lineage (NCBI taxonomy): Eukaryota > Metazoa > Mollusca > Gastropoda > Trochida > Trochidae > Gibbula > Gibbula magus. Next base: position 74,619,879 of record OW388297.1, on the reverse strand, counting down.
CTGGTTATTTCTGGCCCTTATAAATCTAATCCCTCTTACATTTTTCTACAATTTATTTCGTGGGTTTGCAATTTGATATGTGATATCCGTACACCGAATGCGTCATTTTATAACGTTATCGACCATAATTCGACACCCACTCTTAGCTAGGAGCTGTTACTCTGCCAGCTGATGATGATGATTACGGGGATTTAACGAGCAGTTTTCAGCGGAGCTGTTCTCCCACTCGGGGTACATGAAACTTTTATACTGTGAGACTGATGGGGTACATAAGAAAAAACGTAACGACCGTTAACCAATCAAAAACGAGTATTCTACTGAAAGGAATGATAATGTTTTTTAATAATCATGGTCATGCTTCAGTTGGCAGAATCTCTAGTTCCTATGGAAGTTAAACCAGGAACAGCCATCTCCATGCTGACTGCGTCATTGGTCGTCAGAGACAACAACTATGTCTTGAAGGTTCGTTCTCTTTGGAAATAAATAGGTAACCTTTCCTTGACAAGAGTTATGGATTTATGTTACAACATTATGCGGTGTAGCCACATTCCGATTCGGATCCAGGAATTTAATCCTGCCTGTCTTCACAACTTGTATCTGCTGTATCTTTATCTGCTGTAAAGAGCCTTTCCACATGCAGTAATGTTTGGGTGCAATACAAATGGCCTTTAAATAATTTAGACCGTGTGCCAAAGTTCATTGTTGTTGATACAACAATTCTATCATGGTCTTAAATTCAAGTGATTTCATTACAGAATATAACAATTAATAATGAATACTATAATTATACACAATTGTTTCCATGAATAAACCAAATTGATAGTGTAGTTCACTTCATAGTGTAATTATCACTAATAAATAGAAAATAACTTTGTATTCATTAAATCATTTAATCATGCCATCCGAGTTTAGATTATACATATTCATTACAACAAATAACAATTAATATACATGTTGCCATAAAGTTTTAAATGTATTTAATTACTCAAGAGTAATTTGACTTTGTTGACTGTAAGGTCAAATCAAACTTCAGCTGTTCATGCACTCAATGATATTGTTTGACTAATTAAATGAATACAACTTGAAATTATATTATAGCAATAATGTTCATATTTTTAGATAACAGATGACAAAATAACCATTTATAACCATTTAACATTTAACCGTGTATGCAGCAAACTACAAGGGTCATTGTGAAAGTTACTGTTTCTAATATTATGACCATACCAGGTAGTTGCAAACTCGAGAAAGTAAGAGGAAAATAGTTTGATTGTGAACTTTTCATGAAAATATTTGGAAAATTAGGGGGTCAAATTAATGGAAGAATTATGGTAATAACTGTTGAAGTATTTGGACCATTCACAAAACATTGATTTTTTACACATTTATTGAATCCACTTCCAGCCCCTCCTGAGGGAGGACCAGATCCAAGGCAAACGGAAACTGGATGGATCCAAAGCTCAGAACAAATCCTACATGTTTGGGTCTCCTAACATCCAGTCTTTTGTGGAAGCTCTTGGCAAAGTAAGCAGTTTACATTCATTTTCATTTTCATAAGTAATAAGGTCATAAAAAATCAGTTTTTCCCTTAATTGCCGTATAAATGATTCAGTTCCCCTGAGAGATCACTGTTTGGAGTAAGGTCTCCTGCTACAGCTGCGTGCTAAAGTTTGTTCACCTACCTGTGTATTTCAGTGCAAATATCATGTAATTGGGCATGTGTTTGAAACAATATATCAATGCGAAAACCAGACCGATATTTTGCATTTTTAGCTAATCAGGCCTGAAAGGCCCGATGGGCTTATGGTATGGCATGGTCTGGCGTCCGTCCGCCTGTTCGTCCGTCTGTCCGTCCATCCGTCAATTAACTTTTGCTTTTTAGCTCATTTGGCCTGAAAGGCCCAATGTTGTGTGCAGACTCCTTGGCTAATGGGGATTCTAAATTGTAGATTCGGTGACCCCTCGACCCCAAATGGGGTCACAGGGGTCACAACCCCAAAAACCTTTTTTCATCTTCTTCTCCAGTTCCAAAAGATCTAGAGAGCTGAAAAGTTGTGTGCCGACTCCTTGGCTAACGAAGATTCTAAATTGTAGATTTGGTGACCCCTCGACCCCCAAATGGGGTCACAGGGGTCACATCCTTAAAAACCTATTTTCATTTTCTTCTCCAGTTCCAAAAGGTCTAAAGAGCTGAAAAGTTGTGTGCAGACTCCTTGGCCAATGGGGATTCTAAATTGTAGATCTCGTGAACCTGTGACCCCAATCTAGGTCATGACCCAAAAACCTATTTTCATCTTTATCTCAAGTATGTAAAGCTCTTGAAAGGTGAAATGTTGTGTAGAGACTCTTTGGTCAAAGGCGATTCTTAATTGTAGGATTGGTTACCCTGTGACTCCAAATACGGGTCACAGGGGCCTTGATCTAAAAAACCTATGTTTGCTTGTTAACAACGTATTACTTAGATTACCTTAGATAATAAATCAATGAAATCCTGATGAGCTACAGAGCCCATGGCTCTATTTTTCCATGATACGAAGAAAGTTGAGTGTTTCATAACACAATCTGATTTGATACTTCATGGTAAACTGTTACAGTTTTGACAGCTCTTTGAAGTGACCAGGGGTCCATCTCTTCCAAACATTGATATTACATGATATTTGCACTAGATAAACATGTAGATGAACAAACTTTCGGTACGCAGCTGTAAATAGACTGAGGCAATGTGAACCCTCCTCTTCTTCTTGGTTGATCTGACTAGTTTCAGTTAATGTTAATTCATCCGTGGGTGCCGTTCCACTAACCGATCTTAGCCCTAAGATCAATCTTAGCCAATGTTAAAGGATGGGCTTACGATTGATCTTAGGGCTAAGATTGGTTAGTGGAACGGCACCCTGGTCTCTGCTTGGACCAATCCTAACCCATCTTCTGTAATTATTTCAGGGTTATTTTCCCGCATCATGATTACCAATTGCTTGAAAGCATGTCATCAATATGCTCATTAAAAGTTTCATGTAGAGTTTTATCCAAATTATAGATCTTATCTCATGAAGCATTGCATCAAAATATGGTGTCAGCCTACATTGTGAGAAGACGCAGACATTAATAAATTTTAAATTGGTTTAATAAATTCAAGATATACAAAATCCATTATGTATGTATTCTGTTGCAGGCAGGGGTGTCATGTGTCAAAGTTGAAGATTCTGAGAATGGAACAATCATACATCTGGTGGGTTGACAGTAGTAATGATTGTAGTTCTCTGCCTTCATTTATTGCTATGTCTTGTAGTTACAGCTAATCAGATCTGTAAGGATGAGTGTATGGCATGGGATGTCTTCCATCATCATTCCACAGTGTTTATTAACCATTGGGTGTCTAGCGTAAACTTTTCACCCTTTTTAACTGAAATTTTTTACCTAGGGAATCTAAGCTTTATTTATTTTATCATATCGGTAATATAAGTGGAAATTATCATTATTACTGAAAGTATTTGCTCCACAGCCGAACGACGACACCTTGATTCAACTGGAAAGTGATTCGACCCACATCATTTGTGACGGCGAGGAATCCATCAGAGTCCGACTGAGAGACACGCTGCTGAAATGTCTCCAGAGATTGTGATGAAAATTTACTGAAATAAGAAATAATATCCATGACGGGGTTGACAGGCTATGAATACAGGGCATCATGCCAGATTGGTTCATAGCAAGAAAACAAATATTCACATAGGTTATGAATGAATGAAGAAGAGATTCTTGCCCCTATCCATTTCAAAGATGCTCATGAATAAAACACACCTTCATGTCAAGTTCAAGAGAAACTCACTTTGCATAAAAATCATCTTGTTAAGGAGTATACATATGCTGTCAGTAAGGGTTATATTGTGTCAAGTGATATACTCTAGAAATTATATTCTTCAGGTATTTACAGCTTTTGACTGTGGAATCAAAACTTTGAAACACAACTTAAGTGTTATTTTTGTAATGATACATTCACCAACCAGCTGATGAATTCTGCCTACTTGAGAATACCCAATATAAAGATGTAGATAAAAAATATCCTTTCCCAAATTGTATTTATGTGCTTCTGTAATTCAGTGTATGCAATAAGGTCTCGTCAACAAAAGCTGAATTCATAAATGTATATAAATATATATAACAGATCAAAACTGAAACTAACGATTGTACAAATCAATACATGCAATTAACCTACAGATGTCAAATTGACCCTTTCATGTTATTTTTGAAAAAAGTAAGATTTTATTTTAGAACCGCTTTCAAATTTGTGTAAAGTCTAGTAAGGAATTGGTGGTGCATTGCAGCTAATGTCATTGCATATGATTTGAGATATGAAGAAGAAATGGAGACTGGTTGAGTTCGGTAACCTGATTCACAGGGATGTCTGTCTGTCTGTCTGCCATAGAATGTTCATGCAACGGCTTGATGTTTTTATCCAGGTTGCATTTAGAGATTTTGTATTCTCAATTTCTTGTGATTCTGCATTATTTCCATTTCATGTCCTGATATGTATTATCACTTCTCATCCAGACCATTAAAATCACTTCATACATGCTACCTCTCTTCTTGTATCATTAATAGTACATATCAATGTTCACATGTAAATAGTGGCTCTGCTTCAGACTGATTGTGACAAGCCGCCCATTCTAAACATCATATTCTTCTTTAACCAAGCTACAGAATGAGAACACATGCTTACAACTACCTACCCAAGACATATGAAAACGAACATAAGTCTTGACAGTCTCCGTAACTGGCTGATTTAATCGTAGGGAAGTTGGTGTCGTTACTACTCGTCATTGTCAATGTTGTTCTGCAGGTTGAAAACCGTAAGTTCCCATACAAGTGGTACAATGCTATGGGTCTCCACACATCCACGGAGGTTCAGAGGCACATACGACAGATAACATAATTGCCTTAAAGGGGCAGTAGAACGTTTTTTTGCTGAAATAACTCTTTGAAATGTATTTGAAAAATAATGTGACCAATAGTAAAACACCCTTCGCTCTTTAGAAAATCAAGTTAAAAAAATGAGTGTGCATGGTTCCTTAAAGACAGGAGAATCGTTTTTGTCATCCGAAATAATAAAATGTGTTCACAATAAAATGGCCACCATGCAGTTTTTGATTTATATGAAACACCGTTATTACCACTAGCATAATTGGATTGTGTAATAAGATGTTTTACCCTCTAAAGTAAATGTACTGGTAAGTGACATTAACTATCATTAAAAATGGAAAATTTGAAGAAAATTTATTTTGCAAAAAACGTGCTACTGCCCCTTTAATGCGAAGATTACTGGTAACTGCAGTGAAATAATTATTTGAAAATTCTATTATCTGTCTAATCCATCAGTATTGGGACTCTCATTGATAAGTGTAGAATTGTAAACATTCGATAGTCCTGCATTAGATTATCACCTGTAGAGAAATGAATTACCACTTAATCAAATTCAACTTGCCAAATATGTTGTATTTAATTTAATTAATTTGTTATATTAATAATTGTATTTAAATCCGAGTTTACGAGAGTTTGGAGTTGTTAACTGCATCGTGCATTGTTTGTACGTGTTATGTAACCCATATGTGTACATGTGTACATGTGTACGTTGTTTTTCCTCACGACATGATACTATAAGAAAACATTCCGTACTAACACGTTTGTGACGCCATGTTTATTCATAAAGTATCATGTAACTGTGCTAAGATTTCTGCGGAAAAGGACAGTCCAGGTTTGGTCTGCAATGAAAACGAATGTGAAGTTGGTCCGTTGAGACACACCTACTGCGTTTTGTAAATGTTTTCTAAATGACGAAGGTGCACGAGTATATAAGCGATATGAAATTCCATGAAACTGATAATTCTAGAACATTAATTACAGTCGTTGATTTTTCATGTCTAACGGTTTCACACTTCATGCTATGAACTTGAGAAAAATGGCCTGACCAAAGACAAGAAGTATGTTGAAACGTAAAACATTACCATTAATTACATTTGTCGGATGAAAGAGAGTCATTTCTTTCTAGAGACATCCCATTTGTACATACTTAATATTCCATTTTGGTAGAAGAAGATATTGAAAGTATTTCTTTCAATTAATCTAATTCAGTTCCGCCCTTGTGCAAAGAACGCATTACGAAGAACCACCTCGTTCTAAAGTACATGTATCTAGTGAAAGATCTTACACTAAATGTGACACGTTATTGACAGACAAACTTCCCTTGTATAAGGAAAACGTTTTGATGTTGACAAGCTTCATCGTTCATTGGTGAAGCTATTGCGGGACTGATCCACTATAGACACTTGATTAAGGGTGATGTTCACACAATCAGAATATATTCCAGTGACCAGCTCTCAATATGTACATTGTAACCAATTAAAGTTCGTTTCCCGGCATCTCAACTATGAACAGTTTGTAAACTTTTATTTTATGATAATTGGTGTGAAAAGGTAAAACATTGATTCGTTGGTTTTACAAATCATTCAAAAATAAAACCTAATACGGGGTTAAACAAAACAAAATACTGTGACTATGTGTCCTAGTTCACCCAGCTATGAATAGGTACCTCGTAAGGATGAGCATGGTGATTTAACTCGGCGCTCCTAATGGATGTAAGAGTTCATACTCCAATTGGAGCTGAGATTGACAAAAGAGTGTCGTTAAACAGTGACATCCAATGATCGGGGGCAAACAGAGCGCCTTTGAGCAGCTTAGCTTAGCTGGATATTGGCGCTATACAAATGTTTATATGTATGTATGTATGTATGTATGTATGTATGTATGTGTGTATGTGTGTATGTATTCTTCAAAGAAACGCATCATAAGAGGTAGCTGCAAGACAAATCTACAAACAATAATCATTCAAAGGTGTAATCTGCAAAACAATAGACGGAATCCGAGGTAGTAATGGGGTAGGATCTATATAGGTAACTATATATCTTTCAACCGCTGTTCTAAGCCATACACGCCCCTGTGTCAGCAAGCACGTGTTTGATTATTAATCACCACAGTAGGTAGTGTATAACTAATTTCCACAAAGCAATTCGCTTTCATATTTTAGATAAACACGTATTCATCACGTTCAGCCACTATTTTTGTTGTTTATGTCAAGGATAAACCATAAAGTCTATTTGTGACAGAAATAAGTGAATGAGTGAGTTATCGCTTAACGCCGCTTCGGCAGTATCGCAGCCATTAGCGGCGAGAAATTTAAGTTAATTGATTAATTTTAAAATAATTGCAAAAGCAAAAAATAATGACACAAAGGCCGTAAAAAACACCAGCAAATTATCACAATTTGGTTAAAAACTGATTTAGAATAGTTAAAAGTTACAATTTGTCGAAAAGATTTACAGCTTTTAAAAGGTCTAAAACACAATGTTCGCCAAATTGGCTAAAACTTGAGATATAGCAATATCTGGATAAAAGGTTTCCCTTATGTGTGCAGTGTCCTGTGACAGAAATAAAGGTTAAATGTGGGATGATTAATTTTTAATTGATGAGTGTTGTAACTAGCTGACAATGTTAACCAAAATGAGGTGGTGCTTTGAGAAGTCCAACATGAAGCTACATGGTCGTACATTCTCACAGAACATGACTTCGCTATAAACAAGTCATGCTTTTTACTTGTTACTTTCGACTGAGACTTGAGTTGCAGCACAAATATTGATACTAAACTTTTACATTTTCCATATCATGCACCCGTCCACCAGTTTAATCCTTTCTTAGTGGATAACGTATGTATTATATTTGCTGTAATCGGTGATTTAAAAAGACGATTTCAATTGTTCTTTCGTTTGGTTTGATCCGTTTTTAGAGAAATTAATATAATTCGCTGTTGCGTTTGCCCTTCCTGTAATAGATGCGTTACTCTTCTATTTAGGGACATCTCTGCAGTAAAATATATTTTGATAAACAAACTTATTCCCTTTTTACATGCACACTTGAATCCCAGGAGTATATTTACACCAAGGTGTATACTTACTCCTAGGAGTAAAATTAGTTTTACCTTACGTTCCATTGGAATTTAAGGATCCTTAAGTATAACTGCTTTGCTTACAGCTAAAATGTCAATCGGGTGAGAAATCATTATGAGTTACAGCGAATCCAGAAGAGCAAAAATGTTCTGTGTACAGGCTTTGTGCTTGGTCTGTCAACTCACAAATATAAGTGGTTGAAGTATTCTCAAAAATGGTGAAATTACATTGTAAGGAGAGTGAAGAGAAAACTTTCGCAATGAAATACTCCTAGGAGTAAACGTGTGCGTGTAAAAAGGGCTTTATAGTTGAACATCATCATGTCCTGGATACAACATATGCAATACATAAATGGTTCCTTATAGCGGACATCATGAACCGTACCGAAGTATAGATTAGAATAACTATGATGAATGATTAATTCACACAGCATTTACCCTAACTATTCCTTCACTCAATCAAGTACATATGCATCCAGATACATTCATACAACAAATAGAAATAAATACAAGCTTATTTCAGATTTAAGTAGTAACGTTGAAGTTAAGTATTTACCTTATAAGATTATACAAATAAAACTACGATGCTCACCGTTACAATTAGTAAATTAAGTTACATAAAGTTGATGCCATATATGATTTACATAATTAGATGTGAATACTTTACACTTCTCTATATACTACTCTTTACACTAATCTAAGATACATAATAATAATCATATTGATTACTTATCTTAGATTATATTCAAATTGTCTCCTACTTGGCAGTCTGTAGTGCTCAGTGCTGTGATTGGTGTGCAAGATGGAAGAAAATGCACTGATTCAATTCAGGTGAGTTGAGGTGAGTTGGGGTTTAACGCCGCTTTCAAGAGTTTCACTTATATCGCGGCTGCTAGTATTATGGCAGGGAGAAAGCCCGCAACGCCATGTGGCTATGCATTGCGGTGAAACCTGCGAGCATCGGCTGGAACTAACGAACCATGGGTGGTACTACGCTGAAATTCAGTGTAGCATTGCACCCAAACCTTACTGCGTGTAGAACAGTTCGCTACTGCAGACAAAGTTGCCGTGCCCCTGGCGGGATTCGAACCCCTATTCAATTCAGCCAATAGAGGAAAGATTGGGGTTAAATGACAGAAATAGACATTATAAAACAGATTAACCAAACATTCATATTATTACTAATAGACTAACCCAATGCACGTGGAATCTTAAACTAATGATATTACTTGCAGTACTACTGGAAACATTTAACCCACAACTAAAGGTATCAACAAAACCAGAACGCCATGACATGAACAACAAGTTTATTATAAAACGTGTGTTTACAAACGCCTGCCACACGTATACCATAACGTAATAGTGAAATTAAAACATGAATATACATAATCATTAAGCGATTTCTCCATTTCCGTTGATTTATTCCTTTTAACACCAACGGTTGTCTCGTACAACGTGAAAGCTATACACCTATATCTGAATAATCGTGATGCGTATACCCATAAGCGAGAATGTATGAGGAGTGATATACGACCGCACATGTGTATTTTAAGTTTACTTAAGAAATGTTCAATCATGTGAAATATACATTATATAGGTTAAGACAAGGTACGTCTTTTGCAACAGTTGTCTCAAGTGACAATTAAGGATGTCCGCTCCTTCCGGTTGAACTTCAAAAATGAAATATGACGAAGCAAAGCTTTTTTGTCATTTTTATTTACTTCATGATAATACACATCGCCTAGATACTTTTAAAAAGCAAATGAAATAAAGAAAATAGGACTTTAGAACCCCTAAAAAGTGCTTAAACAGCATAAATGGCCTAAATTTGACTAAAAAGGGAGGTTTTCAGGTACATTTTGTGTCAAAGCTTAAAAAAACCCCACACTACCATATATATTTTTTCATCGATTTCGGTAGGGGAACTTTGTAACATATCAAAAAAGTTAAAAAAAGTTTAATACTAGAAATGTAGTATTTTAAAGTTTTTAGCATTTTATTTCTCATTTTCCCATAGACTCCCATGTTAAAATTGTACTTCTTACAGGCGTCATATCTCGAAAAAACCTACACTACCCCCTATTTTTTAATGCTGATTTTTCAATCATATACTTTGATCTTTTAAAAAATATAAGTTAGAAAAAAAGTTTAATTCTATAAATTTGAGGAGCGAACATCCTTAAGCTATTGAGTAATTAAAAAACCTCCATTGAACATAGCGTGGTAGAGCCAACACTGTTACTGGGAGTAAGACATCCTTGTTGGGTTCAGTCCGGTCTGCGATTGGCTGCTGAGTATGATCTGAGCCCAGCCCACCGTGGGTCACCTCATGTCACAGGCGGGTGAAGGACGCCCGCAAACCTAGTGCGATCAGCCAGTTTACAAAGTATATGAATTCTATATATATATACATAACAGTTTAATTTCCGATGCCACACGGCTAGACAGCGCAGAGCTCCGGGATGTGTCAGGGAGAACAGAGCGAGGAAAAAGGTATTCTATCATATTCCTGGGATGAAATTCGCAAACACGCTTCGAAGAAAGACCGATGGATTGTGATTGACAACAAGGTATACGATGTCACATCGTGGGGGAAACGGCACCCCGGGGGTGAACGACTTATCACCAATCACGCGGGGGAAGATGCCACGGTGAGATAACACTTGTATATTGCATAACAAATATGAAACATCTTTCGCGGTCTTTAGGAGTCGCTGTAGAATATAAGAGTCACACGCGATGAGCTGAGTGCGAGATCTAGAGAAAATGTTAACATTTGGATGAACATTTAAATTCTATTTTACATTCCGTTATCTCTTACAATACATACAAGTAAATATTACTGTTACTTGTTTGCAGTGATGTTAAGATATGCTTGGTCAAACCCATTTTAAGTAACATTCTAACAGGGTATATACATGTATAATTAGTTTAATCAAAACTGAACTGACATATAGTTCATTTTTAATTTCATGATGCGACTTGATACAATAGACAACGGCATTCTATCACAATAAAGTGAAAGTTTAATGTTCAGATTCTCATAAATTGTTTCGCAAAATTAATAATTTTCTAAAAGCTTTAATATAAAATTTATTTTAGTACAAACTACACCACATCTGATGCACGTTTCTATAGAAACCAACATGTGTTACAAACTAAACCAATCCCGTTTAGGAGACATACAAGCAAATAAACCCTTAGATGAGGCTATTCACAGCCACACGGTCCGGGCAGAGTTAAACGATAGAAATGCATGGGCAAACATAGGTAATCACCTTGATGAAAACGAACATCCTCTATATATTTACCCAGTATAAGTACCTCTGTACGTATACACTGTTTTCTGCTGAATCCCTTTGTACTTCAAAGAATTTGCAAGAGGGTTAATTCCAATGTCCATTGTATCATCCAATTGTGACATTTCTATGTTGTACACTGTCGGGTTCTTCAGCAACAGAGATCAATGGTTAACCTATTTTACACCTTAATCTGTACACGTGGATATTAGACCAAATTCGTAATAACACTGCCACTGTGTTGCGAAAAGAATGCAGTATATTGATATTTAAACATTGAAAGTCCTGAATTTTTTAAGAAATCTTGTTTTCAGTCAACAAAATCAAACGGAATTTAAGCGACTTTAGACTTATTCTTTTATTAGTCTTTTTGTCTTTTGAGACAAGAGATTGAGGTATATACGATGAAAACATACTTTGAAAACATACTGATGTATATATAATGCCAAATCCGGACTTCAAGTTTGATCTTCCTGTATGGACACATTTGCATGATGTTACCGAGTTTTAAATGTACTAACACTAAGCATTAAATCAAGAAAAAATATTGTGAAAGAAACTTATAACAAGTAAATAATTGACTCATAAGGCTTAGTCCTACCAAGATGTGGACACTTTCCTCCTTTCTGTTTCTCGTGGTTGAAACTAAGATTCAAAGCAGTCCCTCTAGTTTCATCAGAATCTAAAACTGAGTAGTGATTTACATGTTGTTGAATCTGTATTCTGAACAATAATAATACTGTTCTATAGATGATATTTATTCCATTCACGAAAAGGAAGAATGCCTGGATACGAATGTCATACATGGATGTGCTTTCAAAAATAAAGAATGTTTGTAAGTAAATTTCGCGAATGATTAGGATGTTAGATCGCAACTGTTTCCTTGATGGTCGTAAGCGTTGAAGCCTGCAAAGTATGTTTACAGTTTCGGCTTTTATGTTAAAGTTCAGACAATCAAGACATTTGACAATGTCATTATACAAACACTACAATGCCTACCTCTATGCATGTTGAACAATCAGTTTAAATGTAGATTGAATTTATTACTAATACTTGACCAATGAGTGGCGTATAACAATTTTCAATAAAATATGTGGTGAACAAGGTTCGGTTCTTAATCATTGTTCATTATATTTCATAGACGGATTACAGATTAGGGGTAAGAAGTGGTATCATGTTTGGGTTACATTATTCAAATGATTCATAATCATGGCTGCATACGCTACCACCAGCTAACAAACTTACGGTGCCATATGTGAGCTCTTCTCACTATTGTCTTCATGTCTAGCTTTAGTAAAAACATAGGAAACTCTGTATTCTCACCCTATATCAGACTTTGTAGATTTATGCCACCTTTTGTGGACTTTGAATTCATTTATCTTTCAAATAGTCAAGTGAAATTTGATTTTTTACTGTTTTTTTTCAGGACGCGTGGGTTGCATTTCACCCGGACAGAGAGAAAGTTGGCAAATATCTCCGACCCTTGTTGCTCGGCGTTGTTAGGGAGGAAGAGATTAAAACTGTAAGACAAGTTCACTTGACTATCTTATTTAGCAATATATGGTAATTGTATAGCAATGTCTACACTTAAAACATCCTGGAAGTGTTTTAGATCCCCGACCGGTTTCATACTCTCCCACCTGGTAATGATACGTTACATGGTTCGCTACTTCCAGCCGTTACTCGCAGGTTTCACCGCAATACATAGCCACGTGATGTAGCGGGCTTTCTCCCTGCAATAATACAAGCAGCCGTGATATAAGTGAAATATTCTTGAAAGCGGCGTTAAATCCCAAATTACCTCACCTATGATTAAGTTTGAATCGATGTATCGGCATTTGTTTGGGTAAAAGTAAATTTTCAAAACGCTTTTGTTTTTAAGTACAAAATCTAATAAAGAATTGACCGTACGCTGTAGCAGATGTTATTATACCATCTGCTTACAATGTATGATTTGAGTAATATGTCACCGGAGTCAGGGGAAAATAGGCTGAGATAAATATAACCCCAGAAACCCAATCCTGATTACAACGTTGCCTTGAATTTTACCTAGATGCTGTTCTGAACGATAAAGTACCCTTGTTTCAAGGACCTAACACTATGAAACAGTGAGAAGGTCGACAAAGAGCTTTTTTTTTACAATTTATTCACTTATGTGTTACTTTTATTTAAATGGAATCACATCTTGGTAAAATATTTTATAAGTAATATATACTATAATTACATCACAAAATCTTTAAACCAATAATTTCCAGAGCGATCTGATCCGAGATTTCCGGGATCTCAGACAGAAGGTGGAAGAGATGGGTCTGTTCAAGACTGACCCCTGGTTCTTCACCTGGACTGTGGGGCACCTGCTTGTCCTGGAGGGCGTGGCCTGGCTTGTGTTCTTCTACCTGGGTGCCTCGTGGCTTCCCTATCTTCTCGCCTCCCTCCTCCTCGCCACCGCGCAGGTACTTCTTCTTCAGTTTTCCCGAATCCTTTTGCACATTTGTATTGTGTACAATTCGAAACAAGGGGCAAATTTATGTTTGTAGAAAATACATTTCCTGTACATTTATGGTTCAGATAACATCTAAAATAATGAGACCATACAAACATCTTGAATATCTCCCTATAAACCAGCCGATAGCTGGTGCACCAGCCATACACTGACCGTGCATTAGGCCTTCCTGTCGTGATGATATACATATCTAGTTGTAATAGTTGCAACTCCTACATACAGCTCGTACAGACCCTGTTAAGTTTTGGAAGAGAATATTACAGGTTACAAATCACCGTGATCACTATCTACCCAGTTATGTCAGACATGTATATATAAATTGTATATCAAATGATATAAAAAAACACCTAAACAATTAAGTTTATTAAATAATAAATATAGAATTACCAAAACAGCCTAATGAGTTCACAAATGAAGGAAACATGTCACTCAAGGCCGTCAAGGGGACATTTACATAAAAAAATAGATCTACCCTATATATTGTGCTTGTAAAATAATTAGCAAATTGATATTTCATTAATGTACCTTGGGTAAAATGGCCCGTCATTAATGCTACATTACAAGGGACGATATTTATACATGTATAGGGATAACCCTGTTCATCAATCCCTTGTCTAGTAATGCAAATAACTACCGTTTAAATCAGTTGAGTATTGTCCTCCAGACCCAAGCAGGCTGGTCGCAACACGATTTCGGGCACCTGTCTGTCTGTGAGTCTTCACGTTGGAACCACGCCATACAACTGTTCATCATTAACTTCTTCAAGGTAACTGTTTGCTGTGATAACGTAGTGCTGTTATGTCTGGTTTCTCACAGTCTGCAATAGTACACTTTCTTACACTTTTTTAAGAGACGAGTAACTTCCACAACCGCCAGTACTGATTGTACCACCAGGGTACCCATTCGGCCACCGTGACCAGTGTTATCCCACTTTAACAATGTTACATTTGTCCTGTAACTAAACGACGTGTATTACTAATTGTTTTATAATGTTCAACACGTTACTGTTAGGATCACACCATTCAGATAGTCCAATGTACAGGTACAAGTATAACAAACTGTTAACAAGGGTAATGACCTTTTCAGTCGGAACCGAGCTTAGCAAAATATCTACATGTAACTTATTTGTGAAATACCCTACTTACTTACCTTTTTAATTTGACAACAATGAATTTTGTAATCGGGATCACAAAAGCCCACAAGTTATGCTTTTTAAACATTAACACCGAATTTCACTTGAACATTAATACATATACATATCTCAATACACTCATCATAAACTTGCTAAAGGGTAGTTGATGTTATTAGAGTTTCATTTACAATTGTGGACGTTAATTTCTTTCCATATATAATATTATTACATATCTGTTTTCAATATAAAATGCATGCATCCTGATCAAATAAAGACGTAATTGTATATTTTGTTATGTGCATGTAATCCTCTAATTTATTTTTAAAATGTGTGTAAGGGAGCTTCAGCGCATTGGTGGAATTACAGACATTTTCAACATCATGCCAAGCCAAATGTCATTCAAAAGGACCCCGACATGCGACTAGAATATATACACATGGTTGGAAATAAAATACCAGTCGAGGTAAGTAGATGTAGTGGAATGAATATGAATATCCGACTCTTAATATGTGTGTATGGTGTAGACCTAGATATCGAAAACGAGGCTAAGCCCGCAAACATCTAAGATGGCAAGCGAAATTGCCGTGTCGAGTTCTATACATGTATATTAATATTTCGTGGCTAGTTTTTCTGCTAACTTACGAAAAAAGTGTCTACTTTGCACAAAGGTATATTGCTGTTTTGTGAAGAAGGTTGTGTAAACTTCAAAACGGTGATGAAAGTTTTTATTCATAAAGTGTCTTGCTTAGAAGTCAAAACATCGTGGAAAGTGTTCGCCGACATTAGTATTTATAAAAAAATCATATCTTACAAAATCCATTTGATATTATTCGATAAGAAACAGAATATTACATTTGAAATACATTTAAGTTTTTCTTAAACCAATCTATAGTAATCACTGACACATTAACTATTGGCTCCAGCAGTGTAGAAAACTCACGAAAATCCAAGCCAGACAACCAGTCCGCTGGCTTGGATTTTTGTAACTGAAATAAATTACCAGTCCGGAAGAAAACCTATCGATTTGCAACAGTCACATAGAACTTACTGCAAGTACCAAACATTTTTTATACATCTGGTTGAACATGTTTCTCGTATTTCATTAATCAACAGCTGGCCAATTTTCTAAATGTCAGCCAAATTTTCAATTGATCATATATCACCATGTTGAATCATCAGTAATATATCGGCTAACATGGCATCTGGTCTACAATTTAAGACTTTCCGATTACATTAATTACACCAGTAGTCGGCCAGCGACGCATTTATTTATTTCTTGACATTAACGAGCCATTTTAAAAAGATACTGATTTAAATTACAATTGATAGTATGCTGATATATCCAACTTAACTCATATTTATTTGTATCGTCATATTTACTAAAATGGATTCTCAAACACTCCAAATTTGGCAAACATTGCCCATATATGCCTTTAAAACGATGACTTTGGTTTTTTATACATTGTTCATGGATTTGTAAATAAAGAATAAATTTGCATTCAGCAAAGTGCTTTTGAGTAAGATCTAGAATGTTGAAACGAACTAAATTTTTATATTTTGCTACAGACATTACATTTTACAAGCAAGCTAGACATTCGCTGTCTGCTATAGGTATCGCTTTGTAATCAGTACATAAAAGGCAGTGCAACGAGTTTATATAAAGCGTTCAGTTACGCTGGTTATCGTAATTTGGACCTAATGTTTTACAATACCATTACACCTCAGACTGACGAAAGATTACCCTGCCTTTTATTGTGAAAAATAAGTAGTAAAAGACTAAAATATCTACCCGACCACCGGACAGGCTGCTTTTGAAATTTCACCGTCCGACTGGAAAAAAGACCGTGTCGGGCGGTCGGGTAGGCGGGAGTTATCTACGCTGGCTTCAGTGAATTTTTGTCGTTCGTCATCTCTAACTTCCGGGAGGGTTGAAATATCAAAATGAGTCAATTTTGCAACATGCTGATTTCCTACTGACAATCTACAATAAGCGACCAGTTTAATAACAGGTTTCTATGAGTAACTATATTTGCACATTCTTTATCTGTGCAATACTGTCCAATACAGGTCTCGTATTATATATATATATATATATATATATATATATATATATATATATATATATATAATTTTTAAAAGATCTCGTCATTTTTCTGTAGATTAACACACACGTGGATCAACTGTCAGTACTTCCTACACAATTAAGCCACATGATCATGTGTATTAGTTGTTGAACTTAACAATTTGATTCTATGTATCGTTATTCTTACCGTTGCAGTAGGAATGAAACATTTAAGATTAAACTTTCATGCTTTTCATACTTTTCATTGACAAAACCATTCTACAAGTGCAAAATGATTCCTCATTATTAATAAAACAATCCTCAAATAACATAATCTTACATATTATATATGTCTGGGGCTAAAACATTAATATCAAGTGTGTGATTTTATTGATTCATAATGCAGATTATTCATTGTTTGGGATTTTTAGGACTCTCTAGGATATTTACACGGGTAGTAGGATTGATACATTAAATTGAGTTAATCTGTCTCACTAAACTACTGGTTTTATATTAAATAAACAAAACGAGAAGTAAACACTACTCTAGTTGAATTATCAAAATTAATAAAGTCAATCAAATTGAACACATTGAACAAATTCGTTTGACTTATTCTCATTTGATAAAATAAAGTTATATGTATTTATTTTTATTATATTTATATATTAACAGTCTAAGTAAGTATCTATTATGATCGTTCATATTAGAGTAGCATATTTTAAAAAGAGGCAGAATATTTGTAGCTATAATTATACTTGCAGAAATTATGTTTTTTATTATTAATTTTCCATCAAGTTGATTCCAAGTCTATATACCATTACAACTTTACAGATTATATCAGCACTGATCATTGATTTAGATTAATATGTCACTAACCTTTGATTCTTTGAATTTTCACAAGACCCGAATAATGACATTTATATTCATAAAATGGCATCAACACAAGAACAAAATAAGTTCTCAATGTTTGTGCCCAAGTAAAATGAATAACAATATGTGAACATAGGTAAACATGATATATTATTTTAATTTCAGGTGACATTTGCTTTTAATTTTGACTTTGTTAAATCTTGTTCATTTTTGACAGGAAATGATACAAATACATATCATGTTCTTTATCGAGTTCGAAATCCAGTTCTGGCCCTTGAATCCGAAATTTAACTTAGTACCAAAAGAGCTGTGATGCCCAAATTGGGACAAGTTTTCTCGGCAATTATTACATTTAGGTGAATGAAATTAAACATGTAGTCCAGATGATAATATTCAAAGTCGAGTTATTACCCTTGAATCTGAAATTGAATCTGAAATTGAAATTGAATTGGTACAAATTACCACTGTGATGCCCTAATGGAAACACTTAAGTTACCTGAAAAATATTATGTAATGGAGAATGCATGAGGAGCTGTTGATTCGTTAAAAATAATCACCATACAAAACGCATGATAATTCAATCCAAAAGTGATAAACAAGACTGAAATATAGATTATAGATACACCATGTCTTCAGAGGTTATTTAATTATGTCGAAAACATATTTCATTAATAAAATTTCAAAATTTCATGAATTTTGAAGTTGAATGCCAAGCATTATGGCCAAAAAACATTTTGAAAAAGCGATTTCAACACCCCAAGTGAACTTGAACAGACGAAACAATAAATGCATTAAACTCTGATATATGAAATAGCGGGTACGTCTTGACACATCATGTCCCTACAAAAATCATTCAAAATCGACTTCCTCTGGCATCCCGTTTTCGTTTTTTTACACTGTTGAAATTGTGGTGACGTTTCTTTTGCGGTTGAGTGTAGGTCATTAGGTTTCCGATCTCTCTTTTTATAAATGACCTTATCTTTACATCAGCAAACTTTGTTCTTCAAGTAGTGCATTTATACAACACATATTTCGGGTCAAATAAACATTTCAGATGTTGTTTTAGATCTTGCTCAGTCTGGAGCTAGTGACAATGTTTGAAAATGATATAAAACAAACTTATTTGGGCGGCATGAAACGAGAGAAACTCGCGGTCAATCAATGCCGGTTTCTAGTTGTTCGGCTTAGCCTCGTTTAGGATAGCTTATAAATAGTCATAACGTAATAGGGCTATTATCGGGTTTTATTATCTCTTTGTTTCAATGTTTTGTCAATATCTTACACATAAAGAATTTATTTAAACTCAAAATATTAAAATATAATGCATTCTATATTATGTTATTATTAACTCGTACACAGTGTCATAGTATTCATGTGTGAGAGATGGAATAGTTCCAACTGATTAGTGGCTGTTTGTTTCATAACAATGTGTATATTTAGAACCTTAACCTTTACCTTAATGATAGTGGGGGAAGACAAAGAAAGGACTGATGCCGTATAACCATCAACACAACTATTTCTATTTCAGTAAGTTTTATCTCTTTTTATTTCATTAGCTCATCAGGCCTGAAAGGCCCGATGGGTTTATGGCATGGCATATAAATATCTACATACATTATGGACATCATGTGAAATGAGAACTTCTGAATACCCTGTGAGCTGAATATTGTGACAGGCCTCAAAGGAATAAATTTAAGAGGAATTAAAGAAATTGTTAATTATTTTACATGAGATAAGTGAACTGAATATGACTGAATACAACATGAGGTTGTAAGGAGATTGTGACACAACACCTATGTCCTCCATCTTTATCTTCTCCAGTACAGAAAAAATAGTTTATAAGTGTGGGGAAAACAACATCTAAAATATAATTCACTGGCTGTGAGGTCAGGGTCTGCATGTTGTGTAATTGCATTGTGTTGACCTGGGGAGTGACCACTCCCTGGTAGAGAGATGCAAACAGCAGCTAGCTGTTAGTGAGCACTAATACACAGAGGTTTCAGGTTACTTCAAATTTCTGTGCTGTGTTACGGACTGTTTGTGAGACTGGTTTACTCTTACACTTAGACTCTATTAAAAAGATTTGGTTATACATATTGAAAAGGAGCCTATGAAAAACGGGATTTTCAGAAACTCAGGCTCCTTTTCAATTTGTAATAAATGTTGATATTTATAGAATACAACAATATAATGCAAAGGTCTATAATATTGTAATGAATGTGGATTAATGTGTAACCAATTTTGATAATACATTTTAAATTTGATTTCTGCTTATTATTATATATTATTTGTATATTGTAGTCTTTTCCTTAGAGATAATGAATAACAAATCCTGATGAGGTTCGAAGCCAATTGCTCTATTTTTTTATTTGTGATCAGCTAATTTGATGTTACAAACTTTTAACTTTCTAGGAATCAGTATTATTGTTATTGCTAAGATGACAACCGAAGCCCTGAAATCTCATCTTAAAATTCATTTTATAAACTGAACCAATCATAAAGTAAAAGAAAGCAGGCGTCACCTAAATACCCGCACTTTTTTGAAAAAACTGGACAAGTGTAAAAGCCTACTGAACATTATCATAAACAGTATCATGTATGTCATGTTTGAGTGCTAATCCAGTAATCAGAGGCATTTTTTAATATTGTGTGCTTCATATTACAGTTATGCCTCCACTTCTGATGCCTCTATACTTCAACTATGAGATTCCCTACTACCTTATTACAAGAAAACAATGGGTGGTAAGTGTTTCCCTCGCCAGAAATATTTAATCTCGAACGTTCATTTTTTTGACAGTTGTATATTTATTTCGTTATGATGCGGATGCATTAAACAATTGGAATGTCCTCGTTTGATGACGGTGATAATCCGGTAGTGTGTGATGTAGGTAGTTAGTGGAGTGTTAGTGTGACAAAAGATTGATGTACCCTTCATTCACAGGAACTCGATATCGTAATTAAAACGTAGGTAAAAGGTAGGTAAAAAAAATCCTCCCCTATATAACATAGAGTATGTTATATAGGGATTAGATTTTTTTAGTATAATGTTATTAATGACAATTCTATTAATTGACCTCTTTTCATTCTATTTGCACAACACTAAACATCTCATTTATATTGAAAAAATAAGTATAAACAAATTTGGTGAACAGATACCATGGGTCAAAGTTGTGAAGCGACAGCTTCGGGCTTTCACCAAATGAATGACTGCGCATGCTCAAACCCATATTGGCCCAGTTTATCCCGTATTGGCCCAGTTGTCGAATCATATTGTCTAGGCCGTAAATACCGTATACGTGCCATAACATTGATAGTTAATTAATAATATGT
This sequence comes from Gibbula magus, assembly GCA_936450465.1. Taxonomy (NCBI): domain Eukaryota; kingdom Metazoa; phylum Mollusca; class Gastropoda; order Trochida; family Trochidae; genus Gibbula; species Gibbula magus. Next base: position 74,598,693 of record OW388297.1, on the reverse strand, counting down.
TATATAGGGTGTAAATTTCATTTTACCTAGGTTTTACCTACGTTTGAATTACGATATCGAGTTCCTGTGCCTTCATTATCTCATAAGAATATCAGGACATAAATATTAATTCTAAAATGTGAGCCAGATATTTCATATTATTTTAATTAGGGACATCTCAGAGCTTAATTGAAAGCAAAGATACATTAATGATTAATTACTGAATGGATGGAGTTCTCTCACCTGCAGGAACTCTTCTGGATGCTGACATTCCACCTGCGCTGGCAGATCATCTTCTCCCCCTTCCTCGGTCCCCTCAGTATCCTCGGCCTCTACATGTTCGTCAGGTAGGCGTTTAGTACTTGTATGGGAAATGTGCCTTGACAGGTCATTTGTCAATACAGTACATTAGAAAATGCTTGTTAGTGATTTCACTGTCTCAACCTATACATGTTTAAAGGGTAGGGTTTTGTTTACAGATCCTATCAATATCTAAATTAGTATACGGTTAAACAGATAACAAACTGTGGATTTCATGTATAATGATCCTATGAATATCTGGCAGTTTAAACTTTTTAACAAATGGTAACCGTCTGAGTTTTTGCCTTGGGAGTGAAAACATGTCCAGAGAAAAGTCTGGATCAACTCAGATTAAGTCAATAACTATAGAGTGGGTGTATTACATTCCTGTAAGACATTCGAGAAATATAATTTTGTCACTTATCTTAACGTACCCGGCCAGTCAGCAGTCTCCATCAATGACTTTTAGGTTGTTTTCATGGTCATATTGATTATTTTATTTGACGCTACAGGAACACAATTTTGACATTGATTTCATACTTAATTAAACAGTTACCTATATAACTATCATTATATATAGTTTTTGGATACTGCACAGGCGGGTGTGGAATCAATGAATGTAATGTCTAACCTGCCGTGTAAACTTGCAATGCACGTGCGTGACCTAAGGTCAGGTTTACTGTGTGGTGGGATTTGGCTTGTGAATGGAAGGATCATCTCAAAATGGAAATGACACTCACTTGGAAGTCTTAAGAGCAATTCACCTCGAGCGTAGTAAATTCGAGATGTTCCCCAAAATCCCCACACATAGTGAAACTGACCTCAGGTCATGCACGTGAATCGCAAGCTTACGCCACATTACCCCATTTGCTCCTACTCCCACCTTTGTGATAACAAAACAAACACAATAATATAATGATAGCTATTTGAATAACTTTTTATTTAGATAATGAAATTTATGTTAAAATAAATTCCTGTCACGTCAAGTAAAATAATTACCATACACATTCAGAATTTAAGACAGATGTGAAAAATAAATAAGATATTTAAGAAAAAGGGAGTCCAAAAGTTACGTTGACAAACTGTACGTGATGTTTTACATTGTAAAAATAGTCCCGCCATGTTACCGCATTTAAGGGAGTAATCATTATTTTGTATGAAATGGAAAAATAAAAAATAATTTAGTAAGCTTACTTATTCAACCGAATTAGTAAGCTTACTGAATCCATAAGTAAGCTTACTAAATTCATTAATAAGCTTACTGTTTACTTTGGTAAGCTTATTTGTTCATTTAGTAAGCTTACTTATTAATTCAGTTAGCTTACTTATTCATTTAGTAAGCTTCTTAATTCATTTAGTAAGCTTACTTCTTAAAAACGAATTAGTAATCTTACTAAATAATTGAAAAAGCTTACTTAATCATTTAGTAATCTTATTTATTAATTTAGTCAGCCTATCAATTAATTAAGTAAGCTTACTAATTAAAAACGAATAAGTAAGCTTACTTATTCGATTGCGTAAGCTTACTAAGTACATACCTGAATTAGTAAATTTACTAATTCGATTTATTAAAATTACTAAATAGCCACTGAAGTCCAATTTTCCGTAACACCCACTTCTGTTACACTGTCAAGACGTCCCTAATGATGTGTAACTATCTCAGATTCCTTGAGAGCCACTGGTTCGTGTGGACGACTCAGATGAACCACCTGCCCATGGAGGTCGACCATGACAAGCATCTCGACTGGGTCCGCATGCAGCTCCAGGCCACATGCAACGTGGACCAATCAACTTTCAACGACTGGTTCACCGGCCACCTCAACTTTCAGATAGAGCACCAGTAAGTTGAACAACTGGGCCGTGTTCAAAAGAGAGGTTTCAAAGTAATCACTCAATTAGCGATTACTTTTAAACCTCTTTTGAACGCGATTGCTCAATGTAGCGCTACGTAGCAAACCGTGTCGTTCAGGAGAGAATGAGAACTACTTGAGCGCTACATTGAGCAATCAATGAGCGATTATAAGCGCTCGCTGATGGAACGGAACCCTCGTCTTTGCTGCTTAGATGGTCTTGGTTTGGTTTTAATTTATGATTTGTCATTTATCAGCCAATTACTAACATATATGAACTGATAATGATTAAATCCTTACCGCTTTTACCTTGTATAGTAATATGTGATGAAAACAAAATATTGAAGAAAGTTGGCAACTTTAACACCTTCCTGCAGTTTCTTCCCCACAATGCCAAGACACAACTACCACAAGGTGGCGCCACTCTGCAGATCTCTGTGTGAGAAACACAGTCTTCAGTACAAGTCCAAACCTCTTCTAACTGCATTCGCTGATATCGTAGGGTAAGTAATACACGTATATCCAATGGGGCTTGTATTGCTGAAAACAAAACAGTTTCTACGTCCAATACTACAATACGATTTACCCTATACTCAAGTAAATAAAGAAAAGGGTGCAACGCAAATATTACCCCTTGCTCAAACAAGTCCACATTTCAAAATGTTACCACATATTTTACACGTAATACATACTACAGAATTAAATCACAGGGATTTCTCTTTCGATTAAAACATCAACAAAATCGGTGCCTTATTTCTCAAGTTATGACACTTGAAACACAATATTTTACTTGTCAAACTTGAGTGGGCCAAAATGGTGTCTCAGAAATACATCGATGGGGGAGGGGTTCTACACCTGTAACATGTCAGAGGGGTACCGCGACACTGTGCAAACATTGTAGATAAAGAGAGAATAAATTTGTATTTGATTCAATGAACCTGGAAGCCCTGGTGGCTGCATGTATATACAGTACAGGTGGTGTGGTCATGCATATGCACTTCTGTAGTATCTTTAATTAGTACTTGCATTTTGCCAAGAGAGGTTTGAGTCAATATTACTTGCATGGACGACATGCTTCATAACAGAATTGTATGCTCTATGTGACATACTTTAAGATATTTTATGAGTGCTTCTTTTACTTTCAGCTCCCTGAAAGTATCGGGCAAGCTTTGGTACGAAGCCTACAATATGTGACCTAAGTTTTGAGATGTATAGTTAAAGTCTTCTAAAAATGGTAATTTCATTGTTGAAATAAATCATTGGAAACAAAGGAAACATTAAGAAATGCTGTCAAGGATTTTATACGAAGCCTGTTTTTACTGAACCGTTTAACAAATGAAATTAATATATAATTAATTAAGCTTCGTGATTGTTAATCCCTTATTTTTTGTTGTTGTAGATTTGAGTAATGAGTTAAGCACAACTGAATATATAGTTTCATATAGTTTATATTTACACACGTGCACTGTGCAACGGAGTCGTTGTACACGGGTTATCAATATGAAAGTTTTACTTTATTTACAGAGCTTAACAATCTGTATAATTGATGACGATTTGCATATCGTGTTTATAATCAAATACCTATTTTAGTGTGAGTTTTGTGTGGATAGGGCATGTCTATGTTATATTTATTTCATATGTTTGAATGCACGAATGTAATTTGGTTTAATTAAAAAGCAAACTTTCAAATGATGTGGATAAACGAATATTTTCTTAAACACAGTCAATACACGATATAATGTATAGTATAATGATGACGTTACCTTAATTATAGAAGTGAAATAGTGAATATCCGGCAATACCGTTAATGACAACACACTAATGTAGAGCCAAGGCAATAATGAGAATGCTATTCTAATGCCGACATTAGCTTTATAGCCAGTGGTATTGGTGCTAATGCCTAGGATATAGAGCGGACATTGACACTATTGCCAGATAACCATACATCTAGAGGAAACACACATGGGATTCAAACTGATCCAAATTTATTCAGTCAGACAATCAAGCAAGCATTCAATATTGTATTATATTTTGGTTAATGTTATACGTATACAGTTTGTTATTGTTAATATTAAATATAAAGTTTGTTATTGCCTGCTGTGAATGATATATCTGATATTGATGGGAAATACATATTTTGTGACATAAACTGTTTTGTCCACTTTCTTGGATTATATGTATAATTATTTCCTTGGAAGAAAGTTCACACAAATGCAAACACGTTTCCTGGGATAGGAAAATACTAATACTCAGCATGTGGTCAAAATGTTGCTGTTAATTATCCAAACAGCAATGGTGTCGGTGAGGGGATAACTATCTACTGTACAGGGTAACAAGAACATATTTACACCATAGATATTTCTTCAAGATAAATTGAAGTTTCCATTGAATTTATCAATAACTGCAATAACATTTGATGCTGATAAAAAAAAAATATTCACAGCGTAAATGTATCAAATTTAGCAATGATTTGAAATAAGTGTTGTGCATTCAAAAGACAATGAAAAATGGAGATATGTCAAACAAATGTCAATAACAAATCATGTACCCAGAGGGATAAATTAATAACACAAATTTCAAATACGTTTAAGTGATACTATATTTGTTCTATCATAACATATTTATTTCAATAATCTTCTTGCAAGCTGATGGCGAAACCGTTGCATAGCAAAATCGCTAAATTTATAATGCAAGAGCTTCCAGTTACACAGTTGTGCCAATCAACATATGAAATGCCAAAAAGCTGTCTGAGTGTCCATCTAAAGCTGTTGTTTCAGAGTGACTTCCCTTAGACTGTTGACAAGTGAACAGTGCTCGATAGAACAAATGGTTATTTTCCCCCGCCACAACGAAGATGGCGGGGAATATAGAAATGAGCTCCGTCCGTCTGTCCGTCTGTCCGTCTGTCCGTCTGTGCGTCCGGGCTTTTCCATTCCGGTCTCAAACTTCAAAACTATTCAATATATTTTGCTGAAACTTTGTACAGGTATCAACCAAGTAGTCTAGATGTGTCTTTTGCTATATAGAAATATGAGAATATATATATATATTTTTTTACGAATGCAAACAGTCTGGACTTAGAACCAAGAAGAGGGAAAACTATATTCCGGCCTCAAACTTCAAAACTATTCAATATATGTTGCTGAAACTTTGTACAGGTATCAACCAAGTAGTCTAGATGTGCCTTTTGCTATATAGAAATATGAGAATATATATATATATTTTTTTACGAATGCAAACAGTCTGGACTTAGAACCAAGAAGAGGGAAAACTATATTCCGGCCTCAAACTTCAAAACTATTCAATATATTTTGCTGAAACTTTGTACAGGTATCAACCAAGTAGTCTAGATGTGCCTTTTGCTATATAGAAATTTGATCACTTATGAGTTATGACTTATAAAAATGTTCAAGAAAGTAAAAGTGCATTATATATTCAAAATGCATAATATATTCAAAATTCCTACATGGCGGGAGATATGGCCGACTCTGTCTGTTTGTATAATTTATATTTCCCTTTTTCTTCGGTGATTCGATTTTTGTATTAGTTTTGACGAGTTGACTGGAGGCAATACATACACTGTCGGCCAAAGGAAACGCCTACTTTTTACGCCTGTTTTTAGCTCACCAGGCCTGTGAAGGGGGAGGGTTGGGTGGGTTGACGGGGCGGGGTTGGTTTGGTCTCAGTGGATTCAGCTCTATGATAAAATGTTCATTGGGTTTTGGTCAGGTCCTTGTCAATAATGTTTCACTTATAAGTAGGATTTATTAATAAGGTATACTCACTTGAGAAGGAATTTGTATTGTTTCTCTCCAAAGTTTATACCATTTTGTTTAATGATTTTGGGAATATGTTTATTCTATTTTGATTGGGAGGATAAAATTTTCAATATTTTATAATTGTGATACTTGGACAACCCATTTAATAAAAACAATTGTGTCCAGTCATGTTTTTGTTATGCACTGACAATTTCAAGACAATTTTTCAGGGCTAGGGGTTGTGCATTATATTTAGTTTTCATCCAGATCCCTTGAAGAGCCGAGGCAAGTCTACAGAGGCCAGTATAAAATGAACACATCTCAGAGGCTCTTTTTTCATTTTATTTTATTCAAATTTTGCAAAAAAAAATTCAGAGGCTTAATGTCAGACTACATTATATTGGGAACAATCTGTCTCAGTCTTCAACATCAAATTAAATGCCTGATGAGCTACATAGCCCATGGCTCTATTTTTCTTAAAATGAAACATGGAATAATTTCTGAAATATAATTAAAGGTGGTCTCAACGTTATGCTGAAACAATAATTGATATGCAAGTCCATTGAAATCTTGGAAAACTGTGATTCGAGTCAATTACATTAATGAAAACCACGCCAAATGAAGACCGCTCAATTCACTTGCGCACAGTACCCACTATAGCGTCATCACCACTTTAATGCGAATGCGTGCCTGTCTTGTTGCTCGTGGTTGTTTACAAATCTGCAAATCAAGCACTGACCGAAAAAAATCGGTTGTCTCAACAATTTCTGAAATTGAAATACATGTATATAATGCAGCAATAGTGCAACTTCATAATGCTATAAAATTTGGAAACTGTTCATTATATTTTGTTTTTAAGAAATCTGATAACATATGGGGTAGGCGTTTCTTTTGGCCGACAGTGTACGAACATGTCATTGACGCACATAGTCATAAATGCTGATTATTTAAATAATCTTTTCAATAATGGATTCTGGATTGTTCATGGAACGATAATTAACTTTGAAAATTTGAGTAGTTTACACGATTCCTTCTTTACGTACCTACGATAAAACTCTATTTCTACAATTCACAAGTTATTATGTAACATTATATTATGTAAACCTTATAAACACACGTTTGATGGACTACAGCTGAAAGAAAAATTGACTTTTCCAATGGTCTAAAAGGTAAATAACAAGCTACAGTGCATGGAAAAAAGACATACCATTTAGAACAGAAAACACCATTACACTACATTGTTAATTGAAATCTAATTTACCCCAATCTTTCTGATAAATTCACATCAATACCTCTGCTAATTTAAAATGAAGTCAATGTTGTTTTGCTGCATTCAAATGTATTTGTAGTGTAATGAAATTGAATGCACTATCATTGATTGAAATATTTTCAGAGACAAATCAAATTTGAAACCTTTTTCTCTGTTACACTGCTTCATTAAACCGAGGCTGTAATTAAGTCGCACTACGTTCCACAATAGGCCTTTAACGTAGTTAAACTAAATTACGGTCTGAAAATATCAAGGAATCGATAACAGCTAAGAAACAGCTAAAGAACTAGCAGTGAATAATTACATTTTTATCTATTTTAGTAGACTTTTGGGAAATAAATGAAATGCTCATTCGTCAGCCCCAAACCAGATAAATTAGAATTACCTTAACGTCAATACAGGGACACACATCAAGAATCAGACGAGATTTATATTAGTCTTTGTTAAAGTAATTCTAAAAAAAAAACAGTTTAGACTCTGGTTCCTCGTTAAGACACTTGTAAATGTAATTTTATTGTATTAAAATGTAATTTGCCCTTCCTAGACAACCACCAGTACAGACAGTCAGAGTTTTAGTCTTCTTCACCAGAACAGAGAGGACATATCAATTGTATCTTAATTTATGTAAACCCTGGATTACCATCGTTTACCAGGAACAATATTCAGGAATCATATCACTCCAAACGAAGTCTTTCATCAGGTGCGGATTGCCCATCAACATTTGCAAGTGAATATATGTATTCATGATACCAATAATTAAGACAGATTCGATTTAGTTAGTTCATTTGTACATCATAATCATTGACAAATGAATTGATTTTCTGTAATGAACTATAGGATAAAAAATATACAATTACTTTTGACATACAATTAACATTTGAGGCCGGGAAAAACTTACGCCGACAACGTAACACATACATTTCAAATGAATTGCAACTACATTTTAATTACATCTGTAATAACGTTCTTACGAGAACATCGTGACTCAAGATACATATCGTTGACATTTACGAGATGTTTAATATCCTTAGAATGGGGTATAAGAAGCATTTCAAGTAGCATAACAGACAATGATTGCAACTATTGACATGTGGAAATTATCTGACAACATATTTGCATTGTAATGGAAAATAATTGACTAAAACGCAAACGCTGGAATCAAGAAACGACAACACCATGCGTTTCGCCTTACAGTTGTGTGGATCCTTTATAATGATGGCAGAGAATGTTGGCGTATCGGATGATAGAGCATGTTGGCGTATCCGCTGACAGAGAATGTTGGCGTATCGGATGGCAGAGCATGTTGGCGTATCGGATGGCAGAGAATGTTGGCGTATCCGCTGACAGAGAATGTTGGCGTATCGGATGGCAGAGAATGTTGGCGTATCGGATGGCAGAGAATGTTGGCGTATCGGATGGCAGAGAATAATTGTGAAATGTCCTATGAAAGAAACACATTGCTGCTAAGTTCAATCTACATTTCAAATAGACTGCATGCATGCCCTTACTTATGAATTTCATTTGTACCAGATAGGGACAATGAGACAAACGCCAATAAGTGTTATGTTGTGAGGAAGTTAAAGGTACATCCACTGTGTTGTTGGGGGTCACATATTGCAAACGTTATAAATGGTGTTACTTTATCGGGAAGTATACAGACTGTTACCGAAAACTACTATTTTGATGATACTAGACTTAGCATATTGATGATATAAAGGTAAAAGTAGTGATTTCTGATCGAAAACCGGACAATGCAAGCGTTTGGCGCGAGTCAATGAGTCAAACGTAATTTTGGAATCTTATTTATAACAGACAAAAAGAAAATTTTGAGTTAATAATGTTTGATAGGTCACATAATTGCTGTGCATGTCAATGGGACGTGTAGTTTCGGTTCTGTACATGCATAATGATGTTACTCAATTGTAATTGGAAACTAGTATGATATATTTGGCGATTGGGGATAATATGCAAGCTCAGTGAATTTATTTGTATTGTAGACAGCACATGTGGTGAGTTGGAACGTATTAAAGCCACATAAATGTTTTTGAAATACAATGGATGCACCTTTAACATACACTTACATATATTCTTCGTATTACACCTGCCAAACCTAAATGCAACAAGATGCAATCTGATTGTATTGAGCCGTAAAAGTACAGCGAGCAATAAAAAAACATTTTGGGATAAACATTGTGTGCAATATATTTCACAACACATTTCTTGATTGAGATGATCAAAGATAATTTAAGAAGTTTTACTTTGGTATTTTGAAACTGAGTTAAGTCATATATTTGATAGCCTACTTACAACTCACAATGCACACATTTTTACTGTTTGATACCAAGCTTTATATTGTAGTCAACTGCAATTTGTGTTTCTTCCCAAGATGTTAGTTCTTCTTAAATCTATACATGTAGTACGTTCACAGATTCCATTGTGATCTTTATCCCTTTTATTGTATTTATATACTCCTGCTACTGTTCCTTCAGATGTACATATAATGGATGGCAAGCTGACACAATCAAAGAGATCAACCAATAATTGACAGCACTATATATTGATTGGGTCGTTAATAATAAAACAAAGATCACAGTTAACGGCGGGTACTTCACAGAACTGATGAACACTGCCTTCATAACTTTTGATGATTGTTTGACTTTGTGGGTATTATTTCCTATGGTTAGTATACACTTTTTGTTTTACCCTTCAATATAAAATCTGTATCATCAAGAAATAAGTTATTTGTTAATGTATGCTAATTGGGCTTTGCCAAATTTTCGTCTCCACATAAAATACCCCGAAACAACCCTCCCTGTAATGGATATCTTCGCTTCTTCACCCAAAGAAATGACATATATCATTGTCTTGACGAATGTGTGTATAAATTAAAGACTGGGTTCCAACATAGATATCTCAATACCAATACATCCCTTTCCAAGCTGTGGGATTCAGAATATCCTACACGCCAGAGTAACATTCAGTAACCACTCACCTTATCACAGTTTACATGGTTTAATAGAAACCATACTTTATTATACCCTGGCGGATCTCTTTGATGATAAATAACGATTTATAGCTATGAGTCATACGGATATCTCATATAGTTGGTGATTTAAGTATAGTTCCAGTTTTGATTATTTCATTCAGCAAAACTATTTGACAAGCACTGGCCGAGTGAGTTGAGCTTTCAGATGTTTCAGAAGGGGTAATAACAAAGATGATTATGCAGTTACGTCTTATATATATATATATATGATGTTGTTCTAACCTAACATAAGTGATATTATATATTAATAACTTGTGTGATAAGTTACTCAACCGTGGTGAGATCACGCATTAGATAACAATGAGTTGGTTACACACGTGTGATACCAACGCGTGCTGTCGTAACGTCATAATCGGCGCGTGACGTCACAGTAGTTTTTGTTTGACGTCACAATGTAAGCCGCGCGACTGCAATAGCAGGTGACCCTGTTGCAAGTGAGCGTCACTAACAATGATTTTCTGCGCTATTTACATCATTGATTAATAAATAAAATACTAAACTCGGTCCCCTTTCATAACATGTTTATGAAACTCGTAAATGGCATCGGTATTTAATTCGCTTTTGCACGTTAAAACACCAACCATTCACTCGTTTCATAAACATGTTATCAAACGGGACCGCGTTTAGTATTCTATATTTATAATGTTCGACAAGATGAATGAATCAGTTTTGTCAAATGTATAATTTGTTATCACCAATATGCGGAAGTGACACCAGACTTCACATGCGATCAGCTAGTTTTAGCCATTATAAACTATTCCCTCCAGGAGGGTGTTGACGTTGAAGTCAATTCCATGAATGTTTCATGTTTCCTAAAGTTATTGGCATATTCCCATGGACTATGTTCTTTCCCAGGCGATCCTGTGCTGCACTCAGACTTGTCACATTGAATTTGAATCAAGTAATTGTAATGTAAAGTAAGGAAGGTCCCTGTGGTTTACCATAATCATTGCATTAGAACGGCTAAATGATTTCACACTCTTTGTATTTATTGTTGAATAATAGTTAAATATCAAATCACGATGAAACTATATTTTGAAAATTAATACATGAATTCTGAATATCAATAAGCACACAAAATTATTAAATCAAGTAGAATAGTCTATAAGGAGTCACTGAGTATTTTTCATAATATCTTATTTGGCTTTCGTTCGTCCCGAAAGACCACATAATGTCACTTGATTTATATATTCAAATGCTGTCGCCAAGTATATGATGTATACTTGTTTCGAATGACAATCGACGAATAGCCTAATTATGCATATATCGATGAAACTGCTTAAAGCCTACTTTGAATATATTCAGCATAAAGTGCTATAGTTTCTTAATATCGAAGTTGTGATTTTGAAATGTATTAACCTATGATTACAAAAGCATATTTTGCAATCGCAGATTCTCATGTCTTTCAAATAACATTAGCTAGCCTATTTTAATGATGGCAAACTCGAGCTCTGAATACATTTCTTTGTACTCTCGCACAATCTATTACCTCTCTCCTATCTCTCCTATCTACCTCTTTTTGTTGTTGTTACAGTCATCTTTAACATTGACACATGGACATGTTGACCTGTAATCCTACACATTGCTGACATTATGCCATGTACCATGTTTTTGTAACAATGTTGTCAATGAAAACATTGTACGGTTTAACATGTATTACTCATGTCTTTTATTCTCAATTGTCCTTTTAATTACACCATATTGTTCTTTTATTGTCATGTAATATATTTTAATCGTCTCTCATAACTCCATTTGAGTGGCATATGTTCATTTATAACTTATCTGTATAGTTGTATGTATCATTTCTTTTTAATGTACATATGGTGAGACGTAAATAAACAATCTGTCTGTCTGTCTGTCTGTCTGTCTGTATTGGAACATCATCATCATGTGCTGGCAATTGCTTTACTGTTACAGTAACATAGTATAACTAACTGAGATCGTGGGGGTCATAAGCCAACAACAGTTTTGGTGCTCACAGCTTTAGACTATATCTATACAGTGTGACATGCAAAGTTCCCCTTAAGTGCGTGTTGTAGCTAGACATGCTGTGCCTTCAGGGAGTTCATTTCTAGTCAGATGTCGCGAACGGGTCACTGCAGTTTTACAATAAATGGCACGTTGAATTTCATTGAAGAATAAACAATGTTTCAATATAATATGTAAGGCATCCAGCCCATATACATTTGCCAAATGCATTGTAAGTCAATTGTAATTGGATACAACACTGATTGAATGTAACAAGTTTTCTCTATGAGAGATAGGTTCACTGTTAAATGTTAGTATTACTAGTATTATCAGAAGGAATTTTTGGGATGCGGAGACATTAAACTACATGAGCAAACTTCATATAGGAACCGTTATTAAAATTAAGCTTCGCATCAATATTTTGTGTATTTAAGGCTGGAATTTCTCCACAAGTTGAATGCATGTGGTATCCCATCTCTCTGCAGTCGCAGTTTTGTGATAAAGACCCCATAGGAAGTGGTAATAAAATGAAGCGTGATTAACCAGCCCATGGTTTACACATTCAGCTATGTTAATGAATTAATGTGATCATAAAGAGAAGCGGGCCTGACCTCACCTCTTGTACTCAAATCCAAAGGGCAAGGTGGGAGCAACTGACCCAAACTGATTAGTACAGCGGTCTATGTTTATATTGATATTGTGTCCCACAAATATATTCACATAGACTCCATTGTAGATTTATTTAATTCTGGAGGTCTCCGGTTACTCTAACAAATCATTATTTACTATGTTTTTCATTGATTATTAAACCCAATAAGGTTATCTTAGTGGTTTTTGATGACGTTGGGGCCTAGTGAAAGGAGACCGAACTTCCTCAAGCAGTCAGTGACTCATTATGTCTTTGAAGTTTGGGACTTCAAACAGGATGTCATATTATAATTTTCCATTGAGTGCAGCTATCAATCAAATCCAACACACCATTCACAAATTCCAACCCCGATTATATCGTCCCAAGTACGACAAATGGGGACACAGTACTGCATTATGTAAGCCATGAGTGGTTTCCGGAAGAAGTTGGGATTTATGTAAGATATTAATAAAACATAAATACGTGTAAAGTGTCATCGAAGGTTCGCTAAAAGAGAAATGCTTTTAGAGTTGTCTTTTAGGAAGCTTCAGTTAGCGGTTGTCTAAAATGTTAAGGCAGTTGGCTCCATATGAGAGGTGCTTGATATTTGAAAGAACGTTCTCGGTAGGATTTTGTTTTAACTTAGGAGTTGAGAGGAGACGTTGGTCTGAGGAACGGAGATTTCTGTGCGGGGAATAGAGCTTGAGATATATTCTGGTGCAGTGTTGTTGAAATATGAGTTTGAAACAGTTACAATTATGTACTCTATTCAAGTTGATGTGGGTAGCCAGTGAAGTGTGCAGAGTGTATAATGTTTGGTATATGTTATTCCACACAATGGATGCACATTTAACCTCCGGGGAATACGTTCCTATATGAATCTTTACTGATACCTGCATTCATCCATGGCACAGCCTGCTAGTTTTATTAACAACCTTGCATAGCTAAGACTTTTCTTAGTATTTTTGGTGCATGGGTCTCAACCGCCAATCGGACGCGAGTTGTGATTTATGCCTTTTGCTTTGTACGCTCAGCTTCCAGTGAACAAGACCTGATTGAAAAGGCAGTTCATAACAATACCAACCGTGGCATTAGAATAATCCAGGGTGTGAGTAGAGCTTCATCAGAACATTTACCATGGAGATTATCGAGGATTTGAAGGTCCAACCTATTTTGTATTAAGGCGAATCGATGGTAACAAGATGAAACTCTTTAATATAACAATCAAGGTTCTGAAAGGATCGTGTTACAAAAGAAATAGATTGGTTCTCGTTGTTAAACTAAGAGAAGCCCAACACTTTGTCAAATGTTGACAGGTCATTCTAAAAGTTTCGATGATAGAAAATAAACCACTAGAATGCAGTACTTGCTTATGTTTCAACGTAATTTCATTACTTACACCACTAGGGCAAGTTATTAGAAATGGTTTGGCAAAGATATAACGGCCCAGGACATAACTTGCCCAAGTGGTGTAAGTCGTTTAATCACCCTCACTGCGGTAGTTGTGGGATGATTAACCTATACGTATTTCCAAGCCTAACAGAAACCCAGGTCAATTTAATCGAGAAAATCTTTAGACCTAGTTTATGACTAAAAATTGAAGTTGCTTGGTAAATTACATTTGAAATGATTTTCGAATCGATCATTGGAAAGCCTAACAAACTCAAAATGATCAAAGGGAGTTGACTACTGTGCACAGGAAGCTGAATGATTGAAGTTACGAGGGATAATACCAGAATAATAACAACTCAGGAGATGACCAGTGAAGTGTTTGATTCAGCAAAGTTAATCTACTTAGTTTATCTGTGGTAACTGAGAACACCTAGGTGATGATCACAGCTACTGGCCATGTGTTTGTAATTACTTCATCACGGAGACGACATTGTTCCACAGATGTTCATCCATGTGAGAAACTTCTGATTTATCAATGAAATGTGTAGTCTTAAGAGTATAGGTAATGTTTCTTTAACTTGAAAAACACTGTACAGCGTATATCACAAAACGTCGTGTAATCAGAAGCTGTGTTACTCAAACACTTTTTAAACATGAATAATTGAAAAATCGTTCTTTTTGTAAAGGTTTGTAAATCTGCTATCATGTCGTAAAGATTTGTAAATGTCATCTTTATGTATGTTGTAATTCGAGTAGGTTAGGGATTGCAACAGCTTGTGACATCAGGAGGATGGGAGGGAAGAATGTGTGGGTAGAGCGTGGGTCGAGTTGTGGGATCGAAAACTCGGGGTTGGGGCTGGTAGGGGTCGGCGCCAGTATCTATCAAAGTGCAGTAAAACAGTCATGATATCTTGTTTATATTTCAGTGCCTCCTTGTTTAGATTCATGATAATGTATTGCTGATAGCGGAAGCAGCATTTTAACCATAAAACCTAAATACTAGCATCACATTCTTATGAAATTCCAAGGATTAGTATGCTAGATTTACACAACACAATAAGGCAAATATATATATATATATATATATATATATATATATATATATATATATATATATATAGACAAATTTTTTAAAAGTTTGACAAGTATACAGTTACAAATATTCAAAAGTAAAAAAAACACTTGAAAAAAAACGGCTCTGTGTTTTTTTTACTTTTGAATATATATATAATTATATATATATATATATATATATATATATATATATATATATATATATATATATATATATATATATATATATATATATATAACTTATGCATAAGAACGCTAAGATACTAAATTAGTTTGTGCTCAGATGAGAAACGAATCGTTTCGATTGATGTGTTTTTATTGTTGTGTATTTCCTGATGGTAAATTGCTAGTTTCTTTTAAAGATATCTGCTAATTTTACTTTTTGAGAGAGTTTTGGCTAGAATGCTAAGACTTGGTAATTCTTTGTTTATGTTTTCTGCCTAGTATAATAGGGAGTTCATCTGTTATATGTTCATGTGACCCGTTCATGTACATGCCAGTCGGCGCTATTTATTAATGTCAATAATCAATGTTTTTGTTTTTGTGAGTGTTTGTGAGTGTCCCAATCGATGTTGTTTTGAAATGGCTTGTTTGGTGTCTGTCTTGATTATCGATGTGTTTGTGCCTCGGTGCGCATGTTGACTGGTCTCAATCTGTCACAAATTAAATTTAGTTGCTGCCACAGTCGCAGATGAAGTTGTAAACTACACATTTAGGTTGTTGTTTTGTTGTGCGTTTCCTACCTTTTGCCATAATAATGTCTTTTGGGATGGGTTTTGAAAGGGTTGGCCATTGGCCGGTAAGTGTTTTTTCTTGCTGGAGGGTTGAAAACGTAATAATCAATAAAAGTGTCTTATTTAACAGTCAAGTGATAAAAAACCCCATTTTAGATGAATCCACACATTGTTTATAAACATCCGATGAAACAGGAATGGATATGGGAGATAATATTTAACTTCAGCATAGCAGCTGACTCTAAGTCCTCTTTAAGTGAAGAGCCTTCAATGTTGAAATCCAAACTAACAAAACCAGAAGTTACCTAAAGAAAATTACCTTATTTTATATTAATTAACGAAAAATACATTTCCTCGACACATGGAATCTTGTTTCTTGTGCACTGCCTGCAGTCAACACAAATAACAGATTTTGTAAGCATCATTTATTGTAAAAAGATGTGTATCTTCTCCAATATTAAGTGCATCTGCTTACATTCAGTTATTTCACAAAGGTTGCCTCAATTATGTCTCCTAACAAGACACTGTTGATTTTACTTTAGTTAATTTTGATCACGTGTATGATGACAGATGGTTTCCCCATTCTAATAACAAAAAAGGTAATACATCATTTCAATCCTTTTCTTCTGCAGTTGAAACCTTTATTTTACCTGGCTTGATAGCTCAATTTGTGAGTGCATAGATAATTTGATTTACATTCACAATATTCAAAGAGTTATGATGTTTTACGACACTGATTTTGATGCAGGGGTTCAAACAATATATGCTTCGAATTTACTTCCTCCCAGTTACCTTTTATCCTTTTATTGTTGCTTAATGTATTAGAATGTAGATGAAACTTTGAGTTTTGCGGATTAAACAAAATTGCAATCATTCAAGTAAACAATTAGATAGTTTCATTCATAAAAAGGCAAGGAATTTAGAAATGTATTAGTTGGTGGTTTGCCAAAATCACAACGCTTAATCTACTAGTATTATTTGAATACGTAGCTGGCTTTGGAAACTATTCAAGATATTATCAACTATTTTTCTGGTTCATGCGTTGTAAACGTCACTTAAATGTATTCAAGATACAATATATCATATCCATGAAGATGAATAAGGAGAATCTGCTAAAATAAGGAGAGAGAACAGAACATGTGTCATAATTATCATATTATTAATTAAACAGACACATACACAGTTTGACAGAATTTCTTCCCCGTGTTTCAAGGTGACATCACTGAAATACACCCTGACACCTTAAGCTCAAATTAGTTCATGTTTTCAGAAGATATTGGGTTTACGTTTGAACATTACATTCGTCTAGACAACGGCACTATACTCAATAGCACGAGCTGTGTTTAAGGGGTTGGTGTTCTGCTGGACAGTACTCAAGCTATTCTGGCATGGACATCGCTTCTCTGAATGAGCTGTAGGTTTTATGTAATTGGTAGTTCACAGACTCTGTCTATATATATTGTATGAGTGCCTATGTCATATTATATGTACGACACGAGTGCCTGAATATTGGTTTATACCGACATGTATAATATTTTCCTTCTGTGCTTTGGACAGTTTGCTTAAACGTTGTTATTCCGAAGCTTAATCGCAATCACAGTTTGATAACGCTATAATGCTATGATGTCTAAATATTATCAAAGTCTTAAAAGCAAGGACATTCACCAACTTAGCAAACATTGCAGTTTGAACACAAGGTCATAGAAGAAACGTGAGACGAACATTGTATGAAATATCAGATGTAATAATACCCTTTGTAGCAATACATAACATGGGACATATTACCATCTTAAGGATGTCCGCTCCTTCCGCTTGAACTTCAAAAATGAAATATGATTAAGTAAAGATGTTTTCCCATCTTTATTTACTTCATGATATTCTACATCATCTACATACTTTTAAAAAACAAATGAAATAAAGAAAATGTGACTTTAGAATCTCTAAAAAGTGCTTAAACAGCATAATTGGCCTAAATTTTACTAAACAGGGTGTTTTTCAGGTACATTTTGTGTCAAAGCTTAAAAACACTACCATATATATTTTTTCATCAATTTCGGTAGGATAAAATGAACTTTGTAACATATCAAAAAAGGAAAATACTAGAAATGTAGTATTTTAAAGTTTTTATCAGTTTTTTCTCATTTTACCATAGACTCCCATGTTAAAATTGTACTTCACCCCACTTTCTTACAGGCGTCATATCTCGAAAAAACCCACACTACCCCCTATTTTGTAATGCTGATTTTCCAATCATATACTTTGATCTTTTAAAAAATATAAGTTAGAAAACAACTTTAATACTATAAATTTGAGGAGCGAACATCCTTAACGCAGAGACAGCTTAGGACACGACTTCGTATAACTTGGAAGTGTCTAATTTTAACAACCACTTGTTGAAACATTGATTTCCCTCGTTGAGAGGTATACGATGAATACAACACGTCACGAGCGAAATAGAAATGAGTGACTACGATTTTAAAATGTCCCCCCTGGGATTTCAATGATTTACGAATAATGGTTTTATCATATTTTGTTCCTTCTGTGTAAAACTTTCCTTTTTGAATTTCCCAAATGAGTAAATGTAATTGAAAACCATCTTTTTGTAATGAGACTTTTCAAAGTTCTCTGCTTTTCAATGAATAAAATATTGATCGCGAAATTGGCTCTTTAAGCATTTTAATAAACCATCTTTACACACTTAAGTTAAGGCTTAGATAATAATAAATCAACGATTAACCTCTCCAGTGTGACGTCACCAACAAATAAACTAAAAAAATGCTTAAAGGCGCAATTGCACACAAATGTTTAAAAACATAAGTAATGCACTGATAATGCATACCTCTCAAATACTAATACAATAAATAATAAAACATAAATGTGAACTTAAAGATACATAAATAAAGACTTGTTCATTGTTATTTATCTTAAGAGGTTAATAAAATAGTTTGAAAGCTGCACACATACCTAGGTTGCCGTTTGCAATAGTTAATTTATTTCCCATTCTGCAGATCAACCGTCTTATTTCATTATCGACTGCAGGTCAATTGTAAAGAAAAGAAGGATTTTATTGCACTGACAGAAAGCTAAAATGAATTCATGAAAGGCGAGACGAGTGGACAGACGACGGAGCGTCTAAGCGAGTGATAGGATAGAGAAAGAAGTGATGGATAAGGGGATAAGCCAATAGCGGGGACCAAGGGTATAGGGAGGTAACTCTACTCATTTTAACTGTGTTATTTTTGGTCGAGTGTTTAATTGAGAGAGACTCAATGGCTACGGTGAGTTATCAACGGTTAGTATAAATAATCACGTTTAATTAAAAACGTACTATTATTTTGTCTTAAGGTCATGTAAACTATAATCATTTTATAAATATCATAGCGGGTTTCAAATGATGGTTTCATAAAAAATGAACTAAAATCAATGTCATTGCCCTATATATAACATGGTATAAGAATTGAAGACGATAGAGTTATTGCAATGACCATTATTAACTTGAAAATGATCTGTCGATCGATATTCAACATTGCCTAAGTTAAAAATACAACAAGTTCCCAGTTTCAACAGTAACTTTTGTTAGCAATGCTTCCAACTCTTGAATATAATATATAGCGAATGTTAACAAATAACCTATACTTGAAAATAACATTATTTGCAATTTTTTATCAGTTGTTTTTTTAAAAAAAAAGATGTCATCATTTTAACATATCTCTTTTCCACACGCTTGTTCATAATCGTTTACAAAATAATAGTTATTTATGTTTAAATTTTTTAAATAAATTAGCAGAATTATTACTAAGTAAAAAATTTTGCGATTTTTAGAAAAATAATAATGCTATAATTGTTGAAGAAAACAAGAAAAGCCTTTAAAAAGGCAAGCTTGGGGGCAACTGAGTAGATATAGTGAATGAGGTGGTGATTTTTGGTGAATATCGGTGCTCGATATACAGGTGAGTTGGGGTTTTAACGCCGCTTTCAAGAGTATCTCACTTATATCACGGCTGTTAGTATTATGGCAGGGCCATGTGGCTATGCATTGCGGTGAAACCTGCAAGCAACGACTGGAACTAGCGAACCTTGGGTAGTGCCCAAACCTTACTGCGTGTAGAACACGTGTTCTCTGCTGCAGACAAAGATGTCGTGCCCCTGGTGGGATTCGAACCACGGACCTCTTGATCTGAAGCCGACAGCGCTAACCACTGCGCTATCCCGCCCCCTCGATGTACAGGCGGTTGCACAATGCATGATAATAGTCTTGCCTGGGTGGAAGACTGTCAGTACTATTTCATAAAAAAGGCCTACCATTACAATAAACCCATGTATAACTTGATAACATGAACAGCATGCAACTTGGTACGCACAATAATAACCCAGACGGAACATAACATGTGCGCTCAGCGTTTACGTTATTGAACATGGCGCCCTAAACAATTCTACGAAACAACTCGTGACTCTAGGAAAAGTAGGTCAGTTATTATAAAAAAGGATTGTGGTTTCCGATTCTGGAATGCAAAATCATGTACTGAATTAGTACAAAAGCCCTCCATTTGCGTTGTATTGTTTCAAATTAAGGTAAACAAGTTTATTAAAGTTCCTAATGGCAAAATAAGGAGAATTCTGTTGAAATAACAACTACAGAAAAATCAAATACCACATTTGCCAATTATTTCGTATTACCAACAGTGTCACGTGGGTCATAAATTGCTACAGCTTTGTTAATTGGTCATTAGAATTTTCAAGATACAAAGGCGACGTATGTCATTGGCTGAAAGTTGTTCAGAAAATTCCAACTCTAATATAGCCTCGAAAATCAACCGATTATAACTTGGGGGCGTGTGCGCCCCCAAGCAATAAGTAGCCTCAAACATTATTTGCTTTGCATGAAATACAATATGTACTGCAAACTGACTTTGTTAACCGTCAATTAATGTAATGACAAAACACTGGTGTCTGCACGAAAGTTACATTATAATAAATCTGTTAAGTTAGGATATGCATGTATGGAAATGCATGTATTTACTAAACCTGTTAGTAAATGTGTGCAATTACTGTATCCGTCAATAAATTCGCTCATAAGATGAGCCAGGTCTGTTCTCACTGGTTGATTTCCGCGCTTGTGAGACGCGGAACAGATGGATAATTCGCTATATGTAATGACAGATTTGAGGGACGTATAGCATTACATCTTGTTTTAACTAGATTGTATTTTTTGTGGAAGACATTTTCACATAGGACCTTTTAATCGTGCGTAGTAAACAAGGGTAGTATGTCAGTATTGAATTCATGTGACATGCGTATAGATTGGATATTCACCTCCTTCTCGGTTCCTTTAAGAAACTCTTCTTGATTTTGATATTCACGTTTTTTGTTATATGGGTAACATAAAAGAGTTATCTGCCCTTAAGAACCACGTCATGTCATTGTGGTGAGTACTAAAGAAACTGAAGAACAGAATATTCATGAATGAATAAATAATCCAGGCAATGCCAAAGGACATCGTCAGCAATTAAAATTATTTGAACGTGTAGTATATTTGTCATAACATATTGTTATGATACGCATTTACCAAGTACCATGTGGGTAAGCAAGTTATGGTCTATACAAGTTAATAAGCATAAGAACAAACTTCCAACCGAAGCAAGTTTCAAACTAGTGCTTAGCTCTGACAGTACGATACCATGCCTGTCATTATGTCGCATTGCACCTCCAACAATATTACAGTATAAGTACTTTGGTAAGCATCTCGCTAAACAAATGTCAGCCTCGTGTGAAAACTGGCAATATCATGTTTAAATCTTGCACCTTTGAACTGTGAGTATTTAGACAATGTTTCCACTTGGTTTATGTTCTCTTCATCTCTTCATTGTACAAATGACTCTCTGGGCAAAAGAACCTGTGAAAAATGACAAACTTACGTTTGCATGTTGAATATTTCCACAGTGACCAATGAAAGGCTGTTGCCACTTTATTTATGTTCTTAATATTCATTCTGCTTTCCCTAACATTTTCTGGTTCACTAACATCCTTTGATCTCAGAGGTCTGATACCTTGTTCACAATATACATATGTACATGAATGCTTTTGTAAAATTTCCTATTGCAATTGTATTCAGTTTTAATTCAAGCGACGGCGACATCCACAAACTACTTTAACATACCATGACCAAAACCACTTGAACTTGCAAATTACCGTCGTTACTGTAATATGGTGAAGAGTAGTATTGAAGACAAGTATTTGATCAATTAACCTTAAAGGTGTCACTTGTTGTAATCCATGGCTTTTGTCAATTTCTATTTTAAAAAAAAATCTTTAATGAATTATTCTGGAATAACTTTGCCAAGTGCAAGTTATGTTTTACGACACAGATTGGGAAGTCAAACATTCATGTAGTGGTTCATGAATGATTTTGCTTTCTACATTTTAATTATGCAAGTCAGTCACGTACGTTACATCTTCTTTTGTGATTTAGTCTAAACTTGTTACTTCAATTACAGCTATATTACCTGAAACGTTATCAATTATTTGAAAATATAGTTCTTTTACGTTTATGGATAATGGATTTTAGGTTTAGAAGTACGGATAAGAACAACATATCCGAGATAAAAGCCGGTCACGGATCTGATTATTTATAATCCGCTAGCCACATACCATAATCGGATTCACATCTAAAATTTAGTTGTTGTCTGTGAAACAGCATTTGTGTTGGAGAGGACGTGATTGTTAAACAGATTGTACAGTTGTTTTATGAGGACATTGACTTAGAAGGTAACCTAGACGGTGATCCCCGAGAGTGCACATGCAAAGCTGATACAGATGTGTCTGATTTAATTTCTGTTAAAGGCTAGCAACATGTAATCAGAATATCTATTAGAATTTCACATCTAAACCGGGTTCTCCTGAAACTTAATCCATGCAATTTAAAAGTTGCTAACCCATGAGAGTTTTCTTCAATACTCCTACAGGATGGATAGTTCAGTTCATCATTTGTCTGACTGATGGCTACAATAGGATATGTTGACTCAATGAGCTACTTCTATTTCAAAGTAAGAAATGTTTACGTTAATATGTACGTATTCTAAAAATTAATCCAAATGAGTTATCACATGGTACCATTTCAAAGACAACCAAATACAGCCAATGAGACCGTTAGGAACGTTAAAATATCTAGCTTACAATTATCAGCATTTATGTAAAAATGATGCAACATACACATATCATGTATTGTATACATGTACACGTTCTAAGAGTTTTGTAGGCTTCTAAGCACAGTTTTGCTTTCCATGTGATGTAACCCTATAATGCCCGGATATATAGTTAATGTCTCTTATTATGAAAGTAGAATAATATCCATTAGGTATCAACATCAATTATTCTTTTGCTTATAAAAATGATTGTAAACTTGAATAATTCCACTTCACACTTAATGTTTCGTCACTAGAAAAACTTAATCAAATCATTTCGATTTTCAATAAAACATAGAGAAGCAGATTAAGAAAGATTCATGATGATTAAGAAAACTCATTTTCGTTTTGTCCAAGAAAAATGTTATTAAATGTCCATAGGAGTAAAGTAATTTAATCAGTTCCAATTTGTTTTATTACGAACACGCATTTCATTTTTTCACGTGAACAAAGACTTTTGTCAATGTGGCATCGGGAACCACTAAGTGTTTTTTTCAGAATAAATGATGAAGAAAAAATGTTAAATTGGTCATATTTTACTGTCATTAGCTGTTAAAGACTTCCATGAAGACTTGTAATGATTGACACATATTGATCTCTGACCGTTGATTTCTTTCGGAGCAGTTATTTAGTTGGTATTTCACCATGATGCAATGAACATTATTCCCGAGTCCAAGTTCCAGCTGGACCTCATGAGGGCTCTAACAGAATTAAGGTTGGAAAGTATTACTGGAGTAACCTCTGAATGATATATGACTCTCTGGAAGATGAATCATGATATTTCACTATTCCATTGGTGTTTCATTTAAGGCGAACCCGTTTAAGCCGATCGTGCCACTTGATTTCCTCGTCTTATCTCAGTAACCTGAACGAAATCACAATTCAATCCACTGTATAATTTGTGATGTTCGGTATTCCGAAATGAGGTGCATTAGTCATTCTGGGGGAAGCGTACACAATACAAAATCTCCCTGTTCGAGGACAGGAGATGAGCGTTATCCACCCATTCGCATGTATCTTGACGTCAAAATGTGTAAACAGGTTTACATAACCTCGTTAAGTGTAAGTTTTAGATGAATATCGCCATTGAAATGCCCTTCCTTTCGGTTTATGTTTTTTGGTGAGTATAAAGTGACTATGTATCCTAAGGAACTCGTTGTTTTCATCGAGAGACTGAGAATAGCGTTTTCTTGCAATGACATTCCCAATGGTAAGAGTGAGAACAAAACTCCTGCTGCTATTCTCAACTGTAGTATTGCTCTAATCATGATGTATTTGTTAATTATTCATTCACAACAATCATTGTGGTGTGTACGATTTAAAAAATTAACTGAATAATGAGATACATATTAAATATAGATGTTGTCGTTCACGTTCATTTTATGAACAAATACAGTAGTCCATGCAGTGTCAATGATCGTCGTTAGCTGAACAAATTACTTGTAGGTGTTTTCCGAAAAGGGAAATACAACATTTCTGAATTCTAAATGAAAGCCTCAAAATTAGAGTTGCATTACATTACTTCAGGGACAATCAATGACAGTTGAATGCAAGAATTGAGGCTTAGGCGACTGCAAAAAGATATTGTTTCATATTATTATGTACAATGTGATGTAGAAAGAAACATATCAAGATCCCATTTAAAGGTACATCCATTGTGTTTCGTAACATTTTATTTGGCTTTAATACGTTCCAACACACCATATGTGATGTTTACAATATAAACACATTCACTCAGCTTATATATTCATCCCCAATCGCCAACAATATTATAATTACTAGCTTCCAATTAAAATCGTGAAACATCATTATGCATGTGCAGAAACCGAAAGTGCACGTCATATTTACATGCACAGTTTTTAAATGGCCTATTAAACATTATAAACCCAAATTTGTTATTTTGTGTGGTTTAAATAAGAGTCGGCATTGTTCGGTTTTCGATCAGAAATCGATACTTTTACCTTCATATCGTCAATATACTAAGTCGAGTATCATCAAAATGGTAGTTTTCGGTAACAGTTGGCACTTCTCGATAAAGTAACACCATTTCTTCAGGGTAATAATTGTAGCGCTTTGAGCATACCTCAGGGTGTGGAAAAGGCGCAATATAAGTACGCAATTATTATTATATTATTTATAAGGTTTGGCATATTTGACCCCCAACAACACAATGGATGTACCTTTAACAGTGAGTAAAAAGCTATTTCGCCTCTTGTGAAGTTGAATGGACATTTTTAAAGAAATGAGTAGGCATAAGGTATGTATTGTTCTCAAGTGGCATAATTTAATGGTGGCTGGATTCAATGTGAATTCCACTTTCTAATGGGTTCACATTTCATTGCTCCTCATGAATATATTTTTTAAATTAGCATCAAGCACACGTAATTCTGACTCACTATAATCTTCCCTGGCTTGAAATTAAAGTACTCCTTCGAACAACAGAAAAACAAAACTAATTAAGTAGCCCATAAACCACGATAAATGAGAATGAAAAATAACACATCTTTAATTTGAATTAACATATCGGTAATGTATAGCTTTTTGGGCAAAAAAATTATACAATTGACGTAAGAGATGAAATTAAATGAGTTTAATAAAATGTTTTGTGTAAATGTATTTTCATTAAATCCGAATTGAATATGACTTATACTGTAACACAAACTTTTTAAATTCTTTTCAGGAATATCTCATGACTATACCATGAAAGAGGATGCTAATTGGTGTTGTGTTAACAAAATATCAAAAACATTGTCACGCTAATAGGATCAGGTGCCAATATTGTTTCAATAATATTATGTACCAGTTATGTGGGAGACATTACGTTTTCGCCTCCGTCGTTTCCGGGCCATATTTCAAAAACCTTTTATCATTATTTTTTTTAGTAAATTTGGTATGTGGAGTGGTGCCTTTTGCAACTACGGTAATTCTGATTTATAACTTTCGTTCTGGTGTCCATGGTAACAGCTTGAACTTAGTGCCTGTAAGGACCTCTTCCGGCCTCTATTTCAAAATCTGTGCAATATTCCCGAAATTTGTTGTGTGGTGTCGGAGTGGTTCCTTTGCTACTACGGTTATTCTTGTTTTTATATTTTTGTTCTGGTTTCCAAGGAAACAGTTTGAACTTAGTACATACATGGGGCGTAGGGACCTATACTAGCCTCTGTCTCAAATCTATTCATTATTTTTGTTCACGAAACTTAGTTTTTGGTAAGACCTAGTGTTGAAACGGTGCCTTTTTGCTACATAAATTATTGTGATTTTTATATTTGTTCTGGTTTCCATGGAAACAATTTGAACTAAATACACATCGATGTTTGGAACCTGTTCCGACCTCCATCTCAAAGTAATTGCATGTATTTAAACTCAAAGATGGAAGGGTGCCAACCTTTTGCTAATAAAAAGGTTTCGGATTATTTTTTTTCTGGTTTACATGAAAGCAATTTCAACAAAGAGATCACAAAAGGGACATAATTAGAATTAAGAGGTTACATGGAAACAAGTTTATAGATTAACCTTTTTGGGTTGTCAATTTTGGATTGTCTCTGGCATAAGTGAAATAAAGGAGAGTAAGATGACTAGGTTGGATTGAAAGTTGGAGCGGGGGACATCACGGTGCATCGCATAGTTCTTCTTGAGAGTATGAATGAAAAGAAAACAGAAATTGTGAACATAGGATTTTAACGTGGCAGGTAAATGGAATGATAAGATATTTAAAAGAGTAATTGAAACAGACAACTGTGACGGCAGTGTTCGATCTCGATTCCTAGCTTTCACAAATACGTAGTTGACAAGCACCATATCTTATACATCATATGAACATCATATCTACACAATAGGTATGGTATTGCTATTGAACATACTGAAATAGTGTAATGAACCAGAAGCATGTAAATTTACAGGCAAAGGAAACACTGGCTCATATTGTTTTACATGTAATTAAAACATCTAAAAGTATCTTAACAGATATGTTTTTATTTTAGAAAAATCATTTTGCATCCAGTTGAGTGACTGAGATTGCGTAATGAAATGCAAGTCAGGGGGGTCGGGCTGGCCAGGGAGAACTTGAAAAAATATCGCTTCTACGCCAACATGCTCCCAATAATCCATCAGTAGTCAAAAACAAATCAAAACTCAACAAAATCAGGTACTAAAATAGTTGGATTCACTTCGATAATCCTGGACTTCTTTATTAGTGGCAACTATTTTTAAGGTCTACCGCCGTTACAAAGTTCCATGTTAAACCATATGTATTATATGCTCTCTCTCCCAATGTTCTCATTGTACATACGAATTCAATTCTATTTTAAAACATCTTGCACCACCAAAACATACTGGAGATCACTTTTTATCATATAATGGAGGGTCATATCGATACAATAAAGCTGTGTGATAAACTTGGTATCCAAATCTGATAAATATGCAAAACAGGTCAAAGGTCAAATACACGAACGACTTTCGCAAAATTCCACTCTTTTCATGCGAATCCTAAAACTATTTACGTATCATTGAAAAGCGTAACCGGGAGTTTACCAGAGTATTTCCGCTTTAGGCGCCACGAGCATGCATTAGTGCGTGGAACTTTGGCGCAAATCTTCAATATTATTATTAACACGAAATCACCTGATATGGTACACTATGTGCATTTATAGTGTTAACTCAAAGCTTCAGTGCGCTATTGACCAAGAGCATCAACAAGTAGCTGCAGTGTCCTGTGTACAAAATGAATCTTGATATGTCAGTGTGGCATACCGACGCGCCTAGTCGATCGCATTAGCATTTTGGTTGTTCTTGAGGGACGAGTACACGGTTTTAGGTACATTAATAGGTGCTTATTATCATAAACAAAGGAAACAACACCACCTCACAAATAATTACCGTTTAAATGCGAAAGATACTGTTATGCATCAATCCGAATCAAACCGGCAACGCAGCTTCCAAAACGTTGAAACTAGAGTTACGTCCCTTGTTCTAGCAACGTGACCAAATTATTTATGAGTGCTTTAGATAGATGCTTATGATCTGATTGAAAATATCTCCATGAACAAGAAACCAGGGACCAATTGTTGATTTTTGAAAGAATCGCACACATGTCTTTTTAAATTGTTTTAATTAAGAACTATTTTTAGGCACTTCACAGCCGATGTCGTGACGATCATTTTGATGTACCGTCTGTGATATTACTCCGCTAAAAAATAATGTATTTTGCTCGCCAGAGGCTCGCATAATACAATTTTTATTCCAAAATTATATGATATTAATGATACGGAAACACACTTGGTTAATAATCTCTTTAAGTATTAACGTGTCTTAGCATGTTACTTTTGTTCACTATATAGTATGTATTTCTAATATTAAGGTGTTTTTAATTAAATGTGGTAAATGTGATGGATGTTAACAGGTTTGATGAACATGAAAGGAATAAACATTGCGTCTGTAAGCCAAGCAGAAATCATGTTGTTAACTATAGGCCAGATGTTCAAAAGAATAAAGCGGGCATAGGTTTTACTAGAGCACCCATCCTCCGTGTAAGAAACATTACTTTTTTGACTGATATCAAAAGGAATAGCTCCAGACATGCCCTCATCAAATGGATTGAACTTTGAATTAAGGCTTTAGTTTTGACACTTCACATTTTAAAGGTCAAATAACTTCTAGGCAGTCGTTCGTTAAATTTCCCATCAAGTCAAATTACTGTTTCAGCTCAATGTGTTTGGCTGACAAGTGAGGAGAAGTGTTCTTTTGGCAAATTGACAAAAAAGGACACTGTGGGAACATTAATTTGTAGTGAATAGAATTGGGAGAAATTGTTCGATCTTAACAGTCTAGCGAGTTTAGTTTCCAATGTGTAATGCATACGGTTTTGGGAACATAAATATACTGCTAAAGGAGTGGCTAATTCTTTTTCAATAATAAATTAGAGTAAATTCAAGACTAGAGTAAAAAATTGTAAATTTTAGGACAAAATGCAGTCAGTAACATTAGCATAGATTTCCTGTGGGATGAGGTTGACTTTTAAAAAATCATTTAATGTATACATCCTGACAAGTTATTCTGACACTAACAAAGTATCAAATCCACATGGATTATTCACTCACGTTGAATTTCACACGAAGTTGGCAATGTACACTGCCAAGGGGAATAAGTACACGTACTTATGATTACTTATGATAAATTATACTCGAATCTTCGATACAGATTCATAAATCGTTAAACTATCTATTGATTATTGTCTCTTAGAATAAAGCTGCAATCGTCGTAAATAATCGTATGTGTGTGACTTATACCTTAAAATGCATCTAAAAGATGTGATATTTTGAGCGAAATTATCATCAATATCAAACCATAATTTAACATAATACCTCAAACTATTATCACAAACAAAGTACACACAAACATATTGTAACAGAACCGTATACATATATTTTACAAATTAGAGTTAAAGATGTTTATGATATTTGTATATAATAACCTTTTTCACAATACCAAATACTGTGAGAAATACATAGGACCACTGTTGAATACAAATAAACCCACTGGTCAAACATGTATCGTCTGATTTCAGAAAGGTGGTTTATGACTGTAGAAATTGTCAAAGTCAACCAAATATATTGCCATATACTAATCTCGAGATTCAACTTCGGATGAAGCTGTGAAGTTTAATTGAAGGAGTTAACATAATAAATATATACATCAATGGTCTACATAACTACAACTAGAACACGGCTGTTACCGTTTTCTGGAGTGTTTAATTGCTGGTGTCCTGTCCTTCACCCTTCACCGTCTCCTGTGGGATAATTATCCTTGTTTGAAGAAAAATAGAAAATATTTATCATTACAAGGAACGTAAATATATTCATGTGTGAGCTTATTATTTTTAATAGGTAAGACAAGTCAAATAATCAATTCATAAAATAGTAATAGCCTCCCTTATGAAATATTATTTTACTATGTAAATTGTTTTAAACAGAAATCACATGGTTTTGTTAATGGAGCGTATAACTTACGTTGAACATTACGCAATATTATAAGAATAATCAACGAGTTGCGAGGGATTACGGATTATCTGTCCAGAGTTAATTATTGTGATAAACTCGGAGCTTTAGCGAGGAGTTTGACATAATAATTCAGGAGGGATGATAATCCGTAATTCCGAGCATCGAGTTGGTTATTATTTTTCTTATCAATTTCAATTTCAATGCGTAAAAATCGAAAACAAAACGCGAATTCACTATCTTTGATTATACTGTAAAATACAAATTGTACTCATACGCAATTTCTCAACTCTCTCAACTCTCAACTTTCTCAACTCAACCTTCAAGATGCGCCCATCTACATAGTTTGCAACTTGCGCTCTATTTTTAGAAACATTCTAAAGTAACTGTTGAATTTGATTCCCAAAATGGCTTACTGACATAGTAAACGACTCGTTTATCTTGTAAACAATGTTGCAGAATTGCTGTTGGATAGGAGTGTAATGACGTCAAGGCTTCACGGCAGTGCCGCCTACTGCTCTTGCATACTGCTTCGCCTTGCAAGTTTATTACTGTAAATACGGTCTCGGAAACATAGATTCTATTTTTTGTGTGTTACTGACGCGTTACTTGAAATTAGTATGCTCGAATTTATTCATCTATATAATTTAGCTAAACTAGTACAGCTTAGTAATTCATGAATGGGCGTTAAGTAGTTCCGTCAACCAATCAAAATGCAAGTTATATTTAGAAAAAACTGCAATTCCCATGACCATTATGAACACTTTAATACCCGGCATATCTTGGCCCGCTTGGGTAAGAAAATTATTTATGACATCATCATGAGCATAACTGTTTTATCTTTGCTTCATTTTCGAACCTCGTCAAGAAGCCGAGTGAAATCATATTCATTTAAAGAAACTTGAAAACATGTTGAAACTATTCCTTACTTATATCAATTGATAGATCGATCAAACTGTAATGTATGCAGGGTCTTCATACTTGCATGACCATACCCTTCGTGGATCACTCTTATTTGATGAAAAGATTGGAAAAGCACATTGGCTGCGGACATGATCGTTATTTCTATGACTTTGGGTTTATTGAATGAAGTGTCGTCAATTACGTTTAGAAAGTATTTGACGTCTTCACACTTTATTGAAATTTACCTGAAAGACGTTTGTCATATAATATTCCATTCTCTCCAAACACTTCAGAGGTTGAACAATAATGAACTCATTAATGCGAAAGTAAGAGTCTCTGGGTTTCCAATGAATACTGCATATTCAATTGTCAGTACACTATTGGGAAATTAAGATAGCATCTATTTATCACTGATCAACCAAACAATCAGATAAATCCTTGAACTAGTGATTCAGCAAGCACAAGCTGGACGCTGGATTTGATAGAGCATTATATTATATATACTGTGGCATTAAATATATATCAATTTTGCATAAAAAGGAAACTCTATTAGACACAACAGATATGAATCAATTCAAACTTAATAGGCACTATTAACCAATACGAATCGATTGATAAACTTAGATAAATACGTCAACATTAAACTTGTCATAGCATCAGAAACACAAACTCGTTTACCATTATTGTATCAATCCAACAAGAGGAAGCATTGGAACTCACGAGTATTGACTTTTAATGCCCACTTTGTAAGTCACACAGTTGAAAAGCCTAAATGGCTAGCTTACTCTCTGAGAATTAAGTTCGGCCCCAAGAGATCGAGATGTTTAAAGGAAAATCATCAAAGGAGACATCAACTACAGAGTAACCGGCTGACTCGGAGTCACCTAATTGGGTCTGTTGCTTGTAAATCTAAGAAAACAAACAACTCTGAGAGGCTGTTTCCATAGTGAATTGATATGATTTTAAGCAAGCATTATTGTGGAAATACTATTTTCTTATTTCTTACATGGAAACTGAAAAATGTACTGCCAATATAAATTATTGTTGAACCATAAACTTATATTTGCAAGTCCTTTTGTTTTTCTCCCAGGACACAATTTAGCTAATAATTGGTCTTAAACTAGATATAAAATGTTCAATCGCATCACAATCGAATCTGATATGTGATATGTTTTTAATTTAGCTAGATGTGGAATCAATTCGCTTTTCGTTTGACAATCACACCAATGATAAATCAAAATGTCTTACGTTTGTGAAACGTGTTGTCTCATATACATCGGACACACCAATAACTTTCCATAGAGTTACAGTGGGCTAACATCAAATAGTTTTATAGACTAAAAAGTTATCAACCATAAATCTCACAGTGCACAGACAGCAAATAAAACATGAACGTTTAAGAGACTCCAAAGTTATCAAACATATATCTCGGTGCAGAAAATAGCTGTAGTAAATACAGCTGAAATAGATTTAGAAAACATTAAATAATTTCAACCCAATTACTAACAAGGGAATAGTATTTTATTTCACATTATTTCCCCTTTATTAAAGAGCACTTAACACTATAAATCCCTAACCCTATCATCACCCTTGAATCCTGATCAGATTGATGAGAGTATGACACATTGGTTGTTAGTTGTTGGTCGTTTCTTCTTGTGTAAATTGAACTGATATGTCAGAAACAATCGTGGATGTTAAATAAACAACAAATATGAAATGTTGTTTACAAAATCAAATATTTAGTTTTCCATCATGTCTTATAAGAACTCGTTGTTTAAAGTGTTATAGCTGAATGTGAAATATTAAATACGCAATATGCTGCTTAAAAATTTATTATTATAGCTTACGTAGTTGTACCATAAACCTACAAACCCTATAGTAGAGCTTTATCATTCGACAACTCAAATTATCTAAGCAATTTTTAGATATATTTTTTACATGCAAAGCTTAAAGACACAAAACAAATGAATTGATCATGTTTGCTGTCACCCATTTCTAGAATCAAATATGGTAAAGCATGATAACCTGTGAAGAATCGAACGAACAGATGAACGTGGCAATGAGTCAGGTAATCATAGTTTTTCTTTTGATATAAGTACACCCTGGTTCGCTTCAGATCAAGAGTAAAAGTAAAGCAGTATGAAGCTATAGGAAGCAGTGTCTGAACTCTCTAGATCTGACAGCTATACGTAATATCATTTCCCTCATTTCACATGAGTATGCTAAGTTGATCATTTGGTCAAGGGACGAGTCACGAGAGGCAGTATGAATATTTATGGTCGTCATTGTTGTAGGGATATAGGACGTCTTCAGAATGGACAGCTGAATGTGCATAATTGGGTCAAATAATCTCTGCTCACACGTTTCATATGAGTACACTGGGGTGATGGTCCATGTCTCCCCTTTTAATTATTAATCACAAGACATAATTGAAACAATAATTGAAATATGGATTTTATGCTATAGCTATTTCACAAGAACAAGTACAAAGTACAAGTACAAGTACATTGATGACACTTAAATTTGAGAGATAAGTGAACTAAAATTGAGTCACATATAGTCTTTTATTATTCGAGTCTGATGACTTCATCTTGTAAAACATGAACGTTGGT
Organism: Gibbula magus; assembly: GCA_936450465.1. NCBI lineage: Eukaryota > Metazoa > Mollusca > Gastropoda > Trochida > Trochidae > Gibbula > Gibbula magus. Next base: position 74,565,006 of record OW388297.1, on the reverse strand, counting down.
TGATTGTACTCATTTGTGGTGTAGTGCCTGTTAAACAGTCGTTCAAAGATACAATAGGCAGTATAACATCAAAAAGAAGTTTACGAGTCCTTGTATCACATCCAAATAAAATTAATTTTATATTAACGGTTTTGTCATAACTATCGAACCTAATTGATGTTATCATAAACAATTATCATCAGCTGAACCAATTAGCTCAGTAAATCATATATCAACTTCAATAGACTTGGTTTCTTTGAAATCAGCATAACTTTTTAACTATTGACAGTATAGCTCAATACACCACCCTTGTGAAGAATAGAATTGTTTTCCCGGTGGTAGCACTTCTTAAGCATACTGACTTACGTAGAGGAAAGACTAAAGCTAGAAATCGTAAATGCCGAAACGGGTCACCAGACTAGCTACAAATCCTAGCCCATCTACTCCGAGTTAGTCCTTACCTACTCCTATGTATTGGTTGTGAAGAGTTTGGATGACGTTACTAATTTCATATCTTCATTTCAAATACGTTTGATTTTGACGTTTTGATTCAGTCTTGGAAACAAAATATGGATTGTCACCATTTTGAGACATTACCTAAATTACAGAATTTATTCTAATGCGAAACAAATATTTAAAAAACGTGAAATTAGAACTCCAACAGGATCAGTTTTGTCAAATTGGCATTACTCTTCATGATGCCAGAATTAATCATCTGCGTACCAAGAACATTAGTGAGATATTCTATATTTATCCAATGGGCGGTTAAATTGCCTTTGATGTTTTTGCAACGATACATCGTGTATCAAGAAAAGTGTGGTTATATCTATGACGTCACTTATTTATCAGCCACAGTTATTTTAAACTCTCTGATAGGACGACCGTGAAGCAGCAGGGCTGTCCAAGGGCGGAGCCACAAACACCTGGCTGACGACCTTGAGTAATTACAACATTGTTGCAAAACCAGATGACATCAAAGGGCTGTATAAAAAACGTGAAATTAGAACTCCACCAGGATCAGTTTTGTCAAATTCGCATTACTCTTCATGATGCCAGAATTAATCATCTGCGTAACAAGAACATTAGTGAGATATACTATATAGATTCTACTGTTTGAACTGCTGATAATTCAGTAGGAACTTACTACTATTTCTTTCATTATTTGTCATGAATATGTCCTGTCCATCCAAAGTTATTCTCAAGCCGGATTGACACTGACAACACACATGACTTCGTTTAAAATCTATACATTTGGGTAAAACAAACTTGAACAAACTATGACATTGATAAATCTGGTAGAAGCTTACAACTTCCTTGGGGTAGTATGCCAGACATACTATTGGCAGATGATACAACACTATTAATCTGTACACCTGATGGTATCCAATGTCTACTCAATGTTATACAAAAATATACTCAAACCTGGCATCTCAAGTTTAATGCTAGCAAAAGCGTTTTCCTTTTCTTTGGTAATGCAAAAAAGCAGACATGTCCCCACTTGTTTCTTGGAGATCAACACGTTAGTTGTAAAAGTGAGGTAGTATATGCTGGTTTATATCTCAATACTACCAAGTCAACCAATGCTCGCACTCTTTCAGTATGTGAAAAAATGGTTAACATCAATCATAGCCATGGACTTTACTTCGGAGGTTTGCATCCAATTCATGCTATACGTATATGGGGAAAATATAATATTGCCCTGTGGTATGTTTGCTTGTAATATCTGGTGCAAATTGTCAAGGAAAGAATATGACTTGTTGGAAGGAGCTCAGAAATACTTTTGTAAAACAGGTCCAAGGTTTCTCAAAGCGCTCGTGTTCTTTAATCGCTAGTGATATCCTTGGGAACCCCAACTGAACAAGTAGATAATTCTGATGTAAATATTTGGTTAAAGTGTATAAAGATGATTAGCAAAACTGTAAGAGAGTGGCAAAAATACTTTGCAAAATGTTGCTAAAAATGTACATTTTTTTGTATACAATATGTATTGTAATGCATCTTAAATTTTCTGACATGTTACCTGTGATTTATTTTTATATGCATATGTTTTTTTCATTTTGGAGGAAATAAAGAATATCTATCTATCTATCGTTACACAAATCATTATGCTTCTCTGACACAATATTCAACTTCTTTGATCATACTGTGTTCTGTGAAACCTATGTCAACTCATTTGAAAACCGTTTTGAATGCTATTAACATGGTACCATAAATTTCAATCGAAAACACATTATAACTTAAGAAAATATATGTTTTCAACAAAACTAATTTATCAGTCGTTAGACCTTGAAATGAATAGCAACTTTTCTGAACTTTGCAAAGTGTATGGTACTTTATCTAATGTGAAAGAGAAAGATAGAAATGTTCTATAATGTGCCCTTTGGGTGTTGTTAACTGGAACCTTTAGCAGGTGCGTTTTATTTCCCTGACAGTTTGAACAAGAATGACTTGTATCTTATTGTGTGATGTTAAAGATGGAAATCTAGTGTCTTCCCTCAAAAACATGCCCACTTGATTAAGCAATTAAGTATATTGTGATATCAATGACGTCATATCACGATTAACATGATGTCATTATTTTTATGCTAATAATGATGATAAAAGTGAAGTGCTTATAATATTGTTCTCAAACTGAGAAACTGGGTTTTTCATTGCTTGGTATATAATAAACCAAAATAATTTTGACATATATTCAATTGGCTGTAGTATCGTTTCTGTTTGATTGATTGTTGGTGAAAAGAATGTATCGTTGTTTGACAGCCACATGTATACAAGAGATGTTGATAACTTTTTACAATAGCGTTGAATGAGGATAATTTGAATTGTTATTACAGTTTTAAAGGTCTACTTTGGTAGCACTGACAGTCGTCGTATATAAATGAAAATTACAGTTGAAAATAGGAAATTAATGAGCGAATCTGTCTATTTAATTTGGTGATTTGATGTGGCCGGACACGAAAAATACAGTTAAATGAAGAAAATGTATCAAGTTTCCATGATGTCATGGCATATTAATATGGCACGTGGATACCCACAACTTTATTTTTTATGAAGCAGTAAGAGGGTAATCATTGCCGAAACAGCTGAAGTCTCTACTAGATTACAACTATCGGGACATGTTTTATGACTACCATTTTGTTTTTATGCGAATGAAGATTCCTTAAACCTATAACTTAGCATGGGCCTCATCATCGTTATGTCATTCAGGATAAGTAAATACCGCAAAACGTTGTAGCTGAAAACAATCATCACGGTGTGAATTCGTAATGTTCTCATATATTCTGGTTTGGCAAAATCAATTACCTTGTCAAAAGTTGACAGGAGCTTAAAGGGACGCTTAATACATGTTGAAATTGCGTTTGAGCATTAGGATTATGTATATAGCAATTTGATTGTATATTTTGACAAGGGTTCAACTAGAACCATTTTCCTTCTTCTCTTGTTACCATTATATTTACCCGTCTTACACAAGGTAAAATCCCTTGCTCTTCAGGCTACTGTCTGATTTGCAGAAGCAAGGCTTTGTATCACATGTGTAATTTCTTCTATTCCTATTCAATGTATACCTTTGAGAATAAACGTTTGGTCTTAACATCGATACCAGAGCACTAATACATCTATATGTCAATCTGTGTGATTGCTTTTGATATATACACACACACATAAACACACGAGACATATACCGTGAGAAACAACTTCAACGTTTTAGACATAGGTATCTCATTTAGTACATTCGGGATGGATTTTCTAACAGTAATTAATTATACCGCGCCTTACAGTGTTCCACCCATAATTCTGCATTAAACACATTTGGACAATATGATGACAACATATATTATATGAATATACCACTTTTTTTTATTATTCTACATAGGCTAATTATCATGATAAGTGATACATAAAACACATTGTAGAAGGATATATACATGTACCTGGCGTGTACATCAACCTCCTCACTCATATAAACACTGCTCAACATTCTCATCTGGCTTCTACTCTATATTAGTAGATTGACCTTTAATACTCTAATAGCAATTCAACTTATCTTCATCACAATCTATTGTATAAATATATCATGTATATATGTTATGCACAAAAATACGATAATTTCTTTTCACCGACAATCAATTCTACTGAATCGTGATTTGAAATATATTTATGAAGCAGGGTCAAACTGAAACGATGTTACAGGCAGTTGTATATATCAACAGTATTGTGGTTTATTATATGCCAAACAATGAAAAACCAAGTTATTCTAACCACTTCAGTGACACATCACTTGTATCATGATCATTAACATAAAAAGGATGACGCACACTTTTATATCACCACAAACAAAATCGCTTAATCAATCGGACGCATTTTGGACGGAAAACACCAGATATCCATTTTTAAATTCACAAAATAAGAAGACAGGTCATTCTTTTTCAAACTGCTTTGTCAGGGAAATAAAACGGACCTGTTGATACTTCCAGTGAACTTCACCCAAAGGGCACATTATAGAAAGTTTTATCTTTCTCTTTCACATTAAGTAAAGTATAGTGCACTTTGCAAAGTTCAGAAAAGTTGCTATTCATTTCAAGGTCGAACGAATGATAAATTAGTTTTGATGGAAACATACATTTTCTTAAGTTAGTAATGTGTATTCGATTGAAATTTATGTTACCATGTTAATTGCATTCAAAACGGTTTTCAAATGAGTTGACATAGGTTTCACAGAACACAGTATGATCAAAGAAGTTGAATATTGTGTCAGAGAAGCAGAATGATGGGAGTAACGAAGGATGCTTTTGTGAAAATAACGACTCCAAGGTATACGTTCAACTAATCAATAACCTAAATAATGCATCATGTTTAATTAGTATTTCAGGCCACATTGCTCATGGTACAATTGAATTTGAAGACGAGAAATATTGTTCGCATGATAATAGTTATTTTACAAAGATCTTAAGTTTATTTGCACATATTTATAGATGTTAAAGGAAGTCATGTGTGTTGGATATGTGTTGCTGCAATGTCAATCTTGCTTGACAATATTTGTGGATGGACAGGACATTACATAGTTAATTTTTATGGAAAATAGCTGTAGTAAATACAGCTGAAATAGATTTAGAAAACATTAAATAATGGACGAGACATTTCAACCCAATTACTTACAAGGGAATAGTATTTTATTTCACATTATTTCCCCTTTATTAAAGAGCACTTAACAGTATAAATCCCTAATCCTATTATCACCCTTGAATCATGATCAGGTTGATGAGAGTATGACACATTGGTTGTTAGTTGTTGGTCGTTTCTTCTTGTGTCAATTGAACTGATATGTCAGAAACAATCGTGGCTGTTAAGTAAACAACAAATATGAAATGTTGTTTACAAAATCAAATATTAGTTTTCCATCATGTCTTATAAAAACTAAAGTGTTATAGCTGAATGTGAAATATTAAATACGCAATATGCTGCTTAATTGATTATTATAGCTTATTTGTCGCGACGTAGTTACACCATTAACCTAAAAACTCTATAAAGTAGAGCTTTCTCATTCGACAACTCAAATTATCTTAGCAATTTCTAAATATGTTTTTAAATTCAAAGCTTAAAGACACAAAACAATGAATTGATCATGTCACCCATTTCTAAAATCAGATATGGTAAAGCATGATAACCTGTGAAGAATCGAACGAACAGATGAACGCGGCAATGAGTCAGGTAGTCATAGTTTTTCCTTTGATACGAGTACACTCTGGTTCGCCTCAGGTCAAGAGTAAAAACAAAAGTAAAGCAGTATGAATCTATAGGAAGCAGTGTCAGAACTCTCTAGATCTGACAGCTATATATACTGCACACAATAATCTAATATCACTTCCCTCATTCCACATGAGTATGCTCAGTTGATCATTGGTCAAGGCACGAGTCACGAGAGGCAGTATGAATATTTATGGTGGTCATTGTTGTAGGGATATAGGACGTCTTCAGAATGGACAGCTGAATGTGCATAATTGGGTCAAATAATCTCCGCTCACACGTTTCATATGAGTACACTGGGGTGACGGTCCATGTCTCTCCTTTCAATTATTAATCACAAGACACAATTGAAAAAATAAGTGAAATATGGATTTTATGCTATAGCTATTGCACAAGAACAAGTACAAAGTACAAGTACATTGATGACAGTTAAATTTGAGCGATAAGTGAACTAAAATTGAGTCACATGTAGTCTTTTATTATTTGAGTCTGATGACTTCATCTTGTAATACATGAACGTTGGTTGATTGTTCTCATTTTTGGTGTAGTGCCGGTTAAACAGTCTTTCAAAGATACAATAGGCAGTATAACATCAAAAAGAAGTTTACGAGTCCTTGCATCACATCCAAATAAAATTAATTTTATATTAACGTTTTTTTCATAACTATCGAACCTTAATTTACGTTACCATAAACAATTATCATCAGCTGAGCCAATTAGCTCAGTAAATCATATCAGCTTCAATAGACATGGTTTCTTTGAAATCAGCATAACTTCTATTGACAGTATAGCTCAATACACCACCCTTTTGAAGAATAGAATTGTTTTCCCGGTGGTAGCACTTCTTAAGCATACTGACTTAAGTAGAGGAAAGACTAAAGCTAGAAATTGTAAATGCCGAAAGCGGTCACCAGACTAGCTACAAATCCTAGGCGAGTTAGTCCTTACCTACTCCTATGTATTGATTGTGAAGAGTTTGGATGACGTTACTAATTCGTATCTTCATTTCAAATCCGTTTGATTTTGACGTTTTGATTCAGTCTTGGAAACAAAATATAGATTGTCATAATTTTGAGACATTACCTAAAATACAGAATTTATTCTAATGCGAAACAAATATTAAAAAAAACGTGAAATTAGAACTCCAACAGGATCAGTTTTGTCAAATTGGCATTACTCTTCATGATGCCAGAATTAATCATCTGCGTACCAAGAACATTAGTGAGATATTCTATATTTATCCAATGGGCGGTTAAATTGCCTTTGATGTTTTTGCAACGATACATCGTGTATCAAGAAAAGTGTGGTTATATCTATGACGTCACTTATTTATCAGCCACAGTTATTTTAAACTCTCTGATAGGACGACCGTGAAGCAGCAGGGCTGTCCAAGGGCGGAGCCACAAACACCTGGCTGACGACCTTGAGTAATTACAACATTGTTGCAAAACCAGATGACATCAAAGGGCTGTATGCCGCTCAGTAGAAAAACATAACCAATGTCAGTGCCACGCAGTACTCTTTCAATGATAAAAACAAATGATCAGCTGATCAGAAACTGAAAAAAAATCTTTAAAATCACCATTGTTTTTAAATCGTCACTGATTAACACGAAGGCAATCAATACAGCGGAAAATAATGAATAGTCATTTGGTGGTGGAAGAAGAAATTTCACGTGACTTTTTTTCTTTGTCACACAGTAGCTCGGAAACACCAGCCGAAAAGGGGGCCTGCGGGACTGCTTCCAAAGCCCAACCGACTTCCTGAAGTGAAACGGGTCAACTATCTCAAAAAGCGGATTTCTCCAGACTGATTATAACTGAAGCGCGAAAATCGTGTCACGTGACAGGCGCATATATTGTCGAACGTTGCCCATTGGATAAAACAGATACATGATTGACACAAGTGGGTGTATACAAAATATCATATCGCTATCACTAACTCGGGGGCTCCGCCCCCTCGTGATGATATTTTGTATACACCACTTGTGTCATCATGTATCTATTACAGATTCTACTGTTTTAACTGCTGATAATTCAGTAGGAACTTACTACTATTTCTTTCATTATTTGTCATGAATATGTCCTGTCCATCCAAAGTTATTCTCAAGCCGGATTGACACTGACAGCACACATGACTTCGTTTAAAATCTATACATCTGTGTTAAACAAACTTATATGACATTGATAAATCTGGTAGAGGCTTACAACTTCCTTGGGGTAGTATGCCAGGCATACTATACTATTGGCAGATGATACAACACTATTAAGCTGTACACCTGATGGTATCCAATGTCTACTCAATGTTATCCAAAAATATGCTCAAACCTGGCATCTCAAGTTTAATGCTAGCAAAAGCGTTTTCCTTTTCTTTGGTAGTGCAAAAGCAGACATGTCCCCAGTTGTAACACGGTAGTGAGGTAGTATATCCTGGTTTATATATCAAGTCAACCAATGCTCGCACTCTTTCAATATGTGAAAAACTTAGGAAAATGGTTAACATCAATCATAGCCATGGACTTTACTTCGGAGGTTTGCATCCAATTCATGCTATACGTATATCGGAAAATATAATCTTGCCCTGTGGTATGTTTGCTTGTAATATCTGTTGCAAATTGTCAAGGAAAGAATATGACTTGTTGGAAGGAGCTCAGAAATACTTTTGTAAAAAGGTCCAAGGTTTCTCAAAGCGCTCGTGTTCTTTAATCGCTAGGGATATCCTTGGCATGTTGTCCATGCAGTTTACGTAGATCAACGATCTCTCCTGTTTCTAGGCCGACTGTGTTCTGCTTACTCTCACTTCATCTTTAAACATCCTTCATTTCAGATTGGCCCAATATAAATGTGATGAGAGTTCGCAAATGTTTCTTATGTTTTTACTGGGGGGGGGGTGGGGGGGGGGGGGGGGGGGGGGGACCCCAACTGGACAAGGAGATAACATTGATGTAAGTATTTGGTTAAAGTGTATAAAGATGATTAGCAAAACTGTAAGACAGTGGCAAAAATACTATGCAAAATGTTGCTAAAATGTACATTTCTTCTATACAATATTTTCTGACATGTGACCTGTGTTTTATATTTATATGCATACATTGTATGTATCTTCATAGTGGAGGAGATAAAGAATATTTATCTATCTATCTATCTATCTATCTATCTATCTATCGTTACTCAAATCATTCTGATTCTCTGACACAATATCCGACTTCTTTGATCATACTGTGAAAACCTATGTCATCTCCTGTGAAAATCGTTTTGAATGCAATTAACATGGTACCATAAATTTCAATCGAAACACATTATAACTTAAGAAAATATGTGTTTTCAACAAAACTAATTTATCCTTGAAATGAATAGTAACTTTTCTGAACTTTGCAAAGTGTATGGTACTTTATCTGATGTGAAAGAGAAAGATAAAACTGTTCTATAATGTGCCCTTTGGGTGTTGTTGCGTTTTATTTCCCTGACAGTTTGAACAAGAATGACTTGTATTTTATTGTGTGATGTTAAAGATGGAAATCTGATGTCTTCCCTCCAAAACATGCCCACTTGATTAAGCAATTAAGTAGATGGTGATGAACAGTGAACTATCAATGACGTCATATCACTATTAACATGATGTCATTAGTTTTATGCTTATAATGATGATAAAAGTGATGTGTCACTGAAGTGCTTATAATATTGTGCTCAAACTGAGAAACTGGGTTTTTCATTGCTTGGTATATAATAAACCACAATAATTTTGACATATACTACTGACTGTAGTAACGTTTCTGTTTGACTCTGCTTCATAAATGTATGTCCTATCATGATTCAGCAGAATTGATTGTTGGTGAAAAGAATGTATCGTTGTTTGAAAGAAACATGTATACAAGAGATGTTTATAACTTTATACAATAGCGTAAAATGAGGATAATTTGAATTGGTATTACAGTATTAAATGTCTACTTTGGTAGCATAGGAAATTAATCTGCGAATCTGTCTGTTCAATTTGGTGATTTAATTTGGTCGGATACGAAACATACAGTTTAAAGAAGAAAATGTATCAAGTTTCCATGATGTCATGGCAAATTCATATCGCACGTGGATACCCACAACTTCATTTTGTTCTAAAGCAGTAAGAGAGTTAATCATTGCCGAAACAGCTGAAGTCTCTACCAGATTACTACTACCGGGACATGATTTATGACCGGCCTTTTGTTTTTATGCGAATGAGGATTCCTTAAAACTATAACTTAGCATGGGCCTCATCATCGTTATGTCATTCAGGATAAGTAAATACTGTACAACTTTGTAGCTGAAAACAATTATCACGGTGTCAATTCGTAATGTTCTCATATATTCTGGTTTGGCAAAATTAATTACCTTGTCAAAAGTTGACAGGAGCTTAAAGGGACGCTTAATAGATATTGAAACTGCGTTTGAGCATTAGGATTATGTATATAGCAATTTGATTGTATATTTTGACCAGGATTCAACTAGAACCATTTTCCTTCTTCTCTTGATGCCATTATGTTTACCCGTCTTACACAAGGTAACATCCCTTGCTCCTCAGGCTACTGTCTGATTTGCAGAAGCAAGGCTTTGTATCACATGTGTAATTTCTTCTATACCTATTCAATTTATACCTTTGAGAATAAACGTTTGGTCTTAACATCGATACCAGAGCACTTATACATATATATGTCAATCTGTGTGATTACTTTTGATATATATATATATATATATATACACACACACACACACACACACACCTAAATGTACATACACGAGACATATACCGTGAGAAACAACTTCAACTATAAACATTGCTCAACATTCTCATCTGTCTTCTACTTTTATTAGTAGATCGACCTGTAATAGCAATTCAACTTATCTTCATCACCATCTATTGTATATTTATGAAGCAGGGTCAAACTGAAGTGATGTTACAGCCAGTTGTATATACCAACAGTATTGTGGTTTATTATATGCCAAACAATGAAAAACCAAGTTATTCTAACCACTTCAGTGACACATCACTTTTATCATGATTATTAGAATAAAAAGGATGACGTCCACGTTATATCACCTCAAACCAAATCGCTTAATCAATTGGACACATTTCGGACGGAAAACACCAGATATCCATTTTTAAATTCACAAAATAGGAAGACAGGTCATGCTTTTTCAAACTGCTTTGTCAGGGAAATAAAACGGACCTGTTGATACTTCCAGTGAACTACACCCAAAGGGCACATTATAGAAAGTTTTATCTTTCTCTTTCACATTAAGTAAAGTATAATGCACTTTGCAAAGTTCAGAAAAGTTGCTATTCATTTCAAGGTCGAACGAATGATAAATTAGTTTTAATGAGAACATACATTTTCTTAAGTTAGTAATGTGTATTCGATTGAAATTTATGTTACCATGTTAATTGCATTCAAAACGGTTTTCAAATGAGTTGACATAGGTTTCACAGAACACAGTATGATCAAAGAAGTTGAATATTGTGTCAGAGAAGCAGAATGATGGGAGTAACGAAGGATGCTATTGTGAAAATAACGACTCCAAGGTATACGTTCAACTAATCAATAACCTAAATAATGCATCATGTTTAATTAGTATTTCAGGCCACATTGCTCATGGTACAATTGAATTTGAAGACGAGAAATATTGTTCGCATGATAATAGTTATTTTACAAAGATCTTAAGTTTATTTTGCACATATTTATAGATGTTAAAGGAAGTCATGTGTGTTGGATATGTGTTGCTGCAATGTCAATCTTGCTTGACAATATTTGTGGATGGACAGGACATTACATAGTTAATTTTTATGGAAAATATTGAAAAACACAGTACTTCTACTTGAATTATCAGCAGTGCAAACAGTAGAATCTATATAGAATATCTCACTAATGTTCTTGTTACGCAGATGATTAATTCTGGCATCATGAAGAGTAATGCGAATTTGGCAAAACTGATCCTGTTGGAGTTCTAATTTCACGTTTTTTTTTATACATTTGTTTCGCATTAGAATAAATTCTTTATTTTAGGTAATGTCTCAAAAGGATGTTTAAGGATGTTTTGTTTCAAAGACTGAATCAAAGTTTAAAGTTCTTTTTTCCAGTTTATTGATATATGTTTCACGTTAGAATATATTTTTTATTTTGAAATACTGTCGCCAAAAGATGACGATTCAATAGATTGTTTCCAAGATACACTGAAAACGTCAAAATCAAACGTATTTGAAATGAAGATACGAAGTTCGGAACGTCACCATAACTGTAACACAATCCAGGCATAGTTAAAACCTCTTGCAAATACATTGTAAGAATGAAAACAAATTTTGTTTAACTTTAATAGTTTCATATAAGACATTTCATATAATTATATAAAGGAAAAACGGGAAACATTTTTAACAATTTTACATAAATTATATAACTTTCATTTGTGGTTTTATGAATAATTATTATAACAGTCTAATTTCCCCTAGAATAGCCTAGTTTATAGCAAATTTACCAACCACAAGAAATATTTATCAAAAACTTGTTTGTGCTTTTTGAAGCACTTCAAACATCATATTTCAGAACCATAAATTACAGACACTTAGAAATCGGATATTTTACAGCCAGTGGGAAAATCAATATGTCTGGTGTTAATCCGATCCGATCCGATCCGATAAATCAGATACTTATCTCCTCATACCATCGACTCATATAGTGCTATGTCTGGCAAATCAATGAACTATTTCGCCTGGTTGTCTATCAAGTCAGGTTTCTATGTTGAAAGATCGTAGATCGGTACAGGGTATGAGCAGAACGTATACCCGGGAGATGATCGCGGTAACGGAGGAGGTAACCGTGAAACTAACGACTTCAAAGGTTACCAGTGAACAGTGAACAACAAAATTCATCTGAATATCTGTGTGCAATAGGTTTAATCATCTGAATAGCATTTGCAAATCTGTAACAACTTTCTTCGTAAATTTTGATAAAAAAAGTAATATTTTATCACACAACAGATGGTGCCCCTTATAAAGCCAATGGATGTTGTCGACCCTGGTGACCTTGAAGGTTACGTCATTTTATCATTTGAAACCTGTGGGAAGCTACATGTATGTTTCATGTACTTGTGGTACTATGCTTCGCTTCACTCATTGCCTGTGATAAACATATACTATCCCATGGTCTTGTTATGAGTCCACCACCCTAAGCACAGGGGGAAGTGAGAAAATTAAAGGACGCATATGCCACATGTGTTTGTTTGGCCTGTTAAACTGCCTACATTGATATTCCTCAGATCAATCAACCTTGTGTATTGAAACTCATATGGTTTACTGAGCTAATTGAATTGAAAATAAATGCTAATTAACAGTCAATATTTATACCAAAAACTAATTTATAATTTCTTACATATTCAGGATATCTAAATAGTAAACTTCTCTCGGATGATGTTCAGTCCATTGTATCCATCTTTTAAAGAAGTGTTTCTTGAGCTGATAGTTGAATGAAAGCACTATAACAACAATGAGAGTAATCAACCATATTTAGCAGATCTAGAGTGCATGGTTTACAAGATAAAAGTCATCAAACTGAAAATCTATGAAATCTATGGCTCAACTTTAGTTCATTTGTCGCCCAAATTTAAGTGTCATCCATGGTGTTCTTTGTACTTGCTCTAGGGTGATGGCTGTAACATAACATCCCATTCGTTTCTATTATTTCCTCTGACTGGACTGAGTAGTAACACCATGTCTAAATTAAAAGTAGTGAGATTGACCATCACCGCAGTGTACTCATATCAAATGTGTGAGCTGAAATAAGCTGACCCAATTATTCACATTCAGCTGTCAGTTCTGAAGATGTTCAGTATTTGACACAATGACCACGCATTATTATATTCATACTGCTTCTCCTGACTCGTCCCTTGACCCAATGATCAACTAAGCGTACTCATGTGAAATGGGGGAACTCAGATGAGATGACCTTTATGTGCATGTATATTTGTCGGGTCTGGAGAGATTCTAAACTCTGTTACTATCTCCTATACATTTATTCATATTTCTTTTCATTTCAGCTCTTGACCTTAATCTAACCAGAGTGTTCTTTACTACTCTTCTAGAAATGGGTGACAGCAAACAGGATAACTCATAATCTCGTGGTAATGTTTGAAACTTTGAATCTAACAAAATATATTTAGATATTGCTAAGGTAGTTTCAGCTGACTGTGTGTTCACGGAACTATTGAGCGAGAAATATGTAGTATATGTAAGGTTTGTAGGTTTAGGGTATAACAAATTAGCGACAAATATACTATAACGACGTTATTTAGCAGCATGTTTTATGTATTTCACATCTCACACCTAGCGTTAAAGGGACACCACGTCGAGGATAAAAGTGAGGTCAGATTTATCTACCTGTCAGCTAACGAGTCACAGTCTGTAATGGGTAATAAAAACAACTCCATGAAAACAGTGAAGCGAAGCATGACTCCCTAGCAGACACACTAATCATTATAGGTAGATACATCTGATCTCATCTTTATACTGGACGCGATGTCCCCTTAACACAGTACAACACCGACTTATCATAAAACAACTTATAAGACACAATTATTACTGACATATCAGTTCAATTTAAACATGAAGATGCGACCAACAACCAGTTTGTGACACGTGTCATGCTCTCTTCAATCTGAAGGACTCCATTGTCGATGATAGTGTTAGGGATTTATAGTGTTAAGTGCGCTTTAATGAAGGTGAAACACTGTGAAATAAGTTGTTGTCCCTTTGTTAGTAATTGGGTTGAAATGTCACCTCCATAATTAACTTTTTTCTAAAACTATAAACTAAACTGCATATTTACTGAACCGAGATATATGTTTGATAACTTTTGAGTCTCTTAAACTTTCATGTCTTTTTTGCTGTCTGTGCACTGTAACTCGTTGAAGGTTATTGATGTGTCCGATGTATGCAAGACCACTCTTTACACAAGCTTAAAAACTACACCTAGCTCAATTAGAAAAGTTTCTAAAAGACGGCGGTAATTCTGACAACATCATTTTGGATTCTATATCAAAAGCCCCGTGTAGTCTTATATCCATCGGACAAATTAATAAGTATCAACCTTCAAACAGTCAATCTTCAGTCTGTCATTTTCAAAGAACATATCGCAGATTTGATAGCATGCTTTGAAAAAAAAGGATGCGATTAAACATCAGATATCCAATTTAAGACCAATTATTAGCTTTATTGTGACGTGAAAGTTTATGGTTGAATAATACTTAACATTGGCAAGATAAGTTTCAATTTCGATTCACATCTAAGAAATTGACCTTGATATTCGCCATTTCATAAAACCGTTCTATTGAATTATCTGATCGTTGAACCAGCCATTGATGTATGCTGCTAGTATCTTATTCATCGGAGCAATAAAAAAACATTTTAAAGGCACTGTAGCACGTTTTTTCGCTCAAATAAGTTGATGAAATGTATTTGAAAAATAATTTGACGAATGGTAAAACATCCTTCTCTCTTCGGAAAATAAAGTTTAAAATGAGTGTACATGTTTCGGTAAAGCCATGGGAAACGTTTTTGTAATATAAAATAATAAATTGTGTTCACAATAAAATGGCCGCCATGCAATTTTTGCTTTATACGCAACATATTTTTTACCGCTACAGATAATTGGTTTGTGTAATAAGATGTTTTATACTCTTAAGTTAGTTTAAATGACATTATCTATCATTATCAATGGGAAATTTGAAAAAATAAATTTTGCAAAAAACGTGCTACTGCCCCTTTAAAATCCTCTTGTGTTGTATTGATGGAATAATGGTGAAGATAGAGTAAGTGTATAATGCTATGACAAGTTCAGTGTTGACATAGATCTAAGTTTATCAATCCATTCATATTGGTTAATGTTCTTTATTAAAGTTACACTTTTGAATGCAGTGTCTAATAGACTTTCCTTTTTTGCTGAGTAAATCTTTATTATTTTCTTTCTAATGTGAATTTTATCGCAAAACTGTACTTGCACTGGGCGACTGATACAATAATTCCCTTAATAGAATTGTACTCAACCCTGTCTCATGAGGACTAGGGATTCATATTTCACAATAAACAAGCCATCTAGGATTTTGTTATTTTTATATGGTATATGTATATGCAAAGTTATGAAAGACAGTGTATAGAACTTTAATCACAAAGCACACTTGCTTAGTCTATAGTCCTTTTGAAACATGCCAATTCAGTGGATTTATATTTGCCAAATGTTTATGGAAAAAAAACAGTAATATCTAATGCCTTATCACCAAGTCTAAGCATATAACATAAGTATATATAAATAGTGCTCTTTCAAAACCATGGTCTAGCCTGTGCTTCCTTGTTTTATCACTTGAATCAGTAATTCACGCATTTATCTGATTGTTTGGTCGATCAGTGATAAATAGATGCTATTCTGCTTTCCCGACAGTGTACTGACAATTGAATATGCATTATTCATTGGAAAATCATTGACTCTTACTTCAGCGTGAAATGTGTGGAGAGTCTGGGACATAACATGACAAACGCTTTTCAGGTAAATTTCAATAAAGTGTCAAGAATACTTTCTTAACATAACTGATAACAGTTTGGTCTGGAATTTCAAACTCATACATATAACAACCATGCCCGAAGCCATCATCAAATTAGAGTAATCCACGAACTTTATTTTAAGACCCTGTAGACTTTTAACTCTTTGAACGACCAATTAACATAAGGGATTAAAAATTTCAACCTTCCTTCCTTAAATGAATATGATTTCTTTTGGTTCTCTCAAATTTAAAAGTGTCCTTCTCGGCGGGATCCGAAATTGTCGTGAAGATAATGCTTGCATCCAGCTGAGGATGTCATAATATTTTTAAAAATACACCATAATATCCGTTGGCTTGCTATTGTTTCGTCATAGAAAATCATATTGGTTTCGTATTAATTGTTTTTTTTTATTAATTTCAGTGCAATTACACCAGATTTGATATTTCAAATGCAAAAATTCACATGTGTATATAATATATTCATGCATTTTGTCATCGGTGGATTTGCAAAGTTGGATATCTCAGCATTCGATATATTGATGATTTGAGTTGTTTTAATAAGGTTAACTAATATATTATATCGACAGTTCAAAAATGGTAAAACATGTTGAATGCGGATATCAAAGTACCACGAGTGATATCAAACCCGGCGGATACGCTTCAGTGACTTTAGTATTTGTTTGTCGGGGGTAATGAGGCCATATATAAGAACTTTACGGGGCAATTTGAGAATTGTCAAATCGAAATCCCCTTTTAATGAATCCGGAAAGTTACCATTGAGCAATACATCCTACCTTAAAAACTCAAATTGTTGAATTATCTTTGAAAGTTTATTCTGAAATGTTTTTTTTTGTTTTTGATAGTGGTAATATTACGGAGTACAGTCGTTAACGTATTGTTTGATGTTGATGATATTACTCCCTAGACTTCATCTCTTTTAGACGTAAAAGTCACAACAGAACAGTAATTAAACCATAACATCTTCTTTTTTAGAGACAATCATCAATAGATACTTCTTTATTTCTAAAGTTATACGTTTCGACACATAGTATTGGTTACTTCAAGCTTGTAAACGATATATGAACAGTATGGAAGAGTTGAGATCACGACATAATTAGTTATCCACAAGTTCGTGACCTTATTTCTCTTGACAGTGTACATTGCAAACTTCGTGTGAAATGTAGCTTGAGTGAATAATCCATGTTGGATGTGTGGATACTGTGTTAGTGTGAGAGTGATTTGTCAGGATATATACTTTAAATCATTTAATGAAAGTCAACCTAGCTGCATATAAAAAAGTTCAATATTCACTGAAGTATTGACTTAACTCTAACCTATTCTTGAACAAAGAACTTAATCACTCCTTAAATATATTTACTTTCCCAACACCGTATGCATTGTACTCAATGGAATTGAAATCTTTTAAAGAGCTAAGCTCGATTATTTCCAATTTTACCATGTACCAAATACTTTTCCCTCAGAGTCAGTAACACTTCCCTTGTCTTTTATCAAAAACGAACCGAATACATTAAGCTGAAACAGTAATTTGACTGGATGAGAAATATAACAAATGACTGTCTAGAAGTACCTCGACCTTTGGAAATGGAAGTGTCAGGACTGAAGCCTTAACGTCAAATCCATTTAATGATGGCATGTCTAGAGCTATCTATTTTGATATCAGTCAAAAGTTGTTTCTTTGTTTAAAAACGTCGGACTGTTGTGTATTCCGATGCTTTGACATGGCCATTTTCCTTCTTATTCTTTTGATTATCTGGTTTATAATTGAAAAGATGATTTGTGCTCGTCTTTCAGAAGTTTATTTCTTTTTGAGTCATTTTCACCCGACCTGTGGACATGCATCAGATCTAACAAATTTAATGAAAACAATCTTAATATCAGAAGTACACGCCACTTACATGGTGAACAAATGTAACAGTCAGTTTTAAATGTCCGATAATCAGTATTCAGTTAATTACTAACTAGGTTAACAGACATAGAGAGAGACATAATGACAGACAGAGATAAGGAAAGGCAGAGGCAAAGACAAAGACAAACACAGAGAGACAAACAGACATACATAGACAGAGAGACACCTCTTGCACCATCTCGGGAGACGAATATAGCCCTCTCCACCTTCCACACGACCCACAGACGTTGACGCATGCACTGCAAGAAAAGTGGCGTCATATCACTATGCCATAGTCGGGAGAACGTCTGTACCACTTCATGTCAGAAAGTCAATATGTGCTGGAGCTCCGCCCACCCTATACTGACGATTATCATGTAATACTATACTGCATTGTTGATAGACAACACGTAAAGGAACATGATCTAAGTATTGACAATCAAACATCACTTACAAATATGCTCATAACAACTGAACTTATCATCATGTGGCTGTCAGAGTTTCAAATGGAAGCAAATTGTTGTTATTCTAAAATGAAATTATATTTATTCATATACCTTTTCATAAGTTTTCATCACACTATTAAAATAAGGAGTCAGCGTTGCGTTTGCCTATGAATCCTCTGGCATTATGCTTCATTACACTCATTCAATGTGTTCAACACCGTACATATAGTCACAGGACAAACAGAGGTGGAATTCTGGATCCTTCAGGATTCTCCTCAAAATGGTCGGATCCGGCAGTATCCAGAAGAATCCGGAAGTTGGATTCCACCTCTTTTCATTCTGTGAGTCTAGATGTGTTGTGCATTTGCTGTATAGGTCTGGTAACAAGCTCCATGGACAGCAATGTTTTTGATAAAGCTGAGAATCAAGATAAAATACCGCCATTGCAGCTCGGTTGTTCCATCGACTCTATCAAATACCTAATTATTCCATTTACCTGTCACTTTGAAATCCTTTGATCCCAGTTTCTTTCTTCTTTACATGTATCCTCTCAAATATATTGAAACAATATTACCACCATCTTCACAACGTCAAAACGAAAAACATTCTAATTCCTCTCCTTCCACCCTTGACATCACGGCTGCTATTTTCTGAGCTAAGATTTGATCATACTGTAAACAAGTCTAATAGGCCAATCAGAAGACAGTTTTCAAAATGTACTTCCGATGCCAACAATATATATATATATATATATATATATATATATATATCTATATTTAGACTGAAAAAAACCCTTTGTAATTGGTACAAGTTCTCTGCTTATTTTGGATCGCAAAAATGTGCGAAAAATTAAGTGTATATATTTCAATGGGATACATTGTTGGCATTTTCCGTCTATGTCTATCAACAAACTCCATGGCTCTGTGATATACTCCCTGTACACGAAACGTCATCTATATTTTATAAAGTTTCAAGTACGAAATATTGCTGCCGAACGTTTATTTTGAATGTCGGGGATGAGGATATATTTTGTAAAGAATTATACGAAATTTCATAATTTCATAATATTATAATAACATATGTTTTTTTTTTATCCGAGCATAAACACACACACAGCCATATTCACTGACATCTCTATTTAAACAGGTGGTTTTGGACATGACTGATATTAAAGTTTTTAAAATGTGAAATGTTGAAATTAGGTTAACTGACACATCGTTACAGTAAGTCGTCATAAAACAAACACAAATTCCATATTCCATTCTCCTATTTTGTCAAGTTATTATTTTGCAAAGACGAAGTTTAGTAAAGGAGTGTTTTTCAGAAGAAAATTAACAGAGAGGGTTCTCAGTTAGAATAGTAGAATAAGTTGTCTTCTGGAGACATGCTGGAACTTTGTTTATGGACGTATTGATCACTCGTTGATTAAAGTATTTTGTAGTTTTGTTGGCAGCAGTTATTTCGTCCATTGGTGAGACACTAAGTGAAACATAATGAAATAGGTGCTTCATTCTTAATTGGTAATGAGGTCGACACTAGAACCACCAGAGAATTCATCATACCAGTGAGTTGTAAGTGGAGGATCTGAAATTGTGACAGTAATTCTGTCATTATGTCATATTTTTAAAAACCTTAAGAAAAGCAGATATACCGGCAAACGATGGTCTTGTTTTCTGGAAGGCACTTATTACGTCAACATATATTAAAGCGTTTAGCTCAGGGGAAATTGATGTTTTCCTAAGCCACTTAGAGTTAAAAGTTCATTTAGAAACATAGTCACTCTACAACGATTGTTTCGCAGTTAGAAAGGATATTCAGGATATATCAGTAGCTACAGCAAAGTGTCACTTCATCTGTTAACAGGGACAAACTTGCGTCAACATGAACTTTGCAGTTACTTCATCACAAAGTAAATTGGACATTTTTTGTTTCTTAATGCCACTTATTATTTAAGTTATATAGTAGATTACATGATCGTCACATTAAATGTTCTTGATTTTAGCAAAACGTAAGTACCTGTAACAACACTTTATATGTTTACAGCCAAAATAGTATTCATGTAGACTGCACTGTGGTCTATAACTTACCATATTCAAATGTTAATTCTAGCTTTCGAAAAATAAAAGTTTTTTTTCTTTACAATCCTCAAATGATTATTTCTAAAATCAGGAAAATCTAGATACATTAGCCAATCCCTTTCACAATATGTACACTATTGTGAAATAAATATGTTTAAAACAACATCTTTTCACAGAAACACAATTGTTAATATAAGATTATAAGCTTCTCCAAGGGCATTAGACATTACAATTCAAGTAATCATGAGAGGAACCACAGTCAAGAAGGTGGCGTGCCATGTTCATATAAATGAGCACCGAGTTTTATAATCAATCATTCATAAAAGGGTCGGAATCTAGGATACTAGCATACACTGTCGGCCAAAAGAAACGCCTACTAGATATCTCATCAGATATCGTAAAAACAATAATGAACAGACTAGAAATATTATGGCATAATAAAGTTGCACCATTTCTGCATACTATATTTGAATTTCAGAAGTTCATGTTACTTAAGATTGGCTATTGTTGAAATGAGAAAATAATAATTGTTCAGTTTTCGATCAGTGCTTGGTCAGAAATACATTTTAAAAAGCTTTTCATACAACCACGAGCAACAATACAGGCACGCATTGGCATTAAAGTGGTGATGATGATACAGATGTAAGTGGTTACGGTGCGCAAGTGAATCAACCGAAAATAGCCGTCTTCATTGGACGTGGTTTTCATGAATGTTATTGACTCGAATCACAGTTTTCCACGATTTCAATGGAATTTCATATTAGTTACTGCTTCAGCATAATGTAGAGACCACCATTAATTATATTTCAGAAATTATTGCATCTTGCATGTTAAGGAAAATCAAGTAGACGTTTCTTTTGGCCGACAGTGTATTACATGTAAAATACCGAATTGATGGCATTGATATATATAAGCAAATTTTGTTCCCATAGCCGTACGTTGATTGATTACAACTCCATTGTTTTACATGTAATCAACGACACACAATGAACTCGTTAACCCTCAGAGACCTCATTGTCCTGAAGTGGCACCCAATTGAAAACCTCAAGGCAATTCACGTACGTGAATAAAAGACAATGACAGATTTTGGTGTCAATACACTGACGCGTTGATGTTGAGATGTTGAGCATAACAACATGCTATTGGTTTTGTTAGTGAACTCACAGTCTTGGCACATCTTCCATCTGTTAATCATACTTGAAGAGACCAATACACCGGTCGAAATGAGCTCATTGTTTTGTATTAAAGAAGATTGATCCAGTCAAAACCATCAGATGTTTACTTTTTTCTATCTTTTTATAAATATTCTCGTAACAGCCGACATTTAGCATATATATACGCTAAAGTTCGGCTGTTACGAGAATAGTTTGGTAATTCAAACATTAATTTAAAGATTAGGGATCTCCACTGAAAACTTCATGACACGCACTTTGTTTTGATATATTGTTTATATTGTGTATATATGCATCCGATCCCGTTATACCCTGATGGAGAAGTAAACATATACTACAAAGCGTCACATTGAAGAGGTCCTTATCCACACATAATTATTTTCCTATGTGAAGACACTGTTGTAATATATTTAGATGCCTCAGGCCATAAAAATGTGTTTTTCTTTGAAAACCTTTCTACCTTGACAGCAATAATTGATGATAATCTAGTTGAAAGAGGAATTGTATAATCCACGTCAGCGAAATACTGCATACGAGTGGGTGATTAACAACAAACTCATAAACCATCATCAATGTTTGTCAGTCATCTCAATCCCCACAAAACACCCACTGTGTTAATGATAGTGAAATACGACGCAATTAACCATCCTTGCTTCCAATTTAGAATATCAATCTTGAAAAAGACTCATCACGGTCTTTATTTAGAAAATTCTTTCTTCATTCGGATTTCATGAAAAGACATGTAGACAATAACTTTTATCAAACTCATTTAGTTTCATCTCTAATGTCAACTGAATAATTGTTTTGTCCAAAAAGTAACAAATTACTGATGATTAAATTCAAATTAAAGTTGAGTTTTTGTCATTCTTTATGGGCTACTTTATTAGTTTTGTATTGGCGGGGTTTTAATTTTAAGTGAGAGAACATTATAGTAAATTGGTAATATTCATATAGGTACAGGAGTTTGTATATGAACTAGCGCTGTGGCTGCCTAGAGTAGGAAATGAGATCATGATATTTCCTTCCTTCTACATCACGTTGTACATAATAATATAAAACAACATATCATTTTACATTGGCTTAAGTCTAATTTCTTGCATTCAACCAGCATGTATTGTCCCTGAAGCAATGTAATGCAAATTCTAATTTGCGAATTAATAAATTTAACAAATAAACTGTAACTTTCTCTTTTTAGATCAACGTAATGTGGTACGTTTTATTCATACGTATGTTTTAGTATGTACTTTCAATCTAAGCAAACTAAAAACGCATAATTGTGTTAATTTTGCAATCTGAGGAACATTGTGCACAACAAGCATATATGTAGAGTTGTATAGCACCAACAAATTTCTTGAACAAATATAATGTTGATTAATCATGTCAATCGCAGTATAATGTCCGATTTTCGATCAGAAATAACTACTTCTATGTTTATATCGTCACTGTACTATATATACACTATATGAGTCGACTGTCATCTTTTAGTAGCAATCAGTGCTTCTCCATTAAATCAACACCATTTGAAACGTTTGCCATATGACATCATTTCGTTTCCAAAAATAGACCAATGCCAAGGTCATTCAATATGGACGTCTCACTATCAAACGATGTTTCGAAACACACTTGAGATTATCTAAAATCCCTGGTACGTCAATTACAGTGCACCCCGTGTTATAATTCTTGCCCGATCTGATGCACCAAATACTGGGCTTTGTAACTGGGTCACTATTAGCTGACAGGATATTATAAAGTATTTTATAATAATTTTTGCAAGCGATTATTTTATCATTTTGGTGGGCTAGGCAAATGGCTCACATGAGCAATGTGCTAATATTTTTGGCTTTGAAAAATCATATCCTTGTTATTATCCGTTCGATTTTTACGTTTGATGGCTTGTTTTAAAGATAAATGTATTGGCTTTGCCGTGGTAAATAACATTGAATGATAATATGATGACAACATTCTGAAATATAGTTTCAAACGGACATGGGGTGCTGACCCCATTATTTCCCTTTACTTTTTTTTTAATAGTATATGGGGTTGGATCGTCGACTTCATATTCGTTATAATCGCTAGTTTCGACAATACAAGCCCCTGTGCTTTTCATTGATGGATATA
Organism: Gibbula magus; assembly: GCA_936450465.1. NCBI lineage: Eukaryota > Metazoa > Mollusca > Gastropoda > Trochida > Trochidae > Gibbula > Gibbula magus. The sequence continues at coordinate 74,541,009 of OW388297.1, read as the reverse complement.
AATATTGGACAACGGATTATTTACCACATCTTTGAAATGTGATGTTATTGATCAACAGGACCAGCAGGGCTCATGAGTAAGTAATGATGTTTACTTGTAGAAAAATAAGCTTTATGTTTCTTTATGTCTTGGATGAGAAATGTTGAAGAGCTTGAAATCTAGTGGTATAGTCGTCGGTTTTAGCGTGAAGACGGCAAGAAGTTACAGTTTCGAGGCGGCCTTTCATTGGGGATTGAAATCATAAACGAAACACCAATGAATATAATGAGTCAGCTTTCAGGGAGTCATTATAATTCTGAGGTTACCCCAGTAATACCTTCCAACCTTAATTATGTTAGAGCTCTCATGATGGAACTTGGACTCGAATAACGTTCATTGTATCTTTCATGGTGAAATTCCACCTACTGAAGAAATGCTCTGAAAAAAACATTTATCATTTATTTTTTATGTGCTAATCTTTACAAGCCTTCTTGAAAGTCTTTAAGAGTTAATGACCGTAAACTATGAGCAATTTAACCTTTCTCTTTCATCCTTAATATTGACAAAACTCTTAATGGTTCTCGAGACCACATTGACAAAAGTCTTTGTTCAAAAATAATTAAATGGAAATACGTGTTTGTAATAAACTGTATGTAAACTGGTTACATAACATTACTTACTCAAACGTCCCTCCTCTGTGCTTTTTAAAATAATTACATTCTTGTAAAACATCCTTCTTAATCCGATTCTTTAATGTTTTATTGACGAAATGAAAGAGTTTGATTGAGTATTTCAAGTGGCAAAACATATAGTGTTAAGTTGTATTATTCAACTTCACATGTTCATCATGTTTATAAGTAAGAAAGTCCATTATATTAATACCAAATGGACATTACTAAAATTTTATAACAAGAGACATTAATTATACATCCTAGTATAATGAACATTGTAAACACGTTTCGAAATTCAATCATGTTTAGGATTTCATCATTTGTAGAGCAAAACTGTATGACAACAGAACCCTTTGAGAGCCTATGAAATAGTATGAACATTATGTGTGTAGTATATTGCATACATGTTATATAAAAGCTGGTATTGTAAACTTGATAAGTTAAACATTGGTCCCGGCCAGGATATCTTATTGTAGCTTGTCGACCGTCAGTCAGGACTTCCTACAATCGATACATAATTAACTGAACTATCCGTCATTTAGAGATAGTTATGTCATTTTGCAGAAAACATGTTAATCGTCTATGGATAAGCAACATAAATTGTATAGATTAGGTTTAAAGGGGCAGTATCTCGTTTTTTTGCAAATTTTATTTTTTCAAATTTTCCATTTATAATGATAGTTTATGACATTTATATTTACTTTAGAGGGTAAAACTCGTATTACACAAACCAATTATCCGTAGTGGCAAGAACGGTGTTGTGTATAAAACAAAAATTGCATGGCGGCCATTTTATTTTGAACACATTTTATTATTTCGAATGACAAAAACGATTCTCATGGCTATACTCATTTTTAACTTGATTTTCCAAAGAGAACAGGGTGTTTTACTATTAGTGACATTATTTTCCAAATACATTTCCACGACTTGTTTGAGCGAGAAAACGTGCTACTGCACCTTTAAGGGGAAATTAAACAGGTTTAAATGTGTAACACTAAAAGGTATTCCGATTACATGCTGCTAGTCTTTATTTGGAATGAGTTCAGACACATCTGTGTCATCTCTACATGTGCACTCCTAACAGTCAGTGTCTGGGTTAACGTTCTAAGCCACTATCCCCATAAAACAATTGTACAATCCGTATATCACTTCATCCTTCCCAACACAAATGCTGTTTCTGAGGCAACAGTTTGATGTGAATCCTATTATGGTATGTGGCTAGCGGTTAACAAATAATCAGATCCGTGACCGGCTTTTGTTGTTCTTATCCGTACTCATAAACCTAAATACATAATTCATAAACGTCACTTTACTATCATGGTTTCTAAATAATTGATAATTTTTTTTATTTAATTTTTAATTTGAAATAGATATGCTTAGCCTAAATCACGAAGAAGATGTAACATACGTGATTAATCACTTGCAAGTTAAATTGTAGAAACATTTTTTTTCATGAACCAATACATTAAGGTTTGAAACACCCCAAATCTATGTCGTGTGACATAACCAAGCACTTTACAACGTTGCTCCAGAAAAATTCATTAACTAAACTTTCAAAAAGTATAAAAAAAGACAATGATAAAAGTCATGGGTTACAGCAAGTGACATTTTAAAAGTTCATTGATCAATTACATCTCTGTAATGCTTTCGTAAGACGAAACATCATGTTACAGTAACGAACGGTAATTTGTCAGTTCATCTGCCTTTGGTCATGTATATAAAATACGTAATGTGTGGCCGTCGCCGTCACTTGAATTAAAACGGAATAAACATTGCAATACGTTAAGTTAAACAAAAACATCCATATAAATTAAATGTGTTGTGAGTATGAGGTCAAATGCTATTAGTGAACCAGAAAATGTAAGAGAAGGCAGAATGAAAATTTGGAACATGCATCAAGTGGAAACAGGGCTTTGATGCTGTCGAAATATTCAACATGCAAACGTAATTTTGTCATTTACATGGGTAGATATTTGCCCAGAGAATCCTATGTACAAAGCAGACATATTGAATATTAAGAACATAAATCACGTGGAAGCAGTGTTTCAGTACTCCCAGTTCAAATGTGCAAGATTGAACGTAACGTAACGTAACGTAACAATTTACCTTCTTCCTCCGACGGAAGATGCGTCGGTACATGTAAGGAACGACTAATTCCAACTATGGGAAACACGTAAATCATGTTTAAATGAAGAGGACAGTTTCTTAAGTAATGACGAATGAACCAGTTCCGGAAACCAATGAAATCGTATGTTGCCTGTAACAACCAATCAAAAGCTAGGAAAATGTGTAACTCCCATCCTACTTACAGGAAAACTACTACTCCGTGTCCATCTTCTCAAAGGGTAATGTGACATATTTATGTTACAATAACCTTCATGTAATTTGACCAGTAATGTCAAATTTGTACACTGACTGAACAACTGTATTAAATTGAATGTCATTTCGTTCATGACATTCCAACAATAGTTGTTACTTTTCTCATGTTTCAGTTTCGTCATAAAGGTGTATATACCAAAACTGATTTTACTGAAAATTAAAGTATCAAGAGTAGAGCAGGGCTAATCAGACAAATGAGGTGGAGAATACAGCATAGCAACTCACTGTTTGGAAATGATAACGAAACTTTATTCTCAGTCACTGATATCACTAGAAAGATATGTTACACTCGCTAGATGAAAAACAACCAAAAGGAAATGCATTTCAAAACTAATATATCGTTACCACAAAGACACTATCCTTAATATTTCATCACCAATAGTTCTTTTTGTTTTCACACTGTGTTAAAGGAGTTTCTACTACATCCTAGCATGTGATCATGTTGTAGTGGTACAATGACTCTGAATGCATGTCTGAATGCAACGTTCCATATAGAGTTGAGTTGCTCCGTACATTGCTACATTTTATACAACATCAGGGTTTTCTTCCATTTCCAAATTATTGAGATATGTGATATTTTAGGCACATTTAAATTCTAATAAAATGTTGATGCCACTGTATCTGAAGTCCTATTGCAATGTGAATTTAATTCACAATTGTCTTGCACACTCATCAAAATCACAGTAATCAGAATGATGTGTGTTATGCACAAATGATAGTAATGGGATCATGAGTTCATTGGTTTGGGTTTATTTTCATATACGGTTGGGCCTTCAGTGCGTACTCAACAGTAGTTGTAACAGTTCTTAATGTTCTAATCACATCAGTTTTATGTTGAGTCCCTTAATATATTCCATTGATATGTATAATTGTATAGTTCACACGAATGTCCCTTTTGTTAAAGGCTGAATTGCTCATATTCCGTGCTCCATTAGCTATGTTAGGTCATATGAGGACATATGAACTCCTTTTAGCTTGCTATAATGCAATGAAATACTTATTATTCTTTACAGTTGACCTGCAAGCAATTGACGTGAACTTGAGCCTTTAAACAATATTTTGCTGGTGACCTCTCACTGGAGAGGTGGATCATTGATTCTTTATCTACTAAGCCTCTTCAAACTTAAGTGTGTAAAAGTGCCTTTTCCAAATGGCATATTCAAATGTTTAAAAAGCCAATTTCGTGAACAATTTTTATTCATTGAAAAGTAGAGCACTTAGGAAAGAGTCTTTGCAAAATATGGTTTTCAGTTATATTTCATCATTTGAGAATAGAACAAATAGAACGTTTTACACAGAAGGAACAACATATGATAAACCCATTATTTGTCAATCACTGAAATCCCATGATTTCCACTGGGCTCATATTGGCATGTATTCATCGCCTACCTCTCAATTAGGGAAATCAATGTTTCAACAAGTGATCATGTTAAGTTATGAAAAATTAGACAGATCCAAGTAATACGGGAAAACCGTATGCTAGGTTGTCTTCTTATTACGATCATCATCATGTCCTATGGTATGATATATTACATAGGTCATTATTACATTGTACATCTGGCACTTCCTACATATGTCAATATATGAAATTATAAATAGTCATTGTGACCTGTCTTACGTTTCTTTCACGACTTGTGTTACAACTGCAATGTTCGCAAGTAGATGTTGGTCTATTTCCTCGCTTTTAAGACTTCGATAATAATTAGATAACAAAGTGTGCCTTGTCACATGGTGTTCACGATTTTGTTCCGGAATAACACCATGTATTATGATATTGAGAGTTGGAAATTTGGGCTGCAATAGCAACAACTCATTCATATGCTCAGGCCACTTATAACAGTTTACATACCATATTTGACATGTTCATTTCATCGAAATGCAAGCACATACATGGCAGTCCTACTTTATCGTGTGTTAATTAAATATTCCATGAACATTTGTATTCTGTGTATTGAATGTAATACCTTCTTACACAACTCCACATTTTTTCATAAAATAGACAGAGTCTATGAGCTACCAATTACATACCTGCTGATCCCTTCTCAGACACATACTGCTTAGGAGAGTTGGGAACCAGAAATCGAACTTACTTACGGTAGCATTTTGCGACAACAGTGAATAGAGAAATAGGGGAAAACATTTGTCATCATACAAGTGATCAACATGAACTAATATTAACAGGGTAAGTCTTTTTTTGAGAAATAATTTAGGGAACTTTTATCAAATAATAGAGTTAAGATGCACATAATAAAGGAGAACATAAACATATTTTTGCAATAATGAGGATATTTATATCGCGCTGAACTCCACAACACAAAGGGCCATGCTAAAAGCTCTACACACATTATTACCCTGGTGTAAGGACCAACATCGTTCCTTTTTCATTCTCAACTCCCTTTGGAGTATGCAACCTGGGCTGCCAATTAAGGAGCTCGAAGGTTATCTGTCACATTGCCTGCACTTCCAAACCAGGTACTCAATTGTACTGCTGAGTGAACAGAGGCACATTTCGAATAAAGTCCCTTGCCCAAGGTGACACCACGAGCCTCTCAACACATGTCTCAGTAAATGAAACTAACAAATTCTAAGTTGTTTGTGTTGACAGCAGGCAGTGCACGAAACACAAATGTTAAGAACAACATTCCCAGTGTGATGTAAATGTATGTTTCATTAATTTATATAAAATAAGTTTAATTGTTATGGTCACAAAATTCTGTGTGGATTTGAGTATTCAAGTCTCTCCACTATTCGAGGAGTAAAACCTAAATGCTACATTGGGGTTCAATATTGTGGTTCATGCTTTACATTGCTTTTTCAAGTTATGTACACATTTCTTTGATAAATCAGAAGTTTCACACATGGATGATCAATTGTGGAACAATGTCATCTCTGTGATGAAGTAATTACAGGGCCAGTAAGTGTGATCATCACCTAGCCCAGGTGTTTTCCGTTACACAGATAAAGTAAGTAGATTAACTTTGCTGTATCGATCACTTCACTGGTCATCTTTGGAGTCGTTATTATTCCGTTAGCATCCCTTGTAACTTCAATCATTCTGCTTCCTTTGCACATTATTCAACTCCTTTTGATCGTATTGCGTTCGTGATGCCTTCCAATGATCTATTCAAAAATCGTCCCAAATGCAGTTTACGAAGCAATTTAAATTTTTAGTCTCAAGGTCTGAAGATATCCTCGATTAAGTTTCTCTTATGCTTTTGAAATATGTTGTGACGACATTCTTCCGGTACAGTGATGAATCCTTAGTGTAGAATTGGACCTCCTGCTTGAAACATAAGCAAGTTTTATCTTCTACTGCTTCCATTTCCAACATCGAAACTCTTAGAATATTAACCTTTCAAAATTTGACAAAATGTTTGGCTTTCCTTAGTTGAACAAAGCGAACCAATCCATTTATTTTGTAACAGTATCCTTTCAGAATATTGAAATCTTAAAATTGTCCTTGTTGCAACACTGGCTCATTCAAGTTTGACTACATATCCTCGATAATCTCTAAGGTATATATATGTTCTGATCAATCTTTACTCACACCCTGCTTTACACTCAGCAAAGGAAACCTCATCATTTTCAACAGTGTAAAACACAAAATACTGCTGCCAGAGAAAGTCGATTTTCAATGCTTTATTTAGGGGCATGACTTGTACAGACGTCATCTGTAGCCGAACTGAAAAGACTTGACAAATAAACATCAATTGTAATGCGTGGGATTGAAGGTCCTTATTTGATTTTCTAATGAAAACTGTTAACAATTATAACAAGTTGTAGTACATTATTTGCAGATGACGAAACTGTCATTTGTGTAGAGGTTTCTTTATTTCTCTATGATGTATAAGCATCTCAAACCATTTTACATCATATTTTACCAATGTACCTTGCACTTTTTTAATTTTGAAATTGCAGAATAAAATACCCTTTACAGGAGAGATGATAACATATAATACCTATACGTAAACAGTCAAATGAGTCGGTCAGTCAGTCACTCAGTGTTCACATAGTGACATTTGTATGTCATGGAACAAGTCTGTTATGTGACCTGCCGTTAAATAAGTGAGTGCTCTGTAGTGGCTGTCTAAGCGTGGCTTTGCACTTAGCTGTGTCTCCTGGGACAGCAACAAGAGTAACCAAAAGAGACATTACATTCCAGTAATTAAGCTCATCCCATTGAGGGGAAACATGATAAATACTTCAGGGAGTAATGTTCTGCATCTTGCGTTAAAACACCGTTCATCTAAGTTTACTCTTCAAAATTGTCTTTGAAATTATTTAAATATTAACGTATTATTGATTCTTTGTTTCATGGAACTGAGACATATAAAACTAGTACTGTATATTTTGTGAATGTGACTAGTTAATCGTAGGATATTTGAATAATTCACTGAAGGGTTTCTTGTATGTATTCATCCAACAAAGGGATGGGCAAGTGCTTAAATAATGTTTACATTACAGAATGATTGATGTTTGTGACAAGGGGCATTCCCTGAAATATTTCATTTGCATTGTATTCCCTAAGAGATATGAAGAGGCCTGTGGTTTTACATTTCAATGACAGTAATGTAGTCATATATATTTACAAGCATTGCTTTTTGTTAAAACAGGTTATGAAATGTAGTGCTTACATAATTGAGCAGCATATTCAGGTCACACCATCGTTGATGATGCAAAGCTTAAAACTAGTTTGGAGCTCAGTGAACAACGCACATTATTTCCACGACTATGATCGTTCGTGTATTAATATGATATAAAATAATATAAATACTTACATTGCATCACTGGTTGCACTAAGGCTGAGAAGTGACATGAACAATTTGCATACTTGTCACACGAAGATTTACATAAACAGTTTGTCCTACGATCTTTTATTTTCAAGACTCCAACATAACCATCCGAAAAAAAGTTCACCTGATAACACTAGTATTACTAACATTAAAATCTTTAACAGTGCACACATCTCTCAGAGAGAAAACATTTTCATTCAATCACGTTAGTATCAAATAACAATTGACTGACAATGCATTTGACAAATGTATGTTGGCTCGGTCAACTAACATATTATATTGAAATAGTGTTTATCCTTCAGTGGAGTTGAAGGTGTCATTTGTTGTAATGATAGCTTTCTGAGACAATTACAGTGACCTATTCCTGACCTCTGACCAGACACGGACTCCCTGAAGGCATAGTATGTCTAACTATAGCGAAAGCTTTAGGGCAAGTTGATTGTCACAACAACAAAGAAGAAGGAGAAAGGAGATAGATAATAGATTGTGCGCAAGTAGAGAGCACCAAGAAATACATATAAAAGGTACTCAGAACTCGAGTCATTAAGACAGGCCTGACCATTTTGTTTGAAACACATGTACTGAATTTTTGCCCGAAAAATATGCTTTTGTAATCTTAACTTAATCCCTTTTTAAAATCACAATCCCGAAATTTAGAAATTATAGCAATTTATGCAAGTCATACTTAACGCTGATTTGTACCATCATCGATATTCGAGGACAATAGAAATATTTACAGCCCAATGTTAATTCACCCAATTCTATTTCGCTATATATGACATGCTATTCACATTACTCCTTCAGAATGCTTTTACTTCATTTGATTATACTATTTTGTGTTTTATCTTCTTTCTCTTCTTTTAACACTTTTGAAAACTCAATCTACGAAGTAATTTGTAAATTTAGTAGTATTTCGAACTTATGATAGTTCACTTAAAACAAACATGTACGTATTCAGCTATAAAGGTACATGAAGTACATGTACAAAGTGGATAATGAAAGAGAACTAAGATTGATGAGAGAAAAAAAGTGGCAGTCGAGGGCAATGTTAGGTTTTCGAGTAGGTTAGATAGTATGCAACAGTACTATGTTTGCTTTGTGAGATCCAAATAGGATACCGAGTGTATGACTTTACTCAGGTTCAAAATACCAAAGTTAACTTTAATTCTCTCAATCATCAAAATATTTGCAAAACTGTTTATTCCTTCATTTTGTCATTGCTAGCCATACATTCATGAATTTGATATACACGATCTGATCGAACTAAACTCTCGTATCTCGCTGCATTCTAAATCTGAGGTGTCATACGGAGATGATATGTAAATGAATGTTAACTTCTTCATAACACAACACGGATTGCCTATTGCATTATTGTCCTATCTGCTACAAATTGAGTTTTAGAAGTAAAGCCATGCATACAATCTATTTGATATGTAAGTTGAACTATATCTATAAGCAGCAACGTATCTCTCCCATAAGACACGCCTCTGTCAGCAGATGATACGACACCATTCTAAAGGATTCACGCCACTGTAAGGTGAAACTTGTCACTTGCATCGCTCCTTGTTGCCAGCGATTGCTTATAAGTCAATTATGTTACATTACTTTGCAAAGTTATTGTCAGTTCATTTCGAAATGTCAATGGCTGTAATCACTGTCTGTTATGATATTTGAAATGTTATTAATGCCCTCATTCTAATGATATTAAACGTCTCGTAAATGTCAACGATTGGTATCATCGCATAAGAACGTAATCATTTAAACAATCTAGTTACAATTCATTTGAAAGGAAACTGTTCTGCTCATGGCGTGTGTTTCCCCCTTTTCCATTAAATGCATAATATCTGTCTTATTTATTGGTATAATGAACATATACATTCCTTTGCAAAAGTGAAAGGTTGGTGGGCAATCCGCAGCTGAGGAAAAACTGATTGGTTTGAATTGATAGGAATCCGGATATCGTTCCTGATAAACGATTATTATCCAGGGTTTACATGAATTAAGCTGCTTTGATATGTCCTCTCTGTTCTGGTGAAGAAAACTAAACCACTTACACTTACTGTTTGTACTTGTGGTTATCGTGAAGGACAAATTGCATTTAATTGCAATGAAATTACATTAACATTACAAATTTACATTTAGGTAGACGAACATTATATGCAAGAGTCTAAATTTTTTTTAAGAATTACTTTAACAAGGACTAATTAAAATGCTCGTCTGGCCCTTGATGTCTGCACCTAATGAAATGAAGTTATATCAAGTCTAGTAGATCTGCATAAGGGCTGAGGAACACGAATTTATTTCCCAAAAGTCTACTTAATTTGAGAACAATCTCATTATTCATTGTTAATTCCGTGGCTGTTACTTAATTGTTTCACTATGTTATACGTCTATTGTGTAACCTAGTGCAACTTAATTAATCTTAATCTGGAATGTTTATATCAATGAGAGAACATTCATTTAAAGTACATGGCAGATCTATTTGCACACATTGCGTTAAAGGCATTTGTTTTTGCATATTATGTTTTCTTACGGTTGTCATCTATTATTAAAAGTTATACAATATATGGGTGCGTTAATGGGTAAAACATCTCATTACACGACCCAATTAGTGGTATCTATAGGAAATGGTTGTCCGTATTCAAAGAAAATGTTGCGACGTATGAAGAGATAGTAATGTGGAACTCTTTAGTGTGAGAGGTAGATTTGTAGGTCTCGTGGGCATTTGAGAGTTCTCACATCAATTGTTTTTAACATTCCACCCTTGTATCATATTTGCAACTCTATTATTGATGTATGGGTATAGCTAATGAGCTGTTATTTAAAGATTTAAATTTTTGTTAAACTATTTCTGAAAACTGTTAAGATGGCATTAATCGTATGTATCACTTCATAATTGTACAGTATATGTTAAATACACTATCGGTATTGTGCAGTAGTTTCGACGAGTTGCAATTGTCTGTTAACTAAATGAACATGTCTTGACTTGACCTGAATCGACATTATTGCTGTGTTCTTGTACACCCAAAACCAAAAGAAACTTTGCACCCATCTTCTTGTCTTAATAAATCACATAATAGGCAACGATTGGATTTGTGTTTTTAAGTATTGTAATAATTATTCAATTTTACATTCGATGTATGAAAAAATTCATTTCAAAAGTTTATTTAAATAAAAAGTTTGGACGCATCAACATACGAGTCGAGGGGTATCAAAATGTGTTTGATCAATTCGTCTGTGATTCTGTGGTGGTCTCGTACTCGGTGGTCTTTGGTAATAGGTAATATCAACGGACTTTTAACATCAGAAACTGTTTCAGTAGTGCGTTAGTCGCTAAACATGTGTGTCTTGTCAAAATTAAAAGTTTAATTTTTCAATTTTTTTAAAATTTAATTTTTTGTAAAAGAATTAAAAACTTCTGAAAAAAATATTTGACTGATGACAATACGCCATTACTTTTCAGTTTTAGTGTACGATGTCCAAAACTTGAAATATTTGTAATTGAAAATGAAATTGAGATGCAAAGTTTCTTTTGGTATTGGGTTAATAATCTTAAATTATCATTATCTTTTGAAATTGAAACAATTTATATTTACTTAATATGAAATATTTGTATTCATGCAACCTATGTATTTACTGTGGTTGAAGTAAGCTGTAATTAAGACCTTGTTTAAAGTAGATTTTCCTTGTCTGAATTTTATTGTCATTATAGAAGCATCCGAAGAGACTAACTCAGTATTTCACTGCGGTTAAACATTACTGCATGTAGACAAGAACAAGATATTTAACTCTATATGTTTTGTTGTAGACTTATTTTAAATGTAAAATGTAGACTCTCATCATAATTAAATGTTTCTTTCTTCAGATATTAGTAAATTGTAACGTCACCCAACGTCCACAGAGGTAGTGTATTGGTTCGCCAATTCATACTGAAGTGTTTACATCTTACGTCAAAGCTAAGCTATATCTGAACAACACCGAACTCGTCATAGTATTTTTTGACACCTATAAATACAAGCAGTACATGGGATGTTTAGTAGAGAATTAGGACTGAACATACCGAGAATAAAGAGTACATATTGATTCCTGTTCTTCTGTAGAAACGTTGATATCTTAACACCTCTTATTCGCCTTCCATGTCTGTGGAAGTTATTGAATGTACCCGCTAAACGCAAGCTTTATTCTCTTAGGGATACTCTTTGGATCCCTTGCAGATTCATGGCCTGTGAACCCCATAGATAGTGACTTTTCTTCCTCTTAACAATGAAACGAGTAGACGAGTATACCCTTGAGGGTAATGGGCGGTTTTTTACATCGATACCAGACTACATCGACATATCTGTACCAATGTATGAGATTGATCTTCAATGAAAACCAGTCCTAGGTCTTCTGCTGTTTTGCTGGAAAGATATCTCATTTGTTACATAAATGATCATTCTGAAAATAAATTTTTGAATTATATAAGTATGTTTGGAACAACTTATTTGAATAATATAAATCTGATTTGAGAATTATGTTGTACCATTGAGGGTTAGTATTCCATTTTAATAGCTTAACGAGGAATTGTGTAAGTTGACTAAATAGTGGTAACTGTATCCATGTATGCATACATTGTGTTGCTTAGATATACATGTAGGTCTTATCCTCCTTGCGTTCAAAATATGTCTGTTAGATAATGAGAGTATTACCCGAGGAAGTGTGTCATATGACTTTTACGAAACGAGTGTGAATTTTTGTATTGCCCGAGCGAGAGCGAGGGTTTTAGACAAATTTGCACGAGTTTCGTAAAAGTCATATTACACAATTTCGAGTGAAATAATTTCCTTATAACCTATTTTATTCCATTTGATTCGCGTAAAAATAGCCAGGAAACGGCCCACTTCCCTTGCGACGACAAGCTACAGTGAAGTCACGAACAATCGTATGACGTCACAGACGACACCAACCGGGAGGTCGCGGTGAGACAATGGTTGCTAGGCAAACGTGATATGTGCACATGTGCTCATATCAATAACATTAACTCGGTTATTTTCAACCATGTGGGTAATAATGCTTTATATTAAATAAAACATTGTGCATGTATTATAGTGTTTTTAAAGTAACCCATTGTTAATGTAATACTCCTCATGGTGACAGGACATACCAGAGTTAGGATTTTGTAGTCCAAACTAAGCGATACTCGTACAAGAATATATATAAAAGGATATATTTTAATTATGTGCTAAAAAGTGCAAAACTTAGTTCCCAGTTTTGGACAATGTTATCTAGAAAATAGCATTTCACTTTTAACACCACTGTGGACATAGGACAGAAAGTATTGACACCACCAGACAAATCAATATTACGTCAAAACCGTTGCAAAATGATAGTGCAACAAAGGTACTCGTCGAGGTTTGGATTGACAACAAGATATTTATATGATAAAAATGCGGATTGGCCTTCTTGCAAATTTGCTTGGGAAAGACGATCCATCAATAGGGTTTCTGTTTCTGCTTTCAACTACATCTACTAAGAGGTCCATCATTACATAGTTTAGCTTCTATTTGCATTCTGAACTTTGCAAATACTTTCACGAAAACTATAATTGCTAATCATTTCCAGGTCGAGAGAAAAATAGGTAAGCATAGTTGAAATACATTATTTTCTAGATTGGCAGTATGTTTATGATTGACAAGCTAATTTTAAAAAGTGCGTTTAAAATGGTTTTCGAATGAGTTGACAGAGGCATAACACAACTGTAAGATCAAAGGGAGTTGAATATTGTGTCAGAGAAGCAGAATGATTGGAGTAACGAAGGATGCTACAGTGGACATAACAACTCAATTGCTGACAAGTGAAGTGTGTGATGCAGTAAAGTTCATCTGCGTAACTTTCACATTATATTTAACACACCGACACATACACACACTTTCCAGAATGTTGAATTAAAAAGTCATGTTTTTACTAATTTTACTTTCTCTACTAATGCAGAAAATTGTTAATACTCTATGGTGAGAAACTAACAAAAGTTAAATTACACTTGTGACGTCATCATATAGTTCTCTCGCTCCATTATGTTGCACACTCAATCAGGTTTTTAGCTTGTAATTTAAAAGTAAATTTGCTACATAATCAATACTTTGACTGTAAATTAAGTAGGGATATATCCTCGCAACTCCCAATTGCTTTTAAGAAGTATTCCATTCATTTAACCAACGATTGATGAAACCATGAATCCTTGTTCAAGTCTCTGTTTAAGCAACATAACCGTGAGTCAATTTAACACTAACAACATTAAGTTCACCAATAACTAATATATTTTCAATAGCTTATCAGTGTTATGATAGTAGCCATGTGAGAACAGGCATGTTTATTTCCAAAAGCAATTTGCTACTATTTATTATAAAGCTATGTTTCACAGGATGACACGTGTGGCAGTATACTTCTTTGCACTTAATACCTTTGACAAACATATAATCTCACACGATGTTATCCCTCACCACACCGTCCTAATCATACAAGAAGAAGGAAGTGAGCTAATTAACAGCTCCATATCTTACATGTTCAGCTGTTAAGTACACCCTACAAGTTATATTTAAACATATCTCTCCTCATTAGAGAACGTCATGCTGATTTCTATGAAACATGTGTATCACAAGTCATTGTGTTCGGTTCACTTGCAAATATTTACATTATACCTGTTAGTTAAAGATACATGTGTATGGAATATCTTTCACAATGCATGATTAAAATTCAATTTCCAACCAACAGGAATGTTACAAGCAATGTCAATAATAGTATAATCCTACTTTTGCGGGTAATACAACAATATGTTCTGATCTGTGAGGCATTGCTATTCAGTATTCGAGCTGGCAGTGAACGAAAGCGCTGATTACAAGATTGATTCACCTGGTCGTGTTATCATAGCATGTATATCACCCATCAACATAGTATTACTTGAATTATATTCAAGGAAAACGAATGACTGAAAAGTTAAGATAAAGCTTATATGATGACATGTGTACTTTCTCCTAAGCAATGATTTATTGTGTGTGTTATCACATCTCATTGCACTGTTCCTGTGATAAAGTAATTACGTGAACATAAAGAGAAGTGTTGGTTTTCCATGTAGATATTGAGCAATACATGTTGCCAATATCAAATGTATAGAAGCATATAATAAACTAAATTATTCAGCGCTGTGTATCACCAATGTTCTACGAAAATTAACTGCATATATTTTTATATACTAATACTCATATTATACATGTTATAAGAGATATATTTTGCAAGGTTGTCATTAGTTCATGGTCATGTTTTCTCCAAAAAAATTAGTCTGTAACAAAGGATGTTTTAAAACCCAGTCAGTATGGCATAATTATATTGCAACTCACCAAAGAAAATAAATTGTTCATATAAAGTGTCATTATGAAACTAATATAAAGATTATGTAGATTAAAGATGACACAAAAGGAAATGGTGAAATAGTTACCTACGAAGAATGTTTTGCATTTCGTAATATTTACACACATTTTCAACTTTCCTTTCCATCAAGAATGCAAACAAATTGGCAAAACGCGACCTTTTTAAATAAACATATAGTAAAGGAAAGAGAAGAATATTTTTGTGAAATGTATTTAATGCAAGATGTTAAAAAGCATAACGTTCCCAGAGATGGGTAGAATATATTCAATGATAATTGCATTAAAGGAAAATTAATTACATGTCTACCCTAATGGCATATAGATGTGAAAATTATGTAAATTTAAAATGACTTCAATTCAAAACTATTCCCAATATTCTGGCAACAATGAGTTATCTGTACAGGATTGGATATTATGAATCCCCTATCTGTAGCTATTGTGAGATTCTAAATGAGAATATACTTTTAATGAATTGCTGAGCTGTCCTATTTAGCTAAATCACAAAGATGAACAATTCCGAGCATACCTATTTCAAGTCACAAGTCAGATCAACATATTAAATAGAAAATAATGTTCAATCTATGTTACAGTACAAAATCATGGCGTCATTTGGTGACGTAATTACACTCCTATCTTGCATTCCAACAGAGCAATTGCTAGTTCACGTTTTACTTATTTTCTCTCATTCTGTGGCTTTGTTAACAATATAAATGAGTTGTTAACTACTACACTGTATTTCAGAAAACTATTTTGGGAATATAATTCAGCAGTAACTTTAGAATCTTTCTAAAACAAGAGCATTACGTTACAATTAATATATTCATTTAAACATTAACTTGAAATATGTTTATAGCAAGGAATTTTTTCAATATCCGTTTAAATATAACGTTTCACATTAAATGCAAATATATGCATATATGACATGTTTGTGACTATATATATATGCAAATATAAGTCTTCAAGACTTAATCAGACGTTAAAATGTATTAAAATTATAATATAACTAGCATTCACCCTCTCTTCTTCTTGCCAAGATTTACAGGTAAAAAGAGGGCTACGTGGCCTAGGGTCAATTGAGTGTTCTCAATAGGATCTTTCAAGATGTTTTTTCCACTTACATGTATATTGAAGTGATACATATTCTCGAAGATTTTCAGGGCTAGTGATTCAATACTTCTAACTTTTTCCCTTGGGTAAGCAACGATTAGAAAACAACAAAAGGTTAAGAGAATTATGAAATGTAGTGTGTTTTCTCTCGAACTCCTATCATTTAAGCATTTTTTAGTATTATGTTACGGTTTCGAAGGACAACGGCATAAAACAATGACGTTTCTGCATATTTTCAAGATCAAACATATATATTTATTATTTCATCAGTGTATTATTGATTCTATTTCAGTGGATGTAAATTGTATAGCAGACATGTCTGTATAAAATAAGAGATTAACAAATACAAACATCTGAGAGATCATGATCGGTTTTCCTTTGTTACTACATCTGCGTCCAGAAAGTGTGTTCAGCAAATTCAATTACCTACAACACATTTTATCATGCCAATTTCAAAGATTCCATAAAAGGTTTACATACACCTAGAGAGATTAGACAGCTGCTAATAGCTTTATAGATATTTACACTGCTTTTGAGCATCATGATTATTTATATAGCAAATTGATTATATAATTTGACCCGAGTTCAACTGACCTTTTTTCCCTATGCCTCTTATACCCATGACATGTACCTGCTGGACATAAGGTAAACGCCCTTGAAGCTACTGTCTGCAGACGCAAGTCTTTGTATCATGTTGGTATTTTCTCATTTTCCTTTGAATGTATACCTTAGAGGATGATAGTTTGATCTGAACATCGATATCAGACTACGTAGACATCTATATGTCAATCTGTGTGATTCATTTATACACATATATATATACACATACACACGAGACATATACCGTGAGAAACAAATTTAACATTGTAGACAGATCAGTATCTCATTTACTTCATTCATGGCGGACTGTCTAACAATATATAATTAGAGCCTAAGCGTTAGCAGGGGTGTATATATGGTTGATCTGTACGATCTATCAGTTTGTTGTAAACACATTTCACTTTCCTCTTTGATTATGATCATTATTTTCTTTCTGAATTTTATCGCAAAACTGCACATTCACTGGAACATTGATATAATAATTCCCTTAATAGAAATGTACTCAACACTGTCTAATAAAGACTAGAGATTCACGGGCCACGAGAAACATCGAAAAATGATTATTTTATTTTCTCGATTATTCCCTCAGATTATACATAAATGACCTCAAAACAGAGAACAAAACATTGATATATTTGGGATCAGTCTATCTGCAACTGCAGAACTCTATATTTTGAACGAGGTCATTTCGGGATTCGATCTCACACCCTCAGGCACCAATTGCTATTACTGACTGTAAAAAAAGTTCACCCAGTCGAGACGAGGTCTCGGGGTCGGGGTTAGTTGTTTGGACAGGCAATTGTGATGATCGGTTCCTGATTCTGATGTTATTTGTTCGAATCTTTAAGTACAAGAAAGTGTACTATTACAGATTGCTTGAGAGAGAACTATAAACATATATATATATCCATATATTGAATCTTTACAAAACGCCTGGTTGTAGTAATATGAACTCACACCAATATCTATGATTCAAATTCAGACATTTGTTCAGAAGGCAGCAGTGAAAAATAAGAAGACACTTTAATGTGATATATTTACAAGAATCGGTTCAATATATTGTTGAATACATCGGGTGAAACATGGTTACATTGTAGCTTCCAACATCCACAGTTTATACTGGGCCTCCTTTCACAAATCAACCTTTACTAAGGTTAACCTTATCTCCCATTCTTTAACATTGCGCTAAGGCTGCCTTAGTGACTTACGATCACCTTAGTGCTTTGTGAAAGAGCGATCACCTTTGAATCTGCTGCCCAATTCTCAAATGTGTCAATATCAACTGGGTGTAATTCTATTTCCTTATATTCAATGTATTTGCAAAAGTAAGAAAGGTAATGCATCAAAATTAGTCACACATTACAGGTGCGTACTCTATATTCAATTCAATGGATACATGTTTTGAAAATGTTTATGCAAACTATGTTTATATTTAATACCACGTCAAACACGAATCTAAGCATACAAAATATGTATACATAAAATAATGCTCTATTGAACTCATCGTCTAAATTGTGCCTGCTTGTTTTAAAATCAATGAATCAGTAATAATAGATTTATCAGATTGTTTGGTTGATCAAAGATAAAAAGATAAGATTCTATCTAAATTGCCCAACAGTGTAATGACAATTAAATATGCACTATTCTTTGGATAACACTTCTTCAATAAATAAATAACAAAATGATCATGCTCGAAGCCAATGTGCTTTTCCAATATTTGAATCAAGTTTGAGTGATCCATGAATCGTATGTTAATGCAAATAACACGTTTGAGTTAAGACCCTGCATACATGGACTTTCGAACGATCTATCAATTGATATAGTTTCAACCTACTTCTTCAATAAATATGATTTCTTTTATTTCCATCACATTAACAAGCGGCCATTTTGACAAGGTTCCAAATTGAAGAAAAGATAAGCAAACAGCAAACAGCTCGAATAATATTAAACAGCTTAAGTAGTAAAATTATTTAAAGAGAGGCTATTGTAATTTTATGAATTCATTTTAGATATGTCCTACCTGTTAGAACTAATAAGCTCAATCATGAACATATTTACATTCCTTATTGTGAAAAGGGGTTAAGGTTTCCTAAATGAAATGCTATGCAAACAAGGATAATTGTCCCACAGGGGACGGTAAAGGGTGAAGGACAGGACACCAGCAATTAAACACTCCAGAGATACGGTAACAGCTGTGTTCTAGTTGTAGTATTGTAGTCCATGGACGTATACACTTATTATGTTAATGTCAACAGTGAAACTACACAGCTTCTTCCGAAGTTGAATCTCCAGGTACTTATCATTGCAGCATATTTGGTTGACATTGACACTTTCTACAGTCATAAACCACCATTCTGAAAAGTGACGGAAACTTTTTAAAAAAAATATCTGTATAACGTTTCTGTTAGTTTTTCCTCTTTAATTGTGAATACATATTCTTATATGTTTTGGTAATATGATTGTGACAATATTGAAGTGTACTGTGGTTAAATTATTTTTTGATATTGGTGACAATTCTCTTCATCTCTTTTAAACGCATTGTGATGTAATAGTTACAACAGGACAATAATTAAATGATAACGTCTTCTTTTATGGACAATCATTAATAATTATTTCTGAGAGAAAGTGAGACGTTTCGACACCTAATATTGCTTCATTCAAGCCTTGAAACGATATACGAATCTGTATGAGTTGAGATCAAGGCATAAACAGTTATCCATAAGTACGTGTATTAATTCCCCTTGGCACTGTACATTGCCAACTTCGTGTGAAATGCAACGTGAGTGAATAATACATGTGGGTTGGATACTGTGTTAGTGTCAGAGTAACCTGTCAGGATGTATATATTAAACCATCAATCTCATCCCACAGGAAAGTTATTTTAATGTTACTGGCTGCATATTATCATACAATTCCAATATTTTACTCAAGTATTGACTTGACCTATCCTTCAACAATAACTTAATCATTCCTTAAGTGTATTTGTTTCCCAACACCATACGCATTATACACATTGGTAATTAAACCCGCTAAAGTGTAAAGGTCTACCATCATTCATTCATTCATTCAGGAGGTTATAAAGTTATCGAGCCGAACAAAGCATAGGTCCAGAGAATACTGAGTATATTTGGAAACTGGATTATCTACCATGCACCAACTACTTTTCCATCAGTGTCAGTGTTTTGAAATTTGCCTAAAATAACACTTCTTTTCAATTGTCTTTTCTCTAAAGTAAACCAAACACATTAAGTTGAAACAGTAATTTGACTGGATGAGAAATATAAGAATGACTGCTTAGAAGTTACTACAACTAGAAGTGTCAAGCCTGAAGCATTAATTCAAAGTCCTGTCCATTTGATGACGGCATGTCTTAAGCTATCCCGTTTGATATCAGTCAAAAGTTGCTTGTTTCTTTTGTTTAAAAACGTAGGCCTGTTGTGTATTCTGATGTTTTAACATAACCTTTGTTCGTATCATTCTTTAGATCATCTGGTTTATGATTGAAAAGATGCCATGCTTGTCTTTCAGATGAAATGTTTATTTCTCTTTTCATTCATTTTCATCAGACCTGTTGACATAAATCATATTTACCAAATTTAATGAACACATCTAATATTAGAAATACACGCCATTTACATGGTGAACAAATGTAACATTTAGTTTTTAAATGTTGGATACTCAGTATTCAGTTAATTACAGAGAGACAGGCCGATGCAGACAGACAAGGACAGACAGAAATACAGAGACAGATAAAGACATACAGAAAGACAGTCAGAGAGACAGAAAGACAAACAGACAGGCAGAAATAAATAGCTTAGAGATGATGGCTGGATATGAGACATCCTATGAAGAGGAAGACCACTGGTAACCACAGCCAATAAGGGCCGCTGTTTGAGTAAGCTGCACCTACGTAACAGATTTATCACTGTAACGTCATCAGCAAGAGATGCTTCTCAACAATACGTCAGCAGAAGGTCCGAAGCTAAACGTCCCCGAGCTGAAAACTTAAGTTATCGATCATTAACGTGAATAGACATAAGACAAAACTGGGACAGGCTGCTGTTTACCGAAGAGAGCAAGTTCCAGGTGTTCATTGTTGACGACCGATTGCCAGTACGTCAACGTCCATATGTCACGTTGCTACGTTGCTTCAACTGGATAACGGCATTCTAAACAGTGTACTGGTAACAAGCCCGATCCCATGACCTTAATGTCATTTAACACCTCTTGGACCATCTCCGGAGATTAATTTGGTGCTATCCACTTTTCACACGTTAGACAGCCATTGACGCATACAAGGCAAGGCGACTAATGTCAAATCACCAAGCCGTAACCAGGAGACTGGAAACGTATGTACTATATGTCCATATGTCCACACTCTATATTGACAATTATAATGTGACTTTAAAATGCGTTATTGTTTGAAAAAAGAGGACATGATCGAATCATGGACAATAAAACCTTACTTTAAACAAAATTCATAACACACCTGAAATTATCATCATGTGGCTCATGAGTTTTTTAAAACCGGATGCATATTGTTGTTTTTCTAGAATACAAATAATATTTTTTCCCACACATTTTCATATGTTTTTATTTAATGTAATAATAAGGAGCCAGTATTTCATTTGCCTGTGAGTTTTCTTTTTGCATCACGCTTCTTGTCACTCCTTCAAAGTGTTAAACCTTAAATACATATCGTGTATAAAGGACCAGCAGCCAGCTCAAATTTAGACAGCAATGTATTTGTTGAAGCTGAGAATGTAGATCAAACACTGCCACCGCAGCTCGGTTTCCTGTTCCATCGACATTTTAATTTTGTTTTATATCATTCCATATACCTGCCACTTTCATAGCAATTTCTGTTTTCTATTTGTTCATCCCCAAAAGAATATTGGGACAAGGTCACCGCCTGATTTGGCTTTAACCCTTCGTCTATTTATAGTGTGGCAATATTTTTGGTGATGTATCAAAATCACACAACAATAGTTTTCCGGTTTAGTCATGAGAGATTCTTTAAAAGAATTGAAAACTTCGTGTTCTACTATATAGCATAATATAATTAACATGACAGATGCCATTTTTGCCTAATGGACGAACCAAATTGAGGCATTCACATGTTAAATTCAACTTGAAGAATATACCCCCGGCAAACGAAACGTCATCTATACTTTTAAAAGAATCAAGTACGAAATATTGCAGCAGAACGTCTATTTTGAGGATATATTTTGTAAATAAATATACACATTTTATATATATCATAATATCAATTGTATCCGATCATACACATATTGGGAACTGACATCTCCATTTCAACACATTTTTTTTAATGGCTGACAAGAAAGTTTTAAAAATGTGTAATGTTGAAATTAAGTTAAGCCTCTTGCATTTTCATTCATTTACAAAGTCAATGAAATTTGCAATATTCAATCACAGATTTTCGTCAAATGTGTATTTGGTAGAAACATTGTCACTCTATAACGATTCATTCTCATATAACATGACTAAGGCGATATTGTCGTGCGGTAAGCTGCTGGTACGGCCAGTGCTGGCGTTAGTTGCATTACTCTGAGGGTGTGGGTTCGAATCCAGCAAGGACTTGACCCGAAAAAATACAATAATATATACTATTGAAGGTAGTGTTATCTCATTCAATGTTATATTTGTTCACTATGTAATTGTCATGTATTTCTAATGATTGATTCTCAGTTGAGAAGGATATTCAGATTACACTAGTAGCTACAGCCAAGTGTCATTTCATATGTAACCGTCAACAGCAAAATTTCGTCAACCTGAACTTATCAGTCACTTCATCACAAAGTAATTGGCTCATTTTCGTTTTCATGACACATGTAGATTAAGGCATATATTTGATTACATGATCACCACATAAATGTTTTGTTGATAGAGCAACGCGTAAGTTCATGTTACAACACTTGATATGTGTTTAAAATCAAACAGTACACTGTACACGTGTATTATCATTATCTTTGGTCAAGTAGACCATTCAGTTTACATACATTGTAACTATAATTTACCATGTTCAAATGTTCCAGATAACTCGTTTTTGTTTCTTTAAATTCCTCAACATGAATATGCATTGCCAGTAATTCGATATCCAATTGTAGTATCAAAATTAGTGATTTAATTTAATACCTCGTAAGCTGCATACACGCTTATTGATAGATGAGAAGAAATAATAGTATTTATTTACGTAATACAAAATTTTTTCTCAATGAGAGCAGCCGTTAGGAAGTGACGTTATAAGAATATTAGTTTTTACAGAGCAATGTTTCATTACGTCACACTTTTGAATTTGATACAATGTTATCGTAACTCTGTTCAGTGTGAATCACTGTGAACTGATAAAAGACGGCATTTTACCGACATCCCTGTAATAAAAAGAATCATTAAGGTTTACACATCTTCAAAAACTAATCTCATTGAAGCTGATAAGAACATTATAGACGTTAAAACATCCTATTTTTATCAGCAACAACCAAAATGCAGAACGATAAATAAACAACCTTTCACAAAAACACAAATATTCAGATAATACAAATGTATATTTTCACGATATGGCATCCTGCCACGTTCTCCAAGGGCATTAGAAGTTAAACTTACAGTTCAGGTAATCATGGGACGAAACAGTCTAAGGCGTTCGAAGTTGATAAAAATCAACACTGAGATTGGTATTAAATAATTCATAACATGATCAGAATATCTAGTCTCTCATGTTTGAATTATGTTACTAAGATGTAAGGTCAGGGTTTGACATATGACTGGGTTCAGCTTGGTGTTGTTTTACTTTTGCCTACTATAGCCTTTGTTACAACGTTTGCCGTGACATTGTCAAGTGTATTTAATCTGATACCACTGGAAGATATAATAGGATTGTAAGTAACAGCTTGTCAAGCTGACCCGAAAACTTTATGACATGTGAAACCTTTTTTGACATATTGTTAATACATGTATTGTGTATTTATGTATCCGATCCCGTTATTCAACACATTCCACCTGATAAAGGAGTAAACAAATACTACGAAACGCCATTATTTTCACAATGATGACGTTTTTATCCACAAATCTTCACTTTCTTATGTAAAGACTATGTGTAATATATTAAGTGGCCTCAGGCCATAAAACTGTGTTTTTCTTTTAATAACCCCTTTACCTTGACAGCAGTAATTGATGACAATCTAATTGAAATCCCATGAAAGGAAGTATACAATCCAAGTTGAGAATGTTGAGTTCGAGTGGGTGATTAACAATAGAGACATAAACCATCATCAATGTTTGATAATTATCTCATTCTCCACAAAAGACACGCAGCGTTAAGGTTAGGAAAATTCGACGCAATTTACAATCCTTTTTTCAATTAAGATTATCAGTCTTGAGAAAGACTCATCATGGTCTTAAAGGCATTATTAAAAAAACAAACGTTCCCCATTCGGATTAAATGAGAATACATGTAAACAATAAATTGTATCAAACTCATTTAGTTCCATCTCTTATGTAAACTGAATATTTGTTTTGTCCAAAAAGTAATTAATTACAAACATTTAAATTCAAATTAAAGATTAGTTATTTTTCATTTTCAGTTATTTTTTCTTTATGGGCTACTTTATTAGTTTTGTATTAGCGCTGTTGGAAGGAATATTTCTAAATCTTGGGAATATTCATATCGCTAGTTGTGCTAATATGAAGTAGACTACTTGTGATTAATGCACCTATTGTCAAGATCGTTGTGCATCCTGTTTAAATTAGTTGAAAGCAATGAACTGAATTTGGCTTTCGCTTGTTTTGATGAGTACGTTGATTAAGATATATGAAGATTAACTATCTGCTAAATCAAATCATAATTTCTCCAGATAGCATTACATTAACCCTGCTTGATTGTGTCACAATACTTTATTTGAAGGTTTGTGCACCCTTTAGTCAATTATATCGGTTTGGCTATTTTGACAGTAAGGGTTGAGTTTTTTAGCAATTTGAACTATGGTTAATAGTAGCCAATGCATGAATACACAGAGAAGGCATTAACTGCAGCAAGGCAAGGAAGATTAGATTGTAACTGAACTAGCGCTGTGGTTGCCTGTAGTAAGAAATGAGATCTTGATATGTCTTTCTACATCACATTGTACATAATAACATTAAACAACATATATTTAACATTCAACCAAGTCTCATTTCTTACATTCAATCATAATTTATTGTCCCTGAAACAATGTAATGCAAACGATAATTGTGAGTCATTTATTTGTTACACGCCTTTCTTTTTATAAAAGTAATGTGGTCAGTTTTTGTTAGACGTTTGATGTTTTAATATGCCCTTTGGTATGCTTGAAATTGAAACAAATTAAATGCGTATAATTGTGGTTGTAATCAAATTAAGTGATAAGGGAAATTTTGCACAACAAGCATACGTTATGAATTATTTTATTTTCTTCAAGCTTAATGTCTAGAGTATGTGCAATTGAAGAGTATTCACATAATCCCCTGATGTAAAATCACCTGACGCTAAAGTTCTTTTCAGCACTGTTTCTGCGTACTGTTCAGATTTGGTGCCTGGTTTCGGATACATTTTTTCAACAAGAACAAATTCCAGTTATTTCATATCTCTATCAAACACAAATGCTGTTTCCACGACATCAGTTTCTGGTGGTGCTATTGCAGTTTGAAAGCAGCGGATACTCACATAATCCATTTCTACTGATGAAATTAGATAATTTGGATTTACAACAATTTCAAATCATTGTTGTACAAAAATAGTTTCAAATTCATTTGAAAGATGTGTTTTTATTGATGTTTGCTCATGATCAATTTTCTTTTAATTATCTGGTCGATAACGATCAATCACAAAACATTGGACAATGGATTATTTACCACCTCTTGGAAATGTGATCTTGTTGATCAAACATGACCCGTGGGCGTTATTGAGGAGTTATCATGTTCCCTTGCAGGAAACGCTGTTACTTCTTAATAATGAAAATGGGGGCATTCCCAATCCATCTTATAACTAATTATGCATTATAGCATTTGCAGGACCGTCCACAAAATCTCACTAACTATAGCAGCCTACTAAAACTGAAGCTTTATTTCGCTCAGCTGTCTTAGAAATCAAGTGGTATAATCGGGTCTAGCGTGAAAAGGGCAAGAGGTTACAGGTTCGAGGCCGCCTTTCATTGGTGATTGAAATAAGTTATCCTTAATGGTCATATTAAACGAAACAATATTGGAATATATATAAACACGTATCAGGGACTGTGGGACTATTGGATGAAGTTATTATGTATGCCATGCAATAGATTGTCAAAATTTCTGTTTATGAAATGATATCACTGTATGACAACGAATGACAGATATGTATTTACAATCATGGTCGGAATCTCTACTTCTGTCAAATAATTCTTCATTTGACAACCAATGGAAATCGGGTATATGATTCGAGGAGTAGGAGAGAGCGGGGATGGTTCGGACAGCGGGATGGTTCGGACACCCCGGTGAACTACCAAACCGAACATGTAACAGATGTTTTCATTGGTTGAGGAAACACGAGTAACATAAAAAACCATACCATATTCGCGAAAAGTCGGGCAAGCGGGAAGTTTGATCAGCTAAGAGGATTTTCGTTTTTTTACTATCAGAACTTAAGCGCTCACTGCCATAAAAGACATCGTTTTTTGAGGTGCAGTGATAAGCACAACTCAGGTGTGCACAGTTTCATTTTCATATTATCTCTCCTGTCTGGTTGTCAGTTTATAGTTATCTGAAAAAGTTACAGTTGGGTAGCTTCGTCCATATAGACGAACCCACCCCATACATCCCTTATTATGTGTGCGATTGTTTTAAACTTTCACAGACATGGAATTAATCAAAAGCCTTTGCTTTTGACATTTTTATTTCAGTGCTTATTTTACTATCTGCTTCGGTTTTACACCGTTAATGCCTACATTGTATTCATTGAAAACTGGTTGCTTATTTTCGAATGTCCAATGAGTAATGGTCTATATTGCAGTTTCCTAAACATACTTGTAGTTAGAAGCGAATAAACTTTAAACACATGTTTGGTCAAAGACACGGCAAAGACGCATATATGACAGACACATACATTTTTTTTACATCATCATAAACGTTGATACGATAAACGAGTCGTCGATGTATGATTGGTTAAGATAGTTTTCCACAACCATGCCTTCTCTATAATGTCACTAATGAAATATAGAAACATTTTGCAATAACCTCAATATAGTTTTTATTGAATTTCCAGAACGTGTAACTACCTTTGATTCTTCTTTTACTCGTTGATTGATTTCTATAAGAGCTGTATAGGATTACTTAGTGCTGTAAGGATAACATCCTGGATTTCGTTTTTGATTACTTATCTCGATGTTATGTCATGTAAGTTGTTGTGAAAGAATAGCAGCAAACTGCAGTAGTAGTTTATAGTTATACTTGATGTTGGTTCATATTCATTTCATTTTCATGTTTACTTCATTGCACTTACATGATTTTTCAGCAAAAGCAGTATGTGTCCGGATGTACCCCACCCCTTTTCCGAAGTATCCTTACCTGTGGGGTAGCTTCGGACAATGTGGACATCTGATACATTTATTTTACTATGAGAGGTAGCACTCTCATTCAAGACATATACATAGAGAAGATAGAAATTTACAAACATGCTTCAACATGACGCAGTTTGTTGGGGTTTAACGCTGTTTTCAAGATTGTTTCATTCATATCATGGCTACTAGTATTATTACAGAAATAAAATCAATAACACTATTGTGGCTATATATTGTGGCGAAACCTGCGCACATTTGCTGGAACTAACGAACCTATCATGGTTTGTTTTGCTGTGTTGAATAAAAATTACGGTACACATTTGGCACATAGACACTATTTAACCATTAACACATTAATTGTTAAACAGACATCCAGTGGGTTGTTTGGGTCACATTACAAGCTTTAATGGAAGTTTGTAATGTTAATTAGTTAATAACCGCAACATATGAGCATTCCTTCTTCGTCATTAATCCTGAAAAATAACACTTAATATTTTCCTGAGTCCACAATGACAAAAGTCTTTGTTCTGATGGATTGAATGGAAATACGTCTTTGTAATAACATCTATTTAACTGATTAAAATACTTTAATCTTACGTAATAACATTTTCTTGCACAAAATGAAAATGAGATTTCTTAATCATCATAAATCTTTCTTAATCTGCTTCCCAAATGTTTTATTGAAAGAAATGGAAGGATTTGATTAATTATTTTCTACTGACGAAACATTCAGCGTAAAGTGGAATTATTCAAATTCACAATCATGTTTATAAAATAAAGAAAAGTAGTTGTTCATACCAAATGGACATTATTATAATTTTATCATAAGAGACATTAATTATACATCCTAATGAACATTTTACACATGTTTAGACGTTCAAGCAAGTCCATTTGCATGAGCATAAGCAAAACTGTAATGTGACGACTAAAAACTCTTAGAGCCCGTATGACATATGACTTATGTATTAAGTATTTCCATCATTGTTACATAAATACTGATATTTGTAAGCTTGATATGTTTAACGTTCCCCCCTGCCTCATTGGCTGTGATTTCATTCCTATTAAGAATACGTACATATTAATGTAAACATTCTTATTTGGAAAAGAGGTAGCATGTTGAGTCAACATATTTATTGAAGCTTGTAGCTTGTCGACCATCAATCATAACTTCCTACAAAAGATATATAATGAGTCTCAATAATCCACCTTTTAGGAATCATTTTGTCATTTTTTAAAATCCATGGATAAACACATTTTCAACCATATGTATTCTGTTGTAGGAAAACCGATTTAAATGCGTGTAATCGTGTGAAAATCTGATTACATATGTGTCAGCATTACATGTGCACTCTTGGAGATCACTGTCCATGTTAACGGTCTAAGCCACTGTCCTCATAAAACAACTGTACAATCCGTTTATCAATGACGTCCGCTCCAACACAAATGTTGTTTCCAAGACAACTACTTGATTCGAATCCTGTTATGGTATTCAACTTGCTGGAGATCAGATAATCAGATCCGAGACTGGGTTTTGTTACGAAAATGTTGTTTTTATCCACACTCCTAAACCTAAATACATAATCATTACATGCCAGTTTACCATCAATGTTTCCAAATAATTGATAATTGTAAAAGTAATATATGTTGATTCCATGTCCTATAACATCACCTAGCATGACATGGGTGACAGCAAGTGACATCTTGAAGGTTTATTGATGAAAAACTACTCTTCAATACGTTCAAAAGACGAAACACAATATTAAAATATCTTCCTTTTTGAGTTCAGATGACTTTGGCCATGTAAGTGAAAACACGTTATTTGCGTCTGTCGCTATGACTTGAATTAAAACTGTATACAAATTGCACTAGGATTAAAAACACTTCCACGTACCCGACACCTGCGGTCAAAGAATGTCTGTGAACCAGAAAATCTGCGAGAAGGCAGAATGGAGATGAAGGATATAAAACGTGCTTTAATACTGACAGTTCAAAGATAGCTGATATTTCTTTAGAGAGATACTTATGACAGTACTGCAATGCAACATAAAGCCACACATGTTATCTTACTGTCAGAGCTGAGCACCAGTTTGAAACTTGATTGGTTGGAAGTTTAATTTGTTCTTTAGCACATACACATTAGGCTGAACATTGTTTAATGTTTCAACAGCAACTATATTTTAATTGGGTTGTTTTAACTTATTTACATATTTTGACAAAGAGAAAGATGCAAACCGTTATTAAGAGGTCATAAAACGCTCAACTCAGGTCCCCAATATTTTGTTTTCTGTACACTTCGTTCAGAAGGACTGGATTTTATCCCAAGAGGTTCGTCGACAAAGAATAAAACCCATTTGGATCCGTCACTGTCACTAGGGCTTCATAATGTAAGCTTTCTGAAAGTGTTTCTACACCCGTAACAACGTACATTTTGCCAAATGTCAATGGGTTTGCTTGCATCTTTTCAAGTATAAGCGCTCTTTTTAACATATCGTTTACCATAAAGACACAATTGTCAAGATTTTATCATCATTAGATTTTCTTTTTGGTTTCACAATTTCTTATACGAGCTGCTACAAATCCTTTGAACGGAACAGGTGAAATGTTTTTGTAGTGGTACACTGATTTTGAATGCATAAGTGAACGTTCCATTGATTGGTAGTTATTAAATCCTTTTCAATTTGTCATCATATAAACTTTAAATTGAATTCCGTAATATATTCCAATGGTATGTGTTTTTATAGTTCATACGAATGTCTCTTTTGTTAAACAATACTTTATTTGGTAATTCTTGATTGCAGAGGTTGGTCGTCGATTCATTTTTTATTAAGCCGCTTAAACGTAACTGTGTAACTGTGCCTTTCCAAATGGCATATTCAAATATTTAAAAAGCCAATTTCGTGGTCAATATTTTATTCATTGAAAAGCCCAGTACTTTGGCAAATATCGTTGCAAAAAGATGGTTTTCAATTACATTTACTCAATTGAGAAATTCTTGAAGCAATGCTTTCCATCGAATGAACAAAAGATGATGAACCATTATTCGTCAATCATTGAAATCCCAAAAGGAGCTTTTTTGAATAGTTATAACTCATTTCTATTGGACGCTTGATGTGTTGTATTCTGCGCCTACCTCTCATGGAGGGAAATCGATGTTTCAACAAGTGATCATGTTACGGTGTTGTAATACGGGATAAACGTGTTCCAAGCGGTCCTTACGTTAAGACGATCATATATGTTTCATGTTTAGTTTTACTACATAGGACGGGTACACTGTCAGCACCCTTACTTGGTTATAACTGCAGCGTTTGCAAGTAGATGTTGATGTATTTAATGAGTTTTACAACAATTAACACATCTTAGCAAATGTCTTAACAAATTGTGTTTATGATTTTGCTCCGAAATAACACATTTTAATCAAACAGTCTAAAACAAAGTAGGAACATATAAGACATATAATCTTTGTCTTAGATTTTGAGAGTTGAAAAATCAGGGCTACACTCAATCACATGTGTAGGCCATTTGTATTGTTTATACAGTTTACATACCATATAATTAGCTTTCATCCAAAGAAAACACATACATGGCAGTCCTACTTCAATGTACTTTAATTAAATATGTCACGAACCTGTGTATGTATTGAATGTTAAATGCTCTTCTGAACATGCTTATGTAATTCCACATTCTTTCATAATAAAGACGGAGTTTCTGAATTACTGATTACATACAACGCATAGCTCATCCCTTCTCAGACAAATCATGTCAAAACCTCGTGAACATTTTCCAGCAGTTAACCAACAACTGGAACACAGTTTGTGCTATTGAATTTGGTGGCGTAGTCTAGACGAATGAAATATTCAACAATTTCCAAAACTGTATCTTCTGAAAAAATGGGTGTATTAGAGATAAGGTGTTAGCGTGTATTTCTCTCATGTGATTACGCCTCATATAGCATAACATTTGTCTGACAAGCTCTCAATCTTTCACTGCGTAATTATTAATATGATAATTATGATACATGTTCTGTTTCTCTTCTGTTCAGCAGTTTGGCCCTATTCATCTTTTCTTTTACAGGATGTATTTAACTCTTAAATCAGAAAACCGATTAATGATATTGTTGGTACTGCCTTCCAAAGACTGATACGTAAAAATACCAGAACGTTCAAAAGAGTCATTGATTGGGACAACACAACTGATACATGTCCCCATCCTTATGCACTTTTTGGAATGAAACTATTTGGTTGTATGTTTCTAAAATGATTGAAAAATATTGTAAATGTATCTCTGTCATTATTAGGCAAACAAGACAAGGATAAGAGGCATATGGGAGGAATTAAAAGCTGCAGGTCGTACCCATTGGTCACTTTCGGGATTCGATGAGAGGGGGTATCAATTTTTAAATTCGGCCCATAAATTATTTATGCCCAATTAAGCCCCTGTGACTAGAATGAAAGTGGACGTGGTTGGTCACTGAAGCATACCCTGCCTTGTCGTACATGGCGGCATCTCAATATGGCCGCATAATTTAACGCGTTTTCGCAACTTTTGAACTACTCATATTAGACAGAACCCCCCCCCCCCCCCTTCAAAACCATTATCATAGCAAATGGTAAAAACACGCCACAAAACAACAGGCTAAAGGCAGCAACTACATTTGAAAACAAACTATTATTTTTCACATTATCAATTATTCAAGGTCACAAAGTGTATTGGTAATAACGCTTATAGTTACACACTGTTTATGCTGAACAGTGTTTTGCATGTTATAGAAGCATTACTAGTACTCTAAAGACTGAACATTTCATTGATTAATCAGAACTTTCTCACATGGATAAACATTTGTGGCATCATGTCATCTTTGGGATGAAGTAATTTCAAACACATGGCCAGTAGCTGTGATCATCAACCAAGTGTTCTCATTTACCACAGATAAACTAAGTAGATTAACTTTGCTGAATCAAACACTTCACTGGTCAGCTCTTGAGTCTTTATTGTTCTGGTTTCATCCCTTGTAACTTCAATCATTCTGATTCCTCTTCACATTATTCAACTCCCTTTGATCATATTGCGTTTGTTATGATTTCCTTTGATTCATACACAAATTGTCCAATTTACGAAGCAACTTCGATTCTAAGTCTTACAATAGGTCTAAAGGTATCCTCGATTAAACTATCGTCAGTTTCTGTTAGGCTTTGAAATATATTGTAAAGACATTTGTCTGGTCTTTTGAAAGTACACTGTGTAGCATGTGATCTCCTGAGTGAAATTATGTTGAAAGTTAAGTAAGTATATTGTTCTAGTTGTTTAATTTTCTAACATCGTAACTCTTAGAAATACGACCTGTCAACATTTGACAAAGGGTTTGGCTTGTCTTCAATGAACATTGAGAACTAATTTATTTTTGTTGTAAACCTAATCATTTAAGAATTTTCATTTTTATCTTAATCCGCTTCATCTTGTTACCATCTATTCTCATTTATAAACAAATCGATTATAAATAAATGATTTGAAAGTCACAATAACGACTTGACTTTCATTTCAGTTTGACCTTCACATCCTCGATATAATCTCAATGGTAAATGTGTTCATAAATCTCTATCCATACTCAGGATATTTCTAATGTCACGGTTGGTAATATAATGAACTCTTTGTCTGGTAGTCTAATCAATCGGGTGTCTATGTCTGCCATGAACAAGTCTTCAATCGTAACTCACTTCCGAGTAGCGGTTCACACCATACACAAACTTCTCGTACCTGGTTGGCTACTAAGAAAAGTTTAAGCCATGCAAAGAAGTAACAGGCCGTGCCATGGGTGAATACAATGTATCATAGGAGATTAATATCGGAATATTGTCTGGAGGTTAAAGATGCATCCATTGTGTTGTTGGGAGCCAAAACTTATAATTTGTGTTTTTTTTTTATTATCGAGAACTGACTATTACCGAAAATTAGCAGTTTATATGGGATGTTGTTCCCTGACAGTTATTAAAGATGAACCTTTGTGAATTCCTGGTCACACATGAAGAATCAGATGAAGAACTAAAGTTAGTTTGTACTTAAACGGCCTCTGTAAACGAATCGAAAAGAGTTGATTAATACACATTCTGTGTAATGTGTGCGATTGAAGGTCCTCTGAGAATAAACTTTTTATGATAATTAAATGCAAAGAGGAGTAACGTTTTTTGTATTTGATTTTCTAATGAAAATTGTAGTACAATGAGTGCAGATGAACAAAAATGTCATTTGTACAGAGGTTTTCAAAATGTGTATGTGATATATATCAAATTCAAACCATTTAACATGACATGTCTTGCCATTATACGTTGCACATTATATAATATGGAATTGCAGGATAAAATGTGTTTATAAGAAATGTGAGAACATAAATTCTGGAGCCGTATTCGGATAAGCAATTGGCTTTTTTACCAATCGAGTTCTTCAAAAGAAATAAATGTGTTTAAACCAAATATATACATATACATAAACAGTCAAATGAAACTCTCAAGACTGATGGGTAAGTCAGTGTTCACATAGTGAGATCTGTACTCCATTAACAAAGGCTGTTATGCGACCTGCCCTGAAGTAAATGAGTGTCCTCTTGTGAGTGCCTCAGCTTGCCTTTACGCTTAGCTTTGTCTCCTGGGACAGCAACATGAGTAGCCAAAAGACACATCACATTCAACTCATTAAACCTATCCCATTGATGCGAATACATGATAAATACATCAGGGAGTAATGTTCAGCAACAGCTGATTTTAAATCTACAAAATAATCTTTGAAATGATTTAGATATTAACGTATGATCGATTCTGTATTTCATCTGACTGAGAAATGTAAAACTGGCAAAGGTGACTAGTTAAATTAAGGATATTCAGTTAATTCAATAAAGGGGAGTATCACAGTTTGTATGCATACATTCACAAAGGGATTTGCATTCGGAATGATTGATGTTCTGTTGCAAGGGGTATTTCCCTGAGATATTTCACTAACATTGTATACTTTCAGAGAGATAAAGATCAGAAATAAATGAATTGGAAACATATTGTAAGGAATGGAAACTAACATTTAATAGCAATAAAACTAAGATCATTGTGTTCAAGAATGGTGAAAAACTTGCTGCAAGCGAAAAATGATATTATAAAGGTGAATCAATTGAAACAACTACATGCTATAAATATTTAGGTGTATATTTTAAAAACCACCTGTCGTGGTCCCTGCATGCTAGAAATGCATCTATACAGGCAAATACAATACTGATTGGGGTTATGAGATACATTTATATTTTAGGCGATATGTCACATAAATCCTTCTTTAGAAATGTTGACGCTAGGATTAGCCCAATTCTTCTTTACGGCTCTGAGATTTGGGGACTTCAAACATTTGATGTAATAGAAAAGATACATTTTTATGCTATTAAAAGATTTCTCGGCGTGAAAGATACTACTTCAAATATAATGGTTTATGGTGAATGTGGCAGATTTTCGTTATACTTAGAATCAAAAATGAAAGTAATAAAATATTGGTTGAAAATACTAAATATGCCATCCAATAGATTACCAAAAATGTGTTATAATATG
Organism: Gibbula magus; assembly: GCA_936450465.1. Taxonomy (NCBI): domain Eukaryota; kingdom Metazoa; phylum Mollusca; class Gastropoda; order Trochida; family Trochidae; genus Gibbula; species Gibbula magus. The sequence continues at coordinate 74,505,938 of OW388297.1, read as the reverse complement.
ATGATTTTATATGATAGAAATGGAAAATTTAATTGGGTTACAGACGTTAAAAATGTGTTATTTTCAACTGCTTTCGGTAATATATGGATGGAACAATGTTTAGACTCTCATTCAAAGTTGCTAATATCCTTTAAACAAAGGCTACAAGATATACATTTCAAGACTGGCTTAACCTCTTATCTGTACCAAATAAATGTTTGTATTACAGAATGTTTAAACAATCTATACATAATGAAAGTTATTTATCCTCGTTAAATGTTAGATAGATATAGACTCTCCCTTACAAAATTTCGTTGCTCATGTCATGATTTACAGATAGAAACAGGAAGATATACTGGATTGAAAAGAGAAGATAGAATTTGTAAAATGTGCAATTTGAATTTAAATGAAGATGAATATCATTTCCTTTCCTTTGTGTATGTCCAGCTTATCACTCTTTGAGAAATAAGTATATTAAGAAATATTACTTTACACATCATAGTATTCATAAAGTTGTATCATTATTATCCTTATTTAGAAAATCTGTCAATGTCTGTATATCATGCCTTTATACAAAGAAAGAATGTACTCTCAACTACCTAAGATATCGTTTGTATATACATGTATGTACTATAGGCCTGTGGCCTTTTAAGTGCAAATAAAGATTGAATAAAGAGATAAAGAGGCCTGTGGATTTACATTTCCGTGACGGTTATATGGTCATATAGATTTACATCTGTTGTCTGAACCGTGCTTCCTGTCCACAACGTTACCGTACCATTAGACTAGGATTGACTACCATAAAGATAAATGAAAGTGGGCACAAGTTGATGGACAAAAACATCAAATTTGTCATATATGAGGTACTATTGAAAAATAAATCGTTTTACATGAACTGTTTGTACAATGATTTTAACTTTCAAAACTACCAACATACTCATCGCCACCAGATCGTTCTGATTTGACCAATGTTTGGATGCTTTACATATTATATTGAAACATTGTCTATTCTTCAATGAAATTCAACGTGCCATTTATTGTATTGATAACTTTTAAGAAAATTGCAGTGACCCGTTCGTGACCTCTGACCAGACACGAACTCCCTAAAGGCATAGCACATCTAACTACAACAAACGCTTAAGGGGAACTTTGCATGTCACACTGTATATATATAGTCTAATGCTGTGAGCACCAACAATGTTGTTGGCTAATGTCACCAACTATCCCAGTTAATTATACTATGTTTGAGTAAAGCAATTGCCAACACATTGGTAAGGCGTAATTTCCGAAACTAACCTGTAGCAGAGAAAACAAGAAATGTGGGTTGGTAATGTTTCAAAAGTCATATAACGTCTCTGTGTATATATATATATATATATATATATATATATATATATATATATATATATATATATATATATGGGGAGTGTTATTTCGGTTTCTGCACATGCAATGATTATTGTAGACCATAGAGATTTTCACTAAGTACTTAACTCAAATTAAATGTGACATGTGAGCATAACACAGGGTCACTAGGGAAATAACTTAGTCCATGGGAATATGCTAATTAATTTAGGAAACTTGAAACATTCATGGAATTTACTTCAACTTAAACACCCGTCTAGAGGGAATAGTTTGTAATGGCTATAACCTAAACACTAAGACTGATCGTAAGTGACGTCTGGTGTCACTTCTCCGTATTGGTGGTAGCAAATTATATATTTGACAAAATTGATTCATTCCTCTTGTCCAACATTATCAAACAACCTATCAGACACATTTTGAACAACATATAATATTACTTATTTTAGGTTCGACCAACATGTAAAACACATTTTTATTCATATATATAAAACATGAAATAACTGCATAGATATTTCTCCAAACCTTGTTATCAAAACACTTCTGTAACATCTTAATGGTGCATTCATAGTGTTTCATAAACTTTTATTATGCTTTAATACATTCCGACTTATCATATATGCTGTTTATATTGCAAATAAATTCACTCGGCTTTCATATTCATCCCGAATCACCCAATATATCATAATTACTAGTTTCCAATTAAAACAGAGTAACATCATTATGCATGTGCATAAACAGAAACTAATCATCCTATTTACCTGCACTTTAGTTATATGACCTATTAAACTTGATAAACCCAAATTAATCAGTTTGTCAGTTATAAATAAGATTCCAAAATTACGTTTGACACATTGGCGTGCGGCACACCCGGAACATTGTCTGGTTTTCGATCAAAAACCACAACTTTTACCTTCATATCGTCAATAAACTAAACCAACTAAGATCGAAATGGCAATTTTCGTCAACAGTACATCCCGATAACAAACCACACTTTATGCCGTTTAGCATTTGTGACCCCAAACAACAAAATGGATGTACCTTTAAAGCTCACATTACTGTGCTTGTCAAAAACATTTGCCTGTTGATAACTGTAATAATTCACAGCGGTACTCTACTTCAAGCAGCAACTGTACGACTCAAAACTTTTAATCATTACTTATCACTCAAGAGATCCTCCTGCGTATAATGAATTATAGTTCCTATTAAAATACGTATCGTTGTACCCTGCTGCCATAGTAACAGCACCTAGCTAAGAGTTGATGTCGCATTATGGTCAGATGACGTTATATAATGATGCACACGGTGTACAGAGTTTTGAACAATTCGATCAGCTGTTTATTGGTTTATTAATTACAAACTTATTTCGCCCTTATTTGCTGCTTGGTTTTGAAACAAATCTTATTTTGTATTGCTTGCGCACTCAATTAGACTGACATTAACTCGTTTTAAGGCATTTAGAAGCTTGTATTAATATGTTATATGACTTTTAACGAGGCGGATGATGCCATTTTGTTTACGTTTATGGTCAAGGTCATTCAAGTGATATCAGCTGATCAGTCATAGGCAGTCAAAACGCAATAACTATAATAATATTTATCTCATTGATATAACTGAAAGATACATACGTTGTAGACTTCATCTTGGGTAATACGGTCTCATGAACCATCTTTGTACCAGTGTTAATATGGTACATCAGGCCGTATTGCCTTGCAAATGTTGATGGGCAATCCGCTGATGAAAATCTTCTTGGTTTGAAGTGAATTGTATCCTGTCCATTGTTCCTGGTAATCCAGGGTTTACATGAAGTAAGCTGAAATTGATATATTCTCTCTGTTCTGGTGAAGAAGACTGAAATACTTAATGTCTGTTCTTGTGGTTATCATAGAAGGAAAAATGACATTTTAATACAATAAAGTTACATTTGCAAGTCTCTAAACGAGAATTTAGAGGTTCAACAATTTTATTTTTAGAATTACTTTAATAAACACTAAATTAAACGATCGTCTGACCCCTGATGTGTGCCCCTAATGAAATGACGTTACATCAATTCTAGTTGATCACTTCAGGCTGACGAATGAGCAAATTTCCCAAATGTCTATTAAAACAGATAAAAAAATTATTATTCATTGGTGGTTCTTTGGCTGTTACTTCCTTGGTGGTTATCGATTCCATGATATGTTCAGATTGTAATTAAGTTTCATTCAGTTATACGTCTATTGTGTAACGTAGTGCAACTTGATTACAGTCTCAGTGAACAAATCAATGTACAACAGAGAAACAGGTTTCAAATTTAATTTTTCTCTGGGAATATTTCAATCAATGGAAGAACATTCAATTTAATTAAACTACACGTGTATTTGAATGCAGGAAAACACTTTCGACTTGATTTAATTGTACCAGCAATATTGATATGAACTAATTATGCATAATCATTGGGGTAAATTAAATTGTTAATCAGCAATTTAGCATTTCCTGTACTGAATGTGATGTCTAGTATACAATTAAAGACTGGTAATGGGGTCAATAACTATTTTTATGGACCTGACAAACAGTATTTTTGTCCAAGGACGTAATCCGCGGCCAATATTGTTCCTCTTGTCCAACATTATCAAACAACCTATCACACACATTTTGAACAACATATAATATTACTTATTTTAGGTTCGACCAACATGTAAAACACATTTTTATTCATATATATAAAACATGAAATAACTGCATAGATATTTCTCCAAACCTTGTTATCAAAACACTTCTGTAACATCTTAATGGTGCATTCATAGTGTTTCATAAACTTTTATTATGCTTTAATACATTCCGACTTATCATATATGCTGTTTATATTGCAAATAAATTCACTCGGCTTTCATATTCATCCCGAATCACCCAATATATCATAATTACTAGTTTCCAATTAAAACAGAGTAACATCATTATGCATGTGCATAAACAGAAACTAATCATCCTATTTACCTGGTACTGGTAATGGGGTCAATAACTATTTTTATGGACCTGACAAACAGTATTTTTGTCCAAGGACGTAATCCGCTGCCAATATTGTTTTCCCGGGTCCACAAAACAGGTATCGGTCGAATTCATCAGTCAACATTGTTCTATTATGTATTTAATACAGACACGAAACGAAAACAATGAAATGCAGTCAAAAAGGGTAATTTGAAATGTCAGGACTACCGTTTTATGACGTCATAAGAAAATAGCACGACGTCATGAAACAAAAGTTTTTTTTACATTATCAAGTCTATATTTAGTAACTCTGATTACGTTCAGACGCTGTGTGGAGAGAATATACTTTTCTGTCGATGGTCGTACGATCACGGCCTCTACTCAACATATAACTCTTCAAAACTAATACAAAAACACACAATCTTTGATTACAAAATGATACATACATGTACGATGGATGTCATAGTTTTCAGACAACGTTTTCAAAAAGTGACAGTTCAGAATAACAATTCATTTTGTTGGCCTGTAGTCAATAGACAATTATTCATAACTGTTAATTAACATGGATAGTATGTATGTAATACACACAACGTATGATGTGGAAATGATGAATAACTTGGTTGCCATGTATATCAATTCCTGAAAGAGGTAGGGATGGTATCTGGATTGCCTATTTTTACCACTTGCTGAGTTAGAGAGGAGCTAGAGAGGCCGAGACATATGGCATGATTGTAATAGAGGCTACGTGGGAAGACGTGTTGAATAAACTCTATGGGGAGAGAACGACGCATCGTCTGAGTCTTCGTTCATTAAGACGAAACACAATTTGTGAATTGAAACCTAACATATCATACAATTGTGTGATTTATTTAAAACATAAATACATACATTACACTCAATCTACCTTACGTTATCAGTGACACATGATACTTGATAATCATAATGTGAGATGGAACGATACAAGTTCATGAATTATGCACACGTATGTTATTTTTGTTTTTGTAAAGTAATGTTAAGAAAATGCATATGGTAACAGTGTCATATGGAACAGTCCTAGAAATACAGTTTTGTATAGCCCTTAAAGTATAGAGGTAGTACTTTCCAACCTGTCATGTTCGTAACTATGAAAAAGTATACCTGTCACATGACCCTGTCAAGTCCAATCAGAAGAGAACATATTGCTTACCTACCTAGGTGACCCGTTTCATGGCTGAATAAACTGAGAGTTTGAAGGGTTGATTCCCTGCCCCACACAGAGATATGAGTTGTGAAGACTTGTGGTGTTACCTTGGGCAAGTGACTTCATTTAATGTGTGCCTCTGTTCACTCAGCAGTACAATTGAGTACCTGGTATGGAAGTGAAGGCAATGTGACAGATAACCTTAACAGCGCCTTAATTGGCAGCTAGATTGCATACTCCAAGTGAGTTGAGAATGAATAAAGGAATGATGTTGGTCCTTACACCAGGGTAATAATGTGTGTGCGCTTCGAGCATGGGCTTTGTGGCGTGGAGTTCAGCGCGGTATAAGTATCCTCATTATTAAAACCAAAGCCTGAATTTATATCATAATAATTTTAAACGTCTATTAAATTTGTAAGAATGCTGTGGTCAGTTCACACCAAGTGATCGGAAATATTTTGTGACACTGCGCCGAAATTGACAGACAATGTAATACAATAATGATATAATTGCATAAATGGCATGCAGCCTACGTATAACTAAATTAAGTTTGGTGGGTTCAATTGAAATCCATTTTTGAGTTTTGAAATGCTTTAAAAGGTCAATCACAATGAATAATGGTACATCGTAACAGCATAAACAGTACAAAACACTGCGAGAAAAAGTATATTGCTGTCGAAAATAGGTTGAAGTAACACATTTACATAGAATTCAACATACAAACATATATATGATTGCATGTACTTTGAGTTTCGTATGTTATTTGTTAGTGAGAGGTGTTCTGACTGTAGACTACGAAAGTCTAATATAACACATTTGATATTCCAATTGCTGCCCTTCTCTTCTCATTAAAGTTAATTGTTTACTTGTCTACATTTATGGCCTTACACATATTAGTATCCGAAGAGACTAAGTAAGTATTTCACTGTTGTTAAACATTGATGCATGTAGCAATTGAAAAAGTATGTAATTTTTCGTTTTTAGTTATATATACCCCAATGTGAGTCCCATGCGGACGTGTGTGATCTCCACGTCAGTTGGGTACGGTTCCTATGTGCTACTTTAATCATTGCGTCGTTTCTTTGCAGAACAAGAGATTAAACTCGTTATTTTTCGTTGTAAACTTATCTTAAATGTAAAAACTAGTCGAGCTATCCAAATTCATTGGTATAAGAACAGTTAAACTGTTGACAGATATCTTAAAGTAAAGATCGTGAAGTTTATTTTTGAAATGGCAATATGCTTAAGGGGACCTCTCGTTGTTGAACGTATTCGCCCACGTCAGTTCTTAGGTAAGCTATTTGCAACTGGTAGGGCGTCTTTTCAAACACTGTTTTGTTGCAATATTAAGAACCCACATTGCACTAAGGAGATGTTTTAAAACAATATGTGTTTTCTACTTACATCAGATAAAGGTCAGACTGCGTTGCACATGTATTGTAAGCCATCTTTCTCCCAGGTGATCATAAGTGACGGAGGTAACCTTTGTACAATAATAAAACAAGCTCTTCCTCTCACGGTTGACGATTTAACAGCTCTTATCCTTATTATTTTTATAAAGTTACATGTTAATCACTTACTGGAAATGTAAGTTCTTTTGAAGTACACCATTAACTTATAACATATATCGAAACACAATTATGGACAAGTAATGGACATCGTAATATCACCTAACATCCAAAAGGGTAAAGTGTTGGTTTACCTATTCACACGAATGTGTTTTCAACTTACGTGAAAGGTATATCTGAACAACAGCGATCTCAGTGGTGTCCCAGCAAATGAGTAAGTTTCTCATACATCCCGGTTTGTTCAACTATTTTCATAAATATCTGTAACATATTTAACAAGTTGAATTGATCCCCGAAACGCAAGCTTTATTCTCCTAGGGATACTGTGTATGCTTTGAAGATCCATGGCCTGTGAACTCCATAAATATTGCTACCCTTCCTCTTGAACAATAAAATGAACAGACTTGTATACACTTGAGGGTATAGGGTGGTTCTTTACATATATACGCGACTACATCGACATATCTGTGCCAATGTATGAGATTTATCCTCAAAGAATATCAGTCGTAGGTCCTCTATTGTTTAGCTGGACAGATATCTTATTTGTTACATAAATGATCATTCTGAAAATAAATTGTGAATTATATGAGAATGCTTGAATTCTTAAAAAAAAACATTTATTTGAATGATATAGATCTGATTTGAGAATTATATTGTATCGTTGAGGGTAAATATTCAATTTTTATAGCATGACAAGGAATTGTATATGTTGACTAAATAGTGCTTTATCCATGCGTGCATATTGTGTAGGTGTACATGTAGGTTTTATCATCCTTATGTTGAAAACCGTTCCCTCAGGTTTACATATTTTAAAGAATATGGATCTTACAATATTACTTTATACTGCATAACTGCATATACTTATAACTCCATCCAATACGTTATTCTAAAACCATTATGAAATAGTATAAAGTGGTTTGGAAGTGCAGGCAATGTGACAGATAACCTTCGAGCGCCTTAATTGGCAGCCCAGGTTGTATACTCCCAAGGGAGTTGAGAATGAAAAAGGAACGATGTTTGTCCTTACACCAGGGTAATAATGTGTGTAGCGCTTTGAGCATAGCCCTTTGTGTTGTTCAGCGCGATATAAGTATCCTCATTATTATTATTATTATTATAAGATTTCTTTCAAGATCCTCAGATGTATCTTTTGTTGGTACTGTTTTTGGTTTTACAAAATAGAACAGAATGTGAAGGTTTTTAATAATTGACATCCATTTTCAACATGACCTTGTGTTGAGTCCATGTCTATTTGAAGTTAAATCGTCTTTGTTGATTTTCTTTACTGAGCTAAATTCAATCTTAGTTAGTTAAACTTAACTATTATTTCAAGTGAATGCATAAAAACGAAAGCTTGCAATAATCATCACAATGATGAAAAGAGATATCAGAGTTCGAGGATGATTTGGTAGTCCAACTATTGATAACCATGGATATGAAAAAGGATATTTTTATTACGTTCTCATTAAAGATATAGCATATCACATTTGACATCACTGAGACGACGGAACAGAAGGAATTGGATGATATCATCGCTACAATCAGTAGTACGTCATCACCGTTGCAATTTGACAATGCAAGAATTGTACTTGCTAAATGGGGTCATATTTTGAACAATCGGATTCGTGTGATAGAAATTTGAGTTATCCTTTTTTCAAATTAAATTTGTTGTCAGGGAAAGATGATCTGCTCTGCTTCCAACTATATGAAATTTACATTATACCAAGATGCCGATAATAATCTTCTCCTTGCATGAACTTTAATAACTGAACATTACGAAAACTGTTCACGAAAAGTATGATCGCAAAACATTAAAAGTTTGAGAGAAACTCAGGTTTGCAAATCTGAAATATATTATTTTTTAAGTTAGCAGTTTCCTTATGATTGACAAGATGGTGTTTATTAATAATGCATCAAAAATGGTTTACGAATAGGTTGACAGCGGTATCACAAAATTAAGAATCAAAGGGAGTTGAATGTTGTGCCAAAGAAGCATAATGATTGCAGTAACTAAGGATGCTACACTGAATTGGAAACATATGAAGTGTGTGATATAGTTTATCTGCGTAAATTTCCAATTATTTTTAAGAATACGAATATATATTATATTTTGCTCTGAATTCATAATTTGTGAAGTGTGTGATACAGTAAAATTCATCTGCGTAAATTTCCCATTATATTTAAGAACACGAATACACATTATATATAGCTCTCAAACCATAATTTGAGCCTGATTGAGCACTCTAAGATGGTACACTCATTTGCTACGATCTGGTGCTAAAACGCTGTAGAAATACGCTTTGAGCACTTTATACAAATGGGTTGGGCTTTTTAAAACTGCTTTTTTGCGTTGATAGCGTTGCATTACTGAAAGCCCAACCATGTTCCACACACACCATGCCGAAGTACGGCAACTGCATTGATGCAATGTCATTGAATGAGACTTATTTTAGCAAATATATATATATATATATATATATATATAAAACAATAACAAGAACAACGGTTGAATTTTCCTGATGTCATGGATTTCTTTACTGATTTTTGTTATTAATTTTTGTTTCTCTACTATTGCAGTTGCCTTTCAATGAAATTGGTAGAACCCCTTTGATGAAAAGTTTAATTACTCTCAATTAATCCTAGTATCCCCTCGCTCCATTATGTTTCTGTAATGGAGAGTTGCACACGGAATAAAGGTTTTAGCTCGAACTTTAATTTTTAACTTTTTAAAGTCAATGTATTCAATTAGCATTCCTTCAAAAAAAAGCTTTCTATTCATTTTAGCGAGTTTGGTTCAACTCTGAAAACATTATGTACATCAGTATCAAATGTAGTTTCCATAGCTTATAAGTGTTTTGAAGTAGCCGTGTCAGAACAGGCATGTTTATTTCCTTAAGCAATTTGCTACTATTTATTATGAAGCTTCACAGGATGACAAGTGCGGTAGTTTGCCTCTTTGCACTCAATACCTTTGATAAATATATAATCTCACATTGTTTATCCCTCACCACACCGTCCTAATCATGTGAGAAAAAGGAAGTGAGTTAATTAACAGCTCCATATCTTACATTGTCAGCTGTTCAGAGCACCCTTCTGGTTATAGTTAAACATATCTCTCCTCATGAGAGAACCTCGTGCAGATTTCCTTGAAACACAGTGTTATAAAGCATGTGTTCATTGTGTTCGATTTGTTTGCAAATATTTACTTTATACCTGTTAGTTAAAGATCCATGTGTATGGAATATCTCTGACAATACATGATTAAAATTCAATTTGTTTTAAACCCAAAACCAGTCAACCACCAGGAATGTTATAAGTATATGTCAATATTAGTATAATCCTACCCTCGCGGGTAATACAGACTTACGTTCCGATCTGTGAGGCAGTGCTATTCAACATGAGCCGGATTCAGGCCTACAATACAACTGAAGAGAAATCATAGATATACGAAATAAACTTTTCAAAACTTGAAGAAAATGCTTCCCAAAATGTAACGACTGCCGCTCGGAAGAGAAAAGTTATATTCTGTAATGGAAACCACATCAGCGAAAGAGCAACACAAGCATCCAAAACTGAGAGCGTATCAGCCAAAATCATCAAATTTTCGCGTCGGAGCCTCGCTTTCAGCTCAGCAAAATGGCGGCAGATGCAAGCGTACATGAACAGGTAAGTGGTGTTTTTTCGTCACTATACTTTAAAAACTTCACGATTTACCTTGTCATATAGCTGAACGTATGGCGAAATCAGTGCTCTTTTTGAAAATTAAAATGAATGTAGGCGTCAGGCCGTAGATTCAGTGAACAACGGTACACAAACATCGGAACTGCCGAGTCGACCTTGCTACTGTCAGTACCAAGTTGGATACATGCTAGATCTAGTTTCGGTTTTAATATTTAGATACTTTCACAGTTACGTAGGCTGCCTTTATACGTTTTCGATAAAACACACGGTAATTTTTACTTAACAAAATTGATAGACACGGTTCAATGTTATGTTTGTTAATTTTTATTTTTGTTTGGGTTATCACAGATATCTGAAGAAAATGTGGCAGTGCTGTCCTTTAAAATATGAAATTTTTTATGAAACACCAATAAATAAATTCATCAACCAGTATTTATATAAATGTAAATATATTCGCATAATATTCCTATGAATATGTCTGATATGTTATATAGAGCTAGATGTATTGGGATGTTGCAGGTTGTCACTCTTGGCTACAAACAGAAGGCTTATGTTAATTAATATATCCAGTCTTATGCAAATCGTAATTGATAAGTTGATTTATCACAACTCAGTAGACTAAGTCATTTGTAAACCTGTTTACGTATATAGCTATTTTTGAAATATTGAATGTTTTCAATTGTTTTGAGTGGAAATAAATGTATTGCTTCAGGATGATTATAAAGTAGTGTTCCTCTTTTTTCAGTCCAGCATGATGGATTCTCTTACTGTTGTCGATGAGACACCATCCAGCTCTCAGGTAACAGAGATGTTTAGACCTATGCATATATACTGCTGTAAAATGTAAAATATGTTTAGATCATGTAATGCATTTCAGAAGGCATGTTAATCGATATATCCAGTTTTATGCTAATCGTAATTGATAAGTTGATGTATCACAACTTAATAGACTTAATCATTTGTAAACCTGTTAAAGTATATACCTATTTTTGAAATATTAAATGTTTTTAATTGTTTTGAGTGGAAATAAATGTATTGCTTCAGTATGATTATAAAGTAGTGTTTCTCTTTTTTCAGCTCAGCATGAATAGAGATGATACTGTCTTTGATGAGACACCGTCCAGCTCTCAGGTAAAAGATATGTCTAGACCTATGCATAAATACTGTAAAATGTAAAATATGTTTAGATCATAATGCATTTCAGTTGTTCATGTCCGTGTGATAAGGCCACATTTGAACCTGTAATTGGTTCAAGGCATAAGGGTGGTTATAATTTAATGATTTGATCAATGTCAGTTCATGTCATGATTGAGAATCCTCTCTTTGATTTATTAATTCCTCATTTACCTTAGTATTTAATTGGTACATAGTAAGTGTTAAGTAAAGCTCTTTTTTTATATCGCATGATTTTTTTTTACAGTTGCTTCTTGCATACCAGAGACGCCATCGTTCTCCCATTCAAGAGACTCAGAGATATGTGGTAAGTTAAATAGCTAGTCCATTACCTGAACTTAATAAATCTATTTCACACAACTGTTTTAACCACTTACCAGTTCACTGAAATACCCATATCACTCTGCCTTTCTGTCTGTCCAACCATGCTTTAAGATTTTATATTTTAAAATTTTCAAACTTTTGTTATTTTACAGTTACCCGGTATATTTGATATGGATATTCAATCCAGTTGTTCCTTTGTGAAGAAGTTTATTATCCTTGACTAAATGCGCATACCTTTTGAAAAATCTATGTTTGCTGAAACTGTTTCAGTTTATTTTAAAAGACTGTCAGCTGTTTAGAAGACATTTATCAGCTGACAAAATTTGTATATTTTATTTAAATTTTCAAATATCTCTTTTCTTTACTGCATATCGTCATCGATATTTACAATAGACCTTTGATAATCACATAGTGAAAGCATTCTATGAATAAGTTGTGCCTTGTCTTTTCAGGATTGTCGCCCATACTCCCTCTCCATCCAGAAGTTCCGCAAATACCTACCTTTGTTTGTCATCCCTGTTGCAAGACATTCAAAAATAGGGCTACCCTTCGATCTCACAACAGGCGACTGCATGAAATGGAGCTTCATTTCTTATGCAAGATCTGTGACATGAAATGTTTTAACAACATGTTATTGAGAGAACATCTTTATAACATGCACACAAACAGTGCAGGAGTTTGTCGCTGTACGACATGCAGTAAAGTGCTATCAACATACCGTGGTATGAGAGAACATGTCAAAACCCACTCTGGAGAAATGCATACTTGTGACAAGTGCGGAAAGACATTCTCCTCTTCCTCTCAGTTGAAGAGACATTATCCTTCTCACAGCAAACCTGTAGCCTGTGAACTGTGTGATAAACGTTTTGCTACTAACTCCCAGTTGAAGATCCACAGTGTTTCACATAGTGTACAGCCTCAGATGTACCAATGTCAGGTATGCCCTTACCAGAGCAAGTGGTATGCCTGTGTGAAGAGACATGCCATTCAAGTTCAAAGTGACAGTAGGCCGCATGTGTGCGACATCTGTGGACATGCCTTCAAAGACAAAGCCAACTTAAAGCGACATAAGACAACGGTTAAATGTGACAAGCCAAAACCAAAGCAGCATTTGGAAGACTTGTGAATGTTGTGCTGGATCTCCACTGACAGTTTATGTGGGACTAACGAGCTTCACATCAGAAATAAACAATTACATCATTAAACATTAAAAGGTGTTCTAGTAGTTGAGATGAAGGATAAACAACTATTTGATGGAAATAAAACTTTATTCTGTATAGACAATAAACCATAACAATTTGGGTATAACTACTGTGCATGTACATGGTCACTAGAGTTACGTCAAAACAATTTTTATCACAAATTTATTCGGCAATATGATTGTCAAATTCAACATAAGTTATAGTTACTTATTTAAAAATCAAATGAGATACTCAAAGATTTTCTGAAGCTCTATGAACAGGTTTGTTGCCATTTACCGTCCATTAGTGTACATGCAAATAATCATTGTTCAGTTTATTTTTCACTTTGTAGACAGTGTTGTTCATTTTCTCTACAAATTAGCTAGGAGAAAATCATGTAGATAGTATTAACCATTCCTTTACACCAAGAAAAGCCTCAAGTTTCTTCCTGGTATGTTGTGCTTTATTCTGAAGTGAGACAAAGTTCAGTTGAGTGTGCCAAATTTTAACATCCTTTTTTTTTGGGATGAAAAAGAGTATTATAATATTCCTACTTCACAGGAATTACCTCAAACGTGATATTTGTGTGTGTTCAGTATTCCTCAAACATTGTAGTTAGAATTGTTTTATGCAGTATGTGATTTTTAAGCTCATTTGCTCAATTTGTTTACCAACTTGACAGAATTCCTTGTTTGACATGATATGACGGTTTTGGTATATTCTTGACATGAATCCATTTCAATAAGAACTACTTTTTGCTCAAGCTATAATTCTTTGAAGATTCATAACAAATAAAGAAATGAACAAAATAATTTTTCATTTTGTCTGTTTTGTAGACAAGATAAACATGCATATATATATATGTTTTTCAACAGTTCCATTCATCAAATCAAGCACATTAAGTTCATTTTCATATGCACGTTTTCATCAGTATTGTGCTGATGTTCAATAAACTAGAAATGAATCCACAAAACAATACATCTGTTCAATGTTAAACTATCACATATTCTAATCTTTTCTTTTGGTTAAGCAAAAGGATGTTATTTTTCATGTCCTTGGCATACACTTCTACACACCAGATCTGAGTTATGTGTTCAGTAAAGTCTTTCAACTTGCTCCATTACAACTTCATCCCAGTATCTGCCTGACTCGACACTGATATTCCTGCCCTGATGAGGGGGTTCAACTTGCACTCGTTGACATTGTGGTAGTGCCTCACTCCAACAGCCCCTCTACCAGGCTCATGTGGAGCCGTGAGCCCTCTTGGTTCTTGTCGGCTTAATCTCCTCCTTTCCTTAGAGTCGAAGAGATGATTCAAAGAGCCATCCCTCCACATTTTGTAAGAAACAACTTCCAAAAACACTTTGATTACTGAGAACCTCATCTGGGTTAATGAGTCTACACTCAACGCATTTACAGTATCCGAAATCAACTGAAATGTGAGTCCTTCAAGGTCAAGTCTACCGGAAACAATAATTCTGAGAAGTTTCTCCAAGAAATCTCCTTTTCCATGTTCGGATAATTTAGTATGCACTGATGTAAACAAACTTACTAAGCTGACATTGTCACACAGTTCTGAGTTAGTGGTTTCAGTCCTTCCTCTCACTGTATGGGTCCCTGACCCAAAACATTCCAATCCACATTTTTCACAGAGCCCACCTGAGCTGTAATCATGTATGCATTGTGTATCTTCATATTTTCCACATTTTTCACACAAATTAATATAACTTGTCTCATGACGTGAACAGTTAAGATTATTTGCGTTGATAAACGTTTTCTCGAATTCGCCAGTAGATTTGTTCCCACTTTTGTCAAGGTTGTCTGATAGTGCACTGTTATTTGATGAATATGGAAGATCCAGGCCTTCATCATCGCTATCATCATTTTGCAATAAAACTTCCTGAATTGGTGACAATGGAATGTTCTGTGAGTCACTTCGACGTTTCTTTACATGTGTGCTGTGCTCCAGGTGATTTTCGTCTTTGTCGGGTAGAGGTTCGTGTGATTCTTTTTTAGGTGTTCGCTTCTTCTATGAAGTGTCAGCCTGTATCTATGTCTGCCCATTTTCAGAACTGAAAAAGAAAGAGTAAGAATATGATAGGACCAAGATAATGAAACACACTTGGAAAAAAATGCCTTCCTATGACAACTTGTTTCTTGAAAATTATCTATAACAGACAAGAAAGATGTGGGTTGGTAAAGTTTAATAGGCCATATAACCAATGACCATTTATATGGGATTTCACAATGATGTGTAATTTCGCAATCTGCACAGTTGAATGGTTTATTTAATCGAAACAAGTATTTTGTATATGCAAGTTCATTGAAATTTAATGAGCATATGTCTGTCAGATCTGTATGAAAGCCAAATAAATATTATGAAAAATACTTAATGGCTCTTCAAGAACAGAAGATTTTCCCATAAAAAAATATATAATAAAAATCAGTTTTGGCGGACATAAAATGAGTTTGTTCTGTACAAGTTAGGTTTGTTTGTCCATATTTGGCCTATAATAGACTGGAAACCAAAGATATATTCACGTATTCTAGTGAGTTTTAACAATACACTTTTCTCACATGACACGTACTGTATCTTAAAGAAATGTAAAGAAATGTACCATTTAATAACCCATTACATTTCATGTTTTGAAAAATGTTATTAATCAAATGAGCATATTATATAGACTGTGACATGAGAAAAACCAAAAAAAAGAAAACGTGTGTTATCTTAACATTTATGCTTAATAATATTGGCAAATGTGGAAATATATGTAGCTGTGTTTTAAAGTGAAACACCTAAATTTAAAATGTAAATGAACACTAACAATCTGTTTTTTGGAAACAAACAGTCTTGATTCTTTTGGTGTGGTAAATATGGTATGTTGTTTTGATTTCTATTAGATGTAATGTAAATTTCCCTCGGGATATTAAAGAATTATCTTATCTTACCACGAAAATTGGTGACAAAAAATCCCCAAAATAATAGATACAAATAACGTCTCAGTCGTAATACTATTTCGACAATTAAGCATTTATTAAATACTACAGACATGCACATTTATAGTTCAGAAACACAAAACAGACCATAAATATCGTAGATTTCTAACTGTGAAAGTATCTATATATTAAAACCGAAACTAGATCTAGCACGTATCCAACTTGGTACTGACAGTAGCAAGGTCGACTCGGCAGTTCCGAGGTGTGTGTACCGCTGTTCACTGAATCTACGGCCTGACGCCTACATTCATTTTAATTTTTAAATAAAGCACTGATTTCGCCATACTTTCAGCTATAAGACAAGGTAAATCGTGAAGTATAGTGACGAAAAAACACCACTTACCTGTTTGTGTACGCTTGCATGTGCCGCCATTTTGCTGAGTTGAAAGCGAGGCTCCGACGCGAAAATTGCTGATTTTGGCCGATTCGCTCTCAGTTTTGGATGCTTGTGTTGCTCTTTCGCTGATGTGGTTTCAATTACGGAATATAACTTTTCTCTTCCAAGCGGCAGTCGTTACATTTTGGGAAGCATTTTCTTCAAGTTTTGAAAAATTTATTTCGTATATCTATGATTTCTCTTCAGTTTCAGCGTATTTCGCTAATTTCTTCACCGTTTGTATGGTAGGCCTGGGATTGAAAAGATTGATACACCTAGTCGTATTATCAAAGCATGTATATCTTCCATCAACAAACTCATACTTGAATTATATTCAAGGAAAGCAAATTATTGGTATGGTTGTCCGTATTCAAAGAAAATATTGCGAAGTATGAAGAGATAGTAATGTGGAACTATTTAGTGTGAGAGGTAGATTTGTAGGTCTCGTTGGCATTTGAGAGTTCTCAAATCAATTGTTTTTAACATTCCATCATTGCATCCTATTTACAACTCTATTATTGATGTATGGGTATCGCTACATCAGTCATATCACTTGAACTACCTTCAAACAGACATTTTGATGTGAACACTTTAAAATGGTCGCTAGATTGGACATCAGGTCTTTGAAGGGCATTTAGAAGTGGTATACATAAGAACATGAATATTTTCTGGATAACAACTTCTTTAATGTGAAAATACAAGACGTTTCGGAGTACATACTCACTCCTGATGATGAAGGAGTGAGTATGTACTCCGAAACGTCGTGTATCTTCACATTAAAGAAGTTGTTATCCAGAAAATCTTCATGTTCTTAGATGGGACATGCTTAACTGAACCATGTATATTCCCTTTAGAACTATTTTTATTGACCCAGGAGTGTTATTAAGCGACGTTATGTTATTAAGTAAAACTTATTTATATATTTGCATAAAGAAACACGTTCTACACCACCTTTAACATTATATATAAGACATGCGATACCATTGTCATAAACTGTATCATGATACATTACTGAAAGTTATTTTGTATAACTCTCTAAGTATGAAGGTCAACCTTCTAAAGTGTTATTTTGGTATGTATGTATAAACATATTGTAAGCATGGATGTTATTCATACCGCGGTTCCATCGTAATGCAAAATCATTGTTATGCTAAGGTATCAGGAGTATTTAACATATTCGCGTTGCCTTATTGTAACAAAAGGGACCTTTGCCCTTTGACCGTAAACAAAATGGCGACTCCTTCATGACTGAATTAACACAGAGGTTTTGTTCATGAAATCATTTGTTTTTGTTGTCATATTTACTGAAGTTGTTATAATTTGAAAAATCTTTATTTATAAACAAACGATTAAAATAACAGCACTGCACTCGATCTTTCTCGTATCCCCTTAAGTTTCTGCTAGTGGCAGGGGTATGTAAGCACTACGAAGGAGGAATTCCGAGGTGCGCAGACCGCATGCGTGGAGGATGATATCTTACGTCGTTAACATCCTGTTGCCTTCTGACTGCAAAGTGCCTTTTCTAAAACAAAATTGATACAGAATTTATATGAAATTTTCTATATGTGATACCATGTTTTGTCATTTTCAGTCAAGTGTGAAGCAGCCATAACAGTGTGAGGAATATTATGTTTATCCTTGACGGTTGTTTTGATAACGAACGATTCCTTACTGTGTAAGGATGGATATGGCCATGCTTAAATGTTCTCTTCGTGGACAATGAAGTCGGTGTCGATGTGGAAGGTGAGTCATCTAAATCCATCTGTACTGTCTTGGCGTCGTTATTCATGAACGCCCAGAACGTCGGTGGTTGGTGACATCAGCAGTGTTTCGATAGCCTGACCAGTTTTTAAATTGCTGTTGCTGAAAAATTCGCAAAATGAGCTGTTATTTAAAGATTTAAATTTTTTAAAAACTTTTTCTGAAAACTGTTAAGATGGCAATAATCGTATGTATCATTTCATAATTGTACAGTATATGTTAAATACACTATCGGTATTGTGCAGTAGTTTCGACGAGTTGCAATTGTCTGTTAACTAAATGAGCATGTCTTGACTTGACCTGAATCGACATGAATGCTGTGTTCTTGTATAATCTTAAATTATCATTATCTTTTGAAATTGAAACAATTTATATTTACTTAATATGAAATATTTGTATTCATGCAACCTATGTATTTACTGTGGTTGAAGTAAGCTGTAATTAATACCTCGTTTAATGTAGATTTTCCTTGTCTGAATTTTATTGTCATTATAGAAGCATCCGAAGAGACTAACTCAGTGTTTCACTGTGGTTAAACATTACTGAATGTAGACAATAACAAGATATTTCACTCTATGTGTTTTGTTGTAGACTTATTTTAAATGTAAAATGTAGACTCTCGTCATAATTAAATGGTTCTTTCTTCAGATATTAGTTTGAAAAATGTATGATATAATATCATTATTTGAAAATGCACGTTATCTGTTATACATCATAGTACCTTTGCGGAAACCATGATGTATAATCATTAATGGCTTGAAACATTAGAGTGACTGTTTTTTAAGTTGTCTAAATGGATCGTTATAAGAACAGTTTTATTGTTGACTAATGTCTTAATCTAAAGGTCGTTTGGTTTGTTTTTGAGATAGCAATTTGACTATATGACGATATAAAAAGGGAACCTGTCGTTGTTGAAAATATTCGCCCACGTAACATGTACGATTCATATGTAAGCAATGCTGTTTGCAACTGATAGGGTGTCCTTTGAACAATAAGGAACCACATTGCACTAACGAGATCGTTTACAAAGCTGTTTGTTTTCTACTTCATCAGATAAAGGTCAGACTGCGTTGCACATGTATTGTAAGCCTCCTTTCTCCCAGGTGATCAAAAGTGACGGAGGTAACCTTTGTACAATTATAAAACAAGCTCTTCCTCTCACGGTTGACGATTAAACAGCTTGTATCCTTATTGTTTTTGTAAAGTTACATGTTTATCGCTTACTGGAAATGTAAGTTCTTCTTAAGTACAGGTACAAGACACCATTAACATATAACATATACTAAAAGACAATTATGGACAAATAATGACCATTGTAATATGACCCAACATCCTAAAGTGTAGAGTGTTGGTTCGCCTATTCACTCGAAAATGTGTTCAACTTACTTGCGTCATAGCAAATGAGTAAGTTTCTCATACATCATGGTTTGTTAAACTATTTCAAAGATCTCTTTAACAGTCAACAACTTTAGTGCATATACACTCAGTAAAGCCGTTCCAAAAGAAGGAAAACCTCTTCCTGTCACTTGTTTTTATCCTCATCGTTTTTATAAAGTTTATGTAAGTTCTTCTTATACGTACATGTACACAACACCAGTAAACTATAAAATATAACACAACACAATGATGGACATAGCTAAATTGTAATATCACCTAACGTCCAAAGAGGTAGTGTATTGGTTCGCCTATTCATACTAAAGTGTTACATCTTACGTCAAAGCTAAGCTATATCTGAAGAACACCAAACTCAGTGGCGTCATAGTAAGTTTTTTTCATACATCCTTATGACACTTATAAATACAAGCAGTACATGTATTAGATGTACCCACTCTTTTCCGAGGACATTGGCTGATACATCTATTGGTTTCAAGAATCGTGGGGCCTCCGAGGCGTCAGCCAATGCCCTCGGAAAAGAGTGGGTACATCTGACTTATACCCCACTCCTGTCGAGTTTATTTTGCAAAGAACATTTTTATTCTGAAAATAACAAAAAAAATGAAACTTTTATAAACATTGTTTTTTTTTTTTATATAAACTCAGTGGTTAAGACCCTCACATACTAAACTGTCAGCGCGCTTCAGGAAAAGCATGCGCATCATGCACGGATCACGATCGCCCGTGCATCTCGCTGAAATATACTAGCTTCACAACAGAGCTAATGGCAAATGTCACATGACCTGAGTTTTGAGAATAAACAAACTAAATTCAATATGTGTAAGACAGTTTGCATCCCAAAAATACTTACCAATGACACTCATAAACAAATACACAAACCACACATATTATTTCAGGCAGTATACAAACCTTAATCAATTGGTCAAGAAAAATGTTATCAATTTCATCTGCCCTCATGGCAGGAAAGATAGAGGTCACTGAATCGATACCAGGTTTCGATTGAAACATGCAAATTTTGTAGAGTATCTTGACTTCCATTTAAATCGTGTATAGATATTATTGTGTAAGTAAAATGCGTTTAGAAAGTAATTTGACTCTAAAGAATTTGAATTAAAAATGTAGGTATATCAGAAATACAACTACGGTATCGGCTAGTACACCTACTGTTGTAACAAAAGAAACCATGGCAACGAGACCGGAAGTGGGGTATAAGGGATGTTTTAACTACCGTAGAGAATTAGGACTGAACATACCGAGAATATAGAGTACATATTGATTCCTGTTCTTCTGTAGAAACGTTGATTTCTTAACACCTCTTATTCGCCTTCCATGTCTGCAGACGTAATTGAATGTACCTGCTAAACGCAAGGTTTATTCTCTTAGGTATACTATTTGGATCCTTTGCAGATTCATGGCCTGTGAGCCCCACATATAGTGACTTTCCTTCCTCTTAACAATGAAACGAGTAGACGAGTATACCCTTGAGGGTATAGGGCGGTTCTTTACATCGATACCAGACTACATCGACATATCTGTGCCAATGTATGAGATTGATCTTCAAAGAAAACCAGTCATAGGTCTTCTGCTGTTTTGCTGGAAAGACATCTCATTTGTTACATAAATGATCATTCTGAAAATAAATTTTAGAATAATATAAATATGTTTGGAACACCTTATTTGAATACTATAGGTCTGATTTGAGAATTATATTGTACCATTGAGGGTTAGTATTCCATTTTAATAGCTTATGGGAAATTGTGTAAGTTGACTAAATAGTGGTAACTGTATCCTTGAATGCATATTGCTTAGACATAAATGTAGGTCTTATCCTCCTTGCGTTCAAAATATGTCTGTTAGATTGCTTTATATAAATTGAAACATGGTGCATGTATTATAGTGTTTTTAAAGTAACCCATAGTTAATGTAATACTCCTCATGGTGACAGGACATATCAGAGTTAGAATTTGGTAGTCCAAACTAAGCGATACTCGCACAAGACTATATACAAAAGGATATATTTAAATAATGTGCTAAAAAGTGAAAAACTTGACAATGTTATCATCGAAAATAGCATTTCACTTTTAACATCACTGTGGACATAGGACAGAAAGTATTGACACCACAAGACGAAGCAATATTACGTCAACACCGTTGCAAAATGATAGTACTCGTCGAGGTTTGGATTGACAACAAGATATTTATATGAGAGAAATGCGGATTGGCCTTCTTGCAAATTTGCATGGGTAAGACGATCCAACAATAGAGTTTCTGTTTCTGCTTTCAACTACATCTACCAAGAGGTCCATCATAACATAGTTAAGCTTCTATTTGCATTCTGAACTTTGCAAATACTTTCACGAAAACTATAATTGCTAATCATTTCCAGGTTGAGAGAAAAATAGGTTAGCATAGTTGAAATACATTATTTTCTAGATTGGCAGTGTGTTTATGATTGACAAGCTGATTTTAAAAAGTGCGTTTAAAATGGTTTTCGAATGAGTTGACAGAGGCATAACACAACTGTAAGATCAAAGGGAGTTGAATATTGTGTCAGAGAAGCAGAATGATTGGAGTAACGAAGGATGCTACAGTGGACATAACAACTCAATTGATGACAAGCGAAGTGTGTGATACAGTAAAGTTCGTAACTTTCACATAATATTTAACACACCGACACATACACACACTTTCCAGAATGTTGAATTAAAAAGTCATGTTTTTACTAATTTTACTTTCTCTTCTAATGCAGAAAATTGTTAATACTCTATGGTGAGAAACTAACAAAAGTTAAATTACACTTGTGACGTCATCATATATCTCTCGCTCCATTATGTTGCACACTCAATCAGGTTTTTAGCTCGTAATTTAAAAGTAAATTTGCTACATAATCAATACTTTGACTGTAAATTAAGTAGGGATATATCCTCGCAACTCCCAATTGAAGTATTCCATTCATTTAACCAATGATTGATGAAACCATAAATCCTTGTTCAAGTCTCTGTTTTAGCAACATAACCGTGAGTCAATTTAACACTAACAACATTAAGTACACCAATAATTAATATATTTTCAATAGCTTATCAGTGTTATGATAGTAGCCATGTGAGAACAGGCATGTTTATTTCCAAAAGCAATTTGCTACTATTTATTATAAAGCTATGTTTCACAGGATGACAAGTGTGGCAGTATACTTCTTTGCACTTAGTACCTTTGACAAACATATAATCTCACACGGTGTTATCCCTCACCACACCGTCCTAATCATACATGAAGAAGGAAGTGAGCTAATTAACAGCTCCATATCTTACATGTTCAGCTGTTAAGTACACCCTACAAGTTATATTTAAATCTCTCCTCATTAGAGAAAGTCATGCTGATTTCTATGAAACATGTGTATCACAAGTCATTGTGATCGGTTCACTTGCAAATATTTACATTATACCTATTAGTTAAAGATACATGTGTATGGAATATCTTTCACAATGTATGATTAAAATTCAATTTGTTTTAAACCCAAAACATACCAACCAACAGGAATGTTACAAGCAATGTCAATAATAGTATAATCCTACTCTCGCGGGTAATACAACAATATGTTCTGATCTGTGAGGCAGTGCTATTCAGTATTCGAGCTGGCAGTGACCGAAAGCGCTGATTAAAAGATTGATTCACCTGGTCGTATTATCATAGCCTGTATATCTTCCATCAACATACTCATACTTGAATTATATTCAAGGAAAGTGAATGACTGCACAGTTAAGATAAAGCTTATATGATGACATGTGTACTTTCTCCTAAGCAATGATTTATTGTGTGTGTTATCATACCTCATTGCACTGTTCCTGTGATAAAGTAATTACGTGAACATAAAGAGAAGTGTTACATGTTGCCAATATCAAAAGTATAAAAGATAGATTAGATCTAGATTATTCAGCGCGTTGTATCACCAATTGTCTACGACTATTAACTGCATATATCTTTATATACTAATACTCATATTTGACATGTTATTAGAAATATATTTTGCAAGGATGTCATGAGTTCATGGTCATGTTTTCTCTAAAAATGTTAGTCTGTAACAAAGGATGTAACAGTTTTATAACCCAGTAAGTATTACATAATTATATTGCAACTAACCAAACCAAATATAATGTTAATAAAAAGTGTCATAATGAAACTTAGATAAAGATTTTGTAGATTAAAGATGACATGAAAGGAAATGGTGAAATAGTTACCTACGAAGAATTTTTTTGCACTTTTATTTTCAACCTTCCTTTCCATCAAAATTGCAAACAAAATTGCAAAATGCGACGTTTTTTAAGAAACATATAGTAAAGGAAAGAGAGGAATATTTTTGTGAAATTTATTTAATGCAAGATGCAAAAAACACAAAGTTCTCAGAGATATTTATATTCAATGATAAATGCATCAAAGGAAAATTAATGACATGTCTAACCTTATGGCATATAGATGTAAAAATTATGTAAAATCACCCAATTCAAAATTATTCGCAATATTCTGGCAAAATGAGTTATCTGTACAGGATTGGATATTAAGAATCCCCTATTTGTAGTTTTTGCGAGACACTAAATGAGAATAAACTTTTTATGAATTGCTGAGCTGTCTTATTTAGCTAAATCACAACGATGAACAATTTCGAGTCACACGTCAGATCAACATATAAACTAGAAAATAATGTACAATCTATGTTACAGTACATCATGGCGTCATTTGGTGACGTAATTACACTCCTATCTTTCATTCCAACAGAGCAATTGCTAGTTCACGTTTTACTAATTTTCTCTCATTCTGTGGCATTGTTTACAATATAAATGAGTTGTTAACTACTACACTGTATTTCAGAAATCTATTTTGGGAATACAATTCAGCAGTAACTTTAGAACCTTTCTAAAACAAGAGCATTACATAACAATTAATATATTCATTTAAACATTGACTTGAAATATGTATAGCAAGGAATTTTATTTCAATATCCGTTTAAATATAACGTTTCACATTACATGCAAATAGATGCATATATGACATGGTTGTGACTATATATATATATGCAAATATAAGTCTTCCAGACTTAATCAGACGTTAAAATGTATTAAAATTATAATATTACTAGCATTCAACCTGTCTTCTTCTTGCTAAGATTTACAGGTAAAAAGAGGGCTACGTGGCTTAGGGTCAATTGAGTGCTCTCAATAGGATCTTTCAAGATGTTTTTTCCACTTACATGTACATTGGAGTAATACATATTCTAGAAGATTTTCACGGCTAGTGATTCAATACTTCTAACTTTTTCTCTTGGGTAAGCAACGATTAGAAAATAACAAAAGGATTAGAGAGTTATGAAATGTAGCGTGTTTTCTCTCGAACTCCTATCATTTCAGCATTTTATTATGTTACTGATTCGAAGGACAACGGCATAAAACAGTGACGTTTCTGCATATTTTCAAGATCAATCATATATCTTAATTATTTGATCATTGTATTATTGATTGTTTTCAATTTGATGTAAATTGTATAGCAGACATGTCTGAATAAAATATGTGATTCACAAATACAAACCTCCGAGAAATCATGATCGGTTTTCCTTTGTTATTTGTAACAACTACATCTGCGTCCAGAAAGTTGGTTTAGCAAAATCAATTACCTACAACACGTTTTACCAAGCCAATATCAAAGATTCCATAAAAGGTTGACATACACTTAGAGGGATTAGACAGCTGCTAATAACTTCATAGATATTTAAACTGCTTTTATGAGCATCAGGATTATTTATATGGCAAATTGATTATATAATTTGACCCGAGTTCAACTGAACTATTTTGTATATGCCTCTTATAGCCATAACAAATACCTGCTGTACATAAGGTAAACTCCCTTGAAGCTTCTGTCTGCAGACGCAAGTCTTTGTATCATGTTGATATTTTCTCATTTTCCTTTGTATACCTTTGAGGATGAAAGTTTGTTCTGAACATCGATATCAGACTACGTAGACATCAATATATCAATCTGTGTGATTCATTTGGATATATATATATATATATATATATATATATACACATACACACGAGACATATACCGTGAGAAACAAATTTAACATTGTAGACAGATCAGTATCTCATTTTCATCATTCATGGCGGACTGTCTAACAATATATAATTACAGCCTTAGCGTTAGCAGGGGTGTATATATGGTTGATCTGTACGATCGATCAGTTTGTTGTAAACACATTTCACTTTCCTCTTTGATTATTGAATTTTCATTATTTTCTTTCTGAATTTTATCGCAAAACTGCACATTCACGTGAACATTGATATAATAATTCCCTTAATAGGAATGTACTCAACACTGTCTAATAAAGACTGGAGATTCATGGGCCACGAGAAACATAGAAAAATGATTTTTTTCATTTTCTCGATTATTCCCTCAGATTATACATAAATATCCACAAAACAGAGAACAAAACATTGATATAGTTGGGATCAGTCTATCTGCAACTGTAGAACTCTATATTTTTAACGAGGCCATTTCGTGATTCGATCTCACACCCTCAGGCACCAATTGCTATTACTGACTGTTAAAAAAGTTCACCCAGTCGAGACGAGGTCTCGGGGTCTTGGAGGGTTAGTTGTTTGGACAGGCAATTGTGATGATCGGTTCCTGATTCTGATGTTTTTTGTTCGAATACAAGAAATTGTACTATTACTGATCGCGTGAAGAGAAGTATTGTTAATATATATCCATATATTGAATCTTTACAAAACGCCTGGTTGTAGTAATATGAACTCACACCAAGATCTATGATTCAAATTCCAAGATTTGTTCAGAAGGCAGCAGTGAAAAGTAAGAGGACACTTTAATGTGATATATGTACAAGAAACGTTTCAAAATATTGTTGAATACATCGGGTGAAACATGGTTACATTGCAGCTTCCAACATCCACAGTTTATACTGCAAACCAGATCTGCAAGAATAGGTGCAAGTGAATAGCGATCACCTTTGAATCTGCTGCCCAATTCTCAAAAGTGTCAATGTCAACTAGGTGTAATTCTATTTCCCTATCTATAATACACGATGTAAACCAGTGGACACAAAGAGAACTAGTATTTGCAAAATTAAGAAAGATAATGTATCAAAATTAGTCACAAATTACAAGTGCGTACTTTATATTCAATTCAATGGATACATGTTTTGAAAATGTTTATGCAAAATATGTTTATATTTAATACAACGTCAAACGCACCGAATCTGAGCATACAAAATAAGTATATAAAACATAATGCTCTATTGAACTCATCGTCTAAATTGTGCTTGCTTGTTTCAAAATCACTTGAATAAGTAACAATAGATTTATCAGATTTTTTGGTTGATCAAAGATGAAAAGATAAGATTCTATCTTAATTTCCCAACAGTGTAATGACAATTAAATATGCATTATTCTTTGGACATCCCTTGACGCTTACTACCGTGTTAATGATTGTTCAACAGAACATGTATATGACAAACGTTTATCAGGTTCATTTCAATGAAGTTTCAAGAAAACTTTCTAAACAAAATTGATAACACTTCAATAAAATCAAACTTATACATATAACGATCATACCAGAAGCCAATGTGTTTTAATCAAATTTGAGTGATCAATGAATCGTATGATAATGCAAATAACACGTTTGTGTTAAAATCCGGCATACATGGAATTTCGAACGATCTGTCAATTGATATAGATTCAACCTTCTTGTTAAATAAATATGATTTCTTTTAATTCACTCAAATTAACAAGCGGCTATCTTGATAAGGTTCGAAATTGAAGTAAAGATAATCAAACAGCGATGCCCGAGTAATATTAAACAGCTTAAGTAGTAAAGTTATATTCAATAAGAGAGGCTATTGTAATTTTATGAATTCATTTTAGATATGTCCTACCTGTTTGAAAAAATAAGCTCAATCATGAACATATATTTACATTCCTTATTGTGAAAAGGGGTTAAGGTTTTCGAAATGAAATGCTATGCAAACAAGGATAATTATCCCCACAGGGGACGGTAAAGGGTGAAGGACAGGACACCAGCAATTAAACACTCCAGAGACACGGTAACAGTTGTGTTCTAGCTGTAGTATTGTAGTCCGTTGACGTATACACTTATTATGTCAACGTCAACAATAAAACTACACAGCTTATTCCGAAGTTGAATCTCGAGGTATTTATTATTGCAGCATATTTGGTTGACATTGACACTTTCTACAGTCATAAACCACCATTCTGAAAAGTGACGGAAACTTTTAAAAAAAAATATCTGTATAACGTTACTGTTAGTTTTTCCTCTTTAATTGTGAAGACATATTCTTAAATGTTTTGGTAATATGATTGTGACAATATTGAAGTGTACTGTGGTTAAATTATTGTTTGATATTGGTGACAATTCTCTTCATCTCTTTTAAACGCATTGTGATGTAATAGTTACAACAGGACAATAATTGAATGATAACGTCTTCTTTTATGGACAATCATTAATAATTATTTCTAAGAGAAAGTGAGACGTTTCGACACCTAATATTGCTTCATTCAAGCCTTGAAACGATATATGAATCTGTATGAGTTGAGATCAAGGCATACATAGTTATCCATAAGTACGTGTATTAATTCCCCTTGGCACTGTACATTGCCAACTTCGTGTGAAATTCAACGTGAGTAAATAATACATGTGGGTTGGATACTGTGTTAGTGTCAGAGTAACCTGTCAGGATGTATATATTAAACCATCAATCTCATCCCACTGGAAAACTATTTTAATGTTACTGGCTGCATATTATCATACAATTCCAATATTTTACTCAAGTATTGACTTGACCTATCCTTCAACAATAACTTAATCATTGCTTAAATTTATTTGTTTCCCAACACCATATGAATTATACACATTGGTAATTAAACCCGCTGAAGTGTAAAGGTCGAACATTTACTTCCCATTCTACCATCATGCATTCATTCAGCGAGGTTATAAAGTTATCGAGCCGAACAAAGCGTGGCTCCAGAGTATACTGAGTATATTTGGAAACTGGATTATCTATCATGCACCAATTACTTTTCCATCAGTGTCAGTGTTTTTAAACTTGCCTAAAATAACACTTCATTTCAATTGTCTTTTCTCTAAAGTTAACCAAACACATTAAGATGAAACAGTAATTTGACTGGATGAGAAATATAAGAATGACTGCCTAGAAGTAACTACAACTAGAAGTGTCAAGCCTGAAGCATTAATTCAAAGTCCTGTCCATTTGATGACGGCATGTCTTAAGCTATCCCGTTTGATATCAGTCAAAATTTGCTTGTTTCTTTTGTTTAAAAAAGTAGGCCTGTTGTGTATTCTGATGTTTTAACATAACCTTTGTTCGTATCATTCTTTAGATCATCTAGTTTATAATTGAAAAGATGCCACGCTTGTCTTTCAGATGAAATGTTTATTGCTCTTTTCAGTCATTTTCATCAGACCTGTTGACATAAATCAGATTTACCAAATTTAATGAACACATCTTAATATTAGAAATACACGCCATTTTCATGGTGAACAAATGTAACATTTAGTTTTTAAATGTTGGATACTCAGTATTCAGTTAATTACAGAGAGACAGGCAGATGCAGACAGACAAGGACAGACAGAAATACAGAGACAGACAAAGACATACAGAAAGAAAAACAGAGAGACAGAAAGACAGACAAACATACAGGCAGACAGACAGAAAGAAATAGCTTAGAGATGCTGGCTGGATATGAGACAGACCATGAAGAGGAAGACCACTGGTAACCACAGCCAATGAGGGCCGCTGTTTGAGTAAGCTGCACCTAGGTAACAGATTTATCACTGTAACGTCATCAGCAAGAGATGCTTCTCAACAATTCGTCAGCAGAAGGTCCGAAGCTAAACGTCCCCGAGCTGAAAGCTTTAAAAGTTATCGATCATTAACGTGAATAGACAATAGACAAAACTGGGACAGGCTGCTGTTTACCGAAGGGAGCAAGTTCCAGGTGTTCAGTGTTGACGACCGATTGCCAGTACGTCAACGTCCATACGTCACGTTGCTACGTTGCTTCAACTGGATAACGGCATTCTAAACAGTGTACTGGTAACAAGCCCGATCCCATGACCTTAATGTCATTTAACACCTCTTGGACCATCTCCGGAGATTTATTTGGTGCTATCCACTTTTCACATGTTAGACAGCCATTGACGCATACACGGCAAGGCGACTAATGTCAAATCACCAAGCCGTAACCGGGAGACTGGAAACGTATGTACTATATGTCCATATGTGCACACTCTATATTGACAATTATAATGTGACTTTAAAATGCGTTATTGTTTGAAAAAAAGAGGACATGATCGAATCATGGTCAATAAAACCTTACTTAAAACACCTGAAAACACCTGAAATTATCATCATGTGGCTCATGAGTTTTTTAAAACCGGATGCATATTGTTGTTTTTCTAGAATACAAATAATATTTTTCCCACACATTTTCATATGTTTTTATTTAATGTAATAATAAGAAGTCAGTATTTCATTTGCCTGTGAGTTTCTTTTTGCATCACACTTCTTATCACTCCTTCAAAGTGTTAAACCTTAAATACATATCGTGTATAAAGGACCAGCAGCCAGCTCAAATTTAGACAGCAATGTATTTGTTGAAGCTGAGAATGTAGATCAAACACTGCAACCGCAGCTCGGTTTCCTGTTCCATCGACTTTTTAATTTTGTTTTATATCATTCCATATACCTGCCACTTTCATAGCAATTTCTGTTTTCTTTTCGTTCATCCCCAAAAGAATATTGGGACAAGGTCACCGCCTGATTTGGCTTTCACCCTTCGTCTATTTATAGTGTGGCAATATTTTTGGTGATGTATCAAAATCACACAACAATACTTTTCCGGTTTAGTCATGAGAGATTCTTTAAAAGAATTGAAAACTTCGTGTTCTACTATAATGCGTAATATATTTAACATGACAGATGCCATTTTTGCCTAATGGACGAACCAAATTGAGGCATTCACATGTTAAATTCAACTTGAAGAATATACCCCCGGCAAACGAAACGGTATCTATACTTTTAAAAGAATAATGTACGAAATATTGCAGCAGAACGTCTATTTTGAGGATATATTTTGTAAATAAATATATATATATCATAATATCAAGTTTATCCGATCATACACATATTGGGAACTGACATCTTCATTTCAACACATGTTTTTTGATGGCTGACAAGAAAGTTTTACAAATGTGCAATGTTTAAATAAAGTTAACCCTCCTGCATTCAACAATTCATTTACACAGTCAATGAAATTGAACAATTGGCAATATTCAATCACAGATTTTCTTCAAATGTGTATTTGCTACAAACATAGTCACTCTATAACGATTGATTCTCATATAACATGAAATGGTCGTGTGGGAAGCTGCTGATACGGCCAGTGCTGGCGTTAGTTGCATTACTCTGAGGGTGTTGGTTCGAATCCAGCAAGGGACTCGACCCGCAACAATACAATACTATGTACTATTGAAGGTAGTGTTATCTCATGCAATGTTATATTTGTTCACTATGTAATTGTCATGTATTTCTAAAGATTGATTCTCAGTTCAGAAGGATATTCAGATTACATTATTAGCTACAGTAAGGTGTCATCTCATCTGTACCTGTCAACAGTTAAACAAAACTTGCGTCAACCTGAACTTGTGAGTCACTTCATCACAAAGTAATTTACTCATTTTCGTTTTATTGACACATGTAGATTAAGGCATATATTTGATTGCATGGTCACCACATTAAATGTTTTGTTGATAGTAGCAAAACGTAAGTATATGTTACAATACTTTATGTGTGTTTAAAATCAAACAGTACACTGTACACACGTGTTATCAGTATATTTGGTCAAGAAGACCATTCAGTTTACATACGTCGTAACTATAATTTACCATGTTCAAATGTTCGTTTTTGTTAATTCCTCAAAATGGATATGCATTGCCAGTAATTCGATATCTAATTGTAGTATCAAAATTAAGGAATTAATTTAATACCTCGTTAGCTGCATACACGTTTGTGAACTCTTATTAAGTATTTAACTTTTCAAAATGAGAAAATATAGCTTAAAAGTTGACCTTGATACACAATTAAACTATTTGATTAAAAAAGAGAGACCTTTCTGACATATCTGAAAAAACAAACTTGTTCATTCATCAAAGCTTCGTAGAGGGTCATTACAGTAAATATTAACCAGATTTCGTCAGAAGGCCATTTTTATTGAACTTGTCTTTTTTCAAATTCTTTGTTTTTAGAGTTTCGGAGTGCAGTGTTGACTTTTAACTAAAACAGTTTACCAGTTGACTTGAACGAATTAAATTACTCACATTACAGCAAGCAATATTCACTTTCATTTCTCAGTAAAAGGTAACTTGTGTCTGGGGACCAAGATATCAACATTTAATACATGCAAATATCAAAAAGAAATTAAACGTTATCAGAATGAATGTTGCTAAATCATGATTGTTTTATTCCATATGAGTATTTTTACTGACACATTCTCTTTTTTTTCAGACAACTTTTGCTTGTGAAAAACGTGGGGTTGCTTAGCTTTTTTCCATATGTATATAAATATTTTATACCTTTCTACCTTTTGGATATTCTGTTTTGTATGTGATGTTAACCTTATAAATAATCAAGACAAAGTTTGTTCTCAATGAGAGCAGCCTTAAGAAAGTGAAGTTACAAGAATATTAGTTTTTACAGAGCAATGTTTCATAACGTCACACTTTTGAATTTGAACCATTGATACAATGTTATCGTTACTCTGTTCAGTGTGAATCACTGTGAACTGATAAAAGACGGCATTTAACCGACATCCCTGTAATAAAAAGAATCATTAAGGTTTACACATCTTCAAAAACTAATCTCATTGAAGCTGATAAAAACATTATAGACGTTAAAACATCCTATTTTTATCAGCAACAACCAAAATGCAGAACGATAAATAAACAACCTTTCACAAAAACACAAATATTCAGATAATATATTTTCACGATATGGCATCCTGCCACGTTCTCCAAGGGCATTAGAAGTTAAACTTACAGTTCATGTAATCATGGGACGAAACAGTCTAAGGCGTTCGAAGTTGATAAAAATCAACACTGAGATTGGTATTTAAGAATCTATAACATGATCAGAATATCTAGTCTCTCATGTTTGAATTATGTTACTAAGATGTTATAAGGTCAGGGTTTGACATATGACTGGGTTCAGCTTGGTGTTGCTTTACTTTTGCCTACTATAGCCTTTGTTACAACGTTTGCCGTGACATTGTAAAGTGCATTTAATCTGATACCACTGAAAGATGTAATAGGATTGTAAGTAACAGCTTGTCAAGCTGACCCGAAAACTTTATGACATGTAAAACCTTTTTTGACATATTGTTAATACATGTATTGTGTAGTTATGTATCCGATCCGTTATTCAACACATTCCACCTGATAAAGTAGTAAACAAATACTACGAAACGCCATTATTTTTACAATGACGACGTTGTTTATCCACAAATCTTCACTTTCTTATGTAAAGACTATGTGCATTATATTAAGTGGCCTCAGGCCATAAAACTGTGTTTTTCTTTTAATAACCCCTTTACCTTGACAGCAGTAATTGATAATCTAATTGAAATCCCATGAAAGGAAGTGTATAATCCAAGTTGAGAATTTTGAATGCGATTGGGTGATTGGAAATAGAGACATAAACCATCATCAATGTTTGTCAGTTATCTCAATCTCCACACAAGACACCCAGCGTTAAGGTTAGTAAAATACGATGCAATTTACAATCCTTTTTATCAATTTAGATTATCTGTCTTGAAAAGACTGATCATGGTTTTTAAGGCATTAATTTAAAAACATAACGTTCCCCATTCGGATTTAATGAGAATACATGTAACCACTAAATTGTATTAAACTAATTTAGTTCCATCTCTTATATCAACTGAATATTTGTTTTGCCAAAAAAGTAATAAATTACCGATATTTATATTCAAATTAAAGATTAGTTATTTTTCATTTTCAGTTATTTTTCTTTATGGGCTACTTCATTAGTTTTGTATTGGCGCTGTTGGAAGGAATATTTTTAATTTTAAACGAGAGAACATTATAGTGAGTTGGGTATATTTATATTGCTACTTATGCTTATAATATGACGCATTGTATATTTGTGACTTTAAATTGAATCCCTTAATATATTCCAATGGTATGTGTGTTTATAGTTCATACGAATGTCTCTTTTGTTAACAATACTTTGTTTGGTAATTCTTGATTGCAGAGGTTGGTCGTCGATTTATTTTTTACTAAGCCTCTTAAACGTAACTGTGTAAAAGTGCCTTTCCAAATGGCATATTCAAATATTTAAAAAGCCAATTTCGTGGTCAATATTTTATTCATTGAAAAGCCAAGTACTTTGGCAAATCTCGTTGCAAAAAGATGGTTTTTCAATTACATTTACTCAATTGAGAAATTATTTATGGAATGTTTTCCATCAAATGAACAAAAGATTATAAACCATTATTCGTCAATCATTGAAATCCCAAAAGGAGCTTTTTTGAATAGTTATAACTCATTTCTATTGGACACTTGATGTGTTGTATTCTGTGCCTACCTCTCATGGAGGGAAATCGATGTTTCAACAAGTGATCATGTTACGGTGATGTAATACGGGAGAAACGTGTTCCGAGCTGTCTTTACGTTAAGACGATCATGTTTCATGTTTAGTTTTATTACATAGGACGGGTACACTGTCAGCACCCTTACTTCGTACAAATTATCAATACGTCATGATGACCTGTTTCAAGTTTTGACTATGATGTTGGTTATAACTGCAGCGTTTGCAAGTAGATGTTGATGTATTTCATGAGTTTTACAACAATTAACACATTGTGTTTATGATTTTGCTCCGAAATAACAAACTTTAATCAAACAGTCTAAAACAAAGTAGGAAAATATGAGACATATAATCTTTGTCTTAGATTTTGAGAGTTGAAAAATCAGGGCTACACTCAATCACATGTGTAGGCCATTTGTATTGTTGATACAGTTTACATACCATATTATAAGCTTTCATCGCAAAGAAAACACATACATGGCAGTCCTACTTCAATGTACTTTAATTACATGTTTCACGAACCTTTGTATGTATTGAATGTTAAATGCTCTTCTGAAGTTACTAATGTAATTCCACATTCTTTCATAATATAGCTAGACAGAGTTTCTGAACTACTGAATACATACAACGCATAGCTCATCCCTTCTCAGTCAAATCATGTCAAAACCTCGTGAACATTGTCCAGCAGTTAACCAACAGCTTGAACACAGTTTGTGCTATTGAATTTGGTGGCGGGGTCTAGACGAATGAAATATTCAACAATTTCCAAAACTGTATCTTCTGAAAACATGGATGTACTAGAGATAAGTTCTTAGCATGTGTTTCTCTCATGTGATTATTCCGCATATATAGCATAAGATTTGTCTGACAAGCTCTCAATCTTTCACTGCGTAATTATTAATATGATAATTATGATACATGTTCTGCTTCTCTTCTGTTCAGCAGTTTTGCCCTATTAATCTTTTCATTTACAGGATGTATTTAACTGTTAAATCAGAAAAACGATAAAGGATATTATTGGTACTACCTTCCTAAGACTGATACGTAAAAATACCAGGACGTTCAAAAGAGTCATTGATTGGGACAACACAACTGATAAATGTCCCCATCCTTATGCACTTTTTGGAATGAAACTATTTGGTTGTATGTTTCTAAAATGATTGAAAAATGATATTAGAATTTTGTTTTAACCCGAGAAACTTAAAGTTTCTTAAATATTGTATATTTATCTCTGTTATTATTAGGCAAAAAACACTAGGATAAGAGGCATTTGGGAGGAATTAAAAGTTGCATGTCGTACCCATGGGTCACTTTCCGGAGTCGTTGAGAAGGGGTTTCAATTTTTAAATTCGGCCAATAAATTATTTGTATACACCTTTTAAAAAATTATGCCTAATTAAGCCCTGGCGACTAGAATGAAAGTGGTCACTGAAGCGTATCCTGCCTTGACGTACGTGGAGGCATCTACATATGGCTGCCAATCATAATTTAACGCGTTTTCGCAACTTTTGAACTACTCATATAAGACAGAAATCTTCATCAAATCAACCCAAATATTCGCTCAACGGAGCCCCCCTTTCGAAACCATTATCATAGCAAATGGTAAAAACACACCACAAAACAACAGCCTAAAGGCAGCAACTACATTTGGGAAACAAACTATTATTTTTCAAATTATCAATTATTCAAGGTCATAAAGTGTATTGGTAATAACGCTTATAGTTACACACTGTTTATGCTGAACAGTGTTTTGCAGCTTATAGAAGCATTACCAGTACTCTAAAGACTACACATTTCATTGATAAATCAGAACTTTCTCACATGAATAAACATTTGTCGCATCATGTCATCTTTGGGATGAAGTAATTTCAAACACATGGCCAGTAGCTGTGATCATCAACCAAGTGTTCTCATTTACCACAGATAAACGAAGTAGATTAACTTTGCTGAATCAAACACTTCACTGGTCAGCTCTTGAGTCTTTATTGTTCTGGTTTCATCCCTTGTAACTTCAATCATCCTCTTCACATTATTCAACTCCCTTTGATCATATTGCGTTTGTTATGATTTCCTTTGATTCATACAAAAATCGTTCAATTTACGAAGCAACTTCAATTCTAAGTCAATAGGTCTAAAGATATCCTCGATTAAACTATCGTCAGTTTCTGTTAGGCTTTGAAATATATTGTAAAGACATTCGTCTGGTCTTTTGAAAGTACACTGTGTAGAATGTGACCTCCTGAGTGAAATGATGTTGAAAGTTAAGTAAGTATATTGTTCTAGTTGTTTAATTTTCTAACATCGTAACTCTTAAAAATACGACCTGTCAACATTTGACAAAGTGTTTGGCTTTTCTTCAATGAAAATTGAGAAAAACAATTTTTTTGTTGTAAACCTAATCATTTAAGAATTTTCATTGTTATCTTAATCCGCTACATCTTGTTACCATCGATTCTCATTTATAAACATATCGATTATAAATAAATGATTTGAAAGTCACAATAACGACTTGACTTTCATTTCAGTTTGACCTTCAGATCCTCGATATAATCTCCATGTTAAATGTGTTGATAAATCTCAAACCATACTCAGGATACTTCTAATGTCAGGGTTGGTAATATAATGAACTCTTTATCTGGTAGTTTAATCAATCGGGTGTCTATGCTGGACGCTAACAGTGCCATGAACAAGTCTTCAATCGTAACTCACTTCTGAGTAGCAGTTCACACCATACACCAACTTCTCGTACCTGGTTGGCTACAAAGAAAAGTTTAAGCCATGCAAACAAATAACAGGCCGTGCTATGGATGAATGCGGGGTATCATAAGAGATGAATATCGGAATATTGTCTGGAGGTTAAAGATGCATCCATTGTGTTGTTTGGAGCCACATATGCCAAAACTTATAAATTGTGTTTTTTTTTATCGAGAACTGACTATTACCGAAAATTAGCATTTTATATGGGATGTTCCCTGACAGATATTAAAGATGAACCTTTGTGAATTCCTGGTCACACATGAAGAATCAGATGAAGAACTAAAGTTATTTTGTACTTAAACGTCCTCTGTAAACGAATTGAAAAGTGTTGATTAATACACATTCTGTGTAATGTGTGCGATTGAAGGTCCTCTGAGGACAAACTTTTTATGATAATTAAATGAAAAAAAGAAGTAAAGTTTCTTTTGTATTTGATTTTCTAATGAAAACTGTAGTACAATATGTGCAGATGAACGAAAAATGTCATTTGTACAGAGGTTTTCAAAATTTGTCTGTGATATATATCAAAGTCAAACCATTTGACATGACATGTCTTGCCATTATACGTTGCCCTTTATATAATTTGGAATTGCAGGATAAAATGTTCTTTATAAGAAATGTGATTACATAAATTCTGGTGCGATATTCGGATAAGCTTTTGGCTTGTTTACCAATCGAGTTCTTCAAAAGAAATAAATGTGTTTAAACCAAATAAATACATATACACAAACAGTCAAATGAAACTCTCAAGATTGATGAGTAAGTCAGTGTTCACATAGTGATATATGTACCAAGGCTGTTATGCGACCTGCTCTGAAGTAAATGAATGTCCTCTAGTGAGTGCCTCAGCTTGCCTTTACACTTAGCTTTGTCTCCTTGGACAGCAACATGAGTAGCCAAAAGACAGATCACATTCAACTCATTAAACCTATCCCATTGAGGGGAATACATGATGAATACATCAGGGAGTAATGTTCAGCATCATCTAATTTTAAATCTACAAAATAATCTTTGAAATGATTTAGATATTAACGTATGATCGATTCTGTATTTCATCGGACTGAGAAATGTAAAACTGGCACTGTATATTTTCAAAGGTGACTAGTTAAATTAAGGATACTCAGCTAATTCAATAAAGGGGAGTATAACAGTTTGTATGAATACATTCACAAAGGGATTTGCGTTCGGAATGATTGATGTTCTGTTGCAAGGGGCATTTCCCTGAGATATTTCACTAACATTGTATACTCTCAGAGAGATAAAGAGCAGAAATAAATGAATTGGAAACATATTGTAAGGAATGGAAACTAACCGTTAATAGCAATAAAACTAAGATCATCGTGTTCAAGAATGGTGAAAACTTGCTACAAGCGAAAAATGGTATTATAAAGGTGAATTGATTGAAACAACTACATGCTATAAATATTTAGGTGTATATTTTACAAACCACCTGTCGTGATCCCTGCATGCTAGAAATGCATCTATAGAGGCAAAGACAATACTGATTGGGGTTATGAGATACATTTATATTTTAGGCGATATGTCACATAAATCCTTCTTTAGAATTGTTGACACTAAGATTAGCCCAATTCTTCTTTACGGCTCTGAGATTTGGGGACTTCAAACATTTGATGTAATAGAAAAGATACATTTTATGCTATTAAAAGATTTCCCGGCGTGAAAGGTACTACTTCAAATATAATGGTTTATGGTGAATGTGGCAGATTTCCGTTATACTTAGAATCAAAAGTGAAGGTAATAAAATATTGGTTGAAAATACTAAGTATGCCATCCAATAGATTACCAAAAATGTGTTATAATATGATGATTTTATATGATAAAAATGGAAAATATAATTGGGTAACAGACGTTAAAAATGTGTTATTTTCAACTTCTGTCTGTAATATATGGATGGAACAATGTTTAGACTCTCATTCAAAGTTTCTAATATCCTTTAAACAAAGGTTGCAGGATTTATATTTGCAAGTCTGGCTTAACCTCTTATCTGTATCAAATAAATGTTCTTATTACAGAATGTTTAAACAATCTATATATAATGAAAGTTATTTATCCTCGTTAAAATTCGGAAAAATAGACTCTCCCTTACAAAATTTCGTTGCTCATGTCATGATTTACATATAGAAACAGGAAGATTAAAAAGAGAAGATAGAATTTGTAAAATGTGCAATTTGAATTTAATTGAAGATGAATATCATTTCTTTTGTGTATGTCCAGCTTATCACTCTTTAAGAAATAAGTATATTAAGAAATATTACTTTACACATCATAGTATTCATAAATTTGTATCATTATTATCCTGTTGTAGTAAAACACATTTAGAAAATCTGTCAATGTCTGTATATCATGCCTTTATACATAGAAAAAATGTACTCTCAACTACCTAAGATATCGTTTGTATGTATGTATGTACTATAGGCCCGTAGCCTTTTAAGTGCAAATAAAGATTGAATAAAGAGATAAAGAGGCCTGTGGATTTACATTTCCGTGACGGTTATATGGTCATACATCTGTTGTCGTCTGAACCGTGCTTCCTGTCCAAAACGTTACAGAACCATTAGACTAGGATTGACTACCATAAAGATAAATGAAAGTGGGCACAAGTTGATGGACAAAAACATCAAATTTGTCATGTTGAAAAATAAATCGTTTGTACCAAGATTTTACCAACATACAATTGAGATCCATCTTTGAGTTTTCAAATGCTTTAAAAGGTCAATCACAATGAATAATGGTACATCGTAACAGCATTTACAGTACAAAACACTGCGAGAAAACGTATATTGCTGTCGAAAATAGGTTGAAGTAACACATTTACATAGAATTCAACATACAAACATATAGATGATTGCATGTACTTTGAGTTTCATATGTCATTTGTTAGTGAGAGGTGTTATGACCCAAATGCTGCCCTTCTATTCTCATACAAGTTAAGTGTTTACTTGTCTACATTTATGGCCATAGACATATTAGTATCCGAAGAGACTAAGTAAGTATTTCACTGTTGTTAAAAATTAATGCATGTAGAAATTGAAGAAGTATTTAATTTTTCGTTTTTAGGTTACATATAGCCCCATGCAAGTCCCATGTGGACGTGTGTGAATCTCCACGCCACATTTAATCAGTTGGGTAAGGTCCCTATGTGCTACTTTAATCATTGCATCGTTTCTTTGCAGAACAAGAGATTAAACTCGTTATTTTTTGTTGTAGAGTTATCTTAAATGTAAAAACTAGTCCAGCTATCCACATGATCGGTATAAGAACAGTTAAATTGTTGACAGATATCTTAAAGTAAAGATCGTGAAGTTTATTTTTGAAATGGCAATATGCTTTAGGGGACCTCTCGTTGTTGAACGTATTCGCCCACGTCAGTTAATAGGTAAGCTATTTGCAACTGGTAGGGCGTCTTTTCAAACACTGTTTTGTTGCAATATTGCACTTAGGAGATGTTTTAAAACAATATTTGTTTTCTACTTACATCAGATAAAGGTCAGAATACTTTGCACATGTATTGTTAGCCTTCTTTCTCCAAGGTGATCATAAGTGACGGAGGTAACCTTTGTACAATAATAAAACAAGCTCTTCCTCTCACGGTTGACGATTTAACAGCTCTTATCCTTATCATTTTTATAAAGTTACATGTTAATCACTTACTGGAAATGTAAGTTCTTTTGAAGTACACCATTAACTTATAACATATATCGAAACACAATTATGGACAAGTAATGGACATCGTAATATCACCCAACATCCAAAAGGGTAAAGTGTTAACTTACGTGAAAGGTATATCTGAACAACAGATTTAACAAAGGTATACAAGAATGACACTTATAAATAAAAGCAGTACAGCAGAAAGCAGATATTTTAACTACCATAAATAATTAGGACTATCTTGTACTATCTGTAGACACGTGGATTTCTTAACACCTCTTTTCCGTTTTCTCTGTCTCTGAAGTTAGTGAATTGAACCCCGAAACGCAAGCTTTATTCTCTTATGCCCCTATTTCACTACGACCCGAATTGCCACGAATCGCCACGAATTGGAATTTCGTGAACATTCGTAGATAATTCGTAATTGATTCGTGATATTCGTAAATGATTCCTAGTTGATTCGGCAACATTCTTGTAATTCGTGGCATTCGTGGAACAAATTTTGTTTGTCAAAAGATTTTCACGAATCATCTACGAATTTCAGATTCGTAGTTGCTTCGTAAACTGTTCGTATTTAATTCGGGACGTTCGTAACAACTTCGTAAACAATTCTTGGAAATTCGTGGTTGATAATTTTGATGTTCTCATCCTGAATTAACCCCGAAGCATTTACGAATTGTCTACGAACTATCGTAAACTATTCGTACTTGATTCGTGATATCGTATCTTATTCGTGGAAATTCGTAGTACATTCGTGACTGTGTCTTAATCATTTCTTACAATTCGTAGACAATTCGTAAAGAATTCGTACATGTTTCGTAGGTTTTTAGCATGAAAAGCTACGAATGTTCGTAAACATTTCGTACAAGTGTAAATGCTGTTCACGAATTTTGCCGAATGCTCACGAATATTCACGAATTTATGCAGCCGCTTATTCGTGGCAATTCGGGTCGTAGTGAAATAGGGGCATTAGGGATACTGTGTATGCTTTGAAGATCCATGGCCTGTGAACTCCATAAATATTGCTACCCTTCCTCTTGAACAATAAAATGAACAGACTTGTATACACTTGAGGGTATAGGGTGGTTCTTTACCTCGATACCAGACTACATCGACATATCTGTGCCAATGTATGAGATTTATCCTAAAAGAATATCAGTCGTAGGTCCTCTATTGTTTAGCTGGACAGATATCTCATTTGTTACATAAATGGTCATTCTGAAAATAAATTGTGAAATATATGAGAATGCTTGGATTCTTAAAAAAACGCATTTATGTGAATGATATAGATCTGATTTGAGAATTATATTGTATCGTTGAGGGTTAATATTCAATTTTAATAGCATGACAAGGAATTGAATATGTTGACTAAATAGTGCTTTATCCATGCGTGCATAGTGTACATATAGGTTTTTTCATCCTTATGTTAAAAATCGTTCCCTCAGGTTTACATATTTTAAAAGAATATGCATCTTACAATATTATTTTATACTGCATAACTGCATATACTTATAATTCCATCCAAAACGTTTATTCTAAAACCGTTATGAAATATTATAAAGTGAATGGGAAGATTTCTTTCAAGATCCTCAGATGTATCTTTTGTTTGTACTGTTTGTACTAAATAGAACAGAATGTGAAGGTTTTTAATGATTGACATCCATTTTCAACATGACCTTGTGTTGAGTCCATGTATGTTTGAAGTTAAATCGTCTTTGTTGAGTTTCAAATACTGAGCTAAATTCAATCTTAGTAAGTTAAACTTAACTAATTATTATTGCAAGTGAATGCATATAAACGAAAGCTTGCAATAATCATCACAATGATGAAAAGACATATCAGAGTTTGAGGAGGATTTGCTAGTCCAACAAATTGATACTCTAAACCATGTATATGAAAAAGGCTATTTTTTATTATATGCTAAGAGGTGAAAACAATTGAGAAGCGTTCTCATTAAAGATATAGCATATAACATTTGACATCACTGAGACGACGTAACAGAAGGAATTGGATGACATCATCGCTACAATCGGTATTCCGTCATCACCTTTACAATTTGACAATGCAAGAATTGTACTTGCTAAATGGGGTCATGTTTTGAAGTAAACAATCGGATTCATGTGATAGAAATATGAGTTGTCCTTCTTTCAAATTAATTTTCTTGTCAGGGAAAGACGATCCATTAATAACGTTCATGCTTCTGCTTCCAACTATATGAACTTTACATTATACCAAGATGCCGATAATAATCTTCTCCTTGCATGAACTTTACTGAACATTACGAAAACTGTTCACGAAAAGTATGATCGCAAAACATTAAAAGTTTGAGAGAAACACAGGTTATCAAATCTGAAAAATATTATCTTTTAAGTTAGCAGTTTGCTTATGATTGACAAGATGATGTTTATTAATAATGCATCAGGAATGGTTTAGGAATAGGTTGACAGGTATCACAAAATTAAGAATCAAAGGGAGTTGAATGTTGTGCCAAAGAAGCATAATGATTGCAGTAACTAAGGATGCCACAGTGAATTTGAAACATTTGAAGTGTGTGATATAGTTTTTCTGCGTAAAGAACACGAATACATATTTTTATATATAGCTCTCAAACCTTAATTTGAGCCTGATCGAGCACTCTAAGATGGTACACTCATTTGCTACGATCTGGTGCTAAACCGCTGTAGAAATACGCTTTGAGCACTTTATACAAATGGGTTGGGCTTTTTAAAACTGCTTTGTTGCGTTGATAGCGTTGCATACCTGAAAGCCCAACCATGTTCCACACACACCATGCCGAAGTACGGCAACTGCATTGATGCAATGTCATTGAAATGAGACTTATTATCGTTGCAAAATAGCAATAACAAGAACAATGGTTGAATTTTCCTGTCATGGATTTCTTTACTGATTTTTA
Source organism: Gibbula magus (assembly GCA_936450465.1). Taxonomy (NCBI): domain Eukaryota; kingdom Metazoa; phylum Mollusca; class Gastropoda; order Trochida; family Trochidae; genus Gibbula; species Gibbula magus. The sequence goes on along the minus strand of OW388297.1, from coordinate 74,461,950 downwards.
TTATTAATTTTTGTTTCTCTACTATTTCAGTTGCCTTTCAATGAAATTGGTAGAACCTTTGGTGAGAAATTTAATTACTCTTAATTACTCCTATTATCCCCTCGCTCCATTATGTTTCTGTAATGGAGAGTTGCACACGGAATAGAGGTTTTAGCTCGAACTTTAATTTTTAACTTTTTAAAGTCCATGTATTCAATTAGCATCCTTCAAAAAAAGCTTTCCATTCATTTGGTTCAACTCTGAAAACATTATGTACATCAGTATCAAATGTAGTTTCCATAGCTTATAAGTGTTTTGAAGTAGCCGTGTCAGAACAGGCATGTTTATTTCCAAAAGCAATTTGCTACTATTTATTATGAAGCTTTCACAGGATGACAAGTGTGGTAGTTTGCCTCTTTGCACTCAATACCTTTGATAAACATATAATCTCACATTGTTTATCCCTCACCACACCGTCCTAATCATGTGAGAAAAAGGAAGTGAGTGATTTAACAGCTCCATATCTTACATTGTCAGCTGTTCAGAGCACCCTTCTGGTTATAGTTAAACATATCTCTCCTCATGAGAGAACCTCGTGCAGATTTCTTTGAACCACAGTGTTATAAAGCATGTGTTCATTGTGTTCGATTTGTTTGCAAATATTTACTTTATACCTGTTAGTTAAAGATCCATGTGTATGGAATATCTTTGACAATACATGATTAAAATTTCAATTTGTTTTAAACCCAAAACATGCCAACTACCAGGAATGTTACAAGTATATGTCAATATTAGTATAATCCTACTCTCACGGGTAATACAGACTTACGTTCCGATCTGTGAGGCAGTGCTATTCAACATGAGCCGGATTCAGGCCTACCATACAAACGGTGAAGAAATTAGCGAAATAGAAGGAAAATACGCTGAAACTGAAGAGAAATCATATGTAGATATACGAAATAAACTTTCAAAACTTGAAGAAAATGCTTCCCAAAATGTAACGACTGCCGCTCGGAAGAGAAAAGTTATATTCCGTAATGGAAACCACATCAGCGAAATAGCAATACAAGCATCCAAAACTGAGAGCGAATCGGCCAAAATCGCCAATTTTCGCGTCGGAGCCTCGCTTTCAGCTCAGCAAAATGGCGGCAGATGCAAGCGTACACGAACAGGTAAGTGGTGTTTTTTCGTCACTATACTTTAAAAACTTCACGATTTACCTTGTCATATAGCTGAACGTATGGCGAAATCAGTGCTCTTTTTGAAAATTAAAATGAATGTAGGCGTCAGGCCGTAGATTCAGTGAACAACGGTACACAAACCTCGGAACTACCGAGTCGACCTTACTGTCAGTACCAAGTTGGATACGTGCTAGATCTAGTTTCGGTTTTAATATATAGATACTTTCACAGTTACGTAGTCTGCTTTTATACGTTTTAGATAAAACACACGGTAATGTTAACTTAACAAAATTGGTAGACACGGTTCGATGTTATGTTTGTTAATTTTTATTTTTGTTTGGGTTATCACAGATATCTGAAGAAAATGTGGCAGTGCTGTCCTCCATGTTACTGGATACAGATGAGTCTCCAGCTGAGACACCTTACCGCTCCGAGGTAAAAGAGATTTTTTTTAAATATGAACTTTTTTATGAAACACCAATAAATAAATTCATAAACCAGTATTTATATAAATGTTAATATATTCGCATAATATTCCTATGAATATGTCTGATATGTTATATAGAGCTAGATGTATTGGGATGTTGCAGGTTGTCACTATTGGCTACAAAAAGAGGGCTTATGTTAATTAATATATCCAGTCTTATGCACATCGTAATTGATAATCTCAACTCAGTAGACTAAGTCATGTGTAAACCTGTTAACGTATATAGCTATTTTTGAAATATTGAATGTTTTTAATTGTTTTGAGTGGAAATAAATGTATTGCTTCAGTATGATTATAAAGTAGTGTTCCTCTTTTTTCAGTCCAGCATGGTGGATTCTCTTACTGTTGTCGATGAGACACCATCCAGCTCTCAGGTAACAGAGATGCTTAGACCTATGCATATATACTGCTGTAAAATGTAAAATATGGTTAGATCATGTAATGCATTTCAGAAGGCATGTTAATCGATATATCCAGTTTTATGCAAATCGTAATTGATAAGTTGATTTATCACAACTTAATAGACTTAGTCATTTGTAAACCTGTTAAAGTATATACCTATTTTTGAAATATTAGATGTTTTTAATTGTTTTGAGTGGAAATAAATGTATTGCTTCAGTATGATTATAAAGTAGTGTTTCTCTTTTTTCAGCTCAGCATGAATAGAGATGATACTGTCTTTGATGAGACACCGTCCAGCTCTGAGGTAAAAGATATGTTTAGACTTATGCATATATACTGTAAAATGTAAAATATGTTTAGATCATAATGCATTTCAGTTGTTCATGTTCGTGTGATAAGGCCACATTTGAACCTGTAATTGGTTCAAGGCATAAGGGTGGTTATAATTTAATGATTTGATCAATGTCAGTTCGTGTCATGATTGAGAATGCTCTCTTTGATTTATTAATACCTCATTTACCTTAGTATTTAATTGGTACATAGTAAGTGTTAAGTAAAGCTCTTTTTTTTATATCGCATGATTTTTTGTTACAGTTAGTTGCTTCTTGCATACCAGAGACGCCATCGTTCTCCCATTCAAGAGACTCAGAGATATGTGGTAAGTTAAATAGCTAGTCCATTACCTGAACTTAATAAATCTATTTCACACAACTGTTTTAACCACTTACCAGTTCACTGAAATACCCATATCACTCTGCCTTTCTGTCTGTCCAACCTTGCTTTAAGATTTTATATTTTAAATTTTTTTTTTAAAGAAACTTTTGTTATTTTACAGTTACCCGGTATATTTGATATGGATATTCAATCCAGTTGTTCCTTTGTGAAGAAATTTATTATCCTTGACTAAATGCGCATACCTTTTGAAAAATCTATGTTTGCTGAAACTGTTTCGGTTTATTTTAAAAGACTGTCAGCTGTTTAGAAGACATTTATCAGCTGACAAAATTTTTATATTTTATTTAAATTTTCAAAAATCTCTTTTCTTTACTGCATATCATCAATATTTACAATAGACCTTTGATAATCACATAGTGAAAGCATTCTATGAATAAGTAGTGCCTTGTCTTTTCAGGATTGTCGCCCATACTCCCTCTCCATCCAGAAGTTCCGCAAATACCTACCTTTGTTTGTCATCCCTGTTGCAAGACATTCAAAAATAGGGCTACCCTTCGATCTCACAACAGGCGACTGCATGAAATGGAGCTTCATTTCTTATGAAAGATCTGTGACATGAATTTTTTCAACAAAATGTTATTGAGAGAACATCATTATAACATGCACACAAACAGTGCAGGAGTTTGTCGCTGTACGACATGCAGTAAAGTGCTGTCAACATACCGTGGTATGAGAGAACATGTCAAAACCAACTCTGGAGAAATGCATACTTGTGACAAGTGCGGAAAGACATTCTCCTCTTCCTCTCAGTTGAAGAGACATTATCCTTCTCACAGCAAACCTGTAGCCTGTGAACTGCGTGATAAACGTTTTGCTACTAACTCCCAGTTGAAGATCCAGTGTTTCACATAGTGTACAGCCTCAGATGTACCAATGTCAGGTATGCCCTTATGCCCCTATTTCACTACGACCCGAATTGCCACGAATCACCACGAATAGGCGGCTGCATAAATTCGTGAATATTCGTGAGCATTCGGCAAAATTCGTGAACAGCATTTACACTTGTACGAAATGTTTACGAACATTCGTAGCATTTCATGCTAAAAACCTACGAAACATGTACGAATTCTTTACGAATTGTCTACGAATTGTAAGAAATGATTAAGACACAGTCACGAATGTACTGCGAATTTCCACGAATAAGATACGATATCACGAATCAAGTACGAATAGTTTACGATAGTTCGTGACTATTCGGCGATTGCAAGTCATCAAACCATTATGGAGGCGCAATGGAGAGCACGTGTTGCTCTGGAACTCGAATTTGAACTTCAATATCAACATCAAATTGAATTAGCTCTTCGTAGACAATTCGTAAATGCTTCGGGGTTAATTCGGGATGAGAACATCAAAATTATCAACCACGAATTTCCAAGAATTGTTTACGAAGTTGTTACAAACGTCCCGAATTAAATACGAACAGTTTACGAAGCAACTACGAATCTGAAATTCGTAGATGATTCGTGAACATCTTTTGACAAACAAAATTTTTTCCACGAATGCCACGAATTACAAGAATGTTGCCGAATCAACTAGGAATCATTTACGAATATCACGAATCAATTACGAAATATCTACGAATGTTCACGAAAGTGCAAATTTTCCAATTCGTGGCGATTCGTGGCAATTCGGGTCGTAGTGAAATAGGGGCATTACCAGAGCACGTGGTATGCCTGTGTGAAGAGACATGCCATTCAAGTTCATAGTGACAGAAGGCCTCATGTGTGCGACATCTGTGGACATGCCTTCAAAGACAAAGCCAACTTAAAGCGACATAAGACAACGGTTAAATGTGACAAGCCAAAACCAAAGCAGCAGTTGGAAGACTTGTGAATTTTGTGCTGGATCTCCACTGACAGTTTCTACATAGGATATTAATTCTGGCAGTTTGTTGTAATAATATTATCTTGCTTCCATATCTTTCATTAATATCCTGTGTACTTTCCAATTATGTGCGACTAACGAGCTTCACATCAGAAATAAACAATTACATCATTAAACATTAAAAGGTGTTCTAGTAGTTGAAATGAAGGATAAAAAAACTATTTGATGGAAATAAAACTTTATTCTGTATAGACAATAAACCATAACAATTTGGGTGTAACTACTGTGCATGTATATGGTCACTAGAGTTACGTCAAAACGATTTTTATCAAAAATTTATTCGGCAATATGATTGTCAAATTCAACATAAGTTATAGTTACTTATTTAAAAATCAAATGAGATACTCAACGATTTTCTGAAGCTCTATGAACAGGTTTGTTGCCATTTACCGTCCATTAGTGTGCATGCAAATAATCATTGTTCAGTTTATTTTTCACTTTGTAGACAGTGTTGTTCGTTTTCTCTACAAATTAGCTAGGAGAAAATCATGTAGATAGTATTAACCATTCCTTTACACCAAGAAAATCCTCAAGTTCCTTACTGGTATGTTGTGCTTAAATCTGAAGTGAGACAAAGTTCAGTTGAGTGTGCCAAATTTTCACATCCTTTTTTTATTGGATGAAAAAGAGTTTTATAATATTCTTACTTCACAGGAATTACCTCAAAAGTGATTTTTGAGTGTGTTCAGTATTCCTCAAACATTGTAGTTAGAATTGTTTTATGCAGTATGTGATTTTTAAGCTCATTTGCTCAATTTGTTTACCAACTTGACAGAATTCCTTGTTTGACATGATATGACTGTTTTGGTATTTTCTTGGCATGAATCCATTTCAATAAGAACTACTTTTTGCTCAAGCTATAATTCTTTGAAGATTCATAACAAATAAAGAAATGAACAAAATAATTTTTCATTTCGTCTGTTTTGTAGACAAGATAAACATGCATATATATATCTCTTTTTCAACAGTTCCATTCATCAAATCAAGCACATTAAGTTCATTTTCATATGCACGTGTTCATCAGTATTGTGCTGATGTTCAATAAACTAGAAATGAATCCACAAAACAATACATCTGTTCAAACTATCACATATTCTAATCTTTTCTTTTGGTTATGCAAAAGAATGTTATTTTTCATGTCCTTGTCATACACTTCTACACACTAGATCTGAGTTATGTGTTCAGTAAAGTCTTTCAACTTGCATCCAGTATCTGCCTGACTTGACACTGATATTCCTGCCCTGATGAGGGGGTTCAACTTGCACTCGTTGACCTTGTGGTAGTGCCTCACTCCAACAGCCCCTCTACCTGGCTCATGTGGAGCCGTGAGCCCTCTTGGTTCTTGTCGGCTTAAGTTCCTCCTTTCCTTAGAGTAGAAGAGATGATTCGAAGAGCCATCCCTCCACATTTTGTAAGAAACAACTTCCAAAAACACTTTGATTGCCATGAGAACCTCATCTGGGTTAATGAGTCTACACTCAACGCATTTACAGTATCCGAAATCAACTGAAATGTGAGTCCTTCAAGGTCAAGTCTACCGAAAACAATAATTCTGAGAAGTTTCTCCAAGAAATCTCCTTTTCCATATTCGGATAATTTAGTATGCACTGATGTAAACAAACTTACTAAGCTGACATTGTCACACAGTTCTGAGTTAGTGGTTTCAGTCCTTCCTCTCACTGTATGGGTCCCTGACCCCAAACATTCCAATCCACATTTTTCACAGAGCCCATCTGAGCTGTAATCATGTATGCATTTTGTATCTTCATATTTTCCACATTTTTCACACAAATTAATATAACTTGTCTCATGACGTGAACAAGTAAGATTATTTGCGTTGATAAACGTTTTCTCGAATTCGCCAGTCGATTTGTTCCCACTTTTGTCAAGGTTGTCTGATAGTGCACTGTTATTTGATGAATATGGAAGATCCAGGCCTTCATCACCGCTATCATCATTTTGCAATAAAACATCCTGAGTTGGTGACAATGGAATGGTCTGTGAGTCACTTCGACGTTTCTTTACAGGTGTGCTGTGCTCCTGGTGATTTTCGTCTTTGTCGGGTAGGGGTTCTTGTGATTCTATTTTAGATGTTCGCTTAAATTTTCTTCTATGAAGTGTCAGCCTGTATCTATGTCTGCCCATTTTCAGAACTGAAAAAGAAAGAGTAAGAATATGATAGGACCAAGATAATGAAAAACACTTGGAAAAATTTGCCTTCCTATGACAACTTTTTTCTGAGTTACCTTGAAAATTATCTATAACAGACAAGAAAGTTGTGGGTTGGTAAAGTTAAATAGGCCATATAACCAATGATCATTTATATGGGATTTCACAATGATGTGTAATTCCGCAATCTGCACAGTTGAATGGTTTATTTATTCGAAACAAGTATTTTGTATATGCAAGTTCATTGAAATTTAATGAGCATATGTGTGTCAGATCTGTATGAAAGCCAAATAAATATTATGAAAAATACTTAATGGCTCTTCAAGAACAGAAGATTTTCCCATCAAAAAATATATAATAAAAATCAGTTTTGGCGGACATAAAATGAGTTTGTTCTGTACAAGTTAGGTTTGGCCTATAATAGACTGGAAACCAAAGATATATTCACTTATTCTAGTGAGTTTTAACAATACACTTTTCTCACATGACACGTACTGTATCTTAAAGAAATGTAATGAAATGTACCATTTAATAACCCATTGCATTTCATGTTTTGAAAAATGTTATTAATCAAATGAGCATATTATATAGACTGTGACATGAGAAAAACCAAAAAAGAAAACGTGTGTTATCTTAACATTTATGCTTAATAATATTGGCAAATGTGGAAATATATGTAGCTGTGTTTTAAAGTGTAACACCTAAATTTAAAATGTAAATGAACACTAACAATCTGTTTTTTGGAAACAAACAGTCTTGATTCTTTTGGTGTGGTAAATATGGTATGTTGTTTTGATTTCTATTAGATGTAATGTAAATTATCCTCGGGATAATAAAGAATTATCTTATCTTACCACGAAAATTGGTGACAAAAAATCCCCAAAATAATAGATACAAATAACGTCTCAGTCGTAATACTATTTCGACAATTAAGCATTCATTAAATACTACAGACATGCACATTTATAGTTCAGAAACACAAAACAGACCATAAATATCGTATTTTCTAACTGTGAAAGTATCTATATATTAAAACCGAAACTAGATCTAGCAGTTCCGAGGTTTGTGTACCGTTGTTCACTGAATCTACGGCCTGATGCCTACATTCATTTTAATTTTCAAAAAGAGCACCGATTTCGCCATACTTTCAGCTATATGACAAGGTAAATCGTGAAGTTTTTAAAGTATAGTGACGAAAAAACACCACTTACCTGTTCGTGTACGCTTGCATCTGCCGCCATTTTGCTGAGCTGAAAGGGAGGCTCCGACGCGAAAATTGTCGATTTTGGCCGAATTGCTCTCAGTTTTGGATGCTTGTGTTGCTCTTTCGCTGATGTGGTTTCCATTACGGAATATAACTTTTCTCTTCCGAGCGGCAGTCGTTACATTTTGAGAAGCATTTCCCTCAAGTTTTGAAAAGTTTATTTCGTATATCTATGATTTCTCTTCAGTTTCAGCGTATTTTCTTTCTATTTCGCTAATGTCATCACCGTTTGTATGGTAGGCCTGGGATTGAAAAGATTGATACACCTAGTCGTATTATCAAAGCATGTATATCTTCCATTAACAAACTCATACTTGAATTATATTCAAGGAAAGCAAATTAGTGGTATCTATAGGAAATGGTTGTCCGTATTCAAAGAAAATGTTGCGACTTATGAAGAGATAGTAACTCTTTAGTGTGAGAGGTAGATTTGTAGGTCTCGTGGGCATTTGAGAGTTCTCACATCAATTGTTTTTAACATTCCATCATTGTATCCTATTTACAACTCTATTATTGATGTATGGGTATCGCTACATCAGTCAGATCACTTGAACTACCTTCAAACAGCCATTTTGATGTGAACACTTTAAAATGGTCGCTAGATTGGACATGCTTAACTGAACCTTGTATATCCCCTTAAGAAAATTTCTTATTGACCCAGGAGTGTTATTAAGCGACTGGTAACACTTATTTATATGTTTTCATAATGAAACCACCTTTAACATTATATATAAGACATGCGATACCATAGTCATAAACTGTATAATGATACATTACTGAAAAGAATTTTGTATAACTCTCTAAGTATGAAGGTCAACCTTCTGAAGTGTTATTTTGGTATGTATGTATAAACATATTGTATTCATGGATGTTATTCATACCGCGGTTCCATCGTAATGCAAAATCATTGTTATGCTAAGGTATCAGGAGTATTTAACATATTTGCGTTGCCTTATTGTAACAAACGGGACCTTTTCCCTTTGACCGTAAAAAACAAAATGGCGACTCCTTCATGACTGAATTAACGCAGAGGTTTTTTCATGAAATCGTTTGTTTTTGTTGTCATATTTACTGAAGTTGTTATATTTTGAAAAATCTTTATTTATAAACAAACGATTAAAATAACAGCACTGCATTCGATCCTTCTCTTATCCCCTAAAGTTTCTGCTAGTGGCAGGGGTCTGTAAGCACTACGAAGGAGGAAGTCCGAGGTGCGCAGACCGCCTGCTTGGAGAATGATGTCTTACGTCGTTAACATCCTGTTGCCTTCTGACTGCAAGGTGCATTTTTTAAAACAAAATTGATACAGAATTTATATGAAATTTTCTATATGTGATACCATGTTTTGTCATTTTCAGTCAAGTGTGAAGCAGCCATAACAGTGTGAGGAATATTGTGTTTATCCTTGACGGTTGTGTTGATAACGAACGATTCCTTACTGTGTAAGGATGGATATGGCCATGCTTAAATGTTCTGTCCATGGACACTGAAGTCGGTGTCGATGTGGAAGGTGAGTCATCTAAATCCATCTCTATTGTATTGGCGTCGTTATTCATGAACGCCCAGAACGTCGGTAGTTGGTGACATCAGCAGTGTTTCGATAGCCTGACCAGTTTTTAAATTGCTGTTGCTGAAAAATTCTCAAAATGAGCTGTTATTTAAAGATTTAAATTTTTAGTTAAGCTTTTTTCTGAAAACTGTTAAGATGGCATTAATCGTATGTATTATTTCATAATTGTACAGTATATGTTAAATACACTATCGGTATTGTGCAGTAGTTTCGACGAGTTGCAATTGTCTGTTAACTAAATGAACATGTCTTGACTTGACCTGAATCGACATGAATGCTGTGTTCTTGTATAATCTTAAATTATCATTATCTTTTGAAATTGAAACAATTTATATTTACTTAATATGAATATTTTGTATTCATGCAACCTTTGTATTTACTGTGGTTGAAGTAAGCTGTAATTAAGACCTTGTTTAATGTAGATTTTCCTTGTCTGAATTTTATTGTCATTATAGAAGCATTCGAAGAGACTAACTCAGTATTTCACTGCAGTTAAACACTACTGAATGTAGACAAGAACAAGATATTTAACTCTATATGTTTTGTTGTAGACTTATTTTAAATGTAAAATGTAGACTCTCGTCATAATTAAATATTTCTTTCTTCAGATAATAGTTTGAAAAAATGTATGATATAATATCATTATTTGAAAATGCACTTTATCTGTTATACATCATAGTAACTTTGCGGAAACCATGATGTATAATCATTAATGGCTTGAAACATTAGAGTGACTGTTTTTTAAGTTGTCTAAATGGATCGTTATAAGAACAGTTTTATTGTCGACTAATGTCTTAAACTAAAGGCCGTTTGGTTTGTTTTTGAGATAGCAATTTGACTATATGACGATATAAAAAGGGAACCTATCGTTGTTGAACATATTCGCCCACATCACATGTACGATTCATATGTAACCTGTTTGCAACTGGTAGGGTGTCCTTTGAACACTATTTTGAACCTATGTTAAGGAACCACATTGCACTAAGGAGATCGTTTACAAAGCTGTTTGTTTTCTACTTCATCAGATAAAGGTCAGAATACTTTGCACATGTATTGTTAGCCATCTTTTCCCAGGTGATCATAAGTGACGGAGGTAACCTTTGTACAATAATATAACAAGCTCTTCCTCTCACGGTTGACGATTAAACAGCTTTAATCCTTATTGTTTTTGTAAAGTTACATGTTTATCGCTTACTGGAAATGTAAGTTCATCTTAAGTACAGGTACAAGACACCATGAACATATAACATATACTAAAATACAATTATGGACAAGTAATATGACCCAACATCCTAAAGTGTAGTGTGTTGGTTCGCCTATTCACACGAAAATGTGTTCAACTTACTTGCGTCATAGCAAATGAGTAAGTTTCTCATACATCATGGTTAGGTAAAATATTTCAAAGATCTTTTTAACAGTCAACAACTTTAGTGCAATATTAACAAATCCACTCAGTAAAGCCGTTTCAAAAGAAGGAAAACCTATTCCTGTCATTTGTTTCTATCCTCATCGTTTTTATAAATTGTATGTAAGTTCTTCTTATACGTACATGTACACAACATCAGTAAATTATAAAATATAACAAACAGAATGATGGACATAGCTAAATTGTAACATCAACTAACGTCCAAAGAGGTTGTGTATAAGTTCGCCTATTCATACTAAAGTGTTTACATCTTACGTCAAAACTAAGCTATATCTGAACAACACCGAACTTAGTGGCGTCATAGTAAGTTTCTCATACATCCTTATTACACTTATAAATAGGCTACAAGCATGGGATGTTTTAACTACAGTAGAGGATTAGGACTGAACATACCGAGAATATAGAGTACATACTGATTCCTGTTCTTCTGTAGAAACGTTGATTTCTTAACACCTCTTATTCGCCTTCCATGTCTGTGGAAGTTATTGAATGTACCCGCTAAACGCAATCTTTATTCTCTTAGGGATACTATCTGGATCCTTTGCAGATTCATGGCCTGTGAACCCCATAGATAGTGACTTTCCTTCCTCTTAACAATGAAACGAGAAGACGAGTATACCCTTGAGGGTATAGGGCGGTTCTTTACATCGATACCAGACTACATCGACATATCTGTGCCAATGTATGAGATCGATCTTCAAAGAAAACCAGTCCTAGGTCTTCTGCTGTTTTGCTGGAAAGACATCTCATTTGTTACATAAATGATCATTCTGAAAATAAATTTTTGAATATTATAAATATGTTTGGATACTATAGGTCTGATTTGAGAATTATATTGTATCATTGAGGGTTAGTATTCCATTTTAATAGCTTAACGAGGAATTGTGTTGACTAAATAGTGGTAACTGTATCCTTGACTGCATATTGCTTAGACATAAATGTAGGTCTTATCCTCCTTGCGTTCAAAATATGTCTGTTAGATTGCTTTATATAAATTGAAACATGGTGTATTATAGTGTTTTTAAAGTAACCCATAGTTAATGTATAACTCCTCATGGTGACAGGACATATCAGAGTTAGGATTTGGTAGTCCAAACTAAGCGATACTCGCAGAAGAATACATGTATATACAAAAGGATATATTTAAATAATGTGCTAAAAAGTGAAAAACTTGACATTGTTATCATCGAAAATAGCATTTCACTTTTAACATAATTGTGGACATAGGACAGAAAGTATTGACACCACCAGACGAAGCAATATTACGTTAACACCGTTGCAAAATGATAGTACTCGTCGAGGTTTGGATTGACAACAATATATTTATATGAGAGAAATGCGGATTGGCCTTCTTCTTCTTGCAAGGCTTGGGGTAAGACGGTCCATCAATAGAGTTTCTGTTTCTGCTTTCAACTACATCTACCAAGAGGTCCATCATAACATAGTTTAGCTTCTATTTGCATTCTGAACTTTGCAAATACTTTCACGAAAACTATAATTGCTAATCATTTCCAGGCTGAGAGAAAAATAGGTAAGCATAGTTGAAATACATTATTTTCTAGATTGGCAGTATGTTTATGATTGACAAGCTGATTTTAAAAAGTGCGTTTAAAATGGTTTTCGAATGAGTTGACAGAGGTATAACACAACTGTAAGATCAAAGGGAGTTGAATATTGTGTCAGAGAAGCAGAATGATTGGGGTAACGAAGGATGCTACAGTGGACATAACAACTCAATTGATGACAAGCAAAGTGTGTGATACAGTGAAGTTCGTAACTTTCACATCATATTTAACACACCGACACATACACACACTTTCCAGAATTTTGAATTAAAAAGTCATGTTTTTACTAATTTAACTTTCTCTACTAATGCAGAAAATTGTTAATACTCTATGGTGAGAAACTAACACAAGTTAAATTACACTTGTGACGTCATCATATAGTTCTCTCGCTCCATTATGTTGCACACTCAATCAGGTTTTAAGCTCGTAATTTAAAAGTAAATTTGCTACATAATCAATACTTTGACTGTAAATTAAGTAGGGATATATCCTCGCAACTCCCAATTGCTTTTAAGAAGTATTCCTTTCATTTTACCAATGATTGATGAAACCATGAATCCTTGTTCAAGTCTCTGTTTTAGCAACATAACCGTGAGTCAATTTAACACTAACAACATTAAGTACACCAATAACTAATATATTTTCAATAGCTTATCAGTGTTATGATAGTAGCCATGTGAGAACAGGCATGTTTATTTCCAAAAGCAATTTGCTACTATTTATTATAAAGCTATGTTTCACAGGATGACAAGTGTGGCAGTATACTTCTTTGCACTTAATACCTTTGACAAACATATAATCTCACACGGTGTTATCCCTCACCACACCGTCCTAATCATACATGAAGAAGGAAGTAAGCTAATTAACAGCTCCATATCTTGCATGTTCAGCTGTTAAGTACACCCTACCAGTTATATTTAAACATATCTCTCCTCATTAGAGAACGTCATGCTGATTTCCTTGAAACAGTGTTATACAACATGTGTATCACAAGTCATTGTGTTCGGTTCACTTGCAAAATTTTACATTATACCTGTTAGTTAAAGATTCATGTGTATGGAATATCTTTCACAATACATGATTAAAATTCAATTTGTCTTAAACCCAAAACATGCCAACCAACAGGAATGTTACAAGCAATGTCAATAATAGTATAATCCTACTCTCGCGGGTAATACAACAATATGTTCTGATCTGTGAGGCATTGCTATTGAGTATTCGAGCTGGCAGTGAACGAAAGCGCTGATTAAAAGTTTGATTCACCTGGTCGTATTTTCATAGCGTGTATATCTTCGATCAACATACTCATACTTGAATTATATTTAAGGAAAGCGAATGGCTGCACAGTTAAGATAAAGCTTGTATGATGACATGTGTACTTTCTCCTAAGCAATGATTTATTGCGTGTGTTATCATACCTCATTGCACTGTTCCTGTGATAAAGTAAGTACGTGAACATAACGAAAAGTGTTGGTTTTCTATGTAAGTGTTGACCAATACATGTTGCCAATATCAAATGTATAAAAGATTAAAATAGATTTTTCAGCGCGTTGCATCACACATGTTCTACGAATATTAACTGCATATATCTTTATATACTAATACTCATATTATACATGTTATTAGAAATATATTTTGCAAGGATGTCATGAGTTCATGGTCATGTTTTCTCAAAATATGTTAGTCTGTAACAAAGGATGTAACCGTTTTATAACCCAATAAGTATGGCATCATTATATTGCAACTAACCAAACCAAATATATTGTTAATAAAAAGTGTCATAATGAAAATAGTATCAAGATTTTGTAGATTAAAGATGACATGAAAGGAAATGGTGAAATATTAACTTCTTTTTTTCGTAAATTTCGTAATATTTATACACATTTTCAACTTTCCTTTCCATCAAAAATGGAAACAAACTCGCAAAATGCGACCTTTCAAGATAAACATGTAGTCAAGGAAAGAAGCAAATATTTGATTTGATATTATGAATCCCGTATTTATAGCTTTTGCGAGATACTAAATGAGAATAGTGTACATTTATTGTGTGAATATGATCAAATATAACTTGTATTTCGACTGCAGCTGGTTAATGCAACTACTTTTCATGAATTGCTAAGCTGTACTATTTAGCTAAATCACAAAGATGAACAATTTCGAGCATACCTATTTCAAGTCACACGTCAGATAAACATATAAAATAGAAAATAATGTTCAGTCAATGTTACAGTACAAAATCATGGCATCATGTGGTGACGTAATTACACTCCTATCTTGCATTCCAATATAGCAATTGCTTGTTCACGTTTTACTTATGTTCTCTCTTTCTGCGGCATTGTTTACAATATAAATGAGTTGTTAACTACTCCACTGTATTTCAGAAAAACATTTTGGGAATACAATTCAGCAGTAACTTTATAATCTTTCTAACAAAATAGAGCATTACGTTACCTTCAATATATTTATTTTAAAATTAACGTGAAATGTGTATAGCAAGGGATGTTTTTAAATATCCGTTTAAATATAACGTTATAAATTCAGACTTTGAAATTTAAGCGATATGCTCTCTGATGATTGGATTAAACAAGGTCACGTGACCGGTATACATTCTCATAAACACAAGATTGGCAGCTGAAAAGGATAACCTTCATACTCTGAAGTTTACAAAAAATAACCTGCGGGACTACTTTATAACTGTATCATTCCGCATTTGTGACACTGCTATCACATGCTCTATACTTGATTAAACTTTTAAAAAACCTTACAACGTGAAGACAATACTAAACATTTGTTTTATCATGCACTGCACATTTTTTGCAGAGATTTTTTATATTCAAAAGTGTATTTACTGATTAGCTTTAGACATCGCTTAAAAAGCAAGGTTTGAATTTATGAGACATAGATTTCATAATGTGTTTGTTCACTGGATTATCAACGGTTTGAAAGTTCAAGATAAACTGTAATATAAATGCTGTCGACAAGCTCCGGCATTTCTACCAGTTTAACTTCCACCTTTCAAACCGTCCAGTGAAATCTATTTCTTAAAGGGATTTTTTAAAATATCCGTTTAAATTAAACGTTTCACATTACATGTAAGTAGATGCATACTAGCTAGCATTACTAGCATTCACTCCTCTCTTCTGTTTGCTTATATTTACAAGTAAAAAGAGAGCTGCGTGGCTTAGGGTCAATTGATAGCTCTCAAGAGGATCTTTAATGATGTTTTTTCCACTAACATGAACATTGGAGGGATACAGATTCTCGAAGATTTTCAGGCCTAGTGATGCAATATTTCTAACTTTTTCCCTTGGGCAAGCAGTCATCTCAAAACATAACAATAACAAAAAGAACAGAGACTTATGAAATGTAGTGCGTTTTCTCTCGAACTATTATTTCAGCTGCGTTATGTTACTGATTCGAAGGACAATGGCATAACACAGTGACGTTTCTACATATTTTTAACATACATTATCTCATTACATATATCTTAATTATTTGATCATTGTATTTATTGATTCTATTTCAATTGGATGTAAATTGTATAGCAAAAATGGACATGACCGGGCACTTATTTAATCTAATGATTCCATAATATACAAGATTGTGCAATGAACAGTCTGTATAAAATAAGAGAACACACCTCCGAGAGATCATGGTCAGTTTTACTTTGGTATTTTCTAACAACTACATCTGCGTCCAGAAAGTTTGTTTAGCAAAATCAATTACCTATAACACGTTATACCAAGCCAATATCAAAGATTCCATAAAAGGTTGACATACGCTTAGAGGGATTAGACAGCTGCTAATAGCTTTATAGATGTTTAAACTGCTTTTGAGCATCAGGATTATTTATATGGCAAATTGATTATATAATTTGACCCGAGTTCAACTTGAGACCACATTTTTGTATGTCCCTTGAAGCCATGACATGTACCCGCTGTATATAAGGTAAACTCCCTTGAAGCTACTGTCTGCAGACGCAAGTCTTTGTATCATGTTTGTATTTTCTCATTTTCCTTTGAATGTATACCTTTGAGGATGATAGTTTGATCTCAACATCAGTACCAGACTACGTAGACATCTATATGTCAGTCTGTGTGATACATTTTGATATATACACACCCGAGACATATACCGTGAGAAACAACTTAAACATTGTAGACATATCAATATCTCATTTACTTCATTCATGGCGGACTGTCTAACAATATATAATTACAGCCTTAGCGTAAGCAGGGGTGTTTATATAGTTGATCCTGTCCGTCTGTCCGATCTTTCAGTTTGTTATAAACACATTTCACTTTCCTCTTTGATTATTGAATGTTCATTATTTTCTTTTTGAATTTTATTGCAAAACTGCACATTTACTGGAACATTGATATCATAATTCCCTTAATAGAAATGTACTCAACACTGTCTTATAAAACCTAGAGATTCATTGGCCACGAAAAACATCGAAAAATGATTTTTTTTTTATTTTCTCGATTATTCCCTCAGATTATACATAAATGACCACAAAACAGAGAACAAAACATTGTTATATTTGGGATCAGTCTATCTGCAACTGTAGAACTCTATATTTTAACGAGGCCATTTCGGAATTCAATCTCACACCCTCAGGCACCAATTGCTATTACTGACTGTTATACAAGTTCACCCAGTCGAGACGAGGTCTCGGGGTATTGGAGGGTTAGTTTTTTGGACAGGCAATTGTGATGATCGGTTCCTGATTCTGATGTGATTTGTTCGAATCTTTAAGTACAAGAAAGTGTACTATTACACATAGCGTGAAGAGAACTATACAAATATATATCCATATATTGAATCTTTACAAAACGCCTGGTTGTAGTAATATGAACTCACACCAAGATCTATGATTCAAATTCAGAGATTTATTCAGAAGGCAGCAGTGACAAGTAAGAGGACACTTTAATGTGATATTGTTACAAGAAACGGTTCGATATATTGTTGAATACATAGGGTGAAACATGGTTACACTGTAGCTTCCAACATCCACTGTTTATACTGCAAACCAGATCTGCAATACCAGGTGCATGTGAAAAGCGATCACCTTTTAATCTGCTGCCCAATTCTCAAATGTGTCAATGTCAACTGGGCGTTATTCTATTTCCTTATATTCAATGTATTTACAAAGGTAAGACATGTAATGTATCAAAATTAGTCACACATTACAAGTGCGTACTCTATATTCAATTCAATGGATACATGTTTTGAAAATGTTTATGCAAAATATGTTTATATTTAATACCACGTAAAACACACCGAATCTAAGCATACAAAATAAGTATATAAAACATAATGCTCTATTGAACTCATCGTCTAAGTTGTGCTTGCTTGTTTCAAAATCACTTGAATCAGTAACAATAGATTTATCAGTTTGTTTGGTTGATCAAAGATGAAAATATAAGATTCCATCCCAACAGTGTAATGACAATTAAATATGCATTATTCTTTGGAAAGCCCTTGACGCTTACTACCGTGTTAATGAGTTCATTTGATTGTTCAATATTACATGTATATGACAAACGTTGTTCAGATTCATTTCAACGAAGTTTCAAGAAAACTTATTAAACCTATTTGATAACACTTCTTCAATAAATAAATAACAAAATGATCATGCTCGAAGCCAATGTGCTTTTCCAATATTTGAATCAAGTTTGAGTGATCCACGAATCGTATGTTAATGCAAATAACACGTTTGAGTTAAGACCCTGCATACATGGACTTTCGAACGATCTATCAATTGATATAGTTTCAACCTACTTCTTCAATAAATATGATTTCTTTTATTTCCATCACATTTACTTTGGCCATTTTGTCAAGGTTCCAAATTAAAGAAAAGATAAGCAAACAGCAAACAGCTCGAATAATATTAAACAGCTTAAGTAGTAAAATCATATTTGATAAGAGAGGCTATTGTAATTTTATGAATTCAATTTACATATGTCCTATCCGTTTGAAGCTCAATCATGAACATATTTACATTCCTTTTTGTGAAAAGGGGTTAAGGTTTTCTAAATGAAATGCTATGACAACAAGGATAATTATCCCACAGGGGACGGTAAAGGGTGAAGGACAGCAATTAAACACTCCAGAAACACGGTAACAGTTGTGTTCTAGTTGTAGTATTGTAGTCCGTTGACGTATACATTTATTATGTCAACGTCAACAATAAAACTACACAGCTTCTTAATTCCGAAGTTGAATCTCGAGGTATTTATTATTGCGGCATATTTGGTTGACATTGACACTTACTACAGTCATAAACCACCATTCTGAAAAGTGACGTGAAATATTTAAAAAAAAATATATGTATGAAGTTTCTGTTAGTTTTCCGACTTTAATTGTGAAGACATATTCTTAAATGTGTACTGTGGTTAAATTATTGTTTGATATTGGTGACAATTCTCTTCATCTCTTTTAAACGCATTGTGATGTAATAGTCACAACAGGACAATAATTAAATGATAACATCTTCTTTTATGGACAATCATTAATAAGTTTTTCTGAGAGAAAGTGAGACGTTTCGACAACTAATATTGCTTCATTCAAGCCTTGAAAAGATATATGAATCTGTATGAGTTGAGATCAAGGTATAAATAGTTATCCATAAGTACGTGTACTAATTCCCCTTGGCACTGTACATTGCCAATTTCGTGTGAAATTCAACGTGAGTGAATAATACATGTGGGTTGGATACTGTGTTAGTGTCAGAGTAACCTGTCAGGATGTATATATTAAACCATCAATCTCATCCCACTGGAAAACTATTTTAATGTTACTGGCTGCATATTATCATACAATTCCAATATTTTACTCAAGTATTGACTTGACCTATCCTTCAACAATAACTTAATCATTCCTTAAATTTATTTGTTTCCCAACACCATATGAATTATACACATTGGTAATTAAACCCGCTGAAGTGTAAAGGTCGAACATTTACTTCCCATTCTACCATCATTCATTCATTCAGCGAGGTTATAAAGTTATCGAGCCGAACAAAGCGTGGCTCCAGAGTATACTGAGTATATTTGGAAACTGGATTATCTATCATGCACCAATTAC
Source organism: Gibbula magus (assembly GCA_936450465.1). Lineage (NCBI taxonomy): Eukaryota > Metazoa > Mollusca > Gastropoda > Trochida > Trochidae > Gibbula > Gibbula magus. The sequence goes on along the minus strand of OW388297.1, from coordinate 74,442,199 downwards.
TTTTCCATCAGTGTCAGTGTTTCTAAACTTGCCTAAAATAACACTTCATTTCAATTGTCTTTTCTCTAAAGTAAACCAAACACATTAAGATGAAACAGTAATTTGACTGGATGAGAAATATAAGAATGACTGCCTAGAAGTTACTACACCTAGAAGTGTCAAGCCTGAAGCATTAATTCAAAGTCCTGTCCATTTGATGACGGCATGTCTTAAGCTATCCCGTTTGATATCAGTCAAAAGTTGCTTGTTTCTTTTGTTTAAAAGCGTATTATTCTTTTGATCATTTGGCTTATAATTGAAAAGATGCCAAGCTTGTCTTTCAGATGAAAAATTTATTTCTCTTTTGAGTCAGTTTCATCAGACCTGTTGACATAAATCAGATTAACCAAACTTATTGAACACATCTTATAGAATTACACAACATTTGCATGGTGAACAAATGTAACATTTAGTTTTTAAATGTTGGATAGTCAGTATTGACTTAATTATAGAGAGACAGGCCGATGCAGACAGACAAGGACAGACAGAAATACAGAGACAGACAAAGACATACAGAAAGACAGACAGACAGAGAGACAGAAAGACAGACAAACAGACAGAGAGAAAGAAATAGCTTAGAGATGATGGCTGGATATGAGACAGACCATGAAGAGGAAGACCACTGGTAACCACAGCCAATGAGGGCCGCTGTTTGAGTATGCTGCACCTAGGTAACAGATTTATCACTGTGTCATCAGCAAGAGATGCTTTTCAACAATACCTCAGCAGAAGGTCCGAAGCTAAACGTCCCCGAGCTGAAAGCTTTAAAAGTTATCGATCATTAACGTGAATAGACAATAGACAAAACTGGGACAGGCTGCTGTTTACCGACGAGAGCAAGTTCCAGGTGTTCAGTGTTGACGACCGATTGCCAGTACGTCAACTGGATAACGGCATTCTAAACAGTGTACTGGTAACAAGCCCGATCCCATGACCTTAATGTCATTTGACACCTCTTGGACCATCTCCGGAGATTAATTTGGTGCTATCCACTTTCCACACGTTAGACAGCCATTGACGCATACACGGCAAGGAGACTAATGTTAAATCACCAAGCCGTAACCGGGAGACTGGAAACGTATGTACTATATGTCCATATGTGCACACTCTATATTGACAATTATAATGTGACTTTAAAATGCGTTATTGTTTGAAAAAAAGAGGACATGATCGAATCATGGTCAATAAAACCTTAATTAAAACAGAAAAATAACACCTGAAATTATCATCATGTGGCTCATGAGTTTTTTAAAACCGGATGCATATTGTTGTTTTTCTAGAATACAAATAATATTTTTTCCCACACATTTTCATATCTTTTTATTTAATGTAATAATAAGAAGTCAGTATTTCATTTGCCTGTGAGTTTTCTTTTTGCATCACACTTCTTATCACTCCTTCAAAGTGTTAAACATTAAAAACATATCGTGTATAATGGGGGAGTCACACTTACGTTCATTAACCTAGTTAAACGTAGTTCATTGAACGTAGCCACAAAACCACTAACATGCCGAAAATGAGTGCATTATTAGTAACTACGTAAAACAACGTTTCATTATCAGTTCGTTCACTACGTGTAAGTACGATTAAGTACATATAAGTACGTTTTACTAGGTTTAACAACGGATAACTACGTTTATTGAACAACTTTCTAGCTACGTTCGTCTATGTTTAACCACGTTGATCTACATTAAAGAACGTTTGTTAGTACAACTAAGTAGGTTGAAACACGTTTAGGTACGTCAAAGTAGGTTAAAGTAGGGTAAATCACGGCACTTACAGTGGTAGGGTATATAAAGACACACGTTTATGTATTTCATTATTTCTCTTAATTGTCTTAATCTACTCTGATAAAATCCGGAAACGTAGTTCGGAAATGTTAAACTTTGAACATGTCCAAAAGTTTAATCACAAATTACGTTTGTCTCACGTCTATGTCTACGTTTTGAGCACGGATAACTTAGTATAACTACGGATAACTAGGCTTCAGTACAGTTAACTGCGTTAAAGTACGTTCTGTATCACTACGTTCATAAACGTAAGTGTGACTGGGGCATAAAGGACCAGCAGCCAGCTCAATATAGGCAGTAATGTATTTGTTGAAGCTGAGAATGTAGATCAAACACTGCAACCGCAGCTCGGTTTCCTGTTCCATCGACTTTTTAATTTTGTTTTATATCATTCCATATACCTGCCACTTTCATAGCAATTTCTGTTTTCTTTTCGTTCATCCCCAAAAGAATATTGGGTCAAGGTCACCGCCTGATTTGGCTTTCACCCTTCGTCTATTTATAGTGTGGCAATCTTTTTGGTGATGTATCAAAATCACACAACAATACTTTTCCGGTTTAGTCATGAGAGATTCTTTAAAAGAATTGAAAACTTCGTGTTCTACTATATAGCATAGTATATTTAACATGACAGATGCCATTTTTGCCTAATGGACGAACCAAATTGAGGCATTCACATGTTAAATTCAACTTGAAGAATATACCCCCGGCAAACGAAACGTCATCTATACTTTTAAAAGAATCAAGTACGAAATATTGCAGCAGAACGTCTATTTTGAGGATATATTTTGTAAATAAATATACACATTTTATATATATCATAATATCAATTGTATCCGATCATACACATATTGGGAACTGACATCTCCAATTCAACACATATTTTTTGATGGCTGACAAGAAAGTTTTAAAAATGTGTAATGTTGAAATTAAGTTAAGCCTCTTGCATTTTCATTCATTTACAAAGTCAATGAAATTTGCAATATTCAATCACAGATTTTCGTCAAATGTGTATTTGGTAGAAACATTGTCATTCTATAACGATTCATTCTCATATAACATGACTGAGGCGATATTGTCGTGTGGGAAGCTGCAGCTACGGTCAGTGCTGGCGCTAGTTGCATTACTCTGAGGGGGTGGGTTCGAATCCAGCAAGGGACTCGACCCGCAACAATACAAGGATATGTACTATTGAAGGTAGTGTTATCTCATGTAATGTTATATTTGTTCACTATCTAAATGGCATGTATTTCTAATGATTGATTCTCAGTTGAGGAGGATGTTCAGATTACACTAGTAGCTACAACCAAGTGTCATTTCATATGTACCCGTCAACAGTAACAAACTTGCGTCAACCTGAACTTATCAGTCACTTCATCACAAAGGAATTTGCTTATTCTCTTGTTAATGACACATGTAGATTAAGGCATATATTTGATTACATGATCACTACATTATATGATTTGTTGATAGTAGCAAAGCGTAAGTACATGTTACAACACTTTATATGTGTTTAAAATCAAACAGTACACTGTACACGTGTTTTATCATTATCTTTGGTCAAATAGACCATTCAGTTTACATACATTGTAACTATAATTTACCATGTTCAAATGTTCTAGATAACTCGTTTTTGTTTCTTTAAATTCCTCAACATGAATATGCATTGCCAGTAATTCGATATCTAATTGTAGCATCAAAATTAGTGATTTAATTTAATACCTCGTAAGCTGCATACACGCTTATTGATAGATGAGAAGAATTAATAGTATTTAACGTTTCAAATTGAGAAAATATAGCTTAAAATTTGACCTTGATACACACAGACTATTTAATTAAAAAAGAGAAACCTTTCTGACACATTTGAGATTTCCAAACTTGTTCATTTGTCAGAGCTATTTTGTAGCTAAATGTATTGACTTAAAATAAAATTAAAATATCACATATTTGTGTTGTATAGTGTTAAACAAAGCACAATGTGCCATTTTGAATCAGGTAACATGTATATATCATCGTGTGAGGTACACATTTTATATATTCATGAATATAGACATATAGATACGGAAATACGTTAAGCAGCCCTAATATGCAAAACCAAAATGTGACGATGTGGGAGCATAAAAATAAATTGATCAACTTACTCACTCTTGAGAAAAGTAGATTTGTGGCAGCTTTCTTAGAAAAATAATTTTAATTAAATAAAAAAATATTGTCCTTGTGCCTAACCTACGTAATAAAATTTAGGTTGTAGGTATCAAAAACATTATTTGTGTAACCAAGTTGACTTTCACACAAACAAACATCTTTTATCCTGAAAAATAAGGAAGTAAATGTTTGGTGAAATGTCATCATTTTTTAAAACAAATATTGACATCTTTTCGTGAAAAGGCCATAAATATACGATTTATGAATGCACTTTATTCGTTTCAGTTCAAACCATTGATTAAACTCTTCTCTTGTTGTAGATTGTCATTACAGTTAACATAAACCAGATTTCGACAGAAGGTCATGTTTATTGAAATTGTCTTTTTTCAAATCCTTTGATTTTAGAGGTTCGAAGTGCAGTGTTGACTTTTGACTAAAACAGTTTACCAGAAGCCTTGAAAGAATGGAATTACTCACATTACAGCAACCAATATTCACTTATATTCCTCAGTAAAAGGTAACTTGTGTCTGGGGACCAAGATATCAACATTTAATAAATGCAAATATCAAAAAGAAATTAAACGTTATCAGAATGAATGCTGCTAAATCATGATTGTTTTATTCCATATGAGTATTTTTACTGACACATTCTCTTTTTTTTCAGAGAATTTTTGCTTGTGAAAAACGTGGGGGTGCTTAGCTTTTTTCCATATGTATATAAATATTTTATACCTTTCTACCTTTTGAATATTCTATTTTGTATGTGATGTAATCCTTATACATACGTAATACAAAGTTTGTTCTCAATGAGAGCAGCCATTAGGAAGTGACGTTATAAGAATATTATTTTTTACAGAGTGATGTTTCATTACGTCGCACTTTTGAATTTGAACCATTGATACAATGTTATCGTCACTCTGTTCAGTGTGAATCACTGTGAACTGATAACAAGCGGCATTTAACCCACATTCCTGTAATAAAAAGAATCATTAAGGTTTACACATCTTCAAAAACTAATCTCATTGAAGCTGATAAAAACATTATAGACGTTAAAACATCCTATTTTTATCAGCAACAACCAAAAAGCAGAACGATAAATAAACAACCTTTCACAAAAACACAAATATTCAGATAATATATTTTCACGATATGGCATCCTGCCACGTTCTCCAAGGGCATTAGAAGTTAAACTTACAGTTCAGGTAATCATGGGAGGAAACAGTCTAAGTCGTTCGAAGTTGATAAAAATCAACACTGAGATTGGTATTTAAGAATCTATAACATGATCAGAATATCTAGTCTCTCATGTTTGAATTATGTTACTAAGATTTAAGGTCAGGGTTTGACATATGACTGGGTTCAGCTTGGTGTTGTTTTACTTTTACTACCTACTATAGCCTTTGTTACAACGTTTGCCGTGACATTGTCAAGTGTATTTAATCTGATAGTACTGGAAGATATAATAGGATTGTAAGTAACAGCTTGTCAAGCTGACCCGAAAACTTTATGACATGTGAAACCTTTTTTGACATATTGTTAATACATGTATTGTGTATTTATGTATCCGATCCCGTTATTCAACACATTCCACCTGATAAAGGAATAAACAAATACTACGAAACGCCATTATTTTCACAATGACGACGTTTTTATCCACAAATCTTCACTTTCTTATGTAAAGACTATGTGTAATATATTAAGTGGCCTCAGGCCATAAAACTGTGTTTTTCTTTTAATAACCCCTTTACCTTGACAGCAGTAATTGATTATCTAATTGAAATCCCATGAAAGGAAGTGTATAATCCAAATCAGAGAATGTTGAATGCGAGTGGGTGATTAACAATAGAGACATAAACCATCATCAATGTTTGATAATTATCTCATTCTCCACAAAAGACACCCAGCGTTAAGGTTAGTAAAATACGACGCAATTTACAATCCTTTTTATCAATTTAGATTATCTGTCTTGAAAAAGACTGATCATGGTCTTTAAGGCATTATTAAAAAAAAACACGTTCCCCATTCAGATTTAATGAGAATACATGTACACAATACATTGTATTAAACTAATTTAGTTTCATCTCTTATGTAAACTGAATATTTGTTTTGACAAAAAAGTAATAAATTACGATATTTATATTCAAATTAAAGATTAGTAATTTTTTATTTTCAGTTATTTTTCTTTATGGGCTACTTTATTAGTTTTGTATTGGCGCTGTTGGAAGGAATATTTTTAATTTTAAACGAGAGAACATTATAGTGAGTTGGGTATATTTATATCGCTACTTGTGCTAATATGAAGTAGACTACTTGTGAATAATGTGCCTATTGTCAAGATCGTTGTGCATCCTGTTTAAATTCGTTGAAAGCAATGAACTGAATTTGGCTTTCGCTTGTTTTGATGAATACGTTGATTAAGATAGATGATTTAGAGCTATTTATGCTTATAATACGACGCATTGTATATTTGTGACTTTAAGTTGAATCCCTTAATATATTCCAATGGTATGTGATTTTATAATTCATACGAATGTCTCTTTTGTTAACAATACTTTGTTTGGTAATTTCTGATTGCAGAGGATGGTCATCGATTCATTTTTTACTAAGCCTCTTAAACGTAACTGTGTAAAAGTGCCTTTCCAAATGGCATATTCAAATATTTAAAAAGCCAATTTCGTGGTCAATATTTTATTCATTGACAAGCCGAGTACTTTGGCAAATCTCGTTGCAAAAAGATGGTTTTCAATTACATTTACTCAATTGAGAAATTCTTGAAGGAATGTTTTCCACCGAATGAACAAAAGATGATAAACCATTATTCGTCAATCATTGAAATCCCCAAAGGAGCTTTTTTGAATAGTTATAACTCATCTCTATTGGACTCTTGATGTGTTGTATTCTGTGCCTACCTCTCATGGAGGGAAATCGATGTTTCAACAAGTGATCATGTTACGGTGTTGTAATACAGGAGAAACGTGTTCCAAGCTGTCTTTACGTTAAGACGATCATATGTTTCATGTTTAGTTTTATTACATAGGACTGGTACACTGTCAGCACCCTTACTTCGTACAAATTATCAATACGTCATGATGACCTGTTTCAAGGTTTGTCTATGATGTTGGTTATAACTGCAGCGTTGCAAGTAGATGTTGATGTATTTCATGAGTTTATATTCAACGATTAACACATCTTAGCAAATGTCTTAACAAATTGTGTTGATGATTTTGCTCCGAAATAACAAAGTTTAATCAAACAGTCTAAAACAAAGTAGGAAAATATAAGACATATAATCTTTGTCTTAGATTTTGAGAAGAGCATACAATGAATGGGGTGTGGGAATAGAACAGGGCTAAATCTTATCATTGATGCCATGTGGAGCTATTGTGCTCAGCTCAAGGATCCAGAGTAGTTCTACTGATCTTTTTTTGGTTTTACTCTGAGTAGAGTCAGGGTTAGAAGAGAGCTGATATATGACTTTGTACCGGAGATCCCGGTTGGTGTGTCTCTTGCCATTGAAATGTAGGGCCACTGGTTTGTCTCGATTGTGTTGTATGTCAGCAGGGTGTTCTTTGATGCGTATACCAAAGTGTCTTTTAGTTTCACCTACTTCTAACCTACATGGCAGTCCTACTTCAATGTACTTTAATTAAATATTTCACGAACCTTTGTATGTATTGAATGTTAAATGCTCTTCTGAACTTGCTTATGTAATTCCACATTCTTTCATAATATAGACGGAGTTTCTGAACTACCGATTACATACAACGCTAAATCGCTTCTCAGAGATATCATGTCAAAACCTCATGAACATTGTCCAGCAGTTTACCAACAACTTGAACACAGTTTGTGATATTGAAATTGGTGGCATGGTCTAGACGAATGACATATTCAACAATTTCCAAAACTGTATCTTCTGAAAACATGGATGTATTAGCGATAAGGTGTTAGCGTGTATTTCTCTCATGTGATTACTCCTCATATAGCATAACATTTGTCTGACAAGCTCTCAATCTTTCACTGCGTAATTATTAATATGATAATTATGATACATGTTCTGTTTCTCTTCTGTTCAGCAGTTTGGCCCTATTCATCTTTTCATTTACAGGATGTTTTTAACTCTTAAATCAGAAAAACGATTAATGATATTGTTGGTACTGCCTTCCTACGACTGATACGTAAAAATAGCAGGACGTTCAAAAGAGTCATTGATTATGACAACACAACTGATAAATGTCCCCATCCTTATGCACTTTTTGGAATGAAACTGTTTGGTTGTTTGTTTCTAAAATGATTGAAAAATGATATTAGAAAATGTGTTTAACCCGAGAAACTTAAAGTTTCTTAAATATTGTATATGTATTTCTGTCATTATTAGGCAAACAAGACAAGGATTAGAGGCATATGGGAGGAATTAAAAGTTGCATGTCGTACCCATGGTTCACTTTCGGGATTCGTTGAAAGGGGGTTTCAATTTTTAAATTCGGCCCATAAATTATTTGTTTACATCTGTTTAAAATAAATGCCTAATTAAGCCCCGGCGACTAGAATGAAAGTGGGCGGGGGTGGTCACTGAAGCGTACCCTACCATAATGTACTTGGAGGCATGTCAATATGGCTGCTAATCATAATTTAACACGTTTTCGCAACTTTTGAACTACTCATATAAGACAGAAATCTTCATCAAATCAACCCAAATTTTCGCTCAACGGAGCCCCCCCCCCCTCTTCAAAACCATTATCATAGCAAATGGTAAAAACACACCACAAAACAACTGCCTAAAGGCAGCAACTTCATTTGGGAAACAAACTATTATTTTTCAAATTTTCAATTGTTCAAGGTCACAAAGTGTATTGGTAATAACGCTTATAGTTACACACTGTTTATGCTGAACAGTGTCTTGCAGATTATAGAAGCATTACCAGTACCCTAAAGACTTCACATTTCATTGATGAATCAGAACTTTCTCACATGGATAAACATTTGTGGCATCATGTCATCATTTGAGATGAAATAATTTCAAACACATGGCCAGTAGCTGTGATCATCAACCAAGTGTTCTCATTTACCACAGATAAACTAAGTAGATTAACTTTGCTGAATCAAACACTTCACTGGTCAGCTCTTGAGTCTTTATTGTTCTGGTTTCATCCCTTGTAACTTCAATCATTCTGATTCCTCTTCACATTATTCAACTCCCTTTGATCATATTGCGTTTGTTATGATTTCCTTTGATTCATACAAAAATCGTCCAATTTCGAAGCATCTTCAATTCTAAGTCCTACAAAAGGTCTAAAAATATCCTCGATTAAACTATCGTCAGTTTCTGTTAGGCTTTGAAATATATTGTAAAGACATTTGTCTGGTCTTTTGAAAGTACACTGTGTGACCTCCTGAGTGAAATGATGTTTGAAGTTAAGTAAGTATATTGTTCTAGTTGTTTAATTTTCTAACATCGTAACTCTTAGAAACAACATTTGACAAAGTGTTTGGCTTGTCTTCAATGAACATTGAGAAATATTTTGTTGTTGTAAACCTAATCATTTTAGAATCCTCATTGTTATCTTAATCCGCTTCATCTTGTTACCATCGATTCTCATTTATAAACAAATCGATTATAAAAAAATGATTTGAAAGTCACAATAACGACTTGACTTTCATTTCAGTTTGACCTTCACATCATCGATATAATCTCCATGGTAAATTTGTTGATAAATCTCTATCCATATTCAGGATATTTTTAATGTCACGGTTGGTAATATAATGAACTCATTGTCTGGTAGTTTAATCAATCGGGTGTCTACGCTGGACGTTAACAGTGCCATGAACAAGTCTTCAATCGTAACTCACTTCCGAGTAGCGGTTCACACCATACACCAACTTCGCGTACCTGGTTGGCTACTAAGAACAGTTTAAGCCATGCAAACAAATAACAGGCCGTGCCATGGATGAATACAGGGTATCATAAGAGATTACTATCGGAATATTGCCTGGAGGTTAAAGATGCATCCATTGTGTTGTTGGGAGACACATATGGCAAAAGTTATAAATTGTGTTATTTTATCGAGAACAGATTATTACCGAAAATAGCATTTTATATGGGATGTTGTTCCCTGACGGTTATTAAACCTTTGTGAATTCCTGGTCACACATGAAGTTTCAGATGAAGAACTAAAGTTATTTTGTACTAAAACGTCCTCTGTAAACGAATTGAAAAGAATTGATTAATACACATTCTGTGTAATACGTGTGATTGAGGATAAACTTTTCATGATAATTAAAAGCAAAAAGGAGTAACGTTTCTTTTGTATTTGATTTTCTAATGAAAACTGTAGTACAATGTGTGCAGATGAACGAAAAATGTCATTTGTACAGGTTTTAAAAATTTGTCTGTGATATATCAAATTCAAACCATTTGACATGACATGTCTTGCCATTATACGTTGCCCTTTATATAATTTGGAATTGCAGGATAAAATGTTCTTTATAAGAAATGTGATAACATAAATTCTCGAGCGGTATTCGGAAAAGCTTTTGGCTTGTTTACCAATGGAGTTCTTCAAAAGAAATAAATGTGTTTACACCAAATAAATACATACACATAAACAGTCAAATGAAACTCTCAAGACTGATGGGTAAGTCAGTGTTCACATACTGAGATCTGTACTCCATTAACCAAGGCTGTTATGCGACCTGCCCTGAAGTAAATGAGTGTCCTCTAGTGAGTGCCTCAGCTTGCCTTTACACTTAGCTTTGTCTCCTAGGACAGCAACATGAGTAGCCAAAAGACACATCACATTCAACTCATTAAACCTATCCCAATGAGGGGAATACATGATAAATACATCAGGGAGTAATGTTCAGCATCATCTAATTTTAAATCTACAAAATAATCTTTGAAATGATTTAGATATTAACGTATGAATCGATTCTGTATTTCATCGGACTGAGACATGTAAAACTGGCAAAGGTGACTAGTTAAATTAAGAATATTCAGTTAATTCAATAAAGGGGAGTATAACAGTTTGTATGCATACATTCACAAAGGGATTTGCAAGTGATGTGATAATGCCTACATTCGGAATGATTGAAGTTCTGTTGCAAGGGGCATTTCCCTGAGATGTTTCACTAACATTGTATACTCTCAGAGAGATAAAGAGGCCTGTGGGTTTACATTTCCGTGACAGTTATATGGTCATATAGATTTAAAAGCGTCGCCTCTTGTTAAAATTATTTATAAAATGTAGTGCTTATATAATTTAGCAACATATTCAGACCATGACAAGTCGTTACAGCAAGTATAAAAGATGGTAAACACATGTTGTGTAGACCTTTTGTTATGTCTTAACCGTTTGAGAACAATACAATTTGTAAATAATCAAAAAGAGGAAAATGCAATCATCTAAACAAATTATAATATCATTTGAACGACTTTAATCTTTTGTCATGAAACTTTGATCACAATAAATACGGATTCTTTTCCCCCATAATAATTATCACAATTAATTTGAGCATAAATTGATTGTTCCGTGTGCAGGCAAATGAATACTTATATTTGTAGTTCAAATCATTGCAGTGTAGACAATAAGTGAATAACCAAATCCAGGGATTAAACATGGACTGATCTATGCTTATTGAAATAAAAAAAACTGAATGCTGAATGATATTGGACAACCCAAAGTGTAATAACAAATCAATCAAATTTGTTAAAACCTTTCAATTGATTATAATCAAAGGGTAATACATAGCTTTGAAGACAATTACCTTAATATCATATATACAAAATGAGTTTATATTATCGTATTCATTTGTACGACCTATTAGTTAAATTAGGTATGAAAATAAGTAATTAATAAATGCATTATACATAATATAATTGATCTCATCACACATCTGTTGTTGTACCATTAAGGTATCATTTAGACCATTAAAGATAAATGAAAGTGGCCACAAGTTGATGGACAAAAACATCAAATTTGCCATATATGAGGTACGAAATCGTTTTACGAAGATTTACAGTACCAACATTTTATATTTTCAAAACTACCAATATACGCATCGCCAACAGATCCTTCTGCTAATATTAGTAGTACTAACATTTAACAGTGAACACACCTCTCATAGAGAAAACTTGTTTCATTACATCAGCTTTAAAAAATATAGTTTTCATAAACAACATAATCTCCACGGTTTTTATATAAAAGCGAGTAACTGTTTAAGAGCATCTCATATAAGAAATAGAAGACTCGTTGTTGTGCTTTATCGTAGAATAAAAAAATAGAAAAGAGCATAAAACACTCAGGGCAGCGACCTTCGTGTTTTATGCTCCCTGTTATGGTTTAATCAACGATAAAGCACGCCAAATTGTCTTCGTTTTCTTAAATACATCAGTTGTAGTCTTAACCGTGGTTCCTATCATAAAATGTTTAGGTATTTTTCAGTACCATTTAGACAAGGTTTGACAAACACAAAGACAAATGAAAGTGGGTACAAGTTGATGGACAAAAACATCAAATTTGCCATATATGAGGTACTGTTTAAAACGAAATCTTTTTACGAAGATTTACATAAACAGTTTGTACCAAGATTTTATATTTTCAAAACAACCAACATACGCATCGCCAACAGATCCTTCTGATAATATTAGTATTACTAACATTTAACAGTGAACAGATATCTCATAAATAAAAACATATTTCATTTCAGATTTGTATCCAATAACAATTGATTTAAATGACAGCCTTTGAGAAAACTGCAGTGACGCCTTCGTGACCTCTGACCAGACACGAACTCCCTAAAGGCATAGCAGATATAACCTTAAGGGGAACTTTACATGTCACACTATATAGATATAGTCTAATGCTGTGAGCACCAAAACTGTTGTTGGCTTATGTCACCCACGATCTCAGTTAGTTTATACTATGTTTGAGTAAAGCAATTGCCAACACATTGGTAAGGCGTAATTTTCGAAACTTACCTGTAGCAGACAAAAAACAAATTTAGGTTGGTAATGTTTCAAAAGTCATATAACGTCTGTGCAAATATATATATGAGGAGAATTATTTCGGTTTCTGCACTTGTAAAAGGTTGTTAATCGTAAATATGCAACTCAGGTGAAATCATGTCGTCTTTTGGCATGAACGATAGCCCATTAAGATATTATGAAAAATACTCAATGGCTCTTTAAAGCCTCTCCTGCTTGTTTAAGAATTATTTTATATTTGTTCATTGATACTCAGAATACATGTTTGTATTGAAATAAAGTTTGACCTTGATTCGATCTTTAACTATTATTAAACAGAAAATAAAGAGAGTAAATTCCGTGTCAGTCATTGTGGAGGTCTAATGCAATGATTAGTGTAGACCATAGATATTTTCACTAATTACTTGTCTCAAATTAAATGTGACATGTGAGCATAACACAGGGTCACTTGGGAAATAACTTAGTCCATGGAAATATGCCAATTACTTTAGGAAACTTGAAACATTCATGGAATTTACTTAAACATAAACACCCTCCTAGAGGGAATAGTTTGTAATGGCTAAAAGCTAAGAACTAAAACTGATCGCGTGTGACGTTTGGTGTCACTTCTGCATATTGGTGGTTACAAATTATATATTTGACAAAATTGATTCATTCCTCTTGTCCACCATTATCAAACGACCTATCACACACATTTTGAATAACATATAATATTACTTATTTTAGGTCCGACCAACATGTATAACACATTTTTATTCATATATATACACATGCAATAACTGCATATATGTGTCTCCAAACCTTGTTATCAAAACACTTCTGAAACATCTTAAATCCCACATTACTTTGCTTCTCAAAATTATTTGCCTGTTGATAAATGTAATAATTCACAGAGGGACTCTACTTCAAGCGGCAACTGTATGACTCAAAACTATAAATCATCTTATTAAAACACGTATCGTTGTACCCTGCTGCCACAATAACAGCTCCTAGCTAAAAGTTGATGTCGCAGTATGGTCAGATGACGTTATATAATGATGCACACGGTGTACAGTGTTTTGAACATTTCGATCAGCTGTTTATGGGTTTATTAATTACAAACTTATTTTCCCCTGCTGCTTGGTTTTGAAACAAATCTTATTTTGTATTGCTTGCACACTCAATTAAACTGACATTAACTCGTTTTAAGGCATTTAGAAGCTTGTATTAATACGTAATACAACTTTTAACGAGATGGATGACGCCATTTTGTACACGTTTAGGGTCAAGGTCATTTAAGCGATATCAGCTGATCAGTCAAAACCCAATAACTATAATAATATTAATCTCATTGACATAACGGAAAGATAAATACATTGAAGACTTCATCTTGGGTAATACGGTATCATGTACCATCTTTGTTCCTGTGTTTAAATGGTACATGAGGCCGTATTACCCTCGTGAGAAGCATACAACTTATATTGAATTTTGCCTTATTGTCGCTATCTGTTACAAATTGAATTTCAGAAGTAAAGGCATGCTTACAATATGTTTGATATGTAACTTGAAACCATGTTTCAGAGCAGCAACGTGTCTCTCCCATAATACATTTCTGTGCGTTCCGTTAGGCCATCATTCTGTGTAATCCGATACACCATTATTTTAAAGCATTCACATCACTGTATGGTGAAACTTATGGTTTGTATCGTTTCTTTATTCCAGCGATTGCGTTTTAGTCAATTATTTTCCATTACCATGCACATGTGATGTCAGATCATGTCGAAATGTCAATGGCTGCAATCACTGTCTTCTATGCTACCTTTATATTGTATAATGTTACTAATACGCCAATTCTAATGATATTAAAAGTATTGTAAATGTCAACGATAGGCAGCTTGATCCACGATGTTCTAGTAAGAACGTTATTATAGGTGTAAAATGTTTTAAAATGAAGCAATTGTTGGCGTATGTTATCCACCTTAACTTATCCTTGTCAGTAGATATTATATATTTGTAAAAAGAATAGATAGCTCATCATAGGGAATTGACTTTGTCTAGCAAAGCTAACGCAAGGCCCTTGTTTTTAAAAAATATATGATAGCTGTCTTATTCGTTGGTAACACAAATATATGAATTCACTTGCACATGTTGGTGGGCAATCCGCACTGATGAAAATGTGATTGGATGTGATGATACCGGAATATTGTTCCTGGTAATCCAGGGATTACATGAAGTAAGCTGAAATTGATGTGATCTCTCTGTTCTGTTGAAGAAGACTGAAACATTCACTGTCTGTACTGTTGGTTATCGTGGAATGACAAATGACACTTTAATACAATAATATTACATTTACAAGTGTCTTAACGAGAACTTAGATGAACAATAGGTGTCAGTGTCACAACTGTTTTTTTTAGAATTACTTTAATAAAGACTAATTTAAACGATCGTCTGACCCCTGATGTGTGCCCCTACTGAAATGATGTTACACCAATTCTAGTTGATCACTTCAGGCTGACGAATGAGGAAATTTCCCAAATGTCTATTAAAACAGATAAAAAATTAATTATTCATTGCTGGTTCTTTGGCTGTTACTTGCATAGTGGTTATCGATTCCATGATATGTTCAGATTGTAATTAAGTTTCATTATGTTATACGTCTATTGTGTAACGTAGTGCATCTTGATTACAGTCTCAGTGAACATTAACAGAGTAAAAGGATTCAAATTTGATTTTTCTCTGGAAAGACCTTTCACTTTCGCTAAACTACACATTTATTTGAATGCAGCAAAATGCTTTCGACTTGATTTAATTATACCAGCGATATCAATGTCAATCAGCAAATTAGCATTTCCTGTACTGAATGTGATGTCTTGTTTTCATAAACTAGTATAAACTAGACTGGTGATGAGGTCAACAACTACTTTGATGGACCTGACAAAACAGTATTTTGGACCAAGGATGAAATACCCGGCTAATGTTGTTTTCCCGGGTCCACAAAATAGTATTGGCCGAATTCATCAGTCAACATTGTTCTATTATATATTTAATACAGACACGAACGGAAACAATGAAATACAGTCAAAAAGGGTAATTTGTTTTGAAATGTCAGGACTCCTGTTTCACAATAAAAATAGCATGACGTCATGAAACAAAAGTTTGACATCATCAAGTCTATATTTAGTAACTCTGATTCTGTTCAGACGCCATGTGGAAACTTATTAAAAAAACACACAATGCGTGATTGCAAAATGATACATACGATGGATGCCATAGTTTTCAGACAACGTTTTCAAAAATAGAGCCATGGGCTCTGTAGCTCAACAGGGTTTATATTGTTTAATGATGAAGATTGAAATAGAATTTAGGTCATGGCTTGAGGCTCTTATTTTGGGCACCACAGGGTCACCATATCTACAATTTAGAATCTCCATTGGCTAAAGAGTATGCACACGATATTACAGCCTTCTAGGTCGCTTTGTTTTAGAGGAGAAGAAGAAATAATATTTTTAAGTCATGGCCTGTGAGGCCTTTATTTGGGGTCCCAGGCCAGGGTCACGCGATCAACAATTTAGAATCCTCATTGGCCAAGGTGTCTGCATACAACTTTCGAGCTCTCTAGACCTTTTGGAACTGGAGACGAAGATGAAAATAGGTTTTTAAACGAAATCTACAATTTAGAATCCCCATTGGCCAAGGAGTCTGCACATAAAATTTCAGCTCTGTGGAGTCATCGGTTCTGGAGAAGAAGTCGAAAAAGCGAAAAGTTTACGGACGGACGGACGGATGCCATGCCATGCCATGCCATAAGACCATCGGGCCTTTCAGGCCTGATGAGCTAAAACGTGACAGTTCAGAATAACAATTCATTTTGTTGGCCTATAGTCAATAGGTAACTATTCAAAACTGTTAATTAACATGGATAGTATGTATGTAATACAGACAATGGATGATGTGGAGATGATGAATAACTTGATTGCCATCTTTATCAATTCCTGAAAGAAGTAGGGATGGTATCTGGATGGCCCTTTTTCACCACTTGCTGAGTTAGAGACGAGTTAAGGAGGGCCGAGACATATGGCCTGATCGTAATAGAGGCTATGTGGGAAAACGTGTTGAATAAACTCTATGAGGAGAGAACGAGGCATCGTCTGAGTCTTCGTTCATTAAGGCAATTTTTTTTAATTGAAACCTTAACAGATCATACAATTGTGTGATTTATTTAAAACATATATATATATATATATATATATATATATATATATATATATATATATATATATATATATATATTTATATATATATATATAGATATATATATATATACAATACGCTCAATCTTCCTTAAGGTATCATCAGTGACACAAAATACTTGATATTCATAATGTGAGATGGAATGATGAAAGTCCATGAACTACATGTACATGTATGCACACGTATTGCTTTTGTTATTGTTATGATTGTTGCAGTAAAGTGCGTAAACTGTTTTGTAGTATGCGAATTATAAAGAACTTCTTTCAGTAACAATTATTTCAGTTAAATTGTTTGGTTTAAAAATACATAAAATCCAAAAAAGGCATATATATAACATTTCAGTTGGAGTTATTCGTGCTTCGCCAGGAACATTGAGGGAGTGAGCAAAATATTTGACATGTTAGTTTTGTGTCTTCAATCTGCCCTACTGCTATATAGTAAGTACACAGGCAACGCAGCATCGTCTTCATTGCTTGTGACACTTACAATAATACACGAAGGCTAAATGATGACTATACGTTGTCATATTGAGACTAAGTACATTACCTACATATCAATTACTTCACGAATGAATTGAATATATCAAAATAGTTAATATTTTACAACTTCTTTATTATATTTGTGTTCGTTCATTGGCTTTTAAACGGTTTAAAAAGTGCAAGTTAAACTGAAGCATTCTAATAAACAACACTTTAACTTGAATTTAAAGCCGTTTATAAGCCGGAAAACAAATTAAATATATTTCTTATAAATTTTGACATTGTAATTTAAATTGAATTGAAAACAACAAATAATTTCAAACAATGTACAGTCTTAAAACTTCAGTTTCATCGTGACTTAGATCAGGCGCTTAGCTGCATCCACAATAGTACCACATCAATGATGTGACACTACATACAAGAAAGATGATTCAAGTATGTGATATATGGTTATAATACCCTGTATTAACCTTTGTTTTAAACAATACAACATTTTTTGTATAGCCCTCTAATTATGGAGGTAGTCCTTTCCAAACTGTCATTTTCGTATCTATGAAAATGTATACCTGTCACATGTCCTTGTTAAGTCCAATCAGAAGAGAACATACTGCTTAAATTACAAAGCCTGAATTTATATAACAATATCATTATACCTATTAAATTTGTAAGAATGCTCCGGTTAGTTCACATCAAGTGACCAGAAATATTTTGTGACACTGTGCCTGATTGACAGACAAATTAATACAATAATGATATAATTGCACAAACGGCATCTCAGTGACCATCCGAAGGGAAAGCTTGAGACACATGTTAACAACGAAAATTAACCTTCGCGGTTGGGAATTATTTTTGATCGCTTTCCACTTAGATCTGAATGGCACCAAGGTGTCGGCGAGCGTGACTGGGTTTGGAAACGTCACCTGTTCTCCTGTCATATGTCATCGTAACATGGTCACATAAAATTGCACCCTCATGGCAAATCACATCGGACTGTTTTAAGTTTACCGTCCATATCCTTGCGTCACTCCTCAGCAGTCTCACTCATTATATGATTACTTTTTTTTTTTAAATCCTTGTGCATATCTCTCAACAGCAACAGAAAGGCTAGGCGTCGTAGCAACAGTGTTATACCATTGGTTGGCACATGATGCTCACACCGCATTTAAAAAAAAACCAAAATCGATACAAACTTCCGAAATTCAAATAGTTTAAATGCTTTTAGTATCAATAATCTTTACAATAACAAATAACGGATCTTTCGTGAAACAATTATTAACTTTTGAAATTGAAATAGTTTATACTTACTTAATATGAACTATTTTTATTCATGTTATTTCAACAATTCACTATTTTGTGTCATGCAGCCTACGTATAACTAAATTCAGTTTTGTGAGTTTCAATTGAAATCGATTTTTGAGTTTTCAAATGCTTTTAAAAGGTCAAACACAAATATAGTCACAAGTGACGATAAAAGGATTCGGCGCTTAATAAATTAAATGTTATGAATAAAGCCATCCTTCTATTGTTATTGCTCATCTTTTAAAGAAAGTTGCATGTCTCTAGCATGTCTCTAGGATTATTGAGACTCACATTTCAATGTTCAAAACTCCATATTTTTTACTCCTGGATAAAAGCCCAAATTGTCCCGTAGCTATCAACTTTTATATGATAATGATCTGAACGTGAATTGTTAAGCATGTAACGGGGGAACAGATTGCAATAAATAACTGAGACACAAGTCTATATGTGACAGAGTTATGCCCCTTTGAATATAAAGCCAAACACGAACATTTAAAAAAGGACCATATTCAAGGGCAGATAATTTTAGTTCTAGGACGAAAATCCAAAATGTGTCTCGTTACATTGTTAACCATCTATTCAGCTTTAAAACGAGCTATCACAATTGTATGTACGTGTTGCCGTTAGTGAGAAGAAGATTTTTAAACACTAACACCTGTAAAATCGCGAAATTTCAGTACATTTTCAGTTGTTTTCGAAAATGTTCAAATTGTTGATTGATTGAAACATATTTTATTCATTCAAGAAATGGATTGGGCACAAGTTATCCAACTTAGAAAAGCCCTCTCCAGATAATTACACGATTCTTCTCACAACAATATGCAACAAGAGACGGACAGGCAGTCAGGATATGTACAAAAGAAGTCAGAGAAAACGTTTAGTTTGAGAAATGTAGATATGTACAAGTTTGAAAACATTCTGATTTTCACAAATAGAGAGACCTGCATTGCCATGTAAAAGAAGACTAATATTAATTAAAGCTCTGTTTCTGACAATATTATCTAATGAAATAAACATATTTTGTCTTTGAGTAATATACAAAGGATGTCTCGTTACATTGTTAACCATCTATTCAGCTTTAAAACGAGCTATCACAATTGTATGTACGTGTTGCCGTTAGTGAGAAGAAGATTTTTAAACACTAACACCTGTAATATCGCGAAATTTCAGTACATTTTCAGTTGTTTTCGAAAATGTTCAAATTGTTCCTTAACTATCAACTTTTATATGTTAATGAATTGAAATGGAATTGTGAAGAAAATATCGAGGAACAAATAGCAATAATCAACTCTGACATTAGTCTAAATGTGACATAGTCATGTCCCCTTGAACATCAAGTAAAAAAAACGAACATTTAAAATAGGACCATATTCAACGGTAGATAATTTTGGCTCGATACTTTGTTAACCATTCAATTATCTTCAACATGAGCTATCATACATAGCTGTATGTGTTGCTGGGATTTAGAAGAAGATTTTAAAGACGCACACCCTCAAAATCGCGAAATTTCAGTATATTTTTAGTTTTTTTAAAATAGCAAAAAATCTATTATTACGGCCGAAAATCCCTATAGGTCTTATCAATGAAGAATGTTGTTGCCCACATGTTGGTGAAGGTTGTATCAAATTATCTTATTTAGTTATTAAGCTATTGAAGTTTGAAGTTTGCATTTTTTTTTAATTTTCCAGATTTCAGGTACTCACTGTGTAAAAAGTATTGCGAATTAGAGTCCGTGATGGAATAATCATATATAAATAACGCCTCAGCTACATTATGTGCAAATATCAGCTTTCTAGTGTTTGTATCTTCAGAGGAGAATATTGTCAAAGGTGCATGGGGTCGGGAAATTTTCAAAAGTGGAAAACAACAATATGGCGGCTAAATCCAGTGACTTGCGAATTCGCTATGATTTACGTTTTTACTCGTATTGACATTGCGCATCTTTAAAAGAAAGTTTCAAGTCTTAAAGTGCATTTTGATTTTTTTCCCATGTTGAAAATTGACATTTAGATTCGAACTGGACCTTAAACGGCTTGGTCGAATGGGCCCAAAAGCTTTGCAGTTCTATTCCACATTAAGGGCTGTCAGTGTGTGAAATTTGGTTGGATTTGCTTTAGCCGTTTTTGCTGAATCCTCTACACAAAGTTCGTGAAATAATAAACACGCCAATAACAATAAGGATTCAGCAAATTGCTGAATCCTTAATGAATAGTGGTACATCGTAACAACATGTACAGTACAAAACACTGCGAGAAAAAATACATTGCTGTCGAAAATAGGTTTAAGTAACATACTTAAACAGAATTCAACATACAAACATATAGATGATTACATGTACTTTGAGTTTCGTATGTTAATTGGTTAGTGAGAGGTGTTCTGACTGTAGACTACGGAGTCTAATATAACACAGTTGATATTCCAAATGCTGCCCTTCTCTTCTCATATCTTGGTGTTTAAATATGTCAGGTAGATCAACTCAGTTGAACAAGTTATTTTATCGTATGTAGAACCATGTAACCATGCCCCAAATGACATTTATAAAACGTAATTGTTTACTTGTCTACATTTATGGCCATAGAAATATTCGTATCCGAAGAGACTTACTAAGTAGTTCACTGTTGTTAAACATTAATTCATGTAGACATTGAAGACTTATTTAATTTTCGTTTTTAGTTACATATACCCCCATGTTAGTCCCATGCGGACGTGTGTGATCTCCAAGTCACATTTAATCTGTTGGGTAAGGTCCCTATGTGCTACTTTAATCATTGCATCGTTTCGTTGCAGAACAAGAGATTAAACTCGTTATTTTTCGTTGTAGACTTATCTTAAATGTAAAAACTAGTCCAGGTTTCCAACCTGATCGGTATAAGAACAGTTAAATTGTTGACAGATATCTTAAAGTAAAGATCGTATTTATTTTTAGATGGCAATATGCTTTAGGGGACCTCTCGTTGTTGAACGTATTCGCCCACGTCAGTTTATAGGTAAGCTATTTGCAACTGGTAGGGCGTCTTTTCAAACACTGTTTTGATGCAATATTAAGGAACCACAATGCACCAAGGAGATCTTTACAACAACGTTAGTTTTCTACTTTCATCAGATAAAGGTCAGAATACTTTGCACATGTATTGTTAGCCATCTTTTTCCCAGGTGATCATAAGTGACGGAGGTAACCTTTGTACAATAATAAAACAAACTCTCCCTGTCACGGCTGACGCTTTAACAGCTTTTATCCTTATCGGTTTTATAAAGTCACATGTTAAATGGAAGTTATTCTGAAGTACAGGTACAATACACCATTAACATATAACATGTAACAAAACACAATTACGGACAAATGATGGACATCGTAATATCACCCAACATCCTAAAGTGAAGTGTGATGGTTCGCCTATCCACAAGAAAATAAATAAATAGCAATTGATTTGTGTGGATCTGATTCGCTGAACACTGAAACAAAAGTTCAGTTCAAACACCTTTTAGCCAGTCAGAATTGAAGTCACAAAAGGATCAAAGATTTCGGAAACTTACGGAAAGTGATCTGAAAAAATTGGAAGACATAAGACAGTCACATTCAACAAAGAAGAACACAAAGTGGGGCGTAAAGATGATTCAAGGTTTGAATAACTCAAAATACTTGTTTTCCAAATGAAATTTAATTGCATCTTTTACATCTAGTTACACACTGAATCCTTCCTTTTAGAAAAAATTACGACAACAAAATTAAATACGCTTAAGAAATAGAGCAGGGCGCTAACTATGAAAACCGATAAAAAACATCCAAGACCCCCCAAAACGCCCACGGTCTAAGGGAGGCAACTCGCCAGCAGAAATATATGTAAACAGAAATCAGCTGACTGAATATATAACCATTTTTTTTATGAATATGGTCTCAATCTAACGCCAAAAACGATTATAGAATTTACACGCTTAATGAATAGATATAGACCTAAGCCCTAATTAGATATGATTTTTATATTTCAGAGTGGTCACGCGACAATGAGGGGGAGGATATAGATTTTCAGAACATCATAGCTGCAGATGTATGTAGCAAACTACGTCGCTTTTATGCAGAGGCACAGCCTAAAACTATTGCCCAAAAGGTCCGAAAAAATGCCAGATAATCAAGCTGGCGAATATCACAAAAACTCTTTAAAAAATGTCAGGTCCGCAGTCAACCGACACTTACGAGATCTCAGCAGAGACATTGACATCGTGAGAGATTAAGAATTCCGACCTGCGAATGATCTTCTTGATGGAAAACTTAAGCCCAATGCTGAACGTGGATTATCTCGTCGTACTTCACACAAGGAAGTGATCCCACCAGGAAATTTGTTGAAAATAAATGCCTACCTGATTTCTGAATCAAATCCAGTAATCCTTCGGTACCGTGTGTGGTACAATTTAGCGATCCATTTTGTCTCCAGAGGTATTGAATTCCATAAGAAACTTAACACACATTCCTTGTTGTTCAAACACGATGAATTTGGCAGAGAAAACATAACGATTTCACATGACACAAAACAGAAAAACCATCAAGGTGGACTTCAAGGGATGAGGCCGAAGCCGACAAGCGCATGTATGCGACAGGAGCTATCGGCTGTCCAGTCGAATCTCTGAGACTTTTCATTCACAAAACTGATCCTTCTGCCGACTCTCTCTTCAACCATTGCAAAAAGGATGCGATGGAATCTCCTGACACACATGATATTTGGTATGACACTAATGCCTGCAAAACATACCAATTCACTCGCTTCATGGGAGACATTTCGCGCAAAGCAGGTTGTTCCAAAGTGTACACGCCTCACTGTCTTCGGGTCACCAGTATCAAAGCCATGAACGATGTAGAATTTTAATTGCGTCATAGGAACGAGAGCTCTGTCAGAAGCTACAATCGGTCCTGTTCCACTACTCAGAAGGCAAGTATCAGCAATGCCCTCGCGGCCTTTGCAGGGGGATCCGCCATTGCAATACCGCCAAGTTCATCAACAGTTTTCAGCTTGGTTCCTCAACAAGATCATTTAGTGTCACGTTTTCCCATGAACAAATTCCTTTGGTCAAGCTTCTAACACCACCACTTTGGCTTCAGCAAGGGTAGATTCGACTGGTTTCCTCTCGAATTCCACATTTGCGAACTGTGTTTTCAAATTTGGCAACTAAGAATGTCAAGGTGACGTTGTAGGCGGAGCTAACATTCAATGACGTTTTGATTTACATTTTGTTGTTGAGTGTTGAAATTCATGTGCGTAAATAGTGCAGCTCTAATATTGCTGCGAATTTGTATATTTGGAGCAATAAAACCTTTTGAAGACATCGAGTAAGAGCATATTCATTTATAAGAATTGACTTCAAAATTTATTAAGTTCATGGAAGTATAGCGGATTTACGCTAAGTTTGCACAACGGTTTTTAAGTTTATACCTCCATGAACTTAAATTTTTTTTAAGTCAATTCTTAAGCGTTTTCAACCTAAGTGAAAGGTATATCTAAACAACAGCGATCACAGGGGCGTCATAGCAAATGAGTAAGTTTCTCATACATCATGGTTTGTTAAACTATTTTCAAAGATCTATTTAACAATCAACAAAGGGAAACAAGAATGACACTTATAAATACAAGCAACACATTGTTCTTCTGTAAACACGTGGATTTGTGAACACCTTCTATTCGCCTTCCATGACTATGGAAGTTATTGAATGTACCTACTAAACACAAGCTTTATTCTCTTGGGAATACTGTCTGGTTCCTTTGCAGATTCATGGCCTGTGAACCCCATAGATATAGCGTCTTCCCGTTCTCTTGAACAAAGAAATGAACAGACGAGTATACCCTTGAGGGTATAGGGTGGCTCTTTACATCGATACCAGACTACATCGATAATCTGTGCCAATGTATGAGATTGATCCTCAATGAAAATCAGTCGTAGTCTTCTATTGTTTTGCTAGACAGAAATCTCATTTGTTACATAAATGATCTTTCTGAAAATAAAATGTGAATTAGTTAAGTATGTTTGGATTCTTAAAAAGGAACAACTTATTTGAATAATATAGATCTGATTTGAAAATTATATTGTATCGTTGAGGGTTAATACTTAAATTTAATAGCATCGCGAGTAATTGTATACGTTAACTAAATAGTGCTATATCCATGCACACATATTGTTTAAGTGTACATGTAGGTTTTATCCTCCTTATGTTTAAAATGTACCCTTAGTTAACATATCTTAAAACAATATGCATCTTACAATATTATTTTAGACAACTGCATGCGATACCTTTATTCTAAAACCGTTATAAAATAATATAAAGGGAAAGAGATTTTCAAGGTCCTCAGATGTATATTTTGTTTGTACTATTTTTGGTTTTACAAAATAGAACAGAATGTGAAGGTTTTTAATAATTGACATCCATTTCCAACATGACCTTGTTTTGAGTCAGTGTCCATGTCTGTTTGAAGTTAAATCGTCTCTGTTGATTTTCATAGACGGAGCTAAATCCAGTCTTAGTTAAAATTAACTAATTATTATTGCAAGTGAATACATAAAAACGAAAGCTTGCAATAATCATCACAATGGTGAACGAACATATCAGAATTTGATGAGGATTTGGTAGTCCCCAAAAAACGAATTGATACTCTAAACTGAGTATATGAAAAAGGCTATTTTTTATTATGTGCGAAGAGGTGAAAAAAATTAGAAAAGTGTTCTCATTAAAGAATTGCATATCACTTTTGACATCACTGAGGCGACGTTACAGAAGGAATTGGATGACATCATCGCTACAATCAGTATTACGTCATCACCGTTGCAAAGTGACAATGTAACAATGGTACTCGCTCAATTGAGTCATATTTTGAAATAAAAAATCCGTTTCATGTGATAGAAGTATGAGTTGTCCTTCTTACAAATTACATGTAGCCAGGTTGTGAGGGAAAGACGACCAACCAATAACGTTGCTGCTTCTGCTTCCAACTTAATGAAATCTCCACGATACCAAGATGTCCATAATAACAAAGTTTATATCTTTGCATGAACTTTAGTTTACTGAACCTTACGAAAAGTGTTCACGAAAAGTATGATTGCAAAACATTTAAAGGTTGAGAGAAACAAACATAGCATATCTAAAAATATATTATTTTCTAAGTTAGAACTTTGCTTATTATTGAAAAGCTGATGTTGATTAATGATGCATATACAATGGTTTAAGAATAAGTTGACAGAGATATCACATGCAGCTGTAAGATCAAAGGGAGTTGAATAGTGTGTCAGAGAAGCATAAAGATTGCAGTAACGATGGATGCCACAGTGAACATTGATGATAAGTGAAGTGTGTGATACGGTAAAGTTCATCTGCCTACATGTAACATTACCATTATATTTAAGAACACGTGTATACGTATGTATGTGTGTGTATGTATGTATGTGTGTGTGTGTGTGTGTGTGTGTGTGTGTGTGTGTGGTGTATGTAGCTTTTGAACACGTCTGGACGTATTCAATATTTGAACAGCATTATGGTAAATATAACGATGCCATATGCAGCCATTACTGTGAGGTACGGCTTAAGTATTAATGAACAGTCAGCTGCATTGATGCAATATCATTGACATGGGAGTTGAAAATAGCAAGAACAAGAATAATGGTGTTCAGAATGTCGAGTTTAAATGTTGAATGTTGAAAAGTCATGGATTTCTGATTTTTTTTACTAAGTTTGCTTTCTCTACTTTTGCAGTTGCCTTTTAATGAAATTGTTAGAACTTATTTGTGAGAAACAAATAAGATTTTAAATACACTTGTGTCGTCATCCTATTGCCCCTCGCTCCATTATATTTCAGTAGTCGAGAGTTGCACACGAAATATAAGTTTTATCTCGAAATTTAATTTTTAACTGTTTAAAGTACATTAGCAATACATTGAGTGTAGTTTAAGTATGGTAATATCCTCACAACTCCCCATTCCTTAAAAAGAAGTTGTCCATTCATTTTAGCGAGTTTGGTTCAACTCTGACAACATTAGGTACATCAATATCAAATTATTTTCCATAGCTTATCAGTGACTTGATAGAAGCCATGTGAGAACAGGCGTGTTTATTTCTAAAAGCAATTTGCTACTATTTTTATGAAGCTTTGTTTCACAGGATGACAAGTGTGGCATATGCCTCATTGTAATCAATACCTTTGATAAACACATAATCTCACATGGTGTTATCCCTCACCACAGCATCCTAATCATACATGAAGTAGGATATGAGCTAATTAACAGGTCCATATCTTACATTTTCAGCTGTTAAGTACACCCTACCGGTTATATTTAAACATATATCTCCTCATTAGAGAACGTCATGCTGATTTCTACGAAACACAGTGTTATAAAACATAATTATAACTCATTGTGTTTAGTTCACTTGCATCTATTTACATTATACCTGTTATACCTGAAGATACCTAGGTATGGACATATCTTTGACAATAAACACTGATTAAAATTTTAAAACCAAAAGAGGTCATCCAACAGGAATGGTACAAGTCTATGTCAATATTAGTATAGTCCTTTGTAAGCTACTCTCGCTGGTAATGTTCCAATCTTTGGGGCAGTGGTATTCCAGCCGGCAGTGAACGGAAAGAGCTGATTAAAAGATTGATACACCGGATGCTTTTATCCAAACATTATATATATATATATATATATCAACATACTCATACTTAAATTATATTCCAGGAAATCAAATGACTCCACAGTTACGATAAAGGGTATTTTTTCCCATTCCAAATATATAGAGGAATGCATGTTCTCAATATAAAGTACGTTCAAGCGTCACTAGAACAAGATTATCCATCGTTTTGTATCTCAATGTTCAAAGAATATTATATGATCATATTACTTATACTGACACTCATAATATAACTTTTTACCCACGACGAACGTTTTTTAACTATCCTGCCAACATTAATCCTTTAATGGACCTTCAACGAGAAATCATCCAATACCACTCAAGAACACTACTATAACCATTTCAAACAGCAACTATGCCAAGTGGTGCATATTCTATGATATTTACCTTGAATGATATATAAGCACTATGAATATAAACTGTTGGAAAGAAAAAAGGAACACAATTGTAAAGAAGGAAAAATAACAAATTTAATCTATACACTCTGGCTTGAGATGTAAACATTCTGTAACCATTAAAAGAAACAAATATAGAGAAAAATAACCCGACCATCACATCCGTGTACTTATATCTATTTGATCAGAGATAAACTGATCAATATCTTCACGCCCAGCTGTCGGATATGACGAGTTTCCGTCCACTGCTACAATGAGTCTGTCTTAAAATATATTCATACATCATTCATTTCATTCTGTCTCCCTGACGATTACCAGAGTCTGCTCATAGTAATGAAGGGAATTGAGATCAAGCTGACCCATATTTCCACGTTCAACTGTTCGGTCTGAAGAGGTTGAAAATGTTGATGCACTAAATATGATTAAACTTATATTCAAATTGTTCCTCCTGCATGTCGTATTACCCTCGATTCCTCGCCTAGATTTCTGAAGTTCACATAGCACTAAGACAGTGGTAAGAGCCCTTACACCGCTGATATACCAATAAGACAACTTTCAGGTATGATATCTAAGACGTATAAGGCTTAGAACGCTTAGGAAACCTAGGTAATGTTGCATTACTTAGTGACTAGCCTTAGTACTAGGCTATGCATTATCATGTGTCCATATCTGAGTCAAAACAAGAAATACATAGGTTAGAAATTGCGTTCAAATATTCTTTAGATATTTCGAAACTCTACACCATTCTGAAAGCAATAGTAATAACTGTTTTGTCATTTGAATATATTTAACGTGGTTCTAGTATTTAGCGTGGTTTGTCGGTCTCAAAGCACAAAGATTAATGATACCATGCCAATTCATATTAGCAGTGATGAGCTTTGGGAGAACTTAACTTTATTTTTGGTTCATTTGAATACTTGTAAATATGAACACGCGATTAAAACAAACATTTAGAGAAACTTTTAATTTATACCCCAGAGTGGAGATCACTAACATCTAATGTGATATCCCTATATAAACTTT
Source organism: Gibbula magus (assembly GCA_936450465.1). Taxonomy (NCBI): domain Eukaryota; kingdom Metazoa; phylum Mollusca; class Gastropoda; order Trochida; family Trochidae; genus Gibbula; species Gibbula magus. Next base: position 74,413,151 of record OW388297.1, on the reverse strand, counting down.
ATGCGATATTTTGATTATAACTCACCCGAGTAATATTTATCGGCAATATTAAATCACGCATCACGTCACAATAGCAGATCACACGATGAAGTCTTAATTTCAGTACACTGTCGGCAATTTCGCTTCCTTATTAAAATTGTGAATAATTTGGCATCGAAAACGCTTTTATCCGTTTTATATCAAATGTTTAACCTCTTTGACACGGCTGGAAAAGGTACATCTTTTACTTCACACGTTTGACATAACAATGCGTTGAGGTCATACTGCACATTTTGTAACAATGCTATACCTCACTGATAACTCATAAAGAAGCGTAAAGGGAGTGCCCAGTTCAGATATATTAATGATAATTGTCAAATAGTTGTTTTGAATGTTTAATAAAATATAGTCTCTGGGCCTTCTGATACTGAAATATATCGACTGTCGTTGATCACAGTGCCATGATATTGTACGTAATGCGATGATAATATTGCACACTTTAAAAAATATGACATTCTTCATATATAATAAGACAACATTCCAGATAAATACATGTGCATGTCTACTCCATTCTTCGATGAAAGCTGTCAAAACATAAGAAATTCATGAATAGATTGCTCTCTGGCAGAACACCCTCATCCATTGATTAAACAATCCCGTCAGGTCTTGTCTGCTCCCTGCGCTTTGGCCGATGCTTTGAATTAACAAGCTCACAGCCTACGTAGAAAACGATGAAGGTTCTGTCAACATTGTTTTATATTGGGAGATGCATTCCTAGATACAACCCTAAATGTCAGTTGCATGTATCATGGTATTGGTATCTCTTACCCATTGTTTAAATGTACTCACATTTGTTTACTTAATCAAGTCATAACTAGAAATATGTGCATGTGATGTACTGTGATGTCCCCCGCTCCAAATTTAAATCCAACCTAGTCATATTACCCTTATTTTTCATTAATGCCAGAGACAACCCAAAAGGGACAATCCAAAAAGATTAATATTTTAGAAGACATGAACTTGTTTCCATGTAGCCTCTTAGTTTAGTTTGAGTCCCTTTTTCTGGTTTCTCTTTTAAATGTGTTCCATGGAAACCAGAAACTATGTCGGAAAAGGTTCCTAACATTCGTAAGCACTTAGTCCAAATTGTTTCCATGAAACCAGAACAAATATAACATTCAGAGTAACCTAAGTAGTAAAAGATACCACTCCACCATTAGGTCTAACCACATAACACGTTTCCTAAATATATACTGCATAGACTTTGAGATAGAGCCCGGAAAAGATCCTTACCCCCATATATGCACGAAGTTCAATCTGTTTCCATTGAAACTAGAAAACATATAAAATTAAGAATAACCTAAGTAGCAAAAGGCACCACTCTACCCGTAGGTCTAATCACAAACCAAGTTATTAAACGGTTTTTGAAACGAAAGAATTTTGGAAGGACGGAAGGGCGGAAGGACGGAATCACGGACGGAGCTTTGCGGGGGACATAATTCTCTTTAGAAACATTACATGATGCACAAATGGAGTGTCCAGATACAGTGAGACTCTGGTAACCATTGCGAGAATTAGTGTGAAAACGATTACACTATCCTTATTGCACTGGGATTCAAACATGTAATAAACAACTTTTTGTTGGAAGTTCAAGGCTAGTCTTTAAGTTACTCTAACCTAATCGCAACGTTTGCGTTTACTTCCGAATTGGATCATCTGTTTTGCTTTTGAAATGCAGAATTTGTTCTACATCAAGAGGTTGAGTTTATGAAAATATAACATGTTTGACAGACGTAAACTGTATTGACTTTTAGTCCTGAAACATATATACCAGAGACTCAATGCTAAGATTGTTTGACTGCATACACCACCAGCAGCTTACAAGCGAGCGCTCCTTCTCATTTGTTTCTTCGATAAAAGAGCCAAGTACGTGACTTAGGGTTAATTAATTGCTCTCAAGAGGAGTTTTAAAGATTTTTTCCACTTACATGTATATTGGACTGATATAGATTCTCGAATGCTTTCAGGTCTCGCGATTTAATCCCTTTAACATTTTCCCACGGGTAAGCAAGCAGAAGACAGCATTACAAGCTATAGGATTAGAGATTACTTGTGCCATTGCGTTTGTGTTTAGAGTATATTCTTAATCAGCAGACTCGAAGGACAACTGCAAACATTTCATATCTTTATTGATTGCATAAGTGTTTTTCATATTTTCAAGATTAAATATATCTAAATTATTTGATCGTAAGAAATAAGTATTATATTTGGATTTGAAATGTATAGCAGGAACGAACAATCTGCATTAAATAAGAGATTCACAATTCACAATCCCCCGAGGAATCATGGCCAGGACTCCTTTAGTATGTTCTAACATCGACATCTGGTTCATGAATGTTTGTTCCGTTCACCACATCGCAGTCTAATAATTAGATTTAAATGTTGAGACCACCTACTACAAAAGCCCCCCACAGACAATGTGGTATTGTCAAACAGAGTTCTCTTGAAGTATTTCAGTTAACTCCTGTTGAAAATTCAATTGCACGAGAGTCGCAGGCAGTTGTTTAAACGTGTACAGGAATAATTTGTTTTCTGAAATTCCTAATGAAAACTTTGTCAACTTGACAAATGTAGCTGATAACTAGATGCCATGTTCAGAACGTAAATCTTAACTGTGGTTAATTCACAAAAGTCAAAGATTTAGCTGGTACAGTAATACACGTTCAACAGCGCCATTTTAATCCCTATACTGATAATTACTGGTTGTCATTCATGCCTAAAATACTGATCATGACGTTCGGTGTCTGAAAGATCTATTTCGTGTTCTTTCTATGCATTTCATCAAGTGCGCTATATCGGTGAGATGGTCGTCAACTTGACTTGACTTTATCTCTTTACATTAACTACAACACTTACTCCAGCCAAAGTGATAGTTTAACAGTATGTAAAACCGTTGGTGGGTTTGTGGATATATATGAGGCGCGTCATGTGAAATTTGAAAATGCCATTAAAACTGCCCAGGCTAGGATTATACACAGCCTCCCGATCAAGAAGTCACCTTCTTCAACTTATATTAGGTCAAGATTATGAATTTGACATATGCATATATCTTTATGTGAATGTTTTGTACCATGAACCTCAATGATATATTTTATAATTGACATTTTAAAAGTTTAAAAGTTGATGGGGAATGACAACAACTGTTATATACACACACGTCTTATTCTATTTAACCGACCTTTCGACATATATTCGAATATCATTGCTAGCAAGTTCTCCTCTAAAATGACATAAGAATATATGTCAAAACATTGCTGTAGTGTGAGGAAATTGTTTATTCATTAAATATTTGTTTATTCCTCACATATGTCTGTTTATATCTGTAGTTAGCCTACCTATAGAATCAATAATGTTGATGTATCTGCGTGACTTGCATGCCCCTAGGATCAGTAATTCACAACATTTGATCTGAATGGCTGAATGTTTAATGATAAATGAATCATACCTTCATTTCCCATGAGTCTACCAATGAACGTCCATTATTTATCGAACTTCCCTAGTCGTGTACTTCCGTGAAACTGATTTCATAGTTGTTAAACACTTAAACTGTGTGAAGCCTGGAGCATTATTTCTTAAAAAATATTTTTGAAAATTAATTCAATAAAGCATGATAAGCAAGACAACATTTCAGTTATATTCATAAAATTTAATTACAAAGTATGTTTCAATGAATAAATGTCGTTGTTCCTCATCTTTTAAAATTAAAGGTACATCCATTGTGTTGCTGGGGTCAAATATGTCAAACGTTAAAAATGGTCTTATTTTATCAAGAAGTACCAACTGTTACTGTATATTGACGATATGAAGGTAAAAGCATTGATTTCTGATCGAAAACCGGACAATACACAGCGTGTGGGGCGCGTCAATGAGTCAAACGTAAATTTTGGAATCTTATTTAAACGAGACAAAATCACAAATTTGGGTTGATAATGTTCAATAGGTCATATAACCACTCTGCATGTAAATAGGACGTGCACTTTCGGTTTCTGCACATGCATAATGATGTTGTAATTGGAAACTAGTAATTATGATATGTTTGGCGATTGGGGATGAATATGCTAGCTGATTGAATTTTTGTGTATTGTAAACAGCACATAAGATGTGTTGGAACGTATTAAAGCCAAATACAATTAATGTTATGAAACACAATGGATGCACCTTTAAGGCATTTCCCTTTCTATTCATTTTGTCGACTAACTGGAAATACTATGGTTACTATGCTCAATGCCTTTACGGGAAATAAAAAATCAAAATCGATAATAACTTATTTCCCTTTTCATTAGTTTTATGCGGTTTACAGGACAACTGCTTTAGACTTGTCAAACAACTTTTGTTGAACATCGACACGCCACAGATCTCAGAAAATCAAGCCAATGGTATTCATTACTCCTCCAAGACACAGGCAATTATTATTTACAACAAAATAGTGCCCCTCTCCTTATGAAGATGTTCCCATTTAAGCATAAATCGAACATACCAATGATTGAATGATTTGAACGGATTTGCATGAGCGATCCTAAATCAAAGTGCCATGATTGTCATTTACATGAATGAATTGCGAAAGATAGAGAAAATATTACAGTCTGTAACTGATCAATAGAGTCCTTCGAAGCATCTTTTTAATTACTGGTATAAAACATGTTATCTTTGGTATTGACGTGCATGAGTTGTTAATCAGACATACAGTGAATATGCAATGATATAACGTATAGACAATTGTAAAACTAGTCATTACAGTTGTATAACTGTCGAAAGACAACTGAGTTAAATGACTAAATGTATTATTGTTAAGAATGCATAACCTTGTTGCAACACAAGTACAAAATAATAATAATAATAATATAACAACTTTTCGATCATCATTAATTTTGTTGATATTGTTAGATTAGTTGTTTGCATTTTGATAACGGCTATGCCAGACCTAGTGAGTGGTCTCATTTTTACATGATGCTAGATGGAGATTACTTGGTTGGTTAAATGTCTGAACATTCCTCTATGATTCACTGAATTTATATAATAAATCAAGTGTTTACCTGATGTGAAAAAGTAGTCTCATAGTTATATTTGCAATTTAAACAGATAATTTAACATTCAGTTTAGTTCAGTACATCATGTCTCATTTCATAATATGCAGGTTTCTTTAGATGCATATGTCGAAACGGTAGTTGGATTTATTTCTAAGCAAGCTCAACAATAAATTCCTTTCTCAATGCATTGATGCTTGTTGTTTAATCCCTAGAGTACCCTTCCCTTACTCTTACAGCTGTGAAGTTATTAGATCCTCGCTGTATTCTTCCATCTCAATTAATTTGTTCACACTGTCCGACGTGAATCATTGTTGAGTGTTAAATGATTAATCAGCTGCGCTACCGGATATAAGAAACTATACCAAATAGAAAGAAAATACTGCTGTCTGGTAAAGTCGAATCTGAAATAAAATTGATAAGCATATATTTTAGAAAATGATACTCACAATGTTTATTCATCAGGATATGATACTCTTAATCTTCATATGCCGTAATGATATCGCTTTTTTAATATGGGTTTGAACACAATGATTGGAATCATAGTTGATCATTTATAAAATATGGACCTTTTAAAAAGTTAACTAAGATGCATCTTCTCATAACATATTTCGTTGAATCATCATTGCTTTTGGACTTTTTTAAAAACCTAAAAAGTAAGTAGAAATACATCCCATTTAAATAGTGAAAAATTATAACATGGTTACATTTGGGTTAAAACTATCTTTTTGTGCGTCCTCTATGCGACCAAAATACATAACAGTACGTATTTTTTACTTGTTCGTGCCGAGTCCCTTGTTGGATTCGAACACGTGGCCACATTTTCAGAGTAATGCAACTATCTCCAGCACTGACCGTACCAACAGCTTACTCTGAAGGCGTGGCCATGGGTTCGAATCCCGCAAGTGACTCGGCCCGAAAAAGTACAAGAATTTGTAGTAGTAGTAGTGTTATCCCAAATGATTCCATGCTAAAATGTTATCCCCAAAGAGATATCAAAATGACGAATGAAAAGACATATTGTACAAAATATAAATCAATATTTATTTAAATTACATTTTGATTATTTGACTTATGTGCCCAAGATGGAATTATGTTTCAGTTGATTTAATCACTACCTTGTTTTCTTGTTGGTATCATGATCGCCCTAATCCCCCACCCCCGGGCCCCATTCCGTAATTCGTAATTTATATCGTCGCTACTCGACAACGGAGCATAAATAGCTTGATTGTAAATTATTCATTGATAGATCCCAAATTGTTGTTTACGTCCTTGTCCTGAAAGACCTATCATGCTATATGTACACACTCGTATTGATCTTTGAACAGTTGGTCTTGATATTAGATGATTGTTGAGTATCCAGACTAAAGGCCCCTTTACACAGAGCCACATCCTTGGTACGACCATTGAGCGCTCAATAGTAGACTGATTCCGCGAAAGTCCGTTTCTGTGTACATGCTCCTGCGATCTTCGTGCATCCTTTTGAACGACCTAGCGAGCAAATTACGGTATTTTCTTTGACGATCTTTGAACAACCAGATTGTTTTCTGAGCCTTCTGTCTGTCTTCGCTGGGCGTTCACTGTGCAACCTAACAACATGTTACAAACGCCAGCGTCCTCTGTGTCTCCTCTTTGCTTCCGCTGTGCCTTCTTTGTGCCACCATTGACAGATGGCCGACCGTGCAGCAACATTTCTGCATCCTCTGCGATACCTGAACAATGCTTCAGTGATCCCTGGAGAGTGTTCGGCAACCTGGAGAGACTGGGTTTAAGATTTGTCTGCATTTGTTTCAGTCCCATTCCAACAGTCAAAAATAACCAACAAATTATTTTTTGCAATTGCAATAAAAAGAAAACACGCTCTGCTGCTGAACGAAATGGCCATTACTGTTAAAAATAAATTTTTTTTTTAAAAACTAAAGAAATAAATATGCAAAAATACACGATAGTATAAATTCAAGGGTAAACGTACGAATAAGATATGGCTTAATCATTAAAGTCGATGGGTTAAATTTAAGTTTTTGAAACAATATCTGCTCGCATTTCTGAAAATCATGCATTCTAAAACTTCCCTTTTTTAAATCTTCATAACTGGGAGAAATAGGAGAGCAAAAATGGACCTTTTGGCTTGTTTTACAATGTCCTACAGTGACGATGTGTCAACGAATTAAAGTAACAGAGAGAGATACAATAGATCGCCAACATCTTTTATTAAGTAATTTACTGTATCTCGGTATTTTGTCAACTTCCAAACGCAAGCCATAACTCTTGCCAGTCTGCATTACTGGCTGATTTAACCCTTGCGGTATTTCCCTAGCTTTCTTGTGTCGAGGCAGTGAATCGCTGCACTGGAAATGCATAGCGGGCCTGGATTTCTAAACACAGATTTCTTAAGGAAATACTGCAAGGCCTAAATCAGCCAGTAATGGAGACTGGCAAGAGTTATGCCTTGCATTGGGAAGTTGTATTTTGTAAGCAGAAGTACCAAACATTCTGGCCTAATTCCATGTTGAACTAGCTATTCCAGTACCCGGTATGTGTTTGAACAAACATAATGATGAAATTATAATACCCGAATTGAATGAAATTGTGCGAACTTCTTTATAATCGAAGACATTTAAACTCGACTTTATAGCAATGCTTCTGTTGCTACTGTTAAAATGGTATCGCGTTTCTTTGCAAGTGAGTATACCTCCTTATTTGCTTGTCTTTGCTTTTTTTCTTATTTCATGCTTCTTTTTAGTGCCATGCCTTATCTATGATATATCAATTGAAACAAGAAAACATGAGAGAATCGATCATCTATTTTATGGAACATTTACGAGGACGTTCACATGCGATCATTGAGTGTCCGTTGCGACTTTAGAACGTCCATTGTACGACCTTTCGGCCTCCTGGCAGCAACCGTTAAGCGACTGGAATCGACGGCGACCCCTCTGCGGAAGTTTTGAACTTGTTCAAAATTGTTTTGCGTCCTCAGCGTCCTTGGCGATCATTCGCGATGTCTCAACATCCCATGTGCTACCTCCTCACGACCTTAGGAACCATTCCTCCTCCCTTGAGCGTCCAACGGCGATCTGTTATGTATTTTGGTCGCATAGAGGACGCACAATGGTCTTTCTGTCTGTGTAAAGGGGCCTTTACTCTAGTGAGTAAATGCGTAATACTACATTGTTAACATCAACTTATAAAATAAATAATGCGGATATGTATAATTGGATCAAAGGGTAAGGTGATGTATACCACTAAAGCTATTTTAAAATAAAGTATAACTTCTGCTGTGCCGACTAGTATTACTGAAAGCAAAGACTAGCAACATAAGTTTGGCATTGAAGTGAAACCTGCCAGCAACAACAGGAGCACTCGTGGTGTAGATTAGTATCAAGATGCAGAGTATCGTTCAGATATATCCATGTACAAATATATGATTTTATATAATCATACATCAATTTCTATAATTTAATAATTGACTACACTACGCTAATGTATAATATTGACCCGGGAGAGAACGGAAAACACTGCTAAAACTGATTGGAACACCGGATCGTATTATTCGTATTCGTATTGTGTTTGAATAGCTTATATCGAAATAATCATATTTCGAACTATATTTTTCAGAATGCCATTGACTTCATATCTAAGATATGATGATAGCATTAGCCATTCTCTAACACTGGCTACTTTCAACCTTGGATTTAATCGCTTGTTCTGTGCCAGACATTTCTAATTGCACGAACAAGTCCCATCCTACCCTGATACAGATTCACTTACGAAATACATCAAAGCTTAAATCAAGCAGTGATAGGGACACAGGCGTATGACTTGCGGAAGAAGTTTGTTTGTTTAGAAAATGCAAATAAAAGATAAGATTGATAGATAAACACGTGTTAAGGAAATACGTAGTTATGCTCGTTACGTGAGAGTATCAGGTTTCTTCATGTGCATTGGAGGTCAATCATGTCACTGAAGTAATCACGAAGAAACTCGCATGTTCATAGCGTGCCTTGTTGATATAGTCGACCCTTGTGCTGTGTTTGCCATTAAATCATTCATAGCTGGCACAGCATCAGTGTCTTTTATCTTTGATGTTTTTCCATATATGGTTTTTGGTTGGGTATAGGAATTAGTTTTATATGTTGCTCTAACTGTACACGAGACAAGTGTTATTGTTGAAATCGTAACAACTTCCTCATGTTAACTATTACTGATGTATTATATCCTAACAGAGATAATTTCAGTTGCTACGGATAAAGTTTACAACTTCAATATTTGCAATTTCAGTGCGTATTGCAGTTTCCGATCTTGTTTGACAATAATGGGTTTTTCGTTACTGTATTTCTAAAACAAAGAGGTTATCTTATCTGAAATTTCGTATACAAATACTAGATATTACAAGATATTTCAACAGTGATATGATATGATTTATTTTTCTATGGCAACAACGTTTGTTTTATGTCAATTGCCCAAATTGCTTCTCTGAAGCTAATAGGGATTCATTTATGAAGTCCACTATGCTCATATATCATAAAGTTAAATGTAAGCAAGAGACCTTCCAATCGTGTTACTGACAACAAATCAAATGTGATTACTTGGCTATATGAATATAATCGTATACGACTGTAACAATTGTGTCCTTTGTAATCAACGATCCTTATGATGTATTGATAGGTTAAGCTCACACACACATACACACACACACACACACACACAAAACCTGAATAATAACATAATAATAAAATCTTCTTCGCGGGGGACGGGGATCTTGTATTCCTTGATACATTTAATGCTTATTGAAATATACATCGTGCATGCGCGTTGTTTCAGTCATATATGTAGACCTGAATACTGTGAGGGACCAATGTCTGGTTTCTTTTCCACTATGTTCATAAAATACTTTACAATCCGTTCACCAATCTAAGTCTATCCCACTATTCTGGGAAGCAGCTTTATCTGAATGTTATCACAGTTTGTGGCCATAAGATAACACAACTAACTCAATTTGTGTTCCTGATTCACCTTATTAGCCAACATGTGTTGTTTTACTGGTACATAATGGTTATTTATGGCCATCTCAAAGTCATTGTTATACAACTATTTCACATAGCCTTCAGTGCCAAACAGTAGTTTACCAACAAACCCACCTTGTCTTTTTTTATTTAACTGCAGATATTTTCTAAATCTAAATCACAATCACAATAATTATGGAAATCTTAGGCATTGGTAAATAATATACATGTAAATATTACACTGTAGTATCGTCCAAGGGTAAATATATCAACTTTAGGTAACGAGGTAATACAAATGCAAAGCGGTCAACTGCGTGATTTATTATATATTTTCAAGCCTGGCTTTAGGTTTGAAGTTTTGTAAGGGTTAATTAATAGAACGTGTGTACATGTACTTGTTACTCTCTCCTAATTTCACACATCTCCAGACATAGTCAATACTAATGTCATCTCGGGACCATCCAGGCGATTCCTACAGCACATTGGAATGGTCGTCTACAAATACACGATATTCACACTACTGTAAATGTCGATTATTGCGTGTATGTATAGGTACACATTGTTGAATTTATCGGGGAGAAACCATATATATATACTTTATCATCCAATATGCATATGTCTGCTTCTTGTGTCGAAGCTTCATCAGGAAGTAATTGTTTGAAGCATTTGTTTGATTTTGAAAGCTGATATACGTCTTCAGTGTTTTATTTAAATTATATTCATGATGCTGCTACACTGAGTAGCTTTGCTGTAAGACAGGCGATAAACAAATGTATTATGTTTATTATCAATATTATTTATATGATCAAGACACTAAGGGTTCCATCTACGCGAATATATGTTTCCTCCGTGGATTTCTGACAAGTCTAATGACCATAAAACCGTTGCTCCAGTGCATTTATATTTAATATTGTTACTGTTTGGTTGCAAACCTTTCAAATCAGTTGAATGACACCTTTTCGATTATGTACCTCGTTTAGTAAATTTAGAAATACACTGCAATATAACAGTACTAGTAAGCGTTTCCCTTCTTCAATACAACGGCTCCAAATGCACAAGCGTGACTTTCGTGAATCGCTGCACTGGAAATGCATAGCGGGCCTGGATTTCTAAACACAGATTTCTTAAGGAAATACTGCAAGGCCTAAATCAGCCAGTAATGGAGACTGGCAAGAGTTATGCCTTGCATTGGGAAGTTGTATTTTGTAAGCAGAAGTACCAAACATTCTGGCCTAATTCCATGTTGAACTAGCTATTCCAGTACCCGGTATGTGTTTGAACAAACATAATGATGAAATTATAATACCCGAATTGAATGAAATTGTGCGAACTTCTTTATAATCGAAGACATTAAAACTCGACTTTATAGCAATGCTTCTGTTGCTACTGTTAAAATGGTATCGCGTTTCTTTGCAAGTGAGTATACCTCCTTATTTGCTTGTCTTTGCTTTTTTTCTTATTTCATGCTTCTTTTTAGTGCCATGCCTTATCTATGATATATCAATTGAAACAAGAAAACATGAGAGAATCGATCATCTATTTTATGGAACATTTACGAGGACGTTCACATGCGATCATTGAGTGTCCGTTGCGACTTTAGAACGTCCATTGTACGACCTTTCGGCCTCCTGGCAGCAACCGTTAAGCGACTGGAATCGACGGCGACCCCTCTGCGGAAGTTTTGAACTTGTTCAAAATTGTTTTGCGTCCTCAGCGTCCTTGGCGATCATTCGCGATGTCTCAACATCCCATGTGCTACCTCCTCACGACCTTAGGAACCATTCCTCCTCCCTTGAGCGTCCAACGGCGATCTGTTATGTATTTTGGTCGCATAGAGGACGCACAATGGTCTTTCTGTCTGTGTAAAGGGGCCTTTACTCTAGTGAGTAAATGCGTAATACTACATTGTTAACATCAACTTATAAAATAAATAATGCGGATATGTATAATTGGATCAAAGGGTAAGGTGATGTATACCACTAAAGCTATTTTAAAATAAAGTATAACTTCTGCTGTGCCGACTAGTATTACTGAAAGCAAAGACTAGCAACATAAGTTTGGCATTGAAGTGAAACCTGCCAGCAACAACAGGAGCACTCGTGGTGTAGATTAGTATCAAGATGCAGAGTATCGTTCAGATATATCCATGTACAAATATATGATTTTATATAATCATACATCAATTTCTATAATTTAATAATTGACTACACTACGCTAATGTATAATATTGACCCGGGAGAGAACGGAAAACACTGCTAAAACTGATTGGAACACCGGATCGTATTATTCGTATTCGTATTGTGTTTGAATAGCTTATATCGAAATAATCATATTTCGAACTATATTTTTCAGAATGCCATTGACTTCATATCTAAGATATGATGATAGCATTAGCCATTCTCTAACACTGGCTACTTTCAACCTTGGATTTAATCGCTTGTTCTGTGCCAGACATTTCTAATTGCACGAACAAGTCCCATCCTACCCTGATACAGATTCACTTACGAAATACATCAAAGCTTAAATCAAGCAGTGATAGGGACACAGGCGTATGACTTGCGGAAGAAGTTTGTTTGTTTAGAAAATGCAAATAAAAGATAAGATTGATAGATAAACACGTGTTAAGGAAATACGTAGTTATGCTCGTTACGTGAGAGTATCAGGTTTCTTCATGTGCATTGGAGGTCAATCATGTCACTGAAGTAATCACGAAGAAACTCGCATGTTCATAGCGTGCCTTGTTGATATAGTCGACCCTTGTGCTGTGTTTGCCATTAAATCATTCATAGCTGGCACAGCATCAGTGTCTTTTATCTTTGATGTTTTTCCATATATGGTTTTTGGTTGGGTATAGGAATTAGTTTTATATGTTGCTCTAACTGTACACGAGACAAGTGTTATTGTTGAAATCGTAACAACTTCCTCATGTTAACTATTACTGATGTATTATATCCTAACAGAGATAATTTCAGTTGCTACGGATAAAGTTTACAACTTCAATATTTGCAATTTCAGTGCGTATTGCAGTTTCCGATCTTGTTTGACAATAATGGGTTTTTCGTTACTGTATTTCTAAAACAAAGAGGTTATCTTATCTGAAATTTCGTATACAAATACTAGATATTACAAGATATTTCAACAGTGATATGATATGATTTATTTTTCTATGGCAACAACGTTTGTTTTATGTCAATTGCCCAAATTGCTTCTCTGAAGCTAATAGGGATTCATTTATGAAGTCCACTATGCTCATATATCATAAAGTTAAATGTAAGCAAGAGACCTTCCAATCGTGTTACTGACAACAAATCAAATGTGATTACTTGGCTATATGAATATAATCGTATACGACTGTAACAATTGTGTCCTTTGTAATCAACGATCCTTATGATGTATTGATAGGTTAAGCTCACACACACATACACACACACACACACACACACACAAAACCTGAATAATAACATAATAATAAAATCTTCTTCGCGGGGGACGGGGATCTTGTATTCCTTGATACATTTAATGCTTATTGAAATATACATCGTGCATGCGCGTTGTTTCAGTCATATATGTAGACCTGAATACTGTGAGGGACCAATGTCTGGTTTCTTTTCCACTATGTTCATAAAATACTTTACAATCCGTTCACCAATCTAAGTCTATCCCACTGTTCTGGGAAGCAGCTTTATCTGAATTTTATCACAGTTTGTGGCCATAAGATAACACAACTAACTCAATTTGTGTTCCTGATTCACCTTATTAGCCAACATGTGTTGTTTTACTGGTACATAATGGTTATTTATGGCCATCTCAAAGTCATTGTTATACAACTATTTCACATAGCCTTCAGTGCCAAACAGTAGTTTACCAACAAACCCACCTTGTCTTTTTTTATTTAACTGCAGATATTTTCTAAATCTAAATCACAATCACAATAATTATGGAAATCTTAGGCATTGGTAAATAATATACATGTAAATATTACACTGTAGTATCGTCCAAGGGTAAATATATCAACTTTAGGTAACGAGGTAATACAAATGCAAAGCGGTCAACTGCGTGATTTATTATATATTTTCAAGCCTGGCTTTAGGTTTGAAGTTTTGTAAGGGTTAATTAATAGAACGTGTGTACATGTACTTGTTACTCTCTCCTAATTTCACACATCTCCAGACATAGTCAATACTAATGTCATCTCGGGACCATCCAGGCGATTCCTACAGCACATTGGAATGGTCGTCTACAAATACACGATATTCACACTACTGTAAATGTCGATTATTGCGTGTATGTATAGGTACACATTGTTGAATTTATCGGGGAGAAACCATATATATATACTTTATCATCCAATATGCATATGTCTGCTTCTTGTGTCGAAGCTTCATCAGGAAGTAATTGTTTGAAGCATTTGTTTGATTTTGAAAGCTGATATACGTCTTCAGTGTTTTATTTAAATTATATTCATGATGCTGCTACACTGAGTAGCTTTGCTGTAAGACAGGCGATAAACAAATGTATTATGTTTATTATCAATAGTATTTATATGATCAAGACACTAAGGGTTCCATCTACGCGAATATATGTTTCCTCCGTGGATTTCTGACAAGTCTAATGACCATAAAACCGTTGCTCCAGTGCATTTATATTTAATATTGTTACTGTTTGGTTGCAAACCTTTCAAATCAGTTGAATGACACCTTTTCGATTATGTACCTCGTTTAGTAAATTTAGAAATACACTGCAATATAACAGTACTAGTAAGCGTTTCCCTTCTTCAATACAACGGCTCCAAATGCACAAGCGTGACTTTCCTATTTCATAAGTCATCACAACAAGTAGTGGTATACCAACTTTTCGCCAATACCTGGATATGTGGTAACATCTCCTGAAGAGTGATTACAACACACTGTATCATTATGGCAAACGTAAAATCTTTTACAGCAAATAACCTTTGATTAATATCGGAACTTTAGGTGTTGCTGCAATTAAAACCACAGTGGTGATGCATGTTATCATCTAGCAATAATATGACTGATATCACAGATTGCATTCCTCCTTGTTCTTGAAACTGCTGTGTTATCAAATGGTTTCCTCTTTATATTTACCTCAGATATGTGCACTATATATGTAAATAACTCCCTTCTAATCCCAAGATGATGAGCTGTCTGGCTCTGAGTGACCGATGATGAGATTGAAATGAATATTACGATTCTGAGCACCATCCGCGATAAAAACACATTGTCACCTACATGATCGTTTGAGGCCCAAAAGATTGAAAGACCACGACATTTTGCCATTTTTCTGAAATGTGTTCAAGTAGGTATTAACACTTTGAATAGCATTCCACAAGTTGGTATAATGATACTAAATATTTATGGATATACCACATTTCTATTTTTAATACGCCACGTTTTGAAACAACTTCTAATGTTTTGGTCATGGTGTGTTTTCATTCTCAAAGTGGTGTATTGCAAAATACTTATCAACAGATTACATGGTTGCTTAACATGGTTGCAGTGTTTGGTCTCATGACTGTATTTGTACAAATTCAGTGTAGATTACTTACTATCGTCTCAAGACCTTTAAATATGTTCACATGTGTGACGATGTAACTTTATATTGAATTCAAGTGTCAAAGCAATGAATAAAGAATTTGCCTTTGAACACAAAGGTTTTCTTAAGTTCGGTTTATTCTCAGTTATGATATCATGGAATAGTAATTTGAATAACTCTCTGAAATGTCTTTATATTCCATTAATACGTATTATTTCTGTTCTAATATATTTGATTCAGGGTTCATTGGCTTTTAAAATGAGATAAATTACTACTGTTAAGTAAATAATTTTATATATCGTGAGCTTTTTATTTTGAGCAGGATTATAATTTTAGACCTCTTGACAGTTACAACATAAATATTTAGACAGATAATAATTAGTTAATCACTTGATTCAAATGTCCTTTTTTAAAATGTAAATCTATATTGATATATGCACCCACCTTTAGGCTTTTAAACTACTCATTTTAAATGTTGCGGACGGTCGGACAGATGGATGTGTGGAACTATAAATATATAGTTGTCCAGATAGTCAATGTTAGCATACCTGCGTGGATGAAAGAACGAACATCATCATATACCCCAATCAATACGTATGTCGCAGCAGAATGCAACGTGCTTCACATTGTGAAATAGTAAAGTTGTGAGAAGACAAATCAATCGTTTGATGCACTAAATATCTTTCTGCCGAACAAGATACTCTATTGTCAATCTAATTGCTTCTGCAACCGCTTCTCGTTACCTCACCGACGGCATCAGGATTTAATGAAAAGTCATCCTAACAGTCATCGATTGAGAAGGGATAACACTTCCACACATTGAAAAGTTTTTTTGAATGTTCAAAATCAAACGTTATTGTCAAAATGTTGTGCTCAAACACTGACAAATTATTGGAAATTAGAAATTGAAACAGCCTCGCAAATTCTTCGAAATTAATTACCGTATTCAACCTAATAAACGCCCTCTCCTAATAAACGCCCTACCAAGCCTGTTTTTACTCGCGGAAAATGACCCCTAATATTTACTCGCGGAAAATGACCCCTAATTGTCGTGAACGTTATTTTGTCAATGTCTCTCCAACTGTTGGTTCCCAAATATCCCTATAGACATGAAGTGCCCGAAGTTTATGATCCGAAGTAGAATATACCGGAGAATTTTTCTAAATAAATTGCAAGATTAAACCTTGCACAAGCTATAATGTATATTTGTTCACATTTCCATTTCAAATTGTGTATCAGTACCGGTTGGAATTTAATACAAATAATAAACTGCGTCATTTAACTCTTCTTTACATTTATTTGATAGACTTATTTTGATTAAAACTCTGAAATAAAATCGATGTTTGTTTTTCTTCTGGACATCAACAGACACATTTTTAATAAATGCCCCCTTTTTGCGATTTTTTAAAGTCATTTTAATAAACGCCCCCTTTTTAAAAAATTTTAAACGCCCAGGGCTTCTTATACGGCGAATACGGTAATTAAATATATTAAATGGGTGTTCATGGTACGGTACCTGTAGGGCACTAATGTTGCTATTTCCTAGACATAATCGAGGGATATAAGTCGACGTTAGGCTTGGATGTTCCAATATGATCCTTTATAACGAAGTAACCACATTTACTGATCACCGTGAAACCTAAATATAGAGTTAATTATCGCCAATCTGAATTTAACACATTGATTATAATTTCGATGGCATAGTCGTCATCATAGAAATTTAACACAGTTAATGATGCGTGATGGTTTTTAATGTGTGAGAATCATGATATAGATTACTTATATATGAACATTACTTCATCAGTTGTAGTCCCCTTAATTATGTGGTAGGAAAATCAATAACATAATTGTGTATTATATACTCATCCAGCTTCGTCATTGTCGAAAAGAAAGTATATAAACAATATATGCTTTGTTGATCATGAGAGGAATTACCTATGCTAACTAGTTGTTAGTTGCCAATACTAGAATAAATATCTTCTCTACAATATGAATTCAAAGTTAGACTAATGAGTTCAGGTACTCGAGATACAATGGAATCAAATCAAGTCAGTCTTTCAAATGGACCGCAGTAACAACTACAACTGCTACGACAAAAGAAATACTTAATGCAAGTTGCAAAAAAAAACAAGTTACTTCTAGTCAATTCTTATTAAATGCCACAAATGCTTTATGTTTGCCAAAATACTATGACGTTTGTTTACAATTTGTCGAAGATGACCATTGTTGGTTAGTGGAACAAGCATGGTATAACTGCATTTGAATGGACATATATCACCAGTAAAAGCCACTAGAACAACACGTTCTGGACAGGGAGATGAATTAGTGCAGGGTTGTGGTTGTTATCTGTTGGCCATACACTGTAATTGGATTCACACGAGGCTGGTGGCTTGGAAATAACCTTTGATTGGGAGAGAGGGTTAGTTATAAGTGGATAGTACAGTGCGTTTACTTGGACTGTGACTTACATCAGAGACAACAATCTCCCAAGTATGGTTATTTAGTTGTACACACGTCTGTAAGCAATTTGTCAGTGTTAAAATAAAAGCATGTTCGCAGTTTGAAGTCTCAATTAACGTTAGCAGAATAATAATAATGAAGCTTTAAGACAAACATAGCTTAAGGGAAAGAGTTTTCTACTATTGGAGTATTATAATTGACTTGTTGTAAGGAAATATAATCCTTGTCGATTGCTGCTTTAATATTTGATTTTCAGTGTGTTTTGTTCCTTAATATGTTCAGTATAATTAAGTCAGAGAATCTGATTAGAGGCTCTGTTGAAAGTGATGATCAATTGATACTGGGAACAAGTGATACTGTCAAACCAAAGCTGGAAACTCATTATAACCAACTTGTACAGAACCAAGGATCAATACAATGACACGGCACTGTTATTATTGAAAACTCACACATAAAACATCAAACACAATGCAATATCAATTTTTAACACTGATTATTCTATGATGTTTTTAAACTTTAGTAAAATGAATGTATGGTTCTGAAGGAGTGTATTTCAAGACGGCTTCATCAAAAGAAAGGGGTTCTAAAGAAAATCAATTTCAAAGTTCCATGGCTCTTGTATCTTTATTGGACCGTTAATTTCCATGTTACCTTTTATTTTTTTTTAAAAAAGCTTCAATTCTTTATTCTTGGCTTCAAAGAACACAAAACGAGTTCCCTGATTCAACAATAAAGATTTCAGTTGATTTCAAGTTGATAGAGGAGTGGTAGTACGTGGAACTGATTTATTTTAAAATTTGTTCATTTATGTTTTCAAAATAGCAACTTATGTATGTCTTTTATCTAAAAATGTAAGAATTGTCACAGGGCAATGTTATCAGCAATGGTGATTATTATTACTGCCGCCGGCATATTAAACAATTCTTTCGCTGAATCACACAACTTGATAAAGGAGTGATGGCATGTTTATGATTGTTTATTTCAATGACATATATATTTTCGATATTGCTAAACATGGAATATGATGTGCCCCACTGAATAACTTATCGTCTTTCATCATTTTAACTTTTCGACGTATTCAAATGTAATTTAGATGGCCAATTTAATAACACTTAATGTCAGTCACTTACTGTAAAGATTGCCTTAGTCGAATTTTCCCACTCACATGTAACCTGTGTTACAGTTGGTCAATATCTCACGACTCTTGAAATATCTCCTGTTGGTGAAATGTGTATACACAACTACCATTCTTATTTCTATCCATTCACAAATCGGCTTATATCCCCTGACTTATGTATTGTATTAAATATCGTCGCATCGCACATGTTAAGGAACTCTACTCATATCAGTTCGAAACAACCTCACTGATAGAAAATTTATTCTTGATTAAAGTACATTTAAATTCTTTCAGTCATTGAAGGGGAAAAGCTTAACCTTCAACAGAACGCACTGTATATATTTCTTTACTTATTCAAACCAATACAATGTTGTCTCAAGATATGATGGAAAATAAGACCCATTTCTAGACACTCTCTCCTCAAATACAAAGCATTGTTCATGCCCCCGATAAATTGGAGATGATGGTCTCAGTTATCTAACAAATGATATTCAATCAATGTATTCATGTTGTGTGATTGAATCAGATGACCTGTGTACCACCTTGTCTAGATTCAATCACTGAAAGGATTAGGTACGATGTTCACCAAGTGTTTATTATTCCTTTGATCCCCCTGCATTAGGGCTGATAGGCTATGGTCGTGGCCTTTATTTCCCAGGGGTATTGTACAAAGAAAGCCTCAAAAGAATACCGACGAAAGTGTCAAGTCAATGAAGCCTTCTTTTTCTCTTTCATTCTTTATCTCTCCTCTAGCCATATTGTGTAAATGCAAATTGGTTATCCGGTGATATTTCAGCATTTCAGCAGCATTTCAAAGACGTTTTACTTAATATTAAGATGGCACTCTATGGCTTGCCTTTTGTGCAATATTTGTGTCTGTTGAAAACGAAATAAATTACATGTTGTACCCCAGGATCATCATATTTACAAACATTTGCGATTATTTCATTTGGAATAAATTAAAACTAGCTGTATTTGAAAAGTAGTGTATAAATGATGGACAATGTGCGACAAAGACAGGTTTGTGGTGAAATGCTTTCCAAATGACCCATTAGAAATGAGAATGGATCAATTTTATACACGTTTGATTTAAGGACAATCGAAAAAGAATAGAAAATTCTAGTTTTCTTCGTCGTACAGTTATTTAAATTTTTAGTTTTCATCTCATGCAATAGATAATTCATGAGGAGAAATTGACATTATATGGAATAATGCAACCATATTGTTTTCTGAATGGTAATTTGTTTGTGTATCCATTCTGTTTCGTTGATAGAACATTCTTGATCTCATTCCCATTATATTCTGTATGTTTACAAACCCTAGTGTTTACCAACTCTTATAATGTATCATAAAATAATAAAAAAAATATTTTCTCTTGGTGGGAACATTTTCAAAACGGTATGGCCATAGTGGTATATATAAAGTTTTTAGAAGCTTAATTAATAACTTTGCCGTCACTGTCAATTTCATCATTTATATATCAATATATATACAAACCTGATTTGCGAAGTTTTCATATAATGTATTACGTTGTTGTTAATTTCCATTATCTCATTCTTTCATGCATTTATTGGTTGATTATCTCAGTCCCAGATTCCAGGATAAGAAGTGCGATAGATGTTATGTATAGATAATAATTTACCTATTTATGATATGTGGTGTTTACAAATGTGATACATCTAAGGGATCAGCTCCCATATGAATGCTCAATCCGAAAATTAATATCAGCAAATCAGCCTGAGCTACGTTAATTTAACGATATCTCATTTTAATTAAAGATTCACAGACACAGTAGCGTCACAGTAAGCTATCATTATTCATTCATTTTCTTCAACACTTAATTTCAAATCTGTTCGTGTTATAGTAGTAGATATCTGCATTAAAACGCACCTGATGATTTTAAAGTATGATATCTAATGAAAAGGGTTACATCATGTCATTTCATCTGGTCTGATTGTGTCTGGAGTCATTTTGACCTCAATAAGGATCAAAGGGGCCACTATCTAAAAACATATTTTGTCTTCTTATGCTGAAGTAAAACGCCCAGATTCCTAGGCCTATAAAGATTATTAATTTACATGTGGTGCCTCAGGAGTCGCGTCCAAATAGTATATTTTTCATATTCTTTTTTAAAATTAAATATTAATGGCTAAAAATTTAACCCTGTGTCCAGATTTGACCAATTAGGCTCATAGATAGTAAGTTTGGTGATTCATTTTCCTCATATAAAGGCCTAAAATAAATCGTCTGCTCTAAACCTAAGTGCACCAATTTAAAAAGCTGAAATAGCTTGTACATGATAAAAATTGGGATAATGAATTTTAGATTTGAATACCCTCAATACGGGCCACAGAGGCAATGTCCTTGAAACCTGTCTAAGTTTTTCTTGTCAAGAACTAAAGCCTTAAAAACTTAAATGTTGTGTGCAGATTATAAATTGAAGATTTGTTAAACCTCAGACCACTAATTCTGCAAAATGTACACATTAATCCTAATATGACGTATTATCTGATTATTCTGCCCATGGAGGAACGATGATCTGTGTACGGATACACTATAGTTAGATTTCATTTAGCTTTTCACGAAAAGTGAAGCTTTGAATGCACAAGGATTCGATTAAATATTGAATCGAGATTACATTACACGATTCTCAATGTTATTTCAATGAACCTCTGAATATTGATCTGTCAAAACCTCTCATCAAAATCTCATCAGCAAATCATTAGTTTTACTATGTCACTAACTCTTTGCAAGAACATGATATTTGATAATTACGTAGGTCATCTACTCCAACAAAAGCTGTGTCTTTCCATAATATGGATTAAGTTTTAAGTAAGGGGTTTTCTGTCCAGTACATTTTCTATACATGTAGCTTGATTAGTTAAATCCTCATTTTCTTCTGTATCAATCTCGCCAATATTTAATTGCCAGACTAATTGATTTTGGATGAGTTCCCATCGCCTTTGGCGTTGGCGTTGGTGTTGGTGTTGGCGTTGGCGTTCCTATCATTTCTGAACATTAATCTTAATATTTGGTATAAGTAATCATGGTAACAATTTTGTTTTTTTTAAAGGTATAGGTTTGTTTCTGGAGCACTACATGACCCGTTTTCAGCAAGTTTGGTATACTGTCTTTCAACATCATAATAAAAAATGACCTTTTAAAGGCTATTGCTGCTTTTCGGAGCATAACTACTTCGCCCGTTTTTTCCAATGATGTTTAATTAGTGTCAAACCTCTGTAAATAGTTGATTATCAGTAACCTGAATTGGCTACTTGCTGTGTGATTCCGAGACCGACAGGTAAAGGGTAAACACAAGTTTTATAAATGATTTGTATTTTCATTTTAAGATATATCGAAATGAAA
This sequence comes from Gibbula magus, assembly GCA_936450465.1. Lineage (NCBI taxonomy): Eukaryota > Metazoa > Mollusca > Gastropoda > Trochida > Trochidae > Gibbula > Gibbula magus. The sequence continues at coordinate 74,390,586 of OW388297.1, read as the reverse complement.
TATAAACAAATCAACTGATTTGTTTGGTGTTTCTTAGGTATATAGGGAAAATAGGGGACATTTCTTTTAACGAAAAAACCACTTTAAAGTGATATGAATTTGTACATATAATTGTATCTGTTCGTCAAGCTGACAGAAGAACAGGTTTACTAATGTTTGAATTTCTGGTTTTATTAACAATACATGCGACACCTTATTTTTCGTTGGTGTGTCCTTTCTTAAAACTAGTCTGTCATCACAAATAATGTTTTCTTGAATTATCAGAGGTTATACTGAATATGTATGATATGATATCATCATTTGAAAAATATTTTTCCATTTAGTAACTCTTGGTTCTTAGAAACTTTGTAGGAACCACAAAAGCTAGTGTCAATGAAATATTATCATTAATTGCTTGAATCATAAGAGTGACTGCTAATTCAGTATATCCTAATGGTTTGGTATAAGAACAGTTATAAATGTTGACAGATGTCACAAAGTAAAGGTCGTTTCGTTTATTTCCGAGGTAGCAATATGATGCAAGGGAACCTCTCGTTGTTGAAAATATACGCCCACGTAACATATTGAGATCATATGTCATCTATTTGTAACTGAAAGGTCGTCTTTTTAACATGTTGTTGATGCGATGTGAAGGAACCACAGTGCACAAAGGAGATCTTTTACAGCATTGTTTGTTTTCTACGGGTAGTAGTTAAAGGTCAGACGTCTTTGCACAGTTATTGGTCTCTTTTCTCCAAGGTGATACTAAGTGACTGAGGAAGCATCAATGCAATGTTAACAAATGCACTTCGCGTTGTGAATTCGCTCTAAAAGAGTAATGTCACAGTTGATGATACCACATGGTTCTTAATCCTTATCATTTTGATAACGTTACATGTTAATCTTTTACTACACATGTACGTTATCTATTATTCAAAATCATAATTCATTTCATTGGCAGTTTTCTGTAAAATAATCAATATATCTCATAAGAACAGGGGTATTTGGATAACAACTTCTTTAAGGAAAGATGGGACCCAAAGATCAAATTCACTTACGTTAACATTTGCGATAACAATGTATGGCTGTCCATGTCTCAAAATATATGGATTTCGTTCTTTAGGGCATTAGATTATCAGTACTGTAACGGGAAGTGATTAGATTTACCTAGATTTACCGTAATAGCTTGTTAATGATCAGTTTAAGACATACTGCAAAACGTTAAGTTAAGCTACTGACGAATTTAAATCGCCTTGTATAATCTACTGATATTTATTCTTTCACTATGCAACTAATCACCTTTAGTTACATAAACACGTTTATTAATGTGCTTAGTAACTAAACATATTCCTTAACACATTTAGGTACCTAAACGTGTTTAGGGGTATAAACGCGTAAAAACAAACAGGACAAGACACGTGTTTAGGATTAAGTTTAGCTTTTCAACCAAAACAAAACCACACTTTCCAACACGCCTGAAAATAAAAGCATTGCAACTGTACAAAATATTTAAATCAATGAAGACCAATTTTATATCTTGTAAATTGAAATGCCAGAACACATAACAGTGACTGTCGAAAACAGTTACAAGTTTCAATCTTACACACCGTCATTGCCAAAAAGTTAATGGCGCTTACTAAAAAGTATATAAGAGGAAATAATATATAAGTGTATGATACAAGAAATAAATTTGGTCTGCATAACCCCCTTTTTTTTTAGAAAATAATGACTCAAAATAGGAATTACTCTAAAAGGTTCAATGAAAATTATTTATTAAAAACCATAGACACCAATACACTCATCTATTTCACCAACTACTGAATTTATAAGATAATCATTATTCTCATAATATACATGGATAAGAAGGTATCTACAGATAATAGATTTATGCATGAACAATGTTCATTTGGCAGTTGAATTTTCAGACACAAATATTCAAAAAATGGTTTTAGATTTAAGGCAATTTAGCAATGTTTCTGCACACGAATTAATAACTAAATAAATCCTTTAAAATAAGGTGGGTGTTTTCAATATAATATTTTCACAACATAAGAATTCTTTTGAAATGATCAATCCCTTTTGTTCTGGAGTTAACTTGTTATGGTTATATATTTTACAAGGCTTTTGTAGTTTACTCCCATTAAAAGATCTATATAAGTCCAAGGTATTGGTAAGGTATTTGAGATTCAGGATGGTCTTTTGTAAACTGCATTTTATTTCCTTTGGCATCCTTCACCTGTAACGTGAATGAAGAAACTTTTTGGTTACCATCGAAAAGCATCGTGAGAACAAATAACACATAAGATGAACATATCCTGTCTCCTGAAACACTTTAACAAATGAAGTAAAGTGTAACATTTATAGAATAACTCAATAGGGTAAATACAAAGGGTTGTTGTGAAAAATTAACTGACATCAAATCCTGTGATCAATCAGTAAAAACTGTCATGTATTTTAGTGGGACTTCAACGTTTTTGGAATCACTTATCCTGCCAGTTCTGGTTTCCTACAAAAAGGGCAAAATAAGTATTGAAAGAGTCAGATTAAAATGGCAGATACAATACAAATTTTTACCAAACTATATTCATACAATAATTGTTTATTTGTGATAGTCTTTAAATATAAAGAAATTTAGTTCAATATGTAATCATGTTTCAGTTGATTTGTTCACTCCTGCCTGAAGTAACTGTTACCTACCTTAAGCTTGTCATCTGGGTATATCGTGATCAAACCAATCCCTCTCTAGCCCATCCCGTAATTCGTAATTCATACCCTCGCTTCTCAACACCATCGCAAGAATAGCATTAATAGGAAAAAGTTGGTGCATTTAGAAAATGTAAATACAAGATAAGAGTGTAATATAAACACATGCTCGTTAATTTGAGTCAGGTTTGTTAATGTGCATTGGAGGTAAACATGTCACTGAAGTAATCACAAAGAAACTGGCATGTACATAGCGTGCATTGTTGATATAGAGGAACTAAGTGTTGTGTTTGCTATTTAATCATTCATAGCTGGCACAGAATCAATGTCTTTGATCGTTGATGTATTTCTATATCTGGGTTTGGTTTGGGTATAGAAAATGGTTTTACATGTTGCCCTAGGTGTAGACGTAACAAGTTTTCTTGTTGAATCTCCTGGTGTATTGTAGCCATAGCAGAGATGATTTTTGTTGCTTTTGAGAAATTTTACTTTTACTGGTGTGTTATAGTAAGAACAGAGACATTCAACAACTTCAATATTTGCCTTTGCAGTGCATATTGTAGTTTCCGAACTTGGTTGAAAATAATAGCTGTCCTTGCTGTATTTCGAAACAAAGAGGTTATTTTTTATGACGCTTTGCATACGAATACGTCAAGATTAAATAAGATATTAGTTATTTCCATGACAACAACCTTTGCCTTACATCACTTGCCCAAGATGTTTCTCTAAATTTCTGAAACTGTGTATTGAACATTTAAACATTTTAACATTGTTAAACTTCGCATGATTCACACAAAGAGTATTTACATGCACGTATTGCAAAATAATTGAAACCTTATGTCATCATGGTTAAAATGTATGTAAGACAGGTTATGTATTAGTTATGCACAATTTATTGAAAAGAAGAAATTTACTAGTAATGCAATTAAATTGGAAACAAAACTTAAAGAAGAAATTATTTCCATCCATTGGTAAATGAGTTTCCATTTCATGTCTTTCGAAAAGCATTTTCTTTGCATAATAAAAGTGTTTCTTCACACATTTAATCTTTATTACACCTCGTTACGTTATTGGTGAGTTTACACAACTTGATTGAAATATAGTTGTCCACTGACCCCCACTGCCAATGAGGTCAGTTTTGTCAGATAAATGCCTGCCGTTGGCCTCAGATATTGACTCGTTAACGATTTACAAGATGATTGCATATGTCACGTGAATGCTTGTTTTAAATATTGCTATTTTAAAACACTATATTACACACGGTGAGGTCATACAAGAATGTCGGCAGTCAGGTCTCGAGTCCATGAAAAATTAATTGAACCAATGATAGTTCGACGAAACATAGATTTTAAATGTGGTGACGGTAACACCATTGTGACGTCACAGCAACACATTATTGTGACGTCATAATGCAGCTGGCGAGTAATACAATAGATTATCAATTTTATACAACGTAATAATGACGCAAGGCTTTCAACTGCGTGATGTATAAAGAATGACTTTAGGCTTGGAGTTTTGTAACGGTTAATTTACGAGTATCAACGGAATTGAACGTGTGTACTTGTTTCTCTATTCTCTCTCCTAAACGATTTTCACACATCTCCAGACATAGTCAATACTATCATATCGAGACCATCAAGGCGATTCCTACTACAGCACATTGGATACATATAAGAGATTCTCACACTACTTGAAATGTCGTTTCTTTGCGTGTATTTATAGAAAACATTGTAAAATCTATCAAAATACACATACCTTACTACTCGTGAGAAGCAATATATATATATATATATATATATATATATATATATATATATATATATATATATATATATTTAATGACCGAGATACTATAATCAAGTAAGAGTTTCATCCTCCTCCATTGGCTGACAATTCTAGTGATCATACACCGTTACTCCGGTCCATTTATATTCAATATTGTTAAAGATTGCGTACAAACCTTTCAAAACAGTGCAATGACAACTTTTCGTGTATATACCACTTTAAGTACTTAGAAATACACTCAAAGAGGTGCAAAACTACTGCAAAATAACAGTAACAGTAACAGTTACCCTGTTTAAATACAACGGATCCAAATACACATGCATGACTTTCCTATTGTATCCTGCTGTCACATACTTTTACGTCATCACCACATGTAGCGTCATCACCACATGTAGCGTCAGCACCACATGTAGCGTCATCACCAAATGTAGCGTCAGCACCACATGTAGCGTCATCACCACATGTAGCGTCAGCACCACATGTAGCGTCATCACCACATGTAGCGTCAGCACCACATGTAGCGTCAGCACCACATGTAGCGTCATCACCACATGTAGCGTCATCACCACATGTAGCGTCAGCACCACATGTAGCGTCAGCACCACATGTAGCAGCATCACCACATGTAGTGTCATCACCACATGTAGCGGCATCACCACATGTAGCGTCATCACCACATGTAGCGTCATCACCACATGTAGCGTCATCACCACATGTAGCGTCAGCACCACATGTAGCGTCATCACCACATGTAGCGTCATCACCACATGTAGCGTCAGCACCACATGTAGCGTCATCACCACATGTAGCGTCATCACCACATGTAGCGGCATCACCACATGTAGCGTCAGCACCACATGTAGCGTCAGCACCACATGTAGCGTCAGCACCACATGTAGCGTCATCACCACATGTAGCGTCAGCACCACATGTAGCGTCAGCACCACATGTAGCGTCATCACCACATGTAGCGTCAGCACCACATGTAGCGTCAGCACCACATGTAGCGTCATCACCACATGTAGCGTCAGCACCACATGTAGCGTCATCACCACATGTAGCGTCAGCACCACATGTAGCGTCATCACAACATGTAGCGTCAGCACCACATGTAGCGTCAGCACCACATGTAGCGGTATACTGACTTTGCACGCATATCCGATTATGCGGTAAAGTATCATGAAGAGTGATCACAACACACTGTATGATTATGGCAAACGTGAAATATTTACAGCAAATAACCTTTGATAAATATCGTATCTTTATAGCTGTAGAGGTCACTGTAGTTTAAAACCACATTGGTGATGCATATCTGTCATCTAGTAATAATATGGCTGATATCACACACTTCATTCCCCCATTTTCTCATAGCTGATGTGATATCAAACGGCTTTCCTCTTTATACTTACATCATTATATTTGCACTATATGTGTAAATAACTCCCTTCTTATCCCACGCAGATGAGCTGTCTGACTCTTAGTGACCGATGATGAGAATGAAATGAATATTAAGATTCTGAGCTACAGCCGCAATAAAAACGAATTAACACCTACATGATCGTTTTGTATACTCAATATTTGAGGCCCGAGAGGTAGAAAGACCAAGACACATGTAGTTTGCCAGTTTTGTAGTTTGCCAGTTTGCCATCTGAAATTCTTACAAGTAAAGAATAATAATCTCCTAAATTGGTATGATGAAAAAAGAAGAACATATTTAAAGAAAAACAATTTCATTTTATTTTGCATAAGCGACGTTTCAACATATGTTCTATTGTTGTGGTTATGTACTCACAGATTACATGGATGTTGAACATGGGTACAGTGTCTGATCACGTTTGTGGCCCGAGAAATTGAAAGCCCAAAGTAGTTTGTCATTTTTCTGCAATTCGTACAAGTAGCAATTTAACTATTTGAATAGCATTCTAGATGTTGGTATGATGAAAAACGAAGAACATGTTTATGGATATTCAACTTTTTTTTCGGCATAAGCGATGTTTCGAAAAAGGTTCTAATGTTGTGTTTATGCTGTGCTTTCATTCTCCAAGTCGGGTATCGCAAAATGCGTATTAACACATAACATGGTTGTTTAACATGGGTACATGTATTTATACATATTCTGTTTAGATTAATAACTATGAATATATATATGATAGGCCTTTATATATGTTTACTTGTATGACGATGAACTTTATATTGAATTCAAGTGTCAAAGGAATGAATCGATAAAGAATTTACCTTTGAATACAAGGTATACCTTTATAATATTCAAGGGTGCATTCATAATACTGAATATAACAGAAGTAACAAGTAATAAGTAACAAATTTAAAAAGCAGAATGTCAATCAGTTATGCCTTTTTAGATAAAAACCAACAAATATGCCTACGAAGATAACATAGATCACTAATGTCATTCATTGCAATACAGAATTTGACAATCAATACATATGGTTTTTCTCGAGTCAAGGAATGGATCAAGTGGTTATTTTAGACTTAGAGTTTCTTATGATAATAAAACTTAAAGCATGTTAATGCAAAACACATTAGGTTTCATTGTTTATACAGAATGAATAAGAGTGTTATACAACTGACGTGAGCTCATTAGGATAATTTGAACTCACATTTAATGGATAAAGCAGACGACAGTTTGATAAACCTACCCATAATTCCTTTACAGGAAGTGACATGTCTTAACAAAAGCAGAGCTTGCAGTACACACCGAATATGTTATGTCTCAAAGGTAAGCACAATTGTATCCAGTTGCTATTATTTGTTCTCTCCATAGTGAAATGGTAATGGAGGTGAGGTGAGTTGGGGTTTAACGCCGCTTTCAAGATTATTTCACTTATGTCGCGGCTGCTGATATTACGGCAGGGAGAAAGCCCGCAACGCCATGTGGCTATGCATTACGGTGAAACCTGCGGGCAACGGCTGGAACTAGCGAACCATGGGTGGTACATGTACTACGCTGAAATTCAGTGTAGAATTGCACCCAAACCTTACTGCATGTAGAACAGATCTCTACTGCAGACGAAGTTGCCGTGCCCCTGGCGGGATTCGAACCCCGGACCTCTTGATCCGAAGCCGAACGCGCTACCCACTGTGCTATCCCGCCCCCCGAAATGGAAATGGAAAGATTTCCTCAAGCCCGTCATCCAGCGTGCTACTTATCGCAACTATGTGGTTGAAAAAACCGTAGATTCAGGTTGTCAACGTTGAAGATTTTCCGTCCGAGGGCAACCAAGATGTAGGTTGCACACGAAAGAAGGTACAAATGTAGGACGTCAGCTCAGCTCCGCAACCCACGAATATATATTGTTAATGTAATTGTTGTTAAACGACAGCAAATCAGAACTACAGGAGATGAAATAACAAACACGTGGTGTCAACACATGCATACGAAATCAGGGACCTCTGATATGAATTGAAGAAATCTAAGGCGGCTTATGGAGAAAAATATTCATGACAGGAGAACGAATCTCCTTTTTTATGGAATTCCTGAGGAACCGGAGGAAAATGCTGAACGAGTTCTGAGAATTTGTTTATGCACAGTATGAACTTCACTTAACAACATTGGATTACCAGAGAGTACACCGCAGTATCATCGCTACCAACCTGTAGATGAGCGACAGAAAAGCAGTATATGAGGCCAGCAAGCTTAAGCTGTTGAAGGTGACTGGTCAGAGTGGCCAGACGCACCTGCCTGGTCTGATGAAGAATCGGAAGGCCAACACCATGCGAGAAACAACAAGCAGACTGAGTCGGCCATATCCCCAGCCATGTACATGGTTCATACAGCTGCACAAGGTATATTTTTAAGGCCTTTTTAAGTCTTTCATGTACATATTTCAGGCTAATATAAAAGACCCCTTTAACAAAAGATGACCAACAATTTCTCATTGTGATGTAATTAAAAATGTTATGGGACAATAAAAAACTGAAAGTCAAATGCATCTGTGATTATTACTTATTTTAATCAAACAATAAAGTGTAAATTACAAATACTGTCCACTGTCAAATACGCCTTCAGCAAAATGCTGCATCATATCGTCAGCGGTTGCATGACCTAGGAAAAAGAATGTAAATAGTGAGAAACTGTGATAAAGTTATAACATATACAGTTCAATACATAACAAAAGTGTGTATATTACAGACAATTACACATAAAAAATAGACAGGTACATAAAGTGCAGAAATGTGTTAAATAACTATAAAATTAAATTATGACATACCGACCAGAATTTTATAAAGCTGTCATATTTACAATTAGAATAGGCATTAAATCGGTCAACATAGTCTTTAACATGATTAATATTAAGGTATTTTTTCCTGCTGTTTCATTTTATATATATTGTATTTCACAGCTATTATTATTAAATTCAAAACATGGCCATGCAGCTATAAGGTATTACCCCCCGTAATGCAATGTCTTCGAATAAATAATTATTTTGTTCAACATATTACTTTTTAAAAAACACTTACCTAAAAATCTGGAATCCAGGTAATGAGTGACCACTTTGTTTCCTTTCCAATATCTTACATGAAGATCCATTTGTTTTTCCTGATTCTTGTGATTGAGACTCTCATCAAACAGAATAACAAACGGACTCTTAACATCATAAATCAGAGACTTCTTGAAAAATGGAGCAATTCCAAAAGTACTCAGATAGGCAGTTTTTCGTTCGCCACAAGAGAATTTCCTAGCTATGTCGCTATCCGGAAACATCCTTTGAAACACCTGTTTTGTGTTTTCATTTGACTTGTACGAATGATGTTCCGTGATTGTTTTCAACGTCCACACTATTTCCGCTGAAGCCACAGAATTTCCAACCGTAAATTCTGATACACTGCCAGTGCCACTAGCAGTTGCGGTCACAGTCGGCGGTGGAGGTGGTATTCGTCGTAATAGTAACGGAGCGTCTTCAGTTGAGACAGGCACACTAGTATTCTGCTCACTACAAGCTTCCGATTTTGAAGAAAAGAAACAACTGTTCATCCCAAAGCGGACACTGCCGCTGGCAGCACAGCTTTTGTGCTTTTCGCTTCGTGCATGGGATTTTAGCGCACATTCGCCCATTTTCCCCAAGAATAGTTGCTTCTTGCATGCTGAACAGAAAGCAAAATGTTTGTCACTTTTGACTTCCTTCACCCACTGGTATTTTTTGGTCCATTGAATATTGAAAATCGTTTTCCCCATAATGACATCGAAAATTCCTTAGCGTTCCGCCATATTGGTTCTAACACTGTAAACACGTGTGCAAAACTCATTCGCACCAAGTCGGAATAAATTTCCGAAGAATGCCAGCCCTACATCGGCTGGCACCGTTAGGCAGAACATCATTCGCAAGTGCCAACGGAAATTCCCGAAGATTTGCGAAGAATGTCCCGAATGGCAAAGGGAGGTAACTCCGAATCGAATATAATCAAAACGAAACTACAACGTTACGAGATTGGCGGAAGCAGAAATTTCGTTCGTTATTTTGCAAATAATAATAAAAACATATTGATAATTAGATTACACTTTTGGAAGTTTATATTAAATTCCAGGCCTTTTCAAGGCGTTTGGTTCATTTTCCAGGCCTTTTCAAGGCAATATTGGATTTAAGGTCTTTTTAAGCCAAACGTCCATTTTCCAGGCTTTTTCAGGCCCGTGCGAACCTTGCATGTAGGAATTTTGAATATATTTATGCATTTTGAATATATAATGTATTTACTTTCTTGAAAATTGTTATAACTCATAACTCATAAGTGATAGTTCTAACCTGAACACGTTGAATATATATATATATTAACCTTTCAGAGTACCATCTATGTGAAGATTGTTATGATCACACTATGATAGAATACATCAAAATGATGAAAAAATCCAAGAAATCCAAGAAACATATGATTAAAAAACATGCACAATACATGTTTACACAACAACCTGTATTTTGTCTTCATTTCCTTGCGGGCCGTTCCATTATATTATGAGGGTTCAGGTGTGTGCAACCAACCATAAATGTTGTTGTTTTAGCAGTTCTGCGTTTTGCAGTTCTGCGTTTTGACAGGACACCGATTGAGGTGAAGTCTGACATCAAACGTTTTACCCGCAAACTTAGACTTGCAGAATACTTCGAAGCAGAAGACCAGGAAGACACAGATGAAGAAACAGACAGTGCAGAGATACCATCACAAACTTTACTAAAAAATAAATCAAACTTTGTGCCGCCTCGCGGAAGAGACAAGTATTTAGAGGAGTATTGTGATTTGATTGAAAATGTACCCGTGCATGTTAAACAACCAAAACTAAACTTAACAGCGGGTGAGTCTAAAGCTTTGCATAATTTAAGTAATAACAGTAATATTGTTATTAAGGAGGCAGATAAAGGAGGCGCTATTGTCATTATGGATAAAGCTTATTATAAAGATAAAATATTGTCCACTCTTGATAACGAAACATACTATAAGAAGGTTAATGCAAGAGAAGAAAAAGTTATATCCAACAAAATTTCTAAATTGTTGAATAGATATGCTGATGAAATTACAGACGCGGAAAAAGACTACCTTACAAATTTTGAGGCTAAGACTGCATACTTTTATGGCCTTCCAAAAATACATAAGAGCAAAGTAATTCAAGAAAACATTTCTAATGCTCAATCTACTGTTATTTCTGTTAGAAATCCAGAAGACCTCCCATTTAGACCTATTGTTGGTGGACCGGAAAGTCACACACAAAGACTTAGTAATTTTATTGATGTTATCCTAAAACCTTTATGTATGCAGGTCAAAAGTTACATAAGAGATGATATTGATTTTTTATGCAAGCTTCCGCAAACAGTACCCGAGGGTTCAAAATTGGTTAGTTTTGATGTGGTTAATCTATATAGCAATATAGATACGGAGCTTGGCTTGAAAGCAGTAAAATATTGGCTTGATGAATTTCGTCATGAAATACCGGATAGGTTTACCAATGATTTTATTATTGAAGCTTTAAGTCTAGTGATTGAAAACAATGTGTTTTATTTTGATGGATGTTTTTACACTCAAAATAAAGGTGTAGCAATGGGTACAAAAGTAGCGCCTACATATGCCACACTAGTACTTGGCTATTTGGAAAAGTTATTCTACCATAAAATTGGAGAGATGTTTGGACCGACAATGAAAGAACTAGTTGAAAATTCTTGGAAGCGTTTTTTAGATGATTGTTTTATAATCTTAAACAATGACAATGATCTTCTTAAAACTATTCATGAAATTCTTAACGCTCTTGACCCTTCAATGAAATTTACTATGGAATGTGATGAGCACCATTTAAATTTTCTGGACGTTACCGTTAAGATAGAATCAGGGGGTACCATAGCAACAGATATATTCTATAAGAAAACAGATTCTCATCAATATCTTGAGTTTGGTTCATGCCACCCCCATCATACCAAACGCAACATCCCTTATTGTTTAGCAAGAAGAGTTTGTACTATTGTTTCTGATGATGATGTTAAAATCAATCGTCTTGCTGAACTCAAAAGCTTTCTACTTAAACAAAATTATCCTGACAAATTAATAAGTGATAGCATACAGAAGGCGTTAGAGATGGGACAACAACAACTGAGATCTAAGGTGGATAAGAACAAGGACACTCACAATAATCTTACTCTTGTATCTACCTTTAATCCTAATCATGACAATACCATGTCTATTGTAAAACGCTATCTTTCTATCCTAAGTCCCAGTCAAAAATTGAAAAAGATTGTCCATAAGTACAATTTCATTAACAGCCGTAAGCAACCAAAAAACCTCCGCAAATTATTAACTGCATCCAGATTTGACTCAGTTGATATTGTTCCAAAAGTTTCAAAATGTGGAGATTCTCGTTGTCACACTTGTGAAAACATTATTGAAGGATGTTCTATACAAATTACATCCAAAGATACATTTGTTGTAAAACAAAACATGAATTGTGATACTAAAAATGTCATTTATGTAATCACATGTTCTGGATGTAATGAGAAGTATATCGGGAAAACAGAGCAAAAATTAAAAAGAAGAATGAACCTTCACCGATCCCACATTAACCAGCCCCGAAATCGCACAATCCCTCTTAGTGAACATTTAGATACATGCGGTAACGGCAAATTCAACATTTTCCCGATGTATAAACTCAATTACAGCAATGATAATGATTTACTTTTGAAAGAATCATATTTCATTCATAAATATGCGCCAAAATTAAATGGCAAAACATAATTTTTGTTTTCATAACAAACTATTGTTGTCAAGTACATTATGACGTCATAGGTTCCTGTGTGACGTCATAGTGCTATGTACTGTGTGTCAGTTACGTCATTAAACGGCCTGATGAAGCAGGTACAGGATGTACCTGCTGAAAACGTTTGCCAAACTTAATTCTTCCCAACTTTCTTATTTTTATGTATATTGCCATAGAGTTTGAACATTTCTTGTGATATTTCTATATATATATATATATATATATATATATATATATATATGTAGACCAGAGTCCATCAAGTCCATTATCCGCGTGAAAGAAGTACGACTAAGTTTTAATTAATTCCTCTAGAGGACTGCATCGTTATTGCCTCGCCGCTAATGGCTGCAATACTGCCGAAGCGGCGTTAAACAATAACTCACTCACTCACTCGTTATTGCCTGTCTGTTCAAACAAAAACAAACACCTCACAAAATATTAGTGAAAACTAATCTCAGTGATCGACTTCATTATCTTAATTATATCTGTTTATTCCGAAGACACTCGCAAGTGAAATACAATCTTTGTTCAATGTTTGTAACTATTTTCAGCATGTTAAAAAAGCTTTATTGTCAATAACATAATGTATTATTTATCAAATTTTCTTATCTATGTTGTGTTTCTGACTTAAACACGTGGCGAGATTGTCGGTGCTTAAGCACTGTGATTATGATTTTGTTTCTTTCCTTGGATGTATGTGCCTTTTCTTGCAACACAGACTGTGAGTACCAATACTTCAGGTAAATCAATTAATTTCAAAACCCATGGTTGCGAGTAGTAAATTACTTACCTAGTCGATCAGATTACTGTTTGTGTTTTAACTGTTTTACCTTGTTTTATTTCCATGTTTGCCATTTTCATCACTACTTACTTATTGTACACCACGTCTGCTCCAACAAAAGCTCTGAAATGTCTCTATAGATATCACAATGTAGCCACCAACACCTTGCTTCAATCTATTATGTTACACTTTGAATACCATAGATAATAGTTGACAAACTAAGAACCTTATCACAAAACTGTAGGGGCTAACTATTTACTTTCTTTAAACGTAAGAAAGTTTCAATATATTGTCCTTAAAATGTGCATTTCACAGAGAATATGGTAAAGTCTAAAAAGGAAGAATTGGGAAGTAAACACTGTTTGTTCAGTTCAATTTAGAGTAACTCCCGTGGTTTAGCTTTTCTATGATCTAAGTGGTTCATAATATGTTGCCTTCAATTACAGAATCCGCTGAACTGACTGAAACACTGTTAAAGTGAGGATGGTTTAGATATGAAGAATGTATTCATTCCATTTTCAATTATTTCACAGGTTTGCTGACAGAAAAAAGAAACATCGAAACAACATAAGCTCCATTCTTGTGGGCATTGAGAACACGACTTGCGGTGAACTTAACTATTCCATTTCCCGTTTCATATGTGAAGTGAAGAAAGAGGACAGATCAGAATATCTCCCGAATATCCTGTACAGATTCAATATCTGTCTCCAGCTTTATATGGACACATTGGATAAGTGTTTTAAACTACTGTCAGGCGACTAACATTAGGACCTGCAGGACTAATCTACAAGCCCAAGTTATTTTTCACTGGAGGAGTAGGATGTTCTGTGGTCTGCGGATTGTCTCGGCAGTGACACGCCTGCTCAGTTGTTGAACACTGTGGTTTACCTGATGGAATTTCACTTTACTTAACGAAGAAAGTAATCTTTCTAGAGTTTGAGATGTGTTAGAGTACATGGAACATACTTCAAAATCTAACAGCGGAGGACTAAAGGAGTTGTTGCCTACGGAAACCTGGAAAAGCCAAAGAGGTGTATGTATCAATCATAGGGAAGACATAAAGTTGCATCAGTTGTTGCACGTCTTTGCAAGACTGCAGGTCTGTCCGGGCTCCACACAAAACATTCTCTGAGAGCATCAGCTGCTCGTCGACTCTTATCAGTCAGGGGTAGATAGGCAGCTGATCTGTGAAGTGACTGGACACAGATCTTTAGCTGTTCGCAACTACAACCACACAACAGAAGACCAGAAGAAGGGTGTCACATCAAACGGGAGCAGCAAAACTACAACGATGAACACTACAACATCTTCTGGGGGTACCAATGATGATGATATGTCCCTATTTTCAAACTTAAGATAATGCAAGACGTTCGTATTTTAAGTGAGACGAACTATCAATGGCTTTTTTCGACTTTTTCTCCAGAACCAATGACTCAAGCAAGCTGAAATTTTATGTGCAGACTCCTTTACTAATGGGGATTCTCAATTGTAGATTTCGTGACCCCCTGACCCTAAATAGGGTCACAGGGGTTTCGACTTTAAAACCTATTTTTATCTTCTTCTTCAGTTTCAAAAGGTCTAAAGAGCTGAAAAGTTGTCTGCAGACACATTGGCTAATGAGGATTCTAAATTGTAGATTTGGTGACCCTATGACCCCAATCACAACCCTAAAAAATCTATTTTCATCTTCTTCAGTTTCAAAGGTCTAGAGAGCTGAAAAAGTTTATGCAGACTCCTTGGCCAATGGGGATTCTAAATTGTACATTTGGTGACCCCAGTGACCCCAAATAGGGTCACAGGGGTCTCGACCTTAAAAACCCATTTTCTTCTTCTTCTTCAGTTTCAAAAGGTTTAGAAAGCTGAACAATTGTGTGTCACTCCTTGGTCAATGGGGATTCTTTAGTGTCGATTTTCTGACCCCATGACCCCAAATGGAGTCACAACCCTAAAAACCTATTTTCATTTTCTTCTCCAGGACAAAAAGGTCTAGAGAGCAAGAAATGTTGTGTGCCGAATCCTTGGTTTTAATTGTAGATTTGATGACCCCATGACCCCAAATGGGGTCACAGGGGTTACAACCTTAAAAAGCTATTTTCATCTTCTCCTCCAATTCCAAAAGGTCTAGAGAGTTGACAAGTTTTATGCACACTTCCTGACCGATGGGGATTATAAATTGTAGATTTGGTGACCGCATGACCCCAAAAAGGGTCACAGGGGTCACGACCGTAAATATCTATTTCAATTTTTTTTTCTACGGTACAAAAAGGTCTACTAGAGAGCTGAAATGATGTGTGCAGACTCCTTGGTCAATTGGGATTCTTAATTGTAGATTTGGTAACAGTGACCCCAAATAGGGTCACAGGGCTCACAGCCTTAAAAACCTATTTTTATATTCTTCTCCAGTTGCAACAAGGTCTGGAAAGGTGAACTATTGTGTGCAGACAACTTGGCCAATGGAATAAATAGGGTCACAGGGGTCACAACCTTAAAAACTATTTTTTGCTTGTTTACTTAAGATAACTTAGATAATAAATCAATGAAGTACTGATGAACTACAGAGCCCATGGCTCTATTTTTTAAACTTAATAACATCGCTCCATTCCTGAAAAATAATGGAGCGAACACACAATGGAAGACGTCACAAATGTATTTTCAGTAGAGTCCACCAACCAGTATCCATTCAACCGGATGTTTGGCCGTGAAGCCCGTCACCAATTCAATTGGAGTTTGGGATAGAGCTCTCCATCTACTCCAAGCAACTTTTGAGCTAGCCTCATCCACGGACAAGCAAAAGGCATGCTACGACCTTAAGACGAAAAGAGCCGGAGTCCAGACAAGTTGGGTGATCCTTGGAAAGAGGATCATTGTGCGTTTTTTCCTTAGGCTGCACAATATATTCCTTGGTTTGTTGTGCAGCGAGAATTTGGCAATTGGAGGAAGAGGACGTTGCAAAGGAACCATTTTCTATCTAATGGATCAGTTCAATGACACAACAACAGTCAAGAAGCCGACACTGAAACTGAGAACAACAGTGAAGAAGAGGGTATTGAAGAAGACATTTGAAGAGGATAGCTAGGACTTCAACGTATTAATTTTCACTGGGATTGTTGAGAATATATCCATGGAAGTGAGTGTGGCTTGAAGTACCAGAAGAGCTGTTGATGGTCATGACCACAACACTGGGAATAAAAGCGCAGAACCCGATCTGGATGCAATAGCACCAGGTGACATTCCATAGGTGGATTTCGTTGAGGTTAAAGAACTACCAGCTGGGCCTCCTGACGATGTACCTCAGGCACTATCACCAACTAGAAGATTCGGCAGAGAAACAACGAAACTCGCCTGGCAAACTTCTTGACAATATGTGATGTTCCAGACCACAGATCCAGAATAACAGCAGAAAACTCCCAGTTGAAAAAACTGGCGACATAAGGAACTCTTTTGCACATCAGTACTTCCAAGCTACTTCCTTCCGATGTTGACAAAGAACCGAAATGACAAGTACGTAATTTTTCAAGGGAGGTCAGTTTGCTACAGCATCAAATGTATTTACTTTATTGTTTGTATTTTTAGCTCATCAGGCCTGAAAGGCATGGCATGGTGTCCGGCGTCCGTCCGTCCATCCGTCCGTCCATAAACTTTATGCTTTTTCGACTTCTTCTCCAGAACCAATAACTCCACAGAGCTGAAATTTTATGTGCAGACTCCTTGGCCAATGGGGATTGTAGATTTCGTGACCCCATGACCCCAAATGAGGTCACAGGGGTCACATCCTCAAAAATCTATGTTCATCTTTTTATCAAGTTCCAAAAGGTCTAGAGAGCTGAAAAGTTGTGTGCAGACTCCTTGGCCAATGGGGATTCTAAATTGTAGATTTCGTGACCCCATGACCCCCAAATGGGGTCACAGGGGTCACATCCTTAAAAACCTATTTTCATCTTCTTATCCAGTTCCAAAAGGTCTAGAGAGCTGAAAAGTTGTGTGCAGACTCCTTGGCCAATGGGGATTCTAAATTGTAGATTTCGTGCACAGGGGTCACATCCTTAAAAACCTATTTTCATCTTCTTATCCAGTTCCAAAAGGTCTAGAGAGCTGAAAAGTTGTGTGCAGAGTCCTTTGCCAATAGGGATTCGTAATTGTAGATTTCGTGACCCCAATCCCAATCATCTTTTGCTTGTAAACAATGTATTACTTGAGAGAAATATTTTACCTTAGATATTAAATCAATGAAATCCTGATGAGCTACAGAGCCAATGGCTCTATTTTTTATTTATCCAGTGACTGAATATACTATTAACCATATTATATTCATACTGCATTCTTAGCTTATTAAGTTATAATTCAGTTCAGCCTTTGCATGAATATCATCAGTGCACTATCAATCAATTGCCTGCCCCGAGCACAACCTCCTTTCCACACACAGTGCCACAGATGTATGCTGTATGTGTAAAATGTATGTTTTATGACAATTCTTAACACATATACATGTCATGCCTGTACGCATGCAATACAATATCATATGTGATCATGCTGAAATGTATAATCCATAATATGTCATTTATAATATGGAGCTGTTTGACCTAAATCAATATGTCATGTTAATGTCAAAGATGCATTGGCTTACAGTGAATATGATAACTTTGTCTTAAATATTGTTAATAATGTTTTAGGGGTATTTTATTTAGTTTGTGTAATAGCTATAGCTGGTCATACTTCAAACATCAACCTGCGTTTGTCTTTTATCCTACACCACACACTCGGTTTGCTTTTATATCCATATGCTAAACACGATATAAGGACAAGCAACCACGCTATCAGTGAACAAGAAAAAGAATAGCAATAAAGTTGTGAACTTCATTATCTCAGCAACTTCTGAAATGCCAACACATGGTTTTATTTGTTTGGAAATACAATTACCATTCATTTATATATATGAGAACTGATTTCCATTTAAAAGTGTCTTCTTGAGATTACGTTAGTGTAATATGCAATGTTATTTCTCTTTTCTAAAAAAAATCTAATTAAACTTTTAAAAAGATTCAGTGTTATTTGATATGCAAGTATAGATTAGATTAATTTTATTAATCTCAGTTGAATGTTGTAGTTTTAAATGATAGTGTTTACAAGGTTTTAACAACAATACATGTTGCACCTTCACTTTATAAAATTCAATAACCAACTTTAAAATATTTTTGCAATTTTTGGAAGTGAATGACTCCGGGAAACAACTATGCTCAAATAGAGCAGATATTCAGTAAATGTACATGTATTGTATGTTTTGTCAATGAAAATACCTTCTAAAATGTTTCTTTAATTGTCCAGTTTAAAAGAATGCAAACAATGTTAATATATTTGCCAAAGTCCCATGACGTTTGTTTACAATTTGTCGAAGAAGACCATGGATACACGTAGGTTAGAGGAACTATCATGGTATAACTGTAATGGACATATATCACAATTTAACGCTAGTAGAACAACACGTTTTGGACAGGGAACTGAATTAGTGTAGGGTTGTGGTTGTTATCTGCTGGCCATGTAGTGTAATTGGATTCACACTGAGCTGGTGTCTTGGAAATGCCGCTTGATACCGAGATTGGGTTAATGATAACTGGATTGTACAGTGTGTTTAGGTGAATCGTGGCTCACACTACATACAACAATCTCCTCAGTGTGATTAATTAGAACAAGCGTCTGTAAGCCATTTGTCTGTGTTATAATGTACGCATGTTCACAGTTCGAAGTTCCAACCAATGTTAGCAGGATAAGAATAACGAGGCCTTGCGATAGACATGGATTAAGGGACAATTTCAATTGTCTTGGTATCTATTATGGTATGGGAAAATTATCCTTGTCCATATTTGCTTCCATATTTAAAGTGTTTTTCAAAACTAAAAAGCTAGCAATGGGTGTAACTACGTTTAGTTTTACATCTTAAAAAGTAGATTATAATAATTCCAGATATCACAAACATGTATGCTGTAGAGCTTCAATGTATAAACACATTTTGCGTGGATGTACTTTAGCCTTTGTTACTGGTCATAAATCTAGTCCTCTTTAATATAACTTTACCTTTCCTCCAATAATTTTTCTTTAAAGCGGTTCCATGATTCTTTACAAATGACATTCAACATAATATTTTAAAAGATAACTGCAATGCCTTGATTATTTGCCACAGTGCGTTGTTTCATTGGAGATTGTTCAGGACGTATAGTGTCAGTTTGAAATGAACAGATTCTGTTAAAATGACAACCATGTTAATGATATCCCAAGATGATTTGTCATCAAATGTGTTCTTGACACTTTTAAACACATTATTGAATTTCCGGTTTTTAATAAGCAGTTGCTCCTGGCGAAGTGAAACACAATCACTAATCATGAAATAATCTTCTAATAACTTGTCTAGCCAACACTATCTTATCTATTCCTTTTAAATATGGATTACATTATATGCTCGTCACATGAATTTGATTAATGATTTTAAATTGCTGTACATTTATTTTCCAAGTTGATTTCTAGTAGTTTATGAGCTGTTGCGTAGGTTCTTAAATGTTATATAAAACCTTGAACCTTTCCTGAAGGCATGTCTGGGTACTGAAAGATGAATATTGCAATACAAATATTTCAAATAGTCTACTAACATTTGATAGCAACGAAATTATTGGTATACGGTTCAAAGACATGTTGTTACATATTGATGAGATTACTCGAAACTGACATGTTAGAAAGTGTAAAACATGTGTTGATTAAACATCATAATTATCAATTAAATACAGTGAAGCACTACATACATTCAAGATACATGTATGTTAAATCGAATACATACAATAAGAAACACTCCAGGTAAAATATAAACTTGGGTTAATAATTTCGTCTTTCAGAGATCGTTCCAGTGCCAATGCTCCTGACATACATATTATATATAACTCACAACTCACATCGTGTATGTGTGCTACATGTTTAAGTGTACAAACACGAATGATACCATTTAACTATTTGCCTGGTTGCATGTTTCATCAGTAATTAAGAAATCAGAAACTAACGTAACATGACAAACATCCCTGTTGTATGTATGTTAGTTGACGAACAAACCTCACGGACGCTCAAGACTAAGTTGAACTATGTTTCTAAAATATGTTCATAGTTAGGTCAGAGAGTTTGATTAGAGGCTTTGTTGACAATGGTGACTAATCGATACGGGGAACAAGTGATTTTTTCAAACCAAAGCTGGAAACTCAACTTTCAAAACACCAATGATCAATATAATGACACAGGACTGTTATTATGGAAAACTTGTACAGAAAACTTCAAATGCAATGAAATAATAATTAATCTAAGTACTGATGATTCACTGATTTTCTGAATCTTTTGTTTAATGAATGGTTGCTTCTGAAAAACTGTTTTTCAAGAAGGCTTCATCAAAAGCTGAGGGTTCTAAAGAAGATCAATACATCATGTATTTTATCACAAATATTTCTGAAAGGGGTTTTCATTTAATTGTGGAAACAGGGAATTTGTTGTTTGATGGCAAGAAGAAAACAATTAGCTTTTAAAACAAGCAATGCTTAAGGTAAAATGGAAATGAATATTCCAATAAAGCTACAATTGGCGTTGATGGTCCCAGTTATCTAGGGAATGGCATTTAATTGTATGTATTTATGTTTTATGATTGAATCAGATGAACTGTGCACCACCTTGTCTCGATTCAATCTCAGAAAGGACTAGGTACGATGTTCACGAAGCGTTGATCATTCCTTTGATCCCCTTGCATTAGCGCTGATATGTTGTGGTCGTAGCCTTTATTGATCATGGGTATGAACAGTTAATCACTGAACTTCACTTCACTGAAGATCGCCCAAACTACACCTCTATTAGTGTCAAAGGGGCCACTATCTAAAAACATTTGTTCGTCTTCTGCAGAAGTAAAAGGCCTGGACTACTTGGCCTATAAAGATTATTACTTTACATTTGGTGTTTCAGGAGTCGCGCCATAATAATATGTTCATATATTACTTTAGAACTTAATATAAATGGCTAAAACCTTAATCTTGTGTACAGATGCTTGCCCAATTAGGCTCATAGATAGTAAGTTTGGTGATTCATCGCGCTCATAGGCCACAGGTAACATGTCCTAAAATAATATGTGTCTTCTGAAAACCCAAATGCATCCATGTAGAAAGCTGGAATAGTTCCTTCACTGATAAAGATTCGGATAATAAAGTATGGATTCATATAACTCCAAGATGGGCCACAGAGGCAACGCCCTTGAAACCTCTCTTACTTTTCTTTTCAAGAGCTAAAGACTGAAAAACTTACTTATTGTGCAGACAACTTGGTCGCTGTGTATTATGAATTGAAGATTAATGTTCATCTCTACTGACCATAATGGATCGGATTATTCAGCCCATTGATGTATACATTGATACGGTTTTAGTTATATTTAATCTAACCTTTTTAACGTTATGCTTTGAATACACAAGGAATTGATTACATTTTGAATCCCGATTACATTACACGATTTTCTATGTTATGTCAATGATGCTGTAAAATATTGATCTGTCACAACCTCTCATCAAAATGTCATCAAACAAATTCATTCGTTTGTCTTTTTCCTGGCACTAACTCGTGACAAGAACATGATATTAGGTCACGCACTCCAACAAAGGATGTGTGTTTACCATATATGGATTTAGTTTTAAATTATGAGTTTTCTGTCCAGTACAAGCTGTATACATGTAGCTTCATTAGTTAAATCCTCATTTTCTTCTCTTAGACCATTGATCTCGCCAGTATGTTTCCTCCAGATGCGTCGAGAGACATTGACTTTGGATGAGTAATACTATCCATAAGCATAAGGTTCAAAGTCGTGAAAAGCGTAAAGCTTGCGTACTCACTCAGAAACGTTTAGATAAGTCCGTGTTAAGTCCATGAAATCCAGTGGAAAAGACACAACAACAACAAACAGCTGAAACACAAGGACGCAATGGGGTGGCCACGTTTTCCGGTTTTAAGTCACATTTGAACAATCCGACATAAATCGTCCTAAATATGAATCATCTTCATCCAATTGTCACACATTATGCACATGATAGCATTTTGAAAACGTTTGGGATATTGTATTTGAAGATTTAGTGGAAATTTGTCATTCCTTCACCACAAAAGCGCAGTTGATCGGATTCAGCTCTCGGATACACGTCCGTCCATCGTGACATCACTTCCGGAATATAGAACCAAAAAGAGGGAAAACTAAGTCCAGACCGTTTGCATTCGTTAAAAAAATATATATAGTCTCAAAAGGCACATCTAGACTACTTGGTTGATACCTGTACAAAGTTTCAACAAAATATATTGAATAGTTTTGAAGTTTGAGGCCGGAATGGAAAAGCCCGGACGCACAGACGGACAGACAGGCGGAGAGACGGACAGACTGAGCTCATTTCTATAACCCCCGCCAACTTCGCTGTGGCGGGGGATAATAACAATTGAAAAATTCCAAACCCCAAAAAGGCACCTGCATAAATACGCTCTGGAAAACAAACCTATACCATTAAGAAAAATACATTAATTGTTGGCATGCATACAGAATATATTTAATCCCCCATCTCCATGCTATGGAGAGGCAATGTTCCAACATGTGGTGAAGATTGTTCAACTAGTTTTAAAATTATTGTCCCAAAACTATGCTTATGGATAGTATTACTCATCCAAAGTCAATGTCTCTCGACGCATCTGGAGGAAACATACTGGCGAGATCAATGGTCTAAGAGAAGAAAATGAGGATTTAACTAATGAAGCTACATGTATACAGCTTGTACTGGACAGAAAACTCATAATTTAAAACTAAATCCATATATGGTAAACACACATCCTTTGTTGGAGTGCGTGACCTAATATCATGTTCTTGTCACGAGTTAGTGCCAGGAAAAAGACAAACGAATGAATTTGTTTGATGACATTTTGATGAGAGGTTGTGACAGATCAATATTTTACAGCATCATTGACATAACATAGAAAATCGTGTAATGTAATCGGGATTCAAAATGTAATCAATTCCTTGTGTATTCAAAGCATAACGTTAAAAAGGTTAGATTAAATATAACTAAAACCGTATCAATGTATACATCAATGGGCTGAATAATCCGATCCATTATGGTCAGTAGAGATGAACATTAATCTTCAATTCATAATACACAGCGACCAAGTTGTCTGCACAATAAGTAAGTTTTTCAGTCTTTAGCTCTTGAAAAGAAAAGTAAGAGAGGTTTCAAGGGCGTTGCCTCTGTGGCCCATCTTGGAGTTATATGAATCCATACTTTATTATCCGAATCTTTATCAGTGAAGGAACTATTCCAGCTTTCTACATGGATGCATTTGGGTTTTCAGAAGACACATATTATTTTAGGACATGTTACCTGTGGCCTATGAGCGCGATGAATCACCAAACTTACTATCTATGAGCCTAATTGGGCAAGCATCTGTACACAAGATTAAGGTTTTAGCCATTTATATTAAGTTCTAAAGTAATATATGAACATATTATTATGGCGCGACTCCTGAAACACCAAATGTAAAGTAATAATCTTTATAGGCCAAGTAGTCCAGGCCTTTTACTTCTGCAGAAGACGAACAAATGTTTTTAGATAGTGGCCCCTTTGACACTAATAGAGGTGTAGTTTGGGCGATCTTCAGTGAAGTGAAGTTCAGTGATTAACTGTTCATACCCATGATCAATAAAGGCTACGACCACAACATATCAGCGCTAATGCAAGGGGATCAAAGGAATGATCAACGCTTCGTGAACATCGTACCTAGTCCTTTCTGAGATTGAATCGAGACAAGGTGGTGCACAGTTCATCTGATTCAATCATAAAACATAAATACATACAATTAAATGCCATTCCCTAGATAACTGGGACCATCAACGCCAATTGTAGCTTTATTGGAATATTCATTTCCATTTTACCTTAAGCATTGCTTGTTTTAAAAGCTAATTGTTTTCTTCTTGCCATCAAACAACAAATTCCCTGTTTCCACAATTAAATGAAAACCCCTTTCAGAAATATTTGTGATAAAATACATGATGTATTGATCTTCTTTAGAACCCTCAGCTTTTGATGAAGCCTTCTTGAAAAACAGTTTTTCAGAAGCAACCATTCATTAAACAAAAGATTCAGAAAATCAGTGAATCATCAGTACTTAGATTAATTATTATTTCATTGCATTTGAAGTTTTCTGTACAAGTTTTCCATAATAACAGTCCTGTGTCATTATATTGATCATTGGTGTTTTGAAAGTTGAGTTTCCAGCTTTGGTTTGAAAAAATCACTTGTTCCCCGTATCGATTAGTCACCATTGTCAACAAAGCCTCTAATCAAACTCTCTGACCTAACTATGAACATATTTTAGAAACATAGTTCAACTTAGTCTTGAGCGTCCGTGAGGTTTGTTCGTCAACTAACATACATACAACAGGGATGTTTGTCATGTTACGTTAGTTTCTGATTTCTTAATTACTGATGAAACATGCAACCAGGCAAATAGTTAAATGGTATCATTCGTGTTTGTACACTTAAACATGTAGCACACATACACGATGTGAGTTGTGAGTTATATATAATATGTATGTCAGGAGCATTGGCACTGGAACGATCTCTGAAAGACGAAATTATTAACCCAAGTTTATATTTTACCTGGAGTGTTTCTTATTGTATGTATTCGATTTAACATACATGTATCTTGAATGTATGTAGTGCTTCACTGTATTTAATTGATAATTATGATGTTTAATCAACACATGTTTTACACTTTCTAACATGTCAGTTTCGAGTAATCTCATCAATATGTAACAACATGTCTTTGAACCGTATACCAATAATTTCGTTGCTATCAAATGTTAGTAGACTATTTGAAATATTTGTATTGCAATATTCATCTTTCAGTACCCAGACATGCCTTCAGGAAAGGTTCAAGGTTTTATATAACATTTAAGAACCTACGCAACAGCTCATAAACTACTAGAAATCAACTTGGAAAATAAATGTACAGCAATTTAAAATCATTAATCAAATTCATGTGACGAGCATATAATGTAATCCATATTTAAAAGGAATAGATAAGATAGTGTTGGCTAGACAAGTTATTAGAAGATTATTTCATGATTAGTGATTGTGTTTCACTTCGCCAGGAGCAACTGCTTATTAAAAACCGGAAATTCAATAATGTGTTTAAAAGTGTCAAGAACACATTTGATGACAAATCATCTTGGGATATCATTAACATGGTTGTCATTTTAACAGAATCTGTTCATTTCAAACTGACACTATACGTCCTGAACAATCTCCAATGAAACAACGCACTGTGGCAAATAATCAAGGCATTGCAGTTATCTTTTAAAATATTATGTTGAATGTCATTTGTAAAGAATCATGGAACCGCTTTAAAGAAAAATTATTGGAGGAAAGGTAAAGTTATATTAAAGAGGACTAGATTTATGACCAGTAACAAAGGCTAAAGTACATCCACGCAAAATGTGTTTATACATTGAAGCTCTACAGCATACATGTTTGTGATATCTGGAATTATTATAATCTACTTTTTAAGATGTAAAACTAAACGTAGTTACACCCATTGCTAGCTTTTTAGTTTTGAAAAACACTTTAAATATGGAAGCAAATATGGACAAGGATAATTTTCCCATACCATAATAGATACCAAGACAATTGAAATTGTCCCTTAATCCATGTCTATCGCAAGGCCTCGTTATTCTTATCCTGCTAACATTGGTTGGAACTTCGAACTGTGAACATGCGTACATTATAACACAGACAAATGGCTTACAGACGCTTGTTCTAATTAATCACACTGAGGAGATTGTTGTATGTAGTGTGAGCCACGATTCACCTAAACACACTGTACAATCCAGTTATCATTAACCCAATCTCGGTATCAAGCGGCATTTCCAAGACACCAGCTCAGTGTGAATCCAATTACACTACATGGCCAGCAGATAACAACCACAACCCTACACTAATTCAGTTCCCTGTCCAAAACGTGTTGTTCTACTAGCGTTAAATTGTGATATATGTCCATTACAGTTATACCATGATAGTTCCTCTAACCTACGTGTATCCATGGTCTTCTTCGACAAATTGTAAACAAACGTCATGGGACTTTGGCAAATATATTAACATTGTTTGCATTCTTTTAAACTGGACAATTAAAGAAACATTTTAGAAGGTATTTTCATTGACAAAACATACAATACATGTACATTTACTGAATATCTGCTCTATTTGAGCATAGTTGTTTCCCGGAGTCATTCACTTCCAAAAATTGCAAAAATATTTTAAAGTTGGTTATTGAATTTTATAAAGTGAAGGTGCAACATGTATTGTTGTTAAAACCTTGTAAACACTATCATTTAAAACTACAACATTCAACTGAGATTAATAAAATTAATCTAATCTATACTTGCATATCAAATAACACTGAATCTTTTTAAAAGTTTAATTAGATTTTTTTTAGAAAAGAGAAATAACATTGCATATTACACTAACGTAATCTCAAGAAGACAATTTTAAATGGAAATCAGTTCTCATATATATAAATGAATGGTAATTGTATTTCCAAACAAATAAAACCATGTGTTGGCATTTCAGAAGTTGCTGAGATAATGAAGTTCACAACTTTATTGCTATTCTTTTTCTTGTTCACTGATAGCGTGGTTGCTTGTCCTTATATCGTGTTTAGCATATGGATATAAAAGCAAACCGAGTGTGTGGTGTAGGATAAAAGACAAACGCAGGTTGATGTTTGAAGTATGACCAGCTATAGCTATTACACAAACTAAATAAAATACCCCTAAAACATTATTAACAATATTTAAGACAAAGTTATCATATTCACTGTAAGCCAATGCATCTTTGACATTAACATGACATATTGATTTAGGTCAAACAGCTCCATATTATAAATGACATATTATGGACAATATCTTCTACTTTGTAGTGGCTGGAATTTAGTTTCATTATATATTTTGTTGTGACTTGTACCACGAACAGCACCACATATTGTTCTTAGGCCATCAAGATGCAAATTCTCCAATATTCGCGATTGTTCAGATGTACAATTATCCCAAATGTGTGAACAATAGTCGAATATAGGTAAGACTTATACATTGTTTCCAATGTCTTACGCGATAGTCGATATTTGAAACTCCTCAGACAATTGATCATAGGGCGTGCTTTACGTACAATATCATCAATATGATTATTCCATGCACAGTCGTTTTGGAGTGTTATTCCTAAGTGTTTATGACTTTTGACTTCCTTTATTATTGTTCCGTCCATTAGTAGATTTGGTTTTACTGGCTTAGTTTTTCGCGAAAACTGAATAGATTCGGTTTTGTTTGGGTTAAATGTGACCTGCCAGTCCCGGGCCCATCGTGATATTTTTTCTAAATCATTGTTAAGACAATCAGCAGCAACTTTCGGATCCTCAATGATTACGTACAGCGAGGTGTCTTCCGCAAAGAGACGAATATTACTGTCAACATCACATACAATGTCATTAATGTATATCAGAAATAAGAGTGGTCCTAGAACTGAGCCCTGTGGTACTCCAGCAAGTACAGATTTCTTATCTGATCTATACCCGTTAATTGCAACCCGCTGTACGCGGTTTTCTAAATAACTTTCAAACCACTTTAACAGTTCACCTTGAATACCATATGATTCTAGTTTATGAATAATTCCTCTATGCCACACCTTATCAAATGCCTTACTTATATCACAGAAAACTGCTCTAACTTCTTTCCCTTCGTCAAGAGCTTTAGCTTTAAAATTGTATAGAAATGTTAACTGATTTGACGTGGAATCCCCTGGCATAAAACCGGATTGTAAGTTTAATAAGAGGTCGTTGTCTCTTAGAAAATTGAATACGTATTTAAACACACACTTTTCAAACACTTTGGATAAGCAAGATGTGAGTGGGACCGGATGATAATTTGAGCATTCATGTACGCTCTCTTTTTTGTGAATAGGTATAACCGATGCTTCTTTCCATGATACGGGAAATACTGACTCCTCAAGTGATAAATTAAATAATTTTGTAAGTATTGGCGTTAGACTATTTGCAATGTATTTGAGTACTTTATTTCCTATCCCGTCGGGACCAGTTGCTTTCGAGGTGTCTAGTGATAATAAAATATCACGTACGTCATTGTGGGTTAAGATGATTTTAATTAAAGTTGCCTCATTGTGAATTTGTAATTCAGGAAGATCTCTATCTGGATCTGCAATATTGGACTGCGCTGTAAAATAGTCATTAAATACATTAGCGATTTCTTCAGGGTTACTATAGACTGTATTGTTTTCAATAATTGTTGGGAATTGGCTGTCATCCTTCGATCTTAGTAATGGATATGCGTTTAGCAGTTCGAATAGCGGAGGTAACTTTATTCCTTGCTAATCTGAAATCAGCCCATTTCCTGGGATGGTTTGTTTTCTTTGCAATTTTGTGACACCGGTTACGTTTTCGAATCAAAAATCTTATCTGGCTTGTCATCCAGAGCGGGTCGGCTGGTCTAATGGTGACAATCTTATTTGGAATACATTTATCACAGATATCTTTTATTATGGCTGTTAAATTGAATGCAACCTTGTCCGCGTCTTTTGAAGAAAATAACGCATCTTCGTCAATATCGTTTACGCTTCTGTTCATACTGACTGTATCAGCTAACGAATAGTTGTAAACTTTTCGCTTGTAGTTTCGAGTAAACGGCACTGGTTCCTTAATCGATACAAATACCGGACAGTGGTCACTACAGACAGGGTCGAGGACCCCTGATTGATTTACAACATTAGTATTTGAAACAAATATCAGATCTATCAAGGTACGAGAATATGGTGTAATTCTCGTTTGTTCAGTTATAATCTGTTTTAGATCATACATTAATTGGATATAATCAATTTTATTTCGATTTACTCGAAGGGCGTCAATGTTGAAATCACCGACAACTATGGTATACATATTTTGGTCGACTGCGTTACCAATAGATTCTTCGATTAGTTCCCAGTACGCGGCGCTTTTATCTGCTCGGTAGATGGATCCTATAAGGTAGGAGCGGTTTTTACATTTAATTGTTACCCATATTGCCTCAAGACCGGGTAGTTCAAGGTTGTCCATACGGTTGGCCTACTGATTACGTTTTATGTAGATAGCAACGCCGCCACCACGAGTTTTTCTATCTTTCCTGAAGGGAAGGTGATATCCGGGTATTTCTACATCAGTACTGGGGATGTATGTGTGCAACCAAGTTTCTGTTTAGCATATTACATCATATGAGCGAAATTCAGCTTCTAGTAAATCGATCTTATTCTTCAGGCTACGAACGTTTAAATGTATTATCTTAAGGTCATGGAAACATTTCGGTCCTGGATTTGAATGGATATCACCGCAGCAAAGAAGGATGATGGAAATAAATATTGATACTCTAGAACAGTAGAGACAGAGGAACTTGAAACTTCGTACAGTTTTCATAAAATGATCAGAGGATTTTGAATATAGTTTCATAGCAAAGGAACCCACTGCCTGTCTGTACTGTTCAATATTAACCATAATCAAGTATCAGACAAAAAGTCGTTACAGGGAGGGCAGTGGGTTCCAGGGTAATGCTGAATGGGGGTAGACACACACAAACCGGACTAAGGTAACTAATACATGTGAACATGTTTGTTTTTTCATAGAGAAGTAACTCAAATAGGTTGAAATGAAAACAAAAGTGCAAGAAAGGTAAAGAAGAGTAGATCATAACCATGATCTGAGAGATTCCTAATGGAAAAGAAAAATATAAAAACAAAAGAAAGAGAAAACAAATCAAAACGGCGCCTTTATGGGAGGAAATAAAGTGATGATTATTATTATTGAAAATAAAAACCAAAAACAAAACAAAAACAAAGGCATGATCCCACAATAGTCAAGCTAAGTGTCTTTACTTAGTAGCAACAACCATGCATATCAATGACACGACATATAGCCACACACATAAACTTTAGTATCAAACATACACGCACATTCACAGCCGTTAAGTTGACTGCTTAACACTTGATCATCAGACGCCAATGTATCTTTGCAAGCCTACTCCAATTGTATAGCAAGTACAGCTCATATACATGTACATTCATATTACAACACACATGCACGTACAATCATATTACAAAAACACATGCACGTACAATTACATTACTAACACGCCCACGTACATTCACATTAGAACACACACCAATGTACATTCATATTAGAACACTCACCAATGTACATTCACATTAGAACACACACCAATGGACATTCACATTAGAACACACACCAATGTACATTCACATTAGAACACACACCAATGTGCATTCATGTTTCTACAACATGCGTCCATGTACATTCTCATTACAAAAACACACATCCATGTGCATGCATATACACATAAGATATAAGTACAGTTAAAACAGCATTATTTCCAACCCTTTTGGGAATATCTGTAGCAACAACTGTGTGAGAGAAAAAAGACAACAACAACAATAACCCACCAGAGTAGTAGGGCAGTCAACGCGCACAACTTCGATTCACGAATGACAAGACAGTTATATAAGTCATGCTGTGCACGGACTCGCTGCCCGTGCATAGGACACACACACGTGCTGTGTAACGTTCATGCAGCGTTTACTGTTATGTTTACTGTTAAGTTCAATTGAAGTCTGATGTCATTGTAAAGAGACATGAAAGTCTAAACAGTCTTTCGTTAATAGTTATTATCACAATGGACATGACTCTACAATGTGCTAGCAAAAACAAAATGCAATATTATGCTGGGACAGCATAATCACTGACGTAAGTTAAACAAGTGTTTATTCATTTGTTTTGAATCTTCAGTTTCGTAGCTTCACACACATCGTTGAAATGAGTGCTGTTAGCGACCTTTCTAACAGTTCCGTCGAGCATTTTAATGAGGATTACCCCGCTTGTTACCCATGATGCCTCAACTTTCTTTTCTTTAACAAGTTCACGAGCCCTTCGAGCCAACGCTGCTCTGGGTCCGGTCAGATCTTCATTTATAAAGACCCTCGAAGAACCAGGGATTTTCACATGTTTAAGTTGAGAACGTGATTTGATAACATCACGTTTAGATGCGTTACTCACGAAACGCACTATTATGGGACGTGGATTGGCTTGTGGTGTAGCTGGCCGTTTAGGAATACGGTGACTGATATCTATATCACTGGAGTCGAGGGTAACACCGATATGGAGAAGTCATTCACTAGCACGCCGTACACGTCAAAACGCAATAGAGAAGAAGTCTTCACTTCGCCTGACTCTGAGGCAGATTATTATCTAAAACGCCAGTATCCCAATAGCTCTGATAACTCTAAATCTTCTACCATGATGAGTGACGAATCTTTTAACTCAAATGAGGCAGTATCGAAGCCCACATCCGATTCTGTCATTTCTGAAGTATTGAAGGCTCTACAAAATACTGAAGTGCTTACAGCTATAAGTTCTATAGTCGCTGAGGTAATAAGACCCATGTTCCGTCAGGAAATGGAGAAAATCACTGCAAGAAACGAAGTTCTTGAGCAAAAAGTAACTTTTATGTCTGCAAAACTAGAGGAACAGGAGCAGACGATAGAAACACTAACACAGAAGCTCGATAGAAGCGAGCAGTACTCGCGGAGAAACAATATCAGGATCTCTGGCTTGTCTGAGTCCGAGAGTGAAGACACTGACCAGTTAGTTGTAGAAGTGGCTAAGTCTATCGGTGTTACCCTCGACTCCAGTGATATAGATATCAGTCACCGTATTCCTAAACGGCCAGCTACACCACAAGCCAATCCACGTCCCATAATAGTGCGTTTCGTGAGTAACGCATCTAAACGTGATGTTATCAAATCACGTTCTCAACTTAAACATGTGAAAATCCCTGGTTCTTCGAGGGTCTTTATAAATGAAGATCTGACCGGACCCAGAGCAGCGTTGGCTCGAAGGGCTCGTGAACTTGTTAAAGAAAAGAAAGTTGAGGCATCATGGGTAACAAGCGGGGTAATCCTCATTAAAATGCTCGACGGAACTGTTAGAAAGGTCGCTAACAGCACTCATTTCAACGATGTGTGTGAAGCTACGAAACTGAAGATTCAAAACAAATGAATAAACACTTGTTTAACTTACGTCAGTGATTATGCTGTCCCAGCATAATATTGCATTTTGTTTTTGCTAGCACATTGTAGAGTCATGTCCATTGTGATAATAACTATTAACGAAAGACTGTTTAGACTTTCATGTCTCTTTACAATGACATCAGACTTCAATTGAACTTAACAGTAAACATAACAGTAAACGCTGCATGAACGTTACACAGCACGTGTGTGTGTCCTATGCACGGGCAGCGAGTCCGTGCACAGCATGACTTATATAACTGTCTTGTCATTCGTGAATCGAAGTTGTGCGCGTTGACTGCCCTACTACTCTGGTGGGTTATTGTTGTTGTTGTCTTTTTTCTCTCACACAGTTGTTGCTACAGATATTCCCAAAAGGGTTGGAAATAATGCTGTTTTAACTGTACTTATATCTTATGTGTATATGCATGCACATGGATGTGTGTTTTTGTAATGAGAATGTACATGGACGCATGTTGTAGAAACATGAATGCACATTGGTGTGTGTTCTAATGTGAATGTACATTGGTGTGTGTTCTAATGTGAATGTCCATTGGTGTGTGTTCTAATGTGAATGTACATTGGTGAGTGTTCTAATATGAATGTACATTGGTGTGTGTTCTAATGTGAATGTACGTGGGCGTGTTAGTAATGTAATTGTACGTGCATGTGTTTTTGTAATATGATTGTACGTGCATGTGTGTTGTAATATGAATGTACATGTATATGAGCTGTACTTGCTATACAATTGGAGTAGGCTTGCAAAGATACATTGGCGTCTGATGATCAAGTGTTAAGCAGTCAACTTAACGGCTGTGAATGTGCGTGTATGTTTGATACTAAAGTTTATGTGTGTGGCTATATGTCGTGTCATTGATATGCATGGTTGTTGCTACTAAGTAAAGACACTTAGCTTGACTATTGTGGGATCATGCCTTTGTTTTTGTTTTGTTTTTGGTTTTTATTTTCAATAATAATAATCATCACTTTATTTCCTCCCATAAAGGCGCCGTTTTGATTTGTTTTCTCTTTCTTTTGTTTTTATATTTTTCTTTTCCATTAGGAATCTCTCAGATCATGGTTATGATCTACTCTTCTTTACCTTTCTTGCACTTTTGTTTTCATTTCAACCTATTTGAGTTACTTCTCTATGAAAAAACAAACATGTTCACATGTATTAGTTACCTTAGTCCGGTTTGTGTGTGTCTACCCCCATTCAGCATTACCCTGGAACCCACTGCCCTCCCTGTAACGACTTTTTGTCTGATACTTGATTATGGTTAATATTGAACAGTACAGACAGGCAGTGGGTTCCTTTGCTATGAAACTATATTCAAAATCCTCTGATCATTTTATGAAAACTGTACGAAGTTTCAAGTTCCTCTGTCTCTACTGTTCTAGAGTATCAATATTTATTTCCATCATCCTTCTTTGCTGCGGTGATATCCATTCAAATCCAGGACCGAAATGTTTCCATGACCTTAAGATAATACATTTAAACGTTCGTAGCCTGAAGAATAAGATCGATTTACTAGAAGCTGAATTTCGCTCATATGATGTAATATGCTAAACAGAAACTTGGTTGCACACATACATCCCCAGTACTGATGTAGAAATACCCGGATATCACCTTCCCTTCAGGAAAGATAGAAAAACTCGTGGTGGCGGCGTTGCTATCTACATAAAACGTAATCAGTAGGCCAACCGTATGGACAACCTTGAACTACCCGGTCTTGAGGCAATATGGGTAACAATTAAATGTAAAAACCGCTCCTACCTTATAGGATCCATCTACCGAGCAGATAAAAGCGCCGCGTACTGGGAACTAATCGAAGAATCTATTGGTAACGCAGTCGACCAAAATATGTATACCATAGTTGTCGGTGATTTCAACATTGACGCCCTTCGAGTAAATCGAAATAAAATTGATTATATCCAATTAATGTATGATCTAAAACAGATTATAACTGAACAAACGAGAATTACACCATATTCTCGTACCTTGATAGATCTGATATTTGTTTCAAATACTAATGTTGTAAATCAATCAGGGGTCCTCGACCCTGTCTGTAGTGACCACTGTCCGGTATTTGTATCGATTAAGGAACCAGTGCCGTTTACTCGAAACTACAAGCGAAAAGTTTACAACTATTCGTTAGCTGATACAGTCAGTATGAACAGAAGCGTAAACGATATTGACGAAGATGCGTTATTTTCTTCAAAAGACGCGGACAAGGTTGCATTCAATTTAACAGCCATAATAAAAGATATCTGTGATAAATGTATTCCAAATAAGATTGTCACCATTAGACCAGCCGACCCGCTCTGGATGACAAGCCAGATAAGATTTTTGATTCGAAAACGTAACCGGTGTCACAAAATTGCAAAGAAAACAAACCATCCCAGGAAATGGGCTGATTTCAGATTAGCAAGGAATAAAGTTACCTCCGCTATTCGAACTGCTAAACGCATATCCATTACTAAGATCGAAGGATGACAGCCAATTCCCAACAATTATTGAAAACAATACAGTCTATAGTAACCCTGAAGAAATCGCTAATGTATTTAATGACTATTTTACAGCGCAGTCCAATATTGCAGATCCAGATAGAGATCTTCCTGAATTACAAATTCACAATGAGGCAACTTTAATTAAAATCATCTTAACCCACAATGACGTACGTGATATTTTATTATCACTAGACACCTCGAAAGCAACTGGTCCCGACGGGATAGGAAATAAAGTACTCAAATACATTGCAAATAGTCTAACGCCAATACTTACAAAATTATTTAATTTATCACTTGAGGAGTCAGTATTTCCCGTATCATGGAAAGAAGCATCGGTTATACCTATTCACAAAAAAGAGAGCGTACATGAATGCTCAAATTATCATCCGGTCCCACTCACATCTTGCTTATCCAAAGTGTTTGAAAAGTGTGTGTTTAAATACGTATTCAATTTTCTAAGAGACAACGACCTCTTATTAAACTTACAATCCGGTTTTATGCCAGGGGATTCCACGTCAAATCAGTTAACATTTCTATACAATTTTAAAGCTAAAGCTCTTGACGAAGGGAAAGAAGTTAGAGCAGTTTTCTGTGATATAAGTAAGGCATTTGATAAGGTGTGGCATAGAGGAATTATTCATAAACTAGAATCATATGGTATTCAAGGTGAACTGTTAAAGTGGTTTGAAAGTTATTTAGAAAACCGCGTACAGCGGGTTGCAATTAACGGGTATAGATCAGATAAGAAATCTGTACTTGCTGGAGTACCACAGGGCTCAGTTCTAGGACCACTCTTATTTCTGATATACATTAATGACATTGTATGTGATGTTGACAGTAATATTCGTCTCTTTGCGGAAGACACCTCGCTGTACGTAATCATTGAGGATCCGAAAGTTGCTGCTGATTGTCTTAACAATGATTTAGAAAAAATATCACGATGGGCCCGGGACTGGCAGGTCACATTTAACCCAAACAAAACCGAATCTATTCAGTTTTCGCGAAAAACTAAGCCAGTAAAACCAAATCTACTAATGGACGGAACAATAATAAAGGAAGTCAAAAGTCATAAACACTTAGGAATAACACTCCAAAACGACTGTGCATGGAATAATCATATTGATGATATTGTACGTAAAGCACGCCCTATGATCAATTGTCTGAGGAGTTTCAAATATCGACTATCGCGTAAGACATTGGAAACAATGTATAAGTCTTACCTATATTCGACTATTGTTCACACATTTGGGATAATTGTACATCTGAACAATCGCGAATATTGGAGAATTTGCATCTTGATGGCCTAAGAACAATATGTGGTGCTGTTCGTGGTACAAGTCACAACAAAATATATAATGAAACTAAATTCCAGCCACTACAAAGTAGAAGATATTGTCAAAAATTAACATTTTTCTTCAAAATGTTCAATAATGAACTCCCGCCGTATCTTTGTGATTTAATCCCAAATTCTGTTTCCGAAACTACAAACTATAATCTAAGAAATAACTCTGAAATAAAGGGAATTTACAGTCGAACTGTTTCCTACGCTAAATCGTTTACCAGATTTCAAAGAGACCTGTTCACTAACAGAATTCAAAACTTTGATCAATAAAAACGAACATACATGTAAGTTATATTTTGACCTGAACTACGGAACTCGATTTTGTCAAATTGTTCACTGCCGCCTCAGACTTGGTTGTAGCAACCTGAAATCCGATAGATATAACCGACATCTATCCGATAACCCACGCTGCTCCTGTGGATACAAGACTGAAAACGCTTTGCACTACTTGCTTACTTGCCATAATTATGACAACTTAAGACAAAACTTGCACTTCTACACTAACGGATATAGCCTTGATACTCTTCTAAATGGAAACAAAAAACTAACTCACTCTGAAAATCTCAAAATTCTTGATTCAATTCACATTTTCATTAATAAAACCCAACGTTTT
Source organism: Gibbula magus (assembly GCA_936450465.1). Classification (NCBI taxonomy): domain Eukaryota; kingdom Metazoa; phylum Mollusca; class Gastropoda; order Trochida; family Trochidae; genus Gibbula; species Gibbula magus. The sequence continues at coordinate 74,353,431 of OW388297.1, read as the reverse complement.
AAAAACGACGTTTAAAAACTCTTAGCATTTAAAATGCCATATCGTTCGTGCTACACATGGGTAGATGGACACACTTAACCGGATGTATTGCTTGCAAGATATGATATAATAATTTTTCATGTTTGTATATGTTTTTCATAATCAAAATCGTTGTCGTTGCTTTATGTTATGTATTATACGTTGTAAAGGAGCGGTGTTCAAATAAGCCTTGTGGCTTGTTCACCAATCCTTATTTCAATTTTATGAAATAAAAATATGTTTAAACCATATTCCGGCCTCAAACTTCAAAACTGTTCAATATTCTTCCTGAGCGACGTCTAGAGGTGTAACGATACAGAGCGGTTGCGATACAATACATTTACCAATATTGGGGTCGTGATAGGATATGTATCCCCATACATTTCAATTATTTACAGTACAACTTAGAATACAGCATCATGTGTCATTGTGTCTTTGTGTTAGTTTTCTAATTCTTTGATCTTTTGCTTTGCCGTTTCCTTGGAAATGCATCTAAGAATTGTGTTGTTTCCGAAACATAACTCAAGGCAATAAGACCAAGAAACTCGATAGAACGAATATGGTTGGTCACTGTGCCTTTTCAAGTTTTAAACTTCTTTTTGGCTCTTTCAATGGAAAAAACATCTTAAAATTGTGTTTCCAGACCTTAACTCCGAAGATGTATGGTCAAGGTCAATGAATCTTGGCGTGGGCAAAAACATTTATTTCTAGGACACACTGGAAATCGAAAAACTGAGTTCAATCTATCAACTACTATCAACGTGTTCAGGTAAGAACTATCACTTATGAGTTATGAGTTATAACAATGTTCAAGAAAGTAAATGCATTATATATTCAAAATGCATAAATATATTAAAAATTCCTACATGGCGGGGGATATGACCGACTCTGTCTGCTTGTTTTTGTTTGTTTTGACTTCCAAGTGTTGAACTGTTGGTTTTTTTTCGCAGTGTAACTCTTTAACAACTTTGTCATCATCGCCTAGTTTAGTATACCACCACTTCTTATCATGTTTATGCCTTTTTTTGGCTAGAGTTATAGCAAAAGTTTTTTCTTCCATAGGAACAATTTGGACTTTTTGAAGGAACATAACTTTTAAATTACTTTACCACTTTTCTCCAAGTTTGTTTTTATATCTATAGTCAAAGCGCAATACATAGTTTATTACAAGTAACCAAAATCCGGAATTGGCTGCTGGCTAAAGACTAAATGAGCCTGACTACTGGTAAATGAGCCTTTATCATTAACATTTCTTTTCATATTAGGATTTAAATTAAATGTTAAAGAATCAAATGATTTTTAGGTGTTTCATATGTGAATTTGGAGGAAAGGAAGACATGTTTTCACGACTAAAACACGTTCTAGTTGTGTACATGTAGCTTTTGCATTTTGCAGGTAGTTCGTCAAGGAGACAAAAGAACAGATATATATAATGTTTAAATTTTTGTCAGATCATTCACAGTCGTCTCAAGCTCGATTGCAGATAAAGTCAACAGACAAATATCAACGAACGCTCATTGTGCTTGTGGATACCATAGCGAAGATGTAATTCATTACCTTTTTACATGCAGGTTCTATACTTTTATCAGAAATAGTGCGTATTTCTATTTAAATTGCCACAGCCTCCAAACTGTGTTATATGGGTTACCGCCAGTTAGCAGCATTGACAATAAAATATAATTAAAGGTGCATCTATTGTGTTTCATAAAACAAATTAGTTGGGTTTAATACGTGCCAACACACCATATGTGCTGTTTACAATACAAACAAATTCAAACAGCTTGCATATTCATCCCTTATCGCCAAACATATCATAATTACTAGTTTCTATCATCTAACATCATTATACATGTGCAGAAACCGGACGTGCACGTCCTATTTACACGCACAGTGGTTATCGAACATTCTAACATGACACTTTATTTAGAATGAAAATACTGCTTTCTGATTGGTTCCTCGTATCAGTAATTATTTTACCGATAATCACCTCTAAATATTTGCGACCGATTCACATTGCTCCGCGGACGTTGTCACATGCTGGCGTAGAATCGCGTGAAATCATGAAAATCACGGGGCACAGAAATCAACAGTCGCTCGCTTCATACAACAGCGATTCATCCAATGAACCGAAGCGGCGTTATTCCTCGATTTTGCAAAATTCTTCCACTGCCTCCAGTTCACAATCCCAAATGACCCCATTTCCTTCCACGATGTCCTCAAACCATGACACAAAAAGCGTTCTTGTCAGGCTTTCTTCAAGTCTCCAACTCTTCGCTTGTAGTGAATAACTACTTTCAGAGTAGCGCCCCTTGAATGGGATTGGTCCTTGTCGGCCTTGTAGGGGAGATAGGTCGGACTATGTATTTACTTGAAAATCGCTTCTGTGAGTCTGATGACTTCCAACATGGGTTTTCTGTTGATATTATCATCAATTGAATAAAGATAAGTTACATTGAAATAAGTTTTAGTGTTTGTTTTGATATTTTGATTGAAGCATGTTCTTTGAAAAGTGAACTACACCGAAGGGTCGCGGGCGAGTGAAACCGGTCTGTACTGGTTTGACCCAAGCACAGCGCTTTGGCGCAAGACGAAAGAGTTCCTCATTATTTTCCTAATTAGTCATATTAGAATGGAGATAAATCCATTCTGTTTTATATTTTGGGGTTGTATGTTGTGCATTTTTTACCCCTAAATTAACATTTCAAACCTCGCAAGCTCGGTTTGAAATTAAATTTAGGGGTAAAAAATGCACAACATACAACCCCAAAATATAAAACAGAATGGATTTATCTCCTAATTATCAACTCAAATTTGTTAGTTTGTCTGGTTTAAATAATATTCCAAAATTACGTTTGACTCATTGGCGCGCGTCACACGCGGTGCATTGTCCGATTTTCAATCAGAAATCGATACTTTTACCTTCATATCGTCAATATACTAAGTCGAGTATCATAAAAATGGTAGTTTTCGGTAACAGTTGGTACTTCTCGATAAAATAAGACCATTTGTAACATTTGGCATATTTGACCCCTAACAACACAATGGATGTACCTTTAAATATTTACACAAATTCATATATAACTCAAATCGATTCGACAAAATGTTTACATAAACACATATAACAATGACGTCAAGATAAAGACATCACGGAAAGTAACTGCGAGAGTTGTATTATTTAGAATGCACATTTACTTTTCATATAGAATATGTCTTATACTTCGCTTAACAGTTGCGTTTATCCAAATTAAGTCTTGGGGATGTTTCAATTAACAAAAATGAACAGCACGTAGAAGTATTCTTTGAATGATGACTAACCACCTACATTATTCAGTTTGAGAGTACGACATCCAAAACTAACAAGAGTCATCAGAAGATGACATATCCCACCGGTTCCACAAAATTTGTAAAACACATCTTTGACAGATACTTGTGTATCTACTATCGCACTTCAGTTAGTGGGTATTACAGCTGCTGAGTTTCAGGTATGTTAAGGGTTTTAGACTTCTGCTCCAGAAGCAGTCACAATCAACAACAACCACCATCTCTCTGAAGTTTCTATGGAAACAGAATTTCTTTTTCTTTTCAGAAATCTGAAAATATCAAAAGGCACCACTTCAGTTAGTGGGTAATACAGATGCAAAGTTTCAGGAAGATATGATGAACGGTTTTGGAGCTGTGCTCCGGAAACGAACCTATGTCTGAACAAAGTCCAAATTCAACAAGTTTCTATGGAAACTAAACAAAATAAAATTTTCAGAAATCTGAAAATATCAAAAGGCACCACTTCAGTTAGTGGGTAATACACAAGCAAAGTTTCAGGAAGATATGATGAACGGTTTTGGAGCTGTGCTCCGGAAACGAACCTGCCTCTGAACAAAGTCCAACTTCAACATGTTTCTATGGAAACGACCAAAAATAAAATTTTCAGAAATCTGAAAATATCAAAAGGCACCACTTCAGTTGGTGGGTAATACACATGGAAAGTTTCAGAAAGATATCATGAACGGTTTTCGAGTTCTGCTCCGGAAACGAAATGATTACGGACGGACGGACGGACGGACGGACAGACGGCCGGGGTGATGACTATATCCCACGGTATTACATACCGGTGGGATAAAAATATTTGTAATTGAAAATCATACATATGATAGAATCAGTAGGATTTGTACTTTCTTTTGCCCGTAGTTTACATGTACTTAAATCATTATTTGACACAATCTGTATCATTCTAAGTCACCATTTTCGATGAAAGTGATGACTTTGTAGAACTAACTGCTCATTGGACTCATCAAATGACTGTGCTATACGTGTAGATATGACAGGACCCTAGGATATCCTGAATCACATGCGTGCTCAGATTCATTTCAGAATTGTGATCAGAGACGACAGTAAGAAGAATCTGAGGCTACAACATTTAATATGTCCTTAACAATTTCCAAATGCCACTGTGGCCATTGTCAGACCGATCATAACACACTTGACTAAACTACGAGATAAGATAGTCAATTTCAAATACCATCATAGCACTTAGCTGAAAACTGAAGCTGAACTCCGGTACGAAATGGCAAAAGTTAATGTTAATGAATTAATGTATAATTTCTGTTCACCTTTATTACTGTACTGCAAACAAATGGTTGTTTTGTATTTGAAATGTTTGGTCGATTAATCTATATACAAATATAAATGAAATCCTATCCACCTGAGCCAATATATAATTTCAGGGAAAGCACCATTAATGACATGAATCATATATCTCATCAATATCTACAAGACAGTCCAAAATGACAGGTTATAGATGACATCACGAACATAAATGGCTAAGCTAGTGGAAACAGTTTCTGGTTTTGACATGGTAATTCTGTGTAAGAGAAGTATCCGTAAATTACATTAGAAAATAAAAACGTTTATATTAACGACTTTAGGAATAATGAAACTGTGTTCTAATATTACTCTCATCTTTCTCTATAAGATCGAGTGATTATCTACACAAATGGAATTATGTTATTTGAATGTGATGGAAGTCATTAATCATGTAACATGAGCTTAATATGTCATCTAGTCACACTTACAAATGTCTATTTTTACATTTTAATATCATATTTGAAAGTAAGTACTTTCAACATCGGTTTTTGCAGGAGCTTCTCACATCAACGATTGTAAGAACAAACACACTGGTTTGCAACATTAATATGAACCATTGCCTGAAACCATTATGAAATGCCAGACGATCCCCGAAGTTATTTTTTCCTGGTTAAATGTCATTGCTCATCTGATTGTATTATTTACGTGTGGAAAACGACGCATTAAGATCATATGATACTGCGGAACATATACCTTGAATGTATCCACATTATAAACCAAACTTCTATCTAGATATGTGAAACATACACGACGTTACGATTTCAATATGTGCATATATCAGAGCAACCCACCTTACAATGTGAAATATTAACTCGTATTCCAACTATTTCTAATTGAACCTAATGAAATATAATGAGTAGTAAGGAAATCATTACACTTGAACGAGTGCCACATGATGTTACGAAACTCTTTATTTTGATAAATCCTCGCTTTCTATCCTATAATACACAATGCACACTTTTTTGTTTCATATGACATACTAATACAGTTATGACATCTGTGTATTACTACTACAGTATAACTTTAAATGGTATTCGCATTAGTCCCTTTTAGATATACAGAAGTTGCAATCTTAAATGTCTACTTCGGAAATGCCTTAAGCTCCAACTAATATGATTATTGCACAACTCAAGAACAGGGTTAACATATTTGATATTAATATTTGATAGTAATTTGTGGATCTCAATTAAAACCAGTGATTAATTAGATTAATTGTCCTTTAAGTCCATTTGGTATTGTAAAAGACAAACAATTTTGTTCAACCACTTGCTACTCTGTATGAGTTTTCCGGTATTAGAAACATCGAGGTGTTTAATAATATTTAATTCTAGTCCGGTACTGATCACTTCACTCGATACTGGACAGTCTTAAAACTACCAAGATTTGAAATATTCAGCTGAATACATTACTGTTTTAACTGCCATTATCAAATAATGTGTTTGCTTAAAATCCAACAACCTACCAAATATATATAACCCTACAGCAGGACACAATGATTACCAACAACTGCAGTTCAATGTTTATTTTGGGCATCTAGTTGCATAATATATCTTTCCTTGGGATATATGATTAATTCAATCAAAAGCGGCTATTTACTCAATTCGTGATTACCCATTGATCAATGTTGATGAGCCCAGACTAGTTTGTTAAGCATGTATCTAATGCTAGTTATTCACAAATAATCTCATCTATATGCAATGTTGGATGATTTGTTTCTAACATGCACATTCTACATTTGGTTGTATATGTAGGCGTATAAAAATGATACCCTAAAGACACAATTGTTGAAATATGTTAGGAAACAAATCTGACATTATAATAATCTACACTTCATGGCCATCTGTAGTGTGTTCCGAAAATCAGAATGGGTCATGTTATTGAAAGGAGAAATCAAAAGTAACTGAGATACTAAGTAGAGATTATATTAGGTTTATATACTGGCCCAGTACTGGCCCAATTCACGTATGACACTTCCTGTTAGGGAATTACGGGTAGTATTTCAAATTGTCGTCTGTTTTAGAGAGACAAGAGGAGAAGGCACTGATTTGGTATCCTTTCAATGTAAGTTCAATTCATGAGCTAACTTTAGTTGTTTTATAAAATTTTGATAATTCTATATTACTATCCATCTCTGGAGTGTTTTACATTAACAATTGCTGCTGTATGTATTAATATCATTAGGAAATCTAAGTATGAAAATAATCACAAGTTAATTTTTATCATTGTCTTTGTACGTTGGCCTACTTGTTACAAATAAATTATGGCTTGTTTTCAAATAACATGTATTTGACTACATATTTGACAATATTGACATTATGAAAAAAATGCAAACAATATTGAAGTTTCATTATAAAAATACGCTTTCAAAATAAAAAAGATGGAAGATTACAAACTGATATGATTTATATTGTTTACTTTAAGAAAAGTAACAATTTAGAAAATGAAAGAGAAAATGATAATAGCTAAATCAACCTTCAATTAACAGTTAATTTTGATATTGAAACTTTACGGTATACACAATATACTTACTGTACCGGAACGGTAAAGGCTAACCTGAATTGGGCCAGTACATGGAATGGTATCGTTTTAGTAATGGCGTGATACTGGCCCAGTACTGGCCCAGTACCGTTTGTCAGTACTGGCCCAGTACCGTTTGCCAGTACTTGCCCAGTACCACGCCAGTGTGCAAGTTGGTACAGGGCCAGTACTGGATGCCTGAATCGGGCCAGTACCGGATGCCTGTATCAGCCACTACTGGCCCAGTACCGGCGCAGTACGGTCATGTTTGCTGGGTGCTGTGACGTTGTTTTTTTCGGTTGTTTCTTTCGATATTTAATATGACCCGTGACCCCTTTTATTAGATCATGAAAAAGTTGATGGTTTAAAAAAACTGAAGGAATCTAATATAAATCAATTGTTCGTTACTCCTCTATCATCTTGTAATATAAGTTACGGAACTTGAATAGTTTGTCATCCTCACAGAGAGAATGCTTTGTACATGTATGGACATTGAAGTATTATAAACTGTCCATTTTCACACAGACCAATATGTAAGTATCCCATAAATGCTGTGTATAACGCAATACCTTTACAGATAAATACCTAGCATGTCAGTAAATGTATTCAATATCAAATATAAATAAATTAACAACATTGCTACATGTAGTTATCAATAGATCGATGATGTACACGTGCAAACAGTTTTCTCAAAATCAAATGAACATTCAGTATTATTAAAAGTTGACATGTGCATTGTTAACTGGAACAAATCGGTCTTTATTAATCCATGGTGATGACGTCACTCTATTGTGTAAACAGTGGATTATTCTTAAGAATCTACTGGTCATTGACTATCCCAATCAGGATTTTAGTAATGGCTGACCAAGTAATTTGTTCAAGAATGATGTACGTTGTACCTTAAAGTATCTCAAATCAAATATGAGAAATTATTTGTTGTAATGTACAATGTATGACCCGGGATTCGAACATGTAAGCATTCGTCTGTTACGCAGCACCTCTATCCATTAGTCTACAAGGGCTGTTAGAAACCATACGAGTTTTTGCCAGTAAGAAACTGGCATTCTACACTTGACTAGTCAAGTGTGAAACACAAGGGGATCGTGCTGAAACACAAGTGTTGGCTGTCAGTCAAATCGCTTTGAGTGGAAGATTTGCTTAACGCACGTGCTAAGGACCGAAACTACGTGTACCATAGGCGGTGAATGGGCACCGAAATGTGATAAATAATGTTTGGTTGGGTTACATAATTGAAATGTATTGGTTATAATGCTAGATTTCACATATGCATGTTTCGTGACGTCATGCATGGATTAAGTTAAGATGGAGAATAAATCTCCATTACAGAATATTATAAACGAATGTTAACATTTCAAAATTAACTTATATGTTCGATCAACAAACACCTCAATTGTGGAAACGGGGAACTTGTTTCCTGTAATCTGAGGACATTAAGCTTTTAAAAGTAGTAAATTGTTTCTAAAGGTAAAATGGTAACTGTTGGTCCAGTAAAAATGCAATATATTTATTTTGTCTAGAAGCGTCTTGAAAACCAGTCCTTCAAAAACATACATTCATTAGAGAAAATAGTCAGTGATTAAAAATGATATTTCGTGTACGAATGTTCCATAATAACAGCGCTGTTTCATTTGATTGATCCTTGGCTTTGGGAAATTTAATTATAATGAGCTTTAAGGTTTGGTTTGACCGTATCATTCGTTACAAGTGTCGAAATGACACCATTTTCAACAAAGCCTCTAATCAGATTCTCTGACTTTACTATGAACATATTAGAAACAAAACCAAGCCTTGTTGCGTCCTTGAGATTTGTTTCTTAACTAGGATATATATGACAGTAATGTATTTCATTCTGAGTAGCTTTCTTATGCAAGTGTGCCTTATTATACACAACGATAACGAGCCAAATAATTAAATTGTGTTGTTCTTGCATGCCCTGTGGATGCTCGAATGCCAACAAACATGTACCGTTACACATGTAGCACATACATGTTGTGAATTGAAATACAATATATCTAAGTCAAGAGCAATGTCCCTGGAACATTCGCTGAAGAACGAAAGTTTATATTTTGACATTGTTATATAAGGTTTGTTTTACATGTTTTATGCCTCTATCAAAGTATATTAAACAATCCTTATAATTACAAAACCACCAAGTGTTTCCTTTAATATTAACAGAGATCTAATATTTGTCATGTATCACGAGAGGCAGCAACTTAGCTTGTTACACGCACAAACAAATTTGAGGAATCATTGATTTAAAACGGCAGAACAGACGTTTGTACAACTTAATAATCCTACCGAGGAGATTGTTGTCTGTGACGTTAGTCACAGTCCACCTAAACGCACTGTACTATCCATTTATAACTAACCCTCTCCCCCAATCAAAAGTTATTTGAAAGACACCAGCCTCGTGTGAATCCGATTACAGCGCATGGCCAGCTGATAACAACCCCAACCTTCCACTAATTCAGCTTCCTGTCCAGAAGTGTTGTTCTTCTGGTATTTACTGGTGATATATGTCCATGTCAAATGCAGTTGTACCATGCTTGTTCCTCTAATCAACCTATAATCATGATCATTTCCAGCACACTATAAACGTCATTGTACTTTGGCAAATATAACACATTGTTTGCATGTTGTTAAATGCTGGTAAATGTAAAACAGACATCTTAAAATGATTATTGTTTTGTGCATTCACTGAATATCTGCTCACTATGCTTTAACACCATTGCATATTACTATATTTGTTTGACCGCAGTTTTCACAGCCAAACATTTCAAAACTTTTTTGGAGAGTTGTTTCTAATTCTATGAACCTGAATGTGCAACACAACACATATATGAGCACGGATTGTCAAGGAGCATTGGTGAATATTGGTGAGTGACGATTAGATTGATAGCGGTGTTGGGGAGTAATTAGGGGGACCAGAGAGTGATAGGGGAAACCAGAATGATTAATTATTTTAAAGAGAGAGAGGGGGAGAGGGGTTCATCAGGATATGTCCTGCGGAAACGATATTCGAGGGGGAAATTCGATAAATACAGGAACACATTCATTGAAAAATACGAACAATGAGAAGTGAAGCCATTTATCGTCACTTCAAGTGTAAAAAGATATATATATATATATATATATATATATATAACGACATTGTTGAACATACTTATTGTACATTATTTGTTATTTTGTTAATTTATATCAATACAGAAGTTTTATTGTCAAAACGTTTTAAAATAAAAATAAGGAAATACATTGCATCATTGAGACATAATCATGAGTTTGACGACGATGTTGATGATGATGACGACACTGAGACAGAGAATGAAAACATTGACAATATGATAGACGCTGTCCGCCGACATCGGGACGCAAGGGAACGAACTATGGTAATTGCACAACATGTCCCTCAATAAAGGAAAGGTTGCACGTAACGTGTTCCTTAACACACCAACATATTTACGGCTATAGTCCACAAAGGCCACAAAGGCCACAAAGGAAGACGATGTATTTGTTTTGGTTTCCATGGCAACAATTTGGAATTTGTCAATTTGAAGGCTATGGTTTGTTTTCGAAGCAGATCTGTAAAACTACTAGATAAATCTTCACCAAATTTGGTATACTGCCACCATATATCACGTAGATGTGCCCTTTGGGGGGTTCAATTTTTTCAAAATTCAATTGTTGTGTTTCCATGGTAACATTTTGTTTATTTGAAGTGTAGGGTTGTTTCCGGAGCAGATCTTTGAAACTACTTGACCAATCCTCACCAAATGTGGTGTACTGCCTCCTCATATGATGAAGATGTGCCTTTTTGGGGTTTGAACCTTTTTAAAAATATTCTTATCTGTTTCCATGTCAATACTTTTTACTAGGTTTATTGGAAAGGTAGAGTTTCGTTCTGGAGCGGATTTCTAAAACTGATTGACCAATCCTCACCAAATTGTGCATACTACGTCTTCATATCATGTAGATGTGCCTTTTGGAGGTTTTAACTTTATAACTATTATTTTGTCTGTTTCCATAGAAACATTTTGTACATTTGTCTTTTGGAAAGGTAATACGTTGAAGTGAATTGGGGGAAGAAGGTGACATCTGTTTTTACGAGCAAAATACCTTAAAGTTTTAATTATATACTGTTAAAACTGATTATTCAGCTTATGTGGGACCGGGGGGATACGCAATCTCTCCCGATGGCTCTTGTTGCAATACACAAAAGCATACATGTAGTCTATGGTTGCTCACCATACATAGATGCAGCGTTCAAGGCTTTTTGATGGCTTTATCACAAACACCGTTATTCTTGACATCATTAATACATATATTGAATTGTTCTGAATGCGGCTAAGAGACCCGTTGCACACACAATACTGTACCTAGTTCACATGATATGTTAGAAGTATGTATGTGTAATATTGCAAGTTATGATATGTTTTTTGTGAAACGGTACCCAGTTCTCTAGATGATTCACAATTTAGTTCTTTGCAGATTGATAAGTTCAAGTTGATATTTCAATGAGATGCATCTTTCAGAATAAAGACACTTTATAGACGCTTTTGCTGTGACCTTTCCCTTCAGACAATCAGCAATGAGAATTGGAAGTCGGATTCCATATCTAAGCAGCGTTATGTGAGTTTAAGGAAAGTGAAAGGTCACAGCTCAGATCAACAACACAGGATTGTGAGTGGTGCAATAAAACGCCACTAACCTTTCAAAGGAGAAGAGCAAATGAAGTATGCAGGAGAAATATTGTTTCGTTCTCAAATGTATCATGTACGTCGTTATACATTCGAATGACCCCTTATCTTTCTTTATCTTCACTGATCATTAAATCTGTTGATAAAGATGTTGTGACTTATGAATCATTTTTGTCAACTCTGAATTAAATATACATGGCTTGACATAATCCATGTGCAGTGTCCTTTACTGTTACACATTTGTAATGCTACGTTTTGTTAAAGAAAAGGTTTGGACATAAGGTGTAACGATGTTGGAGAATTTTAGATGTTGACCTTTTATAGGAATGCGTGAAACAATATATTTCTGCTTCGATTATTAAAGTTGTTATATGCTTGTAAACACGCAGTGGGTCTCAAAGACCCAGAGTATGCCTGATCATTTCTACTGAGTTCCACTCAATTGGCACATTCATTATGCGTAAGACAACTTGATTGTTTCTCCTGGTGAAAACCATCTCTGAAGTACTTAGGATTACATTAATTTCTGTATCTTACTGATTCCAATTATCATGAGAGTGTATTAGAGATTCGTATTTCAAATATTGATTTAATTATAATAGTGCTTAATGTTTTATGCGAAATGATTGTGTTATCAGACAAAAGGCAGTTGACCTGTAGATGATTATTTTAGCATGGTAGATTACCTGTCATTTCCACAGTTAAACGAATCACGATATTGAACACTGTATTCTCTCTAGGTGGAGAGAAATACCAATGTAATTTCAATCATCATATCACATTTCTAATGATAATTTTATCATATATCAAAAGGGGCCAAATAAAGATTCAAACATTTATAAACAAATATTCATTAATAAACACCGTTTAATTTGTTCCCCTATGTTTGTTAACATGACGGAACCGAATCTGTCATTATATTCCTATCAGCAGCTTGCTGACACATTTCCTCATCACACTATTCTCAATTTATACCTGCCCAAGAACCATGAAATTACTGTTTTTGGGTTTTATAATAGCAAACGCGAAAAAAACATACTTGATTTAGTGTGTTTAGTAGATGAAATTAAAGTTTATAATGTTTAAAGGTTTAATGATGTCACATAAAAACTCTCTTTTCAGATGAAAGAGTTCTATCATCCAAAATGTATTTTCCTATAATTATTTAAGCGTCAATGTCAAATACATTGAGTTGGAAGTGTAAGACTTTAACTGCCAATGAAACTGATTGTTAGCCAATTAAGGTTTATTTAATGTTTGAAAAAAATTCACACATTTTTTTTTACATAAATCCATGTTTGAATGATATTGTATGTCAATATCATACTTATAATGTATGAAATCTCATAGAACAAAAAGTTCACAGATCATGGATTACACTAAGCTAAGGATTTAACGTGCCCATAATAGACAAGCGTGGCTAATAAATTGTTATGAATTTAGTAAATCAAAAGCGAAATTGTTCCAGTTTTTTTTAATACATAATTTATGCAATTTATACATTAAATAGTTACAACTTGAATTTCTTTCGGTCTCAAGGTTTTCTGTGGTTTGTATGTAGATATCGGTTTCAGTGAATGTAAGAGAGTGAGTGATAGACCTACGCTATTTTATACAATTTATTTATATAACACTTTGATAGAGGCACAGAAATTGTAATACAATCCTTAAACAGTGTGTTAATTGCCCTATTTTATGAAGTGGCAATACAACAAGGCTATGAGTTTCCACCAAGCATCGAAATAGATTACCCCTATATTTCATTTGATATCATGTTCTTTATTGACAGATACAGTAAAAGCCCAGGTAAAAATGACACAAATTGTTGTTGGGTTTTTTTCAAATTGTTCATGTATTATTAAAGTTTATAGCATATTAATTTATGTTAGAGTGTAAAACATGTGATATCACGAGTGAAAATTGTGACGCAACTGCTTCGGGCTTTCACTAAATGTGCGACTGCGCATGCTCAGACCCACATTGACCCCTCGTATTTTTCCTCTATTGGCTCAGTTTCATGGTATTTGCTCAGTTGTCGAATCGTATGGTCTAGGCCGTAAATACCGTATGCGTGCCATAACATTGATAGTTAATTAATAATATCCGGTACAGATCATCAACTAAATAGCTGCTCCGAAATGCTTCCATAAGGATGACGTTAGAGAGTACCTCTTGTGAAGTTGAAACGCACGATATTGTAATTTATTCCATCAAGCATTCACTATTTAAATTTCATTTCATTTTGTGCTCAATTCATGACAATGCAACTTCCCTTCTCAGGGCAATAACGATTTATCTTATCTTATTACAATCAAATTGAATGTTTGAAAGTAAATGCAACATGATAATTGAATATGCAGCGAGAAAAGGATATAATTAGGCTTCAAATGATCTGTGAGAGAAAATACTGTTTTCAAACTTCGCCTCTGACGAGAGATATCATCAGCGCCAAGTGTTATATGGCCACACACAAAGGATAATAGTTCCAAACGCCTCCAGCCTTGATACACTGTTTGGATTTCACCCTATATTACAGTTAAAATATTCAAGTCAACTTTCAGCCAATCATGCTTGGCGTCTTTATATTTTGGAAAAAATATATGACCATTGAATACAGCTGTTGCAAATTTTAATCACGTTAGCAAGTGGGTAATCCACAGTAATTGTCCCCTTTTACTGTGAAAAGTCATTATGTCTAAACATCTCAAATTGAAATGAGCTTTGTGTTATTTTGGATCTCAATGTAAATTAACAAACATGATGTTTTAGTTCAAAATCATTTTACACCTGAACGACAGACTAATTCAGTGCATAATGTCACACTGCAGTTTTGGAAACTCTAAGAATCTTTAATTACAAACGTTATCCGCGCGACGCAAGCATCAACAAATCATTAATATTAGCGGCTATTTAACACACCAACCTTCGGTCAATTAACACTTTTAAGATGAGACTTTAACATGTGTGGTTCTTGTTGTAATCATAATGTATTCATAACAGTGAACCATGCCTTCCTCCCACAGACAAACCTAAATATGCTGCATAATCAATCGAAGCGCTATACTTTAATCAGCAACGTTTGTATAAATGTTTGACTACAAGTTTGAAGGATTTTTCTTATGTGTAGGCTTACCAGTTGTTTTAAAAAACTGAAATCTTCTACATACTTCTTGACGAATCGGTTTTTCCCCGATCTAAAAAGGGGTCCAAGAGGTCACGATGTCAAACATATTTTCGTCTTCTTCTTCAGAGGTAAAAGGACTAGACTTGACCTTTAAATATTATTAATTTGAATTGTGTGCACTTGTAAATATTAGTATATTTAATTGTAGATTTGAATACCCCAAATAAAGGCCAGAGAGGCAACGCTGTTACGACGTAAGTTGTAATAAACGCGGTAAGATGTAATAACTGCGGTAAATTGTAATAAAAACGCGGTAAGATGTAATACTGCGGTAAATTGTAATAAAAACGCGGTAAAATGTAATAAAGTTTACTGCGGTAAATTGTAATAGGGGGTGTGGTAAAATGTTTCGATGAAAGGTGCGGTAAATTGTAATACGATGTGCAGTAAATTGTAATATTTTCTTTTATAGAAGTTGATGTTGATGAAAGTAAAATTCACCAATCAAAATGTCGTCCCTGTCGTCAAATTCGCCCGTCTGATTTTGTTTCACTAACAGCTCTGATACTAATTGATGATATGTTTCTAAACTTTACAAATTTAATCACTATGATTTGCAGATGTGCTGTGGTACGGACTATTAGAGGACGGAGTAAAGACGACATGGGCGTACTAAGAATTGTCTATCGTATTTGAAAACTTCTTCATAACAGTAAGCTGTCTCTGTCCCGTTCGAGGCCGTTTTACAACATTTTTTGGAAGGAAAAGAACGTAGTAGGAACTTCTTTTGTGTGACGGAGGCATATGCTTTCGCCAACCAAATGCTAACTACTGCAATAAAATCGATTTATCAGAAAAGAGACTACGTGATATCTATATGCTATTTCCACAGTTTAAAGGGTAGCACGTGTTTTTCTCTGAAATAAATCAATGTCATGAACTTGACAAATAATGTCGCCATTCGAAAAACACCATTTTTCTTCGCAATATTAAAGTTAAAAAACATGTGCACATCTTTTTTAAAGCTATGGGAATCATTTTGTACTTGGCGGCCAGTCAAAGGTGTTCACCTTGAAAAGTCCGCCAGTGGTTTTCATTATGACCACTACACACATTTCTGCGACTACGGATAGATGGTTCATGTAATGAGAACTATTACCCTCTAAAGTAATTATAAATTGCATAAATTTGTAATATAAATGGTAAAAAGGAAAGAATAAAATTGGCAAAAAACATGCTACAGCTCCTTTAAGCAAAATATTGACCAAACATGTGTGACAATGACAGTTTTACACAATAACCTCAAGAAAAATAGAAAATATTTGAACGACGGCGCTAGTTTTCTAAATGAATTAACATTTGAATTCAACACACACACAGGCACACAAAAAAATCATTTTGAAAATGACATTAAACCCTAATAATAACACACATACGCACGCACAAACATGCACACACACACACATACACAAATAATTATTTATGTTTTAAAATGTCTATCGAGAGTTTGGCTTGCCAGAATAGAGCAAAGGTACTAGCAGAAAATAATTTCAACTTCAAAAGTTTCCGCTATCAATTAGGTATGGAATTCAATTATTTTAAGCGTTGCATGTAACATAATTTTTTTTCTCATATCAACTGTAAAGTCATATACCCTAGGCTCATTTTGTTGGAATGGTAACACTTCATGACATCGGAAGTTACGAACATGTTACATGGAACCTTATACTTTAACAGTTCAAGACAATATGATTACCGTTACATAAAAAATAAAAAAACTTGCAAAATGTAAATCTGTGGGTATGGATATGAATACAGTTTAATGAAGTGAAACATATGATAGTTTCAGCGATTCTGCAAAACAATGGAATATATATTCTTCCATTATACACATAAAGTCACTGTTTCGTTTCCATAGAAACTCAAACAAACACAAGAGTCATCAGAAGATAAAATATCCAAACGGTCCCCTATTAACTCAGAGTGCTTTATTAGCATGTATAATCGATCTTTGATATAAAAGATGATAGACTTTTTAATTATGTTAGTGGATATTACACGACATGAATAGGTTTCAGAAAGATATGATGAATGGTTATCAATCTCTTCTCAGGAAACAACCTATCTATGTGTAAACGTGAACAGAGTCAAATTCTCGTTTTTCATGAAAACAAACAAAAATAATAAAGATTTTCAGAAATCTGAAAATATCAAGAGGCACCACTCCAGTAAATTTGAAATACATATGTAAAGTTTCAGACAGATTGACAGAATAAACCCTGTATACCCATGTAAGGCGGATGTTTAAGTTAAGGATAACATACAAGTAACCGTACATTCGTGAAAAAGAATGTACGAGCCGCGGAGCGGCGAGTTCATTGTTTTCACGAATGTACGGTTACGCGTATGTTATCTGACTTAAAATACAGCCTCCGTATAAGAATGGTTTAGAATAGTCTGATTTTGGTTTTAGGAGAATAATACTCACATTGCATGGCACTTTAATTACATACAAGACGTATTTCAATATATAATTCCTAAAAAACCTTTGAGATGCCCCCAACCTTGCAACCCGTACATTATTAATGCACGTGAAAGTTGTTTTTTAGGCCCGTTGTAACCATCTTACTAGAACATTCCTACTGCACGTGCAACGTAATCATCTAGCCAGTACATTCTTAATGCACGTGTAAGCTGTTTAAATCATGCGCGTCGTAAAGCTCTTGCTAGAACATTCTGAAAGCACGTGCAATGTAACAACTAGCCAGTACATTCTTAATGCACGTGTTATCCTTGCCAAATGGTCTAAATGCACGTGCGACATAACCATCTAGCCAACACATTCTTTCTGCATGTGCAAAACGGATATTGATTTGGTATAAAAGGGACCTTGTCTCAGTTGAACTTAGACATTATGTATGGCAATTTTGATGTCGAGTGGGACGAGATGGCCGAATATCCTCACTTCGAAGGCATTTCGTCCGACGATGATGACGTTTAATCACAAGCAACCAAACAAATTGAAGAATCGTATTTAAACAAACGTTCGACTGTGACAAAGGATTTTTCATCGGGTGATGACGAAATGTTATCACAGGGTGCAAGCCAAATTGAAGAAAGATACGGACGGTTTGCTGTGCCAAAAAGTGAAAATGAAATGACTTTATTGAGCAAACGACAGTAAGTTTAGTTACCGTTAACAGTTCTTATCGCAATCATAAGTATTTTTTTTAAAGTTAATTTGTATTGAAGCAAGTGATTGTAAGTTTATTTACAATTTCCAACATAACTACTCTTTATCATTAGTGTTTGCAACATTTTTACGATTTTGAAATTCGAAATTACGAAATTGAAATACAGCAGTGACGTCATTCGACCTTTTGTTATAAGTTTCAACGAAAATATGTGAATTTAGTACAAATTTGACAGTAGTTATTTTAACAAAAGGTGATAATGATATTGTCTATTTTCCAGATTATCTGAAAGTACAAAGAACAAGTACAAATGGGCTGTCAAGACATACAAAGATTGGGTCGAAAATAGGAATGCTGTAGCGAAGCGTCAAGGAACGGGACCGATTTTCAAAGTTAATTTGGAAGGTATGACTGTGTGTGAGATGAACATCGCTCTCAGTAGATTTATACCTGAAGTCCGAGAAGTGAACGGAACTGATTACCCTGGATCCACGCTGTACGAAATGTTGACGTCGATCCAGCTGTACTTGGAACAATGTGATGTTGAAGTAAATTTTTTCTCTGAACCAATGTTTAATCAGTTAAAAAATACACTGGATTCTGTAATGCGACAACGATCTGTTGATGGAATCGGTACTTCCAGACGTCAAGCTCAAGTCATCAGCGCGGAAGAGGAAAACTTGATGTGGAACAAGAATGTTCTTGGAAGTGAGAACCCACAGCAGTTGCAGAACACAGTTCTGTATCTCCTTGGAATCAACTTTGCCCTAAGAGCAGCAAAAGAACACAGAGCTTTGCGACTGCAACATTCACAACTGAGTCTGACAACTGACGCTAGAGGGAAAACTGTACTGCGCTATACAGAAGATGTTTCTAAAGCACGACATGGAGGACTGAAACACAGAAAAAAATTACAGAAAGTTGTCGATGCCTACCCAAATGAATCTGATCGCAGTCGATGTGTTGTGACACTGTATAAGAAATATGTCAAACTGTGGTAAGCATTGCATTTTAAATCCATCCAAATGCACTCAATTTAATTTGTTTAAATCTTAAGTGTTCAAAACGAACATTAGCCAATCTAATCTGTAAAAAATGCTATTTTGTTCTGCGTAGCCAAAACTGAATAAAATAAATTGATAATGTATGGTTCCTTCAGTTCATGTTCATAAAATTAAAAAACCATGATAATATATCAAGACTGATTTTCTGTTCTTCTTTTCAGTCCCCCTGGCGCTAAGGACTTTATTTGAGACCATTGACCAAACCACGCCCAGGACAGTGGTATGGTGCTGCACCGTTAGGAGTACACACTATAGCTTCAACAGTGTCGAAAATGGCAGCCGCTGCTGGATTATCAGGATTCAGAACAAATCATTCTTTGAGAGCAACTGCAGCGACCCGATTGTATCGTCAAAATGTAGCTGAGCAACTCATAAAGGAAACAACTGGCCATTCTTCAGATGCAGTGCAAGCATACAAAAGAACATCTGAAGAACAGAAGGAAGCTGTCAGTCGCGTTCTTCAGTGCCAAGGTCAGGGTCCCATGGATACCGGAACAGTCGCCGTGGAGAAGGATGATAATCGTAAAAGCTGCACTTTCAGCATCACTTGCAAAGTCGACGTTTTGTAAAACCTTGCTTGAATTAAAAGTTCCAATCTCATTTTGTCTGTTGTCTTTTTTCTATGAAAAAAGCGTTATTCATTCAAATATAGAGATTGTTGTAGGGACCATCTCAAACATTAATAGTGCTTATTTTCACTGTAAAACAGTAGATTCCTGAAGGATAATGTACAATTGAAATAATAGAGTGACGTCACTGCTGTATTTTAATCAAAACAATTCGTCTGTAAATTTTGGAGAACTTATGATTTTAATATGCAATAATACTTATAATAATACTCTCATTAAAAAAATGCATATGTATATGTTCAATGAATGACCCAAATTCGGCATTCATGGCAGCTAAAAATCAGATGTATGGTTGTTACATTTTACCGCATTATGTATTACATTTTACCGCACTTTTTAGTAACATTTTACCGCACCCCCTTATTACAATTTACCGCAGTAAACTTTATTACATTTTACCGCGTTTTTATTATAATTTACCGCAGTATTACATCTTACCGCGTTTTTATTACAATTTACCGCAGTTATTACATCTTACCGCGTTTATTACAACTTACGTCTTAACAAACGCCCTTGGAAGCTGTCTTAGTTATTCTTTTCAAGAACTAAAACCTTAAAAACTTAATGTTGTGTGCATAAAACATGGTCGATGTGGATTATAGATTGAAGATTTTTTGACCATCTGATGACTAATCCTGCAAAATTTAGATTTCTACATTATATGAGATATTATCAGATTATTCAGCACATGGGGAGCCAATGATGTATGAATGGATATGGTATAGTTACATGTAATCCAGCCTTTCACGAAAAGTGAAGCTTTGAAAGCAGAAGGATTTGATTAAATATTGAATACCAATAACATTACACAATTTTCAATGTTATCTCAATGAGCCTGAATATTGATCTGACAAACCTCTCATCAAAATCTCATCAGAAAACGATTCTTTCATTTTTCTTCTTCCTGGCACTAAATCGTCGCAAGAACATGATATGGGAGAGTTACTTAGGTCACGCACTTCAATAACAGTTATATACAGTCCATATATTGATTTAGTTTTAAATTATGTGTTTCCCGTCCAGTACAAGTTGTATAGATGTAGCTTCATTAGTTATATCCCCGTTTTCTTCTGTATTGACCTCGTCATTATATATCCTCCAGAAGGGTCAGGAGACACATTGATGTTCGATGAGTTTCCATTGCCTTTGGCTTTGGCGTTGGCATTATATTCGACATTCCAATCATTTCCAAACAACAAATACGTCACTTCGCGAGGTTATGAGGTGCCTTTGCACCCAGGGTATGAAAGTTGCATTAGCGTACGTTATACCCTGAGACAGGATGCTACAAGTACGCAGATCCCTTGGCTATGCACAATTGCAGATCAAACAGTACGTACGAGATTGATGGTGGTCTGGTGGACATGTCTTGTATCCCTGTGAAGTTAACTCTATTTGTTTTATATCAAATTATTAAAGTTAAGTTGTTTTTTTTTTGAAGAGTATATACAACTTCTAGACCTATTTTCATCAAGTTCGGTATACTGTCTCACCATATCGTATAAAGATACCTTTTGGGGTGTGAGATTTTTCAATTGTAAATGTTGTTCTCTCTCTCAAGGCAACAGTTTGAAGTATTGTTATTGTGTTCGGAGCATAACTCTTTAACTACTTTACCCATCGTCATCAAGTTGTGTTATATAACGAAATTTGTGTTTGGGGTAAAGATTTAAAAATCGGAGCAGAACTTTGAAACTACTAAAACTAAAACAATTAATTGTGTTAATCACCATATACGGTTAGTGTCAAACCTCTGTAAAAAAGTTGATTAGCGGTAACCGGAATCCTGATTGGCTACTAGCTACAGTCTTGCTAAGTGATTATGAGACAAGTAGGTAAAGAGTAAACAAAAGCTTTATCAATAATATGTAACTTCAAACCCATATTTGTCACACCAGTGTCCATGTTATGTAATGGCATCCCTGTTCAAGAATCCGTTTTCTTAGAACTTGAACAAATGGTAATCCAATTATAATCCAACTCTGCTGTTGATGTTTCATTTTGACCATTTTACAAGGGTTATCAAAGTGGTTTTGAAAAGTGCACCATTAAGTTGTGTCCATATTTTGCTCAATGCTCTGGCTTTGTGTTCACATATCGAAGAAAGTGTGGCAAGGGATTCATTTGACTCAATTTCGTGTAAAACCATGTCCGCGTTCAAAGGATCATCAAAGTGACTTGAATCTTCAGTACAATGCATTGGTTTGTGGTCACCGTGTTGGCGTTGGCAAATGGTCTTAGCAAATTTCGTGCTGAAGTGTGAGACTAAGAGATACTTCTTCCTGACAAGAAACCACCACACATCTTTGTCAAGGATTTTGGATACATTAGATTTTACATTCGATCTGTTTTCTAATGCTTAAATGAGAGTCCTCCTAGGGCAAGCATTTATCTTGGCAGAAAAAACTCTAAAACCAGTCCTGCAAATATCCCATATCGTTAAGTTGTTGCTTATTCATTGAAGTCGTTTTTGTTTAGTTTTATTGTTCCCGTACAGAAACAGTTCTGTCCCAACATTAAACGTTGTTTCCACACAAAGTTTTCGAAACATTATATTATAAACTACCCGGCATAAGGAGTACACACCTCAGTTGGCCTCGATTACTTCAACATTTTAAAAGAAATGAAATGAATTTGATTATGACACGAAACAATAATACTTGAAAGCATTATTTGGTGACTAATTAATTTTAGTAAAACATATTTGTGCTTAATGTAAACAGGGTTTTAAAAGAAATAAATTTACACAAACATGACCCCTAGCACGTTATCCAAATTAATTTTGGAGGATATTTTAAATTGAAAAAAATATTTATAAAAAAAAATAAGATACACATAGAAGTTTTTTTGGATCGATGACTAAACGGTACAATCTGTTTTATTTCTATGTATCATTCTAAGGCACTATGTTCGAAGAAAGTGATGAGTTTGTCCAATTGTGCCATAGATATGATGGTGCCTATAGATATGATAGTGACCATAGATATGATAGTGCCTATAGATATGATAGTGCCTATAGATATGATAGTGCCTATAGATATGATAGTACCTATATATATGATAGTGCCTATATATATGATAGTGCCTATGGATATGATAGTGCCTATAGATATGATAGTGCCTATAAATATGACAGTGCCTATATATATGATAGTGCCTATAGATATGATAGTGACCATAGATATGATAGTGCCTATAGATATGATAGTGCCTATAGATATGAAAGTGCCTATAGATATGATAGTGCTTTTGTATATGAATGTGCCTATAGATATGATAGTGCCTATAGATATGATATTGCCTATGGATATGATAGTGCCTATAGATATGATAGTGCCTATAGATATGATAGTGCCTATAGATATGATAGTACCTATAGATATGATAGTGCCTATGGATATGATAGTGCCTATAGATATGATAGTGCCTATAGATATCATAGTGCCTATGGATATGATAGTGCCTATAGATATGATAGTGCCTATATATATGATAGTGACCATATATATGATAGTGCCTATAGATATGATAGTGCTTTTGGATATGACAGTGCCTATAGATATGATAGTGCCTATAGATACATGGATGATAGTGCCTATAGATATGATAGTGCCTATAGATATGATAGTGCCTATAGATATGATAGTACCTATAGATATGATAGTGACTATGGATATGATAGTGCCTATAGATATGATAGTGCCTATGGATATGATAGTGCCTATAGATATGATAGTGACCATATATATGATAGTGCCTATAGATATGATAGTGCTTTTGGATATGACAGTGCCTATAGATATGATAGTGCCTATAGATACATGGATGATAGTGCCTATAGATATGATAGTGCCTATAGATATGATAGTGCCTATAGATATGATATTACCTAAAATATGATAGTGCCTATATATATGATAGTGCTTTTGGATATGAATGTGCCTATAGATATGATAGTGCCTATAGATATGATATTGCCTATGGATATGATAGTGCCTATAGATATGAATGTGCCTATAGATATGAGTTGACGTTAACCTAGGAAGGTTTCTATCCTGAATCAAATGCGTGTTCAGATTCATTTCAGCACTGTGATCAGAGAAGACAGACAGTAGGAACAGTATTAGGCTACAAAGTTGAATATGTCCCTAACCATTTTCGATATTGCCACTGTTGCCATTTTCAGAATGATCCTAACACACTGGTCTATACTACGAGATAAGATGATTATAGATGGCATCATAGCATTGAGTTAAAACGCTTGTACAGTTTAGCTGAAAACTTAAATTGAATTCCGGTAAGAAATGTTACGAGTTAGAAAACATAAAGTGGTGTTGATGAATTAAGGTGTAATTTCTGTTCACCTTTATCAATGTTCTGCAAGGAATTTTTTTGGTATTTTTGTTTGTATTGGTAATGTATGGTCAGTAAATCTACATACGTATATAAATGAAATTCGACCCAAAACACCCGAGCCAATATATAACCTTAGGCAGAGCACAATTAATGGCACACTTGGATCATATACATGTACCTCATCAATATCCAAATATTATAGATGACATCCCGAAAATAGATGACTAAGTGAATGGAAACAGTTTATTGTTTAACATTGTAATTCTGCGTCTTGAAAGTGTTGCATTTGTAATTTACATTGGAGAATAATACACTTGCTGTTACCGACCTTAGAAATAATGAAACTGTGTTTTAAGATTAGTTTATCCTTTCTCTATCAGATCAATTAGTAATCTGCACAAATGGAGTTATGTGATATCAATGTGAAGGAAGTCATTAATCATGTAACATGAGCTTTATGTCTTGTCCAGTCACACTCACTAATGTCTATATTAACATTTTAATATCATAGTTTAAATTAATTACTTTGGGCATCTCTAGTCGCAGTAGCTTCTCACACCAACGATTGGACGAATACACACTATGTTTTGCAACACTAATATGAACCATTGCCTGAAACCATTATGAAATACCAGACCATCCCCGAAGTTATTTTTTGTTCATGGTTAAATGTCATCGTTCATCTGATTGCATTATGTACGTGTGGAAAACGACGCATTAAAAGCATATGATACTATGGAACATATACTTGGAATTAATCCACACTTAAATATTTAATCTTATTCGATTTTCAGTGGAGAAATACGGCATTTATCGGTTAAAATAAAATTATTCTACTCAGTGAAATAATACTTTCAATCATATGACGTCATCGTAACAATAGGATGACGTCATAGGATGGCCGTGGAAAGGAAGGCGATCTCGGTGGCTCTGTTTATAAAATGGCATCTTTGTTTAACTACACCAGAATATGCTTAAAATCCAGGAACATATCGTTTGCATATAACCCTACAGCAAGACAAAATGATTAACCACAACTGCAGTTCAATATGCATTTGAGCATCTATTTGCATAACTTGTCTGTTACTTAGTGGAGGGGGGATGAATTCAATCAAAAGCGACTGTGTACAATAATTGTGATTACCCATTGATCAATGTTGATGAGGCCCGACTGTAGTTGTTACGCATGTATCTAATTACGGAACCAATGATAGTTATTCCGTGGGGATTAGGACTCTCATCTGTATTCCCAACATGAATAACAATATGGTATGATTTGTTTCTAACATGCACATTTTACAGTTACCTCATGGTGCATTCTTCTCTCGTCGTATGCGTTCATTTGTTCTACATCTGTGGTCATATGATAAATGATTAGTTAAAGACAAAATTGATGGATTATGTTAAGAACCCAAATTGAAACGATAATAATCGGAATTTATGGTCATCCGTAGATTGTTCTGAAAATCAGATCGGGTCATGTTATTGGAAGATGAAACCAAAACCAATTTTATAGATAGTGAATATCTGTATAAGATCTACAATCGACAATTGTAATTACCTTGGACCAAATTGGATTTCTTTACTCGTTTATGTTGAGTGTCTTGTAGTTCTGGAATGGTAAGACTTGTTCTCGAGGTGAAAAGAAGATTAAAGACAAATCTATTTGCTCCAGTGATTCAAATTCTAAGTGGACTCAATGCTCCAATACCCTTCACACTACCTGTTCAATCACGAAAACTCGTACTCTGAGCACACGAAACATATTTCATATTCATCAGTTAGACATTTGTTATTTATTAATATGGTTGCCATCAGAGAAAGAGGGATACAACTCATAAAATGTATTCATCTGCTTGATTGTTTTTCAAAAGATCAGCACACATATTTTGTTTTATAGGAATAATCTAATCTAATGTAAGTAAAACCATATATCCAACGAAATTATCATTGATAATTCAAGATTCTTTCCAAAATGAAACCGATCGTCACACAGAGGAGCATGGAAAACACCTCAGCCATCATAGCCAATTGCCTACTTTACCCTGGACAATGCCTGTGCAGAAGAAGGCTAATCGATAATTTCTCACAAGTTTGAAGTGAATTCCATAGCATAATCCTGAATTAATATTAAATAAATTATACCAAAGGACCTGCATAAAAAAATCCAATGATTGTGAATGGACACATGTAAAGGAATGAATGCTCGAAACTCGTTACTGAAATTACCCATGATTACAAGTACAAAACAAAATCTAATGTTAAGGGGTTTTATTTCATTTACATGCAAGCATATTCAAATCATCAAATGTTTCCATGTTTCTGTAAGTTGGAATATTTATACCTCGACCATGAACATATGCTCTGTCCAGTGGAAGGTGTTGAGGACTCTCACATAAGTGTTGCAGTACGAGACGCATATACAAATATATTGGATACGTAGTAATATTACCTTATCTTATAGAAAAACTGAGTTCTTCCCTCACATGTATGTTATTAATTTTACAACACAGATAAGGCGAACCAGTATGAATGTATACAGTTATCATATAGACAAACGTAACTCACATGAAGTGTGTTTATGATAATGGCGCTATTCAAAGCCGGGCGAAACTGTTCATGTTTATACATTAATTAGGGGAACACATAATGATTAGATTAAGAGTATTAATGACGTTAAACGGTTTGTGTCAAATGTCCAGTTTGTCAAATATATGCCGTTTTGAAATGCAATTTCGTCAGAGAATAACCTTTGAATAGTGAATTATACTTCCCTAAGCGCTAATATCAAACATGTTTTATGATATACGATGTAAAATCCTTTCAGTTTAGTTAATGTTTGAAGCATGCACGAGTCCCTCAAACTCACAACTGCGGACTAAAGACAAAATCTTGTACATGTTTAAATATATTATGAAGTAAACCAAGGGGCAAGAAACTGCCTATATGCTTTTGTTAAGATGTAAGATGAAATAATTTTAAAATATAAATTGCAGTATCCAAGTTATACTGAAACATTAATTAATATTACAGCCCATTGAAATCGTGGAAAGGTATTTAGAGTATATAATTTTCAAGAAAACCGTGACCAGTGAAGACCACCGTCGTACTTAATTGCTCTCTTCTTTCATGATGTATTTATTTATATATGTTATTCACATGGCAGAACATTGAATGCGCCTTACACATTATGTGCATTGAGTTTGTCAATTATAATGGTATACGCTTCTATTAGTTTCACCTTCATTTGCCTCAATCTTAATAACTTGGTACATTTAAATACCTCATTATTATTTTTTTGGTAATTCATGAAAAGGAGTTATATTTTAACAAAGAAATAGTATGTTGTTACATTAACAGAGTGAATTCAAGACATGGTAATGTCATAAATCAATATCAAGTACTTTCCCTGATCTCAAGAAGCACCATACACTTACATCCTCTGCCATGTTCTATTGACGAATAGTATACGGCCTTCCCTTAAATTATAGAAAAATGCATTTCCGAAACACACGACAACCAGCTATCACAGTTGTGTTAGAACATCAAAGTAGTGTTAGAACATTACAGTTGTGATAGAACATCACAATAGTGTTAGAACATCACAGTAGTGTTAGAACATCAAAGTTGTGGTAGAACATCACAGTAGTGTTAGAACATCACAGTTGTGGTAGAACATCACAGTAGTGTTGGAACATCACAGTAGTGTTAGAACATCACAGTAGTGTTAGAACATCACAGTAGTGTTAGAACATCATAGTAGTGTTAGAACATTACAGTAGTGTTAGAACATCACAGTATTGGTAGAACATCACAGTAGTGTTAGTACATGACAGTAGTGTTAGAACATGACAGTAGTGTTAGAACATGACAGTAGTGTTAGAACATGACAGTAGTGTTAGAAAATAATATGTAGTGTTAGAACATCACAGTAGTGTTAGAACACCACAGTAGTGTTAGAACATCACAGTAGTGTTAGAACATCACAGTGGTGTTAGAACATCACAGTAGTGGTAGAACATCACAGTAGTGTTAGAACATCACAGTAGTGGTAGAACATCACAGTAGTGGTAGAACATCACAGTAGTGGTAGAACATCACAGTAGTGGTAGAACATCACAGTAGTGGTAGAACATCATTTATTTCGATCATAATCACATGAAATGGTATACATTGATGTAACGATGTACGATGTTGACAATTTCAAATTTTCTAATCTTGGAGCCGATACCATATTCCCAAAATTACATTTCTTACTATCACATTAATTATTGCCATATCCTAATTGTCATGTTTTCACTAATTCATCTTTTATTCATTTTGTGTATGCCTGATTCCTTCATTGTGCCGATATTCGCAATCTTCGCATCTTCTTGTGCGTTTGACCGTTTCAGACATTATTTACTGGATGTTTGTAGCGATTAATAATGTATCATTGCATCAATAGGTAAGCATACATGCCACTTTATATCCGAGTTATGCTTAAAACGTAATGGCCTATGCATTTAAAAGCTACTCCGACTGAAGGTTTGAGTGGTAAAATATTCAGTAGCATTTTACTCACGTTTGGCTAGATAAATGGAATCAATGATTCGTCCAAATGAATATCAAACAATGCAATGGTCTTACAGTGAAAAACATATTAAAAATTAACAAATTGTACATGTGTATGGCGAGATAGAGTTTATTGACATGTTTTATGTCGTCCTACAGTAAAGTTGCTCCAATATATTTAAGGTACATCATGTCAACAACACCTTATATTAATAACATTTCATTATGTCATAAAATTTTACCTAAAATAGTGATTCCATCACCTCATGTGTGTTTGCATCATACTCTCAGGAATGATATTAGGCAAATCTTTTTACGAGACATCGTAATCACAGACATTCATATTCGACTTTATCCGGTAGAAATGTAAACTCGGTTGAACATTTGATATCGTTTTCTTTTGCCCCTCGATTTACAAGTATATCATCAAAAAAATGTTCTGCATAACATCCATCCTAGAGTTGCATTCATAGAACAAGTGTTTGGAAAAAAGCTCTCAAAACATGTGGCGTTGTTTTGCATATTGAGTACAGTACTTCTATGGCCACAAACAGCAATAGGTTTAAATTGTGCTTAATAATTTTAAAACCTCATGGGTTTCCAATAACATTTTGTTCATAATTAGGTAACTTTTATCCTCCATGTGTAGTCATATAACCATTGACAATCGTTCTCCTCAGAGGGAAAGTTTGAAAACAGAAAGTACGCTCACATATCATTTTAAGGTTAATTATATCATTACATCTCATTACATATCCATTTATCATGTTACATTTACTTTAGCCCATTCGATTTGATTTTAATACCCCACAAATACAAAATGACAAGCTAACAGTCATTAGATAACATGTGACACAGCTTTGGCCTCTTTCCATTCAGTTTTAGACAATAAGCCATTTTCCATGATGTATGTGCATATATTATGGCTCATGGTGCAGTATTAACCTTTTTGGTCAGACATTGTACTAAGTATTAACTAGTGCCTGGAATAAATTGACATTCAATGGTTGTATTTAATCTATAAAAGGAGCTGTTGAAATGAGGTGTTATTTTTACCTAGGATGATACGATATCAATCAATAAAGAGCATGCTATCAAATGAAATATCAGGGCAATCAATTTCGATGATTGGTGGAAAGTCTTTTTTTTAGCCTTTTTCTACTCCCACTTCGTCAGAAGGCAGTAAACACACTGTTTAAGGATTGTTGGATATGCTTGTGCCTCTATCGAAGTATAACATCAATGAATTGTATAGAATCGCGTAGCTATATCACTATTTCTCTTTTACATGCACTGACACAGATATCTACATTATACCATACATGTGTGCCTGTCCATAAATCATATAAACCAAATAACACTTTGAAACTGAAAGTAATTCAAGTTATAACTTTGTTTTAGGTATAAGTAATACACACTTGAACACATGGTAGAAGCATGTCTGTGTCTGCCAACACAGAATCGTTATATTTATACGGTTTCGTTATTGAACAACTTCCCGAACAGGTGGTCCTTTATTTTCAGATTCTGTACTGATACACATTTGGTATAATGTGCCATTAGGTACAGTTTTAAGAAGGCCTAAATGTTTTCTTAGATTAAATTTCGGTTTTGATTTATTTTATTTATTACAGGTTGAATTTGTTGCATTTTATGAAATTTGACCATGCTTGTCTTTTATTGGCAGGTAACAATGTTAGCATATTAGAATGCATGATATGCGCACAAACCTCATTATAAGTGTTAGTCTGTGTACAAGCTTGTTCCCTTTCGTGTAAATCATACTTTATTTAGAGATTATTCTATGAGATTTCATACACAGCATAATAAGTATGCTTTGACATACAAGGTTTTATGTAATTCATTTTAGTGTATATTATTCAAACATTCAATAAACCTTAATTTTCTAACAAACGGTTTCATTGGCAGTTAAACGTCTTACACTTCCAATACTATACATTCGACATTGACGCTTAAATGACGACAGGGAAATCCATTTTTAATGATATAACTCTTTTATCTGAAAGGAAAGTATTTATGTGACCTCAAAAACTTTTTTGTGGAAGAATTATAAACTTTCATTTCACTACAAATAATAGTCACTGTGAATCAATTATGTTTTTTTCTCTCGTTTGCTATAATAAACCAGAATAAAAGTAATCTCATGGTTCTTGATCAGGTAAAGATGGTGATAATCAAAACATGGTGATAATGAGCAAAACGTCAGCAGATTGCTGATAGGAAGATAATAACTGACTCATTTCCGTCATGTTAACAAAAATAACTTAAATAAACGGTTGCATTAAATGCATATTTGTGATTGAATGTTTGAATCTAATTTGGGCCCTGTGAATAAGATATCGTTTTCATTGGAACCTCGTGATGATTGAAAAAGCACTGGTGTTCACGTATTGATTGCATGTGCGTACGTCACAGTGCTCAATAGATTAATATCGCGATTCCATCAACTGTGAAATTGATAGGTAACCTACCATGCTAAAATAATAATCTAAGGTCGTCTGCCTTCTGTGTTATAACAAAATCAATTCGCATCAAACATTAAGCACTATTATTATTAAATCATTATTTGTAACACGAATCTTTAATACACTTTCATGATAGTTTGACTGATGCACAAAGCAATGTCATCCAAAGTACTTCAGAGAGGGTTTTCAACAAGAGAAACATTGAACACTCTAAACACTTAAGCCCTCAAAGCAAGTTGTCTAAAGCATAATCAATGTGCCACATGCATTTGATTGGATCTCAATATAATTGGTCGATCTCTTCACACATGATGGCATGATATCCACATCCAGGGAAAGCGTGATTATGGCATATTTTGATGCGTATTAACCTGCGAAGGCATACCCTGATGTTTCAAGCATACAACAGCTTTAACAATGGAAACATACTTATATTGTTTCATGTATTCCTCTAAAAGGTCAAAATCTGCAATTCTTCAAAATCATTACATATTTGCCCAAAACCGTACACATTGTCCAAATAAAATGTGTAACAATAAAGGACACCCTGGCACATGTAGGCCTTTTAGGTCCAGTCATGTTGTTTATTTAATCCAAAGTTGACAACACGATTAATGAGTCACACAAAATTTATCAACGTCGTTTAATGATCAGTGTAGAGAAAGATAACGTATCATCCACGGCATAACGATGCATTATGATACATATATCCCTTCATTTTACCTGAGAAGGAAACAATATTTCTCCTCCTGTGGTTTCCATCTGACTCCTGTCTCCTGACTCCGGCAGGGGTCATCTTTAAAATTACCTTGGCTGTGACCTTTCAATCACAACTCCGCTTAGATCGACACGACTTCCCATCCTCGTTGCTGATTGTCTGGAGCGAAATGTCAGGTAGACTAGACTAGATCAAAACTGCAGTTAAATCCAAAGCCTGGATTCAAATAGCAATATTGAAAGGTTCGCAATGTGAGAGGATTACAGCAAAGACATGTTATTTGGCCATAGAGCTTTGCAGATTTTGCAAGACCGACTAAAACATGAGAAAACAAGATTTTCTGGATAACAACTTCTATGCTGTGTAGATACACGACATTTCGGAGTATATGCTCACGCTTGCATCAATTGAAAGGGGGGTGGGGGGGGGGGGGGGGGGGGGGGGGGGGGGGGGTATAATAAGGTAGGATACGTTTAAACAGAATGATAACAATTGTGGAATACATGAGTAAGTTTTATAGTGAGGATTAAGAAAGCATGAGTTGGTATACATTGAGGATTATTAATATCATTATAACAGTATTAGTGTACCTGTAGTTATATGATTCATATTATTTCATAAATCGTTCTGTGTGTCTGTACACGCATTTCATTAACAGACACAATTTTTCAAATGGGTCATGTGACTTTAACTACTAAAGTAAACTCCTGTTTTGAACGGCAACAGTAGACATCCGGGTATAATTCTTTCAAATATGGATAGTGTGTTTGCTAGTTATTATCATGTATTATGAAGTTAGATTTGTTCAAAAATTAAAAAATATGACTGAAAATAGCAAGAACTGTGTATCAAACAACCAAATATAACATTATGGACCAGTAACATTTGATATAGGCGATGTTTATATTTTAGTGTTATCACAACTGTTATTGAGTAATTATCATAATGCACCAAATATACATCGATACAAGTAACCTTGTTAGAACGCAAATAAATAACATCCAATTTCCTTAATTAAAGAACAGATTTCAAATGAGTTTTGCAGCACCATGTTTTAATAACGATGATTGTGTAAAACTATTTAGAAAATTGGATATCTGAATATTAATCGTACTTCCTCTTCTGAAATGTCATGACATTGGATGTGGTTACTCAGCTTCCATCTGCTTCGTGTTTTATATATCAAGGAAAACATGCAAACCTTTGACAGATTTTGTGGCGTAATTATCAAAGTTTGTTATCATTTCAAGAAAATCTTAAATATTGCAGTATAGATTCTCTCCACCTCTTAAATACAACAGCGTTTTAGCTCATCATTTAATTATGCACAACAGCTGTTTTTTTTAGTCTGGATTCCTATAAGTTGGACTCGGGAATGGTTTGGCTCTAAATAATACACTGATTGTCTTGTTGTTGTTAGCTTTGTACGGTGCCTGATTTAGCTACAATTTGAATATAATATAATTTGGGACATTTTACTATGATTTTTTCCTAAATTCCTGTAACCACTGGCTGTGTCAACAAACAGTTTTATGCATTCATTTAACAGTAATTGACTGGATGCTTAGGCCAAAAAAAGTCTTAAAAAGGTTTTATGTCAGTTTTCAATTTAATTTTCACTTGTTTGGATAACATTACGTATAAAATGGTTCATCATCTGCAATTGGTGTTTAACATATAAACTGATTTTCTAACAATATGTTAATGTGTCCAATAAATATATCGTACAGTAACAACGCATTAACCCTGCATGAACATGTATTAACCACGTAATAATCTTATACTAACCATGCATTAAACATGCACTACCTACATGTATGTATTAGCCTTGCATCAACCATGTATAACCCATGCATTACCACTGCATTGCCTCTGTATTAACACTGCATCATCCATGCATTAACACTGCATCATCCATGCATTACCACTGCATTGCCTCTGTATTAACACTGCATCATCCAATCATTACCACTGCATCATCCATGTATTAACACTGCATCGCCTCTGTATTAACACTGCATCGCCTTTGTATTAACACTGCATCATCCATGCATTACCACTGCATTGCCTCTGTATTAACACTGCACCATCCGTGCATTACCACTGCATCATCCGTGCATTACCACTGCATCATCCATGTATTACCACTGCATCATCCATGTATTAACACTGCATCGCCTCTGTATTAACACTGCATCATCCATGCATTACCACTGCATCATCCGTGCATTACCACTGCATCATCCATGTATCAACACTGCATCGCCTCTGTATTAACACTGCATCATCCGTGCATTACCACTGCATCATCCGTGCATTACCACTGCATCATCCATGTATTACCACTGCATCATCCATGCATTACCACTGCATCGCCTCTGTATTAACACTGCATCATCCATGCATTACCACTGCATCGCCTCTGTATTAACACTGCATCATCCGTGCATTACCACTGCATTGTCTCTGTATTAACACTGCATCATCCGTGCATTAACACTGCATCGCCTCTGTATTAACACTGCATCATCCATGCATTACCACTGCATTGCCTCTGTATTAACACTGCATCGCCTCTGTATTAACACTGCATCATCCATGCATTACCACTGCATCATCCGTGCATTACCACTGCATCATCCATGTATTAACACTGCATCGCCTCTGTATTAACACTGCATCATCCGTGCATTACCACTGCATCATCCGTGCATTACCACTGCATCATCCATGTATTACCACTGCATCATCCATGCATTACCACTGCATCGCCTCTGTATTAACACTGCATCATCCATGCATTACCACTGCATCATCCATGCATTAACACTGCATCGCCTCTGTATTAACACTGCATCATCCGTGCATTACCACTGCATCATCCATGTATTACCACTGCATCATCCATGTATTAACACTGCATCGCCTCTGTATTAACACTGCATCATCCATGCATTACCACTGCATTGCCTCTGTATTAACACTGCATTGCCTCTGTATTAACACTGCATCATCCGTGCATTACCACTGCATCATCCGTGCATTACCACTGCATCATCCATGTATTACCACTGCATCATCCATGCATTACCACTGCATCGCCTCTGTATTAACACTGCATCATCCGTGCATTACCACTGCATCATCCATGCATTAACACTGCATCGCCTCTGTATTAACACTGCATCATCCATGCATTACCACTGCATCATCCATGCATTACCACTGCATCATCCATGCATTACCACTGCATCATCCATGCATTAACACTGCATCATCCGTGCATTACCACTGCATCATCCATGCATTAACACTGCATCGCCTCTGTATTACCACTGCATCATCCATGCATTAACACTGCATCACCTGTGTATTAACACTGCATCATCCATGCATTACCACTGCATCGCCTGTGTATTAACACTGCATCATCCATGCATTACCATTGCATCATCCATGCATTACCACTGCATCATCCATACATTAAAACTGCATCATCCATGTATTAACAACATAAATACACAGACTTGAGCTTTTCTCAATAAGTGTACCCGAACTATAACTATAACTATATAACCCGACGAGTTTTGTCTTCTTCTTTTGACAAATGCTAAATGTAACTGATATAAGGAGCACTCGTATCAGGCTGTTTGTCATTACTGGCATAGTGTCTGATGCTATATGCTGAGTTTGATTACATTAAATAACTCTTGAAATCGATCATGATTATAACACGAACGAAATTTCACAAAAGGATCTTCCAATTTTTTGAAGGACTATTTTTCCAAAACATTTAGGAAGGCACATTCAGTTATTAATGTTTAGAAGTGTTCAGGCCACAAATGTACAAACCTCTCACTTTGAACATCAATGTTTTTTTAAACACTGACATAAATGTTATCCAAAGGATAAAATACAAGTTGAATGGCAATAATGAGAGGAAATAGAGCTGAAAATATTAATCACAAACAAATTGTTGTTTTTATTGAACATTTGTATAGACGTTTGGAATAACATGATCTAATGAGTTTGCTATTGCATGATTCTAACAAAATGATTACTTCCAAATCGTACAATATGCCTTATCTGTAATAAGCATCTTCGCAGTATCAGTTAGTTAATGAAGGAAATGACCGCCTACTTGTATGTATATGTTACAGCTGCCCTTGTCACTACTGTGAGAACGAGGACAGCTAGTTTGAATCTCATCAGTGGTTCTTCTGTGACTAGAAGTAGGTCATTCACGACAATAATCCGAACATCTGCAAAGAACATACATATTACACATGGGTGATATACAAAACAACTGTTACGAGTTGAATCGAAGTAAGGACAGTAGGTCCAATGTTTTATTGAGACCAA
The DNA here is from genome assembly GCA_936450465.1 of Gibbula magus. NCBI lineage: Eukaryota > Metazoa > Mollusca > Gastropoda > Trochida > Trochidae > Gibbula > Gibbula magus. The sequence goes on along the minus strand of OW388297.1, from coordinate 74,317,053 downwards.
ACAACATTTTCCTTCTGATAATCAATTGGGGGGTCCAAAAGGGACGCTGGTTATCAGAGGACGGCTGGTATATGCATTAATATATGGAAATTTATTATATGACGAGCGATGAAATACTGGGATTGATCAGTGAAATAAACTGTCTATCAAGCTACAGTGAAAATAACTTATGTTTTGGCTTATGGCGTCACAATGTTGCTGTGGTGATGGGTTGTTCCTAGCGGCCCTTCGTCGAGAAAACAATCCTTTTCTGACGTAATTACAAGGATAAATAGGTTTCACTTTAATATACTAGAGGATATCCGTCAATTTTTGACAAATACCATGTTTATCTCATCTCGTGAGGTGTGAAAAGTAGTATATACCCTTTCTATCTCACTCGATGAGATTAACATGGTATTAGTTAAAAATAAATCATGTAGATACAGAAAGGATATCACACTTCAGGAATACCAGAGAACTTTTGATTATTGTTTAACAATAAACATTTAAATCGTTCAATGAACATACACGTTCGGTTGAATACAAAAGAGTTGATTTGCAAATTGTATAAATGGCCCTATCTGCAATCAGCATCTGTAGTAACTGTGGCATTATCAGTATGTACATTATTAGGTAATGGAAGAAAGGTTATTTACGAACGATTATTCTTAGAAAGGTTAATGCAACCAAAAACACTATATGTCCTGACCTTTTAGATGTTGTGTCATTTTATCTCTAAATACCACACGTGATAAGTCATACCCACGCTCTATTGCACAATAAGCTTTGATAAACGTGATTCACTGATATACACAGGATCTGACTTACAGGCATTTGCACATAAAGGTTAAAAGTAATAGCTGGATAGAATATCGTAGAAAGCAATCAGCTGCAGGCTATGAATACATGCAAATGAAAGCATGTGACGTTTTGTCAAAGCTGATACAAGTTTTACATGTGTACATATAGGAGGTAGGTCTAATGCTTTGATCATGTTATTTTTCACCCATTGAAGAGCAGCAGTGTAATACATGTTATGTATAAAATAACGGTTCACAGTTATCCTGTCACTATACTGATAATACTGCCATTTAGCTATTTACAAACCGTAGTGCAATTATACTGTCTTTAAGTGAATATACCACTTACAATATACTGTTCTGGAGCCTGCTGAAGTGACTCAGATATATCTGTAAAACTGAAAAATAGGTTTGTTTAAGTGGGTGATGTAACAGAAGGAACCACTGTGTGGCGATTAAAAGTTAAAGCAACTTAAAGAATATTAGAATAATTGTAAAATAAGTAATGATTTTTAAACATTTTTGAGTCGGGAGATGAATAACCAATTTCTCTCAAGTTTGACGTTACTGTTATAAACATTGGGAGACGAGGGGGGTTTTGTTTTTGGGAAATTAACAAAGCAGACGGAAATTATAAATGTTAACGCACCTGCTCCAGCCTGCTTGCTAAGAATTAGTAGGGAACAAATGGTGAGGTTATAGAAGAAACTTCTGTTATGAAATGAGGATGTTCGACACGAGTAGACTTTAGTATTCTCTGTTTTTCCTGATGGAAGTACAATTTACGAATGATACCAATCAATCTTTTTTGTTCATAATCGTTGATGTTATAAATAGAAAAAGAGGTTGACTTAGCTTTTATGAATGTTATCTGTTGTTTGGGGAATAGGCGTTCTATAAATTAATATGTCCATAAAGTAGTTGAATGTAATAAACGATAAAGAGTAAGACTGTATTTTGCACAGGATATTTGACTGCAGGAAAATGCGATAAAATGATGAGCTAATCATACTTTATTGACACCGAATGATCATATTGAGGTCTAGCCAGCATTACAAATGAAATGAATGTAGTTGATTTTGGTGGCCGCAGCAACAGATGCTCATAAAGATGACAATACAGGCACCACAACGCTTTTGTCTCCCACAGCGAGTATAAAAGTTAGGATTGAACCAGATAAACTAGGAATTTACAGTCACGTGTCTATGCTTGTATTCCATTCAACATGTAGCTCTATACATATGTTTTGTCTCATTGTTTTCAAATAAATTGTAAACACTTTTTTACATTGGCATTCCGGAACAAATGAAAAGTATTTATTAATTGTTTAATTGTATAATTATACAAATAATAAATACTTGTTTTCAGTTCATGACAGAGTACGTAATAATTCATGCTTACTTTTAATGATGTGTGTTTGAAGAACAGTTAATTTACAGTTTATAAATGACAGTTTTACCAGAATATTCCACAGAGAAAAAAAGCAAGAATGACAATTATATGTAATGCTTTAAAGCATATCTCATTGCAACCAATAATTTAAATGTTATTTGTATTAGTATTCGACATGATATCCCTTATCGTATTGTTTGTCTGTAAAATGAAAAGCGATACGAAGGGAGCCCTGAAAAAAACCATTGCATGCAATCTCATTGTTAGTCTTCTTCTTATTTCTTAATGCCGAGTACACCGATATTATCATGTGTGCACTTGTTTCCAGACATAGAGCACACCTGTTTCTACGAGTACATGCTCAGATAACACACCTGATGATGATGAGAACGTAGATTTAGCGAGCGATTTTCAGCAGGGCTGTTCTCTCACTCCGGTCGCTGGGACCTTTTATAATGTTCCGAATTGTTCCGAAATTAGATAATTTTGATGCCACGGCCGAAAGGTTTGGAGGCAAATTTGGAAATTTTGAGATTTGGAATAGTGCCTAGGTTAGGTTGGGCATGCTGGGGATGCTGTTAATTTTGCTTTATGGAGATGGGAATTTAATTTAGTGTGCCCTGTTTGGAGCTTAATTATTGCCCTATCGATGTTTTTATTTTTGGAATAGATTTTTTTTTTGGTTAGGGGTTTGGAGAGGATTTGTTTGGTGTGACGAGCCTAAGTGGAGTTTGAATATTGCAGATGCCATGCCCGTTTTGCGTGGGATTCTGAAAGGCTTTTGGCCTCTTGTTTCGAAAGGTGATAACACACCTCCTTGTGGGCCACAATAGGCTGAACGTTAGTGGTTTATTTATTGACCTACGGGTGTGATTCCTACAGTGAGTGAACAACTGGTGGCAGATAGACTGGTAGATAGCAAGTGGCACACAGGTGCCATAGCTAGAGGGCCAGTGTGTAGGCTTATAGCTAGAGCCTTGCCGCTGGTGGGTAGCAAGTGGCCCGCGGCTGTGATTCCACAGTTAATCGGCCACTGGTGGATAGCAAGTGGCCAACAAGTGCGATAGCTAGTGGGCTACCAGGTGTCTACCAGTAGTGGCCGACTCTATATCAGCTGGACAAATTACTAGTTGACCACGAGAGCAGCTACCAGTGGCCCTCCACCTGTGTATTAATTATGGCAAGACTCCTTCATATGTGAAATAATAAATAAATATACACATCTACAAAGGAAGACATACATATTTGTATTATATCCTTTCATGCAAGATATGTATCTCCTAAGGCTGGGACATCCTGTAAACATAGGAATACATTTAACAATACATTTCAGCTTCAGTAGATTATATAAGTGTACCGTGCAATGGCTTGTGAAGAATTGTATGACCTTTTTTGATCGATAGATTCATTAATGTGATGTAAATACCGATCACACGTCAAAAACTAACATTTATTGATGGCATAATGTACAAAGTAAGTTTTAGTTGATTAGAGATCCTCCTAATTTGTATATTTGGGTTAATGTCCCTATTTCGTGATTTTGATCATCCCGGTGATTACAAGGTCACACTACCACCAATACTTTTACTGAATATGTGTATTGATCACAGGGAAACAGTTACTAACTGAGATTTACGAACACTTCCAAAGTTGTGAAGATGCATAATGTGCATTCACCTCTGCAACACGCTGTTCTGTCGTATATTTAACCATGACATGTTAAAAGGTATGCAGGTATTCGCATAAACAACTAAATATAACTAACATTTTCATGAATTAAGAATTTATGTAAATACAAAAGTTTCAATCAGTAAACATATTTTAAGTAAATATATGTCTACAAATAATATATATATCCTTGAAAACGTCCAATATCTCAACAACAGTCCTAATGAAAGAGTTTTATTTTCTTTACGTGTCGGTCTCAACTTTGACTGAACACTTTACGAAAAAACAGAACCACATTCTTTGAAGTTTTCTGTTCCAGTATTCATTAACAGCGACAAGAAAGGAATTGTATTCAGAAAACAAAACGATATTTGTTCGTGAATTCCAAAGAGCTGTCTTCACACACAATAAATAGTGGTCTACTGCTTTGAAATGTTTTTTGACGTGAAAGCTTTCAAATATATTGCTCACAAAACTTATTCTGTCTGAAATAAACTGGAAATTACTGTTACATTTTCATGAAATACTGTTTGTTTGTGCATATAATTAGAAAATGTCTCTTTCCCGATGAGACCATTGCATTTTGTTGTCAGAGTTGACTTGAGTGAATAGCAATCACTGTTTAAATCAATCGTATCAATGAACATTACATCAATAATGATATAATGCAAAATATCAAACTACTGATTATTTTAGTATAGTGTAGTGTAGTGATTGACATAACCTGAAATAACAAAAACAAAATAAACAAGCTATTCAGCTATTTAACTTTATAATGGTTCGTTTCACACAATAGGTCAATAATCCAATTCATTGAGTCATTGGTCTCACGTACGTATCTTGAAATACAAAGGAAAATTGTATTGAAAAACCGAGAAATATCGAAAACATTGACCAAGTTGACCAGTTGCAGTAAAGTTGCATTCAATAAATGATCGACCTGTTCACATTAGATGACATGTCAGAGCTGCGTATCCCGGGAAAATATCGACATAACTTTGGTGATTGGCAAACTTTATGCAGAGCAAAGTTTGGTTTTGCCACATAACTTCACTTTTAAATATTACACACACGTATAGATACTTATTCTAACTGTTTTGTGTATTAATCATTTTCAGTCAATGACAGCAAACATGTTCTCGCCATGTTTATTCATTAAAGAACATTTGGTATTGGAAAAACTAACTAACATTTCATTATCATCTCAAACAAATTTTCTTCGAATCCCATGTTTGCCAATAATTAAGGTATCGTCACATCCCTGTTCTTTAGACGTAAGTATACAACAATTGCATTGAATCTTTAATTTTGATCAGTAAAATCTGAATGTCTACCAAATACACTGAGTCGTTACACTGGATTTAAAAATACACTATGAAGGGAGTAAACTGTCAGTTATTTAGAATTATTTGTCAGAGGGATATCAAAAGGCTAGAACAAAGTGATTAAAAAGGTTTTTAGGTTTGGGTCTCTTTGACCTTTTTGGGGTCACAGGGTCACCAGAACCACAATTTAGAACTCCCTTTGGCTTAGGCGACTGTACATAACATTTTAGTTTCCAAGGGAGTTTAGTAGTGGACAATATACTAGATGTTTCGGTCAGGACCCATTTGACCCTTATTTGGAGTCACAGGGTCAAGATACCTACAATTTATAACTCTCCTGGCAATCTATTAATCTATAATTTAAAAGCATCATTGGCCAATAGCCCGTGTACTAAAGTTAAGTTCTCTAGAGCCAGTATTACTGGAGAAGATGTGGGAAAAGGAACAGTTTAAGGACGAGACCGGACGACATGCTATACGTCCATCGGGCCTTTCATGACAGATGAGCTACAAAGTAACCATCATTGTGTGAACCCTAAATGGAGGAAACCTACCTATCATAGAAATTAATGTGTATATTATAACTCGCCCGTGGAATATACTACAGAGTAATATTAAACATTAAGCTAATGTAATACCGCTAGTATGACGTCACAATAGTCGTACCGCTGGCTCAATGCGGCACTATTAATTCCAGCATGATTCTGTTGTTAAAGTAATGAACAGAATACTTAACTCACGTCCATATAACGTTATTTCTATCATACTTGTGAATGATTTTGTTTTGCATAATGCTGCTGTATGGCATTATGCATTTCCTATCAGAACCGAGCATAGGTGTTGGGGAAGTTTAGAGTTATCTTATACGAGTCAATTTACAAACAAATTCAAGAAGAGAAAGTCCAAATGATATATCTGTATCCATAGAAAACGGTTACCCATATTGAAAGAATATGGTGCGACGTATAAAGCGAAAGTGCTGTGGAAATCCTCAGTGTGAGAGGTATATTTGTAGGCCTTATGAGAATTTGAGTGTTCAGACAGCAAGATGGTTGAGCATTCCACTATTGTACCATATTTAAAACTCTACTGTGAGTGTTTAGGTATCGCTACATCAGTGAGATCTCTTGACTCTCTTCGAGCGGCCCTTTTAATGTGAACACATTAAAATGACCGCTCGATGGAAATTGGACTCGCATGGCTTAAGCTAACCATGTACATTCGTTTTAGAACTCTTTTTTATTGATCCAGGAGATGTATTTAGTCACTAGAGACACTTATTTACCTTTTGTGTGAGCACTTTATTTCAGTTAGCAGAACATGCTGGAGCACTGTCGAATCGAAATTATAAGCATTCATTGTACTACTTTATTGTTTTATCAACACTATCTAAAAATAAAAGCAATTAATATAATATTTAGGAATTTCAAAGTTTCTCTCGAACAGGGTAATGATATTTGCTGGTAATAGTTTGGACAATGGCGGTAAAAAATGGAAATTCAATATTGCAAATAGCAATATTTATTAACCATAATATAGAATAATGTAGATGGTCAGCCAAATATCCATTTTCTGCATGTTCTTTCCTAACCAAAATAGTGATTATTTCTATCTGTGTTTAACCTGCACAATTTCAGTAGAAAGCCTTGCTCTCGGCGGTCTAGTGGTATTTACTCAATCTTGACAACACTGCTAGTTATAAGAAATTCATAATTGTGCCTCCAGCAAATGATTGATGAAATATTTGTTCTCTAATATATATAATCATTTCCTGGGGCATATACAAACACAAGTATAGTCTTACATGTACATGTACATATGCACTTGTTTAATCATGCACCTGCACAGTGTTTTATGAATCCTGTACACATTTTCCAATTGCGGTAAGAACGTGTAAAATCTACATTGTTTGAATAGAACATAACGTTTCTGAAAAAGGGAAACCTGTTTCTTGTTAACTTTCTTGCAAAACAGATCTCATATCACACGTTCTTAGTCATAAGAGATGAGTTTGAGTGAAAAACCATAAAGAGACATAACTTTAAATCAACTTAAGTCTTAATCTACTAATGGTCAGTGTGATGTCATATTAAAAATACCATGCTACTTAATAACGATCACATTAGTGCTGTGAGGAGCAACGGAAGTGATATTGGTTCAGTTGAAAGCGTGTTTTCTCATCTCAGTTGATATTAGGTCCTGTGTGTTCAATAATTTAGAGTTATTTGAAATGTAGTTGGAAATGTACAATTACATGAAATCAATGACAATATTCATCAATTAAGTCCTCTATTTGGATTGTCCTTCCTGCCTAACCAACTCAAAATAAATGGGCTAATATTCAATCCGAATTTCATGAAATGTTAACACTAAAGGATTTTGAAGAATGTGTTTTAAAATGCATTGTAGAAGAGTGGTTTTATGGACGGAATTGTAACTTGGCGATTTGGAATTGTTTGAAAACTACAATTATTTGGTGAATCTACAAATTCAATGTTATGCTTTTTGTATATATATTGACGTGCAGATGAACCTATATAAACAAAACCGCAAGATAAATTAATTTCAATCAACAAGCGATAAATGTTTTTATCATGTTCCTGTTCCTGAAAAACACGTCTTTAAATGGACTTAATAGCAATGTTATATTGGCATGTGTTGCTTGTCTTATAAAGTCATATGAATGAAGTTTATGCTCTCATGTATAATGTATCGTGAGTCCAATAAGGTAAATTATATATGCCGACACCATTTTCATTAACATAATTTTGATTATAATTTATTATATCAAACTTTCTGTCCAAAACCATTTCGGAAAAATGATTTAACATTATAAATGAAAATGAAATGAAAAATTTGGGATCAAATGATATTATCCAATCGGTGAGTGAGTGAGTGAGTGAGTGAGTGAGGTTTAACGCCGCTTTCAAGAGTATTTCACTTATATCACGGCTGCTAGTATTAGTGCAGGGAGAAAGCCCGCAACGTCATGTGGCCATGCATTGCGGTGAAACCTGCGAGCAACGGCTGGAACTAGCGAACCATGGGTGGTACTGCACTGAAATTCAGTGTAGCATTGCACCCAAACCTTACTTCGTGTAGAACAGTTTATCCAATCGGTAATTATTAGTAGACAAGTCACAACGCTATAACATCAGATATATGTAAATATATATCCATAGTACAGGTATTCTACTTAATGCGGCAGCAATAAATTGTTTTAAGTCTGTAGAAAGGTTGGTATACTACACAGGACAAAAAGTGGTTGAATCCGTTTGCCGGATCCTTCCGGATTCTATCGAATTCTAAAGGATCCGCCAATTTTTGGGAGAATCCGGAAGAATCCGGAAATCGGATTCCACCACTTTTTGTCCTGTGCTATTTCGCCTTTGTTTATTTCCTAACATATCGTCTTTTAGAACAATAAAAAATACTTTATCATACATTCTAAGATGCCTAGCTGTTAGAACAATCGAAATAAAAGTACTTTATCAGACAATAAAGGTACAGTTTATTTGATGACGCAACGATCGAATGACGTTCCCGCTCTTCCATGCCTCTCCCTCGTGATCAAATGTGCCCATGGTAACGTAACGTCGATTCGCCTCAGACGTCTGAACTCTTACAACGCGACCAATAAAGCGTGTACTCCTTTCCATGGTTTGCAACTTCTGCAGTCGGTCAAATTTAGCGATGGGACAATGAACATCAACTTGTATGGCAGCAGCAAACATTTGAATTAGACAAAAGCCACCACGCTTAGACTTGATCAAGCTCTACCCACAGTTCTTTTTGGAATGTTAGTCACGTGATCTTAGTCTATCTTAGGGGGTGGGTTTTACACGTGGAATAACCGTCCGTTGGCCCTGTTCATGGATTATTAATATAAAGAATGTAAATAATATTTTTATTTCCAAATTATTAGAAGCAGAATGTCACCTGTATCTGATCATTTGGCATCTTAGAAAAGAAATAAAGTTCGCTGTACCCAATGTCTTGGACTGACATCATCGTACTTTAACTATAATAGTTCAGGGCAAAACTATACTATATTACAAAAACACATTTGGGTACAGCGAACTTTATTTCTTAAATAAACGTATAGTTTTTTAATGACGTAACAATTGGATGACGTTTCCACTGTTTTATGATAGCAGTTTCCATTTAATTTAGCCAAATGTACTTTTCTTCATCACGCTTAGACTTGATCAAGCTCGACTTATAATTCATGTTGGAATGTTAGTCAGGTGATTAACCATATATGGAAAGTAAGTCATCGCGCGACGTGAATGTTTGAAAGTCTAATGGTTTTTAAACCAGCCGTGGTTATTTTGTTATTTTCTTGTGAAAACAACGAAGCAGTTAATAAGAACGAAACATATGCATATTAATCAATGACAAACTATAATTTCAAATATTAAGATTACTTAATCAAACCAATGAAATGCCTTTTTTAACTCAAAGGATGGGTTTTATACATGGAAAAGCCGTCCCCTGGGCCTGTTCATGGATTATTAATATAAGGAATGTAAAAAATATATTTATTTATTTTTTAATTTTAATTATTGGAAGTGGAATGTCATCTGTATGGGTCATTTTGGTATCTTAGAAAAGACATAAAGTTCGGTGTACCCCAATATTTTTCGTAATAAAGTATAGTTTTGCCCTGAACTATTATACGTCAAAGCACTCAGACTAAAGTCCTCTACTCGTTCAGTGCAAAACTATTCTTTATTATAAAACATATTGGGGTACAGCGACCTTTATTTCTTAATTAGAATCGATCAAAATGTACGTAGATTTTCCAAAATTATTGATTTCTGTTTTTTTACCCACATATTTTAAAATTGACCTAAAGAAATGAAGACCAGCTTTTATGACAAGACCTTTAACATCGAGACGTTCATTTGCAAACTCATAAAAGAAAGGGAATGAATGGGAGTATCTTTCGATCACTTGTCAATGACAAATTGACGTAAATTTTCCAAATTAACCGACTTCTCTGTATTAACTACGATATCCTCTTAGATCTTTCCTCAGACAAGACCATTATATTATACGAGGAAAACGAAGAATCTTGTGGATGAGGCAATAACAAGTGGCCCACTTAAGTCGACGCGTGATACACATTTACACGTATACCTTGAGTTTTCTTGGTTCCATCCCCATGGCCATTCCTTATATTCCGTATTTTTTATTAGCTCATCAGGCCTGAAAGGGCCGATTGGCTTATGGCAAGGCATGGTGTCCGGCGTCCGTCCATCCGTCCGTCCGTCCGTCCGTCCGTCCATCCGTCCATCCGTATACTTTTCGCTTTTTCGACTTCTTCTCCAGAACCAATGACTCCACAGAGCTGAAATTTTATGTGCAGACTCCTTAGCCAATGGGGATTCTAAATTGTAGATTATGTGACCCCGTGACCCCAAATGAGGTCACCGGGGTCATGATCTAAGAACCTATCTTTTGCTTGTAAACAATAACTTAAATAACTTAAATATTCAACTTTAGATAGTAAATCAACGAAATCATGATGAGCTACAGAGCCCATGGCTCTATTTTGTTTGTCAAATGGTGAGATATTTTACAGATTGGAACATCGTTGGATGTCTTCAAAAGTGTAGGCAGTTTTATATTGACAAACAGAGAGACATTATATTAAGTAAAAGGGCCACCGGCCCAATTACATGTACATAATTATTTGTATAAGACGAGCACATTGTAACATATATTTCAGCTAGATTTGTGTTTCTTATCAACAGAGTTTGAAAAAGACAATCCTTCATGATATTGGCATTATTAATTTGGAGTAAGATATACAATTGATCTAGTAGGAGATTTACTGAAATATTTTGATAATATGTACTGTATTGATAATGATAATATTTATAATAAGATAATCCAGAGTATGTGTTCCGATAGATCTACACATTATACAGTGTATATGAACATATTCCTGTGCACTACATGTACAGCAAAATACATTCTCAATCATTGTCAGATTAGGGAGAAAAATATACTCTTATTGCAAAGAAAATGCTTCGTTTCAGTAAGGTGATTGATGATCGGTAAATTAGGATTTACGTTTTTAAGGTTAGAGTATATATGTTGATATACGTTCAGTACCGTTTGGCAAACCTCGGATATTTGTAACTCATGTTTATATATTTAATATCAGAGATACTTTGGTGAGATACTCAATATATCCACGATTTTATAATGAGCTACTTTGTAATTCAACATACTCCTATTCAAAAACTAAAAAGCCATGTGTATTTATTACAGTATTCGTGATATCAGCTAAGCTTCTCGTGACTTAGTACGACTTGCAACTGCCTTTACGGTGAATCCACTGTTGTACATGCTACAGGCGAAGGATTTTGCTTGAAACATACAGCGTTAGTGAATCCTCCCGCTGCATCTAACCAAAACACACTAGATTCCCACATTTCATCTTCAGTGACTGATCACATCGTTTGAATTCTTCTCTACGCTGAAGCTTTAACGCTTTCATCTGAGCATCCAATCTGTCAACAGAAGTTTGCAATTGTTGGGTTGTCGTCCTCGTTGACATCAGATCTGGCGCCCTCCTGCCGAAGACATCTCTTAAGAGCAGATACGATCAAGATCAGTACATTGGGTAGATACGTTGACAAGAATGAAATGCTCCATGCGAAATTTCAAATTTCGATTATTTGATTATTTGACACTGAACTATATTCTGGAATCAAACCGAATTCTAGTAGTATAGTTGCTTATTGATTTCTGTAATGTTAACATTTGTTCCAGACATTAATATTCCAATTGCTATTCTGTCTCGTTGTCTTTGGAATAGCGCCAATCTGCTCCTGTTTGATGTTGGCGGAGGAAAACAGCGCGATGAAACGGCCATCATTTTATTTGATTATGACAAGCCCTCTTGGTTGAACTGGATGTCAGTTGTGTTAGGCTAGGAATGTCTTTATCAGTAAAGAAATTTCCCAAAAGTAAACAAATAAAAATTTCCGACATCATCTAACACATCCATTTTTGTTGATGACATTATTTCATATGACGTACAGTGTCCTTAATGCTGACGTCACGGAAAGTGTCAATCAAAAGTAGCCGGAGTTCAAACTTAGTCTGAAACTGAAATGGACGCTACGCTTGTTCCAGCCCTTCTCAGCCACTAAGGTTTCTCTTCATATATTCTGACATCCCGAAAATAGATGACTAAGTGAATGGAAATGTTTAACAATGTAATTCTGCGTTTTGAAAGAGTTGTATTTGTGATTTACATTGGAAAATAATACACTTGCTGTTACCGACCTTAGAAATAAAGAAACTGTATTTTAAGATTAGTTAATCCTTTCTCTATCAGATCAATTAGTAGTCTGCACAAATTGAGTTATGTGATATCAATGTGAAGGAAGTCATTAATCATGTAACATGAGCTTTATATATTGTCCAGTCACAATCACTAATGTCTATATTAACATTTTAATATCATAGTTAAAATTAATATCCTTTGGACATCTCCAGTCGCAGTAGCTTCTCATACCAAATATTGGAGGAACAAACACTCTGTTTTGCAACACTAATATGAACCATTGCCTGAAACCATTATGGTATACCAGACCATGCCATTAGTTATTTTTCGTTCATGGTTAAATGTCATGATTCATCTGATTGTATTATTTACGTGTGGAAAACGACGCATTAAGATCATATGATACTATGGAACATATACTTTGAATGTATCCACATTTAAATATTTAAATGTATTCCGATTATTTCTACGCGATTCTAAAGGAATGGTATGAGAAGTAAAGCAAGTATACCACTGGAACGTGTGTCGAATTTATCTAGATAAATCCTAGCTTTCTGTCTGGTAATACAAAATGTACACTCGTTTCGTGCCATATGGCATACCTAATGTGGTTATGACATCTATGTATGACTACACCAGAATAAGCTTAAAATCCAGGAACATATCATTTGTATATAACCATACAGCAAGACAAAATGATTACCCACAACTGCAGTTCAATATTCTATTTGCATAACTTGTCTGTTACTTAGTGGAGGGGGGATTAATTCAATGAAAAGCGACTTTGTACAATAATTGTGATTACCCTTTGATCAATGTTGATGAGGCCCGACTGTAGTTGTTACGCATGTATCTAATTACGGAACCAATGATAGTTATTTCGTGGGGATTAGGACTCTCATCTATCTTCCCAACATGAATAACAACATGGTATGATTTGTTTCTAACATGCACATTTTACAGTTACCTCATGGTGCATTCTTCTCTCGTCGTATGCGTTCATTTGTTCTACATCTGTGGTCATATGATAAATGATTAGCTAAAGACAAAATTGATGGATTATGTTAAGAACCCAAATTGAAACGATAATAATCGGAATTTATGGTCATCCGTAGATTGTTCTGAAAATCAGATCGGGTCATGTTATTGGAAGATGAAACCAAAACCAATTTTACAGATTGTGAATATCAGTATAAGATATTCAATCGACAATTGCAACTACCTTGGACCAAATTGGATTTCTTTACTCGTTTATGTTGAGTGTCTTATAGTTCTTGAATGATAAGCCTTGTTCTCGAGGTGAAAAGAAGATTAAAGACAAATCCATTTGCTCCAGTGATTCAAATTCTCAGTGGACTCAATGCTCCAATACCCTTCACACTACCTTATCAATCACAAAAACTCGTACTCTAAGCACCCGAAACATATTTCATATTTATCAGTTAGACATTTGTTATTTATTAATATGGTTGCCATCAGAGAAAGAGGGATAATACTCATAAAATGTATTCATCTGCTTGATTTTTTTTCAAAAGATCAACACACATATTTTGTTTTATAGGAATAATCTAATCTAATGTAAGTAAAACCATATATCCAACGAAAATATCATTGATAATTCAAGATTCTTTCCAAAATGAAACTGATCGTCACACAGAGGAGCATGGAAAACACCTAAGCCATCATAGCCAGTTGCCTAAAAGTACCCTGGAGAATGCCTGTGCAGAAGAAGGTTAATCGATAATTTCTCACGAGTTTGACAAACAAGTGAAGTCCATAGCTTAATCCTGAATTAATATTGAATAAAATATACCAAAGGACCTGCATAAAAAAATCCAATGATTGTGAATGAACACATGTAAGGGAATGAATGCTCGAAACTCGTTACTGAAATTACCCATGATTACAAGTACAATACAAAATCTAATGTTAAGAGGTTTTATTTCATTTACATGCAAGCATGTTCAAATCATCAAATGTGTCCATGATTCTGTAAATTGGAATATTTATACCTCGACCATGAACGTTAACATATGCTCTATCCAGTGGAAGGTGTTGAGGACTCTCACATAAGTGTTGCAGTACGAGACGCATATAAATATGTATTGGACACGTAGTAATTTTACCTTATCTTATAGAAAACTGAGTTCTTCCCTCACATGTATGTTATTAATTTTACAACACAGATAAAGCGAACCAGTATGAATGTATACAGTTATGATATAGACAAACGTAACTCACATGAAGTGTGTATATGATAATGGCGCTATTCAAAGTCGGGCGAAAATGTTCATGTTTATACATTAATTATTAGATTAAGAGTATTAATGACGTTAAATGGTTTGTGTCAAATGTCCAGTTTGGGAAATCTATGCCGTTTTGAAATGCAATTTCGTCAGAGAATAACCTTGGAATAGAGCATTTCCTAAGCGCTAATATCCAACAAGTTTTATGATAATCATTGACATGTCTGTGACGATCAAAATCATTTCGGTTTATGTAATGTTTGAAGCATGCACGAGTCCCTAAAACTCACAACTGCGGACTAAAGACAAAATCTTGTACATGTTTAAATATATTGTGAAGTAAACCAAGGGGCAAGAAACTGCCTATATGATTTTGTTAAGATGAAATATGAAAATAATTTTGAAATAAAATTGAAAATGTAAATTGCAGTATCCAAGTTATACTGAAACATTAATTAATATTCCAGCCCATTAAAATCGTGGAAAGGTATTTAGAGTATATACTTTTCAAGAAAACCGTGACCAGTGAAGACCACTGTTGTACTTAATTGTACTCTTCTTTCATGACTCCCTCTTTTATTACTCACCCGTTGAAAATATCACGGTTCAATAAATCTACCTTGTTATTACACTTGGTGTAAGAACAACGCGTGCTTTTGATTGACGTGACGTCATAATATACAAAATATGACGTCACAATGTCAGCGCATTGGAGTGTGTCCCATTTATCGACGAGTTTGTGGCATTTAAATTAGTGAGTAATAAAGAAAATACTAAACTCGTTTCCGTTAAATAACATATTTATAAAACTCTATTTCGCTCGTTAAATACAAACCACTCACTCGTTTCATAAATATATTATTAAACGGAACGTCGTTTAGTGTCTCTATATATATGTAATTCACATGGCAGAACATTGAATGCGCCTTACACATTATGTGTTTGTGCATTTTGTTTGTCAATTATAATGGTATACGCTTCGGCTAGTTTCACCTTAATTTGCCTCAATTTTGATAACTTCGTTATCAGGTACATTTAAATACCTCATTTTTATTTTTTTTGAATTCATATATCATACTTTGAAAAGGAGTTATATTTTAACAAAGAAATAATATGTTGTTACACATTAACAGAGTTAATTCAAGACATGGTAATGCCATAAATCAATATCAAGTACTTTCCCTGCTCTCAAGAAGCACCATACACTTACATCCTCTGCCATGTTCTATTAACAAATAGAATAAAGGCTCACTTGTACGGCCTGCCCTATATAAAAATGCATTTTCGGCATACATCACAACCAGCTTCCACAGTAGTGTTAGAACATCACTTATTTCGATCATAATCACATGAATTGATGTAACGATGTACGATGTTGACAACTTCAAATTTTCTAATATTGGAGCCGATACCGGATTCCAAAAATTACATTTCTTACTATCTCATTAATTATTGCCATATCCTAATGTTTTCACTAATTCACCTTTTATTCATTTCGTGTATGCATGATTCCGTCATTGTGCCGATATTCGCAATCTTCGCATCTTCTTTCATGCATAGCATAATAAGTGTGCTTTGACATACAAGGTTTTATGTAATTAATTTTAGTCTATATTATTCAAACCTTTAATAAACCTTCAATTTCTAACAAACGTTTTCATTGAAGTTAAACGTCTTACACTTCCAATATGATACATTCGACATTGACGCTTAAATAGTGACAGGGAAATCCATTTTGAATGATATAACTCTTTCATCTGAAAGGAAAGTATTTATGTGACCTCAGAAACTTTTTTTGTGGGAGAATTATAAACTTAATAATTTCACTACAAATAATAGACACTGTGAATCAATTCAGTTTTTTTCTCTCGTTTGCTATAATAAACCACAATAAAAGTAATCTCATGGTTCTTGGTCAGGTAAAGATGGTGATAATCAGAACATGGTGATAATGAGCAAAACGTCAGCAGATTGCTGATAGGAAGATAATAACTGACTCATTTCCGTCATGTTAACAAAAATTATTTAAATAAACGGTTGCATTTAATGCGTATTTGTGATTGAATGTTTGAATCTAATTTGGGCTCTGTGAATAAGATATCGTTTTCATTGGAACCTTGTTATGATTGAAACAGCACAGGTGTTCACGTATAGATTGCATGTGCGTACGTGACAGTGCTCAATAGATTAATATCGCGATTCCATCAACTGTGAAATTGATAGGTAACCTACCATGCTAAAATAATAATCTAAGGTCATCTGCCTTCTGTGTGATAACAAAATCAATTCGCATCAAACATTAAGCACTATTATTATTAAATCATTATTTGTAACACGAATCTTTAATACACTTTCATGATAGTTGGACTGATGCACAAATCAATGTAATCCAAAGAACTTCAGAGAGGGTTTTCAACAAGAGAAACATTGAACACCCTAAACACTTAAGCCCTCAAAGCAAGTTGTCTAAAGCATAACCAATTCGCCACATGCATTTGATTGGATCTCAATATAATTGGTCGATTTCTTCATACAAGATGGCATGATATCCACATCCAGGGAAAGCGTGATTATGGCATATTTTGATGCGTATTAACCTGCGAAGTCACCCTGATGTTTCAAGCATATAACAACTTTAACAATGGAAACATAATTATATTTTTTCATGTATTCCTCTAAAATGTCAAAATCTGCAATTCTTCAAAATCATTACATATTTGTCCAAAACCGTACACATTGTCCAAACAAAATGTGTAACAATAAAGGACACCCTGGCACATGTAGGCCTATTAAGTCCAGTCATGTTGTTTATTTAATCCAAAGTTGACAACACGATTAATGAGTCACACAAACTTTATCAACATCGTTTAATGATCAGTGTAGAGACAGATAAAGTATCATTCCACGGCATAACGATGCATTATGATGCATATATCCCTTCATTTTACCTGAGAAGGAAACACGATTTCTTCTGCAGTATTCCTTTTCACCATTCTGGATCCTGTGATTTTCACCTGACTCCTGTCCGGCAGGGGTCATCTTTAAAATTACCTTGGCTGTGACCTTTCGCTCACTCCGCTTAGATCGACACGACTTCCCATCCTCGTTGCTGATTGTCTGGAGCGAAATGTCAGGTAGACTAGACTAGATCAAATCTGCAGTTAAATCCAAAGCCTGGATTCAAATAGCAATATTGAAAGGTTCGCAATGTGAGAGGATTACAGCAAAGACATGTTATTTGGCCATAGAGCTTTGCAGATTTTGCAAGACCGACTAAAACATGAGAAAACAAGATTTTCTGGATAACAACTTCTATGCTGTGTAGATACACGACATTTCGGAGTATATGCTCACGCTTGGGGGTATAATACGGTAAGATACGTTTAAACAGAATGATAACAATTGTGGAATACATGAGTAAGTTTTATATTTAAGAAAGCATGAGTGGGTATACATTAAGGATTATTAATATCATTATCATTATTGTTTTTCAAAGTATGATATTTTTAAAATTAAGGCTTGAAATTTTGTAAAAGTTACTGCTAAAGTTAGACTATAGTTTTTACAACAATTTCTTGCACTTGGACAAACAAATTTTTGAATTGCCGCCAAAACGCAGCAGCTTGAATCCAACCTGAAAAAATGTGCATGGAGAAAAATCCTAAAGCATGTTGCACGTGCAAATACGGGTACTTAGGCTTGATACCGATGGGTATAAAACTTGGGTAGTCCCATTGCGAATCACTCTCAGATGCTCCGTATACAGGACTCTAAAGATGCCAAGACTTAATGAAGAGTGCAGAAACCAGGCCATTGGACGTCTAGAAACTGGCGAAAGTCAGTCAGCAGTAGCCAGGCACTTCAACGTTACTCAGAGTACCATATCTCGTCTCTGGCACCGCTACACAGTCCACAACTCCACGAGAGATCGACCGAGATCCGGCAGGCCAAGGGTGACAACTCCGGCGCAGGACCGATACATCCGGGTGATGCATCTTCGCAACAGGACAGTCAGTGCCACCTACACAGCCAACAACATTCCTGGACTTCGTAGAGTATCAGCGCAGACCATCATCAATCGCCTTCGTCAACATGGGATACGTCCTATGCGACCATATACAGCGCCATCTTTGCAACGCCATCATCGTCGTGCACGTCTGCGATGGAGCAGAAACGTTCGCCCATGGACTCTAGTGCATTGGAGAAGAATCTGGTTCAGCGATGAGTCGCGGTTCATGCTCTATCGCCACGATTGTAGGATGAGGGTCTATAGACAGAGAAATGAACGTTACGCTCAACACTGTACCCGTGCAATCGATGCATACGGTGGAGGGAGTGTAATGATGTGGGCAAGCATATCCTTTAATGGTAGGACAAATTTGGTTCACGTGCAAGGAAATTTAACTGCTGTACGCTATCGAGACGAAATCCTGCAACGTCACCTTCTTCCCGCAATTGACGTCAGACGTGAAATTTTTCAACAGGACAATGCCAGACCGCATACTGCGCGTGTTACCATGGATTATCTTGCCAACAGCAATGTGAATGTACTGCCATGGCCCTCCAAATCTCCAGACTTGAACCCAATCGAGCATTTGTGGGATTTGTTGGATAGACGGGTACGACGTCGACAACATCCACCGCAGACGCTTCAAGAACTGACCCACGCACTGCTGGATGAGTGGGGAAGAATTCCACAACGCCAGATTCGACGACTCATTCAATCCATGCCCAGGCGATGCAGAGCAGTGATCCATGCTCGTGGTGGTAGCACCCGGTACTGACTTCGTCACAGTGATGTCACAATCACAGACGTCCACAGGAGGATTAAATGACTGCATTTAGTGGAGGAGACATGCATTTAATGCTGTGAAAAATTTGGTTGTTGTACATTCCATATTTAGTGTGCAATTATGCTGTAAACACATGACAATAAACTCTGATTTTTCTGTTATGCGTTTCTTTTTTGGGCCAGTGTATTTTAGTGTTATGACAACTGTTATTGAGTAATTATCATAATGCACCAAATATACGTCAATACAAGTAACCTTGTTAGAACGCAAATAAATAACATCCAATTTCCTTAATTAAAGAACAAATTTCAAATGAGTTTTACAGCACCATGTTTTAATAACAATGATTGTGTAAAACTATTTAGAAAATTGGATATCTGAATATTAATCGTACTTCCTCTTCTGAAATGGCATGACATGGGATGTGGTTACTCAGCTTCCATTTGCTTCGTGTTTTATCTATCAAGTAAAACATGGAAACCTTTGACAGATTTTGTGGCGTAATTATCAAAGTTTGTTATCATTTCAAGAAATTCTTAAATATTGCAACATTGCTCTAAAATACCACAGCGTTTTAGCTCATCATTATGGAGCACAGTGGTGTAGTGGTTAGCATGCTTGCCTCTCACGCCAACGGCCCGGGTTCGAATCCCGGTGGAAACACCAAACATTTGTGACCTGGGTCTTATACTGTTTTGTGCCCCTGGGCAAGGCACTTCATCCACATTGCACTCAGTCCACCCAGCTGTCTAAATGGGTACCTGAACACGGGAAGTACGGACCTATATGGTCGCGCGGAGCGCTTAGTAGCGGCACCGAAAGTACAGTTCCTTCAGGGTATTAATTGTACAGCCATTGAGCAGTCCTTGCACTGGATATTAGGCGTTAAAATGTATATTATTATTATTATGATTTAATTATGCCTATCAACTGTTTTTTTCATTCCTGTAAGTTGGACTCGGGAATGGTTTGGCTCTAAATAATACACTGATTGTCTTGCTGTTGTTAGCTTTGTACAGTGCCTGATTTAGCTTAAATTTGAATATGATATAATTTGGGAATTTTTACTGTGATTTTTTCCTTAATTCCTGTAACCACTGGCTTTGTCAACAAACAGTATTATGCATTCATTTAACAGTAATTGGCTGGATTCCTGTGCTAAAAAAGTCTTAAAAACGTTTTATGTCAGTTAAAAGGTCAAACATTCTCCTTCCTTCAATTGAACACATTAAGCTAGTAATTTTCACTTGTTCGGATAACATTACGTATAAAATGGTTCATCATCTGCAATTGGTGTTAAACATATAAACTGATTTTCTAACATGATGTTAATGTGTCCAATAAATATATCGTACAGTAACAACGCATTAACCCCGCATGAACATTACATCAACTATGTATTAACCACGTAATAACCATGTACTAACCATGCATTAAGCATGCACTACCTACATGTATATATTAGCCGTGCATCAACCATGTATAACCCATGCATTACCACTGCATCGCCTGTGTATTAACACTGCATTATCCATACATTAACACTGCATCACCTCTGTATTACCACTGCATCATCCGTGCATTACCACTGCATCATCATACATTAACACTGCATCATCCATGCATTAACACTGCATCATCCATACATCAACACTGCATCATCCATGCATTAACACTGCATCATCCATGTATTAACAACATCAATACACAGACTTAAGCTTGTCTCCATAGTTGTTCCCGCACTTAAATATATCTGACTTGTGTGATGTAGCAAATGTGGAGAGAATAAATAATATTATGTATAATGATACATTGCAAGACAACTCAACAATCGTAGACGAGTTTGTCTTCATCTTTTGACAAATGCTAAATATAACTGCTATAAGGAGCACACGTATCAGGCTGTTTGTCATTACTGGCATAGTGTCTGATGCTATATACTGAGTTTGAATACATTAAATGACTCTTGCAATCGAACATGATTAAAACACGAGCGAAATTTCACAAAAGGAACTTCCAATTGTTTTAAGTATTATTTTTTCCAAAACATTAAGGAAGACACATTCAGTTATTAATGTTATTAATTCATTTTAAACACTGACATAAATGTTATCCTGAGGATTAAATACGAGTTGAATTGAAATAATGAGAAGAAATGGAGCTGAAAATATTAATTACAAACAAATTGTTGATTTTATTGAACATTTATATAAACGTTTGGAATAACATGATCTAATGAGTTTGCTGTTGCATGATTCTAACACAGTGATTACTTCAGAAGAGATTCCGTACATATGATCACTTCCAAATTGTACAATATGCCTTATCTGTAATTAGCATCTTCGCAACATCAGTTAGTTAATGAATGAAAGGTTACACTTGACCGCCTAATTGTATGTATATGTTACAGCAGCCCTTGTAACTACTGTGAGAATGAGGACGGCTAGTTTGCAACTCATCAGTGGTTCTTCTGTGACAAGAAGTAGGTCATTCACGACAATAATCCGAATATGCATATTATACATGGGTGAAATACCAAACAACTGTTACGAGTTCCGCATATTGAAGTAAGGACAGTAGGTCCAATGTTTTATTAAGACGATAGAACATTTCCCATCTGATAATCAACAGGGGAGTCCAACAGGGACGCTGGTTATCAGAGGACGGCTGGTATGAATTAATATATGGAAATGTATTATATGATGAGCGATGAAATACTGGGATTTATCAGTGAAATAAACTGTCTATCAAGCCACAGTAAAATTAACTTGTATTTTGGCTTATGACGTCACAGTGTTGCTGTGGTGACGGGTTGTCTCTAGCGGCCGTTCTGCGAGAAAACGATCCTTTTCTGACGTAATGACAAGGATAAATAGGTTTCACTTTAATATATAGAGGATATCCGTCAATTCTTGACAAATATCATGTTTATATCATCTCGTGTGGTAGAAAAGTTGTATATAACCTTTCTACCTCACTCGATGAGATTAACATGTTATTAGTCAAGAACAGACAGGTATCCTCTGTATATTAAAGTGAAACCTATTT
The DNA here is from genome assembly GCA_936450465.1 of Gibbula magus. NCBI lineage: Eukaryota > Metazoa > Mollusca > Gastropoda > Trochida > Trochidae > Gibbula > Gibbula magus. The sequence continues at coordinate 74,294,493 of OW388297.1, read as the reverse complement.
ATCATATATCATACTTCTCCCAAATTCCCAAACTATAATTAACTAGTTATAATAATATGTGAAATTGTCAATATGCAGCCTTGTGAAAAAGTCTGGCAACAACATTGATACTGCTATGTAACCTTTATCACTTACACAACATCCCTACTTAGGGATTGGGTATATTGTTACAGTATCATTCATTTAATGATACACCATGTTATCAAGAAAGAAATAAAACCAACAGCTTATAAATAAATAAATGTTTAGAATTAGTGTTATTGTCGATACTACATTGTTGGATGTATCATATGGTGAACATTTAGTATATGACTCTGTAAATAATTCAATCGACTGCTATCGGTAAATGTCAGCAACATTGGCGCTGGATAGGTGACCTGTTTTATAGTTGAATAATCTGAAAGTTTGAATGTTGCCAAGCTGCATCAAGAGTTAAATGACGAGTGGTGTCGCCTTCTGCACGAGACTGTACCTCTCATTATCAAGCAATGAAATTAAGTACCTGGCGATGGTTTACTTAAAGGTGTCCTGCGTCTCCGTACTTAACATCTGTGGTTAGAGTTGGAGTATTATGTGAGTAGCCAATTGAGAACTAGAGTAATTAAATTGTCCCTCATATTTAAAATTTCATTTTAAAATTCTACGTCTCTTTTTAATTTTAATTAAATAGTTATATATTATACCATCATTATCGCATCAATGGTTCCAGTAGTATTAGTGTATAGTAAAAATATATATGCATTCTTACATAAAATCAAATGGTCTCAAACATGTTTCACACTTATTACCTTTTCATTATTCAAAATATGTTCAAATTCAAATATGTTCATTAACCCATCAGTATGTGTCTAGATCTGTTTCCATGTTTGTTATAATTGCATTTGTTCGAATAAGTTGTATTTGATTAATTTTCAGAGTTACGAACTAACATGAACTGTAAAAGTAATCCTAATTAACCCATGGAACATAATTTGATTTATGTATTAAATATTTGAAGGCGAATGTACTGTAGTAAATATATAGACGATCAAACTTGACCCAAATTACAATATAAGATACCACATTGATCAATCGACATAATGAGCTTATTACCAAAACTTCCTTGAACCATATCTGTTTGTTCATATTTAATCAACTTTGAAATTATACAGTAAGTATCGAACTATTAATGTTATTAAATATGACATTTTCTCATAAATGATGCAGATTGCAGATATGATATCACACTTCAGGAATACCAGACAACTTTTGATTATTGTTTAACAATAAACATTTAAATCGTTCAATGAAAATACACGTTCGGTTGAATACAAAAGAGTTGATTTGCAAATTGTATTAATGGCCCTATCTGCAATCAGCATCTGTAGTAATTGTGGCATTATCAGTATGTACATTATTAGTTAATGAAAGAAAGGTTATTTACGAACGATTATTCTTAGAAAGGTTAATGCAACCAAAAACAATATATGTCCTGACCTTTTAGATGTTGTGTCATTTTATCTCTAAATACCACACGTGATAAGTCATACACACGCTCTATTGCACAATAAGCTTTGATAAACGTGATTCACTGATATACACAGGATCTGACTTACAGGCATTTGCACATAAAGGTTAAAAGTAATAGCTGGATAGAATATCGTAGTAAGCAATTAGCTGCAGGCTATGAAGACATGCAAATGAAAGCATGTGACGTTTTGTCAAAGCTGATACAAGTTTTACACGTGTACATATAGGAGGTAGGTTTAATGCTTTGATCATGTTATTTTTCACCCATTGAAGATCAGCAGTGCAATACATGTTATGAATAAAATAACAGTTCACAGTTATCCTGTCACTATACTGATAATACTGTCATTTAGCTATTGACAAACCGTAGTGCAATTATACTGTCTTTAAGTGAATATACCACTTACAATATACTGTTCTGGAGCCTGCTGAAGTGACTCAGATATATCTGTAAAACTGAAAAATAGGTTTGTTTAAGTGGGTGATGTAACAGAAGGAACCACTGTGTGGCGATTAAAAGTTAAAGCAACTTAAAGAATATTAGAACAATTGTAAAATAAGTAATGATTTAAAAAATATTTTGAGTCGGGAGATGAATAACCAATTTCTCTCAAATTTGACGTTACTGTTTGGAGACGAGGGGGTTTGGATTGTGAGAAATTAACAAAGCAGACGGAAATTACGAATGTTAACGCACCTGCTCCAGCCTGCTTGGTAAGAATTACTAAGGAACAAATGGTTAGGTTATAAAAGAAACTTATGTTATGAAATGAGGATGTTCGACACGAGAAGACTTCAGTTTTCTCTGTTTTTCCTGACGGAAGTACAGTTTACGAATGATACCTATTCAATTAATCTTTTGTGTTCATAATCGTTGATGTTATAAATAGAAAAAGAGGTTGACTTTGCTATTATGAATGTTATCTGTTGTTTAAGGAATAGGCTTTATATAAATGAATATGTCCATAACGTAGTTGTAATAAACGATAAAGAGTAAGACTGTATTTTGCACAGGATATTTGACTGCAGGAAAATGCGATAAAATGATGAGCTAATCATACTTTATTGACACCGAATGATCATATTGAGGTCTAGCCAGCAATACAAATGAAATGAAGGTAGTTGATTTTGGTGGCCGCAGCAACAGATGCTCATAAAGATGACAATACAGGCACCACAATGCTATTGTCTCCCACAGCGAGTATAAAAGTTAGGATTGAACCAGATAAACTAGGAACTTAAGGTCACATGTCTATGCTTGTATTCAATACCATATGTAGCTCTATACATGGTTTGTGTTTCATCGTTATCAAATGAATTATTAACACTTGTTTGATTGGCATTACGGAACAAATTAATGGTATTTATTAATTGTATTGTTTAATTGTATAATTATAAGAATAATAAATACTTTTTTTCAGTTCATGACAGAGTACGTCTAGAGAAAGAATAATTCATGCTTACTTTTAATGACGCGTGTTTGAAGAACAGTTAATTTACAGTTTATAAATAACAGTTTTACCAGAATATTCCACAGGGAGAAAAAAAAGCAAGAATGACAATTATATGTAATGCTTAAAGCATATCTCATTGCAACCAATAATTTAAATGTTATTTGTATTAGTATTCGACATGATATCCCTTATCGTATTGTTTGTCTGTAAAATGAAAAGCGATACAGAGGGAGCTCTGAAAAAAACATTGCATGAAATCTCATTGTTAGTCTTCTTCTTATTTCTTAATGCCGAGTATACCGATATTATCACGTGTGCACTTGTTTCCAGACATAGAGCACACCTGTTTCTACGAGTACAGGCCCAGATAACACACCTGATGATGATGAGAACGTAGATTTAACGAGCGATTTTCAGCAGGGCTGTTCTCTCACTTCGGTCGCTGGGACCTTTTATAATGTTCCGAATTGTTCCGAAATTAGATAATTTTGATGCCACGGCCGAAAGGTTTGGAGTCAATTTGGATATTTGAGATTTGGAATAGTGCCTAGGTTAGGTTAAGCCAGGGGTGGGAAGGGAAGAGGGAAGGAGGGGGAGAGTATAATTGTTAGGTTTGGATGGTTTATTATTTTATATTTTATTATTATTTTATTATTCCACAGTTAATGGGACACTGGTGGCAGAGAGCAAGTGGCTTGCCACTGGTGGATAGCAAGTGGCCAACAAGTGCGATAGCTAGTGGGCTACCAGGTGTCTACCAGTAGTGGCCGACTCTATATCAGCTGGACAAATTACTACTTGAACACGAGAGCAGCTACCAGTGGCCCTCGAACTGTGTATTAATTATGGCAAGGCTCCTACATATGTGTAATAATAGGTAAATATAAAAATCTACAAAGGAAGACATACACATGTGTACACATGTATTATATCCTTTCAGGCAAGATATGTATCTCCTAAGGCTGGGACATCCTGTAAACATAAAAGGAATACATTTAACAATAAATTCAGCTCCAGTGGATTATATAAATATACCGTACAATGGCTTGTGAAGAATTGTATGACCTTTTTTGATCGATAGATTCATTAATGTGATGTAAATACCGATCACACGTCAAATACTAACATTTATTGATGGCATAATGTACAAGGTAAGTTTAAGTTGCTAAGAGATCCTCTTAATTTGTATATTTGGGTTAATGTCCCTATTTCGTGATTTTGATCATCCCGGTGATTACAAGGTCACACTACCACCAATACTTTTACTGAATATGTGTATTGATCACAGGGAAACAGTTACTTACTGAGATGTACCAACACTTTCCAAAGTTGTGAAGATGCATACGTTGTCAATGACTTCGCTGTTACACCGAATGTATAATATTTACAGCCTGTTTGGGAAAAGAATGGTATAAACTGATTATAAGAGCTCAATAAACATTAAAGCGAATTTATTCGGCCCATAAATGTACGACCTTGCTCAGGGCAATTTCATATATTGGTAGATTTAGATAAACGAAATCAATATTAATATCACAGTGTCTCTTCCAGACTAACAATAATAGATAACCAATCGTGCGGGAAAACTATGACACTGTAATAATAGATAGCAATATGAAAATAATATATGCCTACATGTATATATTTTGTATATCCATGTTGCCACAGGTAACGTTGTATGGGATCACACTCTCTGCAATAGTCCAAAGTTTGTACTACATTACGAGCACTGACCTTCTCAACAGCTTATCCACTCACCAACCGATACCTCGACAAAATGACCTACAACCGGTAGTTGAGTCATTTTCATATTCAGTATCCCACTGATAGTTGTAACGTGGCACAGCTTCGATAGCTGAATTCTCTAGGACTATTTATACTTGTTTATTGGGGAGCTTTGTTTTGGTTATAATACACATAAATGTACTATTTCAACTAATCTGTTATAGCAGTTCCCAGATCCCGAACATACATACCTATAAATATTCACCAATACTATCAATCGCTTCATAATAACAACAATAAAGTTTTAAAAAAAAACTATTATAGAGTGAAATTGAAACAAGAAATTGAAAGAGGTCTTTGTCTTTGGTCTCAGTCTCGTATTTGATTCTTCCTCACAATTTAAATAATGTTCCACCGCAACAGACAAAGCTTAGAATTAGTCACATGTACAACAACAACAAACATGTCTGAATTCCTGAATATTACCATTCTGAATTTTAAATGAGAGGTTTTGCCGAGGCTGTCGCTCTCTAGCATAAACTTTTAGCCTCTCATCAAACCATGCTGTCTGCTTGTTTAGATTTGATTGCATTGGCATGTTGCAGGGTTTCTTCACACCATACAGGGATTGATTGAAAAGTTATTCACCAACATCGTTCTTGATATTCTGGTGATCAATCAATGCACTCAGAATAGATTTCATTACTCCACCAAATCAACATTCATAGGCAAGCAGTTCAATATAATCACTTGTCAGACTGGATGGGTACCTGAAATGGTGTGAAAAGATGATTCATTTATATGCAAGAGGTTCATGAAATAGTACATGTAGTAGGGGTCCATTTAACAATATCACGGAAAACGTTTTCATTAATTAATGAATTATTCACTAAATGTAAAAGGAAACATTTGTACAAATGCATGTTAACATATACCTTTATCGTAACACACAATCTCCCATCTAAGAATGAGACAATGTCATCACACTATCTAACATTAAAAGCTTTCGACGCCCAGTGAATTTAATCAATCCTTTCAGTAAGCTTGAAATACATGAATGGAGATGTTCTATTGCTTTCAATTCCCGTCACTGTCAGTAACTTATTCCTACTATCAATAAGTTCGTTGAATACTGACTGGTCAATAGTCGATGCATAAAATATCCTGAAGAAGGATTTGCAGGAGTGTTTCAGCAGTACACCACGACATAAAACAAAATAAATATATATATATATATATATATATATATATATGTAGGAAAATCAATATATATAAAACAAATTAGTGTCTCTAATTTGTACAATTATTAAAACCTCAAATCAAATATGTTTTAGTCTCAGAGTTACCTCCCTTGATCTCAGGCGTTTTGTTCTTCCACAGTTATCCTGGTTTACATCTCAGACGAATATGACTTTATTCCATCGGACTGGGTGAATCAGGTGTATTAAACAGACTATAAGGATATCAAATTTGATCAAACGATGTTTTGAAAGGGTTTAAAGGAGGCTTTAAACGTTCGTATTTTCTTCGGCTGTGCTTCAGGCAAATTTGAAATTGAAAACCCAGTGTATCTAATGATATTGAAACCTTGCTGAGTGCAATTAAATATATCGAAAAAAGCATTCAATCTCCTCCCCTTCAAAACAATGAGACAATTATGACATCTTGAAACTACACACATTCATGTATAAACTTTATACACACATAAACAAAACATGAAAATTTAGTCATTTACGGTACCAACACAGTTCATGCAAGTCATGACTAAACACTATACTTTCGATGTAATTTGCTTCTTCTTATGCATAAGATATTGCATTCATCACACACAGATACATGTATAAATATCCGCCCACAAATTCTGGAAACGACCGTGTAGCGATAGTGAATACATATTTGAAAGAACTGCAGGCGTCGACAGGTTTTGTCTTGTAAATGAATGGGAAATCTTTCCACTGACAACATTCCGTCGCGTCAAACAGTATACGCAACGGATATCCGACAATGATGGTTGCCGGGGAACGTTTGTGACTATTGGAAGTTAGAACAACGCCCCCTGAGATCAGAGATAGTTTATGTACGAAACCTCGTGTATCTTCATCAATCATTGCAAACATGTACAGGCTGTCAGTATCTTCAGTTTCGTTCATTCATGTACAGGCTGTCAGTATCTTCAGTTTAGTTCATTAATGTGCATTCACCTCTGCAACACGCTGTTCTGTCGTATATTAAACCAAAATATTTTAGGTATGCAGGTATTCGCATAAACAACTAAATATTACTAACATTTTCATGAATTAAGAAGTTATGTAAATACAAACGTTTCAATCAGTAAACATATTTTAAGTAAATATATGTCTACAAATAATATAGATATCCTTGAAAACGTCCAATATCTCAACAACAGTCGTAATGAAAGTGTTTCTTTTATTTTCTTTACGTGTCGGTCTCAACTTTGACTGAACACTTTACGAAAAAACAGAACCACATTCTTTGAAGTTTTATGTTCCAGTATTCATTAACAGCGACAAGAAAGGAATTGTATTCAGAAAACAAAACGATATTTGTTCGTCAATTCCAAAGAGCTGTCTTCACACACAATAAATAGTGGTCTACTGCTTTGAAATGTTTTTTGACGTGAAAGCTTTCAAATATATTGCTCACAAAACTTTTTCTGTCTGAAATAAACTGGAAATTACTGTTACATTTTCATGAAATACTGTTTGTTTGTGCATATAATTAGAAAATGTCTCTTTCCCGATGAGACCATTGCATTTTGTTGTCAGAGTTGACTTGAGTGAATAGCAATCACTGTTTAAATCAATCATATCAATGAATATTACATCAATAATGATATAATGCAAAATATCAAACTACTGATTTTTTAGTATAGTGTAGTGTAGTGATTGACATAACCTGAAATAACAAAAACAAAATAAACAATCTATATAGCTATTTAACTTTATAATGGTTTGCTTTCACGCAATAGGTCAATTATCCGATTCATTGAGTCATTGGTCTTACGAACGTATCTTGAAATACAAAGGAAAATTGTATTGAAAAACCGAGAAATATCGAAAACATTGACCAAGTTGACCAGTTGCAGTAAAGTTGCATTCAATAAATGATAATTAGATGACATGTCAGAGCTGCGTATCCCGGGAAATATCGACATAACGTTGGTGATTGGCAACATTTATGCAGAGCAAAGTTTGAATTGGCCATATAACTTCACTTTTAAATATTACACACACATATAGATACTTATTCTAACTGTTATGTGTATTAATCATTTTCAGTCAATGACAGCAAACATGTTCTCGCCATGTTTATTCATTTAAGAACATTTTGTATTGGGAAAACTAACTAACATTTCATTATCATCTCAAACAAATTTTCTTCGAATCCGATATGTTTGCCAATAATTAAGGTATCGTCACATCCCTTTTCTTTAGACGTAAGTATACAACAATTGCATTGAATCTTTAATTTTGATCAGTTAAATCTGAATGTGTACCAAATACACTGAGTCGTTACACTGGATTTTAAAATACACTATGAAGGGAGTAAAATGTCAGTTATCTAGAATTATTTGTCAGAGGGATGTCAAATGGCTAGTACTTTTCGTACTGGAACAACGTGATTAAACAGGTTTTTAGGTTTGGGTCTCTGTGGCCTTTATTTGGGGTCACAGGGTCACCAGAACCACAATTTAGAACTCCCTTTGGCTTAGGGGACTGTACATAACAATTTAGCTTCCAAGGGAGGTTAGTAGTGGACAATATAATAGATGTTTCGGTCAGGACCCATGTGACCCTTATTTGGAGTCACAGGGTCAAGATACCTACAATTTATAACTCTCCTGGCAATCTATTAATCTATAATTTAAAAGCATCATTGGCCAATAGCCCGTGTACTAAAGTTAAGTTCTCTAGAGCCAGTGTTACTGGAGAAGATGTGGGAAGAGGAACAGTTTAAGGACGAGACCGGACGACATGCCATACGTCCATCGGGCCTTTCATGCCAAATGAGCTACAAAGTAACCATCATTGTGTGAACCATAAATGGAGGAAACCTACCTATCATAGAACTTAATGTGTATATTATAACTCGCCCGTGGAATACATTTGTGTATACTACAGAGTAATAATAAACATTAAGCTAATGTAATACCGCTAGTATGACGTCACAATAGTCGTACCGCCAGCACAATGCGGCACTATTAATTCCAGCATGATTCTGTTGTTAAAGTAATAAACAGAATACTAAACTCACGTCCATATAATGTTATTTCTATCATACTTGTGAATGATTTTGTTTTGCATAATGCTGCTGTAAGGCATTATGCATTTCCTATCAGAACCGAGCATAGGTGTTGGGGAAGTTTAGAGTTATCTTATACGAGTCAATTTACAAACAAATTCAAGAAGAGAAAGTCCAAATGATATATCTGTATCCATAGAAAACGGTTACCCGTATTGAAAGAATATGGTGCGACGTATAAAGCGAAAGTGCTGTGGAAATCCTCAGTGTGAGTGAGAGGTATATGTGTAGGCCTTATGAGAATTTGAGTGTTCAGACAGCAAGATGGTTGAGCATTCCACTATTGTACCATATTTAAAACTCTACTGTGAGTGTTTAGGTATCGCTACATCAGTGATCTCACTTGAACTACCTTCGAACGGCCATTTTAATGTGAACACATTAAAAGGACCGCTCGATGGAAATTGGACTCGCATGGCTTAAGCGAACCATGTACATTCGTTTTAGAACTCTTTTTATTGATTCAGGAGATGTATTTAGTCACTAGTGACACTTATTTACCTTTTGTGTGAGCACTTTATTTCAGTTAGCAGAACATGCTGGAGCACTGCCGAATTGCACTCATTGTACTACTTCGAATTCATTGTTTTATCAACACTATCTAAAAATAAAGGCAATTAATATATTTAGGAATTTCAAAGTTTCTCTCGAACAGGGTAATGATATTTGCTGGTAATAGTTTGGACAATGGCGGTAAAAAATGGAAATTCAATATGGCAAATGGCTATATTTATTTACCATAATATAGAATAATGTAGATGGTCAGCCAAAGATCAATTTTCTGCATGTTCTTTCCTAACCAAAATAGTGAGTATTTCTATCTGTGTTTAACCTGCACAATTTCAGTAAAAAGCATTGCTCTCGGCGGTCTAGTGGTATTCACTCAATCTTGAAAACACTGCTAGTTATAAGAAATTCATAATTGTGCCTCCAGCAAATGATTGATGAAATATTTGTTCTCTAATATCTATAATCATTTCCTGAGGCATATACAAACACAAGTATAGTCTTACATGTACATATGCACTTGTTTAACCATGCACCTGCACAGTGTTTTATGAATCCTGTACACATTTTCCAATTGCTGTAAGAACGTGTAAAATCTACATTGTTTAAATAGAACATAAAGTTTCTGAAAAAGGGAAGCCTGTTGTTAAATTTCTTGCAAAACAGATCTCATATCACACATGACACAGCATGACGTTCTTAGTCATAAGTGATGAGTTTGAGTGAAAAACGATAAAAAGACATAAATAAATAGCAATTGCTTTGCGTGAAACTGATTCGCTGAACATCCTCACAGAGATTCAGTTCATACCTGCATGAACTTAATTTCGTGACGTCACATCACATTTAGCCACGCCCCATGACATCAGGTTCATGGCTAGTTGCGTTGTGCATTTTCATTGGCTTATGTAGGCGGGGCTAACATTTGTTGTCTTCATACGTGTAAATAGTACAGCTCTAATTGTTGCAAAATTGTATATTTGTAGCAATGAAACATTTTCAAAATATCAGGTACGAATATATTTATTTATATGTATTGACTTCAACATTTATTAAGTTCATGCAGGTATAAACTTAAAAAACTCTTTGCAAACTTGGCGTAAATCCGCTACACAGTTTGCACAGCGTTTTTTAAGTTTATACCTCCAAGAACTTAATAAATGTTGAAGTCAATTCTTAAATAACTTTAAATCAACTAAAGTCTTAATCTACTAATGGTCATTGTGATGTCATATTAAAAATACCATGCTACTTAATAACGATCACATTAGTGCTGTGAGGAGCAACGGAAGTGATATTGGTTCAGTTGAAAGCGTGTTTTCTCATCTCAGTTGATATTAAGTCCTGTGTGTTCAATAATTTAGAGTTATTTGAAATGTAGTTGGAAATGTACAATAACATGAAATCAATGGCAATATTCACCAATCAAGTCCCCTATTTGGATTGTCCTTCCCGCCTAACCAGATCAAAATAAATGGGCTAATATTCAATCCGAATTCCATTAAATGTTAAAACTAAAGGATTTTGAAGAATGTTTTTTAAAATGCATTGTAGAAGAGTGGTTTTATGGACGGAATTGTATCTTGGCGATTTGGAATTGTTTGAAACTACAATTATTTGGTGAATCTACAGATTTTTTTATATTTTGTATATTGACGTGCAGTTGAACCTATATAAACAAAACCGCAAGAAAAAATATTTTCAATCAACAAGCGATAAAACAATATATTATGTTCCTGTCAATGAAAAAAACGTCTTTAAATGGGCTAAATAGCAATGTTATATTGGCATGTGTTGCTTGTCTTATAAGGTTATATGAATGAAGTTTATGTTATCATGTATAATGTATCATGAAATAACGTCCAAGAAGGTAATTTATATATGCCGACACCATTTTCATTAACATAATTTTGATTTTAATTTATTATATCAAACTTTCTGTCCAAAACCATTTCGGAAAAATTATTTAACATTTTTAATGAAAATGCTTAAATTTGGGATCAATGATATTATCCAATCGGTAATTATCAGTAGACGACTCACAATGCTATAACATCAGAGATATGTAAATAAATATATTCATAGTACAGGTGTTTTACTTTATTCGGCAGCAGTCACTTGTTTTAAGTCTGTAGAAAGGTTGGTATACTATTTCGCCTTTGTTTATTTCCATATCATATCGTCTTTTCTAAGATGCCTAGCGGTTAGAACAATCAAAATAAAAGTACTTTATCAGACAATAAAGGTATAGTTTATTTGATGACGTAACAATCGATTGACGTTCCCGCTGTTCCACGTCGCTCCCTCGTGATCAAGTGTGCCCACAGTAACGTAACGTCGATTCGCCTCAGCCGTCTGAACTCTTACATCGCGACCAATAAAGCGTGTTCTCCTTTCCATGGTTTGCAACTTCTGCAGTCTGTCAAATTTAGCGATGGGACAATGAATATGAACTTTTATGACAGCAGCAAACATTTGAATTAGACAAATTACGTTTCGCCACCATGCTTAGACTTGATCAAACTATACCCACAATTCTTTTTGGAAAGTTAGTCGCGTGATCTTAGTCTATCTTAGGCGGCGGGTTTTTACACGTGGAATAGCCGTCTGTTGGCCCTGTTCATGGATTATTAATATAAAGAATGTAAACAATATTTTTATTTCCAAATTATTGGAAGCAGAATGTCACCTGTATCTGATCATTTGGCATCTAAGAACAGAAATAAAGTTCGCTGTACCCCAATGTGTTGGACTAACATCCTCGTACAGCGAACTTTATTTCTTTATTAAAATCGATCAAAATGTACGTTGATTTTCCAAAATTATTGATTTCTGTTTTTTTACCAACATATTTTAAAATTGACCTGAAAGGAAATGAAGACCCGCTTTTATGACAAGACCTTTAACATCGAGACGTTCATTTGCCAACTCATATAATTGAGCGAATGAATGGGAGTATCTTTCGATCACTTGTCAATCACAAATTCACGTTAATCTTCCCAATTAACCGACTCCTCTGTATTTACTACGATATCCTCTTAGATCTTTCTTCAGACAAGACCATTACATTATACGAGGAAAACGAAGAATCTTGTGGATGGGGCAATAACAAGTGGCCCACTTAAGTCGACGCGTGATACACATTACATGTATACCTTGAGTTTTCTTGGTTCCATCCCCATGGCCATTCCTTATATTCCGTATGTTTTATTTGTCAAATGGTGAGATATTTTACAGATTGGAACATCGTTGGATGTCTTCATAAGTGTAGGCAGTTTTTTATTGACAGACAGAGAGACATTATATTCAGTAAAAGGCAACCTGCCCAATTACATGTACATAATTATTTGTATAAGACGAGCACATTGTAACATATATTTCAGCTAGATTTGTGTTTCTTATCGACAGAGTATGAAAAAGACAATCCTTCATGATATTGGCATTCTTACATTTGAAAATAGATAACAATTGATCTAGTAGGAGATTTACTGAAATATTTTGATAATATGTACTGTATTGATAATGATAATATTTATAATAAGATAATCCAGAGTATGTGTTCCGATAGATCTACACATAATACAGTGTAGATGAACATATTCCTGTATAACAAAATACATTCTCAATCATTGTCAGATTAGGGAGAAAAATATACTCTTATTGCAAAGAAAATGCTTCGTTTCAGTAAGATGATTGATGATCGGTAATCTACAATGTACGTTTTTAAGGTTAGTGTATATATGTTGATATACGTCCAGTACCGTTCTGAAAGAAGTTAATTAGCTTTTCATAAAATAAACAAATATATCGAATAACGTCTATTTTTTTAATATCATTTCATCTAAAGCAGTCCCATATCAATTCTCGATAATCCAAAGTATACGCTCTGCGAAATCTACACATTACACTCTGCATAATATACAGATCTATCGGGGCACATACTCTGGTTATCGCGAATGTATCATATCGTTTCCTACAGTTTTGTCCGAGATCATTATTAGTCAATAACAACAATTCATGTGTATGTTTTTATTTGCCCTGTGCCTAAAGAAAGTAGAACAAACCTCATACCAAATAATTGACCATAATCCAATCCAAAGCGAAATTTGATTTAAATGATGTATTGCTCAAATGTAAACTTACTTAATGTTTTAGCCATGTATTTGAAAAGGAAAGTCGTAGGTACGTTGTGTATGTAGTTAAGCTCCTAAACATGAATATGTACAAGCATGTGTTTATCATCCAAAACGGTGTTCCACAGGCGATATCGTTTTGGCAGTAGATTTTGCACATTGCCATTTCACCGTCAACTACATGACATCAAAATGCTTTTACATCATCTAGTGATGACACCACAATGATATGACGTCATACGCATGATGAAGTCACAGTGCTATAAAATCACCGCATTGGAAGTCAAATGGTAGGACTCTGCTCAGAGATGTACACTATTTTCATTAATACGTAATAAGACAGAATTTTTAATGATAAATAGAATCTCACCCTCGTGTCTTCTGATATCAAATGTATCAACACACATAAATAAAATTAAAAACATCCTCGGCAAACCTCGGATATTTGTTGATATATTTAATATCAGAGATACTTTGGTGAGATACTCAATATATCCACCATTTTATAATGAGCTACTTTGTAATTCAACATACTCCTATTCAAAAACTATAAAAGCCATGTGTATTAATTACAGTATTCGTGATAACAGCTAAGTTCTCATGACTTAGTACGACCTGTAACTGCTTTTACGGTGAATCCACTGTTGTACATGCTACAGGCGAAAGATCTGCTTGAAGCATACAGCGTAAGTGAATCCTTCCACTGCATCTAACCAAAATACACTAGATTCCCACATTTGCCGCTCATCATCTTCAGTGACTGATCACATCGTTTGAATTCTTATCTACACTAAAGCTTTTGCCGTTAACACTTTCATCTGAGCATCCAATCTGTCAACGGAAATTTGCAATTGTTGGGTTGTCGTCCTCGTTTACATCATATCTGGCGCACTCCTGCCAAAGACATCTCTTAAGAGCAGATACGATCAAGATCAGTACATTGGGTAGATACGTTGACAAGAATGAAATGCTCCATGCGAAATTTCAAATTTCGATTATTTGATTATTTGACACTGAACTATATTCTGGAATCAAACCGAATTCTAGTAGTATAGTAGCTTGTTGATTTCTGTAATGTTAACATTTGTTCCAGACATTAATATTCCACTTGCTATTCTGTCTCGTTGTCTTTGGAATAGCGCCAATCTGCTCCTGTTTGATGTTGGCGGAGGAAAACAGCGTGATGAAACGGCCATCATTTTATTCGATTATGACAAGCCCTCTGGTTTGAACTGGATGTCAGTTGTGTTAGGCTAGGAATGTCTTTATCAGTAAAGAAATTTCCCAAAAGTAAACAAATAAAACTTTCCCACATCATCTAACACATCCATATTTGTTGATGACATTATTCCATATGACGTACAGTGTCCTTAATGCTGACGTCACGGAAAGTGTCAATCAAAAGTAGCCGGAGTTCAAAGTTAGTCTGAAACTGCAATGCACGCTACGCTTGTTCCAGCACTTCTCTGCCACTAAGGTTTCTCTTCATATATTCTGACATCCCGAATATAGATGACTAAGTGAATGGAAATGTTTAACAATGTAATTCTGCGTTTTGAAAGAGTTGTATTTGTGATATACATTGGAAAATAATACACTTGCTGTTACCGACCTTAGAAATAAAGAAACTGCATTTTAAGATTAGTTTATCCTTTCTCTATCAGATCAATTAGTAATCTACACAAATTGAGTTATGTGACATCAATGTGAAGGAAGTCATTAATCATGTTACATGAGCTTTATATATTGTCCAGTCACACTCACTAATATCTTTATTAACATTTTAATATCATAGTTAAAATTAATTACCTTTGGACATCTCCAGTCGCAGTAGCTTCTCATACCAAATACTGGAGGAACAAACACTCTGTTTTGCAACACTAATATGAACCATTGCCTGAAACCATTATGGTATACCAGACCATCCCCGTAGTTATGTTTTGTTCATGGTTAAATGTCATGATTCATCTGATTGTATTATTTACGTGTGGAATACGACGCATTAAAGTCATATGATACTATGGAACATATACTTGGAATGCATCCACATTTAAATATTTAAATGTATTCCGATTATTTCTACGCGATTCTAAAGGAATGGTATGAGTAGTAAAGCAAGCATACCACTGGAATGTGTGTCGAATTTATTTTGATAAATCCTAGCTTTCTGTCTGGTAATACAAAATGTACACTCTTTCCGTACCATATGGCATACCTAATGTGGTTATGACATCTATGTATGGCTACACCAGAATAAGCTTAAAATCCAGGAACATATCATTTGTATATAACCATACAGCAAGACAACATGATTACCCACAACTGCAGTTCAATATTCTATTTGCATAACTTGTCTGTTGCTTAGTGGAGGGGGGATTAATTCAATGAAAAGCGACTTTGTACAATAATTGTGATTACCCTTTGATCAATGTTGATGAGGCCCGACTGTAGTTGTTACGCATGTATCTAATTACGGAACCAATGATAGTTATTCCGTGGGGATTAGGACTCTCATCTGTATTCCCAACATGAATAACAATATGGTATGATTTGTTTCTAACATGCACATTTTACAGTTACCTCATGGTGCATTCTTCTCTCGTCGTATGCGTTCATTTGTTCTACATCTGTGGTCATATGATAAATGATTAGCTAAAGACAAAATTGATGGATTATGTTAAGAACCCAAATTGAAACGATAATAATCGGAATTTATGGTCATCCGTAGATTGTTCTGAAAATCAGATCAGGTCATGTTATTGGAAGATGAAACCAAAACCAATTTTACAGATAGTGAATATCTGTATAAGATCTACAATCGACAATTGTAATTACCTTGGACCAAATTGGATTTCTTTACTCGTTTATGTTGAGTGTCTTATAGTTCTGGAATGGTAAGACTTGTTCTCGAGGTGAAAAGAAGATTAAAGACAAATCCATTTGCTCCAGTGATTCAAATTCCCAGTGGACTCAATGCTCCAATACCCTTCACACTACCTTATCAATCACGAAAACTCGTACTCTAAGCACCCGAAACATATTTCATATTTATCAGTTAGACATTTGTTATTTATTAATATGCTTGCCATCAGAGAAAGAGGGATACAACTCATAAAATGTATTAATCTGCTTGATTGTTATTCAAAAGATCAGCAAAAATATTTTGTTTTATAGGAATAATCTAATCTAATGTAAGTAGAACCATATATCTGACGAAATTATCATTGATAATTCAAGAGTCTTTCCAAAATCAAACTGATCGTCACACAGAGGAGCATGGAAAATACCTCAGCCATCATAGCCAATTGCCTACTTTACCCTGGACAATGCCTGTGCAGAAGGAGGCTAATCGATAATGTCTCACAAGTTTGACAAACAAGTGAATTCCATAGCATAATCCTGAATTAATGTTGAATAAAATATACCAAAGGACCTGCATAAAAAAATTCCAATGATTGGGAATGAACACATGTAAGGGAATGAATGCTCGAAACTCGTTACTGAAATTACCCATGATTACAAGTACAATACAAAATCTAATGTTAAGAGGTTTTATTTCATTTACATGCAAGCATATTCAAATAACGAAATGTTTCCATGTTTCTGTAAATTGGAATATTTATACCTCGACCATGAACGTTAACATATGCTCTGTCCAGTGGAAGGTGTTGAGGACTCTCACATAAGTGTTGCAGTACGAGACGCATATAAACATATATTTGATACGTAGATATGTAGAAAACCTTGACCAGTAAAGACCACCGTTGTACTTAATTGCACTCTTCTTTCATGATGTATTTATTTTTATTACTCACCCATAAGTGTTGCAGTACGAGGCGCATATACATATGTATTGGACACGTAGTAATATTACCTTATCTTATAGAAAAACTGAGTTCTTCCCTCACATGTATGTTATTAATTTTACAACACAGATAAGGCGAACCAGTATGAATGTATACATTTATGATAAAGACAAACGTTACTCACATGAAGTGTGTATATGATAATGGCGATATTCAAAGTCGGGCGAAACTGTTCATGTTTATACATTAATTAGGCGAACACATAATGATTAGATTAAGAGTATTAATGATGTTAAACGATTTGTGTCAAATGTCCAGTTTGTCAAATCTATGCCGTTTTGAAATTCAATTTCGTCAGAGAATAACCTTTGAATAGTGAATTATACTTCCCTAAGCGCTAATATCAAACATTTTTTTATGATATTCATTGACATGTTGGTAACGATCAAAATCCTTTCAGTTTATTTAATGTTTGAAGCATGCCGAGTCCCTAAAACTCACAACTGCGGACTAAAGACAAAATCTTGTACATGTTTAATATATTATGAAGTAAACCAAGGGGCATGAAACTGCCAATATGATTTTGTAAAGATATAAGATTAAATAATTTTGAAAATGTTAATTGCAGTATCCAAGTTATACTGAAACATTAATTAAAATTACAGACCATTAAAATCGTTGAATGTATTTAGAGTATATAATTCTCAAGAAAACAGTGACCAGTGAAGACCACCGTTGTACTTAATTGCACTCTTCTTTCACGACTCACTCTTTTATTATTCACCCGTTGAAAATATCATGGTTCAATATATCTACCGTTTTATTACACTTGGTGTAATAACATCGCGTGCTTTCCATTGACGTGACGTCATAATGAACAAAATATGACGTCACAATGTCAGCGCAATGGAGGGTGTCCCATTTATATTTTTTTTGGCATTTAAATTAGTGAGTTATAAATGAAATACTAAACTCGTTTCCGTTTAATAACATATTTATGAAACTCCTGAGATGGTATATTTATATTTAACTCGCCTTCGCTCATTAAATACAAACCACTCACTCGTTTCATAAATATGTTATTAAACGGAATGTCGTTTAGTATTTTCTATATATATGTAATTCACATGGCAAAACATTGAATGCGCCTTACACATTATGTGTATGTGCATTTTGTTTGTCAATTATAATGGTATACGCTTCGGTTAGTTTCACCTTAATTTGCCTCATAGGTATAAGTAATACACACTTGAACACATGGTAGAAGCATGTCTGTGTCTGCCAACACAGAATCGTTATATTTATACGGTTTCGTTATTGAAGAACTTCCCGAACAGGTGGTCCTTTATTTTCAGATTCTGCATTGATACACCTGTGGTATAATGTGCCATTAGGTACAGTTTTAAGAAGGCCTAAATGTTTTCTAAGATTAAATTTCGGTTTTGATTTATTTTATTTATTACAGGTTGAATTTGTTGCATTTTATTAAATTTGACCATGCTTGTCTTTTATTGGCAGGTAACAATTTTAGCGTATTAGAATGCATGATATGCGCACAAACCTCATTATTAGTGTTAGTTTGTGTACAAGCTTGTTCCCTTTCGTGTAAATCATACTTTATTGAGAGATTATTCTATGAAAATTCATACATAGCATAATAAGTATGCATTGACAAACAAGGTTTTATGTAATTCAATTTAGTGTATATATTTCAAACATTCAATAAACCTTAATTTTCTAACAAACGGTTTTATTGGCAGTTAAACGTCTTACACTTCCAATACTATACATTCGATATTGACGATTAAATGACGACAGGGAAATCCATTTTTAATGATATAACTCTTTCATCTGAAAGGAAAGTATTTATGTGACCTCAAAAAAAATTTTTGTGGAAGAATTATAAACTTTCATTTCACTACAAATAATAGTCACTGTGAATCAATTATGTTTTTTTCTCTCGTTTGCTATTATAAACCAGAATAAAAGTAATCTCATGGTTCTTGGTCAGATAAAGATGGTGATAATCAGAACATGGTGATAATGAGCAAAACGTCAGCAGATTGCTGATAGGAAGATAATAACTGACTCATTTCCGTCATGTTAACAAAAATAATTTAAATAAACGGTTGCATTTAATGCATATTTGTGATTGAATGTTTGAATCTAATTTGGGCCCTGTGAATAAGATATCGTTTTCATTGGAACCTCGTTATGATTGAAACAGCACAGGTGTTCACGTATAGATTGCATGTGCGTACGTGACAGTGCTCAATAGATTAATATCGCGATTCCATCAACTGTGAAATTGATAGGTAACCTACCATGCTAAAATAATAATCTAAATCGTCTGCCTTCTGTTTGATAACAAAATCAATTCGCATCATACATTAAGCACTATTATTATTAAATCATTATTTGTAACACGAATCTTTAATACACTTTCATGATAGTTTGACTGATGCACAAATCAATGTAATCCAAAGAACTTCAGAGAGGGTTTTCAACAAGAGAAACATTGAACACCCTAAGCACTTAAGCCCTCAAAGCAAGTTGTCTAAAGCATAATCAATGTGCCACATGCATTTGATTGGATCTCAATATAATTGGTCGATCTCTTCACACAAGATTGCATGATATCCACATCCAGGGAAAGCGTGATTATGGCATATTTTGATGCGTATTAACCTGCGAAGGCATACCCTGATGTTTCAAGCATACAACAACTTTAACAATGGATACTTATATTGTTTCATGTATTCCTCTAAAAGGTCAAAATCTGCAATTCTTCAAAATCATTACATATTTGTCCAAAACCGTACACATTGTCCAAACAAAATGTAACAATAAAGGACACCCTGGCACATGTAGGCCTATTAGGTCCAATCATGTTGTTTATTTAATCCAAAGTTGACAACACGATTAATGAGTCACACAAACTTTATCAACATCGTTTAATGATCAGTGTAGAGAAAGATAAAGTATCATTCCACGGCAGAACGATGCATTATGATACATATATCCCTTCATTTTACCTGAGAAGGAAACAATATTTCTCCTGCAGTATTCTTTTGCACCACACTGGATCCTGTAGTTTTCATCTGACTCCTGTCCGGCAGGGGTCATCTTTAAAATTACCTTGGCTGTGACCTTTCACTCACTCCGCTTAGATCGACACGACTTCCCATCCTCGTTGCTGATTGTCTGGAGCGAAATGTCAGGTAGACTAGACTAGATAAAAACTGCAGTTAAATCCAAAGCCTGGATTCAAATAGCAATATTGAAAGGTTCGCTATGTGAGAGGATTACAGCAAAGATATGTTATTTGGACATAGAGCTTTGCAGATTTTGCAAGACCGACTAAAACATGGGAAAACAAGATTTCCCGGATAACAACTTCTATGCTGTGTAGATACACGACATTTCGGAGTATATGCTCACGCATGCATCAGGTATATATTTTAGTGTTATCAGAACTGTTATTGAGTAATAATCATAATGCACCAAATATACATTGATACAACGCAACGCGAATAAATAACGTCCAATTTCCTTAATTAAAGAACAGATTTCAAATGAGTTTTGCAGCACCATGTTTTAATAACGATGATTGTGTAAAACTATTTAGAAAATTGGATATCTGAATAATAATCGTATTTCCTCTTCTGAAATGTCATGACATGGGATGTGGTTACTCAGCTTCCATTTGCTTCGTGTTTTATCTATCAAGGAGAACATGCAAACCTTTGACAGATTTTGTGGCGTAATTATCGAAGTTTGTTATCATTTCAAGAAATCTTAAATATTGCAGTATAGATTCTCTCCACCTCTAAAATACAACAGCGTTTTAGCTCATCATTTAATTATGCCTATCAGCTGTTTTTTTTAGTTTGGATTCCTGTAAGTTGGACTCGGGAATGGTTTTGGCTCTAAATAATACACTGATTGTCTTGTTGTTGTTAGCTTTGTACAGTGCCTGATTTAGCTAAAATTTGAATATAATATAATTTGGGACTTTTTACTGGGATTTCTTCCTAAATTCCTGTAACCACTGGCTGTGTCAACAAACAGTATTATGCATTCATTTAACAGTAATTGGCTGGATGCCTGGGCCAAAAAAGTCTTAAAAAGGTTTTATGTCAGTTAAAAGGTCAAACATTCTCCTTCCTTCAATTGAACACATTAAAAATAGTAATTCTCACTAGTTTGGATAACATAACGTATAAAATGGTCCATCATCTGCCACAGTCAAGAGAATTGGTGTTTAACATATAAAATGATTTTCTAACATGATGATAAAGTGTCCAATAAATATATCGTACTACCTACATGTGTGTGTTAGCCTTGCATCAACCATGTATAACCCATGCATTACCACTGCATCACCTGTGTATTACCACTGCATCATCCATGCATTACCACTGAATCACCTGTGTATTAACACTGCATCATCCGTGCATTAACACTGAATCACCTGTGTATTAACACTGCATCATCCGTGCATTACCATTGCATCACCTGTGTATTAACACTGCATCATCCGTGCATTACCACTGCATCATCCATGCATTACCACTGCATCACCTGTGTATTAACACTGCATCACCTGTGTATTAACACTGCATCATCCGTGCATTACCACTGCATCATCCGTGCATTACCACTGCATCACCTGTGTATTAACACTGCATCATCCATGCATTACCACTGAATGACCTGTGTATTAACACTGCATCATCCGTGCATTAACACTGCATCACCTGTGTATCAACACTGCATCATCCGTGCATTACCACTGCATCACCTGTGTATTAACACTGCATCATCCATGCATTAACACCACATCACCTGTGTATTAACACTGCATCATCCGTGCATTAACACTGCATCACCTGTGTATTAACACTGCATCATCCGTGCATTACCACTGCATCACCTGTGTATTAACACTGCATCATCCATGCATTACCACTGAATCACCTGTGTATTAACACTGCATCATCCGTGCATTACCACTGCACCATCCATACATTAACACTGCATCATCCATGTATTAATAACATAAATACACAGACTTGAGCTTATCTCCATAGTTGTACCCTCACAAAAAATGTATCTCACTTGTTTGATGTAGCAAATGTGGAGAGAATAATTAATACATTGCAAGACAACTCAACAATCGTAGACGAGTTTTGTCTTCTTTTGACAAATGCTAAATGTAACTGATATAAGGAGCACACGTATCAGACTGTTTGTCATTACTGGCATAGTGTCTGATGCTATATACTGACTTTTAATACATTAAATAACTCTTGCAATCGAACATGATTATAACACGAGCTAAATTAACAAAAGGCTCTTCCAATTGTTTTAAGTAGTATTTTTTCCAAAACATTAAGGAAGGCACATTCAGTTATTAATGTTTCAGAAGTGTTCAGGACACAAATGTACAAACCTCTCACTTTGAACATCAATGGGGTTTTTGAACACTGACATAAATGTTATCCTAAGGATAAAATACAAGTTGAATGGAAATATTGAGAAGAAATGGAGCTGAAAATATTAATCACAAACAAATTGTTGATTTTATTGAACATTTATATAGACGTTTGGAATAACATGATCTAATGAGTTTGCTATTGCATGATTCTAACACAATTATTACTTCCAAATTGTACACTATGCCTTATCTGTAATTAGCATCTTCGCAGTATCAGTTAGTTAATGAAGGAAAGGTTACACATGACCGCCTACTTGTATGTATATGTTACAGCTGCCCTTGTAACTACTGTGAGAACGAGGAAACTCATCAGTGGTTCTTCTGTGACTAGAAGTAGGTCATTCACGACAATAATCCGAACATCTGCAAAGAACATACATATTACACATGGTTGATATACAAAACAACTGTTACGAGTTGAATCGAAGTAAGGACAGTAGGTCCAATGTTTTATTGAGACGATATAACATTTTCCTTCTGATAATCAATTGGGGTCCAACAGGGACGCTGGTTATCAGAGGACGGCTGGTATATGCATTAATATATGGAAATTTATTATATGACGAGCGATGAAATACTGGGATTGATCAGTGAAATAAACTGTCTATCAAGCTACAGTGAAAATAACTTATGTTTTGGCTTATGGCGTCACAATGTTGCTGTTGTGATGGGTTGTTCCTAACGGCCCTTCGTCGAGAAAACAATCCTTTTCTGACGTAGTTACAAGGATAAATAGGTTTCACTTTAATATAATAGAGGATATCCGTCAATTTTTGACAAATATCATGTTTATCTCATCTCTTGAGGTGAGAAAAGTAATATATACCCTTTCTATCTCACTCGATAAGATTAACATGGTATTAGTAAAAAATAAATCATGTAGATGTATATAGGATATCACACTTCAGGAATACCAGACAGCTTTTGATTATTGTTTAACATTGAACATTTAAATCGTTCAATGAATATACACTTTCGGTTGAATACAAAAGAGTTGATTTGCAAATTGTATAAATGGCCCTATCTGCAATCAGCATCTGTAGTAACTGTGGCATTATCAGTATGTACATGATTAGTTAATGAAAGAAAAGTTATTTACGACCGATTATTCTTAGAAAGGTTAATGCAACCAAAAACACTATATGTCCTGACCTTTTAAATGTTGTGTCATTTTATCTCTAAATACCACACGTGACAAGTCATACACACGCTCTATTGCACAATAAGCTTTGATAAACGTGATTCACTGACATACACAGGATCTGACTTACAGGCATTTGCACATAAAGGTTAAAAGTAATAGCTGGATAGAATATCGTAGTAAGCAATTAGCTGCAGGCTATGGATACATGCAAATGAAAGCATGTGACGTTTTGTCAAAGCTGATACAAGTTTTACACGTGTACATATAGGAGGTAGGTTTAATGCTTTGATCATGTTATTTTTCACCAATTGAAGAGCAGCAGTGTAATACATGTTATGAATAAAATAACGGTTCACAGTTATCCTGTCACTATACTGATAATACTGTCATTTAGCTATTGACAAACCGTAGTGCAATTATACTGTCTTTAAGTGAATATACCACTTACAATATACTGTTCTGGAGCCTGCTGAAGTGACTCAGATATATCTGTAAAACTGAAAAATAGGTTTGTTTAAGTGGGTGATGTAACAGAAGGAACCACTGTGTGGCGATTAAAAGTTAAAGCAACTTAAAGAATATTAGAATAATTGTAAAATAAGTAATGATTTTTAAACATTTTTGAGTCGGGAGATGAATAACCAATTTCTCTCAAGTTTGACGTTACTGTAATAAACATTGGGAGACGAGGGGGGTTTTGTTTTTGGGAAATTAACAAAGCAGACGGAAATTATAAATGTTAACGCACCTGCTCCAGCCTGCTTGGTAAGAATTAGTAGGGAACAAATGGTGAGGTTATAGAAGAAACTTCTGTTATGAAATGAGGATGTTCGACACGAGCAGACTTTAGTATTCTCTGTTTTTCCTAACGGAAGTACAGTTTACGAATGATACCAATTAATCTTTTCGTTCATAATGGTTGATGTTATAAATAGAAAAAGAGGTTGACTATTATGAATGTTATCTGTTGTTTAAGGAATAAGCTTTATATAAATTAATATGTCCATAAAGTAGTTGAATGTAATAAACGATAAAGAGTAAGACTGTATTTTGCACAGGATATTTGACTGCAGGAAAATGCGATAAAATGATGAGCTAATCATACTTTATTGACACCGAATGATCATATTGAGGTCTAGCCAGCATTACAAATGAAATGAAGGTAGTTGATTTTGGTGGCCGCAGCAACATATGCTCATAAAGATGACAATACAGGCACCACAACGCTATTGTCTCCCACAGCGAGTATAAAAGTTAGGATTGAACCAGATAAACTAGGAACTTAGAGTCACGTGTCTATGCTTGTATTCCATTCAACATGTAGCTCTATACATGTGTTGTGTCTCATTGTTTTCAAATAAAGTATAAACCCTTTTTACATTGGCATTCATTGGATGCCACGGCCGAAAGGTTTAGAGGCAAATTTGGAAATTTTGAGATTTGGAATAGTGCCTAGGTTAGGTTAAGCCAGGGGTGGGAAGGGAAGGGGGAAGGAGAGGGAGAGTATAATTGTGAGGTTTGGATGGTTTATTATTTTGTTGGTTTAGATTCGGTCCAAAAGTTCCGAATCTTTTAGATAAGTGCCAACCGCTTGGAAGGTACTTTGGTTATTTTTGGGGTTTAGGATTAGATAGATATTTTGGGTTTGGATGTTGTTGGCCCTTAGGTTAAGGTTTAGTATTTGGCGGAGGGCCGCATACTGTGGGCATTCTGTAAGAATGTGGTGCATTGTTTCTGCTTGTGGGCAGTGTGGGCATGCTGGGGATGCTGTTTATTTTGCTTTATGGAAATGGGAATTTAATTTAGTGTGGCATGTTTGGAGTTAAATTATTGTCTTATCGATGTTTTTTATTTTTGGAATAGATTTTTTGTTTGGTTAGGGGTTTGGAGAGGATTTGTTTGGTGTGACGAGCCTTAGTGGAGGTTGCATATTGCAGATGCCATGCCCGTTTTTCGTGGGATTTTGAAAGGCTTTTGGCCTCTTGTTTCGAAAGGTGATAACACACCTCCTAGTTGGCCACTGAATGTTAGTGGTTTGCCACTTGCGGTTAGCAAGTGACCTACGGGTGTGATTCATACAGTGAGTGAACAACTAGTGGTAGATAGAGTGGTAGATAGCAAGTTGCCCACAGATGCCATAGCTAGATGGCCAGTGGTGGCATATAGCTAGAGCCATGCCACTGGTGGGTAGCAAGTGGCCCGCAGGTGTGATTTCACAGTTAATGGGCCACTGGTGGCAGATAGCAAGTGGCTTGCCACTGGTGGATAGCAAGTGGCCAACAAGTGCGATAGCTAGTGGGCTACCAGGTGTCTACCAGTAGTGGCCGACTCTATATCAGCTGGACAAATTACTAGTTGACCACGAGAGCAGCTACCAGTGGCCCTCCAACTGTGTATTAATTATGGCAAGGCTCCTACATATGTGTAATAATATCTAAATATACAAATCTACAAAGGAAGACATACAAATGTGTATTATATCCTTTCAGGCAAGATATGTATCTCCTAAGGCTGGGACATTCTGTAAAACATAAAAGGGATACATTTAACAATAGTTCAGCTTCAGTAGATTATATGAGTGTACCGTACAATGGTTTGTGAAGAATTGTATGACCTTCCGGCACCTTTGTGGGATCGATAGATTCTCTAATGTGATGATGTGATGAAAATACAGATCACACGTCAAATACTAACATCTATTGATGGAATAATGTACAAAGTAATTTTAAGTTGCTAAGAGATCCTCTTAATTTGTATATTTGGGTTAATGTCCCTATTTAATGATTTTGATCATCCCGGTGATTACAAGGTCATAGCCAATTACACTACCACCAATACTTTTACTGAATATGTGTATTGATCACAGGGAAACAGTTACTAACTGAGATTTACGAACACTTCCAAAGTTGTGAAGATGCATACGTTGTCAATGTCTTCACTGTTTCACCGAATGTATAATATTTACAGCCTGTTTGGGAAAAGAATGGTATAAACTGATTAAAAGAGCTCAATAAACATTTAAGCGAATTTAATCGGCCCATAAATGTACGACCTTGCTCAGGGCAATTTCATATATTGATAGATTTAGATATACGAAATCAATATTAATATCACAGTGTCTCTTTCAGACTTACAATAATAGATAACCAATCGTGCGAGAAAACTATGACACTGTAATAATAGATAGCAATATGAAAATAATATATGCCTACATGTATATATTTTGTTTATCCATGTTGTCACAGGTAACGTTGTATGGGATCACACTCCCTGCAATAGTCCAAAGTTTGTACCACATTACGAGCACTGACCTTCTCAACAGCTTATCCACTCACCAACCGATACCTCGACAAAATGACCTACAACCGGCAGTTGAGTCATTTTCATATTCAGTATCCCACTGATAGTTGTAACGTGGCACAGCTTCGATAGCTGAATTCTCTAGGACTGTATATATTTGTTTATTGGGGAGCTTTGTTATAATATGGTTATAATACACATAAATGTACTATTTCAACTAATCTGTTATAGCAATTCCCAGATCCCGAACATACATACCTATAAATATTCACAAATACTATCAATCGCTTCATAATAACAACAATAAAGTTATAACATTGTTATATTTGGGATAACACTACCTTCAATAGTACAAATTCTTGTACTTTTTTTCGGGCCGAGCATTGACTGTACCAACAGATTACCACACGGTAAGCTGTTGGTACAGTCAATGCTGGCGATAGTTGCCTTACTCTGAGGGCGTGGGTTCGAATCCCGCATGGGACTCGGCCCGAAAAAGTACAAGAATTTGTACTATTGAAGGTAGTGTTATCCCAAATATAACAATGTTATATTTCTTCACTATCTAAATGGCAAGTATTTCTAACAATAAAGTTATTAAAATAAAACTATTATAGAGTGAAATTGAAACAAGAAATTGAAATAGGTGTTTGTCATTGGTCTCAGTCTCGTATTTGATTCTTCCTCACAATTTAAATAATGTTCCATGGCAACAGACAAAGCTTAGAATTAGTTACATGTACAACAACAACAAACATGTCTGAATTCCTGAATATTACCATTCTGAATTTTAAATGAGAGGTTTTGCCGAGGCTGTGGCTCTCTAGCATAAACTTTTAGCCTCTCATCAAACCATGTTGTCTGCTTGTTTATATTTGATTGCATTGGCATGTTTCAGGGTTTCTTCACACCATACAGGGATTGATTGCAAAGTTATTCACCAACATTGTTCTTGATATTCTGGTGATCAATCAATGCACTCAAAATAGATTTCATTACTCCACCAAATCAACATTCATAGGGAAGCAGTTCAATATAATCACTTGTCAGACTGGATGGGTACCTGAAATGGTGTGAAAAGATGATTCATTTATATGCAAGAGGTTCATGAAATAGTGAATTACATGTAGTAGGGGTCCATTTAACAATATCACGGAAAACGTTTTCATTAATTAATGAATTATTCACAAAATGTAAAAGGAAAGATTTGTAAAACTGCATGTTAACATATACCTTTATCGTAACACATAATCTCCCATCTAAGAATGAGACAATGTCATCACACTATCTAACATTAAAAGCTTTCGACGCCAAGTGAATTTAATCAATCCTTTCAGTAAGCTTGAAATACATGAATAGAGATGTTCTATTGCTTTCAATTCCCGTCACTGTCAGTAACTTATTCCTACTATCAATAAGTTCGTTGAATACTGACTGGTCAATAGTCGATGCATAAAATATCCTGAAATGGATTTGCCAGAGTGATTCAGCAGTATACCACGACATAAAACAATATATATATATATATATATATATATATATATATATATATATATATAAATATATATATATATATATATATATATATATATATATATATATATATATATATATTTATATGTAGGAAAATCAATATATATTAAAAAAAAAATGAGTGTCTCTAATTTTTACAATTATTAAAACCTCAAATCAAATATGTTTTAGTCTCAGAGTTACCTCCCTTGATCTCAGGCGTTTTGTTCTTCCACAGTTATCCTGGTTTACATCTCAGACGAATATGACTTTATTCCATCGGACAATTATGACATATTGAAACTACACACACACATGTATAAACTTTATACACACATAAACAAAATATAAAAATTTAGTCATTTACGGTACCAACACAGTTCATGCAAGTCATGACTAAACACTATACTTTCGATGTAATTTGCTTCTTCTTATGCATAAGATATTGCATTCATCACACACAGATACATGTATAAATATCCGCCCACAAATTCTGGAAACGACCATGTAGCAATAGTGAATACATATATGAAAGAACTGCAGGCGGTGACAGGTTTTGTCTTGTAAATGAATGGGAAATCTTTCCACTGACAACATTCCGTCGCGTCAAACGGTATACGCAACGGATATCCGACAATTATGGTTGCCGGGGAACGTTTGTGACTATTGGTAGTTAGAACAACGTCCCCTGAGATCAGAGATAGTTTATGTACGAACCCTCGTGTATCTTCATCAATTATTGCAAACGTGTACAGGCTGTCAGTATCTTCAGTTTCGTTCATTCATGTACAGGCTGTCAGTATCTTCAGTTTAGTTCATTAATGTGCACTCACCTCTGCAACACGCTGTTCTGCCGTATATTAAACCAAGACATTTTAAAAGGTATGCAGGTATTCGCATAAACAACTAATATTACTAACATTTTCATGAATTAAGAATTTATGTAAATACAAAAGTTTCAACCAGTAAACATATTTTAAGTAAATATATGTCTACAAATAATATAGATATCCTTGAAAACGTCCAATATCTCAACAACAGTCCTAATGAAAGTGTTTTCTTTTATTTTCTTTACGTGTCGGTCTCAACTTTGACTGAACACTTTACGAAAAAACAGAACCACATTCTTTGAAGTTTTCTGTTCCAGTATTCATTAACAGCGACAAGAAAGGAATTGTATTCAGAAAATAAAACGATATTTGTTCGTGAATTCCAAAGAGCTGTCTTCACACACAATAAATAGTGGTCTACTGCTTTGAAATGTTTTTTGACGTGAAAGCTTTCAAATATATTGCTCACAAAACATATTCTGTCTGAAATAAACTGGAAATTACTGTTACATTTTCATGAAATACTGTTTGTTTGTGCATATAATTAGAAAATGTCTCTTTCCCGAGGAGACCATTGCATTTTGTTGTCAGAGTTGACTTGAGTGAATAGCAATCACTGTTTAAATCAATCATATCAATGAAGATTACATCAATAATGATTTAATGCAAAATATCAAACTACTGATTTGTTTAGTATAGTGTAGTGTAGTGATTGACATAACCTGAAATAACAAAAACGAAATAAACAATCTATATAGCTATTTAACTTTATAATGGTTTGCTTTCACACAATAGGTCAATTATCCGATTCATTGAGTCATTGGTCTTACGTATCTTGAAATACAAAGGAAAATTGTATTGAAAAACCGAGAAATATCGAAAACATTGACCAAGTTGACCAGTTGGAGTAAAGTTGCATTCAATAAATGATCGACCTGTTCACATTAGATGACATGTCAGAGCTGCGTATCCCTGGAAAATATCGACATAACGTTGGTGATTGGCAACATTTATGCAGAGCAAAGTTTGGTTTGGCCATATAACTTCACTTTCAAATATTACACACATATAAAGATACTTATTCTAACTGTTTTGTGTATTAATCATTTTAAGTCAATGACAGCAAACATGTTCTCGCCATGTTTATTCATTAAAGAACATTTGGTATTGGAAAAACTAACTAACATTAATTTTCATTATCATCTCAAACAAATTTTCTTCGAATCCAATATGTTTGCCAATATTTAAGGTATCGTCACATTCCTGTTGTTTAGACGTAAGTATACAACAATTGCATTGAATCTTTGATCAGTAAAATCTGAATGTCTACCAAATACTGGATTTAAAAATACACTATGAAGGGAGAAAAATGTCAGTTATTTAGAATTATTTGTCAGAGGGATATCAAATGGCTAGTACTTTTCGTACTGGAACAACGTGATTAAAAAGGTTTTTAGGTTTGGATCTCTGTGGCCTTTATTTGGGGTCACAGGGTCACCAGAACCACAATTTAGAACTCCCTTTGACTTAGGGGACTGTACATAACATTTTAGCTTCCAATGGAGTTTAGTAGTGGACAATATACTAGATGTTTCGGTCAGGACCCATGTGACCCTTATTTGGAGTCACAGAGTCAAGATACCTACAATTTATAACTCTCCTGGCAATATATTAATCTATAATTTAAGAGCATCATTGGCCAATAGTCCGTGTACTAAGGTTAAGTTCTCTAGAGCTAGTGTTACTGGAGAAGATGTGGGAAGAGGAACAGTTTAAGGACGAGACCGGACGACATGCTATACGTCCATCGGGCCTTTCATGCCAGATGAGCTACAAAGTAACCATCATTGTGTGAACCGTAAATGGAGGAAACCTGCCTATCATAGAAATTAATGTGTATATTATAACGCGCCCGTGGAATATACTACAGAGTAAAATTAAACATTAAGCTAATGTAATAATGATTTTGTTTTGCATATATGCTGCTGTATGGCATTATGCATTTCCTATCAGAACCGAGCATAGGTGTTGGGGGAGTTTAGAGTTATCTTATACGAGTCAATTTACAAACAAATCCAAAAAAAGAAAGTCCAAATGATATATCTGTATCCATAGAAAACGGATAACCGTATTGAAAAAATATGGTACGACGTATAAAGCGAAAGTGGTATGGAACTCTTCAGTGTGAAAGGTATATTTGTAGGCCTTATGAGAATTTGAGTGTTCAGACAGTAATAGGGTTGAGCTTTCCACTAGTGTACCATATTTAAAACTCTACGTTGAGTGTTTAGGTATCGCTACATCAGTGAGATCACTTGAACTACCTTCAAGCGGCCATTTTAATTTGAACATATTAAAATGACCGCTCGATGGAAATTGGACTCGCATGTCTTAAGCGAACCATGTACATTCGTTTTAGAACTCTTTTTATTGATCCAGGAGATGTATTTAGTCACTAGTGACACTTATTTACCTTTTGTGAGAGCACTTTATTTCAGTTAGCAGAACATGCTGGATCACTGCCGAATTGCACTCATTGTACTACTTCGAATTCATTCTTTTATCAACACTATCTAAAAATAAAGGCAATTAATATATTTAGGAATTTCAAAGTTTCTCTCGAACAATGTAATGATCTTTGCTGGTAATAGTTTGGACAATGGCGGTAAAAAATGGAAATTCAATATGGCAAATGGCAATATTTATTAACCATAATATAGAATAATGTAGATGGTCAGCCAAAGATCCATTTTCTGCATGTTCTTTCCTAACCAAAATAGTGAGTATTTCTATCTGTGTTTAACCTGCACAATTTCAATAGAAAGCCTTGCTCTCGGCGGTCTAGTGGTATTTACTCAATCTTGAAAACACTGCTAGTTATAAGAAATTCATAATTGTGCCTCCAGCAAATGATTGATGAAATATTTGTTCTCTAATATCTATAATCATTTCCTGGGGCATATACAAACACAAGTATAGTCTTACATGTACATGTACATATGCACTTGTTTAACCATGCACCTGCACAGTGTTTTATGAATCCTGTACACATTTTCCAATTGCTGGAAGAACGTGTAAAATCTACATTGTTTATATAGAACATAAAGTTTCTGCAAAGGGAAACCTGTTTCTTGTTAAGTTTATTGCAAAACAGATCCCATATCATACATGACACAGCATGATTATCTTAGTCATAAGAGATGAGTTTGAGTGAAAAACGATAAAAAGACATAAATAAATGGCAATTGCTTTGCGTGAATCTGATTCGCTGAACATTCTCACAGAGATTCAGTTCAGTTAATTTCGTGACGTCACATCACATTTAGCCACGCCCCATGACATCAGGTTCATGGCTAGTTGCGTTGTGCATTTTCATTGGCTGTTGTAGGCGGGGCTAATATTTGGTGTCTTCATACGTGTACATAGTACAGCTCTAATTGTTGCAAATTTGTATATTTGTACCAATGAAACCTTTTCAAAATATCAGGTACGAATATATTTATTTATAAGTATTGACTTCAAAATTTATTAAGTACATGGATGTATAAACTTAAAAAACGCTTTGCAAACTTGGCGTAAATCCGCTACACAGTTTGCACAGCGTTTTTAAGTTTATACCTCCAAGAACTTAATACATTTTGAAGTCAATTCTTAAATAACTTTAAATCAACTAAAGTCTTAATCTACAAATGGCCATTGTGATGTCATATTAAAAATACCATGATACTTAATAATGATCACATTAGTGTTGTGAGGAGCAATGGAAGTGATATTGGTTCAGTTGAAAGCGTGTTTTCTCATCTCAGTCGATATTAAGTCCTGTGTGTTCAATAATTTAGAGTTATTTGAAATGTAGTTGGAAATGTACAATAACATGAAATCAATGGCAACATTCACCAATTAAGTCCCCTATTTAGATTGTCCTTCCCGCCTAACCAGATCAAAATAAATGGGCTAATATTCAATCCGAATTCCATTAAATGTTAAAACTAAAGGATTTTGAAGAATGTTTTTTAAAATGCATTGTAGAAGAGTGGTTTTATGGACGGAATTGTAACTTGGCGATTTGGAATTGTTTGAAAACTACAACTATTTGGTGAATCTACAGATTCAATGTTATGCTTTTTGTATATATATTGACGTGCAGATGAACATATGTAATATATATATATATATATATATATATGTATATAAACATGATATAAACAAAACCGCAAGATAAAATATGTTCAATCAACAAGCGATAAAACAATATATTATGTTCCTGTTAATGAAAAAAACGTCTTTAAATGGGCTAAATAGCAATGTTATATTGGCATGTGTTGCTTGTCTAATAAGGTCATATGAATGAAGTTTATGTTATCATGTATAATGTATGATGAAATAACGTCCAAGAATGTAAATTATATATGCCGACACCATTTTCATTAACATAACTTTGATTTTAATTTATTATATCAAACTTTCTGTCCAAAATCATTTCGGAAAAATTATTTAACATTTTTAATGAAAATGCTTAAATTTGGGATCAATGATATTATCCAATCGGTAATTATCAGTAGACGACTTACAACGCTATAACATCAGAGATATGTAAATATATATATTCATAGTACAGGTATTTTACTTTATTCGGCAGCAGTAACTTGTTTTAAGTCTGTAGAAAGGTTGGTATACTATTTCGCCTTTGTTTATTTCCATATCATATCGTCTTTTCTAAGATGCCTAGCGGTTAGAACAATCAAAATAAAAGTACTTTATCATACAAAAAAGGTATAGTTTATTTGATGACGTAACAATCGAATGATGTTCCCGCTGTTCCACGCCGCTCCCTCGTGATCAATTGTGCCCACGGTAACGTAACGTCGATTCGCCTCAGCCGTCTGAACTCTTACATCGCGACCAATAAAGCGTGTACCCCTTTCCATGGTTTGCTTCTGCAGTCCGTCAAATTTAGCGATGGGACAATGAACATCAACTTTTATGACAGCAGCAAACATTTGAATTAGACAAATTACGTTTCGCCACCATGCTTAGACTTGATCAAACTATACGCACAATTCTTTTTGAAAAGTTAGTCGCGTGATCTTAATCTATCTTAGGGGGCTGGTTTTACACGTGAAATAGCCTCCGTTGGCCCTGTTCATGGATTATTAATATAAATAATGAAAACAATATTTTTATTTCCAAATTATTGGAAGCAGAATGTCACCTGTATCTGATCATTTGGCATCTTAGAACAGAAATAAAGTTCGCTGTACCCCAATGTGTTGGACTAACATCCTCGTACTTTAACTATTATAGTTCAGGGCAAAACTATACTTTATTATAAAACATATTGGGGTACAGCGAACTTTATTTCTTAATTAAAATCGATCAAAATGTACGTCGATTTTCCAAAATTATTGATTTCTGTTTTTTTACCCACATATTTTAAAATTGACCTGAAAGGAAATGAAGACCAGCTTTTATGACAAGAATTTTTACATCGAGAGGTTCATTTGCCAACTCATAAAATTGAGCGAATGAATGGGAGTATCTTTCGATCACTTGTCAATCACAAATGCACGTTAATCTTCCCAATTTACCGACTCCTCTGTATTTACTACGATATCCTCTTAGATCTTTCCTCAGACAAGACCATTACATTATACGAGGAAAACGAAGAATCTTGTTGATGGGGCAATAACAGGTGGCCCACTTAAGTCGACGCCTGATACACATTTACATGTATACCTTGAGTTACGCGTTTTCTTGCTTCCATCCCCATGGCCATTCCTTATATTCCGTATTTTTTATTTGTCAAATGGTGAGATATTTTACAGATTGGAACAATGTTGGATGTCTTCATAAGTGTAGGCAGTTTTTTATTGACAGACAGAGAGACATTATATTCAGTAAAAGGCCACCGGCCCAATTACATGTACATAATTATTTGTATAAGACGAGCACATTGTAACATATATTTCAGCTAGATTTGTGTTTCTTATCGACAAAGTATGAAAACGACAAACATCCTTCATGATATTGGCATTATTACTTTGGAATAAGATATACTATTGATCTAGTAGGAGATTTACTGAAATATTTTGATAATATGTACTGTATTGATAATGATAATATTTATATTAAGATAATCCAGAGTACGTGTTCCGATAGATCTACACATTATACAGTGTAGATGAACATATTCCTGTACAACAAAATACATTCTCAATCATTGTCAGATTAGGAAAAAAACATATACTCATATTGCAAAGAAAATGCTTCGTTTCAGTAACATGATTGATGATCGGTAATCTAGGATTTACGTATTTAGGTTAGTGTATATATGTTGAAATACGTTCAGTACCGTTCTGAAAGAAGTTTTTATGAAGTTAATTAGCTTTTCTTAAAATAAACAAATGTATCGAAAAACGTCTATTTTTTGAATATCAGTTCATCTAAAGCAGTCCCATATCCATTCTCGATAATCAAAAGTATGCTGCGAAATTTATACATTACACTATGCATAATATACAGATCTATCGGGGCACATACTCTGGTTATCGCGAGTGTATCATACCGTTTCCTACAGTTTTGTCCGAGATCATTATTAGTCAATAACAACAGTTCATGAGTTTGTTCTTGTTTGCCCTGTGCCTAAAGAAAGTAGAACAAATCTCATACCAAATATATATTCTAATCCAATCCAAAGCGAAATTTGATTTAAATGATGTCTTGCTCAAATGTAAACTTACTTAATGCTTTAGCCATGTATTTGAAAAGGAAACTCGTAGGTATGTAGTTAAGCTCCTAAACATGAATGTGTACAAGCATGTGTTTATCATCCAAAACTGGAGATATCGTTTTGGCAGTAGATTTTGCACATTGCCATGTCACCGTCAACTACATGACATCAAAATGCTTTTACATCATCGAGTAATGACACCACAATGCTATGACGTCACAAGCATGATGACGTCACAATGCTATGAAATCACCGCATTGGAAGTCAAATGGTAAGACTCTGCTCAGAGATGTACACTATATTCATTAAAAAGTAATAAGACAGACTTTTGAATGATAAATAGAATCTCATCCTCGTGTCTTCTGATATTAAATATATCAACACACATTAATAAAATTAAAAACATCCTCGGCAAACCTCGGATATTTGTAACTCATGTTGGTATATTTAATGTCAGAGATACTTTGGTGAGATACTCAATATATCCACCATTTTATAATGAGCTACTTTGTAATTCAACATACTCCTATTCAAAAACTATAAAAGCCATGTGTATTTATTACAGTATTCGCTAAGTATAGCTAAGCTTCTCATGACTTAGTACGACCTGTAACTGCCTTTACGGTGAATCCACTGTTGTACATGCTACAGGCGAAAGATTTTGCTTGAAACATACAGCGTTAGTGAATCCTCCCGCTGCACCAAACCAAAATACACTAGATTCCCACATTTGCCGCTCATCATCTTCAGTGACTGATCAAATCGTTTGAAATTTTATCTACGCTGACGCTTTTGCCGTTAACGCTTTCATCTGAGCATCCAATCTGTCAACGGAAGTCGGCAAGTGTTGGGTTGTCGTCCTCGTTGACATCAGATCTGGCGCACTCCTGCCGAAGACATCTCTTAAGAGCAGATACGATCAAGATCAGTACATTGGGTAGATACGTTGACAAGAATGAAATGCTCCATGCGAAAAATTTCAAATTTCGATTATTTGACACTTAACAATATTCTGGAATCAAACCGAATTCTAGTAGTATAGTAGCTTGTTGATTTCTGTAATGTTAACATTTGTTCCAGACATTAATATTCCACTTGCTATTCTGTCTCGTTGTCTTTGGAGTAGCGCCAATCTTCTCCTGTTTGATGTTGGCGGAGGAAAACAGCGCGATGAAACGGCCATCATTTTATTCGATTATGACAAGCCCTCTGGGTTGAACTGGATGTCAGTTGTGTTAGGCTAGGAATGTCTTTATCAGTAAAGAAATTTCCCAAAAGTAAACAAATAAAACTTTCCCACATCATCTAACACATCCATATTTGTTGGTGACACAGTTCAAAGTTAGTCTGAAACTGCAATGCACGCTACGCTTGTTTCAGCCCGTCTCGGCCACTAAGGTTTCTCTTCATATATTCCAACTGTTACATATCATGTCGATATTTGGAGCCCCATTACCGTAACGACATTTACGGATGCAGTTGTATCCCGTACGACTGTTCGCCTTCATGTACGTGTGTACCTCAGTGTGTATATTATAACATGCAACATGGCTTTCATTGTGACGTAAGGGACATTGCATTAATTACAACGACACATACTCATCCTATGTCCATGTGTACAATATTAATCATTCTGAAATTTACCATGTGATGATCACAATTTGTAAATTCGTTGCAAACATTTTCCAACTTATAGAATAGATGGAAGTGAGTCAACGGGGGGGGGGGGGGGGGGGGGGGTCAAATTTCCATCGTGATTAATTGAGGGAAAAAAATCACCAATATAAATACATTGAATGAAATTAAGAGGCAATACTTCAATGTCTGATGCAGTTTATTCCTTTCTGGATATTATAGACAACAAAACTTGTTTTTGTTGAAAGTTTGACCCCAGGTTGCAAAAAGAGTTACGGTTTATTTGAAGGTATAAGTATGTTAAGGAACGTTAAACTGTCTTTATCCCCAAGTAAAAATACAAAATGATAGGATTTGTTTTAGCGTTGATACGATGCTTTAAAGGATGCTGTAGAAAGTGTTTTGTATGGGGTGTCAAATGGGACTTTAATCGCTATTTAGTAAGCTTACTAATTCGATTTAGTAAGTTTACTTAATCGAATTAGCAAGCTTACTAATTCAGGCATGTATTTAGTAAGCTTACTAAATCGAATTAGTAAGCTTAATAATTCGATTTAGTAAGGTTACTAATTCGATTTAGTAAGCTTACTAATATAATTCGATTTAGTAAGCTTAATAATTCGTTTTGAATTAGTAAGGTTACTAAATGAATTAGTAAGCTTACTAAATGAATTAATAAGCTTACTAAAGGATTTAGTAAGCTTACTAAAGGATTTAGTAAGCTTACTAAAGGATTTAGTAAGCTTGCTAAATTAATTAGTAAGCTTACTAATTCGCCCGATTTAGTAAGCTTACTTATTCATTTAGTAAGCTTACTAATTCATTTAGTAAACTTACTAATTCATTTAGTAAGCTTACTAAATCGACTGAAAACTAAAACCAAATAATGATTACTCCCTCCAATACTGTAAAATGGCGGAATAATTTCACACGGTAAAACGTGACGTATAAATAGTAGCTTGTGGACGTTCCAAGCAATGCTTTACAACATTTAACTGCCAATGTTCTCCCTATAGTGTATTTAATGTGTTCCACTGTTCGCCGCCACAGATACAGAATCATTTCACTACAACGTTCGGCAAAGATTTTCCGTAGAACATCGGAGTTATCTCCCTTTGCAAACATGAGCCACTGGTTACGGCGCATTTTAAAAACGGGTTTTTGTCAGTCTCCCCTATTAAATGTGCTTGTTCAAATATTATCTGAGTGATCTACAGTCTAGAATGAACACTGTACGTGTATGTAATTATTATTTCATCAAAACCTGCCGCTTGTCTGAAAAAACCTATATCTGATCGTTCTTACTAAATCGTGAAACCGGAAGTGATTTAGTAAGCTTACTAAATGAATTAGTAAGCTTACTAAATCGATCACATTAGTAAGCTTGCTAAATGAATTAGTAAGCTTACTAAATGATTTAGTAAGCTTACTAATTCATTTAGAAAGCTTACTAAATGAATTAATGTGCTTACTAATTCATTTAGAAAGCTTACTAATATACCTTAAAAGTTTCATTTTCAACTTTAAATCTTAAAGATACAATTTTCCCGAAAGAGTTTGGATGATATCTGGGATGTTGGCATGTTTTGAAACTGTAGGACGCCGGATGTACGAGTACGTGTGTCTGGCATTGATGCCACTGGAGCAAACAAAGTGCGTCAAATGAATGCTGTATCCTAGGAGAGAACATAATATTTTACATGAATAAATCCTAGTGGCACAAGTAATTAAAATTATTTTATTAGCTTTATCAACATCAAATAACATTACAGAGACAAAAATGACATTAATAAAATCAAATTAATATTTTCTCAAACACATTTATCCTGAGACGTCAAAGCATCAGAAATATTGTGTGTTGGAAAAAACTATCATCCTTGAAAAAGGAAGCCCCTAAGCTATGTTCAGCTACAATACGTTTCCTCTAAAATACCATTACGTTATTGTAATGAATTTATTTCTAAGAAAAATGACTTGAAACTCAATATGTTATGTATCAAGTGAAATTAATGACTCTCTTATTTTCGAAAGGTCAATTTCAAAATTGTCAAAATAGCTAACAAAATACATTAAATTATAATATAAAGTTCCATCAATTTCAGAATCATAAAGAAACAGCACCTGAGTCACGTTACCTTGTTTCATAATTAAAAAAGTCCATCACATTGAATTTTATGTGTATCCTTAGGGGTAAGTATTAAGTTAAATGTTAACATTGGCATCACACAAAAATATCATGTTCATAAGATAACAAGCCTGGAAATACATATTCTAGACGTTTTTCACATTACTATATAGAATGAAATAATATTATATTATAGATACGATGAATTATTTGTTTTCCCTACGGTGTTGTTGGCTTAACAGTTGCTACTGCAATGCATTCGATTACTATGTTTGGGTACTATAACTCAACAGGTGTGTGAAATACTTGCTAATATTGACTGATGATGCGAATGTTGTTCAAAGGATAAATGAGTTTACTAGTTCTATTTTGGACATTTGTTTTAAACTATTCACGTTTTCGTATTTTGAAAACTAAATTCTGAAAGTGCTGACTTATGTACTACATCGACAAAAGCACGAATATGATCATGTTAATTTGGAATCTTGTCGACTAATGACATCTTTCACTTCCCTCATTATATTCGACAGTTATCAAGAGCTCGATGTTAAATGTGATTTGTGTAAGTATCTGTTCACAACGCCAACAACAATCAGTCCCTCGGTCATCTCAAAATGTGTTTTGTGTTTTTCCTAGTTTAAATTTTCGATGTCTATCAAACCGTCTGTTTAATCTCCACACTTCAAACAATTCTATTGAAAGAAATAAACCGTTTGTTGCTATATTTTTACAACTTCGTAACGACACGAACTAAGAAATAATAGAAATTGACTGCTTACACAATTTTAAGAATCGACCTTTGATGTTTAAAGCTTTAAAGGTATGGTTCTATCGCCATATTGGATTTTTTGCATTTTGCATCTAATTTTACAACTTCTTAATCACAAAAGACATACAATGATAGAGTATTCAAACAGTAACACATATCATATACTACAACTAATAAACAATTTGCTGTAATGCTGTAGCGAACTTTTCCCCTTGCAACGCCGATGAATCGCTTCAGTTCTCATTGTTTTTATTTTTCAACATATGTGCGCTTCTGTTTATCGGGTAATGAAATATGAAGTCATCAAAATATGACCTCCATTAGTATCTTTCAAGTTCACTGTGTTTTAATCATGTATTAAATAGAGATTATTACCCCAGGAAGTGTGTCATATGACTTTTACGAAACGAGTGTGAATGTTTGTATTTCCCGAGCGATAGCGAGGGTTATACATAAATTTGCACGAGTTTCGTAAAAGTCATATGACACATTTTCGAGTGTAATAATTTCTTTATTACCCATTTTATTCCATTTGATTCGCGTACAAATAACCAGGAAACGGCCCACTTCTCTTGCGACGGCAAGGTACAGTGACGTCACGAACAATCGTTTTATGACGTCACAGACGACAAAATACGAGAGGTCGCGTTGAAACAATGGTTGCTAGGCAAACGTGATATGTGCACATGTGCTCATATCAATAATATTAACTCGGTTATTTTCAACCATATGGGTAATAATAACATATATGTGTTAACAGGGATATCTCCTCGCATTTCGTTTCCACAAACATACCCCGATAGAAACCTCCTTTTAAGGGAAGTCAGCTTAATTGCTTTAAGCAAGAATTTTCTGAACAGTGATTATTTTTGCCTCTTACTCACATCATCGTGTTACAATGTAAGTGTCAATATATATGTTGTCTGCTTTTCCTGAACCGGTCTACGATACTTAACCAGGTTAAAGCACCATGTTATAAGAGAAACACATACCGTCTATCACTCAAATGTATGAATGTTTACCCAAGATAAAATCGTTAGTCCTCCTTGAGCCTCTGCTACAGAGCAGAGATAAAGCATGGGACTGATAAATATAAAGCCATATCACTTGATTATTTCTCACTTTACAAGACAAGTTGTTCGTATCAACAGCAAAGCAGCGTTTACATAAAGTCAAGCTATTTCGTTGTCGACTGTGTGTTTGTTTAAGGAGAAAGTGTACCAGAAATCTAACCTCACTTTGCGATAACATTTTAAGATATAATTTTTAAAGATATATGCATTACTCCTGTTGGAGCTAAATGATAAATGATAACGTTTAATTAATACTGCTGCAAGTATGACGTCACAATGGTTGAAGCACTGAAGTACATGACTCGCCTAGAACTATTAAGCACACTGTCAGCAATTTCGTTGGATTAATTTAAGCAAGTAATAAAGAGAATACTGAACCTCCTTCCATATACTACCATTTGTATACAGCTCGTGAATGATTTATTGTCGCTTAGGCTCGTTGATACAAAATCATCAGCTAGTTTTTAAAAAATGGTATTATATGAAAGGGCGTTCAGTGATCTATTTTACTCTATATATCATGTTTCTGTGACAGATTGTAGGTTGATGTCAAACAAGTATTCTGAGTCAACTTTGAAGTCTTGATACCTACTGTTGCAGATAAATTGCACAAAATAACACAAAAGGGCAATACGACTTAATTTTGCAAAGCATTTATTCATCTAAACTAAATCCTATACCGTCTTAAAAAGGTGATGTGTTAACAATTGTGTAACTAAGAGAACATAATTAGTCTATATTGAAGTTATGGATATACATTCATTAAACATTTCTTCACTAAGTTCATAAATAGACAGCAGTGAATTAAATAGAAATTTTGTTCAGTTTTCAAAACCATAAACAATAATTTCTATTTAACGATACTAGACCGTACTTGGTGTCACTAACAATACATACCTTTCACTTTCTTTTCTTATTAAAACGGCCAATTTCATTGATATTATGTGTTACAGAATTCGTAATATTCTGAAATTGAAATTAAAGAACATATTTCATAACACTTATGAGCATTTGAATAAGAGCTAAACACAAGGAATTTATAAATAAAAATAAAATTATTAATGCAGTGGTTTTATCTCAGAGAAACAGCTGTCTGACAACTGGACATTTCATAAAATGTACCATTAAACCTTCTCTACATATATACATGTATGCACACTTGAAACAAAACTTTAATTTATTCACAGACAATAGTGTCAGTAACGTACTATCGCAATGTCATATCACAACGGGACGCATTGTTCATATAAAAGATAAGGCAGGAGCGTCTCTATGTACACAAACTAAAACACAAAGCATGAAGCAACGGGAACAGCAGTAGAAGTTAGATGGACACTGACTTGGACTCTTGGTCGTTTAAAGGTTATAGAAGGAGAGAAAATATTTATAGAACATACCATCGTTACTAGAATGCCATGAGGAGAACCCCTAGTAGAGTTAGGGTTTACTTGGTAGTTGGTCAACATGGTGGAAAACAGGATCCGGTTTAATTCTCTTGGTATGGTTTGGTGTGGTTGTTGAAACTAAAAACTATGTTATCAGTGTCATGAACGCGCTGACATACAAGTGATTTGCTGTCAATGATCCATTGTTACCTTAATGTCAATGTCACCAATATCGACTGAAACCTGCATCGTTCCCAAGAGATGCCACACTCATATACATCCAGTGAACCTTCCTTGAGAGATCACGTTGAAAACCTCAACATACAGATAGCAATATCTGAACTTCGCAAGATCACAAAAATGAAAGTCGACTCGGGCCTGTTCCTTACTTATGAGAAGCTTTTAGTCATAGAATCCAGTGAACGTTTTTGAGATATCTACTGACAAGGGTAACATTTCAGAATCTCGCCGTGACGTTGAAATGAAGGTCAGTATCACAAAGCAATACGGGTATCTATGGTGAAACTGAAAACATGAAAATAATTCGTTCAACAGTTCTAACATATTTCTATTCGTACGTACGGACGGGCGGTCGCCGCCAAATACCATATGCATTGATTTGCACTAAAAGAGACAAGGAATGAGAACGGCCTGTTATA
Organism: Gibbula magus; assembly: GCA_936450465.1. Taxonomy (NCBI): domain Eukaryota; kingdom Metazoa; phylum Mollusca; class Gastropoda; order Trochida; family Trochidae; genus Gibbula; species Gibbula magus. The sequence goes on along the minus strand of OW388297.1, from coordinate 74,250,374 downwards.
AGTAAGTATTTTAGTTTCGAAATTCGTCTTGATGTTGTTTATTTGACTTTCATCGTAGTTGTGACATGATTTGATATTTCATGATAGTTTCTATAATCAAAGGTCTTAATCCCAGTATAAATAGGACAGTAGATAATGCATCTCATTCACATCAGAGAAGATTTAGGTGTTCTTTAATTAAACAAGAATCACCGTGTCTGCCATTATAAACTGATCAAAATGTTAACAAACCAAACAATGTCTTTTTTCGTTAATGTTTCAAGAGTAAACAAATGATTTATCACAGAATTTGCTTTAATATCAACACATGTTTATACTATACATAATAAGCTACAGCAATCTAAGTTAGTGAAAATCTTCATATACTGTTAAAGACTTACAATTTCGGGAGACAGGTTGTATCACATGTAGGGTATACAAGGCCGACTATTTTATATGATATATAATCAGACATGGTTAACCTGGAATAACCAGGTAAATAAGCCAATACAATAGCCAACAAGGAGATCACTAATACATGTACATAGAGCGTGGTGATTATGCTTCTCACAAACCATCTATATAAGCATTAGGACAAAAACTCGAAGCACTTAAGCGTGACATGGTTATTTCATTGATAATACAATAATTAATAAAATTCACAAACATAAGAAATGAACCATTTACATTTTTTTCTACTTTTATATACCTAAGCTTACGAATAACATGTTAACTGTACAGATTTCGCACAAGCTAGTACCCTCCTGTGACTGTCCATTAATTTGCAACTAGCAATAACAATTATTAAATGTATTAAATTTCCTCACATTATTCATTACATATTGCAGCATTATCGTTACCAACACATCAAATAAGGGAAAATAATTATGTTCTTGTTTACTGAAACTTTCTTTGAAAATGGTGTTTGACTGTAGTATAAACAATGAACATCACTTTTGGAAAATGAAAAAACCCCACATGAAATACATAGTTTCATTTGTAATTTGTTCACCAAATTTAATGTTTAGCAACTAATATGTAGCCATATTTTCGGAATACTTCAACTTTTGGCAATCACTGTCAACATGGTGTCACCGCAAAAGTACTATCAACAGTTTTAAACGTTTTCGATGATTGTGAATACTGGGAACGATTTTGTCAAAGCGTGTTTTGAATGGTTTGTTAATACATCTTCCTCCTCTCGGTGACCGTGTGTCTGTCAGAGCGCAGTTGCTCCCTTGTCGGTCAGTCAGAAAGCATGACGAGTTCCATAGCTCCCATGGAACTCTTCCCTTCTCTCCTCGCGGAGCGTTCTGCCTCGAGTACACAGCAGAAAGATGAGCTCGAACATCTCGGCCACTGTTATGAGACTGAATCCCATGAACAAGCCAACTTGTCCGCCGATTGATCCTGCAAGTAGTAATGATCTTTTTATCAACAGTAAACAAGAAACCAATATCCATATTTAACGTTAGGTTGCAACTTTATTTACTGCTTTCTTCATCCAAATTCTTGGCGCAAATGTCCTGTTTTTCATGTTACAAATTCGGTTTCGTCCATATATATATAGAACATCATACTTGTGCATTTGGAATGTTTGTTTTGAACGAGAAGATGTCATGGAAGCGGAGGAACAACGAGTTCGAAGTTCTATATTCATTATATACCCCTTTTCATTATCAAATTTGTAAACAAATAAAGTTGCAGAAATTACCGGGACGACATGCTCCGTATTGTTTACTTGATCTGTAAAACTGATTCAGAACGCTCGAAGTGGTTAGATTTTGTAAAAAAGATTCTCAATAATTGTGGCCTAGGCTATGTTTTCAACAACCCATTATGTGTTAGTACTAATTATCTTGTATTACAGATAGAAAGAATATTGAAAGATCACTTCTTACAAAGTTGGCAGGCGTGTTTGCGTAATAGTTCAAAGGCTTTGTATTACAAATACCTGAAGGAGTATCCATCATTTGAAAAGTATCTTTTTTACCCAAATGCAGTTTCTACCCCATTCTTAAGATTTAGATGCTGTAATCACAATTTACCAGTTGAAACCGGAAGATGGTCTAAAACACCAAGAGAAAACCGAACCTGCCAACTTTGTAGAAGCCCAGCGATTGCTGATGAGTTTCATTATATTTTTAGTTGTGAAGCTTTCGCTGCGGAACGGAATAACTATATCCCTGTTAAATTTAACAAATACCCAAATCTGCTAACCTATAAATCCCTATTGTCAACAAACAAATTGTCCATATTGAAAAAACTTTCAAGATTTATTTCACTCATAGACACCAGACTAAAGAAAGTTAACCCAATGTAATTATCGTCAACCTTCATGATGTTTTTGTTTATTATATACCATGCATTAGTTTTCTTGTACCACCGATGGTGGCTGTTTGAGAAATAAAGAAATTGAAATTAAAAATTGATACACGGACGGTTGCTTGACCAGCACGACTCACGATTTGAAATCTTAATAATATCTTTATTTTCTCATTTGTCAACCCAATAGAGCTGTAAGTGAATTTTTCTTCAGTGTGGTAACATAATTAAACCATCAATTTTTTTTTACTATTATTCAATAACAAAGAACTGAAAAAAAGAAACAACATTCAAGCTTCCGTCCGTCGTGCTTCTTTCGAATGACGTAACTATGGTTATGACGTCACACTAGTAAACGGTTGTGACGTCACAGTGACGCAGCATCGCTAGTGAAGCTTTCGGCAATGCTTTCGATTCCCCTTACACTTTGCGCTTTTCTGCCTTGTTAATGATAACTTGAGTAACATTTTCCCTGCTTGTGCTGTTAATATTAGGCCAAATACATGATTATACTTTAATCAACTGAAAAAATACTAGCAGTCTTATTAAAGCATAAATTCCGGAGATTTAATTGGGAAAACATTGAAAAGTACGGAAAATTCCGAGAAGTGCCGAAGTTTAGAGAAAGTAGAACCGTCAGGCGTGCAATACGGAATTCACCGTGCAATACAGAAATCGACCACGGAAACCGTATTGCACCCCTGTATTACTATCTTAAGTTTACATGGGTATATAATAAATATTATATATATTATGTATGTAAAACAATTGAACCACACTCTAGATTTAGGGCATAATGATACCATTCGATACAGAAACGAGTGATTAATAATAATAAATTATAGTAAAGCTCTTAAATAGAAAATTAGTTTCATGCGTATTCTTCATTGGTCAGACATTATGTCAGTGAACATAATTCATGAAATTTGGCAGGCTCCTTTAAAATCGGAATTTGATGATTTTAAGGAGTAAATTCTTTGTGTGAGGATTTTGCCAATTCAAATGCTATGGTGGTATAAATTGATTTGAGGTTACTAAATGCTTGACATAAAACATTTCGTCAGCAACCAACGGCGAGTCACAGAGGTGTCCAATCCTTTCAAATGGACACAACGCCGCGAAATTTTGAGTTGCTGATCAGGTTTAATAAATGGTAAGAACATGTTTGGCGATGTCAGTTTAAATTGATGTTTTATGTCATTGACATCATTCATTATATACTTGTATTACCTACGAGGGCAATCATTTCCAGGTTCATATTTTTTTATACGATGCCCAAGGGCAGAATGTCACTTTGGCATGGTGACATGACGTCATAATCAATTTTATGACGTCACGCTTCGTCTATGACATTGTGTTCTAAATGCGGCGACGGCGGGTCGCCAGTCTAGCGTTGAAAGTGGATTTTAACGTGTTTTCATTATTCTTCGGTAATAAACAGAATATTATATGAGTGTCTATGCCATACTATGTGTACGACACTCGTGCCTCGCTCTCTCTCGGGAAATACTAATATTCAGGCTCTCGTGTCGTAAACATAGTAAGACATAGACACTCATATAATATCCTCTATAGTTTGAGGTTACACGGACGGTGTTAGATTGGAAGGAAACCAGCAATGTGTTGGTCTCGTTATGACGATTAGTGTCATGTCATACCTAGCAATCCCTGTAGTGTATAGATGGGAACTTGTTCTATTGTTGTCACCACAGGGTCGGGGAAGAAGAAGTGGAACGTAACGATGTTCGTCATCAGATCCTGTTTGCTGTAAAATAAAAACAGACGCATAAATTACAAAAGCTACAGTTTACAGTAGTACACGTACTTAATAGTTCAGATCTCCTGGGCAAGTGGTTCTGGAAGAGAAGTTGAACATGCGACAGTATACGGATAGGTAGACTGATGGACGGACGCCATGCCATACCTTAACACTATATGGTTCTTTCAGTCTGTATGCGTGAGTAAAGCAGACTTCATCAGTTGATGGCAGTTACCTTTGCCCACGTGAGTGAATCAAGTATAGATCACGCGATCCCAAGGAGACTATGTGGGTCTTGTTTTTCCTTTTTACATGCATATGAAATAGGTCACTGTGACATTTGTGAATTGGCAGCCTTTTCTAAATGTCTTTATAATGTCAGAATTGCCATTAAAAAGACGATTTGTCCCAATCTGTTTAGTAAAATGTTAATAAAAATGGTTGTGTAAAGTAAAATTTTATATTCAATCTCGAACATTGCATTTCCAATAAGATACAGCCGGCGAGATGCCAATTTAGACTTTTAAAACTGTTCTCGTGTACACTGTCAGACAGTTTGATGTAAAAGTTCCATTCAATAACACTAACGATCTCGTATCTTGCAATTTCTTTTCAATTTCCTATAAGGAAGATGCACACCGAGACATAAATCGATGCCTCTTTAAATTGTTTGCGACACAAAATATCTTACCAGATTATGTTGTCATCTAACACCTAAAATATCATGATCATAGAATAATCCATTACACACTAAGTGTAAACTATCTTTTCGTCGTGTATTGTTTTTGTTATTAAGAACATTGTGAGAAGCACAGACATATTTCAACATAATGTGAACACACTATATTCAATGACACTTTACTCAGGTTTGATTTAATATTAGATCTAATGGCTTGGATATCATACATGTTTATATTGTCATTATGTGGTATATCAACCATTTATAACTAAACTGTTTGTCATTCCGGCAAGTTCTACAGAAAATTGTTTGCGTTCAGTCAGGTGTGGGTGCAATACTATATTGAAGTTGAGTGCAGTGCTACAGAATGGTAAGTTAGTTCTAGCTGTTCGAGGGATCCAGCCAATGATTCCCTGCACCACATAGTCACAATGGTAAGCGAGCTTTCTCTTTAAAAAATTCTAGGTTCCGCGGGTTAAGTAAACTAATCGTGAAAGCGGACTCACTAACCAATCACTTCTAGTAGCATCGTCATAAGATGGTTCAATTGTGTTAACACACACAGGACAAAACGTGATGGAATCAATTTGCCGGATACTTCCGGATTCCCCCAAATTTTGGCGGATCTTGAAGAAACCGGAAGGATCCGGCAAGCGGATTCCACCACTTTTTGTCCTGTGATAATATTGTGCATTGATGTTTTATAAAACTATGTTACAGTGGTGTACATTTAAATATCAGTTTTAGAAATAGTTTGTAGTGATCACTGATTCAAACTAAAATGTTATCAAATAGGTGATGTCCATTCCATTTAAAAACTAGTATATGATGTATACCAACAATAGATATTAAATACTTACATCTTTGATTCAATGTAGTGTGTAGCTCTGAACTTGGAACAAGACACAGACGCAGCATAGTGACTTTCCTTACACGGGAGAGGACACACACAGTCTTTCTTCTCCACAGTCGTGTTGGTGCTTCCTCTGTAGTAGTCAGCTGTGAACATGTGCTTAACAGTAGGCAAATCTTAAAAGTTATTCTTCAACATTTACGATTTCTGGTCAATCTTTTTAAGGACTGAAACACACCGCGAGTTCGTGGATGTATGATTGCCAGGTCCAAAAGAACTGGAATTGAATTCTGCAAATTAAAAGTCTGTGCCAATGTTTTAAACTGCTTATAGTGTAAATCTTTGCACTATATATTATATATGCTATATCTGTGTTTGTATTTGAAAAAAGAAACACAATGATATGTCTTAAGCTAAATGTATATGATCGCAATGATATACATTCAGAAAAGCTTCAACAGTTTTCGATGGTAAGGTTAGTGTCAAACTTGGACAAAAAATCGTGAAAAAATAAGGTTTTCAGTCACGAGTGTCACGTCAATATGCCAATTCAAAAGGAAATGCACTGGAATTTAAAGACACTTCGAAATAAGAGAAGTATAAAAATGAAATAAAAAGTGCAAAAGTTAATTCACGAAAAAACGGCTTGTTTCATGTCAGACATTGAGCGTTTCCTGAAAACGGAAATTATTCAAAAGCAAATGCAGTTGGTTTCTATTTGAAATATAAATGTTTAAGCAGAAACAATCGACGCTAACACGCAGATAGAACGTTAACGTTTGTTGTACAACGTGTTCGCTGTAACCATCAATGGACCGTTTGTTATGCCATTGTATTCCCATGACATTTATAACTGTTGATTTTCTTATTAGCAGAAATTATGTAAACTTTCATGAAGACAAGGGTTAATTACGTCATTATCTCATTATTGTAACATCACTGATCTTGTAATTACATCTCTACAACGATCAACTGCATTGATAACGCTGGATCAAAAATACTAGTAAAACGATTGTCTATGGGTGTTTTTTTTTTGCTTTTCGTGACACTACGTATTGTCTTTGCAAAGAAATCACGAATAATAGAACTATTTCGTGACTTTGAAAAATGTAATTAAGCTTTCTGCCAATGTTTATTTATCTGTTTACATAATCCCGGACTTAACATTTAAACAGTTTATCATCAAAACTGGCTTCCACAGTAGATATATCTTGGGTGAGATCAAGCGATATCTACATGCGATATCTACATTATAGATATCGCTACAATCGAATCGTCATAATCCTATTACATCATCAGTTAATGACATCACAAAGCTTTAACATCACTGAAAACACTGCTAACAATGCTATGACGTCACAATGTTGACGACGTAACAATGCTATGGTGTCCTTATGCTTATGACGTCACGATGCTATGACCTCAATGAGATCACTGCCGAAGGAGCTAAATGTCAGTTTTTTGGTTCAAATATATTCATTCTTTTGCTAATAATTTTTTTATGAATGGCTTTGAATGATAAATAAAATCTCTCCCTCGTGTCTCTTGATATATCAACATTCGTTGATTAAAGTAAAAATATCCTCGGCAAGCTTCGGATATGTTTCACTTAAATCAACTCGTTTTGTTAGATTGGATATCAGAAGACGCTTAGTTGAGATCCTGTATTTATTCAGTTACACCACCACATCGGACTTTGGAAAAAGGTCACGTGACTTTAAATGTGACCGAGGCTTCAACCTCTATATATTACAATGCTAATTTGAGATAATTAAGCCGTTTTGTTAATTAGATCAGTGTAATTAGTGTTTCACACTCTTCAGTTATTGCAAGTTCACGTTAGTGCTCGCTTGGTCAAACAGTTCATAACCGAGTTAGTTGAACCATGTACGGTATTTAGCTTTCGGTACATTTACGCGTTGTTCGGTTCATCAAAATTATTTTCTGTTGTTACCTTAAATTGTTACCTTATATTTCTAGTTTATGTTTTTTCAGGTTAACGTTCAATAAACTTTACTTTCAAGAAAAATGTGGTTTGTTGTGACTTTTGTTTGTTGCAAACTTGATTCTAAACCGAACCGAAAATGTACCGAACCGAGGATTCTGTGGCGCAATACATCATTGAACCGAAGGTCAAGTGTACCGTTTCAGCCTTACACTTGATCTTACATCAAGTATTTAAGAAGACCCAATAGAATATTTAAAGATCTGATACTCCCACTGGAAAACTTATCGGACCTATAGTAGGTGTTCTCACCTTCGGCTTGACGGTAGCAGACGGACAGCTTGTCTATGGGACACAGAGATTCATTGCCTGGAACGGTAGAAAGTACAATCTCAAATACTTATACTTGTATTTAATCGTAGTTTTCAATATCCAAATGTTACCGTTGTTCATCTTACAGGTCATACACATTGCATTGAGTTTGTTTATTTCCCAGAATAAGTAAACGAAGAATCTTATCTGGATCATATTAGAATATTCGACATATTAAAACAAAGCCAAAAGCTTTCTGCCAATGTTTGTTTATCTGTTTACATAATCCCGGACTTAAAGGGGCAGTAGCACGTTTTTTGCAGAATTTATTTTTTCAAATTTCCCATTTATAATGATAGTCTATGTCATTTGAATTAACCTTAGAGGGTCAAACATCTTATTACACAAACCAATTATCCGTAGTGGTTATAACGATGTTGTGTATAGAGCAAAAATTGCATGGCGGCCATTTTATTGTGAACACAATTTATTATTTCGAATTACAAAAACGATTCCAAAGGCTTTACTGAACCATGTTAACTCATTTTTTAACTTGATTTTTCGTAGACAGAAGGGTGTTTTACTATTGGTGACATTATTTTTCAAATACATTTCATCAACTTATTTCAGCGAAAAAACGTGCTACTGCCCCTTTAACATTTAAACAGTTTATCATCCAAAACTGGCTCCTACAGTAGATATTACTTGTGTGATATCAAGCGATATCTACATGCGATATCTACATTATAGATATCGCTACAATCAAATCGGCTTGTCTATGGGATACAGAGATTCATTACCTGGAAAGTACAATCTCGAATACGTAAACGAAGAATCTTATCTTGATCATATTAGAATATTCGACACATTAAAACAAAGCCAAAGACATTTAATTACGATGGCGCTATTTACATATGTGTACAATAACTTAGACATCGTATGTACATCTACATGTAATTCAATGCCTCCTCTTTTAGTGATGGAATCAACACAAACAAACAATCAATTCACCTGTTCGTGTACATGGCATATGCAGACCAACCGTCCTAAAGTATACTACATGTATGTATTATGAAAACACAGGAGATATTTGATAAGTGTTAAGTTAGTTTACTGTTATCTTACCAGGATGAAGGAAATGACGACAACCACACACATCAATGACGTAATCAAAGAAACATTCCTTTTCACAAGCCTCCTTTGTGTAGTAGTCGAATCTTTTCAATGGGTTCACAAATGACTTGCGTTCTATGTCAACACACGTTGATCCACCAAAGGCTTTGAATGGAGGCTCCAACCCGATTCTCTACGTTGAAGAAAACATTACATTAGGCTTTATTCCCGGTTGTAAAGTGAAGCATCAGTTATCGTTGAAATAAATGTGCAATCATCAAGTCAAGTAAGTAAGTTTTTCTATGTAACATTGCAACAAATTAGGAACGTTAAATACATACACTAGGCTGTTAAACATACAGTCGTGATAATTTACATCAACATCGGTTTTATTGAAGTCGCTTATTTCAAATTTACTAATACTCATATTACGTAAATGTAGATTAGTTCATGCTACTATTGCATATTCTACACCAAGTACTAGGATGTTCAGGTGAGGTGTCCAATCTTGTAAAATGTACCCTCGCATAGTAGTTGGGGAATAGCATGCCCCTAAAAATTACATATCCGCTACCTTTACCCAGATGCTAATGCATTGTAGTCGATTTTGACAATGGTACTATGTACGCCATAGTAAAAATCTATGGTAGGTCTTTTCACACATACACGTTTCTTTAATAACGTTTAATGTTGACACTGTGGCTTAAAAATTGGAATACAAAAGGTAATGCGTTCCAAATTCACCAATTTAATCAAAGGTAGTTAAACATTAGCTGGCCATACAATTAGTTACCCTCTGATACATAGAGAATGGTATTGTGTGACATATTGGGCATTCATCAAATAATGTATGCTTTATGTATAATGTGCATAGGTATTTGTAAATATTAGACCAGTTTTGTCTTTGAATGGCAACTAAAATATGAACGTGTGAACAGTGATATTGCGATGTAGCACTTTTTTGCTTATTATATTTTCCCAAATTTACCATATATCATTTAAGTTTATTCAATATATCGTTGCGTTAGGGGGTAAAACGTATCATTATACCACCCGATAAACCGTATCCACCGAAAACGGTTATCCGTATTGGAAGAAAATGGTGCGAAGTATAAAGCGCCTATTCTGGGGACTCTTTAATGTCAGATTAATTTTTTTTTATACATTTCCATTCATTCATAATAGCATTGACATATGAATACATGTGCATACAGATATACATATATTTGTCATTTAGATGTTGGAAATTTTCCAAATTTTTCAAAAGCATATTGAGAGATGACCAGAAAATATGAAACCTTGCATATTTAGAATTGGATAATGCAATGAATATTGTTTGTTTAATATTTCATGTTGTACAGGTTTGAAATTTGGTTTCATTTTCTTAATTATGCATACTCTTCAATGTAAGAGGGTTCACCATTTCAGTCTAAACACTTGAACTACCTTCGAGCGGCCATTTTAATGTGAACACTCGAAGGAAAATCGACTCGCATGGCTTAACCGAAACATGTACATTGATTTCAAAACTATTGTTATTGTTTAGCCATTAATAACACTTATTTACTTGTTTGTAAGAGCAGTTTATTCAGATAGAACGACGTGCTACAGCACCTTTGATCATTTATTTTGTAATAAAAACTTTGCAAATCACAGTACAATTCTGTGTAACACACGGTCATCAATTCAGAAGATTTATCAGTAGCGTTAGATTACAATGACATTTAAACTGACTATTAATTAACGTTACATGACAGTGATGTATGGGTTCTCTATCATTACAATACAATGTATATAACACATAGTTGCATATTGCATATAAATGATAAATAACAAGCCAGTAGTGAACTGGAAAGAAAACAATGCATAACAAGTCTAGATAACGATTGTTCTGATAAATTCACTAATAATTCTTAATATTAGATGTGTGAAGCATTTTAAAAACTTTTAAAAGCACATAAAAGATAATCCTGATCAATATGTGTAATACCCAGATATAACTGAAGTCTCTCATTTCACTGTAGGCATTGTACTCATCGTTCAATAACAAACCATTAAGTTTCAAGCCAATGACATATTATGATTTGAACGTCTACGATCACTGTCCTTTCATCCGGGTACTGCCAATATTGTTCAAGTTCTTTCATTGGCTGGCTATTTATAGTCACAGGAATGTTATTGAGCTCAGGATATTAAGTACATGTAAGGTAACATATACAAATACATCATCAGAGCAGGATGCGATATGACAAGATGTATGGTAGAGTTTCACTATTAACCAAGTAGCGTAGTTTATAGAAGTTGTAGATGTTGGATCAAAGGTATGAGTAGAGATGTATCGGGACGTAGGCTGGGTATCATCGAGGATGGCCATCTTCAGTATAAGTATAATTGATGACTTGTCAATGGACACAACATATTACCCTACTAACTTACCACTGTTTTAGAGATTTCCACCTCAGCAGAGCAATTGGCCCCAACCACAAAGCCTCTGGATTTGGGAAGGGGATCCTCGTTGTGATCGTGAAGGACAACCTGTGACAATAAGTTACTGACAACTCACATCATCCTAAACGTGATCCAACCGAACCGTTTGATTGTATGTTATGATCATACATTACAGGGAGTTCGCACATACACACTAACACAAATAATCAAAATTGTTTCATTAAAAATTAACTCATACATCTTCTTTTTTGCAAACGATCTCCACTTGATAACCATCACGGGCATAATATTATTCACGAGACTGGTCGCTGCAAAATTACTTGTGATATTACTTATTCAGCATGCATTCAAGAACTACAGATTGTAAGACTCATCTCGAATGATCGGTTAACGAGTACCATAAATGATTCCTTATATCTACAACAAAATGGTCCAAAAGTTGAGATGTGTTGAATTACTGAATAATTTACACTCATGGAGCGTGGTGATCAACCATACAGCAATTAAGTTAAGGTGTGTACTATTCAAATTCTTTCATTGATCCATTGGCTCCATTTGTATTTTCATTATTCATTATTCGACAACAATGAATAACAAATTAATATCGTTTCTCGTTAACAGCCATTTCCAGTTGGTGTCTCTATTATGTTAACTGAAATGGGACCTATTCAAGACATCTCAAGCCATCCGTCAATTGAAATAACATACCAATAACAATAACAGCACCTACCTTAAACCCATCAAACTGGTACAGTCGGAAAGGTATATCGCTCTTAGTTGTTGTCACCAAAGCACTGAGACCGCGCAAGGAGTTGCTGACGGCATTGAGGGTCCTACCTCCGCCATGTCTGTTCAGTTTGCGAGTATCAATAGTAAAACAGACGCCCATTTCCGTGATTCGAGTTGAAAGAGCATCGTTGCAGTCCTCCCAGTAATAATCCCCCCAAGCACAATGTAATCCAGAGTTAACGACCATCGACTCAACGTCGTGTAGAAGAGCTTCCACAATGTCATCCGCAGTCTGATTTGTAGGAGGAAATCCTTCCTTTTTCATCAGTTTATCCAGTAACCTTTTTCCAATGAGATGGAATATTCCTTCATTTTCTGTGAGATATGGCATTTCCGTCTGAGTCTTTTTAGCAAGTTTGTCAATAAAGAATTTGTTGAAAAGATTCATATCACAAATCGTGACAGACGGGAAATCTCTTTCCTCCACGTACCGGACGTTGACACTGGTGACGGTCGGATACCTGTAGAAGTCGGACATTTGACAGTAGATGACGGTGACTAGTAGGGTGGCCATCACGACAACAACAAGACACCAGAAAATGCTGAAATAAAATAAAACTTTGTCATTATCAATAACGACAGCACATAAAATGAAAAACGTTGATGTAACTTAGCTCGTTGATGGCTAGAAAACACCTGTTTTAGTTAGATATACATCCAATTTATACAGTGATCAAAATATTAAATTTCGGACCCGAAAAAGTTCAAGAATGTGTAATATTGCAGATAGTATTATCCCAAATGTAACAAGGGTAGACCTATTTGAATATATTATCCATACGGGTGAGAAGACACAGGTGATTATTTTTGTGATATTTGCACATGTGCTTTCAAGTGATTCTCAACGTTGATTGGTCTGTTACCCGGAGAAAGAATGACTTAACGTCATAAAACAATGGTCTGACGCGACGAATTATCTTGTGACGTCACAATGTTACCGTGGCGACGGGTCCTTCACAGCGGCCGCCCAACATGAAAAAGTAATAACCAAGCGTAATTTGGTCAATTCAATTGCATAATGGGTAATATATAGAATAACCAACTCGGTACGAGTGATTACGGGAAATATCCACTCGTCTAAATAATGTTCAGAGCCACTCGCTAAAGCTCGTGGCTGAACATTATTTAGACTCATGGATATTTCCCGTAATCACTCGTACCGAGTTGGTTATTCTCTAAATATGTATCATAGTGCAAGGATACCTTCGACCTCGGTAGAGACGTGAGCCAACAATAGATGGAATCCCGTGCATTGTGGAGTGACGAGCATAGTAGATGAGAAGGTTCTTCACCCCTTTCTTCTCCCCCTCTGTAGTCTCCTCCTGTTCGTCCTGAAGGACACATCGCTTGTCATCCATTTGGATTTGCTGAAGGCGCTTCATTTCGTCTTTTTCAGTCATCATATAACTCCCTTGGCCCTCTGCAGGGTGTGATCGTTGTCAGAAAGCTGGGAAATAATACTAAAAGTCAGTGTAAGCGTTTAGGCATTTCATTATCGGATAGAACTTCTGTACAAGCCTGTTATCGACGCAGACATGTTCTATGCGCTCCCTGAACTACGCAAAAGAAACGGTACCCTACAAAATACAAGCTATTTCGATACACGAGAAATACATACCACTCAAATGGAGTTACGAGTCTTCAGAAGCCAACTTAATTAAATTTGAAATGTCAAAACATTACCTCTTCATATTTCTGAGAAACACGTGTTTTAGGAAAACCTCGTTTTCGAATCTCCTTATCTAAATTTAGACGAGATAGGAGAGTCAAAAGGGCATTTTTTGCTTGTTTTGTGACGATCTGCAGTACTGATTCGTCAATAAATTTAAGTACAAGAAGGTACATTTTGCCAACAACATCTTATACTAACATTATTTCCATAATTCTTATCGTTTTACCTTAAATACCAAACAGTATGTCCATAAAAGCCCTTTGAAATAGTGATTTCAGCACCCCATGTTTGTTTGAACAGATATAAGACATTAAGTATAATACTCTCAGGAATACATATTTACGAGATATATCCACATCAAGACATTCACAATCTTGTTGCAGGAAAATTAATCATAAAAGAAAAATCATTTACGACTCATCCTCTTTAAATAATATATATCATTAATATGATCAGACTCGCAGACAATATTTGGTATATATCTCATTGCTTTATCACATAATGAATTCAATCAAAACCTTGGAATTCCATGTTGTATGTAGTGCAACGTCGAAAACGTTCAATACAAGTAAATATCTGATGCTTGTATAGGGCGTTATGTGTACCATTAAGTTGTTTATGTAGAGAGAATAGTATACAAGTGAACATGACACACTACGTATTTGCGACTGAAAATTAGTATTTCTGGAGCGAGGGGTATGCTTTGGAAGCTGGTTAGGGTCGTAAAAATAGCAGGACATGGGTACAGATGTTGCCGAAGATTTAGTTAGGAAATTAAACAAAAGCTATTTTAAAACACAGGCTGGCTATCCATCGTCGCCACATCGAGAACCCAACGTCAACAGAAACACGACGTCATCTTATTATTTATATAAAATGTTATTTTGCCCTAGGGCATCGTGTGACAAATATTGACCCCGATATGATTGCCCTCGTAAATTATAAATATGTGTAATTACAAATAAAATATATGTTTGTTAACTTGATCGCCCTATCTGCAATAACAATGCTCTCAATCCGTTTGAACCTTTAATCAATACACACACCACACAAACCACACAAAGCGGACCACAGCAACATGCAGCTGTACTAAACTCCTTCAGTTTGTGATTAATGATAAGCTGAGATGAATATGATACCTTTCATTGAATATGATCATCTCAGATAAATACAACTAGTTAAACGGAATTTGATAGCCGCAGTGATGGCAGGTGGCACAGCTCAGTCCATCTATCAACAACATCGGGCGCGGCTATCCGCATGGATGGATGACCCATTTCACTGCGGAAATAAATGAGAATTTGAAAGGAGATTTCCTGTTGCACACAGACTTTTGGTAAGTGAGTTTATTTAAAGTGTACTTCTGTCCACTCACAAGTATATATGCGTGTACCTGGTGCAAGATGAGTACGTGGAAATGACCTTCCTTCGAGCGCTGCCGATGCTCGGGTTATTAGAAACAGCTGTGGAATCATATCGCTGTGTTTCATAATTGAAACATAAACTCACTATAATGTGTTTCATGTTTTGTCCTGAGGGATATGAATGAAATTCAATGTTTTTTATAGGCGTCGAAATGGTTATACAAAACATGATGTTCTCAAATGAACTAGCCTACGGAAAACTATAATACAAATTTTTTTTTTTACGATATTGAAATATTTAATATAGATTTAATTTATTTTCTGGTTGAACAGTAGCAATTTATATGAAGTGTTAAATCTAATTTATTTGGAACTGGACTGTTTCTTCTGAATTCTTCTTGAAGTGATAAGTGACATCTTGTAGATGCAAAGCCACATGCAGTTCTTTCTCACAAACACATAATCAAAGTATTTTGTTATTTGTTAACTATGTGCAGTTATTACTCATGAACACAGCATCATGTCATTGTATTAACTGTATGCAACGATTAATCATGATCACATCTTCACGTTATTTTGTTAATTGTATGCAGTGACAACCTATAAACACATCATCAGGGAATGTTGTTAATTGTATGCAGTGACAACCTATAAACACATCATCACGTTATTTTGTTAATTGTATGCAGTGACAACCTATAAACACATCATCAGGGCATTTTGTCAACTGCATGCACCGATCATTCATCAACACAACATCAGGGCATGTTGTTAAGTGTATGCAGCGACTGCCTATTAACACAGCATCACCTTATCGTATTATCTTTCAATATAAAAGGCCCGATAGGCTTATGGCATGGCATAGCGTCTGCCGCCAGTTCGTCTGTATTTCGCTTTTTCATCGTCCGTGTCAAGAACCACCAGAGAGCTGAAATTTTCTATACGTGCTCCAGGTTGAGGATTATAGATTGCAGATTGTGTGACTCTGGGGCACTAAATGAGGGGCCACAACCTAAACCCTATTTCATTTTCTCCAGAATGAAAGACCCTAGAGAGTTGAAATTGTTTTACAAAGTCTTTGGCAAACTGAGATTATCAAATTGTAGGATTGGTGACTCTATTCTCCCAAATAAGGGCCACAGGTGCCACGACTTACATGTTTGCTTCCAAAACCAGTAAATGTACTTGAAAGTTGAAATTTATGTGTACGTCTTGTCAGATGGAGATTGTAAATTTGTTAACAATCTGACAATGATTCTATTTGTGTTTACTTAACTAGAACCGATCCTTGATGATCACCAGTATATACTGTCTCATATAAACTACTAGGCAAAATAAAGTTATCCCTTCGATTAATTCAATATTTAAAAGAAATCAGATGCATTTGACTATGGCAGGATACATTAATACTCATCTGCAGTAGTTTGAATGAATTGATTGGTGTCTGTGGTTACATTATAGTTAAAATATCTTTGTTTAATGAAGACAGGGGTAAGAAATGATATTTACACCAACACAACCCCTACCATGTTTAAAATGTTCTTAATGTGTGCAGAATCAGGCCCGTTTATTAATTTTCACATAGAATATCTATTATACGTCGATGAACAGTTGTGTATCATCAAAAATCATTTTTGAAAAAATTTAGAATTAAAAATTCAATTTTCGTTTTAAATTAAAAAAACACGTAGAAGTAATCTTTGACTGCTGACTCAGTTTTAGATTATCACATCGAAAATGTGAGATATTTGCAAATGAAAATCAACATTAGAAAATATCACCTTCTATCACTGATTTAATGACCATGAACAATTCATGTCCCCGGCAGTGAAACACAGTTTTCTCAAACTTGATTACACAGTCACCTTTTTTCCAACACAATAATGATTGATTAAATACTCGATTATTATTACTTCCTTGAATTAATTCAAATTGAAGTATATACATAAGTGTCACTTGTATAAAGTTTTAAAGTATATATTCACAGTTCCTTGTGCTATTATAGTATGTGTTTTCAACATATATGTACTGCTAAAAAATCTGGATCCGTAAACATGTCACATGACTAGCATATATGCCGCCATTTGATTATTTCTATTTTCGGATATACATGCATACTGTTCACTGTTCACTGTTCATGTAATTTCGTAATGACCAGTCGTATTTACATGGTTTTTATATAAATTACACGCCAGAACCCTGTAAATCCCTCGGGTATGATATCAATAACGGTCCGTATGTTTATTTTATCTAGATGTTACACAGTAACAGTTGATGGATATTTAGTAATTATAACTTTTAAAACATTTATTTTCAATCAACATTTGCCGTTGATAATTAAATGTAATACATTTATAAATATACCGTTTTACCCGAATTGAATCTGGCACGTTATCAAAGAAGTTATTGTATAGGTTACATGTTTTATTTATCATGTACAGGGGGCCATTCTGTGGAAAATCATCCTTGGTCACTGGCGGCTCATGTTCCAATACTCCCCATAGCGACATAACCTTCAAGATCCGCCCATTTGGAGCGAATCCCGGAGGATCAAAAAGGCTGATTCCAGCCATTTTCGTCTTTTGCACGTGTATATTCACTCTGAGACCTTCATCAGGATCAATGGTACTCAAATGTTCCGCCCTTGAAGCTTATTATAGAAATTATAATAATTATTATAACCAATCAGGTGTATTTGCGTGGAATGCTGGTCATCCTTTTCCGCTCAATCTCAGTGTCTTGGTATCGCGGTGTTAAGTCATCCTTTTCCGCTCAATCTCAGACACTTGACACTTGATCTGATTGACTGAAAGTAAAAAAGTATGACCTAATGGCAAGATTTGCAAGCAAATCTATGTAGTGCTAAACCAAGTCGTTAAACCGGCATAGCAGTTTGATTGGCCTACACAAGACAAGCGCGAGAAAATTTCGCGATTTCGCGATTTCGTGTTGGAAAGTAAACACGAAATCAAATGGCCCCTCTCAGTCATCATACAGGAGTGATATACTCTAGGGTATCGGAAAATTAAGACCCTGGTACCCGAGGATGTCTACAATGTACTAACCAACCTAGTTGTTCTTGGTTTAGTTCAATATAGATTTCCTCTTCTGAAAAATATTCATACGCGGGAGATTGATTAGTTAATTTTCATTTCGGCATATGAAAGGAAATATGCGTGGAATCAAATGCAATATTACTCCCGAGATTGCCCACAGCGGAGGCAATGATCAGGACCTGATTGATGAGAGGTAGCGTTTTGCAATTTACATGTAAAATTTAAAAGAAATTGAACACTTTTATAATTGGATGTGAATAATGCATTATGAAATATTTGTCATTTATGAATAGTGAGAAAATTCCATTGGAAAAGGAAAACAGTGTTTTATTAAAAGAACGGCAAATGTGATAAATGATCGTTTGGTTTAATAAAATTATGCTATTACATTCAAACAACATCATTTCCCAAAATAAACATTTGATGGCCCCCTAGTACTAAATTGTATCTTCTTTATCGGTTGTCTCTTGACCACTTTATTCAACCTTTCTCTGCATAATGATGAAGCTAATGATACATTCAAAATGATATCGTTAACTCTAATCTTTAAAAATCCTATCAACTTGACTCCAGAAACAAATGGAACTGAATGGTTTACATGAGGCGTACCAATGGGCTTATACGCAAAGACATACATTAGTACGGAAAGTGCTTTGCTTTGTATACAGAACGACACTGCCCATTCTCCCGACAACCAGGAGGTTGTGATTCTGTTCTTGTTGGACCTCTCCGGAACGTTAACCACAGACCACAGACCACAGACAAGGGTCGTCTGTGACACGCTAAGTGGAGCCTCATTACTTAATTAATGATGATTATCACAGCCGCTAGATGAATTTATGAGGTGTGTTAAATCGCCAAAAACACATGGTTATGCAATAATTATGTAATAGTCATCTGCGGAATTACAAAGTTCGATATCTAAACATTCGATATATGAAACATCTAAGTTGTTTTATTGAAGATTTGTTAGTGGAATTACGTTGAATTATGACTCTCGCCGATAATGAGATTACTCCAGTGACGTCACAGGAGTCATTTCAGGGACCACACCCCCGCAGATTTTCATTCTGACCGCCGGGGCTAAATTCGGCGTTTTTTTTAAAAAGCCATATATAAGTAACTTATGGGCCTATTTCAGAAAATCGAGCAATTGTCAAATTGAAATCCCATTTTAATGAATCCGAATGTGACCATATGTCATGACATCTAACCTTTAAGGTTGCTTTGTGCAACATCTACCTGGTCCTATTTGCTCCGTTTCATCAATTTGCAACCTGTTGTTTGGCGTACCACAAGGTTCAATATTGAGGCTACTACTGTTTACGTTAAACAAACATCCTGTTGGCGGCATTATTAAGGGACACAATCTATACTTTCATGGCTATGCCGATGATGACCAGTTATATACATGTATTGGAATAAAACCATCGTGTGCGTCACTTGGAAACATCAGTTGGAAGATTGTGTATCCAATGTCCATCCATAACTAGATGACTAACAATTTCCATAAATCAAATGATAATAAGACAGAATTCATTATCACAACAACAGAAACTCACAGTATTCAAAACGAACAGGACTCTATTGACCCAAATTCCAGAGTCTGGAATCTTGGAATTCTCTTCGACTCTTCAAACAGCATTTAGAATCTGCATGTACATCGTCATACTTCCGTCTTTACAATATCAGTAAAATCAAGAAATGCTTGGATTATGAAAGTCTCAGGAAACTTATCCAATCTTGCGTCATATCCCGGTCGGATAACTGTAATTCTCCTTTGTATGACACAACAGCAAACATCAACAAGCTTCTCTAACACATCCAAAATAGTACAGCCCGGCTATTAACGGGAACCACGAAACGTGATCATATCACACCTGTACTAAGATCGCTCCACCGGTTTCCCATACATCAAAGAATCATTTATAAAACGCTTTCTTTTACTTGTTCACCTATAAAGAAAAGCTTCTCCAGACACTTACTCTCAGTGCATGAACATAAAAAAGGAACGGCTCGAACAACAAAAGGTCAACTATCAGTACCACGAACAAGCATAACCATGGGCGAGAGTGTCTTCTCTGTATCAGCCCCAATGCTGTGGAATTCACTACGAGAAGATTTGGTAAGAATCAAAAGACAGAATCAAAAGACTGATTCCTAAAACAAACTTAAACCTTTGTCTTTGTAAACTGCTATATATAGTCCTTAACTCTCTCTTCTTATATCATGTATTTTTTGTAACTCATTTGTAAAGCGCAGTTGAGCAGTTGTCTTTTAACTGGAGTGCAGGCGTTATACAAATTCATTATCATATCATAATCATTTATCATTATCATCTATAAACCCTTTCTAAGTGATATTGTGATGTTACTGTAAATGTGGTCTTGATTATGGTGAGAAGGATGATTTATTGAACCTTAAAATGGCCTGAACATCCTTTCAAACGCATGCTATGCAGTCATTGTTCTGTACTTAAATTCAGTGTGTGTTATGTGTACTAAATATTGAACATCACAGAACCATACATTCCAGTACGTTTAATTTCTCTGTTTGATCTGTGTTCTACAAAGGATTGATTTACAGCGAACATGAATTAAGCTATTTCCTCCTAAGAGTATTACACCTTTTATAGCATATCTAATGAGCGTCTAATTTCATATCATGTTTATGTCCAGAGAGAAATAATTAGTTGGAGTTTCCTTTTCATTGTCCGACATTAGGAGCAGTCAAAATGTCATTTTACATCCACAGCCGTGGGTCTATTTGGTTTTGCTCAGATCATTAATATCATTATAAATATTATTACTCTCCCAGTCCTAAACTAGTGTAATACCGCTGCATGTTTGACGTCACAATGTTTGACGTCACATTGGTCGTAGCGCTGTCAATATCATAAATGTCTCGGGTAAATTACAAATGCAGCTTTCTCTTGGCACATTTCGCTTAATTAACATCAAATGGAACAGAATACAAAACAGATTTCCAAAAAATACCATTTCAATTAAACTCGTGAATGACTATTAAATTCGTTTTCGCTCGTTGAATACTGAAATTATTATCTCGTTTATAATTAAATGGACGGTTGTTTAGTATCCCCATAATTAATTAATGAATGGATCTCTTTATTTCCTATAGATGTTAATCCGAAGATCAAAATACAGTCAACCCGCGATAATCCGGCCACCGATAATCCGAATCTCGCAGTTTCCGAACGGTAGGAAGATGTAACCAAACTAATCTCTATAGTAGTCCTCAGTACTCAGTAGTCCGAACATTTCATTATCCGAACGATTTTGATGAAAAACGGAAGATTTAGGATTATCGAGGCCTGACTGTACTTAAAACAATTACATCAGATAGTTACAACAAGAAATACATATGTACAGAGCAGAGTTAGGACACCTACCTAATCATGTATACACTTGAGTGAAGAAAGCGTTGAATACAGCTACTAGCTGAAGAGGACTATACTATCTCTCGATGACATGTCTTCTAAATCAGCAGTAAATGGTATTTCAACCCCAGAAATGAGAGACAGCATTTTATTTTCAGTTCGTAATTCAACATATGCATTGACATCAAAGAGATCTATTATACTTTTTTGAAAACACTGGTTGCTGTGATCACAATGAAAGATGATATGGCTGTCGTAGTCATTATAATCTCTTTCACACGGTTCACACTATTTTGTGAATTTTGTTCTTGAGTTGACTTGCACACAAAATGACACATATTCGTCATAACAAAATTGTAATCATGAGTTTCCTTTACGAAGTACCATGTGGGTAATGATAAAATCATTTATTTGCACACAAAAACACCCATTTTGGCAGTGTACAAAGACAAACATTAGAAATGTATGATTGTATACATTATCTGTACACACATCCAATTGCATAAATATTCATCAACAGGGCTTACTACAGAAGCCTAATCTAACTTGATACATTATAATAATTGATCATATAATAATTTAGAGGTTCTACAGGCATGATGATCATGACTCATTGGGTATAGAATAGCTGCGAGGAGATCGATCCCTGACACGCTGTTAAATTTATAGTCCAAACTTTCAAAAAAGCGCCCTGTAGTTTTAACATTTACAAGGCTCAATACCAGCGTTTTGGTTAATCCCATGCAAACTGGTTTTTTAAAAGTTTTTGAGTCATATAGTTTTCATGTTATCTCCCGGAAACGATTCCAGATTGCTCCAACTGAGATATAATGAATATGAAAGTGTTCTGAGTATAATCCGACATAATACATCCCATCCCACCAGGGGCAAACCGCTACACGTGTAGTTCAGGAGAAGCACATCGTAACTTGAAATGTACGAGCTGTTACGCAGAAAATACATACAGTTCGCCTTTATTCAAATTACTGTTTTACATATCACTCATTGTCATAACGAAATGAATATCTTATAAATACTCACTCCATTATCATTGGCATGTGATGAGTGATTAAAATATGTTACCTATAGCATACACGTAGGCGCCCTGAAGAGGAAAACAGGAACAAGGGACATAGTCGTGGAGAGAGAGGAGATATGTTGATTATTTCGGTTGAATGTAAGGATTCAGAACGAAACTAACCGCGGGGGTAATTTAATTTGCCGATAGGAAGCGTTGTTTAACGCATGTATGTGGAAGGGTTTTCAAATGTCGTCTATCTCGCTCTAGATATGGCTGAATTCACATTATCAGCACTGTATATATGCATAAAGGCTGCATAGCGTTGATAATACTGTGTGACGTTGCTGTCCTATGTTAAAGCAATGTGGGTTTCATGTTAGCATCATGATGTATACTATAAACTTTCAAGTAAGAATTTAACATTCGTTTGAAGGGCACAGTTCCAGAGTTAAGTCTCATAAATGAGTTGTTATCTCTGGTTATGTGGCGGGCTGGTTCTATGCACCATATTGCTGTATTTTGTGATGTAGTTTACTTCCTACATATGTGTTTTGTTTTGGTGGAATGTATGCATATGATGTTTCCTGTAAGGTTGAATAAATCTGCCATGTGTAGCCGGGTTGCCTTTCCAAAGTTCTTAATGATGTGTTTATTTGATATGAACCCTTGTGGGAAGAAGATAAACACCAGCTGTAAATGCGCTTACTATGTATACGTGTATACTATCTTTAGAAGAACCTGCTTTCGAGGACTATCTGTATCTTGTATCGATACATATTGCTATGTTACGATTTAGAACTAATGAGCTACCAATCGAAACTGACCGACGGCGAGCAATTCCTGAATGAGAACGTATATGTAATCAGTGAAATTCACTCGCTGTTGGTGACGAGTTCCATTACCTGCTGATAAGATTCCAACACCAGCGGGCACAGTGCAATAACGAGCAGCAGACTACATAGCCAAGTGGTTTCAAATTCACAACAGTCTACTCGGGGTACCATTGAAAGATTGAAGATTATTTTTTCCGAAAAATTTTGTTTGTACTTGTTTACTCAAAATCGATCACTTTAGAAATGTACAACATAGTCCATTTCATTAATTGAAACACTGTATAGTTAATATGTCTGCCTTTCTCCTTTTTGGAAAGTGTGCTGTGTAGAACTTCTATAGACAAATATATATATATATATATATATATATATATATATATATATATATATATATATATATATATATATATATATATATATATAAAGTATATGTTTCAGTTAACAGTGGTATAAGATGAGATTGAGTGTTTGTATTGTTTGAACAACTTATATTTAACTCAAATTGTATTTCCCATTTAATCACGGTAACGTTTCGCAGTAAGAAAAATAAGTTAATAAACTTTCTTCAATAGCGTATCGTCAATTTCGTGAATGATATCACGAATGATGAAATACGGGCAGAAACAGTTTGATATAAGCACTGTTCATTTGTGCGATGTGATATTATATAATGCAATTTGATATTTGAAGATGCAGAATTATATTTCCAATGTAAGTTGATATTGAAAGTATGTGTTATGTTTAAACAAAGTCATGTTCATTCATAAGATTAACTTAATAATGATCTTAAGATATTTTTTTTAAAACAAAACTTTATCAGCATATTAAATGGACACTTTCCAAAAAATAAAAGTCCAAACAAAATTTGGTAAAAAAATTTACTTTAAATTATATAATGTTCAATGTGCAATTTAAGTCATTCAAATTAACGCCGAAAGATGTTTTTGTATCGTGCCATAATCAAATGCATCCTCATTTCTGTAAAATATTGAATTAATCGAAAATAAGTGAGTGTTATACTTTCTTTTGCCCGTTAGTTTATTTGACAGAAAGACAAATGTTAAACAAGCTTGACAATAGGTGTACATTAGATGTGTGTATTTTCATGTGACAGTGTTTTGAACATTACTGTGATAGGTACACCTTCAATAATCTCACGGGTATACGATATTCTCCAGGGGATATACGTGATATACAATATTCTCCAGGGGTCATACCACATTGTCCAGGGTAAACTTGATTTACAATATTCTCCATGGTGTACGTGATATACCGAATTTTCCAGGGTATACGTGATATAGAATATTCTCCAGGACATACGGGATATACAATATTATCAAGGGTATACGGGATATACCCTATACTGCAGGGTATATAAGTGATATACGATATTCTCCAGGGTGTTCGTATTATACAATATTCTCAATGGTATACGTGATATAAATATTCTCCAGGGTATACGTGATATACGATATTCTCCAGGGTGTACATATTATACAACACATGTTTGTAAAACCGTTCTGACTTTGGGTGCCACTAACCATCTTGTTTGTAAAACCGTTCTGATTCTGGGTGCGACTACCCAACTTGTTTGTAAAACTCTTCTGATTCTGGCTGCCACTAACCATCTTGTTTGTAAAACTGTTCTGATTATGGGTGCTACTTACCAACTTGTTTATACAACCGTTCTGATTCTGGGTGCCACTAACCAACCTGTTTGTAAAACCGTTCTGATTCTTGGTGCCATTACCCAACTTGTTTGTAAAACTGTTCTGATTCTGGCTGCCACTAATTCATGAAAGTGACCCATTTAGGACGTTCAACCAAATTATACAAACTATAAGGGTTTATTCGTCAGCTTGTCAAATGAGGAACGGGACGTTAATATTATTATCTTCAACCTGTCAATTACATTTCCAAAGTTTCTATTTTATCTTTAACTGTCAATATTAACGTTATGTTGAAGAGAGCAATATGAACAATCGTTTTCTATTTTGACAGTTTGAAGATACTTACGACCGGTATCGAGCATGTTGGAAAATTAAATTTAGCTTCAACCTTCTATCGTATCCTAATCCTGTGATTTTATCGATCCCTGCACTTCGCTTCAACCACATGTAATTAATATCATACTTTGCGTCATTGGTTAATGGGAGTTCTGAAAACTACCAAACCCTTTTTCCGCTCTCATAAACTATTCATTGCTGTGTGTTATCTAACAAAAGAGCGTAATAAATCTAAATCATTGATTTCTAACACTGTTGAAATTCGGACAGTTACGTGTGGCTCTAGTTTATTATGCGACAAAGTATTTACTCTTCTATTGATATAAATTGCGCAAATTGTTGATGAGAGGTTTTATCAGATATATCTTTAGGAGAAGACTCTGTCCACGCTCGACGCTTTAAGCTGCTGGTTGATATTACCATACTTATCTTCCCTACACACTGACACGATTCACAACAAATTTATTTAATTATCTGACGACTGCATGGACCTGTGACGTACAGTTGGCTACATCACCTAGCCGTGAAAACTGTATATGCCAACTACATAAAATAGGAAAAGTTGTATGTGAAGACTCCCAGTTACACGACATGCAACTGCCTCACTCGAAACGTATTTTTACAACTTATTCGTTCGTGTAATGTGTGTACAGTCGCTCCATCCTTGTAGAACTGCTTCACTTCAAACTACAGACCCTTGCAGAATTAGTTACCTGAAAACCGCGGTCTGACTGCATTCTGATCGCGGTCAACTGCATTCAGATTGCAGTCCGATCGCGGTCACACGCATTCAGATTGCAGTCTGATCGCGGTCACACGCATTCTGACTGATGTCGGACCGCGGTCAACTGCATTCAGATTGCAGTCAAACCGCGATCAGGGATTGAGCGTGATTGTAGACATTGTCTGCACGTCGGCAGTACAGCAGAAGTTTAATCATACTATATTGTGAAACTGAAATCTGCCGTATTTGGTCCAAATTTATTTTACTACCTGATTTGTTATTTGTTTTTCAAACTTTAACAACGTATACTATTTCAATGTATTCCTATGTTCAGATACTTATGTATATCTCTACAGCACTGTCGACCACAAAGTCAAGAGTCAGAACGGAACGTGGCATAACTATAGTGTCATATTAAACAGTATTAACATGCAAGTTTGTCTGAAGTTATGAACATCGTTATTCATCATTACTTGTATTCTTTGTTTGTACAGGAGAGATTATCCACTTTATGGTGTTATGAAAGTTATTACTCGTTCAAACTTCTCTGTAGTTGGTGGGTGTTTAAATTTTAAGACGGCCGAATCAAATCGTGAAAATTCCCATGTCAATACATGTCATACACATTTTTTTAAGACAGATGATTTGATTTTGTAGAATTTAGGAAAAGAATACGTAGAAGGAATAATTGCTGACCATGATTTGCCCGGTTCTTGGACAACACTGAGTAATTTAGACAGGACACAATGGGAGAAAGTGAGGTTTTTGGTATATGACTCTTTTTCATTTTCAAATATTTTTTTTACAAAACTGTACATTAACTATTTGTGTGCACAACCTTTATTATACTTATGGAGAAAATAAAGATGACTTATCAATCCTAGTGAAAATCTCACGAGCCAGTTTTATAAGACATAACAACTGAAACGGTATAACTGAAATAGAACAAGAAGACATTAGAGTTGCAGTATTGATTATCTGTGATCAGTTTTGCCGATATAGTTGCATTATTTTACTTGCGATTTGAGTATGTAATAACCTGTCGGGCATACCTTTATTAAGAAGAGATAACATCTATGTGGATTTTGTAATTTGATCATGTATGTCAATTGTACAGTGTTTATTGTTCACGGGTAAATGTGCAATTATAAAACACCTGAAAGAAACAGTCATGGACAAGTTTATGAATACATTTGTATGTACAACAGCGACTTCTGACCGATGATGTCATATACCTCATTGATTTTTCGAAAGCTTCCATCTTTTACAAAGTTTGACAAGAAGTTTATTGGTCGAGTCATTCAGTATTGCTGCCAAAATACCAGATATCAATTATGACAAAAGTAAAAATAACAATGATCGAGTTGGTTACACATATGTGCGATAACATATCGTTCAAACGTTCCGGTGACGCTTTCGTTGCTTGTTAGTGTTAATTTTTTTTAATGAAATACTATTTTTTGTTTTATATGTGTATCGGCGTATACCATGTGTGTTTAGACACCAACCGATTGGCGATCTATTTTGTTTTTACTTATTGCTATTCATACTCGTTTTTTCGATCAGCTGCTTCTAATGTTGACTACTTTTTTACCCACTTTCGTTCGTTTGATACCGAATTCTATTCACTCGTTGCATAAAAATATTATCACGTTACCATTCTCTCCGCGGCTCAATACTTGACTTCAAAGCTGAGTGACCACTGCGCTGTCGCGACAATTACCCCTCATTTAGCAATTGAATTGTCGTATAGACCCGTGTATATATTGTTAAGCGTTTCCCTTATCGTTGTGTAACATTTACTGACTATTGAATTATGTCATGAAGACATTGGGAGGAACCAGGTGTTAATACATGACATAAATTGCGTCATGTTCTGCGATTGTACATGGACGTGGTTATAACTATTCTGTTTTAAACTTTCAGTGTTATACGAATAATGGTTTTACATATACTTGATTTTTTTAATTTGACAAAGCAAACCTTCATGTGATGGACATATATATTATCATTGAAAAGAGATTGCGTAATCACAGTACACATGAAGTAATTTAAAAGCACACCAGACTTGGAATCTTATATTTGCAACACCTGCCATTTTATTTTAGCCAGAAAGAGCTTTTGTATAATTAAATTATTGTTGTATATATCCGTTTACCTTTATGTATGTTTGTAAACTATCATGGTAATAATGGTTGACATTTTATATATACAATGTAACGAGTCAGTTTCGATTGTTTTCTTTATAAAACATGTTACTACTGGATGTATTTTTGTGAATAGTGAGCAATTGCTATTTCTCCATTTGTACTTTAAAATGGTTCAGATTCATACATGCGAGAATCGACAATTTAAGATTGCGGATTTAAAAATTGGGCAAACTCTTTTCCCCTCCACTAATCGAAAAAAGTCGATTGGCTTAGGAGGGTTAACGCATTTATAATACCGACCCTTATGAAAACAATTGTCGATAGTGACATAGACATCTGTACCCGTATAAACAGTATAATTTCAGAGCTTGAGTCATCTAAACAAGAACACAGCGACATAGATAGTGCTTTTAACATTTTTTAAGGAACTGTTTTAAATTAAATGTACACTTCGTTACCAACCAAGCGTGTTTTAATCTCTAGCAATTCTTAACGTAGGAAAGTGAAGAAGGCTTGGTGGACTGAGACTCTGACTGATATGTGGAACGATATGTGTAGAGCGGAGCGCAGTTGGTGTAAAACTCGTGGTCCAAGACGGGTCAGTCTGAAGGCAACCTATGTACACAAACGTTCAGTTTTTGATAAGGCAGTTAAAAAAGCAAAGCGTTCACACAGAAACAAGACGATAAGAGAGATAGAGGATATGTGTGATAATGGATCACGGGAATTCTGGAAAAAAATCGGACGAGTAGGCGTTGGGAATGATAGAAGAAAGAAGATCCCTATATGGAGGTGATGACAGAGGATGGAAATGTTTCAAGGGACAGACATGTTGTGTTAGATTCATGGGCACAAGCGTATTCAACACTTCTTAAAAACAGCGAGAAGGAACAGAATTATCATTGTGACGTCACTGATGTTAATCCCCATCTTAACGTCGAGATATCAGTTCAGGAACTACACTATGTTGTAACGCAGGCTAAGAACAATAAAGCTCCGGGATATGATGGTATACCAGTGGACGTACTGAAGAATGAACCTTGTCTTAAATTTGTACATAGAACTTTTAACATGTGTTTTATAGGCGGAAAAGTCCCTACAAGCTGGTCGAAGGGAATTATTAACCCCATACCGAAGTCTGCAACGGAGGATCCTCGTAACCCACTGTCCTATAGAGGAATAACCCTTGCCAGCTCATCTTACAAGCTATATTGTGGTGTTTTAAATAATAGGTTAACAGAACATGTGGAAGACGCCGATATTTTATGTGATGAACAAAACGGTTTTAGAAAGAAAAGATCAACTACAGTGCATATTTCTACTGTGACGTCCATTATGGAGACACGTAAGAGTATGGGGAAGTAGACGTTTGCTGCATTCGTTGACTTTAAGAAAGCATACGACTGCATCGATCGAGGTATTCTATGGCGTAAAGTGAAGGACATCGGGATTGCAGGAAATATGTTTAACGCTATTGTGTCGCTGTATTGTAATGTTCAGGCATGTGTACGGATAAACGTTTTTTTTACATCATGGTTTAACGTCAAGAGTGGTCTTCGTCAGTGGTGTCTGCTTACATTAATGACCTTTTAAGTACTTTGAATGCCCTAGAAACGATCATGCGACCGGAATCCAACCAGACTAGATTTTAAAGTTTTCAAGTTGGCAAACACAGAAGCTATATCAAATAAATGTAACTGAAATCTACGTGTCCACAAGAAACTGGGCAAGTTACAATTAGATCATTTTATCCCAATTGAAAACACTTTTTATATACGTTTTATCATCAATGAGGTCGGAGAAAAGATTACTAAGAGTTTTATAGAGGAGTGGAGAACATCAGTCAACCGGGAGGAAAGTAAACATGGAACTGGAAAAAACAAGCTTCGACTCTATCGGGGATACAGCGTACAGCGTCCCCTACCCCGATCTTATCGCCGTGCTTTAGCGCTATTCCGTTGTGGAGTTGCCCCGCTCCGTGTTGAAACAGGTCGTTACAACAATTTGCCTTTAAATGAACGTGTGTGTTTTAACTGTCATGCATGTGTTGAGGATGAATGCCATGTTTTATTTCATTGTCCTTTATAGAAACATATTACTGTTAGTCTTTTAACTAAATGTGATGATATATGTGATAATTTCATATATATATATATATATATATATATATATATATATATATATATATATATATATATAAATTTATATCCCCCGCTTGCCCCGCTTCGTTTCAAGTCATCTACACTGCCAGTTTGAGAAAACTTTTTACAATTTAGACTCATAGACTTGATGGAGACTATTCTTTCATATTCTGTCTGTAATCGCAATCGGATCTTTGTGAAAGTTAATCCAGTCTCGCGAAGTCTTACTATCTTCGAGCGGAGATGTAGAGGTATTCTTCTTCTTTGGCTTTCCATAACGCTTTGTGATCTTAATGACTGAATTACATAATTCGGCACATGAAGCACTACGAACCGATGAAGAATACACATTCCCATTCAGTGATCAAAGCTGTGTATCACATACTAATTTTTTTTCAACGCCGATGACCGGATTGTTGGTATTTATTGTCTGATATTGTTAACAATAAGAACTGATGAGGAATGCACATTCCTAATCACTGATGAAAGTGATGTATCGAATGATCATTTAATGTTAACGTCTGTGACCAGTTTGTCGGTATTCATTGAGTGATTTTGTTACGCAACAATGGCGTCAGCGCCAGTGCGGCTTGTATGTTGTGTCATATATTGAGACTGCGTCAATAAACAATAATGTCTTTTGACCTCAGTCGACTAATCATTCATTGAGAATTGATATACGTTTTAAAAGGATGAGTTAGTGTCAGGATTAATTGTGCAGACATTAAACGACGATCGTTTCTTGTACTTAGCAAAAAGGTTT
This sequence comes from Gibbula magus, assembly GCA_936450465.1. Lineage (NCBI taxonomy): Eukaryota > Metazoa > Mollusca > Gastropoda > Trochida > Trochidae > Gibbula > Gibbula magus. The sequence continues at coordinate 74,219,045 of OW388297.1, read as the reverse complement.
CACTTAATTTAGTTTTAAAAATACTCTTGATACTGTCATTGATAATGAGGCAACTGGTACACCAGTATTGCCAATGAACAAATATTTATAGGAATTAACGTATACTGTCGCAGGTAGAACATGGTAAATACTCTATAATGGTATTCATAACACTGTTAATATTTGATAATACCTAAATTAAGAATATCATCTATGATGTTTATCATAATGCGTTTGACATATATAATAGTAAGAATATGACATTTACGACTTATCTATTTCTATATTTTGCATTAAATTACAAACTGATCACTGAACATGAGTATAAATAAGTTAAGTATTGGTAATTTTAAATACCAAAAAAGCAAGACTCTGATATCTAACAGCTCTTAAATTTGATAAGTGTGATGTTTCTGAATAAAATTTACCCGTTATGTAGCATAGCGACACAAACAGTGACATTCTAAAATTCATTTATTGAAACAGTGTCAATTGTTCAATAGTAGCATTAACCATAAAATTAAACATAAATACAACCAAATGTTAATCATCACATCTTCATTCAATCGATTCTAAAGTGTTCTCTGATTTTTTCACAAAAATTCAAACCAATCATGATGTTACGTAACTAGAACACGAGTGATACAAGAATAAACTCGCCGGTCGGCCTCTTCCAATATATCCCTGATATACGGAGGGAGCTAGCTAATCACTGAGACGTACACATGTACACCTGTTGTATATTCACGGCGCCTGTGATCTGGTCGCGATATACACCTATCCTAACACTGGAACCGCTACCGTTTTATGACCGCACCAATTACGCGACAGACAGATGCAGGCGTTAGATTGTTATATCATTGTGCCAACATCCCACAGTCCCGGAAACACTACCCTTTTGAACTCAATGATTGACATGGCCTGTTCATTTTATTAATATGCTCATATGGCAAGTTAAAGGTCCGTTTTTCTTACTGCAATAAAGTAAGGTAAATACGTGTTTACAGTGGCTAAATAATACTCTAAATCAAAAAATAAATAAATAGTGGTCTCATTTATATATGGTTACAGCAGGAATTGTCAAAAGATAATTCATCAGTTTTAAAATTTCTTTTAAGACCTTCTTATTAACAGTTAATTAGGGGGTCTCTGATAAACCAGAGAATTATTACCATATCATCCAATGAAATATATTGCTCATCTAAATGTATTATCTATAATTATATGATTGAGGAATGTTCACTGTAATATTATTCCCGCAAATCTATTACATATCATTACATGAAATATGCATAGACACTCCTCTATTATGTCTACTTAGCAGTACTTGTATTATAGGTAGATACTGAAATGATGAAATAAATATTGCTAATCTCAAATAACTGTATACATATCCTATTGTAGACGAATTGATCTTTATATTAGAATATCCAACATATGTTAATACCAGAATACAATTTGTCAAACCTTATGCATTTTTTTATAAATACTAAAATGTTTATTAAAGTCAAGCCTCACAACACATAACATAGTTTTATTCAATTCGATTTAAATCAAAGAAAGTTATAGTGAGTTGAAGTGATTACTGATAATTACTTCTGGCCGTAACAAGTGAAACGGTGATACCGATTTTGCACATACAGTAACTATATGTAGGTTCTACAATTACCATACATATGTCAAACACTTTTCCGTACAGATGTCAATTATCCATAATAGTGTTTATGTATTTTCAAATTATAGTGGGTGAAAAAATATATATGTACATGTCCTCATTAGATCAATTGATTCGCTTTTTATAACAAATTCCAAATCTTTCAATGACTTATACAATAAGGAATTGACCACGGTCAAACGCGGTCTGACTGCAGTCTGATCGCGGTCACACGCATTCTGACTGCAGTCTGATCGCGGTCACACGCATTCTGACTGCATTCTGATCGCGGTCACCTGCATTCAGATTGCAGTCTGACCGCGGTAGATACCGGTAAAGATATCTGCAACCGTCTGTATGTTCAAATCTATGAGCAGTGTTTAGACGCTGACGTCTCCACAGAGATTGTTACAGACTTTACACTTTGTGCCAGAAGTGGAAACTAGTAATTAAAACAGACAAGACAGAGGGCCAACATTTCCCCAAAAGTTCGACGGGCAGGTCGTATTACAGCTTCCCGAGTTGGGAGAGTCCTATGTGTATTTGATAATGAACTTTCAACTTAGAATGAGCACCGGTGATGGGATTGAGGGGGTGTGTTGAAACACTTCTTTCACGTAAGCTTTAACATTAAAGTCTGTTCACTGACGGATAAAGAATGAACACCAGCGGCAACACTCTTATATCTAGGATCACTGCTCAACAATCAATCAATCTGTACAATAATTGGGTTAATTAATCAGGCAATGTACGCAATGTCTCGAAATTTAAGAAAATGTACACAGTGACTGGGCTAATGAGGCAATGTACACAATAACTGGTAAATTCAGGCGCACATTGCCAGCTGATTGTAGACTTTGACTGTAACGTATATGGCCTGCTGCAGGTATGAGAGTTGATCGAACATCTCGAGGTGAAGAATGATTCACGTGTAGCTGCCACCTTAGTTACAATCTTCACCTGAGGCTTACATGTTGTATGAGGTGAGCTAAGTCACCAAAAATATTCAATATGATTTGGTTCCGAATATTAAGTATATGATCTAGATACATTCTAGATATATTGATATACTACTTCAATGAAGAATATTTTTATGTGGCGAAGTATGATCAAAGTTTACATATTACATAGGTATAATAATATTGCCTCAGCTCTTACTCTTAACGAGGTCGTAAATCAACTGAACACTGCCAAAGTTATGAGAAACTCACACGTCAGCGATACCAAACGATCTATTTACCATAAACATCCTTCATCGAGGTGATATAGCTCATCAACCAGGAGTGGACGAGTTGACGATGAAGATGATAAAGTGGTATTTGTGTAATCTGCGTTATAATGGACCCGAGTAATAAATCTACAAGGTGCTCCTGGGAAGGATCTAACCAGTGTTTATGAAGGATGCCTTTATGAGGACGCTGGCTGTGTTTTAACTTTTATAACCAGATGTAAATGACACTGGAGGGTATGTATTCTAAGTAAAATAGAACTTAAAAGGAGTGTTCTTTTCTGTAGAATAATACCGTTCATCTATATACACGTAGTTCTAGAACTTGGACTACAGTATGTCCCAATGGCAAATTTCATGTTCAACTTTAGGGATTAACTATGCAACGATGCATCCATAAATCAACAGTAGGAAGGGTATTGCATTTAAAGGCACGTTTTATTGACTTATTTTTCATATTTCGATACCTTTTTCACTCAAATAAAAGAATTTCCATCCACAAACCATTTTAAAACGGCGATTTCAGCACCCCATGTGTGTTTGTGCAGACATATGACAAGTATCAAACTCTGACGAATGAATATTCTTCTTCACCGAACATGTGACAAGGACATAAACCCAACTAAATCCGTCAGCAGTATTTTGTTTTAAAAAGACCAGGTTGAAATTTTGATAGCGCTTTTGTAGCACGGTAGTGGATTCAATCAATATTATAACCAGACTAGCAATAGTTATCGATACACGCTGCAGTACGTTGTAGATAAATACGATACTTTGCATCGTTGTGTAACCGGATGCATGAAGGTTGACAGCCAACACATAATACAAATGTATGAATTTTCTATTACCTAAACTGAACCTGAAACTAGACACTAATGCAATATATGATCAATGCATATCCATGTCTTTAAAATGTGGATGCAATGAAGTATTAAATCGAATATTTATCGCAATATTCCTTTCCATAGTTTTGCATTACTAAAACAGAAACAGGATCGAATTTCACCCACACTACTACTCAACACTGGCTGTGGATAACATACTTGTATACCCGTATATTGTACCTATTGTATTGCATTCGAATTTGATATGATATTAATATGTGTCCGTCAAAACATATCCTGGATCGGATATCGGCTATTTGCAAGGTCTGTCTGAATTTTGCCGAACTTCCTCACGATTTGGATATCGGGTGATTTCTGCCATGAAAACATGTTGTGGTAAAGGTCTTAGTGATTGAATGCTTTAATTTGCCATATAATAACGCTATTGGCAGGTTTTGTGAAATGTTTGGAAATTTTCCCCCTGGAAAATCGGTGGATTCCTGCCATGAAAACCTTTTGTTATTGTAACAATCTCTGAATGGTTGAATGCTTAATGACGATCTACCATATTCAATGGGTGAAATGAATGCAGATATGTCCAATGCTGTTTTAAATTGGAATATTGTGTCCATGAAAAGCTTTTGTTTTGGCTATTGTGTATCAACGTTTGACTAGTCAACGGCATGATACCATATTATTACGCTTTTTTTATAAGATGGTTGCAGATGTTTCCGGTGATTTGATGATTGCTACCGTGAAAACCTATTGTTATTAATAAGACGCTCAGATCGGGGTTTGAGTATAATTGAAATGTTTTGGTTATATATTTCGTTAATACGTCTCATCTGATAAGTGAATGGCCTGCTGTTCAATGGAAAATGACATGTTACAATATATTGACCACAGAGTTTGAACATTTCTTATGATATATATATATGATTGCCTTGTTCTGGTTACAGTTCTCGTGTCTCAAGTTTCAGTGTCTTACAATGGCTAGGGTGTTTTACACTTACTATTATAATTACGAATCCAGTTGAAATCCGAGAAATGTTTTATTAAAATGTTTCTATGTTAAATACCTTCATTTTCAAAGACATTCGTATAAGCAATATACCTTAAAACTATTCAATGGTTAATAGTAATCATCACAGAATCCTATGGCCTATAAGGCTATAGAATCAAATACCTGATCATCCCAACATATATACTATTTACAGACTGCTTAACATATACATGTGTGTATTTGAAAACATTTACATAATATAAACGCCCATGTTTGAAGAGACTTCGATAAAACTGCAAATGCAAGATAGTGTTTGTTAAACACAGTCAGAAATAGATGCGACTTGTCTTATCTTGTGTTTTAAGATAAAACGTTTCGTGTGCTACAGTGTAACACTACCTGTACAGATACCATGACTAGGAAATGATTCCCGCTGAAAGCGGGACTTTGCTTTACATCAGGAAATAGGTAGCTATATTTACAGGGGAAACGCCGAGGTATAGTTAGTGGAAACGAACTACGAAGGGTCATTATCGTTTATAAATTCATCTTATCACTACATGGTACCCATATGATACGTTTTAAGATGGGTTTTATGCTATCAAACAGTGATAACCTGCCAAAATATTTGGTGCAATAGAAACAAATTATTATATTCATAATCTTAACTGTATGTTTATTTTACTTCGGCTTTTTTATATGTTTTTATGTAGTTTACATATAACAATTTAATTATAGTATATCATAATCCGACTTGTGGATGTCCCATTTGATGTGTATATATTCATTGTATTTTATATTGTATTGGGTGAGACGTTAATAAACATTTGTCTGTCTGTCTGTCTGTCTGTAACGAGAGTTTGCTAGTACCAACACTCGCATTGGATATAAAATTGTGTTACGGGAATATCAAGCAAGGACATACTGTCCCGTTAAACATACCTATAAATACATAATGTGCAGTATGTAAGTATCAAACGACAGCCGTTCACTGCATGCAGACATTATACACATGTTCGTCGTACACTGCATGCAGACATTATACACATGTTCGTCGTACACTGCATGCAGACATTATACACATAGCTGTCGTACACTGCATGCAGACATTATACACATGTTCGTCGTACACTGCATGCAGACATTATACACATAGCTGTCGTACACTGCATGCAGACATTATACACATAGCTGTCGTACACTGCATGTAGACATTATACACATAGCTGTCGTACACTGCATGCAGACATTATACACATGTTCGTCGTACACTGCATGCAGACATTATACACATGTTCGTCGTACACTACAGGTAGACATGATATATGGCACTCCATCGTAAAATCAATGGAAAAAAGATACAATGTACATATATGTTGCACTTCATCGTACACTAAAAGGGAGACAAATTCATGTATGTGGCACTTCATCGTACACTAAATCGGGACCAGATTCATGTATGTGGCACTTCATCTATACTAAAGGGGGATATGATACATATGTGTGGCACTAAATGTAAACATTTATACATACAATTGCATTACACACCGCATGTCCCTTACACAGGATCGTAAACAACCTGATGAAGTGATACAACTATCTATTGTACTCAACATGGTGACATGATAAAACTGTATTGTACTGTATTGTATTATATTGCATTGTATCGTACCCTATACGGCGAATGCTGAACATAAAAATTGCACTGTATCGTAAACTGCATGGTGACGTGATACAAAACAATTAACACTGCTCTGTTCACCAGGTGGAGACATGATAGATATATCCCGCACTGAATGGTCCACGTGGAAACATGAACATTGTCGGCCATTACGTTGTGAACTTCATGCAGACACCATCTGGTAATACCTGTTCATCTATAAGAGATTTTACCACACATAGAGTCTTCATAAATCGTATTGCACACACTTAATTGTCCACTGCATCGAGAAATGATTGAACAGTTTGACACTTCATGTTGAATCGTTCCATAGACACACAGGGATAATGAGGACTGTAAATATTTATTAGGTAAGAATGTCCATTAAATGAGGGGTGAATCCATAATTTAAAATTCCCAAAAGTACGGCATGGGTATATATTTAATAAATACACACTCAGTATATACAGCAATATTCTTCACACTGCCAGCTGTTATCAAAGGATAACGTTCATATCATCAAACCCAATTATAACATGCTTGAGATAAGACACCTCATAAGTGCACAAGATTATCTTCATATTCCACGAATATAGCATACACCTGACAATGTATAGTTTTACAAGTGCATTATGCAGACAAATGCAAATATATATGAATGCATATTGAAAGTGAGTAACAGTTTTAAGATAAACTTCCAAAGCGTCAAACTTTAGCAATATTTGTTCCATCAAGAACCGCGTACCCTGCGGGAGAAAACACATCACATATGTACATACTAGATGTGAAATAACGATTAACAGTTGCTCTGTTTAGATATTGTGACATATTTCCATTTATCGTCTTCTCCCGTCACATATATAACACAACCATAGTGTTGCGATGTTCCCAAACGAGAGGAGAAAACTTACCTAATTGTATAAAAGATGCCTTTAACACTGTGCTACATATTACGCCACGGCAACGGGTCCCCTGTGTATTGATGCTAGACATTGCCAGGCCCCAGACGAGGGAAAAAGCCAATCTATATATAAAATGTATCCGTGCACGTGGCCTGTTACTTCGATTTTAAAGATTTCCACATTTCTCAAGATATTTTACTCTCCACCTGTCCGTTGAGTTCCTTAATCTGTGTTACAATGGATTGGTAAACGGATACCGAATAGTTTTGAATAATTCATGCAATAGATTTGTTCCGATATTAGACAAAACCTCCATCCTCATGTGTTGTACTTTTGATTTGTTATGTATCTAATGTGAAGAGGGTAACGTTTATAGTTTCATTTACTGTTATTTTCATTTATGTAATGTCAAATATAAACCAAACTTTGGACATTTGAAAACGTACGTACTTCTGAAACGATTGTTTTGTTTGTTTACTTCCAGATATATATATATACAGCATGCATGTAGGTTACTCAGTGAACATATACATGAAAGTAAGGTCTTAATTACATTGATATACACAACATTTATATTGTTGTTAAATTACATTAGACATTGATATCGATGTTAATATTAAATTTAGACACGAGATATTAAACTATTGTGTACATATTCAACATCGGAATGACTGTAAAAATGCAACCCTTCTAATTAAATGTAATGAAATGTCATCTGAAATCCAATCTAGTTCAACCATAACTGCCATTATACCTCTTGTGCAATTATACACGCTCAACATCGCATTTAGAGAAGATGAGCTTCGAGTAAAACGAGTATAGCAGAGTTCACAAGTAGAGCGTACAACGAGTAGAGTACAGCGAGTAGAGTACAGCGAGTAGAATACAACAAGTAGGATACAGCGAGAATAGATAATAGCGAGTACTGAACAACGAGTATAATACAGTGAGTATAATACAGCGAGTATATAATAACGGGTAGACTTTAGAGAGTAGAGAATATTACAGCGAGTAGAGTACAGTGAGTAGAGTACAGTGAGTCGAATACAACGAGTAGAATACAACGAGTAGAGTAGATTACAGCGAGTAGACTTTAGCGAGTAGAGTACAGTGAGTAGAGTACAGTGAGTAGAGTACAGCGAGAAGAGTACAGTGAGTAGAGTACAGCGAGTAGAGTACAGTGAGTAGAGTACAACGAGTAGAGTACAGTGAGTAGAGTACAGCGAGTAGAGTACAGTGAGTAGAGTACAGCGAGTAGAGTACAGCGAGTAGAGTACAGCGAGTAGAGTACATCGAGTAGAGTACAGCGAGTAGAGTACAGTGAGTAGAGTACAACGAGTAGAGTACAGCGAGAAGAGAACAGTGAGTAGAGTACAGTGAGTAGAGTACAGCGAGTAGAGTACAGCCAGTAGAGTACAGCGAGAAGAGTACAGTGAGTAGAGTACAGTGAGTAGAGTACAGTGAGTAGAGTACAACGAGTAGAGTACAGTGAGTGGAGTACAGCGAATAGACTTTCGCGAGTAGAGTACAGTGAGTAGAGTACAGCGAGTAGAGTACAGCGAGTAGAGTACAGCGAGTAGAGTACATCGAGTAGAGTACAGCGAGTAGAGTACAGTGAGTAGAGTACAACGAGTAGAGTACAGCGAGAAGAGAACAGTGAGTAGAGTACAGTGAGTAGAGTACAGCGAGTAGAGTACAGCCAGTAGAGTACAGCGAGAAGAGTACAGTGAGTAGAGTACAGTGAGTAGAGTACAGCGAGTAGAGTACAGCGAGTAGAGTACAGTGAGTAGAGTACAGTGAGTAGAGTACAGCGAATAGAGTACAGCGAGTAGAGTACAGTGAGTAGAGTACAGCGAGTAGAGTACAGTGAGTAGAGTACAGTGAGTAGAGTACAGTGAGTAGAGTACAGTGAGTGGAGTACAGTGAGTAGAGTACAGCCAGTAGAGTACAGCGAGAAGAGTACAGTGAGTAGAGTACAGTGAGTAGAGTACAACGAGTAGAGTACAGTGAGTGGAGTACAGCGAATAGACTTTCGCGAGTAGAGTACAGTGAGTATAGTACAGCGAGTAGAGTACAGTGAGTAGAGTACAGCGAGTAGAGTACAGCGAGTAGAGTACAGTGAGTAGAGTACAGTGAGTAGAGTACAGCGAATAGAGTACAGCGAGTAGAGTACAGCGAGTAGAGTACAGCGAGTAGAGTACAGTGAGTAGAGTACAGCGAGAAGAGTACAGTGAGTAGACGACAGCGAGTAGAGTACAGTGAGTAGAGTACAGTGAGTAGAGTACAGCGAGAAGAGTACAGTGAGTAGAGTACAGTGAGTAGAGTACAGTGAGTAGCTATAGAGTACAGCGAGAAGAGTACAGTGAGTAGAGTACAGTGAGTAGAGTACAGTGAGTAGAGTACAGTGAGTAGCTATAGAGTACAGCGAGAAGAGTACAGTGAGTAGAGTACAACGAGAAGAGTACAGTGAGTAGAGTACAGTGAGTAGAGTACAGTGAGTAGAGTACAGTGAGTAGAGTACAACGAGTAGAGTACAGCCAGAAGAGTACAGTGAGTAGAATACAGGGAGTGGAGTACATCGAATAGACTTTCGCGAGTAGAGTACAGTGAGTAGAGTACAGCGAGTAGAGTACAGCGAGTAGAGTACAGTGAGTAGAGTACAGTGAGTAGAGTACATCGAATAGAGTACAGCGAGTAGAGTACAGCGAGTAGAGTACAGCGAGTAGAGTACAGTGAGTAGAGTACAGCGAGAAGAGTACAGTGAGTAGACGACAGCGAGTAGAGTACAGTGAGTAGAGTACAGTGAGTAGAGTACAGCGAGAAGAGTACAGTGAGTAGAATACAGTGAGTAGAGTACAGTGAGTAGCTATAGAGTACAGCGAGAAGAGTACAGTGAGTAGAGTACAACGAGAAGAGTACAGTGAGTAGAGTACAGTGAGTAGAGTACAGTGAGTAGAGTACAGTGAGTAGAGTACAGTGAGTAGAGTACAACGAGTAGAGTACAGCGAGTAGAGTACAGCCAGTAGAGTACAGCGAGTAGAGTACAGCGAGGAGAGTACAGTGAGTAGAGTACAGCCAGTAGAGTACAGCCAGTAGAGTACAGCCAGTAGAGTACAGTGAGTAGAGTACATCCAGTAGAGTACAGCCAGTAGAGTACAGCGAGTAGAGTACAGTGAGTAGAGTACAGCGAGTAGAGTACAGCGAGTAGAGTACAGTGAGTAGACGACAGCGAGTAGAGTACAGTGAGTAGAGTACAGTGAGTAGAGTACAGCGAGAAGAGTACAGTGAGTAGAGTACAGTGAGTAGAGTACAGTGAGAAGCTATAGAGTACAGCGAGAAGAGTACAGTGAGTAGAGTACAACGAGAAGAGTACAGTGAGTAGAGTACAGTGAGTAGAGTACAGTGAGTAGAGTACAGTGAGTAGAGTACAACGAGTAGAGTACAGCGAGTAGAGTACAGCGAGAAGAGTACAGTGAGTAGAGTACAGCGAGTAGAGTATAGCGAGTAGAGTACAGTGAGTAGAATACAGGGAGTGGAGTACAGCGAATAGACTTTCGCGAGTAGAGTACAGTGAGTAGAGTATAGCGAGTAGAGTACAGTGAGTAGAGTACAGTGAGTAGAGTACATCGAATAGAGTACAGCGAGTAGAGTACAGCGAGTAAAGTACAGCGAGTAGAGTACAGTGAGTAGAGTACAGCGAGAAGAGTACAGTGAGTAGACGACAGCGAGTAGAGTACAGTGAGTAGAGTACAGTGAGTAGAGTACAGCGAGAAGAGTACAGTGAGTAGAATACAGTGAGTAGAGTACAGTGAGTAGCTATAGAGTACAGCGAGAAGAGTACAGTGAGTAGAGTACAGCGAGTAGAGTACAACGAGAAGAGTACAGTGAGTAGAGTACAGTGAGTAGAGTACAGTGAGTAGAGTACAGTGAGTAGAGTACAACGAGTAGAGTACAGCGAGAAGAGTACAGTGAGTAGAATACAGGGAGTGGAGTACAGCGAATAGACTTTCGCGAGTAGAGTACAGTGAGTAGAGTACAGCGAGTAGAGTACAGCGAGTAGAGTACAGCGAGTAGAGTACAGTGAGTAGAGTACAGTGAGTAGAGTACAACGAATAGAGTACAGCGAGTAGAGTACAGCGAGTAGAGTACAGCGAGTAGAGTACAGTGAGTAGAGTACAGCGAGAAGAGTACAGTGAGTAGACGACAGCGAGTAGAGTACAGTGAGTAGAGTACAGTGAGTAGAGTACAGCGAGAAGAGTACAGTGAGTAGAATACAGTGAGTAGAGTACAGTGAGTAGCTATAGAGTACAGCGAGAAGAGTACAGTGAGTAGAGTACAACGAGAAGAGTAAAGTGAGTAGAGTACAGTGAGTAGAGTACAGTGAGTAGAGTACAGTGAGTAGAGTACAGCGAGTAGAGTACAGCGAGTAGAGTACAGCCAGTAGAGTACAGCGAGTAGAGTACAGCGAGTAGAGTACAGTGAGTAGAGTACAGCCAGTAGAGTACAGCCAGTAGAGTACAGCCAGTAGAGTACAGTGAGTAGAGTACAGCCAGTAGAGTACAGCCAGTAGAGTACAGCCAGTAGAGTACAGTGAGTAGAGTACAGCCAGTAGAGTACAGCGAGTAGATACTAGCGCTCGGACCTTTGCGACCATTTATCATTGACATGTTGTTCAACTTGTAATAACAACTTGTTTTGCTACATAAAGTTGTTACAATTGTTATACAAACATATTTGCCTTTCTGCATCAGACAGACCCACTCGGACCTACAAGATGATATACCATTTACTGCGGAGACATGTCAGGAGTTTCACCAGATGACCGAGACTATCAAGAAGAGTTGTATACTGGATTCATTACCTACATGGCTTGTACGAATATGCTTTGAGCATTTATCTGCAGTCATAATGATGCTAATTAAACAATCTTTCCGTAATCGGGAGGTTCCGCCATGTTTCAAGAGAGCTGTCATCACTCCAATATTGTAAATAATAATTTTGGACCCAACGGTATTGAATAACTTTCTGCCTGTATCACTGTCTATCTAAGATCTTGGAGAGAGAACTCAACTATCATTTGTCTAGTTGAAGTCTACATGAAAAGTTCACAGCACTGGGACTGCTCTAGTGCGCGTTCAGGATGACATCCGTCGCAATATTGACAAACAGGAGATGGTTTTACTGTTTCTGCCTGACTTTTCAGCAGCTTTTGACACGACAGACCACGACACACAACTCTTACTATTACAGCATACCTTCAGTGTCTGTGGAACTGTCTGCCACTGGTTGAAGGTCGAATCCCTTACGGTGAAAATGGATGAGAATTCTCGATAACACATCCTCTCAAGTTTGGCTTTCCACAAGGACCAGTGCTGGGCCAGTACTTTTCTCTATGTATATCTCACCACCAGAAAATATCACCAGGAAGCCCGACCTACAGTTCCATGGAGACGCTGATGTCAACCCGCTGTACACTAGCGTGACACCTACAGCAGCTCCAGGATCTCAGGATAAGATGACCAGTTAAACGACGACAAGACTGAGTGAATGACCATATGTTTAAATCAAACATTTGAACAAGGTCCCAAGTCGTCACCTTGAATCGAGCGACAAAGTCAAGAACCTTGGATAGATGTTCACAAACACCAATACACCTGACAAGCAAGTTCTGAATAGCTGTAGAGCTGTCATAATCCATCTTCGTAACAATGTACGTAAGAGAAGAAGATTCCTAGACACTGATACACATAAACTGCTTGCTCTTAAACGTGTCTTCCAGGCATGATCACTGAATTCTCTCCTAAAATGATCAAGCACTATTCACAGTCTCAAACTTGTTCAGAATCGTGCTGTCAGAATCACTACGAGAACTGAACCTCAACAACAGCTGCACTGGCTAGGAATCCAACAATGGATACGATTTAAGATCCTCGCTCCTAAATACAGATCTTCGTACGAAGATGACATCCCCTCAATATGAGGGAAATCATCAGAGAGTACCAACACTCAATGTATCTCAGATCGGAAAATACGGTGTGTACTGTGTGTTCCTTGGACCAGAACAAAAGTTGTCAACATTCCTTTGGAACTCCATTCCTCTCAAACTCCGATAGAACGTCTCACCTTTCCGAACACACTTAAAAAGCGTTTCTTTTCTCAGCGGTCTGTAAAGCTTTCATTAAACATTTTTAAACAGCTGAAAACTGAGTACCAGGCGCGTAAGAAATGCATTATTATTGATATTATTGTCACGCTGCAACCAAACTGTACAACCTGAAGTTGCCAGTAGAAGTAAAACAGCCTTCACACTAGCAGGCCATCAAAGGCAAAATATGTTCATGCATTGTTATTTCCATACATTTAATGTCGATTGACGAGCGATAAAACTATTTTTAATTTCATTGGATAACCGGGAATTAATATCATTACTTTACGAAATTTTACCTTCAAGTCTGAACCGTGTTATAATTCAGTCATGTTGAACACATTGAACATAAAAGGGTCACAACAAACCTGATGAAAAACGCTTCATTTTATATGCCTTTTTGAGGAAATATGATAGAAAACTTAGCATATTCTACTCCGTTTCACCATTAAATGTAACGGTAGGCTGGTTCAATTACCAATACAATGTATATATTGTTAATACACATTCACTCTCGCATTATGGTAACTGTCTCAAACAATGGAGTTCTTTGACTAGGACAACTGTCACATTTCATAAATAAAATAATTAAACAATTCCACAAGACAAATGGATATCATTAGTTTTAGTCCATAACCAGAATTGGTAATGGGTCAATTTTTTTTATATTGGTCAGTTTCAATAACACCGCTGTTTTATTAATGAATAACACGTGAACCTCATTAAAGACGATTTAGCATGTCATTAGTGAATAACTGGTATTCGTAAAGCTTTATTCAGGTAAAGGGGCCGCTGGTCCATTATACATAAACAGAGTACGATGACATACAACTAGAGCAAGAAAGCTGTATTTCACATTTACATTGCAGTATTGGAAATGATTTTAGTTAATTTTTATACAGGTACCCTTGCAAAAGGAATCATGTTTCTTTGGATGATATATATTTGCCAAATTAACATAAATATTGACGTGGAGCAAAATAACACTGACAATTTCTCGCCGGTAGGAATAATAAATAATATCGAGGTAGGAGACAGACACGCGTGTCACGATAAACTGGACACACGAGGCAAAAGTGGAGTTCATCTTTTGTTTTTTTACAAAAGGGGCATAAATGTTAATGTCTTGTTGCATCCAAACGTCTGTGAAACCATAATAAACCAATGATTTAAATTTGATTATCATTAGTGTATATCATCATTTTCATGGTCTTCAAAAAGATGATTATCGATAAAATTTCTGAAAACAAATTTAAACAACAAATATGCAATACCGTTATTAGCAGTATTTTTCTTCTTATAACCATCAATAATAATATCATAACTGCGCACTGGTTCCAGCAAAATGCATGCGCACTCAATAATAAGTTGGTAAGTCGTCGCTCAGTCTGTCCGTCCGTCAGTCAGTCTGAAATCGAAAACTGTTTGGTCTAGTTTAACGACATGTTGGTTTGTTGAACATCATATTTAAGCGCTCTATAAATTCACGTATTATTATTATTATCATCAAATGTAGCTGTGCCTTTCTGGAATTGTTCAAGTTTCGTTTCTGGATCAGACCTAGAAACCCGTAAGCCCCAGCTCAACCAAACTTAGTTTCTTTACAAATCGTTACATGCAGATGTGAAGAACTTGATATCTGCAAGGCCCAGCTTAAAAAAACTCAAATTTTACCACGGTTTACTTCCACCAACATGAATACGTCAAAATGAAACGACGGCGACTATTGCTAATGATGCTAGATAATAGTATGTCTACTTACTGAGATTTCTGCACTATTTAAATTTATATTCAATTAGCTGTACAGCACGCAGGACAACTCATTTACTAATTAATAAAAGCTATTTAGATACGTCATCTATTAATGGTTCTTGTTTATCATAGTCTTATCATGGTTGTTAACATACACATGTTGCATTATTCAAACAATCACTGTCACTTATGTAAAGCTAAAACTTATCATTCAACTTATGTAGGGCCGCTGGATAAGCCATCTCTCTTGTGGCTCTTGTTGTAAGGTTTAAGTCCCTAGCAGTATTGTAATCTAGCATCCATGTAAAACATGTGTAGGTTATCTCTAGTTGCGTCCAATCAAGGTACCTAACTGCACTGAACATATATTGATAAATAAGTGATCACAAAGAATAATGTAATAGATTCGTTCGACGGTAAAATCTGTTCTTATCCCTTGCGCTGTGCAATTTTGCATAATAACGTGGACCAAACTAGTTCCTTTCCTCTGTCTGTACAATTGATTACAAGTTAGAGAAACTGCATATTGAATGGTAAACAATTTCAAAAGTAATGGAACGTGAATATCAACAATGAGGTCTCTACATGGAAATAAAACGTATATAAACATACATTGTACAAACTGAAAACATACGTGAAACATCTAAGCATGTTAAAACCGGCGTCAAATAACATATAAAACATCACTAAACAATTTAGACAGCAATGCGCTCCATTTGACAGCATATTTGCTTGCGAATGACACAAGAATCCCTTCAAACCCTGGCATTTTCATAAGAAAGAAGTTCTTATCTCTCGATTCAGTGTTGTTTTTAAATAGTTTGTTTACCATATGAGGTAAGAACAAGGACAACAAAGCGCTAATCATGTGCAAGAGGAACACACGCTTCACACTCACCTCCTCGTGAAGAGCCGATGGATATATGACGGTATCCGCTGCGTAATGAAAACATTTTACTAGGGTGAGTAAACTTGTAGTGAGTGAGGTTATTACACGTCAGGAATGCCTCCTGATCTAATGATCAGTACAGTCCCCCTCACTCGGTACAAGGCTATTACACGGGTCAGTAGGCTGGCGTTTGCACCGCTATATCCCACTTTGAAAGGCTTCGCTTCCTCCGTCTGTTACAAGACTGGCACACTCGAAACAACTGTGACCAGTGCGCCGAGAGATCGCTCACCACGCACTACGCATAATGGATCCACACTTATGCATCCATCACTTCACGGGTTGTCTATCTACAGCCCTTGACTTTCTCTCTAATTCGTTGAAATGCAAATGGATTCTTAGTTTTATAACACTCTAAAGATGCTCTTAAAAGCCCATAAATATCTAATTAATCCATTTTGAAATTTAAGTACTAAAAGTTTTGAAAGTTTTCAAGTCTTGAGATTATTACAATTCACATATTTCTTTACAAAGCTACTTATCTTCCCCTCTAGACTACACTTCTTTTAAAGTGGACGCGTCTTGTCGCCTGGCCTTAATTACTAATTCAAACAGTGAGGACCACATGTCCGGCGCTACTCTACACGTAACGACTCCTCGAGGAATTGTCAGGGATTGGTTGAAGCTAGCGTGCTGGCAGGTACCGGCTTTGTGGCTGCGGCAAGCTCTTGCAATAGGAGACAGTGAGCTATTGATCATTTCTTGCTTTGACGACAGGAGCTTACAGCACGCCGCATTGCCATCTGACGTCTAGTGTGAAATTACTGTAAAATCTATAACAAGATATCCCCTCGGAAAAGTTAACGAGTTATATATTATTCAAAATGCGCATTTAATCAAGTTATCGCTTGAAGATATGAATGACGAAAATATCATGAACACGTTATATTGTGGAGGTGTCATCATTTCCAGAGATCCGTTTATGAATTTCAAAAATTATTAAATGTCTGACGTGAAGAGTCAATTTAATTATGTTAAGCTGCATTTAGCTTTTGCTCTGTTTTAATATCTTGCATTTTTTTCATCTCACAAGTGTCAACAATCACACAAATTGGACAAGTTGGAAACTTCAGCGTCATATTGACCGAAACCAAGCATGCCAATCTCTAGCCTACCGGTACATACATGTACATACTTCCCATTATCTGTACAAAAACAAGCTATTTTTATTTTTTATTACATGCAATATTTATCAATACAACATATTACAGGCGTGCAATACTCGTCAATGATTATGCAAACTATACTTGAATGTACCAACACATAATGATTGATTATTAAAGCTGTACTATTAAAATGTGACGAAAACACTGCAGATAGCTTGACAAGTTAGCAATCTGCAATACATGGAGTGTAGATGTTTGTATCCGTAGAACCTCAACTGTAACACTCACTTGTAATGATGATGGCCCAACTGGATACAATCATAAGTTGCACGTCTGTTTTTGCGCATGTTATTATTGCCTTATACAGCAGGCGTATCGTCCGTTAAAAGAACATCCATTGTTTTGTTTTGGGTCACATATGCTAAACGTTATAAATTGTGTTATGTGATCGGGAAGTACTGATTGTTGCCGAAAATTGCCATTTTGATTTTAGTCGACTTAGTTTAACAGACAAACTGATAAATTTGGGTTGATCATAGGTTGTTTAATAGGTCATATAACTACTGTGCAAGTACATTGAACGTGTTGTTTCGGTTTCCTCGCTTGCATATTGATGTTACACTATTTTGATTGGAAACTAGCAATTATGATGTATTTGGTGATTCGGGATGAATATGGAAGCCGAGTGAATTTGTTTGTATTGTATACAGCACATATGGTGAGTCGGAACGTATTAAAGCCTAATCAAATGTTATGAAACATAATGGATGCACCTTTAACTTCAAATATGTTCAACTTGTTATGACGTGATCTCTGCTCGACAAACGACTATTCAAGTACTTAGTTATTTGAAATTCTAAATCTTAACGTGACGGATTTAACTAATAACGAGGGTTTTTCTAATTTATACATAACATAAAATATAATATAAAATATATAGATAAATATAATATATTTTATACAAAACAACAATTACCGTTTTTTGTCTCGGGTTCGGTCTGATCTGTTTATCTTCATATCTATGGTTCGTTTTTTCATCGATGCAAAGAGATTCGAACGAGTATTGCAATTTTAAAGAAAAAACGTTTATCCAACGTGCAGTATTTGTTGCCACACATATCAAGGTTAACGCCATTATCATGATTGTGGGTCGAGTCATGTCGACAAGAATACGCCGTTTTGGCGCAGGATAGTGCTCAATGATTACTCTGTAGGTCTAAACACATACACGACGAAGGGAGTCATCGTTGCATTAATTCCTTTGAACTGTTCTATCTTATCCTATGGTCTTAGCATGTGCTTATGTTGCGCAATAGTTGTATGGTAACTTCCCTGATAATTGTTTGTTAGAAATGTGGTAGAAATACGCCATATAAACACGTATTAGAAAAGGAAGGTGTAGTATAGTGCTTTTGAAGTAGCATACACTTTTTCTAAAACACATACTATAAAACAAAAACAATGTTCAAACAGTAATAGAGAATGCAAATACAACGCCTATAAGTGAATAACCGTATGATCTCAGATAAACAAACTCCATATGATAAATGCACCTGCACCTGTTAGATCCGCGCACACGTTGTCAAGACAGAGTCAGTGGGGAGATATAAGGCGATTCTGATTGGACGAAATAAGGAAGGTATCCATGTTGCACATTTTCACGGCTTTACAATTTTTCGAGAAACCATAAATATGACTCATGTGTATAGGTCATGTGGGGAGAAATGTCTTTAACACCCTTTGTGTAGGTGGGTTGTCATTTTAAAAAAGATGAGGTAAATTATGTGATAATCTTTTTTTTTCCTCTAATTAAATCTAATTAATTTTATCTAATCTAAAGAAAATATTTCTTCACTTTTTATAATGTTTTTCATTATTTTTCATTTATCTTTTTGCGGACAGGACATTCGAAGTTTTTGGTCGCTCGGTGCTTTCCCAATGACAATTAATTAATCCCCTCGTCGTACATTGACTAAACGAGGTTTGGAGAATCTCTAGCGAGATGAGACCTCTTTTTTATTGGTTTATTGGCGAAATATCAAAGAACGAGACAGCCCGGTGCATTGGTGGATGTTAGAACAACACGGTATATGTTGATCTAAATTTATTTAGATTTCTATCTTAATGGCATCTAGTTCTTGAAGGGGGGTCAAGTAAGCTCCACTGAGGAGGATCTTTCTCGTAATAAGCCCCAAGACATTACAGATACATAGAGAATCTCACCCAAGTGTCTTCTGATATCAAATATATCAACACGAATTGAAATTTTTATACGAATATCCGAGGCTTACTTTTATCAACGAGTATTGATATATTTGATATCAGAATAAACGAGGGCGAGATTATATTAAACATCCAATATCATTCTTATTATGTTTAAATGAAAAAAGTGTCCTTACGTTAAATATTTTTCATATGAAAAACGTATTTTGAAACGTATTAGAACAAATTGAAAATAAAGATCATGCCAAAATGAAAATTATTTTAACTGAAATCATAATTTAGGAGGGTGAGATTATATTTATCATCCAAAATCATTCTTATTATGTTTAAATGAAAAAAGTGTCCTAACGTTAAATATTTTTCATATGAGAAACGTATTTTGAAACGTATTAAAACAAATTGAACATAAAGATCATGCCAAAATGAAAATTATTTTAACTGAAATCATAATTTAGGAGGCATTATTTTGTCTCATTGTACCGTGTGAATAGCAGGCTGTCCATTTACATATATCAATACCCGTAGTTAGAATAATGTTGAAATTAATGTTCTCTATCTGTTTGGCGCAAAATGAATGACGAATGACGGTGTATGATAAAGACGTTATCATGCTCGTGGGTTTGGGATGGTAAATAGCCTACATTAGGAATAAACATAATGTATTTAGCTCGCCACGGCTCGCAAAATACAGTGTTTATTCCTAAACAGGATATTGACCAACCCAAAACACTCTCCCATGATTGCCTTAAGCTTATTTACGCAAATATTTATTACATTTTAACACACGTAAAGATTATTACTGTGTACGTCAATTCATATTACAATTTGCGTGTTACAATTGACGTCACCCTTTTTTTACAATTACTTTTTATTACTACTTGTAGGGTTGCTACAATTTGCTGCAGGTAATACAATTTATGTAACTGTAATTTAACAATGAATCTCCTCCCAAATGGAATTGTACAGCGTTAGTGACACAAATGCATTGACACTAGGAAACATTACAATGAAAAGTTAAGTTGAAACATGTTTCACATCAAGACACATTATTGGCACATTATTGTGTTAATATATCGGAAAGAGAACGATTTAAGACTTCCTCACAAAGTGAACAAAAAGACACCTACAAATGTACTTACCTTTGAAGCGCAATATTCCAATGACGTAACTGTTACAGCTCGAATTATATATGGGCATAAATTGGCAAACATATATACATACGCAATACAATCTATTTCAATTTTTATTGAATAAACAACGATGTGGATGGATGAACTCAGTGTATCTAATTTTATGTTTATCCCGCAAAACAAGCACGCATCTGTTGCAGAATATATGCAATGAGATGGCACGGCGGCTTGATACATGCAGAACGAATGTAGTTGTGTTGATGACACGTCAACGATTTTATATTGAACTATATTCAGAAGCGTTGACTCCGTAGTGATTTGTCATGTGACACCAAGTAGAAATTCCACGACCCGACATTTCCTAAGATATGACGTGTTTAGTAATCTCGAATCAGCGAAAGTTTCCGAATGCATTAAAGGGAGGTCACTCTATTCTGTAGGCGATAGCGTTTTGCAACCGGCGTTCACGTTCGGGATAATTTATACAATATTTTCAAAATTGACTTCGATATATTACTGCGTCAATTTTGTAAATACAGTTTTAGTTAAGTTTATTCTGCATTCCGATAATTTCCGGATGATATACTGTCCGGTTTAACCCGTTTGTCATCCGAATTAAATTTATTATAGAACGTTTTTGCCAAATTTGTCAATGATTTTCCAACTGCAATGTTAACTTTAGCCGTTTCGGGTCTCATGTTTATCACTCTCAGATTTATCATCCAGCTTATTTATTTAGTGCCATTTTAATCACAACAAAAGCACATTTAAAATCATCATTGTGCATATAGCTATTTTGGAGAATCAATGCATTCATTATGTTTGCAACCAAATCATATGACGTTCCCAGTAGATCAGATTACGACCTTTTCGCTAAGTTATGGTACATGTTATCGTTTATTGTTTTGGATGTAATTTCCCAAAAACATAATACTTATGATTTTGTTTTTTTAAGTCAGTATTGCCGGAGGGGAATAAGCGTAAGCGTCCATCCCCTCCCACTCTAACGAAAGCAGGTCCCTGGATCGGACACTTGAGACACGTACGTCGGCAGAGTAAAGAGGTCTACGTGCGGCCTTCAGAACTAAAGGCATAGAGCCTCGAACACTCTCGGGTGCAACATATCCACTCCGTTCCGGGAAGCTTGCCGAGACAGATCATCTGCTAGAACTTTCGGAGGAGAACGACGGAGAAGGTGAGACTTCCACAAGACGAAACAGCTCCATCACCAGCAGAATGGAGTCCGCCCTGGTCGACCCCTGCTTGTTGATCACCCACGCCGCTGTCGAGCTGTCTGTGTGGACAAGCAGGACTTCGCCCCTCAGACGGGTCGACGAGTGAGCAATTGCTAGACGAATCGCATCCATTTCCAAAGCATTGATGTGGCGCTCCGATTGCATGGAGACCACACGCCAAACGCTTGGGCTCCCCACCCTTGGGTGGAGGTTTCGCGAATAGATGAGAGATGGCCGGAGAGCCACTCCCGAGAAGACATTGTCATCCGCCCTCCACCAGGCAAAGTGGTGGACGATGTCCTCCCGTAGTGCAAACACGTGGCAACAGGTCTTCTCCCTTACATGAGCGTTGAGAAACACCTGAAGGGGCCTGAGTTGAAGCCTGCCCCTCCGGGTGAAGTCCTGAGCCGAGGTTAGAAGCCCCAAAAGCCCTTGCCACATGTGAAGCCGCAGAGGGCTCTGTTAAAGAGGTCCTCGCCTCTCCCCATCCGTTCCCCCGTGACTAGGGCCTTGTACTGGATGGTGTCCAGGTGCACAGCTAGGAAGGTCGGACTTGTCCATGTTGATCAGCCAACCCAGGCGTCTGAACAACCCTATCACAAAGTCCCGTTGGTATTCGAGAACAGACGGGGGGTGATGATGACCAAACCCGGTACCCAGGTGCATTGCGAACTGCAGGTTGTGACTGTGCAGGAACTGGACTACGGGCTGAGTCACTCGAGTGAACAGCTACGGAGCTGACGATATTCCGAACGGGAGAACGTTCCACTGGAAGTGGCGACCCGACAGAATGAAATTCACCACTTGAATACGGAACCCCAGCTCCAGCACCTTGCATACAAATTCATCCAGGCCGAACTGACGCCAGTTGGCCACGAGGCGGGAGAGAGGGCCCCCGACGGGAGTATCCAAAGTGTCTACGTCCGGAAGCGGAATATCCTGGGGGTGCCTCCATAAACGTGCCCCTGCCCTCCTCGCTGTCGATTGGAGTTCCGTTTCCCCCCCTGGTGAAAGGACACGCCAAAAGGGACCGGATAGAGCGGAGAGATGATGGTGACCCGACGTCTGGGAGTCGAAGGTGTCTTGGTGTCCAAACACGCAAACAAACAACGTCATCAGCAGACGATGCCGAACCAATGAGAACTACTGCAGGCGAAGTCGGAAGACAACACCTGACACCCGACTAAGAGTTAGTCGAAGCCTAAGGTAAAGAGCCAACTGTACCCAACTGGAGACACCTCCACCAAGTAACACGAACGGGTGCAGTAGCGAAACGCTCCGTCCGTTCAGAGGGATGGGGCCTAACACTGACCAACTAGCGTTGTCACGAGACAACAAAGTCACAAGTGATCATGAGCGTCGTTACGACTCGTTTCGTCCCCCTCTGGTCTCGGAGGGGTAGTCTAATGAAACGCAAGATGGCGTCGTCTCTAGAAGCCGTCGTTTCGAAGTGTTCCCTCGGCTTATCCGTCAGGCGAAGACCTAACACCAGAAAGCGCCATCTTGAAACGCTTTGTCCGCCTGCCTATCCGTCAGACGACGAAGGCTAACACCCCCAAGGCGTGGTTTCTAAATGCCGTCGGAGGAAGGCGAACGATTGGACAGACGACGGAGCGTCTGAGCGAACAAGAGACAGTCAGAATACATGCCTATAAACGATGCTACTAGCGAGTAGTGACAGTCCTCCGACCTCGTGCCCGCATGTGCAGCACGAGTTGAAATGAACAACTCTCCAGTCAACGCAGTGAGAAGCGCTTACCTAGATAACCCGCTACAGTGGAGATGCACACTGTAGAAGGAAATCAAAAACCTCTGTCCATGCCCAAGCTGGGTTAGAAGAGCACCAAATAACACATCAAAACACTCAAAAGAGAATAAAAGAGACCTCGGTCGAGGGTATTTAATCGAATATCGCACAAAGTTAATCACTCTTAGAGCAGCAAAATGGACGTCCTGCCTTGCTCACGACAGAGAAAGAAGTGACGTCAATGGGTTAAGCCACCAAGCGGAGGTAACAGGCATTTTTGACATTTTACGGCATATCATTGACCAAGGACTTACTTATGTTGCAAACTACATTCACACTGTCTTACATATATTAATTATAAAATAGAGCCATTGTCTCCGTAGGTCATCATACTTTTAAAACCACACTAAAGAAGGTTCAAAATATAAATTTGCCAGGGTTATTTTTCAGAGGGCTAACACAAAGTTAGTATTTTTCCTACTAGAGAAGAAGTATAAACATGTTTTTTTAAAGGGGCAGTAGCACGTTTTTTCGCTGACAAAAGTCTGTGAAATGTATTTGAAAAATAATGTTACCAATAGTAAAACACCCTTCTCTATTCAGAAAATAAATTTTAAAAATGAGTATACATGCTTCCGTAAAGTCATGGGAATCGTTTTTGTCATTCAAATTAATTAAATGTGTTCACAATAAAATGGCCACCGTGCAATTTTTGCTTTATACGCAATACCGTTATTACCGCTATGGATAATTGGTTTATGTAATAAGATGCTTTACCCTCTAAAGTAAATATAAATGACATAAACTATCATTTAAAATGGGAAATTTGAACAAATAAAATTGGCAAAAAAATGTGCTACTGCCCCTTTAAGTCGTCGCGCTTGTCAAACGTATTTGGGGCCACTGGGTCACCAAATCTTCAATTCATACTCCTCATTGGCTAAGGAGTCTTTACACAACATTTCAGCTTTGTAGGGCTTTTTATATTTGGGGAGAAAACGAAAATAGCTTGTTATGTCATGACCCTTGTGCCACGTATTTGGGATCACAGGGTCACGGAATCTTTAATTTATTATTCCCACTGGCCAAGGAGTCTGTACACAAAATGTAAGTTCTCTAGTTGTTCTGGAGAAGAGGTCGAAAAAGAGAGTTAATGGACGGAGGATGGACGAACGCCGGCCTATTATGTCATAAGTCCATCGGACCTTTCAGGCCTGATGATCTGTAAATCAGTGTTGGGATCCGTTAATGGTTTTAAGATCACATATACGTCCACCTTGGCGAATGCATGACTCTTGTTCGTGTTCATCACGTCATGCGATGATGAATTGGTCTGTGATAAAGCGCTAGCCCACACATAAAAACATTGTGTTGCGTTCCTGCGACATGTTTAATAATCATTTTAAACATATAATCTAGGTATCAAAGAATGAGTCAAATTGTTTCTTTGTAAACTTTCTTTTGAGCATGGGTTATGGAATTTCTTGAGGTTTCAAATGACAAATGTGACAAAAGTATGAGCTCCTAATATTGTATATTTGAGGCTACAAACTAAGATGAATAAGTCATTGGAAGCTGGACTAGGTTTTTAAAAAAATAAGATTAGTAGGATTTGTGATTAAAGACATGGATGCACAATCCTAAAGTGTTAAATGACTATCGCCCAGTTGCCCTTAAATCATCAGCGATGAGCCACGCCTAGATCATGCTGTTAGAAGCTACCTATGCATGGGCTTATCAGCGTCTAGACCCTTTCAAGTTTGCTATTTCTTTATTGGTTCTGGAGAAGAGGTCGAAAAAGAGAGTTAATGGACAGAGGATGGACGAAAGCCGTCATTTTATGTCATAAGTCCATCGGACCATTCAGACCTGATGATCTGTAAATCAGTGTTGGGATCCTTTAATGATTTTAAGATCACTATACGTCCACCTTGACAAATGCATGACTCTTGTTCGTGTTCATCACATCATGCGATGATGAATTGGTCTGTGATACAGCCCACACTGACTGTGCCATGACCATCGTGATGCATCATCGTCAGTGGACGGACACCATTGGTGTTACTTGTACTTGTACACATTGCTTTAGGAGATCTAATGTCTTATTTACGTAGTGATGGATTAACTGTAGGCTTCAGGATATGCTGATAATTCCAAATGAAGAAAGCGTTTTATGTCTGTTGATGTAAGCCAATATTTTAACAGACACTTAGTGAAAGATGTTTTGTTGAAGTTTTAATCCAATTAGCTACAGAAGCCGTAACAATTATATACATGTTGATCTGGGCTTTATTATGTTATAAGGACGTAAATTTATATTCAAATGCTCAACTCATGATCAGGATGCATGTTTTGGACAATGTCAACAAACTTCGATTTTTTTTTATTTATTTGAACCTCAAATTTATTTGTTTCTAAAGAAATATATGAATGCATATTATAGTACAATATTATATGTAACGAAGTTTTCGTAACGATTAATGTGCTAATTGAACTTCAGTTTCATTGTGTCAATTGTTTTGGAATATACGAAGATTCACCGAGAATGATGTTAAGCTTTTTATTCTTGCAATTTTCTGAAATTTGATGTTTTGATATATAATTTTTTCTTAACCACCTTTGGTTATTTTCTACTTGATCACGTTTCAACGGATGACGACATATGATCTCCTTTTCAGAAGGAGAGACATCTACTCAACTAGTAAAAGCACGTGTTTTACGAGTACCGTTTAGCCTTCTTAAAATCTAAAACCAGTACATATTTTTTGAAGCGATTTAACCCTTTCTCATTTTTTGACATAATAATTATAATAATTGTACACTTATATTCCGCCTTTTTAACACACATAGGTATGCTCAAAGCGCTACACTTATTGTCCTGAAGGTATTGTACTTTCAGAGCTGCAACTTAGCGCTTCATCAGTACTTCCACTATTCAGGTACGGACATGGCAGTGTTTACATTCATTACCTTAATTATACGACTATACCTGTTTTGGTAAGATAAAGCACAAGTCACAATAATGATAACAATTCGAAAAGAAAGATATTTCTCGGTAGTCACCTTTTGACATACACCCATGCTCAAAAGAAAGTATACAAAGAATTTGAAGAATCATGAAAGAAAAACATGTGAAGATAGAGACTTAAATTCGTTATATATCAGTAGAGTGGCGTTTTAACATATTTGTATGCACACATTCCTTTCTATAAAACAGAAACTGAATGCTCAACAGAGGTACAAAGACACATGACACACAGAAATTGATAACTCTCAATATTACTGCCAAGCTGTGTATGCTGAAAATGAGATCGTAAGTGATGGAAAAGTCCTTGGACACGTGTTCAATACCGAGTATGTCCACCTTGGGCATCAATGCATGCCAGAGCCCGCCGACGCATCGATGACGTCAAATGCCGGATGACGTTGGGAGTCAGTCGCTGCCATTCATCATTTAGACACTGTTCTAAGGCTTGAAAGTTGTGGTGGTCGTCTCCTGACTTGACGGTCAAGGTGGTCTCAAAAGTTTTAAATGGGGTTTATGTCCATTTTCGGACTTGCCAACGTCGAACTCGTCGGGCCCATATAAATCTGTTAATTCGATGTTGGCGCGTCATCGTCACATCATGGTAGGGTCGACGTGCTCGAATACCATACTGACGGTACGATGTCCCAATGTCGTCGCTGCCGTCTCCGTCGTGGTGATGAAGCATTTTCTCAGGTGAATAACCCGGATGTGACCGTCTTCCATGCCGGGTTCTAATGTCTGACCTGTCTGACGAAATCGATGCATTAACCTGGAAATGCTAACACGCGTGCAGCCAAACGTTCTGGAAATGGCGTCATGCGTGGCTCATTGCTGGGCCATGCCAATGGCTCTCTCTATCTGTATTGCCGTTAACCTCGGTATTTCTTTTATGTGCCATTTGTTGCCGCCTTCTTGATGTGCCGTGTCATGTGTTTCATCATGTGATTTTGTACGTACCTAGGTATCAAACGATGATTCAAATTGTTTCTTTGTATACTTTCTTTTGAGTATGGGTTTGGTATTTTCTTGAGGTTTCAAATGAAAAATATGACAAAATAATGAGCTCCTAATTTTGAATATTTTGAGGCTACAAATTAAGATAGATAAGTCATTGTAGGCTGTTTTAGGTTTCTTATTAAGATTAGTAGGATTTGTGAATTAAGACGCGTGTAATATGATTCAAAATATTCATGGATGCACAATCCCAAAGTGTTAAATGCCCTTAAAATCAGCAGCCATGAGCCGCGCCTATACCATGCAGTGAGAAAGCTATTCATGCACTGGCTGATCAGCGACTAGACCCTATCCAGTGTGCTTATCGACAAAGGAGAGACACAGTTGATACCACACTCATTCTTCCAATCGGATGTTTCATAAGCATTTAGCAGAAGATGGAGCGTATGTGAGAAATTATTGCAGACTTTTCATCGGTATCCAATACCATTCAGTCACAGTTATTACTATCAAAATGTGTGTCAATGGTGATCAGATGAATAGGCTCTTTCTTGATTGATAGACCCCAGTGTTACTGTTGACGGCATTTCTTCCTCTGATACCAACCTGTCCACAGGAGCTCCGCAACGATGTGTGCTTTCACCCGCATTGTATATCATGTATACCAATTATTGTATTAGCAAAACAGCTAATTGTATCAGTATTAAATGGATGATGCAACTATTGACTTCCCTTTAAAGTCTGTTGACCTTGCTTACAGAAAGGAGATATTGAATTTTAAAAATTTATGCAAAGATACATTTTTTAATATCAACAAAACGATTTAAATTGTCATGGATTTCCGAAATCATCTATTTCTCCAGGACCTATTTCAAGCAACAATGAAGAAAACGAAATTGGTAACAAATACAAATATTTAGGCACAATCATTGACTGTAAGCTTACTGGGAATGACAGTATGTTGTTTTCCGACATGTATTCATAAAGATCAACAAATAGTGTATTCCTTGAGTCCTTTAAAAACTGTGTTCTCTGGTGAGAGTATTTTTCAAAAGATTTTTACAGGGCATTTTAACTTTTTAACATTTTAATCAATTCTATTGGTTTGATAACCTGTTCGAAACAAAACTAAACGAACGAAAAACAATTGTTTGTAATTTATGTTTTCATCCCACTGGCATCAACCTTTCAAATAATGGAATCGAAGTTGGTTGAGTTCGAAGTTCAAAGTTCGAAGTTCAAAGTTCGAAGAACGAGTTGTTCCTCTGCTTCCACGACAGCTTCGTGTTCAATGCAAACGATCCAATTTCACAAGTATGATGTCCTATATATTTATTATATACCACCTTTTTAGGCTAATTGTTTTAAAAACAATATAGTTGATCCAAGGACGTATATTGTATCGTTATTCGAACTCGTTGTTACTTCGCTTCCATGATACCTTCATATTAAATACAAACGAATCCAAATGCACAAGTATACTGTTCTATATTCAAAAATTGATGATCGTAGTGCTCGTTGAAATTTGGTACGTTGTGAATAAATGTTTCTGTTGTGTGCTTATGTGTTTTACGATGTTACCAACATTTTCTTCGGGATAATAAGTCTTATATTATGGTTATTTACGTAGCCTGTCTAAAAAGATGACTTGACATAAGACTCATTGTTCAGAATGTTAATATAATGAACTCACAGTATTACATAAAGTATCTTTGAAGAGGAATGATCTTCCCCATATTGAATCGGACACAAAATTGAAGCTGACACTTTGTCATAAAAAAAACCTTTTTTGTATTGCTTTATTAAAAGCGTCACAAAAATCTCCTTTTGTAACAGTTTGTTCTGAGAACATGACATTCTCTGAGAAATACTAACCAAGACAAATATTATCGCATTACCATTGGAATGATCGCGCATCTTTTAATAACATGTTTTTCAAGATTTAAAGGTGCATCCATTGTGTTTCATAACAATTTTATTTGGCTTTAATACGATCCGACACACCATATGTGCTGTTTGCAATACAAACAAATTCACTTAGCTTGCATATTCATCCCTAATCGCCAAACATATCATATTTAATAGTTTCCAATTAAAATCGAGTAACATCATTATGCTTGTGCAGAAACCGAAAGTGCACGTCCTATTTGCATGCACAGTAGTTATATGACCCATTGGACATTATCAACCCACATTTTTTATTTTGACTGGTGTAAATAAGATTCCAAAATTACGTTTGACTCATTGACGCGAGCCACACGCGGTGTATTGTCCGGTTTTCGATCAGAAATCACTACTTTTACCTTCATATCGTCAATATACTAAGTCGGGTATCATTAAAATGGTTGTTTTCGGTAACAGTTGGTATTTCTCGATAAAATAAGACCATTTATAACGTTTGTCATATTTGACCCCCAACAACACAATGGATGTACCTTTAAGGCAAAAGTTGTTATTGATTACAAAACGATACACTATTGTTTATCACGATATGTCATCCAATGTTTATTTGAATACTTCAATTCAGTGCGAGAAAAACTTCATACCATAAATATTGCATGACAAACATACTCACACATCTAAATCCATGGACAGTTATGGCTTTTTCACTTTAAGTTCACTTCCCATTTATTTCAAATCCTGAGACAATTCAGTATTTGTTGTTGAATACGTTTGCAGGAGGGTTCATTTAAAGTGAAATAGTGATTAACGTACTTTTAGGTAAATTAGGGAAACTAATCATTTGACCAATTTTTATTCTGAACGGTCATTTATTAACAACATGATGCAAATAAAAATATTGTTGACAGCATTGTGTTTATCCTTATCAAATCTATGCATTCATAAAACAACTCGAAACCGTACATATACGATATGAATATATGCTGCTGTCCAAAAGAAAGTTGACAACGTCTTCAAAATAAGCCAAGAAGATTAAGACATTCATGATAAAAAAGAACTGTTCATTCACAATTTTTTCTTCAAATATTGTTAATTTCATTACAATCCATCATAACAAATCGGTATATTGCAAATCGAAGAGTTTCCACAAGCTTTGGCAACAACGAATTCATTTTCATTTTTCAAACAACATTATGCTGGTATCTCCTGCTTGAGTTAATATCGAGTGTGTCCTCCTTGGGCGTCAATGCATGCCTGGGCACGACTACGCATCAACGTCAAGAGTCGAATGACGTTAAGGGCGATGTTTTGCCATTCTCTCTGCGCTGTTGATAATATCGGCATTTTTGTGAGTGCTTTTTGCTGCTGTGTTCTGAACGTGTCGCATCAGTTACTTTATATGCTTTTGTACACGCGCATTTCCTGATTCTCTACTTACAGAAGATACAGAAGGCAATAATTAATCTTAAACACAAGAAAGCACCAAGATGCGATGGGCTACCAGCAAAACTCTTTCAACATTCTATGGACATTATAGTTCCTATATGTTTTAAACTGTTCAACCAAAGCATGACGTCACGAGTATACCCCGAGTCATGGTGTCGAGCCATTATATGTCCGCTTCACAAGAATGGTTCGAGATATGACGTAAATAGTTATAGAGGAATATCTCTACTTCCCGTTCTTGGCAAAATTTTAACAAAACTTCTGAACGAAAGACTTCAATCTTGGGCAGATGTAGATGTAGATGTGCTTCGTGAAAATCAATTTGGATTTCGTAAATGTCGATCAACTATAGACAGCATGTTCGCGTAACAAGGGATGTTGTCTAAATATCTATCTAAATCTACAGGAGGAAGAATGTATTGTTTCTTTATAGACTGTGTGGATCATCCTTTATTATGGTACCGTCTTATCAGCTATGTAATCCATGGAAACTTTATTGCGGTTGTTAGAGACATGTACTCGAAACTTAAATCGTGTGTGCGAACGCATTCTGGTATAACTGATTATTTCAACTGTTGTGTAGGAACTCGTCAAGGTTGTATGATAAGCCCAACTTTATTTTCTCTTTTCATAAATGTACTCGTAGCGGAATTAGAAAATGCAAACTGTCGAGTAATATTCATCTCGGAAAAGGAACCAAGATTGTTCTCACTTCTTTACGCCGATGACGTGGCAAATGCAGCAGACAGTGCTGGTTGACTACAGCAGCAAATCAACTGTATCAGCACCTTTTGTACCAGATGGGAAATGCAGCTCAATCTTTCTAAATCTAAAATCATGGTTTTGAGAAACGGAGGAAGACTGAGAAATTACGATAAATGGTGATATGAAGGAAGGGGAATTGAAACTGTCTCTTTTTACAAAAATTTAGGAATGTTCTTTACCCCCAAACTAATATGGACTAAAACTACAACTCTACTTGCACAGCAAGTGGAAAAGTTCTTTCTTCTTATCTATAGAATCCATTACTTATCAGGCGGATTACCCATTAACACTGCCATCAAAATGTTTGATACCATGGTACTTCCTATACTTACGCATTGAGCATAAATCTGGGGATACCAACAATATGAAACAAACGAGAAAGTACAGACAAACTTCCTAAATCGTATTTTATCCCTGCCAAAAAATACAAGTATTGCTGCCGTTTTAGGAGAAACTGGTCGTCAACTAATCCGCATTAATACCATCTTTAAAAGTGTTAAATATTGGACTAAACTGTTATCAATGGACCTTAATCGCATTCCTAAACAAACTTACCTGATGCTGTATGGATTGGATGAAGCAGGACGTACTACGTGGACAACTCACATCAAACGGATTCTATTTCAATATGGCTTTGGATATACGTGGGTAATTCAGGATATTGGGGACGTAGGATTATTTCTCTCAGATTTTAAACAGCGTTTACAGGATTGTGGATCATAGCAGTGGATTACTAACATTCTTCAGAAACCAAAATTAAGAACCTACTCTACTTTTAAAACAACTTTAACAATGGAACTCTATTTAAACTGTAAATATGATAGTATCTTTAAACAGGCTTTCATCAGATTTCGTTGTAGCAGTCATCAACTTCGTATGGAAACAGGAATACATCATAATGAAGATGAAGAAGAAAGAAAATGCTTTTATTGTGCAAAAATCAGGATTAATGCACATAGACAATGAATATCACTTTGTAATGGTTTGTAATGCATATTCACATTTGAGGATTAAGTATTTAGATAGTTATCCTTATGACAATCCAACACATATAAAAATTTGTTTATCTTATGTCAACACAAAGTTAATCTACATTATGTCAATTATCAAAGTTTATATTTTTTGCTTTAAAGTACAGAATGTCACTTACATCTGTTTGATATATTCATCAGGTGAACTATGTATGTTTCTGTATACTGTAAATGATATGTTCGTTGGGCCTGAGGCCTTTAAACTTCATGAATAAACACATTTGTTTGTCGATATGGGACCCGCTCACTACCCGGCGAATCACTTTATTGGAACACGGCGCACGCCTTACGTGTACTCCGAATGCTCCGGTTTGAAATGACCGGCGAAGGCGGCGTATAATGGCGGACACATGGTATTCCTGCGACATTCAAAAACTATTTTTTAATGAAATTTCTTTTGACATTTAGATAGTTGACTGATTTATTTAAAAATATAAATGGCTCTTTAAAACAATGCATTACACCCTTATACAATATTAATCAATGTTTTGAAATAATTTCAAAAGAATACTTGTATGATATAAATGTTTATTGAAGCTAGTTTGAGGGATGATGACGTCTTCCTGTCTGTACGCCGATACACTTGTTTCAACTTCAGTCGGGTCCAGGCTGACACGTGGTAGGTGTATACGCCGCTCAAACCATTTAATGATAGCCAATATAAAGTGCGTTTTGTCGATTGTTGTTGTTTTTATGACAATAATATGTAAATGTTTTCATTTTGAATATAGACTATACCCCATTTTCAATACAACAGTTTTTTTGTGATTGTCAACTTATTTTTGACATCAGTATAAAACATAATTATCACTTCACCAATTGGGATGAAAGTATATATTCTAACATTTTAGATGAAACAGAAGTACATGATTTAAGGTAAAACGTTGACCTGAAAACGATACACATATATGTATATATTCAACAGCCGTTTACCAAATCCTAAATATGAAAACAATATTTTAGATCATCGTTTCCTTTCAAAGATGAATTTATCATAATAATATTACCATAAATGTCGAAAGATATTTCTTATAAGATGATAAATTTGCTCTTATATTAGATAGATACAAAAATAACGAAACAGAGCCCCCCTTCATCTGTGGTCATATGTTTTGCATCAAATAAGGGAATATATGTACCGTGTCGCAGTACCCAAAGGTCGACTCCTGAAGGACAGATGTTTGGTTTCAACCACTTGTTGCTACCTGAAACTATACATACAAATACACTCCTTTTGACAACATTATTTATGTGACGTGATACCTCTTAGAATATCTCCGAAAAGGTTGAATTAGTCTCACCATCTTGCTTAAATCTTCAAAGACCTTCAGATTTGATGTTCATCAACAGGAAACAAGTTATCAACTTTTCAATTACTCCCCTCTTCCGTTCTTGAAGCAACTTGAATACCCAATCTCCTCCAGGTTTTTATCAAAATGTCCTCCTTTGAATATGGCTTGAAGAGATTAATGGACATAATCCAACCGTGTTTATCACCTTCTGCAGAATGTCACCACACCCGTCAATGATAGATGATATTGATCTTGACAATAATTGATGTAACGATAGTGGAAGTGGAATTGAGAAACAATATTAATATATAGAGGATATCTGTCTTTTCCTGAATAATACCATGTTTATCTCAAGAGCCTGTGCTATCAAACCACATTAATATTGCCGACTCGCCTTTCAAGCGCTGTCATTGGTTGTCTATTTTTTTAGATTGTTCCTCGATCATAGGTCCTGAAACAGGAAGATGCATTATTTGTTAGTTACTAATGTCATTGTTGCTTGCTGGGTGCTACTGAATATTGTCACCTATAGAAGTTAGCATAACAAGTCACCATATACATGTACATATGTCGAAGTTAGCATAACCAGTCACCATATACACATGTCGAGGATGTAGTTTTCAAGGTGTAATTTGAACATGATTCACATGATCTGTTTTGACTGTATATCCTCGGGGATTGCGACTTCTCATAAGCAGGCTAATTATCACTTCAGCCGTAAAGTCGATTTGTATGTAGATGCTGATATCCTTAATGACCATGAGTAATATATAGAGAATCTCACTCAAGTGTCTTCTGATATCAAACATATCAACACGTTACACACAAGTTACAAGTTATACTTTTATCAACG
This sequence comes from Gibbula magus, assembly GCA_936450465.1. Lineage (NCBI taxonomy): Eukaryota > Metazoa > Mollusca > Gastropoda > Trochida > Trochidae > Gibbula > Gibbula magus. The sequence goes on along the minus strand of OW388297.1, from coordinate 74,184,237 downwards.
AGTGTTGATATATTTGATATCAGAAGACACGAGGGTGAGATTCTTTTTATCATCCATTGTGACGTCTTCATTTATGACGTTTATGACGTCATAGCATTGTAATGTTCACCCAAAACTGTGTTCCACAGGAGATTTCGTTTGGGGCAGTAGATTTTGAACAATGCCCTGTCATCGCCAACTACATGCGATCACACTATTTTCACTATAACTATTATTATGGACATTGTACGTGAATATCAGAATAAGTTCGTGAATACTAAAACAGTTACTGCAGGCAGAAACTATTTTTATGATGTAACATTACACACATTTTGTTATCTTATGTTTTGAAATACATACAAAGAAAACCAAAACTAATTATCTACCATAAATGCATTCTTTTATCAAGACTGACCATATACTTAGAGAAATAATTAAAAGTCACTCGAAACTGTTGTTAAACATCTGACCATTATTTTCATGAAAATATTAACTAAATTTGAAAACAAATAACGTTTATGTTCGAACGAAATTAACTCAAGTACGGTTAGGTCGAATGAATGTATCGGCGAAATATGTTGGCATAGATAAGTGCACTGACAAGAGACTTTACCATGAAAGATTAGTTTTAAACCTAATAAAGAATCGGTAGTAAGAAATAGCAGATGTCATTGTATATAATTTGAAAAATACGCCCCGAAAGTTTTCCTGTCAGACACTTCTCACCTCCTACAAGATGTCCGCTGTCCTTCCTTGTAATACTGCATATAGAGATGCAGCAATAATGTATCTTCTTTGCATTTTACTGTTAGATATTGGCTATTCATAACACTGATAAAATGTGTAATAATGATTACATATTAACTCCCCAATTCAGTTTTAAGTTGCTATGTAAAAGAAGCGATGAATTAAAGAAGACCGACCTGTGACACATCTTAAGACTGTAAATGATTGATACCTTACATTATTTTCCTTTTCCCACACTCAATAAAAAGATGGTATCAGTAATGGCGTACTTCACAGGCAACAAAACGTGATGTTACATTTAAACATCTAAAGTTGCAATTACGAACGTAACTTCATCGGACCTTCTTTTAAAACTTATTTCCCTTCCCTCTTCTGTTGGCATATATCGATCGGTATGGTGTTTTCACAGTTATAGATTTATTATACATCAAATTGGTATAAAATTACAGTGAAATGGTTTCAGATGTCTTCAGAGACTGTTTGGACAGGTCTTATATTACTAATAGCCTCACTCACTGTCTCTCTACACTGTCTGTCTACTCAAGTCATGAGCCATCAAAACCATTTACAGTCACTCAATCTAGTTTATGTTTTTTCTTGTAAAATGTATTGTTATTACGTATTTGGGTTTGTTTATGAAGTAAGGGTATTGCTATGTAAATGTGTCATTGCCTTTTGCAAAATGTTATAAGAAAGTGTTGAGAAAATTTTACTGAATTTAAGAGTAAACCATTAATTGGAAATAATGACTTTCCCAATATCATATCTCTCTCTCTCTCTCTCCTCTCTCTCTCTCTCTCTCTCTCTCTCTCTCTCTCTCTCTCTCTCTCTCTCTCTCTCTCTCTCTCTCTCTCTCTCTCTCTCTCTATCTATCTATCTATCTATCTCTCTCTCTCTCTCTCTCTCTCTCTCTCTCTCTCTCTCTCTCTCTCTCTCTCTCACACACACACGCGATAACGATTTGTATGTTTTGCATAACAATCGGGGACACACACAATAATGCGTGTATGCACTATATGGACGGTAACAGGGGACAGTGTGTCTTTAACCTTTCACCATTCAACTGGGGACATGACATCGCGTATATGTTTACTATGTAACTGGGGACATTGAAGGTGTTGTGTGTATATGTATACTATATAACTGGGGACATTGTAGGTGTTGTGTGTATATGTATACTATGTAACTGGGGACATTGTAGGTGTTGTGTGTATATGTATACTATGTAACTGGGGACATTGTAGGTGTTGTGTGTTTTTCAGACAAGGTCCAACCTTGAAAGCTCAAACATTGTCAACCTAATGTTATTTTCGAGTTTATATTAAGTTTTATTATCAGCTGATACACCTTCAGTGAAACCCTGATAAGCGTAAAGTGAACAGAACAGACTAAAAGTGTCTGTTTTTCTGTTTTATCACCTGGTGAAACGTACAAGCAGACGCCTATCTATATCAATCCAGCCAAATTCTTGACTAAACAAGTACTCGTGTTCTGGTCTAATATAAAAAAAAATAAATCAGTGGTAGGAGTATTCAAACAGATATTTGTTCATGAATGTAAACATTATCAAAACAACCTTCGTTTCAGGTGATTGAAGCAGGTTTCTTGGTATTGATAAAATAAGCAATCAGGATCACTGTCAGTCCTGTAGTACAAGCTAAGAATTAGATATACATTGCATGAGAAACAAATATTTGGCGTTTGAAAGTAATATCTTATTCGCTCCGTGCAATTGACACCACCTGTACACCACCACAAGTATGACATGTTTTGATACTGATCACAGGGTGGAGCTCTCTAGGATCCAAACATTCAGTTACACAACGAAATTATATTAAACAGATAGTAATAACAAAATACAATTTCAAAGAATGAATATTTTTTTTTATTGATAATGATGCACAGTCTTATGGCTAGTCCTCACTGGCAAACTATGGCGTAGAGAGTTACTGTCTTGCACATACTTAAGACCAACGGTGACAGGTCTAGGATAAACAGTTATAATGCAACCAGAATTTAGCAAGAACATGTACATAGCTATACAGTTTCTAAAAACAAATTGATGAAACGAAGCGTAGATAAATGGCAGTAGCGTTTAAGAATGGGAAGAAACATGACATAATTTCCGTTTTCGTATACATTGTATATATAATATTTTAATATATAATTATGCATGAACATTTTGACATTTAACTGAGGTCATTTCGCCTAAACACATTGTTGTGTTCCTATAAAAAAATCACCTTCAATTTTAGAGCAGGGTACAACTGCCTAAGTGTGTATAAGTGCTCTTCATCCTGTAACCAACTAACAAACAAAGCAGTTTACTTGACCAATGACGTGTTAGGCTAAGTAAGATCAAATAAAATATTTACTTCACAACTAAAAATGCAATACAATGTTTTTGTTCGATATTACCTTTTATATTATATCCTTTATTTGATATTTTGCATGTAATAATTCTGTGTTTGCCCGAAATTGAATTTATTTTACATTATATGCAGATGGACAAGTTATAAATGATAAGTTATAAGCACATGCAACAATAATAACACAGAAGTTCACGTGACGAAATTAACAATTTAAACATAACTGAACAACGTCAGTGAACATATTTCAATGCAAAAGTAGTAACATTAGACCTTTACATTGAGAAGAAGTAACACTTATATTTAAACTTTAGTTAAACATTCTATTGATGAAGGGACAAGGAACCAGCTGCAGACACTTCATGCATTCTTATATTGAACATCATACTTGTGAATTTGTATTGTTGCGAAGAACAAGTTGCCCCTCCACTCCCATGACAGCTTCGAGTTTAATACGCACGATCCAAATGAAGAACTATATTTATTAAATATCCTCAATTTTTGACATTTTTTAACAAATAAAGTTTCATAAATTCACTGGGACGAATATGCCGTGAATTGAATATACAGATGGTTTTTTGACTAGCTCGACTGATTATTTGATCTTTATTTTATCACTTATTAGCTTTAAGTAGCATTTTCTCAAGTGCGTTAACATAAGCAGAACACCAAATTTTCATTAGATCATTTAGCTACAAACACTTGCAAATTAGAAACAAAGTTAAGACCTTCGTCATCAAACGATCCTACCATGGGCATGGCGTCACAAGTGTGTGTGTGTATATGTAGGGCTATTTAATCATATTGAGAAGCATGCTTTCGACCATTACCGGTCTCATCAGGTGAATGACGTTGAGTCGATTGGTGCGTCATAATTATGACGTCACAAGTCATTGCATAGAAACATTCATAGATACAACACATATAAATATATATTGAGGATGAAATTACATTTTTGAATTGAGTCTTTGCTTATTTTTATTAATAAATAATTATTTTTCTGCCAAGCAATACATATTGTATATAGGAAAAACAGAATATCTTTAAAAACATAGTTCTAGATGCGCACTAAGGGAGATTGTACGATTGTGATTTCGTTTAATTTGTGAACGATGAAGATACATTCTCCTTATTGATTTTAATTCTGTTCTTGGATCACATTATGGACACCTCTTATTGTGTAAGACCCAGGATAGTTTGCATATGAGGGCTATGCCTGGCCACTGACAGTGCAGGGAGAAATCTTAAGCTGTATTAAGTTGGCCACTTTCTTTTGAACTACTGTTATCTATAACTGTATGGAGTTTACAAATCTTAGTCTCAATCCAATAATTATGCAATTCATTTAGTTCAAGCATCCTAGCATTAAGATTACCTGCGGGGAAAAGGTTTCAATTATCAACCTGTTCCGGAGAATAAGTTGTTTAAAGGTTTAAGGCAAAATGCCTGCCGCACTGGAGGCGATTATAGCTCTGGTGAATTAGGAATTTTTAGAATGAAATTGATTACGTATGAAATCTTTAATATTCTTCCATTTCCGTCCCTGAAGTGCCGCTTCTGCAGCCAAACACGAATCGATTCGCCGCTGTCCCGGCAAACGTTTCATGCAAATGTTGGTTTTAAAGTGACGGACAACAGCAGCTTTTTCAGTCTCTGTCCATATCCTTCGCTTTGGCATATCTGAAAGTACAAAGATGTGGAAGGGATATAGCATTGAACGTACTTAAATACTATTATTATAAACGCAGATGCAAACTCGTTTTATAACATACTATTTTTATTTATGTGTGATAGAATGATCTTACTTCTCTTCTTGCGAGGCACCATAATGTCATCGGCATCTTCATTGTCATCGGAAGTTTCAGCAAAGGCTAAAATCAGAAAAAATATTACATTCATTCCTTCGTCGGACAAAGACTAATCATAAGAAATAATCTAAAAGCACCCTCCAATTACAAATACAGCAACAAGGGGCAGGTCGTTCTGACACAAGCGTTGGGATTGATAGCGCTGTGGTTAGCACGTTCGACTTCGGATCAAGGGCTCCGGAGTTCGAATCCCACCAGAGGCACGACAACTTTGTCTGCTGTAGAGAACTCCTCTGTACATGCAGTAACATGTGGGTGCAATGCTACACTGAATTTCAGCGCAATACAACTTAGTTCGCTAGTTCCATCCGATGCTCGCAGGTTTCACCGCAATGCATAGCCATGATAACTTCAAAACATGCTAAGCTGTTTACAGGGGAACTATTCTCCCTTTGAAGATATACAAATTTTGCTCTTCGATATCATTCGTAAACGGTTAAGATAGAAAGCATTCATGTTTCTGCGTTATCTGCCTTTGCATTAACACTATTTAAACAAGTATAGGTCAAGAATAAAATATTAAAGCAATTTCTACAAATAAATTAAACAACATCCCAATCGATTGATATAACAGGGAACTATATATTATTATTTGCTTCATGTGTAACAATGTTTTTCCTATTTGGATTGACAACAAGTTGATGGTCAAACTGCCGTGGCAGTTAAAGATATGTGTAATATAGTGGTACTAGCAACTTACATCGTTTCTTCTGTTTGATCTGCTTTCTTTCTTTTTTCCCTACAAGAAAATACATCTTATTACTGTATTTTACTTAAACATCTACAAAAATTAGTAGCATTTCAATGTTAATAATAATATAAATAAAATGCACCCATTACATACCCAGCTCTGTCTCTACTTCCTCTTGTTCACTGTCACTTTTCTCTCCGTCAATATCAATTTCTAGTTTGTAAAAAATAAAAAATAAAAAATGAATAATTGGAGTATTATAAAATGAATATAATAATAACCATTCAACAGTTTCAAGATCTTTATAATCTTTATCTTTATTATGTGATGATACCACAAATACAATTACATGACGTTTTGATAAATAATGCCTAGCAACATTTACTAATGTTCATGACGGACAATGTTAGGACAATTGCAAAAACTGATCAGCTGATTGAGCAAATGCCTACAACTGACCTTCTTCAAGATCTACTGTGACGTCATCCAATCCTTTTCCAGTTTGGAGATGGAGTGTGCCTTGCTCTAGGGCCAACAAGATCTTTGACACTTTTGCCACCTGTACAGTTTCTTCTGGGAGTCTGTAATATTCTCTGTGTACTCTGATGTCGTGTCCAAGGAAGTTCGCTAGGATGTCTAATTCGTTGTCTTTGATATTTAAAAATTGCGACAAAGTATCAATTTGTTTTCGAAGTTTGGAGGATCTCTACAGTTCTGGCCGTTCTGCTCCGCACTTTGTACTTGCCTCCCCAAGGACGTCCGATCCACGGATATGTCCTTGAGAGCCGCAATTTCGTCGTGCAAACACGTACTTGTTTTCTTCATGAACACTCACTTTGTTTCTCTTTGCCAGAAGCATACTGATCTATTCATTTATTTCTTGCGTGAGAATAACTGGAACTATTCTTCCTCGCTTTCCGATTATCTCCACACGCCTTTGTTTCTCACAAAGCTTTCTTTCCAATGGAGCAAGGCTCTCTTTAAAATTTGCTTGGGATACCTTGTGAACACTTAGAAAATCTTCAGTTGTCATTTTCTAAGCTTCCCCTTGTCTCCTTCTGTTGAATAAAACTACACGGGCCAGTGTAGCTTCGTTCAGAACGTCCGATACTTATTCGTTGTTGGCAACCTTTAGCTGATTAAATGATGATGATGATGATGATGATGATGATGATGATGATGGCTATTTGTATAGCGCCAGTGTCCACCCACTTGTGCATGCGCATGGCGCATTAAAACTATGTACAGTGGAAAAATGTATCTTTAGTTGTAGGCTTTTTTGAAAAGGAATGTCTTGAGACCTGGTCGAATGATTCAAGAGAGGGTGAGAGTTTGATGTGTAGCGGCAGAGCATTCTATAATAGGGGGGCAAAATGTTGAAAGCTTTTCTTTCCAACGCTGCAAGCTTAGCATGGGGGACTGTCAGAAGGTGTTGATTCTGGGAACGGAGAGTTCTGGAAGGCACATACTGGGTCAGAAGAGTTGAGAGATATCCAGGAGCAAGGCTGTGGACACATTTGTAAACAATGCAGAGAACTTTATATTGGATGCGATAATGTACAGGAAGCCAATGTAGGGATTTCATGACAGGGGTGATGTGATCATATTTATATGTTAAGGATATAATTCTAGCGGCAGTATTTTGAACTTTCTGGAGCTTTTTTGTGTGTTCTTTGGATAATCCAATGAGAAGGCTATTGCAGTAGTCAAGACGGGAAGACACTAGACATCTGACTAGGATGTGCGCACTCTCTTTTGTGATATATTTCCGGATTGTGCCGATTGTGCGAATATGGCTGTAGCAGGTCCTGCACAGATGCTCAACTTGTGCTGTCATAGAGAGGTCAGACTGCAGTTGCACTCCCAGGTCTTTCATTTGTCTTGATGGGGAGATACAGGCTGAAGCAATCTGCACATGCCCCACATCCACCTTGTCTACACGTTGTTGTCTTCCAATCAACAAGACCTCAGTTTTGTCCTGATTTAGTTTTAGTTTCCTGTTATTCATCCATGATTTCATTTGGGAAGTACAGGTTTTTAGAGTTTGAAAAGTACCTGACAGAGATTCAGGGTTGAATCTGTTCATTAGTTGAACATCATCGGCATAAGAGAAATGAGGAGTATCAAATTTGTCCGTGATGGTTTTAACGTTGTTGACATAAATAAGAAACAGCACCGGGCCAAGTACAGAGCCTTGAGGGACCCCACAAGAGAGCACTGTTGTTTTAGAGGTATGTCCAGACACGCGAAAAATGTATTGCCACAACCTTTTATTGTGATGATTTATATAAAGAAATATCTTCTTTTTTGTAAAAAATATATAGTTAGCCAAAAAGCAGTTATATCCCCTATACAAAGAACATGTAGAAAAGATATTGGATGTCTATAAAAAAATATTATTATTATTATTATATATCTACAAGTTTAAGGATTCTGTTTTCTTGTATATCAATTCCCACAATATTAACAAATTTAGTGAGTTAGTGACATAGAAAATGTACATCACTTACCTTCCATCCAAGTACGCTAACGCTTTTAGACACTATAAATAGCTTCCTTGATACCTCACTTCTTACGCGGCAACCGGAGACACGTGTGTATAGGCGTGTTGCTCAGCTCAATCAGTGTGTATCTTCGGTGGAAATAACATGCCTTCGTCTTAACCGTGTTAAGTGTGTGTCCCCGGTTAATGGGTGTGTATTCATATGGATGTCCCCGGTTAAGGGGATTCATACATCCCGGAAGTGGCATTAGGGCGACAGTCATGTAATCCCACTTACAGTGAAATAGACACCAGAACGACGGTACTGCCATTTTTCAGATAATAAATATTGTGACCAATAAACAAACCTATTTCAGTTTGGATAAATCAAATTAATTAAAATTAACATTATAAAACTCATCATAAAACACTTTTTAAAAAAAGCGCAGACATGTTTATTATCGAATTACGTTTTGGTTTTATTTTAAATTGACACGTTTTATACATTCTTGTCGACGTGTCACCTTTTGACGAATTATTTACTTTGAATTGTCGTTGTTACCATATGAATAATGATTATACATGTACATGTATGTATCTTAATTTTAGTAGGATGCATTGAATATTTCCTATATACCACGAAATCAAAAGTGTCTATAGAAAGAGAAAACATATGTTACACAAGTCATTTAGTCACAGACGGAGCAACTGTGTTTTATTTGGATCGCTTCCTATAGCAAGTAAGTACACCTTATATGCGTTTACTTAGAGAATACTATTTGTAAGTTAATATAAATTACGTAAAGGCCTACTAGTTTATATCTGACATACACAACATTGCATTTTATCTTCAATAACAAAAATTAATCGTATGTAAATGTTATGGACATGGAAACCTCAGACAGCAAATCATTCAGTAACTCTTCACTCTTTATTCCTTTATTTCGTTTATACTCTACACTTCGAAATTAATTAAACAAAACCCTAGTTTGTAAAATTTAATAATTAGTTATTATAAATCGACTGATTTTATCACCCAAGACATAACAATTGCTCATTTATTGATTATGTTCCTGACACGTTGTCTTCTTTCTTATATCGGAACGCTTTTTCTGTAAAATAAATTGGCCGTTGCTCGAGTAATGTCCAACTGTATATCATTAGTTAATGATTACCTTACCTTTATTTATAAATGATGTTTGAATATGCTACCATTAACATTATTATTACATTATCATTTTATTGAAACAGACTTATATAAAAAAGATAATTGAACAAGCAACGTGCATATGTGTGCAGCTTAAACAGTTGTGAATAACTTGACAATCGATTTTGTACCGATTTCTCAATATTATTTTCACAGTGCCTACTTGAAATCTGTTGAATTTTCAAAAAGCTCAAACTTCCAAGGGAGATAATTAAAAAAACCTAGGAACCTTATTCAACGATTTTTTTCCAGGAGAGTAAGGCTATAATAGGGTCTCTATAAAACAATAATGAAATCGCTTGCGAAAAGTCATTTCCGGTCACAATTAGAAAAAAATTAAAATGTACTAAAATTTAGCGATTTTGAGGGTGTGCATGTTTGAAAATCGTCTTTTCACCAACGGCAATATGTACAGACAAGTACGACAGCTCAATTTAAAGCTAAATGAATGGTGACAAAAAGGGACGAGCCAAATCTTCAATTTCGTCCAAGAACTAAATTCATCTGCCTTGAATATGGTCCGTTTTAATTGTTCGTTTATATGGCTTCATTTTAAGGGACATAACTTATTAAAAAAAGTTATTTATTGCAATCTGTTCCTCATTATGTGCTTAACAATTCCATTTCAGATTATGATAATATAAAAGTTAATAGTTCGGGCGCAATTTGGGTATATAAATATATGCAGTTTTAAACATTGAAATTTGGGTCTAGCAGGCAAAACCTTCTATAGTTTGTAGGGTGAAGACAAAATGACTCAAAATGTCCAATCCGATGACAGATATACTTATATAGATATATCATATCTGCCTGTCTATCCGTCTGTATCTTAAGGGGAGATGGTAACCAGAAACCAGGTTCATTTACGTTAACATTTTGCGACAGCGATATATTGTTGTGAATAAATCTGAAAATAAATGCGTCTCTTTTGTTTTGTTACATGATTGTCCGTATTCTTCAACCAACATTAGTTGATATCGTCAAAGACCACTCAAAACTTATGTTTGTTGCGTCGCAGTACGTGTTGGTTTTACATTGAATTGACACTGTTTATACTTTCTGGTCGACGTGTCACCTTTTGACGAATTATTTATTTTGAATCTTATTTGTTACCATATGAGTAATAATATATCATAACACTTGAAAGTATGACATACGACTTCTGCAAAATACATATTGAACAGCTGCTTGAATAATGATTTATCTGTGTGTTATGTCACTGAATGTAGGTACGTTTGTTAGACTAGTTTAACGATTTGGTTCGTTTATCAAAAGGCTATCGAGTCTACTATGTCGGGAATGTACATGTAGGATGTATAAGCCAATAAAACGATAAAATAAGTCTGTAGACTATTTTGTACGTTGGTTGACAGTTGGCTGCATAGGTCTGAATAATACGTTGAAGTGCAGCTGTCTCTTAATCAATACAGTAAGGAATGAGTCTTTTAGGCGGATGCATCGAATAATTCTTATAAAACGTAATGAAAAGTGTTTATAGAAAGGGAAAACACGGTATAAATAGTTTTGGCATGAATCATTTAGAGACAGAAGAACTAACTATGGAACCTTGTGATTTATTTTAACCGTTTCATACAGCAAGTAAGTACACGAGAGCAAAAGTGATACTGATAAATTAATATGAATTACTGAAATGGTTTTAGTTTTCTGATATACACAACATGACATTTTATCTTGAATATAGATCACAGGTATCATAAGTTAAACGTTTATTAATGTAATCGACAGAAATCAGGTGACACCAAATCATTTAGTAAATCTTCTCCTCGATTTTGGAACAAACTTCATCATGACATCATGATTTCACCATCATTGACTTTATTCTAATTAAAACTCAAAGTCTTCTCATTTTAAGCTTCTGTTCATAGACGTTTTTCATTAGATTTATAGACTAAATGCTCTTTAATTATCCACATGTTATAATTCATACTGTTGCTCATCGATTTCGTTAATACTATTATTAATTAATGATTACCATACCCTTTTATGCATGCTCTTTGAAATTGGACATATTACTAAGGATTCATTTTGATTTTCTTTACAATTTGTTTATTTTGACAATTGTGCAATTTGGGATTAAAACATCCTAGGGACATGCTAGAAGCTTGCAACTTGCTTTAAAATATGCACAATAACATTGGACAGATGTCTCAATTCAATATATATCAAATAATTAAATCGTGTATGCGCTGAATCCGTTTATCGTCGCTTGCGACTATATTTGATATTCGGTTCGATACTCAATCAAAAACAATTAATTCCCGAAATGTCAACTCAAAAGCGAGTGTAGCGTCCATGGGCGTTGATGCAGGCGCATTGATGAATTCAGGCGACGAATGACGTCAGGCGTGCTCCTTTGCTATTCCTGTTGGAGACGTGCACTTTGGCACCATCAGTTCACCTTGTACACCCGATACCTGCCATCATTTCTGTACTGACAAAAGCGACTTTCATCTGAAAACATCATACGTGTCCAATCACGCCTTTGCAACCGACAAACCCGCCTGGCCCACGTCAGTCGACAACGATGGTTTTGAACTGTCAGATGTACACCACAGTAAGGTCGACGACCCCAAATGCCATATCGTCGGATTCGACGGTACACAGTGCGCGACTGATGGGATGTCCTAACGCCCTTGGCACCATTGACGTCGACGTAACGATTCGATTTTTAAGATGAAATGTTCGAATTTGTCGATCTTCAGCAGGTGTCGTGACCATGACCGCTCCTAGGCTTGTCCGATTAGGGGTGTAACAATACATCGAACTATCGATGCATCGCAATAGTTGGCTTGGCAATAGTACTATATCGATTATATCGCAATAGTAAGGTTAACTATCGATACTATCGAAACTTTTAAATATCCCTTAATTATGAATGATTTACACAAGCCTCACTGCATTTAATTCAAAACCTCTGAACTAAAACTAGTGATAGGAAATAGCAAAATGAAGAAAAATCTTTTCATTTATAATTGCAGCCCTCTCTCTTCAGACATGACTTAAAAATGTCATACTTTGAGTGTTCTTCCAACTACTGCATCCCTAACGTTTCGCTAAGGCTGTTTTATACCACCCAAGTGCACATGAATTTTGTGTTACACAAGAATATGTAATTTTTTGATTTTATGCAACGTTTTCACGATTCAAAATTTTGTTTCACAGTTTGTTCCCGGAAAGCATGTATTTATACGTGGGACACAACACCCATTGTGGATAATTCATTATTTTATTTTATTTTTAAAGATATTTTCGTATTTGTTTGGATGTATACTTCTTTGAGCACTAGTTTATTAGTAATTTCCTTAAATATGAACACTCAATTTCTGAAATAAAATACTAAATTTAATGTTATATTTGTAAAATTTAGACCAACACATAAGAAATACAGTCACTAGAGTATTTAGGTATATTTTGCTTGTGTTAAACTGGAGGCATACAAGCGTCTCTATAAACATGAAAAATGTTCTTGAACTGTTCTTTTTCTTGAAGTTTCTGGAAGTTTTCTTGGTATGGTATCAAATGATAAATACATTGAGTATTTTTCATATCTTACCTAGAAAGATATCGGAAAAAGATAAATACGATCTGCTTTCAGAATTAAAGACTTGGTTTATTTTGTTCAGACTTTATGTCTTTAAATCTGCATGTATCGTTGAATCTGTAAACATTTTGATTTTTTAACAATTTTAAGGATAACATATAATGCCTTTTTCAATTCAGAACAAATTGCAGACAGGAATAAGATCAACAATAGGTACATACTAGGGCCATGACTAGGGCTTATAATTAACAAAGATATCTCAGATGACTTTAATTACCGCGAAAAATGTATATTGCCACAACCTTTTATTGTGATGATTTATATAAAGAAATATCTTCTTTTTTGTAAAAAATATATAGTTAGCCAAAAAGCAGTTATATCCCCTATACAAAGAACATGTAGAAAAGATATTGGATGTCTATTAAAAAAAATATTATTATTATTATATATCTACAAGTTTAAGGATTCTATTTTCTTGTATATCAATTCCCACAATATAAACAAATTTAGTGAGTTAGTGACATAGAAAATGTACATCACTTACCTTCCATCCAAGTACGCTAACGCTTTTAGACACTATAAATACCTTCCTTGATACCTCACTTCTTACGCGGCAACCGGGGACACGTGTGTATAGGCGTGAAAATGGTCGCTTGTTGCTCAGCTCAATCAGTGTGTATCTTCGGTGGAAATAACATGGGTAACCGGGCTCACTACCGTTTGGAGCTAAACTTAACATGTATGACTTAAAAAAACACAGTTTACTTCGATTTATGCCTTCGTCTTAACCGTGTTAAGTGGGTGTCCCCGGTTAATGGGTGTGTATTCATATGGATGTCCCCGGTTGAGGGGATTCATACACCCCCCCCACCCGGAAGTGGCATTAGGGCGACAGTCATGTAATCCCACTAAAAGTGAAATAGACACCAGAACGACGGTACTGCCATTTTTCAGATAATAAATATTGTGACCAATAAACAAACCTATTTCAGTTTGGATAAATCAAATTAATTAAAATTAACATTATAAAACTCATCATAAAACACTTTTTAAAAAAAGCGCAGACATGTTTATTATCGAATTACGTTTTGGTTTTATTTTAAATTGACACGTTTTATACATTCTTATCGACGTGTCACTTTTTGACGAATTATTTACTTTGAATCGTCGTTGTTACCATATGAATAATGATTATACATGTACATGTATGTATCTTAATTTTAGTAGGATGCATTGAATATTTCCTATATACCACGAGATCAAAAGTGTTTATAGAAAGAGAAAACATATGTTACACAAGTCATTTAGTCACAGACGAAGCAACTGTGTTTTATTTGGATCGCTTCCTATAGCAAGTAAGTACACCTTATATGCGTTTACTTCGAGAATACTATTTGTAAGTTAATATAAATTACGTAAAGGCCTACAAGTTTATATCTGACATACACAACATTGCATTTTATCTTCAATAACATAAATTAATCGTATGTAAATGTTATGGACATGGAAACCTCAGACAGCAAATCATTCAGTAACTCTTCACTCTTTATTCCTTTATTTCGTTTATACTCTACACTTCGAAATTAATTAAACAAAACCCTAGTTTGTAAAATTGAATAATTAGTTATTATAAATCGACTGATTTTATCACCCAAGACATAACAATTGCTTATTTATTGATTATGTTCCTGACACGTTGTCTTCTTTCTTATATCGGAACGCTTTTTCTGTAAAATAAATTGGCCGTTGCTCGAGTAATGTCCAACTGTATATCATTAGTTTATGATTACCTTACCCTTTATTGATAAATGATGTTTGAATATGCTACCATTATCATTATTATTACATTATCATTTTATTGAAACAGACTTATATAAAAAAGATAATTGAACAAGCAACGATAAAAATGATCATGATGTTGAATAACGGATTGAAGTCAGTTATATCATGCTCTAAGTCTTTACTTAAAAAAACACAACAAGTGACTTAACAAGATAAAACCATAAACCTAATCTGGGTTCTCGTCCACGTCGGGGTATCGGAAACGGAAAAGTCAAGCAGCAAAAGAGGTCTAAACACACTTAAATCTTATCAATAGTGTATGTCACCTACCAGACAACAACGAACAAGTACACTGATGCTGCATCTCACTGTTTGAGTACATACATAGTCCATTCTGTGTTTGTACAATCTAAATACATTTAGATCGACTGTTCTACATTATGTTAAAAATCTAAATTAATTTAGATCGACTGTTCTACATGTATAACGTAATAGGAAAAAACTGATTGGTGTTTATGAACAATGGAAGATGAAAAGAAAACAATCATAAACATGTAAATAAATAGAAAGTCATCTGAATCTAGTGTCTCTTCACTTATATTAAACATACATAAGCATATACATCTAAAATAAAGACTTTTAAAAAGAATTTCATACTTTGATACTTATTACAAGGCTCGAATCTCTCACCTAGCCACACATAACCTTAACTATAAACCGTGTGAACACAAACCTTGCATGCAGTGAATGGAACGTCTAAAGGCTGTATATTTATGTATTATTTGTATGGATGAGATAAGGCAAAAAGAAATCTCTCCTTATATCTTAAAAATAAACTGAATTGGAATTTTTAGAATTCATGTACTATTTTCTGATCTTGCTCAAAGTGAAATGAAGGTTAAGAATTTATGCAGAATATCATCCTGAATTCTGTTAACTTTGCAATTTGCCTCGCTCTGATGCTTAAGCGCTATCTAGATGTGGTGTTGCTCCCCTAAGAATAACATGTTTAGCTCGTAATGCTTTTATTGTGAACGACATTTTTACAGCACTGTCCACTACACGTATATTCGTTTGACAGGGAAGTCCCTTTAAATAAATGAATACAGGTTAATGTTATTTTTATGACTTTTGATCATTTTGATAAGATAATACTTTTAATGACCCATCCGAAAGTCTCTTTTAATTTTAATAAGGCGACGACAGACCTTGTTGTACACATTTCCATTGGATCTGTAAATATGTGTATCATGTACCCTTATGTTTGGAAATTGCACACGTTGCGTCTCATGTAAACACGCTAAACACGCTAAACACTTTAGCTCATATCAGGTTTACGGCGTCCGTAATAAAGTATTCAATATTAAATTAAAAAACATGCATGCATGGATCTTAAGATTCGCTATACAAACTTGGAATATGAAAACACTTCAGGATGGTAGAGAAAAAAAAAAGATATGTTTTCATTCTTTGGCTTGCTTTATGTAAACGTTTCTGGACAAATGTTTGTTGATTTAAAATCAATATATACTCAAACTAGAATAAATAGAGATTAACCAAGTATGTATCCGTATCATTTATATCATATTTTTGGACTAAAACATAACATATTTTTCTTAATTATATGCTTATTTCATGAGTTGAGTATAGACCTTATACTATTTCAAATAATGAATCTTTTGCCATTAAATTCAACAATGGCGCTTAGTCGGTAGTGTGTATTGGCAAACAAAGGACATTGAAAAGTATAGTTATAATATATTGCACTGTATAACTTTATGTTACAGACCGATACCAAATGTATTCGTCCATGACTAAACTTCCAAATAAGTTAACTTAGTGTAGCAAAAATAATTTCATTAATTTAATTTTCTTCCGATTACTGTTCAATTTTGAAAAAAAATCATCTTGGTTAATGATCACATAACCCCGCTTTAATGTTACTGAAACGGTAAACATTGAACCAATCACTTGCTTTCATTTTGACTAATTTGTCGAGCGTCATCTTCAAATATGGAAGATGTTTCATACACATCCAAATGATGAGATTAATCATATACATTATTCATTAAAGCTTCTGACGTTTCGGTTACTACATGTACACTACTGTGCAGAATTAAGTACACCGTGTTCGCGAACAATTCGCGAACATTTCGCGAATTCCGAGTACATAATTCTGCACAGTAGTGTAGCTACTACCAGCAGTGGACAGGTTTATAGTCACTTACCATTGATGTTCTGATAAGAGAACATTATTTCTAATACGAATTCCGGTGTTTACCAATGCGTATCTTAGTATATCCCAAGAAAATGAATCACGTTTACATACTTTCAATTCATATCTGTATTTCGTATGTAAATTTTAATGTAAAATTTGAAATATTTTTCATATTATATTGGTTACTCATAATTAGTTTTGTATCACCAATGTAAGGCTTGTCCATGCCGAAATAATCACCTTAAGTGTTATTGAAATACACTCTTTTTCATGACAGAATGTTTATTAAGTTTCTGTGTAATGAAGATGATTAAAAACTTTCTGTGCGATGTGTTCGTCCAAACCCAAATAAAATCAATTTTGTTATGCTTCCATAATACACAATTGTGTTGGACGGCTTTCACACATTCTTCACACACGACAATTTTGAAAGCGAAACTACTAACTTAACAAGTTGCTTTGTATACTCACATAATAAAAAATGTAATGCATTACACGGTATCTTAATATAGGTTGTCAGACATGCAATTATTCAGGTTCTCATTACGTTTGTGTGTTACTTAATGCTTTGCTGTTCAGACAACGTAATTAATAAGCATTGATAATGATAAATGTATTTATAATTCACACACATAAAGTACGCCCAGAGCGCTGACTGTATATCGTAAAGGAAATGTGTCTATGTGGGTAGTTATATTATGACATAATATTACATTGAAATTTCTTATAAATAATGCATAGCACACGTCGTTACACAGCAGTGATGATTAATACTCAGGAGATGTCGTTGTATAAATGTCACAGCGTCTGTTGGATATAAACTGAGATGTTATGAGATAAAACACACAAGCCAGCAAGCTCTAACAGACTAATAACAGTATAATATGACGTCCGTTGTGTTACAAAAAGTATTTGATAACTTTAACTATGTTTTAATGTTTCACGTGTGTGAGTCATCAGCATAAAGTCAGTGCTGGCCGTCAGTGCCTTACTTTGAGGTTGTAGGTTCGAATCTCGCAAGGGCTCTTCCCGAAAAATTAACACTAATTTGCATTATTGCATATGACATGATCTCAAATATAAAATGATTCATTTGTTTATTACCTGAATGATAAGTAGTTCTAACACCCCATTCACACCAAACTCGTTCTCAATACGTTCTTCATTGTAGAACGGACTCGAATTCTCTGAGAACGGTGTGGACGGACTCGGACGTACTAAAAACGGACGGGTGCTCCAGAACGTTGGATTTGACAAACGGTCTCCCAGTCCTGATATTGGACGGAGTACAAACGTACTAAAACGGATTTGCCGTAATGCGACCCCACTAAGGTAATAGAACAGTAATAAAACCATTTTTTTAGAGACTTGAAAGAGGGCAGGAAAATAGTGAAAAATATGTTATGCATTGAGAAGTTCAGAATTTAATGTTCTTAGGAAGACTGCTTGACATTAAGAACTGATGCTAGTATATAAGACCTCCATGAATTCTTTCCTTTGTTCATTGTTATTCATAGAAACAAAGGAAGGAAAGTAGTTTTTCTTCAAGGTTTTTGCTACTGTTTGGTATATTTTAACAGTATATGATAAAAATATGATAAAAATAAAATAAACTCTTGAAACATTGAAAAATTAATTGACATTGCAAATTTCTGACTATACATCCATCTATCAAATATATATTAAACAGGTATATAAAAATGGATACCAATGTTGATATTTGAACAATGAGGAACATTTGTTACATTTTTCGCCCATAAGGCCAATAAGGCTGGATGGTCACATGGTATGGGCCATCATCATTTGACATGTTTATCTTCGCTTCCAAAACTGCTCTACCCTCTTGCTTGGTAGGTACCTTACACTTAGGAAATTAAAGTGTGTATATGTGGTCCTGACTCCCCTCACATATTGATGTGGCAGGCTTAAACAACATTTTCTCATGTTGACATAGGAAGTTGAAATTTTAAATTCGTCTTGAGCCCTCTTGGTGGCCACACACTGAAATCTTTTTCTTTACTTTAGTTCAGGAACTAGTGATGCTAGGAAGCCAACATTTGGAGAAAATCAACTTTGTTAGATGGACAAATATTTGTAAATGTTGTTGTCCTGCTGCACTGTTTTGTCAATATACCAATTGTTTGAATAGATAAGGGTATTAAATAAATCGAATTGAATTGTCAAAATTACACTTGCATGTTTTCTAAAAACAATAATTATTTGAGTGTCAGTTGTCCTTCCACACCTAAAATAACTGGTAGGCAATTGCCATGGGTGGGACTTGTTGAGGGGAAATTGTTAGGGTTTCATTCATTGTGCTCCCCTTATAAGTAAGATTGTGTGTGTTGGGGGTTGTAAGAGGTTTTCCATTTTTAGTGATCTGATAAAATGTAAAGGGTAATCACAAATCCATCGAAGTTAATTAATGTATGTAGTTTCTAAGATAAACAAAATATAGCTTACTCTTACTCCTTGCCAGTGCCCAAACATGAACCTTTCAGTCAAACTACTCTAACTTCTTTGAGGGTCATTTTAGAAACTATTATGATGAATAAGAACAAGTTCTATGGATAGTCGACTTTTTTTTATTAATATGAGCGCGACGTTTCGATACAGATACTAGCACCGTTATCAATCACTTGCTTGATAACGGTGCTAGTATCTGCATCGAAACGTCGCACTCATTTCAATAAAGAAGTTGACTATCCATAGAACTTGTTCTCATTCAAACTACTATAAATCTTACATAGAGCTGTATATTGAGGGAGGGAGAAGGGGAAGTGGAAGAAGAGTCATACCAGGAGGACTGGAGAGTCAGGTTTAACAATTGGTCAGGGAGGGGTGAGGAGTGGGGGATCTTAGAGATTATTTTGGTACTAGTGAACAAATCTAATAGGACAAAACAATAGAAATCACACCTTTAAAATATATGTGTAAGAATCTCAATTTATTATCTTTTGTATGCCCAATGTTTATGTTTCCTTTCCCCTTCATCAGGAGAATGGTGAACTTAAAACACATAATTGTTACTTCTTCCTTAGAATGTAACAGTCTGTAATATTTAAATTTGGTTAAAGTTGGTAGTATTTAGAAAGTTATTAAAGCCCTCATTACGTTCTACTTGCAATTGTTGCTTATACGTTGGCGTAATTCTCACACAGTTCTAAGACTCACTATGTTGGCTGTACCATGTGAAGAGAGTATACATACATGCGTGTTGATACGTTTATTACCTTGGAACAGGTAAGTGACAAGAGAAATATTGACCTGGTTTTCTTTCTTTGCCTTTCTGAGTCTGGTCTGTATCAGATATATCACTTTCTGAGTCTGGTCTCTTTTAGATATATCACTTTCTGAGTCTGGTCTGTATCAGATATATCACGTTCTGAGTCTGGTATGTATCAGATATATCACGTTCTGAGTCTGGTCTGTATCAGATATATCACTTTCTGAGTCTGGTCTGTATCAGATATATCACTTTCTGAGTCTGGTATGTATCAGATATATCACGTTCTGAGTCTGGTCTGTATCAGATATATCACTTTCTGAGTCTGGTCTGTATCAGATATATCACTTTCTGAGTCTGGTCTGTATCAGATATATCACTTTCTGAATATGGTCTGTATCAGATATATCACTTTCTGAATATGGTCTGTATCAGATATATCACTTTCTGAGTCTGGTCTGTATCAGATATATCACTTTCTGAGTCTGGTCTGTATCAGATATATCACTTTCTGAATATGGTCTGTATCAGATATATCACTTTCTGAATATGGACTGTATCAGATATATCACTTTCTGAGTCTGGTCTGTATCAGATATATCACTTTCTGAATATGGTCTGTATCAGATATATCACTTTCTGAATATGGTCTGTATCAGATATATCACTTTCTGAGTCTGGTCTGTATCAGATATATCACATCAGGAATACGAACGGACAAGTACGTCCTGGGTATGTATTAAAACAACGAGCCAGAACACGATTGCTGTACAATTAGCGAGTGCTGAAAATGGGAGGAGAACGCATTGAAAACGGAAAGAACTTCTGAAAACGAGGTGGTTGGTTTACGCATTAAGTACGAGATATGTCTGGACCACAACGGATAGAAACTGTCGGGATGGAAATGGTTGGAAACGACGTGAAAACGAGATGAACGGGCAATATTATCCAATCTAACCGCAGCACAATCTGTCTGAAGACGAGGTGAATACGAGAGGGACGTACTGCTTACTGTGTATGAACGTACCGGCGTCGTAGTTTGGAAACTATAAACAGAATTTACTTGTTTCTACCCAGTTCGATGTCGTTTTGCAAATATTGCACGGGGTAGGACGTAGTAAGAACTACATTGGTGTGACTCAGACATTAATTATGTATTGTTAAGCAGGACACCACGTTTCGGAGCATCTGATACTTTTATGGTTTAACTACTATCAATAGTTCCTTGTACATTAGATGGTCTATTGGATAAGGTAATTACGTGACAGCTGGCTACGTACGCTTTGTATATTAAATAAATGTTGGCAAGTTATGGCAATTATAACGATATTGCATCGCTGTCTAGTTTCTCTGCAGGGGTTGTGACACATTATCTGAAACATAATTACATCTTCCTGTTACTGTCTATAGCTAATTTTGTGATTGTGCAGATGTGGTGGTGACTTGTTTTACCAGCAAACTCATGGTGATATAGAAACGCCTACATTATAAATTAAATAATTAAGTAATAGAAAGAGGACGAGTAGCAGTACATTATCGGGATATAAATGCACGGGCTTGAGAAGGTTGGGAGAAGCGCCATCAAGCCCGTACATTTATATCCCGATAATGTACTGCTACGAGTTCTCATCTATCTTAGAGCACAGTCAAATGCTTGAGTCGAGAAAAAATGTCTTAAAATGAATATATTTCAACTGAATTGTCAATAAAATTGGGAAAGGTTCTCTCGAACACAACATGCAAAACATTGACATTTCTTATTTGCATATGCACATGTAAGGGACATTGACATCATCATCGGTACTGTGAGCACTGAATTTCTAAAATTGTCCGAGGTGCATAAGGCGTGCATTTTATATAAAAACGTACGAATCGCGTCGAGCTTGAATCACGAAAAGTGTTTTTTTTTAGAATGAATCAGTTCACAAAACGGCTTCATCATGGAAACTATTTATTCAGGAAAGGTAACTTTACTTTTTTACTTCTTACTTTTTAAAATGTGTATTTAAAAAAATCAATACTAATTTAATTTTTTTTAATTATTTAATAACAGTGATTGCTTTTGTATTTCAAATATTTTCCCGTCATGTTAAGCTGTTTGTAAAGCTGTATTTATCAATTTATGATTGGGTAATAATCTAATGTGCATCATATCTATATTGCATATAAATTATTACAGGTTACTGCAGCAACGGAATTGTGCTCAAACTGTCTATGGGAAGGGATGTTTTTTATGTAACGCCGTACTGGACTTCGCTCGGACGCTGTGTTACAATACAAGGTTTCGGTGAGACGACCCTGCAGCATCCATCATCTAACAGTGTCCGTAGAGTGCAAGCACGGAAGTCGTACGAGTGGAAAATACGCAGTCGCACGCAGCTCGCACGCAGCGAAAGTTCTGCATGCACTTAAAGCGCTACGGCGTATCTGCGTGCTCCCAAATCCGTACAGTGTCGGTACTTACAACGTACGGCTACCACTATTTTATCCACGTTTTTGCACGTAGACAGCACGCACTTGCAAAACTGCGGGTTGTGACCGCCGCTTAAGGACACCGTACGATAACGTGACAATCGCACTGAGATCGTACGTTGTAAGCGCATTGTGTCCAACGCACGGTGCTCGCATGCTCACGGCCACCGTGCGAGTGGCGTCCGTTCATGTACTCCCTCCCTGTTCTTGCTTCTCCTTCCGCACGTTTTCAGAGAAAAAAACTGACTACCGTTGCCTCCCAATAAAACGTATAGACGGACGAAAAACATCACCCCTTCAACTTGAGTGCGTGCTGTATTTCTGCTCGTGGATGTTTGTAAAACTGTTCATAAAATGTCAATTCTCTGGTTAAAGACTGATCGAACACTGATAGAGTTACCTT
Organism: Gibbula magus; assembly: GCA_936450465.1. Taxonomy (NCBI): domain Eukaryota; kingdom Metazoa; phylum Mollusca; class Gastropoda; order Trochida; family Trochidae; genus Gibbula; species Gibbula magus. The sequence continues at coordinate 74,161,231 of OW388297.1, read as the reverse complement.
TGTCTTATTCACAAAATCGTCATTCTTTGTAACAAGTTATTCGTGATGCTAAAATAATGCTTATATATCCTAATAGTTTTTTTGCGAAATTCGACATCTGGTTAGCGTTTTTTCTGCCATCTAGTGTGTGGTATATATTCAGCATTATTATTTATCATATTCAAAATCTATGAACCGAATATAATATTGTGGATATGTAGGTACTCTATTCCTGAAAAAAACAATTAATTTAATTTGAACTCATGACCTTCACAAGAACAGGTGCTATGATAGTTTTATCGTTAGCACTGATTATAAGCCTCATAAAACCCCCTCATACGAAGCATTATAGTGTTTTAGGTGCAAATTTAATTTGGTTCATTATCAGCTACATTTAATAGGACTATGCTTGATAGAGTTGTGAGATGAATGCAAATCACTTTCAATGATTAGCGATTTGCGAAATCACAGAAAGTCGTTTACTTATTTCCAAAAAATATTATGTTATAAATTAACGTTATGCAATGAACAAGGTTCAGTGTCATATGGGGGACAGTCAGAATCTGCGGTTCGCACGTTCCATGTCTGATCAAAAGATCCTGTCTAAAACTGTCTGCTGTTGATAGCTGTTCCACCTGCAGTAAGCTTTGGGTGCAATGTTATAATGAACAATGAAGCTAAGTGCAGTGTTACTAAGATGGTCACAGCCGAAGGTTGGTCGTAGTACGGTGCTATCCTTTAAAATGGCACTAGCTTCCAAGAAAAAAATACTCTTGAAAGCGGTAGTTGATCCAAACATTGCCACATATTCACAATATCAGTCCAAACCCCATATAACTTATTCAATAACATGTTCAAAGCAAAAGCATGTTATATGGTACAGAGGGACTGGAAAGCCATGTACCTCTCCTCCTAAAGGTGTGTTGTCTATTGAAATGTATATCAATTGTAAATTGTTAAGATGAATATATATATTAATTTATTATTCGTTTGTAACTTTGTAATCGCTTGTATCAGTTGTATACCCTGAATGTTTCCTCGCCATATCCTGAAAATAGGGTACTTCGACGTGGATTGACAGCCTGTATTACGATTAAATATCCGTCTATATCGATACTATACGTGTACCCATGTTATACTGTTTTATGGCTCTCGTGTCCATTCACTTATAGAGTGCGAACTATGTATGGATAGTGGACACGGATAAAATGATCTATTCATCTCGGCAGCCGTAATTGAGGAAAATAAAGCAGAATCCCCGCGACCATTAACTTAATAACGCAGTAGAAAAACTGCTCTAGGGCATCATATTAAACTCAGATTGCCCTCGTAGGTTTTAAACATTGATCATATCTCAATGTTCTTTTCGCCAGCTATATCAACCCAAGTGGGTGACCCTTGGTAGTTATTTACATAGGACAAAACTACAGTTTTTCTCAATATATATAGAATAGGGATGGTACAAGTGTGCCTTTAATTACATGTACTTCTAACATACACGTAAATAAAAGCACATGTTTTTTTATCAAAGAAAATAATACATGAGTATGTCGAGCACGTACATGTAGATACAGTTTGGAATACATATACGATCTCCACGTGATTTTGCTTTAACTTCCCTTTATGTAAACTACCGTCCAAAGGAAAGTATACCATCACTTTGACAAGTAATTAAAAAACAACAAGTAATTGTCACAAACGTGACCATGTCCCCCGCCGCAATTAAGAAAATAGCTTAAAGAATGGACACACAGCTTGTACCGAGTAGTGACATTTACATGTTTGATTCAATTATTGTTATATCAGGCAAAATTTTTAAAATGGTCAAAGTCTTGTAGTGACCTTGAAAACGGGGTCAAGGTCACCCAAATTGAATGGTGTCTGCGTATTCCCCAAATGAAGACAGGTACCAACTTTGAAGACTCTAGGTACAGCAGTTCATGAGATATCGTGCTAACAACATTTGACAATCAGTCTTGTAGTGACCTTGAAAATAATTTCAAGGTCAACCAAATAGACTGGTATCTGGATATTCCTCAAATGAAGACTGATACTAAATTTAAAACCAATAGTTCTAGCGGTTCATGAGGAATCGCACTAACAACATTTTCAAAACTGGTCAAAGTCTCCCCCTGACCATAAAAATGAGGTCAAGGTCACCGAAAACTTTTCAGGTCTGCGTATTCCCCAGATGAAGACTGGTATCAAGTTTAAAGACTCTAGGTCAAAGGGTTCATGAGATATCGCGCTAACAACATTTTCAAAACTGGTCAAAGTCTCGCTGTGACCTTGAAAATGAAGTCAAGGTCACCGAAAACTTTTCAGGTCTTCGTATTTCCCAGATGAAGACTGGTACCAAGTTTGAAGATTCTAGGTTGAGCAGTTCATTAGATATCGTGCTAACAACATTTTCAAAACTGGTCAAAGTCTCGCCGTGACCTTGAAAATGAGGTCAAGGTCACCAAAAACTTTTCAGGTCTTCGTATTTCCCAGATGAAGACTGGTACCAAGTTTGAAGATTGTAGGTTGAGCAGTTCATTAGATATCGTGCTAACAACATTTTCAAAACTGGTCAAAGTCTCGCCGTGACCTTGAAAATGAGGTCAAGGTCACCAAAAACTTTTCAGGTCTTCGTATTTCCCAGATGAAGACTGGTACCAAGTTTGAAGATTCTAGGTTGAGCGGTTCATTAGATATCGCGCTAACAAGAAGCGGGACGGACGTACGGACGTACTTACATTGTACGTACGTACGTACATTTTTTGTACGTAAGGAGCTGAATACTAAGTCCCCCGCTCCGCGCTTCGCGGCGGCGGGGGACAACAAAGGCAAGTTAGACACAATGATTGGAATATTTAATAAGAGCGTTTAATTCTGCATAAATTAAATGTAAACACATAACATCGATAACAAACAATAACATGTAAAATAGACAGAGACCAATTGAGGGTTCAAAAATGGGATTTCAAAATGCATCCGTAAACAGGAGGTTATTTTTTATATTTTTGTTGTTGAATTTTTTTATTCACTTCACGAGGGTAAAAAAACCACAATACATCGCATTGAAGTGTATACATATGACTTCATTCAACATGACAGAAGGCGTAATTATTTCGTTCAAACATTGGGAAAAAACAATTCATCTTCATAGAGACATTCATAATTGAATCTTAAACCAGTTATTGACAGGAATTAAATGACATTTTCAAGTACTTTCCATTTTTTCTCAAAAGAATTAATGTTATCATTTCTCCTGGCGATGTATTTCTCAATGCCAAAGATATTCTTTAGTATATTTACGAATACTGAGAAAGAAGGCTTGTTACCTTTAATGTTTATTACAAAAATGTGTCGTTTAGCTAAAGACACCATATGATTAAGCAAGTGGTCATCATTTGCACACAATAATATATCTTGAGTTTTGTATGTTGACGGTTTCAATATGGAATCGACAAAGGCAATGAATTATTGCAATAAAACTCTAACAACTGGACATTCAATATATATTAAACATGATAAATATATTCACATAAACGAAGCAAGATATGTGTATCATTATTCAAAACTGTATAATTTACATATCTTAAAGTATTTTTGACCAATGTATGAATAAAACTGACTGATATGTCATTTTCAAAAACCTCAACTAGCATGATACATTTTAAGCAAAGTAATTACCAACAAGTATCAGAGGGGGATTGCAAGCACTGCAGGTAGAATGCTTGGTCATGGCCATCTGGCGGAACAAGAGACCTATGCTTCTTGTACAAACGTACATGACATCTGGCGGAACCGCTCTCGTAATGTCTCACTTCCTTTGGTTGGATTTTACGATGTTTTATACCCCCCTCGTGATGTCTTGGACCAATCGTCTTTATAAAGAAGATACTCTTTTCCAATAACCTTATCTGAGGATTTTTATGTCTTAGTTTGCGATATTCTTGTCCGCTTCGTAAACCGTTCCTGCCATTCAGGTAGAGCATAGTGTTCAGTAAAACACGTCCATTGTAGTCTCCAAGTTGTTTTGTCTCCCTCTTCTTAAGAAAATGGCTCCGCCTTCTTGACGTTATTTCCAAGACCTATCTGGGTTAGTCTCTTCATCTCCCCATCAAGCACTGATTTTAGTTCCAGAAATTTGTCCGAATTCAACAATTGGATATTTCGCTTACCGACAGTCTACAGTTATGAGACTGTATTCCCATCATAATTTGAAATAAAGAGTTAGGCGGGTATTCACTACCATCCTGTTTCCTGACTTCAAGTACAAATTTCTTTTAAAAATATGACTGTTTATCATCAGCAAGATTTTCTAATTAGGTCTTCAAGACGTATGTCTCGAAGACGTATTGTTATTATCCGGATTATTTTATTAGGTCTTCAAGACGTATGTCTCGAAGACGTATTGTTATTATCCTGATTATTTTATTATTATTATTCTTTGTACCAAATTTTGTTCAGCAGATTTCTCAGTAACGGCTGGGTCGATTTGCATGAAATTTTCAGGAAAGGTAGCCTGTAACCAAACTTAGAGGACACTTTTTTACTTTTTTGATTTTCCACTTCTTTCTTGAGTTATCTCCCCTTGAAGTTGAAACTTCAAACCTCAATAGCTCGAAAACTAAGCAAGATAATTTCACAAAACTTTCACCAAAATGTGGACAACAACATTCCCCATCGATTAGGCCTATAGCGGTTTTCGGCCGTAATAATAGATTTTTTGCTATTTCGAAAAAAGTGAAAATTTCGTGCATTTTCGCGGTTTTGAGGGTACGCGTCTTCAAACTTCTTCTCCTCACTAAAGGCAACACATACAGATATGTTTGATAGCTCATCTGAAAGCCAAGACAACGTAGAATATAATGTGCTAACAGAATTTTGAATTTCGGCCTAGAATTCGAGTAATCTGCCCTTGAATATGGTCCTTTTTAGAAAGGGCGTTTTTTGGCTGCAATTTCAAAGGGGCATAACTCTGTAACTAATTGATTGATGTCAAAGTAATTGGTAGCCATATCTTTCTAATAAAGAGCTGCACACTTCCATAATACATCAATATCATATAAAAGTTAATAGTTTCGGCATAAATTTGAGATATTCCCAAAAAAGTAAAATGTTGTGATTTTGAGCATTTTCGAGGGGTATATCCTTGGGAGAATTATTGGTTATGAACCAATGGAGATAGGAAGACTTTAAATAAATCATGGTGATGTAGAAACGTCATTTATTAAGGACAATATTTTTCAAGCTCAAATCTGGCTTAGTTTTTCTTTGACAAGTCATATAAGTTTGTCATTTTTAAAAAATCGCCATTTTCAACAAAGTTGAAAGGTTCATAACTGCTTCACTTCTTATGCTATTGAAATTTTACATACACCTCCGTGTGCACAATTTCAAGAAGAACAACTTTTATGTTGACCGCTTTCATCAAAAAGTTGATAGTTAAGGCTCGAACATCGCAAGCGATGTCTAGGGGTCCATATTTAAGCATTTTTGAGTATTTTCTTGAATATTCATATGGCATAACGCATTAATTATGTATACAATCTAAATGATGATTACATCTTTTTAAGTGGAAATTAAAGCACAACATTTTCTATGTTACACCTAGGTATGGAAATAGTAACCATTTTGTCTTAATCGTGAGAAATGTAATGTAGGGGTCCATTAATATGTGATTTTTCAATTTTCAGAGGGGTACCTTCTTTGGAGAATTTAAAAAAAAAAACTACTGAAGATAGAGACATGTTTGATAGCTCATTTTAAAGCAGAGAATCTGATGAATAACCGAGAGTCCATCATGGAGTTCTAGGTCAAGCAGAAGTCTTGAAGACCTAAGTATTGACGCGTCAATCCTAGTTATTATTATTAAGGATTCAGCACTAAAGTGCTGAATCCTTATTGTTATTGGCGTGTTTTATTAAGGATTCAGAACTAAAGTTCTGAATCCTTATTGTTATTGGCGTGTTTTATTATTATTATTATTATTATTAAGGATTCAGAACTAAAGTTCTGAATCCTTATTGTTATTGGCGTGTTTTATTATTATTATTATTATTATTATTATTATTATTATTATTCTTCCACGGATTTTGTGGACAGCACTTCTACCAGAAGGAATGCAGCTAATGCAACCAAACTTTGCAGAATGATAGCCCTTACTGTCTAGTTTGATGCCGCTTCTTTTGAGCCCAATCGGCACAAACGTTAAAGGTCCAGTTCGATTCAAAGTTACGATTTTTAACATAGGAAAATTATTCAAAATACAGCTAGAGACTTGCAACCTTTTTCAAAAGATGCGCATTGATACTGCGAGCAGAAATGTAAATCATGACGATTTCGTTGGTCACGTGGTTTCGCCGCCATTTTAATTTTAGACACTTTTCAGAATTTCCCGACCCCATGCACCTTTGACAATCTTCTCCTCTGAAGATACAAGCATTAGAAGGCTCAAATTTTCACATAATGTAGCAGATATATTGCTAACAAAAATGACCTCATGGATTTTGCAAATTCGCAATACTCTTTGCACGGTGACCTTTCAAAGTTCGACAATTTTTGAAAGTTGCAAACTTCAAAGGGAGATAACTCATAAGATTTAACCAATAATTTCAAGATTTTTCCAGGAAATGTAAGACAGTACTATGGTCTATACGAATCAACAATAACATCGACGCTGAACAGTCATTTCCGGTTTTTGAGGACGGGTACTTAATTATAGATAAATAACACTGAAAATTTTAACATGGGGGGAATTTTCAAAATGCACTTAGAGAGTTAATTTTTTTTTCATATGATAGACAGGAACACTACAGACAAAAAAGTCAATCATAACAATTTTATAAGATGTACGGTTTCGTCGCTATTCATGCGAAACTATTTACACAATTTGAACAACAGAAACTAAGGATGCAGGTCACGCCCATAGACTGTGTAAAAGTCGCAATTCCTTTGTTCTTCTACCAGGGATCTTGTAAACACGACTTTTGCCGGAAGGAATGCGACTATTGCAGCCAAACTTTGTAAGCTGATGGCCCTTACCATGTAGTTTTGCAGCGGAGCTTTTGGGCCAAATCAATCAAACCATTAAAGGTCCAGTACGATTCTAAAGTTCGATTTTTAACATGGGAAATTTTTTCAAAGTTCACCTAGAGACTTGCAACTTATTTTAAAAGATGCGCAATGACAATGCACGCAGAAAAGTTAATCACAACGAATTCGAAAGTCACGTGGTTTAGCCGCCATTTTGATTGTTGTTGATAAATCCGACTTTCATTGTACATGATGGACAGGTAGAGGCTGCTGTAGCTTAATGCTTATAGAGATCTTCCTGAAACTTTCAGGAATGACTGCTGATATGGTATACTTACTAGGAATTTAACCAAATATGCGCTGAATCCTTTTATCGTCACTTGTGACTATATTTATTATTATTATTCTTCCACGGATTTTGTGGACAGCACTTCTACCAGAAGGAATGCAGCTAATGCAACCAAACTTTGCAGAATGATAGCCCTTACTGTCTAGTTTGATGCCGCTTCTTTTGAGCCCAATCGGCACAAACGTTAAAGGTCCAGTCCGATTTAAAGTTGCGATTTTTAACATGGGAAAATTATTCAAAATGCAGCTAGAGACTTGCAACCTTTTTCAAAAGATGCGCATTGATACTGCGAGCAGAAAAGTAAATCATGACGATTTCGTTGGTCACGTGGTTTCGCCGCCATTTTAATTTTAGACACTTTTCAGAATTTCCCGACCCCATGCACCTTTGACAATCTTCTCCTCTGAAGATACAAGCATTAGAAGGCTAAAATTTTCACATAATGTAGCAGATATATTGCTAACAAAAATGACCTCATGGATTTTGCAAATTCGCAATACTCTTTGCACAGTGACCTTTCAAAGTTCGACAATTTTTGAAAATTGCAAACTTCAAAGGGAGATAACTCATAAGATTTAACCAATAATTTCAAGATTTTTCCAGGAAATGTAAGACAGTACTATGGTCTATACGAATCAACAATCAAATCGACGCTGAACAGTCATTTCCGGTTTTTGAGGACGGGTACTTAATTATAGATAAATAACACTGAAACTTTTAACATGGGGGGAATTTTCAAAATGCACTTAGAGAGTTAATTTTTTTTTCATATGATAGACAGGAACACTACAGACAAAAAAGTCAATCATAACAATTTTGTAAGATGTACGGTTTCGTCGCTATTTATGCGAAACTATTCACACAATTTGAACAACACAGACAGAGGATGCAGGTCACGCCCATAGACTGTGTAAAAGTCGCAATTCCTTTGTTCTTCTACCAGGGATCTTGTAAACACGACTTTTGCCGGAAGGAATGCGACTATTGTAGACAAACTTTGTAGGCTGATAGCCCTTACCATGTAGTTTTGCAGCGGAGCTTTTGGGCCCAATCAATCAAACCATTAAAGGTCCAGTACGATTCTAAAGTTCCATTTTTAACATGGGAAATTTTTTCAAAGTTCACCTAAAGACTTGCAACTTTTTTTAAAAGATGCGCAATGACAATGCACGCAGAAAAGTTAATCACAACGAATTCGAAAGTCACGTGGTTTAGCCGCCATTTTGATTGTTGTTGATAAATCCGACTTTCATTGTACATGATGGACAGGTAGAGGCTGCTGTAGCTTAATGCTTATAGAGATCTTCCTGTAACTTTCAGGAATGACTGCTGATATGATATACTTACTAGGAATTTAACCAAATATGCGCTGAATCCTTTTATCGTCACTTGTGACTATATTTATTATTATTATTCTTCCACGGATTTTGTGGACAGCACTTCTACCAGAAGGAATGCAGCTAATGCAACCAAACTTTGCAGAATGATAGCCCTTACTGTCTAGTTTGATGCCGCTTCTTTTGAGCCCAATCGGCACAAACGTTAAAGGTCCAGTCCGATTCAAAGTTGCGATTTTTAACATGGGAAAATTATTCAAAATGCAGCTAGAGACTTGCAACCTTTTTCAAAAGATGCGCATTGATACTGCGAGCAGAAAAGTAAATCATGACGATATCGTTGGTCACGTGGTTTCGCCGCCATTTTAATGTTAGACACTTTTCAAAATTTCCCGACCCCATGCACCTTTGACAATCTTCTCCTCTGAAGATCCAAGCATTAGAAGGCTCAAATTTTCACATAATGTAGCTGATATATTGCTAACAAAAATGACCTCATGGATTTTGCAAATTCGCAATACTCTTTGCACAGTGACCTTTCAAAGTTCGACAATTTTTGAAAATCGCAAACTTCAAAGGGAGATAACTCATAAGGTTTAACCAATAATTTCAAGATTTTTCCAGGAAATGTAAGACAGTACTATGGTCTATACGAATCAACAATCAAATCGACGCTGAACAGTCATTTCCGGTTTTTGAGGACGGGTACTTAATTATAGATAAATATCACTGACAATTTTAACATGGGGGGAATTTTCAAAATGCACTTAGAGAGTTAATTTTTTTTTCATATGATAGACAGGAACACTACAGACAAAAAAGTCAATCATAACAATTTTGTAAGATGTACGGTTTCGTCGCTATTCATGCGAAACTATTTACACAATTTGAACAACAGAAACTAAGGATGCAGGTCACGCCCATAGACTGTGTAAAAGTCGCAATTCCTTCGTTCTTCTACCAGGGATCTTGTAAACACGACTTTTGCCGGAAGGAATGCGACTATTGCAGCCAAACTTTGTAGGCTGATAGCCCTTGCCATGTAGTTTTGCAGCGGAGCTTTTGGGCCCAATCAATCAAACCATAAAAGGTCCAGTACGATTCTAAAGTTCCATTTTTTAACATGGGAAATTTTTTCAAAGTTCACCTAGAGACTTGCAACTTTTTTTAAAAGATGCGCAATAACAATGCACGCAGAAAAGTTAATCACAACGAATTCGAAAGTCACGTGGTTTAGCCGCCATTTTGATTGTTGTTGATAAATCCGACTTTCGTTTTACATGATGGACAGGTAGAGGCTGCTGTAGCTTAATGCTTATAGAGATCTTCCTGTAACTTTCAGGAATGACTGCTGATATGATATACTTACTAGGAAATTAATCAAATATGCGCTGAATCCTTTTATCGTCACTTGTGACTATATTTAGGTCTTCAAGACGAATGTCTGAAGACCTATTGTTCCTATCGTGTTTCTTATTATTATTATTAAGGATTCAGCACTAAAGTGCTGAATCCTTATTGTTATTGGCGTGTTTTATTATTATTCTTCCACGGATTTTGTCCCCAGCACTTCTACCAGAAGGAATGAAGCTAATGCAACCAAACTTTGCAGAATGATAGCCCTTACTGTCTAGTTTGATGCCGCTTCTTTTGGGCCCAATCGGCACAAACGTTAAAGGTCCAGTTCGATTCAAAGTTTTGATTTTTAACATGGGAAAATTATTCAAAATGCAGCTAGAGACTTGCAACCTTTTTCAAAAGATGCGCATTGATACTGCGAGCAGAAAAGTAAATCATGACGATTTCGTTGGTCACGTGGTTTCGCCGCCATTTTGATTTTAGACACTTTTCAACATTTCCCGAACCCATGCACCTTTGACAATCTTCTCCTCTAAAGATACAGGCATAATAAAGCTCAAAATTACACATTATGTAGCTGATATATTGCTAACAAAAATGACCTCACAGATTTTGCAAATTCGCTATCGTTTTGCACAGTATGCATTTGAAATCTGGTGATTTTTCAAAAAGCGCAAACTTCAAGGGGACGTAACTCAAAACCCTACACGTCGATTTTGATGATTTTTTCAGGAGAGTAAGATTGGACTAAAGTCTTTATGAATCAATAATAAAATCGCTCGCGTACAGTCATTTCCGCCAAAAATTAGGCTTACAATTTCTAAAAATATCAAAAATCGCGTTTTTGGTGCGTTTTTGTAAATTCATGACTTAATAACAATAACTTGTAGAATGTTGTTTAATACCTCATCAGATAGACGAAACATCATCCTAACTACGAAAATTATTACCAGTACAATAGTGTTCATAACCAATGAGTCACAGGTCTTTTAAGTCGGACAGTTTCTACTTTCATTCAAAATTGACAATGGTCACATTTGTAGTGTGTCTTTGTTTACTCATAACTCAACAATGCAAATTCATAGAACGCTGTTTAATGCATTACCAGAATGGGAAATGATTACTCTAAATGATGAAAGCTTATTCAGTTTGATAATTAACATAACCAATGAGCTATAAGCATTTTATTTTGATCAATTGCGACTTTCATTTTGTACTGTAAACAAAGGGGGTAAATCCTACTTTCGTTTTACATGATGGACAGGTACAGGCTGCTGTAGCTTAATGCTTTTACAGATCTTCGTGTAACTTTCAGGAATGACTACTGATATGATGTACTAATTAGGATATTAATCAAATATGCGCTGAATCCTTTTATCGTCACTTGTGACTATATTTAAGGATTCAGCCATAAGGCTGAATCCTTATTGTTATTGGCGTGTTTTTTTTTTTTATTATTCCACCGATTTTGTGACCGCGGTACTGAACTAACGGCCTGACCGATTTCTCTGAAACTTTCAGGGATCGTAGCCTGTGACCTAACTTAGATCTATTTTTTTTACTTTTTGGATTTTCGACTTCTTTCGTGAGTTATCCCCCTTGGAAGTTAAAACTTCAAACCTTAATAGCTCGAAAACTTATCAAGATATTTGCACAAAACTTTCACGAAAATGTGCGCAACAACATTCCTCATCGATTAGGCCTATAGGGGTTTTCGGCCGTAATAATAGAATTTTTGCTATTTCGAAAAAACTGAATTTGTTGTGTACTTTCGCGGTTTTGAGGGTACGCGTCTTCAAAAATCTTCTTCTAAATCCCGGCAACACATACAGCTATGTGTGATAGCTCATTTTGAAGATGGATAAACGTGTAAAAAAGTTATCGAGACAGAATTTTGAATTTTGGCTTAGAATTCGAGTTATCTGCCCTTGTGTTTGAACCTTTTCGAAAAGTGCGTTTTTCGGTTGCATGTTCAAAGTGGCATAACTCTGTCACAAATTAATTTATGTCAAAGTTACTTATTTCAATCTCTTTATAATAACTTGTTTAACAATTCCATAACATATCATGATCATGTAACGGTTGATCGATTGGGCACAATTTAGACGTAATCCCTTAAAAGTTAAATTTTGTGATTTTGAGACCTTTCGAGGGGTACCTACTTTGGAGAATTTTCCTTCGTAAACCACTGAAGATACAATAATGTTTTATGTCTCACTGTGAAGTAGACATGTCTCTTATGTAGAATAATAATTTTCAATCGCGTATCTGTCATACTTTATGTGTGACAAGTCACAGAACATTGTCATTTTTAAAAAATCGCCATTTTCAGCAATGTTCAAAGGATAATGACTGCTTAACCAATTATGCTATTGAAATTTTATTCACACCTGCGAATAGACAATTTCAAGAATAAAAACTTTTATGTTGAACCCTTTCATCAAAATGTTAATAGTTTAGCTTCAAACATCGGAAAAGTGGATTAGGGGTCCGAAAATAAGCATTGTTTAGTATTTTCCTGAATATTCAAAAGAACATTAAGCATTAACCATGTATGCAATCTAAATTATGACTACATCAACCTAAGTTGAAATTACGAAAAATAAAATAAGTACAGTAGTGGTGTTCATAACCAATGAGTTACGGGTATTTTAAGTTGGACAGTTTCTGCCCTCTTTCTAAATTGACAATCGCCACGTTTGTAGTGTATCTTTGTTAGTGCAAGTTCAACAATGCAAAATCATAGCACGTTGTTTGATGCCTCGTTGAAATGGGAAAGGATTACTCTATATGGGGAAAAATAGTTTGATAATAAACATAACCAATGAGATATAAGCATTTTATCTTGATCAATTGCGACTTTATTTTGAACTGTTAACAAAGGGGGTAAATCCTACTTTCGTTTTACATGATGGACAGGGATAGGTTGCTGTAGCTTAACACATTTCCACATAATCGTGTAACTTTCAGGAATGACTGCTGATATAATGTACCTAATAGGAAATGAATCATATATATGCTGAATCCGTTAAAAGTCGCTTGCGACTATATTTAAGGATTCAGAACTTTAGTTCTGAATCCTTATTGTTATTGGCGTGTTTTATTATTATTCTTCCACGGATTTTGTGTACAGCACTTCTACCAAAAGGAATGCAGCTAATGCAACCAAACTTTGCAGGATCATAGCCCTTACTGTCTAGTTTTATGCCGAAACTTTTGGGCCCATTCGGCACAAACGTTAAAGGTCCAGTTCGATTCAAAGTTCCGATTTTTAACATGGGCAAAAAATTCAAAATGCAGCTAGAGACTTGCAACTTCTTTTCAAAGATGCGCATTGACTAAGCGAGCAGAAAAGTAAATCATGACGATATCGTTGGTCACTTGGTTTCGCCGCCATTTTGATTTTAGACACTTTTCAAAATTTCCTGACCCCATGCACCTTTGACAATCTTCTCCTCTGAAGATACAAGCATTAGAAAGCTCACATTTTCACATAATGTAGCTGATATATTGCGTACAAAAATGACCTGACGGATTTTGCAAATTCGCAATACTTTTTGCACAGTATGTATTTGAAATCTGGTGATTTTTCAAAAAGCGCAAACTTTAAGGGGACATAACTCAAATTCCTACCCGTCGATTTTGATGATTTTTTCAGGAGAGTAAGATTAGACTGAAGTCTTTATGAATCAATAATAAAATCGCTCGCGTACAGTCATTCCCGGCCACAATTGAGCTTAAAGTTTCTAAAAATATGAAAAGTTGCGTTTTTGGTGAGTTTTTGTAAATTCATAATTTAATAACCATAACATGTAGAATGTTGTTTAATACCTCAGCAGATAGACAAAACATTAACCTAACTACGAAAATTAACACTAGTACAATAGTGTTCATAACCAATGAGTCACAGGTCTTTTAAGTCGGGCAGTTTCTACCTTCTTTCTAAATTGACAATGGTCACATTTGTAGTGTGTCTTTGTTTACTCATAACTCAACAATGCAAACTCATAGAACACTGTTTAATACATTACCAGAATGGGAAATGATTACTCTAAATGATGAAAGCTTTATCAGTTTGATAATTAACATAACCAATGATCTATAAGCATTTTCTTTAGATCAATTGCGACTTTCATTTTGTACTGTAAACAAAGGGGGTAAATCCTACTTTCGTTTTACATGATGGACAGGTAGGGGCTGCTGTAGCTTAATGCTTTTACAGATCGTTGTGTAACTTTCAGGAATGACTGCTGATATGATGTACTTATTAGGAAATTAATCAAATATGCGCTGAATCCTTTTATCGTCACTTGTGACTATATTTATTATTATTCTTTGTACCAGATTTTGTTCAGCAGTTTTCTCAGTAACGGCTGGGCCGATTTGCATGAAATTTTCAGGAAAGGTAGCTTGTAACCAAACTTAGGGGCCATTTTTTTTCCTTTTTTGATTTTCGACTTCCTTTGTGAGTTATCTCCCCTTGAAGTTGAAACTTCAAACCTCAATAGCTCGAAAACTTACCAATATATTTTCAAAAAACTTTCACCAAAATGTGGGCAACAACATTCCCCATCGATTAGGCCTAGTGCGGATTTTAGCCGTAATAATAGATTTTTTGCTATTTCCAAAAAACTGAAAATTTCGTTCATTTTCGCAGTTTTTTGGGTACGCGCCTTCAAACTTCTTCTTCTCACTAACGGCAACACATACAGATATGTGCGATAGCTCATTCGAAAGCCAAGACAACGTAGAATATAATTTGCTAACAGAATTTTGAATTTCGACCTAGAATTCGAGTAATCTGCCCTTGAATATGCTCCTTTTTAAAAAAGGCGTTTTTCGGCTGCAATTTCAAAGGGGCATAACTCTGTAACAAATTGACTTATGTCAAAGTTATTGATAGCCATCTCTTGCTAATAAAGAGCTTAACAAGTCCATAATACATCAATATGATATAAAAGTTGATAGTTTCGGCACAATTTTGACATATTCCCCAAAAAGTAAAATGTTGTGATTTTGAGCATTTTCGAGGGGTATATCCTTTGGATAATTATTGATGATGAACCACTGAAGATAGGAAGGATTTGTATATGCCATGTTGATGTAAAAACGTCATTTATGAAGGACAATATATTTCGAGCACGTATCTGTCATTGTTTATATGTGACAAGTCATAGAACATTGTCATTTTTCGAAAATCGCAATTTTTAGCATAGTTGAAAGGATCACAACTGCTTAACTACTAAAGATATCAAAATTGTATTTACACCGTCGGATGCACAATTTCAAGAACAACAACGTTTCTGTTGAACTCTTTCATCAAAAAGTTTATAGTTAAGCTCCGAACATCGCAAAGGTTGTCTAGGGGTCCAAATTGTAGCATTTTTGAGTATTTTCTTTAACATTCAGAATAACATAACGCATTACTTATGTATACAATCCAAATGATGATAACATCTCCTGAAGTGGAAATCGAAACACAACATTTTATATGAAACACCTTAGCATGAAAATATCAACCATTTTGTCTTAATCGTGAGAAAGATCATGTAGGGGTCCATTACTATGTGATTTTCCATTTTCAGAGGGGTACTTTCTTTGGAGAATTTTTGTAAAATAACTGTTGAAGATAGAGACATGTTTGATAGCTCGTTTTAAAGCAGAAAAACTGGTGTATAACCGAGAGTCCAGCATGGAGTTCAAGGTCAAGCAGAAGTCTTGAAGACCTAAGTATTGACGCGTCAATCCTAGTTTTGTCTTAACTTTTCTATCAGAATGTCCATTTGTCGCGTTTCTGTGTATTTATCGGTATAGATGACAATGCTCGTTGCTCAATTTCATTTTCATCAGTGACATGAAAACCAACGTTTCCTCAGATTCAGATTTAGATACGGCATCACTTTCCTCCAACATTTCCTGGGATGCTTGAAGTAATTCCTCATCAGATAAAGACTTACTTTGTTCGTGAGTAAATTCCTGCGAGGCCTCTACTAAGTCTTCGTCAGATTGTGTAAGATCCATGTCGCTGCAAACAACAGCAGTGAAAGGCTATCGCTCAGAACAGTGAATACCTGGCCGTGCGAGACGCGCATTCTCTGAGTGAACGTGCAACTCACGGGCGTCGCGTTTGGTTGACCCGTTCTGTGTTTTCGTCTACATTTTCCAATAAAGATTTAGTATATTAATCATATGGTGGAATTAAGCGTGTAACGTTGATGTTCATTATCAAATATAGGGTAGATGTTCAGTTCTTAAAAAATGAAATATAGTCATTGTGTTTGCAATAACATATGTTGAACTGAACCAAGAGGTAATCAATTTGACTCAGTACAAACCTTGGTACATGTATTTTGCGATAGAAAAGTTGAAACACAATTGAGATAACACAATCTGTGAAAAATTCAGTATGAGAAGAGATGATGTTTTGTCTATATTAATATTTAAAGCAAGATATGAAAATGATGTGCTAATAGATTGATCAGATGGCATGTGGAAAGGTTTTGTCAAAACATCCTAGGGAGTTATGTGAAATACCCTAGGGAGATTATGTGGAACGTTTCAATTTAAGACTATTTGAATTGATCCTATGTGTTTGAAAATGTCATTATACATATCAATAAACAAACCCACGTGGTGTAAGTCGTTTATACACCTTGTCATCGAGAATTACGGAATAAAACCCTCGATTTCATCTCGGGTTATATTCCGTAATTCCCTCGACGCGGTGTCTAACCTTAACTTATACCGCATGAAGGACATACGTCGTTATCAACTAGTTTCAATTTAAATAATTCTCTTTTAGTATAAATAATTCTATCAATAAACTTATATTGGAATTCGAGAAGGTTGGTATCTTTGGTACATTGTCTATATCTAAAACTGTGGAACTCCAATTTATAACGTCATAGTTGGTTTCACGTTCCCATTTATTACAGACTTTTGGAAAATTACCTGAAGTTTGAGATATAAGATTATCGTAAAATAGTCGTGATCCTTTTGCAGATTTAATCATATCTGTCTAGGGAAAATAGGTTGGCATATGTATTATGGTTGAGCAGTTACATTCTTTTAAATTAATAGTATTTTCCATGTTTTAGGTAAACTAAGGATGGCACGATGTAGATCGAGTACTGTTTCTTTACAGGAGGTTATTTGCAACAAAATCTACACACTGTAGAATCATTGGATCTTGCTTTAATATCGAGTGTGTCCTCCTCGAACATCGATTCACGCAAAAAAACGTCTGCGGATGGATGACGTGAGGTGTCTAATAACGTCACGTGGAATCTGATTCGATGCACGAATCGGACACCGTTCAAGTTCTTGTCGGGTTGCTGGGGTGCGGGTCCGCTCCTATTCTGTCTGTCAAGATGGTCCCACAAATGCTCGATCAAGTTCATGCCTGGTGAACAAGCAGGCCACGATAAAACATGCATATTTGTTGAGGAAATTCTGTGTGTGTCTGCCAGGCTGTGTGAGGTCTTGCATTGTCATGCTGGACGACAATGCAACGGGCTGTTGGTTGATGAAAGGGCGGACAACTGGCTGCAGAATCTCATCCCTGTACCTCTGCGTATTCAGATTGCCACAAGCCTCGTTTTCAGTCCACCACAAATATCTCCACACACCATCACTTCGCCTTCTCCATACGCTGGAACTTCCTGAACACAGTTTGGAGCTAGCCGTTCCCCAGCATGTCTGTAAACACGTTGACGACCATCAGATCTGAACAAACAGTTTCGGACTTGCCAACGTCGAACTTGCCTTGCTCAGCGGAGCCTGTTACGTCGATGTTGCTGGGTAAGGACAACTCCCCGGTAGGGACGCCGTGCCCGGATACCATGTTCCCGTAGACGCATTGACACAGTCTGTCGACTGATGCGATGACCGAGTGCCGTTGCTGCCGTTGGGGTGAAGCGGTTTCTTATGCGGCCTGTCTGCAGTCTGGCCTGTCTGCCGTAACCGTCGAAACAGTCTGGTGATGCTTACACGGGTGCAGCTTAACGTTCTTGCGACGTGGAGCATGTGAAGCTCTTTGCGAGTGCTTTTTTATACTGCGACAATGACTCGTGTCTTTGCTGGTTTTATACTGTTTGTCAGTACGTGCATTTCGTGGAATGCGTGCATATCATTTTTTCGAAAATTTGAGTTTCCGCGACAGTTTTCGCAGTTTCACAAACTTTAAAAGAAGAAATGAATAGGTAGTAGGTTTTCACATGTCCCTGTGAAGTTTTATGAATTTCCGTTAACAAATAACGTTTTTAACCCAAAATGTATTTGGTATACTTTCTTTTGGACATCAGTTTATATGCCGGTGCATTGTTATCATTGTTTATGCTTCAATTCAAAATTCATGTAAGATGAACCCGTCTGAGTCGTGTAAACGTGTCGACGTTACAGTAGTCACAAAGGAATACAAGTTTATATTGTTCTGGGTCATAAGAAACTAGATGACTAGACAAATGAGTTTGTACACACCCCTGCTAAAACCTCATGCGAACGCATTGTAAATTTGCTATTAAATACATGTGTAAATTTACATATGAGTAATATTGCATACATGTGTAAAAGTGGAGTGAGTCATTTGTCAACATTGCATCAATGTTAGATGGTAGAGTCAGCCCCTCTGCTATATAGAATGCGTCAATGAGAGCTGCAGCTCATTACCTCGGGTAACTTATTACTACATTCATTAAAAATAAATAGTTGGTCTAGGTTTCACGTTCGTTTGGGATTCTTTGTATTGCATCTGATCTGTTCTGAAATTATTATTATGATATCATTATCAAAACAACATTCTACCATATACATGCCTCCAGCTAGTCATTATGTGTTAACTAGAGTTATGCTTATCATTTTTTATACACTTTGCAATTCTAATAATTACCAATACCCGGTGCTTGCCTGAGGGTCTATATGTTACCATTGTAGTTATGCAAAATGCAATTAAGTATTTGAAACCAGGCGCTACCTAAATATGTTATATATGTTATATGTTATGATATATTGACATGTGTAGCACGGGTTACAGCTGGGTAAATTTCATAAAATAGCATCACACGATCGTAAATTAATACGTTTACATAGTTACCATAATCTTTCTGAAGAATCATATGTGTTTGGTATTTATAGATATTCAACAAGGCAAAATGAAGGAAAATTACATCCTGTGTCACGAGATTCGGTTATCTTTGAGTGCAGCGCTTTAGATGTTTTGATGATTCATTTACATTTAAATGTATATATTAATTGGGATGATGAGTCAATGAAACGTTCAATTATGCTAATTTGTTGGTACTAAAGTAACTGTGGGAATATGAATAGTTTGTTTTGGTTTATATATTGAAATTTCCAATATTATGGCGACACATGTTCCTCGTGTTGTAATGAATTATGCATACAGGGCGTGAGAGACAAGATGACAGTTAGTTTGATGAGGTCTCATTTCACAAGTACCTCAGCCAATTATAAAATTAATAGTAACAGTTAACTAGCAAGTTAAATTTAGGTAATGGTTAGATATACATACCAGTACACATTATGTATTTTACCGAATACTAATTATAGGATATCTAACGAGCTTCCCCTTTCATATTAGGTTTATGTCTCGAGTGAAATTATTTTGCTTTGTCTCGAGCCTTGGCATAATATGGAGACGTTAGATATTCACACTTTTAAAATTAAACCAATCTTTAATTCGTGATGTTCGGCGTGGAAGAATACGCAATATAAAATCTTCCTGCTCGAGCACAGGAGATGAGTCATCCCGCCGCCATTCGTCATTCGTCGAAATGTGTAAACAAGTTAAAACAACCTCATTAAATGTAAGTTTTAGATCACCGTTGAAATGGCCTAGAACGTTTTCTTTCGGTTATTTTTTTATTTGGGTATAAAGGCACTGAGTACCCTTACGAACACGTTGTTTCATCGAGAGAGTCCGAGTGAGATTAGCTTAGATTACATTTTGTGCTTGTATTAGCTCTCCTCTAGTCATTATGTATTTGTTAATTATTCATTAAAATCAACCATTGCGATAAGTACGAGTTCATGAATTAACTTAAGTATGATATAAATATTAATATACGTTGTTGTAAATCTCGTGAAATGTCATGAATGAATTCACGTTCGTTTTATGAATGTATAAAGTAGTCTAGGCATTCTCAAACTTGTTATGAAACCACGTGTGTAATAATCCAACTTTAAGGAACCTCTTCATTGCAATGAATGTGACGTTTCGGTGTAGATACTAAATTCGAAGCTAGTGATTACTTGGTTGATAACTTGCAGGGTTTGTATCTACAAAGAAACAAACAAGTTGACCATCCACACATCATGGTTTGTCTTCATCTCAACAACCTCTAAAATTCCTCGCACATGCAGACCATAGAACTTGTTTCTTCAATAAAATATTGTAGATTTTGCTGGAATAAAATAAAATCAATGCCCGGGTTGGATAAGGTAATACCTTTCTGTAAATTGTGACATCGTTAATAGTGTAACACAAACTTGGTAAAATATGGACTTCATTCTTTACTCAATCCGTACAGTAAAACGTCGTTTTCTTCTCACTAGGTGGATACATATTTATACCCCCGCTACGAAGTAGTCGGGGGTATATAGCGCTCAGCGCGTCCGTCCGTCCTTGCGTCCGTCCGTCCTTGCGTCCGTCCGTCCGTCCGGAACACTTTTGGTTCCGCTCATAACTCAAATACTACTTGTTCAATTGTTATGAAACGTTATACATGTACACTTTATGGTCCCTAGATGTGCCTTTTCTATGTTTCCCTCAGATTCCATGATTATTTTTTCAGATTTTCCACTTTTAAGCGTCTTTGTGTGCGCGTCTATGGTCACACTTTTGGTTCCGCTCATAACTCAAATACTACTTGTTCAATTGTTATGAAACTTTATACATGTACACTTTATGGTCCCTAGATGTGCCTTTTCTATGTTTCCCTCAGATTCCATGATTATTTTTTTCAGATTTTCCACTTTTAAGCGTCTTTGTGTGCGCGTCTATGGTCACACTTTTGGTTCCGCTCATAACTCAAATACTACTTGTTCAATTGTTATGAAACTTTATACATGTACACTTCATGGTCCCTAGATGTGCCTTTTCTATGTTTCCCTCAGATTCCATGATTATTTTTTTCAAATTTTCCACTTTTAAGCGTCTTTGTGTGCGCGTCTATGGTCACACTTTTGGTTCCGCTCATAACTCAAATACTACTTGTTCAATTGTTATGAAACTTTATACATGGACACTTTATGGTCCCTAGATGTGCCTTTTCTATGTTTCACTCAGATTCCATGATTATTTTTTCAGATTTTCCACTTTTAAGCGTCTTTGTGTGCGCGTCTATGCTTACACTTTTGGTTCCGCTCATTAATCAAATACTACTTGTTCAATTGTTATGAAACTTTATACATGTACACTTTATGGTCCCTAGATGTGCCTTTTCTATGTTTCCCTCAGATTCCATGATTATTTTTTCAGATTTTCCACTTTTAAGCGTCTTTGTGTGCGCGTCTATGGTCACACTTTTGGTTCCGCTCATAACTCAAATACTACTTGTTTCCAAGAAGGTATTAACACCTCATATACATAGCTTCTTTCTTATAAATCTGGTAAATGATTTTGACATGTTCACATTCAAGGTCAAAGGTCAAGGTCATGAGTGCTTTAATTACTACAATAATCCTTGTAAACATGATAACTTCAAACGTTTTTGTGCTGTCAGGCTCTTATTTGGTATATATCAACTATGGAGATAGACCAAGATTTGAAAAAGTTTTCGCTAAAATCCGTCAAAGGTCAAGGTCACAGCAAGGTCACAACTTAAGCATGCTATTGTGAATATGCCTTATGTTAACAATGAACACTTTGAGTCATTGCATGATTGTTATACACAATGAAAAGTAATCAGTGATGGTGTGACCTTGAAGGTCTAAGGTCAAGGTCAAGGTCATGAGATATTGGTTCAGGCCATGTTAATCCTTTGATCCAATTTTGAGATCAGAAATAGGTTTTAAGAACAAACTTGTGAAAAGTGACCCCAGTGATGATTCAACTTGTTAGAATAACTTGAATAATGAACAAATTTTGGTCCAAAAAAATCCCATTTTATTTATGCTGAGGAGAAGGCGGAACAGGGAAAGGCCAGACCCAAAGTTTCGGAGCTGCTCTGCTTTTGCGGTGTCCCGCAAACGCTCTTCTAGTTGTTTAAATGTTACGAAACCACTTTGACTTTTACTTCTAAAACATGCTTAGAGGTGTAATACTTACTCTGCTTTAATAATATATGTTATGGTCTTTTCATACAAAAGTTTAAACATTGATACCCTTTTGCTATTTTCAAACATTTCTCTTTGACCAATGTTAATGTAAAAGCGGGGGTATCATAAGTGAGCTTTGCTCACTAATTCTCTTGTAATCATGGTAATAATGGTTGACACCCCCTAATAGTTAAAGGAATGAAATGTTATATAAACAACATAACGTGTCAGTTTCGATTATTTTTTGGGTAAACCATATTACAACCGGATGTGTTTTTGTGAATAGTGTCCTTGAACATTTGCTATTTCTCCACTTGTACTTTAAAATACCATTTACCATTTATACCATTTATTCAAAAGATTTCATTCCTTGTGTTTTGAGATCTTGGCATTGGTATATTGTTACAGTGCTTAAGTGTTCTCATGTTGGTTCTAATAAATAATGAAAAGTTGCATTTGAAAATAAAATCCTACTGAACGCTGTTTTCTTCTCACTGGGTGGATACATGTATCTTTCAGTCTCTATATGTAGTTATAGTCAACATACGATGAGTAGCGTCAGTATTTTAGTTATAACTTTAATTTTTGTCATTTATTTTCTATCTAACTCCCAGTGAACGCAGTGAACCGCATCTCCTAGTCAACTACACATATGAGACCTACATAAACTGCCTGTCTCTCTCTCGGTCGGCCGGACCAACGTAACAGTATTTGGAACAATTCACAGTTGGTTTCTTGAAAATAACTATGTTATTTAAATTGCCATATGTCAATTACCAAACATGCTGTCCTCTTGCACACACACACACACACACACACACACGCACGCACGCATACTAGTGTAAGAGTCATTAAGGCGACAGTTGTATGATTTGGTGTGTATTTTGAAAATTATGACATTATGCCTAATTTTAACATTAAAATAGGTTTTGTAAGGTTTAATTACCATTTAGCAAATGTTATAGTCATAAAACTATTATACAAAGAGTAAACACAACCCCGTCGCCCTAATGTCCTTACACACATAATGACGGAAGTGTTATTAGAGCGACAGTCATTTAATCCCACTTACAGTAAAATAGACACCAGAACGACGGTACTGGCATTTTTCAGATAATAAATATTGTGAACAATATACAAACCTATTTCAGTTTGGATAAATCAAATTAATTAAAATTAACATGATAAAACTCATCATAAAACACTTTTTTTAAAAAGCGCAAACATTATGTTTATTATCGCATTACGTGTTGGTTTTATTTTGAATTGACACGTTTTATACATTCTTGTCGACGTGTCTCTTTTTGATGAATTATTTATTTTGAATCGTTGTTGTTACCATATGAATAATGATTATACATGTATATTAAACACTTGAAAGTATGCCATACGATTTCTGCCAAAGTGGCATATTGATCATCTGCTTGAGTAATTGTTGTGTATGTTATTTCTCTGAATGTGGATACTTTTGTTAAGAGTAGTTATTACGATGTGACTCTTTTCTAAAAAGGCCTGAGTTGTCGATTCTTCTATGCCGGGAATATACATGTAGTGTATGCAACCATAAAAGAAGTCGCGTTATAATGATTATATCTTTTGAATGAGTCTGCTTATTGGTTGGCAATTGGATGCATGGGTCTTAACGATACATTGCAGCTGTCACCTACGGTATTTCGTATACCAAAACAGAAAGGAATGTATCTTAATTTTAGTCGGATGCATTGAATATTTCCTATATATCACGAAATCAAAAGTGTTTATAGAAAGAGAAAACAAATGTTACACGGAAACGTTTTTTGGCATGAGTCATTTAGTCACAGACGAAGCAACTGTGATTATTTGGATCGCATCCTATAGCAAGTAAGTACACCTAATACGAGTTTACTTAGAAAATGATATTGGTAAGTTAATATAAATTACGTAAACGCCTACTAGTTTATATCTGACATACACAACATTGCATTTTATCTTCAATATAGACCACATGAAACATAAATTAATCGTATGTTAATGTTATGGACAGGGAATCCTCAGACAGCAAATCATTCAGTAACTCTTCACTCTTTATTCCTAGATTTCGTTTATACTCTACACTTCGAAATTACTAAACAAAACCCTAGTTTGTAAAATTAAATGCGGTGTTTTAGGATGGTTATTATAAATCGACTGATTTTATCACCCCAGACATAACAATTGCTTATTTATTGATTATTTTCCTGACACGTTGTCTTCTTTCTTATATCGGAACGCTTTTTCTGTAAAATAAATTGGCCGTTGCTCGAGTAATGTCCAACTGTATATCATTAGTTAATGATTACCTTACCCTTTATTTATATATGATGTTTGACTATGCTACCATTATCTTTATTATTACATTATCATTTTAATGAAACAGACTTATATAAAAAAGATAATTGAACAAGCAACGATAAAAAGTATCACGATGTTGAATAACGGAGTGAAGTCAGTTATATCATGCTCTAAGTCTTTACTTAAACAAACATCTGGGTTCTCGTCCACGTCGGTGTATCGGAAACGGAAAAGCCAAGCAGCAAAAGAGGTCTAAACACACTTAAATCTTATCAATAGTGTATGTCACCTACCAGACAACAACGAACAAGTACACTGATGCTGCATCTCACTGTTTGAGTACATACAAAGTCCATTCTGTGTTTGTACAATCTGAATACATTTAGATCGACTGTTCTACATTATGTTAACAATCTAAATTAATTTAGATCGACTGTTCTACATGTATAACGTAATAGGAAAAAACTGATTGGTGTTTATGAAAATGGAAGATGAAAAGAAAACAATCATAAACATGTAAATAAATAGAAAGTCATCTGAATCTAGTGTCTCTTCACTTATATTAAACATACATAAGCATATACATCTAAACTAAAGACTTTTTTAAAAAAATTCATACTTTGATACTTATTACACGGCTCGAATCTCTCACCTAGCCACACACCTTAACTATAGACCGTGTGAACACAAACCTTGCATGCAGTGAATGGAACGTCTAAAGGCTGTCTATGTATGTACTATTTGTATGGATGAGACAAGACAAAAATAAATCTCTCCTTATATCTTAAAAATAAACTGAATTGGAATTTTTAGAATTCATGTACTATTTTCTGATCTTGCTCAAAGTGAAATGAAGGTTAAGAATTTATGCAGAATATCATCCTGAATTCTGTTAACTTTGCAATTTGCCTCGCTCTGATACTTAAGCGCTATCTAGATGTGGTGTTGCTCCCCTAAGAATAACATGTTTAGCTCGTAATGCTTTTTTTGTTAACCACATTTTTACAGCACTGTCCACTACACGTATATTCGTTTGACAGAGAAGTCCCTTTAAATAAATGAATACAGGTTAATGTTATTTTTATGACTTTTGATCATTTTGATAAGATAATACTTTTAATGACCCATCCGAAAGTTTCTTTTAATTTTAATAAGGCGACGACAGACCTTGTTGTACTCTTCACTTGAATCTGTAAATATGTGTATCATGTACCCTTATGTTTGGAAATTGCACACGTTGCGTCTCATGTAAACACGCTAAACACGCTAACCACTTTAGCTCATATCAGGTTTACGGCGTCCGTAATAAGTATTCAATATTAAATTTAAAAAAACATGCATGCATGCATCTTAAGATTCGCTATACAAACTTGGAATATGAAAACACTTCAGGATGGTAGAGACAAAAAATAAGATATGTTTTCATTCTTTGGCTTGCTTTATGTAAACGTTTCTGGACAAATGTTTGTTGATTTAAAATCAATATATACTCAAACTAGAATAAATAGAGATTAACCAAGTATGTATCTGTATCATTTATATCATATTTTTGGACTAAAACATAACATATTTTTCTTAATTATATGCTTATTTCATGAGTTGAGTATAGACCTTATACTATTTCAAATAATGAATCTTTTGCCATTAAATTCAACAATGGCGCTTAGTCTGTAGTGTGTATTGGCAAACAAAGGACATTGAAAAGTATAGTTATAATATATTGCACCGTATAACTTTATGTTACAGACCGATACCAAATGTATTCGTCCATGACTAAACTTCCAAATAAGTTAACTTAGTGTAGCAAAAATAATTTCATTAATTTCATTTTTTTCCGATTACTGTTCAATTTTGAAAAAAAATCATCTTGGTTAATGATCACATAACCCCGCTTTAATGTTACTGAAACGGTAAACATTGAACCAATCACTTGCTTTCATTTGGACTAATTTGTCGAGCGTCATCTTCAAATATGGAAGATGTTTCATACACATCCAAATGATGAGATTAATCATATACATTATTCATTAAAGCTTCTGACGTTTCGGTTACTACATGTACACTACTGTGCAGAATTAAGTACACCGTGTTCGTGAACATTTCGCGAATTCCGGTGTACATAATTCTGCACAGTAGTGTAGCTACTACCAGCAGTGGACAGGTTACCATTGATGTTCTGATAAGAGAACATTATTTCTAATACGAATTCCGGTGTTTACCAATGCGTATCTTAGTATATCCCAAGAAAATGAATCACGTTTACATACTTTCAATTCATATCCGTATTTCGTATGTAAAATTTAATGTAAAATTTGAAATATTTTTCATATTATATTGGTTACTCATAATTAGTTTTGTATCACCAATGTAAGGCTTGTCCATGGCGAAATAATCACCTTAAGTGTTATTGAAATACACTCTTTTTCATGACAGAATGTTTATTAAGTTTCTGTGTAATGAAGAGGATTACAAACTTTCTGTGCGATGTGTTCGTCCAATTCCAAATAAAATCAATTTTGTTATGCTGCCATAATACACAATTGTGTTGGACGGCTTTCACACATTCTTCACACACGACAATTTTGAAAGCGCAACTACTAACTTAACAAGTTGCTTTGTATACTCACATAATAAAAAATCTAATGCATTACACTGTATCTTAATATAGGTTGTCAGACATGCAATTATTCAGGTTCTCATTACTTTTGTGTGTTACTTAATGCTTTGCTGTTCAAACAACGTAATTAATAAGCATTGATAATGATAAATGTATTTATAATTCACACACATAAAGTACGCCCAGAGCGCTGTATATCGTAAGGAAATGTGTCTATGTGGGTAGTTATATTATGACATAATATTACATTGAAATTTCCTATAAATAATGCATAGCACACGTCGTTACACAGCAGTGATGATTAATACTCAGGAGATGTCGTTGTATAAATGTCACAGCGTCTGTTGGATATAAACTGAGATTTTATGAAATAAAACACACAAGCCAGCAAGCTCTAACAGACAAATAACAGTATAATATGACGTCCGTTGTGTTACAAAAAGTATTTGATAACATTAACTATGTTTTAATGTTTCACTTGGTGAGTCATCAGCATAAAGTCAGTGCTGGCCGTCAGTGCCTTACTTTGAGGTTGTAGGTTCGAATCTCGCAAGGGCTCGTTCCGAAAAATGAACACTAATTTGCATTATTGTATATAACATGATCTCAAATACAAAATGATGCATTTGCTTATTACCTGAATGATAGGTAGTTCTAACACCCCATTCACACCAAACTCGTTCTCACTACGTTCTTCATTGTAGAACGGACTCGAATTTTCTGAGAACGGTGAGGACGGACTCGGACGTACTAACGGACGGGTGCTCCAGAACGTTGGATTTGACCAACGGTCTCCCAGTCCTGATATTGGACGGAGTACAAACGTACTAAAACGGATTTGCCGTAATGCGACCCTACTAAGGTAATAGAACAGTAATAAAACCCTTTTTTTTACAGACTTGAAAGAGGGCAGGAAAATAGTGAAAAATATGTTTTGCATTGAGAAGTTCAGAATTTGAACTTCTTAGGAAGACTGCTTGACATTAAAAACTGATGCTAGTATATAAGACCTCCATGAATTATTTCCTTTGTTCATTGTTATTCATAGAAACAAAGGAAGGAAAGTAGTTTTTCTTCAAGGTTTTTGTTACTGTTTGGTATATTTTAACAGTATATGATACAAATATGATAAAAATAAAATAAACTCTTGAAACATTGAAAAATTAATTGACTTTTGCAAATTTCTGACTTTACATCCATCTATCAAATATATATTAAACAGGTATATAAAAATGGATACCAATGTTGATATTTGAACAATGAGGAACATTTGTCATATTTTTCGACCATAAGGCCAATAAGGCTGGATGGTCACATGGTATGGGTCATCATCATTTGACATGTTTATCTTCGCTTCCAAAACTGCTCTACCCTCTTGCTTGGTAGGTACATGTACCTTGCACTTAGGAAATTAAAGTGTGTTTATGTGGTCCTGACTCCCCTCAAATATTGATGTGGCAGGCTTAAACAACATTTTCTCATGTTGACATAGGAAGTTGAAATTTTAAATTCGTCTTGAGCCCTCTTGGTGGCCACATACTGAAATATTTTTCTTTACTTTAGTTCAGGAACTAGTGATGCTAGGAAGCTAAAATTTGGAGAATATCAACTTTGTTGGATGGAGACAAATATTTGTAAATTTTGTTGTCAAAATTACACTTGCATGTTTTCTAAAAACAATAATTATTTGAGTGCCAGTTGTCCTTCCACACCTAAAATAACTGGTAGGCAATTTCCATGGGTGGGACTTGTTGAGGGGAAATTTTCAGGGTTTCATTCGTTGTGCTCCCCTTATAAGTAAGATTGTGTGTATTGGGAGTTGTGAGAGGTTTTTTATTTTTAGTGATCTGATAAAATGTAAAGGGTAATCACAAATCCATCGAAGTTAATGTCTGTAGCTCCTAAGATAAACAACATATAGCTTACTCTTACTCCTTGCCAGTGCCCAAACATGAACCTTTCAGTCAAACTACTCTAACTTCTTTGAGGGTCATTTTAGAAGCTATTATGATGAATAAGAATAAGTTATATGGATAGTCGACTTCTTTATTAATATGAGCGCGACGTTTCGATGCAGATACTAGCACCCTTATCAATCACTTGCTTGATAACGGTGCTAGTATCTGCATCGAAACGTCGCAC
Organism: Gibbula magus; assembly: GCA_936450465.1. Taxonomy (NCBI): domain Eukaryota; kingdom Metazoa; phylum Mollusca; class Gastropoda; order Trochida; family Trochidae; genus Gibbula; species Gibbula magus. The sequence goes on along the minus strand of OW388297.1, from coordinate 74,131,836 downwards.
TCATTTCAATAAAGAAGTTGACTATCCATAGAACTTGTTCTCATTCAAACTACTATAAATCTTACATAGAGCTGTATATTGAGGGAGGGAGAAGGGGAAGTGGAATAAGAGTCATACCAGGACGACTGGAGAGTCAGGTTTAACAATTGGTCAGGGAGGGGTGAGGAGTGGGGATCTTAGAGATTATTGTGGTACTAGTGAACAAATCTAATAGGACAAAACAATAGAAATCACACCTTTAAAATAAATGTGTAAGAATCTCAATTTATTATATTTTGTATGCACAATGTTTAAACACTTAAAAACTTAAAACACATAATTGTTACTTCTTCCTTAGAATGTAACAGTCTGTAATACTTAAATTTGGTTAAAGTTGGTAGTATTTAGAAAGTTATTAAAGCCCTCATTACGTTCTACTTGCAATTGTTGCTTATACGTTGGCGTAATTCTCACACAGTTCTAAGACTCACTATGTTGGCTGTACCATGTGAAGAGAGTATACATACATGCGTGTTGATACGTTTATTACCTTGGGACAGGTAAGTCACAAGAGAAATATTGACCTGGTTTTCTTTCTTTGCCTTTCTGAGTCTGGTCTGTATCAGATATATCACTTTCTGAGTCTGGTCTCTTTTAGATATATCACGTTCTGAGTCTGGTCTGTATCAGATATATCACGTTCTGAGTCTGGTCTGTATCAGATATATCACGTTCTGAATATGGTCTGTATCAGATATATCACTTTCTGAGTCTGGTCTGTATCAGATATATCACGTTCTGAGTCTGGTCTGTATCAGATATATCACGTTCTGAGTCTGGTCTGTATCAGATATATCACGTTCTGAGTCTGGTCTGTATCAGATATATCACTTTCTGAGTCTGGTCTGTATCAGATATATCACTTTCTGAGTCTGGTCTGTATCAGATATATCACATTCTGAGTCTGGTCTGTATCAGATATATCACTTTCTGAGTCTGGTCTGTATCAGATATATCACATTCTGAGTCTGGTCTGTATCAGATATATCACGTTCTGAGTCTGGTCTGTATCAGATATATCACTTCAGGAATAAGAAGGGACAAGTACATCCTGGGTATGTATTAAAACAACGAGCCAGAACACGATTGCTGTACAATAAGCATGTGCTGAAAATGGGAGGAGAACGCATTGAAAACGGAAATAACTTCTGAAAACGAGGTGGTTGGTTTACAACGAGTTAGAACGGGATTGTACGTATTAAGAACGAGATATGTCTGGACCACAACCGATATAAACTGTCGGGATGGAACTGGTTGGAAACGACGTGAAAACGAGATGAACGGGCAATATTATCCAATCTAACCGCAGCACAATCTGTCTGAAGACGAGGTGAAGACGAGAGGGACGTACTGCTACTGTGTATGAACGTACCGGCGTCGTAGTTTGGAAACTATAAACAGAATTTACTTGTTTCTACCCAGTTCGATGTCGTTTTGCAAATATTGCACGGGGTAGGACGTAGTAAGAACTACATTGGTGTGACTCAGACATTAATTATGTATTGTTAAGCAGGACACCACGTTTCGGAGCATCTGATACTTTTATGGTTTAACTACTATCAATAGTTCCTTGTACATTAGATGGTCTATTGGATAAGGTAATTACGTGACAGCTGGCTACGTACGCTTTGTATATTAAATATATGTTGGCAAGTTATGGCAATTATAACGATATTGCATCGTCTGTCTAGTTTCTCTGCAGGGGTTGTGACACATTATCTGAAACATAATTACATCTTCCTGTTACTGTCTATAGCTAATTTTGTGATTGTGCAGATGTGGTGGTGACTTGTTTTACCAGCAAACTCATGGTGATATAGAAACGCCTACATTATAAATTAAATAATTAAGTAATAGAAAGAGGACGAGTAGCAGTACATTATCGGGATATGAATGCACGGGCTTGAGAGGGTTGGGCGAGGCGCCATCAAGCCCGTACATTTATATCCCGATAATGTACTGCTACGAGTTCTCATCTATCTTAGAGCACAGTCAAATGCTTGAGTCGTGAAAAAATGTCTTAAAATGAATATATTTCAACTGAATTGTCAATAAATTTGGGAAAGGTTCTCTCGAACACAACATGCAAAACATTGACATTTCTCATTTTCATATGCACATGTTAGGGACATTGACGTCATCATCGGTACTGTGAGCACTGAATTTCTTAAATTGTCCGAGGTGCATAAGGCGTGCATTTTATATAAAAACGTACGAGTCGCGTCGAGTTTGAATCACGAAAAGTGTTTTTTTTAGAATGAATCAGTTCACAAAAATGGCTTCATCATGGACACTATTCATTCAGGAAGGGTAACTTTACTTTTTTACTTCTTACTTTTTAAAATGTGTATTTAAAAAAATCAATACTAATTTTAATTTTTTTTATTATTTAATAACAGTTATTGTTTTTGTATTTCAACTATTTTCCCGTCATGTTAAGCTGTTTGTAAAGCTGTATTTATCAATTTATGAGTTGGTAATATGCTCATGTGCATCATATCTATATTGCATATAAATTATTACAGGTTATTGCAGCAACGGAAGTGTGCTCAAACTGTCTACGGGAAGGGATGTTTTTTTATGTAACGCCGTACTGGACTTCGCTCGGAAGCTGTGTTACAATACAAGGTTTCGGTGAGACGACCCTGCAGCATCCATCATCTAACACTCCAAAAATGTTAACAATTTTATGTCACTTTCTTCTCATTTTTATGTCGTTCTTTATAACTTCTGAATACTATTTTATTTATATCGTGGGGGAAGAACAGAACATAAAACAACCTATTACATGTTCAAACATTGATAACATTACTTTCGAGATATAAATTAAAGGGAACACAACAATTCATTTGTCATTGTAATAAGTGTTTAATTGTTTATTATCCACATAAAAAAACAATCAGTTGGCATTGTTTGTTGTTTTTAATAAAAGTCTGTGAACCAATTTTATGAGCATGATACCCGAACGCAATCTATTGAGATATAATTGTACTCCACGTGACCACAACACAATCATATGATTGGACGAAAGCATTTGACTGTGCTCTTATTTAAATTAACTGATGGTGATTCGAGTTGATAACGTTTACCACGCTCAATGAAGACCGCCACTTACTTACTTCTAAATGGAACTCCAAGTTGGGTGCACACATATATGACAATCACCTTTCTCAATGTTTTAAAACAATACGAACTTGTGTGCAGGACAGTGTAAAACACGACACTTCCAATATAAGTTCATCCATCGCATCATACCAACGAAATCTCAATTATACAAAATAGGATTTACAGATGATCATCTCTGTACATTTTGTCAATCAGAAACTGAAACTCTTGAACATTTATTTGTGTTCATGTCGTAGAGTCCAAACTGTGATAAACGAACTTTCGACCTGATATGAAAGTAGGACATCGATATCTCTAAAGTTAGACCTGAATATATATATACTTTCCTCATTGGTGATCCAAAGTTGAATATTCTTGAAAAACACATTTTATAATAACCAAGCGCTATATACAAAGTTGCCAATACAATGAAACTATTCCCATATTTGCACAACTACTATCTCAAATAAGATATGATCATAATATTGAAACAATTATTTCAGAAGACAAAAGTGGTGGTGACTTGCTTTACCAGCAAACTCGTGTTGATATAGACACGCCTACATTATAGATATAAAATTAAATAATTATTAAAATTAACTGATGGGCAAAATTTTAGGAGTCCCACGTCTATGTGGCTTTAGGAGCACGCAGACACGCCGTAGCACTTTTAGTGTACGTATGTTGAACTTTATCTGCGTCTGGACTGTATTCAGACTTCGGACTCCTCCAAGTACGGATGACGAGCGCACAACGTACTGACTCCGTGAATTTTTCCATACTCAGTTATTTGCTGCTTGGCCCGTGCTTACTCGGTACTTTAACAGTTCAATGAGCACGAAGAACTCACGTTGTCCGTAGTGATTGAAAACTTGCTCCGTTCTTATTTCTGCAGTATATACAAAAGCCGAACCGACAACAAGCGAGTGCGTAAAGCCTCGGTCCCAACCCACCTTGCGTTTTTTTGTCCGTACGTTTTTTGGGAGGACACGTTTCTGAAAAACGTTGGGAGGAAGTGGGAAACGCAGGGAGGGATCACAATCAAGGCACGTCGCGCGAAAGGTGTAAGTGCGTTGCCCGCACGAAATGCCTGCCCGTGATCTGCTACGTGCATCGTACGTTGCGCACGTGGTAAGTGCGTTGTAAGTGCTTACAACGTACTTACACCTTGCGTGTGACGCACGATTGGCACGTTATCGTACGGATGCCGTACTTACATGTGCTGCACACGCACGATGTCCTTACTTACACGCACGGTGTAAGTGCGTGCAAGTGCAATGAACTTAAGTTTTTCAACCCGATTTCAGGCACCCAGTGGGTAGGGGTATAGGGCGACCTTCAGAGGTTCTCTCTCAGTGCTGCTTCCTCAAGATGCCGCCCATTCAAGTCAGAGACTCCCGCTTCTTATGCTGCAAGAGCAGCTTCAAATGGCAGCGCATAATAACTGCAGAAATCAGTGCGCACAACGTACGTTGTAATTGCGGAGCACGTGCTTACTCGGCACTGGCAACGTGAGTGTTGCATGCTTATTTGTCAGTTGAACTGGCGTAGTGTCGAGTAAGCACGGACGACGCACTGACAACGCACTTGCAACGTGCGGAACACGCATGGCTAAGTGCGTCGTCAAAGAAGTATGCGTCCATGTGAAAACTTAAAGCGCTACGGCGTGTCTGCGTGCTCCCAAATCCGTACAGTGTCGGTACTTACAACGTACGGCTACCACTATTTTATCCACGTTTTTGCACGTAGACAGCACGCACTTGCAAAACTGCGGGTTGTGACCGCCGCTTAAGGACACCGTACGATAACGTGACAATCGCACTGAGATCGTACGTTGTAAGCGCATTGTGTCCAACGCACGGTGCTCGCATGCTCACGGCCACCGTGCGAGTGGCGTCCGTTCATGTACTCCCTCCCTGTTCTTGCTTCTCCTTCCGCACGTTTTCAGAGAAAAAAACTGACTACCGTTGCCTCCCAATAAAACGTATAGACGGACGAAAAACATCACCCCTTCAACTTGAGTGCGTGCTGTATTTCTGCTCGTGGATGTTTGTAAAACTGTTCATAAAATGTCAATTCTCTGGTTAAAGACTGATCGAACACTGATAGAGTTACCTTTGTCTTATTCACAAAATCTTCATTCTTTGTAACAAGTTATTCGTGATGCTAAAATAATGCTTATATATCCTAATAGTTTTTTTGCGAAATTCGACATCTGGTTAGCGTTTTTTCTGCCATGTAGTGTGTGGTATATATTCAGCATTATTATTTATCATATTCAAAATCTATGAACCGAATATAATATTGTGGATATGTAGGTACTCTATTCCTGAAAAAAACAATTAATTTAATTTGAACTCATGACCTTCACAAGAACAGGTGCTATGATAGTTTTATCGTTAGCACTGATTATTAGCCTCATAAAACCCCCTCATACGAAGCATTATAGTGTTTTAGGTGCAAATTTAATTTGGTTCATTATCAGCTACATTTAATAGGACTATGCTTGATAGAGTTGTGAGATGAATGCAAATCACTTTCAATGATTAGCGATTTGCGAAATCACAGAAAGTCGTTTACTTATTTCCAAAAAATATTATGTTATAAATTAACGTTATGCAATGAACAAGGTTCAGTGTCATATGGGGGACAGTCAGAATCTGCGGTTCGCACGTTCCATGTCTGATCAAAAGATCCTGTCTAAAACTGTCTGCTGTTGATAGCTGTTCCACCTGCAGTAAGCTTTGGGTGCAATGTTATAATGAACAATGAAGCTAAGTGCAGTGTTACTAAGATGGTCACAGCCGAAGGTTGGTCGTAGTACGGTGCTATCCATTAAAATGGCACTAGCTTCCAAGAAAAAAATACTCTTGAAAGCGGTAGTTGATCCAAACATTGCCACATATTCACAATATCAGTCCAAACCCCATATAACTTATTCAATAACATGTTCAAAGCAAAAGCATGTTATATGGTACAGAGGGACTGGAAAGCCATTTACCTCTCCTCCTAAAGGTGTGTTGTCTATTGAAATGTATATCAATTGTAAATTGATGAATATATATATTAATTTATTATTCGTTTGTAACTTTGTAATCGCTTGTATCAGTTGTATACCCTGAATGTTTCCTCGCCATATCCTGAAAATAGGGTACTTCGACGTGGATTGACAGCCTGTATTACGATTAAATATCCGTCTATATCGATACTATACGTGTACCCATGTTATACTGTTTTATGGCTCTCGTGTCCATTGACTTATAGAGTGCGAACCATGTATGGATAGTGGACACGGATAAAATGATCTATTCATCTCGGCAGCCGTAATTGAGGAAAATAAAGCAGAATCCCCGCGACCATTAACTTAATAACGCAGTAGAAAAACTGCTCTAGGGCATCATATAAAACTCAGATTGCCCTCGTAGGTTTTAAACATTGATCATATCTCAATGTTCTTTTCGCCAGCTATATCAACCCAAGTGGGTGACCCTTGGTAGTTATTTACATAGGACAAAACTACAGTTTTTCTCAATATATATAGAATAGGGATGGTACAAGTGTGCCTTTAATTACATGTACTTCTAACATACACGTAAATAAAAGCACATGTTTTTTTATCAAAGAAAATAATACATGAGTATGTCGAGCACGTACATGTAGATACAGTTTGGAATACATATACGATCTCCACGTGATTTTGCTTTAACTTCCCTTTATGTAAACTACCGTCCAAAGGAAAGTATACCATCACTTTGACAAGTAATTAAAAAACAACAAGTAATTGTCACAAACGTGACCATGTCCCCCGCCGCAATTAAGAAAATAGCTTAAAGAATGGACACACAGCTTGTACCGAGTAGTGACATTTACATGTTTGATTCAATTATTGTTATATCGGGCAACATTTTTAAAATGGTCAAAGTCTTGTAGTGACCTTGAAAACGGGGTCAAGGTCACCCAAATTGAAAGGTGTCTGCGTATTTCCCAAATGAAGACAGGTACCAAATTTGAAGACTCTAGGTACAGCAGTTCATGAGATATCGTGCTAACAACATTTGACAATCAGTCTTGTAGTGACCTTGAAAATAATTTCAAGGTCAACCAAATAGACTGGTATCTGGATATTCCCCAAATGAAGACTGATACTAAATTTAAAACCAATAGTTCTAGCGGTTCATGAGGAATCGCACTAACAACATTTTCAAAACTGGTCAAAGTCTCCCCCTGACCTTGAAAATGAGGTCAAGGTCACCGAAAACTTTTCAGGTCTGCGTATTCCCCAGATTAAGACTGGTATCAAGTTTGAAGACTCTAGGTCAAAGGGTTCATGATACATATCGCGCTATCAACATTTTCAAAACTGGTCAAAGTCTCGCTGTGACCTTGAAAATGAAGTCAAGGTCACCAAAAACTTTTCAGGTCTGCGTATTTCCCAGATGAAGATTGGTACCAAGTTTGAAGATTCTAGGTTGAGCAGTTCATTAGATATCGCGCTAACAACATTTTCAAAACTGGTCAAAGTCTCGCTGTGACCTTGAAAATGACGTCAAGGTCACCAAAAACTGTTCAGGTCTTCGTATTTCCCAGATGAAGACTGGTACCAAGTTTGAAGATTCTAGGTTGAGCGGTTCATTAGATATCGCGCTAACAAGAAGCGGGACGGACGTACGGACGTACTTACGTACGTACGTACGTAAGGAGCTGAATACTAAGTCCCCCGCTCCGCGCTTCGCGGCGGCGGGGGACAACAACGGCAAGTTAGACACAATGATTGGAATATTTAATAAGAGCGTTTAATTCTGCATAAATTAAATGTAAACACATAACATCGATAACAAACAATAACATGTAAAATAGACAGAGACCAATTGAGGGTTCAAAAATGGGATTTAAAAATGCATCCGTAAACAGGAGGTTATTTTTTATATTTTTGTTGTTGAATTTTTTTATTCACTTCACGAGGGTAAAAAAACCCACAATACATCGCATTGAAGTGTATACATATGACTTCATTCAACATGACAGAAGGCGTAATTATTTCGTTCAAACATTGGGAAAAAACAATTCATCTTCATAGAGACATTCATAATTGAATCTTAAACCAGTTATTGACAGGAATTAAATGACATTCTCAAGTACTTTCCATTTTTTCTCAAAAGAATTAATGTTATCATTTCTCCTGGCGATGTATTTCTCAATGCCAAAGATATTCTTTAGTATATTTACGAATACTGAGAAAGAAGGCTTGTTACCTTTAATGTTTATTACAAAAATGTGTCGTTTAGCTAAAGACACCATATGATTAAGCAAGTGGTCATCATTTGCACACAATAATATATCTTGAGTTTTGTATGTTGACGGTTTCAATATGGAATCTATTGACAAGGCAATGGATTATTTCCATACAAATCTAACAACTGGACATTAAATATATATTAAACATGATAAATATTTTCACTGTATACTTTTCATATCTTAAAGTATTTTTGACCAATGTATGAATAAAACTGACTGATATGTCATTTTCAAAAACCTCAACTAGCATACATTTTAAGCAAAGTAATTACCAACAAGTATCAGAGGGGGATTGCAAGCACTGCAGGTAGAATGCTTGGTCATGGCCATCTGGCGGAACAAGAGACCTATGCTTCTTGTACAAACGTACATGACATCTGGCGGAACCGCTCTTGTAATGTCTCACTTCCTTTGGTTGGATTTTACGATGTTTTATACCCCCCTCGTGATGTCTTGGACCAATCGTCTTTATAAAGAAGATACTCTTTTCCAATAACCTTATCTGAGGATTTTTATGTCTTAGTTTGCGATATTCTTGTCCGCTTCGTAAACTGTTCCTGCCACTCAGGTAGAGCATAGTGTTCAGTAAAACACGTCCATTGTAGTCTCTAAGTTGTTTTGTCTCCCTCTTCTTAAGAAAATGGCTCCGCCTTCTTGACGTTATTTCCAAGACCTTTCTGGGTTAGTCTCTTCATCTCCCCATCAAGCACTGATTTTAGTTCCAGAAATTTGTCCGAATTCAACAATTGGATATTTCGCTTACCGACAGTCTACAGTTATGAGACTGTATTCCCATCATAATTTGAAATAAAGAGTTAGGCAGGTATTCACTACCATCCTGTTTCCTGACTTCAAGTACAAATTTCTTTTAAAAATATGACTGTTTATCATCAGCAAGATTTTCTAATTTTGTCTTAACTTTTCTATCAGAATGTCCAATTGTCGCGTTTCTGTGTATTTATCGGTATAGATGACAATGCTCGTTGCTCAATTTCATTTTCATCAGTGACATGAAAACCAACGTTTCCTCAGATTCAGATTTAGATACGGCATCACTTTCCTCCAACATTTCCTGGGATGCTTGAAGTAATTCCTCATCAGATAAAGACTTACTTTGTTCTTGAGTAAATTCCTGCGAGGCCTCTATTAAGTCTTCGTCAGATTGTGTACGATCCATGTCGCTGCAAACAACAGCAATGAAAGGCTATCGCTCAGACCACTGAATACCTGGCCGTGCGAGACGCGCATTCTCTGAGTGAACGTGCAACTCACGGGCGTCGCGTTTGGTTGACCCGTTCTGTGTTTTCGTCTACATTTTCCAATAAAGATTTAGTATATTAATCATATGGTGGAAATAAGCGTGTAACGTTGATGTTCATTATCAAATATAGGGTAGATGTTCAGTTCTTAAAAAATGAAATATAGTCATTGTGTTTGCAATAACATATGTTGAACTGAACCAAGAGGTAATCAATTTGACTCAGTACAAACCTTGGTACATGTATTTTGCGATAAAAAAAGAGTTGAAACACAATTGAGATAACACAATCTGTGAAAAATTCAGTATGAGAAGAGATGATGTTTTGTCTATGTTAATATTTAAAGCAAAATATAAAATGATGTGCTAATAGATTGATCAGATGGCATGTGGAAAGGTTTTGTCAAAACATCCTAGGGAGTTATGTGAAATACCCTAGGGAGATTATGTGGAACGTTTCAATTTAAGACTATTTGAACTGATCCTATTTGTTTGAAAATGTCATTATACATATCAATAAACAAACCCACGTGGTGTAAGTCGTTTATACACCTTGTCATCGAGAATTACGGAATAAAACCCTCGATTTCATCTCGGGTTATATTCCGTAATTCCCTCGACGCGGTGTCTAACCTTAACTAATACCGCATGAAGGACATACGTCGTTATCAACTAGTTTCAATTTAAATAATTCTCTTTTAGTATAAATAATTCTATCAATAAACTAATATTGGAATTCGAGAAGGTTGGTATCGTTGGTACATTGTCTATATCTAAAACTGTGGAACTCCAATTTATATATACGATTATCGTAAAATAGTCGTGATCCTTTTGCAGATTTAATCATATCTGTCTAGGGAAAATAGGTTGGCATTTGTATTATGGTTGAGCAGTTACATTCTTTTAAATTAATAGTATTTTCCATGTTTTAGGTAAACTAAGGATGGCACGATGTAGATCGAGTACTGTTTCTTTACATGAGGTTATTTGCAACAAAATCTACAAACTGTAGAATCATTGGATCTTGCTTTAATATCGAGTGTGTCCTCTTCGAACATCGATTCACGCAAAAAAACGTCTGCGGATGGATGACGTGAGGTGTCTAATGACGTCACGTGGAATCTGATTCGATGCACGAATCGGACACCGTTCAAGTTCTTGTCGGGTTGCTGGGGTGCGGGTCCGCTCCTAATCTGTCTGTCAAGATGGTCCCACAAATGCTCGATCAAGTTCATGCCTGGTGAACAAGCAGGCCACGATAAAACATGCATATTTGTTGAGGAAATTCTGTGTGTGTCTGCCAGGCTGTGTGAGGTCTTGCATTGTCATGCTGGACGACAATACAACGGGCTGTTGGTTGATGAAAGGGCGGACAACTGGCTGCAGAATCTCATCCCTGTACCTCTGCGTATTCAGATTGCCACAAGCCTCGTTTTCAGTCCACCACAAATATCTCCACACACCATCACTTCGCCTTCTCCATACGCTGGAACTTCCTGAACACAGTTTGGAGCTAGCCGTTCCCCAGCATGTCTGTAAACACGTTGACGACCATCAGATCTGAACAAACAGTTTCGGACTTGCCAACGTCGAACTTGCCTTGCTCAGCGGAGCCTGTTACGTCGATGTTGCTGGGTAAGCACAACTCCCCGGTAGGGACGCCGTGTCTGTCGACTGATGCGATGACCGAGTGCCGTTGCTGCCGTTGCTGTTGCAGGGGTGAAGCGGTTTCTTATGTGGATTCCCCGGATGTAGCGGCCCTCGTGGGGCGTGGTGACCCGTGGTCCCTCACTTCGCGGCCTGTCTGCAGTCTGGCCTGTCTGCCGTAACCGTCGAAACAGTCTGGTGATGCTTACACGGGTGCAGCTTAACGTTCTTGCGACGTGGAGCATGTGAAGCTCTTTGTGTGTGCTTTTTCATACTGCGACAATGACTCGTGTCTTTGCTGGTTTTATACTGTTTGTCAGCACGTGCATTTCGTGGATTACGTGCATATCACTTTTTCGAAAATTCGAGTTTCCGCGATAGTTTTCGCAGTTTCACAAACTTTAAAAGAAGAAATCAATAGGTGGTAGGTTTTCACATGTTCCTGTGAATTTCCGTTAACAAATAACGTTTTTAACCCAAAAATGTATTTGGTATACTTTCTTTTGGACATCAGTTTATATGCCGGTGCATTGTTATCATTGTTTATGCTTCAATTCAAAATTCATGTAAGTTGAACCCGTCTGAGTCGTGTAAACGTGTCGACGTTACAGTAGTCGCAAAGGAATACAAGTTTATATTGTTCTGGGTCATAAGAAACTAGATGACTAGACAAATGAGTTTGTACACACCCCTGCTAAAACCTCATGCGAACGCATTGTAAATTTGCTATTAAATACATGTGTACATTTACATATGAGTAATATTGCATACATGTGTAAAAGTGAAGTGAGTCATTTGTCAACATTGCATCAATGTTAGATGAAGAGTCAGCCCCTCTGCTATATAGAATGCGTCAATGAGAGCTGCAGCGTTCATTACCTCGGGTAACTTATTACTACATTCATTAAAAATAAATAGTTGGTTTAGGTTTCACGTTCGTTTGGGATTCTGTGTATTGCATCTGATCTGTTCTGACATTATTATTATCATATCATTATCACAACAATATTCTACCATATACATGCCTCCAGCTAGTCATTATGTGTTAACTAGAGTTATGCTTATCATTTTTTATACACTTTGCAATTCTAATAATTACCAATACCCGGTGCTTGCCGGAGGGTCTATATGTTACCATTGTAGTTATGCAAAATGCAATTAAGTATTTGAAACCTGGCGCTATCTAAATATGTTATGATATATTGACATGTGTAGCACGGGTTACAGCTGGGTAAATGTCATAAAATAGCATCACACGATCGTAAATTAATACGTTTACATGGTTACCATAATCTTTCTGAAGAATCATATGTGTTTGGTATTCATAGATATTCAACAAGGTAACATGAAGGAAAATTACATCCTGTGTCACGACATTCGGTTATCTTTGAGTGCAGCGCTTTAGATGTTTTGATGATTCATTTACATTTAAATGTATTTATTAATTGGGATGATGAGTCAATGATACGTTCAATTATGCTTATTTGTTGATACTAAAGTAATTGTGGGAATATGAATAGCTTGTTTAGGTTTATATATTGAAATTTCCAATATTATGGCGACACATGTTCCTCGTGTTGTAATGAATTATGCATACTGGGCGTGAGAGACAAGATGACAGTTAGTTTGATGAGGTCTCATTTCACAAGTACCTCAGCCAATTACATAATTAATAGTAACAGTTAACTAGCAAGTTAAATTTAGGTAATGGTTAGATATACATACCAGTACACATTATGTATTTTACCGAATACTAATTATAGCATATCTAACGAGCTTCCCCTTTCATATTAGGTTTATGTCTCGAGTGAAATTATTTTGCTTTGTCTCGAGCCTTGGCATAATATGGAGACGTTAGATATTCACACTTTTAAAATTAAACCATTCTATAATTCGTGATGTTCGGCGTGGAATAATACGCAATATAACATCTTCCAGCTCGAGCACAGGAGATGAGTCATCCGGCCGCCATTCGTCATTCGTCGAAATGTGTAAACAAGTTAAAACAACCTCATTAAATGTAAGTTTTAGATCACCGTTGAAATGGCCTAGAACGTTTTCTTTCGGTTATTTTTTTATTTGGGTATAAAGGCACTGAGTACCCTTACGAGCACGTTGTTTCATCGAGAGAGTCCGAGTGAGATTAGCTTAGATTAGATTGTGTGCTTGTATTAGCTCTCCTCTAGTCATTATGTATTTGTTAATTATTCATTAAAATCAACCATTGCGATAAGTACGAGTTCATGAATTAACTTAAGTATGATATAAATATTAATATACGTTGTTGTAAATCTCGTGAAAAGTCATGAATGAATTCACGTTCATTTTATGAATGTATAAAGTAGTCTAGGCATTCTCAAACTTGTTATGAAACCACGTGTGTAATAATCCAACTTTAAGGAACCTCTTCATTGCAATGAATGTGACGTTTCGGTGTAGATACTTAATTCGAAGCTAGTGATTACTTGGTTGATAACTTGCAGGGTTTGTATCTACAAAGAAACAAACAAGTTGACCATCCACACATCATGGTTTGTCTTAATCTCAACAACCTCTAAAATGCCTCGCACATGCAGACCATAGAACTTGTTTCTTCAATAAAATCTTGTAGATTTTGCTGGAATAAAATAAAATCAATGCCCGGGTTGGATAAGGTAATACCTTTCTGTAAATTGTGACATCGTTAATAGTGTAACACAAACTTGGTAAAATATGGACTTCATTCTTTACTCAATCCGTACAGTAAAACGTCGTTTTCTTCTCACTAGGTGGATACATATTAATCATGGTAATAATGGTTGACACCCCCTAATAGTTAAAGGAATGAAATGTTATATAAACAACATAACGTGTCAGTTTCGATTATTTTTTGGGTAAAACATATTACAACTGGATGTGTTTTTGTGAATAGTGTCCTTGAACATTTGCTATTTCTCCACTTGTACTTTAAAATACCATTTACCATTTATACCATTTATTCAAAAGATTTCATTCCTTGTGTTTTGAGATCTTGGCATTGGTATATTGTTACAGTGCTTAAGTGTTCTCATGTTGGTTCTAATAAATAATGAAAAGTTGCATTTGAAAATAAAATCCTACTGAACGCTGTTTTCTTCTCACTGGGTGGATACATGTATCTTTCAGTCTCTATATGTAGTTATAGTCCACATACGATGAGTAGCGTCAGTATTTTAGTTATTACTTTAATTTTTGTCATTTATTGTCTATCTAACTCCCAGTGAACGCAGTGAACCGCATCTCCTAGTCAACTACATATGTGAGACCTACATAAACTGCCTGTCTCTCTCTCGGTCGGCCGGACCAACGTAACAGTATTTGGAACAATTCACAGTTGGTTTCTTGAAAATAACTATGTTATTTAAATTGCCATATGTCAATTACCAAACATGCTGTCCTCTTGCACACACACACACACACACACACACACACGCACACACACACACACACACACACACGCACGCACGCACACACACACACACACACACACACACACACACACACACATTGAATACTTTTTGTTATACACAATTTATATATTACATAAAGAGCCACTTAGTATGTTAACAAAAATGCAATAACTTATAGAATATTTATCTCATTCATACATTCTTCATATAGACACACACACACACACACACACACACACACACACACATGTTTTAGGCAGGAACCGGGGACATTGACTGTACACCATGGAACCGGGGACTTCTTTATTTTTAGCGCTCTTGAGGCGAGACTCACGAAAAGAAGCGACTGTGGTGGTCTGATGGCTTAAGGGAACTCATATTACCAATAGCTCCTTTCTAACCATTTGTATTTTTTGCATAACAACCGGGGACACACACAATAATGTGTGTATGCACGTGCACAATATGGAAGGTAACCGGGGACAGTGTGTCTTTAACTTTTCGCCATTCAACTGGGGACATTGCATCGCGTATATGTATACTATGTAACTGGGGACATCGTAGGTAGGGTAGAGTGGGGCAAGATGCCCAGTTGGGGTAAAACGCCTACGCCACGTGACATGCACAAGCACGTGGTTAGATCGGTTATTTCTCTTTGCTGTGGTAGCTTTCAGGTTAGATGTCATCTGTCAATGGAGGGTTGCTCGGCCCGCGAAAAAGAAAATGTTTCAAATGATTTTATGTATTTAGGTGGTATATTTTCTAAAATTTAGTAAACAATTATATAAATGCTGACATTTTTTGGAACCAGATATCATCCTTCACTCGTTGTTGTACCAATTCTTGTAAACTCTTAAATATCACATCGCTAGTTACAGGAAGACATTGTCACATGGTTCAGCCTCGGGAATCGTGAAAATTCAAAGTACCCTTTGGGGTAAAACGCCCATGGTCATGTGGGGCAAGTCGCCCAGTATAGGCGTTTTACCCCATACCATGGGCGTTTTACCCCACAATTCTCATAAAAAAAGTGTTTTGAATCTAGTAGTAAAGGTATTAGGTAAAACGAAAGGTATAAGGGTTGGAAAACAACAAAGCGTTAGTAAGTCAATATATTTGGGGGTTCATTTTTTAAGATTTGATAAGAAAAATATGTGTACAAACTGTTACATGCCGAATGCAAAATTTGGCTTGGAGGGTTTTACCATATATTTCTTTTGTAGTGGAGGCCATAGGTCCACGCTACATTTTTTATTTACAGGGTGATGCGTATATCTATAAACGACAAATAATGTAAGTTTATTAAATGTAAACTTAATTTAGGGCCTACATATTACATAGGCAAAACATAATATATTATTGACGTAGGAGGGAATAATTTAGATCCATTGCATTGTTTATATAAATGGTTTTGTACAGTATATTGCTTGTCAAATGCCTATACTAGAAGATGTAAAATTTATGAACACTTGGATTTATAAAACTGAATTTGTAGATCCTGACATATTCAGAGTTCACACCTGTTATGGTAATAGGCACGAGTTGACAGAACTGAGAGAGCTGAGCAATGTACGTTGCAGAAAATTTAAATATTGAAGTCTCCTTTCCCTGATTAGAGATACCAATTGATGGAGGTACTGAATTAAGAATCTACGACGCCAGTCTCGAAAAGGAACCTTCGAGTGTGAAACAATCAGATCTATGTACCCCTAGAACTGGACTACACCTGCCTATCCTTTCTTTCTGGCGATAAAACCAGTCACTGTCAGTAATCGTGGCATGTGGTGATGACCGCTGTTTGTTTAGGATTTTGGTAACATGGACCCATATCTCCAAGCATCAAGGAATGAACATGGACTGAGCATAGATCCAATACTGGCGATCACAGAAAAGAACAAAGCTGATGGGTTGAGAAGTCAGGTGATCCTGCATTATCTAATCTTCAGGGGAAGATCTGATTGACAGCGAGATGGAAGCTGAACAATTTCGGACAATTTTCTTTTCAAATCTCTGCTGCTACTCTCTGGAATGAGCTGCCTTTTGACATGAGAACTTGCCAATCTTTGAAATATTTCAAAACAAATCTGAAGACACGTCTCTTCCAAAAAGTATTGTCCAGAGTGACATTAAATTTGGTATCATTGGTTAGCATTGACTTCTACAGCGCTCTGAGCAAATGACCTGTGTATAAGGCGCTATATAAAAGTCATTTATGTATTTATTTTTCATTTATGTAAGAGCCATCTCCAATGCCGGGAGAGCTTGAGGTCATCTCAACTGCCAAGGTTCTTCACAGGTCCATCATCACTGCCCTCAACACGAAGGAGCAGGTGATCAGTGGATATGGAACGAACTTCGAATTCATAATCAACAGTCAAGAATTTATTAAGTAAAAAAAACCCAAATCAAATGAACTCATGATTCTACCTGTGCACATGCATGGCGAGGTTCTGATCAAGAAAAGAATTACACAATTTAGTAATGTTATTATTGCCCAAGAGGGACGATATAAGTTATCAGAATCAAACAAAAATCAACTTTGTTTCTTTCTTTTAAGATATAATAAATACACTTCGCATCCCTAAACACATATTATTTTCACATTTAAACATTCTTATAAACTGAAACATACTTATCCTTTGCAGTTAAACATTAGTCAAATATCATTTACGTATATTATGTTTATACCCTGGACAAATCAAGAGGACATGGTTTTCATCTTCTATTTCTTCTATTATATTACAAAAGGGACATAATCTATCAACAAAAGGGATTAGGCCCACTCCATGTTCCGTCTACAACCATAAAATTATGTGAACCGAGACGGAAGCGTGTATAAAGTGCAATTTTGTATTTTTTTAAACATCAATATTAGTTAATTATTTCTCTATGCAAAGAGTTAAAAAAAAATCCTGAATATGAAGATACAATATAGTTTTGCTCAATGTTAACAATTCATGTTTCCACATTTGGGAATAAATATCCTTAACCCGTTGTGTAAAGTCTCTCACAAACGCTCCACTATTAGTTACATAATTAGCGACCCAAATATATCCAAAACCAAACTTAAAGAGCATAGAGCCTATCTCTTATTAACGTTATCCAATTTTCAATCCCAGGGTTCTCATCTGAAGCATTCAATAATGCACTGTATATCAAAACTATATATCTATATATCCAGTTACTTTTCAAAATTTAAGCTCATGTAACAAATTCATATAGCTCTGCCCTTGCTTGTTCTGTCAGTAGTATACCAATCGGCCACAAGACTGCATGCTAGGAAACTTTCAATTCATTAGCCAAAATTACGATTATAATGATTCAGAATGAGTTTCATAAGATAAAATTTCATAAGATGTTATGGTGTTTTAAGTTAAGAACTTTTGAAATTCAAGATTGTTTGATCAGATAATCGGCTTTATCTTCTTATTGTATAATATATTTAAAGACAAAACCATTGTCTAATCGCAAATTTGTTATATTATTCTGTAGGAAAATGATAAATGGGGTAAAACGCCTACCCTGGGCAACTTGCCCCACACACAAAGGCGTTTTGCCCCAGGCATGGGGCAAGAAGGCCGCAAAAAATAAAAGTTTTAGTCTGAAATTTCTCATAAGTCATGCGCTAAAAAACAATGTCAATCATATAATATTGATTGTTTACACAAAAGAGATTATTTAACACCGAAAGTGTGAAAATTACCCCAATGTATTAAATGTGGTAAGACTTTATTCTTAGCATGGGCGTCTTGCCCCACTCTCCCCTACTGTGTGTATTTCGGACGGGGGCAAACCTTGAAAGCTCCAACATGGTCAACATAATGTTAATTTCGAGTTTATATATTACGGTTTATGTTGGGCTGATACACCTTCACTGGAACCCTGATAAGCGTAAAGTGATCACCTGGGGAAACGTACAAGCAGCTGCCTATCTATATTAATCCAGCTATACAATACATGATTTATTTTAATCATATTCTTACTGTATCATCTGTATAGGCATAATGTATAGACGCTAAATCTCCTTTTACTTATTTCACGTATATTAAAATGTTATGAAACACAATCGATGCACCTTTAATTATGATCTAAAATAGTGCAGATATGACCACATGAGCTAATTCATTTGTTAGTTTCCTAAGGGCTGCTTAAATTGTCTTATTGTGGTTGGATACTGCATGACTAATATTCAATGTACTGTAAATCCTTAATAATCTTCTGCTTTGAATATTCGCCGGATCTGAACAGTCTCAACTTCCAAATGCAAGGCACAACTCTTGCCAGTCTCCATTACTGGCCGATTTAGGTCTTGCAGTATTTCCTTAAGATATCTGTGCTAGGAAATTGGGACCAACTATGCATTTCAGGTGCAGCGACCCACTAACTTGGCACTGCATAGCGAGGGAAATGCTGCAAGGCCTAAATCATACAGATTAAAATCAACCCAAACCATAGCATTAAAATAAACTGTACCATCGTAGTGAGATATGCAACTCATGTTGCCCTGAATGTAGGTCTGACAACGTCTCGATGTCTCGCATGTTGCATAAAAACTCGGCATCAAAAGGGTTCGTTATTAACAGCTATTTATCCGTCTCCATCAAACTTAGCGCGTCGCAACAAATATAAGAAACCAGTTTTTCCTTACTCGAATCGATTTAATTCTGCTATTTCATCGTTGCAAAAAGTAAAAAATCATGCCAATTTATTATTTAAAAAACCCAGTACTTATTAAATTCTAGTTACATATGTGACAATTACTCACATAGAATTGACTTTATTCTATATTTTAAGCAATCATCTGTGTCATTCTATAAATAGCTTATGGGGTTTCCAACTTGACATGTACTCATAAAACAACACCTTTATTTTCGTGTGTTGAAACAATGTGATTGTTGTTGACTGGGTTATGTCTGCGCTAAACTGGTTATAAAACACGAGCTTGAATGCGGTTATTTCAGACCTAGATTCAGAGCAACACGTCTTCAATTTTTTTTTAATCTGTATCCCGGTATGACGGTAGATAAATTTGGTTGCTCTAGTTGGGTCGATTTAAATGAGATCTGGAAGACCTATTGTTATTATCCGTGTTCTTCATTATTATTATTCTTTGCACTTTTCTTGTTCGCACTTTTCTGAAGTAACCGCTGGGCCGATTTCCAAAAACTTTTCAGAGATGATAGCCTGTGACGAGCCACTTATTGGATTTTCGACTTCTTTCGTGAGTTATCTAACCCTTGAAGTCAAAACTTTAAATCTTTATAGCTCGAATACTAATCAGTATAATTTTCTAAACATTTTCACCAAAATGTGGGCAACAACATTCCCCATCGATATTGCATATAGTGGGTTTCGGCCGGCAGAATAGATTTATTGCTATTTCGAAAAAACTGAATTTTTGGTGAACGTTTGCGGTTTTTAGGGTAGGCGTCTAAGAAAACCTTCTGCTCCTTCAATTCTATGATTAAAGTTAAATGTGATAGCTTATTGTGACGATAAATGAATTCTACAGAGGTTTGTAGATATCGATTTTTGAATTACATGCTAGAATTTTAAAATTGTCATTTTTAAAAAGACAGAATTTCGGCATCATGCTTAAAGAGGCATAACTCTGTTAGAAATGAAGATATGTCAAATATACTTATTGCAATCTGACTCCAATACGTTACTTAACATTTCTATAACAGATCTATATATATAGCCAACATGTTTAATAGCTCATTGTGAAGCAGATATATCATTTTATTAAGGACAAACATTTTCAAGCATTTATTTGTTATACTTTACGTGTGACAAATCATAGAAGATTGTCATTTTTCGAAAAATTCAAGAACAACAACTTTTTTGTTGAACCATTTCATTTCATCTCATAGTTAAGCTCCAAACATCGCAAACGTTGTCTAGGGGTCAAAATTTAAGCATTTTTGAGTATTTTCTGATATATTCAGAAAAAAACATAACGCATTAATTATGTATGCAATCTTAATGATGATTATATCTACTTAAGCATAGCCATAAGAGGCCCAGTTCGAATCAAAATGTCAATTTTTAACATGGAAAAATAATTCAAAATGCACTTCAAGACTTGACACTTTTTTTGCACTTTTGAAAATTTCCCGAACCCATGAAAATCTTCTCCTCTGACGATATAAACACTAGAGAGCTGTTATTTCCACATACTGTAGCTGAGGCGTTATATGTGTTGTTTTTTCCATCCGGATTCTAATTCGCAATTCTGTTTTCACAGTGAGTAATTGAAATCTCGAAATTTTGAAATAAGTGCAAACTTCAAACCCCAATAGCTCAATAACTAAATAAGATAATTTCACACAACCTTCACCAAATTGTGAACAACAATATTCCAAAAAGATGAGACCATTGGAATTTCACACAACCTTTTCGGCCGTAACAATAGATTTGTTTGCTATTTAAAAAAAACTGAAAATTTACTGAAATTTCGCGACTTTGAGGGTATGCGTATTTAAAAAATCTTCTAAATCCTGGCAACACATACAGCTATGTATGATAGCTCATTTTGAAGATAAATGAATGGTTTGAGCCAAAATTTTGAATTTCGTTCTGGATTTGGAAATTATCTGCCCTTGAATATGGTCCCTTTTTAAACATATAGACTTATGTCTCAGGTATTTATTGCAATTTGTTCCCGGATACATGCTTAACAATTCAAGTTGAGATCGTTATCATATACAAGTTGATAGTTACGGCACAATTAGGGCTTTTATCCAGGAGTAAAAAATATGGAGCTTTGAACATTGAAATGTGAGTCTCAATAATCCTAGAGACATGGAAGAGACATGCAACCTTTTTTCAAAAGATCCGCAATTACAAAAGAAGGACAGCTTCATTCATTACATTCGTTTTATTTATGCGCTGAATCCTTTGATAGTCACTTGTAACTATATTTATTATTATTTCACGATTTTTTTTAGTAAGATTCAGACAAAACGGCTGAAGTAAATGCATCCAAAGTACATGCTGATAGCCCTTGATGTGGAATAGATTCGCCCAATACGTTAGAGGTCCAGTTCGAATCCAAGTGTCCTTTTTTAACATAGGAACATTTTTTCAGAATGCACTTAGAGACTTGAAACTTTTTGTAAAAAGATGCGCATTAACTATGCGAACAAAACAGTAAATAATGACGAATCCGTAAGTCACATGGTTTAACCATCATTTTGTTTTTAGACACTTTTTACAATCGTCAGACCCCATGTACCTTTGACAATCTTCTGACGTTACTTGCATCTAAGAACTAAAACTTGCATATTCGTGCAGCTAAAACATTTGTGAATAACTTGACAATCGATTTTGTACCGATTTCTCAATATTATTTTCACAGTGCCTACTTGAACTCAAACTTCCAAGGGAGATAATTAAATAAAAACTAGGAACCTAATTAAAGGAATTTTTTCAGGAGAGTAAGGCTATAAAAGGGTCTTTATAAAACAATAATAACATCGCTTGAGAACAGTCATTTCCGGTCACAATTAGAAAAAACTGAAAATGTACTAAAATTTTGCGATTTTGAGGTCTGCATGTTTTAAAAAAATGTTTCACTAACGGCAATATGTACAGACAAGTATGATAGCTCAATTTAAAGCTTAATGAATGGTTAACAAAGTGACTAACCAAAATCAATAATCCTAGAGACATGCTAGAGACTTGGAACTTTCTTTAAAAACAGCCAAAACCTTCTATCGTTTGTAGGGCGACGACAAAATGATTCAAAATGTCCATTCTATTTATACATATACTTATATAGATATGTATATCTGCCTATCTATCCGTCTGTATCTTAAGGGGCGATGGTAACCAGAAATCAGGTTAATTTACGGTAACATTTTGCGACAGCGATATATTGTTGTGAATAAATCTGAAAATAAATACGTCTCTTTTGTTTTGTCACATGATTATCCGTATTCTTCAACCAACATTAGTTGATATCGTCAAAGAACACTCAAAGCTTATGTTTGTTGGGTCGCAGTACGTGTTGGTTTTACATTGAATTGACACTGTTTATACTTTCTGGTCGACGTGTCACCTTTTGACGAATTATGCATTTTGAATCTTCTTTGTTACCATATGAGTAATAATATATATCATAACACTTGAAAGTATGACATACGACTTCTGCCACATACATATTGAGCAGCTGCTTGAGTAATTATTTATTTGTGTGTTATATCACTGAATGTAGGTACGTTTGTTAGACTAGTTTAACGATTTGGTTCGTTTATCAAAAGACTATCGAGCCTACTATGCCGGGAATGTACATATAGCATGTGCAAGTCAATAAAACGCTAAAAGAAGTTGCATAATAATGATATATTTCTTATCTGAAGACTAATTTGTACATTGGTTGGCAATTGGCTGCATGGGTCTGAATAATACTTTGAAGTGCAGCTGTCTCCAAATCAGTAAGGAATGAGTCTTTTAGGTGGATGCATCGAATATTTCTTATAAAGCGTAATGAAAAGTGTATATAGAAAGAGAAAACATGGTACACAGTATAAAGAGTTTTGGCATGAATCATTTAGTCACAGACGAACCAACTTTGGAAACTTGTGATTTATTTGAACCGCTTCCTACAGCAAGTAAGTACACGAGAGCAACCTATACGTTAGAGAGTGATACTGATAACTTAATAGGAATTACTGAAATGGTTTTAGTTTTCTGATATACACAACATGACATTTTATTTTGAATATAGATCACAGGTATCATACGTTAATCGTTTATTAATGTAATGGACAGAAATCAGGAGACACCAAATCATTTAGTAAATCTTCTCCTCGATTTTGGAACCAACTTCCTCATGACATCATGATTTCACCATCATTGACTTTATTCTAATTAAAACTCAAACTCTTCTCATTTTAAGCTTCTGTTTATAGACGCTTTTCATGAGATCTATTGAGTAAATAATCGTTAATTACACATGTAATAATTCATGCTATTGCTCATCGATTTCGTTCATACTGTTATTCATTAATGATTACCTTACCCTTTTATGCATGCTCTTTGAACTTGGACATATTACTAAGGATTCATTTTGATTTTCTTTACAATTTTGATTTTATTTTGACAATTGTGCTATTTGGGATTAAAACATCCTAGGGACATGCTAGAAGCTTGCAACTTGCTTTAAAATATGCACAATAACATTGGACAGATGTCTCAATTCAATATATATCAAATAATTAAATCATGTATGCGCTGAATCCGTTTATCGTCGCTTGCGACTATACTTGATATTCGGTTTGATACTCAATCAAAGACAAGTGGTGTTGAAATGCAAATTCAAACTTTTAGGCGTTTTCATTCCCGTAATGTCAACTCAATAGCTCGTGTAGCGTCCATTGGCGTTGATGCAGGCTGTTACACGTCGACGCATCGATGACGTCAGGCGACAAATGACGTCAGGCGTGCTCCTTTGCTATTCCTGTTGGAGACATGCAATTTGGCACCATCAGTTCACCTACTCGCCTGTACACTCGATCCCTGGCATCATTTCTGTATAGACAAAAGCGACTTTCATCTGAAACATCACACATACCCAATCACGCCTTTGCAACCGACGAACCCACCTGGCCCACATCAGTCGACAACGATGGTTTTTAACTGTCAGATGTACACCACAGTAAGGTCGACGACCCTAAATGCCATATCGTCGGATTCGACGGTACACAGTGTGTCGACTGATGGGGTGTCCTAACGCCCTTGGCACCGTTGACGTCGACGTTACGATTCAATTTTTAAGATGAAATGTTTGAATGTGTCGATCTTCAGCAGGTGTCGTGACACGTGGTCGACCGCTCCTAGGCTAGTCCGATGTACTGTCCGTCTGTCCTAGCCGTTGCAAAAGTCTGATGAGAATTTCTTTTGTACATCCAAAGGTTCTCTGGCAATGAAAGTGGTGGTGGCTCCATGTTGAGCCATTCCGACAGCCCTCTCTCTTTCGACATGACTTAAAAATGTCATACTTTGAGTGTTCTTCCAACTACTGCATCCCTAACGTTTCGCTTAGGCTGTTTTATACCACCCAAGTTCACATTAAAAAATTTTCACACAAGAATATGTAATGTTTCGATTTTACGCAACGTTTTCGCGATTCAAAATTTTGTTTCACAGAAAGCATGTATCTATACGTTGGACACAACACCCATTATGGATATTTTTTTTAATTTTGAAAGATATTTTCTTATTTGTTTGGGTGTATACTTTCTTTGAGCACTAGTTTATTAGTAATTTCCTTAAATATGAACACTCAATTTCTGAAATAAAATGCTAAATTAAATGTTATATTTGTAAAATTTAGATCAACACATAAGAAATACAGTCACTAGAGTATTTAAGTATGTTTTGCTTGTGTTAAACTGGAGGCATACAAGCGTCCCAATAAACATGAAAAATGTTCTTGAACTGTTGTTTTTCTGGAAGTTTTCTTGGTATGGTATCAAATGATAAAAACATTGAGTATTTTTCATATCTTACCTTGAAAAATATCGGAACAAGATAAATTTGATAAACCAGTCTAAATTATTTAAAACAGATTCTAGGATTCATACAGATTTGCTTTCACAATAAATGACTTTTAAAATATCTTCTTGGTTTATTTTGTTCAGACTTTATGTCTTTAAATCTGTATGTATCCTTGGATCTGTAAACATTTGGATTTTTTAATAATTTTAAGGATAACATATAATGTTATTCAGAACAAATTGCAGACAGGAATAAGATCAACAATAGGTACATACTAGGGCCATGACTCGGGCTTTTAATTTAAGATATCTCAGATGACTTTAATTAACCGCGAAATATTTATTGCCACAACTTTGTAGTGAGATGATTTATATAAAGAAATATCTATTCCTTTTTTTAAAAAATATATAGTTAGACAAAAAAACAAGTATATCCCCTACACAAAGAACATGTAGAAAAGATATTGGATGTCTAAAAACATATTTTAAAAATACAAGCTTAAGAATTCTATTTTCTTGCTTATCAATTCCCAAAAGCCATTCTTTTCAGCATTTAGAGTGTATCATTATACTAGCTGTATCTCTAGTCAGAATTGGATACACATTGTTTCATTAAATTTAAAAAGAGTGCATGTACACATTTAAATTGTAATTTTTGAGCCAATACAGACCTAGGGCGCAACTTGGCACAAATAAATACCAACGATGTAGAAACTGACATTGTGCCAAGTTGCTAACATAACGCCTTAACAGTAACGTGAGGCATAAAAAAGCATGTGGTTCCGATTTCACTACCGACCCTAGATGTTCCTCCTTATCCCTATAAAGCATACTTTTCTGAAACCTGTGCCAGTAGACTGGAAATGCAAAATAGGATCACACGGATGCCTGAAAATCAACGAAATTTAATAACATACACAATGAACCTGTAATCTTAGATTGACATTCTATAAATCAACAGTTTTATATTATTAATTACACTGTCTGTCACAATACAAATTTATCACTAAAGTGCATGTAATATTACCTTCTTTTCTGTCAGCATTTGTTTTGCTCTGAAATCAGAAGTTAACATGCAAGTAATTTGAAATCAACGTGCTCGTTACTCTTAACGAAGCTGGACCTTGAATACGTATTATAGGTCCAGCTACGTTAAGAGTACTCTCTTTACATTTGCCTAGTACATCCTATTGTTATCATAACATCATGTCATAAATTCAAGTGGAAATCCCATATGTTCTCATTACTGTGGTAAATTTGTGCCACTGAGGAGAACTGTGTTCGCGTTAATGTTTTTACAAGATATTAGTAAATATATATCTAAAACGTCTCACTATCACTGGCGATGATTTAATGTTAATGTTCGCTAATATGGCGTTAGCCTTCTGCCGTATCTCACCACTGGCTGCAAATGTTTTACACTGAAATATATAGTAGCATTTGCAATTAAATAAAAAGGAAAATAAAACAATAACTATACATGTTTATAAACCTGAGAGATATCCGAAGGGGAAGGAGCAACGTTTTGATTAAACAAATTTCAGTATTATATTTGTTTAACTAAAATCAAGCTTCCTTACAGTATTGGATATTAGACTGTAAACATAATGCTCGTGCCTGAATGAAGGTTTGAGGTATGCCATTATGAATGACAAATATAACTGAATTGATTGATCGCATTAATAAACTTGCTACAATTTTTAAGGTCAGTACAATTGTGGGATCTTTTCTCAGCAACACCCCCTCAAGTGGTAGCGCTTCAAGTTTTGTCATCCAGTGTAGACATTGTTTAATGTCCTGGAATATGTAGAATACATTGAAGAGCATAAAGTAACATCATTTATAACTTTTGGAATATGTGACCCCTAACAACACAATGGATGTACCTTTAACCATCGGTAACAAATCTGATAGATATAAAATATAACATTCTGTTTCACCTATGACATGTATTTAGACGCCATTGCCAATACGCAATTATTTCGATGATGAATTCATATGTAAGTGGGGCATCAATTAAGTGGTTTTCGTCATTAAACAAGTAAAACACTCTGAGAATGTGTCCAAAACATGATCAACAAATGTTGTTAACACTAGTTCATCCATTTCATAAAAATATGTACTTAAAACAGACTCGAAGGCAGAACTACACGTGGGTTTAAATAAGGTGAAGCATCAGCCGCTCTCGACGATAACATTCATGAAAATATATATTGACAAGTAGGCCTACATTGGAGTCTGTCGATGCATACATGCATGCATATATGTTTCTGTTGAAATGATATAAACAAATTTAGTGAGTTAGTGACATAGAAAATGTACATCACTTACTATGATGGCCGAGAGGGGACATCGCTCTTTCGCCCTCTGGTATCAACACGACAAAGCGATAAAGCGATATAGTCACACGACAAAGCGATAGAGCAACACGACAAAGCGATAACGCCGCACGACAAAGCGATAACGCCGCACGACAAAGCGATAACGCCGCACGACAAAGCGATAGTGTCGCACGACAAAGCAATAGTGTCGCACGACAAAGCGATAACGCCGCACGACAAAGTGATATAACAACGCGCTAAAGCGATAATAACAGCACGATAAAGCGAAAGAGCGATAAAGCGGAGGAGCGATAAAGCGAAAGAGCGATAAAGCGAAAGAGCGATAAAGCGAAAGAGCGATAAAGCGAAAGAGCGATAAAGCGATAATAACAGCGCGATAAAGCGAAATCGCGATAAAGCGAAATAGCGATAAAGCGAAAGAGCGATAAAGCGAAAGAGCGATAAAGCGAAAGAGCGATAAAGCGAAAGAGCGATAAAGCGATAATAACAGCGCGATAAAGCGAAAGAGCGATAAAGCGAAAGAGCGATAAAGCGATAATAACAGCGCGATAAAGCGAAAGAGCGAAAGAGCGATAAAGCGAAAGAGCAATAAAGCGAAAGAGCGATAAAGCGAAAGAGCGATAAAGCGATAAAGCGAAAGAGCGATAAAGCGAAAGAGCGATAAAGCGATAATAACAGTGCGATAAAGCGAAAGAGCGAAAGAGCGATAAAGCGAAAGAGCGATAAAGCGATAGAGCGATAAAGCGATAAAGCGAAAGAGCGATAAAGCGAAAGAGCGATAAAGCAATAAAGCGAAAGAGCGATAAAGCGAAAGAGCGATAAAGCGATAGAGCGAAAGGGCGATAAAGCGAAAGAGCGATAAAGCGAAAGAGCGATAAAGCGATAAAGCGAAAGAGCGATAAAGCGAAAGAGCGATAAAGCGAAAGAGCGATAAAGCGAAAGAGCGATAGAGCGAAAGAGCGATAGAGCGAAAGAGCGATAGAGCGAAAGAGCGATAGAGCGAAAGAGCGAAAGAGCGATATTGACATGTCGACCTTAATCTTTTACATAACAATAGAATACTGGTTTCATTCAATTTCTTTTCATTTCACTTGATATTTGATTCACATAACATAAGAATGATTTTGATAAATGATTCCACTTTAAATCCCCAAAGGTCGCTATTATATAAATATAATTAATACAAGTTTATTTTGTATTAAGAATTTGAATAAACTTCTATAAAACAACTTACGGTGAATAATTGAGAAATCCATGCTAATTAAAACAGACATCTGCAACTCTAATAGATTAATTCAAAACGCTGACATGGTGTGTGTAAACCTGTACATAAATACTTTCTTAGACATACTTTATGTGACTGGTTATTATTGATTTAATTGAGCAAAACAAAGTTTATATAAATTTATATCGGCGCACTCTGATTTCTTCTACTTACTCTATATTTTTACTGAAAAAGCTGTCAAATATAACTTAAAATCATTAAATATGTCTGACACTCGGCATCCCAAAAAATGTTATATATGATGTTAAAAAGGTATAGAAAATAATAAAGTTAATTGGGCTTCGAAGTTTCCAGATTTATTGTACAGTTTGGGCTTCATCTTCCCACGCAAGGCCTAACTAGCGCCAGTCTCCAAACTGGCTAATTAGCTAATTGGCTAATTGGGCTTTGGTTTTGTTTGGGACCAACAATTTGTTTATCTTCCTACTTCGTGTTTCTCAAAATTTCTGTGTCGACTAAAATGTATTCATGAACTGAATTGGTATAGTTCACTTCAAAACGGCACCAACTCCATATCTTACTCTTATTTTAAAGCTTCACTGTCTAAAAAATTATATTTGAATGCGGTTGTTGTTAAAATGTTTAGAGTATTCGGGCAATTTACGTGTTTTTCATTTAAGAATTGAAACGGGTCGGTTTTATAATATAGATAGAAATGATAGATTATGTTTACAATGCGACGAGGGCTACAATTGAGGATGAAAACCATTTCCTTCTTGTGTGTTCCAAATTTAAAGAGCTCCGCCTGAATCATTTGCCGGAAACTGTTTGTACAAATCCAAATAAAACTAAATTTAAAATCCTCATGTCAATATCGAATTGTAAACTTGTAATTTAGCAAGCTTTATTTTTCATGCCATGTACCAAAAATGTTAATTGAATGACTGTTGCTGTACACATCATGTCTTGTCATATATACGATATGTAGTTACGGGCCGATGACCTACACTTCAGAAATAAAGAATTGAAATTGATAACTTCTGATATATATTCATCAACATAATGTAAGAAACAAGTTTGGAAATATATTGTAACAACACTGGTATATTATTTAGACATTCACTAACAAATCAAAGGAAAGGATAAAATAATCTATCATTATCAAAATAAAATATATAAATTTGTTTACTGGGTTACATTGTGCACATCATAACGTATAAGACACTATTAGGCTATATCACAGTAGAATATTTGTGTGACATTGTGTATTAATATGTGCGACAGGAATAATTCTAAAGGGTATGATTCATGAAAAAGCACGTTTTGGGTAAATTTATTGAAAATGCGAACTCCGCGCATCGCCATGAATCATTAGTATGATGGTAATAGGTTGTACGCCTTCAGTGCATGGAGCTCAGCGACATTCGAATGCGTATTTGAGGTTACAAAATCGTCTCTTTCACACTTGAATGGCTTCATTCTGCTCACATAAAGAGATAGTTTTAATCAGAAAGGAGGCCCATGGCATTATACAGTGCATAGTAGTAAAATACATTTTCCTGACTGTTGAGGACATCCTAGTTGTTTACATCTATTTCGCTAAAGAGTTAAACAATTGAATATATTTTTCATAACCAGGAATTCAATGTAATATATGGGTAAAGTCTTTCTTAAAACATTGAGAAATGGATAAATAATACAAAAGGGTATTCTGACTCAGTGAAAAGTATATGTTCTTGATAAAAATGAGACGTTTTGACCCTGTCGGTAGTGCTTGTAAACACATAAATTTGCAAACTGATTAATACGGAACAACCAAAGAGTCAGCTTCTATTTTTTGTTAACTTTTCTGTCAAACGTGTTTCAATACCCATGAACTTTGGGTTTTATCCGAGCGTGGGTAATTTTCCCGTTTCATCATAATTCAACAATTATTCTTGTCGTGAAAAGGGATTTTATTATATTTTTGGTGTGACGTTCATCACAATGATAATTGCGGACATTGAACGTCAATCATTATAACAAAATAATTCTCTTTATTAATATCATTTAGTGATTGGCGCTTAAGGGTTAATTTTCAATAACAGTCAATACTTCTTGATAAAATACTACAATGCAACACTGAGTGTTCCTTTTAAAACCCATTGATTATGTTGTTGGAGTCACATTATGTCAAACGTAATAAATGAAGTTATTTTATCGAAAAGTACTGATTGCTGATGAACATTATCAATTTAAGGCTAGTTCATTTAGTAGTGATATTATAAAGGTGAAAGTCACGATTTATTATTGAAAACTTGACAAAGATGCGGGTTCATTGGTTAAATGTAAGTTTGGAAACTTACCTTTAATAGACAGTCAGATGTGGGTTGGTAATATGTAATTGGTCATATAACTACTGTGCACATATAGGAAACGTATAAATTCGGCTTCTTCACGTACAAAATGCTGTTGCTCGACTTTATTTGATTAGCATACATTTGGCGTTAGGGAATGAATATGCAAGTAAAGTGAAATTATTTGTATTTCAGAATAAATCAGAATATCTGGTCTGTCGGCATGCATGAAGGCAAAGTAAATATTCCTATAAATTTTTAATGGCTCTTTAAAACATATTTGTAAATGTTTTATCCATATGCATTATTTTTACATTTTATCTGTAAATAAGTTTTTTGGATATAAGATTATTCAACCAAAAGCGTATATATTTCAGCATTTAGTGGATTCACATATCGTTATCAAGTAATGAATAACTAAATACCGGAAACCATTTTATTTTAATTCGTGTGAGTAACTTAGTTTTGATGGTTAAATCACCATATCACCAAAAATACCAGTATTGACCTGTATTAAGAACATGACACACTATAAAGTAATTAAGTATGTGAAATAAATATTCAAATTTCATACTACGTATCTATAATATATTGATTATAGTTTCTGTTTGCATTTAAACCTATGGTTTTTCATATCATTAGTAAATGTCAGAGAACATGTGGAGCTATTGATACTGTAGAGTATAGTTGGTTACCATTGCAAAGTCAAATGGTATCAGTTCCCTAAATTGCACGTCACATGTTGTCATAGTAACATGATCTGCATGAGCCTGGGAAAAAATCAATTATTCGTGCTGTAATCCGAGATTTGCTCTTTGAAAAGACTCAAAATTGAGACTCTTGCCTCAATGTTTAAGAAGTAAATGCTTTGCAAAATAAAAGTGATTTTTTTTTTCGGAAACTGGGATATTGGCTAACTGCATGCTGTACAGCTTGCAATTACTATAAATGTGCTCGTGGAACACCTTGGTACCGACAAGGAATACAATACCTTGAAGTTTTACCAAAATGAGACCAATAGAACCATTCTGAATGAAATTCATAAATGACGCCATAACGTCAAATCAACATCAGCAAAGACAGGGGTTTTGCATCAAACAACTTCACGGGAGTGTTTGCACATGTTCTAATTGCATTTAAAAGCACATTTTGCCCTTCATCATCTGAACAGAAATGTGGCTATTTTCCCAGAGAATGATTATGGCACAATATAATGTTATCCAGAAGTACTATACAAGTATTGACTTATCGTTACGTCTGCATGTGTTCAACACGTTATTATTATGATGTCATCAAAATTGGAATGCTGTGATGTTATAAATTTTCTCATTACAGCGTTATCAGTAATTACGAAATTGTTTAGTGGACTGGCGTTATTTTGCTGTTCAGTAGATATCCAAGTTTGTACGTCACCTTGTTGAGATTACTATTCATCTACATTGTAAAGCTTGCACAAGAAACTTACACATTGACTTTCAAGGTGTAAACTCTACATAAATGCTCATAATAATGCAAATGTTGAGTATACTTCAACCGTCTATATAATCTCGGAATATAGTGTCAATATTTTAGCATTGTACGTGTAATCTTAGTTTTCATTCTTGACATGGTTTCTATGATTATTAACATAAAGTTAATGAATTGAGTTTGGCTATTCGAAAGGTTGTCTGCTCGGGAAAACCACACTAGAAAACTACAAATGTCGCGAGGACCACACGACATGTAAACTCCTCGTTGCCGAGAAAGCCACACTAATAAACTACAGAATGGCGCGAGGGCCACACGACATGTACTCTCCTCGTTGCCGCGAAAGACACACTAGAAAACTACAGAATGTCGCGAGGGCCACACAACATGTAAACTCCTCGTTGCCGAGAAAGCCACACTAGAAAACTACAAATGTCGCGAGGGCCACACGACATGTACATTCCTCGTTGCCGCGAAAGCCACACTAATAAACTACAGAATGGCGCGAGGGCCACACGACATGTACTCTCCTCGTTGCCGCGAAAGCCACACTAGAAAACTACAGAATATCGCGAGGGCCACACGACATGTACACTCCTCGTTGCCGCGAAAGCCACACTAGAAAACTACAGAATGTCGCGAGGGCCACACGACATGTATACTCCCCGTTGCCGAGAAAGCCAACTACAGAATGTCGCGAGGGCCACACGACATGTACACTCCTCGTTGCCGCGAAAGCCACACTAGAAAACTACAAAATGTCGCGAGGGCCACACGTCGTGTAAACTCCTGGTTGCCGCGAAGCCCACGATTGATTTCGGGATGATACCGTTTATCAAATTAGCGCCACCCATTGATAGATAATGAGCTTATTATAAAGTGAATATGGAGTTAATCTTGTTTGTTTAGTTTTAAATAAAGTTTTGTAGTAGTTTTTCTTTAGGTCACGACTTTACAACTGTATATCTGTCACTATTCTGAAGTGGTTAGCATTAAAATGATGATTTTCAGCAACGTTCAGTATTCGATAAAATTACATCTGACCAAATAACATATAAAACATGACACACATACGTGTACATTACATAAAATAAAATATGTTGCTATGGGGTGAAAACATCAATGAAATATGAAACTCCCCTGTCCTGTGCCTTCCTACAATATGATAATACAAAGTAAAAAGACTGCAAGACACATCATAGTTTATTATATACCGTAACATGGACCAGCACTCCCGACCATTGCCGGGAGAGCCACATTCATACGATCACAAAAACCGGGAGCGCCAAGTTGTATGTAACCTTATTTTCTTACATGTGGCTCTGCCGGATTGCAACCCTTATAAAGATGTGCATTGTGCGCAGTACGATTGAGTGGTTTAACATCTTGACCTGAGAAAACCAAAAGAGAAGACGGCCGTTATCCAAAGTGATACTAAGAATCGTATGTTTATAGCAAAATAGTTTTACACACCATCAGTTGATAACAGTTGTGAATCACATTTTCCTTCTCTGTTTTACAAAATTCCTCGTTACCATTATTTATTAACTGCATAGATAATACTTCCTTCTATGGTATATATAATGAGTTTTAGAACGATAATAGTCTACATATATATGAAGCAAATGATGCTACTTGATATGTAAAACAGTTTAAAGAAATGGCTGTTTTATTTATGCGGAAATTTATCAGAAAACTGTAATACATGTCGAGCAATTTGAATCCTGAAGTACATGTACTGTTGTTGAAAATTACAATGTTAATGCTTATCGGTTCATTAACGTAACAATGTAATTATGTAAAGTTATAAGACGTGACAATGCACCGCGATTGACGCCCGTCATTCAGTCAAATGTCATTTTGGAAACAACAGACAATAGGACAAAGTTTGGTTGAGAATGTTTACTGAGTCATCTGTGCATGTAAATGCGACGTGAAATTTCGGTTTCAGATGTTGCTCGACTTTCATTTGAAACAAGAGAATTAGTGAGCAAAGCTCACTCATGATACCCCCGCTTTTACATTAACATTGGTCAAAGAGAAATGTTTGAAAATAGCAAAAGGGTATCAATGTTTAAACTTTTGTATGAAAAGACCATAACATATATTATTAGCAGTAAGTAGCAGTAGCAGTAGAGTAAGTATTACACCTCTAAGCATGTTTTAGAAGTAAAAGTCAAAGTGGTTTCGTAACATTTGAACAACTAGAAGAGCGTTTGCGGGACACCGCAAAAGCAGAGCAGCTCCGAAACTTTGGGTCCCGCCTTTCCCTGTTCCACCTTCTCCTCAGCATAAATAAAATGGGATTTTTTTTGGACCAAACTTTGTTCATTATTCAAGTTATTCTAACAAGTTGAATCATCACTGGGGTCACTTTTCACAAGTGTGTTCTTAAAACCTATTTCTGATTTCAAAATTGGATCAAAGGATTAACATGGCCTGAACCAATATCTCATGACCTTGACCTTGACCTTAGACCTTCAAGGTCACACCATCAACGATAACTTTTCATTGTGTATAACAATCATGCAATGACTCAAAGTGTTCATTGTTAACATAAGGCATATTCACAATAGCATGCTTAAGTTGTGACCTTGCTGTGACCTTGACCTTTGACAGATTTTAGCGAAAACTTTTTCAAATCTTGGTCTATCTCCATAGTTGATATATACCAAATAAGAGCCTGACAGCACAAAAACGTTTGAAGTTATCATGTTTACAAGGATTATTGTAGTAATTAAAGCACTCATGACCTTGACCTTTGACCTTGAATGTGAACATGTCAAAATCATTTACCAGATTTATAAGAAAGAAGCTATGTATATGAGGTGTTAATACCTTCTTGGAAACAAGTAGTATTTGAGTTATGAGCGGAACCAAAAGTGTGACCATAGACGCGCACACAAAGACGCTTAAAAGTGGAAAATCTGAAAAAATAATCATGGAATCTGAGGGAAACATAGAAAAGGCACATCTAGGGACCATAAAGTGTACATGTATAAAGTTTCATAACAATTGAACAAGTAGTATTTGAGTTATGAGCGGAACCAAAAGTGTGACCATAGACGCGCACACAAAGACGCTTAAAAGTGGAAAATCTGAAAAAATAATCATGGAATCTGAGTGAAACATAGAAAAGGCACATCTAGGGACCATAAAGTGTACATGTATAAAGTTTCATAACAATTGAACAAGTAGTATTTGAGTTATGAGCGGAACCAAAAGTGTGACCATAGACGCGCACACAAAGACGCTTAAAAGTGGAAAATCTGAAAAAATAATCATGGAATCTGAGGGAAACATAGAAAAGGCACAACTAGGGACCATAAAGTGTACATGTATAAAGTTTCATAACAATTGAACAAGTAGTATTTGAGTTATGAGCGGAACCAAAAGTGTTCCGGACGGACGGACGGACGGACGCAAGGACGGACGGACGCGCTGAGCGCTATATACCCCCGACTACTTCGTAGCGGGGGTATAACTAGTAATCATATATATTGGGCGATATGGGTTGATTTGCAAGTTAAGTGAAATTAATTGAACTGAAATCAGCATATATCGTATTCAGCACGTGCACGTATTTAAGCCAAATAAAGTATCTTGAAACAAAATGGGTGTCTCGACATACATGTAGTGACATATTATTTGAACAAGTAATCTTACAGTTTCATAAATGTAAGCAGAATGGAGTCATTTAAGTGCTTAAGAAAAGATTTCTTAACCTCCAATTACTTATCCTATTGTAAACTACGTAAACTGAAGGCGAACATATAATTATCATGACACTAATAATTTATGGTGACTCACACTCTATTAGTACATATGCAAATACATGTTTATTTTCATTAAGAACCATTTTCAAGGCATATTTCGATAAACAATGTCACACAAATGTGCCACTATGATATACTTTTTTATATACAGTCAAACCGCGATAGTCCAGCCACCAATAATACGAATCTTGCGGTGTCCGAACGGTAGCAAGCTGTAACCAAACTAATCTCTATATAAACTCATTAAATGTTGATTCATTAATCCGTTGAATCCGTTTCCGAATCCGAACGCCAATTAGCCGTAACGGATTAGTTAATAACAACTATTTCTGCTTCATTAATCCGGTGACAAGCGATCATCACACTGATTGGATCGGTAAACTTCAATGACAGTGGATTGACACGGGAGTTGAGCGTGTCAGTAGTTTGTGATTTTAATAGATTGTAATGTTTTACATTGTGTGTCAGTACTTTGTGATTGTAATATATTAAATTTCTCATTTTGTGCGATAGTTATAAATATCCAGCGTGTCAAATTCATTTAATATTTTAAATACGTTCTCGTCTGTCTGTAGATTCAAAGGTTATCAACTCCATCTTGTTAAATCATTTCAGTAGTCCGAACATTTCACTATCCGAACGTTTTTGATGAAAAACGGAAGCGTTCGGATTATCGAGGCCTGACTGTACTCCAAAAACCGAATCAATTTCATTCACATAAATTAAACATGTAAGACAAATATATATTATATTGATGATAATACATTGTTAAAATAGTGAATGGGTAAATATATTATACCAATGTTGATACAATAGTGTCCGCACTTGCACTTTCACATTGCTTATTCTGATTAACATATATTGATTAAGAGTAGTCAGATATTCTGATTTTTGCATAGACCGTTATTTTATTTAAACTGCATTGAACTTTGCGCAATAAAACTTATAACTCATTTAATAATAATTATAATAAGTGTTTACCACGAATGAATTCATTTCACGACAACCTCGTTTACAATAAAGAAAATAGAAGTCACATACATTGTATACAGAGAACAATCACACTTGATCAACTTCAACATCATTTAAAGGACGAATACTGGAGGAATAGGTGTATTTT
Organism: Gibbula magus; assembly: GCA_936450465.1. Taxonomy (NCBI): domain Eukaryota; kingdom Metazoa; phylum Mollusca; class Gastropoda; order Trochida; family Trochidae; genus Gibbula; species Gibbula magus. The sequence goes on along the minus strand of OW388297.1, from coordinate 74,094,296 downwards.
GAATTTATTGGTTTTTAAACGCGGTAGTAAGAAGAAAGTTTGACGTATTCATCTGGATCAACAGAAATCTTCAGGGATAATTTTAAAACTATTTTGTCGTAAACGAAACTGCTATTTTACTGGCGTTAGAAGAACTTCTTCTAAGCGAAATAATTATTTACTAGAGACAAAGAACCATGCCGCCATTGGAAATCAAAAATTAATATGCTTTCAATGAAACAATGGTAAAAGAGAGCTGACACAAGTATGTCTATGGGAGGATCTACGTGTACGGGTATAAACACGCCGGGTCAACGTTGTCAATTATCGATAATATTTGCAGATCTCTCTTGTAAGTGACATGATCCGTTGTGCGGCGTCCGTCCGTCATCCGTCGTCAAACCATAAACTTTTCACATTTTCGACTCCTCCTCATGAACCGCAGCACACCCAAAGCTGAAATTTTGCGGAGAGGTACCTTGCACACAGGGGGTCAAAGTTTGTTCATTTGAACTTCGCCACCCATCAAATATTGGCGTGGCAGGCATTATTAATATAACCTTTAAACGACTTCTTCTCCGGAACCAGTTGACATAGGAAGATGACATTTTCAGATTTTACATATAAAATTTTATTTGTTCATTTGGTCCTGACCCCTCACCAAATATGGATGTGACAGGGGGTCCAACCTAAAATCTTTAAAAGACTTCTTCTTCAAAACGATTTGATACAGAGAATTAAAAGTTTCACATTTTAACAATCTGGGTCTACTCATGCTGCTCTCACATCTTAACATGTTTAGTTGTTTCATTAACGAATTAGCAGAGCAAATATGTAATACTTGTACGAATGGAATCCAATTACACCCAGATACAGTTCAACTATTCCTGTTACTTTTCGCCGATGACATTGCACTATTCTCTAGTACCATAAGCGGGCTTCAGAAACAAATAAATGAATTAGGTACGTTCTCTGATCAATATAAATTGAATGTCAATAGAGAGAAAACCAAAATAATTGTTTTTAAAAGGGGTGGAAAACTATCCACAAATGAAAAATGATTTTATAAGGGAGAACGTCTTCAAACTACCAGCGCTTATAAGTACTTAGGTGTATGTTTATCTAATAATCTATCTTGGTCTTTTCATACCAAACAGGCCTCAACACAAGCCATGAAAGTCTTAATAGGTATATACAGAAATATGCGCATTTTAGGTGAGATGTCCTTTAATACCTATTTTAAAATATTTGATATGAAGATAAGCCCGATACTGTTATATGGATCTGAAATATGGGGATTGGCACAACATGACAACATAGAAAAGGTTCATTTATATGCATGCAAAAAGTTCCTAGGCGTCAAACCAAGCACTTGTAGCACAATGGTCTTTGGAGAATTAGGCAGATTCCCACTGTTCATTTATTCCTCAATTAGAGCTGTTAAATACTGGATAAGGTTGTTGAATATGCCGCTTCACAGATATCCGAAAAAATGTTATAATATGATGAAACTGTATGATAAAAATGGTAAAAGAAATTGGGTGACTGATATTAGAGAGCTTCTCAACAAAATAGGATATGGTCATATTTGTTACAATCAAAGTGTTCAGTCACAATCAGAATTTATCATCTCAATAACTCAAAGAATGAAAGATATATATTTACAATCCTGGGCAGAATCCATGACATTATCAACAAAATGTATATATTATAGAGAATGGAAATCTGAAATATTTCTTGAAAGTTATCTTTCAAAAGTTGATGTTTAAAAGTTCCGTAATGCCTTAGCCCGTTTTCGTTGCTCATCACATGAATTGTTTGTTGAAACTGGAAGATATAAAGGTATTGAAAGAAAAAATAGAATATGTAAAGTTTGTAATATGAACGTTGTGGAAGACGAGCTACACTTCTTATTAATCTGCCCTGTCTATAAGAATCTACGGATAAAATATCTTAAACCTTACTATTTCAACCACCCAGATAGAACAAAACTATTGTCATTGTTAACAAATACCAATACTCAGTCATTACAGAACCTTGCAATGTATATTTATTATGCAATGTTATTTAGAAAGAATATTATGAATGCAACTGATTTTATCATGTGATCTACCATTGATTGTACTACAGGCCTGTGACCTTCTAAGTACAGAAATAAAGATTGATTGATCTTAACATGTATGTTTTAGCAAATTTGCGAGTGAGTGATTAGCAGAGTGTGTAAAAACTCAAATGCAGAAAGGTTAATGTTAATTCTTTTAGTTTTTCCCCTTTTGTATTATTCCCTCAATCAGATCCTATTATTCACCATTGGAAGTCTGTTGGCTATCCGTGTGCTGAGAAGGGTACAATTATACCAAATCATACCATGCCATGCATAATGGTTTGCGGTTTCAAAAGTTAAAACAAGATGATATCGAAATATATAATAGGCTATGACGGCAAATGGAAACTAACTAATTTCCCAGACTCAATAGATGGAACACATATAATGATGATTGAACACATTCTCACAGTAAGTGAATCCTATCGAATGCAAATGGGGAAGGCATATTCTCAAATCATGAGACAAACAGTGAAAAAAGACATTTACTACTAAACTAAACCAAGTAAAGCTCCCTTCCTCTTTCGCCCTCACACCCAAACCTTTAGGCTTGAAGAGCTAAAATATGTTAATTAATTTCATCAGTGGTAAATTGTTGCTAAACTACGTTTACACAGTGATATTATTAATAAACTAATAAGATGTACATATCTATAATAATCTACAATAATTACTTTTCAAATTTAATAAATATGAGCAAAACCATTCAAGTCTTAAAGGGAAGATTGTGTAAGTCCCATTAACTTATCCGAATGTAAGCTAAGCTCCATACACTGAAGGCGTTAATCCTATTATAGTCATACTAATGATTCATGACATTGCGCTGAGTTCACTATTAGTAAATTTTCCCAAAACGTCTTTTCTCCCTTTGGAACTATTTCCGTGTCATACAAATATTCTACTGTGATATTTTTATATAGTATACTCTTCGCACACTGCTTCAATTTGATGTGTACATTAAAACCAAGTAAAACAAGTTTTTTTTATTATGATTTTATTCTTTCCTTTAATTTTTTATTGAATGGCTAAATAATATACAAGTGTTGATACCATAGACTTCCTACTAACCTGCATCCTTATTATGTTGATGAATATATATCAAAAGTAATCAAAGTGCGCCGATTTATATAAACTTTACTTTGCTAAATTAAATCTATCATATTCAGTCACATAAGTATGTCTAAGGAAGTATCTATGTACAGGTTTACACACACGGTGTCAACGTTTTTGAATTAATCTATTATAGTTTTAATTGTCATGGATTTCTCAATTATTCACCGTAAGTTGTTTTATAGAGAAATCTCATCATATGTTTATTCAAATTCTTAATAAAAAAATAAACTTGTATTAATTATATTTATATAATAGCGACCTTTGGGGATTTAAAGTGGAATCATTTATCAAAATCATTCTTATGTTATGTGAATCAAATATCAAGTGAAATGAAAAGAAATTGAATGAAACCAGTATTCTATTGTTATGTAAAAGATAACGGTCGACATGTCAATATCGCTCTTTCGCTCTTTCGCTCTTTCGCTCTTTCGCTCTTTCGCTCTATCGCTCTTTCGCTCTATCGCTCTTTCGCTTTATCGTTCTTTCGCTTTATCGCTCTTTCGCTTTATCGCTCTTTCGCTTTATCGCTCTTTCGCTTTATCGCTCTTTCGCTTTATCGCTTTATCGCTCTTTCGCTTTATCGCTCTTTCGCTTTATCGCTTTATCGCTCTTTCGCTTTATCGCTCTTTCGCTTTATCGCTTTTCGCTTTATCGCTCTTTCGCTCTTTCGCTTTATCGCGCTGTTGTTATCGCTTTATCGCTCTTTCGCTTTATCGCGCTGTTATTATCGCTTTATCGCTCTTTCGCTTTATCGCTCTTTCGCTTTATCGCTCTTTCGCTTTATCGCTCTTTCGCTTTATCGTGCTGTTATTATCGCTTTAGCGCGTTGTTATATCGCTTTGTCGTGCGGCGTTATCGCTTTGTCGTGCGACACTATGGCTTTGTCGTGCGGCACTATCGCTTTGTCGTGCGGCACTATCGCTTTGTCGTGCGGCGTTATCGCTTTGTCGTGCAGCGTTATCGCTTTGTCGTGTTGCTCTATTGCTTTGTCGTGCAGCCTTATCGCTTTGTTGTGTGACTATATCGCTTTATCGCTTTGTCGTGTTGATACCAGAGGGCGAAAGAGCGATGTCCCCTCTCGGCCATCATAACTTACCTTCCATCCAAGTCCCTACTCCAGCGTAACACTGTAAGACACTATAAATAGCTTCCTTGGTACCTCACTTTTTATGCGGCAACCGGAGACACGTGTGCATAGGCGAGAAAATGGTCGCTTGATGCTCAGCTCAAGCAGTGTGTATCTTCGGTGGAAATAACATGGGTAACCGGGCTCACAACCGTTTGGAGCTAAAATTAACATATATGATCTAAAAAATACCGTTTATTTCGATGTTTGCCTTCGTCTTAACCGGGGACGTCCCAGGTTAATGGGTGTGTATTCATATGGATGTCCCCGGTTAAAGGGATTCACTCACCCACAAACACACACACACACACACACACATCCTAGCGTACGAGTCATTAGGGCAACAGTCGTAACAGAGCGCCATTAAGGCGACAGTTGTAAGATTTGGTGTGTATTTTGAAAACATGATGCCTAATTTTAACATTAAAATAGGTTTTGTAAGGTTTAATTACTTTTTAGCAAATGTTATAGTCATAAAACTATTATACAAAGAGTAAGCACATTCCGGTCGCCCTAATGTCCTTACACACATAATGAAGGAAGTGTCATTAGGGCGACAGTCACTTAATCCCACTTACAGTGAAATAGACACCAGAACGACGGTACTGGCATTTTTCAGATAATATAAATATTGTGAACAATAAACAAACCTATTTCAGTTTGGATAAATCAAATTAATTAAAATTAACATTATAAAACTCATCATAAAACACTTTTTAAAAAAGCGCAGACAATATGTTTATTATCGCATTACGTGTTGGTTTTATTTTGAATTGACACGTTTTATACATTCTTGTCGACGTGTCACTTTTTGACGAATTATTTATTTTGAATCTTTGTTGTTACCATATGAATACTGATTATACAAAAAAAAGAGTCTTGTATATTAAACACTTGAAAGTATGCCATACGATTTCTGCCATATGTTGCATATTGATCATCTGCTTGAGTAATTATGTTGTGTATGTTATTTCTCTGGATGTGGATACTTTTGTTAAGATTAGTTATTACGATGTGACTCTTTTCTAAAAAGACCGGAGATGTCGATTCTTCTATGTCGGGAATATACATATTGTGTATGCAACCATAAAGGAAGTCGCATGATAATGATTATATCTTTTGAATGAGTCTGCTTATTGGTTGGCAATTGGATGCATGGGTCTTAACGATACATTGCAGCTGTCACCTACGGTATTTCGTATACCAAAGCAGTAAGGAATGTATCTTAATTTTAGTCGGATGCATTGAATATTTCCTAATAGTATATATCACGAAATCAAAAGTGTTTATAGAAAGAGAAAACATATGTTACACGGAAACATTTTTTGACATGAGTCATTTAGTCACAGACGAAGCTGTGATTATTTGGATCGAATTCTATAGCAAGTAAGTACACCTAATGTGCGTTTACTTAGGAAATGATATTGGTAAGTTAATATAAATTACGTAAACGCCTACTAGTTTATATCTGACATACACAACATTGCATTTTATCTCCAATATAGACCACGTGAAACATAAATTAATCATATGTTAATGTTATGGACATGGAATCCTCAGACAGTAAATCATTAAAGCACTTTAATCTTATCAATAGTCTATGTCACCTACCAGACAACAATGCACAAGTACACTGATGCTGCAGCTCACTGTTTGAGTACATACATAGTCCATTCTGTGTTTGAACAATCTAAATAGATATAGATCAACTGTTCTACATTATGCTAACAATCTAAATGAATTCAGATCGACTGTTCTATACTGAACGTAATATGAAAAAACTGATTGGTGTTTATGAACAATGGAGGATGAAAAGAAAAAAATCATTCACATGTAAATAAATAGAATGTCATCTGAATCTAGTGTCTCGTCACTAATATTAAACATACATAAGCATATACATCTAAAATAAAGACTATAGATTTTTAAAAGAATTTCATACTTTGATACTTATTACACGGCTCGAATCTCTCACCTAGCCACACAGAACCTTAACTATACACAGTGTGAACACAAACCTTGCATGCAGTGAATGGAACGTCTAAAGGCTATTTATTTATGTGCTATTTGTATGAATGAGATAAGGCAAAAAAAACAAAACAAATTGTCTCATATCTTAAAAAGAAACTGAATTTGAATTTTAGAATTCATGTACTATTTTCTGATCTTGCTCAAGGTGCAATGAAGGTTAAGAATGTATGCAGAATATCATCCTGAATTCTTTTATCTTTGCCATTTGCCTCGCTCTCATGCTTAAGCGCTTTCTAGATGTGGTGTTGATCCTCTAAGAATAACATGTTTAGCTCGTAATGCTTTTATTGGGAACCACATTTTTACAGCACTGTCCACTACACGTTTATTCGTTTGATAGAGAAGTTAGAAGAAGAAGATAGAAGAAGTGATTAATATCTTGAATATACAGGGTAAATGTACTATCTCTGTGGCAAAAAGAGGGGGTGCACCACTGTTAAGAGGTTGGTTTCAATGGTCATTTTTGGAAATGTTAAATGAACCCCTGCACCCCCCTCTAGATCCGCCCCTGACGTTTGATCATTTTGATAAGATAATACTTTAAATGTCCCATCCGAAAGGCTCTTTTAATTTTGATAAGGCGACGACAAACCTTGTTGTTTTTCACTTGAATCTGTAAAGATGTGCATCATATACCATTATGTTTGAAAAATGTACACGTTGTGTCTCATGTAAACACGCTAAACACGCTAAACACGCTAAACACTTTAGCTCATATCAGGTTTATGGCGTGCGTAATAAAGTATTCAATTTTAAATAAAAAATCATGCATACATGCATCTTAAGATTCGCTATACAATCTTGGAATATGAAAACACTTCAGGATGGTAGAGAAAGAAATCTTAAGATTTGTTTAAATTCTTTGGCTTGCTTTATTTAAACGTTTCTGGATAAATGTTTGTTGATTTAAAATCAATATATACTCACCAAACTAGAATAAATAGAGATTTACCAAGTATGTATCCGTATCATTTATATCATATTTGTGGACTAAAACTTAACATATTTTTCTTAATTATATGTTTATTTCATAAGTTTAGTATAGACCTTATACTATGACAAATAACGAATCTTTTGCCATTTAATTCAGCAATGGCGCGTAGTTGTTAGTGTATATTGACATATGTACCAGTTTCAGCAACGACGTGTATGCAGATTGACATATGTACCAGTTTCAGCAACGACGTGTATACAGATTGACATATGTACCAGTTTCAGCAACGACGTGTATGCAGATTGACATATGTACCAGTTTCAGCAACGACGTGTATGCAGATTGACATACGTACCAGTTTCAGCAACGACGTGTATGCAGATTGACATATGTACCAGTTTCAGCAACGACGTGTATGCAGATGGACATATGTACCAGTTTCAGCAACGACCTGTATGCAGATGGACATATGTACCAGTTTCAGCAACGACGTGTATGCAGATTGACATATGTACCAGTTTCAGCAACGAAGTGTACATGTGCAGATTGACATATGTACCAGTTTCAGCAACAACGTGTACATGTGCAGATTGACATATGTACCAGTTTCAGCAACGACCTGTAAGCAGATGGACATATGTACTAGTTTCAGCAACGACCTGTATGCAGATGGACATATGTACTAGTTTCAGCAACGACCTGTATGCAGATGGACATATGTACCAGTTTCAGCAACGACCTGTATGCAGATGGACATATGTACCAGTTTCAGCAACGACCTGTATGCAGATGGACATATGTACCAGTTTCAGCAACGACCTGTATGCAGATGGACATATTTGAGGACAAAGGGTATGAACGAGTAAGCCGACGTCAGAGTTTGTCGAGGCTGTCACGTAACAGACATAACAGACGCCAGGGGGACGTTGCACTATACAGTCTTATGGTCATGGGCAAACATGAAAATAAAAAAATTATTATTTCAAATGATTAATTAGCAAGAGGCTGACATAAAAAAAGTACCTTGGCTAAGATCGATGCAAGGTTTTCGGGGAGTTTAAAATCTATTTAAGGTATACAGAATAGTTGGCATTTGCTGTAACTATCAGTAGATATTAAAGCGATATTAAGTGTTAGGTATTATTGGAGTCGCACACTACATGTAGCATGTTAAACGCTATCAACAGTAGTACGTGTATTTCATCGTAGAGTACAGACGGTCGCTGACTTCAATGCTAGCAGTTTTAGCTTCTACACGTGTATAACCCCGTTGTTTAACTTTCATTGAAGAGGTGTACTTCTCCTATATCTGGCATTGGATGATGAGTATGCAGCAAAGCGAGATGATATGATCTAAACTTGACATATGGTATTGTAACATGTATCAAATCCAAATAAAACTTTATGAATCATACTGTCCCGTTCGATAACCGTAAGTGGGGCATCAATTTAAGTGGTTTTCGTCATTAAACAAGTAAAACACTCTGAGAATGTGTCCAAAACATGATCAACAAATGTTGTTAACACTAGTTCATCCATTTCATAAACATATGTACTTAAAACAGACTCGAAGGCAGAAATACACGTGGGTTTAAATAAGGTGATGCATCAGCCTCTTTCGGCGATAACATTCATGAAAATATATATTGACAAGTAGGCCTACATTGGAGTCTGTCGATGCATACATGCATGCATATGTTTCTGTTGAAATGATATAAACAAATTTAGAGAGTTAGTGACATAGAAAATGTACATCACTTACCTTCCATCCAAGTCCCTACTCCAGCGTAACACTTTAAGACACTATAAATAGCTTCCTTGGTACCTCACTTTTTACGCGGCAACCGGGGACACGTGTGTATAGGCGAGAAAATGGTCGCTTGATGCTCAGCTCAAGCAGTGTGTATCTTCGGTGGAAATAACATGGGTAACCGGGCTCACAACCGTTTGGAGCTAAAATTAACTTACATGATCTAAAAAATACCGTTTATTTCGATTTTTGCCTTCGTCTTAACCGGGGACGTCCCCGGTTAAGTGTGTGTCCCCGGTTAGTGGGTGTGTATTCATATGGATGTCCCCGGTTGAGGGGATTCACACACCCACACACACACACACACACACATATATATATATATATATATATATATATATAGTTACTTTTGAAAATGGCAAAGACTTCCATGTTAAGAGTAATATGTCATGCAAATCGAAAAACGTGATTTATGTCATTTCTTGTGAAAATTGTGATCTCACATACATTGGACAAACTAATAACCTTCAAAAAAGAGTTACAGTGCACAAACAGCAAATAAGAGATGAAAATTTAAGACACTTAAAAGTTAGCAAACATATATCTCAGTGTAGTAAAGGTACATTCAAAATATTTCCTTTTTACGAAATATACAATAATGGAGGTAACATTACCACACAATTAGTAACAAAAGAACAGTATTTCATTTCAAAATTTTCCCCTTCATTAAACAGCAGTTAACACCACAATCCCTAATCCTATCACGGCCAATTAAGACCAATCAGATTATAGTGGGGATAACTCTCAAAGACGCTTGTTGATTGCTTTGACGTTATTAGCAACCTGTGTTGCCAAGACAGACATTTTTACAGAGACTATAAGACTACTGCTATGCTTCAAACAATTATTCCCTGATGAAGCTTCGAAACAAGAAGCCGAAATATGCATATCGGAATATAAAGTATTGATTATGAAAGTTGATATACGTCTTCAGTGTATTATTTAAATTTACTTATATATATATATATATATATATATATATATATATATATATATATATATATATATATAGTTATTAACCCCAGTATGCAGAGTAATCGCGCTAATTAGTAGCGGTATTTCCACATATAAACAAAAGTCCAAATCTTTCACCTTACTGCGTAAAGTGTCGTTGTAGATTAATTCACTGTTAATTATATATAAAATATATTGAACGAAACGAGTTTATAGCTCTCACGAAAATTGAAGTATAATGGTCTTTGGCGTTTATCAAATTCATCACCTGATTCTGTAATTTAGTTTCTTCAAATACTAAGGTAACTATTTTCAAAACTACATGTAGGTTTTTGCCTTGAATCGTATAATTAAGGGGAAATATACATTTATATATGTGACATAGGTTGTTTGAATAATCACAACAAAAGTACCATTTTAGAAGTACAATGCAAAGTTTGTATATTTACGAAGCATTTGAAACCAGACATTAATTGAGTGACAAGAACAACGTGCAGGACGACGATAGTGCGTTATCATAGCGACTTTGCAATTGACAAGGTCGCATCCTCAAAAACCCTTCTTGTTGTTTTCTACGTTAGAGTTACGTAAAATGCAGCTAAGGAAATTCTGTCTAATGACATTACATTCAGTGGAGCGCGCTACATGGACATGGGTGTTTTTGTGACCAAAGGACATAGATGTATCGTGTTTATCATATTATCATATATCATATTTTATAATTATGTTGTAGATGATACATTTCTCTAATATTGATACAGTATATACGTGTTGGAAATATATATTTCGTACAAGAAACACTAAGATGCTTAATGACTTTTTTACAACTTTTAACTGCATAGTAGCAATATTCTTGTTCTTGTACAAAATATATATTTTCAAGACGTACATACTAATATCACTTGTGCCATGTCATTAACAACTAGCTACATAAGTAACATAATTAAAACCCTTACGTTTTTGCAAAAGAACAGTATAGATATCAAATGCGGGGTACTTGCGCCAACTAAAATGATAAAAGTGTTTAAACCCCGAAACGCTGTCGTCCACATAATAGAATGAGCTATGCCGCTGAATTTTAGGAACAGTATGTTTATCTCCAAATTACCGTATTTCCTCTTATAAGCGCAGGGTCTCCAATAAGCGCCGGGCCTCTAATAAGCGCGCACACACACACGACCACACTTGGATAAAAACAGCTTACGGAATTCATCCTTGGGGATTGGTTACAGTAAATACACAGACGCTAAATATGGGAGGCAGACATGAAACATACGGTGTAATGTAGATTTAAACCCGAAGCACCAGAGAAGAAATACCATTATGACATGCTTAATGTTTCTTTTTGCTAACATGTTAGACTGAAATGTTATCTTCACGCAGAAAAAAAAATATACATGAAAGTAAACCTTTATTTTTGAAAACATTACATCTCATACGTATTCGAGCATCTGAAAAAAGTGACACATGTTCTTGTTCTTTTTCCGTTATCAACAATAAATAATATAATGTTTTGTGTCAGAATAACAGATTCGCCCAGACTTTCTGCAAAGCTGGTACAGATCGAGTCAAAATGGGAAAGAAGTATGCTTTAGAAAAAAGGTTATTTACCCGTTTCCTCGTTACATCCAACGTGTTGTGTGTACATGTACCTACGTTTTTTATGTCTATCCTACGGAACTTGTGAAAATACTTCTAGGTGCTGGTGTTCAAGGTTAACTGGTGTTTCCAATTTGTTGCTTTATTACAGTTCTGTTTTAGGTCTCTTGGTTAATTGGTTTTGACAAGAACACGGGTTTTTTTAAAATCTTAAATCTTCGAAATACCTATACAATAAAATGATTTGACAACTGATATGGTAGTTCAGCTAATGACTGTTATTTATCATTCATGAGATTATTGTAGATTTCTTAAATAAAGGAAGATAAGGAGTATGAGAACTTTATTGATGTAAATCAAATTGGAAAATGATGACTATTATTAAGGATAAGATTACATATCTTCTACATTTATGTATGTAAATTCCAAAGTGACATCCTACTGACACAGATTAACAACTTTAAGTGACGTTGATGCATCGTGTGGGTAGTATATCCACAAGACTACCACAATCCACTGATTGTATTCGTAGCTTCTACCTCGTATATCGCTATAGATAACCAGCGAATAAAATAATTGAATTGAACAATATTTGCAATGTCCAACCATGAAATTTAAAATCACGACATGCTTTATACAATGTAAATATCTAAGTCAATCAGGGAAATGCAGTCTTACGGCTACACATCTTCTGATAAAGCAGGCCGGATGGGTGCATATTTCCACGACCATTCATGACATAATGTATAGGCGGACGCTTGCCTGGATTCATTCCCTGTCAGTGCGGTATGGGGAAATGCTTTGTAATGGCTCTTCCGGATGTGTTGTTACTTAATGGATCTCAATATATCCGTTATAAATTTACTGAACCCATTAGCCTCGAGCATTTCGATAGAAAACATATATTCACGACGAGTCGTGTAGAAATAGCATGGCATCTTTAAAAAGAATTGACACGACATACCCTTTTACTAAATAAACATAATTTTACATGTAAAACGTGATTTCTATGTGGTGTTGTTTATGCAAACGAAATTCCAAAGTACATTCCTGTTTACGCCTAAGAAATATTAAAAAATGTTTCTGGTCTTTACAGGCTGACAAAAGAGATGCGATGACGCGATTACGATATTTTTTTGGAATGAAGAGATTAACAATCAACAGGTATACAATTATTTATATACATAAAGCATAAACCCTCTTATATGTGTAACTATTCTAAATAGTCAATAATATCACCCCTACACAACATCTCAACAGAAAGGAGTGACATTTTCTATGTCCAATGTTTTCTGAGGCTAAAAAAATTAAAGGTATCTGCCCCTTATTTTTGTTTAAACCTAGTGAAAAAAAACCTGACGCGTGGTTTTGAAACTGATGGGGGCGGAAACCAGAAACAAATTCTTTCTTGTTTGTGCCTTACACATATAGCTATATATTGCGCAATCAATATGGAACACATTACTGAAGGTATTCTTTTAATGACTATTTCAATTTAAATGTGAGACTAGCGCAAGATGAAAATGAAAACAATTAAAAGTGAAGCCATTCATCGGAACTACGAGCGTGGAGAGCTTTGCTACGGGACAACACTAATTTTTATTGGTTTATCTATAAATTATTTGTTACTTTGTGAATATTCTATCAATAGACACGTTTTATTCTTTAACAAAATAGAAAAAGTGAAAATACAGCGTTTTTCATTTTACGTAATGCAAAAGAGCAAGATGGCGAAGCGACGACGATATTAGTCGCACTTTAAAGTTCACTACAAGTAGACTAATGAGACATTAACGGTCTTCTGAGCATTAATAACAATAAGTAGTTCTGACGAGGGGTCAACCTCATCGCCATCTTAACATTAGATTAAGCTGGTGTAAACGGCAGGTGTTCATGTATTGCTTCGTCACGTATTGCCAATACTTCTTTTCAAGTTGTTAACAAGCTGCAGATGTATACTAATGACTATTGAAATGCGAGTTATAATGCCAGCTTAAATAGGTTAAAAATGCCTGCAACGAAGACCTTTTTAAAGTCAATATTTTAATGTTCTTGTGTGGCCGAATTTGATTTTGTTTCCTCTTAATCTCGGTATATCATAATAATAACTCTTAATAATTGTATATGTATTACATTAATAATTGTATATATAGAGAATCTCACCCAAGTGTCTTCTGATATCAAATATATCACCACGAGTTGATAAAAGTCACAAATATCCGAGGCTTGCCGAGGATATTTTTACTTTTATCAACGAGTGTTGATATATTTGATATCAGAAGACACGAGGGTGAGATTCTATTTATCATCCAAAATCATTCTTTTTACGTTTAAGTGAAAATAGTGTACATCTCTGAGCACATCTCTGCCATTTTACTTCCAGTGCGATGAGGTCATAGCATTTTGACGTCATCATGTTTATGACGTCATAGCATCGTGACGTCATTACTCGATGACGTAAAAGCATTGTGATGTCATGTAGCTGACGGCGACAGGGCATTGTGCAAAATCTACTGCCAAAAAGATATCTCCTAGGAGATATCGCTTGATCTCACACAAGCGATATCACCTGTGGAACACAGTTTTGGATGATAAATTTAGTTTATTACATGTTCATCTGATCTGGACCTCCGTATGTGTTTAAGCTGTAACTAACATAACCATGTATTTAGAGTAAGTAAGTTTCAAATATCTGTTCGGCAATGTTATTTATCTGTTATAGTTTGAGTACTGTTGCATTTATACGGGGATATTTACAATATTTAACTGACGTATCAATAACGATAAACTGGTGTTATTGTATTTGTATATGCAATTTAATATTTAATTCTTTTTTTGAATATTTGAAAATACTCAGGAAATGGGCATCAGGTTTTCTCAGTCTCAATTGCTTTTTAAAAGAAGACGTTTCAGTTTCTCTGTAAATGACGATTATCAATGTATTTATATTGACAGTGATCCCATCGAACCTACTACTCTATGGTAGCAAGTATGGTTTGAATGTCGATACCTGTGGGTCCATATATACCATGCTTTTGCATATACTTGGAAAAAGCCATTATTTAGTGATATTTCACTTACACCATTAATCAATGTATTTGCTTCACTATATTTACCTATATTTATCTATATTTACCTATATTTACCTATATTTACTATACAAAGTGTCCATTGGATGTTATACTGAAAACTGCATGCCCCATTAAAGAAACATGCTGTATGGAGTGTTGACTTCTCCCGTTATGACAGCCCAAAGAATGAATTACAAAAAAGCCATGACATGTCAATGAACAATCGTGGAGAAGCTTTATATATTTTAGCTATATTCAATTATGTTAGTATGGAACAGGTTTTTCATCACAAAATCACAACCACTATCAGCTATCGTCCGCTTAAAATGAACAAATTTTAGATAATTTCCTTTTATTATGAAATGATATAAAATTTACAATGTTCGTACTATTTGTCTAGCATGTTTCACCTATTCAAGTACGGACATATTTGATATAACATAATCAAATAATTTGAATGGTAAAATTAGGGATTATCTCATATGATATAATGTTAATAAGTGCACCATGATCCAAGCAGTATATTTGTGATAAAACACCTGCAGAAACCACATCGCTAATTACTGAAGCAAGAACGTTCATATAGCTTATATCATACTTTCTTTATGTAAATATACACTCCTTGAACCGACCTTAAGCAAAGTTATCTTGTCAATGTATTGGAATTTTCAATCTTTCAAGTTTTCAATCTTTGAACTAAGTCGTTTGATGTCGTTTGCTATTACAATTTTTTTCGAATGTTTCAAGGCGCATCTATTCGTTTTTCTAACAAAAGTTAAATATATGAGTGGCATTTGTCCCTCCAAACACATTGTAAATAATCAGTGGGGAATTGTCCTAGGCAAAAGTGAAAATTTCCTAGTTTGTCAGGTTGAGAAATGTCCCTAGGTGGAAGTTATCAGGGTTGGAAATGTCCTGGGTAACAGTTGTCAGGATGAGAAATGTCCTCGGTAACATTTGTCGGGATGAGAAATGTCCTAGGTGGCAGTTGTCGTGATGAGAAATGTCCAAGGTGGCAGTTGTCTGGATGAGAAATGTCCTCGGTAACAGTTGTCAGGATGAGAAATGTCCTGGGTGGCAGTTGTCGGGATGTGAAATGTCCTCGGTAACAGTTGTCGGGATGAGAAATGTCCTAGGTGGCAGTTGTCGGGATGATAAATGTCCTCGGTAACAGTTGTTGGGATGAGAAATGTCCTAGGTGGCAGTTGTCGGGATGAGAAATTTCCTAGGTGGCAGTTGTCGGGATGAGAAATGTCCTCGGTAACAGTTGTCGGGATGAGAAATATCCTTGTTGGCAGTTGTCGGGATGATAAATGTCCTAGGTGGCAGTTGTCAGGATGAGAAATGTCCTCGGTAACAGTTGTCAAGATGAGAAATGTCCTCGGTAACAGTTGTCAGGATGAGAAATGTCCTAGGTGGCAGTTGTCGGGATGAGAAATGTCCTAGGTGACAGTTGTCAAGATAAGAACTGTCCTCGGCAACAGTTGTCGGGATGAGAAATGTCCTCGGTAACAGTTGTTAGGATGAGAAATGTCCTAGGTGGCAGTCGTCAGGATGCGAAATGTCCTAGGTGGCAGTTGTCGGGATGGGAAATGTCCTTGGTAACAGTTGTCAGGATGAGAAATGTCCTCAGTTACAGTTGTCGGGATGAGAAATTTCCTAGGTTACAGGTCAGGTTGTTTCCAGCTACGTCATGTAGACGTTTCTACCACTGATACATAACCAAACTAACTTTTACGATACATCAAATCTACGTCAGAATATCTGAATACCTGACAAGAATCTACGACCTGCTGATGGAGGAGGTAATACAAAGGATCGACTGTTCGGCTCCAGTTTCTGGAATGGGATATATAACATTTGACATACAAGCTTACTCTTGATATTAAACAGTAATTGCTACATGGATGTCTTTGAAGGGCATTTATATATACATGTAGTTAGGTATACAAACGCTCATCAGAGCATCTTCTGATATGAAATATTATCTTATCTTTAGTTAATTAATCAATACATATCCGACATATCACTGTGATCGACGAATGTTGCTATGTTTGATATCAGCAGTGCACACTGTACATGAGTGAGATGCCCGTACACTCCCCATTCCCACGATGTGGAACAGCACAGCTGGAACATAATTGACTATTTTATGTTTAATTATGTATGCATTATAGGATAATTTGCCGAGTAAAATTCTCTTTAATTTTCTCGGATTTTTTGCCCATTGTTATCAAATTATTGACAATTTGTATAAAATATATATGTTTATTATTCATATGTCGCCCAGTTGTGAATCTATTAAGAAACATGCATAATGCAATACTAGTTGCTTTTTAGTTTTATTTATGGCCTACTTCGTTTTAGTCGGCCTTATTTATAGATCCCCTAACACGTTCTATAAGTGTTTATTATTACAACTGATGATGGTACTACTCTCCAAAATACTTTTGGAAATCGTCTATATTCTCACGTTAACAACCTCATTGATCTGTCACTCGTAGAACCACTTACTAATAGTGGAGTTCCTTAGTGTCAAAATTGAAAAAAAATGGCTTAAAGTATGAATCTTGGCATGAATGATCATCAGGCATGTAGATCTTCATTTTGCCTAGGATCCAAATTTTTTGACCGCGGGAACCTGGTCACGTGACCTAAAATCCAAAGGTTTTAGTGTTCTTCTTCGAAGGATTGATGCAAAGTATTGTACGTGGGTCATGTTGATATAAAATTTGAAATGTCACATATTTAGTATTTGCAGAAACGGTAGGCCTAAAATTCCAAAACTTTTTTTTAGAAGTCAACACCTTTGTATTGTTTCCATAGCAACATGTGATTTAGTATGAAGACAACTGAGCGGCGACATGATATTTTATTTTAAGGTTGTCATCATTATGTCAGATGTCATATATAACAATTGTGAATTGTTCAATTAAACAAAACTGGAAAGGTAAGGGTCTGTCGTGGTAAAGGTTAAGGCACACATGTACACATAAACGCTTAAAGGAACATTGAGTATATTGTTGGAGTCACTATGCCAAACGTTATCAATATTGTCATTTAGATATTTGTATTAGAAGTAAGTACTGACATTTGCTGAAAATAATTTTAATGCTAACCAGTTTCGTACAGTGACAATATAAATGTGAACAAGCAAAAAAGTGAGCGTAGCTCACTAATACCCCCGACTGTTAAAGTTTGACGCACACCTAAGGATTGATAAGCTATGAAATGTAATTGCTAAGACTAAAGTGTTTGTGAAAAGGGTAGGACAAGTCTCTTAAAAGTAAAAGTAGGAATGATAGTAACTTGAAAAGGGATGAGTAACATAATACACTACTGCCATTACCACTGACTTCAACTTTATTTTGGAAATTAATTCATCATAATGATTCATTCGAATGACTTGAAACAACAGGTACATGGAAGCACACCCCTGAGGGATATACAGCAGTTTATGGTTGACAGGAAAGAAAATTTAACTTTTTCCAAAATATAACCAGTGGAAATATAAAATAGTAAATTCAATAAGAACACAGAAGTAGCTTTTGGTGAAAGTTACATGAAAAAGAAAATGATAAAGTCAACAAATCACAACACAGAAGTAGCTTCATTCATTTCAGCTCTGAATATGACGAATTACAAAAATTTAAAAATCACCAAAAATTCACCAAATCGTGTTACATTTTGCACTGCACCTCTCCTAGTGGTGAAGAAGACATGTGCCAAATTTCAAAAGGATGAGATGAATAGTTTTTCTGTATAGATCGGACAAAAATGCTCAGAATATGACTAAGTTAAAAAAAAAAAAAATCGCCAAAAATAAAAAAAATCACCAAGTCTGTTTAAACTTCGCACTGCACCTCTCCTAGTGGTAAAGAAGACATGTTCTAAATTTGAAAAGGATGAGATGAATAGTTTTTCTGTTATCGATCGGACAAAAAATGCTCAGAATATGACTAAGTTGAAAAATATAAAAAATTCGCCAAAAATAAAAAAAATTCACCAATTTCGTTTAAACTTCGCACTGCACCTCTCCTAGTGGTAAAGAAGACATGTGCCAAATTTGAAAGGGATGAGATGAATAGTTTTTCTGTTATCGATCGGACAAATTTTTTTCAGAATATGACTAAGTTAAAAAAATCAAAAATTCGCCAAAAATCAAAAAAATCACTAATTTCGTTTAAACTTCGCAGTGCACCTCTCCTGGTAGTAAAGAAGACATGTGCCAAATTTGAAAAGGATGAGATGAATAGTTTTTCTGTAATCGATCGGACAAAAATTGACTTCGGACGGAAGGACGGACGGACGGACGGAAGGACAGACGGACGGACGGAAGGACGGACGGACGGACGGAAGGACGGAAGGACGGACGGACGGAATCGTTGGTATTACTATATACCCCCGACCTTTTTAGGTCGGGGGTATAACAAATGTGATTGACAACCAGACATGTATGTCGGCTGGTGCGCACCAATTAGCGAAACGTAATTTTGGTAACTTTTCTATAGCATGTAGAAAGACAAACTTCGGTTGATACTGGTCAATAGTAACTAGTATACATTTACTCTGTTATTTCGCTCTCGAATGCTCATAACAACTGCGGTTTGATTTCAGGTAGAATATGTAACAAGTTCGAGTTATGCTGCAGAGGCCCTAATCAATCTCATACTCCTCCTCTATTCGAGAGAAATAAAGTGTCACCGAATTATACCAATTTTAATGTATAAGATTTTAACTATGTTTCAGGGCCATATATATACGTTTTGCATAGGCCGTTGTCAATAAAATTGTCTAAACACGTTTATAATTTTCGACTTCTTCATTGGCCTCAGCTGCTTCACACCCAAAACTAGGTGTTACAGGGAACCAACTATGAAAACTTTAAACAACTTCTAGTAAAGAACCATAATTTGGGCAACATGATATTGGATTTGGATTTGTAAATTAAGTGCCTTATTCCTGAAAATAAGGACGTAGCAGTGGTGCACTCCTTTGATGAATATGCTATATTCATTTGATAAAATAGCTAAATATGGATGAATAAATAGGGAAAATAAAGTACTGGGGGACAGGGTCACTGAGGGGGCCACTAGGGTTGGGTGGGTTGAGAACACAACTGATTTGTTTGCTATTTATGTTTATGCAATTTTTACATAATTTTAAACAATTTATATTCCACATGGGTCAATATGTACGTGTCTACACACAATTTGTTTTATTCAAAAACCTTTACAATCTAAGAAAGAAGTAAACAAATATGTTTTTTAGGGTGTGATGTATATTATATTTGCCTGTATCAATGCACTAGATGTGCTAATAATGTATCGCTTTTGGCGAAGGATTTTCAATAGAGGGCTCTAATTCGGGTTACATGGTTACTTTGATTTCAAAATAACAATATTGTCGGTAATGTCAATCCATTAAGTTATGCTAATGGTGCAACCCACTTTATTACACTGGTTTAACTAAACTGTCATATGGTGCTATATATGGTCACCTCCAACGCAACATTCTTCACTTAATACCATCCAGAGGCCTACTTCTGGTGAAAAGAGGAACATTTTGGCACACGTCTCCAACCAAAGGCTACACCATTTCTTCACGTATGTCTCAGTGCGCACAGGCATTCACCCATCAGACTCGCAGATTGTCCAGCCATGAAGCGTGTCTTTGTTGCTGAACTTCATTGAAAGTGGTCGACTGAGTTGTATACAGATCAAGAGTAACAACAACACGCGCCAACATATAAAAGTGAAACTACATCATTAAGGTTTAGATTACCTTAGCCATGAACAAATTTTAGTCAATTCTTGTGCGCCATTCAAATTATCAATATACTACATATGAGTTTTGGTCGACCAGTCACTGCTTCTTACAACATGGTGACATTACACTTGATCTTAACTATTGTCAGGATTGACCTTGACCATGACCTGACCTTTTCCTCAACATGTCCATTTATATATACATGTACATTGAATATGTTTGAAAAAGATATATCCATAAAAATTATACCGATGTCGGTGATTCTACAAGTTGCTTTAGAAAAAAAGTCAGGTGTTGACTTTCAAACATAAACTTCATAAATTAAGTGTACATATTAAATAAATATATATCAGATATCGTATAAATAAACTTCTAATGTCCCATATTGTATATCAGCATGTCCAGCATGCAAGAATGTTCATAGATCAGACAAAGTAAAGAACAATTAAAAAGATACAGCCGAAAATCTATAACAACTTTAATTTTGACTTTTTAACTACAAAATATACAATAAAATAAACCAAATAAGGGATTTTGTATGCTGAAGTAAATGAATTCTGTAGACATTCACTTAAAATATTTTTAAAAATCTGGCTAAATTGATGCATATAATTATTTATTTGGCTGAGAACTGATTTTCACGAACATTTGTGGCCATTTTGGATTATAGGTCAAGTTTCATACTTTAAGCCGATTTTTTTCAATTTGCCCCAAATTTGACGCTAAGGTACTCAACTTTAAGGACGTCTGTATGTTAACTATTCTGGTTGTATAAAACGTATTGCATAGTTACAGTAAGTTACGAGGAATGTGAAGCTTTTAGGCTAAATTAAAAAATGTTTCTCCGACACTGGCGTAAACCTTTTATATGTGGACATGGCAGCTTTGTACTGTCTTTTCAAAGAATAAATTAAGAATTTGCCCTATTTTTGCTGAACCCCCAAGTCCATGTGTACACCAACGGAACGGATGTGCTTCCATTTTGTATACTTCTACCACATCCATGTTATATTTTGATGGACAAATACATCGTCATTATTTTTTCCAACCAAAGACAATAACAAGAAAGTCCTCCTTTTGAAAAAAATGTGTCCGAGAAACATTAACTTGTTTATGCCAGTCACACAGCCCTCCTTGATCAGCCAGTGCGTAATGCTTCCGTACACTATTACCATTGAGATAGTTCATCGAGATACTATTACCATTGAGATAGTTCATCGAGATACTATTACCATTGAGATAGTTCATCGAGATACTATTACCATTGAGATATTTCATCGAGACACTATTACCATTGAGATATTTCATCGAGAAACTATTACCATTGAGATATTTCATCGAGACACTATTACCATTGAGATATTTCATCGAGATACTATTAACATTGAGATATTTCATCGAGACACTATTACCATTGAGATAGTTCATCGAGATACTATTACCATTGAGATAGTTCATCGAGATTCTATTACCATTGAGATATTTCATCGAGACACTATTACCATTGAGATATTTCATCGAGAAACTATTACCATTGAGATATTTCATCGAGACACTATTACCATTGAGATATTTCATCGAGATACTATTAACATTGAGATATTTCATCGAGATACTATTACCATTGAGATATTTCATCGAGACACTATTACCATTGAGATAGTTCATCGAGATACTATTACCATTGAGATATTTCATCGAGACACTATTACCATTGAGATATTTCATCGAGAAACTATTACCATTGAGATATTTCATCGAGACACTATTACCATTGAGATATTTCATCGAGATACTATTAACATTGAGATATTTCATCGAGATACTATTACCATTGAGATATTTCATTAAGAAACTATTACCATTGAGATATTTCATCGAGACACTATTACCATTGAGATATTTCATCGAGAAACTATTACCATTGAGATATTTCATCGAGAAACTATTACCATTGAGATATTTCATCGAGACACTATTACCATTGAGATATTTCATCGAGACACCCCAAGCCAAATTAAGCACTGTTGAGTCTTGTTATTAAAACAGTAACCCAATGACAGGGTAGGATGTGAGATCGGTATATCGATGTTTAAAATCATGTTACACATCACATAACCAGGGCCTACACTGCAAAGCCTATTTTCAAAGTCAACATTTCACCACATCAATATGTGTTCAAATCAATATTTCACTAAATTTCAAAGTCAACATTTCACCAAAGTCAACATTCTTATTAGAACATTTCATCTAACTCAATATATATTATCAGAATCAACATTTCATTGAAAAGTTCACCAAAGTCAATTAAATAGAAATATTAATATGTCATGAATTCATTATATATTCATATATCTTACCACCCCTTTTCCACATATTTCCATTGGGAAAAGAAATTCCATTGGGGAAAAAAATCCATTTGAAACAAAATATACATTGGAAAGAAAAATTTCATTGGAAAACAAATTTTAACCTAAAAATTTCCAAAGAACTTATGGAAGGCAATTAAATAATGAAATCCGTTAGTCACGACACGTTTATTGTCGCGACAAACTTCGGACTCGACAGGATTTCTAAAGATAAACCGTAGACCATTACTGGCAAACAACTTCAAATCAGGTTGTTCGATTCAATGCCTTTAAAAGGATCGCAGGATCTAGGACCAACTGGGTAGCAGTTTAAAGGTTTAAACACAAATCAAGGTCAGGTAATATGAGTAGCAGTTTCCCTGATGAAAAATACCATGGTGATATACATGTATGTGTAGAGTATGGAAACATTAAGCCGCGGGGGATCGATAATGTCAAAACAGCCCACAGCCAGCACAGACTGTATCTTCCCTCCAGCAGGCTTAATTCGCTACAATCTAATTTAAGCCTTGCCGTATTTCCAAAGTTCCCCGCTGCACCTGTACAGCATAGTGACCATCACTATCCTAGCACGGGAAAGTGAAGAAAATGCAACAAGGCTTAAATTGGTGAGCGGCGTGAGTTATAACTTGCGTAGGGAAGCTGGCGCTAGACGGTGTGCGATTACTTTCAGCCATGTAATAATATGCTTTGTGTGATGTATTATACTTTAATGCAGTACGTTAAGGTTTTTGCGTTAGTCCTCGGGAGGACTGAATGACGTCTTGATTTTTTGTAAGAATAATTTTGAAAACTTAATTTAGATATAGACTACTTTTAAGGTTCAATGAATAACAACTGAAAGTGACACATGGTAGCTATCACCGTGCAGTGTAAGGAGAAAGGTGGCCAGGCTATGATATTTATGTGACTTATTGTAGTGACATTTAACATTTCACCGATACAGAAGAAATACAAAACCTCCTTAATGACTGATGAGCTGTCTAGTTATATCTTATTACTTTCCACGAGAGCAACTTCAAAGCTGGAGATAATGAGTATCTATAGGAAAAAATTCAAAGAAGGGCATGAAGTAAGATTCAATAAAGTGTGATACGCAGTTGTGACGTGCAGAATGACCCGTGGGCATTATTTAAAATAATGCCCTGTTGCCTTGGAAAATTATCAAGGGCCGAAGTAATAATGCCCAATGGTCATGTTGTATCAAACTTATAAACCGACAGAAACCGGTGATACAAATTAGAGTTGAATCAAAGATAAACTGGGGGACACATTTTAATTTTACTCGCGAAAGCAGCCGGCATGTGCTACACGTGCAGCTAAGATTAACGCAATACTTATTGAAAATTAAACAAATGAATTGAGTACCCGATAAAGTAATTTAAGAGTATAATAGGTACATAGGGGCTTATAATTACGAACTCGCATCTTCCAACACTGCCGCCTTAGTGTAATGATATGATCGCAGCGTTTAGTGTGGCAGTACTATGACAGTTTCGTGTTCGAGACGACGGTATATCGGCAAAACATTTGCAGATTGAAATTTGAATTAATAGTTATTTTTCAATAGAGTTTGACATCATACATATAAAGTTTTACGTTTTGCTGTTTAAATACATATATTTGAATAGGGGGTTGTTAAGGGACATTATTAGATAATTGCCCGAGGAAGCTAGTTTGTATCAGATTTGAAGGAAATTACGAGAAAAAGTGTCCCCAAAGAACAATAGAGTGACGTCACTGGAGGTTTATAAATCAGCTGGGTTCATACTTTAAATACAAACGGAAGACATAGAATGAAGTTGCTGTCAAGCAGGTCACTAACTAGTATCATAACTAAATAGTATCATTGTCGAAAATGATTACATACAGTATAAATAATTTAAGTATTATATGTATCCATAAATAGTTATTCATTCGTCACCATGTCAACGTCCAGGATGTCTATCAAAGATAACAAAAGGAAAATGTTAGAAACAGACAAACTGTAAATCTGTAAAGGACAGCTTATATCTCGAATTAAGGGTAATAATACTTTATTATAATTGTGTGCCAAATGTTCTTAATGTGTTATGAAGAGTCATATAGTGACTCATGAGCAGCAGTCGATGGCAGCTCTTTACTATGCATTGTCTGGATAACATTATTTATATGTGTATAGACTGTGTACTTTGATATTTTAATAGTGAGTTAAACGAGAGCTAAATGATATAAAACACGGACTTGCATACTATCCAGTAAATCTAGAATTTAAGGACTCCGCATAAATAAAATCTGATATTCTGAAAGTTAATAAAGCGAGATGTTTAAAACATGAGATTTAATTAGACAGTATTGCGTCGTCCTTTTAGAAAACAGGTATTTCTGACCTTCAAAATTCAAAAGACCGAAATGTCAAAAGCTTTAAACAACAGCATATTGTTCGTGGGTTGAAATGTTACTAATGTGTTTAGGTCTTTTCTCTGCTCTGAAACATGCAAATGGAGATGATGAAAAGAATAAACAATAGATATTCAAACAGACTGCATTGTGTAGGTAGATGCATGCACATGTAAATTTGTGCTACTGTTTGTATATTCAAGACAACTCTTACAATTGTGTTTTTACAAACTAGTTGCTGTGTAAGAGTTGATTTAAATATCAACGTATACAGGTATAGACTTCTTTGTTATTATTGACATTTTACTTCTTTGATCAATGTAATTAAAAGTCTTATAAAGTTGCAAGTCATCAATATAAACACGTTTCAGTTCAAAATATAACCATTCCTTTGTCTAGTTTGAATATGAGCTTGCTCTGTGAGTATGGTCATAGTTTACTGGGCACTGAGCATATCGTGTTGTGAGACTGATGTTATTGATATTGTTGACATTTATAGAGGACTATTTTGGTTGTAATATACATTATATTAATGACAATTGTGTCGACGCAATCTCATCTGTATAAATCATTTGTAACCTCGCACTTCATCTGTTGAAACTGTGAACTGAAATGAAGTTTATTAACTTGAATTAATACCTGACCTATATAGACAAAACAAGATATGCGAGTCAATGTATTACATCAGACTATTCATGTACATGTGTGTTTGGTTGGAAATTAATGTATACTCATTACATTAGAATAAAAAAAATTACCTCATCGTTAATACCATATATTTTGAATACATAGAGGTTATCATGAGAGTGTGTTTTGGGATTATCAATATCCTGCATTAGGAATAAAAAAAATTTATGAGCCTTGATTGGCGAGCTACATACATAGTGTTTATCCCTATTACAGGATATTTATCATCCCAAAAGACACGAGCATAATAACTTCTTTATCATACAATGTCATTCTTCATTCCTTTTGCGCTAAACAGATTCACCATTAATTTCAAAGTTGAACTTTCTTTAACTACGCGTATTGGTATATGCAAAAGAACAGCCTGCTTTTCTCACGGTAAAATGACACAAAATAATGCCTCCTAAATTATGCTTTCAATTACTTGTAATTTTGGCATGATTTTAATTTTCAATGATTTAGTACGTTTCAAAATACGTATTTTAAATGAAACATATTTACCGTAAGGACGGCGAATTCGAACTCGCGTCCTGTCGCTGAAATCGTGTGATCATGACTGAACGAGTCACGAAGGCACGAGGGTTGCTTCCCCTCCGCTCGGTTGCAAATGGTCACTCGCATGACATATCACACGGAGAGCTAAACGGAATATTAAGCTGTTTATTCTAAAATCCTCTTTACACAAGTAACATTATGGAAGTGAAGATTGACGTTCGGTAAATGAATATGTGACTCAAACTGCCTTAGTTACCTGTTAAGTATGTATAAATGTTTCAACCCGCGATGAACATGTTTTGGCACTGCTTGTACAGTAAATTTGGCCGCACACTTCATTGCACAAATGTGTTGTCATTTCTCAAATTAATGTATATATAATAAAGCATGTATATTTATTTACAGACGTTCGAAATGTGACGTCATTCTAATTTTCCAAAGAAGTTCCGTAACTTGACCTATGTAATTTGCATCTTTATCTGTAGATGACCCCAACGGATACCGAAAATATCCGTAGCCTTTAATCTGCCGAGAACACCATCCATTGTATGCTAAAACATTATATATATTTCCCTTTAATGATTTGTTTATATTCTAAGTTTAGGATAGACTCAATACAAATATAACTAATGAATATTTTGCCATTAAAATCAGCAATTGCGCATAGTCAGTAGTGTATATTGACACATAAAGGACATTGAAAATATATTTAACTGTACATACAGTAACGTATAAGTTTATGTTACAGACCGATGCCGAAAGTATTCGCCCTTGACTGAACTTCCACACTAGAATATACATGTAGCCAACATACTTCTCATGAATTTAATTTTCTTCAGAATACTGTCCAATTTTGAACATTCATAAAAAATCATCTTGGTTAATCAGTCACATAATCCCACTGTCATTTCCCGCGATAATCGTGCATCCACCCGACAGGCTACGGAAACTTCAGACATTGTACTAATTATTTGCTTTCAGTTGGACCTTTCCTCGAGCGTTATCTTTAAATATAATAAATGTTTCAACCAAATTATCAGATTAATCACAGACATTATGAATTAGAGCTTTTAATATGACATTAAGGATAATAGTTACTACCAACAGTTGACGGTTCATTCTTACTACGCCAACATATGGATAAAATGGGTGATTTTGGCCAAAAGTTTTGTTGGCGTACCAGGAACATTTTACAGGAGATAATCAGCAAAAACAACATTTGTATCAACACATGGACATCTATAATGCAGGTTAAAAAACAGCCGCCAACTCTGAAAACATATGTTCTGCACAACTACTTTTATTTACAGTTTAAATAAGGGCTTGGCATGTTCACCACAAGAAATCTGTAAACAAATTTAAATAGTTATGTTTGCGGTTATAAAATGTTACCAATGAAAGTGAATGTTCACTTTTATATGATATGGTGTTGTTTAATTACTGAGCCACAAATTGATTAAAACATATTTAATTCATTCAAGAAATCCATCGTACTGAAAAAACTGTCAACGGCTATGTTAAAGAAAATACGTTCAGAAAATGACCATGTTTTATAACATGGTCAGTGACAGGTTACTTCCGAGTTATCTCAGTAATTGTGTTTGTATCTCCTAGATTGTCATATGTCACTGATTATAATATTCGCAATGATTCGAACCTTCATACAATTCACTGTAAAACTGAAAAATTGGAAATTTGAAAAACTATGACATGTGTTGTTCGTGTTTAAGGATAAATTGACGTTCATATTACAGATTTCATCATTTACATGTCTTTGTTTGTTCGAAGCGCACACTCATCATGACCTGTTAATGTTCTGTTGTATTCCGGCGCGGTATTAACATAATAATATTCTTAGTTACCAACTGGTTCCTTCTTTCGGGAAATAAATACGTTTAACCACATGATGAAAACTGTTCATCAATTATCAGTCAACCAGTCAGGTTGTGAACTGTGTTCAGTGGTCAGGTGAGTAGCATGGTTAAAGCCACTCAAGGGTGAAGCTTAAGCCAAGCTTAATTGGTTGGATTGGATTAACAGTTTATTTTGTTAAAATTTTGTTGGCGTTCCAAGAACAGGATATTTTCAAATGTTGGCGTAGCAAGAAGACACCCAGTGGACAGGTTACTATGTAGGGTCTGAAATGAAAACATTAGAGATCTGAAGATCCATCCAAAACTAGAAACATGACATTATGTCATTATGAAATATATTACAAACATCTGGCCATGGACTCATTTTCCAATGTTGATGTAGATTTACTCTTCCCACAACACATATCATTACCATTGTCGCAGATGAATGTCATTACATGCTTTATTGCTAGACCCTAAAATTTCACGAAACGACGCCTTCAAACTCTACATTTGATCACATGAAAATGGTAATGCAAAGTTGACAACAGTCATACACTCATGGCAAAAATGGTTGTCACCCCCTAATATTTAATTAAATTGGAGTTTATATCACATTGTATGCATGGCAATGTTGGTTTTCCATGGAAATGTCATTACAGGCATGAAGTTACATTAACTCACACTTTACAATGAACAGATTCAGCGGTTTCATGTAGACCACGTGCATTTCATTGAAATGATTGAAATTTGTCTCCTTAGGTTTGTCATTTCCATCGATTACTATAGACCTCTTTCATAAGATACAGCTTCACGACTATAGTTTCTGAAAAGCATAGACCATGCCTGGTCCCACTCCACCAGGAATCAGACATGAAATCATTGGCATGAGTCGTGGTGGCGCTTCGAATCGTGTCATTGCTGCAGCATGTAACGTCAGTGTTAGAACTGTTCAAAGGATTAAAAGACTGCACGCCATACAGGGAAATGTTGTTCCGAATAAGTCTTCAGGCCGTCCCAAGAAAACTACGGTTCGTCAGGATAGAATTCTTCTTCGTTTGACCCGACGTCATAGACGTCTTTCGTCTTTGACTCTTGCACAGAGATGGGGGGCTCATATTAATACGCCCATTTGCCGGAGAACTGTAGTGAACAGGTTGCTCCAGCATGGATATAAGGCAAGAAGACCTGCCATCAAACCATTCTGGACACTGGTCCACCGCAGGGCACGGCTTGCTTGGGCGCAGCAGCACCGCAGAATCCAACTTGGACATTGGCGTCACGTCATATTTACTGATGAGTCTCGTTTCCTACTGCATAAGGTGGACAGGAGAATGAGAGTGCGACGTTTACGTGGGGAAAGGTTCAATGACGACTGTCTGCAGCATCAGGTTGCCCACGGTGGCGGTTCTGTACACGTATGGGCAGGAATACACCATAACGGTAAAACGGATCTTGTCGTCCTTCAAGGAAACGTCAACCAGAGGTCGTACAGACGTCTTCTTGAAACCGTTTGCCTCCCACATGCAAGAAGAGTGTATGGCAACAACTTCCTGTTGCAGGACGATAATGCACCAGCCCATCGTGCACGTACAGTGAACGCTTTCATTCAGGCACAAGGAGTAACAAGATTGCCCTGGCCTTCAAAAAGTCCGGATATGAATCCGATAGAACATGCTTGGGATCAGCTTGACAATTAGAAGACTGGACCCTGCTCCTGCAAATTTACAGCAATTGCGGGCTGCTCTTGTGAATGAATGGAACAATTTGGCTGTTGCAAACATCAACACACTGATAGACAGTATGCCTGCCCGAATTATCGCCCTTGAAAATTCCAGAGGCGGTGCTACCCGATATTAGGCTTGTAAATATACTCATACATGACTGCAGAATGAAATAAAACCGACAATTGAACTTGAAAATGTAATTTGTTTTATTGATACCCATCCAATTGATACTATATGGATACTGTAAAAAATTGCCCTTTTTCACAGGGACCATACATATCCTGATAGAATTTCTTAAATTGGCCAGCACAAGACCAAAATACAAGCTGGTATGTTTTACGAATGTTTTTCCCAATCACACAAAACATTCTGACAGTTATTGCATGTTTGATTATTTGTCCACACTCAGTTAAACTTGACGTAGCGTTCTCAGTCTGGGGGTGACAACCATTTTTGCCATGAGTGTATCAAATCATAATTGGGTAATTAAGTTTATTTAACGGGACATGTATCAATTTGTTTCATGGTGATTGGTTGGCAAAAGGCTTCTGTGTTATGTATTACTCAGGTTCTCCATCAATTATGTTTTTGTTCCGACGCTCTAAGTGTCCAAAGTGTCTAAGTGTCATTAATAGAATGTATATTTAATGTATGTTTTAAACTTTTCTGACAGCGATCACATGGTGTAGAGGTCGGTAGCAGTTGTCAGTAAATGCCACGTATTGGAATATCAGCGATACTCTATATAGTTAGCATTGAAAGTACCTGCTAATATAAACAAAATACTTGTTTGTAAAGCTAGGGGTAGCTTTTGTTGAAAAATATCATTTAATTTGTTTAATTAAATATGTCCATATTAGCGATTTTACAAATTTGTTGGCACGAGACGAAGTCGAGGACAAATAATCGGACCTAGGCCTTGTAACTCGGCCAATAATCGGACCTAGGACCGGTTACTCGGGGCATTGAGAACTATTTGATCAATACTTAATTTTACTTGAGCTTTCCTCCTCTTAATCACAATTTTTTTCTGGATTTCGTTCGCCTACCCCAAACATTCGTTTCAGTTTGTGACTTTCCTGATGATATCCGGAGTACGTTTTTATATTCACTAAACGGAAATGTATATTATTCTATTTAAACATATTTTTCTCAAATGAGGAAATTGAATTCTCCCAGTACATCGATTACTTAAATTTCATTGATGTTGAGATTGGCGAAGATACGTCCTAAACAATGAAGATTTAGAGGACACATAAGGTTGTGAGAACACTCGTTCTATTGTTGTTTTAAATAACTAACATCTTATTATTCATTGAAATGAACTAGACCCCAATCCATAATATCTGTTAATATTATCTTCAAGTAAATGTTGTTCTTCATCAAATGAAGTCATCTTTGTTAAAAGGTGCTTCATGAGATTGCAAAAATGAACATTTCATCAAATAAAAAATCAATAATCAATATGGATTTCCTCTAGATCTAATAGGAAGCGTTTTTGCGCTCTCGCTCAAGGATAAATGTGTTTCATTTTCTGAAAAAAAAATCGATGTTATCTCAGTTCGCAACATAATATTGTCCAAAATAATTTTTGGAACTGGCTTTGTTATTACAAAATTTCATTCACCGAGATGTAATATTTTTCAGGTAACTTAATTTTCCCATTAGAGCATCAAACCGGTACCAAGTTCAATTACAGATTCAAGGGCTTCATAACTCCGTAAAAATAACATTTCGGAACTGGACTGTGAACTCGATGGAGAGTATCATCTGGACTACCTACAGGTTAAATTTCATTCACCTAGATGTAATAGTTGCCGAGAAAACTTGTCCAAATTGGATCATCACAGCTATTTAGGTACAAAGTTCAATTTCGGATTCAAGGGCCATAACTCCGTAAAAAAATAATATTTCGGAAATGGATTTTAAACTCGGTGAAGAGTATCATCTGGACTACCTCCATGTTTACTTTCATCCGCCTAAATGTAATAATTTCCAAGAAAACTTGTCCCCATAGCAGCATCACAGTTCTTTTAATACTAAGTTCAATAATTTTTGGAACTGGCTTTGTTATTACAAAATTTCATTCACCGAGATGTAATATTTTTCAGGTAACTTAATTTTCCCATTAGAGCATCAAACCGGTACCAAGTTCAATTACAGATTCAAGGGCTTCATAACTCCGTAAAAATAACATTTCGGAACTGGACTGTGAACTCGATGGAGAGTATCATCTGGACTACCTACAGGTTAAATTTCATTCACCTAGATGTAATAGTTGCCGAGAAAACTTGTCCAAATTGGAT
Organism: Gibbula magus; assembly: GCA_936450465.1. Classification (NCBI taxonomy): domain Eukaryota; kingdom Metazoa; phylum Mollusca; class Gastropoda; order Trochida; family Trochidae; genus Gibbula; species Gibbula magus. Next base: position 74,061,990 of record OW388297.1, on the reverse strand, counting down.
CATCACAGCTATTTAGGTACAAAGTTCAATTTCGGATTCAAGGGCCATAACTCCGTAAAAAAATAATATTTCGGAAATGGATTTTAAACTCGGTGAAGAGTATCATCTGGACTACCTCCATGTTTACTTTCATCCGCCTAAATGTAATAATTTCCAAGAAAACTTGTCCCCATAGCAGCATCACAGTTCTTTTAATACTAAGTTCAATAATTTTTGGAACTGGCTTTGTTATTACAAAATTTCATTCACCGAGATGTAATATTTTTCAGGTAACTTAATTTTCCCATTAGAGCATCAAACCGGTACCAAGTTCAATTACAGATTCAAGGGCTTCATAACTCCGTAAAAATAACATTTCGGAACTGGACTGTGAACTCGATGGAGAGTATCATCTGGACTACCTACAGGTTAAATTTCATTCACCTAGATGTAATAGTTGCCGAGAAAACTTGTCCAAATTGGATCATCACAGCTATTTAGGTACAAAGTTCAATTTCGGATTCAAGGGCCATAACTCCGTAAAAAAATAATATTTCGGAAATGGATTTTAAACTCGGTGAAGAGTATCATCTGGACTACCTCCATGTTTACTTTCATCCGCCTAAATGTAATAATTTCCAAGAAAACTTGTCCCCATAGCAGCATCACAGTTCTTTTAATACTAAGTTCAATTTCGGATTCAAGGGCCATAACTCCGTAAAAAATAATATTTCGGAAGTGGTTTTCGAACTCGATAACGAGTATCATCTGGACTACCTCCATACTTAATTTGATTCACCTAGATGTAATAGTTTCCGAGAAAACTTGTCCCCATAGGAGCATCACAGTTCTTTTGGAACTAAGTTAAATTTCGGATTCTAGGGCCATAAAAAATAATATTTCGGAAATGTTTTTCGAACTCGATAAAGAGTATGGTCATGAGTACTCACAACCAAATGTCATTCATCTAGTTTGAACAGTTTCCGAGAAAACTTGTCCCGATTGAACACAATAAAACTAAGTCCAAAAAGTGTAACGACAACACATTTAAATCTCAGAAAATTGAAAATTGTCTGTGCGCGATCGGAAGAACACGGTTAACAACTGTACAAAGTTTGGTTGATGTACCTTTGACGGTTTTTGAGAAAACTTATCGGGCGGAAGGACGGACGGACGGACGGAATGACCGCTATATACCCGTATCGGGGGTATAATAAATACATGTACGATAAGAACTCAAATTAATCTGAAAAATACACAATTACGCCTTACTGCAGTACCCACATTATGAATGGCTGACTTGTCCGGGTGACTGACGGCATACCGTTGTAACGAAAATTTGAGAAAAAAACCTGTTTACAGCGTGGAAAGGGACGCCCTGGTGAACGGCCTTTGGTTCGGAACATGGGCGTGATTGAACTGCAGCCCAATGTCAAACGACAGTTTTGATCTCATTCTGCATACTTATTCTGATTGAGAAACAAAAAAAATAGTGCAGAGATTCATTAATATTTTCTGATGTTGTCTCTCGTTGATGGTTACTAGGTTATTATTTATGAGTTGAACATTTTCATGTCCGAAACTGTTCATTGTTTTACCCACGACAACGCGAATTACATATTTTAACATTCTTGATCCCTGTTTCTCTTTAAAAAGAGATGTGTAGTTTTGAGGTCGGACGTTCTATTTATCAATGAAGCAAGAAAGTAGTACCGTCAACCAATCGTACATTTAGTGTCATTCTTTGGGTATTGACCAATCAACGTTGAGAATCACGAAGGAGCACATGTGCGAATATCACAAAATTAATCTCATGTGTATCCTTACCCGCATGGATATAATATAGTATGATTGTAGACAATAAATATGTGTCATTAAGATAGTGAACAAATGTAACATTGTTATATTTGGGATAACGCTATCAGCACTAGTACAAATTGGATGAGTCCTTTTCGAACCCAAACACCCGGAGTATCGCAACAATCGCCAGGCTTTACAGTACCTACATCTTGTCCATTCAGCCACCTTCTACATTTTATATAGTTTTAAGTTAGATGCTGAACATCCTGATCGGAAACCCACTATCGAAAAAAGTGTATTCGGACAGATAGGGAAATAAAAGATTTATTTTTTGTCTGTACAAAAATCATTCAAAATCTATTTTCTCGAGTAGCAGCATTTCGTTTTTACACTGTTGAAGATGTGATGGCGTTTCTTTTGCGGTTCAGTATACAAGGACTGACATTATATCAAAAGTATTATACTTTGATACCGCAATTAAATTACGGGTACCTCTTTACAAACCATGTCAACATTAAAAAAAACATTCCAAATAGATTTTCTCCGCAGCAGTATTTATTTTTTTACTCTGTTGAAAATTTGGTGACGTTCTTTGCGCTTGAGTGTTTGCCTTCATGGCAGATTTGCATACCCGGAATGTATTAAGGAGAACGAGGTCTAAGGAAAGAAGCTGAAATACATTCATAAATATAATTTAACAAAATACAAAAATGAATCTATATATTTTGATACCAATACAAGCTTTAGGAAAACAGTCATAAATTGCATATTTTGTTTACAGTGTAGAGTGTGCAAATGTATTTAAGAATTGAATGTCAGTTTGTGTGTTTGCAGTTGAAAATGAAAGATGTCAAAGCGTTATTCAAACTCAATTCAATTCTTGTAATTTCGCACATAAACGTTATAGTCGTATGAAAGAAAACGTATTTTCTATCTTAGTGCCCTTTAGATAAAGGGCAATAAATATATTTATATGTGATTACGGGAATCCGTGTAAACTGCATAGTTCGAATTTATATATGTTTATGTTTATGCTGCAGTTTTCAGGCTGAATTGAATTGAAAGTTCAGTTCAACTGTTCCAGTTGGCTTCTAGTTTGATTTGATGTATCAAACATGACATTCCAGTACTCTTACATATGCACAGCCAGTAATGTGCATATAAAATGAACCCATTTAACATGCTAACACTGATGCCATCAACACCTGCAGAACTTACCTGTATTAAACAGTATTTGAATATAATATTAACGATTTGTATGTTCAATAAACACACGTATGAAATATTGAATTATAGACTTGTATTATAATATTGCATATGAAAATAAATATATATATATATAAATATATATATATATATATATATATATATATATATATATATATATATATATATATATATATATATATATATTGATTCATTGAATTGCTAATCATAATCTGAATTATCACTTGTGAATTGTTTTGCTATGGGATAATTAGTCTTTATTTAATATTTATTTGTAAATTTGTATCGGGTAAAAATTTTCATCATTGTGAAAGAAAGTTTTATGATGTATGGTCCTGTATCCAAGGCCAAAAATACTGAATACAAGATGAAAATTAGTGAAAAGATAGTGCTTTTAACATGAATGTACTTATTCATTTTTTGAACTTTGACGTTCATCACAAACAAATGTTGACATCGAACATAATATAGGGGAAAGGTTTGTTCACTATTTTCAATATCTTACAGATGCATACAGTAAATAGTTACATATACAATGCACATTTTAAGAAGCGAGAACAGCATAAATGTAATGCTTAAATTGCATTTAGAGCAGTTTACAACATAATAATTGTATAGGCTGCCCATACGTAGTTATGGAAATGTGAAATAATAAACTAAACTTTGTCCCGAAATCCGAAGTATACAATGGAAAATTATTAAATAGCATTAAATAACAGAATTAATAATACTACTACTTATAATAATAATAATGAGGATACTTATATCGCGCTAAATCCACCAAGGGCCATGCTCAAAGCGTTACACACATTATGACCCTGGTATAAGGATCAACATCATTCCTTTTTCATTCTCAACTCCTCTTGGAGTATGCAACCTGAGCTACCAATTAAGGCGCTCGAAGGTTATCTGTCACATTGCCTTCACTTCCAAACAAGGTACTCAATTGTACTGCTAAGTGAACAGAGGCACATTTTGAATAAAATCCCTTGCCCAAGCCTCTCACGAGCCTCTCAACTCATGTATCAGTGTGGGGCAAGGAATCACCCTTCAAACTCTCAGTTTTATCCAGCAATGAGGCGGGTAACCCACCCATCCAGCGAGCCACGCCCGTTGTTGCTGAACTTCACTGATAGCGGTCGACAGAGCTATGCACAGGACTACGTGCCACCACTGCCATACATGAGTCCATGCAATAATTCATATCTACATATACATTTTGAATAAGGTGTTTGTTCTAGTGTAAAGTTAGTATTTAATAAATGGTAATTCATAGAATAACTAACGCCGATTTCCTCCAACATAATCCAACTTTATCCTGAGAGATGTTTTCATTACATATAGATTTTTCATGTAGAACTGGCGATAAATTATTTACCATTAAAGTTACAGGTCCGCTATGTTAGCACAAAACAGTAAACTGATTGGGTGTAACAACACAACAAAGCAAATTCCTCTGAACACGTAACTTTTTATGATATTCATATTCAAAGAGGTGTAACATTTCTTTTGCCGTGCAGTTTATATGGTTTTGTAAACTAATGCATTGGCTACGGGCAAATATACACGTTTAAACATGTTTTATTGTGTACTATTTCGCATTGATAAATATTTATTGATACAAGATATAAGAATTAAAATAGTTTATTATATTGTAAATAAGAAGAGACAGGGAGGTTTTTGTTGTTTACATGTATAAATTTTAATATTGGTTCTTTTTAACACATCGATCATAATCGATTGGAAAATAGATGTTTTAACAAGGGCTATTTTGACAATACTATTTTGTATTGATGTCATTTTGGGTGAAATGGCTGACCAATTCTATTGCAAGCCATTCGACTGCGAATGACACTTTCATTGTGCTTTCAGACAACTTTCTACGTGGGCTCAGGTGCTGGTGACGTTTCACTGATTGCGATGCAACATCTAGTGCCGCACATTGTATTGCATGTCACCGAGTGGCATTTAAAGAAACGTTTGTGAGAAACGTTTGGTAATGTTTATGGAAGTGAACGCAAATTTCAGTGTAAATTTGTTTAAATCGGATGGCAGACTATTGTGTGAAACTGCATCAAAGTACTGGTGTATTTGGCCCAGTCAGCTTCGGATGGATCAGAGGGTTAACGTCTGAACGATCGTTCTCACTGCAGTGTGATCGGATAGGTGAATGTTGAGAGAACAAGTACATTTATATTGATGAGGCATTAGTAATATTATAAGTAATGTACCACAGTATTGTCTAATTTCAAGTATCAGTTAAAGAAAGATGTATTTTAATGAAAGCGAAATGAAATCACATACTCTCTTTTGTAATGCCACTACAACGTCCTCGATAATACTAGAACGTATGTTAATTAAATAATGAATAAACAACAACACTTTAACTTCACCATGTCTTCAACTGCGTTAGAACAGAAAAGTTAAAGAAAAACAGCATCGCTTAACTCAGCTAGTGATGGAAGTTAACTATATGTAGACAAAACTATATGTAATTTTTATTGACTGTGAACGCTGTTCTCGATCATGGCATCAGTAACAGCTCGGTTTATTCCTGTACGTTTCTAATATAGATACACACAAGCAAGTGAAATCGGTTATTTGCTGTACCTCAACAGACAGTTATATCACGGATGAGGCGATTCATGCATGTACCATTCGTTTGTAACTACATGGTGGATAATCGTTTTACGAACCTCATTTTGACAACAGTGGCATCCTGTTGTCGTAAACCAACTACTCGCCTGATTCGGTAAATAATATATTGCGCTTTTTTGCTATGGGAATGGTGGATATTTAAAGATATTTCTAGTTCGCTTATCGATTACCTGAATATCACAACCACTGCTGGTGGATAACATTTCAATCCATATCGGCATGCTGCACATGAATTAATACAACATGCCTTTCTAATCACATCTGAATCATGAAGGCAACAAGGTTTCCTATGAGGCTATATGTGCAGAGAAAACTCTCCCCAAACTCTACTGGATTGTGCTAAAACTCCCTGGGGATATTCTGATGATTTCAAACTAGTGTAGTTGTTTATGTCGTGCTATCTGTTCTGTTTTTGTTGGTGTGAAACTATTTCATCTTGCTTTTATCGAATTCATAATGAAAAACGGAACACAAAGCCCTGAAATATATATCAATGCAAGTTGTTTAAATTTGAACAATCGAGAAGGCGGTGAGATTCAACACTTTTATAGCCAATATCATTAAGCATTTACTACTAAATTTCCTTAATTGAATAAAGTTTGGAAACAAACAGGTACAAAGGAAATCAAAAGAAATTCAAACATGTTCATCGTTATCATATTCTGGTAATATATATGTAGTTATCCTGCAAACAACATATATGAATGTCAATGCCAATTAAAATATCTACATGTAAACAGTCTTCAGAATATCTTATTGTCTGATGTACATGGAGACTATATTTGTGAAGTATTGTTATTAAACCTTTTAACAACACTTTAAAGGAATTATGCGAAAATAAGACAGTTTGTGAAATATATGTAGACTTCAATGTTCCGTTTACAACTGTGTTAATTGCCGTGTGATGATATGTTATAATACCAAGCATGTAACTATTAATACTACTCAGAAGAAAATACTAACCTTAAGTTACGTTATTCAAACTTCATCGCATAATAAAGTGTGCTGAACATGTTTTATATATATTCACACTTTTTATTGCATTTAATATACATGTACACATATTGTTTATTATTGATATTGTTATTGTGACAGTATCGTATGACGTGTACATGTACAGTGTTGGGGTGGATCAGTGCTGGTATGAACATGTCTACAGAATGAATATGTGTGTTTGAACAAATATAACATATTAAGTATCATACTCATGATCACATGAATAAAATGACATAGTGAATAAACAACAACACTTTAACTTCACCATGTCTTCAACTGCGCTTGAACCGAAATGTTAAAGAAAAACAGCATCGCTTAACTCAGGTAATGATGGAAATTGACCATATTTAGTTGTTATTGACTGTGAACACTGTTCACGATCATGGGATCAGGGGCTGGGAGGGAAAATGGACGTTATATTGTTTGTGTAAAGCTGTACCAATCACGTTTTCCGGCAACATGTACTATCTCTTAAACACAATGATGCTGTTTAGCCGGTCAGTGTCACACTTTTCGCATGTGATCTATTCACTCTTTCGCTCTATTCAATGGGTCCTTTGCTGTATAAGTTGTAAACAAAACATGAATAACAGCATTTAAAAAAAATGATTGTGTTCGACAGCTGTAGGTTGTTGTTAAAAATTGGGTGTAGTCTCTTTTACCGCTTAGTTGAAAAAGCAAACTCATTTAATACGTTTTAAAGAAATTCTCTCGCACTAGTACTGATATATGTTTAACGCATCTAATGGCCATTCAATGTTGTTCATCAATTGGCAATTAATATTATATTATATATATATTTAAATGGTATACTTAAATTGGAAAGACAGATTAACATATTCTGTAACAGGGTTATTGTCCCAATTCATTTATAATATGTTTGTGGATTTGTATGTATGCACTCAGAAGCAAAATAAAGAATTAAATGTACTACTGTCGAAATTAATAATCTTTAGAAAAAATGATTTTCTGCTTAACAGCTGCTTTATTTTGTAGATAGACAACGATTCTAACTTTATTCAACTTAAAGTGCCCCTAAAAGACTTGAATGTATTTGATAAGCATATGTTTTGTGGAATTTTATTTATTAAGGTAGTTTAATTTTTATGTCGGTTGTAAGAAACATTCGAGTGCTTAAATCGCTATTAAAATGGTTTTCAACATAATAAGACATACAATTCACAACAAACAAAAAGGGTAGGGAGTTATTTATCCAATCCTACGTATATGAGATGATGCTGTAAATGCATGATGAACCATGTGTACTGGCAGTGCTGAAGCGTAGGTAAAATAATATATCTCTACTTGTGGACAGGAGATAAGAGTTTCCTGTCCTTTGAATGACGTCATGTCATGGCGACTGCCATTTGCCAATATCCTTTCATATAGTATGAAACAGGCGCCTCAAACGTACGCTTTATACACATCAGGTTGTTGAAATACGTCTCGTTTAAAATGTGTAAATGGCACCTTTATATAACAAGAAAGTTCATCGGGAATCTTAGAATGGTATGTTATCGTCATTGATAATTAGTCGAATCGTACTGGGTAGACGGATCTCGGCTTATTCGGCTATGATGGTTCTGTGCATTACTTCAGTGGCATTTAACATTTCACAAATGTGGAAGAAATACAAAACCTTGTCAATACTGATGAGTTGCTCGACAGCATTCCAATCGAAACTTCATATAGTTAGAACAAGTTGCGCCATTATGAGAAAAAGTATGCATATAAAAGGTAGTTTGACATTTTAAGTATTGGCAGCATGAAATGTTAGAAGCCAAAGATACGTTAATGGAGTTTTATTCCAATCGTAAATTATCCGAAATTGAAGGAAATCATAACAATTATACCTCAATGATTTTAATATGGTTTTTCCAATGGTTGCTGTTTAACAAAGATATTTTGATATTACATTGTGTGTCTACAGTCATAATTGTGATTACTAAATCAAAGTCTTATGTAACTCATCTACGGACCTCTTTATAAGATTTCATTAACGAAACGTCTTTAATTGCACCATTCATCTCGTTACGTTTTCGCCTGATGTAAGGCTCACATTATCTCGCATTAGCTGAAAAGGATAAATAACATCGGTTTATGTCTGATGAACTTTATCCTCTTGGAGGCTAACATTGCAGATTTTCTCTGATCTGTTTGAACCTTATCTTTAGAAAGACTGACAAGAGGAGACTTCCTTCAACATATTGCAACATTATCCTCAGGGGGTTGACTTCACGGTACCGTCATTCTCCCGGAGGATAAAGTTGAACCTTGAAGGAGATGGTTATTATAAGCTATTTTTTCTTTCTTGTTGGATCATTCTCTGACGTATCGTATTGTCATCGGGAGAGCTGAGGCCATGTGGGGTTAAACATAGCTTTCAAGATTATTTCACTTATAATACGACTGATATTTTTTATCACTTTGCTCCATGAGTATAAAACTGTTGGTTCATCTGTGTAGTGGACTCGAACCCAAACCAAATGTGAGCACTACATTCATCACTCGTAAATGAAATAGGTATATGAGAAAGTATAACGGTCAGATTTCATAAATAGAAGCATACACCATAAACAGGAGTGTGTATGGCTGTATGTACTGCACAAACTGATCTGAATCACCTTGTAAATAGCTGCTGTCATAATTAGTAAAAGGATATGTCATCACAACTTAATATGTCCAATTTCCTAAATGAATTACAGCAAAGCACTACACTGCCGATACATTAATATCGCTCTCATATTGATAACGATGAATAAAAGTCATCACACCTGCCCCGGATCACGCTCTATCAGTCTGGATAATGTATTTAATCGGGCCTTCTGGGTCGGCTGGTACTTAGTGGATCTCCAGACCACCGTTGCTCCTAACTTCCCCTAATGAACCAAATCTATTCTTATGTTTCTGCTTCTCTTCAGCGTTCACACCTCAGTATATATACTCAGCAAATTACGATGTGGCACACTTCCCTTAGAAATAGAATTAGGTATGTTTTCCCGTCCTAAAGTACCTCTTGATCAAAGATTATGTAAATTCTGTAACAGTAACTGTATGAAATTCACTTTCTCACTGTTGTAATTTTTACTCAGATTTAAGGTATGGATTCTGGAAATATGTATCTTCTGCTGACCCTTCCTTTCTTCATCTCAATCCGACTGACCAGGCTGTATATTTACTGTCTAGCAGTAGGTTATGTAAGCCACTGACTGCCTTAATATATAACATGTACAGACGGAGGTTGCGCCTCACTTAATTTTAATGTTTACTCCATCCTTGTATATGCACTGTTTTATATCCATATTCATCTATATTTTAATATGAACAAAGTAATATGGTGTCTTATAGGCTTTTGTAGGCCGGGTGCTATCTTTTTATCTGCAATGTTTTTATATCATGTGGATATTGTTTTATTATGCCATATGTGACACCGAAATAAAATAATGTTCTTCTTCTTCTTCTTCTTCTCTATTGAAGGCTAAGCAATTCAGAACATTTACGTAAGTGCTCTGATGTTAATAACTGTGTATGGTTAAGTGCTCGGAAGCAGAATACATCCCAGTTTGCGGGTATTAAGTTCAAGGGTGAATGCTCCCTAACATTAGGCGGTCTATGTTATTAAACGATCATGGGTGAAACGAAAATATGAACTGCCCGATATGAACAAATATATGTGATTATTTATACAGAAATCGTGGACAAATGTGACTTACGACATAGTATTTGAAATAAATCATTCCATGATTAATTATAAAGAAATCATGGACATGGGCCTGGACATAGATACAGTGTTCAACCTAATTAAATTACATGAAAAACCCTCTCTAAATACACCAAATCATCCAGATGTTCCTGAAAAAGTCTGTACTTAAGAGAAGCAAGTTCCCTCTGAAAGTCCTTCTTCTTAAGGGGGCGCTTTCCCAACAATCTTCTTAAACCTGTCATGCCAACCCTCGAAGCTGTTGTGTTGTGTTTTCCTCTAAAGGCATTGGGTAAAATAAAAAAACGACAACATTCCTTCCTAGTAGCGTTTGGTAAAACAGACAATCCATCAACACACAAATATCTACCGCCATGGGCAGTGGGCAAGAACGTGATGTTAAGTTGGGGTAACTGAGCAAGAGCCATTGTTGAAATGATAAGGTTTAACGCTGTTTCAAAGTAATTTAAGTATACATTAATGAAGTTTATAGGAAACCTGTTAATTAAATTGAAAGAGTTATTAATCAGTCATCAATCAAAACAAAATCTAATATAACCCATAGTAAACTCACTCAATATAAACATTGACCATGGATCACAGGTCTTAATAAAGTCTATTTCAAATCCCAAAGTTCCAAGTGACAAGCCTTTAAAATGATGTATTTCAAATAACAAATTCACCTATAACGTAGCTTCTATGTATACATGTATTTTCAGTGACAGTATCATACAGTGGAATTATAATACATACTTACAGGAATACGACCATTATCATGTTCTTTAACTTATCGAAATACACTTTGTTTTATGATTTTCTCTATGATATATTTAAAGTGAAAAATGTTATTTAAGTAGTAATCAGTCAAGCTGTGACGTTTTCTCCCTTTCGACAAATTGTGACCATATCTAAGGGTTCTTTTTAATATTATCCAAATAATGTTAACCTAATTTTTTTCTCTTTCATTAAGTTGATGTTTATATTAAATGCTACGGTTATTGAAATTTTGGGTTTTGTATTCACAAACCTGTTTTTACCCATAGAATTCTATAAAATTAGAGAGAGTATCTCCATACACGTATGCATTGTGTTGTTAAATCTTGTTAATCAACATTTAAAAAAGCCATATATGTCATTGATATCGTCTTCATAATTGAACAAAACTTGCTTATTTTGAACATTTCTAATTGTGGAAGACAGAGATGAAAAGAATGAAAAGTGTGGGGTCCCCATCTGCTTTCGGCGCCACCCAATAAACTGCTAGGCAAAATTTATTATGGCACGATAGTTGGAATAACTTAATTGGTGATTGTGGTCACATTTTTGTTAATATATCTTTGTTAAATGAAGATAAAGATGATATTTACACCAACATAACCCCTACCAGGTTTAAAATGTTATCAATGTGTTCAGAATCAGGCACATTTATTAAATTTTACATATAATATGTCGTATATGAACAGATATGTATCATCAAAAATATTGTTTTAAGAAAGTTAAAATATAAAAATTCATTTCTTTTTTTATTAAATCAAAAACATGTAGAAGTATTCTTTGACAACTGACTAAACACAATACTTTTCAGTTTAAGTTAATAACATCAAAAACATGAGAAATTTGCAATTGAAAATCATACATATGATAAAATCAACTGAGTACTTTCTTTTGCCTTGCACTTTAGACCATTACTTTTATATGATCAAACCGACAGTCAAATTGTAATTGTTTATGCTGACGTGTGTGTTATTTATAACGTAGAGAGTAGGAACTGGGCAATGATAAACCACATCCTGTGTCAGGGCATCGGGGAGAATTGAGTGCAATCGATGTAACATTTACTTGACTATAGGCTGTAAATATGGCGTTGGAACGATTTTATATCCAGGCATTTTACTTAGTTCTGATCAAGAGAGTTGAAAACAAAAGGAATGGGAATCATCACAGTGCATAATTCGATGATTGACATACAGTCATAATGTAGCATCTAGTCGGATATGCGTTACGTTATATTAATCCATGGTGATGACGTCACTCTATTGTGTTAACAGTGGATTATTTCTAAGAATCTACTGGTCATTGACTAATCCAGTCAGGAGGGGTGTCAGGTTTTGACATTTACGTAATGGCTGACAAAGTAATTTGTTCACGAATGATGTATTTTGTCTTAGTATATCTGATTAGAATCTTAAAATATCTGATTATTTTTGTAATGTCTGACCCGGGAATCGAACATGTAACCCTTCGTCTGTTACGCAGCGCCCTAACCTATTCGACTACCAGGCCTGCTGGTAATCATTTGATTGTTTGTCAGTAAGATCCCTGCATTCTAAACAAGACTGGTAAAGTGTGAAACGCATGGGGATCGTGCTGAAATACATAAAATGCAGGAGTTCGGCTGTCAGTCAAATCGCTTTGCCTTGAAGATTTGCGCCATGCACGTGCGTGGAAGAATCCATTTCATAAGGGTCGAAGCTACGTGTACCATATCCGTTGAATGGGCACCGAAATTTGCAAAATAATATTTTTTTAGGTTACATAATTGAAATGTATTGTCTATAATGCTAGAAAATCACATATGTATGTTTCGGGGCTCGTTGATTATTTTTAACGAATCCACGGCTCCTCATGCATTCTCCATTACATAATAATGAGCAATATATATTTTCTTTATTTAATGATAACCAGCTATTTATATATTTTAGAAATTGCTCAATATGTGTTTGCTTCGGGAGAAGTGAGAGCATGGAGACACGCAGACTCTATAATCTTTTCTAAATTACATTATAAATATAACTTGCATTCGCAGAGTGTTTGTAAAAAATCAATTCACATTTCACTGACATATTTAACAATATAAATGCTACCTTTTTATGTTGTTTTAGTCAATTTGATAACTGTTTTCTTCAAATAGTCTTTGAAACATAATGACAAATTAACATTAACAGTGATATAAAAGTATATCAGCCTTGACAGTATCGTCTAGAATGACGCGCTAGAATAAAAAGATTGGACTTATAAAAGTTTTTAAAAATATTAAAGTGTTTATAAACTGCATATGGCAATACCAACATATTTGGGTAACATCATAACTCTTTGCAGTAAATACATGTACAGCAAATACAATCGGCAAAAGAGTAATTGAATATCCAAGTGACGGGCTATCTAAAATAGCCATAACTGCAACCAAACCCTTCCAAATTGCTCAAATGAAGTTTTTCCGATAGCGGAATTAATTATCTATAGCAAGGTATATTAATGAAATCTTTGAATTTGGTTGCAGATAATAATTTCACTTGGAAATCGGGTCATTTCTGAATTTGGCAAACGCAACGAAAAAATTAAACCACCAAAATACATGTTTTCATACAGAACTGCCTTGACTTGGCAAAATGTGGTTGCAAGAGGGAAATATCAAGATATCACGAACGTTTGAACTTACCTTGCCTTTTATTTCAATATTTACAGTTTGAGGAAACTTCTGAGCGATGCTATCGAGTCCGATTTTCCATCAATTTCAATTTTTTTTACAATGTGACCGCGAAATAAATTCGAGTTGTTGTCAAATCTCATCACAATTCATAGAAAAGTTATAGATTGCAAAATTATTTAGATAAAAAAGCAATAAGTTATTTTAATGAAAAATAATTATTTGCCAAGGTAGGAATAATGTTGAAGATGTCAGATCATATTATAGACAATCATCTCTGCCATTTTGAACACTTTGTAAGATAAGTTTCTTTTACTTCAGATGCATTTAAAAATCATTACCCGTAACTCGGGCCGGTCAATTACTCTTAGGCCATAAAATCACAGAAACTTCCTTGTTATCATTTGGATAATCTAGATGTTATTATAATACTATACCTACATCTGTCGACTCTTGAATTCAATATTTCGTAAATTTGTCAATATCAAGTACAAAAGTGTCCTTCAGTTGGAGTTGAATAACGGTATAAAATGATTAACTATTTATCATACTATAGACACTGGGAACATGTGTTACATGGCTGTAAAATGATTAAATTGAACTTGAAGGCTATTTAATCATCTGACTCAATTAATCACAGCCGATACAACTCAATTCAAACAATAAGGTAAGCATACCTCGAGATAGATTTTTTGAATATGCATTAGCTATGTTTTAATTAGCTATTAGATATATTCTAGAACAATTCTCTTTTCTTGAAGGCTATTTAATCATCTGAGTCAATTAATCACAGCCGATACAACTCAATTCAACAGTAAGGTAAGCATACCTCGAGATAGATATTTTGAATATGAATTAGCTATGTTTTAATTAGCTATTAGATATATTCTAGAAAAAGTCTCTGTATTATACTTTTGATTATCTGACATTAATGGAATGAATTTTTCAAGGGGTGTAATGTCAATGGAACATAGTGAATATCCTAATTCACAAAATGTGTTTTGACAATATTTCCCGTTGATTAACGACTTTTAAATTTCATAAGGATTATAATTTCTGTGAACTTACAGCCAACCATTCAAATATGTGTTGGGAAGGGAACCTTTACATTGTAAGTCCATGAGAAAGAAAAACACGAGGCCTTCATGAGTATGTTGTTAAATGTGTGGCTTTACAATATAAAACTTTCAAAATGTAAATGTTACGTCCGTCTGTCTTCTCCAGAACGAATGACTCTGGAAGCTGAAATTGTATATCTTGGACAGTGGGGATTTTAAATTGTAGATGGTGTGACCCAGTGATCCCAAGTATGGGGTCACGCCCTAAGAAAAACAGTTTTCATCTTTTTCTCAAGTAATAAAAGCTCTAGGCAGCTGGAATGTAGTTGAGTCTTGTTATGAAAACAGTAACCCAATGACAGGGTATGATGTGAGATCGGTATATCGATGTTTAAAATCATTCTACACATCACATAACCAGGGCCTACACTGCAAAGGCATATTTTCAAAGTCAACATTTCACCACATCAATATGTGTTCAAATCAATATTTCACTAAATTTCAAAGTCAACATTTCACCAAAGTCAACATTCTTATTAGATCAACATTTCATCTAACTCAATATATATTATCAAAATCAACATTTCATTGAAATCTTCACCAAAGTCAATGAAATAGAAATATTAATATTTCATGAATTCATTAAAAGCAAAACTGCCTTCAATGACTAATCTTACCACCCCTTTTCCACATATTTCCATTGGGAAAAGAAATTCCATTGGAAAAAAAAATTCCATTGGAAAGAAAAATTTCATTGGAAAAATAATTCAATTGGAAAATTAAAAAAAAATAAATTTTAACCTAAAAATTTCCAAAGAATTTATGTAAGGCATTTAAATAATGAAATCTGTTAATCACGACACGTTTATTGTCGCGACAACCTTCGGACTCGACAGGATTTCTAAAGATAAACCGTAGACCATTACTGGCAAACAACTTCAAATCAGGTTGTTCAATGCCATTTGAAGGATCGCAGGATCTAGGACCAACTGGGGAGCAGTTTAAAGGCTAACACAAATCAAGGGTGGGAAATATCAGTAGCAGTTTCCCTGATGAAAAATACCATGGTGATATACATGTATGTGTATCTGTAGAGTATGGAAACATTAAGCCGCTGGGGATCGATGATGTCAACACAGCCCACAGCCAGCACAGACTGTATCTTCCCTCCAGCAGGCTTAATTCGCTACGATCTAATTCAAGCCTTGCCGTATTTCCACAGTTGCCCGCTGCACCTGTACAGCATAGTGGCCATCGCTTTCCTAACACGGGAAAGTGAAGAAAATGCAACAAGGCTTAAATTGGCGAGTGGCGTGAGTTATGCCTTGCGTAGAAGCTGGCGCAAGACGGTGTGCGATTACTTTCAGTCATGTAATGCTATGCTTTGTGTGATTTATTATACTTTAATGCAGTACGTTAAGGTTTTTGCGTTAGTCCTTTGGAGGACTGAATGACGTCTTGATCTTTTGTAAGAATGATTTTGAAAACTTAATTTAGATATAGACTACTTTTAAGGTTCAATAAATAAGAACTGAAGGTGACACATGGTAGGTATCCGCGTGCAGTGTAAGGAGAAGGGTGGCCAGGCTGTGATATTTATGAGACTTATTGTAGTGACATTTAACATTTCACCGTTGCAGAAGAAATACAAAACCTCCTTAATGACTGATGAGCTGTCTAGTAATATCTTATTACTTTCCACGAGAGCAACTTCAAAGCTGGAGATAAAGAGTATCTATAGGAAAAATTTAAAAGAAAGGGAAAAAGTAAGATTCATTAAAGTGTGATACGCAGTTGCGACGTGCAGGATGACCCACGGGCATTAATTAAAATAATGCCCGGATGCCTTGGAAAATGATCAAGGGCCGAAGTTATAATGCCCAATGGTCATGCTGTATCAAACTTATAAACCGACAGAAACCGGTTATAAAAATTAGAGTTGAATCAAAGATAAACTGGGGGACACATTTTAATTTTACTCGCGAAAGCAGCCGGCATGTGCTACACGTGCAGCTAAGATTAACGCAATACTTATTGAAATTTAAACAAATGAATTGAGTACCCGATTAAATAATTTAAGAATATAATAGGTACATAGGGGCTTATAATTACGAACTCGCATCATCCAACACTGCCGCCTTTGTGTAATGATATGATCGCAGCGTTTAGTGTGGCAGTACTATGAAAGTTTTGTGTTCGAGACGACGGTATATCGGCAAAACATTTGCAGATTGAAATTTGAATTAATAGTTATTTTTCAATAGAGTTTGACATCATACATATTAAGTTTTACGTTTTGCTGTTTAAATATATATATTTGAATAGGGGGTTGTTAAGGGACATTATTAGATAATTGCCCGAGGAAGCTAGTTTGTATCAGATTTGAAGGAAATTACGAGTGTCCCCAAAGAACAATAGAGTGACGTCACTGGAGGTTTATAAGTCAGCTGGGTTCATACTTTAAATACAAACGGAAGACATAGAATGAAGTTGCTGTCAAGCAGGTCACTAACTAGTATCATAACTAAGTAGTATCATTGTCGAAAATGATTACATACAGTATAAATAATTATTATAATAAGTATGTATCCATAAATAGTTATTCATTCGTCACCATGTCAACGTCCAAGATGTCTATCAAAGATAACAAAAGGAAAATGTTAGAAACAGACAAACTGTAAATCTTTAAAGGACAGCTTATATCTCGAATTAAGGGTAATAATACTTGATTATAATTGTGTGCCTAATGTTCTTAATGTGTTATGAAGAGTCATATAGTGACTCATGAGCAGCAGTCGATGGCAGCTCTTTACTATGCATTGTCTGGATAACATATTTCTATGTGTATAGAAGTGTAATTTGATATTTTGATAGTGAGTTAAACGAGAGCTAAATGATACAAAACACGGACTTGCATACTATCCAGTAAATCTAGAATTTAAGGACTCAGCAGAAATAAACTCTGATATTCTTAAAGTTAATAAAGCGAGATGTTTAAAACATGAGATTTAATTAGACAGTATTGCGTCGTCCTTTTAGAAAACAGGTATTTCTGACCTTCAAAATTCAAAAGACCGAAATGTCAAAAGCTTTAAACAACAGCATATTGTTCGTGGGTTGAAATGTTACTAATGTGGGTTTTGTAGGTCTTTTCCCTGCTCTGAAACATGCAAATGGAGATGATGAAAAGAATAAACAATAGATATTCAAACGGACTGCATTGTGTAGGTAGATGCATGCACATGTCAAATGTGTTCTTCTGTTTGTATATTCAAGACAACTCTTACAATTGTGTTTTTACAAACTAGTTGCTGTGTAAGAGTTGATTTAAATATCAACGTATACAGGTATAGACTGCTTTGTTATTATTGACATTTTACTTCTTTGATCAATGTAATGAAAAGTCTTATAAAGTTGCAATTCATCAATATAAACACGTTTCAGTTCAAAATCTAACCATTCCTTTGTCTAGTTTGAATATGAGCTTGCTCTGTGAGTATGGTCATAGTTTACTGGGCACTGAGCATATCGTGTTCTGAGACTGATGTTATTGATATTGTTGACATTTATAGAGGACTATTTTGGTTGTAATATACATTATATTAATGACAATTGTGTCGACGCAATCTCATCTGTATATCTCATTTGTAACCTCGCACCATCGACGACAAATTTTCAATATCTTAAGTTTTTAAAGTAATGAAGTTAATAATTATGTGACTTGTGTATTCAAAGAACAAAATATAAACATTTAAATCCCATAAGGTAACTTCATCTGTTGAAACTGTGAACTGAAATGAAGTTTATTAACTTGAATTAATACCTGACCTATATAGACAAAACAAGATATGCGAGTCAATGTATTACATCCGACTTTTGATGTACATGTGTGTTTGGTTGGAAATTAATGTATACTCATTACACTAGAATAAAAATTGTTTCCTCATCGTTAATATCATATATTTTGAATAAATAGAGGTTATCATGAGAGTGTGTTTTGGGATGATCAATATACTGCATTAGGAATAAACATTTTTTTATGAGCCTTGGCGAGCTACATACATTGTGTTTATTCCTAATGCAGGATATTTACCATCCCAAAAGACACGAGCATAATAACTTCTTTATCATACAATGTCATTCTTCATTCCTTTTGCGCTAAACAGCTTCACCATTAATTTCAAAGTTGAACTTTCTTTAACTACGCGTATTGGTATATGCAAAAGAACAGCGTGCTTCTCTCACGGTAAAATGACACAAAGTAATGCCTCCTAAATTATGCTTTCAATTACTTGTAATTTTGGCATGATTTTAATTTTCAATGATTTAGTACGTTTCAAAATACGTATTTTAAATGAAACATATTTACCGTAAGGACGGCGAATTCGTACTCGCGTCCTGTCGCTGAAATCGTGTGATCATGACTGGTCGAGTCACGAAGGCACGAGAGTTGCTTCCCCTCCGCTCGGTTGCAAATGGTCACTCGCATGACATATCACACGGAGAGCTAAACGGAATATTAAGCTGTTTATTCTAAAATCCTCTTTACACAAGTTACATTTTGGAAGTGAAGATTGACGTTCGGTAAATGAATATGTGACTCAAACTGCCTTAGTTACCTGTTAAGTATGTATAAATGTTTCAACCCGCGATGAACATGTTTTGGCACTGCTTGTACAGTAAATTTGGCCGCACACTTCATTGCACAAATGTGTTGTCATTTCTCAAATTAATGTATATATAATAAAGCATGTATATTTATTTACAGACGTTCGAAATGTGACGTCATTCTAATTTTCCAAAGAAGTTCCGTAACTTGACCTATGTAATTTGCATCTTTATCTGTAGATGACCCCAACGGATACCGAAAATATCCGTAGCCTTTAATCTGCCGAGAACACCATCCATTGTATGCTAAAACATTATATATATTTCCCTTTAATGATTTGTTTATATTCTAAGTTTAGGATAGACTCAATACAAATATAACTAATGAATATTTTGCCATTAAAATCAGCAATTGCGCATAGTCAGTAGTGTATATTGACACATAAAGGACATTGAACATATATTTAACTGTACATACAGTAACGTATAAGTTTATGTAACAGACCGATGCCGAAAGTATTCGCCCTTGACTGAACTTCCACACTAGAATATACATGTAGCCAACATACTTCTCATGAATTTAATTTTCTTCAGAATACTGTCCAATTTTGAACATTCATAAAAAATCATCTTGGTTAATCAGTCACATAATCCCACTGTCATTTCCCGCGATAATCGTGCATCCACCCGACAGGCTACGGAAACTTCAGACATTGTACTAATTATTTGCTTTCAGTTGGACCTTTCCTCGAGCGTTATCTTTAAATATAATAAATGTTTCAACCAAATTATCAGATTAATCACAGACATTATGAATTAGAGCTTTTAATATGACATTAAGGATAATAGTTACTACCAACAGTGGACGGTTCATTCTTACTACGCCAACATATGGATAAAATGGGTGATTTTGGCCAAAAGTTTTGTTGGCGTACCAGGAACATTTTACAGGAGATAATCAGCAAAAACAACATTTGTTTCAACACATGGACATCTATAATGCAGGTTAAAAAACAGCCGCCAACTCTGAAAACATATGTTCTGCACAACTACTTTTATTTACAGTTTAAATAAGGGCTTGGCATGTTCACCACAATAAATCTGTAAACAAATTTTAATAGTTATGTTTGCGGTTATAAAATGTTACCAATGAAAGTGAATGTTCACTTTTATATGATATGGTGTTGTTTAATTACTGAAATACAAATTGATTAAAACATATTTAATTCATTCAAGAAATCCATCGTACTGAAAAAACTGTCAACGGCTATGTTAAAGAAAATACGTTCAGAAAATGACCATGTTTTATAACATGGTCAGTGACAGGTTACTTCCGAGTTATCTCAGTAATTGTGTTTGTATCTCCTAGATTGTCATATGTCACTGATTATAATATTCGCAATGATTCGAACCTTCATACAATTCACTGTAAAACTGAAAAATTGGAAATTTGAAAAACTATGACATGTGTTGTTCGTGTTTAAGGATAAATTGACGTTCATATTACAGATTTCATCATTTACATGTCTTTGTTTGTTCGAAGCGCACACTCATCATGACCTGTTAATGTTCTGTTGTATTCCGGCGCGGTATTAACATAATAATATTCTTAGTTACCAACTGGTTCCTTCTTTCGGGAAATAAATACGTTTAACCACATGATGAAAACTGTTCATCAATTATCAGTCAACCAGTCAGGTTGTGAACTGTGTTCAGTGGTCAGGTGAGTAGCATGGTTAAAGCCACTCAAGGGTGAAGCTTAAGCCAAGCTTAATTGGTTGGATTGGATTAACAGTTTATTTTGTTAAAATTTTGTTGGCGTTCCAAGAACAGGATATTTTCAAATGTTGGCGTAGCAAGAAGACACCCAGTGGACAGGTTACTATGTAGGGTCTGAAATGAAAACATTAGAGATCTGAAGATCCATCCAAAACTAGAAACATGACATTATGTCATTATGAAATATATTACAAACATCTGGACTCATTTTCCAATGTTGATGTAGATTTACTCTTCCCACAACACATATCATTACCATTGTCGCAGATGAATGTCATTACATGCTTTATTGCTAGACCCTAAAATTTCACGAAACGACGCCTTCAAACTCTACATTTGATCACATGAAAATGGTAATGCAAAGTTGACAACAGTCATATAAAATCATAATTGGGTAATTAAGTTTATTTAACGGGACATGTATCAATTTGTTTCATGGTGATTGGTTGGCAAAAGGCTTCTGTGTTATGTATTACTCAGGTTCTCCATCAATTATGTTTTTGTTCCGACGCTCTAAGTGTCCAAAGTGTCTAAGTGTCATTAATAGAATGTATATTTAATGTATGTTTTAAACTTTTCTGACAGCGATCACGTGGTGTAGAGGTCGGTAGCAGTTGTCAGTAAATGCCACGTATTGGAATATCAGCGATACTCTATATAGTTAGCATTGAAAGTACCTGCTAATATAAACAAAATACTTGTTTGTAAAGCTAGGGGTAGCTTTTGTTGAAAAATATCATTTAATTTGTTTAATTAAATATGTCCATATTAGCGATTTTACAAATTTGTTGGCACGAGACGAAGTCGAGGACAAATAATCGGACCTAGGCCTTGTAACTCGGCCAATAATCGGACCTAGGACCGGTTACTCGGGGCATTGAGAACTATTTGATCAATACTTAATTTTACTTGAGCTTTCCTCCTCTTAATCACAATTTTTATCTGGATTTCGTTCGCCTACCCCCAACATTCGTTTCAGTTTGTGACTTTCCTGATGATATCCTGAGTACGTTTTTATATTCACTAAACGGAAATGTATATTATTCTATTTAAACATATTTTTCTCAAATGAGAAAATTGAATTCTCCCAGTACATCGATTACTTAAATTTCATTGATGTTGAGATTGGCGAAGATACGTCCTAAACAATGAAGATTTAGAGGACACATAAGGTTGTGAGAACACTCGTTCTATTGTTGTTTTAAATAACTAACATCTTATTATTCATTGAAATGAACTAGACCCCAATCCATAATATCTGTTAATATTATCTTCAAGTAAATGTTGTTCTTCATCAAATGAAGTCATCTTTGTTAAAAGGTGCTTCATGAGATTGCAAAAAGGAACATTTCATCAAATAAAAAATCAATAATCAATATGGATTTCCTCTAGATCTAATAGGAAGCGTTTTTGCGCTCTCGCTCAAGGATAAATGTGTTTCATTTTCTGAAAAAAAAATCGATGTTATCTCAGTCCGCAACATAATATTGTCCAAAATAATTTTTGGAACTGGCTTTGTTATTACAAAATTTCATTCACCGAGATGTAATATTTTTCAGGTAACTTAATTTTCCCATTAGAGCATCAAACCGGTACCAAGTTCAATTACAGATTCAAGGGCTTCATAACTCCGTAAAAATAACATTTCGGAACTGGACTGTGAACTCGATGGAGAGTATCATCTGGACTACCTACAGGTTAAATTTCATTCACCTAGATGTAATAGTTGCCGAGAAAACTTGTCCAAATTGGATCATCACAGCTATTTAGGTACAAAGTTCAATTTCGGATTCAAGGGCCATAACTCCGTAAAAAAATAATATTTCGGAAATGGATTTTAAACTCGGTGAAGAGTATCATCTGGACTACCTCCATGTTAACTTTCATCCGCCTAAATGTAATAATTTCCAAGAAAACTTGTCCCCATAGCAGCATCACAGTTCTTTTAATACTAAGTTCAATTTCGGATTCAAGGGCCATAACTCCGTAAAAAATAATATTTCGGAAGTGGTTTTCGAACTCGATAACGAGTATCATCTGGACTACCTCCATACTTAATTTGATTCACCTAGATGTAATAGTTTCCGAGAAAGCTTGTCCCCATTGGAGCATCACAGTTCTTTTGGAACTAAGTTAAATTTCGGATTCTAGGGCCATAACTCCGTAAAAAATAATATTTCGGAAATGTTTTTCGAACTCGATAAAGAGTATGGTCATGAGTACTCACAACCAAATGTCATTCATCTAGTTTGAACAGTTTCCGAGAAAACTTGTCCCGATTGAACACAATAAAACTAAGTCCAAAAAGTGACGTTTCCATGGGAACGACAACACATTTAAATCTCAGAAAATTGAAAATTGTCTGTGCGCGATCGGAAGAACACGGTTAACAACTGTACAAAGTTTGGTTGATGTACCTTTGACGGTTTTTGAGAAAACTTATCGGGCGGAAGGACGGACGGACGGACGGAATGACCGCTATATACCCGTATCGGGGGTATAATAAATACATGTACGATAAGAACTCAAATTAATCTGAAAAATACACCATTACGCCTTACTGCAGTACCCACATTATGAATGGCTGACTTGTCCGGGTGACTGACGGCATACCGTTGTAACGAAAATTTGAGAAAACAACCTGTTTACAGCGTGGAAAGGGACGCCCTGGTGAACGGCCTTTGGTTCGGAACATGGGCGTGATTGAACTGCAGCCCAATGTCAAACGACAGTTTTGATCTCATTCTGCATACTTATTCTGATTGAGAAACAAAAAAAATAGTGCAGAGATTCATTAATATTTTCTGATGTTGTCTCTCGTTGATGGTTACTAGGTTATTATTTATGAGTTGAACATTTTCATGTCCGAAACTGTTCATTGTTTTACCCACGACAACGCGAATTACATATTTTAACATTCTTGATCCCTGTTTCTCTTTAAAAAGAGATGTGTAGTTTTGAGGTCGGACGTTCTATTTATCAATGAAGCAAGAAAGTAGTACCGTCAACCAATCGTACATTTAGTGTCATTCTTTGGGTATTGACCAATCAACGTTGAGAATCACGAAGGAGCACATGTGCGAATATCACAAAATTAATCTCATGTGTATCCTTACCCGCATGGATATAATATAGTATGATTGTAGACAATAAATATGTGTCATTAAGATAGTGAACAAATGTAACATTGTTATATTTGGGATAACGCTATCAGCACTAGTACAAATTGGATGAGTCCTTTTCGAACCCAAACACCCGGAGTATCGCAACAATCGCCAGGCTTTACAGTACCTACATCTTGTCCATTCAGCCACCTTCTACATTTTATATAGTTTTAAGTTAGATGCTTAACATCCTGATCGGAAACCCACTATCGAAAAAAGTGTATTCGGACAGATAGGGAAATAAAAGATTGATTTTTTGTCTGTACAAAAATCATTCAAAATCTATTTTCTCGAGTAGCAGCATTTCGTTTTTACACTGTTGAAGATGTGATGGCGTTTCTTTTGCGGTTCAGTATACAAGGACTGACATTATATCAAAAGTATTATACTTTGATACCGCAATTAAATTACGGGTACCTCTTTACAAACCATGTCAACATTAAAAAAAACCTTCCAAATAGATTTTCTCCGCAGCAGTATTTATTTTTTTACTCTGTTGAAAATTTGGTGACGTTCTTTGCGCTTGAGTGTTTGCCTTCATGGCAGATTTGCATACCCGGAATGTATTAAGGAGAACGAGGTCTAAGGAAAGAAGCTGAAATACATTCATAAATATAATTTAACAAAATACAAAAATGAATCTATATATTTTGATACCAATACAAGCTTTAGGAAAACAGTCATAAATTGCATATTTTGTTTACAGTGTAGAGTGTGCAAATGTATTTAAGAATTGAATGTCAGTTTGTGTGTTTGCAGTGGAAAATGAAAGATGTCAAAGCGTTATTCAAACTCAATTCAATTCTTGTAATTTCGCACATAAACGTTATAGTCGTATGAAAGAAAACGTATTTTCTATCTTAGTGCCCTTTAGATAAAGTGCTGTGATTACGGGAATCCGTGTAAACTGCATAGTTCGAATTTATATATGTTTATGTTTATGCTGCAGTTTTCAGGCTGAATTGAATTGAAAGTTCAGTTCAACTGTTCCAGTTGGCTTCTAGTTTGATTTGATGTATCAAACATGACATTCCAGTACTCTTACATATGCACAGCCAGTAATGTGCATATAAAATGAACCCTTTTAACATGCTAACACTGATGATATCAACACCTGCAGAACTTACCTGTATTAAACAGTATTTGAATATAATATTAACGATTTGTATGTTCAATAAACACACGTATGAAATATTGAATTATAGACTTGTATTATAATATTGCATATGAAAATAAATATATATATATAAATATATATATATATATATATATATATATATATATATATATATATATTGATTCATTGAATTGCTAATCATAATCTGAATTATCACTTGTGAATTGTTTTGCTATGGGATAATTAGTCTTTATTTAATAATTATTTGTAAATTTGTATCGGGTAAAAATTTTCATCATTGTGAAAGAAAGTTTTATGATGTATGGTCCTGTATCCAAGGCCAAAAATACTGAATACAAGATGAAAATTAGTGAAAAGATAGTGCTTTTAACATGAATGTACTTATTCATTTTTTGAACTTTGACGTTCATCACAAACAAATGTTGACATCGAACATAATATAGGGGAAAGGTTTGTTCACTATTTTCAATATCTTACAGATGCATACAGTAAATAGTTACATATACAATGCACATTTTAAGAAGCGAGAACAGCATAAATGTAATGCTTAAATTGCATTTAGAGCAGTTTACAACATAATAATTGTATAGGCTGCCCATACGTAGTTATGGAAATGTGAAATAATAAACTAAACTTTGTCCCGAAATCCGAAGTATACAATGGAAAATTATTAAATAGCATTAAATAACAGAATTAATAATACTACTACTTATAATAATAATAATGAGGATACTTATATCGCGCTAAATCCACCAAGGGCCATGCTCAAAGCGTTACACACATTATGACCCTGGTATAAGGATCAACATCATTCCTTTTTCATTCTCAACTCCTCTTGGAGTATGCAACCTGAGCTACCAATTAAGGCGCTCGAAGGTTATCTGTCACATTGCCTTCACTTCCAAACAAGGTACTCAATTGTACTGCTGAGTGAACAGAGGCACATTTTGAATAAAATCCCTTGCCCAAGCCTGTCACGAGCCTCACAACTCATGTATCAGTGTGGGGCAAGGAATCACCCTTCAAACTCTCAGTTTTATCCAGCAATGAGGCGGGTAACCCACCCATCCAGCGAGCCACGCCCGTTGTTGCTGAACTTCACTGATAGCGGTCGACAGAGCTATGCACAAGACCACGTGCCACCACTGCCATACATGAGTCCATGCAATAAGTCATATCTACATATAAATTTTGAATAAGGTGTTTGTTCTAGTGTAAAGTTAGTATTTAATAAATGGTAATTCATAGAATAACTAACGCCGATTTCCTCCAACATAATCCAACTTTATCCTGAGGGATGTTTTCATTACATATAGATTTTTCATGTAGAACTGGCGATAAATTATTTACCATTAAAGTTACAGGTCCGCTATGTTAGCACAAAACAGTAAACTGATTGGGTGTAACAACACAACAAAGCAAATTCCTCTGAACACGTAACTTTTTATGATATTCATATTCAAAGAGGTGTAACATTTCTTTTGCCGTGCAGTTTATATGGTTTTGTAAACTAATGCATTATTGGCTACGGGCAAATATACATGTTTAACATGTTTTACTGTGTACTATTTCGCGTTGATAAATATTTATTGATACAAGATATAAGAATTAAAATAGTTTATTATATTGTAAATAAGAAGAGACAGGGAGGTTTTTGTTGTTTACATGTATACATTTTAATATTGGTTCTTTTTAACATATCGATCATAATCGACTGGAAAAGAGATGTTTTAACAAGGCTATTTTGTCAATTCTATTTTGTATTGATGTCATCCTGGGTGAAATGGCTGACCAATTCTATTGCAAGCCATTCGACTGCGAATGACTCTTTCATTGTACGTTCAGACAACTTTCTACGTGGGCCCAGGTGCTGGTGGCGTTTCTCTGATTGCGATTCAACATCTATTGCCGCACATTGTATTGCATGTCACGGAGTGGCATTTAAATAAATGTTTGTGAGAAACGATTGGTAATGTTTATGGAAGTGAACTCAAATTTCAGTGTAAATTTGTTTAAATCGGATGGCAGACTATTGTGTGAAACTGCATCAACGTACTGGTGTATTTGGTCCAATCAGCTTCGGATGGATCAGAGGATTAACGTCTGAACGATCTTTCTCACTGTAGTGTGATCGGATAGGTGAATGTTGAGAGAACAAGTACATTTATATTGATGTGGTATTAGTAATGTTATAAGTAATGTACCACAGTATTGTCTAATTTCAAGTATCAGTTAAAGAAAGATGTATTTTAATGAAAGCGAAATGAAATCAGATACTTTATTTTGTAATGCCACTACAACGTCCTCGATAATACTAGAACGTGTGTTAATTAAATGGTGAATAAACAACAACACTTTAACTTCACCATGTCTTCAACTGCATTAGAACAGAAAAGTTAAAGAAAAACAGCATCGCTTAACTCAGGTAATGATGGAAGTTGACCATATGTAGACAAAACTATATTTAGTTTGTATTGACTGTGAACACTGTTCTCAATCATGGGATCAGGGACTGGGAGGGAGAATGGACGTTATATTGTTTGTGTAAAGCTGTACCATTCACGTTTTCCGGCAACATGTACTATCTCTTAACGCCATAAACACAATGATGCTGTTTAGCCGGTCAGTGTCACACTTTTCGCATGTGACCTATTCACTCTATTCAATCGGTCCTTGTAATCAAACATTAATTAATAACAGCATTTTTTAAAAACATTCGTATGATTTAGTAACAGCTCGGTTTATTCCTGTACGTTTCTAATATAGATACACACAAGCAAGTGAAATCGGTTATTTGCTGTACCTCCACAGGCAGTTATATCACGGATGAAGCGATTCATGCATGTACCATTCGTTTGTAACTACATGGTGGATAATCGTTTTACGAACCTCATTTTGACAACAGTGGCATCCTGTTGTCGTAAACCAAATACTCGCCTGATTCGGTAAATAATATATTGCGCTTTTTTGCTATGGGAATGGTGGATATTAAATGATATTCCTAGTTTGCTTATCGATTACCTGAATATCACAACCACTGCTGGTGGATAACATTTCAATCCATGTCGGCATGCTGCAAATGAATTAATACAACATGCCATTCTAATCACATCTGAATCATGAAGGCAACCAGGTTTCCTATGAGGCTATATGTGCAGAGAAAAACTCTCCCCAAACTCTACTGGATTGTGCTAAAACTCCCTGGGGATATTCTGATGATTTCAAACTAGTGTAGTTGTTTATGTCGTGCTATCTGTTCTGTTTTTGTTGGTGTGAAACTATTTCATCTTGCTTTTATCGAATTCATAATGAAAAACGGAACACAAAGCCCTGAAATATATATCAATGCAAGTTGTTTAAATTTGAACAATCGAGAAGGCGGTGAGATTCAACACTTTTATAGCCAATATGATTAAGCATTTACTACTAAATTTCCTTAATTGAATAAAGTTTGGAAACAAACAGGTACAAAGGAAATCAAAAGAAATTCAAACATGTTCATCGTTATCGTATTCTGGTAATATATATGTAGTTATCCTGCAAACAACATATATGAATGTCAATGCCAATTAAAATATCTACATGTAAACAGTCTTCAGAATATCTTATTGTCTGATGTACATGGAGACTATATTTGTGAAGTATTGTTATTAAACCTTTTAACAACACTTTAAAGGAATTATGCGAAAATAAGACAGTTTGTGAAATATATGTAGACTTCAATGTTCCGTTTACAACTGTGTTAATTGCTGTGTGATGATATGTTATATTATACCACTAGGGTCCGTTATGTCTATTGTTCTCAGAGGGGTTATTTCACATAACCTTGATAACCGCCCTAGGGCAATTATTTGAATTAAAAAACCAATTTTGTTCACTTGTAATGATCATTTTCTTTACATCTCATTCATTAAACGTACGTAAAAACAATATTCCCACGTGGTATAAGCCGTTTAATCACCAAAAACTGCGATAGTTATTTAGATTAACTCTGCTCGGGCTAACGCCCTTGCATAGTTAATCTAAATAACTACCTTGTTTGGGTGATTAACCTATACATACCAAGCATGTAACTATTAATACTACTCAGAAGAAAATACTAACCTTAAGTTACGTTATTCAAACTTCATCGCATAATAAAGTGTGCTGAACATGTTTTATATATATTCACTCTTTTTATTGCATTTAATATATATGTACACATATTGTTTATTATTGATATTGTTATTGTGACAGTATCGTATGACGTGTACATGTACAGTGTTGGGGTGGATCAGTGCTGGTATGAACATGTCTACAGAATGAATATGTGTGTTTGAACAAATATAACATATTAAGTATCATACTCATGATCACATGAATAAAATGACATAGTGAATAAACAACAACACTTTAACTTCACCATGTCTTCAACTGCGCTTGAACCGAAATGTTAAAGAAAAACAGCATCGCTTAACTCAGGTAATGATGGAAGTTGACCATATTTAGTTGTTATTGACTGTGAACACTGTTCACGATCATGGGATCAGGGGCTGGGAGGGAAAATGGACGTTATATTGTTTGTGTAAAGCTGTACCAATCACGTTTTCCGGCAACATGTACTATCTCTTAAACACAATGATGCTGTTTAGCCGGTCAGTGTCACACTTTTCGCATGTGATCTATTCACTCTTTCGCTCTATTCAATGGGTCCTTTGCTGTATAAGTTGTAAACAAAACATGAATAACAGCATTTTAAAAAAATGATTGTGTTCGACAGCTGTAGGTTGTTGTTAAAAATTGGGTGTAGTCTCTTTTACCGCTTAGTTGAAAAAGCAAACTCATTTAATACGTTTTAAAGACATTCTCTCGCACTAGTACTGATATATGTTTAACGGATCTAATGGCCATTCAATGTTGTTCATCAATTGGCAAATAATATTATATTATATATATATTTAAATGGTATACTTAAATTGGAAAGACAGATTAACATATTCTGTAACAGGGTTATTGTCCCAATTCACTTATAATATGTTTGTGGATTTGTATGTATGCACTCAGAAGCAAAATAAAGAATTAAATGTACTACTGTCGAAATTAATAATCTTTAGAAATAATGATTTTCTGCTTAACAGCTGCTTTATTTTGTAGATAGACAACGATTCTAACTTTATTCAACTTAAAGTGCCCCTAAAAGACTTGAATGTATTTGATAAGCATATGTTTTGTGGAATTTTATTTATTAAGGTAGTTTAATTTTTATGTCGGTTGTAAGAAACATTCGAGTGCTTAAATCGCTATTAAAATGGTTTTCAACATAATAAGACATACAATTCACAAAAAAACAAAAAGGTTATTTATCCAATCCTACGTATATGAGATGATGCTGTAAATGCATGATGAACCATGTGTACTGGCAGTGCTGAAGCGTAGGTAAAATAATATATCTCTACTTGTGGACAGGAGATAAGAGTTTCCTGTCCTTTGAATGACGTCATGTCATGGCGACTGCCATTTGCCAATATCCTTTCATATAGTATGAAACAGGCGCCTCAAAAGTACGCTTTATACACATCAGGTTGTTGAAATACGTCTCGTTTAAAATGTGTAAATGGCACCTTTATATAACAAGAAAGTTCATCGGGAATCTTAGAATGGTATGTTATCGTCATTGATAATTAGTCGAATCGTACTGGGTAGACGGATCTCGGCTTATTCGGCTATGATGGTTCTGTGCATTACTTCAGTGGCATTTAACATTTCACAAATGAGGAAGAAATACAAAACCTTGTCAATACTGATGAGTTGCTCGACAGCATTCCAATCGAAACTTCATATAGTTAGAACAAGTTGCGCCATTATGAGAAAAAGTATGCATATAAAAGGTAGTTTGACATTTTAAGTATTGGCAGCATGAAATGTTAGAAGCCAAAGATACGTTAATGGAGTTTTATTCCAATCGTAAATTATCCGAAATTGAAGGAAATCATAACAATTATACCTCAATGAGTTTAATATGGTATTTCCAATGGTTGCTGTTTAACAAAGATATTTTGATATTACATTGTGTGTCTACAGTCATAATTGTGATTACTAAATCAAAGTCTTATGTAACTCATCTACGGACCTCTGTATAAGATTTCATTAACGAAACGTCTTTAATTGCACCATTCATCTCATAGTTGATGTAAGGCTCACATTATCTCGCATAAGCTGAAAAGGATAAATAACATCAATTTATGTCTGATGAACTTTATCCTCTTGGAGGCTAACATTGCAGATTTTCTCTGATCTGTTTGAACCTTATCTTTAGAAAGACTGACAAGAGGAGACTTCCTTCAACATATTGCAACATTATCCTCAGGGGGTTGACTTCACGGTACCGTCATTCTCCCGGAGGATAAAGTTGAACCTTGAAGGAGATGGTTATTATAAGCTATTTTTTCTTTCTTTTTGGATCATTCTCTGACGTATCGTATTGTCATCGGGAGAGCTGAGGCCATGTGGGGTTAAACAGCGCTTTCAAGATTATTTAACTTAAAATACGACTGAAATTTTTTATCACGTTGCTCCATGAGTATAAAACTGTTGGTTCATCTGTGTATATACATACATATACGGGACTCGAACCAAACACAAACCAAATGTGAGCACTACATTCATCACTCGTAAATGAAATAGGTATATGCGAAAGTATAACGGTCAGATTTCGTAAATAGAAGCATACACCATAAACAGGAGTGTGTATGGCTGTATGTACTGCACAAACTGATCTGAATCACCTTGTAAATAGCTGCTGTCATAATTAGTAAAAGGATATGTCATCACAACTTAATATGTCCAATTTCCTAAATGAATTACAGCAAAGCACTACACTGCCGATACATTAATATCGCTCTCATATTGATAACGATGAATAAAAGTCATCACACCTGCCCCGGATCACGCTCTATCAGTCTGGATAATGTATTTAATCGGGCCTTCTGGGTCGGCTGGTACTTAGTGGATCTCCAGACCACCGTTGCTCCTAACTTCCCCTAATGAACCAAATCTATTCTTATGTTTCTGCTTCTCTTCAGCGTTCACACCTCAGTATATATACTCAGCAAATTACGATGTGGCACACTTCCCTTAGAAATAGAATTAGGTATGTTTTCCCGTCCTAAAGTACCTCTTGATCAAAGATTATGTAAATTCTGTAACAGTAACTGTATGAAATTCACTTTCTCACTGTTGTAATTTTTACTCAGATTTAAGGTATGGATTCTGGAAATATGTATCTTCTGCTGACTCTTCCTTTCTACATCTCAATCCGACTGACCAGGCTGTATATTTACTGCCTAGCAGTAGGTTATGTAAGCCACTGACTGCCTTAATATATAACATGTACAGACGGAGGTTGCGCCTCACTTAATTTTAATGTGTACTCCATCCTTGTATATGCACTGTTTTATATCCATATTCATCTATATTTTAATATGAACAAAGTAATATGGTGTCTTATAGGCTTTTGTAGGCCGGGTGCTATCTTTTTATCTGCAATGTTTTTATATCATGTGGATATTGTTTTATTATGCCATATGTGAAATGTATGTATGCACGTGACACCGAAATAAAATAATGTTCTTCTTCTTCTTCTTCTTCTTCTTCTTCTTCTCTATTGAAGGCTAAGCAATTCAGAACATTTACGTAAGTGCTCTGATGTTAATAACTGTGTATGGTTAAGTGCTCGGAAGCAGAATACATCCCAGTTTGCGGGTATTAAGTTCAAGGGTGAATGCTCCCTAACATTAGGCGGTCTATGTTATTAAACGATCATGGGTGAAACGAAAATATGAACTGCCCGATATGAACAAATATATGTGATTATTTATACAGAAATCGTGGACAAATGTGACTTACGACATAGTATTTGAAATAAATCATTCCATGATTAATTATAAAGAAATCATGGACATGGGCCTGGACATAGATACAGTGTTCAACCTAATTAAATTACATGAAAAACCCTCTCTAAATACACCAAATCATCCAGATGTTCCTGAAAAAGTCTGTACTTAAGAGAAGCAAGTTCCCTCTGAAAGTCCTTCTTCTTAAGGGGGCGCTTTCCCAACAATCTTCTTAAACCTGTCATGCCAACCCTCGAAGCTGTTGTGTTGTGTTTTCCTCTAAAGGCATTGGGTAAAATAAAAAAAAACCGACAACATTCCTTCCTAGTAGCGTTTGGTAAAACAGACAATCTATCAACACACAAATATCTACCGCCATGGGCAGTGGGCAAGAACGTGATGTTAAGTTGGGGTAACTGAGCAAGAGCCATTGTTGAAATGATAAGGTTTAACGCTGTTTCAAAGTAATTTAAGTATACATTAATGAAGTTTATAGGAAACCTGTTAATTAAATTGAAAGAGTTATTAATCAGTCATCAATCAAAACAAAATCTAATATAACCCATAGTAAACTCACTCAATATAAACATTGACCATGGATCACAGGTCTTAATAAAGTCTATTTCAAATCCCAAAGTTCCAAGTGACAAGCCTTTAAAATGATGTATTTCAAATAACAAATTCACCTATAACGTAGCTTCTATGTCTACATGTATTTTCAGTGACAGTATCATACAGTGGAATTATAATACATACTTACAGGAATACGACCATTATCATTTTCTTTAACTTATCGAAATACACTTTGTTTTATGATTTTCTCTATGATATATTTAAAGTGAAAAATGTTATTTAAGTAGTAATCAGTCAAGCTGTGACGTTTTCTCCCTTTCGACAAATTGTGACCATATCTAAGGGTTCTTTTTAATATTATCCAAATAATGTTAACCTAATTTTTTTCTCTTTCATTAAGTTGATGTTTATATTAAATGCTACGGTTATTGAAATTTTGGGTTTTGTATTCACAAACCTGTTTTTACCCATAGAATTCTATAAAATTAGAGAAAGTAGCTCCATACACGTATGCATTGTGTTGTTAAATCGTGTTAATCAACATAAAAAAGCCATATATGTCATTGATATCGTCTTCATAATTGAACAAAACTTGCTTATTTTGAACATTTCTAATTGTGGAAGACAGAGATGAAAAGAATGAAAAGTGTGGGGTCCCCATCTGCTTTCGGCGCCACCCAATAAACTGCTAGGCAAAATTGACTATGGCACGATAGTTGGAATAACTTAATTGGTGATTGTGGTCACATTTTTGTTAATATATCTTTGTTAAATGAAGATAAAGATGATATTTACACCAACATAACCCCTACCAGGTTTAAAATGTTATCAATGTGTTCAGAATCAGGCACATTTATTAAATTTTACATATAATATGTCGTATATGAACAGATATGTATCATCAAAAATATTGTTTTAAGAAAGTTAAAATATAAAAATTCATTTCTTTTTTTATTAAATCAAAAACATGTAGAAGTATTCTTTGACAACTGACTAAACACAATACTTTTCAGTTTTAGTTAATAACATCAAAAACATGAGAAATTTGCAATTGAAAATCATACATATGATAAAATCAATTGAAGTGAGTACTTTCTTATGCCTGACACTTTAGACCATTACTCTTATATATGATCAAACCGACAGTCAAATTGTAATTGTTTATGCTGACGTGTGTGTTATTTATAACGTAGAGAGTAGGAACTGGGCAATGATAAACCACATCCTGTGTCAGGGCATCGGGGAGAATTGAGTGCAATCGATGTAACATTTACTTGACTATAGGCTGTAAATATGGCGTTGGAACGATTTTATATCCAGGCATTTTACTTAGTTCTGATCAAGAGAGTTGAAAACAAAAGGAATGGGAATCATCACAGTGCATAATTCGATGATTGACATACAGTCATAATGTAGCATCTAGTCGGATATGCGTTACGTTATATTAATCCATGGTGATGACGTCACTCTATTGTGTTAACAGTGGATTATTTCTAAGAATCTACTGGTCATTGACTAATCCAGTCAGGAGGGGTGTCAGGTTTTGACATTTTCGTAATGGTTCACTTAATGGTTGTCTTAGTATATCTGATTAGAATCTTAAAATATCTGATTTTTTTGGTAATGTCTGACCGGGAAATCGAACATGTAACCCTTCGTCTGTTACGCAGCGCTCTAACCTATTCAACTACCAGGCCTGCTGGTAATCATTTGATTGTTTCTCAGTAAGATCCCTGCATTCTAAACAAGACTGGTAAAGTGTGAAACGCATGGGGATCGTGCTGAAACACATGAAATGCAGGAGTTCGGCTGTCAGTCAGGAAGATTTGCGCCATGCACGTGTGTGGAAGAATCCATTTCATAAGGGTCGAAGCTACGTGTACCATATCCGATCAATGGGCACCGAAATTGGCTAAATAATATTTTTTAGGTTACATAATTGAAATGTATTGTCTATAATCCTAGAAAATCACATATGTATGTTTCGGGGCTCGTTGATTATTTTTAACGACTCCACGGCTCCTCATGCATTCTCCATTACATAATAATGAGCAATATATATTTTCTTTATTTAATGATAACCAGCTATTTATATATTTTAGAAATTACTCAATATGTGTTTACTTCGGGAGAAGTGAGAGCATGTAGACACGCAGACTCTATAATCTTTTCTGAATTACATTATAAATATAACTTGCATTCGCAGAGTGTTTGTAAAAAATCAAAGTAAGCACATTTCACTGACATATTTAACAATATAAATGCTACCATTTTATGTTGTTTTAGTCAATTTGATAACTGTTTTCTTCAAATAGTCCTTGAAACATAATGACAAACTAACATTAACACTGATATAAAAGTCTATCAGCCTTGACACTATCGTCTAGAATGACGCGCTAGAATAAAAAGATTGGACTTATAAAAGTTTTAAAAAATATTAAAAAGTCTAAAGTTTTCATAAACTGTATATGGCAATACCAACATATTTGAGTAACATCATAACTCTTTGCAGTAAATACATGTACAGCAAATACAATCGGAAAAAGAGTAATTGAAGTATCCAAGTGACGAGGTATCTAAAATAGCCATAAACGCAACCAAACCCTTCCAAATTGCTCAAATGAAGTTTTTCCGATAGCGGAATTAATTATCTATAGCAAGATATATTAATGAAATCTTTGAATTTGGTTGCAGATAATAACTTCACATGGAAATCGGGTCATTTCTGAATTTGGCAAACGCAACAACAAATTTAAACCACCAAAATACATGTTTTCATATAGAACTGCCTTGACTTGACAAAATGTGGTTGCAAAAGGGAAATTTCAAGATATCACGAACGTTTGAACTTACCTTGCCTTTTATTTCAATATTTACAGTTTGAGGAAACTTCTGAGCGATGCTATCGAGTCCGATTTTCCATTAATTTCAATGTTTGTTTACAATGTGACAGCGAAATAAATTCGAGTTACCCTGTCAAATCTCATCACAATTCATAGAAAAGTTAGAGAATGCAAACTTATTTAGATAAAACAGCAATAAGTTATTTTAATGAAAAATAATTATTTGCCAAGGTAGGAATAATGTTGAAGATGTCAGATCATATTTTAGACAATCATCTCTGCCATTTTGAACACTTTGTAAGATAAGTTCCTTTTACTTCAGATGCATTTAAAAATCATTACCCGTAACTCGGGCCGGTCAATTACTCTTAGGCCATAAAATCACAGAAACTTCCTTGTTATCATTTGGATAATCTAGATGTTATTATAATACTATACCTACATCTGTCGACTCTTGAATTCAATATTTCGTAAATTTGTCAATATCAAGTACAAAAGTGTCCTTCAGTTGGAGTTGAATAACGGTATAAAATGATTAACTATTTATCATACTATAGACACTGGGAACATGTGTTACATGGCTGTAAAATGATTAAATTGAACTTGAAGGCTATTTAATCATCTGACTCAATTAATCACAGCCGATACAACTCAATTCAACAGTAAGGTAAGCATACCTCGAGATAGATATTTTGAATATGCATTAGCTATGTTTTAATTAGCTATTAGATATATTCTAGAAAAATTCTCTTTTCTTGAAGGCTATTTAATCATCTGAGTCAATTAATCACAGCCGATACAACTCAATTCAACAGTAAGGTAAGCATACCTCGAGATAGATATTTTGAATATGCATTAGCTATGTTTTAATTAGCTATTAGATATATTCTAGAAAAATTATCTTTTCTTGAAGGCTATTTAATCATCTGAGTCAATTAATCACAGCCGATACAACTCAATTCAACAGTAAGGTAAGCATACCTCGAGATAGATATTTTGAATATGAATTAGCTATGTTTTAATTAGCTATTAGATATATTCTAGAAAAAGTCTCTGTATTATACTTTTGATTATTTGACATTAATGGAAAGATATTCTCGATTTCGTACATATATTTTTCAAGGGGTGTAATGTCAATGGAACATAGTGAATATCCTAATTCACAAAATGTGTTTTGACAATATTTCCCGTTGATTAACGACTTTTAAATTTCATAAGGATTATAATTTTTTTGAACTTACAGCCAACCATTCAAATATGTGTTGGGAAGGGAACCTTTACATTGTAAGTCCATGAGAAAGAAAAACACGAGGCCTTCATGAGTATGTTGTTATGCTGGAATGTAGTTGAGTCTTGTTATGAAAACAGTAACCCAATGACAGGGTATGATGTGAGATCGGTATATCGATGTTTAAAATCATTCTACACATCACATAACCAGGGCCTACACTGCAAAGGCATATTTTCAAAGTCAACATTTCACCACATCAATATGTGTTCAAATCAATATTTCACTAAATTTCAAAGTCAACATTTCACCAAAGTCAACATTCTTATTAGATCAACATTTCATCTAACTCAATATATATTATCAAAATCAACATTTCATTGAAATCTTCACCAAAGTCAATGAAATAGAAATATTAATATTTCATGAATTCATTAAAAGCAAAACTGCCTTCAATGACTAATCTTACCACCCCTTTTCCACATATTTCCATTGGGAAAAGAAATTCCATTGGAAAAAAAAATTCCATTGGAAAGAAAAATTTCATTGGAAAAATAATTCAATTGGAAAATTTAAAAAAAAAAAATGTTAACCTAAAAATTTCCAAAGAATTTATGTAAGGCATTTAAATAATGAAATCTGTTAATCACGACACGTTTATTGTCGCGACAACCTTCGGACTCGACAGGATTTCTAAAGATAAACCGTAGACCATTACTGGCAAACAACTTCAAATCAGGTTGTTCAATGCCATTTGAAGGATCGCAGGATCTAGGACCATCTGGGGAGCAGTTTAAAGGCTAACACAAATCAAGGGTGGGAAATATCAGTAGCAGTTTCCCTGATGAAAAATACCATGGTGATATACATGTATGTGTATCTGTAGAGTATGGAAACATTAAGCCGCTGGGGATCGATGATGTCAACACAGCCCACAGCCAGCACAGACTGTATCTTCCCTCCAGCAGGCTTAATTCGCTACGATCTAATTCAAGCCTTGCCGTATTTCCACAGTTGCCCGCTGCACCTGTACAGCATAGTGGCCATCGCTTTCCTAACACGGGAAAGTGAAGAAAATGCAACAAGGCTTAAATTGGCGAGTGGCGTGAGTTATGCCTTGCGTAGAAGCTGGCGCAAGACGGTGTGCGATTACTTTCAGTCATGTAATGCTATGCTTTGTGTGATTTATTATACTTTAATGCAGTACGTTAAGGTTTTTGCGTTAGTCCTTTGGAGGACTGAATGACGTCTTGATCTTTTGTAAGAATGATTTTGAAAACTTAATTTAGATATAGACTACTTTTAAGGTTCAATGAATAGCACTGAAGGTGACACATGGTAGGTATCCGCGTGCAGTGTAAGGAGAAGGGTGGCCAGGCTGTGATATTTATGAGACTTATTGTAGTGACATTTAACATTTCACCGTTGCAGAAGAAATACAAAACCTCCTTAATGACTGATGAGCTGTCTAGTAATATCTTATTACTTTCCACGAGAGCAACTTCAAAGCTGGAGATAAAGAGTATCTATAGGAAAAATTTAAAAGAAGGGCATAAAGTAAGATTCATTAAAGTGTGATACGCAGTTGCGACGTGCAGGATGACCCACGGGCATTAATTAAAATAATGCCCGGATGCCTTGGAAAATGATCAAGGGCCGAAGTTATAATGCCCAATGGTCATGCTGTATCAAACTTATAAACCGACAGAAACCGGTGATACAAATTAGAGTTGAATCAAAGATAAACTGGGGGACACATTTTAATTTTACTCGCGAAAGCAGCCGGCATGTGCTACACGTGCAGCTAAGATTAACGCAATACTTATTGAAATTTAAACAAATGAATTGAGTACCCGATTAAGTAATTTAAGAATATAATAGGTACATAGGGGCTTATAATTACGAACTCGCATCATCTAACACTGCCGCCTTTGTGTAATGATATGATCGCAGCGTTTAGTGTGGCAGTACTATGAAAGTTTCGTGTTCGAGACGACGGTATATCGGCA
Source organism: Gibbula magus (assembly GCA_936450465.1). Taxonomy (NCBI): domain Eukaryota; kingdom Metazoa; phylum Mollusca; class Gastropoda; order Trochida; family Trochidae; genus Gibbula; species Gibbula magus. The sequence goes on along the minus strand of OW388297.1, from coordinate 74,021,932 downwards.
AAACATTTGCAGATTGAAATTTGAATTAATAGTTGTTTTTCAATAGAGTTTGACATCATACATATAAAGTTTTACGTTTTGCTGTTTAAATATATATATTTGAATAGGGGGTTGTTAAGGGACATTATTAGATAATTGCCCGAGGAAGCTAGTTTGTATCAGATTTGAAGGAAATTACGAGAAAAAGTGTCCCCAAAGAACAATAGAGTGACGTCACTGGAGGTTTATAAGTCAGCTGGGTTCATACTTTAAATACAAACGGAAGACATAGAATGAAGTTGCTGTCAAGCAGGTCACTAACTAGTATCATAACTAAGTAGTATCATTGTCGAAAATGATTACATACAGTATAAATAATTATTATAATAATTATGTATCCATAAATAGTTATTCATTCGTCACCATGTCAACGTCCAAGATGTCTATCAAAGATAACAAAAGGAAAATGTTAGAAACAGACAAACTGTAAATCTGTAAAGGACAGCTTATATCTCGAATTAAGGGTAATAATACTTGATTATAATTGTGTGCCTAATGTTCTTAATGTGTTATGAAGAGTCATATAGTGACTCATGAGCAGCAGTCGATGGCAGCTCTTTACTATGCATTGTCTGGATAACATATTTCTATGTGTATAGAAGTGTAATTTGATATTTTGATAGTGAGTTAAACGAGAGCTAAATGATACAAAACACGGACTTGCATACTATCCAGTAAATCTAGAATTTAAGGACTCAGCACAAATAAACTCTGATATTCTTAAAGTTAATAAAGCGGGATGTTTAAAACATGAGATTTAATTAGACAGTATTGCGTCGTCCTTTTAGAAAACAGGTATTTCTGACCTTCAAAATTCAAAAGACCGAAATGTCAAAAGCTTTAAACAACAGCATATTGTTCGTGGGTTGAAATGTTACTAATGTGGGTTTTGTAGGTCTTTTCCCTGCTCTGAAACATGCAAATGGAGATGATGAAAAGAATAAACAATAGATATTCAAACGGACTGCATTGTGTAGGTAGATGCATGCACATGTCAAATGTGTTCTTCTGTTTGTATATTCAAGACAACTCTTACAATTGTGTTTTTACAAACTAGTTGCTGTGTAAGAGTTGATTTAAATATCAACGTATACAGGTATAGACTGCTTTGTTATTATTGACATTTTACTTCTTTGATCAATGTAATGAAAAGTCTTATAAAGTTGCAATTCATCAATATAAACACGTTTCAGTTCAAAATCTAACCATTCCTTTGTCTAGTGTGAATATGAGCTTGCTCTGTGAGTATGGTCATAGTTTACTGGGCACTGAGCATATCGTGTTGTGAGACTGATGTTATTGATATTGTTGACATTTATAGAGGACTATTTTGGTTGTAATATACATTATATTAATGACAATTGTGTCGACGCAATCTCATCTGTATATCTCATTTGTAACCTCGCACCATCAACGACAAATTTTCAATATCTTAAGTTTTTAAAGTAATGAAGTTAATAATTATGTGACTTGTGTATTCAAAGAACAAAATATAAACATTTAAATCCCATAAGGTAACTTCATCTGTTGAAACTGTGAACTGAAATGAAGTTTATTAACTTGAATTAATACCTGACCTATATAGACAAAACAAGATATGCGAGTCAATGTATTACATCCGACTTTTGATGTACATGTATGTTTGGTTGGAAATTAATGTATACTCATTACATTAGAATAAAAATTGTTTCCTCATCGTTAATATCATATATTTTGAATAAATAGAGGTTATCATGAGAGTGTGTTTTGGGATGATCAATATACTGCATTAGGAATAAACATTTTTTTATGAGCCTTGGCGAGCTACATACATTGTGTTTATTCCTAATGCAGGATATTTACCATCCCAAAAGACACGAGCATAATAACTTCTTTATCATACAATGTCATTCTTCATTCCTTTTGCGCTAAACAGCTTCACCATTAATTTCAAAGTTGAACTTTCTTTAACTACGCGTATTGGTATATTCAAAAGAACAGCGTGCTTTTCTCACGGTAAAATGACACAAAATAATGCCTCCTAAATTATGCTTTCAATTACTTGTAATTTTGGCATGATTTTAATTTTCAATGATTTAGTACGTTTCAAAATACGTATTTTAAATGAAACATATTTACCGTAAGGACGGCGAATTCGAACTCGCGTCCTGTCGCTGAAATCGTGTGATCATGACTGGTCGAGTCACGAAGGCACGAGAGTTGCTTCCCCTCCGCTCGGTTGCAAATGGTCACTCGCATGACATATCACACGGAGAGCTAAACGGAATATTAAGCTGTTTATTCTAAAATCCTCTTTACACAAGTAACATTATGGAAGTGAAGATTGACGTTCGGTAAATGAATATGTGACTCAAACTGCCTTAGTTACCTGTTAAGTATGTATAAATGTTTCAACCCGCGATGAACATGTTTTGACACTGCTTGATCACAGTAAATTTTGCCGCACACTTCATTGATTAATGTTTGTGTTGTTATTTCTCAAATTAATGTATATGAAATAAAGCATGTATATTTATTTATATGAAACTCTCTCCGTTATTATAGACGTTCGAAATGTGACGTCATTTTAATTTTCCAAAGAAGTTACGTAACTTGACCTATGTAATTTAGGATAGACTCAATACAAATATAACTATTGAATATTTTGCCATTAAAATCAGCAATTGCGCATATTCAGTAGTGTAGATTGACACATAAAGGACATTGAATATATATTGTAGTGTACATACTGTAACGTATAGGTTTATGTTACAGACCGATGCCAAAAGTATTCGCCCTTGACTGAACTTCCACACTAGTGTATACATGTAGCAAACATACTTCTCATGAATTTAATTTTCTTCAGAATACTGTCCAATTTTGATCATTCATAAACAATCATCTTGGTTAATCAGTCACATAATCCCACTGTCATTTTTCCGCGATAATCGTGCATTCACCCGACAGGCTACGGAAACATCAGACAATGTACTAATTATTTGCTTTCAGTTGGACCTTTCCTCGAGCGTTATCTTTAAATATAATAAATGTTTCATCCAAATTATCAGATTAATCACAGACATTATGAATTAGAGCTTTTAATATGACATTAAGGATAATAGTTACTACCAACAGTGGACAGGTTACTATGTAGGGTCTGAAATGAAAACATTAGAGATCTGAAGATCCATCCAAAACTAGAAACATGACATTATGTCTAGCCCCAAGGAAATATATTACCAACATCTGGACTCGTTTTCCAATGTTGATGTAGATTTACTCTTCTTACAACACATATCATTACCATTGTCGTAGATGAATGTCATTACATGCTTTATTGCTAGACCTTACAATTTCACGAAACTACGCCTTCAAACTCTACATTTTATCAAATGAAACTGGTAATGCAAGATGACAACAGTCATATCAAATCATAATTGGGTAATTAAGTTTATTTAACGGGTGTGGGTAACTATTGGACATGTATCAATTTGTTTCATGATGATTGATTGACAAAAGTCTTCTGTTTTATGTATTACTCAGGTTCTCCATCAATTATGTTTTTGTTTCAACGCTCTAAGTGTCCAAAGTACCCAAACATCCCACAACCCATTCCTTATGAAAATAAATAAAAATTCTAAAACCAGTCTTTAATAGAATGTATATTTAATATCGTTTGTGTATGTTTTAAACTTTTCTGACAGCGATCACGTTGTGTAGAGGTCGATAGCAGTTGTCAGTAAATGCCACGTATTGGAATATAAGCGATACTCTATATAGTTAGTACCTGCTAATGTAAACAAAATACTTGTTTGTAAAGCTAGGGGTAGCTTTTGTTGAAAAATATCATTTAATTTGTTTAATTAAATATGTCCATATTAGCGATTTTACAAATTTGTTGGCACGAGACGAAGTCGAGGACAAATAATCGGACCTAGGCCATGTAACTCGGCCAATAGTCGGACCTAGGACCGGTAACTCGGGGCATTGAGAACTATTTGATCAATACTTAATTTTACTTGAGCTTTCCTCCTCTTAATCAAATTTTTTTTCTGGATTTCGTTCGCCTACCCCCAACATTCGTTTCAGTTTGTGAATTTCCTGATGATAGCCGGAGTACGTTTTTATATTCACTAAACGGAAATGTATATTATTATATTTAAACATATTTTTCTCAAATGAGAAAATTGCATTCTCCCAGTACATCGATTACTTCAATTTTATTGATGTTGAGATTGGCGAAGATACGTCCTAAACAACGAAGATTTAGACACATAAGGTTGTGAGAACACTCGTTCTATTGTTGTTTTAAATAACTTACATCTTATTATTCATTGACATGAACTAGACCCCAATCCATAATATCTGTTAATATTCTCTTCAAGTAAATGTTGTTCTTCAACAAATGAAGTCATGGTTGTTAAAAGGTGCTTCATGAGATTGCAAAAATAAACATTTCATCAAATAAAAAATCAATAATCAATATGGATTTCCTCTAATAGGAAGCGTTTTTGCGCTCTTGCTCAAGGATAAATGTGTTTCATTTTCTGAAAAAATCGATGTAACCTCAGTCCGCAACATTATCTTCGGATTAAAAGAGTTTATGAAGGTGTCAATTTTCTCAAACAAAATAAGACGTTTTGCCTATCTTGCATGTACTCTGAGCACAGATCTTTGCAGGCAGAGAAAATCAAAAAGAATATTTATATTAAGTAAATTTATTTTAGTGAATAGGAAGAGGGAGGCCAGTCAAACACGTTTTAATAAACAGAATTTATGTTTCCATATTGATACATTACATAAAAATATATATGTCAACGCTTTGTTCAATTATACATAGTGTTGGATAACTTTAAGGAGAAGACTTGGGGAATTACCGACGAGGTACATGTACGCGTGATTACCGGAAATATGAATGAGTCGAAATAATGCTCACAGTCCCGAGCCTTGGCGAGCGACTGAACATCATTTTGACGAGTGCATATTTCCCGTAGTCACTCGAGTTCGAACCGAGTTGGTCATTCTGTATATTACCCATTATATTTAATTAAAATAAACATTTCTGAACGACAATGTTTCATTGTTGATACAATCGTAAGTGACATTGATCGGCTGATGCGTATTCATGCACGTATTTCAACAAAGGTCTACAGTGGTCAAAAACTATAGAAAAAAGGGATTTTATGAAACGACGAGTTTTCATATATGTATATGACGAACATTTACATTATAAATACATGTACGGTAAGAACTTAAGAAATTAATCTGACGAATACACAATAACGCCTTACTGCAGTACCCACCGTATGAATGACTGACTTGTCCAGGTGACTGACGGCATACCGTTGTAACGAAAATTGGAGGAGAAAAAACCTGTTCTGAATGCTGATATAAGGCGTGGAAAGGGACGCCCTGGTGAACAATGCCTTTGGTTCGGAACATGGGCGTGATTGAACTGCAGCCCAATGTCAAACGACAGTTTTGATCTCATTCTGCATACTTATTCTGATTGAGAAACAACAAAAATAGTGCAGAGATTCATTAATATTTTCTGATGTTGTCTCTCGTTGATGGTTAGGTAATTATTTATGAGTTGAACATTTTCATGTCCGAAACTGTTCATTGTTTTACCCACGACAACGCGAATTACATATTTTAACATTCTTGATGCCTGTTTCTCTTTAAAAATCGAGATGTGTAGTTTTGAGGTCGGACGTTCTATTTATCAATGAAGCAAGAAAGTAGTACCGTCAACCAATCGTACATGTAGTGTCATTCTTTGGGTATTGACCAATCAACGTTGAGAATCACGAACGAGCACATGTGTGAATATCACAAATTAATCTCATGTGTATCCTTACCCGCATGGATATAATATAGTATGATTGTAGACAATAAATATGTGTCATTTAGATAGTGAACAAATGTAACATTGTTATATTTGGGATAACGCTATCAGCAATAGTACAAATTGGATGAGTCATTTTCGAACCCAAACACCCGGAGTATCGCAACAATCGCCAGGCCTGACAGTACCTATACAACTTGTCCATTCGGCCACCTTCTACATTTTATATAGTTTTAAGTTAGATGCTTAACACCCTGGTCGGAAACCCACTATCGAAAACAGTGTACTCGGACAGATAGGGAAATAAGAGAGATAATGATTTATTTTTTGTCTGTACAAAAATCATTCAAAATCTAGTTTCTCGAGTAGCAGCATTTCTGTTGAAGATGTGATGGCGTTTCTTTTTTGGCGATTTGCATACCCGGAATGTATTAAGGAGAACGAGGTCTAAGGAAAGAAGCTGAAATACATTCATAAATATAATTTAACAAAATACAAAAATGAATCTATATATTTTGATACCAATACAAGCTTTAGGAAAACAGTCATAAATTGCATATTTTGTTTACAGTGTAGAATGTGCAAATGTATTTAAGAATTGAATGTCAGTTCGTGTGTTTGCAGTGGAAAATGTCAAAGCGTTATTCAAACTCAATTCAATTCTTGTAATTTCGCACATAAACGTTATAGTCGTATGAAAGAAAACGTATTTTCTATCTTAGTGCCCTTAAGATAAAGTGCTGTGATTACGGGAATCCGTATAATGCATAGTTCGAATTTATATATGTTTATGTTTATGCTGCAGTTTTCAGACTGAATTGAATTGAAAGTTCAGTTCAACTGTTCCAGTTGGCTTCTAGTTTGATTTGATGTCTCAAACATGAAATTCCAGTACTCTTACATATGCACAGTCAGTAATGTGCATATAAAATGAACCCATTTAACATGCTAACACTGATGCCATCAACACCTGCAGAACTTACCTGCAGCAAACATTCTCTGAATATTAACGATTTGTATGTTCAATAAACACACGTATGAACTATTGAATTATATTATATTGCATATGAAAAGATTTATGATGTATGGTCCTGTATCCAAGGCCAAAAATACTGAATACAAGATGAAAATTAATAGATAGTGCTTCTAACATGAATGTACATCACAAACAAATGTTGACATCGAACATAATATAGGGGAAAGGTTTGTTCACTATTTTCAATATCTTACAGATGCATGCAGTAAATAGTAACATATACAATACGCATTTTAAGAAGCGAGAACAGCATAAATGTAATGCTTAAATTGCATTTAGAGCAGTTTACAACATAATAATTGTATAGGCTGCCCATACGTAGTTATGGAAATGTGAAATAATAAACTAAACTTTATCCCGAAATCCGAAGTATACAATGGAAAGTTATTAAATAGCATTACATAACAGAATTAATACTACTACTACTACTAATAATAATAATAATGAGGATACTTATATCGCGCTAAATCCACCAAGGGCCATGCTCAAAGCGTTACACACAATATGGCCCTGGTATAAGGATCAACATCATTCCTTTTTCATTCTCAACTCCTCTTGGAGTATGCAACCTGAGCTACCAATTAAGGCGCTCGAAGGTTATCTGTCACATTGCCTTCACTTCCAAACTGATTGGGTGTAACAACACAACAAAGCAAATTCCTCTGAACACGTAACTTTTTATGATATTCATATTCAAAGAGGTGTAACATTTCTTTTGCCGTGCAGTTTATATGGTTTTGTAAACTAATGCATTGGCTACGGGCAATTATACACGTTAAACATGTTTTATTGTGTACTATTTCGCGTTGATAAATATTTATTGATACAAGATATAACAATAAAAATAGTAATACTAATAGTAATAAAAACTATAGTTTATTACATTGTAAATAAGAAGCGATAGGGAGGTTTCTGTTGTTTTCAAGTATAAATTTAAATATTGGTTCTTTTTAACACATCGATCATAATAGAGATGTTTTAACAAGGGCTATTTTGACAATACTATTTTGTATTGATGTCATTTTGGGTGAAATTGCTGACCAATTCTATTGCAAGCCATTCGACTGCGAATGACACTTTCATTGTGCTTTCAGACAACTTTCTACGTGGGCTCAGGTGCTGGTGACGTTTCACTGATTGCGATGCAACATCTAGTGCCGCACATTGTATTGCATGTCACAGAGTGGCATTTAAATAAATGTTTGTGAGAAACGATTGGTAATGTTTATGGAAGTGAACGCAAATTTCAGTGTAAATTTGTTTAAATCGGATGGCAGACTATTGTGTGAAACTGCATCAACGTACTGGTGTATTTGGTCCAGTCAGCTTCGGATGGATCAGAGGGTTAACGTCTGAACGATCTTTCTCACTGTGGTGTGATCGGATAGGTGAATGTTGAGAGAACAAGTACATTTATATTGATGTGGTATTAGTAATGTTATAAGTAATGTACCACAGTATTGTCTAATTTCAAGTATCAGTTAAAGAAAGATGTATTTTAATGAAAGCGAAATGAATCACATACTCTCTTTTGTAATGCCACTACAACGTCCTCGATAATACTAGAATGTATGTTAATTAAATAGTGAATAAACAACAACACTTTAACTTCACCATGTCTTCAACTGCGTTAGAACAGAAAAGTTAAAGAAAAACAGCATCGCTTAACTCAGCTAGTGATGGAAGTTAACCATATGTAGACAAAACTATATGTAGTTTGTATTGACTGTGAACACTGTTCACGATCATGGGATCAGGGGCTGGGAGGGAGAATGGACGTTATATTGTTTGTGTAAAGCTGTACCATTCACGTTTTCCGGCAACATGTACTATCTCTTAACGCCATAAACACAATGATGCTGTTTAGCCGGTCAGTATCACACTTTTCGCATGTGACCTATTCACTCTATTCAATCGGTCCTTGTAATCAAACATTAATTAATAACAGCATTTTTGAAAAAACATTCGTATGATTTAGTAACAGCTCGGTTTATTCCTGAACGTTTCTAATATAGATACACAAATACAAGTGAAATCAGTTATTTGCTGTACCTCCACAGGCAGTTATATCACGGATGAGGCGATTCATGCATGTACCATTCGTTTGTAACTACATGGTGGATAATCGTTTTACGAACCTCATTTTGACAACAGTGGCATCCTGTTGTCATAAACCAACTACTCGCCTGATTCGGTAAATAATATATTGCGCTGTTTTTGCTATGGGACTGGTGGATATTAAAAGATATTCCTAGTTCGCTTATCGATTACCTGAATATCACAACCACTGCTGGCGAATAACACTTCAATCCATGCCGGCATGCTGCAAATGAATTAATACAACATGCCTATCTAATCAAATCTGAATCATGAAGGCAACCTAGTCTCCTATGAGGCTATATGTGTAGAGAAAAACTCTCCCCAAACTCTACTGGATGATGCCCAAACTCCCTGGGGATATTCTGATGATTTCAAACTATTGTAGTTGTTTATGTCGTGCTATCTGTTCTGTTTTTGTTGGTGTGAAACTATTTCATCTTGCTTTTATCGAATTCATAATGAACAACGGAGCACAAAGCCCTGAAATATATACCAATGCAAGTTGTTTAAATTTGAACAATCGAGAAGGCTGTGAGAGTCAACACTTTTATAGCAAATATGATGAAGCATTTACTACTAAATTTCCTTAATTGAATAAATTTTGGAAACAGACAGGTACAAAGGAAATCAAAAGAAATTCAAACATCTTCATCGTTATCATATTCTGGTAATAATAATGTAGTTATCCTGCAAACAACATATATGAATGTCAATGCCAATTAAAATATCTACATGTAAACAGTCTTCAGAATATCTTATTGTCTGATGTACATGGAGACTATATTTGTGAAGTATTGATACTAAACCTTTTAACAACACTTAAAAGGAATTATGCGAAAATAAGACAGTTTGTGAAATATATGTAGACTTCAATGTTCCGTTTACAACTGTGTTAATTGCCGTTTGATGATATGTTATAATACCAAGCATGTAACTATTAATACTAATCAGAAGAAAATACTAACTTTAAGTTACGTTATTCAAACTTCACGCGCAAAATAAAGTGTGCTGAACATGTTTTATATATATTCACACTTTTTATTGCATTTAATATACATGTACACATATTTTGTATTATTGATATTGTTATTGTGACAGTATCGTATGACGTGATGTACATGTACAGTGTTGGGATTGATCAGTGCTGGTATGAATATGTCTACAGAATGATTATGTGTGTTTTAACAAATATAAAATATTAAGTATCATACTCACATGAATAAAATGACATAGTGCAACAACACTTTAACTTCACCATATCTTCAACTGCGCTTGAACAGAAAAGTTAAAGAAAAACAGCATCGCTTAACTCAGCTAGTGATGGAAGTTAACCATATGTAGACAAAACTATATGTAGTTTGTATTGACTGTGAACACTGTTCACGATCATGGAATCAGGGGCTGGGAGGGAGACTGGACGTTATATTGTTTGTGTAAAGCTGTACCATTCACGTTTTCCGGCAACATGTACTATCTCTTAACGCCATAAACACAGACAGACATACAGAACACTTTTTTTCTCAACCAACCAACGGTGGTACATGAGAATGAGAATATATACATACATAAATAGTAATAATATACATGGCAAGTGACTGGCAATGATGCTGTTTCACACTTTTCGCATGTGATCTATTCACTCTTTCACTCTATTCAATAGGTCCTTTGCTGTATAAGTTGTAAACAAAACATTAATAACAGCATTTTAAAATATGGTTGTGTTCGACAGCTGTAGGTTGTTGTTAAAAATTGGGTGTAGTCTCTTTTACCGCTTAGTTGAAACTCATTTAATACGTTTCAAGAAATTCCCTCGCACTAGTACTGATATATGTTTAACTCATCTAATGGCCATGCAATGTTGTGTTCATCAATTGGCAATTAATATTATATATATATATATATATATAAAAATATATATATATATATATATATATATATATATATATATATATATATATATACATGTATATATATATATATATTTAAATGATATACTTAAATTGGAAAGACAGATTAACATATTCTGTAACAGGGATATTGTCCAAATTCATTCATAATATGTGTGTGGATTTGTATGTATGCACTCAGAAGCAAATGAAGAATTAAATGTACTACTGTCGAAATTAATAATCTTTAGAAAAAATGTGATAAGCATATGTTTTGTGGAATTTTATTTATTAAGGTAGATACATTTTTATGTCGGTTGTTAGAAACATTCGAGTGCTTAAATCGCTATGAAAATGGTTTTCAACATAATAAGACATACAATTCACAACAAACAAAAAGGGTAGGGAGTTATTTATCCAATCCTACGTATATGAGATCATGTTGTAAATGCATGATGAACCATGTGTACTGGCAGTGCTGAAGCGTAGGTAAAATAATATATCTCTACTTGTGGACAGGAGATAAGAGTTTCCTGTCCTTTTAATGACGTCATGTCATGGCGACTGCCATTTGCCAATATCCTTTCATAAAGTATGAAACAGGCGCCTCAAAAGTACGCTTTATACACATCAGGTTGTTGAAATACGTCTCGTTTAAAATGTGTAAATGGCACCTTTATATAACAAGAAAGTTCATCGGGAATCTTAGAATGGTATGTTATTGTCATTGATAATTAGTCTAATCGTACTGGGTAGACGGATCTCGGCTTATTCGGCTATGATGGTTCTGTGCATTACTTCAGTGGCATTTAACATGATTTCACAAATGAGGAAGAAATACAAAACCTTGTCAATACCGATGAGTTGCTCGACAGCATTTCAATCGAAACTTCATAGAGTTAGAACAAGTTGCGCCATTATGAGAAAAAGTATGCATATAAAAGGTATTTTGACATTTTAAGTATTGGCAGCATGAAATGTTAGAAGCCAAAGATACGTTAATGGAGTTTTATTCCAATCGTAAAATATCCGAAATTGAAGGAAATCATAACAATTATACCTCAATGAGTTTAATATGGTATTTCCAATGGTTGCTGTTTAACATAGATATTTTGATATTACATTGTGTGTCTACAGTCATAATTGTGATTATTAAATTATTAACGAAACGTCTTTAATTGCACCATTCATCTCGTTACGTTTTCGCCTGATGTAAGGCTCACATTATCTCGCATTAGCTGAAAAGGATAAATAACATCGGTTTATGTCTGATGAACTTTATCCTCTTGGAGGCTAACATTGCAGATTTTCTCTGATCTGTTTGAACCTTATCTTTAGAAAGACTGACAAGAGGAGACTTCCTTCAACATATTGCAACATTATCCTCAGGGGGTTGACTTCACGGTACCGTCATTCTCCCGGAGGATAAAGTTGAACCTTGAAGGAGATGGTTATTATAAGCTATTTTTTCTTTCTTGTTGGATCATTCTCTGACGTATCGTATTGTCATCGGGAGAGCTGAGGCCATGTGGGGTTAAACAGCGCTTTCAAGATTATTTCACTTATAATACGACTGATATTTTTTATCACTTTGCTCCATGAGTATAAAACTGTTGGTTCATCTGTGTAGTGGACTCGAACCCAAACCAAATGTGAGCACTACATTCATCACTCGTAAATGAAATAGGTATATGAGAAAGTATAACGGTCAGATTTCATAAATAGAAGCATACACCATAAACAGGAGTGTGTATGGCTGTATGTACTGCACAAACTGATCTGAATCACCTTGTAAATAGCTGCTGTCATAATTAGTGAAAGGATATGTCATCACAACTTAATATGTCCAATTTCCTAAATGAATTACAGCAAAGCACTACACTGCCGATACATGAATATCGCTCTCATATTGATAACGATGAATAAAAGTCATCACACCTGCCCCGGATCACGCTCTATCAGTCTGGATAATGTATTTAATCGGGCCTTCTGGGTCGGCTGGTACTTAGTGGATCTCCAGACCACCGTTGCTCCTAACTTCCCCTAATGAACCAAATCTATTCTTATGTTTCTGCTTCTCTTCAGCGTTCACACCTCAGTATATATACTCAGCAAATTACGATGTGGCACACTTCCCTTAGAAATAGAATTAGGTATGTTTTCCCGTCCTAAAGTACCTCTTGATCAAAGATTATGTAAATTCTGTAACAGTAACTGTATGAAATTCACTTTCTCACTGTTGTAATTTTTACTCAGATTTAAGGTATGGATTCTGGAAATATGTATCTTCTGCTGACCCTTCCTTTCTACATCTCAATCCGACTGACCAGGCTGTATATTTACTGTCTAGCAGTAGGTTATGTAAGCCACTGACTGCCTTAATATATAACATGTACAGACGGAGGTTGCGCCTCACTTAATTTTAATGTTTACTCCATCCTTGTATATGCACTGTTTTATATCCATATTCATCTATATTTTAATATGAACAAAGTAATATGGTGTCTTATAGGCTTTTGTAGGCCGGGTGCTATCTTTTTATCTGCAATGTTTTTATATCATGTGGATATTGTTTTATTATGCCATATGTGAAATGTATGTATGCACGTGACACCGAAATAAAATAATGTTCTTCTTCTTCTTCTTCTTCTTCTTCTTCTTCTCTATTGAAGGCTAAGCAATTCAGAACATTTACGTAAGTGCTCTGATGTTAATAACTGTGTATGGTTAAGTGCTCGGAAGCAGAATACATCCCAGTTTGCGGGTATTACGTTCAAGGGTGAATGCTCCCCAACATTAGGCGGTCTATGTTATTAAACGATCATGGGTGAAACGAAAATATGAACTGCCCGATATGAACAAATATATGTGATTATTTATACAGAAATCGTGGACAAATGTGACTTATGACATAGTATTTGAAATAAATCATTCCATGATTAATTATAAAGAAATCATGGACATGGGCCTGGACATAGATACAGTGTTCAACCTAATTAAATTACATGAAAAACCCTCTCTAAATACACCAAATCATCCAGATGTTCCTGAAAAAGTCTGTACTTAAGAGAAGCAAGTTCCCTCTGAAAGTCCTTCTTCTTAAGGGGGCGCTTTCCCAACAATCTTCTTAAACCTGTCATGCCAACCCTCGAAGCTGTTGTGTTGTGTTTTCCTCTAAAGGCATTGGGTAAAATAAAAAAAACGACAACATTCCTTCCTAGTAGCGTTTGGTAAAACAGACAATCCATCAACACACAAATATCTACCGCCATGGGCAGTGGGCAAGAACGTGATGTTAAGTTGGGGTAACTGAGCAAGAGCCATTGTTGAAATGATAAGGTTTAACGCTGTTTCAAAGTAATTTAAGTATACATTAATGAAGTTTATAGGAAACCTGTTAATTAAATTGAAAGAGTTATTAATCAGTCATCAATCAAAACAAAATCTAATATAACCCATAGTAAACTCACTCAATATAAACATTGACCATGGATCACAGGTCTTAATAAAGTCTATTTCAAATCCCAAAGTTCCAAGTGACAAGCCTTTAAAATGATGTATTTCAAATAACAAATTCACCTATAACGTAGCTTCTATGTCTACATGTATTTTCAGTGACAGTATCATACAGTGGAATTATAATACATACTTACAGGAATACGACCATTATCATTTTCTTTAACTTATCGAAATACACTTTGTTTTATGATTTTCTCTATGATATATTTAAAGTGAAAAATGTTATTTAAGTAGTAATCAGTCAAGCTGTGACGTTTTCTCCCTTTCGACAAATTGTGACCATATCTAAGGGTTCTTTTTAATATTATCCAAATAATGTTAACCTAATTTTTTTCTCTTTCATTAAGTTGATGTTTATATTAAATGCTACGGTTATTGAAATTTTGGGTTTTGTATTCACAAACCTGTTTTTACCCATAGAATTCTATAAAATTAGAGAGAGTATCTCCATACACGTATGCATTGTGTTGTTAAATCTTGTTAATCAACATTAAAAAAAGCCATATATGTCATTGATATCGTCTTCATAATTGAACAAAACTTGCTTATTTTGAACATTTCTAATTGTGGAAGACAGAGATGAAAAGAATGAAAAGTGTGGGGTCCCCATCTGCTTTCGGCGCCACCCAATAAACTGCTAGGCAAAATTGACTATGGCACGATAGTTGGAATAACTTAATTGGTGATTGTGGTCACATTTTTGTTAATATATCTTTGTTAAATGAAGATAAAGATGATATTTACACCAACATAACCCCTACCAGGTTTAAAATGTTATCAATGTGTTCAGAATCAGGCACATTTATTAAATTTTACATATAATATGTCGTATATGAACAGATATGTATCATCAAAAATATTGTTTTAAGAAAGTTAAAATATAAAAATTCATTTCTTTTTTATTAAATCAAAAACATGTAGAAGTATTCTTTGACAACTGACTAAACAAAATACTTTTCAGTTTTAGTTAATAACATCAAAAACATGAGAAATTTGCAATTGAAAATCATACATATGATAAAATCAACTGAGTACTTTCTTTTGCCTTGCACTTTAGACCATTACTTTTATATGATCAAACCGACAGTCAAATTGTAATTGTTTATGCTGACGTGTGTGTTATTTATAACGTAGAGAGTAGGAACTGGGCAATGATAAACCACATCCTGTGTCAGGGCATCGGGGAGAATTGAGTGCAATCGATGTAACATTTACTTGACTATAGGCTGTAAATATGGCGTTGGAACGATTTTATATCCAGGCATTTTACTTAGTTCTGATCAAGAAAGTTGAAAACAAAAGGAATGGGAATCCTCACAGTGCATAATTCGATGATTGACATACAGTCATAATGTAGCATGTAGTCGGATATGCCTTACATTATAATAATCCATGGTGATGACGTCACTCTATTGTGTTAACAGTGGATTATTTTTAAGAATCTACTGGTCATTGACTAATCCAGTCAGGAGGGGTGTCAGGTTTTGACATTTTCGTAATGGTTCACAAAGTAATTTGTTCAAGAATGATGTATTTTGTCTTAGTATATCTGATTAGAATCTTAAAATATCTGAATTTTTTGGTAATGTCTGACCGGGAAATCGAACATGTAACCCTTCGTCTGTTACGCAGCGCCCTAACCTATTCAACTACCAGGCCTGCTGGTAATCATTTGATTGTTTCTCAGTAAGATCCCTGCATTCTAAACCAGACTGGTAAAGTGTGAAACGCATGGGGATCGTGCTGAAACACATGAAATGCAGGAGTTCGGCTGTCAGTCAAGAAGATTTGCGCCATGCACGTGTGTGGAAGAATCCATTTCATAAGGGTCGAAGCTACGTGTACCATATCCGATGAATGGGCACCGACATTTGCTAGATAATTGTTTTTAGGTTACATAATTGAAATGTATTGTCTATAATCCTAGAAAATCACATTTGTATGTTTCGGGGCTCGTTGATTATTTTTAACGACTCCACGGCTCCTCATGCATTCTCCATTACATAATAATGAGCAATATATATTTTATTTATTTAATGATAACCAGCTATTTATATATTTTAGAAATTACTCAATATGTGTTTACTTCGAGAGAAGTGAGAGCATGTAGACATGCAGACTCTATAATCTTTTCTAAATTACATTATAAATTTAACTTGCATTCGCAGAGTGTTTGTAAAAAAATCAAAGTAAGCACATTTCACTGACATATTTAACAATATAAATGCTACCATTTTATGTTGTTTTAGTCAATTTGATAACTGTTTTCTTCAAATAGTCCTTGAAACATAATGACAAACTAACATTAACACTGATATAAAAGTCTATCAGCCTTGACACTATCGTCTAGAATGACGCGCTAGAATAAAAAGATTGGACTTATAAAAGTTTAAAAAAATATTAAAAAGTCTAAAGTTTTCATAAACTGTATATGGCAATACCAACATATTTGAGTAACATCATAACTCTTTGCAGTAAATACATGTACAGCAAATACAATCGGCAAAAGAGTAATTGAAGTATCCAAGTGACGAGGTATCTAAAATAGCCATAAACGCAACCAAACCCTTCCAAATTGCTCAAATGAAGTTTTTCCGATAGCGGAATTAATTATCTATAGCAAGATATATTAATGAAATCTTTGAATTTGGTTGCAGATAATAACTTCACATGGAAATCGGGTCATTTCTGAATTTGGCAAACGCAACAACAAATTTAAACCACCAAAATACATGTTTTCATATAGAACTGCCTTGACTTGACAAAATGTGGTTGCAAAAGGGAAATATCAAGATATCACGAACGTTTGAACTTACCTTGCCTTTTATTTCAATATTTACAGTTTGAGGAAACTTCTGAGCGATGCTATCGAGTCCGATTTTCCATTAATTTCAATGTTTGTTTACAATGTGACAGCGAAATAAATTCGAGTTCCCCTGTCAAATCTCATCACAATTCATAGAAAAGTTATAGAATGCAAACTTATTTAGATAAAACAGCAATAAGTTATTTTAATGAAAAATAATTATTTGCAAAGGTAGGAATAATGTTGAAGATGTCAGATCATATTATAGACAATCATCTCTGCCATTTTGAACACTTTGTAAGATAAGTTTCTTTTACTTCAGATGCATTTAAAAATCATTACCCGTAACTCGGGCCGGTCAATTACTCTTAGGCCATAAAATCACAGAAACTTCCTTGTTATCATTTGGATAATCTAGATGTTATTATAATACTATACCTACATCTGTCGACTCTTGAATTCAATATTTCGTAATTTTTTCAATATCAAGTACAAAAGTGTCCTTCAGTTGGAGTTGAATAACGTTATAAAATGATTAACTATTTATCATACTATAGACACTGGGAACATGTGTTACATGGCTGTAAAATGATTAAATTGAACTTGAAGGCTATTTAATCATCTGAGTCAATTAATCACAGCCGATACAACTCAATTCAACAGTAAGGTAAGCATACCTCGAGATAGATATTTTGAATATTCATTAGCTATGTTTTAATTAGCTATTAGATATATTCTAGAAAAAGTCTCTGTATTATACTTTTGATTATCTGACATTAATGGAAAGATATTCTCGATTTCGTACATATATTTTTCAAGGGGTGTAATGTCAATGGAACATAGTGAATATCCTAATTCACAAAATGTGTTTTGACACTATTTCCCGTTGATTAACGACTTTTAAATTTCATAAGGATTATCATTTCTGTGAACTTACAGCCAACCATTCAAATATGTGTTGGGAAGGGAACCTTTACATTGTACATTTGTAAGTCCATGAGAAAGAAAAACACGAGGCCTTCATGAGTATGTTGTTAAATGTGTGGCGTTACAATATAAAACTTTCAAAATGTAAATGTTACGTCCGTCTGTCTTCTCCAGAACGAATGACTCTGGAAGCTGAAATTGTATATCTTGGACAGTGGGGATTTTAAATTGTAGATGGTGTGACCCAGTGATCCCAAGAATGGGGTCACGCCCTAAGAAAAACAGTTTTCATCTTTTTCTCAAGTAATAAAAGCTCTAGGCAGCTGGAATGTAGTATACAGGCTCCTCAGACAAAACTGTTTATAAATTGTAGATGTGTTGACTCTGTGACCAAAAGGACTTTCTGTAAATTCTTGTGAAGATTCCTTGGTCTGGCCCATGCGGATCATAAATTGTACATGTTCAACCTACATGTACATGTTTATTGTGTTATTTAAATCCTGATGCGCTACATCGCCCATCGATCTATTTTTGCTGTTTAATATAAATATTTTAATATCACATTATGTGTCTAAAATTACAATTTCGATTATTTACTTTAAGTCTTATGTAACTCATATTCTGAGCTCTGTATTAGATTGTCATTAAGGAAACGTCTTTAATTGCATCCTCATCTCATTGTTTCGTCTTCACCTGATGTAAGACTTGTATTATCTCACATTAGCAGAAAAGGGTAAGTAACGTCGATGTATTTCTATGTTGAACTTTATCCTCTGGGAGGCTAACATTGCAGATTTTCTCTGATTTGTTTGAACCTTATCTTTAGATAGACTGACAAAAGGCCCTTCCCTCGAACATATCGCTTCCCTCTAACATATTTCGACATTATCCTCGGCAGATTGACTTTACAGTAATGTCGACCTCCCTGAGGATAAAGTTGAACAATGAAGGGGGTTATTATAAGCTATGTTTTCCCCTTTCCCGGGGTGTCATTCTCTGACGTATGATATTTTCATCAGATGAGCTGAGGCGATGTGGGGTTTAACGCCACTTTAAAGATTAGTTCACTTCTATCACGAGTGATAGCATTATTTTTTATCACTTTATCTATGTTTCATGTGTATATCGATATTGTCAGTATATGGTATTTTGTGCATTTGCCACACTGTATAACAGTAAAACACTGTTGGTTCATGTGTGTACATACATAGAAATTGTGGACACGGATGGTAGAACAGTGTAATAATACAAACAGCTATGTAACGAGGTCGTGTCACGATGTCAAAATGTAAAGAGTTTACAGACTGCAAATATAATTGTACGGCAGAAAAACCCACAACACCATTACTGCATTTTGAACAGTTCTCTACAGCAGACATACTTGCAGAGTCCCTTGCTGGATTCGACCCCTGGACCCCAAACCCAACGTGATTACTACATTCATCAGTTTATCTCATAAATGAAATAGGTACTGATAGGTACTTATATGACAAAGTTTAACGGTCAGATCTAGAAGCATACATGTACATCATAAACAGGTTTGCGTATGGCTGTATGTACTTCAAAACCATCTGAATCACATTGCAAATAGCTGCTGTCATAATTGATAAAAGGATATGTCATCCCAACTAATATGCCCCATTTCCTAAATGAATTACAGGAAAGCACTACACTACCAATGCATTAATGTGGCTCTCAAATTGATAACGATGAAAAAAAGTCATGACACCCATTTAAGGTCACATTTGCCTCGGATCACGTTCTATAAGTCTGGTATAGGATAATGTTTTGAAATGATTCTTCGGGGTTGGCTGGTACTTAGTGGATCTCCAGACCACCGTTGTTGCGAACTTCCCCTTAATGAATCAAATCTATTGAAAGCTCCACAATTCAGAAGATTTATGTAAGTGCTCTGAAGTTGACAACTTTGTATATATACATCAAATGGATTATACATTACGAGGAAGTTACTTACCGTTATCAACAGAAAGTTTTCCATAATGAAATGTCATGTGTGTAAGTGATATATAGTTTTGTTCTGGTCATTTGTTGTGAGGAGGCAGAAACCGTATACTTTTCAGCGGATCATTAATGGGGTGTGTCAAATATAAAGTATCCTGTAGCTAGAAACGACTGCAGCTATAGTAAGTGTCTCCCAATAAATAGGCAACTCCGCTGATCAATAAATCCTAAAATGTTCTTAACATAAATATCATTTTGCACTTCTGGTAATTTCAATTCAATTGCTGATGTTTGCGGTTTGGTTGTTCCATTGCTTGTAAATGCAATGAACTACAGGGATATATATTCACACGACCTACAACTTGGATTTCGTCTCTGTCATTTAAAATTCTCGAGCAATGTCATATGTTATCAAAACAGATTATTGCTCGGAGTGAGAGTCAGTAGCACAACCCAGCTAGCGTACACCACATAATTTACTCGAACCGCAGCGGTTTCATACTTTCAATAACTGAAGGATAGATTAGATTATTAGACGTTGTACGTATTAACACGACGTCATCTTAAATCAAATTAACTCGACTAATTTGATTGAGTAAAATGCGCAGGTGAAAGGCAATAACATTGCACACTTCGTCTTTTCATGAATCGTTTGTGAAATAGGTTATCACCGAGAATAACATCACAGTAAGTAAATACATGAAAGTTTAAGCTGCAGAAAATACGTCAAAACAGTTATGTTAGGTTCGGAATGATAAATGTAAGTTGTGTTTACAACTGTAATTTATACCTCACCAACTTCTATTACCGTAATCGGATCACATTTGAACTGAATTCTAATTGCTTACATCTGATCACTTTATTCCAAAGAGACTTATTCATCTACAATTAACAAAATGAATATTGCTCTTTACCTATATGTGTATATAGGGTGAGTCGGTGATGAATACTCAGCCCCTGTACCCAGTATAGGTGTATTGAATATAATGCAGCCCTTTTATATATATTATCAACTTCCATTTAATTCTTAACCTAACATACCTGGGTTGTTGTAATTTCTACTACTTAAAATTGTATGTATTACTTACCGTGATTTTCACTAAGTGATAAACTATTCTACAAAGGAAATTATGATTTATGATACACGAAGTGTGCAATTTAATTGATATTCACTTGCGCACTTTCCTCCTTCCAAATTTCGTCAGCATCGCTTATCAAATTAAGTAGAGTTAATTTGAGTTAAGACGACTTAGTGTTAATGCGTGCAACGTGATCATCCAATAATCCCTTATATCCTAACACCTCAGCAGGTACACCTGCATATATCACATCATCAACTTACTGAGAAAAGGAATACATACTAAATTTATAAGCTGTTCAAGCTTTGTTAACTTAAAATCTAAGTGTACATTGATAAATCTAGAGCTCCATGTACACCTCATTTGATGGGTTAGAAATGCTTTCCATGTCTTATGTTGTATACCCGTTTGGGCAATGTTTTGCATCAATGCATTATGATATTATGATACGTGTGTTAACAACGCAATGACGAGTTTCCCAGCTCTTTCCTGCAGCAAGAATATTTTCTATACGTCGTCTCAAATAGTTTGGGGGAAAGAAACTACAGTCACTGCAATTTTCTCTCTATAATCATATTTGGGGTGCTTACAAATTATATATGATGATCAATAGCGGAGAAAATGTTAATATAATCACGTTATGTTATCAATGTGTTATTGAATTTGTGCTTTAAATTTCACTTTTGGTCCACACAAATAATTTCCAGCTCCATGCAGGTTGTAAATACAATGGAGTATAGTTATGTTTAAAACATAATGCCATAACATTTTATTAAAAAAATGATATTAAAATTCATTCATAAGTGAAACATAATACGTCTTCACTGTCTGTAGAACTGCCAGTGAAACCTTTGAATAGATATTTTTAAAACACAGTTTCATAAAGACACAATTTCTCTAACGAAATGTTAAGCACTTAAACAAATACAGTGCATAACAATTGACCCTTGAAGTGTGAAATCATTGCTTCTATATGATCGAATTGACAATGACGAATGTAAGTGCCAAATTGTAATTATTTATGCTGACGTGTGTGTTATTTATAACGTAGAGAGTAGGAACTGGGCAATGATAAACCACATCCTGTGTCAGGACACGGAGAGTATTAAGTGCAATCGATGTATCCAGCTCGCTAAACATTTACTTTACTATAAACTGTAAATATAGCGTTGGGTCGATTTTATATCCAGGTATTTTACTTAGTTCTGATCAAGAAAGTATATGATACCAAGTTGAAAACAAAAGGAAAGGAAATCATCACAGTACGTAATTCGATGATTGACATACAGTCATAATGTAGCATCTAGTCGGATATGAGTTACATTATAATAATAATAATGAGCAATGTATATTTTCTGAATTTAATGATAACCAGCTATTTATATATTTAAGAAATTGCTCAACATGTGTTTACTTCGGGGAAATGAGAGCATTTCACTTTAAATGTTTAAAAAACATGGGTATTAAATATATTGATAATGTTGGTTTAGCGCAGTGGTTAGTGCGTTCGGCTTTGGATCAAGAGGTCCTGGATTCGACTCCCGCCAGGGACTCGTCAATTGTGTCTGCTTTGGAGAATTGTTCTACATGCAGTTAGGTTTTGCTACAATGCCACACTGCATTTCAGCCCAGTACCACCCATGGTTCGCTAGTATTAGCCGATGCTCGCAAGTTTCACCGCAATGCATAGCAACCATGGCTTTCGGGCTTTCTGCCTGCAATAATACAAGCAGCCGTGAACTACTCCTGAAAACGGCGTTAATATCCAACTCACCTCATCTAAACATCTGAAGGGTGTGTTTCAACGTAATTTGTAATACTTGCAGCAAACTGTAATAACCTTTGACATAAATTGTAATAAAAGAGTATATTGTATATTGTAATAATAACTGACGTAAATCGTGGTACGTAAATTGATAAACATTGACGTAAATTGTCACAACTTTTAAACCTTTACTTTCGATGAATTGTAATGAAAAAAATAACTCTACGATAATACGCAGGTGCAAGTATTTCTTCGAATATTTATTTAATATGTTTAACCGACAATTTACCAATACCAACAACAATTTCATTTCCCATAATGTAACGACACGTGTTAACATGTGCAGCATGTGGATTTGTTGACTGTTTTCCTCGCATCGCCAATGCAAAGCCAACGTTCGATTTTCATTGTTTTTCTGTAACAACACGTGCTCTCTACTTACTATTTGAACGTCCCGTGATAAGGATTTACCGTACCTGTGTTTACAGGAATTGATCGCTATGATCGAACCTTTCAAGGAGGTGAAGTGATTTGGGGTGATTTGGGGTTTAACGCCGCGCTATGAAGTATTTCATAAATATCACAGCTGCTAATATTATTGCAGGGAGAAAGCCCACAACACCATGTAGCTATGCGTTGTGGTGAAATCTGCGCGCAACGGCTGGAACTAGTAACCATGGGTGGTACTCCCCTGAAATTCAAAGTAGCTTTCAACCCAAACCTGACTGCCTGTAGAACAGTTCTCTTCTGCAGACAAAGTTGCCTTGCCCCTGGCGGGATTCAAACCACGGCCTCCTTGATCCGAAGCCGAACGCGCTAACCACTACGCTATCTCGCCCTTTCTTGTGAAGGAATGTGATCCTCAGTGTACATAATTTGACCCTCTGACATATTGATCCAATCGAATATGCGCTTCATAATCGTATTAATGAATGTTTTATAATTCATGAATTTAATCATAACCCCTATACATGTATATCTATTTTAGAAATTGCTCAATAATTGTATAATTCGGGAGAAGGGAGAAAATGAAGACATGGAGTTGGGACGTGGAAGGAACGCGCTAATATTTTCAAAATTACATGATATGTCATGTGCGTTCGCAGAGTGTGTGTGAATGTCAAATAAAGCACATTTCACTGAAATATTTAACAATATAAATGCTAACTTTTTATGTTGTTTCAGTCACTGTGATAACTGTTTGCCTCAAATAGTCCTTGTAACATAATGAACAACTCACATTAACCCCGATATAAACACGTTGATGTCTTTGCTTTCAGATTCTTGTTTTTCTCTTATTTAGAGCACAGTCAAATGCTTTCGTCCAATCATATGATTGTATTGTGGTCACGCGGAGTACATGTACATTTATATCCCGATAGACGTACGGTTGTCTGGTTGCGTTCGGGTATCATGCTCATATAATACTGGTTCACATACTTCCATAAAAACAACAAACAATGTCAACTGATTGGTGGATAATACACAATTAAACACTTATTACATTGACAAATGATCTGCTGTGTTCCCTTTCCGAAAGTCGCTTCCGTCGATGGGGGTCTTCTATGTTAATGAGCTTGATATTCCTAAAAGAAGAATAAAACCATGTAATTGGGAATTTTCAAATGTATTTTATTTATATCACGAGTAAGTGAAGCAACGACAAGCATCAAACCATGTTACCAAATTATGTTTTATATGTTTCAACCACGATATTAAAAATAATATTCAGACGTTATATTGAACGGCATAAAAAATGAGAAGAAAGTGATATAAAAGTACCTTCTTTGGGGTGTTAGAGGATGGAGGCTGCATTGTCGTCTCAATGAACCCCTGTATCGTCACACAGCGTCCGAGCGATGTCCATTCCGACGTTACATTCTTTCCCACTGACAGTTCGAGTATAATTTCGTTGCTGCAGTAACATGAAATAATTCATATGCAATATAGACGGGATGCACAATAGCATTTGCAACAATAGATATTACAACTCGCATATTGATAAATACAGCTCAACAAACAAACAAACAAAAGTATTTGAAATACAAAAAAACAATAACTTTTATTAAATAAACCAATTTAATGAAATTTACTTTGAATTTTAAAAATATACACATTAAAAAGTAAGGAGTAAAAAGGTAAAGTTACCTTTCCTGAATGAATAGTGTACTTGTCCTTGGACTGTCCATGATGAAGCCATTGTGTGGACTGATTCATTCTAAAAACCACTCAGTCTTTATAGGCAATGCAATGTATTACTGCTCAATGTTGCTGAATAAAAACGTGCTTAAATCACGCATGCTCGTGATTCAAGCACGAAGCTTATGATGTAGCACGACTCGTACGCTTTATATAAAATGTACGCCTCATGCACCTCGGACAATTTAAGAAATTCAGTGCTCACAGTGCTGATGATGACGTCAATGTCCCTTACATTTGCATATGAAAATGAGAAATGTCAATGTTTTTCATGTTGTGTTCGAGAGAATGTTTCCCAAATTTGTTGACAATTCATTTGAAATATATTCATTTTAAGACATTGTCTTGACGACTCAAGCATTTGACTGTGCTCAAGATAGATAGAGAACTCGCAGCAGTTCATTATCGGGATATAAATGTGCGGGTTTGAGAGGGTTAGGCTTGGCTGACGCCTCGCCCAACACTCTCGAACCCGTACATTTATATCCCGATAATGTACTGCTACTCCTCCTCTATCTATTACTTATTGTTTGTTATTAAAATATTAGCATGACAGTATCGTCTAGACTGTCACACCGATGACGAGCTTGACAGAAATAAACTGGACTTAAATACATTGTTTTTATTAAATAACTTAGCACACATTTGAATATGCATTCTGTCCAAAATATTTTCAAGTTTTAATTCCTTTATAAACTGTGTTTGGCAAAACCAATGTACATGAATAACATCATAAGTGTGTGTTGTTAATACAACACATACAGAAACGCCATTGTTATTATTTTGATAATCTAGCTGTTATTTTACTATACCTACAGCTGTCGCCTGAGGAATTCAATATTGCGAGAATTTGACAAAATATAGTCACGAATTTATCCTTCTGCTTGATTTGAATAACATTTTTAAATGATTATCTATTTACCATGCTACAGACTTTGAGAACATATGTTTCATGACTGTAAAATAATTGAATTATATAATATATATATATATATATATATATATATATATATATATATATATATATATATATATATATATATATATATATATATATAATCCCATGCTTTTAATTAGTCACAGCCGATACAACTGTCGAGACTCATGCGACGTCCTCCACCATTCTCACTGTACAGTAAGTATATCGCCAGATAGATATTTGTGTATATGTAATAGCTATATATGTTTTAATTATATATTAGATATATTCTAGATACTTTCTCAATACTATACTTTGTTATCTGACATTTATGAACAGACATTCACGAACGGAAAACCATGGACCCGATGTGATTAATAATCTGTTTTAAATTAAATGAATAAGCAAACGGCATAACAGAATGGCATGCGACATATGTCCATGAGACATCAGAAATGTTCATTGATTTGTAAAATAATAACAATAACAACAGAGCAAACTTTAAATAACAAGACATACTTTGTGTGCATTCTATGACCGAAGGTGACTATTTCCGATCTGTTTTCACTCAAAAACAGGATGGAAAGCGAAAGTATAAACGTGACAATCTCTTCCCGCAGTGGTTACTCCTCATCGTACCGGAGAAAAAAATGAAAATAGATTTTTAGGTCATCACCCCTGTGACCAATATTTAGGTTCACCGTGGCACCAAATCTAATAAACAAAGTCTGGAAATGTTCCCCGACAGGTTTCAGACTATGCTGGGATCTTTATGGTATTGTCATGTTATGACGTCACATAATAATTTGTACCCAATTATGAATGAATTCATGGGTATGTGCATATTAAAGCAGTTGGGAAAGTAGTAAATTGACAGCGTTGGGTGACATTGATGCTATTTAACCGTGGTTTGAAGAGTCTGATGAAATAATTAACTAAAGGATTTCTTATTGTTATTGTTGTGTTTTATTAGTATAATTATTATTCCAGCGAATTTGTTCGCAGCACTTCAACAAGAAGGAATGCAGCTAATGCAACGACGATTTGCAGGATGGTAGCCCGTACTGTATGGTTTCAGCCGCATTTTTAGAGCCCAATCGGCCCAGGCATTAAAGGTCCAGTTCGATTTTAAATTTCGATTTTTTAACATTAGCAACATTTTCAAATCATGGAAAAAAACGTAGGTCACGTGGTTTCGGCGCCATATTGATATTGATATTATCGTTTCTTTAAAATTTGCCGTTCCCATGCTATGCATATTTAAAACAAATTTTCTCTTAATATACTCACATTGAAGACCTTATGATTCTGTAGCTTATGTGTTCTGGGTAATTGAAGGGTCCGAATGACGGGGGCTATATAATGATGTTTAAATGCTACTGAAGTAAGAGAAACTGATCATACAAAGTGATCAATTTAGCCGAGATGATTTGTTATACCCCCGACCTAAAAAGGTCGGGGGTATATAGTAATACCAATGATTCCGTCCGTCCGTCCGTCCTTCTGTCCGTCCGTCCGTCTGTCCGTCCATCCTTCTGTCCGTCCATCCTTCCGTCCGAAGACAATTTTTGTCTGATCGATTACAGAAAAACTATTCATCTCATCCTTTTCAAATTTGGTACATGTTTTCTCCACCACTAGGAGAGGTGCAGTGCGAAGTTTAAACCGAATTGGTGAATTTTTTAATTTTTGGCGAATTTTTGTATTTTTTAACTTAGTCAAATTCTGAAATTTCTTTGTCCGATCGATTCCAGAAAAACTATTCATCTCATGCTTTTCAAATTTGGCACATGTCTTCTTCATCACTAGGAGAGGTGCATTGCAAAATGTAACATGATTTGGTGAATTTTTGAATTTTTGGCGATTTTTTTTATTTTTTTACTTTATCATTTTCCTAGCTAGAATGAATGTAGCTACTTCTGTGTTGTGATTTGTTGACTTCATCATTTTCTTTTTCATGTAACTTTCATCAAAAGCTACCCTCTGTGTTCTTGTTGATTTTACTATTTTATATTTCCACTGGTTATATTTTGGGAAAAGTTAAATTTTCTGTCCTTTCAGCCATAAACTGCTGTATATCTCTCACTGTGCCTTCAGGGGTGTGCTTCCATGTAGCTGTTGTTTAAAGTCACTCGAATGAATCATTATGATGGATTCATTTTCCAAATAAAGTTGAAATCAGCGGTAATAGGAGTAGTGTATTATGTTACCCATACCTTTTCAAGTTACTATTATTCCTATTTTTACTTAGACCACCTTTTGTATATGAAGATCGAGACTTGTCCTACCCTTTTCACAAACAGTTTAATCTTAGCAATTACATTTCATAGCTTATCAATCTTTAGGTGTGCAGACACCTCTCTCTTTAAGTAAAATAAAATTGTCAAACTTTAACAGTCGGGGGTATTAGTGAGCCACGGTCACTTTTTTGCTTGTTATTACATGACATATCATTTCTGACATCAGAAAATTTGGTTGCAGGACAGAAACGTACTTAAAACATCGTATTTAGTGAGTTTGTTTGCAGTCCCTTGCAACCAAATATATTTACAGCAGTTATTCATCATTATTCCTACCTTTGCAAATCACTATTTGGTTGCAGCACTGTGATAAGCAACCGCAATTGTCATCGCACAAAATGCGTACATTTTGAATATTATAAGTATATACATTATTTGTTAATTTGTTCATGTATAATTGAAGTCACACTCAACACAAATGGTTAACTTAGCATTCAGATATCGGAAAAAAACAGTGTTTTGCTAAAGTTAACATGCGGTTTTATGTGGAATAAAAACGTAATGTTCAGCAAATCTTGATTTGCTGTTGTACCCTTAGACGAGTCTTTTCCTTATGTTATGAAATGTATATTTCATTCAAGAGAGGGTTCTATTTGGGTATTTTTTGTGGAAACGAAATTCGAGGGGACATATGTTCAGACATATTTGTTATTAATACATGCTTATTGCATAATACAGGTGTACATATTATTGAGGGTGATATTTTTATGAATTTATATTGGACAATTTGACATAAAGGCTAGCGCACATTAGTCAAAAATAAAAACAATGAGAAGTGAAGCCTTTCATCAGCGCTACGAGCGTGGAAATCTTTGCCATTATTTGTGAAAATTCCATAAAATAAATGACTGAAAATATAGCGTTTTTTATTTCACGAACTGCCAAAAAAGCAAGATGGTGGGCAGTCTGCAATAGAACTTACACTTTAGATTCTTCACAAATTGTCACAAGTACGGCAATAAAAGCGAAAGCGAAGACACTGTTATGCGATGGATGCGGTATAATCTTCAAGATCAAATACGACTTCACTCGGACAGAATTAACAATAAGACATGGATATTTGAATGTGTCATATGTCGTATGAAACTCAATCCCGTGTGGCATGTCAATCAAGTCATGTTTGAGAGGTTCCACTCTGGTACTGAATTCTAGAATTTTCACCGTGAGCAACTCGCGATCAAGAATTCATGTCTTAACTGTTTTAATCAGATAAGCAGGAATAATTTTTAACGTTTTTAGTCTGAAATTTTATTTTACCAGTGCTGCAATACAAAATTCGGTGTCGGACCTTTAGAACATTTGTTGGATGGGTGTCAACAGAATGGCTTGCCCTGGTATGGCCTACAGAGTTAAATAAGGATTTTCGCGATCGCTACGATAGCGTCAATCGGGCAGTCACTTAAAATAGGCGTTCATGACAGAGACTACACACATTTTCGTTATTATGTAGTTGAAAATGTGTGAGGAAAAGCGTTAAAACTCAAACTTGAAACATTTCAATTGTTAAAGAATAAGAAGAACTTACACTAACCGTGAACGTGAAGACAGGGTTACTTCTGTACTGTACAGTGGCAAATTGAAGGTTTTCCTGTACAGTCACATACCCCCTGTGTTATTATCTGGAACCAAATTCAAAGATTTCATGTTATATATCATGCTATTGATAATGACGTCAGCTATCAGGAAAACCTCATTTGAAGAATTTTGAAGAGTTTGGTTGCATTTTATGGCTTTTTAAGACATCCCGTCATTCGGACCTTTCAATTGCTCTTTGGCCGTGTTCTGTTAACTTGTGTGGGTTGTGCCACCAAGTCGTAGGATTCTGTTAACACGTGGGTTATGCCATAAAGTCGTATGGTTATGTTAACATGTGGTTTGTGCCATTAAATCGTATGATTCTGTTAACATGTGGGTTGTGTCATCAGGTCGTATGATTATGTTAACATGTGGTTTGTGCCATTAAGTCGTATGATTCTGTTAACATGTGGGTTGTGTCATCGGGTCGTAAGATTCTGTTAACATGTGGGTTGTGCCATCAAGTCGTATGATTCTGTTAACATGTTGGTTGTGTCATAAAGTCGTATGATTATGTTAACATGTGGGTTGTGTCATCAGGTCGTATGATTATGTTAACATGTGGGTTGTACCATAAAGTCGTTTATGATTATGTTAACTTGTAGGTTATGCCATCAGGTGGTATGATTCTGTTAACATGTGGGTTGTGTCATCAGGTGGTATGATGCTTTTAACATGTGGGTTGTGTCATCAGGTGGTATGATTCTGTTAACATGTGGGTTGTGCCATCAGGTGGTATGATTCTGTTAACATGTGGGTTGTGTCATCAAGTCGTATGATTCTGTTAACATGTGGGTTGTGTCATAAAGTCGTATGATTCTGTTAACATGTGGGTTGTGCCATCAGGTGGTATGATTCTGTTAACATGTGGGTTGTGTCATCAGGTGGTATGATTCTGTTAACATGTGGGTTGTGTCATCAAGTCGTATGATTATGTTAACATGTGGGTTGTGTCATCAGGTGGTATGATTCTGTTAACATGTGGGTTGTTTCATAAAGTCGAATTATTATGTTAACTTGTAGGTTATGCCAACATGTCGAATGATTATGTTAACATGTTGGCTGTGCCATTAAGTCGTATAGTTCTCTTAAAATGAGGGTTGTGTCATCAGGTGGTATGATTATGTTAACATGTGGGTTGTGCCATCAAGTCGTATGATTATGTTAACATGTGGGTTGTGCCATAAAGTCGAATTATTATGTTAACTTGTAGGTTATGCCAACAGGTCGAATTATTCTGTTAACATGTGGGCTGTGCCATTAAGTCGTATAGTTCTCTTAAAATGAGGGTTGTGTCATCAGGTGGTATGATTCTGTTAACATGTGGGTTGTGCCATCAAGTCGTATGATTCTGTTAACATGTGGATTGTGTCATCAGGTGGTATGATTCTGTTAACATGTGGGTTGTGTCATCAGGTGGTATGATTATGTTAACATGTGGTTTGTGCCATCAGGTAGTAAGATACTGTTTACATGTGGGTTGTGTCCAGTGCTGTGTATTGTACCAGGAACTAAGGAGTGTAGATGAAACCAATGATAACATAGCTATCTGAAAGAATATTCGATCGAACTTAATTGACAACTGAGTTTAGAGCAGTCATAACAATTCTACATGAGTTATGATTATGGCAAAACAATGTTCACATCAATAAGTCTTTACATGTCCAGTGAAATATAATTTTCGGTAAATGAATAATGCAATAATATTACCAAAAGCAAGATAAATATTATTTGTGTCAAAACGCAACGAATTGTGAAAAATATGCAATTTGATTATTTTTACCACTGAACTTTACTTTCCAAAATCAGTATTGTAATTTGTATTTGATGATTCAATCTAGTAAAGTTGCATGCTGTTCATGTCCATGTGTACAAGCTGTTCTGCGCTTGTGTCTCAGCATAAGTGGTCACAAGCCACATGTTAATCATTTGGAAGGGGTAATGCTAACGTTGACAGAAGAAACAGAAATGGTGATGTTTTTGCTAACTTAAGCCCCTTTTGCTGAGATTGGGCTTTGTACAAAAGTCAAAGACAGTGTAAACTTTTCACTCACCACAAGGAGGGACAGCTTTGCAAAAATGTGTTAAACATGAGATAAAACATGCTGAAATACAATGTAAACAGTTCAGAAGATAATTTGGAAGGGGTTATGTTAAAATGGAACTGAATGAAAACAAATGTGTTAAATGTCTCAATAAATGGTAGTGTAACAGTGTCACGATCTTTATTTGTGGTCTTCACGTCCTAACCAATCATAGTTATAAGTTTATAACCTGACATATATATGTATAATAAGAATGTTCCCTCGAACTTCACTATGCTTAACCAATCATCATTTCCTCATTTGATGTAATACTGTATGACGTAATATTTTAATCATATCTAAAGCAAACTGGAAAACAGAACTAATACAATGTGAAATAAACATGTTTGGTAGAAATGTGACACACAACAAGCGTCACTTGTCATGATAAATTAATTTAGAAGATGAATAGGTATGTCATATCATATCAGGAATAATCTGATGATGGTGACGCTCAATCATTCATAACTATAAACGAGAAATTGCCTTCACTTAATATACATACTCAAGTGTAGACTTATGAAATATCAACGTGCAATCAATCAATCGACAATATGCCACGTACAGTTAATGCCGAAATATATTTCACGTCACATACTCATGTTGGCCTCAGTTTTGTCTATTCTCAGTAAGACCCGTCAGTGAGCATTGCTTGATTAACTGACAAGCAAAAGAAAGTATACATTTCTTAAAATGAAATTAGCCAAGTCAAGCCGCGATAGTCCGGCCACCGATAATCCGGATCCAGCGATGTCCGAACGGTAGCAAGCTGCAACCAATCTTAACCCATCTTGTTTGGTTCATTTCAATAGTCCGAACATTTCACTATCCGAACGATTTTAATGAAAAACGGAAGCGTTCGGTTTATCGAGGCCTGACTGTATATATTATGTTGACAGTAAGTTTCATAAAAACACGTGATTTTGATGTGCCATTGATGACCACAAAATACAAACTTATTTCGAATGCACCACATGTATACAAACACACTTGTTAACTTCATCTCAAATGGTTATTGCGGTAATTAACGTAATTCATACGGATACGAATAGTTAAAACAAATGAAGATAATGATTGAAGTTCATGACCCCGATGTGTCTCATTATCCACAGGGTAATCAAGATCTGTAAAACGTTTCAGCTTATTGGACAGATAACAGTGAGAGCACTCAGTGAACCCAGGATGTGATGACACCGGATGTGCAGATCACGCTACTCCCAATCCTTTAATCTACAATAATACACATATAATCATCATCAGTTGATTTCCAAAAGAGATACATTGCAAACAGAGATTGTTTTCCGACGTAAATATCTGTAAAACATTCTTGATTTCGATTAATACATTTTGTTTCATTCTTCCAAAAAACAGAATATTAATAATGCAAACAGACATATTTTGATAATTACCAAACTTGCATTGTGGTAATTAAGCATTTCAACCTCAAGACTTCATTTACTTACTATTCAAGTATATACAAATGTCGATGATAAACAATAATAATACATTTGATGAGAAACGGGGAAAATGCGAGAAGAGCGCACAGCGTGACAGACCCCCATGCTAGATTCAAGTTATTCTTACTTAAACAGTGTATCTTCTTGAGGATTAACTATCCAGCATGTATTTATCTTCATTGATTTCCAAAAAAAAATCTGCATAGAAAATACCCCTTAAAACTGAATGCGGAGTACATATGCTTGTATCCCTATGCAATCAATTTCAATTATTTAAAGAATAATAATGTGTACACATAATATTTTGTGATTGAGGCGCCGACTATACACATTTCCTACCCATGCGGGAAAAGGTATGTTGGGTATTAAAGTTTCCAGAATATTGGAATTGGAATTACAGCTTTTCTAAATACAACTTGTATTTAATTTGATTATATGTCCACTCCATTTACCTTAACTGGTTTTCCTCATCTAATGGTATGTCTCCATTGTTTGCAAACTTAGGTAGCTAAATCCAGCGATTCTAAATGTGTGTCTTATTGAACATCAAAATAATGCATTACTAACAGCTTAGCGATTCGTGGGGTTATATGTGTATTATAACGATTTGTTACATCGCAGGATATACTTGATGCCCTGTCCGTCTATATACTTATTAACCCATCGATATGTTATACCGCAGGATATACTTGATGCCCTGTCCGTCTAAAACTTATTAACCCACCGGTATATTATACCACAGGAAATACTTGATGCCCTGTCCGTCTATATACTTATTAACCCACCGGTATGTTATACTTTGAATGTCAGTTGCAGTCACGGTGATTGTGACGTAACGCTCTTCGTGACGTCATAGAGGTAGGTAAATTAAAGGAAAATTACTTATGGCAGTTGAAAGAATAACTAACGCCGATTTCCTCCAACAATGTACATGTTTCAACTTTATCCTCAGGGAGGTTTACATTATAATGATTATATGTAATCAATGTAATGTAATCCTCCCTGAGGATAAAGTTGAAACATGTAGGAGGAAATCGACGTTAGTTATTCTTTTAACTACCGAGTGTCTAAATTACGTTTGACTTAATGGCTGCAGCAAGCCAAGGTCAATTGTACGGTTTTCGATCATGACCACGACTGTGAAAGGTTGTATTTTCGTTATATTGAACTTATTGACCTTTAACTGGTTATTTTCGGTTAAAGTTGATAATTCTCAATTAAATAAGACAAATTAATAAAATAACAATGGACATATGTGTGACCTCACCAACATGATTCAATAAACAAATTCAAGCACATGTAAAAGCTGTAAAAGTGTCAATTCTTGTCTGCCACGGAAAACTAGACCAACGGACAATCCGAGCAAATATGCTTCATTATCCGCAACCACATATGTGAAATAGGATACTTGCTCAAGCTGTTAAAATGTCAATGTTAAACAATAAATCGCGACAGACTAAGTAGACCAAGCCTCAATTAATAATGTTCGCTACACTTACATGTAGCGAGTATAATTGAGGCTAGCTATAGGT
The DNA here is from genome assembly GCA_936450465.1 of Gibbula magus. Lineage (NCBI taxonomy): Eukaryota > Metazoa > Mollusca > Gastropoda > Trochida > Trochidae > Gibbula > Gibbula magus. The sequence goes on along the minus strand of OW388297.1, from coordinate 73,986,920 downwards.
TTACTGAGGTTTACTGAGACAGTAAATCATGAGTTCTTTTGTTTCAAATTGTGCCTGTTGTTCTTTGACGCAAATCAAATTCCCTTCTTGGGCAATAAATAATAATAAGTATTATTATTAAATTTCATTTGAAATATTGAAGTAATAGGAACCAAACTAAATTTTGTACTTTCGTTTGTACTTCTGTTTATATATTATTATTACTTCTGTTTCTGTAATTAATAAACATAGTTATTTTTAACAATTGTGTATCGTGTATATTCTTCATTTGCCTTTGATATTTATATGAAATCTTCTGTTAGTCCGTCTCTCTGTCGGTGTTTCAAATCTGTTTATATACGTTTGCCCGGAGGGATATGCTTAGCTATTTTTCTATCTTCTATCTAAGATCGTGTTTATATAGTGAATGCTTATCGCCTGACCCCTCGGGCCATGAACATGAAGGTATCGTAATTACGTTGTAGTTCGCTGTGAAGTGATTACGTAACAGCAAAGGGGGAGCCGCTAACGATCAGTCCCTCACATAAGTTATCCATCAAATTGATTAAAAGTGCAGTTGCCACAGGGTGAGTTGGAACCAGTTATGCGTGACTTTCGCTGGCACTAAAGTCGGTGCTTGGTGACAAACAGTGAAATGACTCCGATCCAACACGACTCACATTATCGTCTGTAAAAGCATTTCGAATTTAGGATCGTCTCGCAAACATTGGTATACATCATTAACGCGAGATCCGACTCCATCTCTGCATAAGGTGAGTCAAAGATGAATATGTCTGGTTTGCGCCTTTGCCTTTGCGTATATGTCGGTTGAGAAGTGTTCGGAATATATCATTACAATGTCATGTTTTATTTATACATTTGTATAAGTTGTACGCAAAGGATATGTGTGTAAGGACAATGCATATATTATCCATCTAACGTGTTCGTGTTATACACTAGGTTTGATATAGTAATCACAGTACTCACCATAATATTAAGCAGAGGCTCATGAGAAGGTACATAAGCATATGAGAAAATATATTCTAATACAAACACGACCACCAACATGTTAGTTAACGTTTACTTGCCGACAGCTGTTTGTCTATACAATACTTTTACTTTAAACTAATTAATTCAAAGAGTATATTTTGTCTGCTTGAACATAACTCCAATATGCTATGAAGTCAAATAAATGATCAAGTGAAAAACTAATACGTCTTTATGTGTGCATTGATTTCATGGAATTATATGAGGATATGTTAATTATTTCGATTAACGATTATAATAAGCAAACTTGATAGTATTGTTAAAAGGGTTAGTCCAATGATAAATTGCCTTAGGAGTTTTAAATACCGTCTCAACAGAAAAACTTTACAGACCATGTACAAATCGTACATTTTTACCGATTTTCGATTACTCCTGTCATATCTGGGATAATTGTACAAAGGAACAAACACTACTTCTTGAGAAATTAAACCTAGATGCAATAAGAACCATTTGCGTCGCAGTTCGAGGCACATGCCATCATAAATTATACTCGGAGACAAATATATAACTTCCTTAGAAAAAAGGAGATATCGTCAAAAGTTATATGTATTTTATAATATGGTAAATAAATTAGTATCTGATTATAACCCGAAGAGACTTGCAAAATTAATGAGAAAACAACAAGTTATTGGAGAATAAAGGGCGCAGTTTATTCACATGAAATTTGGGCGGCAACCCCTGGACAGAGCTTTAAGCTATAAATTGAGTGAGAATCAACGAGGCAAGGGGAGCCCACATAGACACTCGTTTATCTCGGCAAGGAAGCCGCCAGCTATCCTTAGCAAAATGACAATGAGAGTAATTCAGTGCAAGGGGAGCCCGCATAGACACTAAGTACTCTCGGCCAAAACCCCGGAATACAGCGACTTGTTACCGCGGGGAGCCCACATCGATAGCGAAGTGCTTGTATGTAACCCTAATAATTGTATACACGGGAACCACAGTGATATACAATAAGCATTGTATTTGAATAGAATATTAGCATTTGCCAAGAGGCTGCCGCCAGAATACAACTGCACCAGCAGCAAAATGCGAATAATTAACAAGAAAGTCCGAATTAGAAGGAATAGCATAGTAGCTATTTTAGCGCGAAACTGCAATGTCCGCTATAGAGAGGAAGGGGCCAGATCTGCGTGCACCCGGTGGTTCCGTTGTGCGCCAAGGAAAAAGCGTGTGGTACAGCTTTGCCAGCAGCCTGCTTCTGCTTGTCCCCAAACAGTCATGCAGCTCCAGTAAATTGCTGAAATGCTTATATAGTTGATTAGAAAAACATCACCGAGAGCAAGGAAATTGGGAGGGAGGGTGGGAGTTAGTTGTTGAGCCGATGAGAGGGCCGCCAGAAAGGACGCGTTTAACGCTTGGAGGGGCTTTTATAGCCTAATGTCACGTGACGTCAGTTTGAAGGGAGGAGAGTTAGCTCCCCTAGACCGAAGTGCTTGTATGTAACCCTAATAATTGTATACACGGGAACCACAATGATATACAATAAGCATTGTATTTGAATAGAATATTAGCATTTGCCAAGAGGCTGCCGCCACAAATTGAGTACCCACGAAATTACGCCCAAAAATGCTGATATTGAAAAAATATGGGAAAATCTGGAAAAGTGTTTCTTGAATCGAATTGAGGAACAAAGCTGTTCCCACGTCTGACAGATGCACATCATCTTGCCAGTATAGCCCGGGGTCCCAAGGGACTATGTTATGCTTCACTACTTTACCACCGAGCTGCGACACTGTGAAGGTGGCCCGCCGGTTCAGACGCTTCCGCTTTCTCTCTACTGCCGCGGCGTTGTCGGCTCCGTCCCACTTTCGCCTAGGCAGCATCTCAGACCAGACGAGAAGGGTGTTCGGCATCAGGGCTTGAAGGTTGTGTAGGTCTTGAATACACGGCCTTTCCCAGGGCTGAACCCGGCGTACTGGTCAGATCGTTGGATCCTAGGTGAATCAGTAGTGCCCTCGGTGGTGGAAAAGATTTCAACTTGTTCCTCACTGTGTTGGCAAGCTCCGGCCACCTCATGCCCCTCTTGGAGATCCATCGTAGACAGATTCCCAGCTGCTCCAAACCGAGGTCCGGGCTGAATCCCAGGATCCTGGCCTTCCGCTGAGCTGAGTAGATGTAAGACGATCCAAGTAGCCATACTGCAAATCTTTAAGCTTTAGTTAGGCCTAATGACACAAGTTTATTCTAATATATCTCTTGTAGACATCTGATCTCCAGCGGCCCCATTCTTTTATCTTATCTAACGGTACTCCCACTATAGCCGCCGTGGTTGCAGCTCCTATTCTGAATGAATGTGTATTGTAAGCAGCCTGTCCATGCCCAATAAAGTTTAATGTTTTCTTCAACACTGAAGAGAACTGTGATTTCGTTACTGGTTTACCGTTCATATGGGAAAAGAGATAATCTGATTTTAATGAGATTGGGCGACCTTGCAAGTAGGAAGACATCGCAGCAATGGGGCAAATTTGGGTGTTTCGCTTGCGATTGATGTTGAGACAATGCCCCCGGCCAATCTGGTCGGTTTTAGAAAATCTAATTTAAACAGTTAAAGTCGCGGTAGTAAGAGAAATGTCCTTGAGTTGCAAGCCTTTTGCGTTGGAAGGATATGATTTAACCATTTCGCTCACTCTTAAAAAGGCAAAGAATGCTAATGTAAACATGCTGGTAAAGAGTTTTGCTTCGAAGCTAGAGTAAGACACTGAAGGTAGGGCCTGAACGAGTTTTTGTAGAATGGGAGTTGTGATAGGTAAGCGATTGTCTGGGAGATGTGAAGTGTTTCTCATTCCATGAATCATCTTTTTAATTAAGAAATTATCCGTGGTATCGACACAACTATTTAATTTGTGTTGTCTACTGATTGCCGCAAAGTGTTGAGAAACCGTTGATGGGGCGCGTCCTTGTAAAGACATGTAGCCTATATACCTAAACAGGTGATTTATAGGGACCGACCACGAATGGCCAAGTTTGAATTCATGTCGAAAGTTTTCGAGCGAGGAAACACCTTGTGCGTATGCACGTTTAGTGTTATCTGACAACGAGGAGTCTAACAACCGGAAAGATTCTGCTTCAAACGCCGCCATATCATGCTGGGTATTTGGGTTGGGAACCTGTCGGCCTTCGGTGAAAGTCTGCGAAAAATTGCTGAAATTTAGAGTGAGATATACAGTCAGCTACACTGTTGAGCTTTCCCGGTATGAAAACTTTTCAAATAATGCACAGCTCGTTCTGCATCCGAAAGGTAAACACATGTCAATGTAATATTTGTCTTCGAAACAAATGCCAAGCAAATCGAAATCGCTTTGTCTCACAGGTATTAACAGGAAAGCACTCTTTATATCTGCTTTGGCTATGAGGCCAGCCCGGCCTATATCTTGTAGCATAAAGATTGCGTCATCAAATTTAGTGTAGCTAACAGACGCAAACTCGTCATCGATGAAATCATTTACCGAGGAACCCTGTGGATATGATTAGTGATGAATTAAGCGGAATTCGTTGGGGTCTTTTTTTTTGCACAAGTTCTATTGGCAATATTCTTAAATTTGATAAAGGTGGTTCATTAAAAGGTCCCGCCATACGCCCGTTCGAAATCTCTTTCAACAGTTTTTGACGAACAACTTCTGGTGTAATTGACACGATTTGAGATTTATGGCTGAAGTGGGGTTTCGCGGGCCTTTATACATCAAACTAAAACCGAACGTGAAACCCTCTATGAGGTGTCGAGATATCTCAGGCACAGGGTAACTTTGGAGAAACGATATCAACACATCAGTCTTGATTGGGGTCTTCCCTTTAAAGGGAAGGTCCTTTACTGTAAAGGGGGTGTTTGATTTGGGAGTCTAGTACAGGATTTAGATGCGTGGGAACCGCACATGCACGTATGTGAGTATCTACATTGTGACCGTGAACATGAGCGAAAATTAAAATCCCAACATGGAGATTTGGATTGCCTGGCTGGCGCGGGATGTTTTACTTCAAATTTGCTCATTGGCATATGATTTACTCCTTGCGGCATGATATTGACAAGCCACAAATCATGGTTGATTTTAGCCCAAGATGAAGAAGGATATCTAGCCATTCTTGTTCTGAATTGGATATCGTATGCTCGCCACCCGAATCCTCGAGCCCGCCGGGAAGCTAGCCTGATTGTACTTATGTACTTTATTAACTGCTGATGTTTAGAGGGGTACCTCTCTAAGTAGATGCTAGCGAAAACTAGGAATGCAGATGTCCAGTCGTCGATATTGTCGATTCTGGAAGCTTTCTTCTTACACATTTCGATTTGACCCTTGGAATTGAATGTGAAGTTTATTTGCGTATCGTCGTAGTTGTCTGAACTATGACCTTTAAGTAAGACGCCCAAATCGATGAAATCGCCGTTATGAATTTTGTCTTTTATGTTTTGTGGTACAAGCGAACCTAGGCTATCATCTGCGCATTCTTCATGGTATGACTCTACGCCTACTTGTGGTAGTGAATTTGGATTATCGTGATCTAGCACATGTGGGTGAATGTCGGGCTTATCAAGATTTACCGAAACAGAATTATCATGAGTTTCAACTTCCCTAGCCCTGGGGGGTACCGCCATGGGGGGTAAGAAACGATCTTGAGGAGAATGGGCATTCGAAAAATTTGGGAGATCCGAGTTTGAAAATTTCTCACCGTTGCTTTCTTGCACGGTTTCCTCCCTCACAGCGTTGTTCGGACGAGGGTCCACGTCGTTGATCGCCCTCCGTTTTGTCCCAGCTTTCCTTGTTTTCTTTTTAATAACCGAAACTGGCCGAGCCCGAACAATGGTTGTACCACGTGGCATGACGTTCGGTGAAAGTGAAGTGAAGTTAGTTGTTGAGCCGATGAGAGCGCCGCCAGAAAGGACGCATTTAACGCTTGGAGGGGCTTTTATAGTATAAGAGTAAACGAATACTTCTTTACAAAAGGTTTCAATATAACATCCATCTTGCAGGGAAATACTTGCGCAACGAACCAGGAAAATCAAGTACTACTAAAATCCGTCCATAATTTTATCGTTAAATCTAAAAAGTTTTCAGACTTTTCATAACTCATCTTTGTTCTATTATCATGCTATTGCCTTGCTGTTATATAACTTTCAACAACTCTAAAGTTTAATGCCTTCAATATCATCTTGTCATCTCGTGCCATTTACATGCCTGTTGGCTTTATATTTTATGATTGTGCAATGTATGCAACCTATTCGGTTCTGTGATCGCCACACACGTTTGTTTTGTTTTGTTTCCAGTTTGTAGGAAGAGACATTTATATAAGCATAACTTTGCTTCTTTGCCAATTCCGTCACTTTTTTCAGTGAATAAATACGTTTTAATCATAATAAGCACAAACTTAAATGGAAATATGGTATACTAGTGTACGAAAACTTGAAATGTGACTTGTGGTTCTTCAAAGATGAACACGCCATAATAGCCCGATGCTAAAAGACAGCTCTCTTTATGTAATTGTCAAAAGCATATTATTCATGCCATAATGTCAACATGTCTGACATTTTAAAATATGTTCAATTCATTGTTTAAGTTCACAATGAGAAAAACATATGCCACACGCAACTGTTACGTTAATTAAGCTAATTACGCTGTCAGTCTTTGTAATCCTTCATGGCGGTATAGCTACTTATTACAGCATTGTTTCTAAGACGTTATGAACTATTAAGACCTCTCCACTCTATGTTTTCATTACGTGACATTATTGTACCTGTTCCCCTATATACAGCTGCTGAACAAAAGTTTGTTTAACTATGCAAGATTTCCCACTTAAAATCATCATTTTTCGAAAAATTCAATTTGGCACTATTTCTTAACAGAACACAATACAATGTATTGATAATATTTTTGGACAAGATGTAGAGAAGTCATGTTTACACTACATATACAAGGGACAGATAAGTAACATGCCAGGAACAATTTTGGCGTACAAAAAAAAGAGACAAGGGGTCAACACTTGAAAATTTAGATTTCATTGTTTCTGCAAAAAATATTAATTAAACATAATGTCGGTAAAATGTCGACAGTAATAGAAAATATTGGTCATTGTGATAATAGGAATTATGTTTTTTTCCCTAAATGATTAAAAAATGACAATTGTATAAAACAATATACATTTTTGAGTTTCGGATTTTTGGACCCCGGTGTTATATATTACCCATATGGGAAGACGGACACAGGGTAGTATTTTTCCTGTAAGTCACATGGGAGTTACACATTTTTCTGGCTTTTGATTGGCTGTTACAGACAAAAAACGATTTCATTGGTTACCGGAACTACTTCATTCATCTTTCTAACTTTTCCCGACTGGTAACTTGAGAAACTGTCTTCTGCATTTAAACATGTTTTATTTATTTCCCGTAGTTGAAATTATCGTTTCTTACATGTGCCGACGAACCAAATGTCGGAAGAAGCAGTTAAATTGTCAGAAAATTAAAGAAACTACCGATCACTGCTTGACTATATAACCATGGAAAGCTTCAAGAGCGACGGCTATCGTTCGAATGCAATGACGTCATAGGCGCGAGCAGTTATGACGTCACAGTGTTGATTGTAACGTCCCAGGGGTTTGAGGTTTGAGCCGAATTGCTTTTGAGCTTCGCAGATCTCTTGATATGAATGTTGCAATAACTTATATTGTATAATATTGGATTGATAGTAATGGGCAGAAATACAAAACTTTCAACTCAAACCACATCTATATTTTATTGTGAAAGACATTTTCGCAGGAGACTTTTTAATCTCGCGTAGTAAACAAGGATAGGTACGTAAAAAGTGAATCCATGTCACACGCGTATGGATATGGAGATTCATCTTCTTTTCGGATCCTTTTAGGGAAATTTTTTACTTTTAATATTCACTGTTTTTACTTAAATTTGTTATATGGGTAATATAAACAATAACAAACTCGTGACGGGGAATGACAGATTATCTTTCGCTCGTTATATCAATTGTGTAATTCTCTCGCCAAGGCTCGAGAATTACGCAATTAATATAACGAGGGAAAGATAATCTGTCATTCCCCGTCACTCGTTAGTAATTGTCTAAATACATGCTTGCCAAATTTGCTCCTGTAGAAATATTAGTATCATCTTTACGTATAAGATACAGCAATGATTTTTCTACGTCTAAACAAGATTCATAACGTTTGCGGGCATATTTAAGAAAAATATCAAACTTAAATGAGCACAAAATTACATGATATTTGCACTGAGTTGGAGGAACAGTTAAACAAACTTTTGTTCAGCAGCTGTATACTGTTGGACTGCATATTCGATCATATTGGGGTTAAGTTTTAAGTAATCTGTAAGCCTGTTCGACTGTCCGATTCGCCCGTGTCTATACTACTCACAGTCACAGGACCATCCCTTCGGCCACAGGCTAGTCATGTGTGTGACTTAAATACACTTAAGATTAATACCATAAAAGTTGATCAAAATGACACGAGTTACCGTGATAGTGGAGTCTATGGATACTGCACAAATTCGGTTATGGATATCTGTTTCTCTTTCATTGATGCTTTATCAGTGTATTAATTACTATATAGATCATTATTTAGAAATGTTAAATGTGCATATATGCCTACTAATTTTTTTAGTGGAGATGTCATAGGATTAACAAGTTATTGGTGTAAAGCTGACTATATGAAATCTCATATTGATATTTACAACGTTTAGAACTATATCTAAAGGTAACTTGTTTTACTAACCATATATCCCATACACAAAACGAATGCGGATTTATCCCGCTACAAAAGACACCGAAACTAATGCCTCTAACCCAAGTTATATTGTGAATGTCGTAATGCTCTGATATGATGTATAGACGAGGTGGATATTTCTAGGATAGGTCGTTTTGTGATTAGTATTATATGAATTAAAGGCATGGTCCCAGGGCGTCTTCAAAATAATGAGAGAGATAGACAGACATATTTTTTATAAGTGTCACATTATATGTTGCAAGTAAAATATCAATTGTAAAACATATTATTAATTAACTATCAATGTTATGGCACGTATACGGCATTTACGGGGAAACTGGGCCAATCCGGGCAAAACTTGGCCAATACGAGACAAACTGGGCCAATATGAGTCTGAGCATGCGCAGTTGCACATTTGGCGGAAGCCCGAAGCTGTCGCTTCACAACTTTGACCCGTGCTATTTGTTCACCAATCTTGTTTATAATTATCATTTCAATATAAATGAGATTTCTAGTGTTGTGCAAATAGAATGAAAAGAAGTGAGTTAATATAATTGTGATTAATTAAGTACTTCCGTATTGGCCGAGTTACAGGTCCTAGGTCCGTAGTATTTGCCCTCGACTTTGTGGCCTCGGACCTGTAACTGGGCCAATACGGAAATACTTAATTAATAACATTATATGATATAACATATCACCCAGCCAATGTTACGAGACACTATTGCAATTCATGAACTATGGTATATACAACAGGGATGACAAATAAACAAAAATATACATAGGTAAAATAAATTAAGGATGTAACTGTCGTCAAGTTTAAGAGCCTTAATTTAAGTTGCGTTCTTAACTGCATTGAACAAATAAATTGAAAATATAAACTCATTTTGATCAAGGTTAAAACTAAAGTTATATATAAAGCTACATTTTACTTCCCGCCAAAAGATTTATTTATACATCAAGTTTAAAACAGCAAGATATATTTCATGCAGGATTTCTTACATTGCTTAAGGATGTATGCAATATAGAAAGATTTATTGCAATAAAAAATAGAAGATATCACCATTTCACTAAGAAATGGCAAAATCTAGAAATTATTTTTAATACTGAAATGAAGCACTCATAAAATATTCAAATATCTAAATTTTCCTATTGTCCATCACCAAATCATTACCATGTACTTATCATATGTGCAAATTGGGTCACTCCATGACTATATCATGCCTTCACTTCACAAAAAAAGGGAAAAAAAGAAGAAACGAAGCAACATTTGAGATCCTCACAATAATCACAATAAAAAAAGAAAATGGGTTTATGACACAAAAGCATCACCAAAATGGGTATAATCTATGACTTAGGGGTGTGATGGTTTACAATATCGTCCCGTTTCGATATGAAGCGATAAAACACCACAAAGTAACTTAGTAAGGTTACTACGCTGATGTCTAAACATGATATTTATGACATAAAGTTCTGGTCTACAGTCTTTTTTAAACAACCTGTAAGTTCGTAATTTATTACCATTAACTTTACCTACGTCATCCTAAAGTTCTGAGAGCCACCTGTCCTCATCTAGTCTACACATGCATTGTTTAAGTGATACGTTACTGTACTTACTCAATTCAGTCAACTAGCAAATGAGTCTGCATCATCTAAAGGAACCGAAACCTATGAAAAGGTGATTTACAACTAGTTGTGGTCAACCATCAACGATGTGTGTTTGCTATAGAATTTTAGCTTTCACTATTTGTTCCACAGGATTGTGAGCGAATCAGATTTCTAGTTGATTCGATTTCATGTCAAGCAATGAAGAGCTCCAGGTGAGGTGTGTGGAATATGAGGTGTGTGGAATATGAGGTGTGTAGAATATGAGGTGTGTGCAATATGAGGTGTGTGCAATATGAGATGTGTGCAATATGAGGTGTGTGCAATATGAGGTGTGTGCAATATCGGAACATGCAGCCATGGGTGATCAGGGATTCTCGGATGTTGAATTCCTGCATGACTAAATTCTTAAAATAAATATTTATCTTTCAGATACGAAACAAGAAAGACACAATGCCGGTTTGCTCTCCTTTAAGAATGCTCAAGTAAGTTACTTTCGGCACATATCATTGCATGACATTGATGAGAGAAATCACAGACGTTTACATATTCTCAACTTATAAATTTGATGAGTGCTATTGGTGAAGCAGAATATGCTTAGATTGTGAAAGTATACCCCTCTGAAAAGGAAACATGGCATGAATTCATGACAGGGACGCTTTTTTCAGTATCCGTCGTGAAATTTTATTAACAAATCACTAAAATGTGTAAACATTTACCTGTATGTTTAATTTTCTGAAGGACATATGTCTTCTCACCTAGTCAGTAAAACAGTAGCATTTGCTTTCTTATTTGCCTATAGCGTTCCCATTCGATATTTACATAAAATAGCCAGTCCTCATTATTGACCCATTAAACATAACTCATTCAATCAATTCGTTACAATTCCTTATAACGTAGGATTCGAACGTACTTCTGTTTCTCAACTCAATAAAATAAATGAACATCATGAAGCTAATAATCCCATTACAAGAAACAGCTATATTTTTCAAAGATTATTCTTATGCTTTCAGAGTTCACATAACATGAAATATAGCGATATAATGAAACACAAATAATTTAAAAGACTGTTCATACTTGTTTCTTTTCAGGGATCGTCGGGTGTATTTGGCATATGCAGTCTCCTTGGTTGTAACTGTTTACTTTATATCTTTCTTCAAGAACAATATATACCTTCATAAATTGAATCATAACATTTTGGAACAACCACGTCCGATGCAAATCGAAATTCAAAAAGGGGTGTTAGATCAAGAGGTTAGTTCACAACCGAAACGTAAAGTCAACAATGAATATCAGCAAAGAGTTTCGAAGCCAAATTCAAGCTTTGAACCTCATATGGATACTAATCGAAACATCAGGTATGGCAAATATATAGGAAGGGCCAGTTATAATAAAGAGAATGTCAAGTTCTTGGTTAATAGAGGAGAGTTGGAGCCGGAGTCGGAGAGTGTCCCAAACAGTGCCAAGGTCATCCTCTGGTATATACCCACACGATATCATCCAAAGTTGGCAGGCTTACATCCGCTCAGAGGATGTCCCGATAAACCCTGCCGGATAACAACAAATCAGTTCTTCTATAATCAGAGTGATGCCCTCATCTTCACTGCCCAACTGCTAACACCAAGACCACCCGTTAAACTTCAGAATCAAGCCTGGATATTGCACAACCATGAATCGCCCCACTGGGTGAGTGATAGTTTTCCGCTTTATAGAGAGAATTGGCGATCAAAGTTCAACTGGACTTTGGATTATCGTGATGATTCTGATATAGAATCCCCATATGGACTCTTTAGAAAGAAAGACGATGTATTCGTTCAAAGAAATCCGGTAAATAAGGACTATGGAGCGATTATGGCAAGGAAATACACCGGAAACAATGCTTCTGTTGCATGGATGGTTAGCTCCTGCCACGCAAAGAGTAGAAGATCCGAGTATGTTCGCGAAATGCAAAAATACATCAAAGTTGATATCTTTGGAGGATGTGGAATCAGGTGTCCAAGAGGATCCGATGCCAACTGCCTAGACATCCTCTCGAGACATTATAAGTTTTATTTATCTTTCGAGAATAATTTTTGCAAAGACTACATAACCGAAAAATTCTTTCGTTATTATAATTCTGACATGGTAGTGGTGGTTCGTGGTGGTGGAAACTACTCGCGAATAGCCCCGCATGGTACCTACATAAATGCAGAGGATTTCCCGTCCCCGAAAAAACTGGCAGAGTATCTGAATAATCTTCTCAAGGATGATAACCGCTACTTGGATATATTGAAAGAAAAGGATAAATATGAACCGGAAATGGAAGCTTGGCCAATCGTGAGGAAAGGACATATCACCTACATGACGTATCACTATCAAGCAGTACCCACGTGTCAAGTCTGTGATCGCTTGTGGAATCCGGATAAATACAGGAAACACTACGACGATATAGGAGAGTGGTTCTCTAAAGGTGCATGCACCCCATCCAATGAGATACCCGTTGAATAAGATATGTCAGTATATGTGAAAGTATATATAATACAATTGAGTGGTCAATAAGTGGTCTCATAAGGTCAAAACCGAGTATGCCGATGAAGGAAAGGATTAGAGAATGATGTGTGTGTTCCATGAAATCTAGAAATCATGGGCATTACCTACAAGTTTTGAGCTAAAACTAGTAATGTTCCATTATTGATAGATTGTTTGGAAAGGACCACACTCTTGGACTTTGCCGGTGTTGTAGCTTTCATTTAATTATGGCAGATTGCCAAATATGACCCTGTTAATCGTTTGCTGAAGACACCTAATGATGCAATGGGCATCTCATAAATGTATTAAAGGTTTATTGTTTTAATTGTGTTCACTTGTCTATGAATGAGTCAGGACGTAAACATAAAGTGATAAGTTCACGTTTTCAGTCAATCACACTGCTTTACATTCGATTAATACTACATAAATGTCCGAGATCTAAATTTAAGTTTGAAGCTGTCTGTCTTCTCCTCACTATTTATTGATTGAAAAACTGAACAATTTCGAACACAATCTATGTTAATGATATCAACCTAATGATAACAACAGGTATCGAATTTTCATTCGAATCATTAAAATTAAAAATACAATAACTTTATAACCCAATTTAACACAAATAAACAAGCGTTTTGTCATTGCCAAGTTTGTCTATGTCAGAACAGATCTGGACGATATGTGAATAAACCATAGTTTGGTACATGTATATTGGTTATATGTTGTAATATTTACTACATGAATATTAATATGGCGTCGATTCGGTACATTGGTATTGGTCTTTTTATAGTAACAGAGAGGCGAATCCCGTATAGCCATTTGGACCAATGTTATCACCATTGATCTCCATCTTGTCTCAATTCATTTAATATCTTTTGTCGTCATTACTTCTTACATGTTTCATACAAGACATCTCAAATATTTTTTTGTTTGTGAATGTTTACATTTTCAACCAAATCCGAGGGAGAATGTTATATCTGTCACATAACGCGAAGGAAAAGACGACAAAATCGGTTATAAATCATGAAATATATTTCCTTTGAATTGACCTAACCATGCTGATGAAACGTGAACACTTGAAAAATATTCGCAAAACGCATCCGGGGACTGTTCCACTTTCACGAAAAAAGTGTGCATCCCTACACCCTACAAAGAGGACGTCTATAGATAGAGTTGTTAAACGTTCCATTGCAAGTTCCTTCGTGTCCCCGTGGTAGATAGTCCATTTTATGGGGCGAAAGGATGAAGGTTCGAATCCCATCATGTCAAGTGTGAACTTTTACCTAATAATTTTCGATTTGTTCCGGAATTTACAATTCACGTTTAAATCGACTTTCAGTGACAGGGATCTTCTATGTGTAATATAAAACACGATACAGAGGTTATTCTTGGGATTGTAAAACCCGAGGTAAAAAAGCTTCCTGGAGCTGTCTTAACGAGGGTTTTCAATCTCAAGCATAACCGAGGTAGAGTGTTTTATCTAACTTAGATACAATAAAACATAAATGTGAGCGCTTAAAGTATATTGAGGTTTTTCCTACAGCAGAAGAATGTGGGGTAGTGGTTTTTTTTAAATTTCTATCTGTCAAATGTCAATTTTTACATTTTATAATTTTTGATTCCCATATCGTGCGTTATAAAGACGCAGATACAGTATGACTGTAAATAGAGGAAATCCACACTGTTCTTTTGGCTTCACCGGTATCGTGTAGGTAGAGCGTCCGGTTTAAAGAGCAAAGGGTATTGAGTTCGATTCCCGCAATCGACAAACGGAACAAGTTGATTTGTGAAAAAAATGGTTTGATGTTCTGGCAAATAATTCTTAGTCTCCTTTAAGGTCTTACTTTCAAAAGTAAAAACTTACCTTCACAATGAAAACCTCATACGGGGTTATAACCAACTAAGATAATAATGAGGGGTTATTACGAGAAAAAAAGACCACGGAAACAATAGACAAAATCCCAAAATCTTAAGAATGACCCAGGGTAATTCCGTATGGCCAAGAAAGGAGATTTACTTTATACTCCTATTTCACAACGAGCCGAATTGTCACGAATCATCACGAAAGAGATATTTTTTTCACATTCGACAATTCGTAATCAATTCTTAAAATTCGTAGTTGATTCCAATTCGTGGCATTTGTGAACATTTTTTGATTTCTCCAAAAATGTTCACGAATAAATTGCTTCATACACTATTTGCAACTAATTCGTGTAGTTCGTAAACAGTTCTTGGAAATTCGTGGTTGATTGGTTGGTGGGCTCACCCTGAATTACTCATGAATTGTCTACGAAGCATTTACGAATATCCCGAATTAAGGACGAAACAGTTACGAATGAGTCACGAAATTATAAACGTTTCATACAAGTGGCATTGCTGTTGAATTGTCAATTCAAACATCAAGGGCATATCAGTGATCTATCGATCGGGTTGTTGACCTCGCTACATCCCTTTACTTTTCTTTTATACATTATATATATAAAAAGATGTAAAATAAAAAAGATGAAGTTGAAATAAGTTTGGCTAACGTTTTCAATAGGTACGTCATTAGCCAAACTTATTTCAACTTCGTCTTTTTATTTTGATATATGTACCATAGAGTTTGAACATTTCTTGTGATATTTCTATATACATATATATATATATATATATATATATATATATATATATATATATATATATAGTATATATATGTATATATCAGGGGACTGATCCTGGATTGCATGTTTTTGTCCATATTGTTTTTGACAATACACGCTCCTGTGGAAGGGTTGAGGTGTATCGGGGTTTAATGCCGCTTTCAAGTGTATTTCATTTTCCTAGTCGTGATCTGCTACGTGCATTGTACGCACGGAGGCTGTGCGAGTGGAAAATAGACATATTGCACGCAGTGAAAATTCTGCATGAACGAAAAAAGTGCTACGGCGTGTCCGCGTGCTCCCATATCCGTACGGTGTCGGAACTTACAATGTACGACTAAATGTACCACTATATTACCATTAAATTTGTTTGACATTAAATTACACTTGTGACGTCATCCTTTTGTTCTTTCATTCCATTATTCTCAGAAATGGACAGTTACACGCCACATCATATGTTTCAAGGAGAAATTTAATTTCTTTGACGTTTCAAAGTGATTTTTTTTATATAAAAGAGCAATAATTTGAGTGTAATTTTGTTAATGACCTCGTAACTTTTCCTTCGGGCCTCGGCTCCATTATTTTTAAGGAATGGAGAGAAACAAGGACATTTACCTTTACATATTGCAGCTGTTGTGTTTTATAATAGCATTGTTCGTGTACGAGACTAAAAAGTTGGTCGGCTAATGATCCTAACTTGATGTTAGTGTAGCAGAAGTGATTGTGAGATCACTTCCATTGGGAATCTAACCCTGGACCTACGGGTGACAATCCTGGGCTTTGTAAAGCGGGGGTCAAAACCCGCCGTACTTGCAAGTACGTGCTGTCTACGTGCAGAAACGTGGGTAAAATATTGGTAAAAGTACGTTGTAAGTGCCCATACCGTACGGATTTTGAAGCACGAAGACACGCCGTAGCACTTTTAACGTGCATGCAGCGAGCTGCGTACTTCCACACGTACGGCTTCCGTGCGTGCATTCTACGGACACTGTACTCACAACGCACGAACGCCGTGAGTGTTTTAAGTTTTTCACATGGTCACATACTCCACGGACGAAGCACTTAGCACATGCGTGCTCCGCACGTGGTAATTGCATCGTCAATGTGTCGTCCATGCTTACTCGGCACTTCCCCAGTTTAACTGTCAAATGAGCACGCATCACTCACGTTGTCAGTGCCAAGTAAGCACATGCTCCGTTCTTAAAACGTACGTTGGGCCCACTGATTAGTTACACTTATTATGACCTGTCCTTTGAAGCTGCTTTTGCAGCATCAGAACCAGGAGTCTCTGCATAGGAATGGGCGGCATCTTGAGGCAGCAGAGAGAGAACTTCTCAAGGTCGCCCTGTACCCCAACCCACTGTTAAAAACTCACGTCCATCCCACGTGTACGTACATCGTGCGTGCGCAGTACATGTAAGTACGGCCTAACGTAGCATAACGTTGCAAGCACTTACAACTCACTTACCACGTGCCCAACGTACGATGCAAGTTGCATTTCGCGGCCAGGCGTGTCGTGCGGGCAACGTACTTACACCTTGCGTGTGACGTGAGTTGATTTAGCCCCTCCATGCGTTTTCCACTCCCTCCCCACGTTTTCAGAAAAAACGTAGCGTCGTGGCTTCCACAAAAAACATACGGATAAAAAATGCACAGTGGGTTTGGACCGAGGCTTAACTCGAAGCAGTCGTTATTTATATTTCTAACGAGTACTTAACGAACACTTTAGGAGCATCCTTACTTCTTTTAGTAGTGTAACACAACGCAATCTCTCAACAATCGTAATCCGTTCGTTGGATGTCTTTTAAGAAAGTGTAACTCGAAATATAGACAGCTTTAAGTATGGTTGAAGACAATGGGATGCCCCGTGAATCAATCGGTTTCGCAAAAATCTATGTGCAGTGCACTATAATACAACATTGTCCAGGCAGTGCTAGTACAGTTACCTTTGACAATTTGTTCTGTGATATCTTTTTGGATGGTACATTTAATGAAAATTGGAGAATATCAATAACAGTTTATTCGTTGACCATAGCAAAATATTGGTAGTCTGTGCAACTTCTCGCTCTATTCAACATCCTCTATTGGTATCTGGGTCGAGCCGATTTAGATAAAGACAACAACAAATCTGTTCTGATATTTAGCTGCAATGGAACAGGACGATACATCACGGGAGTCCAGTAAGGGGAAAACAACAGAAAGGACGGTTAACTTGCGACGAGAGATCGATTGTCGTTCACGAATATTCTTCAAATAAATAATTTTGGTAAATAAATCTACGGATAGCTTTACTATTCAAAAAAAGAAATAAAGCTCTTGGGAAAATCCGCAATGCCGTGAACAGAGTAAACCTTAACGTCATTTGCACAATCTGAATGGTACTTGTATTCTAATGTCATTAAAAGACACAACGGATTATTTCTGTCTCGGAATACAGGGCTAACAGTACGGATTTCCCGTTTCCATTTCTTACATACAGATATATCGCCATTAACATGAAATACGATCAGCTAAGGACTGCTGAAAGGTTGGTCAGAGATTCACCTTAAACATAATCTCTAAGGTACATTTTAAGGATTGTCCTAACGTTCAGGATTACTTTTGAGTTACACAGCGTTAAAACACTGTATCCTTACAACTATTCTTCATTTAAGACAATGAAGCGACTGCTTCGAGTTACGAGCCCCTGCGCTCTACCAGTTGAGCTAAAGGGATATGCCACTTTCATCTCACCATGCCACATTAGCATTATTAAGACAGAGCTGATAAGCATTGTTATACATCTATATTGGAATAAAAGTATGTAATAGTATAAAAGTATATTTTTTTTGTGTCCTTTATATGGACGAGTCCATTGCGAGCCAAAGGTGGAGTCTACTAACGCCTACAGGGACAAACGCCTACAGTCTTAAACACAAAAGTTTATGCACCAGTGGTTTTGATTTATGATTTTCAGTTCAGTTCAGTTCAGTTCAGTTCAGTTCAGTTTATTTCCCGTAAAACCACCAACGGTGGTACATGAGAATACAAATAAATATATTCACAGCCTTCAACCTTTCATCAAATTGGAATGGCCCGTTACTTTGTGTACAAATGCCTACAGTGAAATTAAACACAGGTTTTTATGTCACATTATATACGGATTATTTTCAAAATTGTTTTTTCTGTCCGATCCAAATAATAAGAAAATAAGTAATTCGAAAAAATAATTTAATTAATTAACAGGTCAATCGGTACTTTTAAGCATATATGATTTTTGATTAATCAAGTGTTTGCAAGTATATTTGAAGAAAGGGTGAATTATTTTTGAGGAATTTGTTTTTTGCATTTATAAGGATCTAAAAACCCTACCAATTTTGAAAATGACCCATACGTTTTATTCATTTTACCATATATTCAATATAGCATTATGGTATACATATTCAGCATAGCATTGATTATCCAGCTTAATCATTCAGCCAAGTCTGACATCAACAGACTAGTTATAACAAGTTAAAGGTAACGATACCTTATCAAGCGTTTTAAATCATTGTTTGAATAAGTAGGAAGTCCTCCAACACACGGACACAGTACTATAGTTTCATGACTTTCTTCCAATAGGTTGTTTATTAATTAGGAAATAGGAAGATAGAGATGGTTAAGCCCTTTGCACGGAAATAACATTGATTATCTGATTCCATAGTTGCAAACTCAAGGAATTATTTGATGTTGTACTGAAGTCCAATCTAGGCTTTCAAAAACCTAAGTCTAATCAACAGTTGACAGAAGTCGTTATTTACAAAACCTAGTATGCTTTGGTAACACCTTCCTACGAAGAGGTAGTGGTCCATAGGAATGAATTATGTCCATCTGTACATTCTGTTTTGTTCCTTGTTGAAAGTATTTCAATTAAATTTGGTCTACGTTTAAATTGACAGGTGAATTGGTGCCTGATGATAGTAAGTATTGACAACAATTTATAGTATTCGGTATTTTGATAATGAAATGTGAACGTAGAAATATCAAGAATGGCAATCGTTCCCGTACCAACATATTGAATATGTATTAAGATGAAATTTTGGTCTTCTTACGAAGCATCCAGTCGACGGGTGCTTTTTTTATTGTATATTCGTATATTTGTAGTATTGTTCTTGATTTTATGATATACGGTCAACTCATAAATATGCAAGGGTAAGGATTGCTTCTAAATCTTCAACTGAAACAAGTTGAGTATATCACTAAATTTAAGGAAATGTACTGGTGCATGTTGATAGTAATAGTTCCCTGGCTTTGTGTCATTTTGATGATGCTTTTCAACTTTGACTACCAGTTTAACAGTGTCGCAGGTGAGGTTTATAGTACTGTATCACTCAATGCGTATTGTATTGGTCTGATAAACGAATTCAAATGAGACATACGTCCCAAACGTATTATGATGGTGCCATTATAAGCTCAACGTTATGTCTCAGATTGCCTTGGTTTAGTAATATCCTGTAATGAACTTCAGTCATATCCTTCATCGCATGTGAATACCTTAGAGTTCTTGATGTCATTATTGTATTGTATTTGGCACTGCTATTTCATATTTCCTACAGTACTTCCATGCTCACATGTACAACTTTTGACAGGAGCGTATGTCTCAAAGCCGAGTTTCGTTCCGTTCACAGTAAACTGTAGAATGAAACTACTTCCCATTACAAACCACTCATATCCATCATGTACACTGATCAAAGCTCCAAACTGAATTGATTTCAGTTGCATTACTCTGTAAATTCCCTTAGAATTTTCAAAATATATCGATTACAATAATTTGATTAATATCCTAGGGTATATCATGTTTGATAACATGTGATACCCTAATGATAACATTCAAAACCAAATTAGATACCATTAGATTGCACAGATGTAATTTGAAGTAACATGATGCTGAACTAATGTAACGTTAACCCTTGAAATAATGTACGGTGAAATGTCATTGGAACTTTATCATGTTGACATTGAGATGTACACTATACAATTATGGACTCTTGTAGAGGTCAATATCGGTTTCTATTGACCTGAGTCAAACAATATTGACACTCATCATCGACCTCACGAAAAATCTTTAAGCGTTTTGATACATGCTTTTGAACAAACAACAACTAGAACATAAGAGTTGTCCTAAACATTACCATTTGTTCAACATTCACGTCGGCAAAACGATTTATTTTCAGCCGACATCCAAGGAGACGTTAACGTTGCTATGCCTAGCTCCAGACAGCGAGTATATATACGTGACAAATCACGTGACGAGTCAATAACTCAGGTCAGTGACCGAACTTTCTGTCACAAAACTGACCTTATCACTGGAATCGGAGGTGTACAAATATGTACAAATATAATTTTCGATCACGTGGTGTGAACTGACCAATGATATTCTTACAAATTTAATAATACCGTAGAGCTACTCGGAGGGAGAGCGCCCTGACTTGGAGGATGGTTGCTATACATTACGTGACAATGGTTGCCGTCATAAAAATATTACGTCAACAATGGGTCAATATCAAAGTTGATTGATAGGTCCATTGTTCCCAAGTCAATATCGTTTTCTATGGACTCAGTCTGTCATGTGACCGTCTTTGAACCTTCGATCAATTCTTTTGTCGACTCACTATAATTTGTTATGCATAAACCAGTTTTTGGAACTTTTGTCAAGTACAAATGTAAACATACTTAAAGGTTTACCTATCTATTTGAAAATAAATTTGTATGTATGAATTTAAGCTCGCACGGTCATGTATAGCGAAAAAAATTTTAAATGTACACCTTTTCTGTATTTGTACTCTGGGCTATGTGGCCTCCTCTCTCTCTCTCTCTCTCTCTCTCTCTCTCTCTCTCTCTCTCTCTCTCTCTCTCTCTCTCTCTCTCTCTCTCTCTCTCTCTCTCTCTCTCTCTCTCTCTCTCTCTCTCTCTCTCTCTCTCTCTCTATCACTCTCTCTCTCTCTCTCTCTCTCTCTCTCTCTCTCTCTCTCTCTATGACCTCACTGAGATCACTGATGAAGAAGCTACATGGCATTTTGTTGTATCATATATGTTCAATCTTTTGCTAGTCATTGTTGACGAATGATGTTAGGGCAAACAATAACAAGCATTCCATAAGTGAAAACACCATTTATAAAATGTCTTGTAAGAAGAACCCCAATATTGAGTTTTGATTAATCATTTTCTGTCATATAACTCGCGTATTGCAATATTCATAAGTCATCAGTTGTGAATTAGTCGTCTCGTGAGCCAGATGAAAGTTGACCAGTGTCTTCTGACATACGACGAGACATGAATCTGAATATTGAATGTTTATGTATAATCGCAACCAATCGATTGTCTACTTGGTGTAGATACTGGATTACCCCCTGACAACAGCTGTGGTCTAATTCATTGCTACATAGTAATTTGCTAGACATCTGTGTCAGATAGTGTACATGGAATAGTTCCCTTGTCAAAGATCACGAGTAAGTAAATATCTCAGATGGTTTTGACTGAATCAATATTCTTTAATAAGATGAGCTCATTTCGAACGGTGTATTGGTCTTTTCAAGCATATATCATCTACCACCTATACCATCTGATCTATAACTGTACTTCACGTGAGAAGCAACTCTAAGTCCAAAGTAACTGACAGATTTTAACCTAATTGTAACAATAACCAAACTTTGAACAAATAATATATACTCTCCCAAAAAAGAAACGCATAGTGGATTTGTGTTTTTGATTAACACGATTGTTGGATAAGCAATGATTTTAGAAAGTTAATTGTTTAAGATATGATTTCAATGGTGAACACCACGTCAAAACGCAACCCACAAAATGTACCGTTATTTGAGAGTAAGGAATCCAAGATAGGCATGCAATCTGAGAGAACACGTAATGCACGTGATTTGCATGTAAAGTTTAGTGATCAAGTAATGTCGGTGAAGGGTATAAAAGGTCGAACAATGTCCTCGGTACATTTACCAGATTTAAGAGTTTTTTAAAGGATTGAAAATGACTCGACTGACAAAAGAACACCGAAACATCACAATTGGCCTCATTGAAGCAGGACAGTCACAGCTAACAGTTGCTTGTCGCATGAACACTCACCAAAGCACCATATCTCGTTTATGGGATAGGTATCGCCAGCAGAATTCGGTGGCAGACAGGCCTAGCAGTCGTTGACCAAGAATAACAACTGACTTGTTTGACTCACTACCTGACTTTCCCGAAGTCACTCTATGACGGAATACTGTGACTGTCTCCATGTGAAATTTTGTTGAAATCACTTGCTTTACCACCCCGATATTTTGTAACAAAATAAAGAAAACAATTCTTTAAAAATTCCTATGTGCGTTTCTTTTTTGGGAGAGTATTATTTGATAGTTCCTAATTGCTTGTATGTAACAAAATTATTAACAATAATCTGTATCTACATTATCTAGTTCAATGTCAAAACGACTGTGGGAACGAAGTGACTACTTACACTTACATAATAGTGTTGTATTTGCATACGTTTGATAATTTGGAGTACATTTTAGTATAGTATTGTATTTCCTGACACTCTATACAAGGGAAATCATATAAACTCAATTCACGCTACGCCTAATTGATGAATGGCTAACGATTAACAGCATATCGGAAATCGTCGCACATGCTTATTAGACAATGACTACAGTGACACTAACTGCATATATGGAACCATCAGCTATGAGTCTAGCGGTCGTTACACATTTCGCTAGTATTTCAAGGAATGCAAATTGATGATAAGTTTGTGCAACATGTAGACGTTTATTTACAAATTGAAATAATCATGAGTTGCACCATTTTCCGTAGTATCCTTGATGCTATGGTATCTGCTTATGGTAATGACATGGTTTAGTCAACAAATAGAGAACTATGTTAAATGGTAAACACATGCTGCATTTAGAATCAATATCTACCTGAACGTCATATACTTATTATGATTACCGTAAGCGTGATATCTTAAACAAAAATAAGTAATTCTTTGTGGAGCACATAGGTGTAGTGGTAAGCATGCTGGCCTCTCACGCCAACTACCCAGGTTCGATTCCCGGTAGAAACACCTACAATTTGTAACCTGGGTCTCAATTCCAAATACAATTCCATCAGGGTAATAAAGTCAGCACCTTGATAAACTGCTGAGTAGTTTGATAAGTGCGCTATACAATATGGCATATTATTATTTTTATTATTATATATGTAGAAAAAAATCATACACAAAAAAGAACAGTCAGATGTTTTTGAATATTTGCTGTACACGAGACATTCCCTGTATTGTACTGTATATGCCAAATTGTTGTTTGACAACAGTGAGTTGTACCTGATGCTTGTTGACATTAAAACACCTTTACTGAATTTTAATCTACTACTAATTTAATAATTTAATAATCCGTAGATTTACATGTCGTTTACATGTCGTTTACATGTCATGAAGCATATATAATGAGATTAATACACGACAAACGTGCTTTTACAACACTAGTGGTGGCGTTTCTCGGCAGATAAAATAGTGTTTGAAGCGAAACAGCGGCCTGAATGGCTATTGCCCTATTTTAAACAATTTGTAAATAGATTATCAACATTATGTGCCAATTTTCATAAATCTATGTCAAAAAATAAATTAAGGAGTTGAATTTTGCCCGATACTATATATACTGTGAAATGTAATGTATAATGAAACATGTAATAAACTGTTATAAATAAAAAATGTAGTAAAGTTACTAGTTTCATTTCTTGATACGACCTCCATACAGGCCCATTGTTTAGTTAATCTGATAAGCCTCACTGCTTCTGTACCTGAACAATAGGGTGCCTGCACTATGAGAACCCCCCGTTTCACAGTCGAGAGCTATGTTAGGCAACAAGAGGATTTCTGGAGCATATCATTCATTGAATAACAATGATTTCAATTTGAGGCCTGTTTAGAAAAGCAGGCATCACTGTAAATTATTGTTTCAGTCATGTAGATAATCGTGTCTCAATAGCGTGATGAATTACTCCCTCTCCTGACCTCTTAGACACTTTTATCTGCTTCACAAGTTTATCAGCGTGTGATGTTGCATTGGTCGAGAATGATGATACAATGTCCAAAGGGAACCTGCTAGTGCAGACGATTTCAAACAAAGCTGACAGTAACTTGGCGACATTTAGACGACAAATAATGAGAATATAATCGCCAACATTATCAAAAGATTTGATGAGACTTAGACAGAAGCACAGTGTTAAACGAAGGAGTACGACTGAGGGAGTTTTTTAAGAAAGTAAACCATATGTTCATCTTAATCAAGAAGATAATTTCAGTTGATCATTAGATAATCATAGGTTATTGAGTAAGAATAAGTTATAAGTGCAAGTGATCTTATATGTGAATAATGTGTATATTATTATAGACCGCTCTCAATTTATTTTTATTACGATCTTTTATCATCCAAAATCACCAGATATATCGTTTTGACAGTAGAATTTACATAACCACGCGACAACACAATGCTTAACATCATCAAGCAATGACTCACAATGCTGTGACTTTCATCGTTCAAAGGCTTTGTCCGAATGACTAGAACCAACTTCGTTGGTGTTCAACTGTCTCTATGAATGCCACTTTTCATCTCAACATACCTACAGCAGTGCGTTTAAACATCGATCGCTTACATCAGTACGTTTCTGGTGTCAAATGAAAGGGCATCATCTCAGCTTCACGAAAATGCAAGTTTACTAGTAGGAGTACCTTACATCGTTCGAAGGCTACTACAGAATGACTAGAAAAATTTTGTTGGTGTTCAAACGTCTATGCAAATGCCACTTTTTATCTCAACATACCTACAGCGGTGCTTTTAAACATCGATAGCTTATAATGAAGACCTAGGAACATCAGTAGGTTTCTTTTATCAAATGAAAGCGCATCATCTCAGCTTTCCGAAAATGCAAGTTTAATAGGGGTACCTTTCAACGTTCAAAGGCTATGTCCGAAATACTAGAAACAACTTTGTTGATGTTCAAATATCTATATGAATGCAACTTTTATTCTCAACATACCTACAGCGGTGCTTTTAAACATCGATCGCTTTTAATGAAGGCCAATAAACATCAGTGCACTTCTGGTGTCAAATGAAAGGGCATCAACTCAGCTTTCCGAAAATGCAAGTTTAATAGGGGTACCTTTCACCGTTCAAAGGCTACTACCGAATGACTAGAACCATCTGTGTTGTTGTTCAAATGTCTATGCAAATGCCACTTTTCATCTCAACATACCTACAGCGGTGCTTTTAAACATCGATCGCTTATAATGAAGACCTAGGAACATCAGTACGTTGCTGGTGTCAACTGAAATGGCATCATCTCAGTTTTCCGAAAATGCATTTTTTATAAGTGTAGCTTTCACCGTTCCAAAGCTATGTCCGAATGAACAGAACCCAATGTTTTGGTGATCAACTGTCTATATGAATGCCACTTTTAATCTCAACATACCTACAGCAGTGCTTTTAATCATCGATCGCTTATAATGAAGACCTAGAAACATCAGTACGTTTCTGGTGTCTAATGAAAGGCCATCAACTAAACTTTCCGAAAATGGAAGTTTAATAGGTGCACCTTTCACCATTCAAAGGCTACTACCGAATGACTTGAACATTTTTGTTGGTGTTCAAACGTCTATGCAAATGCCACTTTTCATCTCAACATACCTACAGCGGTGCTTTTAAACATCAATCGCTTAAAATAAAGGCCAAGAAACATCAGTACGTTGCTGTTGTCTAATGAAAGGGCATCATCTCAGCTTTCCGAAAATGAAAGTTTTATAAGTGTAGCTTCCACCGTTCCAAATCTATGTCCGAATGACTAGAACCACCTGTGTTGGTGTTCAACTGTCTCTATGAATGCCACTTTTCATCTCAACATACCTACAGCAGTGCTTTTAAACATCGATCGCTTATAATGAAGACCTAGAAACATCAGTACGTTTTTGGTGTCGAATGAAAGGGCATCATCTCAACTTTCCGAAAATGCAAGTGTAATAGGGGTACCTTTCACCGTTCAAAGGCTACTACCGAATGACTTTAAAATGTTTGTTGGTGTTCAAACGTCTATTCAAATGCCACTTTTAATCTCAACATACCTACAGCGGTGCTTTTAAACATCGATAGCTTATAATAAAGACCTAGGAACATCAGTACGTAGCTGGTGTCTAATGAAAGGGCATCATCACAGCTTTTCGAAAATGCAAATTGTAAAAGTGTAGCTTTCACCGTTCCAAGGCTATGTCCGAATGACTAGAACCAACTGTGTTGGTGTTCAACTGTCTCTATGAATGCCACTTTTCATCTCAACATACCTACAGCGGTGCTTTTAAACATCGATCGCTCATAATGAAGGGCTGGTACCATCAGTAGGTTTCTTTTATCAAATGAGAGCGCATCATCTCAGCTTTCCGAAAATGCAATTTTAACAGGGGTACCTTTCAACGTTCAAAGGCTATGTCCGAAATACTACAAACAACTTTGTTGATGTTCAAATATCTATATGAATGCAACTTTTAATCTCAACATACCTACAGCAGTGCTTTTAAACATCGATCGTTTATAATGAAAGCCAATAAACATCAGTGCACTTCTGGTGTCAAATGAAAGGGCATCAACTCAGCTTTCCGAGAATGCAAGTTTAATAGGGGTACCTTTCACCGTTCAAAGGCTACTACCGAATGACTAGAACCATCTTTGTTGTTGTTCAAATGTCTATGCAAATGCCACTTTTAATCTCAACATACCTACAGCGGTGCTTTTAAACATCGATCGGTTATAATGAAGGCCTAGAAACATCAGTCCGTTTCTGGTGTCAAGTGAAAGGGCATAATCTCAGCTCACCGAAAATGTAAGTTTTATAGGGATACCTTTCACCGTTCAAAAGCCATGTCCGAATGACTAGAACCAACTGTGATGGTGTTGAAATGTCTATGCAAATGCCACTTTTCATTTCAACATACCTACAGCGGTGCTTTTAAACATCGATCGCTTATAATGAAGACCTAGGAACATCAGTACGTTTCTGGTGTCAAAGTAAATGGCATCATATCAGCTTTCCGAAAATGCAGTTTTAATAGGGGTACCTTTCAACGTTCAAAGGCTATGTCCAAAATACTAGAAAATACTTTGTTGATGTTCAAATGTCTATATGAATGCCACTTTTAATCTCAACATACCTACAGCGGTGCTTTTAAACATCGATCGTTTATAATGAAGACCTAGGAACACCAGTACGTAGGTGGTGTCTAATGAAAGGGCATCATCTCAGATTTCCGAAAATTCAAGTTGTATAAGTGTAGCTTTCACCGTTCCAAGACTATGCCCGATGACTAGAACCAACTGTGTTGGTGTTCAAACGTCTATGCAAATGACACTTTTAATCTCAACATACCTACAGGGGTGCTTTTAAACATCGATCGCTTATAATGAAGAGCTAGGAACATCAGTGCGTTGCTGTTGTCTAATGAAAGGGCATCATCTCAGATTTCCGAAAATTCAAGTTGTATAAGTGTAGCTTTAACCGTTCCAAGGCTATGTCCAAATGACTAGAACCAACTGTGTTGGTGTTCAACTGTCTCTATGACTGCAACTTTTCATCTCAACATACCTACAGCGGTGCTTTTAAACATCAATCGGTTATAATGAAGGCCAAGGAACATCAGTACGTTTCCGATGTCTAATGAAAGGGCATCATCTCAGCTTTCCGAAAATGCAAGTTTTATAAGTGTAACTTTCACAGTTCGAAGGCTACTACCGAATGACTAGAAATGTTTTGTTGGTGTTCAAATGTCTTTGCAAATGCCACTTTTCATCTCAACATATCTACAGCAATGGTTTTAAACATCGATCGCACAGTTGGTTCTAGTCATTCGGACATAGCCTTGGAACGGTGAAAGTTACACTTATAAAACTTGCATTTTCGGAAAGCTGAGATGATGCCCTTTCATTAGACACCAGAAACTTACTGATGTTTCTTGGCCTTCATTATAAGCGATTGATGTTTAAAAGCACTGCTGTAGGTATGTTGAGATGAAAAGAGGCATTTGCATAGACATTTGAACACCAACAAAGTTGGTTCTAGTCATTCGGCAGTAGACTTTGAATGGTGAAATGTGCCCCTATTAAACTTCCATTTCCGGAAAGCTGAGATGATGCCCTTTCATTAGACACCAGGAACGTACTCATGTTTCTTGGCCTTCATTATAAGCGATCGATGTTTATAAACACTGCTGTAGGTATGTTGAGATTAAAAGTTGCATTCATATAGACATTTGAACATCAACAAAGTTGTTTCTAGTATTTCGGACATAGCCTTTGAACGTTGAAAGGTACCCCTATTAAAATTGCATTTTCGGAAAGCTGAGACGATGCCATTTCAGTAGATACAAGACACCTACTGATGTTACTAGCCCTTCATTATAAACGATCGATGTTTAAAAGCACCGCTGTAGGTATGTTGAGATTAAAAGTGGCATTTGCATAGACGTTTGAACACCAACAAAAATGTTCTAGTCATTCGGTAGTAGCCTTTGAACGGTGAAAGGTACTCCTACTAAACTTGCATTTTCGGAAAGCTGATATGATGCCCTTTCATTAGACACCAGCAACGTACTGATGTTTCTTAGCCTTCATTATAAGCGATCGATGTTTAAAAGCACTGCTGTAGGTATGTTAAGATTAAAAGTGGCATTCATATAGACATTTGAACATCAACAAAGTTGTTTCGATTATTTCGGACATAGCCTTTGAACGTTGAAAGGTACCCTTATTAAAATGGCATTTTCGGAAAGCTGAGATGATGCCATTTTATTTGATACAAGAAGCCTACTGATGTTGCTAGCCCTTCATTATAAGCGATCGATGTTTAAAAGCACCGCTGTAGGTATTTTGAGATGAAAAGTGGCATTCATAGAGACAGTTGAACACCAAAACATTGGGTTCTATTCATTCTTTCATAGCCTTGGAACGGGAAAGCTACACTTATAAAAATTGCATTTTCGGAAAACTGAGATAATGCCATTTCATTTGACACCAGAAATGTACTGATGTTTCTAGGTCTTCAATATAAGCGACGATGTTTAAAAGCACCGCTGTAGGTATGTTGAGATGAAAAGTGGCATTTGCATAGACATTTGAACACCATCACAGTTGGTTCTAGTCATTCGGACATGGCTTTTGAACGCTGAAAGGTATCCCTATAAAACTTACACTTTTGGTGAGCTGAGATGATGCCTTTTCATTTGACACCAGCAACGTACTGATGTTTCTAGGTCTCCATTATAAGCGATCGATGATTAAAAGCACTGCTGTAGGTATGTTAAGATTAAAAGTGGCATTCATATAGACATTTGAACATCAACAAAGTTGTTACTAGTATTTCGGACATAGCCTTTGAACGTTGAAAGGTACCCCTATTTAAATTGCATTTTCGGAAAGCTGAGATGATGCCATTTCATTTGATACAAGAAGCCTACTGATGTTGCTAGCCCTTCATTATAAGCGATCGATGTTTAAAAGCACTGCTGTAGGTATGGTGAGATGAAAAGTGGCATTCATAGAGACAGTTGAACAGCCAAACAGTGGGTTCTATTCATTCTTACATAGCCTTTGAACGGTGAAAGCTACACTTATAAAAATTGCATTTTCGGAAAACTGAGATGATGCCATTTCATTTGACACCAGAAACGTACTGATGTTCCTAGGTCTGCATTATAAGCGATCGATGTTTAAAAGCACCGCTGTAGGTATGTTGAGATGAAAAGTGGCATTTGCATAGACATTTGAACACCATCACAGTTGGTTCTAGTCATTCGGACATGGCTTTTGAACGCTGAAAGGTATCCCTATAAAACTTACACTTTTGGTGAGCTGAGATGATGCCTTTTCATTTGACACCAGAAACGGACTGATGTTTCTAGGCCTTCATTATAAGCGATCGATGTTTAAAAGCACCGCTGTAGGTATGTTGAGATGAAAAGTGGCATTTGCATAGACATTTGAACACCAACAAAGATGATTCTAGTCATTCGGTAGTAGCCTTTGAACGGTGAAAGGTACCCCTAATAAACTTGCATTTTCGAAAAGCTGAGTTGATGCCCTTTCATTTGACACCAAAAGTGCACTGATGTTTATTGGCCTTCATTATAAGCGATCGATGTTTAAAAGCACTGCTGTAGGTATGTTGAGATGAAAAGTGGCTTTCATAGACATTTGAACACCAACGAAGTTGGTTCTAGTCATTCGGACAAAGCCTTGGAACGGTGAAAGCCACAGCATTGTGAGTCATTGCTTGATGATGTTAAGCATTGTGTTGTCACGTGGTTATGTAAATTCTACTGTCAAAAGGATATATCTGGTGAATTTTGATGATAAAAGATCTTAATCAAAATAAATTGAGAGCGGTCTATAATAATATACACATTATTCACATATAAGATCACTTGCACTTATAACTTATTCTTACTCAATAACCTATGATTATCTAATGATCAACTGAAATTATCTTCTTGATTAAGATGAACATATGGTTTACTTTCTAAAAAAAACTCCCTCAGTCGTACTCCTTCGTTTAACACTGTGCTTCTGTCTAAGTCTCATCAAATCTTTTGATAATGTTGGCGATTATATTCTCATTATTTGTCGTCTAAATGTCGCCAAGTTACTGTCAGCTTTGTTTGAAATCGTCTGCACTAGCAGGTTCCCTTTGGACATTGTATCATCATTCTCGACCAATGCAACATCACACGCTGATAAACTTGTGAAGCAGATAAAAGTGTCTAAGAGGTCAGGAGAGGGAGTAATTCATCACGCTATTGAGACATGATTATCTGCATGACTGAAACAATAATTTACAGTGATGCCTGCTTTTCTAAACAGGCCTCAAATTGAAATCATTGTTATTCAATGAATGATATGCTCCAGAAATCCTCTTGTTGCCTAACATAGCTCTCGACTGTGAAAGGGGGGGTTCTCAAAGTGCAGGCACCCTACTGTTCAGGTACAGAAGCAGTGAGGCTTATCAGATTAACTAAACAATGGGCCTGTATGGAGGTCGTATCAAGAAATAAAGCTAGTAACTTTACTACATTTTTTATTTATGACAGTTTATTACATGTTTCATTATACATTACATTTCACAGTATATATAGTATTGGGCAAAATTCAACTCCTTAATTTATTTTTTGACATAGATTTATGAAAATTTGCACATTATGTTGATAATCTATTTACAAATTGTTTAAAAT
This sequence comes from Gibbula magus, assembly GCA_936450465.1. Classification (NCBI taxonomy): domain Eukaryota; kingdom Metazoa; phylum Mollusca; class Gastropoda; order Trochida; family Trochidae; genus Gibbula; species Gibbula magus. Next base: position 73,955,168 of record OW388297.1, on the reverse strand, counting down.
AGGACAATAGACATTCAGGCCGCTGTTTCGCTCCAAACACTATTTTATCTGCCGAGAATCGTCACCACTAGTGTTGTAAAAGCACGTTTGTCGTGTATTAATCTCATTATATATGCTTCATGACATGTAAACGACATGTAAACGACATGTAAATCTACTGATGATTAAATTAGTAAATTAGTAGTAGATTAAAATTCAGTAAAGGTGTTTTAATGCCATCAAGCATCAGGTACAACTCACTGTTGTCAAACAACAATTTGGCATATACAGAACAATACAGGGAATGTCTCGTGTACAGCAAATATTCAAAAACATCTGACTGTTCTTTTTTGTGTATGATTATTTTCTACATATATAATAATAATAATATGTCATATTGTATAGCGCACTTATCAACAGTCAGCAGTTTCTCAAGGGGCTGACTTTATTACCCTGACGGAATTCTATTTGGAATTGAGACCCAGGTTACAAATTGTAGGTGTCTCCACCGGGAATCGAACCTGGGTAGTTGGCGTGAGAGGCCAGCATGCTTACCACTACACCACTGTACTCCACAAAGAAGTACTAATTTTTGTTTAAGATATCACATATTTTCACTAAAACGCTTACGGTAATCATAATAAGTATATGACGTTCAGGTAGATATTGATTCTAAATGCAGCATGTGTTTACCATTTAACATAGTTCTCTAATTGTTGACTAAACCATGTCATTACCATAAGCAGATACCATAGCATCAAGGATACTACGGAAAATGGTGCAACTCATGATCATTTCAATTTGTACAATAAACGTCTACATGTTGCACAAACTTATCATCAATTTGCATTCCTTGAAATACTAGCGAAATGTGTAACGACCGCTAGGCTGATAGCTGATGGTTCCATATATGCAGTTAGTGTCACTGTAGTCATTGTCTAATAAGCATGTGCGACGATTTCCGATATGCTGTTAATCGTTAGCCATTCATCAATTAGGCGTAGCGTGAATTGAGTTTATATGATTTCCCTCGTATAGAGTGTCAGGAAATACAATACTATACTAAAATGTACTCAAAATTATCAAACGTATGCAACGTATACTCTCCCAAAAAAGAAACGCACATAGGATTTTTTAAAGAATTGTTTTCTTTATTTTGTTACAAAATATCGGGGTGGTAAAGCAAGTGATTTCAACAAAATTTCACATGGAGACAGTCACAGTATAACGTCATAGAGTGACTTCGGGAAAGTCAGGTAGTGAGTCAAACTGATGCGTTTGGTGGCGTTGACATCAGTACCTCGTGTGTCCACCATTGTATTCAAGAACTGCACGGCATCGTCTGGGCATTGAACGAATAATCTCTGAATCTGGTTCTGTGATAATGCAGCCCACTCGGTCCTTAGTGCATTTGCAAGTTGCGGAAGTGTCTGTGGCTTACGTTGCCGCATTCGTTTGTCCAAGGCGTCCCAGAGATGTTCTATAAGGGGATTTGTAGGGCCATGGAAGGACATTGATGTTCTCATTCTGTAGAAAGGTTTTGGTCAAACGAGCTGTATACTGCCTGACGTTGTCCTGTTGGAATAACTTCCTCTGGCGGCGGACAATAGGAAGGACATGTGGCCTTAGAATTACATCACAGTAGCGTTGTGCAGTCAAATTGCCTTGGATCAGCACCAATTGACTTCGGTGTAGGAGATGGCTGCCCACATCACCACACGCCCCTTGCCGGATATGTCTACCTGGGGGACGCAGGTGTTGGCAAAACGTTCATGACGGCGTCTTCCATCGCATCCTTCCATCGCGCCGTTCCAAAAGAAATCTTGATAGATCACTGAACCAGATACGCCACCAATTAGACAAAATCCAGGCCTGAACATTGGTACACCAGCGGACCCGATGTCGTCGATGCTGTTGACGCAGCACAGGGCCAAAGTAAGGTATTCTTGCTCTAAGTCCTGCGGCTCGAAGTCTATTCCTCACGGTCTGCGATCCGGGTATTTGTCTAGCTGTAGTGGTTGCTGTAGCTGTACCATGACGAGGGTGGTGTACCCGGATATATCGATCCTGAGCTTCAGTTGTTATTCTTGGTCAACCACTTCTAGGCCTGTCTGCCACCGAATTCTGCTGGCGATACCTATCCCATAAACGAGATATGGTGCTTTGGTGAGTGTTCATGCGACAAGCAACTGTTAGCTGTGACTGTCCTGCTTCAATAAGGCCAATTGGGATGTTTCGGTGTTCTGTTGTCAGTCGAGTAATTTTCAATCCATTAAAAAACTCTTAAATCTGGTAAATGTACCGAGGACAGTGTTCGACCTGTTATACCCTTCGCCGACATTACTTGATCACTAAACTTTACATGCAAATCACGTGCATTACGTGTTCTCTCAGATTGCATGCCTATCTTGGATTCCTTACTCTGAAATAACGGTACATTTTGTGGGTTGCATTTTGACGTGGTGTTCTTGTACAAAAACACCATAGAAATCATATCTTAAACAATTAACTTTCTAAAATCATTGCTTATCCAACAATCGTGTTTATCAAAAACACAAATCCACTATGCGTTTCTTTTTTGGGAGAGTATATATTATTTGTTTGAAGTTTGGTTATCGTTACAATTAGGTTAAAATCTGTCAGTTACTTTGGACTTAGAGTTGCTTCTCACGTGAAGTACAGTTATAGATCAGATGGTATAGGTGGGAGATGATATATGTTTGAAAAGACCGATACACCGTTAGAAATGAGCTCATCTTATTAAAGAAGATTGATTCAGTCAAAACCATCTGAGATATTTACTTACTCGTGATCTTTGACAAGGGAACTATTCCATGTACACTATCTGACACAGATGTCTAGCAAATTACTATGTAGCAATGAATTAGACCACAGCTGTTGTCAGGGGGTAATCCAGTATCCACACCCAAGTAGACACTCGATTGGTTGCGATTATACATAAACATTCAATATTCAGATTCATGTCTCGTCGTATGTCAGAAGACACTGGTCAACTTTCATCTGGCTCACGAGACGACTAATTCACAACTGATGACTTATGAATATTGCAATACGCGAGATATATGACAGAAAATGATTAATCAAAATTCAATATTGGGGTTCTTCTTACAAGAAATGTTATAAATGATGTTTTCACCTATGGAAGGCTTGTTATCGTATGCCCTAACATCATTCGTCAACAATTACTAGCAAAAGAATGAACATATCTGATACAACAAAATGCCGTTTAGCTTCTTCATCAGTGATCTCAGTGAGGTCATATAGAGAGAGAGAGAGAGAGAGAGAGAGAGAGAGAGAGAGAGAGAGAGAGAGAGAGAGAGAGAGAGAGAGAGAGAGAGAGAGAGAGAGAGAGAGAGAGAGAGAGAGAGAGAGAGAGAGAGAGAGAGAGAGAGAGAGAGAGAGAGAGAGAGAGAGAGAGAGTGAGTTGTTATTCAGCATTGGAGGCCACATGGCCCAGAGTACAAATACAGAAATAGTGTACATTTAAACAATTTTTCGCTATAAATGACCGTGCGAGCTTAATTTCATACATACAAATTTCTTTTCAAATAGATAGCTAAACCTTTAAGTATGTTTACATTTGTACTTGACAACAGTTCCAAAAACTGGTTTATGCATAACAAATTATAGTGTGTCTACAAAAGAATTGATCGAATGTTTTTATAATTTCTGATTGATTCAAAGACGGTCACATGACAGACTGAGTCCATAGAAAACGATATTGACTTGGGAACAATGGACCTATCAATCAACTTTGATATTGACCCATTGTAGACGTAATATCTTCATGGCGTCACGGCAACCATTGTCACGTAATGTATAGCAACCAACCTCCAAATCAGGGCGCTCTCCCTCCGAGTAGCTCTACGGTATTATCAAATTTGTAAGAATATCATTGGTCAGTTCACACCCATGATCGAAAATTATATTTGTACATGTTTGTAAACCTCCGATTCCAGTGATAAGGTCAGTTTTGTGACAGAAATTTCGGTCCCTGACCTGAGTTATTGACTCGTCACGTGATTTGTCACGTATATATACTCGCTGTCTGGAGCTAGGCATAGCAACGTTTACGTCTCCTTGGATGTCGGCTGAAAATAAATCGTTTTGCCGATGTGAATGTTGAACAAATGGTAATGTTTAGGACAACTCTTATGTTCTATTTGTTGTATTTTCAAAAGCATGTATCAAAACGATTAAGGATTGTTCGTGAGGTCGATGATGCGTGTCAATGTTGTTTGACTCAGGTCAATAGAAATCGATATTGACCTCTACAAGAATCCATAATTGTATACTGTACATCTCAATGTCAACATGATAAAGTTCCAATGATATTTCACCGTACATTATTTCAAGGGTTAACGTTACATTAGTTCAGCATCATGTTACTTCAAATTACATCTGTGCAATCTAATGGTATCTAATTTGGTTTTGAATGTTATCATTAGGGTATCACATGTAATCAAACATGATATACCCTAGGATATTAATCAAATTATTCAAATCGATATATTTTGAAAATGCTAAGGGAATTTACAGAGTAATGCAACTGAAATCAATTTGGTTTGGAGCTTTGATCAGTGTACATGGTGGATATGAGTGGTTCATAATGGGAAGTAGTTTCATTCTACAGTTTACTGTGAACGGAACGAAACTCGGCTTTGAGACATACGCTCCTGTCAAAAGTTGTACATGAGAGCATGGAAGTACTGTAGGAAATATGAAATAGCAGTGCCAAATACAATACAATAACGACATCAAGAACTCTAAGGTATTCACATGCGATGAAGGATATGACTGAAGTTCATTACAGGATATTACTAAACCAAAGCAATCTGAGACATAACGTTGAGCTTATAATGGCACCATCATAATACGTTTGGGACGTATGTGTCATTTGAATTCGTTTATCAGACCAATACAATACGCATTGAGTGATACAGTACTATAAACCTCACCTGCGACACTGGTAAACTGGTAGTCAAAGTTGAAAAGCATCATCAAAATGACACAAAGCCAGGGAAGTATTACTATCAACATGCACCAGTACATTTCCTTAAATTTAGTGATATACTCAACTTGTTTCAGTTGAAGATTTAGAAGCAATCCTTACCCTTGCATATTTATGAGTTGACCGTATATCATAAAATCAAGAACAATACTACAAATATACGAATATACAATAAAAAAGCACCCGTCGACCGGTTGCTTCATAAGAAGACCAACATTTCATCTTAATACATATTCAATATGTTGGTACGGGAACGATTGTTGTGCTCCAAATTGTAATAATTGCTCCAAATTGTAATACCTGCTCCAAATTGTAATAAAAATTGCTCCAAATTGTAATAACCCAATTTCGAAAAACGTACCGTCAAGCTGCTCCAAATTGTGATAAAAAGTGCTCCAAATTGTAATAACTGCTCCAAATTGTAATAACTGTTGTGAAGCTACATCTCGTGTTGATGAAAATGAAAATATATAGAGTTGATGAAAAGAATAGTTGATATAGATGTAGTCATAAGAGTTGGTGTAGATATAGAAAAAAATGATGTAAATGTAGACGTAGATGTAGATGTAGATGTAGATGTAGATACAGATGTACATCGACATGTAGATGTAGGTGATGATTTCCATCTAGATGTATGTATAGATGTATGCCATGATGTTGATGTAAATATAGGCACTGATATAGATTTAGATGAGTTGATGTAGCGGTAGACAACTTGATGTAGATATCAAACTTGATGTGGATGTACATGTAGATGTTGATGTAGACGTAGACGTAGATGTAGATATAGATACACATGCAAATTAACATTTAAATGTAGATACAAATGAACATGTAGATGTAAATGAATATGTAGAAGTTGATTGCGATAATTATTTAGATATAGATGTAAGTGTAGCCGTAGATGGTAATTAGACGTATGTATAGATGAACGCGAATATTTAGATGTAAATATAAAACTGGATGTAGATGTAGATATTGATACAAATGCAGACACAGGCGCAGGCGCAGTTATAGATCTAGATGTACGTTTAGTTGTGTGTGTAAATTTAAATGTAGACGTAATGGAGACGTAAGTAAATACATAGATTGAGATGGAAAACGAACATGTACATGTAGATGTAAATGTAGATCTGGGTGGCGATTTCAATCAATCTTTATTACGGTATTTAGAAGGCCACAGGCCCGTAGTACAATTATGAGTAGATCACAATACAGATTATTTTCTGTTACAATATTCTTTCGATTTCGATGTAGAAATATATATTTATGTAGTGTATGTAAATATGTAGATTTAGATGAAGATATAAGAGTTGATATAGGTGTATATATCTGCAAATATGTTGACGTAGATGTAGGTATAAGAGATAATGTAGGTGTAAGAGTTGGTGTAGATATAGCAAGAGTTGATTGTAGACGTAGATGTTGGTGTAGTTACATATGTAAATATATATACATATATACAGACATAGAGAGACTTGATGTAGATATAAGAGTTGATGTAGATGTAAATGTAAGGGTTGATTTAGATGAAGATGTAAGTGTTGATGTGAAGTAGATATAAGAGCTGTTTAAGATTTTGAAAGAGTATATGTAGATATAGGAGTTGACGTAGAAATGGATATATATATATATATGTAGATGGATATACATGTATGAGTTGACATGAGTTGTCTTAAATATAGATGTTGAAGTAGATGTAGTTGCACATGAATGTATAGATGCAGCTGTAGGAAAAGATTATGCGAAGATGTAGATGGCTAAACAGATGCAAATGCAGTTGCATGGGTAATTCTAGGTGTCGACGTACCGGTAGAAATAGCTTGATCTGTAGATGCAGATGTAGATCTGGATGGTGATTTCGATATAGATGTAGGTAAACAAGTATGCGAAAATGTGTATATAGATGTAGATATAGATGTAGATTAAGATCGAGGTGATGATTTAGACTTAGATTTAGGTATAGACGTTTACAGATATGTAGACGTAGATATAAGAGATGATGCAGAAATATGTGGAGACACATATACAAACGCAGGCGCAGATGCAGATGTACGTAAAGCTGTAGATCTAGACGTAAATGAACATGTAGATAGAGACGATGATGTAGATGAAGATGTAGGTGTAGATGTGGATAGAAATGTAGCAGTATCGGTAGACGAGGTTTTAGATGCATACATCTATCTAAATCTAAAAACAGATTTAGATCTTCATTTAAATGTATATGTAGGTGTAAGTGTAGATGTAGATGATGATGTAGATGTCAAGGTAAACGTATAGCTACGCGTAAATCAAGGTGCTGATGGAAATGTAGATGTATCTGTTAACGTAAATGTTTGCGTAGGTACAGATGAAGATAGAAGTGTACATGCCATTTGGAGATTTCACTGCATGTCTTAGTATAATTTTAATCTTGATGTTATGGTTGAGGTGATTCTAGTTGTACATAAAATTTATTTAAAAATAAACTGTCGATACCCATTTGATGAAAGAAGAAAGTCTCATTGCAAGAGAAAGTTATGTCACTCATTATCTTATATAAGTTATATTTTATCATTATGGTTAGTGTACCATGGCAGATTGATAGTGCAATAGTCATGATTGACGTCTATGTAAACTGTCATCAAACACACTACAATAACTATTCAGGTAGTTACATTGTTTATTACAATTTCGAGCAAGTATTACCATTTGGAGCAAGCCTTTGCCTCAAATAATAATAAATGCTCCAAATTGTCATAACAGCCCACAATAGCAATTAAAAGTGTTAATACCTGAAAACTAGTTGTAATGTTTTGATGGTGACAGTCACAATGGTACATCGAATATCAATAGAGATTTCTTTGTGCCTACAGCCTTTGGGTTTTGCACTAAGAAATAAATACCTACTGCGACTGAAATGAGTTCTTGTTTTACACTTCAATGACATAAGAATTCATTCGGTATTCAACTTGGCAATATGATTAATTTTCAAATAATGACATGAAAGTCAAATAGATCTCATTCCGCGTTGTGTCCTTTTGAAAATTGTTGGTCATATGATATTGGATTTATGAGCATTATTACAATTTGGAGCAGTTATTACAATTTGGAGCAAAGGCTTGCTCCAAATTGTAATAACTGCTCCAAATTGTAATAATGCTCATAAGTTCAATATCATGTAACCAAAAAAAGAAATTCTGTAGGCATAATAAAAAAAAACTTCTATTGATATCAGATGGACCATTGTGACTATCATCATCATAATACCACAACCACATTTTGGGTATTAACACACTTTAGTGCAATTTGGAGCTGTTATTACAATTTGGAGCAGTTATTACAATTTGGAGCAAAGGCGTGCTCCAAATTGTAATAACTGCTCCAAAGTGTAATAATACTCATACATTCAATATCATGTGACCAAAAATAGAAATTCTGTAGGCATAATAAAAAAAAACTTCTATTGATATCAGATGGACCATTGTGACTATCATCATCATAATACCACAACCACATTTTGGGTATTTACACACTTTAGTGCAATTTGGAGCTGTTATTACAATTTGGAGCAGTTATTACAATTTGGAGCAAAGGCTTGCTCCAAATTGTAATAACTGCTCCAAATTGTAATAATGCTCATCAATCCAATATCATGTGACCAAAAATATCCAAACGGACAAAATTCGGAATAAGATCTACATGTATTTGACTTTATAGTCATTATTTGAAAATTAATGCAAAAACTGTAAAGGCTGTAGGCGTAAATAAATCTCTATTGATAGTATATGTACCATTGTGACTGTCATCATCAAACCATTACAACTAGTTTTCAGGTATTTACACTTGTAATTGTTATTTGGAGCTGTTATTATCAAAATGGTAATACTTGTTCCAAATTGTAATCACCAATGTAACTATCTGAATATTTAATGTAGTTTGTTTTTATGACAGTATACTTATACGACAATCAGGACTATTACACTATCTATCTGCCATGATACAATAATTAGTAAATAATATTGTGATAAAATATTACATATATAATATAATTGGTTGACATAATTTCCTCTTGAAATGAGACATTCATCTTTCATTAAATGTGTATCGACATTTTATTTTTAAATAAATTGTATGTAAAACTAGAATCAACTCAACCATAACATCAAGATTAAATCTACACTAACACATACAATGATATCTCAAAATGGCATATACACTTGTATCTGAATCTATATCTACGCATACATTTACGTTTACAGATACAACTACATCTCCACCAACACGTTAAACTATAATAATAATAATTATAACATTCCATTTATATAGCGCATATATCCATGCACATTGCATGCTCAAAGCGCCGGTCGACATATTACCCCTGGTCAACAAGTACAGAACACCCCCTAAGGAGAATACAACCGGTCGCCTGTAAGGCGCTCAAGGTTCAAATTCAGACTGCCATCGTATCATACCAGGTACCAATTTACTACTGGGTGGACAAAATTGTACACATCTACGCGTAGCTCTCCGCTTACCTTGACATTTACATCATCTTATAAATCTACACTTACACCTATATATACATGTACATTTAAATGAAGATCTAAATCTAGATTGAGATACATGTATGCATCTAAACTTCGTCTACCGTTACTGATATATATCTATCTACATCTATACCTACAGCTTCATCTACATCATCGTCTCGATCTAAATGTTCATTTACGTCTAAATCTACAGTTTTACGTACATCTTCATCTGCGCCAGCGTTTGTATATGTGTCTCCATACATCATCTCTTATATCTACGTCAACTCTTATATCTACATTTACATCTCAGTAAAGGTCCATACCTGCATCTAAATCTAAGTCTTAATCATCACCTCGATCTTCATCTACATCTATATCTACATCTACATCGACATCGCCACCCAGATCTACATCTACATATTAAGATATCTCTACCAGTACGTCTACACCTACATTTACACATACACATACAGCTGCATTTGGTATCTGTATAATCATCTACATCTTCGCATAATCTTTTCCTATCTATTATTCATTTGCAACTATATCTACTTCAACATCTAGATCTACGACAACTCATGTCAACTCATACATACATCTACATTATATCTTATATATAGTTCTATGTCAACTCCTATATGTACATTTACTCTTTCTATATCTTTATCAGCTCTTATATCAACCTCACATCAACACTTACATCTTACTCTACATCAACTCTTATATCTACACCTACATCAATTCTTACATATTCATCTATATCCATGTCTTAATCAACTCAATCATATCTACATCAATTATCTCTATATCTGTATCAACTCTTACATCTACACCTACATCAACTCTTACATCTGCACCTACATCAACTCTTACATCTACATCTATATCCATGTCTTAATCAACTCAATCATATCTACATCAATTCTCTTTATATCTGTATCAACTCTTACATCTACACCTACATCTACATCACCGTTTACATCTACATCTACATCTACATCAATTCTTAGCTCTACATCTACATCGACTCTTACATCTACATTTACATTATCTCATACACATACATCTACATCAACGCCTACGTCTATATCTACATCAACTCTTATACCCATATCTCAATGTTCTTTTATATATGCGCATCTCATTCAATTCTTACATCATCATCTACATCTACATCAACTCTTACATCTACATCTACATCACCGCTTACATCAACCTCAACTCTTACATTTACATAACTGCTTACATCAACATCATCTCTTACATCAACATCTACATCAATTCTTACATTTACATCAGTTTTCATATCAACATCTACATAATCTGTCACATCTACATCAAAGCTTACATGTACATCTACACCAACCCTTGCATCTACATCTACATCGATTCTTATTTTAAAATATTCATCTTTGCATGTATATACCACTGCCACTACTACTACTTCACACCTACATCTTCATTCAAAACACCACGAAGATCTGCATCTACATATGTTCATTTACAACTAAATCTATATCTCAACCAACGACAACCGTTGCTTCTTAATCTCTATTTATACATACAGTTACACGTACTTCTACATCTACTTATCCATACCTCTTATTTCTACATCAAATAATATATTTACATCTTTGCCAACATCTATACCTATAACTACTTCGCAATCTTCACCCACATCTTGTTCATTTACATCTGTATATACATCTAAATCTGTGTCTACATCTACATCTTTGCATCAACGTTTATATCGATATCTTTATCAGCACTTGCAATTTAATTATTCTCAATCTGAGATGTAGCTTCACTCATGTTATTACAATTTGGGGTTTCTCTTTAAAAAATAACCCTGTATGAGCTTTGCTTTCGGCCTTACTTCCCGCTAAACTTTCTTACCTCAGGTTTTAAAATCCAAAGTATAACCTCTGTATCGGGTTTTTATTGTACACATAAGACTACATCTGCCTACATCTACAACTTCATCTATCGTCTAAACCTACATTTACATCGACACCTACATCTACAACTACAACTACAACTACATCTAACTCATCATCACGATCAAAATCTATATATTCATTTACATCATTCATTTACGTCTATATTTATATCTTCATTTACGTATATATTGACAACTATACATGAACATATGTATCTACATATGTATGGTAACATGCTCCTGCGTGTGCATCTACCTATACATCAACTCTTATATCTAAATCAACTATTGTATATACATCAAGTCATATATCTACATCTTCATCTTCGCAAACATCTTTACCTACATCTACATATAAATCATCAGCTAGATCTTCAACTTCATGTACATGTTCCTTTACATATGTAACTACACCAACATATATGTCTACAATCAACTCTTGATATATCTACACCAACTCTTCTATCTGCATGTAAATGTACTCTCAACTATTATATTTACATCCACATCAACTGTTATATCTACACGTACATCATCTCCTGTATCATCATCAACTCTTTCTGTACATACATCAGCTATTTTATCTAAATTTTATCAACTGTTATATATACATCAACCGTTATATCTACATCTACATCTTCGCATAGATGTACACCTACATCTTCATCTACATTTAAATCACATCTCAGATCGACATCTACATCTACATATTCATTTGAATCTCAATTTATATCTTAACCAACGTCTATCGTTGCTTCTACATCTACAAGTACACATACAGCTACACGAAACCTATATCTACTTATCTACACCTTTATATCAACATCTACCACAATGTGTATATCTACATCTACGTCAAAATCTTCGTATACTTGTACATCTACATCCACAATTAAATCTCCACCAACATCGACACCTACATTATCCCTTATACCTACATTTACGTCAACATATTTGAATACATCTACACCTACATCTACATCAACTCGTATATCTACATCTTTATCTACATCTTTACATACATTACATACACATCTATGTCTACATCGAAATCAAAGTCGAAAGAATATTGTAACAGGACTTAATCTGTATTGTGATCTACTCATGATTATACTACAGGCCTGTGGCCTTCTAAATACCGTAATAAAGATTGATTGAAATCGCCATTCAGATCAACATTAACATCTATATATTTATTACCATCTCAATCTATATATTTACTTACGTCTCCCATTACGTCTACATTTACATTTACACACACTATTTGTGATCATTCTTAGATTGTTCAGTTCTCACAATCTGCAGATTGTTTAAACAATCTAGGAATGGTGAAACATTCCTAGATTGTTCGAACAATCTACAGATTGTGAGCTCACAATCTGCAGATTGTGATGATTCCTAGATTGCATAGAACATTTCTGCATCCAATTTAATATTTACATCTACATATTCGCATTCATCTATACATACAATCTAATTACCAAGTCTGTTATCTACATCAAGTTGTCTACCGCTACATCAACGCCTATATTAACATCTACATCGTGCCTTACATCTATACATACATCTAGATCGAAATCATCACCTACATCTACATGTCGATTTACATCTGTATCTATATCTACATATGTGTTTCTACAACTGCATAAACTCTTATCTCTTCATATGTATCTGCTCTTCTTTTCATCAACTCTATACATTTTCATTTTCATCAACACGAGATGTAGCGTCACCACAGTTATTACAATTTGGAGCAGTTATTACAATTTGGAGCACTTTTTATTACAATTTGGAGCAGCTTGACAGTACGTTTTACGAAAATCGAGTTATTACAATTTGGAGCAGTTTTTATTACAATTTGGAGCAGGTATTACAATTTGGAGCAGTTTTTATTACAATTTGGAGCAGGTATTACAATTTGGAGCAATTATTACAATTTGGAGCACAACAAACGATTGCCATTCTTGATATTTCTACGTTCACATTTCATTATCAAAATACAGAATACTATAAATTTTTGTCAATACTTACTATCAGGGCACCACTTCACCTGTCAATTTAAACGTAGACAAAATTTAATTGAAATACTTTCAACCAGGAACAAAACAGAATGTACAGATGGACATAATTCATTCCTATGGACCACTACCTCTTCTTAGGAAGGTATTACCAAAGCATACTAGGTTTTGTAAATAACGACTTCTGTCAACTGTTGATTAGACTTAGGTTTTTGAAAGCCTAGATTGGACTTCAGTACAACATCAAATAATTCCTTGAGTTTGCAACTATGGAATCAGATAATCAATGTTATTTCCGTGCAAAGGGCTTAACCACCTCTATCCTCCTATTTCCTATTTAATAAACAACCTATTGGAAGAAAGTCATCAAACTACAGTACTGTGATCGTGTGTTGGAGGACTTCCTACTTATTCAAACAATGATTTAAAACGCTTGATAAGGTATCGTTACCTTTAACTTGTTACAACTAGTCTGTTGATGTCAGACTTGTGGCTGAATGATTAAGCTGGATAACCAATGCTATGCTGAATATGTATACCATAATGCTATATTGAATATATGGTAAAATGAATAAAACGTATGGGTCATTTTCAAAATTGGTAGGGTTTTTAGATCCTTATCAATGCAAAAACAAATTCCTCAAAAATTATTCACCTTTTCTTCAAAATAATCAAAAATCATATATGCTTAAAAGTACCGATTGACGTGTTAATTAATTATATTATTTTTTCGAATTACTTATTTTTCTAATTATTTGGATCGGACAGAAAAAAACAATTTTGAAAATAATCCGTATATAATGTGACATAAAAACCTGTGTTTTATGTTCACTGTAGGCATTAGTGCACAAAGTAACGGGCCATTCCAATTTGATGAAAGGTTGAAGGCTGTGAATATATTTATTTGTATTCTGAACTGAACTGAAAATCAAAAATCAAAACCACTGGTGCATACACCTTTTTTGTTTAATACTGTAGGCGTTTGTCCCTGTAGGCGTCAGTAGACTCCACCTTTGGCTCGCAATGGACTCGTCCATATAAAGCACAATAAAATATACTATTATACTATTACATACTGTTATTCCAATATAAATGTATAACAATGCTTATCAGCTCTGTCTTAATAATGCTAATGTGGCATGGTGAGATGAAAGTGTTTCTACTGGCTTCGGCCAGTGGCCCATCCCTTTAGCTCAACTGGTAGAGCGCAGGGGCTCGTAACTCGAAGCAGTCGCTTCATTGTCTAAAATGAAGAATAGTTGTAAGGATACATTGTTTTAACGCTGTGTAACTCAAAAGTAATCCTGAACGTTAGGACAATCCTTAAAATGTACCTTAGAGATTATGTTTAAGGTGAATCTCTGACCAAACTTTCAGCAGTCCTTAGCTGATCGTATTTCATGTTAATGGCGATATATCTGTATGTAAGAAATGGAAACGGGAAATCCGTACTGTTAGCCCTGTATTCCGAGACAGAAATAATCCGTTGTGTCTTTTAATGACATTAGAATACAAGTACCATTCAGATTGTGCAAATGACGTTAAGGTTTACTCTGTTCACGGCATTGCGGATTTTCCCAAGAGCTTTATTTCTTTTTTTGAATAGTAAAGCTATCCGTAGATTTATTTACCAAAATTATTTATTTTAAGAATATTCGTGTACGACAATCGATCTCTCGTCGCAAGTTAACCGTCCTTTCTGTTGTTTTCCCCTTACTGGACTCCCGTGATGTATCGTCCTGTTCCATTGCAGCTAAATATCAGAACAGATGTGTTGTTGTCTTTATCTAAATCGGCTCGACCCAGATACCAATAGAGGATGTTGAATAGAGGGAGAAGTTTCACAGACTACCAATATTTTTCTATGGTCAACGAATAAACTGTTATTGATATTCTCCAATTTTCATTAAATGTACCATCCAAAAAGATAGCACAGAACAAATAGTCAAAGGTAACTGTACTAGCACTGCCGTGAGTTGTAAGTGCTTACAACGTACTTACACCTTGCGTGTGACGTGCGATTCCAACGTTATGCTACGTTAGGCCGTACTTACATGTACTGCACACGCACGATGTACATACATTGTACACGTGGGATGAACGTAAGTTTTTAACAGGGGGTTGGGGTACAGGGCGACCTTGAGTGGTTCTCTCTCTGCTGCCTCAAGATGCCGCCCATTCCTATGCAGAGACTCCTGGTTCTGATGCTGCAAAAGCAGCTTCAAAGGACAGGTCATAATAACTGTAACTAACCAGTGTGCCCAACGTACGTTTTAAGAACGGAGCACGTGCTTACTTGGCACTGACAACGTGAGTGATGCGTGCTCATTTGACAGTTAAACTGGGGAAGTGCCGAGTAAGCATGGACGACACACTGACGAAGCAGTTACCACGTACGGAGCACGCATGTGCTAAGTGCTTCGTCCGTGGAGTATGTGACCATGTGAAAAACTTAAAACACGCACGGCGTTCGTGCGTTGTGAGCACAGTGTCCGTAGAATGCACGCACGGAAGCCGTACGTGTGGAAATGAGCAGCTCGCTGCATGCACGAAAAAATTGCTACGGAGTGTCTTCGTGCTTCAAAATCTGTACGGTATCGGCACTTACAACGTACTTTTACCAATATTTAACCCACGTTTCTGCACGTAGACAGCACGTACTTGCAAGTACGGCGGGTTTTGACCGCCGCTTTACAAAGCCCAGGGTTGTCACCCGTAGATCCCGGGTTAGATTCCCACTGGAAGTGATCTCACAATCACTTCTGCTACACTAACATCAAGTTAGGATCATTAGCCGACCAACTGTTTAGTCTCGTACACGAACAATGCTATTATAAAACACAACAGCTGCAATATGTAAAGGTAAATGTCCTTGTTTCTCTCCATTCCTTAAAAATAAGGGAGCCGAGGCCTGAAGGAAAAGTTACGAGGTCATTAACATACCTAAATTACACTCAAATTATTGCTCTTTTACATTAAAAAAATCAATTTGAAACGTCAATGAAATTAAATTTCTCCTTGATACATATGATGTGGCGTGTAACAGTCCATTTCTGAGAATAATGGAATGAAAGAACAAAAGGATGACGTCACAAGTGTAATTTAATGTCAAACAAATTTAATGGTAATATAGTGGTACATTTAGTCGTACATTGTAAGTTCCGACACCGTACGGATGTGGGAGCACGCAGACACGCCTTAGCACTTTTTTCGTGCATGCAGAATTTTCACTGCGTGCAATATGCGTATTTTCCACTCGCACAGCCTCCGTGCGTACAATGCACGTAGCAGATCACGACTAGGCGTTTCGTTCAGGCAACGTACTCACACCTTGCGTGTGACGTGCATTGATTTACTCCCTCCCTGCGTTTCCCACACCCTCCCCACATTTTCAGAAAAAAACGTATCGGCGGGGCCTCTCCCAAAAGTGGTAAAAAGTACGTCCGTAAAGGACGCACCGTTGGTTGTGTAAGATACATAGACAGTAATGAAGAAGAATGACCCAGTCAAAACATCTGATGTTGTTTATCAAACCACATCAAGCTGTGATATAATGAAATACACTTGAAAGCGACATTAAACCCCGATACACCTCAACCCTTCCACAGGAGCCCGTATTGTCAAAACAATATGGACAAAAACATGCAATCGAGGATCAGTCCCCTGATATATACGTATATATACTATATATATATATATATATATAGAAATATCACAAGAAATGTTCAAACTCTATGGTACATATATCAAAATAAAAAGATGAAGTTGAAATAAGTTTGGCTAATGATGTACCTATTGAAAACGTTTGCCAAACTTATTTCAACTTCATCTTTTTTATTTTGATATATATATATAGCCCAGTTCAATAAGGGTTGTTACCTCCCTTTGGTAAATTATCCCCCTTTAGTTTTCCCACAATGCAACACGTTTCCGGAGAGCAATTGTTTGACAACATGGCTGAAGCACACAGACTTTGACAGCAAATATTTACGCTTGGGCTGTCAACATGAACCTGCTGCACGTCGTGTATATCGTCGGATAATTCAGGAAAGCCACCCGGGATGAAAGTTCATTCATGTGGATTACTTGTAAGATCAGACCTGCCCTACCTGGGAAGCAGTCCCGATGCACATGCACTACCGAGTCATTTACTGTCTCAGGTGTACTAGAAATTAAGTGTCCATATGCATCAAGGTTTCTAACCCCCCTTGAAGCAGCGCAAAAGAGAGGATTTTTTTGTATTATTGAAAATAAGTGTGTACAGCTGAAAAGAAATCACCCATTCTACAGTCTGGGGTCAAAAGTTATTCTCGACCAAAGCTTTTCCCACAGACTTACATGTTAATTAACCTTTCCAAGAATATTATTCATTGGTTAAGTTTAAGTCAAATAGTTGTAAAAATTAATAAACATCTTTGAAATATGTTAGCTGTGCATCTGTAAGTTCATTCATCTTTATGTTGACCACTCATCAAATGACATCCGACTGAAGAACGTATACAAGTTCATGTACCAATATACATTTGTACTTTGCTTAGGGAACGGGACAAAATGGCGATAAACCAAGATGTCGAAAGGCGAAAACGTTGAATATTTGGCGAAAACGTCGATGAAATGCCTGGCGAAAACGTCGATGAAATTTTATAAAGAGAAATAAAGTATAAAAGTATTATTTAGTTTGTTTTTATTTACGTTTTAATCCTTACATGTGATTAATGTGATTATTACAGTATGGTATTACCGTGTATTGAAGTCGCCGACAGTGTTTTGATTAAAACAACATTATTCGCTTGGATGTTATCACAAGACTTCATTGATAAGTGGATAAACTCAAACTCCTCCTTAATGAACAAGTGGATGATCTCAAAATTAATTAGGAAACTCAAGTTTTTATTTCACAACGAGTATTATAAATAAGAAACTTTCGCGCCGGCGAAATCACTCATCGAGTGATCGAATTCAAGGACAATAAACGTGTCACAACTTTTGACAAGATGCGATCCACGGACCCATTGTTGATTGACTTCTGCACTATGTGATGCCCCATCGGCAATAAAATACCAATGAGAACAATTTATCAGTGCTATAGGCCCCTACGAGTGCTTGATATCTGAGCTGAAAAAAATGTGTAAATAAAATCATGAAT
Organism: Gibbula magus; assembly: GCA_936450465.1. NCBI lineage: Eukaryota > Metazoa > Mollusca > Gastropoda > Trochida > Trochidae > Gibbula > Gibbula magus. The sequence continues at coordinate 73,936,543 of OW388297.1, read as the reverse complement.
GACAACATTGTTTTATGTGTTCTATTGAAAAATAGTGTAGACGTTTTCGCCAATTTTCGACGTTTTCGCCCGATTTTCCGTAGACGTTTTGGACTGTCGCCGTTTTAGCCAGCACCCCTTTGCTTATATGAAGACAATTTTCTTGACACTCAACGGAAACAAACATGGAAATTATGTGTATGTAGCTGAAGTGATTTCCAATCTTTTGATATATATATTATAACCATTTTACATACATTTTAATTATGAAAATTATTCTTGCAACGGTTAATTAACATGTAAGTCTATGGAAAATGCCAGGGTGGGAGAGATCTTTTGGTCCCTGGGTGTATTATCAGGTTCAGGGGCAAATGGCAATTTCTGGTAGAACCTGGTGTGATTTTTTTCGTTTGGACACTTAAACTTTAATAAAGATGCATCCATTGTGTTTCATAAAATTTTATTTGGCTTTAATACGTTCCAACACAACATATCGCATATGTGCTGTTTACAATACAAATAAATTGACTCAGCTGGCATATTCATCTCCATTTGCTAAATATATCACAAATACTAGTTTCAAATTAAAATCAAGTCATATTATGTATGTGTAGAAACCTAAACTGCACGTCCCATTTACATGCACAGTAGTTATAGGATCTATTAAACGTTATCTACTCAAATTTGGCATTTTGTCTGTTATAAATAAGATTCCTAAATTATGTTTGACTCATTAGCGTGCGTCAATCGTGACACATTGTCCGGTTTTCGATCAGAAATCACTACTTTTACCTTCATAGCGTCAATATCCTCAATGCACTATCATCAATTTGGTAGTTTTCTGTAACAGTCGGTACTTCTCGATAAAGTAACACCATTTAAACGTTTGGAATATGGGACCCCCAACAACACAATGGATGTACCTTTAAGGGATATTCTGTTGAAAGAATTTTCTTTGATGAAAAATTATGGAAGTGTCTTCTTGTTAAACTGACAATGTTCTACAAGTCTGCTGTTATTCCAGAACTGTTCAGTGAAAGAGTTAAGGGAGGAATGCCTTTGTTTCACAGGAAGTAACTTCTAAAAAAAAGTTAAAATGAAGAGAATGAGAAATGTTTGCATAACAAACTCTTTATTCATGATGTAGACATAGACTCTTGTCATAGCAGATATATAGAGATTACATAACGAGTGAGTGTTGAATATCGAAAATATTCCAACGAGGTATTTTTAAATGTTGTGATTTATTCACGAGCGAAATTGGCACATATATGTTTGCTATGATGCATTTATGATGCAGTTTATTAATAGCCAAAAATATTTACAGAAAAAATATAAGATGAACTGAAAAATTGAAGTGGCAGGTCGGTTCGGCTGTACTCGATTAGCTGATCGCGAAAGTAGTACAGCATTATGACGTCGTTGAATAACTTGTTTTGGTTACACAACACTCGTTGAATAATTTTCAACTGGTTACATAACACTTGTTTTAAATAACCAAAATTATCTCATAAACATTCAGAACATGAAGGATATCTCTGCTTGAATTTATTTGGCATTGTTCTATTAGTAACTTGGATGGCCTGGAATCAAACATGCCAATTCACATGAGGATAACAGATCCAGGTATTTACAATGTTACGGCATGTTGCTTTAGATATGTGAAATCGGTCAGCAAGATCTTCTAGAAGTAATCCTAATCTCAAACGCATAGAGACGAGAAAGAATTCATCTACTAATCTCAATATCCTTGGCCTCCCAGTACCACAGTTCTCTCCAATGCCTGTGAGTGATCAGCATCAATCATTTCATCAAACATCAACTAAAATGTTTCACCATTTGGAAGTCCTGTGTAGAACATTAATTTTTCTGTACAGTTAGAAATGTCCTCAAATACAAGATTAGGCTTAGTCATGTGTGTACCGACACTCTTCATCAGTTTGACATGAAACACTTACATGTAGCTTTTCATTGTTGTCAGTTTGAGTAGCAACACTGACTGAAGAGTTTTCCATTACACGTTTGTTCACCTTTATTGACACATATACTTATCTTGACCTTTCAACTGGACCACAGTAGTCATGTAGCATTACTGATGCACAAATAGCACTGCCAATGAATCCAAGAGATGGGTTGACTCCTGTGTCATATGACACTGTGACATGATTATCATCCTCAGCAATTACTGTAGTTTGGCCCCTCCTCTGCAATCACCTGTGAATAAATACATGGTTAAATATATTTCACATTACTGAAAACTTACTTGGCTATAAAGACTATTTGAATACTTCTACTACCATCTACTATTGATTTCATCAACTTCTAGAAACAATTTTCTCATCAATAAATTTATAAAAAAATTTTTTAACGTATAATTAATTTAATTTTTCGTATAAGTGGAAATGAATGGTGTAGTCAGACTCTGACTACATATCTTTAGCCTACACTGGTTGACAAATGGAAATAGGGTGGTAGTCATCTAATAACTTTCAGCTCACTCCTTCAAGCATTTCTACTTAAAATTTCTACATTAATATTATTACTAAAAGCATAAACTTTCATCTTGAAATAGATCTATACTGAAAAAAAATAGTTAGGAATATTTTAAAATTTTGAATAATGATTTATTTACTACTTGACATACTAATGCATTTTAAATAATAAAACAGCAAAGATCCCCAACCTATTTTGTCCAGTATAGATTTTTCACATGTGAAATATTTTGCTGGTATATGTTCCGTTATTATTTTAGGTGCGTAGCTTTACCCGACATCACTGTTCATGAATCAACTAAATACATGACATTATCACTAAAATAGGACACTATTTAAAAAAAAGTGTAAATAACTTTAACTTCAAGTTATTTAGAAAACAGAATAAGATATTCATAGGTAATACATTGATTTTTCCTCTTACAGAAATCTAGTACCGTAAAAGATAATAACTAAATAATTTATGTTAATTTATATATCTACAGTAGATCTAGGCCAAAATTCTGGCCATCGTAACATTTTGAGAAAATTAAAATAAAAAAATAATCGATCTTACCTCAGACTCTGTGCTGAATGTCTTGGTTGCTCCATCTTTCAGAATAAATATGGATGGAAAAGTCTTTCTTGGATTGTATTTATTACCAACGAAATGTGCTGAACACAATCTGTCGTAGTTTTCGTTGAAACAAAACTTCGGACTGACTATTATTCGCCGTAGCCATGCTTTTTGAAGCGTCTTATTAGCTGAACATCTATGTAAAGTCACCACTACACCGTCTGTAGATGTCCACGGTAATTGCTGCATATACAACAGTAGTGTCGCTTTGATACAGTTGAATTTCCCGCATTATGACCATTCATCTCTAGCAACGCTGACGCCATTTGCTCTCCGGAAGTGGATCGCACCATTCTCCCCAGTAAAAGAGTTCTCTAAGGGAGGCTATTTTAAAGGGAGGTAACAACCCTTATTGAACAGGGATATATATATATATATATATATATATATATATATATATATATATATATATATATAATGTACTATAAGAAAAATAAAGGGATGTAGCGAGGTCAACAACCCGATCGATAGATCACTGATATGCCCTTGATGTTTTAATTGACAATTCAACAGCAATGCCACTTGTACGAAACGTTTATAATTTCGTGACTTATTCGTAATTGTTTCGTCCTTAATTCGCTACATTCGTAAATGCTTCGTAGACGATTCGTGAGTAATTCGGGGTGAGCCCACCAACCAATCAACCACGAATTTCCAAGAACTGTTTACGAACTACACGAATTAGTTGCGAATAGTGTACGAAGCAACTGATTCGTGAACATTTTTGGACAAATAAAAAAATTGTCACAAATGCCACGAATTGGAATCAACTACGAATTTAAAGAATTGATTACGAATTGTCTACGAATGTAAAAAAAAATTCTCTTTCGTGATGATTCGTGACAATTCGGCTCGTTGTGAAATAGGACCTGACAACTCTATCTCTAGACGTCCTCTTTGTAGGGTGTTGGATGCACACTCTTTTCGTGAAAGTGGAACAGTCCCCGGATGCGTTTGTGCGAATCTTTTTAAAGTGTTCACGTTTCATCAGCATGGCTACGTCATTTCAAAGGAAATATATTTCATGATTTATAACCGATTTTGTCGTATTTTCCTTCGCTTTATGTGACAGATATACCATTCTCCCTCGGATTTGGTTGAAAATGTAAACATTCACAAACAAACATTTTGTTAATTATTTGAGATGTCTTGTATGAAACATGTAAGAAGTAATGACGACAAAAGATAAATGAATTGAAACAAGATGGAGATCAATGGTGAGACGGGATTCGTCTCTCTGTTACTATAAAAAGGCCAATACCAATGTACCGAATCGACGCCATATTCATATAGTAAATATTACAACGTACATTGTATAACCAATACACGTGTACCAAACTATGGTCTATTCACATTTCGTCCTGATCTGTTTTGACATAGACAAACTTGGCAATGACAGAAGGCTTGTTTATTTGTGATCAACTTGGGCTATTAAGTTATCGTATTTTTAATTGTAATGTTTCGAATGAAAATTCGATACCTGTTGATATCATTAGGTTGATATCATTAACATAGATTGAGTTCGAAATTGTTCAGTTTTTCAATCAATAAATAGTGAGAAGACAGACAGCTTCAAACTTAAATTTAGAACTCGGACATTTATATAGTATTAATCGAATGAAAAGCAGTGTGAGTGACTGAAAACGTGAACTAATCACTTTATGTTTACGTCCTGACTCATTCATAGAAGAGTAAACACAATTAAAACAATAAACCTTTAATACATGTATGAGATGCCCATTGCACCATCCAGTGTCTTCAGCAAACGATTAACAGGGTCATATTTGGCTATCTGCCATAATTAGATGAAAGCTACAACACGGGCAAAGTCCAAGAGTGTGGTCATTTCCAAACAATTTCTCAATAATGGAACATTACTAGTTTGAGCTCATAACCTGCAGGCAGTGCCCATGATTTCTAGATTTCATGGAACACACACATCATTCTCTAACCCTTTCCTTCATCGGCATGGTGTCTTTTGACCTTATGAGACCACTTATTGACCACTCAATTGTATTATATATACTCGCACATATACTGACATATCTTACTCAACGGGAATCTCTTTGGATGGCGTGCATGCACCTTTAGAGAACCACTCTCCTATATCGTCGTACTGTTTCCTGTATTTATCCGGATTCCACAAGCGATCACAGACTTGACACGTGGGTACTGCTTGATAGTGATACGTCATGTAGGTGATATGCCCTTTTCTCACGATTGTCCAAGCTTCCATTTCCGGTTCATATTTATCCTTTTCTTTCAATATATCCAAGTAGCGGTTATCATCCTTGAGAAGATTATTCAGGTACTCTGCCAGTTTTTTCGGGGACGTGAAATCTTCTGCATTTATGTAGGTATCATGTGGGGCTATTCGCGAGTAGTTTCCACCACCACGAACCACCAGTACCATGTCAGAATTATAAAAACGAAAGAATTTTTCGGTTACGTAGTCTTTGCAAAAATTATTCTCGAAAGATAAATAAAATTTATAATGTCTCGAGATGATGTCTAGGCAGTTGGCATCGGATCCTCTTGAACAACTGATTCCACATCCTCCAAAGATATCAACTTTGATGTATTTTTGCATTTCACGAACATACTCGGATCTTCTACTGTTCGTGTGGCAGGAGCTAACCATCCATGCAACGGAAGCTTTACTTCCGTTGTATTTCCTTGCCATAATCGCTCCATAGTCCTTATTTACCGGATTTCTTTGAACGAATACATCGTCTTTCTTTCTAAAGAGTCCATATGGGGATTCTATATCAGAATCATCACGATAATCCAAAGTCCAGTTGAACTTTGATCGCCAATTCTCTCTATAAAGCGGAAAACTATCAGTCACCCAGTGGGGCGATTCATGGTTGTGCAATATCCAGGTTTGATTCTGAAGTTTAACGGGTGGTCTTGGTGTTAGCAGTTGGGCAGTGAAGATGAGGGCATCACTCTGATTATAGAAGAACTGATTTGTTGTTATCCGGCAGGGTTTATCGGGACATCCTCTGAGCGGATGTAAGCCTGCTAACGTTGGATGATATCGTGTGGGTATATACCAGAGGATGACCTTGGCACTGTTTGGGACACTCTCCGACTCCGGCTCCAATTCTCCTCTATCAACCAAGAACTTGACATTCTCTTTATTATAACCGGCCCTTCCTATATATTTGCCATACCTGATGTTTCGATTAGTATCCATAGGTTCAAAGCTTGAATTTGGCTTCGATACTCTTTGCTGATATTCATTGTTGACTGCACGTTTCGGTTGTGATATAACCTCTTGATCTAACACCCTTTTTTGATGTCTGATTTGCATCGGACGTGGTTGTTCCAGAATGTTTTGATTCAATGTATAACTGTATATATTGTTCTTGAAGAAAGAAATAAAGTAAACAGTTACAACCAAGGAGATTGCATATGCCAAATACACCCGACGATCCCTGAAAAGAAACAAGTATGAACAGTCTTTTAAATTATTTGTGTTTCATTATATCGCTACATTTCATGTTATGTGAACTCTGAAAGCATAAGAATAATCTTTGAAAAATATAGCTGTTTCTTGTAATGGGATTATTAGCTTAATGCTTTTCATTTATTTTATTGAGTTGAGAAAAAGAAGTACGTTTGAATCCTACGTTATAAGTAATTGTAACTAATTGATTGAATGAGTTATGTTTAATGGGTCAATAATGAGGACTGGCTATTTTATGTTAATACCGAATGGGAACGCTATAGGCAAAGGTCGAAAATAAGAAAGCAAATGTTACTGTTTTACTGACTAGGTGAGACGACATATGTCCTTCAGAAAATTAAACGCACAGGTAAATGTTAACAAATTTAGTGATTTGTTAATAAAAATTTCACGACAGATACTGAAAAAAGCGCCCCCATGTCATGAGTTCTCCATTTAAATTAAATTTTGTTTTCATCAAATGTTGCAGACATCAATTGTCTTCAATTTCACACATTGTATGCATTCACGTTTGTCACCTGTGCGTTTCCTTTTTAGAGGGTATATGTTCACAAGCAGATTTAACATCACATCTACGCATATTCTGCTTTACCGATAGCACTCATCAAATTGATAAGTTGAGAATATGTAAACGTCTGTGATTTCTTTCATCAATGTCATGCAATGATATGTGCCGAAAGTAACTTACCTGAGCCTTCTTAAAGGAGAGCAAACCGACATTGTGTCTTTCTTGTTTCGTATCTGAAAGATAAATATTTATTTTAAGAATTTAGTCATGCAGGAATCCAACATCCGAGAATCCCTGATCATCCATGGTTGAATGTTCCGATATTCCACACACCTCATATTGCCCACACCTCATATTGCACACATCTCATATTCGACACACCTCATATTCCACACACCTCACCTTCATTGCTTGACATGAGATCGAATCAACTAGCAATCTGATTCGCTGACAATCCTGTGGAACAAATAGTGAAAGCTAAAATTCTATAGCAAACACATATCTTTGGTGGTTGACCACAACTAGTTGCAAATCACCTTTTCATAGGTTTCGGTTCCATTAGATGATGCAGACTCACTTGCTAGTTGACTGAATTGGGTAAATATATGAGTCCATAGTCTACAGAGTGATATGTTAAAAGGAACATTAAATAATATTAAACTTTCGTCAAACTTTGGTGTACTTATCATTTACAGTAAAGTATCACTTAAACAATGCATGTGTAGACTAGATGAGGACAGGTGGTTCTCAGAACTTTGGGATGACGTAGGTAAAGTTAATGGTAATAAATTACGAACTTGCAGGTTGTTTAAAAAGGACTGTAGACCAGAACTTTATGTCAGACATATTATGTTTAGACATCGGCGTAGTAACCTTACTAAGTTACGCTGTGGTGTTTTACCGCATCATATAAAAACGGGACGATAGTGTAAACCCCCACACCCCTTAGTCATAGATTATGCCCGTTTTGGTGATGATTTTGAGTCAGAAACCCATTTTCTTTTTTTATTGTGATTTTACCAGGATCTTAAATGTTGTTTTTTTTTCTTTCTTTTTTTTTTTTTTTGTGAAGTGAAGGCATTGTATAGTCATGTAGTAATCCAATTTGAACATAGGAGAAGTAAATGGTAATGATTAATTTGGTGGTGGACAATAGGAACACTGAAATATTCGAATATTTTATGAGTGTTTTATTTCAGTATTATAGAATAATTTCATTTTATATTGAAATAATAATTATAAGCAAGATTGGTGAACAAAAAGCACTGGTCAAAGTTGTGAAGTGACAGCTTCGGACTTCCACCAAATGTGCAACTGCGCATGCTCAGACTCATATTTGCCCAGTTTGTCTCGTGTTGGCCCATGGCCAGTTTTTCCAGGATTGGCCCAGTTTCCCCGTACTGGCCAAGTTGTCGAAACATATGGTCTAGGCCGTAAATGCGGTATACTTGCCATAACACTGATAGTTAATTAATAATATGTTTTACAATTGATATTTTACTTGCAACATATCATGTGACACTTATATTAAATATGTCTGTCTGTCTGTCTATTTGTCTCATTATTTTGAAGACGCCCTAGGATCATGCCTTTAATTCATATAATCCTAATCACAGAACGACCAATCCTAGAAACATCAACCTCGTCCATATATCATATTAGAGCATAACGACATTCACAATGTAACGTGGGTTAGAGGCATTAGTTTCGGTGTCTTTTGTAGCGTTATAAATCCGCATTCGTTTTGTGTATGGGAAATATAGGTTAGTAAAACAAGTTTCCTTTAGATATAGGTCTAAACGTTGTAAATATCAATATGAGATTTCATGTGGTCAGCTTTACACCAATAACTTTTAAATCCTATGACATCACCACTACAAAAATAGAAAAATATATGCACATTTAACATTTCTAAATAATTATCAATATAGTAATTAATACACTGATAAATCATCAATGAAAAAGAAACACATATCCATAACCGAATTTGTGCAGTATCCATAGACTCCACTATCACGGTTACTCGTGTCATTTGATCAACTTGTATATGGTATTAATCTTAAATGTATTTTCGTCACACACATTACTAGCAAGTCGCCGAAGGGATGGTCCTGTGACTGTGAGTAATGTGGACACGGGCGAGTCAGACTTACAGATTACTTAAAACTTAACCCCAATATGATCGAATATGCAGTCCAACAATATTTACACCCCTTGGGAAGTTATATCTTTTGTTTGAGTTGCAAGTTATATGCCATAACCACCATGGTCGGTTATGAGATATTCAACCTACGGAAACAGATGGACTTGTAAAATTTGGAAATTTTGTCAAATTAGATATGAAAATTTTGTAAGTAACGAAAGTGGGATTCGAACCCTGGACCTCTATATCGTCGAGCAGCGCCTTTACCAATGGAGCTACCGAGGATCCACACCGATGAGTGTTCATTCTTTTGTGTCTAGGATGTATTTACATATTTTCTAGTATTATATATACATATGTATATATGGGTACCAATTTATGTCTACTTTATGTATCATGGAATGAATGATTAAGTTTGAAACCTTCCTTTCGAGTCAGTCATGGGTGTATTGGGAATAATTCACTGATATATTTTGATCATGTCGTACAAATCAACACAATACTCCTTTAAAATGCATAATATTATATACAATTAGTTTATAAATAGAGTGTTCAGCGGGAGTGTAAGGCAAATAATGACCCGATTGCCTCGCGTTATGGCAATAGACTCTGCTTGGGCTGACGCCCTCGCGAGTTTATATGCCATAACCGCTCGGCACCGGGTCATTATTTACTACATATAGGGGGACAGGTACAATAATGTCACGTAATGAAAACATAGAGTGGAGAGGGCTTACTAATTAATAACTTCTTAGAAACAATGATGTAATAAGTAGCTATACCGCCATGAAGGATTACGAAGACTGACAGCGTAAATAGCTTAATTAACGTAACAGTTGCGTGTGGCATATGTTTTTCTCATTGTGAGCTTAAACAATGAATTGAACATATTTTTAAATGTCAGACATGTTGACATTATGGCATAAATAATATGCTTTGACAATTACATAAAGTGAGCTGTCTTTTAGCATCGGGCTATTATGGCGTTTTCATCTTTGAAGAACCACAAGTCACATTTAAAGTTTTAGTACCCGAGTATACCATATTTCCATATAAGTGTTTGCTTATTATAATCGTTAATCGAAATAATTAACATATCCTCATATAATTCCATGAAATCAATGCACACATAAAGACGTATTAGTTTTTCACTTGATCATTTATTTGACTTCATAGCATACTGGAGTTATGGTCGAGCGGACAAAATATACTCTTTGAATTAATTAGTTTAAAGTAAAAGTATTGTATAGACAAATATAAGATACCTACGGCAATAAAACACAGGCGGTCAATGGGACCGACAGCGTGCTTTATGAGACAATAAAACATGCTCGTGATTTTAGACGACAGTTAGAGCGTCGCTTCGCAAATGACGTCATAGTTTACGTCACTTTGATTGTCCAATGCTAGAGAATGTGTTCTACGACGGGAGGCATTAATATTTTCAAAATATAGTTTATACAAACAACATAATATCGCGGTTTTTATAGAAAAGCGAGAAACTATTTAAGGGCATCTCATATAAGAAATAGAAGACTCGTTGTTGTCCTTTATCGTAGAATAAAACATAGCAGAGAGCATAAAACACTCAGGGCTGCGCCCTTCGTGTTTTATGCTCCCTGCTATGTTTTATTCAACGATAAAGCACGCCAACTCGTCTTCTATTTCTTAAACAGCTGTCGGCAAGTAAACGTTAACTAACATGTTGGTGGTCGTGTTTGTATTAGAATATATTTTCTCATATGGTTATGTGCGTTCTCATGAGCCTCTGCTTAATATTACGGTGAGTACTGTGATTACTAATATCAAACCTAGTGTATAACACGAACACGTTAGATGGATAATATATGCATTGTCCTTACACATATATCCTTTGAGTACAACTTAAGCCATCCGTATTTTTTTCTGTGTTTCTCATCTCCCGACCGCCCCAAATTGTCCTTCCGACGCAAAATAAAAGAAATTATTTCATTTATTATGTCTCTGCCGACAACAATTTTTTTTAGGCCGCTCAACAACAAAAAAAACGGCTTCAAAAGATATTTTTAAAATTCTGAAACGAAGATACATGGTCAAAGGGGAGTAACTCCGTCGAAACTGCTTCATTGGGTCATTTTTATTTAATGAAGTCTTAAATACCTCAGTAATGAATTTGGATAACTTTTTAGATAACAGATTTGCTGTAAAATGCCCTCAGAGTGGGATTTTTTAAATATTTTTTTATTTATTTATTTTCGCCCGCCCGCTCCTCACTAGCATCTGTTTATAATAAAAAAAAATGTGGATGGCCTTATACATATGTATACATAAAACATGACATTGTAATGATATATTACGAACACTTCTCAACCGACATATACGCAAAGGCGCATGCCAAATATATTCATCTTTGACTCACCTTATGAAGAGATGGGGTTGGATCTCGCGTTGATGATGTATACCATTGTTTGCGAGAAGATCCCAAATTCGAAATGCTTTTACAGACAACGATGTGAATCTTGTGCCAGTGAAAGTCACGTATAATTGGTTCCAACTCACCCTGTGGCAACTGCACTTTTAATCACTTTGATGGATAACTTATGTGAGGGACTGATCGTTAGCGGCTCCCCCTTTGCTGTTACGTAATCACTTCACAGCGAACTACAATGTAATTACGATACCTCCATGTTCATGGCCCGAGGGGTCAGGCGATAAGCATTCACTATATAAACACGATCTTAGATAGAAGATGGAAAAATAGCTATAATAAGCATATCCCTCCGGCAAACGTATACAAACAGATTAGAAATACCGACAGAGAGACGGACTAACAGAAGATTGACCTAATTTCATAGAAATATCAAAGGCAAATGAAGAATATACACTATACACAATTGTTAAAAATAACTATGTATTTTAATTACAGAAACAGACGTAATGATAAAATTAATATATCAACAGAAGAACAAACGAAAGTACAAAATTTAGTTTGTTTCCTATTAATTCAATATTTCAAATGAAATCCAATTTGAATTAATAATAATAATAATAATTGATTGCCCAAGAAATGAATTTGCTTTGCGTCAAAGAACATCAAATGTCTTAAACTTTCATCCCTTATTTGCTGTTTAGTTAGCAAACATATATCATAGTGTAGTAAAGGTACATTCAAAATATTTCCTTTTTACGAAATATACAATAATGGGGGTGACATTACGACACAATTTGTAACAAAAGAACAGAATTTATTTCAGAATAGCGGGGATAACTCTCAAAGACGTTTGTTGATTGCTTTGACGTTATTAGCTTCGAAACAAGAAGCAGAAATATCCATATTTGAATATAAAGTATTGATTATGAAAGTTGATATACGTATTCAGGGTATTATTTAAATTTACTTATACACAATTACTACTGATTCCACATACCTATTTCAATATACATATATGCCCATATGTTTATAAGTTTATGAGGTCATACTCCCTGATGATACCAATGAAACATGTTGGAGAAAAAAATGGTTGGAACGTGAGCGCCATTTTCCTTGTTTATATTCTTATGTGTTATGTCCGCCAGTTGAGTTATTTATGACATTGTTTAATTAGGAATGTTCTCTGGACGTATGAGAGTCCTTGGCGGCCGGACATAACGCCTCAGCGCCACACGCAGGGTAAGGCGTTTTAAATATGTATATGTGTATTATATTTTATATGTATATTGTATGGTACGCAAGTATGTGCGTTAGTACCACGAACCTAACGTTGTGGTCATGAATGTCATGTTATAGCAGCATCATATGTCCTGTTATATAAATTACACCACTAGGGAAAGTTATTCCCTTTGTTCTGACGAGTCTTTTTTCTGGATAACCTACTCTAACCTCGGTTATCTGCTTGTGTTGAGGTAGGTTTTCTTGGTTATGTACGCGTCCGAGGTAGTTATTTGAAGGCGGTTATATCTTTGCCAAAATATGTTATAAAACTCTCGGGCAGATACCGTGCGTTCTCGGCTTTGCCTTGAACTTGGTATCTTCCCTCGAAAATTACACATTGGCAATTTTCGAATATTGCCTATCGGCTTCGCCTCTAGTCAATATTCGAAAATTTCCAATGTCAGATGGTTTTCTGAATTTTGAAAACTACCTCGAAATAACTACCTTCAGTTTGTACATAACCAAAATAACCTACCTCAACAAATATAGTTGTAAGGTATGGCCATTGATCTTGGACTTTGCCTCTCAACATACCATGTATAACATTCTGCCGCCTGAGCATAAATGAAAGTTAAAATATGGCAATACTGACTTAAGAAAACACACAACACACATTTGGAGCATTTTAATTGAAGTGAACCACCGTTTTCAAATTACATGTTTGCTTTTTGACATTTTCATATGACTTTGCCGCGATCTTGTTCCACTCTGTAGATCTACCGTCAAATATAGTACCGACGGGTCTTCGTTCCTCGTAATCTGTTTTCAAATAGGTTCACAGAACTGAAAAAGAGCAGGAAAAGGTAAAATTTAGTCAATAAATAATGAAACATTAACACATTCAAATCCAAATTAAAATGAAAAGGTGCATTTGGACATTTAAATATATTCATGTATTACGAACATCTATTTTTTACTTTTTCCAAAACGTTTAATTTAAACTGTTAAAAATGCGCCAAAACTAGATAAAAATGTACGCAAACGTTTACAGTACAAATAATTTTCACTCAACTTGCAGAAAACCGAAATGACACGTCCCATTTACATACACGGTCGTTAAGGGTCTATTTAACATTATGAAACCAAACTTGTCTTTGTCTGTTCAACATAACTTTCCAAAATTTGTCGTGAGTCAATCGCGGTACATTGTCCGGATTTCGATCAGATATGAGTTTTGCCTTTTTTTCCCTCAACATACTATTACTAACTGACTAAGTCGACTATCATCATAAAGTCGGTACTCGGTAAATTACACCATTTATAACGTTTGGAATATGTGACCCCCAACAACACAACAGTTCAAATAAATAAAAATACGGTAGAGAGTTGTTTATCGTCACATGGCAATATTTCAGTCACTGCAGCGGGAAATACTTGATTTCCTTGCTTACATGTATAACATAATGAGTTGTAAAACGTACTGTTTTGAGAATGTTTAATTCGAACTTCACAAAACATAATTATACTGCAGTGGTGCTCACCTTTTATTTATGTCTTTGTCCAAGCTCTTGTCTTTCTTCAGGGTATTTCCTGGAATAGCATATGCCACTCTGTCATACATCTAAATAAGAATAATGAAAACTTGGATTATCGTCGCTCTTTGGAATTACAACTCTCTTTAGCTGCCGTTCTGCTTCCATGTCCTGCGACGACCTCAACATGTCTTCTTTTGAATCCAATGCATCTTGCCACACCTCAGTACAATGTGTTGACAATCTTGCACGAGAATCCCGTGCGTTTCCGCTAGTTGTTACCACGTGGTCACTGAGTGTTGCGTTTAGATGTACTGTATGATGGGACGGGGAAAATAACCGACCTAGGGCAGGTTATTTAATAAGAAATAATGAAACTATACTTTTGTTGATGCTTTAAATCACACCTAATAAGCTACACGCGTAATAAATAAGTATGCCCACGTGGTGTAAGGCGTTTAATCACCCTCACTACGCAGAGTTGATTTCAATAACTACCTCGTGAGGGTGATAAACCTTAACGTAGTTCATGTTGGTAATTTTTTCATGAAGGATTATCTCCGTTACTGAATATATTAACGTTAACCAATATCGTGTTTCATATTAGTATCTCTATTGACTTCCTAGTTGTAGTTCTCGGTGTAATGTTGTATGTTTGTTTATCTATTACACCTGAGATGTATTTTGCATAACATGTAATTATGAAGAAGGTGTATCTATTGCTTTATAGCTGTGAATTCTGCAATTATTGAATAATTGTGAATATATTGATATTTGTATGACATATTTTATATTGTATTATGTATGGATTGCAGGGTATCGTTTTGTGTCCGGTTTACTGCAATAAACCCACTCACACCCGTGACCCGTGTTTGGACTGATTTCTGCCTCACTCACACCCGGTTACATATAGACGGACAGGGCATCAACTATATCCTGCAGTATAACATACCCATGGGATAATAAGTATATAGACGGACAGGGCATCAACTATATCATGTGGTATAACATACCCATGGGATAATAAGTATATAGAAGGACAGGGCATCAACTATATCATGTGGTATAACATACCCATGGGATAATAAGTACATAGACGGACAGGGCATCAACTATATCCTGCAGTATAACATACCTATGGGATAATAAGTACATAGACGGACAGGGCATCAACTATATCCTGTGGTATAACATACCCATGGGATAATAAGTATATAGAAGGACAGGGCATCAACTATATCATGTGGTATAACATACCCATGGGATAATAAGTATATAGAAGGACAGGGCATCAACTATATCCTGTGGTAAAACATACCTATGGGATAATAAGTAAATAGACGGACAGGGCATCAACTATATCCTGTGGTATAACATACCCATGGGATAATAAGTATATAGAAGGACAGGGCATCAACTATATCCTGTGGTATAACATACCCATGGGATAATAAGTACATAGACGGACAGGGCATCAACTATATCCTGTGGTATAACATACCCATGGGATAATAAGTATATAGAAGGACAGGGCATCAACTATATCCTGTGGTATAACATACCCATGGGATAATAAGTACATAGACGGACAGGGCATCAACTAT
Organism: Gibbula magus; assembly: GCA_936450465.1. NCBI lineage: Eukaryota > Metazoa > Mollusca > Gastropoda > Trochida > Trochidae > Gibbula > Gibbula magus. The sequence continues at coordinate 73,920,566 of OW388297.1, read as the reverse complement.
ATCCTGTGGTATAACATACCCATGGGATAATAAGTATATAGAAGGACAGGGCATCAACTATATCCTGTGGTATAACATACCTATGGGATAATAAGTACATAGACGGACAGGGCATCAACTATATCCTGCAGTATAACATACCCATGGGATAATAAGTATATAGAAGGACAGGGCATCAACTATATCCTGTGGTATAACATACCCATGGGATAATAAGTATATAGAAGGACAGGGCATCAACTATATCCTGTGGTATAACATACCCATGGGATAATAAGTACATAGACGGACAGGGCATCAACTATATCCTGTGGTATAACATACCCATGGGATAATAAGTATATAGAAGGACAGGGCATCAACTATATCCTGTGGTATAACATACCTATGGGATAATAAGTACATAGACGGACAGGGCATCAACTATATCCTGTGGTATAACATACCCATGGGATAATAAGTATATAGAAGGACAGGGCATCAACTATATCCTGTGGTATAACATACCGGTTGGTTGATAAGTATATAGACGGACAGGGCATCAACTATATCATGTGGTATAACATACCGGTGGGTTGATAAGTATATAGACGGACAGGGCATCAACTATATCCTGTGGTATAACATACCGGTTGGTTGATAAGTATATAGACGGACAGGGCATCAACTATATAATGTGGTATAACATACCGGTGGGTTGATAAGTATATAGACGGACAGGGCATCAACTATATCCTGTGGTATAACATACCGGTGGGTTGATAAGTATATAGACGGACAGGGCATTAAGTATATCCTGTGGTATAATATACCGGTGGGTTAATAAGTATATAGACGGACAGGGCATCAACTATATCCTGTGGTATAACATACCGGTGGGTTGATAAGTATATAGACGGACAGGGCATTAAGTATATCCTGTGGTATAATATACCGGTGGGTTAATAAGTATATAGACGGACAGGGCATCAACTACACCATGCGATGTAACAAAGCGGTGGGATAATACACATATAACCCCACGAATCGCTAAGCTGTTAGTAATGCATTATTTTGATGTTCAATAAGACACACATTTAGAATCGCTGGATTTAGCTACCTATGTTTGCAAACAATGGAGACATACCATTAGATGAAGAAAAACAGTTAAGGTAAATGGAGTGGACATATAATCAAATTAAATACAAGTTGTATTTAGAAAAGCTGTAATTCAAATTAATATTCTGGAAACTTTAATACCCAGCATACCTTTGCCCGCATGGGTAAGAAATGTGTATAGTCGGCGCCTCAATCACAAGATATTATGTATACACATTATTATTCTTTAAATAATTGAAATTGATGGCATAGGGATACAAGCATATGTACTCCGCATTCAGTTTTAAGGGGTATTTTCTATGCAGATTTTTTGTTGGAAATCAATGAAGATAAATACATTGTATATGCTTGATAGTTAATCCTCAAGAAGATACGCTGTTTAAGTAAGAATAACTTGAATCTAGCATTGGGGGTCTGTCACGCTGTGCTCTATTCTCGACTTTTCCCCGTTTCTCATCAAATGTATTATTATTGTTCATCATCGACATTTGTGTATACTTGAATAGTAAGTAAATGAAGTCTTGAGGTTGAAATTCTTAATTACTACAATGCACTTTTGGTAATTATCAAAATATGTCTGTTTGCATTATTAATATTCTGTTTTTTTCGAAGAATGAAACAAAATGTATTAATCGAAATCAAGAATGTTTTACAGATATTTACGTTGCAAAACAATCTCTGTTTGCAATGTATCTCTTTTGGAAATTAACTGATGATGATTATATGTGTATTATTTGTAGATTAAAGGATTGGGAGTAGCGTGATCTGCACATCCGGTGTCATCACATCCTGGGATCACTGAGTGCTCTCACTGTTATCTGTCCAATAAGCTGAAACGTTTTACAGATCTTGATTACCCTGTGGATATATAATGAGGCACATCGGGGTCATGAACTTCAATCATTATCTTCATTTGTTTAGACTATTCGTATCCGTGTGAATTACGTTGATTACCGCAATAACCATTTGAGATGAAGTTAACAAGTGTGTTTGTATACATGTGGTTCATTCGAAATAAGTTTGTATTTTGTGGTCATCAATGGCACATCAAAATCACGTGTTTTTATGAAACTTATGAATATTGTTTTATGGTGTGAAAAAAAGATAAACGGGATGTAAACTTATCAGTATATGGTATGGTATTCGTTTGGTTGTTCACTTCATTAAGAAAGGTGACAGGTCACGTTGTTCTGTTCTGAGAGTGACTGATGGCACGACAAGCAGTCTTAATATATCATTCCTCATGGTTCTGAAATGAGTTAATACCGAGAGTTTTACACATTAATTTTGTAATGATGTTAAACGTGTTATTCTTTCCTGTATACTTTTAAACGAAATTACATTTTTGAAATTTGATGATGTAATTGCAATGTCTGCTGGTAAGACGTTTTGTGAAACAGGTGATCAGGATGAAGTTATTGCTGTTTGATTGTATACGTCTATCCAATTATTAAAATACGTTCATTGTGAAACATTTATCCATTAATAAATTAAATCGACATTTTCCGCAATTAAACGTCACAATAATTAGGATAATGATAGGTGTGTTATTTATGCGTAATGGTACAGCGAGAGGACGTTGTGTAATTTATATGTCATTTATGCTTTACAGAAACACTTTATAATCCAAGAAGGCGAAATAGGGAAAACTCGCAATTAATATTACATTTTTCTCAATACAGTACCCATATTATTACTATCAAATCAGAACTCGTGGCGGTAAATTATGAGTTTGCAATGTTCCTTTAATTTGGATAGTCACCCAGACATATATTATAAGTTTATTGATAAGTCTATAAGGATGGACATTTCCTGCAACAAGAGATTCGACTTGGTGAACGCATAGCTTAATCACCAAACATAATAAAGATCAAATCCACTAACGTCACTCACTATGTATAAGTAAACGGTCGCCACAGAGAGGTATAGCAGTATAACGCCAAGCTCTACACCTCTCTGTTGTATTGCTTCCACCCCAGTCGGGGGAGCACCACACTATAGCACCATTCGCAAGTCAATTCTTAGATGTAATGCCAATTCATAAACATAATGGATGATCTTAGTCCATAGATATAGTGATGTAATGACCTCCAACGTTCTTGACAGATTTCAAAGAAAAGGGATGTTGCCGTGATTTTTCCCAACCAGCTGTAGGTATTAAGCATGTACTGGCGCATTTAAAGACTGAGCAACATATGTCATGTACTGTTTAATGGAGTGTATGTAGGAAAATGACGTAGCTTTAAAGGATGTATCAACATGTATATTGAAACATCACGAAATAACGTTGACTTGTGATACCTTCTTTACATTAAAATGTGTACTTTTATAATCTTATATTAAGATTTATTTCCAGAAAGGTGAATTGTAGATAAAAAAAACCAAAATCATAACAGGTCATTTTAATGACCATTAACAAATAACTACAAAATCCAAATCACGAAGAACATTTAATACAATTCCCGCCAAGAAACACTCCATGTGGAGCTTATCACTTCCACACAATATTGTCAATATTACAATTTGAATTGCCAATTGACATATCATACAATGTTCTAATACCGTTATTACCCTGAGGATTGCTGACTGAGAAGAAAAAGATGCTTATCAAAGGAATCTTTAAGACATTTGAATACTAAATTTACTCACGTGGAACAGAAAGGTCCCCACATCTTTAGGAGAGTACAAAGCGTAACACTGCTGTCTGAGAAAGTAGATATTAAATGTATTCGATACAAGTTTCATGAATAAGTAGACACAATTTCATACATCAGCGTACGATACTTTCTGTGTCTGTTCAAATACACTTGGGTGTTTTAATCGCTTTTTCAAATGGTAGTTGGCCAGAATGTTTTGCAGATAAGTGAAACATTTAGAATATGTAGAAATGTAATGACTAAATATGTTGTCGACATAAATAACCTCTTTACTGTAGGACATCATTAAACAAGCCAAAAAGTCCTTCCTGATTCTCCTATCTCGTTTTGTTGAGGAGATTCGAAAACGACGATTTCTTAAAAAGTGTGTTTCCCAATTTCAAATTTAGTTTAGTTGGCTTCTAAAGACATGATGTAACTCTAGATCTGTTTCAATCACATGTACCGCTCGTGGATTAAACTATCTTGTAGTTTGTATGGCGACGTTCATTTTGCACTTGAGGTTAGATACAGATACAGAGTGGTTTTATTAAGATAATTGCCCTGGGTAGAGGGAATTACGTTAGAATCCCGGGGATTATGTGATAATCCCTGGGATAATACATCCACATAGGAATTATTGAGTACAATGTTTTAGGCAGTATAGTGGTGTGACGTCACTGGAGGTTTGTAAGTAAAGTTAATACTGAGATGTTAAGTTTAAGATAAAAGTAAGTGTATGTTATGTCTAGCTCTATTGGAAAACAACTGTAATATTCAAACATCAATCTCCAAGTGTTTTTTGTAATAACCCGTCTCGACCCCTAAACCTCCATACTCCTGCACACCAAGCGCAGCGATGATACCACTGTGCTACAGGGACTAGGCTGATGAGGTTGTTTCCTAATTTTCCTTCATATCCTACTGCCTTTCACCAAAAGGGGATATTTTACGGACGACTCTTTTATTTTTTCGCCCTATCAATTAGAATAGATTAAACATAAAATATAACCATGGGATCGGTTTGTAGGCTTGGTAAACATGCCAAAGGGTGTTTATGAGATTTAAAACCCTTACCCTCGGGATAAACACTCGGGGCTAACGCCCCTCGTGTTTATCCCTCGGATTGTGGATTTTAAATCTCATAAACACCCTTTGGCGTGTTTTATCCTATAGGTAAAAACCCTGAAATATGCGGGGAGAACTACATTCGAAACAGACATAAGTAAACATTTGATTGATGTGATACTTGCTTTGGAAATAAGAACAGGAAGATTTTCTGGATTTTATGTATTTCAGTAATATTGTCCAGTCCTTATCAGAAAATGCTTAATATTGAGAAGATAAAGTGATAGATCTTGAAATATCAGGAGGAAATTATTTGACGTTAGAAAATCTCAATCCAATCTAGATTCCTGAATCGACTTATAAGATATGAACTTGCAATTAATCAGATATATGATATCTTAGTTGATAGAACATAGATTTAGTGTAAAATAAGAGAATAAGCCTGAATAAGTATTGTCAGAAATTGTTGCATTTATACCAACATCGTCAGTATTATTGAATATTGGCTTACGCAAAAAAAAACGTGTTTTGTGAAAGGTAAGGCATGCCAATTACAATGAGAATATTAACAGGTTGAATAAAAATATCAAATTGTATGTACTTATTTATCACAAAGAAAATAAATACCATAGACATGTTCATAACGGGTTGACTCTATATTATAAATTCAAAAAAGTTTTAAGATTGAAACACATATTATACGATGTTTTACCAGTTGAACTACGGTTTAACGGTTTCAAATTCGTATAGGATTTGAATGGTGGTTTTATGGAAATAATACCAGACGAGGTGCACACAGGTGGTGCCTTCTATTGATGCTACATCAAAGTTTAGATTGAGGGACCCGTTCCACTTACCAAGCTTAATTCTCATACCAATCTTAACCAATGTTGGACCATCTTCCGCAGCATCCCTTCGAGTTGTCGCAAGGGTCAATATGTATTTTCTAAAAGTGCATATATGGCCCGATGCGTGCGGAAGATGTTGATGGACATTTACCCTTGGGCTAAGATCGGTTAGTGGAACGGATCCCTCAATCTCTAAAGCTCGTATTCTGAATTGACAGAATTGATATGCAACACAGCTTCTTTACACGCCACAGTTAATATCCTCAAGGTTTAAAGAAAAGTAGAAGTAGAATAAGGTGTTACAAATAATCATTTAAATCGGCTTCAATGTTGAAAGAAAAAGCTATTGAATGCAATAGAAGATTATACAACTTTATAAATTGCATTTGGTGGCATCTATATATCAAACGTCAGTTCGACTGAATATATTGACTTTATATATTACAATATATTATCATTGTAAAACTATTCCTGGATATTTCTTGAAACACCTTCCTATTTATGATTTATGTAGTATTGCATTGCTTTATGGTACATGTATAGATATTCTGATATTCTGTCTATTCTCACTCACCCATTGTTTAATAGCTAGATGTTACATCAGTATATACGACAGTTTTCATTCGTTTAAAGGTACATGGAAAATAATAATGTTTCCTCTATAAATGCATTTACTTAACAAACTAGCATCTCAGTCCCTAATAATATAAGAGCAGTTCATCTTCCAACATAAACTCGCTGGCATGCGCCTGATAGTTCTGGTTCAAAACGAAACGTATTTAAATTGGCAAACGAATAACTAACACGTTATCATTACTCATTTGGTGTGACCTTTGAAAACGTTCTTTAGAGGACTCCAATCTGTTTTAGTTGAAGAAAATGCACATTATTGCCCAATCGACTAGAAGCACACGAGAGAAAATTGCATGCCCTCTTTGAAATAGCACTGCCGATTGCATAAACAGTAACGTGAATCTATATTCTTTAACGGTCGCACAGCAATATAGGCGTAATGTAACAGTGGTGAAAGAGTAAGTGTCGTGTATGTCTTGTTTTTCTTATCACTTTATTCGACCAAAAGTCGTGGTATAGTTGTGACTGTGATGGCAAGGCGTGACTTACCCCGGGGAATACATGTTGAAATAAATGGGAAATGTGGCTGTTAATTGCTGATAAGTTATCTATGAGCTGAAATACTGTTGCATCGTCGAGACAAGGATGATTTAGCTTGTAGTGAACGGATGGCCGCCATGAAACTGTGATGATGAATGACAAGACTGTTCACGGCTTGTCTATCGAAAACCTAACAAAGAAAACGAAGAAAGAAGGAAATTACTTTATTCAGGCGTCGAGCGATATATACTTGTTAAGCATACACAAATGTACATGTATGTGTATAAAATACAATCGCCCGGCCAACTTGGGCCTATAAGACACCAAATTCATTTATTGTAGCAATGATAAAAACACTGTATGTGATAAAACAAAGTATACATAAAATAACAAAATATATACATCATTTTAAAATATACGATGAAATGTTAAGCTAAAATAGCAGTTTAGGTGCGAGTGAAGAATATACGATTGTACATATTTGAGATTATAGCAGCTACGGCATTCGATAAATCATCGCACTGCATGATATATGTCATTTGTTCTGAAGTAGATAATTGACTGAAAGTTGGATTTTTAACATGGGCGAGATTTAATAGGGAAACTCCTAAGTCAGAATACAAATTACAATCTATTAAAAATGCGTCTCGTCCTCAACCCAAGAAGATTTACAATATCTACATATACGTTGTTCTCAAGGACATTTCGGTTTCTTGAACCGGTCAAGTTCTACGTACCTCTAAGGGGAGTGTGCCACATCTAAATTTTGCTAAATAACATTTATAGGCCCTGTCATTAAATGAAGTAACATAAGTAGAAATTCCTAAGTGAGTTTTAAAGAGACGATATTTTCTCAACTTTTTACCTTTTACATTCCCTGTATCGCCCCAAAGATCAATAAGCCTACTTCGCAGAAAAGTGAAAAAGTACATCATGAAATATTTTCCCACTAAACAATCCAATGATTTCTGTTTTGTTAAAGTCCACCCCTGAACAATACGCGTAAGCCTGTTTTCGCTTACTGAAGAAATCCTTTGCCAGAAACGAGCAATTTCGATGCACTGTTTTGTTAAATAAGAAAGCCATTCTATTTCACCCATTACTGCCAAATTGGGAATACATTGGAATGTATATACAGGTATATATATTTAAACTTGCGCTTTAGTCTTGAGATTGTATGTTGTTAGTTTCGAAACGTTAAATCGAAAATAAATGTTTTCTGTAAACGAAACTGATCTGAACGTTTTAATCAAAAACACACTTGCAAAGAAAGTGCCCAAAACAAACACAAACCCCACAACGCAACAGCTTCAGACACAGCAAAACCCGTAGCCAAAACACGACCCAATCAGTCCACAAGACCCAGCATCCACTCAACAAAACCAGCCGTCAGACAACAAAGAAAGCAGTCACTTGAAAATTGCACGAGCATGAAACAACGTTGCAGCGACACACCAAAATAAATTTCTACATTATATATAGCTCAATTTCCCAAATGTTGAGCACTTCGTCATTTTGTAACAAGGCCAAACTACACAAAACCACTTTGGTTTTTGTAATTTGCTTTATTATATATATATTTATATACCATTCAATTATACATAAAAATATTTTGTTTTGCTTTATGTATTACAACAAAGTTTCCAATGATAAATTCAACATCCTATAGATATAGAGGAGAAGGTGGTGGTTAGTGATAGGATGCAGAAGAACGTACTCAGTCATTTTGGAATAGGCCTGACCATTTGATTAGAAGATCATTTCTGAAAAAAAGTATTTTTCCAAATTATAGTGGTATTTTATGAAATGAATGAGGTTATTGAAGTTTGATTTATTTATTCCAAATCGTGTTTTATTAATACATTATTTAGTGACAAAAACAATGAGCTTTTATTAATACATTTGCCTTTGGGTCCCCCAGTAGAAATTTTGAAATATCTACATTGAGGGTGGTTCCCATCTTGATGGGGTACCAAGTTGCTAATTATGAAATTAGATCCTTCGTTTTCTCACATGAAAAGAACAGGTGCTGAAGTGTTTCAATTTCTCTACTACATAAAGTACAGAGGTTTTCTTGACTAATACCTACTTTACACAGGAATGATTCTGTTGAGATTATTCTCTGGATAAGCAGATTTAAGTTTGCATTGAATGGCTATCATCAATGGCATTACTGACTTTATTCTGAAGAATATTGACATTTGAGTTATACTACATTGTGATGAAAGATCAAGAAATATATAAAAAAAAAGTTTAATCATAAATCAAATTTAGCAATTTCTTATTCAGTCATTTTCAAATAAGTTTCAATTTTCTCCTGTGAAGTAATTGAAAGCGCAGTGAAGTGAAAGGTTACGTATCACTTCTTTCAATTGCGAAATGAAACTTGATGTTAATGTAAAATCAATGATCGGAGACACAAATTAGCTCTTTTAAAGTACAATGTAATCTTCATTTACTAGCGTAATCCAAATCCAATAACAATTTGGAGCATTCTTGCAAAATATAGTTCAAAGCAACTTAATGATTTACGTTGAACAATTCGAGAAAGCTTACCATGCCTTCTAGGATATGATTATAATAAACTGAGCCGCCATTAAAGTTAAATTAATAAATAGTTATATTGGTTGGTTACTTTGAATTCCCTTTCAATTAGCCCTATATAAGTTTCAGATGTGTTGACTGCAGCTACACAAGCTTGATAAGATAAGATGCCAGTGGCCATGTGTTTTTGGCGCGACAGGTGCACGTTTTGTCATTGTTTGTCTGTTATGTAGCTTAGTTTGACCACGTTCTTGATGACAATTTTGCTGTGGGTGTTGGTCTTGGTGACATAGTTGTTTGGAATGCTTAGGATCTGCTTTCCAATGCAAGTCGAATAGCGAATGATAAAAGATTACAAGTATTTGGCAAGATCTTTGGCTCTTTTGCTTGTCAGTATCTTCTGGTCTGTATTTAAGTTGGTAATTGTAGACTCATCACGTATATACATATACAAGAAGTTGTTATCCAGAAGAAAATTAATGTTCTTATTATGTCACTTCTAAATGCCCTTCAAAAGACTTGAAGTTTTATCAGTTTTACTACACGGCTCAGAAGTATGGTTTCGACCCAGCTCCTGACATTGAACATATTCATGATAGACGTTGCAAGTTTGTTCGAGGTCACTTCTCCCTTCTTCAAAAATGACCATTTTGTTTCCAAAGTTATCTTGAACACACTCACTTCCACTGTGTTGATCCATATGTGCTAAATCCATGTTCGGTTCCTCAGAACTCATTACGGAAATTTGTTCTACTACAGCTGTGTATATGTGTACAATGACTTTCTCCGCTGAGAAAAGTTTTCTCTTCCATTCTGACTTTGTTGGTCCTCAACACTGAATTTGGTAGAAAGTAGAAAGTCCAGAAGGAAGTTGAAATCTGCAGTATTCCAAGCTACAGTATATAATGCTGGTGCAATTAAAATCTTCTTTGAAATGTCAGTGTATCTTCTGCTAACAAACGTGTCTGCATTCGTTCATCATGTATGCCACAAACAGGTCTATCTCTTAACACAAATAATAAACGTATAAAGCCGCATGACCTGTGCAAATGTCAATATGCACTCTCGCACCTTATCCGATTTGCTTGTAACCGTATTGGGTAATAAAAACCTAAAAAGTTTTATTTCTGATGTCTCTTTTGAAAATCATAATTAGTGCAAAGTCGATTGGAGCAGTGTTGCATTTTTGGGATTAGGTGATGTATGAGAGACACTCTTCCTAAGGATAAACGTGATGAAATACACATATTTCTCCATTTCATGTTTGTTTTTATGTATTTATGTTAACTGTTCTAAAAGGGTTAAATATATTGGATATGGGGATTGTAATTGGTTCTAGTCTTTCGGACATAGCGTTGGAACGGTGAAAGCTACACTTATACAACTTGCATTTTGGGAAAGCTGAAATGATGCCCTTTCATTAGACACCAGCAACGTACTGATTTTCCTAGGTCGTCATTATAAGCGATCTATGTTTAAAAGCACCGCTGTAGGTATGTTGAGATTAAAAGTGGCATTTGCATAGACATTTGAACACCAGCAACATTTTTCTAGTCATTCTGTAGTAGCCTTCGACCGGTGAAAGGTACCCCTATTAAACTTGCATTTCCGTAAAGCTGAGATGATGCCCTTTCATTAGACACAAGCAACGTACTGATTTTCCTAGGTCGTCATTATAAGCGATCGATGTTTAAAAGCACCGCTGTAGGTATGTTGAGATTAAAAATGGCATTTGCATAGACATTTGAACACCAGCAACATTTTTCTAGTCATTCTGTAGTAGCCTTCGACCGGTGAAAGGTACCCCTATTAAACTTGCATTTCCGTAAAGCTGAGATGATGCCCTTTCATATGACACCAGAAACGTACTGATGTTTCTTGGCCTTCATTACAAGCGATCGATGTTTAAAAGCACTGCTATAGGTATGTTGAGATGAAAAGTGGCATTCATAGAGACAGTTGAACACCAACACAGTTGGATCTAGTCTTCTGACATAGCCATGGAACGGTGAAAGCTACGCTTATACAACTTACATTATCGGATAATTAAGATGATGCCCTTTCATTAGACACCTGCAAATTACCGATTTTCCTAGGTCGTCATTATAAGCGATCGATGTTGAAAAGCACCGCTGTAGGTATGTTGATATTAAAAGTGGCATTTGCATAGACATTTGAACAAAAACACAGTTGGTTCTAGTCATTCGGACATTAGAGTAGGAACGGTGAAAGCTACACTTATACAACTATCATTTCCGGAAAGCTGAGATGATGCCCTTTCATTTGACATAAGAAACGTACTGATGTTTCTTGGCCTTCATTATAAGCGATCGATGTTTAAAAGCACTGCTGTAGGTATGTTGAGATGAAAAGTGGCGTTCATAGAGACAGTTGAACACCAACACAGTTGGTTCTAGTCATTCGGATATAGACTTGGAACGGTGAATGCTACAATTATAAAACTTTAATTCCCGGAAAGCGGAGATGATGCCCTTTCATTAGACACCAACAACGTACTGTTGTACCTAGGTCTTCATTTTAAGCGATCGATGTTTAAAAGCACTGCTGTAGGTATATTGAGATTAAAAATGGCATTTGCATGGACATTTGAACACCAGCAACATGTTTCTAGTCATTCGGTAGTAGCCTTCGAACGGTGAAAGGTACCCCTACTAAACTTGCATTTCCGTAAAGCTGAGATGATGCCCTTTCATGTGACACCAGAAACGTACTGATGTTTCTTGGCCTTCATTACAAGCGATCGATGTTCAAAAGCAGCGCTATAGGTATGTTGAGATTAAAAATGGCATTTGCATGGACATTTGAACACCAGCAACATTTTTCTAGTCATTCGGTAGTAGCCTTCGAACGGTGAAAGGTACCCCTACTAAACTTGCATTTCCGTAAAGCTAAGACGATGCCCTCTCATTTGACACCAGAAACGTACTGATGTTTCTTTGCCTTCATTATAAGCGATCGATGTTAAAAGCACTGCTATAGGTATGTTGAGATGAAAAGTGGGGTTCATAGAAACAGATGAACAACAAAACAGTTGGTTCTAGTCATTCAGTAGTAGATTTTGAACGGTGAAAGGTACCCCTATTAAACTTTCATTTCCGGAAAGCTGAGATGATGCCCTTTCATTTGACACCAGAAACGTACTGATGTTTCTTGGCCTTCATTATAAGCGATCGATGTTTAAAATCACTGCTGTATGTATGTTGAGATTAAAAGTGGCATTTGCATAGACATTTGAACACCAGCAACATTTTTCTAGTCATTCGGTAGTAGCCTTCGAACGGTGAAAGGTACCCCTACTAAACTTGCATTTTCGTAAAGCTGAGATGATGCCCTTTCATTTGACACCAGCAACGTACTGATGTTTCATTGCCTCTATTATAAGCGATCGATGTTTAAAAACACTGCTGTAGTTATGTTGAGATGAAAAGTGGCATTCATAGAGACAGTTGAACACCAACACAGTTGGTTCTAGTCATTCGGATATCGCCTTAGAACGGTGAAAGCAACGCTTATAAAACTTTCAGTTTCGGAAAGCTGAGATGATGCCCTTTCATTAGACGCCAGCAACGTTCTCATGTACCCAGGTCTTCATTTTAAGCGATCGATGTTTAAAAGCACCGCTGTAGGTATGTTGAGATTAAAAATGGCATTTGCATGGACATTTGAACACCAGCAACATGTTTCTAGTCATTCGGAAGTAGCCTTCGAACGGTGAAAGGTACCCCTACTAAACTTGCATTTCCGTAAAGCTGAAATGATGCCCTTTCATGTGACACCAGAAACGTACTGATGTTTCTTGGCCTTCATTACAAGCGATCGATGTTCAAAAGCAGCGCTATAGGTATGTTGAGATTAAAAATGGCATTTGCATGGACATTTGAACACCAGCAACATTTTTCTAGTCATTCGGTAGTAGCCTTCGAACGGTGAAAGGTACCCCTACTAAACTTGCATTTTGGGAAAGCTGAGACGATGCCCTCTCATTTGACACCAGAAACGTACTGATGTTTCTTTGCCTTCATTATAAGCGATCGATGTTAAAAGCACTGCTGTAGGTATGTTGAGATGAAAAGTGGGGTTCATAGAAACAGTTGAACAACAACACAGTTGGTTCTAGTCATTCGGATATCGCCTTGGAACGGTGAAAGCAACGCTTATAAAACTTTCAGTTTCGGAAAGCTGAGATGATGCCCTTTCATTAGACGCCAGCAACGTTCTCATGTACCCAGGTCTTCATTTTAAGCGATCGATGTTTAAAAGCACCGCTGTAGGTATGTTGAGATTAAAAATGGCATTTGCATAGACATTTGAACACCAGCAACATGTTTCTAGTCATTCGGTAGTAGCCTTCGAACGGTGAAAGGTGCCCCTACAAAACTTGCATTTCCGTAAAGCTGAGATGATGCCCTTTCATTTGACACCAGACAATACTGATGTTTCTTTGCCTTCATTATAAGCGATCGATGTTTAAAAGCACTGCTGTAGGTATGTTGAGATGAAAGTTGCATTCATAAAGACAGTTGAACACCAACACAGTTGGTTCTAGTCATTCGGACATAGCCTAAGAACGGTGAAAGCTACACATATAAAACTTTAATGTCCGTAAAGCTGAGATGATGCCCTTTCATTTGACACCAGAAACGTACTGATGTTTATTTGCCTTCATTATAAGCGATCGATGTTTAAAAGCACCGCTGTAGGTATGTTGAGATGAAAAGTGGGGTTCATAGAGACAGTAAAACACCAACACGGTTGGTTCTAGTCATTCGGTAGTAGATTTTGAACGGTGAAAGGTACCCCTACTAAACTTGCATTTACGTTAAGCTGAGATGATGCCCTTTCATTTGACACCAGAACGTACTGATGTTTCTTGGCCTTCATTATAAGCGATCGATGTTTAAAAACACTGCTGTAGGTATGTTGAGATGAAAAGTGGCATTCATAGAGACAGTTGAACACCAACACAGTTGGTTCTAGTCATTCGGATATCGCCTTAGAACGGTGAAAGCAACGCTTATAAAACTTTCAGTTTCGGAAAGCTGAGATGATGCCCTTTCATTAGACGCCAGCAACGTTCTCATGTACCCAGGTCTTCATTTTAAGCGATCGATGTTTAAAAGCACCGCTGTAGGTATGTTGAGATTAAAAATGGCATTTGCATGGACATTTGAACACCAGCAACATGTTTCTAGTCATTCGGTAGTAGCCTTCGAACGGTGAAAGGTACCCCTACTAAACTTGCATTTCCGTAAAGCTGAAATGATGCCCTTTCATGTGACACCAGAAACGTACTGATGTTTCTTGGCCTTCATTACAAGCGATCGATGTTCAAAAGCAGCGCTATAGGTATGTTGAGATTAAAAATGGCATTTGCATGGACATTTGAACACCAGCAACATTTTTCTAGTCATTCGGTAGTAGCCTTCGAACGATGAAAGGTACCCCTACTAAACTTGCATTTTGGGAAAGCTGAGACGATGCCCTCTCATTTGACACCAGAAACGTACTGATGTTTCTTTGCCTTCATTATAAGCGATCGATGTTAAAAGCACTGCTGTAGGTATGTTGAGATGAAAAGTGGGGTTCATAGAAACAGTTGAACAACAACACAGTTGGTTCTAGTCATTCGGATATCGCCTTGGAACGGTGAAAGCAACGCTTATAAAACTTTCAGTTTCGGAAAGCTGAGATGATGCCCTTTCATTAGACGCCAGCAACGTTCTCATGTACCCAGGTCTTCAATTTAAGCGATCGATGTTTAAAAGCACCGCTGTAGGTATGTTGAGATTAAAAATGGCATTTGCATAGACATTTGAACACCAGCAACATGTTTCTAGTCATTCGGTAGTAGCCTTCGAACGGTGAAAGGTGCCCCTACAAAACTTGCATTTCCGTAAAGCTGAGATGATGCCCTTTCATTTGACACCAGACAATACTGATGTTTCTTTGCCTTCATTATAAGCGATCGATGTTTAAAAGCACTGCTGTAGGTATGTTGAGATGAAAGTTGCATTCATAAAGACAGTTGAACACCAACACAGTTGGTTCTAGTCATTCGGACATAGCCTAAGAACGGTGAAAGCTACACATATAAAACTTTAATGTCCGTAAAGCTGAGATGATGCCCTTTCATTTGACACCAGAAACGTACTGATGTTTATTTGCCTTCATTATAAGCGATCGATGTTTAAAAGCACCGCTGTAGGTATGTTGAGATGAAAAGTGGGGTTCATAGAGACAGTTAAACACCAACACGGTTGGTTCTAGTCATTCGGTAGTAGATTTTGAACGGTGAAAGGTACCCCTACTAAACTTGCATTTACGTTAAGCTGAGATGATGCCCTTTCATTTGACACCAGAACGTACTGATGTTTCTTGGCCTTCATTATAAGCGATCGATGTTTAAAAACACTGCTGTAGGTATGTTGAGATGAAAAGTGGCATTCATAGAGACAGTTGAACACCAACACAGTTAGTTCTAGTCATTCGGACATAGCCTTGGAACGGTTAATGCTACACTTACACAACTTGCATTTTAAGAAAGCTGAGATTATGCCCTTTCATTAGACACCAGCAACGTACTGATTTTCATAGGTCTTCATTATAAGCGATCGATGTTTAAAAGCACCGCTGTAGGTATGTTGAGATTAAAAATGTCATTTGCATAGACATTTGAACACCAGCAACATTTTTCTAGTCATTCGGTAGTAGCCTTCGAACGGTGAAAGGTACCCCTACTAAACTTGCATTTTGGGAAAGCTGAGATGATGCCCTTTCATTAGACACCAGCAACGTACTGATTTTCCTAGGTCTTCATTATAAGCGATCGATGTTTAAAAGCACCGCTGTAGGTATGTTGAGATTAAAAATGGCATTTGCATAGACATTTGAACACCAGCAACATTTTTCTAGTCATTCGGTAGTAGCCATTGAATGGTGAAAGTTACACTTATAAAACTTTCAGTTTCGGAAAGCTGAGATGATGCCCTTTCATTAGACATCAGCAACGTACTCATGTACCTAGGTTTTCATTTTAAGCGATCGATGTTTAAAAGCACTTCTGCAGGTATGTTGAGATTAAAAGTGGCATTTGCATAGACATTTGAACACCAGCAACATTTTTCTAGTCATTCGGTAGTAGCCTTCGAACGGTGAAAGGTACCCCTACTAAACTTGCATTTTGGGAAAGCTGAGATGATGCCCTTTCATTAGACACCAGCAACGTACTGATTTTCCTAGGTCTTCATTATAAGCGATCGATGTTTAAAAGCACCGCTGTAGGTATGTTGAGATTAAAAATGGCATTTGCATAGACATTTGAACACCAGCAACATTTTTCTAGTCATTCGGTAGTAGCCATTGAATGGTGAAAGTTACACTTATAAAACTTTCAGTTTCGGAAAGCTGAGATGATGCCCTTTCATTAGACATCAGCAACGTACTCATGTACCTAGGTTTTCATTTTAAGCGATCGATGTTTAAAAGCACTTCTGCAGGTATGTTGAGATTAAAAGTGGCATTTGCATAGACATTTGAACACCAGCAACATTTTTCTAGTCATTCGGTAGTAGCCTTCGAACGGTGAAAGGTACCCCTACTAAACTTTCATTTTGGGAAAGCTGAGATGATGCCCTTTCATTTGACACAAGAAACGTACTGATGTTTCTTTGCCTTCATTATAAGCGGCCGATGTTTAAAACCACTGCTGTAGGTATGTTGAGATAAAACGTGGCATTCATAGAGACAGTTGAACACCAACACAGTTGGTTCTAGTCTTTCGGACATAGCCTTGGAACGGTTAATGCTACACTTGTACAACTTGCATTTTGGGAAAGCTGAGATGATGCCCTTTCATTAGACACCAGAAACGTACTGATGTTTCTTGGCCTTCATTACAAGCGATCGATGTTTAAAAACACTGCTGTAGGTATGTTGAGATGAAAAGTGGCATTCATAGAGACAGTTGAACACCAAAACAGTTGGTTCTAGTCATTCGGACATAGCCTTGGAACGGTGAAAGCTACACTTATACAACTTTAATTTCCGAAAAGCTGAGATGATTCCCGGTCATTAGACACCAGCAACGTACTGATTTTCCTAAGATTTCATTATAAGCGATCGATGTTTAAAAGCCCCGCTGTAGGTATGTTGAGATTATAAATGGCATTTGCATAGACATTTGAACACCAGCAACATGTTTCTAGTCATTCGGTAGTAGACTTCGAACGGTGAAAGGTACCCCTACTAAACTTACATTTCCGTAAAGCTGAGATGATGCCCTTTCATTTGACAAAAGAAACGTACTGATGTTTCTTGGCCTTCATTATAAGCGATCGATGTTTAAAAGCACTGCTGTAGGTATGTTGAGTTGAAAAGTGGCATTCATAGAGACAGTTGAACACCAACACAGTTGGTTCTAGTCTTTCGGACGTAGCCTTGGAACGGTTAATTGTACATTTATACAACTTGCATTTTGGGAAAGCTGAGATGATGTCCATTCAGTTGACACCAGACACGTACTGATGTTTCTTTGCCTTCATTATAAGCGATCGATGTTTAAAAGCACTGCTGTAGGTATGTTGAGTTGAAAAGTGGCATTCATAGAGACAGTTGAACACCAACACAGTTGGTTCTAGTCTTTCGGACATAGCCTTGGAACGGTTAATTGTACATTTATACAACTTGCATTTTGGGAAAGCTGAGATGATGCCCTTTCCTTAGACACCCGCAACGTACTGATTTTCCTAGGTCTTCATTATAAGCGATCGATGTTTAAAAGCACCGCTGTAGGTATGTTGAGATTAAACATGTCATTTGCATAGACATTTGAACACCAGCAACATTTTTCAAGTCATTCGGTAGTAGCCTTCGAACGGTGAAAGGTACCCCTACTAAACTTGCATTTTCGGCAAGCTGAGATGATGCCCTTTCATTTGACACAAGAAACGTACTGATGTTTCTTTGCCTTCATTATAAGCGATCGATGTTTAAAAGCACTGCTGTAGGTATGCTGAGATGAAAAGTGGCATTCATAGAGACAGTTGAACACCAACCCAGTTGGTTATATTCATTCGGTAGTAGCTTTCGAACGGCGAAAGGTACCCCTACAAAACTTGCATTTTCGTTTAGGCTGATATGATGCCCTTTCATTTGACACCAGAAACGTACTGATGTTTCATGGCCTTCATTATAAGCGATCGATGTTTAAAAGCACTGCTGTAGGTATGTTGAGATGAAAAGTGGCATTCATAGAGACAGTTGAACACCACCACAGTTGGTTCTAGTCTTTCGGACATAGCCGTTGAACGGTGAAAGCTACACTTACACAACTTGCATTATCGGAAAGCTGAGATGATGCCCTTTCATTTGACACCAGAAACGTACTGATGTTTCATGGCCTTCATTATAAGCGATCGATGTTTAAAAGCACTGCTGTAGGTATGTTGAGATGAAAAGTGGCGTTCATAGAGACAGTTGAACACCAACACAGTTGGTTCTAGTCATTCGGACATAGCCTAAGAACGGTGAAAGCTACACATATAAAACTTGCATTTTCGGAAAGCGGACTCGAGATGATGCCCTTTCATTAGACACCAGCAACGTACTGATGTTTCTTGGCCTTCATTATAAGCGATCGATGTTTAAAAGCACTGCTGTAGGTATGTTAATATGAAAAGTGGCATTCATAGAGACAGTTAAACACCAACACGGTTGGTTCTAGTCATTCGGTAGTAGATTTTGAACGGTGAAAGGTACCCCTACTAAACTTGCATTTACGTTAAGCTGAGATGATGCCCTTTCATTTGACACCAGAACGTACTGATGTTTCTTGGCCTTCATTATAAGCGATCGATGTTTAAAAGCACTGCTGTAGGTATGTTGAGATGAAAGTCGCGTTCATAGAGACAGTTGAACACCAACACAGTTGGTTCTAGTCATTCGGATATAGCCTTGGAACGGTGAATGCTACACTTATAAAACTTTAATTTCCGGAAAGCTGAGATGATGCCCTTTCATTAGACACCAGCAACGTACTCATGTACCTAGGTCTTCATTTTAAGCGATCGATGTTTAAAAGCACTTCTGCAGGTATGTTGAGATTAATAGTGGCATTTGCATAGACATTTGAACACCAGCAACATTTTTCTAGTCATTCGGTAGTAGCCTTCGAACGGTGAAAGGTACCCCTACTAAACTTGCATTTTGGGAAAGCTGAGATGATGCCCTTTCATTTGACACAAGAAACGTACTGATGTTTCTTGGCCTTCATTATAAGCGATCGATGTTGAAAAGCACTGCTGTAGGTATGTTGAGATGAAAAGTGACATTTGCATAGACATTTGAACACCAGCAACATGTTTCTAGTCATTCGGTTGTAGACTTCGAACGGTGAAAGCTACCCCTACTAAACTTGCATTTTGGGAAAGCTGAGATGATGCCCTTTCATTAGACACCAGAAACGTACTGATGTTTCTTTGCCTTCATTACAAGCGATCGATGTTTAAAAACACTGCTGTAGGTATGTTGAGATGAAAAGTGGCATTCATAGAGACAGTTGAACACCAACACAGTTGGTTCTAGTCTTTCGGACATAGCCTTGGAACGGTTAATGCTACACATATACAACTTGCATTTTGGGAAAGCTGAGATGATGCCCTTTCATTAGACACCAGCAACGTACTGATTTTCCTAGGTTTTCATTATAAGCGAGCGATGTTTAAAAGCACCGCTGTAGGTATGTTTAGATTAAAAATGGCATTTGCATAGACATTTGAACACCAACAAGACCTAGGTACATCAGTACGTTGCCGGTGTCTAATGAAAGGGCATCATCTCAGCTTTCCGAAAATGCAAGTTTAAAAGGTGTACCTTTCACCGTTCAAAGGCTACTACCGTATGACTAGAACGAACTTTGTTGGTGTTCAGTTGTCTCTATGAATGCCACTTTTCATCTCAACATACCTACAGCAGTGCTTTTAAACATCGATCGCTTATAATGAAGACCTAAAAACATCAGTACGTTTCTGGTGTCAAATGTAAGGGCATCCTCTCAGCTTTCCGAAAATGCAAGTTGTGTAAGTGTAGCTTTCACTGTTCAACGGCTACAGTATGTCCGAAAGACTAGAACCAACTGTGGTGGTGTTCAACTGTCTCTATGAATGCCACTTTTCATCTCAACATACCTACAGCAGTGCTTTTAAACATCGATCGCTTATAATGAATGCAAAGAAACATCAGTACGTTTCTGGTCACAAATGAAAGGGCATCATCTCAACTTTCCGACATTTCAAGTTTAATAGTGGTAACTTTCACCGTTCAAAGGCTACTACCGAATGACTAGAACCAACTTTGTTGGTGTTCAAATGTCTATGCAAATGCCATTTTTAATCTCAACATACCTACAGCAGTGCTTTTAAACATCGATCGCTTATAATGACGATCTAGGTACATCGGAACGTTTCTGGTGTCAAATGAAAGGGCATCATCTCAGCTTTCCGACATTTCAAGTTTAATAGTGGTAACTTTCACCGTTCGAAGGCTACTACCGAATGACTAGAACCAACTTTGTTGGTGTTCAAATGTCTCTTTGAATGCCACTTTTCATCTCAACATACCTACAGCAGTGCTTTTAAACATCGATCGCTTATAATGAAGACCTAGGTACATCAGTACGTTTCTGGTGTCTAATGAAAGGGCATCATCTCAGCTTTCCGAAAATGCACGTTGTATAAGTGTAGCTTTCACCGCTCTTTGTCCGATTGACTAGAACCAACTTTGTTGGTGTTCAAATGTCTATGCAAATGCCACTTTTAATCTCAACATACCTACAGCAGTGCTTTTAAACATCGATCGCTTATAATGACGACCTAGGTACATCAGTACGTTGCTGGTGTCTTATGAAAGGGCATCATCTCAGCTTTCCGAAAATGCATGTTGTATAAGTGTAGCTTTCACCGTTCAAAGGCAATGTCCGAAAGACTAGAACCAACTGTGTTGGTGTTCAACTGTCACAATGAATGCCACTTTTCATCTCTACATACCTACAGCAGTGCTTTTAAACATCAATCGCTTATAATGAATGCAAAGAAACATCAGTACGTTTCTGGTCACAAATGAAAGGGCATCATCTCAACTTTCCGACATTTCAAGTTTAATAGTGGTAACTTTCACCGTTCAAAGGCTACTACCGAATGACTAGAACCAATTTTGTTGGTGTTCAAATGTCTATGCAAATGCCACTTTAATCTCAACATACCTACAGCAGTGCTTTTAAACATCGATTGGTTATAATAAAGGCCAAGAAACATCAGTACGTTTCTGGTGTCAAATGAAGGGGCATCATCTCAGCTTTTTGAAAATGCAAGTTTAATAGGGGTACCTTTCCCCGTTCAAAGGCTACTACCGAATGACTAGAACCAACTTTGTTGATGTTCAAATGTCTATGCATATGCCACGTTTAATCTGAACATACCTACAGCGGTGCTTTTAAACATCGATCGCTTATAATAAAGGCCAAAAACATCAGTACGTTTCTGGTGGCAAATGAAAGCGCATCATCTCAGCTTTAGGAAAATGCAAGTTTAGTAGGGCTAACTTTCACTGTTCGAAGGCTACTACCGGATGACTCGAAAAATGTTGCTGGTGTTCATATGTCTATGCAAATGCGACTTTTAATCTCAACATACCTACAGCGGTGATTTTAAACATCGATCGCTTATAATGAAGACCTAGGAACATCAGTACGTTTCTGGTGTCAAATGAAAGGGCATCATCTCAGCTTTCCGACATTTCAAGTTTAATAGGGGTACCTTTCACCGTTCAAAGGCTACTACCGAATGACTAGAACCAACTTTGTTGGTGTTCAAATGTCTATGCAAATGCCACGTTTAATCTCAACATAAATACAGCGGTGCTTTTAAACATCGATTGCTTATAATGAAGGCCAAAAACATAAGTACGCTTCTGGTGTCAAATGAAAGGGCATCATCTCAGCTTTCCCAAAATGCAAGTTTTATAAGTGTAGCTTTCACCGTTCCAAGGCTATGTCCGAAAGAATAGAACCAAATGTCTTGGTGTTCAAATATCTCTATGAATGCCACTTTTCATCTCAACATACCTACAGCAGTGCTTTTAAACATCGATCGCTTATGATGAAGACCTAGGAACATCAGTACGTTTCTGGTGGCAAATGGAAGGGCCTCATCTCAGCTTTCCGAAAATGCAACTTGTATAAGTGTAGCTTTCATCGTTCAAAGGCTATGTCCGAAAGACTAGAACCAACTGTGTTGGTGTTCAACTGTCTCTATGAATGCCACTTTTCATCTCAACATACCTACAGCAGTGCTTTTAAACATCGATCGCTTATAATGAAGGCCTAGGAACATCAGTACGTTTCTGGTGTCACATGAAAGGGCATCATCGCAGCTTTCCGACATTTCAAGTTTAATAGTGATAACTTTCACCGTTCAAAAGCTACTACCGAATGACTAGAACCAACTTTGTTGGTGTTCAAATGTCTATGCAAATGCCATTTTTAATCTCAACATACCTACAGCGGTGCTTTTAAACATCGATCGATTATAATGACAACCAAGGAAAATCAGTACGTTTCTGGTGTCTAATGAAAGGGCATCATCTCAGCTATACGAAAATGCAATTTTAAAAGGTTTATCTTTCACCGTTCAAAGGCTTCTACCGAATGACTAGAACCAACTTTGCTAGTATTCAGTTGTCTCTATGAATGCCACTTTTTATCTCAACATACCTACAGCAGTGCTTTTAAACATCGATCGCTTATAATGAAGACCTAGGAACATCAGTACGTTTCTGGTGTCTTATGAAAGGACATCATCTCAGCTTTCCGAAAATGCATGTTGTATAAGTGTAGCTTTCACCGTTCAAAGGCAATGTCCGAAAGACTAGAAACAACTGTGTTGGTGTTCAACTGTCACAATGAATGCCACTTTTCATCTCAACATACCTACAGCAGTGCTTTTAAACATCGATCGCTTATAATGAATGCAAAGAAACATCAGTACGTTTCTGGTCACAAATGAAAGGGCATCATCTCAACTTTCCGACATTTCAAGTTGAATAGGGGTACCTTTCACCGTTCAAAGGCTACTACCGAAAGACTAGAACCAACTTTGTTGGTGTTCAAATGTCTATGCAAATGCCACTTTTAATCTCAACATACCTACAGCAGTGCTTTTAAACATCGATCGCTTATAATGACGACCTAGGTACATCAGTACGTTTCTGGTGTCTTATGAAAGGACATCATCTCAGCTTTCCAAAAATGCATGTTGTATAAGTGTAGCTTTCACCGTTCAAAGGCAATATCCGAAAGACTAGAAACAACTGTATTGGTGTTCAACTGTCACAATGAATGCCACTTTTCATCTCAACATACCTACAGCAGTGCTTTTAAACATCGATCGCTTATAATGAATGCAAAGAAACATCAGTACGTTTCTGGTCACAAATGAAAGGGCATCATCTCAACTTTCCGACATTTCAAGTTTAATAGTGGTAACTTTCACCGTTCAAAGGCTACTACCGAATTACTAGAACCAACTTTGTTGGTGTTCAAATGTCTATGCAAATGCCACTTTTAATATCAACATACCTACAGCAGTGCTTTTAAACATCGATCGCTTATAATGAAGACCTAGGTACATCAGTACGTTTCAGGTGTCAAATGAAGGGGCATCATCTCAGCTTTTTGAAAATGCAAGTTTAATAGGGGTACCTTTCACCGTTCAAAGGCTACTACCGAATGACTAGAACCAACTTTGTTGGTGTTCAAATGTCTATGCAAATGCCACTTTTAATCTCAACATACCTACAGCAGTGCTTTTAAACATCGATCGCTTATAATGACGACCTAGGTACATCAGTACGTTTCTGGTGTCTTATGAAAGGGCATCATCTCAGCTTTCCGAAAATGCATGTTGTATAAGTGTAGCTTTCACCGTTCAAAGGCAATGTCCGAAAGACTAGAACCAACTGTGTTGGTGTTCAACTGTCACAATGAATGCCACTTTTCATCTCAACATACCTACAGCAGTGCTTTTAAACATCGATCGCTTATAATGAATGCAAAGAAACAACAGAACGTTTCTGGTCACAATTGAAAGGGCATCATCTCAACTTTCCGACATTTCAAGTTTAATAGTGGTAACTTTCACCGTTCAAAGGTTACTACCGATTGACTAGAACCAACTTTATTGGTGTTCAAATGTCTATGCAAATGCCACTTTAATCTCAACATACCTACAGCAGTGCTTTTAAACATCGATTGGTTTTTATAAAGGCCAAGAAACAACAGTACGTTTCTGGTGTCAAATGAAGGGGCATCATCTCAGCTTTTTGAAAATGCAAGTTTAATAGGGGTACCTTTCACCGTTCAAAGGCTACTACCGAATGACTAGAACCAACTTTGTTGGTGTTCAAATGTCTATGCAAATGCCACTTATAATCTCAACATACCTACAGCAGTGCTTTTAAACATCGATCGCTTATAATGACGACCTAGGTACATCAGTACGTTTCTGGTGTCTTATGAAAGGGCATCATCTCAGCTTTCAGAAAATGCATGTTGTATAAGTGTAGCTTTCACCGTTCAAAGGCAATGTCCGAATGACTAGAACCAACTGTTTTGGTGTTCAACTGTCTCTATGAATGCCACTTTTCATCTCAACATACCTACAGCAGTGTTTTTAAACATCGATCTCTTGTAATGAAGGCAAAGAAACATCAGTACGTTTCTGGTGTCTAATGAAAGGGCATCATCTCAGCTTTCCCAAAATGCAAGTTGTATAAGTGTAGCTTTCACCGTTCAAAGGCAATGTCCGAAAGACTAGAACCAACTGTGTTGGTGTTCAACTGTCACAATGAATGCCACTTTTAATCTCAACATACCTACAGCAGTGCTTTTAAACATCGATCGCTTATAATGAATGCAAAGAAACATCAGTACGTTTCTGGTCACAAATGAAAGGGCATCATCTCAACTTTCCGACATTTCAAGTTTAATAGTGGTAACTTTCACCGTTCAAAGGCTACTACCGAATGACTAGAACCAACTTTGTTGTTGTTCAAATGTCTATGCAAATGCCACTTTAATCTCAACATACCTACAGCAGTGCTTTTAAACATCGATTGGTTATAATAAAGGCCAAGAAACATCAGTACGTTTCTGGTGTCAAATGAAGGGGCATCATCTCAGCTTTTTGAAAATGCAAGTTTAATAGGGGTACCTTTCACCGTTCAAAGGCTACTACCGAATGACTAGAACCAACTTTGTTGGTGTTCAAATGTCTATGCAAATGCCACTTTTAATCTCAACATACCTACAGCAGTGCTTTTAAACATCGATCGCTTATAATGACGACCTAGGTACATCAGTACGTTTCTGGTGTCTTATGAATGGGCATCATCTCAGCTTTCCAAAAATGCATGTTGTATAAGTGTAGCTTTCACCGTTCAAAGGCAATGTCCGAAAGACTAGAACCAACTGTGTTGGTGTTCAACTGTCACAATGAATGCCACTTTTCATCTCAACATACCTACAGCAGTGCTTTTAAACATCGATCGCTTATAATGAATGCAAAGAAACATCAGAACGTTTCTGGTCACAATTGAAAGGGCATCATCTCAACTTTCCGACATTTCAAGTTTAATAGTGGTAACTTTCACCGTTCAAAGGCTACTACCGATTGACTAGAACCAACTTTGTTGGTGTTCAAATGTCTATGCAAATGCCACTTTAATCTCATCATACATACAGCAGTGCTTTTAAACATCGATTGGTTTTTATAAAGGCCAAGAAACAACAGTACGTTTCTGGTGTCAAATGAAGGGGCATCATCTCAGCTTTTTGAAAATGCAAGTTTAATAGGGGTACCTTTCACCGTTCAAAGGCTACTACCGAATGACTAGAACCAACTTTGTTGGTGTTCAAATGTCTATGCAAATGCCACTTTTAATCTCAACATACCTACAGCAGTGCTTTTAAACATCGATCGCTTATAATGACGACCTAGGTACATCAGTACGTTTCTGGTGTCTTATGAAAGGGCATCATCTCAGCTTTCCGAAAATGCATGTTGTATAAGTATAGCTTTCACCGTTCAAAGGCAATGTCCGAAAGACTAGAACCAACTGTGTTGGTGTTCAACTGTCACAATGAATGCCACTTTTCATCTCAACATACCTACAGCAGTGCTTTTAAACATCGATCGCTTATAATGAATGCAAAGAAACATCAGTACGTTTCTGGTCACAAATGAAAGGGCATCATCTCAACTTTCCGACATTTCAAGTTTAATAGTGGTAACTTTCACCGTTCAAAGGCTCCTACCGAATGACTAGAACCAACTTTTTTGGTGTTCAAATGTCTATGCAAATGCCACTTTAATCTCAACATACCTACAGCAGTGCTTTTAAACATCGATTGGTTATAATAAAGGCCAAGAAACATCAGTACGTTTCTGGTGTCAAATGAAGGGGCATCATCTCAGCTTTTTGAAAATGCAAGTTTAATAGGGGTACCTTTCACCGTTCAAAGGCTACTACCGAATGACTAGAACCAACTTTGTTGATGTTCAAATGTCTATGTATATGCCACGTTTAATCTGAACATACCTACAGCGGTGCTTTTAAACATCGATCGCTTATAATAAAGTCAAAAAAACATCAGTACGTTTCTGGTGGCAAATGAAAGCGCATCATCTCAGCTTTAGGAAAATGCAAGTTTAGTAGGGCTAACTTTCACTGTTCGAAGGCTACTACCGGATGACTCGAAAAATGTTGCTGGTGTTCATATGTCTATGCAAATGCGACTTTTAATCTCAACATACCTACAGCGGTGATTTTAAACATCGATCGCTTATAATGAATACCTAGGAACATCAGTACGTTTCTGGTGTCAAATGAAAGGGCATCATCTCAGCTTTCCGACATTTCAAGTTGAATAGGGGTACCTTTCACCGTTCAACGGCTATATCCGAATGACTAGAAACATGTTGCTGATGTTCAAATGTCTATGCAAATGTCACTTTTCATCTCAACATACCTACAGTAGTGCTTTTAAACATCGATCGCTTATAATGAGCTCAAAGAAACATCAGTACGTTTCTGGTGTCAATGAAAGGGCATCATCTCAGCTTTCCGACATTTCAAGTTTAATAGGGGTACCTTTCACCGTTCAAAGGCTACTACCGAATGACTAGAACCAACTTTGATGGTGTTCAAATGTCTACGCAAATGCCAAGTTTAATCTCAACATACCTACAGCGTTGCTTTTAAACATCGATTGCTTATAATGAAGGCCAAAAAACATAAGTACGTTTCTGGTGTCAAATGAAAGGGCATCATCTCAGCTTTCCCAAAATGCAAGTTTTATAAGTGTAGCTTTCACCGTTCCAAGGCTATGTCCGAAAGAATAGAACCAAATGTCTTGGTGTTCAAATATCTCTATGAATGCCACTTTTCATCTCAACATACCTACAGCAGTGATTTTAAACATCGATCGCTTATGATGAAGACCTAGGAATATCAGTACGTTTCTGGTGGCAAATGGAAGGGCCTCATCTCAGCTTTCCGAAAATGCAACTTGTATAAGTGTAGCTTTCATCGTTCAAAGGCTATGTCCGAAAGACTAGAACCAACTGTGTTGGTGTTCAACTGTCTCTATGAATGCCACTTTTCATCTCAACATACCTACAGCAGTGCTTTTAAACATCGATCGCTTATAATGAAGACCTAAGAACATCAGTACGTTTCTGGTGTCACATGAAAGGGCATCATTTCAGCTTTCAGACATTTCAAGTTTAATAGTGGAAACTTTCACCGTTCAAAGGCTACACCGTAAGACTAGAACTAACTTTGTTGGTGTTCAAATGTCTATGCAAATGCCACTTTTAATCTCAACATACCTACAGCAGTGCTTTTAAACATCGATCGCTTATAATGACGATCTAGGTACATCGGTACGTTTCCGGTGTCAAATGAAAGGGCATCATCTCAGCTTTCCGACATTTCAAGTTTAATAGTGATAACTTTCACCGTTCAAAGGCTACTACCGAATGACTAGAACCAACTTTGTTGGTGTTCAAATGTCTATGCAAATGCCATTTTTAATCTCAACATACCTACAGCGGTGCTTTTAAACATCGATCGATTATAATGACAACCTAGGAAAATCAGAACGTTGCCGGTGTCTAATGAAAGGGCATCATCTCAGCTTTCCGAAAATGCAATTTTAAAAGGTTTACCTTTCACCGTTCAAAGGCTTCTACCGAATGACTAGAACCAACTTTGCTAGTATTCAGTTGTCTCTATGAATGCCACTTTTTATCTCAACATACCTACTGCAGTGCTTTTAAACATCGATCGCTTATAATGAAGACCTAGGAACATCAGTACGTTTCTGGTGGCAAATGAAAGGGCATCATCTCAGCTTTCCGAAATTTCAAGTTTAATAGGGGTAACTTTCAGCGTTCAAAGGCTATGTCCGAAAGACTAGAACCAACTGTGTTGGTGTTCAACTGTCTCTATGAATGCCACTTTTCATCTCAACATACCTACAGCGGTGCTTTTAAACATCGATCGATTATAATGACGACCTAGTAAAATCAGTACGTTGCTGGTGTCTTATGAAAGGGCATCATCTCAGCTTTCCGAAAATGCAAGTTTAAAAGGTGTACCTTTCACCGTTCAAAGGCTACTACCGTATGACTAGAACCAACTTTGTTGGTGTTCAGTTGTCTCAATGAATGCCACTTTTCATCTCAACATACCTACAGCAGTGCTTTTAAACATCGATCGCTTATAATGAAGGCCAAGAAACATCAGTACGTTTCATGTGTCACATGAAAGGGCATCATTTCAGCTTTCAGACATTTCAAGTTTAATAGTTGAAACTTTCACCGTTCAAAGGCTACTACCGTAAGACTAGAACCAACTTTGTTGGTGTTCAAATGTCTATGCAAATGCCACTTTTAATCTCAACATACCTACAGCAGTGCTTTTAAACATCGATCGCTTATAATGACGATCTAGGTACATCGGTACGTTTCCGGTGTCAAATGAAAGGGCATCATCTCAGCTTTCCGACATTTCAAGTTTAATAGTGATAACTTTCACCGTTCAAAGGCTACTACCGAATGACT
The DNA here is from genome assembly GCA_936450465.1 of Gibbula magus. NCBI lineage: Eukaryota > Metazoa > Mollusca > Gastropoda > Trochida > Trochidae > Gibbula > Gibbula magus. The sequence continues at coordinate 73,891,061 of OW388297.1, read as the reverse complement.
AGAACCAACTTTGTTGGTGTTCAAATGTCTATGCAAATGCCATTTTTAATCTCAACATACCTACAGCGGTGCTTTTAAACATCGATCGATTATAATGACAACCTAGGAAAATCAGAACGTTGCCGGTGTCTAATGAAAGGGCATCATCTCAGCTTTCCGAAAATGCAATTTTAAAAGGTTTACCTTTCACCGTTCAAAGGCTTCTACCGAATGACTAGAACCAACTTTGCTAGTATTCAGTTGTCTCTATGAATGCCACTTTTTATCTCAACATACCTACTGCAGTGCTTTTAAACATCGATCGCTTATAATGAAGACCTAGGAACATCAGTACGTTTCTGGTGGCAAATGAAAGGGCATCATCTCAGCTTTCCGAAATTTCAAGTTTAATAGGGGTAACTTTCAGCGTTCAAAGGCTATGTCCGAAAGACTAGAACCAACTGTGTTGGTGTTCAACTGTCTCTATGAATGCCACTTTTCATCTCAACATACCTACAGCGGTGCTTTTAAACATCGATCGATTATAATGACGACCTAGTAAAATCAGTACGTTGCTGGTGTCTTATGAAAGGGCATCATCTCAGCTTTCCGAAAATGCAAGTTTAAAAGGTGTACCTTTCACCGTTCAAAGGCTACTACCGAATGACTAGAACCAACTTTGTTGGTGTTCAAATGTCTCTTTGAATGCCACTTTTCATCTCAACATACCTACAGCAGTGCTTTTAAACATCGATCGCTCATAATGAAGGCCAAGAAACATCAGTACGTTTCTGGTGTCAAATGTAAGGGCATCATCTCAGCTTTCCGAAAATGCAAGTTGTGTAAGTGTAGCTTTCACCGTTCAACGGCTATGTCCGAAAGACTAGAACCAACTGTGGTGGTGTTCAACTGTCTCTATGAATGCCACTTTTCATCTCAACATACCTACAGCAGTGCTTTTAAACATCGATCGCTTATAATGAAGGCCTAGGAACATCAGTACGTTTCTGGTGTCTAATGAAAGGGCATCATCTCAGCTTTCCGAAAATGCATGTTGTATAAGTGTTGCTTTCACCGTTCACAGGATATGTCCGAAAGACTAGAACCAACTGTGGTGGTGTTCAACTGTCTCTATGAATGCCACTTTTCATCTCAACATACCTACAGCAGTGCTTTTAAACATCGATCGCTTATAATGAAGACCTAGGACCATCAGTACGTTTCTGGTGTCTAATGAAAGGGCATCATCTCAGCTTTCCGAAAATGCATGTTGTGTAAGTGTAGCTTTCACCGTTCAACGGCTATGTCCGAAAGACTAGAACCAACTGTGGTGGTCAACTGTCTCTATGAATGCCACTTTTCATCTCAACATACCTACAGCAGTGCTTTTAAACATCGATCGCTTATAATGAAGACCTAGGACCATCAGTACGTTTCTGGTGTCTAATGAAAAGGCATCATCTCAGCTTTCCGAAAATGCATGTTGTATAAGTGTTGCTTTCACCGTTCACAGGATATGTCCGAAAGACTAGAACCAACTGTGGTGGTGTTCAACTGTCTCTATGAATGCCACTCTTCATCTCAACATACCTACAGCGGTGCTTTTAAACATCGATCGCTTATAATGAAGGCCTAGGAACATCAGTACGTTTCTGGTGTCACATGAAAGGGCATCATCTCAGCTTTCCGACATTTCAAGTTTAATAGTGGTAACTTTAACCGTTCAAAGGCTACTACCGTAATACTAGAACCAACTGTGTTGGTGTTCAACTGTCTCTATGAATGCCACTTTTCATCTCAACATACCTACAGCAGTGCTTTTAAACATCGATCGCTTATAATGACGATCTAGGTACATCGGTACGTTTCCGGTGTCAAATGAAAGGGCATCATCTCAGCTTTCCGACATTTCAAGTTTAATAGTGGTAACTTTCACCGTTAAAAGACTACTACCGAATGACTAGAACCAACTTTGTTGGTGTTCAAATGTCTCTTTGAATGCCACTTTTCATCTCAACATACCTACAGCAGTGCTTTTAAACATTGATCGCTTATAATGAAGACCTAGGTACATGATGAATAGGGGGGGTATAGTCTTTTTTTAATCCCCTCACACCAGGGGGTAAAGAATATTTTTGACAGGGGGGGGGGGGGGGGGGGGGGGGGGGGGATTAAAGGATTAAAGGCGTGTTTGATTAATGAGTTTTTTTTAATCCCCTCACACCAGGGGTAAAGTATATTTTCGACAGGGGGGATTAAAGGAGTGATTGATTAATGAGTTTTTATTTCCACCCAAAATAAAGGTCAATGGAAGTTCAGGTGTCCTATTATAAAAGTGTCCTATCTTTTAGGACATTACAACATTGTCAACTAACACAACCAAGATGAACACTTCAGACATGAGTTCCAAAGATGTGACTGTGACTACCATTCAAGACTGCCATTGTCATCTTGATCTAGGCAACAATGTGTTTGCAACAGCAAAGACATGGAACGATGATGTATACATTGACATCAGAAAGTATGATGTGTACTCCAGTGGTAAGTCTTACCCTGGTATTATGCTGACTCTAAAACACTGGGTTGAACTTCCTGGAGTTTTCTATTATTTGGAGGAGTTCAGGAAGACAGGTGATTATACACATGTTGGAGCAAATGTGTATGCAACATTAGAAGACCACGGTGTGGATCTTAGACAATGGGAACAAGATGATGCTGGTAAACTAGTTCAAACCTCAAAAGGGATTCTACTATCCCAAGATCAGTGGAAACGACTGAGAGATTGTTGTGATGTGATGTCAGACTTTGTTCCCGAACTTAAAGAGATGGTATCAAAAGGGTCAGAGAAGAGAAAGTCATTGGACAATGAGTCAGCATCCGTTCAACCAGTCAGGAAGAAGCAGGAGACCCAGTCTAACGAAAACAATGAAGTTGAAAATGAAAAGCAGCAGGTGCTATCTGCAGTAGTCTCAACAATGGAAGAAAAGAAAGAAGAGGCGGAGTGGGAAAAAGACTTACGTTTAATCCGTGAAGACATGGAGCGTGACTACAAGAAGTTTGACCAACAGATGGAATGTCTAATTCCAGGATATGGTAGCTTGGTCCAGGGGAAGAAGCCTGGTCGTCATCCAATAGGATATGTTGAAACCACAGCATCTGATGGAAGACCACAATGGGAGGTTGCAACACCTTTCAATACATCAATTGAGTCACCACCGATGTACCTTGATTTAGTATCACCACCATTTTCTGATGCTGATGATTATGATGAAGCTGATGATGGTGACCTTGGTTTAGATGAACATTTTCACCAGGGTCAAATCGAGCATTTGCAATGTTCGAAATGTAACCCCAATGACTACATAAACTGGTGAAGTTCATTATACTTCTAGACATTGAACTGATAATACATGTTTTTTTTATTCACTCTGATACTATGGATGTGTGTGGATATGAGACTGTTGTTGCTGATTGCAGTGGATCATTACATACAGAAACTGATTGGACTTCGTTTGAGAAGAGACTTAATTCGTTCAAGGACTGGCCAATTCAAAGGAAGCAAAAGCCTAGAGACTTGGCTCACGCAGGACTTATTTATCAGCATAGAGGAGACTCGGGTATTTGTTTCAAATGTGGTATTCGCCTCAAAGAATGGATGCCTACTGATGACCCCTGGGTAGAACACCAAAAGTGGTCCCCAGACTGTTACTATTTGTATATGGTAGGACGATCATTCCAAAAGAGTGACACTTTGGGTAAAACAGTTTACCTTTAAACATGGTTCAACAGTGTGATTGGTATATCAGGAGTTTGTAATAAACATTAAGTGTGTATTTTCTTGCGTTGGTCTTCTTTTGTAGATTTATAAATAGAGTGAAGTATATAGGTCGGGCTCATTAACGTATCATGGCACCTTGGGAAGAGTATCTGCGCAAGATCTATTATGATCCAAAACATCCTGGTAGTTATGCTGGACCAAAGAAGCTATACGAAGCTGTGAAAGAGGAGGGTCGGTTTAAGATTGGTCTTTATCGCATCAAGAAATGGCTGAAAGGTCAGGAAACATATACCTTGACACATCAGGTCAAACGGAAATTTCCAAGAAATGAGTATGTTGTTGAAGGTATAGATAGTCACTGGCAAGCTGATCTGATGAATATGGTCAGTTTAGCTAAATACAATGATGGTGTGAAACATGTGTTAGTCATAATAGATTTATTTTCACGTTTCCTATGGACCTTTCCGATAAAGTCTACAAAAGGTCAAGAAGTGGTGACAGCTCTGAGAGAGTTCTGGAAGACACAAGGTCGTCGCCCTAGTATCTTTCAATCTGATATGGGATCTGAATTTAAGAATCAATGGGTTAAAACTTTTTTGAAAAAACACAAGGTAACCCAACTGTATACACTCAATGAAACCAAAGCTCCATTTGCTGAACGTGTAATTAAAACTATTAAAATGCGTTTGTATAGATACATGTTGAAAAACTTTACATATAGATACATAGATATCCTACCTAAAGTTGTAAAAAGTTATAATGGTTCTGTTCATCGTATGATAGGTCAATCTCCTGATAGTGTGAATACAACTAATGAAGGAGAAGTGAGGTTATCACAGTATTTGATCAAGACCAAGCACCAGAACAAATCCAGAAAGAATGTAAAACAAAAATTTACATTCAAAGTTGGTGATAAAGTTCGAATAAGTCATTTGAAAGGAAAATTTGATAGGGAGTATCAAGAGAAATGGTAAGGTGAAATCTTTACCATTAACAGACGCTATTGGTCTCAAGGCAATGATCTATACAAATTGAAAGATTGGGGTGGTGACCCTATCGAGGGTTCTTTTTATGCAGCTGAACTTCAGCCTGTCACTGAAAATCCTGATCAAGAATATAGGATTCAAGACATCCTCAAAAAGAGAACCCGTAACAAAAGGAAAGAAGTGTTAGTAAAATGGTTACATTGGCCTAAGAAATACAACTCGTGGATTCTATAGAAAGATATGAGGCAGTATCAAACCGTATAAAAGAAGATCATAACTCAGAGTCATAAGGATGGAGGAAACCATTGAGTCACAACCTCTTTCAAGCAGTAGATCGAATGAAACCTGGAGTTTACTTGGGAAAACAGTGGTCAAAAACGAAACAGTATTTTTCTCACAAATCATCATTATTTATATAGTGGTCATTACTTGTATTGTAAATTTGTCCTTAGAAAACGGAAATTCAAATTTGTGGACGGCATTACTCAGTAGTAGTCTTGGCTATCTTTTACTGAATCCTAAAATTAAATCTCAAAAGTGACAATGGATAAATACATTATTTTAAGAAGTAGTGACAGTAAAGATAGATATCCCGACAACAAGCCATATTGCTTTAGAGTTCAATTGAATGAACTACTACATTTTGATCATCAGTGGATGATCGCACTCACTGAAATTAGTTTCGGCAGTGTGACAAGAAAAAAAAACATCCAAAGAAATTTATGTTCATTCTTCTATCTGTGATACAACTTATGTGGGAGAAAATCAAGAACCTTTACTCAGACGATTATGTTTAAACAAAGGAAAATCCTTTACTTTCAATAGATATCAATATGTACCCATCAAATCACCAGCATTGATATCAAAATTACTGACGAAGAAGGTCAACCAGCTATGTTTTTAACTGGTACAGTCACAGTGACTCTTCACTTGAAACCACTTCCTTTATGGTTCTAACATGCCTCGTTATATATTGAGACATTATGATTTTCTACAGAGTCTAATTCTGTTTCATGACTATGAATATACAATACAAGAAGTAACGGACATGAATGGTGAACAGGTGTTAGCCTTGATCTCCATTATTCGTCGATTATTAGATGCTCGTATAGTTGTGACAATGAGTGAAAGAAGAAAATATCTTCAACCTAATCCCAATAATAACTATTTGACTATGCTAACACGTTTGGGGGTCCCCGTCACCACAGATGATGTGCGAAAACGACTTTTAATTGAAAATACACCAGTGATAGCATTCATTTTAAAATATATGGATGAAGTGAGACAGGAAGCTTTGACAATGAGAGAACTATGGGCCCGAGCTACGGGTTAGTCAAAAGTATATAAAAGATCAGCATTATGCTTAACTCATTTGCTTAAGAAGACTCAGGAAGGACGCATCAACATGAGTCAGTATAAACTATTCGTGCCAGACACAGAGAAATGGACTCGCTATTACATGTTGCAAGTCCAGGGTAAATTGAAACCATATAGTTTTGTGACAAGAGGTGGTGAACGGCAGGGCATCATGTCTGTTGACAGAACACTGGAGCTTTATGATCCAGAATGGCCTAAAATTTTGGAAGAAAGGAAACGAAAAGAACAAGCACTGGCCATGCCTTATTCTGAGCAACCCAAAATTAACTTTGTCTCTCCAACACAACAAGTCGTTGAGCAAGCAGAAGCTCGGGAAAAAAGAGTAAAGGCAAATTTAAAACGGTTGACGGAAATCAAAGTGAGAGGAGGTCCAAGGAAACGAATGAAAACAAGTTTTTAACCATTTACAAGTGATATAAAATGCCCCAATGAAGGAACTTCTATTTAGTTGGATATGAGCTGTCAAAATGTACTCCTGTCCAGTGTGTTTCAAGACATATTCTTGGCCAGATAGTCTAAAGCGTCATATGACTATCAAACATGAACAACAACAACAACAACAACAACAACAACAACAACAACGACAACAACAACAACAACAACAACAACAACAACAACAACCACGACGACAACAACAACAACAACGACAACAACAACAAGAGGTTTCGTTACGTCACCCCTTCACCATGATCGTTTCCGGGCCAACATCATCTGGAAAATCGTATCTTGTTCGACATATTTTGGAAAGCCTCAAGATTAGACCTTACCCTCAACGGATCGTATGGCTTTATCGTCGCTGGCAGCCTCTTTACGATGACATTCTACAATCCGTGTATCCTCCTGTAGAGTTTGTTCAAGGTATTCCCATAGATTTGGACCAAGACTACTTTTTTGACACAGGTGTAAGAAATGTCGTCGTTCTTGACGATCTCATGCGACAGCGAGTAAAGATCCCAAAATAACTGACTTGTTTACAGAAGGTTCCCATCATCGCAACCTTTCTGTCATCGCCATCAACCAAAATTTATTTTTCAGCAAAAACCCAACGCAACGAAGGAATTCGCATTATTTAATATTGTTTAACAATCCAGTAGACCAACAACCTGTTATGACCTTGGGTCGTCAAATGTATCCAACTCGATCTCAACATTTCATGCAAACATTTGAAGAGGCTACGAGCGAACCCTATGGCCATCTTTTAATCGATTTAAAACCTGATACACCAGCAGACGAAAGACTTCGTCCTAATGGCTGTAAAGTGAGTAGTTTGGAAAACCATCCTCAGAAAGAGTCTACCCTCCAAAGTGTGCAGACGTGTGCCGAAAATCTCTGCGATATGCCTTCTTGTGATAGTTGTGGAATAGTCTTCCAATCTACTACGGACCTCATGAAACACAGAAAAACCTGGTGTCCTGGGAATGAAAGTTCTAGCCATGGTCCACCTCCCGGAATTGCCAATGAGCCAACGAAACGAAAGCTTGATGACGCCTTTCCCCCAAATAAATCTCTAGAAAGCTGTTGTTATTGTGGACAGGTGTTTCTAAATAGTATTTGTTTACAGAAACATCTCCACGATAAGCAATGCCCAGAAGTGGAAAAGGATGATGAAAATGAAGGTGATGATGACATTGACACTTTTACCAAGGGTATCCAGAAACAAAATCAACAAGCTAATCTCGAAAAGCAAGGTATAATACAAATGTATAAGCGTGCATGCGAGATCAATGAAGACTTTTTGGATCAAAAGAGAGAACTTTATTTGAAAAGAGGTCTGTCTGAAGAAATGATAGATGACAAACTGAAGAAGTTAAAATGGAGAGCTTTTAAAGAAATGTATGCAAGATATTTTACCCATCTGTATCATTTGCAATGGGGGCCAATAACACAAGGAATATTGAAGGAGGCGCGAGACACTAATGATATATATCACAGTGTGTTTTCCAAACTGTACAAATATAAATCTTGGGTAGAAGACTTGATCGAAGATGATGACGACATGATGTCTGATGAAGAGAGTGAAATATCGGAGGATGAAGAAGTTCAGTAGACAAATTCACACTTGTACAGGCGGCAACAGGATGATTCTCCAACCTGTTGTCACCTTAATAGACGGGGACAATAAAAAATTAATATGGACAATGAAATGTTATGTTTTCTTTGTAAAAGATATGTTTCCCAGGAAGCCAATTAAATATAAATAGCATAACATTCATATTCCTGACTTAACTCATATATTCACAAATTACTCTACCTTATTGGTTATAATTCTCTGTGTATGGCGTGTGAAAATGAACAAAGGCTGAAATATGAGTACTATAGCTGTGCAAAGTTAATAACACATTAAATGAATAGTTTAGTTTCAGTTTATTTTTTCATAGTTGAATTGATGTGCAATGTATCCAGTGATTAGAAAAAGTTTAAATTATGATAAGCTATGAAGTAGTAATCTCCAAATCTCTAACACAAAATTTTTTTATTTCCTCAATTCACTTACAAGAGGGCTCTTGACTAAAAAAAACTGAACTTTCTGCGTAAACTCTTTCAATGTTGTCACAATTGCTTGTTGACAGTACACAGCACTGTGTATTTAAAAGAATCCATTTCTGAATATAAGAACGCATTATGTAATAAAGGAAATGACCACTGACTGTCGCCCTCCCCATAGCCATGTAGCAAGCTGACTGTATTCAGTTGTAACAATGGATAGACTTGCTTATTGTCTTTCCTTGTTAGACCAAATTTTGTAGACTTTTCCAAAAACTCTGTTTAATGAATATATATCCTACACATACAGCTATGATACATTTCAACCTCAATTCATTTCGCTTAAATAATCATAGAAATTACGCTATTTTCACATTGTAACCAATTTCGAAATCACTGTCAGTCGTTATTGAAGCATGACCTGTCACTTGAGATGTTATATCCTGTCCACTTCTGTTGGTATTTCAGTGGGGCTACTTACCAAATGGTCAATCACATCTTGTTAAGCAACTTGTAATTAATTTGCAAACATAATATTTTATAGACAACAAGAGTATGTGTATTTATTTAAAACATTCGTTATTAGAGTCATGTCATTAAATTTGGTCAGCTATTAATCAACATAGTTAAATATTTGTATTTGTATTGATGACACCTGTCAAATCCATGGTCCCGAGCTTGATGGATGAGACACACGCTACCTTGAGCACTTCAACCACACACAGACATACATGCAGTCGAGCGGAACTCATTGCCTCTAATTAAATACTTGAGTGCTTGAGTGACCACTGGTTTATCTCCTTATCTTGGCAGGATGTATCTCAGGTCAACTAAGTCTTTCATCCTTAGTGACATCTTATTCCACTTTATCCATCAAATGACAATATTGTTGAAGGGAGATACCTTTTTAGAATATAATGTAAATATTCTAAGATCATTTTCGCATGTGTTTAGAAAACTAGTTGCCCTTGTAAACCCAAACAAGTTGTCAGCCTGTTTTGATATCACTTAAATTGGGCCCACGAGGATTATAGCTGTCTAAAGTTCACTCAAGCATGAAACACAGGTCTCGTGGCTACCTTGCTCAGTTGACCGCGAACTTGTCTATGCTCCTCTCTTAAATGCCATGTGTTCACTCAAGCATGAAGTTTTGAATTGTAGGTTTTTAAAAAAACTAAGTCACTTGGCTGAATGAATGACAATGATATGATAACCAGGGTACATGATTTACACTGATTTTATTCCAAAGTACTTAAATCAGAATGATATTAAGACTATGACATCTTGTTTTGGTCAAAATGTCAATTAAACTTATGACACAAAAGATTAAGTATTGGTCTACTACAGGTTTGTCTCTAAGTTGATTGACATATGATATCCTTAGATCAGGAGGTGTGGATTAAAAAAAGTCAAGTTTGGGGTGAACTAGAGGTTATTCTCTAAGTTGTTTGACAGCCGTTATCTTTAGAACATGAGGTGTGGATTAAAAAAAAGAGTCATGTTTGGGTGAACTAGAGGTTTGTTGTTTACGTTGATTGACAACCGGTATGGTTAGCTCATGTCATGTAGATTAAAAAAAAAGAGTCATGTTGTGGGAATTTTTAAAAATCATTCATCTACCATCAAACACTCCTTTAATCCCCCCTGTCGAAAATATACTTTACCCCTGGTGTGAGGGGATTAAAAAAAACTCATTAGTCAAACACTCCTTTAATCCTTTAATCCCCCCCCCCCTGTCAAAAATATTCTTTACCCCCTGGTGTGAGGGGATTAAAAAAAGACTATACCCCCCCCCCCCCCCCCCCCCCCTATTCATCAGGTACATCAGTACGTTTCTGGTGTCTAATGAAAGGGCAGCATCATCTCAGCTTTCCGAAAACGCATGTTGTATAAGTGTAGCTTTCACCGCTCTTTGTCCGAATGACTAGAACCAACTTTGTTGGTGTTCAAATGTCTATGCAAATGCCACTTTTAATCTCAACATACCTACAGCAGTGCTTTTAAACATCGATCGCTTATAATGACGACCTAGGTACATCAGTACGTTTCTGGTGTCTTTTGAAAGGGCATCATCTCAGCTTTCCGAAAATGCATGTTGTATAAGTGTAGCTTTCACCGTTCAAAGGCTATGTCCGATAGAATAGAACAAAATGTGTTGGTGTTCAACTGTCACAATGAATACCACTTTTCATCTCAACATACCTACAGCAGTGCTTTTAAACATCGATCGCTTATAATGAATGCAAAGAAACATCAGTACGTTTCTGGTGTCAAATGTAAGGGCATCATCTCAACTTTCCGACATTTCAAGTTTAATAGTGGTAACTTTCACCGTTCAAAGGCTACTACCGAATGACTAGAACCAACTTTTTTGGTGTTCAAATGTCTATGTGTAGCAGGGTACAATTTGTCAATGAAGAACAAAGGCTGCTTGGGTTCGATTGGAGAGTTTATTCCGGTAGACGATGTTATATGATGATAACAATAACAGTAATTATTCACCCTGAAACAATACATAAAATACATTAAGGATATATACAAATGAAACACATGGTACATCATCATACATTACATGCATATATGAGAATGACTATTAAAGTAATTGCTTCAGTGCCACAGATACACTTACTTCTGTGTCATAATTGATAGCATCCTAACACAGTACAATATGTTAAGAATATATATGAAATGCTAAGCTACAATATGGTATGAAACTGCACAACAGTTACACAATACATAAATAGAATAATACCATGCAATACCTTTAGTAAAAGATATGATGAACAATCTGTCACACATATAAAGATAAGGACAGATGACACAAAGTATGGATGTAATACTTATATAAAATAAAGATAATACAATATCATACAACATACCAAATATATGGTACTCAGGTGTCCACTACCTTGAGTGCATATGACGTCACATCGTCACATCATGACATGTTCCTAAAAATGGTTAATTAGATGACATAAGTAATGCACCTAGATATTCATACATGCAAACATGAGTCAATGTCTACAGTAAATGGTATAAACTATTAAATATAGATGTTCTGACACCATATTAAATATACATGGATAAAATATGAATAACGCTGCACATGTTTAGCATGAGCCCAAATATACACACAACATAGTTATAAACTATGCTTAAGCATAAAAGCATATGTTGTACACAAGTGATAATTATACAATTGAATATGCACTTAGCGCACATATCAATCATAATGTATAACATATAATACATTATAGAATACATAACTACATATACTATACTTATAAGCACATGTCTAGATATACTAGAGATATACTTATGTATAGGAAAATATACAACACATTATTGTATATACTATAAGATGATTATGATAACCCATGCTTTTGTACACAAATTACTTGTGCCTAATAGATAATAGTTAAAAGGGTAAAATAGAATATATACATAATATAACCAAATGGTTATTTCTAACTAGTATGCTATTTAGTTAATATAATATACCATTTGTGCTAGTATATAAAGTTCATTCACATTAATACAGATCATGTACTTGATCTGTACATATGATACATATGACACAACCATTACATGTGCCGGATATTGTACATACACACTCTTACCTTTAGCATGTAGCACTAAAACCATAACACATTTAAACATCATACACACAATCCTAACCATTGATATAACTATATTAAAACCCTATTTAGATATAATTGAATAGAAGTATATAAACTAACCTGTGATGTATGGAAGATAGAGTTGTAGATGTGAGAAACTGTCCAGTGAAAGTGCTGGTCCAACTTCTTGTGTGTCACATCAGTGAAAATATTGCAGTGCAATTAACGATTGGTGTTGGTTAACTTTATAAACTTTCAAAGCATGCAAAGTAAGGAGTGCGCTTACCTAACCATAGATAGAACAAAGGAAGGAGAGCTGAGCTGGTGTACTGAGAAAGCAGTCACACCAGAGAACAAAAGAGTAGAAGCTAACAGATTGATTGAATGCTTGTAGATTTCACAGGCCATGAACATTGTAACTATATAGCTACAATAAGATACACTGAAATAAAATGATGCATTAGAACACAGATATATACAATTAAAACATACAATATTAAAATATACACTCTGCCACACACTTCCCCCCTCCATCAAATGACGTCCTCGTCATGTGTGTTTCCCAGTTATGATGTCTACAAGAGCATCCGTAGCCTTGGTTCCAGTAGCAGCAAAGACTCCCTTTGCTAGAAGTGTTCCAAGATACTCTGCTCTTTCTTTCCAGTCTGATTCAGCTGGCGCTGCCATGACGTAATCCCCTGTTCTCTGCCAATGTGGTCTGTTTCTTTCTCGTGCAGATCTTCTGGGCTCAGGAACTGACGCTTCCCCTCCAATAGTTCCTCTTGGCTGTGGGATAGCAGACTGTTCCTGTGACTCTTCCTCATCTGCTGCTTCAGATGATGTTGCTACATCCTGTCCTTGCTCCTGGTCAGTGACTTCAGCTCCATCATCCTCATGATTAACAGTACCTTCCGTGGCAGCTTCTGTTGCATCCTCTTCCAGAGCGGCATCCGTAACAACTTCAACCTCTTCTTCCTCAGTTGGCCCGTCAGATGATGTCTCATCTGACACTGAAGGTCCTGGAAGTACAACAGGGATCAACTCCTCCTCCTCAAGGTTTTCGCTGACAGTGTCCTCCAATTCATCCTTGGCTGATGATCCAGGGGTTGTTGGCTTCACTGTAGCTCTCTGTTTCCTTGGGTGTGGATTTGGTTCTGGCACATCGGGGGAAGACAGATATCCTATAGGAAGTAAGAGGTTCCTATGTAATGTCCTTTGATGTCCTTCACCAGTTTCTTTTCCTACAATGTAGACAGGGATGAGTGGATCAGGTTGCTTGAGGACGATGTATGGGTCTTCTTCCCACTTGTCCGCGATCTTATGTTTCCCATCGAAAGCAACGATCTTCACCAGCACTCTATCGCCTATCTCTATTCCGGCAGCTCGAGCTTTGGTGTCGTAATTCTTCTTTTGTCTTCCTTGTGACTTCTTGACATTCTCTGTAGCGAGGTCGTAAGCCTGTCGTAGTCTTTCTCGTAGTGCTTTGGTGTACTGGGATAGCGTCTTGGACTTCCCTGGCTCTATGTCTAGTCCAAATGCTAAGTCCACAGGTAGCCTTGGCTGTCTGCCGTACATCAAAAAGAAAGGAGAGTATCCAGTTGTCTCGTGCCTTGTCGAATTGTAAGCATGAACAAGTGGTCCAACATGGGTCTTCCAATCTCTTTTCTTTTCTGTGTCAAGCGTTCCTAGCATGTTCAACAAGGTGCGGTTGAATCTCTCAGTCATGCCATTGCCCATGGGATGATATGGTGTGGTTCTCGATTTTGACATTCCTGTGAGATTACAAAGCTCGTTCATAAGTTTCCCTTCGAAATTCGCTCCTTGATCTGAATGGATGCGCTTGGGCAAACCATAGTGCACGACGAAATTCCTAAAGAATACCTCCGCTGTGGTCTTGGCTGTCATGTTAGTAGTGGGATAAGCCTGGGCATATCTAGTGAAATGGTCTGTCACTACTAGAATGTGCTGCTGTCCTCCTTTAGATGGCTCTAGGGTCAAGAAATCCATGCAAACGAGTTCCAAAGGCTGAGTGGTAGTAATGCTGACCAATGGAGCTTTGACAGATGTTGAGGCTTTCCTTCTTAGACATCTTTCACAGGTTTGTACATGGCGTTCAATGTTCTTTGTCATTCCAGGCCAAAATAATCTCTCTCGAATCAGGGAATGTGTTCTGTCTCGTCCTGGATGTCCGACCTGGTCATGAAGACAACGTAACACTGATTGACGACATCTAGTTGGCAGTACAAGCTGTTCGAATCTCTCACCATTTGCTGTTGTTATCCGATAGAGAACACCTCTTTGCAGCTTGAAATTGTTGAAATGCTTGAAGAGACTTGTCATCTCAGGATCTGTGTTAACTGTGTTATACTTCGGTCGTGTTCCATTTCTGAGGTGTGCCATGATAACATCCAAAGCTGGATCCTTTGCTTGTGCTCTCCTCCAGTCTCGAGCATTAACTTCACAAGTCTCCTCTGTGATTGTTGGTGTTTCCTCTACGATCTCTGTTGCTGATGTTACACTTTCCACTAAACTTGGAACTGATACCATGTTGCAGATGGCTGCTAATGACTCTGCTGAGATATGACCTACAGTACAATCCTCCGTTGGTAGTCTTGAGAGTGTGTCAGCATCTGTATTTGCTTTTCCTGGTCTGTATGAGATGGTAAAATCATATGCTGATAGAGCTGCAAGCCATCTATGTCCTGTGGCATCTAGTTTGGCGCTGGTAAGAACATAGGTCAACGGGTTGTTATCCGTGAGTACTGTGAAGCGATGTCCATACAAATAATCGTGGAATTTCTCCGTGACGGCCCATTTCAAACACAGAAATTCAAGCTTGTGTGCTGAATAGTTGCGTTCCGACTTGTTGAGTCCTCTGCTGGCATATGCAATGACTTGTGGTACTCCTTCCTGTTGTTGATACAGAACTGCTCCCAAGCCATGTGTGCTGGCATCTGTGTGCAACTCAAAAGGTTGATCGAAGTCGACATATCCAAGCACTGGTGGTTCAGTTAGGTGTTTCTTCAGTTCTTGAAAGGCAGCTTCTTGTGAGGGTCCCCATTTCCATTCAACTTTAGCCTGTTTATTTCTTGTCCTTTTGTTGGTCTTTGGCATTAACTCACTGAGTGGTTTAGCAATCTTAGAAAAGTTCCTGACAAATTTCCGATAATATCCGGCAAATCCTAAGAATCTCCTGACATCCTCTGGTGTTGTAGGAGTAGGCCAATCAGATATCTTTTCCACCTTCTCAGGGTCAGCTTCAATTCCACTTTCCGATACGATATATCCGATATACCTGACCTTATTCTTGAAGAACTTGCATTTCTTTGGAGCTAATTTCAATCCACATTCCTGTAAACGTTGAAATACATGTTCTAGGCGCTCAAGATGCTCTTCAAAGGTTCTGGAGAAAATAATGAGGTCATCGAGATAGATAAGACATATCTTGAGATGTAATCCTGATAAGCACTGTTCCATCAATCTCTGGTATGTGGCGGGAGCGTTGCATAGTCCAAAAGGCATTCTGTTAAACTCATAAAATCCTAGTGGCCCGACTGTGAATGCTGTTCGTTCCTTGTGTTCTTCTAGGAGTTCCACCTGGTGGTAGCCATACTTCATGTCAAGAACTGAGAAGTACTTCATTCCTCCAAGGCAGTCAAGTAACTCATCAATTCTTGGCAGAGCATAATTATCCTTCAGAGATTGTTTGTTGAGCTGTCTAAAATCAACACACATCCTAAGTTTACCATCCTTCTTGCGAACTAGTACCACGTTGGATGACCAAGGGCTGTGGGAAGGTCTGATAATACCGGCTGATAGAAGCTGTTGCAGATGACTGTGGACCTCATCAAACATCCCTGGTGGAATGCGGCGGTGACGTTGCTTAAAAGGAATGTCGTCAATGAGATCTATCCTATGCCTGACTAGGTTGCTGTGTCCCAAGTCGTTATCTCCCTTTGAAAAGCTGTCCTTGTACTTGAGGATGAGTCCAATTCCTTGATCAAGTTCAGTCTGAGTAACATTCTCTTGTCTGACATCAACTTGTTCCAGAAGAGTCCTTTCATCTTCAGCTTGATGTGGTATATTTCCTTCAAGTAGTACAGGTTGGAGTTCACATAGGACGGCTTTGGGTTTCACCACGATGGCCTGAGTTGTGACATTAGAAAGGTGAACATCCACTTGTCCAGGATTCTCCCAATCGTAGTCCATGAGCGTTGGAGCAACATCTATATCTGTGTGGATGGTTGCACTGTTTGAAGGCTGTAATAAGGCACACACTTTCGGATAGTTGATTGGATGTATCACTTGTCCTCGGATTATGACTTGACTGTTGGCCGGGATGATGATATTACAAGTTTCATGACACTTCACAAGTCCTATCTTTCCTCCATTCCGTTGTAGCTCCTTCTCCCTGATGGTCATTGTCCTGAATGCTAGATACCAAGGTGTAAACAATGATGCTTTCTGGATAAACTTGACACCGTGAGTTGCTTTGCATCCCGTGATCAAATGCTCCAAGATGTTGGTTCCAATGAGGGCTGGCACTCTTGAGTTGTATTTGGTATCAGATGATATGAGAAACATACATGAGATAGGCTGTGCTCGTGATATTCCAGATGAATCCAAGTTCACAACATAATATCCTGAATATGGTAACGATTCTCCTCCGGCGCACTCTATATTCAGCATGTTTTCCAGCGGTTCAATGGGAAGGTGAGAGAGGTGAGTGTCATAAAAGGACTGTGCAAGTACTGATACAGTGGCTCCTGTGTCAAGTAAAGCTGTGGTGGTGACTCCTTCTATGCAAACAGTAACTTCGTTCGAAGATCCTACAAGTCCATCTGGTACTCTGTTTCTTCTCGTCGTGGGGCGCTCAAACAAACCTACAGGCGGCCCCTGCCCATAGGCCTGTGCCAGTTTAAAGCTTGTCCACGTCGGCAGTGATCCAGCCTAATGGTACATGAGTATTGCATGTGGCCCATCTGTCCACATCGCCAACATGTAGGTCCTGGTTCTGGCTCTTGACCTCTGTAGTCCTGTGAAGGTCTCTGTTCTTGAATGTAATAGGGTTGACCTTGAACTTGTCTTTGACCTCGTATCTGTCTTGGTCCTTGAGCTTGAGGTACCTGGTTAGCCTGTGTGGTTCCTTGACTAACTATTGGTCCTGTTGCTGATGCTTTCATGTTGGTAATCTCTGTAGTGAGCTTGTTCAGCATACCCATTACCTCAGACATTTCGTTTCTCCACTCTTGCTCCTCCGGAATAATCACATTTACTGTGTTAGTCTTGGCTTGAACATGAGCTTGATTTGTCTGGTCATTCTCTAACTCTTTGAGGGCTTCCATGAGGCTGTCAAAATCATGAATGGCATCAAACTTGTGTCCAGAGATACTCTTCAGTGCTGGCTTGAGTCCCGACCACAACATGCTCCTCAGCATTTCCTCTCTGTCATAGTGAAGATGTGGGCTATCCTGGATGGCGTGCGACAACAACTCCTCGAGTCTGCATCCCCATTGCGAGACGTCCTCATTATCCTCCTGCTTGGCACTATAGAAGTGAGCCATCCTTGTTTCTCTTCGCTCTGAAGACCCAAACACTATCCTTATCTTCTTTAACAGGGTATTGAAGTCACTTCCAGGTCTCATATTCACAGCGATCTTGGCTGCTTCGCCCCTGAGGGAGTTCCTGACGGCGTGCTCCTTTGTCTCCTGGATATAGGCATGAGAGTCCAAGAGAGTATCCACATGGTACCGCCACACATCGTAAGGAGTATCCTTTCCACTTCTGTCTCCACTAAAAGGTGGTATCCTTGGAGCTCGATGACATACTAAAGGCGTGGGTATAGAATCCTCATTCTCCTTTGGGCTTGTCAAATCAATGCTAGAATTCGGTGAAGGCGATGATACCGACTGGCAGGATAATCCATGAAGCCATTCCTCTAATTCCTTAAGGAGTGTTAGCTCTTGGTCTGTCCTTCTGGCGTCTGAACACCTCCAACATATTCCTGACCTCCTCGTTCGTGAAATACATGGTTATGTGTGAGTATCCAGGGAGTCAAACACAAGTATGACGCTTTCCACTTACAGGCGAAAGTCAAACACACAAGGTGTCACACAGTAACTATCCCATGGTACATATCAAAATGAGTAAGATAGTCTCCCATGAAATAAGGTATCCCAAAAGTGAATTACACTATCACACAGTAGGTATCACATGGTATCCAATAGGGTATCCAGGTAATGGAAACTCACAGATATCACATATATATCCTGATTCACACAAACGCAAATCACATACACTGAGCACTGAATTTGTAATCCAATTCCTGAGAGGGAATAGCGTCTCTCTAACGTATGAATCCGGAGAGGGATATGCGACTCTCTTAGGGTTTGATTAACACATAGTTTTGTTAACTGAAATAAACATCACATTAGCTTACATAACCTGAAAGAAAAGGTATGATTACGTTATGAATACATTTACAATACTATTAAACTACCCTGAAATAGAAACCATTATTAGATACATTATATATGAAACAAAACGTAATGTGTATGGCAGAGAACTAAACAAGTCAAAATGCTGAAAAGAAAACTGGATTAAATTTCACATGATATTACATTAATACAAAAATAACATTTGAAAATATAACATGAAAGGCATAGAATAGGAAGATGAAATGAGAAGTAAATGTTAAAGCATGTTAGAGATAAATATTTATGGTGATATGGTGCAAGTATATTATGATTAACAATTGAAAAGGTGACAATGTGCAACTACGTCTGTGTCCGTCAAAGAGTAGAGACAAAGAACAGAATGTGTACCTAATACCTACATGATATGGAATAATTTAAGTAATTATTTAGCTATAATTATTTAATTCACACCCACACATTCAACACTCACACATAACTCACAGCTACATACTTATGCTACAGGTATTTGAAATAGCTATATACTTACACTAAGGATATACTAATGATTAATAACTATCACCAATAGACTATAAATAATACTAAAGCATGTTGCTAACTTAACTAACTAAACTAACTTAATACTTAATTAATGATGATTGATTGCAACTTAAATTAGTGATTTCCTTAAGATAAACTAAACTAAAGCCGGCAACTAACTAACTAACATTAAACCATGGTTAACTAAATGAGCTCAGATGTAAAAAAAAACTAATATGGGTACTCAACAGTCACAAGTCACAAGTCACTTGTATTGTTCCGAGATTCAGAGTCCATCACAGTTGATGACGATACTTGTGACGTCACTTGTATCCTCCGCACTATATCCAGTCTCCTCAGATTCACTCCTTCAATCTCCAGCCTCTCCAGATCCACTCCTATCTCCAGTCCCTCCAGATTCACTCCTTCAATCTCCAGTCCCTGTTCGGGCGCCATTTTGCATATAGCTACAATAAGATACACTGAAATAAAATGATGCATTAGAACACAGATATATACAATTAAAACATACAATATTAAAATATACACTCTGCCACATATGCAAATGCCACTTTTAGTCTCAACATACCTACAGCAGTGCTTTTAAACATCGATTGGTTATAATAAAGGCCAAGAAACATCAGTACGTTTCTGGTGTCACATGAAAGGGCATCATCTCAGCTTTCCGACATTTCAAGTTTAATAGTGGTAACTTTCACCGTTCAAAGGCTACTACCGAATGACTAGAACCAACTTTGTTGGTGTTCAACTGTCTCTATGAATGCCACTTTTCATCTCAACATACCTACAGCAGTGCTTTTAAACATCGATCGCTTATAATGACGTTCTAGGTACATCAGTACGTTTCTGGTGTCTAATGAAAGGGCATCATCTCAGCTTTCCGAAAATGCATGTTGTATAAGTGCAGCTTTCACCGTTCAAAGGCAATGTCCGAAAGATTAGAACCAACTGTGTTGGTGTTCAACTGTCACAATGAATGCCACTTTTCATCTCAACATACCTACAGCAGTGCTTTTAAACATCGATCGCTTATAATGACGTTCTAGGTACATCAGTACGTTTCTGGTGTCTAATGAAAGGGCATCATCTCAGCTTTCCGAAAATGCATGTTGTATAAGTGCAGCTTTCACCGTTCAAAGGCAATGTCCGAAACACTAGAACCAACTGTGTTGGTGTTCAACTGTCACAATGAATGCCACTTTTCATCTCAACATACCTACAGCAGTGCTTTTAAACATCGATCGCTTATAATGAATGCAAAGAAACATCAGTACGTTTCTGGTGTCAAATGAAAGGGCATCATCTCAGCTTTCCGACATTTCAAGTTTAATAGTGGTAACTTTCACCGTTCAAAGGCTACTACCGAATGACTAGAACCAACTTTGTTGGTGTTCAAATGTCGATGCAAATGCCATTTTTCATCTCAACATACCTACAGCGGTGCTTTTAAACATCGATCGCTTATAATGAAGACCTAGGAACATCAGTACGTTTCTGGTGTCAAATAAAAGGGCATCGTCTCAGCTTTCCGAAAATGCAAGTTGTATAAGTGTAGCTTTCACCGTTCAAAGGCAATGTCCGAAAGACTAGAACCAACTGTGTTGGTGTTCAACTGTCTCTATGAATGCCACTTTTCATCTCAACATACCTACAGCGGTGCTTTTAAACATCGATCGATTATAATGACAACCTAGGAAAATCAGTACGTTGCCGGTGTTTAATGAAAGGGCATCATCTCAGCTTTCCGAAAATGCAATTTTAAAAGGTTTACCTTTCACCGTTCAAAAGCTTCTACCGAATGACTAGAACCAACTTTGCTAGTATTCAGTTGTCTCTATGAATGCCACTTTTTATCTCAACATACCTACTGAAGTGCTTTTAAACATCGATCGCTTATAATGAAGACCTAGGAACATCAGTACGTTTCTGGTGGCAAATGAAAGGGCATCATCTCAGCTTTCCGAAATTTCAAGTTTAATAGGGGTAACTTTCAGCGTTCAAAGGCTATGTCGGAAAGACTAGAACCAACTGTGTTGGTGTTCAACTGTCTCTATGAATGCCACTTTTCATCTCAACATACCTACAGCAGTGCTTTTAAACATCGATCGCTTATAATGAAGGCCAGGAAACATCAGTACGTTTCTGGTGTCACATGAAAGGGCATCATCCATCTTTCCGAAATTTCAAGTTAAATAGGGGTACCTTTCACCGTTTAAAGGCTACTGCCGAATTACTAGAACCAAATTTGTTGGTGTTCAAATGTCTATGCAAATGCCACTTTTAATCTCAACATACCTTCAGCGGTGCTTTTAAATATAGATCGCTTATAATGACGACCTAGTAAAGTCAGTACGTTGCTGGTGTCTTATGAAAGGGCATCATCTCAGCTTTCCGAAAATGCAAGTTTAAAAGGTGTACCTTTCACCGTTCAAAGGCTACTACCGTATGACTAGAACCAACTTTGTTGGTGTTCAGTTGTCTCTATGAATGCCACTTTTCATCTCAACATACCTACAGCAGTGCTTTTAAAATCGATCGCTTATAATGAAATCCTAAGAACATCAGTACGTTTCTGGTGTCAAATGAAAGGGCATCATCTCAGCTTTGCGACATTTCAAGTTTAATAGTGGTAACTTTCACCGTTCAAAGGCTACTACCGAATGACTAGAACCAACTTTGTTGGTGTTCAAATGTCTATGCAAATGCCACTTTTCATCTCAACATACCTACAGCAGTGCTTTTAAACATCGATCGCTTATAATGACGACCTAGGTACATCAGTACGTTTCTGGTGTCTAATGAAAGGGCATCATCTCAGCTTTCCGAAAATGCATGTTGTATAAGTGTAGCTTTCACCGTTCAAAGGCAATGTCCGAAAGACTAGAACCAACTGTGTTGGTGTTCAACTGTCACAATGAATGCCACTTTTCATCTCAACATACCTACAGCAGTGCTTTTAAACATCGATCGCTTATAATGAATTTAAAGAAACATCAGTACGTTTCTGGTGGCAAATGAAAGGGCATCATCTCAGCTTTCCGACATTTCAAGTTTAATAGTGGTAACTTTCACCGTTCAAAGGCTACTACCGAATGACTAGAACCAACTTTGTTGGTGTTCAAATGTCTCTATGAATGCCACTTTTCATCTCAACATACCTACAGCGGTGCTTTTAAACATCGATCGATTATAATGACAACCTAGGAAAATCAGTACGTTGCCGGTGTTTAATGAAAGGGCATCATCTCAGCTTTCCGAAAATGCAATTTTAAAAGGTTTACCTTTCACCGTTCAAAGGCTTCTACCGAATGACTAGAACCAGCTTTGCTAGTATTCAGTTGTCTCTATGAATGCCACTTTTTATCTCAACATACCTACTGCAGTGCTTTTAAACATCGATCGCTTATAATGAAGACCTAGGAACATCAGTACGTTTCTGGTGGCAAATGAAAGGGCATCATCTCAGCTTTCCGAAATTTCAAGTTTAATAGGGGTAACTTTCAGCGTTCAAAGGCTATGTCGGAAAGACTAGAACCAACTGTGTTGGTGTTCAACTGTCTCTATGAATGCCACTTTTCATCTCAACATACCTACAGCAGTGCTTTTAAACATCGATCGCTTATAATGAAGGCCAGGAAACATCAGTACGTTTCTGGTGTCACATGAAAGGGCATCATCCATCTTTCCGAAATTTCAAGTTAAATAGGGGTACCTTTCACCGTTTAAAGGCTACTGCCGAATTACTAGAACCAAACTTGTTGGTGTTCAAATGTCTATGCAAATGCCACTTTTAATCTCAACATACCTTCAGCGGTGCTTTTAAATATAGATCGCTTATAATGACGACCTAGTAAAGTCAGTACGTTGCTGGTGTCTTATGAAAGGGCATCATCTCAGCTTTCCGAAAATGCAAGTTTAAAAGGTGTACCTTTCACCGTTCAAAGGCTACTACCGTATGACTAGAACCAACTTTGTTGGTGTTCAGTTGTCTCTATGAATGCCACTTTTCATCTCAACATACCTACAGCAGTGCTTTTAAAATCGATCGCTTATAATGAAATCCTAAGAACATCAGTACGTTTCTGGTGTCAAATGAAAGGGCATCATCTCAGCTTTCCGACATTTCAAGTTTAATAGTGGTAACTTTCACCGTTCAAAGGCTACTACCGAATGACTAGAACCAACTTTGTTGGTGTTCAAATGTCTATGCAAATGCCATTTTTCATCTCAACATACCTACAGCAGTGCTTTTAAACATCGATCGCTTATAATGAAGACCTAGGAACATCAGTACGTATCTGGTGGCAAATGAAAGGGCATCATCTCAGCTTTCCGAAATTTCAAGTTTAATAGGGGTAACTTTCACCGTTCAAAGGCTACTACCGAATGACTAGAACCAACTTTGTTGGTGTTCAAATGTCTATGCAAATGCCACTTTTCATCTCAACATACCTACAGCAGTGCTTTTAAACATCGATCGCTTATAATGAACACAAAGAAACATCAGTACGTTTCTGGTGTCAATGAAACGGCATCATCTCAGCTTTCCGACATTTCAAGTTTAATAGGGGTAACTTTCACCGTTCAAAGGCTACTACCGAATGACTAGAACTAACTTTGTTGGTGTTCAAATGTCTATGCAAATGCCACGTTTAATCTCAACATACCTACAGCGGTGATTTTAAACATCGATCGCTTATAATGAAGACCTAGGAACATCAGTACGTTTCTTGTGTCAAATGAAAGGGCATCATCTCAGCTTTCCGACATTTCAAGTTTAATAGGGGTACCTTTCACCGTTCAAAGGCTATATCCGAATGACTAGAAACATGTTGCTGATGTTCAAATGTCTATGCAAATGTCACTTTTCATCTCAACATACCTACAGTAGTGCTTTTAAACATCGATCGATTATAATGAACTCAAAGAAACATCAGTACGTTTCTGGTGTCAATGAAAGGGCATCATCTCAGCTTTCCGACATTTCAAGTTTAATAGGGGTACCTTTCACCGTTCAAAGGCTACTACCGAATGACTAGAACCAACTTTGTTGGTGTTCAAATGTCTACGCAAATGCCACGTTTAATCTCAACATACCTACAGCGGTGCTTTTAAACATCGATTGCTTATAATGAAGGCCAAAAAACATAAGTACGTTTCTGGTGTCAAATGAAAGGGCATCATCTCAGCTTTCCCAAAATGCAAGTTTTATAAGTGTAGCTTTCACCGTTCCAAGGCTATGTCCGAAAGAATAGAACCAAATGTGTTGGTGTTCAAATATCTCTATGAATGCCACTTTTCATCTCAACATACCTACAGCAGTGATTTTAAACATCGATCGCTTATGATGAAGGCCTAGGAACA
Organism: Gibbula magus; assembly: GCA_936450465.1. NCBI lineage: Eukaryota > Metazoa > Mollusca > Gastropoda > Trochida > Trochidae > Gibbula > Gibbula magus. The sequence continues at coordinate 73,866,499 of OW388297.1, read as the reverse complement.
TCAGTACGTTTCTGGTGTCACATGAAAGGGCATCATCTCAGCTTTCCGACATTTCAAGTTTAATAGTGGTAACTTTCACCGTTCAAAGGCTACTACCGAATGACTAGAACCAACTTTGTTGGTGTTCAAATGTCTATGCAAATGCCACTTTTCATCTCAACATACCTACAGCAGTGCTTTTAAACATCGATCGCTTATAATGACGACCTAGGTACATCAGTACGTTTCTGGTGTCTAATGAAAGGGCATCATCTCAGCTTTCCGAAAATGCAAGTTGTATAAGTGTAGCTTTCACCGTTCAAAGGCAATGTCCGAAAGACTAGAACCAACTGTGATGGTGTTCAACTGTCTCTATGAATGCCACTGTTCATCTCAACATACCTACAGCAGTGCTTTTAAACATCGATCGATTATAATGACAACCTAGGAAAATCAGTACGTTGCCGGTTTTTAATGAAAGGGCATCATCTCAGCTTTCCGAAAATGCAATTTTAAAAGGTTTACCTTTGACCGTTCAAAGGCTTCTACCGAATGACTAGAACCAACTTTGCTAGTATTCAGTTGTCTCTATGAATGCCACTTTTTATCTCAACATACCTACTGCAGTGCTTTTAAACATCGATCGCTTATAATGAAGACCTAGGAACATCAGTACGTTTCTGGTGGCAATTGAAAGGGCATCATCTCAGCTTTCCGAAATTTCAAGTTTAATAGGGGTAACTTTCAGCGTTCAAAGGCTATGTCGGAAAGACTAGAACCAACTGTGTTGGTGTTCAACTGTCTCTATGAATGCCACTTTTCATCTCAACATACCTACAGCAGTGCTTTTAAACATCGATCGCTTATAATGAAGGCCAAGAAACATCAGTACGTTTCTGGTGTCACATGTAAGGGCATCATCCATCTTTCCGAAATTTCAAGTTAAATAGGGGTACCTTTCACCGTTTAAAGGCTACTGCCGAATTACTAGAACCAACTTTTTTGGTGTTCAAATGTCTATGCAAATGCCATTTTTCATCTCAACATACCTACAGCAGTGCTTTTAAACATCGATCGCTTATAATGAAGACCTAGGAACATCACTACGTATCTGGTGGCAAATGAAAGGGCATCATCTCAGCTTTCCGAAATTTCAAGTTTAATAGGGGTAACTTTCACCGTTCAAAGGCTACTACCGAATGACTAGAACCAACTTTGTTGGTGTTCAAATGTCTATGCAAATGCCACTTTTCATCTCAACATACCTACAGCAGTGCTTTTAAACATCGATCGCTTATAATAAACTCAAAGAAACATCAGTACGTTTCTGGTGTCAATGAAAGGGCATCATCTCAGCTTTCCGACATTTCAAGTTTAATAGGGGTACCTTTCACCGTTCAAAGGCTACTACCGAATGACTAGAACCAACTTTGTTGGTGTTCAAATGTCTATGCAAATGCCACGTTTAATCTCAACATACCTACAGCGGTGATTTTAAACATCGATCGCTTATAATGAAGACCTAGGAACATCAGTACGTTTCTTGTGTCAAATGAAAGGGCATCATCTCAGCTTTCCGACATCTCAAGTTTAATAGGGGTACCTTTCACCGTTCAAAGGCTATATCCGAATGACTAGAAACATGTTGCTGATGTTCAAATGTCTATGCAAATGTCACTTTTCATCTCAACATACCTACAGTAGTGCTTTTAAACATCGATCGCTTATAATGAACTCAAAGAAACATCAGTACGTTTCTGGTGTCAATGAAAGGGTATCATCTCAGCTTTCCGACATTTCAAGTTTAATAGGGGTACCTTTCACCGTTCAAAGGCTACTACCGAATGACTAGAACCAACTTTGTTGGTGTTCAAATGTCTACGCAAATGCCACGTTTAATCTCAACATACCTACAGCGGTGCTTTTAAACATCGATTGCTTATAATGAAGGCCAAAAAACATAAGTACGTTTCTGGTGTCAAATGAAAGGGCATCATCTCAGCTTTCCCAAAATGCAAGTTTTATAAGTTTAGCTTTCACCGTTCCAAGGATATGTCCGAAAGAATAGAACCAAATGTGTTGGTGTTCAAATATCTCTATGAATGCCACTTTTCATCTCAACATACCTACAGCAGTGATTTTAAACATCGATCGCTTATGATGAAGACCTAGGAACATCAGTACGTTTCTGGTGTCAAATGAAAGGGCATCATCTCAGCTTTCCGACATTTCAAGTTTAATAGTGGTAACTTTCACCGTTCAAAGGCTACTACCGAATGACTAGAACCAACTTTGTTGGTGTTCAAATGTCTAAGCAAATGCCACTTTTCATCTCAACATACCTACAGCAGTGCTTTTAAACATCGATCGCTTATAATGACGACCTAGGTACATCAGTACGTTTCTGGTGTCTAATGAAAGAACATCATCTCAGCTTTCCGAAAATGCATGTTGTATAAGTGTAGCTTTCACCGTTCAAAGGCAATGTCCGAAAGACTAGAACCAACTGTGTTGGTGTTCAACTGTCACAATGAATGCCACTTTTCATCTCAACATACCTACAGCAGTGCTTTTAAACATCGATCGCTTATAATGAATGCAAAGAAACATCAGTACGTTTCTGGTGTCAAATGAAAGGGCATCATCTCAGCTTTCCGACATTTCAAGTTTAATAGTGGTAACTTTCACCGTTCAAAGGCTACTACCGAATGACTAGAACCAACTTTGTTGGTGTTCAAATGTCTATGCAAATGCCATTTTTCATCTCAACATACTTACAGCGGTGCTTTTAAACATCGATCGCTTATAATGAAGAACTAGGAACATCAGTACGTGTCTGGTGTCAAATGAAAGGGCATCGTCTCAGCTTTCCGAAAATGCAAGTTGTATAAGTGTAGCTTTCACCGTTCAAAGGCAATGTCCGAAAGACTAGAACCAACTGTGTTGGTGTTCAACTGTCTCTATGAATGCCACTTTTCATCAACATACCTACAGCGGTGCTTTTAAACATCGATCGACTATAATGACAACCTAGGAAAATCAGTACGTTGCCGGTGTTTAATGAAAGGGCATCATCTCAGCTTTCCGAAAATGCAATTTTAAAAGGTTTACCTTTCACCGTTCAAAGGCTTCTACCGAATGACTAGAACCAACTTTGTTGGTGTTCAGTTGTCTCTATGAATGCCACTTTTCATCTCAACATACCTACAGCAGTGCTTTTAAACATCGATCGCTTATAATGACGACCTAGGTACATCAGTACGTTTCTAGTGTCTAATGAAAGGGCATCATCTCAGCTTTCCGAAAATGCATGTTGCATAAGTGTAGCTTTCACCGTTCAAAGGCAATGTCCGAAAGATTAGAACCAACTGTGTTGGTGTTCAACTGTCACAATGAATGCCTCTTTTCATCTCAACATACCTACAGCAGTGCTTTTAAACATCGATCGCTTATAATGAATGCAAAGAAACATCAGTACGTTTCTGGTGTCAAATGAAAGGGCATCATCTCAGCTTTCCGACATTTCAAGTTTAATAGTGGTAACTTTCACCGTTCAAAGGCTACTACCGAATGACTAAACCAACTTTGTTGGTGTTCAAATGTCTATGCAAATGCCATTTTTCATCTCAACATACCTACAGCAGTGCTTTTAAACATCGATCGCTTATAATGAAGACCTAGGAACATCAGTACGTATCTGGTGGCAAATGAAAGGGCATCATCTCAGCTTTCCGACATTTCAAGTTTAATAGTGGTAACTTTCACCGTTCAAAGGCTACTACCGAATGACTAGAACCAACTTTCTTGGTGTTCAAATGTCTATGCAAATGCCACTTTTCATCTCAACATACCTACAGCAGTGCTTTTAAACATCGAACGCTTATAATGAATGCAAAGAAACATCAGTACGTTTCTGGTGTCTAATGAAAGGGCATCATCTCAGCTTTCCGACATTTCAAGTTTAATAGTGGTAACGTTCACCGTTCAAAGGCTACTACCGAATGACTAGAACCAACTTTGTTGGTGTTCAAATGTCTATGCAAATGCCACTTTTCATCTCAACATACCTACAGCAGTGCTTTTAAACATCGATCGCTTATAATGAACTCAAAGAAACATCAGTACGTTTCTGGTGTCAATGAAAGGGCATCATCTCAGCTTTCCGACATTTCAAGTTTAATAGGGGTACCTTTCACCGTTCAAAGGCTACTACCGAATGACTAGAACCAACTTTGTTGGTGTTCAAATGTCTATGCAAATGCCACGTTTAATCTCAACATACCTACAGCGGTGATTTTAAACATCGATCGCTTATAATGAAGACCTAGGAACATCAGTACGTTTCTTGTGTCAAATGAAAGGGCATCATCTCAGCTTTCCGACATTTCAAGTTTAATAGGGGTACCTTTCACCGTTCAAAGGCTATATCCGAATGACTAGAAACATGTTGCTGATGTTCAAATGTCTATGCAAATGTCACTTTTCATCTCAACATACCTACAGTAGTGCTTTTAAACATCGATCGCTTATAATGAACTCAAAGAAACATCAGTACGTTTCTGGTGTCAATGAAAGGGCATCATCTCAGCTTTCCGACATTTCAAGTTTAATAGGGGTACCTTTCACCGTTCAAAGGCTACTACCGAATGACTAGAACCAACTTTGTTGGTGTTCAAATGTCTACGCAAATGCCACGTTTAATCTCAACATACCTACAGCGGTGCTTTTAAACATCGATTGCTTATAATGAAGGCCAAAAAACATAAGTACGTTTCTGGTGTCAAATGAAAGGGCATCATCTCAGCTTTCCCAAAATGCAAGTTTTATAAGTGTAGCTTTCACCGTTCCAAGGCTATGTCCGAAAGAATAGAACCAAATGTGTTGGTGTTCAAATATCTATATGAATGCCACTTTTCATCTCAACATACCTACAGCAGTGATTTTAAACATCGATCGCTTATGATGAAGGCCTAGGAACATCAGTACGTTTCTGGTGTCACATGAAAGGGCATCATCTCAGCTTTCCGACATTTCAAGTTTAATAGTGGTAACTTTCACCGTTCAAAGGCTACTACCGAATGACTAGAACCAACTTTGTTGGTGTTCAAATGTCTATGCAAATGCCACTTTTCATCTCAACATACCTACAGCAGTGCTTTTAAACATCGATCGCTTATAATGACGACCTAGGTACATCAGTACGTTTCTGGTGTCTAATGAAAGGGCATCATCTCAGCTTTCCGAAAATGCATGTTGTATAAGTGCAGCTTTCACCGTTCAAAGGCAATGTCCGAAAGACTAGAACCAACTGTGTTGGTGTTCAACTGTCTCTATGAATGCCACTGTTCATCTCAACATACCTACAGCGGTGCTTTTAAACATCGATCGATTATAATGACAACCTAGGAAAATCAGTACGTTGCCTGTGTTTAATGAAAGGGCATCATCTCAGCTTTCCGAAAATGCAATTTTAAAAGGTTTACCTTTGACCGTTCAAAGGCTTCTACCGAATGACTAGAACCAACTTTGCTAGTATTCAGTTGTCTCTATGAATGCCACTTTTTATCTCAACATACCTACTGCAGTGCTTTTAAACATCGATCGCTTATAATGAAGACCTAGGAACATCAGTACGTATCTGGTGGCAAATGAAAGGGCATCATCTCAGCTTTCCGAAATTTCAAGTTTAATAGGGGTAACTTTCACCGTTCAAAGGCTACTACCGAATGACTAGAACCAACTTTGTTGGTGTTCAAATGTCTATGCAAATGCCACTTTTCATCTCAACATACCTACAGCAGTGCTTTTAAACATCGATCGCTTATAATGAAGACCTAGGAACATCAGTACGTTTCTGGTGTCAAATGAAAGGGCATCATCTCAGCTTTCCGAAATTTCAAGTTTAATAGGGGTAACTTTCACCGTTCAAAGGCTACTACCGAATGACTAGAACCAACTTTGTTGGTGTTCAAATGTCTATGCAAATGCCACTTTTCATCTCAACATACCTACAGCAGTGCTTTTAAACATCGATCGCTTATAATGAAGACCTAGGAACATCAGTACGTTTCTGGTGTCAAATGAAAGGGCATCATCTCAGCTTTCCGAAATTTCAAGTTTAATAGGGGTAACTTTCACCGTTCAAAGGCTACTACCGAATGACTAGAACCAACTTTGTTGGTATTCAAATGTCTATGCAAATGCCACTTTTCATCTCAACATACCTACAGCAGTGCTTTTAAACATCGATCGCTTATAATGAACTCAAAGAAACATCAGTACGTTTCTGGTGTCAATGAAAGGGCATCATCTCAGCTTTCCGACATTTCAAGTTTAATAGGGGTACCTTTCACCGTTCAAAGGCTACTACCGAATGACTAGAACCAACTTTGTTGGTGTTCAAATGTCTATGCAAATGCCACGTTTAATCTCAACATACCTACAGCGGTGATTTTAAACATCGATCGCTTATAATGAAGACCTAGGAACGTCAGTACGTTTCTTGTGTCAAATGAAAGGGCATCATCTCAGCTTTCCGACATTTCAAGTTTTATAGGGGTACCTTTCACCGTTCAAAGGCTATATCCGAATGACTAGAAACATGTTGCTGATGTTCAAATGTCTATGCAAATGTCACTTTTCATCTCAACATACCTACAGTAGTGCTTTTAAACATCGATCGCTTATAATGAACTCAAAGAAACATCAGTACGTTTCTGGTGTCAATGAAAGGGCATCATCTCAGCTTTCCGACATTTCAAGTTTAATAGGGGTACCTTTCACCGTTCAAAGGCTACTACCGAATGACTAGAACCAACTTTGTTGGTGTTCAAATGTCTACGCAAATGCCACGTTTAATCTCAACATACCTACAGCGGTGCTTTTAAACATCGATTGCTTATAATGAAGGCCAAAAAACATAAGTACGTTTCTGGTGTCAAATGAAAGGGCATCATCTCAGCTTTCCCAAAATGCAAGTTTTATAAGTTTAGCTTTCACCGTTCCAAGGATATGTCCGAAAGAATAGAACCAAATGTGTTGGTGTTCAAATATCTCTATGAATGCCACTTTTCATCTCAACATACCTACAGCAGTGATTTTAAACATCGATCGCTTATGATGAAGGCCTAGGAACATCAGTACGTTTCTGGTGTCAAATGAAAGGGCATCATCTCAGCTTTCCGACATTTCAAGTTTAATAGTGGTAACTTTCACCGTTCAAAGGCTACTACCGAATGACTAGAACCAACTTTGTTGGTGTTCAAATGTCTAAGCAAATGCCACTTTTCATCTCAACATACCTACAGCAGTGCTTTTAAACATCGATCGCTTATAATGACGACCTAGGTACATCAGTACGTTTCTGGTGTCTAATGAAAGAACATCATCTCAGCTTTCCGAAAATGCATGTTGTATAAGTGTAGCTTTCACCGTTCAAAGGCAATGTCCGAAAGACTAGAACCAACTGTGTTGGTGTTCAACTGTCACAATGAATGCCACTTTTCATCTCAACATACCTACAGCAGTGCTTTTAAACATCGATCGCTTATAATGAATGCAAAGAAACATCAGTACGTTTCTGGTGTCAAATGAAAGGGCATCATCTCAGCTTTCCGACATTTCAAGTTTAATAGTGGTAACTTTCACCGTTCAAAGGCTACTACCGAATGACTAGAACCAACTTTGTTGGTGTTCAAATGTCTATGCAAATGCCATTTTTCATCTCAACATACTTACAGCGGTGCTTTTAAACATCGATCGCTTATAATGAAGAACTAGGAACATCAGTACGTGTCTGGTGTCAAATGAAAGGGCATCGTCTCAGCTTTCCGAAAATGCAAGTTGTATAAGTGTAGCTTTCACCGTTCAAAGGCAATGTCCGAAAGACTAGAACCAACTGTGTTGGTGTTCAACTGTCTCTATGAATGCCACTTTTCATCAACATACCTACAGCGGTGCTTTTAAACATCGATCGACTATAATGACAACCTAGGAAAATCAGTACGTTGCCGGTGTTTAATGAAAGGGCATCATCTCAGCTTTCCGAAAATGCAATTTTAAAAGGTTTACCTTTCACCGTTCAAAGGCTTCTACCGAATGACTAGAACCAACTTTGTTGGTGTTCAGTTGTCTCTATGAATGCCACTTTTCATCTCAACATACCTACAGCAGTGCTTTTAAAATCGATCGCTTATAATGAAATCCTAAGAACATCAGTACGTTTCTGGTGTCAAATGAAAGGGCATCATCTCAGCTTTCCGACATTTCAAGTTTAATAGTGGTAACTTTCACCGTTCAAAGGCTACTACCGAATGACTAGAACCAACTTTGTTGGTGTTCAAATGTCTATGCAAATGCCACTTTTCATCTCAACATACCTACAGCAGTGCTTTTAAACATCGATCGCTTATAATGACGACCTAGGTACATCAGTACGTTTCTAGTGTCTAATGAAAGGGCATCATCTCAGCTTTCCGAAAATGCATGTTGCATAAGTGTAGCTTTCACCGTTCAAAGGCAATGTCCGAAAGATTAGAACCAACTGTGTTGGTGTTCAACTGTCACAATGAATGCCTCTTTTCATCTCAACATACCTACAGCAGTGCTTTTAAACATCGATCGCTTATAATGAATGCAAAGAAACATCAGTACGTTTCTGGTGTCAAATGAAAGGGCATCATCTCAGCTTTCCGACATTTCAAGTTTAATAGTGGTAACTTTCACCGTTCAAAGGCTACTACCGAATGACTAAACCAACTTTGTTGGTGTTCAAATGTCTATGCAAATGCCATTTTTCATCTCAACATACCTACAGCAGTGCTTTTAAACATCGATCGCTTATAATGAAGACCTAGGAACATCAGTACGTATCTGGTGGCAAATGAAAGGGCATCATCTCAGCTTTCCGACATTTCAAGTTTAATAGTGGTAACTTTCACCGTTCAAAGGCTACTACCGAATGACTAGAACCAACTTTCTTGGTGTTCAAATGTCTATGCAAATGCCACTTTTCATCTCAACATACCTACAGCAGTGCTTTTAAACATCGAACGCTTATAATGAATGCAAAGAAACATCAGTACGTTTCTGGTGTCTAATGAAAGGGCATCATCTCAGCTTTCCGACATTTCAAGTTTAATAGTGGTAACGTTCACCGTTCAAAGGCTACTACCGAATGACTAGAACCAACTTTGTTGGTGTTCAAATGTCTATGCAAATGCCACTTTTCATCTCAACATACCTACAGCAGTGCTTTTAAACATCGATCGCTTATAATGAACTCAAAGAAACATCAGTACGTTTCTGGTGTCAATGAAAGGGCATCATCTCAGCTTTCCGACATTTCAAGTTTAATAGGGGTACCTTTCACCGTTCAAAGGCTACTACCGAATGACTAGAACCAACTTTGTTGGTGTTCAAATGTCTATGCAAATGCCACGTTTAATCTCAACATACCTACAGCGGTGATTTTAAACATCGATCGCTTATAATGAAGACCTAGGAACATCAGTACGTTTCTTGTGTCAAATGAAAGGGCATCATCTCAGCTTTCCGACATTTCAAGTTTAATAGGGGTACCTTTCACCGTTCAAAGGCTATATCCGAATGACTAGAAACATGTTGCTGATGTTCAAATGTCTATGCAAATGTCACTTTTCATCTCAACATACCTACAGTAGTGCTTTTAAACATCGATCGCTTATAATGAACTCAAAGAAACATCAGTACGTTTCTGGTGTCAATGAAAGGGCATCATCTCAGCTTTCCGACATTTCAAGTTTAATAGGGGTACCTTTCACCGTTCAAAGGCTACTACCGAATGACTAGAACCAACTTTGTTGGTGTTCAAATGTCTACGCAAATGCCACGTTTAATCTCAACATACCTACAGCGGTGCTTTTAAACATCGATTGCTTATAATGAAGGCCAAAAAACATAAGTACGTTTCTGGTGTCAAATGAAAGGGCATCATCTCAGCTTTCCCAAAATGCAAGTTTTATAAGTGTAGCTTTCACCGTTCCAAGGCTATGTCCGAAAGAATAGAACCAAATGTGTTGGTGTTCAAATATCTATATGAATGCCACTTTTCATCTCAACATACCTACAGCAGTGATTTTAAACATCGATCGCTTATGATGAAGGCCTAGGAACATCAGTACGTTTCTGGTGTCACATGAAAGGGCATCATCTCAGCTTTCCGACATTTCAAGTTTAATAGTGGTAACTTTCACCGTTCAAAGGCTACTACCGAATGACTAGAACCAACTTTGTTGGTGTTCAAATGTCTATGCAAATGCCACTTTTCATCTCAACATACCTACAGCAGTGCTTTTAAACATCGATCGCTTATAATGACGACCTAGGTACATCAGTACGTTTCTGGTGTCTAATGAAAGGGCATCATCTCAGCTTTCCGAAAATGCATGTTGTATAAGTGCAGCTTTCACCGTTCAAAGGCAATGTCCGAAAGACTAGAACCAACTGTGTTGGTGTTCAACTGTCTCTATGAATGCCACTGTTCATCTCAACATACCTACAGCGGTGCTTTTAAACATCGATCGATTATAATGACAACCTAGGAAAATCAGTACGTTGCCTGTGTTTAATGAAAGGGCATCATCTCAGCTTTCCGAAAATGCAATTTTAAAAGGTTTACCTTTGACCGTTCAAAGGCTTCTACCGAATGACTAGAACCAACTTTGCTAGTATTCAGTTGTCTCTATGAATGCCACTTTTTATCTCAACATACCTACTGCAGTGCTTTTAAACATCGATCGCTTATAATGAAGACCTAGGAACATCAGTACGTTTCTGGTGGCAATTGAAAGGGCATCATCTCAGCTTTCCGAAATTTCAAGTTTAATAGGGGTAACTTTCAGCGTTCAAAGGCTATGTCGGAAAGACTAGAACCAACTGTGTTGGTGTTCAACTGTCTCTATGAATGCCACTTTTCATCTCAACATACCTACAGCAGTGCTTTTAAACATCGATCGCTTATAATGAAGACCTAGGAACATCACTACGTATCTGGTGGCAAATGAAAGGGCATCATCTCAGCTTTCCGAAATTTCAAGTTTAATAGGGGTAACTTTCACCGTTCAAAGGCTACTACCGAATGACTAGAACCAACTTTGTTGGTGTTCAAATGTCTATGCAAATGCCACTTTTCATCTCAACATACCTACAGCAGTGCTTTTAAACATCGATCGCTTATAATGAAGACCTAGGAACATCAGTACGTTTCTGGTGTCAAATGAAAGGGCATCATCTCAGCTTTCCGAAATTTCAAGTTTAATAGGGGTAACTTTCACCGTTCAAAGGCTACTACCGAATGACTAGAACCAACTTTGTTGGTGTTCAAATGTCTATGCAAATGCCACTTTTCATCTCAACATACCTACAGCAGTGCTTTTAAACATCGATCGCTTATAATGAACTCAAAGAAACATCAGTACGTTTCTGGTGTCAATGAAAGGGCATCATCTCAGCTTTCCGACATTTCAAGTTTAATAGGGGTACCTTTCACCGTTCAAAGGCTACTACCGAATGACTAGAACCAACTTTGTTGGTGTTCAAATGTCTATGCAAATGCCACGTTTAATCTCAACATACCTACAGCGGTGATTTTAAACATCGATCGCTTATAATGAAGACCTAGGAACGTCAGTACGTTTCTTGTGTCAAATGAAAGGGCATCATCTCAGCTTTCCGACATTTCAAGTTTTATAGGGGTACCTTTCACCGTTCAAAGGCTATATCCGAATGACTAGAAACATGTTGCTGATGTTCAAATGTCTATGCAAATGTCACTTTTCATCTCAACATACCTACAGTAGTGCTTTTAAACATCGATCGCTTATAATGAACTCAAAGAAACATCAGTACGTTTCTGGTGTCAAATGAAAGGGCATCATCTCAGCTTTCCGACATTTCAAGTTTAATAGTGGTGACGTTCACCGTTCAAAGGCTACTACCGAATGACTAGAACCAACTTTGTTGGTGTTCAAATGTCTATGCAAATGCCTTTTTTCATCTCAACATAACTACAGCGGTGCTTTTAAACATCGATCGCTTATAATGACGACCTAGGTACATCAGTACGTTTCTGGTGTCTAATGAAAGGGCATCATCTCAGCTTTCCGAAAATGCATGTTGTATAAGTGTAGCTTTCACCGTTCAAAGGCAATGTCCGAAAGACTAGAACCAACTGTGTTGGTGTTCAACTGTCACAATGAATGCCACTTTTCATCTCAACATACCTACAGCAGTGCTTTTAAACATCGATCGCTTATAATGAATGCAAAGAAACATCAGTACGTTTCTGGTGTCAAATGAAAGGGCATCATCTCAGCTTTCCGACATTTCAAGTTTAATAGTGGTAACTTTCACCGTTCAAAGGCTACTACCGAATGACTAGAACCAACTTTGTTGGTGTTCAAATGTCTATGCAAATGCCACTTTTCATCTCAACATACCTACAGCGGTGCTTTTAAACATCGATCGCTTATAATGAAGACCTAGGAACATCAGTACGTTTCTGGTGTCAAATGAAAGGGCATCGTCTCAGCTTTCCGAAAATACAAGTTGTATAAGTGTAGCTTTCACCGTTCAAAGGCAATGTCCGAAAGACTAGAACCAACTGTGTTGGTGTTCAACTGTCACAATGAATGCCACTTTTCATCTCAACATACCTACAGCAGTGCTTTTAAACATCGATCGCTTATAATGAATGCAAAGAAACATCAGTACGTTTCTGGTGTCAAATGAAAGGGCATCATCTCAGATTTCCGAAATTTCAAGTTTAATAGTGATAACTTTCACCGTTCAAAGGCTACTACCGAATGACTAGAACCAACTTTGTTGGTGTTCAAATGTCTATGCAAATGCCATTTTTAATCTCAACATACCTACAGCGGTGCTTTTAAACATCGATCGATTATAATGACAACCTAGGGAAATCAGTACGTTGCCGGTGTTTAATGAAAGGGCATCATCTCAGCTTTCCGAAAATGCAATTTTAAAAGGTTTACCTTTCACCGTTCAAAGGCTTCTACCGAATGACTAGAACCAACTTTGCTAGTATTCAGTTGTCTCTATGAATGCCACTTTTTATCTCAACATACCTACAGCAGTGCTTTTAAACATCGATCGCTTATAATGAAGACCTAGGTACATCAGTACGTTTCTGGTGTCTAATGAAAGGGCATCATCTCAGCTTTCCGAAATTTCAAGTTTAATAGGGGTAACTTTCAGCGTTCAAAGGCTATGTCCGAAAGACTAGAACCAACTGTGTTGGTGTCCAACTGTCTCTATGAATGCCACTTTTCATCTCAACATACCTACAGCAGTGCTTTTAAACATCGATCGCTTATAATGAAGGCCTAGAAACATCAGTACGTTTCTGGTGTCAAATGAAAGGGCATCATCTCACTTTTCCGACATTTCAAGTTTAATAGTGGTAACTTTCACCGTTCAAAGGCTACTACCGAATGACTAGAACCAACTTTGTTGGTGTTCAAATGTCTATGCAAATGCCACTTTTAATATCAACATACCTACAGCGGTGCTTTTAAACATCGATCGCTTATAATGAAGACCTAGGACCATCAGTACGTTTCTGGTGTCTAATGAAAGGGCATCATCTCAGCTTTCCGAAATTTCAAGTTTAATAGGGGTAACTTTCACCGTTCAAAGGCTACTACCGAATGACTAGAACCAACTTTGTTGGTGTTCAAATGTCTATGCAAATGCCACTTTTCATCTCAACATACCTACAGCAGTGCTTTTAAACATCGATCGCTTATAATGAACTCAAAGAAACATCAGTACGTTTCTGGTGTCAATGAAAGGGCATCATCTCAGCTTTCCGACATTTCAAGTTTAATAGGGGTACCTTTCACCGTTCAAAGGCTACTACCGAATGACTAGAACCAACTTTGTTGGTGTTCAAATGTCTATGCAAATGCCACGTTTAATCTCAACATACCTACAGCGGTGATTTTAAACATCGATCGCTTATAATGAAGACCTAGGAACGTCAGTACGTTTCTTGTGTCAAATGAAAGGGCATCATCTCAGCTTTCCGACATTTCAAGTTTTATAGGGGTACCTTTCACCGTTCAAAGGCTATATCCGAATGACTAGAAACATGTTGCTGATGTTCAAATGTCTATGCAAATGTCACTTTTCATCTCAACATACCTACAGTAGTGCTTTTAAACATCGATCGCTTATAATGAACTCAAAGAAACATCAGTACGTTTCTGGTGTCAAATGAAAGGGCATCATCTCAGCTTTCCGACATTTCAAGTTTAATAGTGGTGACGTTCACCGTTCAAAGGCTACTACCGAATGACTAGAACCAACTTTGTTGGTGTTCAAATGTCTATGCAAATGCCTTTTTTCATCTCAACATAACTACAGCGGTGCTTTTAAACATCGATCGCTTATAATGAAGACCTAGGAACATCAGTACGTTTCTGGTGTCTAATGAAAGGGCATCATCTCAGCTTTCCGAAAATGCATGTTGTATAAGTGTAGCTTTCACCGTTCAAAGGCAATGTCCGAAAGACTAGAACCAACTGTGTTGGGGTTCAACTGTCACAATGAATGCCACTTTTCATCTCAACATACCTACAGCAGTGGTTTTAAACATCGATCGCTTATAATGAATGCAAAGAAACATCAGTACGTTTCTGGTGTCAAATGAAAGGGCATCATCTCAGCTTTCCGACATTTCAAGTTTAATAGTGGTAACTTTCACCGTTCAAAGGCTACTACCGAATGACTAGAACCAACTTTGTTGGTGTTCAAATGTCTATGCAAATGCCACTTTTCATCTCAACATACCTACAGCGGTGCTTTTAAACATCGATCGCTTATAATGAAGACCTAGGAACATCAGTACGTTTCTGGTGTCAAATGAAAGGGCATCGTCTCAGCTTTCCGAAAATACAAGTTGTATAAGTGTAGCTTTCACCGTTCAAAGGCAATGTCCGAAAGACTAGAACCAACTGTGTTGGTGTTCAACTGTCACAATGAATGCCACTTTTCATCTCAACATACCTACAGCAGTGCTTTTAAACATCGATCGCTTATAATGAATGCAAAGAAACATCAGTACGTTTCTGGTGTCAAATGAAAGGGCATCATCTCAGATTTCCGAAATTTCAAGTTTAATAGTGATAACTTTCACCGTTCAAAGGCTACTACCGAATGACTAGAACCAACTTTGTTGGTGTTCAAATGTCTATGCAAATGCCATTTTTAATCTCAACATACCTACAGCGGTGCTTTTAAACATCGATCGCTTATAATGACAACCTAGGGAAATCAGTACGTTGCCGGTGTTTAATGAAAGGGCATCATCTCAGCTTTCCGAAAATGCAATTTTAAAAGGTTTACCTTTCACCGTTCAAAGGCTTCTACCGAATGACTAGAACCAACTTTGCTAGTATTCAGTTGTCTCTATGAATGCCACTTTTTATCTCAACATACCTACTGCAGTGCTTTTAAACATCGATCGCTTATAATGAAGACCTAGGTACATCAGTACGTTTCTGGTGGCAAATGAAAGGGCATCATCTCAGCTTTCCGAAATTTCAAGTTTAATAGGGGTAACTTTCAGCGTTCAAAGGCTATGTCCGAAAGACTAGAACCAACTGTGTTGGTGTCCAACTGTCTCTATGAATGCCACTTTTCATCTCAACATACCTACAGCAGTGCTTTTAAACATCGATCGCTTTTAATGAAGGCCAAGAAACATCAGTACGTTTCTGGTGTCAAATGAAAGGGCATCATCTCACTTTTCCGACATTTCAAGTTTAATAGTGGTAACTTTCACCGTTCAAAGGCTACTACCGAATGACTAGAACCAACTTTGTTGGTGTTCAAATGTCTATGCAAATGCCACTTTTAATATCAACATACCTACAGCGGTGCTTTTAAACATCGATCGCTTATAATGAAGACCTAGGACCATCAGTACGTTTCTGGTGTCTAATGAAAGGGCATCATCTCAGCTTTCCGAAATTTCAAGTTTAATAGGGGTAACTTTCACCGTTCAAAGGCTACTACCGAATGACTAGAACCAACTTTGTTGGTGTTCAAATGTCTATGCAAATGCCACTTTTCATCTCAACATACCTACAGCAGTGCTTTTAAACATCGATCGCTTATAATGAACTCAAAGAAACATCAGTACGTTTCTGGTGTCAATGAAAGGGCATCATCTCAGCTTTCCGACATTTCAAGTTTAATAGGGGTACCTTTCACCGTTCAAAGGCTACTACCGAATGACTAGAACCAACTTTGTTGGTGTTCAAATGTCTATGCAAATGCCACGTTTAATCTCAACATACCTACAGCGGTGATTTTAAACATCGATCGCTTATAATGAAGACCTAGGAACGTCAGTACGTTTCTTGTGTCAAATGAAAGGGCATCATCTCAGCTTTCCGACATTTCAAGTTTTATAGGGGTACCTTTCACCGTTCAAAGGCTATATCCGAATGACTAGAAACATGTTGCTGATGTTCAAATGTCTATGCAAATGTCACTTTTCATCTCAACATACCTACAGTAGTGCTTTTAAACATCGATCGCTTATAATGAACTCAAAGAAACATCAGTACGTTTCTGGTGTCAAATGAAAGGGCATCATCTCAGCTTTCCGACATTTCAAGTTTAATAGTGGTGACGTTCACCGTTCAAAGGCTACTACCGAATGACTAGAACCAACTTTGTTGGTGTTCAAATGTCTATGCAAATGCCTTTTTTCATCTCAACATAACTACAGCGGTGCTTTTAAACATCGATCGCTTATAATGACGACCTAGGTACATCAGTACGTTTCTGGTGTCTAATGAAAGGGCATCATCTCAGCTTTCCGAAAATGCATGTTGTATAAGTGTAGCTTTCACCGTTCAAAGGCAATGTCCGAAAGACTAGAACCAACTGTGTTGGTGTTCAACTGTCACAATGAATGCCACTTTTCATCTCAACATACCTACAGCAGTGCTTTTAAACATCGATCGCTTATAATGAATGCAAAGAAACATCAGTACGTTTCTGGTGTCAAATGAAAGGGCATCATCTCAGCTTTCCGACATTTCAAGTTTAATAGTGGTAACTTTCACCGTTCAAAGGCTACTAGCGAATGACTAGAACCAACTTTGTTGGTGTTCAAATGTCTATGCAAATGCCACTTTTCATCTCAACATACCTACAGCGGTGCTTTTAAACATCGATCGCTTATAATGAAGACCTAGGAACATCAGTACGTTTCTGGTGTCAAATGAAAGGGCATCGTCTCAGCTTTCCGAAAATACAAGTTGTATAAGTGTAGCTTTCACCGTTCAAAGGCAATGTCCGAAAGACTAGAACCAACTGTGTTGGTGTTCAACTGTCACAATGAATGCCACTTTTCATCTCAACATACCTACAGCAGTGCTTTTAAACATCGATCGCTTATAATGAATGCAAAGAAACATCAGTACGTTTCTGGTGTCAAATGAAAGGGCATCATCTCAGATTTCCGAAATTTCAAGTTTAATAGTGATAACTTTCACCGTTCAAAGGCTACTACCGAATGACTAGAACCAACTTTGTTGGTGTTCAAATGTCTATGCAAATGCCATTTTTAATCTCAACATACCTACAGCGGTGCTTTTAAACATCGATCGATTATAATGACAACCTAGGGAAATCAGTACGTTGCCGGTGTTTAATGAAAGGGCATCATCTCAGCTTTCCGAAAATGCAATTTTAAAAGGTTTACCTTTCACCGTTCAAAGGCTTCTACCGAATGACTAGAACCAACTTTGCTAGTATTCAGTTGTCTCTATGAATGCCACTTTTTATCTCAACATACCTACTGCAGTGCTTTTAAACATCGATCGCTTATAATGAAGACCTAGGTACATCAGTACGTTTCTGGTGGCAAATGAAAGGGCATCATCTCAGCTTTCCGAAATTTCAAGTTTAATAGGGGTAACTTTCAGCGTTCAAAGGCTATGTCCGAAAGACTAGAACCAACTGTGTTGGTGTCCAACTGTCTCTATGAATGCCACTTTTCATCTCAACATACCTACAGCAGTGCTTTTAAACATCGATCGCTTTTAATGAAGGCCAAGAAACATCAGTACGTTTCTGGTGTCAAATGAAAGGGCATCATCTCACTTTTCCGACATTTCAAGTTTAATAGTGGTAACTTTCACCGTTCAAAGGCTACTACCGAATGACTAGAACCAACTTTGTTGGTGTTCAAATGTCTATGCAAATGCCACTTTTAATATCAACATACCTACAGCGGTGCTTTTAAACATCGATCGCTTATAATGAAGACCTAGGACCATCAGTACGTTTCTGGTGTCTAATGAAAGGGCATCATCTCAGTTTTCCGAAAATGCATGTTGTATAAGTGTTGCTTTCACCGTTCAAAGGATATGTACGAAAGACTAGAACCAACTGTGGTGGTGTTCAACTGTCTCTATGAATGCCACTTTTCATCTCAACATACCTACAGCAGTGCTTTTAAACATCGATCGCTTATAATGAAGGCCTAGGAACATCAGTACGTTTCTTGTGCCACATGAAAGGGCATCATCTCAGCTTTCCGACATTTCAAGTTTAATAGTGGTAACTTTCACCGTTCAAAGGCTACTACCGAATGACTAGAACCAACTTTGTTGGTGTTCAAATGTCTATGCAAATGCCATTTTTAATCTCAAATCAGTACGTTGCCGGTGTTTAATGAAAGGGCATCATCTCAGCTTTCCGAAAATGCAATTTTAAAAGGTTTACCTTTCACCGTTCAAAGGCTTCTACCGAATGACTAGAACCAACTTTGCTAGTATTCAGTTGTCTCTATGAATGCCACTTTTTATCTCAACATACCTACTGCAGTGCTTTTAAACATCGATCGCTTATAATGAAGACCTAGGAACATCAGTACGTTTCTGGTGGCAAATGAAAAGGCATCATCTCAGCTTTCCGAAATTTCAAGTTTAATAGGGGTAACTTTCAGCGTTCAAAGGCTATGTCGGAAAGACTAGAACCAACTGTGTTGGTGTTCAACTGTCTCTATGAATGCCACTTTTCATCTCAACATACCTACAGCAGTGCTTTTAAACATCGATCGCTTATAATGAATGCAAAGAAACATCAGTACGTTTCTGGTGTCAAATGAAAGGGCATCATCTCAGATTTCCGAAATTTCAAGTTTAATAGTGATAACTTTCACCGTTCAAAGGCTACTACCGAATGACTAGAACCAACTTTGTTGGTGTTCAAATGTCTATGCAAATGCCATTTTTAATCTCAACATACCTACAGCGGTGCTTTTAAACATCGATCGATTATAATGACAACCTAGGAAAATCAGTACGTTGCCTGTGTTTAATGAAAGGGCATCATCTCAGCTTTCCGAAAATGCAATTTTAAAAGGTTTACCTTTCACCGTTCAAAGGCTTCTACCGAATGACTAGAACCAACTTTGCTAGTATTCAGTTGTCTCTATGAATGCCACTTTTTATCTCAACATACCTACTGCAGTGCTTTTAAACATCGATCGCTTATAATGAAGACCTAGGAACATCAGTACGTTTCTGGTGGCAAATGAAAGGGCATCATCTCAGCTTTCCGAAATTTCAAGTTTAATAGGGGTAACTTTCAGCGTTCAAAGGCTATGTCCGAAAGACTAGAACCAACTGTGTTGGTGTCCAACTGTCTCTATGAATGCCACTTTTCATCTCAACATACCTACAGCAGTGCTTTTAAACATCGATCGCTTTTAATGAAGGCCAAGAAACATCAGTACGTTTCTGGTGTCAAATGAAAGGGCATCATCTCACTTTTCCGACATTTCAAGTTTAATAGTGGTAACTTTCACCGTTCAAAGGCTACTACCGAATGACTAGAACCAACTTTGTTGGTGTTCAAATGTCTATGCAAATGCCACTTTTCATCTCAACATACCTACAGCAGTGCTTTTAAACATCGATCGCTTATAATGACGACCTAGGTACATCAGTACGTTTCTGGTGTCTAATGAAAGAGCATCATCTCAGCTTTCCGAAAATGCATGTTGTATAAGTGCAGCTTTCACCGTTCAAAGGCAATGTCCGAAAGACTAGAACCAACTGTGTTGGTGTTCAACTGTCTCTATGAATGCCACTGTTCATCTCAACATACCTACAGCGGTGCTTTTAAACATCGATCGATTATAATGACAACCTAGGAAAATCAGTACGTTGCCTGTGTTTAATGAAAGGGCATCATCTCAGCTTTCCGAAAATGCAATTTTAAAAGGTTTACCTTTGACCGTTCAAAGGCTTCTACCGAATGACTAGAACCAACTTTGCTAGTATTCAGTTGTCTCTATGAATGCCACTTTTTATCTCAACATACCTACTGCAGTGCTTTTAAACATCGATCGCTTATAATGAAGACCTAGGAACATCAGTACGTTTCTGGTGGCAATTGAAAGGGCATCATCTCAGCTTTCCGAAATTTCAAGTTTAATAGGGGTAAATTTCAGCGTTCAAAGGCTATGTCGGAAAGACTAGAACCAACTGTGTTGGTGTTCAACTGTCTCTATGAATGCCACTTTTCATCTCAACATACCTACAGCAGTGCTTTTAAACATCGATCGCTTATAATGAAGACCTAGGAACATCACTACGTATCTGGTGGCAAATGAAAGGGCATCATCTCAGCTTTCCGAAATTTCAAGTTTAATAGGGATAACTTTCACCGTTCAAAGGCTACTACCGAATGACTAGAACCAACTTTGTTGGTGTTCAAATGTCTATGCAAATGCCACTTTTCATCTCAACATACCTACAGCAGTGCTTTTAAACATCGATCGCTTATAATGAAGACCTAGGAACATCAGTACGTTTCTGGTGTCAAATGAAAGGGCATCATCTCAGCTTTCCGAAATTTCAAGTTTAATAGGGGTAACTTTCACCGTTCAAAGGCTACTACCGAATGACTAGAACCAACTTTGTTGGTGTTCAAATGTCTATGCAAATGCCACTTTTCATCTCAACATACCTACAGCAGTGCTTTTAAACATCGATCGCTTATAATGAACTCAAAGAAACATCAGTACGTTTCTGTTGTCAATGAAAGGGCATCATCTCAGCTTTCCGACATTTCAAGTTTAATAGGGGTACCTTTCACCGTTCAAAGGCTACTACCGAATGACTAGAACCAACTTTGTTGGTGTTCAAATGTCTATGCAAATGCCACGTTTAATCTCAACATACCTACAGCGGTGATTTTAAACATCGATCGCTTATAATGAAGACCTAGGAACGTCAGTACGTTTCTTGTGTCAAATGAAAGGGCATCATCTCAGCTTTCCGACATTTCAAGTTTTATAGGGGTACCTTTCACCGTTCAAAGGCTATATCCGAATGACTAGAAACATGTTGCTGATGTTCAAATGTCTATGCAAATGTCACTTTTCATCTCAACATACCTACAGTAGTGCTTTTAAACATCGATCGCTTATAATGAACTCAAGGAAACATCAGTACGTTTCTGGTGTCAATGAAAGGGCATCATCTCAGCTTTCCGACATTTCAAGTTTAATAGGGGTACCTTTCACCGTTCAAAGGCTACTACCGAATGACTAGAACCAACTTTGTTGGTGTTCAAATGTCTACGCAAATGCCACGTTTAATCTCAACATACCTACAGCGGTGCTTTTAAACATCGATTGCTTATAATGAAGGCCAAAAAACATAAGTACGTTTCTGGTGTCAAATGAAAGGGCATCATCTCAGCTTTCCCAAAATGCAAGTTTTATAAGTGTAGTTTTCACCGTTCCAAGGCTATGTCCGAAAGAATAGAACCAAATGTGTTGGTGTTCAAATATCTCTATGAATGCCACTTTTCATCTCAACATACCTACAGCAGTGATTTTAAACATCGATCGCTTATGATGAAGGCCTAGGAACATCAGTACGTTTCTGGTGTCAAATGAAAGGGCATCATCTCAGCTTTCCGACATTTCAAGTTTAATAGTGGTGACGTTCACCGTTCAAAGGCTACTACCGAATGACTAGAACCAACTTTGTTGGTGTTCAAATGTCTATGCAAATGCCTTTTTTCATCTCAACATAACTACAGCGGTGCTTTTAAACATCGATCGCTTATAATGACGACCTAGGTACATCAGTACGTTTCTGGTGTCTAATGAAAGGGCATCATCTCAGCTTTCCGAAAATGCATGTTCTATAAGTGTAGCTTTCACCGTTCAAAGGCAATGTCCGAAAGACTAGAACCAACTGTGATGGTGTTCAACTGTCACAATGAATGCCACTTTTCATCTCAACATACCTACAGCAGTGCTTTTAAACATCGATCGCTTATAATGAATGCAAAGAAACATCAGTACGTTTCTGGTGTCAAATGAAAGGGCATCATCTCAGCTTTCCGACATTTCAAGTTTAATAGTGGTAACTTTCACCGTTCAAAGGCTACTACCGAATGACAAGAACCAACTTTGTTGGTGTTCAAATGTCTATGCAAATGCCACTTTTCATCTCAACATACCTACAGCGGTGCTTTTAAACATCGATCGCTTATAATGAAGACCTAGGAACATCAGTACGTTTCTGGTGTCAAATGAAAGGGCATCGTCTCAGCTTTCCGAAAATACAAGTTGTATAAGTGTAGCTTTCACCGTTCAAAGGCAATGTCCGAAAGACTAGAACCAACTGTGTTGGTGTTCAACTGTCACAATGAATGCCACTTTTCATCTCAACATACCTACAGCAGTGCTTTTAAACATCGATCGCTTATAATGAATGCAAAGAAACATCAGTACGTTTCTGGTGTCAAATGAAAGGGCATCATCTCAGATTTCCGAAATTTCAAGTTTAATAGTGATAACTTTCACCGTTCAAAGGCTACTACCGAATGACTAGAACCAACTTTGTTGGTGTTCAAATGTCTATGCAAATGCCATTTTTAATCTCAACATACCTACAGCGGTGCTTTTAAACATCGATCGATTATAATGACAACCTAGGAAAATCAGTACGTTGCCGGTGTTTAATGAAAGGGCATCATCTCAGCTTTCCGAAAATGCAATTTTAAAAGGTTTACCTTTCACCGTTCAAAGGCTTCTACCGAATGACTAGAACCAACTTTGCTAGTATTCAGTTGTCTCTATGAATGCCACTTTTTATCTCAACATACCTACTGCAGTGCTTTTAAACATCGATCGCTTATAATGAAGACCTAGGAACATCAGTACGTTTCTGGTGGCAAATGAAAGGGCATCATCTCAGCTTTCCGAAATTTCAAGTTTAATAGGGGTAACTTTCAGCGTTCAAAGGCTATGTCCGAAAGACTAGAACCAACTGTGTTGGTGTCCAACTGTCTCTATGAATGCCACTTTTCATCTCAACATACCTACAGCAGTGCTTTTAAACATCGATCGCTTTTAATGAAGGCCAAGAAACATCAGTACGTTTCTGGTGTCAAATGAAAGGGCATCATCTCACTTTTCCGACATTTCAAGTTTAATAGTGGTAACTTTCACCGTTCAAAGGCTACTACCGAATGACTAGAACCAACTTTGTTGGTGTTCAAATGTCTATGCAAATGCCACTTTTAATATCAACATACCTACAGCGGTGCTTTTAAACATCGATCGCTTATAATGAAGACCTAGGACCATCAGTACGTTTCTGATGTCTAATGAAAGGGCATCATCTCAGCTTTCCGAAAATGCATGTTGTATAAGTGTTGTTTTCACCGTTCAAAGGATATGTACGAAAGACTAGAACCAACTGTGGTGGTGTTCAACTGTCTCTATGAATGCCACTTTTCATCTCAACATACCTACAGCAGTGCTTTTAAACATCGATCGCTTATAATGAAGGCCTAGGAACATCAGTACGTTTCTTGTGCCACATGAAAGGGCATCATCTCAGCTTTCCGACATTTCAAGTTTAATAGTGGTAACTTTCACCGTTCAAAGGCTACTACCGAATGACTAGAACCAACTTTGTTGGTGTTCAAATGTCTATGCAAATGCCATTTTTAAATCTCAAATCAGTACGTTGCCGGTGTTTAATGAAAGGGCATCATCTCAGCTTTCCGAAAATGCAATTTTAAAAGGTTTACCTTTCACCGTTCAAAGGCTTCTACCGAATGACTAGAACCAACTTTGCTAGTATTCAGTTGTCTCTATGAATGCCACTTTTTATCTCAACATACCTACTGCAGTGCTTTTAAACATCGATCGCTTATAATGAAGACCTAGGAACATCAGTACGTTTCTGGTGGCAAATGAAAAGGCATCATCTCAGCTTTCCGAAATTTCAAGTTTAATAGGGGTAACTTTCAGCGTTCAAAGGCTATGTCGGAAAGACTAGAACCAACTGTGTTGGTGTTCAACTGTCTCTATGAATGCCACTTTTCATCTCAACATACCTACAGCAGTGCTTTTAAACATCGATCGCTTATAATGAATGCAAAGAAACATCAGTACGTTTCTGGTGTCAAATGAAAGGGCATCATCTCAGATTTCCGAAATTTCAAGTTTAATAGTGATAACTTTCACCGTTCAAAGGCTACTACCGAATGACTAGAACCAACTTTGTTGGTGTTCAAATGTCTATGCAAATGCCATTTTTAATCTCAACATACCTACAGCGGTGCTTTTAAACATCGATCGATTATAATGACAACCTAGGAAAATCAGTACGTTGCCGGTGTTTAATGAAAGGGCATCATCTCAGCTTTCCGAAAATGCAATTTTAAAAGGTTTACCTTTCACCGTTCAAAGGCTTCTACCGAATGACTAGAACCAACTTTGCTAGTATTCAGTTGTCTCTATGAATGCCACTTTTTATCTCAACATACCTACTGCAGTGCTTTTAAACATCGATCGCTTATAATGAAGACCTAGGAACATCAGTACGTTTCTGGTGGCAAATGAAAGGGCATCATCTCAGCTTTCCGAAATTTCAAGTTTAATAGGGGTAACTTTCAGCGTTCAAAGGCTATGTCCGAAAGACTAGAACCAACTGTGTTGGTGTCCAACTGTCTCTATGAATGCCACTTTTCATCTCAACATACCTACAGCAGTGCTTTTAAACATCGATCGCTTTTAATGAAGGCCAAGAAACATCAGTACGTTTCTGGTGTCAAATGAAAGGGCATCATCTCACTTTTCCGACATTTCAAGTTTAATAGTGGTAACTTTCACCGTTCAAAGGCTACTACCGAATGACTAGAACCAACTTTGTTGGTGTTCAAATGTCTATGCAAATGCCACTTTTAATATCAACATACCTACAGCGGTGCTTTTAAACATCGATCGCTTATAATGAAGACCTAGGACCATCAGTACGTTTCTGATGTCTAATGAAAGGGCATCATCTCAGCTTTCCGAAAATGCATGTTGTATAAGTGTTGTTTTCACCGTTCAAAGGATATGTACGAAAGACTAGAACCAACTGTGGTGGTGTTCAACTGTCTCTATGAATGCCACTTTTCATCTCAACATACCTACAGCAGTGCTTTTAAACATCGATCGCTTATAATGAAGGCCTAGGAACATCAGTACGTTTCTTGTGCCACATGAAAGGGCATCATCTCAGCTTTCCGACATTTCAAGTTTAATAGTGGTAACTTTCACCGTTCAAAGGCTACTACCGAATGACTAGAACCAACTTTGTTGGTGTTCAAATGTCTATGCAAATGCCATTTTTAAATCTCAAATCAGTACGTTGCCGGTGTTTAATGAAAGGGCATCATCTCAGCTTTCCGAAAATGCAATTTTAAAAGGTTTACCTTTCACCGTTCAAAGGCTTCTACCGAATGACTAGAACCAACTTTGCTAGTATTCAGTTGTCTCTATGAATGCCACTTTTTATCTCAACATACCTACTGCAGTGCTTTTAAACATCGATCGCTTATAATGAAGACCTAGGAACATCAGTACGTTTCTGGTGGCAAATGAAAAGGCATCATCTCAGCTTTCCGAAATTTCAAGTTTAATAGGGGTAACTTTCAGCGTTCAAAGGCTATGTCGGAAAGACTAGAACCAACTGTGTTGGTGTTCAACTGTCTCTATGAATGCCACTTTTCATCTCAACATACCTACAGCAGTGCTTTTAAACATCGATCGCTTATAATGAATGCAAAGAAACATCAGTACGTTTCTGGTGTCAAATGAAAGGGCATCATCTCAGATTTCCGAAATTTCAAGTTTAATAGTGATAACTTTCACCGTTCAAAGGCTACTACCGAATGACTAGAACCAACTTTGTTGGTGTTCAAATGTCTATGCAAATGCCATTTTTAATCTCAACATACCTACAGCGGTGCTTTTAAACATCGATCGATTATAATGACAACCTAGGAAAATCAGTACGTTGCCGGTGTTTAATGAAAGGGCATCATCTCAGCTTTCCGAAAATGCAATTTTAAAAGGTTTACCTTTCAATGTTCAAAGGCTTCTACCGAATGACTAGAACCAACTTTGCTAGTATTCAGTTGTCTCTATGAATGCCACTTTTTATCTCAACATACCTACTGCAGTGCTTTTAAACATCGATCGCTTATAATGAAGACCTAGGAACATCAGTACGTTTCTGGTGGCAAATGAAAGGGCATCATCTCAGCTTTCCGAAATTTCAAGTTTAATAGGGGTAACTTTCAGCGTTCAAAGGCTATGTCCGAAAGACTAAAACCAACTGTGTTGGTGTCCAACTGTCTCTATGAATGCCACTTTTCATCTCAACATACCTACAGCAGTGCTTTTAAACATCGATCGCTTTGAATGAAGGCCAAGAAACATCAGTACGTTTCTGGTGTCAAATGAAAGGGCATCATCTCACTTTTCCGACATTTCAAGTTTAATATTGGTAACTTTCACCGTTCAAAGGCTACTACCGAATGACTAGAACCAACTTTGTTGGTGTTCAAATGTCTATGCAAATGCCACTTTTAATATCAACATACCTACAGCGGTGCTTTTAAACATCGATCGCTTATAATGAAGACCTAGGACCATCAGTACGTTTCTGGTGTCTAATGAAAGGGCATCATCTCAGCTTTCCGAAAATGCATGTTGTATAAGTGTTGCTTTCACCGTTCAAAGGATATGTACGAAAGACTAGAACCAACTGTGTTGGTGTTCAACTGTCTCTATGAATGCCACTTTTCATCTCAACATACCTACAGCAGTGCTTTTAAACATCGATCGCTTATAATGAAGGCCTAGGAACATCAGTACGTTTCTTGTGCCACATGAAAGGGCATCATCTCAGCTTTCCGACATTTCAAGTTTAATAGTGGTAACTTTCACCGTTCAAAGGCTACTACCGAATGACTAGAACCAACTTTGTTGGTGTTCAAATGTCTATGCAAATGCCATTTTTAATCTCAAATCAGTACGTTGCCGGTGTTTAATGAAAGGGCATCATCTCAGCTTTCCGAAAACGCAATTTTAAAAGGTTAACCTTTCTACGTCCAAAGGCTTCTACCGAATGACTAGAACCAACTTTGCTAGTATTCAGTTGTCTCTATGAATGCCACTTTTTATCTCAACATACCTACTGCAGTGCTTTTAAACATCGATCGCTTATAATGAAGACCTAGGAACATCAGTACGTTTCTGGTGGCAAATGAAAAGGCATCATCTCAGCTTTCCGAAATTTCAAGTTTAATAGGGGTAACTTTCAGCGTTCAAAGGCTATGTCGGAAAGACTAGAACCAACTGTGTTGGTGTTCAACTGTCTCTATGAATGCCACTTTTCATCTCAACATACCTACAGCAGTGCTTTTAAACATCGATCGCTTATAATGAAGGCCAAGAAACATCAGTACGTTTCTGGTGTCACATGAAAGGGCATCATCCATCTTTCCGAAATTTCAAGTTAAATAGGGGTACCTTTCACCGTTTAAAGGCTACTGCCGAATTACTAGAACCACATTTGTTGGTGTTCAAATGTCTATGCAAATGCCACTTTTAATCTCAACATACCTTCAGCGGTGCTTTTAAATATAGCTCGCTTATAATGACGACCTAGTAAAGTCATTACGTTGCTGGTGTCTTATGAAAGGGCATCATCTCAGCTTTCCGAAAATGCAAGTTTAAAAGGTGTTGCTTTCACCGTTCAAAGGCTACTACCGTATGACTAGAACCAACTTTGTTGGTGTTCAGTTGTCTCTATGAATGCCACTTTTCATCTCAACATACCTACAGCAGTGCTTTTAAAATCGATCGCTTATAATGAAATCCTAAGAACATCAGTACGTTTCTGGTGTCAAATGAAAGGGCATCATCTCAGCTTTCCGACATTTCAAGTTTAATAGTGGTAACTTTCACCGTTCAAAGGCTACTACCGAATGACTAGAACCAACTTTGTTGGTGTTCAAATGTCTATGCAAATGCCACTTTTCATCTCAACATACCTACAGCAGTGCTTTTAAACGTCGATCGCTTGTAATGACGACCTAGGTACATCAGTACGTTTCTGGTGTCTAATGAAAGGGCATCATCTCAGCTTTCCGAAAATACATGTTGTGTAAGTGTAGCTATCACCGTTCAAAGGCAATGTCCGAAAGACTAGAACCAACTGTGTTGGTGTTCAACTGTCACAATGAATGCCACTTTTCATCTCAACATACCTACAGCAGTGCTTTTAAACATCGATCGCTTATAATGAATGCAAAGAAACATCAGTACGTTTCTGGTGTCAAATGAAAGTGCATCATCTCAGATTTCCGAAATTTCAAGTTTAATAGTGATAACTTTCACCGTTCAAAGGCTACTACCGAATGACTAGAACCAACTTTGTTGGTGTTCAAATGTCTATGCAAATGCCATTTTTAATCTCAACATACCTACAGCGGTGCTTTTAAACATCGATCGATTATAATGACAACCTAGGAAAATCAGTACGTTGCCGGTGTTTAATGAAAGGGCATCATCTCAGCTTTCCGAAAATGCAATTTTAAAAGGTTTACCTTTCACCGTTCAAAGGCTTCTACCGAATGACTAGAACCAACTTTGCTAGTATTCAGTTGTCTCTATGAATGCCACTTTTTATCTCAACATACCTACTGCAGTGCTTTTAAACATAGATCGCTTATAATGAAGACCTAGGAACATCAGTACGTTTCTGGTGGCAAATGAAAGGGCATCATCTCAGCTTTCCGAAATTTCAAGTTTAATAGGGGTAACTTTCAGCGTTCAAAGGCTATGTCCGAAAGACTAGAACCAACTGTGTTGGTGTCCAACTGTCTCTATGAATGCCACTTTTCATCTCAACATACCTACAGCAGTGCTTTTAAACATCGATCGCTTATAATGAAGGCCAAGAAACATCAGTACGTTTCTGGTGTCAAATGAAAGGGCATCATCTCACTTTTCCGACATTTCAAGTTTAATAGTGGTAACTTTCACCGTTCAAAGGCTATGTCCGAATGACTAGAACCAACTTTGTTGGTGTTCAAATGTCTATGCAAATGCCACTTTTAATATCAACATACCTACAGCGGTGCTTTTAAACATCGATCGCTTATAATGAAGACCTAGGACCATCAGTACGTTTCTGGTGTCTAATGAAAGGGCATCATCTCAGCTTTCCGAAAATGCATGTTGTGTAAGTGTAGCTTTCACCGTTCAAAGGCAATGTCCGAAAGACTAGAACCAACTGTGTTGGTGTTCAACTGTCACAATGAATGCCACTTTTCATCTCAACATACCTTCAGCAGTGCTTTTAAACATCGATCGCTTATAATGAATGCAAAGAAACATCAGTATGTTTCTGGTGTCAAATGAAAGGGCATCATCTCAGCTTTCCGACATTTCAAGTTTAATAGTGGTAACTTTCACCGTTCAAAGGCTACTACCGAATGACTAGAACCAACTTTGTTGGTGTTCAAATGTCTATGCAAATGCCACTTTTAATATCAACATACCTACAGCGGTGCTTTTAAACATCGATCGCTTATAATGAAGACCTAGGACCATCAGTACGTTTCTGGTGTCTAATGAAAGGGCATCATCTCAGCTTTCCGAAAATGCATGTTGTATAAGTGTTGCTTTCACCGTTCAAAGGATATGTACGAAAGACTAGAACCAACTGTGGTGGTGTTCAACTGTCTCTATGAATGCCACTTTTCATCTCAACATACCTACAGCAGTGCTTTTAAACATCGATCGCTTATAATGAAGGCCTAGGAACATCAGTACGTTTCTTGTGTCACATGAAAGGGCATCATCTCAGATTTCCGAAATTTCAAGTTTAATAGTGATAACTTTCACCGTTCAAAGGCTACTACCGAATGACTAGAACCAACTTTGTTGGTGTTCAAATGTCTATGCAAATGCCATTTTTAATCTCAAATCAGTACGTTGCCGGTGTTTAATGAAAGGGCATCATCTCAGCTTTCCGAAAATGCAATTTTAAAAGGTTTACCTTTCACCGTTCAAAGGCTTCTACCGAATGACTAGAACCAACTTTGCTAGTATTCAGTTGTCTCTATGAATGCCACTTTTTATCTCCACATACCTACTGCAGTGCTTTTAAACATCGATCGCTTATAATGAAGACCTAGGAACATCAGTACGTTTCTGGTGGCAAATGAAAGGGCATCATCTCAGCTTTCCGAAATTTCAAGTTTAATAGGGGTAACTTTCAGCGTTCAAAGGCTATGTCGGAAAGACTAGAACCAACTGTGTTGGTGTTCAACTGTCTCTATGAATGCCACTTTTCATCTCAACATACCTACAGCAGTGCTTTTAAACATCGATCGCTTATAATGAAGGCCAAGAAACATCAGTACGTTTCTGGTGTCACATGAAAGGGCATCATCCATCTTTCCGAAATTTCAAGTTAAATAGGGGTACCTTTCACCGTTTAAAGGCTACTGCCGAATTACTAGAACCACATTTGTTGGTGTTCAAATGTCTATGCAAATGCCACTTTTAATCTCAACATACCTTCAGCGGTGCTTTTAAATATAGCTCGCTTATAATGACGACCTAGTAAAGTCAGTACGTTGCTGGTGTCTTATGAAAGGGCATCATCTCAGCTTTCCGAAAATGCAAGTTTAAAAGGTGTACCTTTCACCGTTCAAAGGCTACTACCGTATGACTAGAACCAACTTTGTTGGTGTTCAGTTGTCTCTATGAATGCCACTTTTCATCTCAACATACCTACAGCAGTGCTTTTAAAATCGATCGCTTATAATGAAATCCTAAGAACATCAGTACGTTTCTGGTGTCAAATGAAAGGGCATCATCTCAGCTTTCCGACATTTCAAGTTTAATAGTGGTAACTTTCACCGTTCAAAGGCTACTACCGAATGACTAGAACCAACTTTGTTGGTGTTCAAATGTCTATGCAAATGCCACTTTTAATCTCAACATACCTTCAGCGGTGCTTTTAAATATAGCTCGCTTATAATGACGACCTAGTAAAGTCAGTACGTTGCTGGTGTCTTATGAAAGGGCATCATCTCAGCTTTCCGAAAATGCAAGTTTAAAAGGTGTACCTTTCACCGTTCAAAGGCTACTACCGTATGACTAGAACCAACTTTGTTGGTGTTCAGTTGTCTCTATGAATGCCACTTTTCATCTCAACATACCAACAGCAGTGCTTTTAAAATCGATCGCTTATAATGAAATCCTAAGAACATCAGTACGTTTCTGGTGTCAAATGAAAGGGCATCATCTCAGCTTTCCGACATTTCAAGTTTAATAGTGGTAACTTTCACCGTTCAAAGGCTACTACCGAATGACTAGAACCAACTTTGTTGGTGTTCAAATGTCTATGCAAATGCCACTTTTCATCTCAACATACCTACAGCAGTGCTTTTAAACATCGATCGCTTATAATGACGACCTAGGTACATCAGTACGTTTCTGGTGTCTAATGAAAGGGCATCATCTCAGCTTTCCGAAAATACATGTTGTGTAAGTGTAGCTATCACCGTTCAAAGGCAATGTCCGAAAGACTAGAACCAACTGTGTTGGTGTTCAACTGTCACAATGAATGCCACTTTTCATCTCAACATACCTACAGCAGTGCTTTTAAACATCGATCGCTTATAATGAATGCAAAGAAACATCAGTACGTTTCTGGTGTCAAATGAAAGGGCATCATCTCAGCTTTCCGACATTTCAAGTTTAATAGTGGTAACTTTCACCGTTCAAAGGCTACTACCGAATGACTAGAACCAACTTTGTTGGTGTTCAAATGTCTATGCAAATGCCACTTTTAATCTCAACATACCTTCAGCGGTGCTTTTAAATATAGCTCGCATATAATGACGACC
This sequence comes from Gibbula magus, assembly GCA_936450465.1. Taxonomy (NCBI): domain Eukaryota; kingdom Metazoa; phylum Mollusca; class Gastropoda; order Trochida; family Trochidae; genus Gibbula; species Gibbula magus. Next base: position 73,834,198 of record OW388297.1, on the reverse strand, counting down.
TAGTAAAGTCAGTACGTTGCTGGTGTCTTATGAAAGGGCATCATCTCAGCTTTCCGAAAATGCAAGTTTAAAAGGTGTACCTTTCACCGTTCAAAGGCTACTACCGTATGACTAGAACCAACTTTGTTGGTGTTCAGTTGTCTCTATGAATGCCACTTTTCATCTCAACATACCTACAGCAGTGCTTTTAAAATCGATCGCTTATTATGAAATCCTAAGAACATCAGTACGTTTCTGGTGTCAAATGAAAGGGCATCATCTCAGCTTTCCGACATTTCAAGTTTAATAGTGGTAACTTTCACCGTTCAAAGGCTACTACCGAATGACTAGAACCAACTTTGTTGGTGTTCAAATGTCTATGCAAATGCCACTTTTAATATCAACATACCTACAGCGGTGCTTTTAAACATCGATCGCTTATAATGAAGACCTAGGACCATCAGTACGTTTCTGGTGTCTAATGAAAGGGCATCATCTCAGCTTTCCGAAAATGCATGTTGTATAAGTGTTGCTTTCACCGTTCAAAGGATATGTACGAAAGACTAGAACCAACTGTGGTGGTGTTCAACTGTCTCTATGAATGCCACTTTTCATCTCAACATACCTACAGCAGTGCTTTTAAACATCGATCGCTTATAATGAAGGCCTAGGAACATCAGTACGTTTCTGGTGTCACATGAAAGGGCATCATCTCAGCTTTCCGACATTTCAAGTTTAATAGTGGTAACTTTCACCGTTCAAAGGCTACTACCGAATGACTAGAACCAACTTTGTTGGTGTTCAAATGTCTATGCAAATGCCATTTTTCATCTCAACATACCTACAGCAGTGCTTTTAAACATCGATCGCTTATAATGAAGACCTAGGAACATCAGTACGTTTCTGGTGGCAAATGAAAGGGCATCATCTCAGCTTTCCGAAATTTCAAGTTTAATAGGGGTAACTTTCAGCGTTCAAAGGCTATGTCCGAAAGACTAGAACCAACTGTGTTGGTGTTCAACTGTCTCTATGAATGCCACTTTTAATCTCAACATACCTACAGCAGTGCTTTTAAACATCGATCGCTTATAATGAATGCAAAGAAACATCAGTACGATTCTGGTGTCACATGAAAGGGCATCATCTCAGCTTTCCGACATTTCAAGTTTAATAGTGGTAACTTTCACCGTTCAAAGGCTACTACTGAATTACTAGAACCAACTTTGTTGGTGTTCAAATGTCTATGCAAATGCCACTTTTCATCTCAACATACCTACAGCAATGCTTTTAAACATCGATCGCTTATAATGACGACCTAGGTACATCAATACGTTTCTGGTGTCTAATGAAAGGGCATCATCTCAGCTTTCCGAAAATTCATGTTGTATAACTGTAGCTTTCACCGTTCAAAGGCAATGTCCGAAAGACTAGAACCAACTGTGTTGGTGTTCAACTGTCACAATGAATGCCACTTTTCATCTCAACATACCTACAGCAGTGCTTTTAAACATCGATCGCTTATAATGAATGCAAAGAAACATCAGTACGTTTCTGGTGTCACATGAAAGGGCATCATCTCAGCTTTCCGACATTTCAAGTTAAATAGTGGTAACTTTCACCGTTCAAAGGCTACTACCGAATGACTAAAACCAACTTTGTTGGTGTTCAAATGTCTATGCAAATGCCATTTTTCATCTCAACATACCTACAGCAGTGCTTTTAAACATCGATCGCTTATAATGAAGACCTAGGTACATCAGTACGTTTCTGGTGTCTAATGAAAGGGCATCATCTCAGCTTTCCGAAAATTCATGTTGTATAAGTGTAGCTTTCACCGCTCTTTGTCCGAATGACTAGAACCAACTTTGTTGGTGTTCAAATGTCTATGCAAATGCCACTTTTAATCTCAACATACCTACAGCAGTGCTTTTAAACATCGATCGCTTATAATGACGACCTAGATACATCAGTACGTTGCTGGTGTCTAATGAAAGGGCATCATCTCAGCTTTCCGAAAATGCAAGTTGTATAAGTGTAGCTTTCACCGTTCAAAGTCAATGTCCGAAAGACTAGAACCAACTGTGTTGGTGTTCAACTGTCACAATGAATGCCATTTTTCATCTCAACATACCTACAGCAGTGCTTTTAAACATCGATCGCTTATAATGAAGATTTAGGAACATCAGTACGTTTCTGGTGTCAAATGAAAGGGCATCATCTCAGCTTTCCGAAATTTCAAGTTTAATAGGGGTAACTTTCAGCGTTCAAAGGCTATGTCCGAAAGACTAGAACCAACTGTGTTGGTGTTCAATTGTCTCTATGAATGCCACTTTTCATCTCAACATACCTACAGCAGTGCTTTTAAACATCGATCGCTTATAATGAAGGCCAAGAAACATCAGTACGTTTCTGGTGCCACATGAAAGGGCATCATCCATCTTTCCGAAATTTCAAGTTAAATAGGGGTACCTTTCACCGTTTAAAGGCTACTGCCGAATTACTAGAACCAAATTTGTTGGTGTTCAAATGTCTATGCAAATGCCACTTTTAATCTCAACATACCTTCAGCGGTGCTTTTAAATATAGATCGCTTATAATGACGACCTAGTAAAGTCAGTACGTTGCTGGTGTCTTATGAAAGGGCATCATCTCAGCTTTCCGAAAATGCAAGTTTAAAAGGTGTACCTTTCACCGTTCAAAGGCTACTACCGTATGACTAGAACCAACTTTGTTGGTGTTCAGTTGTCTCTATGAATGCCACTTTTCATCTCAACATACCTACAGCAGTGCTTTTAATATCGATCGCTTATAATGAAATCCTAAGAACATCAGTACGTTTCTGGTGTCTAATGAAAGGGCATCATCTCAGCTTTCCGAAAATTCATGTTGTATAAGTGTAGCTTTCACCGCTCTTTGTCCGAATGACTAGAACCAACTTTGTTGGTGTTCAAATGTCTATGCAAATGCCATTTTTCATCTCAACATACCTACAGCAGTGCTTTTAAACATCGATCGCTTATAATGAAGACCTAGGTACATCAGTACGTTTCTGGTGTCTAATGAAAGGGCATCATCTCAGCTTTCCGAAAATTCATGTTGTATAAGTGTAGCTTTCACCGCTCTTTGTCCGAATGACTAGAACCAACTTTGTTGGTGTTCAAATGTCTATGCAAATGCCACTTTTAATCTCAACATACCTACAGCAGTGCTTTTAAACATCGATCGCTTATAATGACGACCTAGGTACATCAGTACGTTTCTGGTGTCTAATGAAAGGGCATCATCTCAGCTTTCCGAAAATACATGTTGTGTAAGTGTAGCTATCACCGTTCAAAGGCAATGTCCGAAAGACTAGAACCAACTGTGTTGGTGTTCAACTGTCACAATGAATGCCACTTTTCATCTCAACATACCTACAGCAGTGCTTTTAAACATCGATCGCTTATAATGAATGCAAAGAAACATCAGTACGTTTCTGGTGTCAAATGAAAGGGCATCATCTCAGCTTTCCGACATTTCAAGTTTAATAGTGGTAACTTTCACCGTTCAAAGGCTACTACCGAATGACTAGAACCAACTTTGTTGGTGTTCAAATGTCTATGCAAATGCCACTTTTAATCTCAACATACCTTCAGCGGTGCTTTTAAATATAGCTCGCTTATAATGACGACCTAGTAAAGTCAGTACGTTGCTGGTGTCTTATGAAAGGGCATCATCTCAGCTTTCCGAAAATGCAAGTTTAAAAGGTGTACCTTTCACCGTTCAAAGGCTACTACAGTATGACTAGAACCAACTTTGTTGGTGTTCAGTTGTCTCTATGAATGCCACTTTTCATCTCAACATACCTACAGCAGTGCTTTTAAAATCGATCGCTTATAATGAAATCCTAAGAACATCAGTACGTTTCTGGTGTCAAATGAAAGGGCATCATCTCAGCTTTCCGACATTTCAAGTTTAATAGTGGTTACTTTTACCGTTCAAAGGCTACTACCGAATGACTAGAACCAACTTTGTTGGTGTTCAAATGTCTATGCAAATGCCACTTTTAATATCAACATACCTACAGCGGTGATTTTAAATATCGATCGCTTATAATGAAGACCTAGGACCATCAGTACGTTTCTGGTGTCTAATGAAAGGGCATCATCTCAGCTTTCCGAAAATGCATGTTGTATAAGTGTTGCTTTCACCGTTCAAAGGATATGTACGAAAGACTAGAACCAACTGTGGTGGTGTTCAACTGTCTCTATGAATGCCACTTTTCATCTCAACATACCTACAGCAGTGCTTTTAAACATCGATCGCTTATAATGAAGGCCTAGGAACATCAGTACGTTTCTGGTGTCACATGAAAGGGCATCATCTCAGCTTTCCGACATTTCAAGTTTAATAGTGGTAACTTTCACCGTTCAAAGGCTACTACCGAATGACTAGAACCAACTTTGTTGGTGTTCAAATGTCTATGCAAATGCCATTTTTCATCTCAACATACCTACAGCAGTGCTTTTAAACATCGATCGCTTATAATGAAGACCTAGGAACATCAGTACGTTTCTGGTGGCAAATGAAAGGGCATCATCTCAGCTTTCCGAAATTTCAAGTTTAATAGGGGTAACTTTCAGCGTTCAAAGGCTATGTCCGAAAGACTAGAACCAACTGTGTTGGTGTTCAACTGTCTCTATGAATGCCACTTTTAATCTCAACATACCTACAGCAGTGCTTTTAAACATCGATCGCTTATAATGAATGCAAAGAAACATCAGTACGATTCTGGTGTCACATGAAAGGGCATCATCTCAGCTTTCCGACATTTCAAGTTAAATAGTGGTAACTTTCACCGTTCAAAGGCTACTACCGAATGACTAAAACCAACTTTGTTGGTGTTCAAATGTCTATGCAAATGCCATTTTTCATCTCAACATACCTACAGCAGTGCTTTTAAACATCGATCGCTTATAATGAAGACCTAGGTACATCAGTACGTTTCTGGTGTCTAATGAAAGGGCATCATCTCAGCTTTCCGAAAATTCATGTTGTATAAGTGTAGCTTTCACCGCTCTTTGTCCGAATGACTAGAACCAACTTTGTTGGTGTTCAAATGTCTATGCAAATGCCACTTTTAATCTCAACATACCTACAGCAGTGCTTTTAAACATCGATCGCTTATAATGACGACCTAGGTACATCAGTACGTTGCTGGTGTCTAATGAAAGGGCATCATCTCAGCTTTCCGAAAATGCAAGTTGTATAAGTGTAGCTTTCACCGTTCAAAGTCAATGTCCGAAAGACTAGAACCAACTGTGTTGGTGTTCAACTGTCACAATGAATGCCATTTTTCATCTCAACATACCTACAGCAGTGCTTTTAAACATCGATCGCTTATAATGAAGATTTAGGAACATCAGTACGTTTCTGGTGTCAAATGAAAGGGCATCATCTCAGCTTTCCGAAATTTCAAGTTTAATAGGGGTAACTTTCAGCGTTCAAAGGCTATGTCCGAAAGACTAGAACCAACTGTGTTGGTGTTCAATTGTCTCTATGAATGCCACTTTTCATCTCAACATACCTACAGCAGTGCTTTTAAACATCGATCGCTTATAATGAAGGCCAAGAAACATCAGTACGTTTCTGGTGCCACATGAAAGGGCATCATCCATCTTTCCGAAATTTCAAGTTAAATAGGGGTACCTTTCACCGTTTAAAGGCTACTGCCGAATTACTAGAACCAAATTTGTTGGTGTTCAAATGTCTATGCAAATGCCACTTTTAATCTCAACATTCCTTCAGCGGTGCTTTTAAATATAGATCGCTTATAATGACGACCTAGTAAAGTCAGTACGTTGCTGGTGTCTTATGATAGGGCATCATCTCAGCTTTCCGAAAATGCAAGTTTAAAAGGTGTACCTTTCACCGTTCAAAGGCTACTACCGTATGACTAGAACCAACTTTGTTGGTGTTCAGTTGTCTCTATGAATGCCACTTTTCATCTCAACATACCTACAGCAGTGCTTTTAAAATCGATCGCTTATAATGAAATCCTAAGAACATCAGTACGTTTCTGGTGTCAAATGAAAGGGCATCATCTCAGCTTTCCGACATTTCAAGTTTAATAGTGGTAACTTTCACCGTTCAAAGGCTACTACCGAATGACTAGAACCAACTTTGTTGGTGTTCAAATGTCTATGAAAATGCCACTTTTCATCTCAACATACCTACAGCAGTGCTTTTAAACATCGATCGCTTATAATGACGACCTAGGTACATCAGTACGTTTCTGGTGTCTTATGAAAGGGCATCATCTCAGCTTTCCGAAAATGCATGTTGTATAAGTGTAGCTTTCACCGTTCAAAGGCAATGTCCGAAAGACTAGAACCAACTGTGTTGGTGTTCAACTGTCACAATGAATGCCACTTTTCATCTCAACATACCTACAGCAGTGCTTTTAAACATCGATCGCTTATAATGAATGCAAAGAAACATCAGTACGTTTCTGGTGTCAAATGAAAGGGCATCATCTCAGCTTTCCGACATTTCAAGTTTAATAGTGGTAACTTTCACCGTTCAAAGGCTACTAAAGAATGACTAGAACCAACTTTGTTGGTGTTCAAATGTCTATGAAAATGCCACTTTTCATCTCAACATACCTACAGCAGTGCTTTTAAACATCGATCGCTTATAATGACGACCTAGGTACATCAGTACGTTTCTGGTGTCTAATGAAAGGGCATCATCTCAGCTTTCCGAAAATGCATGTTGTATAAGTGTAGCTTTCACCGTTCAAAGGCAATGTCCGAAAGACTAGAACCAACTGTGTTGGTGTTCAACTGTCACAATGAATGCCACTTTTAATCTCAACATACCTACAGCAGTGCTTTTAAACATCGATCGCTTATAATGAATGCAAAGAAACATCAGTACGTTTCTGGTGTCAAATGAAAGGGCATCATCTCAGCTTTCCGACATTTCAAGTTTAATAGTGGTAACTTTCACCGTTCAAAGGCTACTACCGAATGACTAGAACCAACTTTGTTGGTGTTCAAATGTCTATGCAAATGCCATTTTAATATCAACATACCTACAGCAGTGCTTTTAAACATCGATCGCTTATAATGAAGACCTAGGAACATCAGTACGTTGCTGGTGTCTAATGAAAGGGCATCATCTCAGCTTTCCGAAAATGCATGTTGTATAAGTGTAGCTTTCACCGTTCAAAGGATATGTACGAAAGACTAGAACCAACTGTGGTGGTGTTCAACTGTCACAATGAATGCCACTTTTCATCTCAACATACCTACAGCAGTGCTTTTAAACATCGATCGCTTATAATGAATGCAAAGAAACATCAGTACGTTTCTGGTGTCAAATGAAAGGGCATCATCTCAGCTTTCCGACATTTCAAGTTTAATAGTGGTAACTTTCACCGTTCAAAGGCTACTACCGAATGACTAGAACCAACTTTGTTGGTGTTCAAATGTCTATGCAAATGCCATTTTTCATCTCAACATACCTACAGCAGTGCTTTTAAACATCGATCGCTTATAATGAAGACCTAGGAACATCAGTACGTTTCAGGTGGAAAATGAAAGGGCATCATCTCAGCTTTCCGAAAATGCATGTTGTATAAGTGTTGCTTTCACCGTTCAAAGGCTACTACCGTATGACTAGAACCAACTTTGTTGGTGTTCAGTTGTCTCTATGAATGCCACTTTTCATCTCAACATACCTACAGCAGTGCTTTTAAAATCGATCGCTTATAATGAAATCCTAAGAACATCAGTACGTTTCTGGTGTCTAATGAAAGGGCATCATCTCAGCTTTCCGAAAATGCATGTTGTATAAGTGTTGCTTTCACCGTTCAAAGGATATGTACGAAAGACTAGAACCAACTTTGTTGGTGTTCAACTGTCTCTATGAATGCCACTTTTCATCTCAACATACCTACAGCAGTGCTTTTAAACATCGATCGCTTATAATGAAGGCCAAGAAACATCAGTACGTTTATGGTGTCAAATGAAAGGGCATCATCTCACCTTTCCGACATTTCAAGTTTAATAGTGGTAACTTTCACTGTTCAAAGGCTACTACCGAATGACTAGAACCAACTTTGTTGGTGTTCAAATGTCTATGCAAATGCCATTTTTCATCTCAACATACCTACAGCAGTGCTTTTAAACATCGATCGCTTATAATGAAGACCTAGGAACATCAGTACGTTTCAGGTGGAAAATGAAAGGGCATCATCTCAGCTTTCCGAAAATGCATGTTGTATAAGTGTTGCTTTCACCGTTCAAAGGCTACTACCGTATGACTAGAACCAACTTTGTTGGTGTTCAGTTGTCTCTATGAATGCCACTTTTCATCTCAACATACCTACAGCAGTGCTTTTAAAATCGATCGCTTATAATGAAATCCTAAGAACATCAGTACGTTTCTGGTGTCAAATGAAAGGGCATGATCTCAGCTTTCCGACATTTCAAGTTTAATAGTGGTAACTTTCACCGTTTAAAGGCTACTACCGAATGACTAGAACCAACTTTGTTGGTGTTCAAATGTCTATGAAAATGCCACTTTTCATCTCAACATACCTACAGCAGTGCTTTTAAACATCGATCGCTTATAATGACGACCTAGGTACATCAGTACGTTTCTGGTGTCTAATGAAAGGCATCATCTCAGCTTTCCGAAAATGCATGCTGTATAAGTGTAGCTTTCACCGTTCAAAGGCAATGTCCGAAAGACTAGAACCAACTGTGTTGGTGTTCAACTGTCACAATGAATGCCACTTTTAATCTCAACATACCTACAGCAGTGCTTTTAAACATCGATCGCTTATAATGAAGGCCAAGAAACATCAGTACGTTTCTGGTGCCACATGAAAGGGCATCATCCATCTTTCCGAAATTTCAAGTTTAATAGTGGTAACTTTCACCGTTCAAAGGCTACTACCGAATTACTAGAACCAACTTTGTTGGTGTTCAACTGTCACAATGAATGCCACTTTTAATCTCAACATACCTACAGCAGTGCTTTTAAACATCGATCGCTTATAATGAATGCAAAGAAACATCAGTACGTTTCTGGTGTCAAATGAAAGGGCATCATCTCAGCTTTCCGACATTTCAAGTTTAATAGTGGTAACTTTCACCGTTCAAAGGCTACTACCGAATGACTAGAACCAACTTTGTTGGTGTTCAAATGTCTATGCAAATGCCACTTTTAATCTCAACATACCTACAGCAGTGCTTTTAAACATCGATCGCTTATAATGACGACCTAGGTACATCAGTACGTTGCTCGTGTCTAATGAAAGGGCATCATCTCAGCTTTCCGAAAATGCAAGTTGTATAAGTGTAGCTTTCACCGTTCAAAGTCAATGTCCGAAAGACTAGAACCAACTGTGTTGGTGTTCAACTGTCACAATGAATGCCATTTTTCATCTCAACATACCTACAGCAGTGCTTTTAAACATCGATCGCTTATAATGAAGATTTAGGAACATCAGTACGTTTCTGGTGTCAAATGAAAGGGCATCATCTCAGCTTTCCGAAATTTCAAGTTTAATAGGGGTAACTTTCAGCGTTCAAAGGCTATGTCCGAAAGACTAGAACCAACTGTGTTGGTGTTCAATTGTCTCTATGAATGCCACTTTTCATCTCAACATACCTACAGCAGTGCTTTTAAACATCGATCGCTTATAATGAAGGCCAAGAAACATCAGTACGTTTCTGGTGCCACATGAAAGGGCATCATCCATCTTTCCGAAATTTCAAGTTAAATAGGGGTACCTTTCACCGTTTAAAGGCTACTGCCGAATTACTAGAACCAAATTTGTTGGTGTTCAAATGTCTATGCAAATGCCATTTTTAATCTCAACATACCTTCAGCGGTGCTTTTAAATATAGATCGCTTATAATGACGACCTAGTAAAGTCAGTACGTTGCTGGTGTCTTATGAAAGGGCATCATCTCAGCTTTCCGAAAATGCAAGTTTAAAAGGTGTACCTTTCACCGTTCAAAGGCTACTACCGTATGACTAGAACCAACTTTGTTGGTGTTCAGTTGTCTCTATGAATGCCACTTTTCATCACAACATACCTACAGCAGTGCTTTTAAAATCGATCGCTTATAATGAAATCCTAAGAACATCAGTACGTTTCTGGTGTCAAATGAAAGGGCATCATCTCAGCTTTCCGACATTTCAAGTTTAATAGTGGTAACTTTCACCGTTCAAAGGCTACTACCGAATGACTAGAACCAACTTTGTTGGTGTTCAAATGTCTATGAAAATGCCACTTTTCATCTCAACATACCTACAGCAGTGCTTTTAAACATCGATCGCTTATAATGACGACCTAGGTACATCAGTACGTTTCTGGTGTCTAATGAAAGGGCATCATCTCAGCTTTCCGAAAATGCATGTTGTATAAGTGTAGCTTTCACCGTTCAAAGGCAATGTCCGAAAGACTAGAACCAACTGTGTTGGTGTTCAACTGTCACAATGAATGCCACTTTTAATCTCAACATACCTACAGCAGTGCTTTTAAACATCGATCGCTTATAATGAATGCAAAGAAACATCAGTACGTTTCTGGTGTCAAATGAAAGGGCATCATCTCAGCTTTCCGACATTTCAAGTTTAATAGTGGTAACTTTCACCGTTCAAAGGCTACTACCGAATGACTAGAACCAACTTTGTTGGTGTTCAAATGTCTATGCAAATGCCACTTTTAATATCAACATACCTACAGCGGTGCTTTTAAACATCGATCGCTTATAATGAAGACCTAGGACCATCAGTACGTTTCTGGTGTCTAATGAAAGGGCATCATCTCAGCTTTCCGAAAATGCATGTTGTATAAGTGTTGCTTTCACCGTTCAAAGGATATGTACGAAAGACTAGAACCAACTTTGTTGGTGTTCAACTGTCTCTATGAATGCCACTTTTCATCTCAACATACCTACAGCAGTGCTTTTAAACATCGATCGCTTATAATGAAGGCCAAGAAACATCAGTACGTTTATGGTGTCAAATGAAAGGGCATCATCTCACCTTTCCGACATTTCAAGTTTAATAGTGGTAACTTTCACTGTTCAAAGGCTACTACCGAATGACTAGAACCAACTTTGTTGGTGTTCAAATGTCTATGCAAATGCCATTTTTCATCTCAACATACCTACAGCAGTGCTTTTAAACATCGATCGCTTATAATGAAGACCTAGGAACATCAGTACGTTTCAGGTGGAAAATGAAAGGGCATCATCTCAGCTTTCCGAAAATGCAAGTTGTGTAAGTGTAGCTTTCACCGTTCAAAGGCTACTACCATATGACTAGAACCAACTTTGTTGGTGTTCAGTTGTCTCTATGAATGCCACTTTTCATCTCAACATACCTACAGCAGTGCTTTTAAAATCGATCGCTTATAATGAAATCCTAAGAACATCAGTACGTTTCTGGTGTCAAATGAAAGGGCATGATCTCAGCTTTCCGACATTTCAAGTTTAATAGTGGTAACTTTCACCGTTTAAAGGCTACTACCGAATGACTAGAACCAACTTTGTTGGTGTTCAAATGTCTATGAAAATGCCACTTTTCATCTCAACATACCTACAGCAGTGCTTTTAAACATCGATCGCTTATAATGACGACCTAGGTACATCAGTACGTTTCTGGTGTCTAATGAAAGGCATCATCTCAACTTTCCGAAAATGCATGCTGTATAAGTGTAGCTTTCACCGTTCAAAGGCAATGTCCGAAAGACTAGAACCAACTGTGTTGGTGTTCAACTGTCACAATGAATGCCACTTTTAATCTCAACATACCTACAGCAGTGCTTTTAAACATCGATCGCTTATAATGAATGCAAAGAAACATCAGTACGATTCTGGTGTCAAATGAAAGGGCATCATCTCAGCTTTCCGACATTTCAAGTTTAATAGTGGTAACTTTCACCGTTCAAAGGCTACTACCGAATTACTAGAACCAACTTTGTTGGTGTTCAACTGTCACAATGAATGCCACTTTTAATCTCAACATACCTACAGCAGTGCTTTTAAACATCGATCGCTTATAATGAATGCAAAGAAACATCAGTACGTTTCTGGTGTCTAATGAAAGGGCATCATCTCAGCTTTCCGAAAATTCATGTTGTATAAGTGTAGCTTTCACCGCTCTTTGTCCGAATGACTAGAACCAACTTTGTTGGTGTTCAAATGTCTATGCAAATGCCACTTTTAATCTCAACATACCTACAGCAGTGCTTTTAAACATCGATCGCTTATAATGACGACCTAGGTACATCAGTACGTTTCTGCTGTCTAATGAAAGGGCATCATCTCAGCTTTCCGAAAATGCATGTTGTATAAGTGTTGTTTTCACCGTTCAAAGGATATGTACGAAAGACTAGAACCAACTTTGTTGGTGTTCAACTGTCTCTATGAATGCCACTTTTCATCTCAACATACCTACAGCAGTGCTTTTAAACATCGATCGCTTATAATGAAGGCCAAGAAACATCAGTACGTTTATGGTGTCAAATGAAAGGGCATCATCTCAGCTTTCCGACATTTCAAGTTTAATAGTGGTAACTTTCACCGTTCAAAGGCTACTATCGAATGACTAGAACCAACTGTGTTGGTGTTCAAATGTCTATGCAAATGCCACTTTTAATCTCAACATACCTACAGCAGTGCTTTTAAACATCGATCGCTTATAATGACGACCTAGGTACATCAGTACGTTGCTGGTGTCTAATGAAAGGGCATCATCTCAGCTTTCCGAAAATGCAAGTTGTATAAGTGTAGCTTTCACCGTTCAAAGTCAATGTCCGAAAGACTAGAACCAACTGTGTTGGTGTTCAACTGTCACAATGAATGCCATTTTTCATCTCAACATACCTACAGCAGTGCTTTTAAACATCGATCGCTTATAATGAAGATTTAGGAACATCAGTACGTTTCTGGTGTCAAATGAAAGGGCATCATCTCAGCTTTCCGAAATTTCAAGTTTAATAGGGGTAACTTTCAGCGTTCAAAGGCTATGTCCGAAAGACTAGAACCAACTGTGTTGGTGTTCAATTGTCTCTATGAATGCCACTTTTCATCTCAACATACCTACAGCAGTGCTTTTAAACATCGATCGCTTATAATGAAGGCCAAGAAACATCAGTACGTTTCTGGTGCCACATGAAAGGGCATCATCCATCTTTCCGAAATGTCAAGTTAAATAGGGGTACCTTTCACCGTTTAAAGGCTACTGCCGAATTACTAGAACCAAATTTGTTGGTGTTCAAATGTCTATGCAAATGCCACTTTTAATCTCAACATACCTTCAGCGGTGCTTTTAAATATAGATCGCTTATAATGACGACCTAGTAAAGTCAGTACGTTGCTGGTGTCTTATGAAAGGGCATCATCTCAGCTTTCCGAAAATGCAAGTTTAAAAGGTGTACCTTTCACCGTTCAAAGGCTACTACCGTATGACTAGAACCAACTTTGTTGGTGTTCAGTTGTCTCTATGAATGCCACTTTTCATCACAACATACCTACAGCAGTGCTTTTAAAATCGATCGCTTATAATGAAATCCTAAGAACATCAGTACGTTTCTGGTGTCAAATGAAAGGGCATCATCTCAGCTTTCCGACATTTCAAGTTTAATAGTGGTAACTTTCACCGTTCAAAGGCTACTACCGAATGACTAGAACCAACTTTGTTGGTGTTCAAATGTCTATGAAAATGCCACTTTTCATCTCAACATACCTACAGCAGTGCTTTTAAACATCGATCGCTTATAATGACGACCTAGGTACATCAGTACGTTTCTGGTGTCTAATGAAAGGGCATCATCTCAGCTTTCCGAAAATGCATGTTGTATAAGTGTAGCTTTCACCGTTCAAAGGCAATGTCCGAAAGACTAGAACCAACTGTGTTGGTGTTCAACTGTCACAATGAATGCCACTTTTAATCTCAACATACCTACAGCAGTGCTTTTAAACATCGATCGCTTATAATGAATGCAAAGAAACATCAGTACGTTTCTGGTGTCAAATGAAAGGGCATCATCTCAGCTTTCCGACATTTCAAGTTTAATAGTGGTAACTTTCACCGTTCAAAGGCTACTAAAGAATGACTAGAACCAACTTTGTTGGTGTTCAAATGTCTATGAAAATGCCACTTTTCATCTCAACATACCTACAGCAGTGCTTTTAAACATCGATCGCTTATAATGACGACCTAGGTACATCAGTACGTTTCTGGTGTCTAATGAAAGGGCATCATCTCAGCTTTCCGAAAATGCATGTTGTATAAGTGTAGCTTTCACCGTTCAAAGGCAATGTCCGAAAGACTAGAACCAACTGTGTTGGTGTTCAACTGTCACAATGAATGCCACTTTTAATCTCAGCATACCTACAGCAGTGCTTTTAAACATCGATCGCTTATAATGAATGCAAAGAAACATCAGTACGTTTCTGGTGTCAAATGAAAGGGCATCATCTCAGCTTTCCGACATTTCAAGTTTAATAGTGGTAACTTTCACCGTTCAAAGGCTACTACCGAATGACTAGAACCAACTTTGTTGGTGTTCAAATGTCTATGCAAATGCCATTTTAATATCAACATACATACAGCGGTGCTCTTAAACATCGATCGCTTATAATGAAGACCTAGGACCATCAGTACGTTGCTGGTGTCTAATGAAAGGGCATCATCTCAGCTTTCCGAAAATGCATGTTGTATAAGTGTAGCTTTCACCGTTCAAAGGCAATGTCCGAAAGACTAGAACCAACTGTGGTGGTGTTCAACTGTCACAATGAATGCCACTTTTCATCTCAACATACCTACAGCAATGCTTTTAAACATCGATCGCTTATAATGAATGCAAAGAAACATCAGTACGTTTCTGGTGTCAAATGAAAGGGCATCATCTCAGCTTTCCGACATTTCAAGTTTAATAGTGGTAACTTTCACCGTTCAAAGGCTACTACCGAATGACTAGAACCAACTTTGTTGGTGTTCAAATGTCTATGCAAATGCCATTTTAATATCAACATACCTACAGCGGTGCTTTTAAACATCGATCGCTTATAATGAAGACCTAGGACCATCAGTACGTTGCTGGTGTCTAATGAAAGGGCATCATCTCAGCTTTCCGAAAATGCATGTTGTATAAGTGTAGCTTTCACCGTTCAAAGGATATGTACGAAAGACTAGAACCAACTGTGGTGGTGTTCAACTGTCACAATGAATGCCACTTTTCATCTCAACATACCTACAGCAGTGCTTTTAAACATCGATCGCTTATAATGAATGCAAAGAAACATCAGTACGTTTCTGGTGTCAAATGAAAGGGCATCATCTCAGCTTTCCGACATTTCAAGTTTAATAGTGGTAACTTTCACCGTTCAAAGGCTACTACCGAATGACTAGAACCAACTTTGTTGGTGTTCAAATGTCTATGCAAATGCCACTTTTAATATCAACATACCTACAGCGGTGCTTTTAAACATCGATCGCTTATAATGAAGACCTAGGACCATCAGTACGTTGCTGGTGTCTAATGAAAGGGCATCATCTCAGCTTTCCGAAAATGCATGTTGTATAAGTGTAGCTTTCACCGTTCAAAGGATATGTACGAAAGACTAGAACCAACTGTGGTGGTGTTCAACTGTCACAATGAATGCCACTTTTCATCTCAACATACCTACAGCAGTGCTTTTAAACATCGATCGCTTATAATGAATGCAAAGAAACATCAGTACGTTTCTGGTGTCAAATGAAAGGGCATCATCTCAGCTTTCCGACATTTCAAGTTTAATAGTGGTAACTTTCACCGTTCAAAGGCTACTACCGAATGACTAGAACCAACTTTGTTGGTGTTCAAATGTCTATGCAAATGCCATTTTAATATCAACATACATACAGCGGTGCTCTTAAACATCGATCGCTTATAATGAAGACCTAGGACCATCAGTACGTTGCTGGTGTCTAATGAAAGGGCATCATCTCAGCTTTCCGAAAATGCATGTTGTATAAGTGTAGCTTTCACCGTTCAAAGGCAATGTCCGAAAGACTAGAACCAACTGTGGTGGTGTTCAACTGTCACAATGAATGCCACTTTTCATCTCAACATACCTACAGCAATGCTTTTAAACATCGATCGCTTATAATGAATGCAAAGAAACATCAGTACGTTTCTGGTGTCAAATGAAAGGGCATCATCTCAGCTTTCCGACATTTCAAGTTTAATAGTGGTAACTTTCACCGTTCAAAGGCTACTACCGAATGACTAGAACCAACTTTGTTGGTGTTCAAATGTCTATGCAAATGCCATTTTAATATCAACATACCTACAGCGGTGCTTTTAAACATCGATCGCTTATAATGAAGACCTAGGACCATCAGTACGTTGCTGGTGTCTAATGAAAGGGCATCATCTCAGCTTTCCGAAAATGCATGTTGTATAAGTGTAGCTTTCACCGTTCAAAGGATATGTACGAAAGACTAGAACCAACTGTGGTGGTGTTCAACTGTCACAATGAATGCCACTTTTCATCTCAACATACCTACAGCAGTGCTTTTAAACATCGATCGCTTATAATGAATGCAAAGAAACATCAGTACGTTTCTGGTGTCAAATGAAAGGGCATCATCTCAGCTTTCCGACATTTCAAGTTTAATAGTGGTAACTTTCACCGTTCAAAGGCTACTACCGAATGACTAGAACCAACTTTGTTGGTGTTCAAATGTCTATGCAAATGCCACTTTTAATATCAACATACCTACAGCGGTGCTTTTAAACATCGATCGCTTATAATGAAGACCTAGGACCATCAGTACGTTTCTGGTGTCTAATGAAAGGGCATCATCTCAGCTTTCCGAAAATGCATGTTGTATAAGTGTTGCTTTCACCGTTCAAAGGATATGTACGAAAGACTAGAACCAACTTTGTTGGTGTTCAACTGTCTCTATGAATGCCACTTTTCATCTCAACATACCTACAGCAGTGCTTTTAAACATCGATCGCTTATAATGAAGGCCAAGAAACATCAGTACGTTTATGGTGTCAAATGAAAGGGCATCATCTCACCTTTCCGACATTTCAAGTTTAATAGTGGTAACTTTCACTGTTCAAAGGCTACTACCGAATGACTAGAACCAACTTTGTTGGTGTTCAAATGTCTATGCAAATGCCATTTTTCATCTCAACATACCTACAGCAGTGCTTTTAAACATCGATCGCTTATAATGAAGACCTAGGAACATCAGTACGTTTCTGGTGGAAAATGAAAGGGCATCATCTCAGCTTTCCGAAAATGCATGTTGTATAAGTGTTGCTTTCACCGTTCAAAGGCTACTACCGTATGACTAGAACCAACTTTGTTGGTGTTCAGTTGTCTCTATGAATGCCACTTTTCATCTCAACATACCTACAGCAGTGCTTTTAAAATCGATCGCTTATAATGAAATCCTAAGAACATCAGTACGTTTCTGGTGTCAAATGAAAGGGCATCATCTCAGCTTTCCGACATTTCAAGTTTAATAGTGGTAACTTTCACCGTTTAAAGGCTACTACCGAATGACTAGAACCAACTTTGTTGGTGTTCAAATGTCTATGAAAATGCCACTTTTCATCTCAACATACCTACAGCAGTGCTTTTAAACATCGATCGCTTATAATGACGACCTAGGTACATCAGTACGTTTCTGGTGTCTAATGAAAGGCATCATCTCAGCTTTCCGAAAATGCATGCTGTATAAGTGTAGCTTTCACCGTTCAAAGGCAATGTCCGAAAGACTAGAACCAACTGTGTTGGTGTTCAACTGTCACAATGAATGCCACTTTTAATCTCAACATACCTACAGCAGTGCTTTTAAACATCGATCGCTTATAATGAATGCAAAGAAACATCAGTACGATTCTGGTGTCAAATGAAAGGGCATCATCTCAGCTTTCCGACATTTCAAGTTTAATAGTGGTAACTTTCACCGTTCAAAGGCTACTACCGAATTACTAGAACCAACTTTGTTGGTGTTCAACTGTCACAATGAATGCCACTTTTAATCTCAACATACCTACAGCAGTGCTTTTAAACATCGATCGCTTATAATGAATGCAAAGAAACATCAGTACGTTTCTGGTGTCTAATGAAAGGGCATCATCTCAGCTTTCCGAAAATTCATGTTGTATAAGTGTAGCTTTCACCGCTCTTTGTCCGAATGACTAGAACCAACTTTGTTGGTGTTCAAATGTCTATGCAAATGCCACTTTTAATCTCAACATACCTACAGCAGTGCTTTTAAACATCGATCGCTTATAATGACGACCTAGGTACATCAGTACGTTTCTGCTGTCTAATGAAAGGGCATCATCTCAGCTTTCCGAAAATGCATGTTGTATAAGTGTTGTTTTCACCGTTCAAAGGATATGTACGAAAGACTAGAACCAACTTTGTTGGTGTTCAACTGTCTCTATGAATGCCACTTTTCATCTCAACATACCTACAGCAGTGCTTTTAAACATCGATCGCTTATAATGAAGGCCAAGAAACATCAGTACGTTTATGGTGTCAAATGAAAGGGCATCATCTCACCTTTCCGACATTTCAAGTTTAATAGTGGTAACTTTCACCGTTTAAAGGCTACTACCGAATGACTAGAACCAACTTTGTTGGTGTTCAAATGTCTATGCAAATGCCATTTTAATATCAACATACCTACAGCGGTGCTTTTAAACATCGATCGCTTATAATGAAGACCTAGGACCATCAGTACGTTGCTGGTGTCTAATGAAAGGGCATCATCTCAGCTTTCCGAAAATGCATGTTGTATAAGTGTAGCTTTCACCGTTCAAAGGATATGTACGAAAGACTAGAACCAACTGTGGTGGTGTTCAACTGTCACAATGAATGCCACTTTTCATCTCAACATACCTACAGCAGTGCTTTTAAACATCGATCGCTTATAATGAATGCAAAGAAACATCAGTACGTTTCTGGTGTCAAATGAAAGGGCATCATCTCAGCTTTCCGACATTTCAAGTTTAATAGTGGTAACTTTCACCGTTCAAAGGCTACTACCGAATGACTAGAACCAACTTTGTTGGTGTTCAAATGTCTATGCAAATGCCACTTTTAATATCAACATACCTACAGCGGTGCTTTTAAACATCGATCGCTTATAATGAAGACCTAGGACCATCAGTACGTTTCTGGTGTCTAATGAAAGGGCATCATCTCAGCTTTCCGAAAATGCATGTTGTATAAGTGTTGCTTTCACCGTTCAAAGGCTACTACCGTATGACTAGAACCAACTTTGTTGGTGTTCAAATGTCTATGCAAATGCCACTTTTAATCTCAACATACCTACAGCAGTGCTTTTAAACATCGATCGCTTATAATGACGACCTAGGTACATCAGTACGTTTCTGGTGTCTAATGAAAGGGCATCATCTCAGCTTTCCGAAAATGCATGCTGTATAAGTGTAGCTTTCACCGTTCAAAGGCAAAGTCCGAAAGACTAGAACCAACTGTGTTGGTGTTCAACTGTCACAATGAATGCCACTTTTAATCTCAACATACCTACAGCAGTGCTTTTAAACATCGATCGCTTATAATGAATGCAAAGAAACATCAGTACGATTCTGGTGTCAAATGAAAGGGCATCATCTCAGCTTTCCGACATTTCAAGTTTAATAGTGGTAACTTTCACCGTTCAAAGGCTACTACCGAATTACTAGAACCAACTTTGTTGGTGTTCAAATGTCTATGCAAATGCCACTTTTAATATCAACATACCTACAGCAGTGCTTTTAAACATCGATCGCTTATAATGAAGACCTAGGTACATCAGTACGTTTCAGGTGTCTAATGAAAGGGCATCATCTCAGCTTTCCGAAAATTCATGTTGTATAAGTGTAGCTTTCACCGCTCTTTGTCCGAATGACTAGAACCAACTTTGTTGGTGTTCAAATGTCTATGCAAATGCCACTTTTAATCTAAACATACCTACAGCAGTGCTTTTAAACATCGATCGCTTATAATGACGACCTAGGTACATCAGTACGTTTCTGGTGTCTAATGAAAGGGCATCATCTCAGCTTTCCGGAAAATGCAACTTGTATAAGTGTAGCTTTCACCGTTCAAAGTCAATGTCCGAAAGACTAGAACCAACTGTGTTGGTGTTCAACTGTCTCTATGAATGCCACTTTTTATCTCAACATACCTACTGCAGTGCTTTTAAACATCGATCGCTTATAATGAAGACCTAGGAACATCAGTACGTTTATGGTGGCAAATGAAAGGGCATCATCTCAGCTTTCCGAAATATCAAGTTTAATAGGGGTAACTTTCAGCGTTCAAAGGCTATGTCCGAAAGACTAGAACCAACTGTGTTGGTGTTCAACTGTCTCTATGAATGCCACTTTTCATCTCAACATACCTACAGCAGTGCTTTTAAACATCGATCGCTTATAATGAAGGCCAAGAAACATCAGTACGTTTCTGGTGTCACATGAAAGGGCATCATCCATCTTTCCGAAATTTCAAGTTAAATAGGGGTACCTTTCACCGTTTAAAGGCTACTGCCGAATTACTAGAACCAAATTTGTTGGTGTTCAAATGTCTATGCAAATGCCACTTTTAATCTCAACATACCTTCAGCGGTGCTTTTAAATATAGATCGCTTATAATGACGACCTAGTAAAGTCAGTACGTTGCTGGTGTCTTATGAAAGGGCATCATCTCAGCTTTCCGAAAATGCAAGTTTAAAAGGTGTACCTTTCACCGTTAAAAGGCTACTACCGTATGACTAGAACCAACTTTGTTGGTGTTCAGTTGTCTCTATGAATGCCACTTTTCATCTCAACATACCTACAGCAGTGCTTTTAAAATCGATCGCTTATAATGAAATCCTAAGAACATCAGTACGTTTCTGGTGTCAAATGAAAGGGCATCATCTCAGCTTTCCGACATTTCAAGTTTAATAGTGGTAACTTTCACCGTTCAAAGGCTACTACCGAATGACTAGAACCAACTTTGTTGGTGTTCAAATGTCTATGAAAATGCCACTTTTCATCTCAACATACCTACAGCAGTGCTTTTAAACATCGATCGCTTATAATGACGACCTAGGTACATCAGTACGTTTCTGGTGTCTAATGAAAGGGCATCATCTCAGCTTTCCGAAAATGCATGTTGTATAAGTGTAGCTTTCACCGTTCAAAGGCAATGTCCGAAAGACTAGAACCAACTGTGTTGGTGTTCAACTGTCACAATGAATGCCACTTTTCATCTCAACATACCTACAGCAGTGCTTTTAAACATCGATCGCTTATAATGAATGCAAAGAAACATCAGTACGTTTCTGGTGTCAAATGAAAGGGCATCATCTCAGCTTTCCGACATTTCAAGTTTAATAGTGGTAACTTTCACCGTTCAAAGGCTACTACCGAATGACTAGAACCAACTTTGTTGGTGTTCAAATGTCTATGCAAATGCCATTTTTCATCTCAACATACCTACAGCAGTGCTTTTAAACATCGATCGCTTATAATGAAGACCTAGGAACATCAGTACGTTTCTGGTGGCAAATGAAAGGGCATCATCTCAGCTTTCCGAAATTTCAAGTTTAATAGGGGTAACTTTCAGCGTTCAAAGGCTATGTCCGAAAGACTAGAACCAACTGTGTTGGTGTTCAACTGTCTCTATGAATGCCACTTTTAATCTCAACATACCTACAGCAGTGCTTTTAAACATCGATCGCTTATAATGAATGCAAAGAAACATCAGTACGATTCTGGTGTCACATGAAAGGGCATCATCTCAGCTTTCCGACATTTCAAGTTTAATAGTGGTAACTTTCACCGTTCAAAGGCTACTACCGAATTACTAGAACCAACTTTGTTGGTGTTCAAATGTCTATGCAAATGCCACTTTTCATCTCAACATACCTACAGCAATGCTTTTAAACATCGATCGCTTATAATGACGACCTAGGTACATCAATACGTTTCTGGTGTCTAATGAAAGGGCATCATCTCAGCTTTCCGAAAATTCATGTTGTATAACTGTAGCTTTCACCGTTCAAAGGCAATGTCCGAAAGACTAGAACCAACTGTGTTGGTGTTCAACTGTCACAATGAATGCCACTTTTCATCTCAACATACCTACAGCAGTGCTTTTAAACATCGATCGCTTATAATGAATGCAAAGAAACATCAGTACGTTTCTGGTGTCACATGAAAGGGCATCATCTCAGCTTTCCGACATTTCAAGTTAAATAGTGGTAACTTTCACCGTTCAAAGGCTACTACCGAATGACTAAACCAACTTTGTTGGTGTTCAAATGTCTATGCAAATGCCATTTTTCATCTCAACATACCTACAGCAGTGCTTTTAAACATCGATCGCTTATAATGAAGACCTAGGTACATCAGTACGTTTCTGGTGTCTAATGAAAGGGCATCATCTCAGCTTTCCGAAAATTCATGTTGTATAAGTGTAGCTTTCACCGCTCTTTGTCCGAATGACTAGAACCAACTTTGTTGGTGTTCAAATGTCTATGCAAATGCCACTTTTAATCTCAACATACCTACAGCAGTGCTTTTAAACATCGATCGCTTATAATGACGACCTAGGTACATCAGTACGTTGCTGGTGTCTAATGAAAGGGCATCATCTCAGCTTTCCGAAAATGCAAGTTGTATAAGTGTAGCTTTCACCGTTCAAAGTCAATGTCCGAAAGACTAGAACCAACTGTGTTGGTGTTCAACTGTCACAATGAATGCCATTTTTCATCTCAACATACCTACAGCAGTGCTTTTAAACATCGATCGCTTATAATGAAGATTTAGGAACATCAGTACGTTTCTGGTGTCAAATGAAAGGGCATCATCTCAGCTTTCCGAAATTTCAAGTTTAATAGGGGTAACTGTCAGCGTTCAAAGGCTATGTCCGAAAGACTAGAACCAACTGTGTTGGTGTTCAATTGTCTCTATGAATGCCACTTTTCATCTCAACATACCTACAGCAGTGCTTTTAAACATCGATCGCTTATAATGAAGGCCAAGAAACATCAGTACGTTTCTGGTGCCACATGAAAGGGCATCATCCATCTTTCCGAAATTTCAAGTTAAATAGGGGTACCTTTCACCGTTTAAAGGCTACTGCCGAATTACTAGAACCAAATTTGTTGGTGTTCAAATGTCTATGCAAATGCCACTTTTAATCTCAACATACCTTCAGCGGTGCTTTTAAATATAGATCGCTTATAATGACGACCTAGTAAAGTCAGTACGTTGCTGGTGTCTTATGAAAGGGCATCATCTCAGCTTTCCGAAAATGCAAGTTTAAAAGGTGTACCTTTCACCGTTCAAAGGCTACTACCGTATGACTAGAACCAACTTTGTTGGTGTTCAGTTGTCTCTATGAATGCCACTTTTCATCACAACATACCTACAGCAGTGCTTTTAAAATCGATCGCTTATAATGAAATCCTAAGAACATCAGTACGTTTCTGGTGTCAAATGAAAGGGCATCATCTCAGCTTTCCGACATTTCAAGTTTAATAGTGGTAACTTTCACCGTTCAAAGGCTACTACCGAATGACTAGAACCAACTTTGTTGGTGTTCAAATGTCTATGAAAATGCCACTTTTCATCTCAACATACCTACAGCAGTGCTTTTAAACATCGATCGCTTATAATGACGACCTAGGTACATCAGTACGTTTCTGGTGTCTAATGAAAGGGCATCATCTCAGCTTTCCGAAAATGCATGTTGTATAAGTGTAGCTTTCACCGTTCAAAGGCAATGTCCGAAAGACTAGAACCAACTGTGTTGGTGTTCAACTGTCACAATGAATGCCACTTTTAATCTCAACATACCTACAGCAGTGCTTTTAAACATCGATCGCTTATAATGAATGCAAAGAAACATCAGTACGTTTCTGGTGTCAAATGAAAGGGCATCATCTCAGCTTTCCGACATTTCAAGTTTAATAGTGGTAACTTTCACCGTTCAAAGGCTACTAAAGAATGACTAGAACCAACTTTGTTGGTGTTCAAATGTCTATGAAAATGCCACTTTTCATCTCAACATACCTACAGCAGTGCTTTTAAACATCGATCGCTTATAATGACGACCTAGGTACATCAGTACGTTTCTGGTGTCTAATGAAAGGGCATCATCTCAGCTTTCCGAAAATGCATGTTGTATAAGTGTAGCTTTCACCGTTCAAAGGCAATGTCCGAAAGACTAGAACCAACTGTGTTGGTGTTCAACTGTCACAATGAATGCCACTTTTAATCTCAACATACCTACAGCAGTGCTTTTAAACATCGATCGCTTATAATGAATGCAAAGAAACATCAGTACGTTTCTGGTGTCAAATGAAAGGGCATCATCTCAGCTTTCCGACATTTCAAGTTTAATAGTGGTAACTTTCACCGTTCAAAGGCTACTACCGAATGACTAGAACCAACTTTGTTGGTGTTCAAATGTCTATGCAAATGCCATTTTAATATCAACATACCTACAGCGGTGCTCTTAAACATCGATCGCTTATAATGAAGACCTAGGACCATCAGTACGTTGCTGGTGTCTAATGAAAGGGCATCATCTCAGCTTTCCGAAAATGCATGTTGTATAAGTGTAGCTTTCACCGTTCAAAGGCAATGTCCGAAAGACTAGAACCAACTGTGGTGGTGTTCAACTGTCACAATGAATGCCACTTTTCATCTCAACATACCTACAGCAATGCTTTTAAACATCGATCGCTTATAATGAATGCAAAGAAACATCAGTACGTTTCTGGTGTCAAATGAAAGGGCATCATCTCAGCTTTCCGACATTTCAAGTTTAATAGTGGTAACTTTCACCGTTCAAAGGCTACTACCGAATGACTAGAACCAACTTTGTTGGTGTTCAAATGTCTATGCAAATGCCATTTTAATATCAACATACCTACAGCGGTGCTTTTAAACATCGATCGCTTATAATGAAGACCTAGGACCATCAGTACGTTGCTGGTGTCTAATGAAAGGGCATCATCTCAGCTTTCCGAAAATGCATGTTGTATAAGTGTAGCTTTCACCGTTCAAAGGATATGTACGAAAGACTAGAACCAACTGTGGTGGTGTTCAACTGTCACAATGAATGCCACTTTTCATCTCAACATACCTACAGCAGTGCTTTTAAACATCGATCGCTTATAATGAATGCAAAGAAACATCAGTACGTTTCTGGTGTCAAATGAAAGGGCATCATCTCAGCTTTCCGACATTTCAAGTTTAATAGTGGTAACTTTCACCGTTCAAAGGCTACTACCGAATGACTAGAACCAACTTTGTTGGTGTTCAAATGTCTATGCAAATGCCACTTTTTATCTCAACATACCTACAGCGGTGCTTTTAAACATCGATCGCTTATAATGAAGACCTAGGACCATCAGTACGTTTCTGGTGTCTAATGAAAGGGCATCATCTCAGCTTTCCGAAAATGCATGTTGTATAAGTGTTGCTTTCACCGTTCAAAGGATATGTACGAAAGACTAGAACCAACTTTGTTGGTGTTCAACTGTCTCTATGAATGCCACTTTTCATCTCAACATACCTACAGCAGTGCTTTTAAACATCGATCGCTTATAATGAAGGCCAAGAAACATCAGTACGTTTATGGTGTCAAATGAAAGGGCATCATCTCACCTTTCCGACATTTCAAGTTTAATAGTGGTAACTTTCACTGTTCAAAGGCTACTACCGAATGACTAGAACCAACTTTGTTGGTGTTCAAATGTCTATGCAAATGCCATTTTTCATCTCAACATACCTACAGCAGTGCTTTTAAACATCGATCGCTTATAATGAAGACCTAGGAACATCAGTACGTTTCTGGTGTAAAATGAAAGGGCATCATCTCAGCTTTCCGAAAATGCATGTTGTATAAGTGTTGCTTTCACCGTTCAAAGGCTACTACCGTATGACTAGAACCAACTTTGTTGGTGTTCAGTTGTCTCTATGAATGCCACTTTTCATCTCAACATACCTACAGCAGTGCTTTTAAAATCGATCGCTTATAATGAAATCCTAAGAACATCAGTACGTTTCTGGTGTCAAATGAAAGGGCATGATCTCAGCTTTCCGACATTTCAAGTTTAATAGTGGTAACTTTCACCGTTTAAAGGCTACTACCGAATGACTAGAACCAACTTTGTTGGTGTTCAAATGTCTATGAAAATGCCACTTTTCATCTCAACATACCTACAGCAGTGCTTTTAAACATCGATCGCTTATAATGACGACCTAGGTACATCAGTACGTTTCTGGTGTCTAATGAAAGGCATCATCTCAGCTTTCCGAAAATGCATGCTGTATAAGTGTAGCTTTCACCGTTCAAAGGCAATGTCCGAAAGACTAGAACCAACTGTGTTGGTGTTCAACTGTCACAATGAATGCCACTTTTAATCTCAACATACCTACAGCAGTGCTTTTAAACATCGATCGCTTATAATGAATGCAAAGAAACATCAGTACGATTCTGGTGTCAAATGAAAGGGCATCATCTCAGCTTTCCGACATTTCAAGTTTAATAGTGGTAACTTTCACCGTTCAAAGGCTACTACCGAATTACTAGAACCAACTTTGTTGGTGTTCAACTGTCACAATGAATGCCACTTTTAATCTCAACATACCTACAGCAGTGCTTTTAAACATCGATCGCTTATAATGAATGCAAAGAAACATCAGTACGTTTCTGGTGTCTAATGAAAGGGCATCATCTCAGCTTTCCGAAAATTCATGTTGTATAAGTGTAGCTTTCACCGCTCTTTGTCCGAATGACTAGAACCAACTTTGTTGGTGTTCAAATGTCTATGCAAATGCCACTTTTAATCTCAACATACCTACAGCAGTGCTTTTAAACATCGATCGCTTATAATGACGACCTAGGTACATCAGTACGTTTCTGCTGTCTAATGAAAGGGCATCATCTCAGCTTTCCGAAAATGCATGTTGTATAAGTGTTGCTTTCACCGTTCAAAGGATATGTACGAAAGACTAGAACCAACTTTGTTGGTGTTCAACTGTCTCTATGAATGCCACTTTTCATCTCAACATACCTACAGCAGTGCTTTTAAACATCGATCGCTTATAATGAAGGCCAAGAAACATCAGTACGTTTATGGTGTCAAATGAAAGGGCATCATCTCACCTTTCCGACATTTCAAGTTTAATAGTGGTAACTTTCACCGTTTAAAGGCTACTACCGAATGACTAGAACCAACTTTGTTGGTGTTCAAATGTCTATGCAAATGCCATTTTAATATCAACATACCTACAGCGGTGCTTTTAAACATCGATCGCTTATAATGAAGACCTAGGACCATCAGTACGTTGCTGGTGTCTAATGAAAGGGCATCATCTCAGCTTTCCGAAAATGCATGTTGTATAAGTGTAGCTTTCACCGTTCAAAGGATATGTACGAAAGACTAGAACCAACTGTGGTGGTGTTCAACTGTCACAATGAATGCCACTTTTCATCTCAACATACCTACAGCAGTGCTTTTAAACATCGATCGCTTATAATGAATGCAAAGAAACATCAGTACGTTTCTGGTGTCAAATGAAAGGGCATCATCTCAGCTTTCCGACATTTCAAGTTTAATAGTGGTAACTTTCACCGTTCAAAGGCTACTACCGAATGACTAGAACCAACTTTGTTGGTGTTCAAATGTCTATGCAAATGCCACTTTTAATATCAACATACCTACAGCGGTGCTTTTAAACATCGATCGCTTATAATGAAGACCTAGGACCATCAGTACGTTTCTGGTGTCTAATGAAAGGGCATCATCTCAGCTTTCCGAAAATGCATGTTGTATAAGTGTTGCTTTCACCGTTCAAAGGCTACTACCGTATGACTAGAACCAACTTTGTTGGTGTTCAAATGTCTATGCAAATGCCACTTTTAATCTCAACATACCTACAGCAGTGCTTTTAAACATCGATCGCTTATAATGACGACCTAGGTACATCAGTACGTTTCTGGTGTCTAATGAAAGGGCATCATCTCAGCTTTCCGAAAATGCATGCTGTATAAGTGTAGCTTTCACCGTTCAAAGGCAAAGTCCGAAAGACTAGAACCAACTGTGTTGGTGTTCAACTGTCACAATGAATGCCACTTTTAATCTCAACATACCTACAGCAGTGCTTTTAAACATCGATCGCTTATAATGAATGCCAAGAAACATCAGTACGATTCTGGTGTCAAATGAAAGGGCATCATCTCAGCTTTCCGACATTTCAAGTTTAATAGTGGTAACTTTCACCGTTCAAAGGCTACTACCGAATTACTAGAACCAACTTTGTTGGTGTTCAAATGTCTATGCAAATGCCACTTTTAATATCAACATACCTACAGCAGTGCTTTTAAACATCGATCGCTTATAATGAAGACCTAGGTACATCAGTACGTTTCAGGTGTCTAATGAAAGGGCATCATCTCAGCTTTCCGAAAATTCATGTTGTATAAGTGTAGCTTTCACCGCTCTTTGTCCGAATGACTAGAACCAACTTTGTTGGTGTTCAAATGTCTATGCAAATGCCACTTTTAATCTAAACATACCTACAGCAGTGCTTTTAAACATCGATCGCTTATAATGACGACCTAGGTACATCAGTACGTTTCTGGTGTCTAATGAAAGGGCATCATCTCAGCTTTCCGGAAAATGCAACTTGTATAAGTGTAGCTTTCACCGTTCAAAGTCAATGTCCGAAAGACTAGAACCAACTGTGTTGGTGTTCAACTGTCTCTATGAATGCCACTTTTTATCTCAACATACCTACTGCAGTGCTTTTAAACATCGATCGCTTATAATGAAGACCTAGGAACATCAGTACGTTTATGGTGGCAAATGAAAGGGCATCATCTCAGCTTTCCGAAATTTCAAGTTTAATAGGGGTAACTTTCACCGTTCAAAGGCTATGTCCGAAAGACTAGAACCAACTGTGTTGGTGTTCAACTGTCTCTATGAATGCCACTTTTCATCTCAACATACCTACAGCAGTGCTTTTAAACATCGATCGCTTATAATGAAGGCCAAGAAACATCAGTACGTTTCTGGTGTCACATGAAAGGGCATCATCCATCTTTCCGAAATTTCAAGTTAAATAGGGGTACCTTTCACCGTTTAAAGGCTACTGCCGAATTACTAGAACCAAATTTGTTGGTCTTCAAATGTCTATGCAAATGCCACTTTTAATCTCAACATACCTTCAGCTGTGCTTTTAAATATAGATCGCTTATAATGACGACCTAGTAAAGTCAGTACGTTGCTGGTGGCTTATGAAAGGGCATCATCTCAGCTTTCCGAAAATGCAAGTTGTATAAATGTAGCTTTCACCGTTCAAAGGCTACTAACGTATGACTAGAACCAACTTTGTTGGTGTTCAGTTGTCTCTATGAATGCCACTTTTCATCTCAACATACCTACAGCAGTGCTTTTAAAATCGATCGCTTATAATGAAATCCTAAGAACATCAGTACGTTCCTGGTGTCAAATGAAAGGACATCATCTCAGCTTTCCGACATTTCAAGTTTAATAGTGGTAACTTTCACCGTTCAAAGGCTACTACCGAATGACTAGAACCAACTTTGTTGGTGTTCAAATGTCTATGAAAATGCCACTTTTCATCTCAACATACCTACAGCAGTGCTTTTAAACATCGATCGCTTATAATGACGACCTAGGTACATCAGTACGTTTCTGGTGTCTAATGAAAGGGCATCATCTCAGCTTTCCGAAAATGCATGTTGTATAAGTGTAGCTTTCACCGTTCAAAGGCAATGTCCGAAAGACTAGAACCAACTGTGTTGGTGTTCAACTGTCACAATGAATGCCACTTTTAATCTCAACATACCTACAGCAGTGCTTTTAAACATCGATCGCTTATAATGAATGCAAAGAAACATCAGTACGATTCTGGTGTCAAATGAAAGGGCATCATCTCAACTTTCCGACATTTCAAGTTTAATAGTGGTAAATTTCACCGTTCAAAGGCTACTACCGAATTACTAGAACCAACTTTGTTGGTGTTCAAATGTCTATGCAAATGACACTTTTCATCTCAACATACCTACAGCAATGCTTTTAAACATCGATCGCTTATAATGACGACCTAGGTACATCAATACGTTTCTGGTGTCTAATGAAAGGGCATCATCTCAGCTTTCCGTAAATGCATCTTGTATAAGTGTAGCTTTCATCGTTCAAAGGCTATGTCCGAAAGACTAGGACCAACTGTGTTTTTGTTCAACTGTCTCTATGAATGCCTCTTTTCATCTCAACATACCTACAGCAGTGCTTTTAAACATCGATCGCTTATAATGAAGGCCAAGAAACATCAGTACGTTTCTGGTGTCAAATGAAAGGGCATCATCTCAGCTTTCCGACATTTCAAGTTTAATAGTGGTAACTTTCACCGTTCAAAGGCTACTACCGAATGACTAGAACCAACTTTGTTGGTGTTCAAATGTCTATGCAAATGCCACTTTTAATATCAACATACCTACAGCAGTGCTTTTAAACATCGATCGCTTATAATGAAGACCTAGGAACATCAGTACGTTTCTGGTGTCTAATGAAAGGGCATCATCTCAGCTTTCCGTAAATGCATCTTGTATAAGTGTAGCTTTCATCGTTCAAAGGCTATGTCCGAAAGACTAGGACCAACTGTGTTTTTGTTCAACTGTCTCTATGAATGCCTCTTTTCATCTCAACATACCTACAGCAGTGCTTTTAAACATCGATCGCTTATAATGAAGGCCTAGGAACATCAGTACGTTTCTGGTGTCACATGAAAGGGCATCATCTCAGCTCTCCGACATTTCAAGTTTAATAGTGGTAACTTTCACCGTTCAAAGGCTACTACCGAATGACTAGAACCAACTTTGTTGGTGTTCAAATGTCTATGCAAATGCCATTTTTCATCTCAACATACCTACAGCGGTGATTTTAAACATCGATCGCTTATAATGAAGACCTAGGAACATCAGTACGTTTCTGGTGGCAAATGAAAGGGCATCATCTCAGCTTTCCGAAATTTCAAGTTTAATAGGGGTAACTTTCAGCGTTCAAAGGCTATGTCCGAAAGACTAGAACCATCTGTGTTGGTGTTCAACTGTCTCTATGAATGCCACTTTTCATCTCAACATACCTACAGCAGTGCTTTTAAACATCGATCGCTTATAATGAAGGCCAAGAAACATCAGTACGTTTCTGGTGTCAAATGAAAGAGCATCATCTCAGCTTTCCGACATTTCAAGTTTAATAGTGGTAACTTTCACCGTTCAAAGGCTACTACCAAATGACTAGAACCAACTTTGTTGGTGTTCAAATGTCTTTGCAAATGCCACTTTTAATATCAACATACCTACAGCGGTGCTTTTAAACATCGATCGCTTATAATGAAGACCTAGGAACATCAGTACGTTTCTGGTGTCTAATGAAAGGGCATCATCTCAGCTTTCCGACATTTCAAGTTTAATAGTGGTAACTTTCACCGTTCAAAGGCTACTACCGAATGACTAGAACCAACTTTGTTGGTGTTCAAATGTCTATGCAAATGCCACTTTTAATATCAACATACCTACAGCGGTGATTTTAAACATCGATCGCTTATAATGAAGACCTAGGAACATCAGTACGTTTCTGGTGGCAAATGAAAGGGCATCATCTCAGCTTTCCGAAATTTCAAGTTTAATAGGGGTAACTTTCAGCGTTCAAAGGCTATGTCCGAAAGACTAGAACCAACTGTGTTGGTGTTCTAATGTCTCTATGAATGCCACTTTTCATCTCAACATACCTGCAGCAGTGCTTTTAAACATCGATCGCTTATAATGAATGCAAAGAAACATCAGTACGTTTCTGGTGTCAAATGAAAGGGCATCATCTCAGCTTTCAGACATTTCAAGTTTAATAGTGGTAACTTTCACCGTTCAAAGGCTACTATCGAATGACTAGAACCAACTGTGTTGGTGTTCAAATGTCTAGGCAAATGCCATTTTTCATCTCAACATACCTACAGCAGTGCTTTTAAACATCGATCGCTTATAATGAAGACCTAGGTACAACAGTACGTTTCTGGTGTCTAATGAAAGGGCATCATCTCAGCTTTCCGAAAATGCATGTTGTATAAGTGTAGCTTTCACCGTTCAAAGGCAATGTCCGAAAGACTAGAACCAACTGTGTTGGTGTTCAACTGTCACAATGAATGCCACTTTTCATCTCAACATACCTACAGCAGTGCTTTTAAACATCGATCGCTTATAATGAATGCAAAGAAACATCAGTACGTTTCTGGTGTCACATGAAAGGGCATCATCTCAGCTTTCCGACATTTCAAGTTAAATAGTGGTAACTTTCACCGTTCAAAGGCTACTACCGAATGACTAGAACCAACTTTGTTGGTGTTCAAATGTCTATGCAAATGCCATTTTTCATCTCAACATACCTACAGCAGTGCTTTTGAACATCGATCGCTTATAATGAAGACCTAGGTACATCAGTACGTTTCTGGTGTCTAATGAAAGGGCATCATCTCAGCTTTCCGAAAATGCACGTTGTATAAGTGTAGCTTTCACCGCTCTTTGTCCGAATGACTAGAACCAACTTTGTTGGTGTTCAAATGTCTATGCAAATGCCACTTTTAATCTCAACATACCTACAGCAGTGCTTTTAAACATCGATCGCTTATAATGACGACCTAGGTACATCAGTACGTTTCTGGTGTCAAATGAAAGGGCATCATCTCAGCTTTCCGAAAATGCAAGTTGTATAAGTGTAGCTTTCACCGTTCAAAGGCAATGTCCGAAAGACTAGAACCAACTGTGTTGGTGTTCAACTGTCTCTATGAATGCCACTTTTCATCTCAACATACCTACAGCAGTGCTTTTAAACATCGATCGCTTATAATGAAGGCCTAGGAACATCAGTACGTTTCTGGTGGCAAATGAAAGGGCATCATCTCAGCTTTCCGAAATTTCAAGTTTAATAGGGGTAACTGTCAGCGTTCAAAGGCTATGTCCGAAAGACTAGAACCAACTGTGTTGGTGTTCAACTGTCTCTATGAATGCCACTGTTCATCTCAACATACCTGCAGCAGTGCTTTTAAACATCGATCGCTTATAATGAATGCAAAGAAACATCAGTACGTTTCTGGTGTCAAATGAAAGGGCATCATCTCAGCTTTCAGACATTTCAAGTTTAATAGTGGTAACTTTCACCGTTCAAAGGCTACTACCGAATGACTAGAACCAACTGTGTTGGTGTTCAAATGTCTATGCAAATGCCATTTTTCATCTCAACATACCTACAGCAGTGCTTTTAAACATCGATCGCTTATAATGAAGACCTAGGTACAACAGTACGTTTCTGGTGTCTAATGAAAGGGCATCATCTCAGCTTTCCGAAAATGCATGTTGTATAAGTGTAGCTTTCACCGTTCAAAGGCAATGTCCGAAAGACTAGAACCAACTGTGTTGGTGTTCAACTGTCACAATGAATGCCACTTTTCATCTCAACATACCTACAGCAGTGCTTTTAAACATCGATCGCTTATAATGAATGCAAAGAAACATCAGTACGTTTCTGGTGTCACATGAAAGGGCATCATCTCAGCTTTCCGACATTTCAAGTTAAATAGTGGTAACTTTCACCGTTCAAAGGCTACTACCGAATGACTAGAACCAACTTTGTTGGTGTTCAAATGTCTATGCAAATGCCATTTTTCATCTCAACATACCTACAGCGGTGCTTTTAAACATCGATCGCTTATAATGAAGACCTAGGTACAACAGTACGTTTCTGGTGTCTAATGAAAGGGCATCATCTCAGCTTTCCGAAAATGCATGTTGTATAAGTGTAGCTTTCACCGTTCAAAGGCAATGTCCGAAATACTAGAACCAACTGTGTTGGTGTTCAACTGTCACAATGAATGCCACTTTTCATCTCAACATACCTGCAGCAGTGCTTTTAAACATCGATCGCTTATAATGAATGCAAAGAAACATCAGTACGTTTCTGGTGTCACATGAAAGGGCATCATCTCAGCTTTCCGACATTTCAAGTTAAATAGTGGTAACTTTCACCGTTCAAAGGCTACTACCGAATGACTAGAACCAACTTTGTTGGTGTTCAAATGTCTATGCAAATGCCATTTTTCATCTCAACATACCTACAGCAGTGCTTTTGAACATCGATCGCTTATAATGAAGACCTAGGTACATCAGTACGTTTCTGGTGTCTAATGAAAGGGCATCATCTCAGCTTTCCGAAAATGCACGTTGTATAAGTGTAGCTTTCACCGCTCTTTGTCCGAATGACTAGAACCAACTTTGTTGGTGTTCAAATGTCTATGCAAATGCCACTTTTAATCTCAACATACCTACAGCAGTGCTTTTAAACATCGATCGCTTATAATGACGACCTAGGTACATCAGTACGTTTCTGGTGTCAAATGAAAGGGCATCATCTCAGCTTTCCGAAAATGCTAGTTGTATAAGTGTAGCTTTCACCGTTCAAAGGCAATGTCCGAAAGACTAGAACCAACTGTGTTGGTGTTCAACTGTCTCTATGAATGCCACTTTTCATCTCAACATACCTACAGCAGTGCTTTTAAACATCGATCGCTTATAATGAAGGCCTAGGAACATCAGTACGTTTCTGGTGTCAAATGAAAGGGCATCATCTCAGCTTTCCGAAATTTCAAGTTTAATAGGGGTAACTGTCAGCGTTCAAAGGCTATGTCCGAAAGACTAGAACCAACTGTGTTGGTGTTCAACTGTCTCTATGAATGCCACTTTTCATCTCAACATACCTGCAGCAGTGCTTTTAAACATCGATCGCTTATAATGAATGCAAAGAAACATCAGTACGTTTCTGGTGTCAAATGAAAGGGCATCATCTCAGCTTTCAGACATTTCAAGTTTAATAGTGGTAACTTTCACCGTTCAAAGGCTACTACCGAATGACTAGAACCAACTGTGTTGGTGTTCAAATGTCTATGCAAATGCCATTTTTCATCTCAACATACCTACAGCAGTGCTTTTAAACATCGATCGCTTATAATGAAGACCTAGGTACATCAGTACGTTTCTGGTGTCTAATGAAAGGGCATCATCTCAGCTTTCCGAAAATGCATGTTGTATAAGTGTAGCTTTCACCGTTCAAAGGCAATGTCCGAAAGACTAGAACCAACTGTGTTGGTGTTCAACTGTCACAATGAATGCCACTTTTCATCTCAACATACCTACAGCAGTGCTTTTAAACATCGATCGCTTATAATGAATGCAAAGAAACATCAGTACGTTTCTGGTGTCACATGAAAGGGCATCATCTCAGCTTTCCGACATTTCAAGTTAAATAGTGGTAACTTTCACCGTTCAAAGGCTACTACCGAATGACTAGAACCAACTTTGTTGGTGTTCAAATGTCTATGCAAATGCCATTTTTCATCTCAACATACCTACAGCGGTGCTTTTAAACATCGATCGCTTATAATGAAGACCTAGGTACAACAGTACGTTTCTGGTGTCTAATGAAAGGGCATCATCTCAGCTTTCCGAAAATGCATGTTGTATAAGTGTAGCTTTCACCGTTCAAAGGCAATGTCCGAAATACTAGAACCAACTGTGTTGGTGTTCAACTGTCACAATGAATGCCACTTTTCATCTCAACATACCTGCAGCAGTGCTTTTAAACATCGATCGCTTATAATGAATGCAAAGAAACATCAGTACGTTTCTGGTGTCACATGAAAGGGCATCATCTCAGCTTTCCGACATTTCAAGTTAAATAGTGGTAACTTTCACCGTTCAAAGGCTACTACCGAATGACTAGAACCAACTTTGTTGGTGTTCAAATGTCTATGCAAATGCCATTTTTCATCTCAACATACCTACAGCAGTGCTTTTGAACATCGATCGCTTATAATGAAGACCTAGGTACATCAGTACGTTTCTGGTGTCTAATGAAAGGGCATCATCTCAGCTTTCCGAAAATGCACGTTGTATAAGTGTAGCTTTCACCGCTCTTTGTCCGAATGACTAGAACCAACTTTGTTGGTGTTCAAATGTCTATGCAAATGCCACTTTTAATCTCAACATACCTACAGCAGTGCTTTTAAACATCGATCGCTTATAATGACGACCTAGGTACATCAGTACGTTTCTGGTGTCAAATGAAAGGGCATCATCTCAGCTTTCCGAAAATGCTAGTTGTATAAGTGTAGCTTTCACCGTTCAAAGGCAATGTCCGAAAGACTAGAACCAACTGTGTTGGTGTTCAACTGTCTCTATGAATGCCACTTTTCATCTCAACATACCTACAGCAGTGCTTTTAAACATCGATCGCTTATAATGAAGGCCTAGGAACATCAGTACGTTTCTGGTGTCAAATGAAAGGGCATCATCTCAGCTTTCCGAAATTTCAAGTTTAATAGGGGTAACTGTCAGCGTTCAAAGGCTATGTCCGAAAGACTAGAACCAACTGTGTTGGTGTTCAACTGTCTCTATGAATGCCACTTTTCATCTCAACATACCTGCAGCAGTGCTTTTAAACATCGATCGCTTATAATGAATGCAAAGAAACATCAGTACGTTTCTGGTGTCAAATGAAAGGGCATCATCTCAGCTTTCAGACATTTCAAGTTTAATAGTGGTAACTTTCACCGTTCAAAGGCTACTACCGAATGACTAGAACCAACTGTGTTGGTGTTCAAATGTCTATGCAAATGCCATTTTTCATCTCAACATACCTACAGCAGTGCTTTTAAACATCGATCGCTTATAATGAAGACCTAGGTACAACAGTACGTTTCTGGTGTCTAATGAAAGGGCATCATCTCAGCTTTCCGAAAATGCATGTTGTATAAGTGTAGCTTTCACCGATCTTTGTCCGAATGACTAGAACCAACTTTGTTGGTGTTCAAATGTCTTTGCAAATGCCACTTTTAATCTCAACATACCTACAGCAGTGCTTTTAAACATCGATCGCTTATAATGACGACCTAGGTACATCAGTACGTTTCTGGTGTCTAATGAAAGGGCATCATCTCAGCTTTCCGAAAATGCATGTTGTATAAGTGTAGCTTTCATCGTTCAAAGGCAATGTCCGAAATACTAGAACCAACTGTGTTGGTGTTCAACTGTCACAATGAATGCCACTTTTCATCTCAACATACCTACAGCAGTGCTTTTAAACATCGATCGCTTATAATGAATGCAAAGAAACATCAGTACGTTTCTGGTGTCACATGAAAGGGCATCATCTCAGCTTTCCGACATTTCAAGTTAAATAGTGGTAACTTTCACCGTTCAAAGGCTACTACCGAATGACTAGAACCAACTTTGTTGGTGTTCAAATGTCTATGCAAATGCCATTTTTCATCTCAACATACCTACAGCAGTGCTTTTAAACATCGATCGCTTATAATGAAGACCTAGGAACATCAGTACGTTTCTGGTGTCTAATGAAAGGGCATCATCTCAGCTTTCCGAAAATGCACGTTGTATAAGTGTAGCTTTCACCGCTCTTTGTCCGAATGACTAGAACCAACTTTGTTGGTGTTCAAATGTCTATGCAAATGCCACTTTTAATCTCAACATACCTACAGCAGTGCTTTTAAACATCGATCGCTTATAATGACGACCTAGGTACATCAGTACGTTTCTGGTGTCAAATGAAAGGGCATCATCTCAGCTTTCCGAAAATGCAAGTTGTATAAGTGTAGCTTTCACCGTTCAAAGGCAATGTCCGAAAGACTAGAACCAACTGTGTTGGTGTTCAACTGTCTCTATGAATGCCACTTTTCATCTCAACATACCTACAGCAGTGCTTTTAAACATCGATCGCTTATAATGAAGGCCTAGGAACATCAGTACGTTTCTGGTGTCAAATGAAAGGGCATCATCTCAGCTTTCCGAAATTTCAAGTTTAATAGGGGTAACTGTCAGCGTTCAAAGGCTATGTCCGAAAGACTAGAACCAACTGTGTTG
This sequence comes from Gibbula magus, assembly GCA_936450465.1. Taxonomy (NCBI): domain Eukaryota; kingdom Metazoa; phylum Mollusca; class Gastropoda; order Trochida; family Trochidae; genus Gibbula; species Gibbula magus. Next base: position 73,796,177 of record OW388297.1, on the reverse strand, counting down.
GTGTTCAACTGTCTCTATGAATGCCACTTTTCATCTCAACATACCTGCAGCAGTGCTTTTAAACATCGATCGCTTATAATGAATGCAAAGAAACATCAGTACGTTTCTGGTGTCAAATGAAAGGGCATCATCTCAGCTTTCAGACATTTCAAGTTTAATAGTGGTAACTTTCACCGTTCAAAGGCTACTACCGAATGACTAGAACCAACTGTGTTGGTGTTCAAATGTCTATGCAAATGCCATTTTTCATCTCAACATACCTACAGCAGTGCTTTTAAACATCGATCGCTTATAATGAAGACCTATGTACAACAGTACGTTTCTGGTGTCTAATGAAAGGGCATCATCTCAGCTTTCCGAAAATGCATGTTGTATAAGTGTAGCTTTCACCGTTCAAAGGCAATGTCCGAAAGACTTGAACCAACTGTGTTGGTGTTCAACTGTCACAATGAATGCCACTTTTCATCTCAACATACCTACAGCAGTGCTTTTAAACATCGATCGCTTATAATGAATGCAAAGAAACATCAGTACGTTTCTGGTGTCACATGAAAGGGCATCATCTCAGCTTTCCGACATTTCAAGTTAAATAGTGGTAACTTTCACCGTTCAAAGGCTACTACCGAATGACTAGAACCAACTTTGTTGGTGTTCAAATGTCTATGCAAATGCCATTTTTCATCTCAACATACCTACAGCAGTGCTTTTGAACATCGATCGCTTATAATGAAGACCTAGGTACATCAGTACGTTTCTGGTGTCTAATGAAAGGGCATCATCTCAGCTTTCCGAAAATGCACGTTGTATAAGTGTAGCTTTCACCGCTCTTTGTCCGAATGACTAGAACCAACTTTGTTGGTGTTCAAATGTCTATGCAAATGCCACTTTTAATCTCAACATACCTACAGCAGTGCTTTTAAACATCGATCGCTTATAATGACGACCTAGGTACATCAGAACGTTTCTGGTGTCAAATGAAAGGGCATCATCTCAGCTTTCCGAAAATGCAAGTTGTATAAGTGTAGCTTTCACCGTTCAAAGGCTATGTCCGAAAGACTAGAACCAACTGTGTTGGTGTTCAACTGTCTCTATGAATGCCACTTTTCATCTCAACATACCTACAGCAGTGCTTTTAAACATCGATCGCTTATAATGAATGCAAAGAAACATCAGTACGTTTCTGGTGTCAAATGAAAGGGCATCATCTCAGATTTCAGACATTTCAAGTTTAATAGTGGTAACTTTCACCGTTCAAAGGCTACTACCGAATGACTAGAACCAACTGTGTTGGTGTTCAAATGTCTATGCAAATGCCATTTTTCATCTCAACATACCTACAGCAGTGCTTTTAAACATCGATCGCTTATAATGACGACCTAGGTACATCAGTACGTTTCTGGTGTCTAATGAAAGGGCATCATCTCAGCTTTCCGAAAATTCATGTTGTATAAGTGTAGCTTTCACCGCTCTTTGTCCGAATGACTAGAACCAACTTTGTTGGTGTTCAAATGTCTATGCAAATGCCACTTTTAATCTCAACATACCTACAGCAGTGCTTTTAAACATCGATCGCTTATAATGAAGACCTAGGTACATCAGTACGTTTCAGGTGTCTAATGAAAGGGCATCATCTCAGCTTTCCGAAAATTCATGTTGTATAAGTGTAGCTTTCACTGCTCTTTGTCCGAATGACTAGAACCAACTTTGTTGGTGTTCAAATGTCTATGCAAATGCCACTTTTAATCTCAACATACCTACAGCAGTGCTTTTAAACATCGATCGCTTATAATGACGACCTAGGTACATCAGTAGGTTTCTGGTGTCAAATGAAAGGGCATCATCTCAGCTTTCCGAAAATGCAAGTTGTATAAGTGTAGCTTTCACCGTTCAAAGGCAATGTCCGAAAGACTAGAACCAACTGTGTTGGTGTTCAACTGTCTCTATGAATGCCACTTTTCATCTCAACATACCTACAGCAGTGCTTTTAAACATCGATCGCTTATAATGAAGATCTAGGAACATCAGTACGTTTATGGTGTCAAATGAAAGGGCATCATCTCACCTTTCCGACATTTCAAGTTTAATAGTGGTAACTTTCACCGTTTAAAGGCTACTACCGAATGACTAGAACCAACTTTGTTGGTGTTCAAATGTCTATGCAAATGCCATTTTAATATCAACATACCTACAGCGGTGCTTTTAAACATCGATCGCTTATAATGAAGACCTAGGACCATCAGTACGTTGCTGGTGTCTAATGAAAGGGCATCATCTCAGCTTTCCGAAAATGCATGTTGTATAAGTGTAGCTTTCACCGTTCACAGGATATGTACGAAAGACTAGAACCAACTGTGGTGGTGTTCAACTGTCACAATTTATGCCACTTTTCATCTCAACATACCTACAGCAGTGCTTTTAAACATCGATCGCTTATAATGAATGCAAAGAAACATCAGTACGTTTCTGGTGTCAAATGAAAGGGCATCATCTCAGCTTTCCGACATTTCAAGTTTAATAGTGGTAACTTTCACCGTTCAAAGGCTACTACCGAATGACTAGAACCAACTTTGTTGGTGTTCAAATGTCTATGCAAATGCCACTTTTAATATCAACATACCTACAGCGGTGCTTTTAAACATCGATCGCTTATAATGAAGACCTAGGACCATCAGTACGTTTCTGGTGTCTAATGAAAGGGCATCATCTCAGCTTTCCGAAAATGCATGTTGTATAAGTGTAGCTTTCACCGTTCAAAGGATATGTACGAAAGACTAGAACCAACTGTGGTGGTGTTCAACTGTCTCTATGAATGCCACTTTTCATCTCAACATACCTACAGCAGTGCTTTTAAACATCGATCGCTTATAATGAAGGCCTAGGAACATCAGTACGTTTCTGGTGTCAAATGAAAGAGCATCATCTCAGCTTTCCGACATTTCAAGTTTAATAGTGGTAACTTTCACCGGTCAAAGGCTACTACCGAATGACTAGAACCAACTTTGTTGGTGTTCAAATGTCTTTGCAAATGCCACTTTTAATATCAACATACCTACAGCGGTGCTTTTAAACATCGATCGCTTATAATGAAGACCTAGGAACATCAGTACGTTTCTGGTGTCTAATGAAAGGGCATCATCTCAGCTTTCCGACATTTCAAGTTTAATAGTGGTAACTTTCACCGTTCAAAGGCTACTACCGAATTACTAGAACCAACTTTGTTGGTGTTCAAATGTCTATGCAAATGCCACTTTTAATCTGAACATACCTACAGCGGTGCTTTTAAACATCGATCGCTTATAATGAAGACCTATGAAAATCAGTACGTTGCTGGTGTCTAATGAAAGGGCATCATCCCAGCTTTCCGAAAATGCATGTTGTATAAGTGTTGCTTTCACCGTTCAAAGGCTATGTCCGAAAGACTAGAACCAACTGTGTTGGTGTTCAACTGTCTCTATGAATGCCACTTTTCATCTCAACATACCTACAGCAGTGCTTTTAAACATCGATCGCTTATAATGAATGCAAAGAAACATCAGTACGTTTCTGGTGTCTAATGAAAGGGCATCATCTCAGCTTTCCGAAAATTCATGTTGTATAAGTGTAGCTTTCACCGCTCTTTGTCCGAATGACTAGAACCAACTTTGTTGGTGTTCAAATGTCTATGCAAATGCCACTTTTAATCTCAACATACCTACAGCAGTGCTTTTAAACATCGATCGCTTATAATGACGACCTAGGTACATCAGTACGTTTCTGGTGTCAAATGAAAGGGCATCATCTCAGCTTTCCGAAAATGCAAGTTGTATAAGTGTAGCTTTCACCGTTCAAAGGCAATGTCCGAAAGACTAGAACCAACTGTGTTGGTGTTCAACTGTCTCTATGAATGCCACTTTTCATCTCAACATACCTACAGCAGTGCTTTTAAACATCGATCGCTTATAATGAAGATCTAGGAACATCAGTACGTTTATGGTGTCAAATGAAAGGGCATCATCTCACCTTTCCGACATTTCAAGTTTAATAGTGGTAACTTTCACCGTTTAAAGGCTACTACCGAATGACTAGAACCAACTTTGTTGGTGTTCAAATGTCTATGCAAATGCCATTTTAATATCAACATACCTACAGCGGTGCTTTTAAACATCGATCGCTTATAATGAAGACCTAGGACCATCAGTACGTTGCTGGTGTCTAATGAAAGGGCATCATCTCAGCTTTCCGAAAATGCATGTTGTATAAGTGTAGCTTTCACCGTTCACAGGCTATGTACGAAAGACTAGAACCAACTGTGGTGGTGTTCAACTGTCACAATTTATGCCACTTTTCATCTCAACATACCTACAGCAGTGCTTTTAAACATCGATCGCTTATAATGAATGCAAAGAAACATCAGTACGTTTCTGGTGTCAAATGAAAGGGCATCATCTCAGCTTTCCGACATTTCAAGTTTAATAGTGGTAACTTTCACCGTTCAAAGGCTACTACCGAATGACTAGAACCAACTTTGTTGGTGTTCAAATGTCTATGCAAATGCCACTTTTAATATCAACATACCTACAGCGGTGCTTTTAAACATCGATCGCTTATAATGAAGACCTAGGACCATCAGTACGTTTCTGGTGTCTAATGAAAGGGCATCATCTCAGCTTTCCGAAAATGCATGTTGTATAAGTGTAGCTTTCACCGTTCAAAGGATATGTACGAAAGACTAGAACCAACTGTGGTGGTGTTCAACTGTCACAATGAATGCCACTTTTCATCTCAACATACCTAAAGCAGTGCTTTTAAACATCGATCGCTTATAATGAATGCAAAGAAACATCAGTACGTTTCTGGTGTCAAATGAAAGGGCATCATCTCAGCTTTCCGACATTTCATGTTTAATAGTGGTAACTTTCACCGTTCAAAGGCTACTACCGAATGACTAGAACCAACTTTGTTGGTGTTCAAATGTCTATGCAAATGCCACTTTTAATATCAACATACCTACAGCGGTGCTTTTAAACATCGATCGCTTATAATGAAGACCTAGGACCATCAGTACGTTTCTGGTGTCTAATGAAAGGGCATCATCTCAGCTTTCCGAAAATGCATGTTGTATAAGTGTTGCTTTCACCGTTCAAAGGCTACTACCGTATGACTAGAACCAACTTTGTTGGTGTTCAAATGTCTATGCAAATGCCACTTTTAATCTCAACATACCTACAGCAGTGCTTTTAAACATCGATCGCTTATAATGACGACCTAGGTACATCAGTACGTTTCTGGTGTCTAATGAAAGGGCATCATCTCAGCTTTCCGAAAATGCATGTTGTATAAGTGTAGCTTTCACCGTTCAAAGGCAATGTCCGAAAGACTAGAACCAACTGTGTTGGTGTTCAACTGTCACAATGAATGCCACTTTTAATCTCAACATACCTACAGCAGTGCTTTTAAACATCGATCGCTTATAATGAATGCAAAGAAACATCAGTACGATTCTGGTGTCAAATGAAAGGGCATCATCTCAGCTTTCCGACATTTCAAGTTTAATAGTGGTAACTTTCACCGTTCAAAGGCTACTACCGAATTACTAGAACCAACTTTGTTGGTGTTCAAATGTCTATGCAAATGCCACTTTTAATATCAACATACCTACAGCAGTGCTTTTAAACATCGATCGCTTATAATGAAGACCTAGGTACATCAGTACGTTTCAGGTGTCTAATGAAAGGGCATCATCTCAGCTTTCCGAAAATTCATGTTGTATAAGTGTAGCTTTCACTGCTCTTTGTCCGAATGACTAGAACCAACTTTGTTGGTGTTCAAATGTCTATGCAAATGCCACTTTTAATCTCAACATACCTACAGCAGTGCTTTTAAACATCGATCGCTTATAATAACGACCTAGGTACATCAGTACGTTTCTGGTGTCTAATGAAAGGGCATCATCTCAGCTTTCCGGAAAATGCAACTTGTATAAGTGTAGCTTTCACCGTTCAAAGTCAATGTCCGAAAGACTAGAACCAACTGTGTTGGTGTTCAACTGTCTCTATGAATGCCACTTTTTATCTCAACATACCTACTGCAGTGCTTTTAAACATCGATCGCTTATAATGAAGACCTAGGAACATCAGTACGTTTATGGTGGCAAATGAAAGGGCATCATCTCAGCTTTCCGAAATTTCAAGTTTAATAGTGGTAACTTTCACCGTTCAAAGGCTACTACCGAATGACTAGAACCATTTTTGTTGGTGTTCAACTGTCTCTATGAATGCCACTTTTCATCTCAACATACCTACAGCAGTGCTTTTAAACATCGATCGCTTATAATGAAGGCCAAGAAACATCAGTACGTTTCTGGTGTCACATGAAAGGGCATCATCCATCTTTCCGAAATTTCAAGTTAAATAGGGGTACCTTTCACCGTTTAAAGGCTACTGCCGAATTACTAGAACCAAATTTGTTGGTCTTCAAATGTCTATGCAAATGCCTCTTTTAATCTCAACATACCTTCAGCGGTGCTTTTAAATATAGATCGCTTATAATGACGACCTAGTAAAGTCAGTACGTTGCTGGTGGCTTATGAAAGGGCATCATCTCAGCTTTCCGAAAATGCAAGTTTAAAAGGTGTACCTTTCATCGTTCAAAGGCTACTACCGAATGACTAGAACCAACTTTGTTGGTGTTCAAATGTCTATGAAAATGCCACTTTTCATCTCAAAATACCTACAGCAGTGCTTTTAAACATCGATCGCTTATAATGACGACCTAGGTACATCAGTACGTTTCTGGTGTCTAATGAAAGGGCATCATCTCAGCTTTCCGAAAATGCATGTTGTATAAGTGTAGCTTTCACCGTTCAAAGGCAATGTCCGAAAGACTAGAACCAACTGTGGTGGTGTTCAACTGTCACAATGAATGCCACTTTTAATCTCAACATACCTACAGCGGTGCTTTTAAACATCGATCGCTTATAATGAATGCAAAGAAACATCAGTACGATTCTGGTGTCAAATGAAAGGGCATCATCTCAACTTTCCGACATTTCAAGTTTAATAGTGGTAAATTTCACCGTTCAAAGGCTACTACCGAATTACTAGAACCAACTTTGTTGGTGTTCAAATATCTATGCAAATGCCACTTTTCATCTCAACATACCTACAGCAAAGCTTTTAAACATCGATCGCTTATAATGACGACCTAGGTACATCAATACGTTTCTGGTGTCTAATGAAAGGGCATCATCTCAGCTTTCCGAAAATGCATGTTGTATAAGTGTAGCTTTCACCGTTCAAAGGCAATGTCCGAAAGACTAGAACCAACTGTGTTGGTGTTCAACTGTCACAATGAATGCCACTTTTCATCTCAACATACCTACAGCAGTGCTTTTAAACATCGATCGCTTATAATGAATGCAAAGAAACATCAGTACGTTTCTGGTGTCACATGAAAGGGTATCATCTCAGCTTTCCGACATTTCAAGTTAAATAGTGGTAACTTTCACCGTTCAAAGGCTACTACCGAATGACTAGAACCAAATTTGTTGGTGTTCAAATGTCTATGCAAATGCCACTTTTAATCTCAACATACCTTCAGCGGTGCTTTTAAATATAGATCGCTTATAATGACGACCTAGTAAAGTCAGTACGTTGCTGGTGTCTTATGAAAGGGCATCATCTCAGCTTTCCGAAAATGCAAGTTTAAAAGGTGTACCTTTCACCGTTCAAAGGCTACTACCGTATGACTAGAACCAACTTTGTTGGTGTTCAGTTGTCTCTATGAATGCCACTTTTCATCTCAACATACCTACAGCAGTGCTTTTAAAATCGATCGCTTATAATGAAATCCTAAGAACATCAGTACGTTTCTGGTGTCAAATGAAAGGGCATCATCTCAGCTTTCCGACATTTCAAGTTTAATAGTGGTAACTTTCACCGTTCAAAGGCTACTACCGAATGACTAGAACCATTTTTGTTGGTGTTCAAATGTCTATGAAAATGCCACTTTTCATCTCAACATACCTACAGCAGTGCTTTTAAACATCGATCGCTTATAATGACGACCTAGGTACATCAGTACGTTTCTGGTGTCTAATGAAAGGGCATCATCTCAGCTTTCCGAAAATTCATGTTGTATAAGTGTAGCTTTCACCGCTCTTTGTCCGAATGACTAGAACCAACTTTGTTGGTGTTCAAATGTCTATGCAAATGCCACTTTTAATCTCAACATACCTACAGCAGTGCTTTTAAACATCGATCGCGTATAATGACGACCTAGGTACATCAGTACGTTGCTGGTGTCTAATGAAAGGGCATCATCTCAGCTTTCCGAAAATGCAAGTTGTATAAGTGTAGCTTTCACCGTTCAAAGGCAATGTCCGAAAGACTAGAACCAACTGTGGTGGTGTTCAACTGTCACAATGAATGCCACTTTTAATCTCAACATACCTACAGCGGTGCTTTTAAACATCGATCGCTTATAATGAATGCAAAGAAACATCAGTACGATTCTGGTGTCAAATGAAAGGGCATCATCTCAACTTTCCGACATTTCAAGTTTAATAGTGGTAAATTTCACCGTTCAAAGGCTACTACCGAATTACTAGAACCAACTTTGTTGGTGTTCAAATGTCTATGCAAATGCCACTTTTCATCTCAACATACCTACAGCAAAGCTTTTAAACATCGATCGCTTATAATGACGACCTAGGTACATCAATACGTTTCTGGTGTCTAATGAAAGGGCATCATCTCAGCTTTCCGAAAATGCATGTTGTATAAGTGTAGCTTTCACCGTTCAAAGGCAATGTCCGAAAGACTAGAACCAACTGTGTTGGTGTTCAACTGTCACAATGAATGCCACTTTTCATCTCAACATACCTACAGCAGTGCTTTTAAACATCGATCGCTTATAATGAATGCAAAGAAACATCAGTACGTTTCTGGTGTCACATGAAAGGGTATCATCTCAGCTTTCCGACATTTCAAGTTAAATAGTGGTAACTTTCACCGTTCAAAGGCTACTACCGAATGACTAGAACCAAATTTGTTGGTGTTCAAATGTCTATGCAAATGCCACTTTTAATCTCAACATACCTTCAGCGGTGCTTTTAAATATAGATCGCTTATAATGACGACCTAGTAAAGTCAGTACGTTGCTGGTGTCTTATGAAAGGGCATCATCTCAGCTTTCCGAAAATGCAAGTTTAAAAGGTGTACCTTTCACCGTTCAAAGGCTACTACCGTATGACTAGAACCAACTTTGTTGGTGTTCAGTTGTCTCTATGAATGCCACTTTTCATCTCAACATACCTACAGCAGTGCTTTTAAAATCGATCGCTTATAATGAAATCCTAAGAACATCAGTACGTTTCTGGTGTCAAATGAAAGGGCATCATCTCACCTTTCCGACATTTCAAGTTTAATAGTGGTAACTTTCACCGTTCAAAGGCTACTACCGAATGACTAGAACCATTTTTGTTGGTGTTCAAATGTCTATGAAAATGCCACTTTTCATCTCAACATACCTACAGCAGTGCTTTTAAACATCGATCGCTTATAATGACGACCTAGATACATCAGTACGTTTCTGGTGTCTAATGAAAGGGCATCATCTCAGCTTTCCGAAAATTCATGTTGTATAAGTGTAGCTTTCACCGCTCTTTGTCCGAATGACTAGAACCAACTTTGTTGGTGTTCAAATGTCTATGCAAATGCCACTTTTAATCTCAACATACCTACAGCAGTGCTTTTAAACATCGATCGCGTATAATGACGACCTAGGTACATCAGTACGTTGCTGGTGTCTAATGAAAGGGCATCATCTCAGCTTTCCGAAAATGCAAGTTGTATAAGTGTAGCTTTCACCGTTCAAAGTCAATGTCCGAAAGACTAGAACCAACTGTGTTGGTGTTCAACTGTCACAATGAATGCCATTTTTCATCTCAACATACCTACAGCAGTGCTTTTAAACATCGATCGCTTTTAATGAAGATTTAGGAACATCAGTACGTTTCTGGTGTCAAATGAAAGGGCATCATCTCAGCTTTCCGAAATTTCAAGTTTAATAGGGGTAACTTTCAGCGTTCAAAGGCTATGTCCGATAGACTAGAACCAACTGTGTTGGTGTTCAACTGTCTCTATGAATGCCACTTTTCATCTCAACATACCTACAGCAGTGCTTTTAAACATCGATCGCTTATAATGAAGACCTAGGACCATCAGTACGTTGCTGGTGTCTAATGAAAGGGCATCATCTCAGCTTTCCGAAAATGCATGTTGTATAAGTGTTGCTTTCACCGTTCAAAGGATATGTACGAAAGACTAGAACCAACTGTGGTGGTGTTCAACTGTCTCTATGAATGCCACTTTTCATCTCAACATACCTACAGCAGTGCTTTTAAACATCGATCGCTTATAATGAATGCAAAGAAACATCAGTACGATTCTGGTGTCAAATGAAAGGGCATCATCTCAGCTTTCCGACATTTCAAGTTTAATAGTGGTAACTTTCACCGTTCAAAGGCTACTACCGAATGACTAGAACCAACTTTGTTGGTGTTCAAATGTCTATGCAAATGCCACTTTTCATCTCAACATACCTACAGCAGTGCTTTTAAACATCGATCGCTTATAATGACGACCTAGGTACATCAGTACGTTGCTGGTGTCTAATGAAAGGGCATCATCTCAGCTTTCCGAAAATTCATGTTGTATAAGTGTAGCTTTCACCGTTCAAAGGCAATGTCCGAAAGACTAGAACCAACTGTGTTGGTGTTCAACTGTCACAATGAATGCCACTTTTCATCTCAACATACCTACAGCAGTGCTTTTAAACATCGATCGCTTATAATGAAGACCTAGGAACATCAGTACGTTTCTGGTGGCAAATGAAAGGGCATCATCTCAGCTTTCCGAAATTTCAAGTTTAATAGGGGTAACTTTCAGCGTTCAAAGGCTATGTCCGAAAGACTAGAACCAACTGTGTTGGTGTTCAACTGTCTCTATGAATGCCACTTTTCATCTCAACATACCTACAGCAGTACTTTTAAACATCGATCGCTTATAATGAAGGCCAAGAAACATCAGTACGTTTCTGGTGTCAAATGAAAGGGCATCATCTCAGCTTTCCGACATTTCAAGTTTAATAGTGGTAACTTTCACCGTTCAAAGGCTACTACCGAATGACTAGAACCAACTTTGTTGGTGTTCAAATGTCTATGCAAATGCCACTTTTAATATCAACATACCTACAGCGGTGCTTTTAAACATCGATCGCTTATAATGAAGACCTAGGAACATCAGTACGTTTCTGGTGTCTAATGAAAGGGCATCATCTCAGCTTTCCGAAAATGCATCTTGTATAAGTGTAGCTTTCATCGTTCAAAGGTTATGTCCGAAAGACTAGAACCAACTGTGTTGGTGTTCAACTGTCTCTATGAATGCCTCTTTTCATCTCAACATACCTACAGCAGTGCTTTTAAACATCGATCGCTTATAATGAAGGCCTAGGAACATCAGTACGTTTCTGGTGTCACATGAAAGGGCATCATCTCAGCTCTCCGACATTTCAAGTTTAATAGTGGTAACTTTCACCGTTCAAAGGCTACTACCGAATGACTAGAACCAACTTTGTTGGTGTTCAAATGTCTATGCAAATGCCATTTTTCATCTCAACATACCTACAGCGGTGATTTTAAACATCGATCGCTTATAATGAAGACCTAGGAACATCAGTACGTTTCTGGTGGCAAATGAAAGGGCATCATCTCAGCTTTCCGAAATTTCAAGTTTAATAGGGGTAACTTTCAGCGTTCAAAGGCTATGTCCGATAGACTAGAACCAACTGTGTTGGTGTTCAACTGTCAATGCAAATGCCATTTTTCATCTCAACATACCTACAGCAGTGCTTTTAAACATCGATCGCTTATAATGAAGATTTAGGAACATCAGTACGTTTCTGGTGTCAAATGAAAGGGCATCATCTCAGCTTTCCGAAATTTCAAGTTTAATAGGGGTAACTTTCAGCGTTCAAAGGCTATGTCCGATAGACTAGAACCAACTGTGTTGGTGTTCAACTGTCTCTATGAATGCCACTTTTCATCTCAACATACCTACAGCAGTGCTTTTAAACATCGATCGCTTATAATGAAGACCTAGGACCATCAGTACGTTGCTGGTGTCTAATGAAAGGGCATCATCTCAGCTTTCCGAAAATGCATGTTGTATAAGTGTTGCTTTCACCGTTCAAAGGATATGTACGAAAGACTAGAACCAACTGTGGTGGTGTTCAACTGTCTCTATGAATGCCACTTTTCATCTCAACATACCTACAGCAGTGCTTTTAAACATCGATCGCTTATAATGAATGCAAAGAAACATCAGTACGATTCTGGTGTCAAATGAAAGGGCATCATCTCAGCTTTCCGACATTTCAAGTTTAATAGTGGTAACTTTCACCGTTCAAAGGCTACTACCGAATTACTAGAACCAACTTTGTTGGTGTTCAAATGTCTATGCAAATGCCACTTTTCATCTCAACATACCTACAGCAGTGCTTTTAAACATCGATCGCTTATAATGAAGACCTAGGAACATCAGTACGTTTCTGGTGGCAAATGAAAGGGCATCATCTCAGCTTTCCGAAATTTCAAGTTGAATAGGGGTAACTTTCAGCGTTCAAAGGCTATGTCCGAAAGACTAGAACCAACTGTGTTGGTGTTCAACTGTCTCTATGAATGCCACTTTTCATCTCAACATACCTACAGCAGTACTTTTAAACATCGATCGCTTATAATGAAGGCCAAGAAACATCAGTACGTTTCTGGTGTCAAATGAAAGGGCATCATCTCAGCTTTCCGACATTTCAAGTTTAATAGTGGTAACTTTCACCGTTCAAAGGCTACTACCGAATGACTAGAACCAACTTTGTTGGTGTTCAAATGTCTATGCAAATGCCACTTTTAATATCAACATACCTACAGCGGTGCTTTTAAACATCGATCGCTTATAATGAAGACCTAGGAACATCAGTACGTTTCTGGTGTCTAATGAAAGGGCATCATCTCAGCTTTCCGAAAATGCATCTTGTATAAGTGTAGCTTTCATCGTTCAAAGGTTATGTCCGAAAGACTAGAACCAACTGTGTTGGTGTTCAACTGTCTCTATGAATGCCTCTTTTCATCTCAACATACCCACAGCAGTGCTTTTAAACATCGATCGCTTATAATGAAGGCCTAGGAACATCAGTACGTTTCTGGTGTCACATGAAAGGGCATCATCTCAGCTCTCCGACATTTCAAGTTTAATAGTGGTAACTTTCACCGTTCAAAGGCTACTACCGAATGACTAGAACCAACTTTGTTGGTGTTCAAATGTCTATGCAAATGCCATTTTTCATCTCAACATACCTACAGCGGTGATTTTAAACATCGATCGCTTATAATGAAGACCTAGGAACATCAGTACGTTTCTGGTGGCAAATGAAAGGGCATCATCTCAGCTTTCCGAAATTTCAAGTTTAATAGTGGTAACTTTCAGCGTTCAAAGGCTATGTCCGAAAGACTATAACCAACTTTGGTGGTGTTCAACTGTCTCTATGAATGCCACTTTTCATCTCAACATACCTACAGCAGTGCTTTTAAACATCGATCGCTTATAATGAAGGCCAAGAAACATCAGTACGTTTCTGGTGTCAAATGAAAGGGCATCATCTCACCTTTCCGACATTTCAAGTTTAATAGTGGTAACTTTCACTGTTCAAAGGCTACTACCGAATGACTAGAACCAACTTTGTTGGTGTTCAAATGTCTATGCAAATGCCATTTTTCATCTCAACATACCTACAGCAGTGCTTTTAAACATCGATCGCTTATAATGAAGACCTAGGTACAACAGTACGTTTCTGGTGTCTAATGAAAGGGCATCATCTCAGCTTTCCGAAAATGCATGTTGTATAAGTGTAGCTTTCACCGTTCAAAGGCACTGTCCGAAAGACTAGAACCAACTGTGTTGGTGTTCAACTGTCACAATGAATGCCACTTTTCATCTCAACATACCTACAGCAGTGCTTTTAAACATCGATCGCTTATAATGAATGCAAAGAAACATCAGTACGTTTCTGGTGTCACATGAAAGGGCATCATCTCAGCTTTCCGACATTTCAAGTTAAATAGTGGTAACTTTCACCGTTCAAAGGCTACTACCGAATGACTAGAACCAACTTTGTTGGTGTTCAAATGTCTATGCAAATGCCACTTTTCATCTCAACATACCTACAGCAGTGCTTTTAAACATCGATCGCTTATAATGAAGACCTAGGTACAACAGTACGTTTCTGGTGTCTAATGAAAGGGCATCATCTCAGCTTTCCGCAAATGCATGTTGTATAAGTGTAGCTTTCACCGTTCAAAGGCAATGTCCGAAAGACTAGAACCAACTGTGTTGGTGTTCAACTGTCACAATGAATGCCACTTTTCATCTCAACATACCTACAGCAGTGCTTTTAAACATCGATCGCTTATAATGAATGCAAAGAAACATCAGTACGTTTCTGGTGTCACATGAAAGGGCATCATCTCAGCTTTCCGACATTTCAAGTTAAATAGTGGTAACTTTCACCGTTCAAAGGCTACTACCGAATGACTAGAACCAACTTTGTTGGTGTTCAAATGTCTATGCAAATGCCATTTTTCATCTCAACATACCTACAGCAGTGCTTTTAAACATCGATCGCTTATAATGAAGACCTAGGTACATCAGTACGTTTCTGGTGTCTAATGAAAGGGCATCATCTCAGCTTTCCGAAAATTCATGTTGTATAAGTGTAGCTTTCACCGCTCTTTGTCCGAATGACTAGAACCAACTTTGTTGGTGTTCAAATGTCTATGCAAATGCCACTTTTAATCTCAACATACCTACAGCAGTGCTTTTAAACATCGATCGCTTATAATGAAGACCTAGGTACATCAGTACGTTTCTGGTGTCAAATGAAAGGGCATCATCTCAGCTTTCCGAAAATGCAAGTTGTATAAGTGTAGCTTTCACCGTTCAAAGGCAATGTCCGAAAGACTAGAACCAACTGTGT
The DNA here is from genome assembly GCA_936450465.1 of Gibbula magus. Taxonomy (NCBI): domain Eukaryota; kingdom Metazoa; phylum Mollusca; class Gastropoda; order Trochida; family Trochidae; genus Gibbula; species Gibbula magus. The sequence continues at coordinate 73,781,111 of OW388297.1, read as the reverse complement.
TGGTGTTCAACTGTCTCTATGAATGCCACTTTTCATCTCAACATAACTACAGCAGTGCTTTTAAACATCGATCGCTTATAATGAAGGCCTAGGAACATCAGTACGTTTCTGGTGGCAAATGAAAGGGCATCATCTCAGCTTTCCGAAATTTCAAGTTTAATAGGGGTAACTTTCAGCGTTCAAAGGCTATGTCCGAAAGACTAGAACCAACTGTGTTGGTGTTCAACTGTCTCTATGAATGCCACTTTTCATCTCAACATACCTGCAGCAGTGCTTTTAAACATCGATCGCTTATAATGAATGCAAAGAAACATCAGTACGTTTCTGGTGTCAAATGAAAGGGCATCATCTCAGCTTTCAGACATTTCAAGTTTAATAGTGGTAACTTTCACCGTTCAAAGGCTACTACCGAATGACTAGAACCAACTGTGTTGGTGTTCAAATGTCTATGCAAATGCCATTTTTCATCTCAACATACCTACAGCAGTGCTTTTAAACATCGATCGCTTATAATGAAGACCTAGGTACAACAGTACGTTTCTGGTGTCTAATGAAAGGGCATCATCTCAGCTTTCCGAAAATGCATGTTGTATAAGTGTAGCTTTCACCGATCTTTGTCCGAATGACTAGAACCAACTTTGTTGGTGTTCAAATGTCTATGCAAATGCCACTTTTAATCTCAACATACCTACAGCAGTGCTTTTAAACATCGATCGCTTATAATGACGACCTAGGTACATCAGTACGTTGCTGGTGTCTTATGAAAGGGCATCATCTCAGCTTTCCGAAAATGCATGTTGTATAAGTGTAGCTTTCACCGTTCAAAGGCAATGTCCGAAAGACTAGAACCAACTGTGTTGGTGTTCAACTGTCACAATGAATGCCACTTTTCATCTCTACATACCTACAGCAGTGCTTTTAAACATCAATCGCTTATAATGAATGCAAAGAAACATCAGTACGTTTCTGGTCACAAATGAAAGGGCATCATCTCAACTTTCCGACATTTCAAGTTTAATAGTGGTAACTTTCACCGTTCAAAGGCTACTACCGAATGACTAGAACCAACTTTGTTGGTGTTCAAATGTCTATGCAAATGCCATTTTTCATCTCAACATACCTACAGCGGTGATTTTAAACATCGATCGCTTATAATGAAGACCTAGGTACAACAGTACGTTTCTGGTGTCTAATGAAAGGGCATCATCTCAGCTTTCCGCAAATGCATGTTGTATAAGTGTAGCTTTCACCGTTCAAAGGCAATGTCCGAAAGACTAGAACCAACTGTGTTGGTGTTCAACTGTCACAATGAATGCCACTTTTCATCTCAACATACCTACAGCAGTGCTTTTAAACATCGATCGCTTATAATGAATGCAAAGAAACATCAGTACGTTTCTGGTGTCACATGAAAGGGCATCATCTCAGCTTTCCGACATTTCAAGTTAAATAGTGGTAACTTTCACCGTTCAAAGGCTACTACCGAATGACTAGAACCAACTTTGTTGGTGTTCAAATGTCTATGCAAATGCCATTTTTCATCTCAACATACCTACAGCAGTGCTTTTAAACATCGATCGCTTATAATGAAGACCTAGGTACATCAGTACGTTTCTGGTGTCTAATGAAAGGGCATCATCTCAGCTTTCCGAAAATTCATGTTGTATAAGTGTAGCTTTCACCGCTCTTTGTCCGAATGACTAGAACCAACTTTGTTGGTGTTCAAATGTCTATGCAAATGCCACTTTTAATCTCAACATACCTACAGCAGTGCTTTTAAACATCGATCGCTTATAATGACGACCTAGGTACATCAGTACGTTTCTGGTGTCAAATGAAAGGGCATCATCTCAGCTTTCCGAAAATGCAAGTTGTATAAGTGTAGCTTTCACCGTTCAAAGGCAATGTCCGAAAGACTAGAACCAACTGTGTTGGTGTTCAACTGTCTCTATGAATGCCACTTTTCATCTCAACATAACTACAGCAGTGCTTTTAAACATCGATCGCTTATAATGAAGGCCTAGGAACATCAGTACGTTTCTGGTGGCAAATGAAAGGGCATCATCTCAGCTTTCCGAAATTTCAAGTTTAATAGGGGTAACTTTCAGCGTTCAAAGGCTATGTCCGAAAGACTAGAACCAACTGTGTTGGTGTTCAACTGTCTCTATGAATGCCACTTTTCATCTCAACATACCTGCAGCAGTGCTTTTAAACATCGATCGCTTATAATGAATGCAAAGAAACATCAGTACGTTTCTGGTGTCAAATGAAAGGGCATCATCTCAGCTTTCAGACATTTCAAGTTTAATAGTGGTAACTTTCACCGTTCAAAGGCTACTACCGAATGACTAGAACCAACTGTGTTGGTGTTCAAATGTCTATGCAAATGCCATTTTTCATCTCAACATACCTACAGCAGTGCTTTTAAACATCGATCGCTTATAATGAAGACCTAGGTACAACAGTACGTTTCTGGTGTCTAATGAAAGGGCATCATCTCAGCTTTCCGAAAATGCATGTTGTATAAGTGTAGCTTTCACCGATCTTTGTCCGAATGACTAGAACCAACTTTGTTGGTGTTCAAATGTCTATGCAAATGCCACTTTTAATCTCAACATACCTACAGCAGTGCTTTTAAACATCGATCGCTTATAATGACGACCTAGGTACATCAGTACGTTTCTGGTGTCTAATGAAAGGGCATCATCTCAGCTTTCCGAAAATGCATGTTGTATAAGTGTAGCTTTCACCGTTCAAAGGCAATGTCCGAAATACTAGAACCAACTGTGTTGGTGTTCGACTGTCACAATGAATGCCACTTTTCATCTCAACATACCTACAGCAGTGCTTTTAAACATCGATCGCTTATAATGAATGCAAAGAAACATCAGTACGTTTCTGGTGTCACATGAAAGGGCATCATCTCAGCTTTCCGACATTTCAAGTTAAATAGTGGTAACTTTCACCGTTCAAAGGCTACTACCGAATGACTAGAACCAACTTTGTTGGTGTTCAAATGTCTATGCAAATGCCATTTTTCATCTCAACATACCTACAGCAGTGCTTTTAAACATCGATCGCTTATAATGAATGCAAAGAAACATCAGTACGTTTCTGGTGTCAAATGAAAGGGCATCATCTCAGCTTTCAGACATTTCAAGTTTAATAGTGGTAACTTTCACCGTTCAAAGGCTACTACCGAATGACTAGAACCAACTGTGTTGGTGTTCAAATGTCTATGCAAATGCCATTTTTCATCTCAACATACCTACAGCAGTGCTTTTAAACATCGATCGCTTATAATGAAGACCTAGGTACAACAGTACGTTTCTGGTGTCTAATGAAAGGGCATCATCTCAGCTTTCCGAAAATGCATGTTGTATAAGTGTAGCTTTCACCGTTCAAAGGCACTGTCCGAAAGACTAGAACCAACTGTGTTGGTGTTCAACTGTCACAATGAATGCCACTTTTCATCTCAACATACCTACAGCAGTGCTTTTAAACATCGATCGCTTATAATGAATGCAAAGAAACATCAGTACGTTTCTGGTGTCACATGAAAGGGCATCATCTCAGCTTTCCGACATTTCAAGTTAAATAGTGGTAACTTTCACCGTTCAAAGGCTACTACCGAATGACTAGAACCAACTTTGTTGGTGTTCAAATGTCTATGCAAATGCCATTTTTCATCTCAACATACCTACAGCAGTGCTTTTAAACATCGATCGCTTATAATGAAGACCTAGGTACAACAGTACGTTTCTGGTGTCTAATGAAAGGGCATCATCTCAGCTTTCCGCAAATGCATGTTGTATAAGTGTAGCTTTCACCGTTCAAAGGCAATGTCCGAAAGACTAGAACCAACTGTGTTGGTGTTCAACTGTCACAATGAATGCCACTTTTCATCTCAACATACCTACAACAGTGCTTTTAAACATCGATCGCTTATAATGAATGCAAAGAAACATCAGTACGTTTCTGGTGTCACATGAAAGGGCATCATCTCAGCTTTCCGACATTTCAAGTTAAATAGTGGTAACTTTCACCGTTCAAAGGCTACTACCGAATGACTAGAACCAACTTTGTTGGTGTTCAAATGTCTATGCAAATGCCATTTTTCATCTCAACATACCTACAGCAGTGCTTTTAAACATCGATCGCTTATAATGAAGACCTAGGTACATCAGTACGTTTCTGGTGTCTAATGAAAGGGCATCATCTCAGCTTTCCGAAAATTCATGTTGTATAAGTGTAGCTTTCACCGCTCTTTGTCCGAATGACTAGAACCAACTTTGTTGGTGTTCAAATATCTATGCAAATGCCACTTTTAATCTCAACATACCTACAGCAGTGCTTTTAAACATCGATCGCTTATAATGACGACCTAGGTACATCAGTACGTTTCTGGTGTCAAATGAAAGGGCATCATCTCAGCTTTCCGAAAATGCAAGTTGTATAAGTGTAGCTTTCACCGTTCAAAGGCAATGTCCGAAAGACTAGAACCAACTGTGTTGGTGTTCAACTGTCTCTATGAATGCCACTTTTCATCTCAACATAACTACAGCAGTGCTTTTAAACATCGATCGCTTATAATGAAGGCCTAGGAACATCAGTACGTTTCTGGTGGCAAATGAAAGGGCATCATCTCAGCTTTCCGAAATTTCAAGTTTAATAGGGGTAACTTTCAGCGTTCAAAGGCTATGTCCGAAAGACTAGAACCAACTGTGTTGGTGTTCAACTGTCTCTATGAATGCCACTTTTCATCTCAACATACCTGCAGCAGTGCTTTTAAACATCGATCGCTTATAATGAATGCAAAGAAACATCAGTACGTTTCTGGTGTCAAATGAAAGGGCATCATCTCAGCTTTCAGACATTTCAAGTTTAATAGTGGTAACTTTCACCGTTCAAAGGCTACTACCGAATGACTAGAACCAACTGTGTTGGTGTTCAAATGTCTATGCAAATGCCATTTTTCATCTCAACATACCTACAGCAGTGCTTTTAAACATCGATCGCTTATAATGAAGACCTAGGTACAACAGTACGTTTCTGGTGTCTAATGAAAGGGCATCATCTCAGCTTTCCGAAAATGCATGTTGTATAAGTGTAGCTTTCACCGATCTTTGTCCGAATGACTAGAACCAACTTTGTTGGTGTTCAAATGTCTATGCAAATGCCACTTTTAATCTCAACATACCTACAGCAGTGCTTTTAAACATCGATCGCTTATAATGACGACCTAGGTACATCAGTACGTTTCTGGTGTCTAATGAAAGGGCATCATCTCAGCTTTCCGAAAATGCATGTTGTATAAGTGTAGCTTTCACCGTTCAAAGGCAATGTCCGAAATACTAGAACCAACTGTGTTGGTGTTCGACTGTCACAATGAATGCCACTTTTCATCTCAACATACCTACAGCAGTGCTTTTAAACATCGATCGCTTATAATGAATGCAAAGAAACATCAGTACGTTTCTGGTGTCACATGAAAGGGCATCATCTCAGCTTTCCGACATTTCAAGTTAAATAGTGGTAACTTTCACCGTTCAAAGGCTACTACCGAATGACTAGAACCAACTTTGTTGGTGTTCAAATGTCTATGCAAATGCCATTTTTCATCTCAACATACCTACAGCAGTGCTTTTAAACATCGATCGCTTATAATGAATGCAAAGAAACATCAGTACGTTTCTGGTGTCAAATGAAAGGGCATCATCTCAGCTTTCAGACATTTCAAGTTTAATAGTGGTAACTTTCACCGTTCAAAGGCTACTACCGAATGACTAGAACCAACTGTGTTGGTGTTCAAATGTCTATGCAAATGCCATTTTTCATCTCAACATACCTACAGCAGTGCTTTTAAACATCGATCGCTTATAATGAAGACCTAGGTACAACAGTACGTTTCTGGTGTCTAATGAAAGGGCATCATCTCAGCTTTCCGAAAATGCATGTTGTAGAAGTGTAGCTTTCACCGTTCAAAGGCAATGTCCGAAAGACTAGAACCAACTGTGTTGGTGTTCAACTGTCACAATGAATGCCACTTTTCATCTCAACATACCTACAGCAGTGCTTTTAAACATCGATCGCTTATAATGAATGCAAAGAAACATCAGTACGTTTCTGGTGTCACATGAAAGGGCATCATCTCAGCTTTCCGACATTTCAAGTTAAATAGTGGTAACTTTCACCGTTCAAAGGCTACTACCGAATGACTAGAACCAACTTTGTTGGTGTTCAAATGTCTATGCAAATGCCATTTTTCATCTCAACATACCTACAGCAGTGCTTTTAAACATCGATCGCTTATAATGAAGACCTAGGTACAACAGTACGTTTCTGGTGTCTAATGAAAGGGCATCATCTCAGCTTTCCGAAAATGCATGTTGTATAAGTGTAGCTTTCACCGTTCAAAGGCAATGTCCGAAAGACTAGAACCAACTGTGTTGGTGTTCAACTGTCACAATGAATGCCACTTTTCATCTCAACATACCTACAGCAGTGCTTTTAAACATCGATCGCTTATAATGAATGCAAAGAAACATCAGTACGTTTCTGGTGTCACATGAAAGGGCATCATCTCAGCTTTCCGACATTTCAAGTTAAATAGTGGTAACTTTCACCGTTCAAAGGCTACTACCGAATGACTAGAACCAACTTTGTTGGTGTTCAAATGTCTATGCAAATGCCATTTTTCATCTCAACATACCTACAGCAGTGCTTTTAAATATCGATCGCTTATAATGAAGACCTAGGTACATCAGTACGTTTCTGGTGTCTAATGAAAGGGCATCATCTCAGCTTTCCGAAAATTCATGTTGTATAAGTGTAGCTTTCACCGCTCTTTGTCCGAATGACTAGAACCAACTTTGTTGGTGTTCAAATGTCTATGCAAATGCCACTTTTAATCTCAACATACCTACAGCAGTGCTTTTAAACATCGATCGCTTATAATGACGACCTAGGTATATCAGTACGTTTCTGGTGTCAAATGAAAGGGCATCATCTCAGCTTTCCGAAAATGCAAGTTGTATAAGTGTAGCTTTCACCGTTCAAAGGCAATGTCCGAAAGACTAGAACCAACTGTGTTGGTGTTCAACTGTCTCTATGAATGCCACTTTTCATCTCAACATAACTACAGCAGTGCTTTTAAACATCGATCGCTTATAATGAAGGCCTAGGAACATCAGTACGTTTCTGGTGGCAAATGAAAGGGCATCATCTCAGCTTTCCGAAATTTCAAGTTTAATAGTGGTAACTTTCAGCGTTCAAAGGCTATGTCCGAAAGACTAGAACCAACTGTGTTGGTGTTCAACTGTCTCTATGAATGCCACTTTTCATCTCAACATACCTGCAGCAGTGCTTTTAAACATCGATCGCTTATAATGAATGCAAAGAAACATCAGTACGTTTCTGGTGTCAAATGAAAGGGCATCATCTCAGCTTTCAGACATTTCAAGTTTAATAGTGGTAACTTTCACCGTTCAAAGGCTACTACCGAATGACTAGAACCAACTGTGTTGGTGTTCAAATGTCTATGCAAATGCCATTTTTCATCTCAACATACCTACAGCAGTGCTTTTAAACATCGATCGCTTATAATGAAGACCTAGGTACAACAGTACGTTTCTGGTGTCTAATGAAAGGGCATCATCTCAGCTTTCCGAAAATGCATGTTGTATAAGTGTAGCTTTCACCGATCTTTGTCCGAATGACTAGAACCAACTTTGTTGGTGTTCAAATGTCTATGCAAATGCCACTTTTAATCTCAACATACCTACAGCAGTGCTTTTAAACATCGATCGCTTATAATGACGACCTAGGTACATCAGTACGTTTCTGGTGTCAAATGAAAGGGCATCATCTCAGCTTTCCGAAAATGCAAGTTGTATAAGTGTAGCTTTCACCGTTCAAAGGCAATGTCCGAAAGACTAGAACCAACTGTGTTGGTGTTCAACTGTCTCTAAGAATGCCACTTTTCATCTCAACATAACTACAGCAGTGCTTTTAAACATCGATCGCTTATAATGAAGGCCTAGGAACATCAGTACGTTTCTGGTGGCAAATGAAAGGGCATCATCTCAGCTTTCCGAAATTTCAAGTTTAATAGGGGTAACTTTCAGCGTTCAAAGGCTATGTCCGAAAGACTAGAACCAACTGTGTTGGTGTTCAACTGTCTCTATGAATGCCACTTTTCATCTCAACATACCTACAGCAGTGCTTTTAAACATCGATCGCTTATAATGAATGCAAAGAAACATCAGTACGTTTCTGGTGTCACATGAAAGGGCATCATCTCAGCTTTCCGACATTTCAAGTTAAATAGTGGTAACTTTCACCGTTCAAAGGCTACTACCGAATGACTAGAACCAACTTTGTTGGTGTTCAAATGTCTATGCAAATGCCATTTTTCATCTCAACATACCTACAGCAGTGCTTTTAAATATCGATCGCTTATAATGAAGACCTAGGTACATCAGTACGTTTCTGGTGTCTAATGAAAGGGCATCATCTCAGCTTTCCGAAAATTCATGTTGTATAAGTGTAGCTTTCACCGCTCTTTGTCCGAATGACTAGAACCAACTTTGTTGGTGTTCAAATGTCTATGCAAATGCCACTTTTAATCTCAACATACCTACAGCAGTGCTTTTAAACATCGATCGCTTATAATGACGACCTAGGTACATCAGTACGTTTCTGGTGTCAAATGAAAGGGCATCATCTCAGCTTTCCGAAAATGCAAGTTGTATAAGTGTAGCTTTCACCGTTCAAAGGCAATGTCCGAAAGACTAGAACCAACTGTGTTGGTGTTCAACTGTCTCTATGAATGCCACTTTTCATCTCAACATAACTACAGCAGTGCTTTTAAACATCGATCGCTTATAATGAAGGCCTAGGAACATCAGTACGTTTCTGGTGGCAAATGAAAGGGCATCATCTCAGCTTTCCGAAATTTCAAGTTTAATAGGGGTAACTTTCAGCGTTCAAAGGCTATGTCCGAAAGACTAGAACCAACTGTGTTGGTGTTCAACTGTCTCTATGAATGCCACTTTTCATCTCAACATACCTGCAGCAGTGCTTTTAAACATCGATCGCTTATAATGAATGCAAAGAAACATCAGTACGTTTCTGGTGTCAAATGAAAGGGCATCATCTCAGCTTTCAGACATTTCAAGTTTAATAGTGGTAACTTTCACCGTTCAAAGGCTACTACCGAATGACTAGAACCAACTGTGTTGGTGTTCAAATGTCTATGCAAATGCCATTTTTCATCTCAACATACCTACAGCAGTGCTTTTAAACATCGATCGCTTATAATGAAGACCTAGGTACAACAGTACGTTTCTGGTGTCTAATGAAAGGGCATCATCTCAGCTTTCCGAAAATGCATGTTGTATAAGTGTAGCTTTCACCGATCTTTGTCCGAATGACTAGAACCAACTTTGTTGGTGTTCAAATGTCTATGCAAATGCCACTTTTAATCTCAACATACCTACAGCAGTGCTTTTAAACATCGATCGCTTATAATGACGACCTAGGTACATCAGTACGTTTCTGGTGTCTAATGAAAGGGCATCATCTCAGCTTTCCGAAAATGCATGTTGTATAAGTGTAGCTTTCACCGTTCAAAGGCAATGTCCGAAATACTAGAACCAACTGTGTTGGTGTTCAACTGTCACAATGAATGCCACTTTTCATCTCAACATACCTACAGCAGTGCTTTTAAATATCGATCGCTTATAATGAAGACCTAGGTACATCAGTACGTTTCTGGTGTCTAATGAAAGGGCATCATCTCAGCTTTCCGAAAATTCATGTTGTATAAGTGTAGCTTTCACCGCTCTTTGTCCGAATGACTAGAACCAACTTTTTGGTGTTCAAATGTCTATGCAAATGCCACTTTTAATCTCAACATACCTACAGCAGTGCTTTTAAACATCGATCGCTTATAATGACGACCTAGGTACATCAGTACGTTTCTGGTGTCAAATGAAAGGGCATCATCTCAGCTTTCCGAAAATGCATGTTGTATAAGTGTAGCTTTCACCGTTCAAAGGCAATGTCCGAAAGACTAGAACCAACTGTGTTGGTGTTCAACTGTCTCTATGAATGCCACTTTTCATCTCAACATAACTACAGCAGTGCTTTTAAACATCGATCGCTTATAATGAATGCAAAGAAACATCAGTACGTTTCTGGTGTCAAATGAAAGGGCATCATCTCAGCTTTCAGACATTTCAAGTTTAATAGTGGTAACTTTCAGCGTTCAAAGGCTATGTCCGAAAGACTAGAACCAACTGTGTTGGTGTTCAACTGTCTCTATGAATGCCACTTTTCATCTCAACATACCTGCAGCAGTGCTTTTAAACATCGATCGCTTATAATGAAGGCCTAGGAACATCAGTACGTTTCTGGTGGCAAATGAAAGGGCATCATCTCAGCTTTCCGAAATTTCAAGTTTAATAGGGGTAACTTTCAGCGTTCAAAGGCTATGTCCGAAAGACTAGAACCAACTGTGTTGGTGTTCAACTGTCTCTATGAATGCCACTTTTCATCTCAACATACCTGCAGCAGTGCTTTTAAACATCGATCGCTTATAATGAATGCAAAGAAACATCAGTACGTTTCTGGTGTCAAATGAAAGGGCATCATCTCAGCTTTCAGACATTTCAAGTTTAATAGTGGTAACTTTCACCGTTCAAAGGCTACTACCGAATGACTAGAACCAACTGTGTTGGTGTTCAAATGTCTATGCAAATGCCATTTTTCATCTCAACATACCTACAGCAGTGCTTTTAAACATCGATCGCTTATAATGAAGACCTGGGTACAACAGTACGTTTCTGGTGTCTAATGAAAGGGCATCATCTCAGCTTTCCGAAAATGCATGTTGTATAAGTGTAGCTTTCACCGATCTTTGTCCGAATGACTAGAACCAACTTTGTTGGTGTTCAAATGTCTATGCAAATGCCACTTTTAATCTCAACATACCTACAGCAGTGCTTTTAAACATCGATCGCTTATAATGACGACCTAGGTACATCAGTACGTTTCTGGTGTCTAATGAAAGGGCATCATCTCAGCTTTCCGAAAATGCATGTTGTATAAGTGTAGCTTTCACCGTTCAAAGGCAATGTCCGAAATACTAGAACCAACTGTGTTGGTGTTCAACTGTCACAATGAATGCCACTTTTCATCTCAACATACCTACAGCAGTGCTTTTAAACATCGATCGCTTATAATGAATGCAAAGAAACATCAGTACGTTTCTGGTGTCACATGAAAGGGCATCATCTCAGCTTTCCGACATTTCAAGTTAAATAGTGGTAACTTTCACCGTTCAAAGGCTACTACCGAATGACTAGAAACAGCTTTGTTGGTGTTCAAATGTCTATGCAAATGCCATTTTTCATCTCAACATACCTACAGCAGTGCTTTTAAACATCGATCGCTTATAATGAATGCAAAGAAACATCAGTACGTTTCTGGTGTCAAATGAAAGGGCATCATCTCAGCTTTCAGACATTTCAAGTTTAATAGTGGTAACTTTCACCGTTCAAAGGCTACTACCGAATGACTAGAACCAACTTTGTTGGTGTTCAAATGTCTATGCAAATGCCATTTTTCATCTCAACATACCTACAGCAGTGCTTTTAAACATCGATCGCTTATAATGAAGACCTAGGTACAACAGTACGTTTCTGGTGTCTAATGAAAGGGCATCATCTCAGCTTTCCGAAAATGCATGTTGTATAAGTGTAGCTTTCACCGTTCAAAGGCAATGTCCGAAAGACTAGAACCAACTGTGTTGGTGTTCAACTGTCACAATGAATGCCACTTTTCATCTCAACATACCTACAGCAGTGCTTTTAAACATCGATCGCTTATAATGAATGCAAAGAAACATCAGTACGTTTCTGGTGTCAAATGAAAGGGCATCATCTCAGCTTTCAGACATTTCAAGTTAAATAGTGGTAACTTTCACCGTTCAAAGGCTACTACCGAATGACTAGAACCAACTTTGTTGGTGTTCAAATGTCTATGCAAATGCCATTTTTCATCTCAACATACCTACAGCAGTGCTTTTAAACATCGATCGCTTATAATGAATGCAAAGAAACATCAGTACGTTTCTGGTGTCACATGAAAGGGCATCATCTCAGCTTTCCGACATTTCAAGTTAAATAGTGGTAACTTTCACCGTTCAAAGGCAATGTCCGAAAGACTAGAACCAACTGTGTTGGTGTTCAACTGTCACAATGAATGCCACTTTTCATCTCAACATACCTACAGCAGTGCTTTTAAACATCGATCGCTTATAATGAATGCAAAGAAACATCAGTACGTTTCTGGTGTCACATGAAAGGGCATCATCTCAGCTTTCCGACATTTCAAGTTAAATAGTGGTAACTTTCACCGTTCAAAGGCTACTACCGAATGACTAGAACCAACTTTGTTGGTGTTCAAATGTCTATGCAAATGCCATTTTTCATCTCAACATACCTACAGCAGTGCTTTTAAATATCGATCGCTTATAATGAAGACCTAGGTACATCAGTACGTTTCTGGTGTCTAATGAAAGGGCATCATCTCAGCTTTCCGAAAATTCATGTTGTATAAGTGTAGCTTTCACCGCTCTTTGTCCGAATGACTAGAACCAACTTTGTTGGTGTTCAAATGTCTATGCAAATGCCACTTTTAATCTCAACATACCTACAGCAGTGCTTTTAAACATCGATCGCTTATAATGACGACCTAGGTACATCAGTACGTTTCTGGTGTCAAATGAAAGGGCATCATCTCAGCTTTCAGACATTTCAAGTTTAATAGTGGTAACTTTCACCGTTCAAAGGCTACTACCGAATGACTAGAACCAACTGTGTTGGTTTTCAAATGTCTATGCAAATGCCATTTTTCATCTCAACATACCTACAGCAGTGCTTTTAAACATCGATCGCTTATAATGAAGACCTAGGTACAACAGTACGTTTCTGGTGTCTAATGAAAGGGCATCATCTCAGCTTTCCGAAAATGCATGTTGTATAAGTGTAGCTTTCACCGATCTTTGTCCGAATGACTAGAACCAACTTTGTTGGTGTTCAAATGTCTATGCAAATGCCACTTTTAATCTCAACATACCTACAGCAGTGCTTTTAAACATCGATCGCTTATAATGACGACCTAGGTACATCAGTACGTTTCTGGTGTCTAATGAAAGGGCATCATCTCAGCTTTCCGAAAATGCATGTTGTATAAGTGTAGCTTTCACCGTTCAAAGGCAATGTCCGAAAGACTAGAACCAACTGTGTTGGTGTTCAACTGTCTCTATGAATGCCACTTTTCATCTCAACATAACTACAGCAGTGCTTTTAAACATCGATCGCTTATAATGAAGGCCTAGGAACATCAGTACGTTTCTGGTGGCAAATGAAAGGGCATCATCTCAGCTTTCCGAAATTTCAAGTTTAATAGGGGTAACTTTCAGCGTTCAAAGGCTATGTCCGAAAGACTAGAACCAACTGTGTTGGTGTTCAACTATCTCTATGAATGCCACTTTTCATCTCAACATACCTGCAGCAGTGCTTTTAAACATCGATCGCTTATAATGAATGCAAAGAAACATCAGTACGTTTCTGGTGTCAAATGAAAGGGCATCATCTCAGCTTTCAGACATTTCAAGTTTAATAGTGGTAACTTTCACCGTTCAAAGGCTACTACCGAATGACTAGAACCAACTGTGTTGGTGTTCAAATGTCTATGCAAATGCCATTTTTCATCTCAACATACCTACAGCAGTGCTTTTAAACATCGATCGCTTATAATGAAGACCTAGGTACAACAGTACGTTTCTGGTGTCTAATGAAAGGGCATCATCTCAGCTTTCCGAAAATGCATGTTGTATAAGTGTAGCTTTCACCGATCTTTGTCCGAATGACTAGAACCAACTTTGTTGGTGTTCAAATGTCTATGCAAATGCCACTTTTAATCTCAACATACCTACAGCAGTGCTTTTAAACATCGATCGCTTATAATGACGACCTAGGTACATCAGTACGTTTCTGGTGTCTAATGAAAGGGCATCATCTCAGCTTTCCGAAAATGCATGTTGTATAAGTGTAGCTTTCACCGTTCAAAGGCAATGTCCGAAAGACTAGAACCAACTGTGTTGGTGTTCAACTGTCACAATGAATGCCACTTTTCATCTCAACATACCTACAGCAGTGCTTTTAAACATCGATCGCTTATAATGAATGCAAAGAAACATCAGTACGTTTCTGGTGTCACATGAAAGGGCATCATCTCAGCTTTCCGACATTTCAAGTTAAATAGTGGTAACTTTCACCGTTCAAAGGCTACTACCGAATGACTAGAACCAACTTTGTTGGTGTTCAAATGTCTATGCAAATGCCATTTTTCATCTCAACATACCTACAGCAGTGCTTTTAAACATCGATCGCTTATAATGAAGACCTAGGTACATCAGTACGTTTCTGGTGTCTAATGAAAGGGCATCATCTCAGCTTTCCGAAAATGCACGTTGTATAAGTGTAGCTTTCACCGCTCTTGGTCCGAATGACTAGAACCAACTGTGTTGGTGTTCAACTGTCTCTATGAATGCCACTTTTCATCTCAACATACCTACAGCAGTGCTTTTAAACATCGATCGCTTATAATGAAGGCCTAGGAACATCAGTACGTTTCTGGTGGCAAATGAAAGGGCATCATCTCAGCTTTCCGAAATTTCAAGTTAAATAGTGGTAACTTTCACCGTTCAAAGGCTACTACCGAATGACTAGAACCAACTTTGTTGGTGTTCAAATGTCTATGCAAATGCCATTTTTCATCTCATCATACCTACAGCAGTGCTTTTAAACATCGATCGCTTATAATGAAGACCTAGGTACATCAGTACGTTTCTGGTGTCTAATGAAAGGGCATCATCTCAGCTTTCCGAAAATGCACGTTGTATAAGTGTAGCTTTCACCGCTCTTTGTCCGAATGACTAGAACCAACTTTGTTGGTGTTCAAATGTCTATGCAAATGCCACTTTTAATCTCAACATACCTACAGCAGTGCTTTTAAACATCGATCGCTTATAATGACGACCTAGGTACATCAGTACGTTTCTGGTGTCAAATGAAAGGGCATCATCTCAGCTTTCCGAAAATGCAAGTTGTATAATTGTAGCTTTCACCGTTCAAAGGCAATGTCCGAAAGACTAGAACCAACTGTGTTGGTGTTCAACTGTCTCTATGAATGCCACTTTTCATCTCAACATACCTACAGCAGTGCTTTTAAACATCGATCGCTTATAATGAAGGCCTAGGAACATCAGTACGTTTCTGGTGGCAAATGAAAGGGCATCATCTCAGCTTTCCGACATTTCAAGTTAAATAGTGGTAACTTTCACCGTTCAAAGGCTACTACCGAATGACTAGAACCAACTTTGTTGGTGTTCAAATGTCTATGCAAATGCCATTTTTCATCTCAACATACCTACAGCAGTGCTTTTAAACATCGATCGCTTATAATGAAGACCTAGGTACATCAGTACGTTTCTGGTGTCTAATGAAAGGGCATCATCTCAGCTTTCCGAAAATGCACGTTGTATAAGTGTAGCTTTCACCGCTCTTGGTCCGAATGACTAGAACCAACTGTGTTGGTGTTCAACTGTCTCTATGAATGCCACTTTTCATCTCAACATACCTACAGCAGTGCTTTTAAACATCGATCGCTTATAATGAAGGCCTAGGAACATCAGTACGTTTCTGGTGGCAAATGAAAGGGCATCATCTCAGCTTTCCGAAATTTCAAGTTTAATAGGGGTAACTTTCAGCGTTCAAAGGCTATGTCCGAAAGACTAGAACCAACTGTGTTGGTGTTCAACTGTCTCTATGAATGCCACTTTTCATCTCAACATACCTGCAGCAGTGCTTTTAAACATCGATCGCTTATAATGAATGCAAAGAAACATCAGTACGTTTCTGGTGTCAAATGAAAGGGCATCATCTCAGCTTTCAGACATTTCAAGTTTAATAGTGGTAACTTTCACCGTTCAAAGGCTACTACCGAATGACTAGAACCAACTGTGTTGGTGTTCAAATGTCTATGCAAATGCCATTTTTCATCTCAACATACCTACAGCAGTGCTTTTAAACATCGATCGCTTATAATGAAGACCTAGGTACAACAGTACGTTTCTGGTGTCTAATGAAAGGGCATCATCTCAGCTTTCCGAAAATGCATGTTGTATAAGTGTAGCTTTCACCGATCTTTGTCCGAATGACTAGAACCAACTTTGTTGGTGTTCAAATGTCTATGCAAATGCCACTTTTAATCTCAACATACCTACAGCAGTGCTTTTAAACATCGATCGCTTATAATGACGACCTAGGTACATCAGTACGTTTCTGGTGTCTAATGAAAGGGCATCATCTCAGCTTTCCGAAAATGCATGTTGTATAAGTGTAGCTTTCACCGTTCAAAGGCAATGTCCGAAATACTAGAACCAACTGTGTTGGTGTTCAACTGTCACAATGAATGCCACTTTTCATCTCAACATACCTACAGCAGTGCTTTTAAACATCGATCGCTTATAATGAATGCAAAGAAACATCAGTACGTTTCTGGTGTCACATGAAAGGGCATCATCTCAGCTTTCCGACATTTCAAGTTAAATAGTGGTAACTTTCACCGTTCAAAGGCTACTACCGAATGACTAGAACCAACTTTGTTGGTGTTCAAATGTCTATGCAAATGCCATTTTTCATCTCAACATACCTACAGCAGTGCTTTTAAACATCGATCGCTTATAATGAAGACCTAGGTACATCAGTACGTTTCTGGTGTCTAATGAAAGGGCATCATCTCAGCTTTCCGAAAATGCACGTTGTATAAGTGTAGCTTTCACCGCTCTTTGTCCGAATGACTAGAACCAACTTTGTTGGTGTTCAAATGTCTATGCAAATGCCACTTTTAATCTCAACATACCTACAGCAGTGCTTTTAAACATCGATCGCTTATAATGACGACCTAGGTACATCAGTACGTTTCTGGTGTCAAATGAAAGGGCATCATCTCAGCTTTCCGAAAATGCAAGTTGTATAATTGTAGCTTTCACCGTTCAAAGGCAATGTCCGAAAGACTAGAACCAACTGTGTTGGTGTTCAACTGTCTCTATGAATGCCACTTTTCATCTCAACATACCTACAGCAGTGCTTTTAAACATCGATCGCTTATAATGAAGGCCTAGGAACATCAGTACGTTTCTGGTGGCAAATGAAAGGGCATCATCTCAGCTTTCCGAAATTTCAAGTTTAATAGGGGTAACTTTCAGCGTTCAAAGGCTATGTCCGAAAGACTAGAACCAACTGTGTTGGTGTTCAACTGTCTCTATGAATGCCACTTTTCATCTCAACATACCTGCAGCAGTGCTTTTAAACATCGATCGCTTATAATGAATGCAAAGAAACATCAGTACGTTTCTGGTGTCAAATGAAAGGGCATCATCTCAGCTTTCAGACATTTCAAGTTTAATACGGGTAACTTTCACCGTTCAAAGGCTACTACCGAATGACTAGAACCAACTGTGTTGGTGTTCAAATGTCTATGCAAATGCCATTTTTCATCTCAACATACCTACAGCAGTGCTTTTAAACATCGATCGCTTATAATGAAGACCTAGGTACAACAGTACGTTTCTGGTGTCTAATGAAAGGGCATCATCTCAGCTTTCCGAAAATGCATGTTGTATAAGTGTAGCTTTCACCGATCTTTGTCCGAATGACTAGAACCAACTTTGTTGGTGTTCAAATGTCTATGCAAATGCCACTTTTAATCTCATCATACCTACAGCAGTGCTTTTAAACATCGATCGCTTATAATGACGACCTAGGTACATCAGTACGTTTCTGGTGTCTAATGAAAGGGCATCATCTCAGCTTTCCGAAAATGCATGTTGTATAAGTGTAGCTTTCACCGTTCAAAGGCAATGTCCGAAATACTAGAACCAACTGTGTTGGTGTTCAACTGTCACAATGAATGCCACTTTTCATCTCAACATACCTACAGCAGTGCTTTTAAACATCGATCGCTTATAATGAATGCAAAGAAACATCAGTACGTTTCTGGTGTCACATGAAAGGGCATCATCTCAGCTTTCCGACATTTCAAGTTAAATAGTGGTAACTTTCACCGTTCAAAGGCTACTACCGAATGACTAGAACCAACTTTGTTGGTGTTCAAATGTCTATGCAAATGCCATTTTTCATCTCAACATACCTACAGCAGTGCTTTTAAACATCGATCGCTTATAATGAAGACCTAGGTACATCAGTACGTTTCTGGTGTCTAATGAAAGGGCATCATCTCAGCTTTCCGAAAATGCACGTTGTATAAGTGTAGCTTTCACCGCTCTTGGTCCGAATGACTAGAACCAACTGTGTTGGTGTTCAACTGTCTCTATGAATGCCACTTTTCATCTCAACATACCTACAGCAGTGCTTTTAAACATCGATCGCTTATAATGAAGGCCTAGGAACATCAGTACGTTTCTGGTGGCAAATGAAAGGGCATCATCTCAGCTTTCCGAAATTTCAAGTTTAATAGGGGTAACTTTCAGCGTTCAAAGGCTATGTCCGAAAGACTAGAACCAACTGTGTTGGTGTTCAACTGTCTCTATGAATGCCACTTTTCATCTCAACATACCTGCAGCAGTGCTTTTAAACATCGATCGCTTATAATGAATGCAAAGAAACATCAGTACGTTTCTGGTGTCAAATGAAAGGGCATCATCTCAGCTTTCAGACATTTCAAGTTTAATAGTGGTAACTTTCACCGTTCAAAGGCTACTACCGAATGACTAGAACCAACTGTGTTGGTGTTCAAATGTCTATGCAAATGCCATTTTTCATCTCAACATACCTACAGCAGTGCTTTTAAACATCGATCGCTTATAATGAAGACCTAGGTACATCAGTACGTTTCTGGTGTCTAATGAAAGGGCATCATCTCAGCTTTCCGAAAATGCACGTTGTATAAGTGTAGCTTTCACCGCTCTTTGTCCGAATGACTAGAACCAACTTTGTTGGTGTTCAAATGTCTATGCAAATGCCACTTTTAATCTCAACATACCTACAGCAGTGCTTTTAAACATCGATCGCTTATAATGACGACCTAGGTACATCAGTACGTTTCTGGTGTCTAATGAAAGGGCATCATCTCAGCTTTCCGAAAATGCATGTTGTATAAGTGTAGCTTTCACCGTTCAAAGGCAATGTCCGAAATACTAGAACCAACTGTGTTGGTGTTCAACTGTCACAATGAATGCCACTTTTCATCTCAACATACCTACAGCAGTGCTTTTAAACATCGATCGCTTATAATGAATGCAAAGAAACATCAGTACGTTTCTGGTGTCACATGAAAGGGCATCATCTCAGCTTTCAGACATTTCAAGTTAAATAGTGGTAACTTTCACCGTTCAAAGGCTACTACCGAATGACTAGAACCAACTTTGTTGGTGTTCAAATGTCTATGCAAATGCCATTTTTCATCTCAACATACCTACAGCAGTGCTTTTAAACATCGATCGCTTATAATGAAGACCTAGGTACATCAGTACGTTTCTGGTGTCTAATGAAAGGGCATCATCTCAGCTTTCCGAAAATGCACGTTGTATAAGTGTAGCTTTCACCGCTCTTTGTCCGAATGACTAGAACCAACTTTGTTGGTGTTCAAATGTCTATGCAAATGCCACTTTTAATCTCAACATACCTACAGCAGTGCTTTTAAACATCGATCGCTTATAATGACGACCTAGGTACATCAGTACGTTTCTGGTGTCAAATGAAAGGGCATCATCTCAGCTTTCCGAAAATGCATGTTGTATAAGTGTAGCTTTCACCGTTCAAAGGCAATGTCCGAAATACTAGAACCAACTGTGTTGGTGTTTAACTGTCACAATGAATGCCACTTTTCATCTCAACATACCTACAGCAGTGCTTTTAAACATCGATCGCTTATAATGAATGCAAAGAAACATCAGTACGTTTCTGGTGTCACATGAAAGGGCATCATCTCAGCTTTCCGACATTTCAAGTTAAATAGTGGTAACTTTCACCGTTCAAAGGCTACTACCGAATGACTAGAACCAACTTTGTTGGTGTTCAAATGTCTATGCAAATGCCATTTTTCATCTCAACATACCTACAGCAGTGCTTTTAAACATCGATCGCTTATAATGAAGACCTAGGTACATCAGTACGTTTCTGGTGTCTAATGAAAGGGCATCATCTCAGCTTTCCGAAAATGCACGTTGTATAAGTGTAGCTTTCACCGCTCTTGGTCCGAATGACTAGAACCAACTGTGTTGGTGTTCAACTGTCTCTATGAATGCCACTTTTCATCTCAACATACCTACAGCAGTGCTTTTAAACATCGATCGCTTATAATGAAGGCCTAGGAACATCAGTACGTTTCTGGTGGCAAATGAAAGGGCATCATCTCAGCTTTCCGAAATTTCAAGTTTAATAGGGGTAACTTTCAGCGTTCAAAGGCTATGTCCGAAAGACTAGAACCAACTGTGTTGGTGTTCAACTGTCTCTATGAATGCCACTTTTCATCTCAACATACCTGCAGCAGTGCTTTTAAACATCGATCGCTTATAATGAATGCAAAGAAACATCAGTACGTTTCTGGTGTCAAATGAAAGGGCATCATCTCAGCTTTCAGACATTTCAAGTTTAATAGTGGTAACTTTCACCGTTCAAAGGCTACTACCGAATGACTAGAACCAACTGTGTTGGTGTTCAAATGTCTATGCAAATGCCACTTTTCATCTCAACATACCTACAGCAGTGCTTTTAAACATCGATCGCTTATAATGAAGACCTAGGTACATCAGTACGTTTCTGGTGTCTAATGAAAGGGCATCATCTCAGCTTTCCGAAAATGCACGTTGTATAAGTGTAGCTTTCACCGCTCTTTGTCCGAATGACTAGAACCAACTTTGTTGGTGTTCAAATGTCTATGCAAATGCCACTTTTAATCTCAACATACCTACAGCAGTGCTTTTAAACATCGATCGCTTATAATGACGACCTAGGTACATCAGTACGTTTCTGGTGTCAAATGAAAGGGCATCATCTCAGCTTTCCGAAAATGCAAGTTGTATAAGTGTAGCTTTCACCGTTCAAAGGCAATGTCCGAAAGACTAGAACCAACTGTGTTGGTGTTCAACTGTCTCTATGAATGCCACTGTTCATCTCAACATACCTACAGCAGTGCTTTTAAACATCGATCGCTTATAATGAAGGCCTAGGAACATCAGTACGTTTCTGGTGTCAAATGAAAGAGCATCATCTCAGCTTTCCGACATTTCAAGTTTAATAGTGGTAACTTTCACCGTTCAAAGGCTACTACCGAATGACTAGAACCAACTTTGTTGGTGTACAAATGTCTTTGCAAATGCCACTTTTAATATCAACATACCTACAGCGGTGCTTTTAAACATCGATCGCTTATAATGAAGACCTAGGAACATCAGTACGTTGCTGGTGTCACATGAAAGGGCATCATCTCAGCTTTCCGACATTTCAAGTTTAATAGTGGTAACTTTCACAGTTCAAAGGCTACTACCGAATGACTAGAACCAACTTTGTTGGTGTTCAAATGTCTATGCAAATGCCACTTTTAATCTGAACATACCTACAGCGGTGCTTTTAAACATCGATCGCTTATAGTGAAGACCTATGAAAATCAGTACGTTGCTGGTGTCTAATGAAAGGGCATCATCCCAGCTTTCCGAAAATGCATGTTGTATAAGTGTTGCTTTCACCGTTCAAAGGCTATGTCCGAAAGACTAGAACCAACTGTGTTGGTGTTCAACTGTCTCTATGAATGCCACTTTTCATCTCAACATACCTACAGCAGTGCTTTTAAACATCGATCGCTTATAATGAATGCAAAGAAACATCAGTACGTTTCTGGTGTCTAATGAAAGGGCATCATCTCAGCTTTCCGAAAATTCATGTTGTATAAGTGTAGCTTTCACCGCTCTTTGTCCGAATGACTAGAACCAACTTTGTTGGTGTTCAAATGTCTATGCAAATGCCACTTTTAATCTCAACATACCTACAGCAGTGCTTTTAAACATCGATCGCTTATAATGACGACCTAGGTACATCAGTACGTTTCTGGTGTCAAATGAAAGGGCATCATCTCAGCTTTCCGAAAATGCAAGTTGTATAAGTGTAGCTTTCACCGTTCAAAGGCAATGTCCGAAAGAATAGAACCAACTGTGTTGGTGTTCAACTGTCTCTATGAATGCCACTTTTCATCTCAACATACCTACAGCAGTGCTTTTAAACATCGATCGCTTATAATGAAGATCTAGGAACATCAGTACGTTTCTGGTGTCAAATGAAAGGGCATCATCTCAGCTTTCCGAAAATGCAAGTTGTATAAATGTAGCTTTCACCGTTCAAAGGCAATGTCCGAAAGAATAGAACCAACTGTGTTGGTGTTCAACTGTCTCTATGAATGCCACTTTTCATCTCAACATACCTACAGCAGTGCTTTTAAACATCGATCGCTTATAATGAAGATCTAGGAACATCAGTACGTTTCTGGTGTCAAATGAAAGGGCATCATCTCAGCTTTCCGAAAATGCAAGTTGTATAAATGTAGCTTTCACCGTTCAAAGGCAATGTCCGAAAGACTAGAACCAACTGTGTTGGTGTTCAACTGTCTCTATGAATGCCACTTTTCATCTCAACATACCTACAGCAGTGCTTTTAAACATCGATCGCTTTAAATGAAGGCCTAGGAACATCAGGTTCGTTTCTGATGGCAAATGAAAGGGCATCATATCAGCTTTCCGAAATTTCAAGTTTAATAGGAGTAACTTTCAGCGTTCAAAGGCTATGTCCGAAAGACTAGAACCAACTGTGTTGGTGTTCAACTGTCTCTATGAATGCCACTTTTCATCTCAACATACCTACAGCAGTGCTTTTAAACATCGATCGCTTATAATGAATGCAAAGAAACATCAGTACGTTTCTGGTGTCACATGAAAGGGCATCATCTCAGCTTTCCGACATTTCAAGTTAAATAGTGGTAACTTTCACCGTTCAAAGGCTACTACCGAATGACTAGAACCAACTTTGTTGGTGTTCAAATGTCTATGCAAATGCCATTTTTCATCTCAACATACCTACAGCAGTGCTTTTAAACATCGATTGCTTATAATGAAGACCTAGGTACAACAGTACGTTTCTGGTGTCTAATGAAAGGGCATCATCTCAGCTTTCCGAAATTTCAAGTTTAATAGGGGTATCTTTCAGCGTTCAAAGGCTATGTCCGAAATACTAGAACCAACTGTGCTAGTGTTCAACTGTCTCTATGAATGCCACTTTTCATCTCAACATACCTACAGCAGTGCTTTTAAACATCGATCGCTTATAATGAAGGCCAAGAAACATCAGTACGTTTCTGGTGTCAAATGAAAGAGCATCATCTCAGCTTTCCGACATTTCAAGTTTAATAGTGGTAACTTTCACCGTTCAAAGGCTACTACCGAATGACTAGAACCAACTTTGTTGGTGTTCTAATGTCTATGCAAATGCCACTTTTAATATCAACATACCTACAGCGGTGCTTTTAAACATCGATCGCTTATAATGAAGACCTAGGAACATCAGTACGTTTCTGGTGTCTAATGAAAGGGCATCATCTCAGCTTTCCGACATTTCAAGTTAAATAGTGGTAACTTTCACCGTTCAAAGGCTACTACCGAATGACTAGAACCAACTTTGTTGGTGTTCAAATGTCTATGCAAATGCCATTTTTCATCTCAACATACCTACAGCAGTGCTTTTAAACATCGATCGCTTATAATGAAGACCTAGGTACATCAGTACGTTTCTGGTGTCTAATGAAAGGGCATCATCTCAGCTTTCCGAAAATTCATGTTGTATAAGTGTAGCTTTCACCGCTCTTTGTCCGAATGACTAGAACCAACTTTGTTGGTGTTCAAATGTCTATGCAAATGCCACTTTTAATATCAACATACCTACAGGGGTGCTTTTAAACATCGATCGCTTATAATGAAGGCCTAGGAACATCAGTACGTTTCTGGTGTCTAATGAAAGGGCATCATCTCAGCTTTCCGACATTTCAAGTTTAATAGTGGTAACTTTCACCGTTCAAAGGCTACTACCGAATGACTAGAACCAACTTTGTTGGTGTTCAAATGTCTATGCAAATGCCACTTTTAATCTCAACATACCTACAGCAGTGCTTTTAAACATCGATCGCTTATAATGACGACCTAGGTACATCAGTACGTTTCTGGTGTCTAATGAAAGGGCATCATCTCAGCTTTCCGAAAATGCATGTTGTATAAGTGTAGCTTTCAGCGTTCAAAGGCTATGTCCGAAATACTAGAACCAACTGTGCTAGTGTTCAACTGTCTCTATGAATGCCACTTTTCATCTCAACATACCTACAGCAGTGCTTTTAAACATCGATCGCTTATAATGAATGCAAAGAAACATCAGTACGTTTCTGGTGTCACATGAAAGGGCATCATCTCAGCTTTCCGACATTTCAAGTTAAATAGTGGTAACTTTCACCGTTCAAAGGCTACTACCGAATGACTAGAACCAACTTTGTTGGTGTTCAAATGTCTATGCAAATGCCATTTTTCATCTCAACATACCTACAGCAGTGCTTTTAAACATCGATTGCTTATAATGAAGACCTAGGTACAACAGTACGTTTCTGGTGTCTAATGAAAGGGCATCATCTCAGCTTTCCGAAATGTCAAGTTTAATAGGGGTATCTTTCAGCGTTCAAAGGCTATGTCCGAAATACTAGAACCAACTGTGCTAGTGTTCAACTGTCTCTATGAATGCCACTTTTCATCTCAACATACCTACAGCAGTGCTTTTAAACATCGATCGCTTATAATGAAGGCCTAGGAACATCAGTACGTTTCTGGTGTCAAATGAAAGAGCATCATCTCAGCTTTCCGACATTTCAAGTTTAATAGTGGTAACTTTCACCGTTCAAAGGCTACTACCGAATGACTAGAACCAACTTTGTTGGTGTTCAAATGTCTATGCAAATGCCATTTTTCATCTCAACATACCTACAGCAGTGCTTTTAAACATCGATCGCTTATAATGAAGACCTAGGTACATCAGTACGTTTCTGGTGTCTAATGAAAGGGCATCATCTCAGCTTTCCGAAAATTCATGTTGTATAAGTGTAGCTTTCACCGCTCTTTGTCCGAATGACTAGAACCAACTTTGTTGGTGTTCAAATGTCTATGCAAATGCCACTTTTAATATCAACATACCTACAGGGGTGCTTTTAAACATCGATCGCTTATAATGAAGGCCTAGGAACATCAGTACGTTTCTGGTGTCTAATGAAAGGGCATCATCTCAGCTTTCCGACATTTCAAGTTTAATAGTGGTAACTTTCACCGTTCAAAGGCTACTACCGAATGACTAGAACCAACTTTGTTGGTGTTCAAATGTCTATGCAAATGCCACTTTTAATATCAACATACCTACAGCGGTGATTTTAAACATCGATCGCTTATAATGAAGACCTAGGAACATCAGTACGTTTCTGGTGTCAAATGAAAGGGCATCATCTCAGCTTTCCGAAATTTCAAGTTTAATAGGGGTAACTTTCAGCGTTCAAAGGCTATGTCCGAAAGACTAGAACCAACTGTGTTGGTGTTCAACTGTCTCTATGAATGCCACTTTTCATCTCAACATACCTACAGCAGTGCTTTTAAACATCGATCGCTTATAATGAATGCAAAGAAACATCAGTACGTTTCTGGTGTCACATGAAAGAGCATCATCTCAGCTTTCCGACATTTCAAGTTAAATAGTGGTAACTTTCACCGTTCAAAGGCTACTACCGAATGACTAGAACCAACTTTGTTGGTGTTCAAATGTCTATGCAAATGCCATTTTTCATCTCAACATACCTACAGCAGTGCTTTTAAACATCGATTGCTTATAATGAAGACCTAGGTACAACAGTACGTTTCTGGTGTCTAATGAAAGGGCATCATCTCAGCTTTCCGAAATGTCAAGTTTAATAGGGGTATCTTTCAGCGTTCAAAGGCTATGTCCGAAATACTAGAACCAACTGTGCTAGTGTTCAACTGTCTCTATGAATGCCACTTTTCATCTCAACATACCTACAGCAGTGCTTTTAAACATCGATCGCTTATAATGAAGGCCAAGAAACATCAGTACGTTTCTGGTGTCAAATGAAAGAGCATCATCTCAGCTTTCCGACATTTCAAGTTTAATAGTGGTAACTTTCACCGTTCAAAGGCTACTACCGAATGACTAGAACCAACTTTGTTGGTGTTCAAATGTCTATGCAAATGCCATTTTTCATCTCAACATACCTACAGCAGTGCTTTTAAACATCGATCGCTTATAATGAAGACCTAGGTACATCAGTACGTTTCTGGTGTCTAATGAAAGGGCATCATCTCAGCTTTCCGAAAATTCATGTTGTATAAGTGTAGCTTTCACCGCTCTTTGTCCGAATGACTAGAACCAACTTTGTTGGTGTTCAAATGTCTATGCAAATGCCACTTTTAATATCAACATACCTACAGGGGTGCTTTTAAACATCGATCGCTTATAATGAAGGCCTAGGAACATCAGTACGTTTCTGGTGTCTAATGAAAGGGCATCATCTCAGCTTTCCGACATTTCAAGTTTAATAGTGGTAACTTTCACCGTTCAAAGGCTACTACCGAATGACTAGAACCAACTTTGTTGGTGTTCAAATGTCTATGCAAATGCCACTTTTAATATCAACATACCTACAGCGGTGATTTTAAACATCGATCGCTTATAATGAAGACCTAGGAACATCAGTACGTTTCTGGTGTCAAATGAAAGGGCATCATCTCAGCTTTCCGAAATTTCAAGTTTAATAGGGGTAACTTTCAGCGTTCAAAGGCTATGTCCGAAAGACTAGAACCAACTGTGTTGGTGTTCAACTGTCTCTATGAATGCCACTTTTCATCTCAACATACCTACAGCAGTGCTTTTAAACATCGATCGCTTATAATGAATGCAAAGAAACATCAGTACGTTTCTGGTGTCAAATGAAAGGGCATCATCTCAGCTTTCAGACATTTCAAGTTTAATAGTGGTAACTTTCACCGTTCAAAGGCTACTAGCGAATGACTAGAACCAACTTTGTTGGTGTTCAAATGTTTATGCAAATGCCATTTTTCATCTCAACATACCTACTGCAGTGCTTTTAAACATCGATTGCTTATAATGAAGACCTAGGTACAACAGTACGTTTCTGGTGTCTAATGAAAGGGCATCATCTCAGCTTTCCGAAATTTCAAGTTTAATAGGGGTATCTTTCAGCGTTCAAAGGCTATGTCCGAAATACTAGAACCAACTGTGCTAGTGTTCAACTGTCTCTATGAATGCCACTTTTCATCTCAACATACCTACAGCAGTGCTTTTAAACATCGATCGCTTATAATGAAGGCCAAGAAACATCAGTACGTTTCTGGTGTCAAATGAAAGAGCATCATCTCAGCTTTCCGACATTTCAAGTTTAATAGTGGTAACTTTCCCCGTTCAAAGGCTACTACCGAATGACTAGAACCAACTTTGTTGGTGTTCAAATGTCTATGCAAATGCCACTTTTAATATCAACATACCTACAGCGGTGCTTTTAAACATCGATCGCTTATAATGAAGACCTAGGAACATCAGTACGTTTCTGGTGTCTAATGAAAGGGCATCATCTCAGCTTTCCGACATTTCAAGTTTAATAGGCGTAACTTTCACCGTTCAAAGGCTACTACCGAATGACTAGAACCAACTTTGTTGGTGTTCAAATGTCTATGCAAATGCCACTTTTAATATCAACATACCTACAGCGGTGATTTTAAACATCGATCGCTTATAATGAAGACCTAGGAACATCAGTACGTTTCTGGTGGCAAATGAAAGGGCATCATCTCAGCTTTCCGAAATTTCAAGTTTAATAGGGGTAACTTTCAGCGTTCAAAGGCTATGTCCGAAAGACTAGAACCAACTGTGTTGGTGTTCAACTGTCTCTATGAATGCCACTTTTCATCTCAACATACCTACAGCAGTGCTTTTAAACATCGATCGCTTATAATGAAGGCCAAGAAACATCAGTACGTTTCTGGTGTCAAATGAAAGAGCATCATCTCAGCTTTCCGACATTTCAAGTTTAATAGGGGTAACTTTCAGCGTTCAAAGGCTATGTCCGAAAGACTAGAACCAACTGTGTTGGTGTTCAACTGTCTCTATGAATGCCACTTTTCATCTCAACATACCTACAGCAGTGCTTTTAAACATCGATCGCTTATAATGAAGGCCAAGAAACATCAGTACGTTTCTGGTGTCAAATGAAAGAGCATCATCTCAGCTTTCCGACATTTCAAGTTTAATAGTGGTAACTTTGACCGTTCAAAGGCTACTACCGAATGACTAGAACCAACTTTGTTGGTGTTCAAATGTCTATGCAAATGCCACTTTTAATATCAACATACCTACAGCGGTGTTTTTAAACATCGATCGCTTATAATGAAGACCTAGGAACATCAGTACGTTTCTGGTGGCAAATGAAAGGGCATCATCTCAGCTTTCCGAAATTTCAAGTTTAATAGGGGTAACTTTCAGCGTTCAAAGGCTATGTCCGAAAGACTAGAACCAACTGTGTTGGTGTTCAACTGTCTCTATGAATGCCACTTTTCATCTCAACATACCTGCAGCAGTGCTTTTAAACATCGATCGCTTATAATGAATGCAAAGAAACATCAGTACGTTTCTGGTGTCAAATGAAAGGGCATCATCTCAGCTTTCAGACATTTCAAGTTTAATAGTGGTAACTTTCACCGTTCAAAGGCTACTACCGAATGACTAGAACCAACTTTGTTGGTGTTCAAATGTTTATGCAAATGCCATTTTTCATCTCAACATACCTACTGCAGTGCTTTTAAACATCGATTGCTTATAATGAAGACCTAGGTACAACAGTACGTTTCTGGTGTCTAATGAAAGGGCATCATCTCAGCTTTCCGAAATTTCAAGTTTAATAGGGGTAACTTTCAGCGTTCAAAGGCTATGTCCGAAATACTAGAACCAACTGTGCTAGTGTTCAACTGTCTCTATGAATGCCACTTTTCATCTCAACATACCTGCAGCAGTGCTTTTAAACATCGATCGCTTATAATGAATGCAAAGAAACATCAGTACGTTTCTGGTGTCAAATGAAAGGGCATCATCTCAGCTTTCAGACATTTCAAGTTTAATAGTGGTAACTTTCACCGTTCAAAGGCTACTACCGAATGACTAGAACCAACTTTGTTGGTGTTCAAATGTTTATGCAAATGCCATTTTTCATCTCAACATACCTACTGCAGTGCTTTTAAACATCGATTGCTTATAATGAAGACCTAGGTACAACAGTACGTTTCTGGTGTCTAATGAAAGGGCATCATCTCAGCTTTCCGAAATTTCAAGTTTAATAGGGGTAACTTTCAGCGTTCAAAGGCTATGTCCGAAATACTAGAACCAACTGTGCTAGTGTTCAACTGTCTCTATGAATGCCACTTTTCATCTCAACATACCTACAGCAGTGCTTTTAAACATCGATCGCTTATAATGAAGGCCAAGAAACATCAGTACGTTTCTGGTGGCAAATGAAAGGGCATCATCTCAGCTTTCCGAAATTTCAAGTTTAATAGGGGTAACTTTCAGCGTTCAAAGGCTATGTCCGAAAGACTAGAACCAACTGTGTTGGTGTTCAACTGTCTCTATGAATGCCACTTTTCATCTCAACATACCTGCAGCAGTGCTTTTAAACATCGATCGCTTATAATGAATGCAAAGAAACATCAGTACGTTTCTGGTGTCAAATGAAAGGGCATCATCTCAGCTTTCAGACATTTCAAGTTTAATAGTGGTAACTTTCACCGTTCAAAGGCTACTACCGAATGACTAGAACCAACTTTGTTGGTGTTCAAATGTTTATGCAAATGCCATTTTTCATCTCAACATACCTACTGCAGTGCTTTTAAACATCGATTGCTTATAATGAAGACCTAGGTACAACAGTACGTTTCTGGTGTCTAATGAAAGGGCATCATCTCAGCTTTCCGAAATTTCAAGTTTAATAGGGGTAACTTTCAGCGTTCAAAGGCTATGTCCGAAATACTAGAACCAACTGTGCTAGTGTTCAACTGTCTCTATGAATGCCACTTTTCATCTCAACATACCTGCAGCAGTGCTTTTAAACATCGATCGCTTATAATGAATGCAAAGAAACATCAGTACGTTTCTGGTGTCAAATGAAAGGGCATCATCTCAGCTTTCAGAAATTTCAAGTTTAATAGTGGTAACTTTCACCGTTCAAAGGCTACTACCGAATGACTAGAACCAACTTTGTTGGTGTTCAAATGTTTATGCAAATGCCATTTTTCATCTCAACATACCTACTGCAGTGCTTTTAAACATCGATTGCTTATAATGAAGACCTAGGTACAACAGTACGTTTCTGGTGTCTAATGAAAGGGCATCATCTCAGCTTTCCGAAATTTCAAGTTTAATAGGGGTAACTTTCAGCGTTCAAAGGCTATGTCCGAAATACTAGAACCAACTGTGCTAGTGTTCAACTGTCTCTATGAATGCCACTTTTCATCTCAACATACCTACAGCAGTGCTTTTAAACATCGATCGCTTATAATGAAGGCCAAGAAACATCAGTACGTTTCTGGTGGCAAATGAAAGGGCATCATCTCAGCTTTCCGAAACTTCAAGTTTAATAGGGGTAACTTTCAGCGTTCAAAGGCTATGTCCGAAAGACTAGAACCAACTGTGTTGGTGTTCAACTGTCTCTATGAATGCCACTTTTCATCTCAACATACCTGCAGCAGTGCTTTTAAACATCGATCGCTTATAATGAATGCAAAGAAACATCAGTACGTTTCTGGTGTCAAATGAAAGGGCATTATCTCAGCTTTCAGACATTTCAAGTTTAATAGTGGTAACTTTCACCGTTCAAAGGCTACTACCGAATGACTAGAACCAACTTTGTTGGTGTTCAAATGTTTATGCAAATGCCATTTTTCATCTCAACATACCTACTGCAATGCTTTTAAACATCGATTGCTTATAATGAAGACCTAGGTACAACAGTACGTTTCTGGTGTCTAATGAAAGGGCATCATCTCAGCTTTCCGAAATTTCAAGTTTAATAGGGGTAACTTTCAGCGTTCAAAGGCTATGTCCGAAATACTAGAACCAACTGTGCTAGTGTTCAACTGTCTCTATGAATGCCACTTTTCATCTCAACATACCTACAGCAGTGCTTTTAAACATCGATCGCTTATAATGAAGGCCAAGAACCATCAGTACGTTTCTGGTGTCAAATGAAAGAGCATCATCTCAGCTTTCCGACATTTCAAGTTTAATAGTGGTAACTTTCACCGTTCAAAGGTTACTACCGAATGACTAGAACCAACTTTGTTGGTGTTCAAATGTCTATGCAAATGCCACTTTTAATATCAACATACCTACAGCGGTGCTTTTAAACATCGATCGCTTATAATGAAGACCTAGGAACATCAGTACGTTTCTGGTGTCTAATGAAAGGGCATCATCTCAGCTTTCCGACATTTCAAGTTTAATAGGCGTAACTTTCACCGTTCAAAGGCTACTACCGAATGACTAGAACCAACTTTGTTGGTGTTCAAATGTCTATGCAAATGCCACTTTTAATATCAACATACCTACAGCGGTGATTTTAAACATCGATCGCTTATAATGAAGACCTAGGAACATCAGTACGTTTCTGGTGGCAAATGAAAGGGCATCATCTCAGCTTTCCGAAATTTCAAGTTTAATAGGGGTAACTTTCAGCGTTCAAAGGCTATGTCCGAAAGACTAGAACCAACTGTGTTGGTGTTCAACTGTCTCTATGAATGCCACTTTTCATCTCAACATACCTACAGCAGTGCTTTTAAACATCGATCGCTTATAATGAAGGCCAAGAAACATCAGTACGTTTCTGGTGTCAAATGAAAGAGCATCATCTCAGCTTTCCGACATTTCAAGTTTAATAGGGGTAACTTTCAGCGTTCAAAGGCTATGTCCGAAAGACTAGAACCAACTGTGTTGGTGTTCAACTGTCTCTATGAATGCCACTTTTCATCTCAACATACCTACAGCAGTGCTTTTAAACATCGATCGCTTATAATGAAGACCTAGGAACATCAGTACGTTTCTGATGGCAAATGAAAGGGCATCATCTCAGCTTTCCGAATTTTCAAGTTTAATAGGGGTAACTTTCAGCGTTCAAAGGCTATGTCCGAAAGACTAGAACCAACTGTGTTGGTGTTCAACTGTCTCTATGAATGCCACTTTTCATCTCAACATACCTGCAGCAGTGCTTTTAAACATCGATCGC
This sequence comes from Gibbula magus, assembly GCA_936450465.1. NCBI lineage: Eukaryota > Metazoa > Mollusca > Gastropoda > Trochida > Trochidae > Gibbula > Gibbula magus. The sequence continues at coordinate 73,748,594 of OW388297.1, read as the reverse complement.
TTATAATGAATGCAAAGAAACATCAGTACGTTTCTGGTGTCAAATGAAAGGGCATCATCTCAGCTTTCAGACATTTCAAGTTTAATAGTGGTAACTTTCACCGTTCAAAGGCTACTACCGAATGACTAGAACCAACTTTGTTGGTGTTCAAATGTCTATGCAAATGCCACTTTTCATCTCAACATACCTACAGCTGTGATTTTAAACATCGATCGCTTATAATGACGACCTAGAAACATCAGTACGTTTCTGGTGGCAAATGAAAGGGCATCATCTCAGCTTTCCGAAATTTCAAGTTAAGTAGGGGTAACTTTCAGCGTTCAAAGGCTATGTCCGAAAGACTCGAACCAACTGTGTTGGTGTTCAACTGTCTCTATGGATGCCACTTTTCATCTCAACATACCTACAGCAGTGCTTTTAAACATCGATCGCTTATAATGAAGACCAAGAAACATCAGTTCGTTTCTTGTGTCAAATGAAAGGGCATCATCCATATTTCCGAAATTTTAAGTTAAATAGGGGTCCCTTTCACCGTTTAAAGGCTACTACCGAATGACTAGAACCAAATTTGTTGGTGTTCAAATGTCTATGCAAATGCCACTTTTAATCTCAACATACCTTCAGCCGTGCTTTTAAATATAGATCGCTTATAATGACGACCTAGTAAAATCAGTACGTTGCTGGTGTCTTATGAAAGGGCATCATCTCAGCTTTCCGAAAATGCAAGTTTAAAAGGTGTACATTTCACCGTTCAAAGGCTACTACCGTATGACTAGAACCAACTTTCTTGGTGTTCAGTTGTCTCTATGAATGCCACTTTTCATCTCAACATACCTACAGCAGTGCTTTTAAACATCGATCGCTTATAATGAAGGCCAAGAAACATCAGTACGTTTCTGGTGTCAAATGAAAGGGCATCATCTCAGCTTTCCGACATTTCAAGTTTAATAGTGGTAACTTTCACCGTTCAAAGGCTACTACCGAATGACTAGAACCAACTTTGTTGGTGTTCAAATGTCTATGCAAATGCCATTTTTCATCTCAACATACCTACACCGGTGCTTTTAAACATCGATCGCTTATAATGAAGACCTAGGAACATCAGTACGTTTCTGATGTCAAATGAAAGGGCATCATCTCAGCTTTCCGAAATTTCAAGTTTAATAGGGGTAACTTTCAGCGTTCAAAGGCTATGTCCGAAAGACTAGAACCAACTGTGTTGATGTTCAACTGTCTCTATGAATGCCACTTTTCATCTCAACATACCTACAGCAGTGCTTTTAAACATCGATCGCTTATAATGAAGACCAAAAGACATCAGTACGTTTCTGGTGTCAAATGAAAGGGCATCATCCATCTTTCCGAAATTTCAAGTTAAATAGGGTTACCTTTCACCGTTTAAAGGCTACAACCGAATTACTAGAACCAAATTTGTTGGTGTTCAAATGTCTATGCAAATGCCACTTTTAATCTCAACATACCTTCAGCGGTGCTTTTAAATATAGATCGCTTATAATGACGACCTAGTAAAATCAGTACGTTGCTGGTGTCTTATGAAAGGGCATCATCTCAGCTTTCCGAAAATGCAAGTTTAAAATGTGTACCTTTCACCGTTCAAAGGCTACTACCGTATGACTAGAACCAACTTTGTTGGTGTTCAAATGTCTATGCTTCAGCGGTGCTTTTAAATATAGATCGCTTATAATGACGACCTAGTAAAATCAGTACGTTGGTGGTGTCTTATGAAAGGGCATCATCTCAGCTTTCCGAAAATGCAAGTTTAAAATGTGTACCTTTCACCGTTCAAAGGCTACTACCGTATGACTAGAACCAACTTTGTTGGTGTTCAAATGTCTATGCAAATGCCATTTTTCATCTCAACATACCTAAAGCAGTGCTTTTAAACATCGATCGCTTATAATGAAGGCCTAGGAACATCAGTACGTTTCTGGTGTCAAATGAAAGAGCATCATCTCAGCTTTCCGACATTTCAAGTTTAATAGTGGTAACTTTCACCGTTCAAAGGCTACTACCGAATGACTAGAACCAACTTTGTTGGTGTTCAAATGTCTATGCAAATGCCATTTTTCATCTCAACATACCTTCAGCGGTGCTTTTAAACATCGATCGCTTATAATGAAGACATAGGAACATCAGTACGTTTCTGGTGACAAATGAAAGGGCATCATCTCAGCTTTCCGAAAATGCAAGTTTAAAAGGTGTACCTTTCACCGTTCAAAGGCTACTACCGTATGACTAGAACCAACTTTGTTGGTGTTCAGTTGTCTCTATGAATGCCACTTTTCATCTCAACATACCTACAGCAGTGCTTTTAAACATCGATCGCTTATAATGAAGACTGAGGAACATCAGTACGTTTCTGGTGTCAAATGAAAGGGCATCATCTCAGCTTTCCGACATTTCAAATTTAATAGTGGTAACTTTCACCGTTCAAAGGCTACTACCGAATGACTAGAACCAACTTTGTTGGTGTTCAAATGTCTATGCAAATGCCATTTTTCATCTCAACATACCTACAGCGGTGCTTTTAAACATCGATCGCTTATAATGAAGACCTAGGAACACCAGTACGTTTCTGGTGTCAAATGAAAGGGCATCATCTCAGCTTTCCGACATTTCAAGTTTAATAGTGGTAACTTTCACCGTTCAAAGGCTACTACCGAATGACTAGAACCAACTTTGTTGGTCTTCAAATGTCTATGCAAATGCGACTTTAATATCAACATACCTACAGCGGTGCTTTTAAACATCGATCGCTTATAATGAAGACGACCTAGGAACATCAGTACGTTTCTGGTGTCAAATGAAAGGGCATCATCTCAGCTTTCCGAAAATGCAAGTTGTGTGAGTGTAGCTTTCACCGTTCAAAGGCTATATCCGAAAGACTAGAACCACATGTGGTGGTGTTCAACTGTCTACATGAATGCCACTTTTCATCTCAACATACCTACAGCAGTGCTTTTAAACATCGATCGCTTATAATGAAGACCTAGGAACACCAGTACGTTTCTGGTGTCAAATGAAAGGGCATCATCTCAGCTTTCCGACATTTCAAGTTTAATAGTGGTAACTTTCACCGTTCAAACGCTACTACCGAATGACTAGAACCAACTTTGTTGGTGTTCAAATGTCTATGCAAATGCCACTTTAATATCAACATACCTACAGCGGTGCTTTTAAACATCGATCGCTTATAATGAAGACCTAGGAACATCAGTACGTTTCTGGTGTCAAATGAAAGGGCATCATCTCAGCTTTCCGACATTTCAAGTTTAATAGTGGTAACTTTCACCGTTCAAAGGCTACTACCGAATGACTAGAACCAACTTTGTTGGTCTTCAAATGTCTATGCAAATGCCACTTTAATATCAACATACCTACAGCGGTGCTTTTAAACATCGATCGCTTATAATGAAGACGACCTAGGAACATCAGTACGTTTCTGGTTTCAAATGAAAGGGCATCATCTCAGCTTTCCGAAAATGCAACTTGTATAAGTGCAGCTTTCATCGTTCAAAGGCTATGTCCGAAAGACTAGAACCAACTGTGTTGGTGTTCAAATGTCTCTATGAATGCCACTTTTCATCTCAACATACCTACAGCAGTGCTTTTAAACATCGATCGCTTATAATGAAAACCTAGGAACATCAGTACGTTTCTGGTGTCAAATGAAAGGGCATCATCTAAGCTTTACGAAAATGCAAGTTTAGTAGGGGTACCTTTCACCGTTCGAAGGTTACTATCGAGTGACTAGAAAAATGTTGCTGGTGTTCAAATATCTATGCAAATGCCATTTTTAATCTCAACATACCTACAGCGGTGCTTTTAAATATAGATCGCTTATAATGAAGACCTAGGAACATCAGTACGTTTCTGGTGTCAAATGAAAGGGCATCATCTCAGCTTTCCGAAAATGCAACTTGTATAAGTGCAGCTTTCATCGTTCAAAGGCTATGTCCGAAAGACTAGAACCAACTGTGTTGGTGTTCAACTGTCTCTATGAACGCCACTTTTCATCTCAACATACCTACAGCAGTGCTTTTAAACATCGATCGCTTATAATGAAAACCTAGGAACATCAGTACGTTTCTGGTGTCAAATGAAAGGGCATCATCTAAGCTTTACGAAAATGCAAGTTTAGTAGGGGTACCTTTCACCGTTCGAAGGTTACTATCGAGTGACTAGAAAAATGTTGCTGGTGTTCAACTGTCTCTATGAATGCCACTTTTCATCTCAACATACCTACAGCAGTGCTTTTAAACATCGATCGCTTATAATGAAGACCTAGGAACACCAGTACGTTTCTGGTGTCAAATGAAGGGGCATCATCTCAGCTTTCCGAAAATGCAACTTGTATAAGTGCAGCTTTCATCGTTCAAAGGCTATGTCCGAAAGACTAGAACCAACTGTGTTGGTGTTCAACTGTCTCTATGAATGCCACTTTTCATCTCAACATACCTACAGCAGTGCTTTTAAACATCGATCGCTTATAATGAAGGCCTAGGAACATCAGTACGTTTCTGGTCTCACATGAAAGGGCATCATCTCAGCTTTCCGACATTTCAAGTTTAATAGTGGTAACTTTCACCGTTCCAAGGCTACTACCGAATGACTAGAACCAACTTTGTTGGTGTTCAAATGTCTATGCAAATGCCACTTTTAATCTCAACATACCGACAGCAGTGCTTTTAAACATCGATCGCTTATAATGAAGACCTAGGAACACCAGTACGTTTCTGGTGTCAAATGAAAGGGCATCATCTCAGCTTTCCGAAAATCCAACTTGTATAAGTGTAGGTTTCACTGTTCAAAGGCAATGTCCGAAAGACTAGAACCAACTGTGTTGGTGTTTAAATGTCTCCTTGAATGCCACTTTTCATCTCAACATACCTACAGCAGTGCTTTTAAACATCGATCGCTTATAATGAAGACCTAGGTACATCAGTACGTTTCTGGTGTCTTATGAAAGGGCATCATCTCAGCTTTCCAAAAATGCACGTTGTATAAGTGTAGCTTTCACCGCTCTTTGTCCCGAATGACTATAACCAACTTTGTTGGTGTTCAAATGTCTATGCAAATGCCACTTTTTATCTCAACATACCTACTGCAGTGCTTTTAAACATCGAACGCTTATAATGAAGACCTAGGAACATCGGTACGTTTCTGGTGTCTTATGAAAGGGCATCATCTCAGCTTTCCGAAAATGCATGCAGTATAAGTGTAGCTTTTACCGTTCAAAGGCAATGTCCGAAAGACTAGAACCAACTGTGTTGGTGTTCAACTGTCACAATGAATGCCACTTTTCATCTCAACATACCTAAAGCAGTGCTTTTAAACATCGATCGCTTATAATGAAGGCCTAGGAACATCAGTACGTTTCTGGTGTCAAATGAAAGAGCATCATCTCAGCTTTCCGACATTTCAAGTTTAATAGTGGTAACTTTCACCGTTCAAAGGCTACTACCGAATGACTAGAACCAACTTTGTTGGTGTTCAAATGTCTATGCAAATGCCATTTTTCATCTCAACATACCTACAGCAGTGCTTTTAAACATCGATCGCTTATAATGAAGACCTAGGAACACCAGTACGTTTCTGGTGTCAAATGAAGGGGCATCATCTCAGCTTTCCGAAAATGCAACTTGTATAAGTGCAGCTTTCATCGTTCAAAGGCTATGTCCGAAAGATTAGAACCAACTGTGTTGGTGTTCAACTGTCTCTATGAATGCCACTTTTCATCTCAACATACCTACAGCAGTGCTTTTAAACATCGATCGCTTATAATGAAGGCCTAGGAACATCAGTACGTTTCTGGTCTCACATGAAAGGGCATCATCTCAGCTTTCCGACATTTCAAGTTTAATAGTGGTAACTTTCACCGTTCCAAGGCTACTACCGAATGACTAGAACCAACTTTGTTGGTGTTCAAATGTCTATGCAAATGCCACTTTTAATCTCAACATACCGACAGCAGTGCTTTTAAACATCGATCGCTTATAATGAAGACCTAGGAACACCAGTACGTTTCTGGTGTCAAATGAAAGGGCATCATCTCAGCTTTCCGAAAATCCAACTTGTATAAGTGTAGGTTTCACTGTTCAAAGGCAATGTCCGAAAGACTAGAACCAACTGTGTTGGTGTTTAAATGTCTCCTTGAATGCCACTTTTCATCTCAACATACCTACAGCAGTGCTTTTAAACATCGATCGCTTATAATGAAGACCTAGGAACATCGGTACGTTTCTGGTGTCTTATGAAAGGGCATCATCTCAGCTTTCCGAAAATGCATGCAGTATAAGTGTAGCTTTTACCGTTCAAAGGCAATGTCCGAAAGACTAGAACCAACTGTGTTGGTGTTCAACTGTCACAATGAATGCCACTTTTCATCTCAACATACCTAAAGCAGTGCTTTTAAACATCGATCGCTTATAATGAAGGCCTAGGAACATCAGTACGTTTCTGGTGTCAAATGAAAGAGCATCATCTCAGCTTTCCGACATTTCAAGTTTAATAGTGGTAACTTTCACCGTTCAAAGGCTACTACCGAATGACTAGAACCAACTTTGTTGGTGTTCAAATGTCTATGCAAATGCCATTTTTCATCTCAACATACCTACAGCAGTGCTTTTAAACATCGATCGCTTATAATGAAGACCTAGGAACACCAGTACGTTTCTGGTGTCAAATGAAGGGGCATCATCTCAGCTTTCCGAAAATGCAACTTGTATAAGTGCAGCTTTCATCGTTCAAAGGCTATGTCCGAAAGACTAGAACCAACTGTGTTGGTGTTCAACTGTCTCTATGAATGCCACTTTTCATCTCAACATACCTACAGCAGTGCTTTTAAACATCGATCGCTTATAATGAAGGCCTAGGAACATCAGTACGTTTCTGGTCTCACATGAAAGGGCATCATCTCAGCTTTCCGACATTTCAAGTTTAATAGTGGTAACTTTCACCGTTCAAAGGCTACTACCGAATGACTAGAACCAACTTTGTTGGTGTTCAAATGTCTATGCAAATGCCATTTTTCATCTCAACATACCTACAGCAGTGCTTTTAAACATCGATCGCTTATAATGAAGACCTAGGAACACCAGTACGTTTCTGGTGTCAAATGAAGGGGCATCATCTCAGCTTTCCGAAAATGCAACTTGTATAAGTGCAGCTTTCATCGTTCAAAGGCTATGTCCGAAAGACTAGAACCAACTGTGTTGGTGTTCAACTGTCTCTATGAATGCCACTTTTCATCTCAACATACCTACAGCAGTGCTTTTAAACATCGATCGCTTATAATGAAGGCCTAGGAACATCAGTACGTTTCTGGTCTCACATGAAAGGGCATCATCTCAGCTTTCCGACATTTCAAGTTTAATAGTGGTAACTTTCACCGTTCCAAGGCTACTACCGAATGACTAGAACCAACTTTGTTGGTGTTCAAATGTCTATGCAAATGCCACTTTTAATCTCAACATACCGACAGCAGTGCTTTTAAACATCGATCGCTTATAATGAAGACCTAGGAACACCAGTACGTTTCTGGTGTCAAATGAAAGGGCATCATCTCAGCTTTCCGAAAATCCAACTTGTATAAGTGTAGGTTTCACTGTTCAAAGGCAATGTCCGAAAGACTAGAACCAACTGTGTTGGTGTTTAAATGTCTCCTTGAATGCCACTTTTCATCTCAACATACCTACAGCAGTGCTTTTAAACATCGATCGCTTATAATGAAGACCTAGGTACATCAGTACGTTTCTGGTGTCTTATGAAAGGGCATCATCTCAGCTTTCCAAAAATGCACGTTGTATAAGTGTAGCTTTCACCGCTCTTTGTCCCGAATGACTATAACCAACTTTGTTGGTGTTCAAATGTCTATGCAAATGCCACTTTTTATCTCAACATACCTACTGCAGTGCTTTTAAACATCGAACGCTTATAATGAAGACCTAGGAACATCGGTACGTTTCTGGTGTCTTATGAAAGGGCATCATCTCAGCTTTCCGAAAATGCATGCAGTATAAGTGTAGCTTTTACCGTTCAAAGGCAATGTCCGAAAGACTAGAACCAACTGTGTTGGTGTTCAACTGTCACAATGAATGCCACTTTTCATCTCAACATACCTAAAGCAGTGCTTTTAAACATCGATCGCTTATAATGAAGGCCTAGGAACATCAGTACGTTTCTGGTGTCAAATGAAAGAGCATCATCTCAGCTTTCCGACATTTCAAGTTTAATAGTGGTAACTTTCACCGTTCAAAGGCTACTACCGAATGACTAGAACCAACTTTGTTGGTGTTCAAATGTCTATGCAAATGCCATTTTTCATCTCAACATACCTTCAGCGGTGCTTTTAAACATCGATCGCTTATAATGAAGACATAGGAACATCAGTACGTTTCTGGTGACAAATGAAAGGGCATCATCTCAGCTTTCCGAAAATGCAAGTTTAAAAGGTGTACCTTTCACCGTTCAAAGGCTACTACCGTATGACTAGAACCAACTTTGTTGGTGTTCAGTTGTCTCTATGAATGCCACTTTTCATCTCAACATACCTACAGCAGTGCTTTTAAACATCGATCGCTTATAATGAAGACTGAGGAACATCAGTACGTTTCTGGTGTCAAATGAAAGGGCATCATCTCAGCTTTCCGACATTTCAAATTTAATAGTGGTAACTTTCACCGTTCAAAGGCTACTACCGAATGACTAGAACCAACTTTGTTGGTGTTCAAATGTCTATGCAAATGCCATTTTTCATCTCAACATACCTACAGCGGTGCTTTTAAACATCGATCGCTTATAATGAAGACCTAGGAACACCAGTACGTTTCTGGTGTCAAATGAAAGGGCATCATCTCAGCTTTCCGACATTTCAAGTTTAATAGTGGTAACTTTCACCGTTCAAAGGCTACTACCGAATGACTAGAACCAACTTTGTTGGTCTTCAAATGTCTATGCAAATGCCACTTTAATATCAACATACCTACAGCGGTGCTTTTAAACATCGATCGCTTATAATGAAGACGACCTAGGAACATCAGTACGTTTCTGGTGTCAAATGAAAGGGCATCATCTCAGCTTTCCGAAAATGCAAGTTGTGTGAGTGTAGCTTTCACCGTTCAAAGGCTATATCCGAAAGACTAGAACCACATGTGGTGGTGTTCAACTGTCTACATGAATGCCACTTTTCATCTCAACATACCTACAGCAGTGCTTTTAAACATCGATCGCTTATAATGAAGACCTAGGAACACCAGTACGTTTCTGGTGTCAAATGAAAGGGCATCATCTCAGCTTTCCGACATTTCAAGTTTAATAGTGGTAACTTTCACCGTTCAAACGCTACTACCGAATGACTAGAACCAACTTTGTTGGTGTTCAAATGTCTATGCAAATGCCACTTTAATATCAACATACCTACAGCGGTGCTTTTAAACATCGATCGCTTATAATGAAGACCTAGGAACATCAGTACGTTTCTGGTGTCAAATGAAAGGGCATCATCTCAGCTTTCCGACATTTCAAGTTTAATAGTGGTAACTTTCACCGTTCAAAGGCTACTACCGAATGACTAGAACCAACTTTGTTGGTCTTCAAATGTCTATGCAAATGCCACTTTAATATCAACATACCTACAGCGGTGCTTTTAAACATCGATCGCTTATAATGAAGACGACCTAGGAACATCAGTACGTTTCTGGTTTCAAATGAAAGGGCATCATCTCAGCTTTCCGAAAATGCAACTTGTATAAGTGCAGCTTTCATCGTTCAAAGGCTATGTCCGAAAGACTAGAACCAACTGTGTTGGTGTTCAAATGTCTCTATGAATGCCACTTTTCATCTCAACATACCTACAGCAGTGCTTTTAAACATCGATCGCTTATAATGAAAACCTAGGAACATCAGTACGTTTCTGGTGTCAAATGAAAGGGCATCATCTAAGCTTTACGAAAATGCAAGTTTAGTAGGGGTACCTTTCACCGTTCGAAGGTTACTATCGAGTGACTAGAAAAATGTTGCTGGTGTTCAAATATCTATGCAAATGCCATTTTTAATCTCAACATACCTACAGCGGTGCTTTTAAATATAGATCGCTTATAATGAAGACCTAGGGACACCAGTACGTTTCTGGTGTCAAATGAAAGGGCATCATCTCAGCTTTCCGAAAATCCAACTTGTATAAGTGTAGGTTTCACCGTTCAAAGGCAATGTCCGAAAGACTAGAACCAACTGTGTTGGTGTTTAAATGTCTCCTTGAATGCCACTTTTCATCTCAACATACCTACAGCAGTGCTTTTAAACATCGATCGCTTATAATGAAGACCTAGGTACATCAGTACGTTTCTGGTGTCTTATGAAAGGGCATCATCTCAGCTTTCCAAAAATGCACGTTGTATAAGTGTAGCTTTCACCGCTCTTTGTCCCGAATGACTATAACCAACTTTGTTGGTGTTCAAATGTCTATGCAAATGCCACTTTTTATCTCAACATACCTACTGCAGTGCTTTTAAACATCGAACGCTTATAATGAAGACCTAGGAACATCGGTACGTTTCTGGTGTCTTATGAAAGGGCATCATCTCAGCTTTCCGAAAATGCATGCAGTATAAGTATAGCTTTTACCGTTCAAAGGCAATGTCCGAAAGACTAGAACCAACTGTGTTGGTGTTCAACTGTCACAATGAATGCCACTTTTCATCTCAACATACCTACAGCAGTGCTTTAAACATCGATCGCTTATAATGAATGCAAAGAAACATCAGTACGTTTCTGGTCACAAATGAAAGTGCATCATCTCAACTTTCCGACATTTCAAGTTTAATAGTGGTAACTTTCACCGTTCAAAGGCTACTACCGAATGACTAGAACCAACTTTGTTGGTGTTCAAATGTCTATGCAAATGCCACTTTAATCTCAACATACCTACAGCAGTGCTTTTAAACATCGATCGCTTATAATGAAGACCTAGGAACACCAGTACGTTTCTGGTGTCAAATGAAGGGGCATCATCTCAGCTTTCCGAAAATGCAACTTGTATAAGTGCAGCTTTCATCGTTCAAAGGCTATGTCCGAAAGACTAGAACCAACTGTGTTGGTGTTCAACTGTCTCTATGAATGCCACTTTTCATCTCAACATACCTACAGCAGTGCTTTTAAACATCGATCGCTTATAATGAAGGCCTAGGAACATCAGTACGTTTCTGGTCTCACATGAAAGGGCATCATCTCAGCTTTCCGACATTTCAAGTTTAATAGTGGTAACTTTCACCGTTCCAAGGCTACTACCGAATGACTAGAACCAACTTTGTTGGTGTTCAAATGTCTATGCAAATGCCACTTTTAATCTCAACATACCTTCAGCCGTGCTTTTAAATATAGATCGCTTATAATGACGACCTAGTAAAATCAGTACGTTGCTGGTGTCTTATGAAAGGGCATCATCTCAGCTTTCCGAAAATGCAAGTTTAAAAGGTGTACATTTCACCGTTCAAAGGCTACTACCGTATGACTAGAACCAACTTTCTTGGTGTTCAGTTGTCTCTATGAATGCCACTTTTCATCTCAACATACCTACAGCAGTGCTTTTAAACATCGATCGCTTATAATGAAGGCCAAGAAACATCAGTACGTTTCTGGTGTCAAATGAAAGGGCATCATCTCAGCTTTCCGACATTTCAAGTTTAATAGTGGTAACTTTCACCGTTCAAAGGCTACTACCGAATGACTAGAACCAACTTTGTTGGTGTTCAAATGTCTATGCAAATGCCATTTTTCATCTCAACATACCTACACCGGTGCTTTTAAACATCGATCGCTTATAATGAAGACCTAGGAACATCAGTACGTTTCTGATGTCAAATGAAAGGGCATCATCTCAGCTTTCCGAAATTTCAAGTTTAATAGGGGTAACTTTCAGCGTTCAAAGGCTATGTCCGAAAGACTAGAACCAACTGTGTTGATGTTCAACTGTCTCTATGAATGCCACTTTTCATCTCAACATACCTACAGCAGTGCTTTTAAACATCGATCGCTTATAATGAAGACCAAAAAACATCAGTACGTTTCTGGTGTCAAATGAAAGGGCATCATCCATCTTTCCGAAATTTCAAGTTAAATAGGGTTACCTTTCACCGTTTAAAGGCTACAACCGAATTACTAGAACCAAATTTGTTGGTGTTCAAATGTCTATGCAAATGCCACTTTTAATCTCAACATACCTTCAGCGGTGCTTTTAAATATAGATCGCTTATAATGACGACCTAGTAAAATCAGTACGTTGCTGGTGTCTTATGAAAGGGCATCATCTCAGCTTTCCGAAAATGCAAGTTTAAAATGTGTACCTTTCACCGTTCAAAGGCTACTACCGTATGACTAGAACCAACTTTGTTGGTGTTCAAATGTCTATGCAAATGCCATTTTTCATCTCAACATACCTAAAGCAGTGCTTTTAAACATCGATCGCTTATAATGAAGGCCTAGGAACATCAGTACGTTTCTGGTGTCAAATGAAAGAGCATCATCTCAGCTTTCCGACATTTCAAGTTTAATAGTGGTAACTTTCACCGTTCAAAGGCTACTACCGAATGACTAGAACCAACTTTGTTGGTGTTCAAATGTCTATGCAAATGCCATTTTTCATCTCAACATACCTACAGCGGTGCTTTTAAACATCGATCGCTTATAATGAAGACCTAGGAACACCAGTACGTTTCTGGTGTCAAATGAAAGGGCATCATCTCAGCTTTCCGACATTTCAAGTTTAATAGTGATAACTTTCACCGTTCAAAGGCTACTACCGATTGACTAGAACCAACTTTGTTGGTCTTCAAATGTCTATGCAAATGCCACTTTAATATCAACATACCTACAGCGGTGCTTTTAAACATCGATCGCTTATAATGAAGACGACCTAGGAACATCAGTACGTTTCTGGTGTCAAATGAAAGGGCATCATCTCAGCTTTCCGAAAATGCAAGTTGTGTGAGTGTAGCTTTCACCGTTCAAAGGCTATATCCGAAAGACTAGAACCACATGTGGTGGTGTTCAACTGTCTACATGAATGCCACTTTTCATCTCAACATACCTACAGCAGTGCTTTTAAACATCGATCGCTTATAATGAAGACCTAGGAACACCAGTACGTTTCTGGTGTCAAATGAAAGGGCATCATCTCAGCTTTCCGACATTTCAAGTTTAATATTGGTAACTTTCACCGTTCAAACGCTACTACCGAATGACTAGAACCAACTTTGTTGGTGTTCAAATGTCTATGCAAATGCCACTTTAATATCAACATACCTACAGCGGTGCTTTTAAACATCGATCGCTTATAATGAAGACCTAGGAACATCAGTACGTTTCTGGTGTCAAATGAAAGGGCATCATCTCAGCTTTCCGACATTTCAAGTTTAATAGTGGTAACTTTCACCGTTCAAAGGCTACTACCGAATGACTAGAACCAACTTTGTTGGTCTTCAAATGTCTATGCAAATGCCACTTTAATATCAACATACCTACAGCGGTGCTTTTAAACATCGATCGCTTATAATGAAGACGACCTAGGAACATCAGTACGTTTCTGGTGTCAAATGAAAGGGCATCATCTCAGCTTTCCGAAAATGCAACTTGTATCAGTGCAGCTTTCATCGTTCAAAGGCTATGTCCGAAAGACTAGAACCAACTGTGTTGGTGTTCAACTGTCTCTATGAATGCCACTTTTCATCTCAACATACCTACAGCAGTGCTTTTAAACATCGATCGCTTATAATGAAAACCTAGGAACATCAGTACGTTTCTGGTGTCAAATGAAAGGGCATCATCTAAGCTTTACGAAAATGCAAGTTTAGTAGGGGTACCTTTCACCGTTCGAAGGTTACTATCGAGTGACTAGAAAAATGTTGCTGGTGTTCAAATATCTATGCAAATGCCATTTTTAATCTCAACATACCTACAGCGGTGCTTTTAAATATAGATCGCTTATAATGAAGACCTAGGAACATCAGTACGTTTCTGGTGTCAAATGAAAGGGCATCATCTCAGCTTTCCGAAAATGCAACTTGTATAAGTGCAGCTTTCATCGTTCAAAGGCTATGTCCGAAAGACTAGAACCAACTGTGTTGGTGTTCAACTGTCTCTATGAACGCCACTTTTCATCTCAACATACCTACAGCAGTGCTTTTAAACATCGATCGCTTATAATGAAAACCTAGGAACATCAGTACGTTTCTGGTGTCAAATGAAAGGGCATCATCTAAGCTTTACGAAAATGCAAGTTTAGTAGGGGTACCTTTCACCGTTCGAAGGTTACTATCGAGTGACTAGAAAAATGTTGCTGGTGTTCAACTGTCTCCATGAATGCCACTTTTCATCTCAACATACCTACAGCAGTGCTTTTAAACATCGATCGCTTATAATGAAGACCTAGGAACACCAGTACGTTTCTGGTGTCAAATGAAGGGGCATCATCTCAGCTTTCCGAAAATGCAACTTGTATAAGTGCAGCTTTCATCGTTCAAAGGCTATGTCCGAAAGACTAGAACCAACTGTGTTGGTGTTCAACTGTCTCTATGAATGCCACTTTTCATCTCAACATACCTACAGCAGTGCTTTTAAACATCGATCGCTTATAATGAAGGCCTAGGAACATCACTACGTTTCTGGTCTCACATGAAAGGGCATCATCTCAGCTTTCCGACATTTCAAGTTTAATAGTGGTAACTTTCACCGTTCCAAGGCTACTACCGAATGACTAGAACCAACTTTGTTGGTGTTCAAATGTCTATGCAAATGCCACTTTTCATCTCAACATACCGACAGCAGTGCTTTTAAACATCGATCGCTTATAATGAAGACCTAGGAACACCAGTACGTTTCTGGTGTCAAATGAAAGGGCATCATCTCAGCTTTCCGAAAATCCAACTTGTATAAGTGTAGGTTTCACCGTTCAAAGGCAATGTCCGAAAGACTAGAACCAACTGTGTTGGTGTTTAAATGTCTCCTTGAATGCCACTTTTCATCTCAACATACCTACAGCAGTGCTTTTAAACATCGATCGCTTATAATGAAGACCTAGGTACATCAGTACGTTTCTGGTGTCTTATGAAAGGGCATCATCTCAGCTTTCCAAAAATGCACGTTGTATAAGTGTAGCTTTCACCGCTCTTTGTCCCGAATGACTATAACCAACTTTGTTGGTGTTCAAATGTCTATGCAAATGCCACTTTTTATCTCAACATACCTACTGCAGTGCTTTTAAACATCGAACGCTTATAATGAAGACCTAGGAACATCAGTACGTTTCTGGTGTCTTATGAAAGGGCATCATCTCAGCTTTCCGAAAATGCATGCAGTATAAGTGTAGCTTTTACCGTTCAAAGGCAATGTCCGAAAGACTAGAACCAACTGTGTTGGTGTTCAACTGTCACAATGAATGCCACTTTTCATCTCAACATACCTACAGCAGTGCTTTAAACATCGATCGCTTATAATGAATGCAAAGAAACATCAGTACGTTTCTGGTCACAAATGAAAGTGCATCATCTCAACTTTCCGACATTTCAAGTTTAATAGTGGTAACTTTCACCGTTCAAAGGCTACTACCGAATGACTAGAACCAACTTTGTTGGTGTTCAAATGTCTATGCAAATGCCACTTTAATCTCAACATACCTACAGCAGTGCTTTTAAACATCGATTGGTTATTATAAAGGCCAAGAAACATCAGTACGTTTCTGGTGTCAAATGAATGGGCATCATCTCAGCTTTTTGAAAATGCAAGTTTAATAGGGGTACCTTTCACCGTTCAAAGGCTACTACCGAATGACTAGAACCAATTTTGTTGGTGTTCAAATGTCTATGCAAATGCCACTTTTAATCTCAACATACCTACAGCAGTGCTTTTAAACATCGATCGCTTATAATGACGACCTAGGTACATCAGTACGTTTCAGGTGTCTTATGAAAGGGCATCATCTCAGCTTTCCGAAAATGCATGTTGTATAAGTGTAGCTTTCACCGTTCAAAGGCAATGTCCGAAAGACTAGAAACAACTGTGTTCGTGTTCAACTGTCACAATGAATACCACTTTTCATCTCAACATACCTACAGCAGTGCTTTTAAACATCGATCGCTTATAATGAATGCAAAGAAACATCAGTACGTTTCTGGTCACAAATGAAAGGGCATCATCTCAACTTTCCGACATTTCAAGTTTAATAGTGGTAACTTTCACCGTTCAAAGGCTACTACCGAATGACTAGAACCAACTTTGTTGGTGTTCAAATGTCTATGAAAATGCCACTTTAATCTCAACATACCTACAGCAGTGCTTTTAAACATCGATTGGTTATAATAAAGGCCAAGAAACATCAGTACGTTTCTGGTGTCAAATGAAAGGGCATCATCTCAGCTTTCCGACATTTCAAGTTGAATAGCGGTACCTTTCACCGTTCAAAGGCTATATCCGAATGACTAGAAACATCTTGATGATGTTCAAATGTCTATGCAAATGTCACTTTTCATCTCAACATACCTACAGTAGTGCTTTTAAACATCGATCGCTTATAATGAGCTCAAAGAAACATCAGTACGTTTCTGGTGTCAATGAAAGGGCATCATCTCAGCTTTCCGACATTTCAAGTTTAATAGTGATAACTTTCACCGTTCAAAGGCTACTACCGAATGACTAGAACCAACTGTGTTGGTGTTCAAATGTCTACGCAAATGCCACGTTTAATCTCAACATAAATACAGCGGTGCTTTTAAACATCGATTGCTTATAATGAAGGCCAAAAAACATAAGTACGTTTCTGGTGTCAAATGAAAGGGCATCATCTCAGCTTTCCCAAAATGCAAGTTTTATAAGTGTAGCTTTCACCGTTCCAAGGCTATGTCCGAAAGAATAGAACCAAATGTCTTGGTGTTCAACTGTCTCTATGAATGCCACTTTTCATCTCAACATACCTACAGCAGTGCTTTTAAACATCGATCGCTTATGATGAAGGCCTAGGAACATCAGTACGTTTCTGGTGTCACATGAAAGGGCATCATCTCAGCTTTCCGACATTTCAAGTTTAATAGTGATAACTTTCACCGTTCATCGGCTACTACCGAATGACTAGAACCAACTTTGTTGGTGTTCAAATGTCTATGCAAATGCCATTTTTAATCTCAACATACCTACAGCGGTGCTTTTAAACATCGATCGATTATAATGACAACCAAGGAAAATCAGTACGTTGCCGGTGTCTAATGAAAGGGCATCATCTCAGCTTTCCGAAAATGCAATTTTAAAAGGTTTACCTTTCACCGTTCAAAGGCTTCTACCGAATGACTAGAACCAACTTTGCTAGTATTCAGTTGTCTCTATGAATGCCACTTTTTATCTCAACATACCTACTGCAGTGCTTTTAAACATCGAACGCTTATAATGAAGACCTAGGAACATCAGTACGTTTCTGGTGTCTTATGAAAGGGCATCATCTCAGCTTTCCGAAAATGCATGTAGTATAAGTGTAGCTTTTACCGTTCAAAGGCAATGTCCGAAAGACTAGAACCAACTGTGTTGGTGTTCAACTGTCACAATGAATGCCACTTTTCATCTCAACATACCTACAGCAGTGCTTTAAACATCGATCGCTTATAATGAATGCAAAGAAACATCAGTACGTTTCTGGTCACAAATGAAAGTGCATCATCTCAACTTTCCGACATTTCAAGTTTAATAGTGGTAACTTTCACCGTTCAAAGGCTACTACCGAATGACTAGAACCAACTTTGTTGGTGTTCAAATGTCTATGCAAATGAAACGTTAATCTCAACATACCTACAGCAGTGCTTTTAAACATCGATTGGTTATTATAAAGGCCAAGAAACATCAATACGTTTCTGGTGTCAAATGAAGGGGCATCATCTCAGCTTTTTGAAAATGCAAGTTTAATAGGGGTAACTTTCACCGTTCAAAGGCTACTACCGAATGACTAGAACCAATTTTGTTGGTGTTCAAATGTCTATGCAAATGCCACTTTTAATCTCAACATACCTACAGCAGTGCTTTTAAACATCGATCGCTTATAATAAATTCCAAAAACATCAGTACGTTTCTGGTGGCAAATGAAAGCGCATCATCTCAGCTTTAGGAAAATGCAAGTTTAGTAGGGCTAACTTTCACTGTTCGAAGGCTACTACCGGATGACTCGAAAAATGTTGCTGGTGTTCATATGTCTATGCAAATGCGACTTTTAATCTCAACATACCTACATCGGAGATTTTAAACATCGATCGCTTATAATGAAGACCTTGGAACATCAGTACGTTTCTGGTGTCAAATGAAAGGGCATCATCTCAGCTTTCCGACATTTCAAGTTGAATAGCGGTACCTTTCACCGTTCAAAGGCTATATCCGAATGACTAGAAACATGTTGCTGATGTTCAAATGTCTATGCAAATGTCACTTTTCATCTCAACATACCTACAGTAATGCTTTTAAACATCGATCGCTTATAATGAGCTCAAAGAAACATCAGTACGTTTCTGGTGTCAATGAAAGGGCATCATCTCAGCTTTCCGACATTTCAAGTTTAATAGGGGTACCTTTCACCGTTCAAAGGCTACTACCGAATGACTAGAACCAACTTTGTTGGTGTTCAAATGTCTACGCAAATGCCACGTTTAATCTCAACATACCTACAGCGGTGCTTTTAAACATCGATTGCTTATAATGAAGACCAAAAAACATAAGTACGTTTCTGGTGTCAAATGAAAGGGCATCATCTCAGCTTTCCCAAAATGCAAGTTTTATAAGTGTAGCTTTCACCGTTCCAAGGCTATGTCCGAAAGAATAGAACCAAATGTCTTGGTGTTCAAATATCTCTATGAATGCAACTTTTCATCTCAACATACCTACAGCAGTGCTTTTAAACATCGATCGCTTATAATGAAGGCCTAGGAACATCAGTACGTTTCTGGTGTCACATGAAAGGGCATCATCTCAGCTTTCCGACATTTCAAGTTTAATAGTGATAACTTTCACCGTTCATCGGCTACTACCGAATGACTAGAACCAACTTTGTTGGTGTTCAAATGTCTATGCAAATGCCATTTTTAATCTCAACATACCTACAGCGGTGCTTTTAAACATCGATCGATTATAATGACAACCAAGGAAAATCAGTACGTTGCCGGTGTCTAATGAAAGGGCATCATCTCAGCTTTCCGAAAATGCAATTTTAAAAGGTTTACCTTTCACCGTTCAAAGGCTTCTACCGAATGACTAGAACCAACTTTGCTAGTATTCAGTTGTCTCTATGAATGCCACTTTTTATCTCAACATACCTACTGCAGTGCTTTTAAACATCGATCGCTTATAATGAAGACCTAGGAACATCAGTACGTTTCTGGTGGCAAATGAAAGGGCATCATCTCAGCTTTCCGAAATTTCAAGTTTAATAGGGGTAACTTTCAGCGTTCAAAGGCTATGTCCGAAAGACTAGAAGCAACTGTGTTGGTGTTCAACTGTCTCTATGAATGCCACTTTTCATCTCAACATACCTACAGCAGTGCTTTTAAACATCGATCGCTTATAATGAAGACCTAGGACCATCAGTACGTTTCTGGTGTCTAATGAAAGGGCATCATCTCAGCTTTCCGAAAATGCATGTTGTATAAGTGTTGCTTTCACCGTTCACAGGATATGTACGAAAGACTAGAACCAACTGTGTTGGTGTTCAACTGTCTCTATGAATGCCACTTTTCATCTCAACATACCTACAGAAGTGCTTTTAAACATCGATCGCTTATAATGAAGGCCTAGGAACATCAGTACGTTTCTGGTGTCACATGAAAGGGCATCATCTCAGCTTTCCGACATTTCAAGTTTAATAGTGGTAACTTTCACCGTTCCAAGGCTACTACCGAATGACTAGAACCAACTTTGTTGGTGTTCAAATGTCTATGCAAATGCCACTGTTAATCTCAACATACCTACAGCAGTGCTTTTAAACATCGATCGCTTATAATGACGATCTAGGTACATCGGTACGTTTCTGGTGTCAAATGAAAGGGCATCATCTCAGCTTTACGACATTTCAAGTTTAATAGTGGTAACTTTCACCGTTAAAAGGCTACTACCGAATGACTAGAACCAACTTTGTTGGTGTTCAAATGTCTCTATGAATGCCACTTTTCATCTCAACATACCTACAGCAGTGCTTTTAAACATCGATCGCTTATAATGAAGACCTAGGTACATCAGTACGTTTCTGGTGTCTAATGAAAGGGCATCATCTCAGCTTTCCGAAATTGCATGTTGTATAAGTGTAGCTTTCACCGCTCTTTGTCCGAATGACTAGAACCAACTTTGTTGGTGTTCAAATGTCTATGCAAATGCCACTTTTAATCTCAACATACCTACAGCAGTGCTTTTAAACATCGATCGCTTATAATGACGACCTAGGTACATCAGTACGTTTCTGGTGTCTTATGAAAGTTCATCATCTCAGATTTCCGAAAATGCATGTTGTATAAGTATAGCTTTCACCGTGCAAAGGCAATGTCCGAAAGACTAGAACCAACTGTGTAGGTGTTCAACTGTCACAATGAATGCCACTTTTCATCTCAACATACCTACAGCAGTGCTTTTAAACATCGATCGCTTATAATGAATGCAAAGAAACATCAGTACGTTTCTGGTCACAAATGAAAGGGCATCATCTCAACTTTCCGACATTTCAAGTTTAATAGTGGTAACTTTCACCGTTCAAAGGCTACTACCGAATGACTAGAACCAACTTTGTTGGTGTTCAAATGTCTATGCAAATGCCATTTTTAATCTCAACATACCTACAGCGGTGCTTTTAAACATCGATGGATTATAATGACAACCTAGGAAAATCAGAACGTTGCCGGTGTCTAATGAAAGGGCATCATCTCAGCTTTCCGAAAATCCAATTTTAAAAGGTTTACCTTTCACCGTTCAAAGATTTCTACCGAATGACTAGAACCAACTTTGCTAGTATTCAGTTGTCTCTATGAATGCCACTTTTTATCTCAACATACCTACTGCAGTGCTTTTAAACATCGATCGCTTATAATGAAGACCTAGGAACATCCGTACGTTTCTGGTGGCAAATGAAAGGGCATCATCTCAGCTTTCCGAAATTTCAAGTTTAATAGGGGTACCTTTCAGCGTTCAAAGGCTATGTCCGAAAGACTAGAACCAACTGTGTTGGTGTTCAACTGTCTCTATGAATGCCACTTTTCATCTCAACATACCTACAGAAGTGCTTTTAAACATCGACCGCTTATAATAAAGGCCAAGAAACATCAGTACGTTTCTGGTGTCAAATGAAAGGGCATCATCTCAGCTTTCCGAAATTTCAAGTTGAATGGTGGTACCTTTCACCGTTTAAAGGCTACTAACGAATTACTAGAACCAAATTTGTTGGTGTTCAAATGTCTATGCAAATGCCATTTTTTATCTCAACATAACTACAGCGGTGCTTTTAAATATAGATCGCTTATAATGACGACCAAGGAAAATCAGTACGTTGCTGGTGTCTTATGAAAGGGCATCATCTCAGCTTTCCGAAAATGCAAGTTTACAAGGGGTACCTTTCACCGTTCAAAGGCAACTACCGAATTACTAGAACAATGTAGCTGGTGTTAAAATGTCTATGCAAATGCCACTTTTAATCTCAACATACCTACAGCGGTGCTTTTAAACATCGATCGCTTATAATGAAGACATGGGAACATCAGTACGTTCCTAGTGTATAATGAAAGGGCATCATCTCAGCTTTCCCAAAATGCAAGTTTTATAAGTGTAACTTTCAGCGTTCCAAGGCTATGTCCGAAAGACTAGAAGCAACTGTGTTGGTGTTCAACTGTCTCTATGAATGCCACTATTCATCTCAACATACCTACATCAGTGCTTTTAAACATCGATCGCTTATAATGAAAACCTAGGAACATCAGTACGTTCCAGGTTTCAAATGAAAGGGCATCATCTAAGCTTTACGAAAATGCAAGTTTAGTAGGGGTACCTTTCACCGTTCGAAGGCTACTATCGAATGACTAGAAAAATGTTGGTGGTGTTCAAATGTCTATGCAAATGCCACTTTTAATCTAAGCATACCTACAGCGGTGCTTTTAAAAATCGATCGCTTATAATGAAGACCTAGGAACATCAGTACGTTTCTGGTGGCAAATGAAAGGGCATCATCTCAGCTTTCCGAAATTTCAAGTTTAATAGGGGTAACTTTCACCGTTCAAAGGCTATGTCCGAAATACTAAAACCAACTGTGTTGGTGTTCAACTGTCTCTATGAATGCCACTTTTCATCTCAATATACATACAGCAGTGCTTTTAAACATCGATTGCTTATAATGAAGGCCAAGAAACATCAGTACGTTTCTGGTGTCTAATGAAAGGGCATCATCTCAGCTTTCCGAAAATGCAATTTTAATAGGGATACCTTTCAACGTTCAAAGGCAACTACCGAATGACTAGAACAATGTAGCTGGTGTTAAAATGTCTATGCAAATGCCACTTTTAATCTCAAAATACCTACAGCGGTGCTTTTAAACATCGATCGCTTATAATGAAAACCTAGGAACATCAGTACGTTCCAGGTTTCAAATGAAAGGGCATCATCTAAGCTTTACGAAAATGCAAGTTTAGTAGGGGTACCTTTCACCGTTCGAAGGCTACTATCGAATGACTAGAAAAATGTTGGTGGTGTTCAAATGTCTATGCAAATGCCACTTTTAATCTAAACATACCTACAGCGGTGCTTTTAAACATCGATCGCTTATAATGAAAACCTAGGAACATCAGTCCGTTTCTGGTGTCTAATGAAAGGGCATCATCTCAGCTTTCCCAAAATGCAAGTTTTATAAGTGTATCTTTCAGCGTTCCAAGGCTATGTCCGAAAGACTAGAACCAACTGTGTTGGTGATCAAATGTCTCTTTGAATGCCACTTTTAATCTCAACATACCTACAGCAGTGCCTTTAAACATCGATCGCTTATAATGTAGGCCAAGAAACATCAGTACGTTTCTGGTGTCAAATGAAAGGGCATCGTCTCAGCTTTCCGAAAATGCAAGTTTAGTAGGGGTACCTTTCACCGTTCGAAGGCTTCTATCGAATGACTAGACAAATGTTGTTGGTGTTCAAATGTCTATGCAAATGCCACTTTTAATCTAAACATACCTACAGCGGTGCTTTTAAAAATCGATCACTTATAATGAAGACCTAGGAACATCAGTCCGTTTCTGGTGGCAAATGAAAGGGCATCATCTCAGCTTTCCGAAATTTCAAGTTTAAAAGGGGTAACTTTCACCGTTCAAAGGCTATGTCCGAAATACTAGAAGCAACTGTGTTGGTGTTCAACTGTCTCTATGAATGTCACTTTTCATCTCGATATACATACAGCAGTGCTTTTAAACATCGATTGCTTATAATGAAGGCCAAGAAACATCACTACGTTTCTGGTGTCTAATGAAAGGGCATCATCTCAGCTTTCCGAAAATGCAAGTTTAAAAGGGGTACCTTTCACCGTTCAAAGTCTACTACCGAATGTCTAGAACAATGTTGCTTGTGCTAAAATGTCTATGCAAATGCCACTTTTAATCTCAACATACCTACAGCAGTGCTTTTAAACATCGATCGCTTATAATGTAGGCCAAGAAACATCAGTACGTTTCTGGTGTCAAATGAAAGGGCATCGTCTCAGCTTTCCGAAAATGCAAGTTTAAAAGGGGTACCTTTCACCGTTCAAAGTCTACTACCGAATGTCTAGAACAATGTTGCTTGTGCTAAAATGTCTATGCAAATGCCACTTTTAATCTCAACATACCTACAGCGGTGCTTTTAAACATCGATCGCTTATAATGAAGACATAGGAAAATCAGTACGTTCCTAGTGTATAATGAAAGGGCATCATCTCAGCTTTCCCAAAATGCAAGTTTTATAAGTGTAACTTTCAGCGTTCCAAGGCTATATCCGAAAGACTAGAACCAACTGTGTTGGTGATCAACTGTCTCTATGAATGCCACTTTTAATCTCAACATACCTACAGCAGTGCTTTTAAACATCGATCGCTTATAATGAAGGCAAAGAAACATGAGTACGTTTCTGGTGACAAATGAAAAGGCATCATCTCAGCTTTCCGACATTTCAAGTTTAATACGGGTAACTTTCACCGTTTAAAGGCTACTACCGAATGACTAGAACCAACTTTGTTGGTGTTCAAATGTCTATGCAAATGGCACTTTAATCTCAACATACCTACAACGGTGCTTTTAAATATAGATCGCTTATAATGACGACCTAGGAACATCAGTACGTTGCTGGTGTCTAATGAAAGGGCATCATCTTAGCTTTCCGAAAATGCAAGTTTAAAAGGGGTACCTTTCACCGTTCAAATGCTACTACCGAATGACTAGAACCAACTTTGTTGGTGTTCAGTTGTCTCTATGAATGCCACTTTTCATCTCAACATACCTACAGCAGTGCTTGTAAACATCGATCGCTTATAATGAAGACCTAGGAACATCAGTACGTTTCTGGTGGCAAATGAAAGGGCATCATCTCAGCTTTCCGAAATTTCAAGTTTAATAGGGGTAACTTTCACCGTTCAAAGGCTATGTCCGAAATACTAGAACCAACTGTGTTGGTGTTCAACTGTTTCTTTGAATGCCACTTTTCATCTCAACATACATAGAGCAGTGCTTTTAAACATCGATTGCTTATAATGAAGGCCAAGAAACATCATTACGTTTCTGGTGTCAAATGAAAGGGCATCATCTCAGCTTTCCGAAAATGCAAGTGTAAAAGGGGTACCTTTCACCGTTCAAAAGCTACTACCGAATGACTAGAACCAACTTTGTTGGTGTTCAACTGTCTCTATGAATGCCACTTTTAATCTCAACATACCTACAGCAGTGCTTTTAACCATCGATCGCTAATAATGAAGGCCAAGAAACATGAGGACGCTTCTGGTGTCAAATGAAAGGGCATCATCTCAGCTTTCCGAAATTGCAAGTTTAATAGGGGTACCTTTCACCGATTAAGGGCTACTACCGAATGACTAGAACAATGTTACTGGTGTTAAAATGTCTATGCAAATGCCACTTTTAATCTCAAAATACCTACAGCGGTGCTTTTAAACATCGATCGCTAATAATGAAGACCTAGGAACATCAGTACGTTTCTTGTGTCAAATGAAAGGGCATCATCTAAGCTTTACGAAAATGCAAGTTTTATAAGTGTAGCTTTCAGCGTTCCAAGGCTATGTCCGAAAGACTAGAACCAACTGTGTTGGTATCAAATGTCTATGCAAATGCCACTTTTAATCTCAACATACCTACAGCAGTGCTTTTAAACATCGATCGCTTATAATGAAGGCCAAAAAACATCAGTACGTTTCTGGTGTCAAATGAAAGGGCATCATCTAAGCTTTACGAAAATGCAAGTTTAGTAGGGGTACCTTTCACCGTTCGAAGGCTACTATCGAATGCCTAGAAAAATGTTGCTGGTGTTCAAATGTCTATGCAAATCCCACTTTTAATCTCAACATACCTACAGCGGTGCTTTTAAACATCGATCGCTAATAATGACGACCTACGACAATCAGTACATTGCTGGTGTATAATGAAAGGGCATCATCTCAGCTTTCCGAAAATGCAAGTTTTATAAGTGTAGCCTTCATCGTTCCAAGGCTATGTCCGAAAGACTAGAACCAACTGTGTTGGTGTTCAACTGTCTCAATGAATGCCACTATTAATCTCAACATACCTACAGCAGTGCTTTTAAACATCGATCGCTTATAATGAAGGCCAAGAAACATCAGTACGTTTCTGGTGGCAAATGAAAGGTCATCATCTCAGCTTTACGAAAATGCAAGTTTAGTAGGGGTACCTTTCACCGTTCGAAGGCTACTACCGAATGACTAGAAAATGTTGCTGGTGTTCAAATGTCTATGCAAATGCCACTTTTAATCTCAACATACCTACAGTGGTGCTTTTAAACATCGATCGCTTATAATGACGACCTAGGACAATCAGTACGTTGCTTGTGTATAATGTAAGGGCATCATCTCAGCTTTCCCAAAATGCAAGTTTAAGAGGGGTACCTTTCACCGTTCAAAGGCTACTACCGAATGACTAGAACCAACTTTGTTGGTGTTCAACTGTCTCTATGAACGCCACTTTCCATCTCAACATACCTACAGCAGTGCTTTTAAACATCGATCGCTTATAATGAAGGCCAAGAAACATCAGTACGTTTCTGGTGGCAAATGAAAGGTCATCATCTCAGCTTTACGAAAATGCAAGTTTAGTAGGGGTACCTTTCACCGTTCGAAGGCTACTATCGAATGACTAGAAAAATGTTGCTGGTGTTCAAATGTCCATGCAAATGCCACTTTTAATATCAACATACCTACAGCAGTGCTTTTAAACATTGATCGCTTATAATGAAGACCTAGGAACATCAGTACGTTTCTGGTGTCAAATGAAAGGGCATCATCTCAGTTTTACGAAAATGCAAGTTTAGTAGAGGTACCTTTCACCGTTCGAAGGCTACTATCGAATGACTAGAAAAATGTTGCTGGTGTTCAAATGTCCATGCAAATGCCACTTTTAATCTCAACATACCTACAGCGGTGCTTTTAAACATCGATCGCTTATAATGACGACCTAGGACAATCAGTACATTGCTGATGTATAATGTAAAGGCATCATCTCAGCTTTCCCAAAATGCAAGTTTTATAAGTGTAGCTTTCAGCGTTCCAAGGCTATGTCCGAAAGACTAGAAGCAACTTTGTTGGTGTTCAACTGTCTCTATGAATGCCACTTTTCATCTCAATATACCTACAGCAGTGCTTTTAAACATCGATCGCATGTAATGAAAACCTACGAACATCAGTACGTTTCTGGTGTAAAATGAAAGGGCATCATCTCAGCTTTCCGAAATTTCAAGTTTAATAAGGGTAGCTTTCACCGTTCAAAGGCTATGTCCGAAAGACTAGAACCAACTGTGTTGGTGTTCAACTGTCTCTATGAACGCCACTTTTCATCTCAACATACCTACAGCAGTGCTTTTAAACATCGATCGCTTAAAATGAAGGCTAAGAAACATCAGTACGTTTCTGGTGTCAAATGAAAGGGCATCATCTCAGCTTTCCGAAATTTCAAGTTTAATAAGGGTACCTTTCACCGTTTAAAGGCTACTACCGAATGACTAGAACCAACTTTGTTGGTGTTCAAATGTCTATGCAAATGCCACTTTATTCTCAACATACCTACAACGGTGCTTTTAAACATCGATCGCTTATAATGACGACCTAGGACAATCAGTACATTGTTGATGTATAATGTAAAGGCATCATCTCAGCTTTCCCAAAATGCAAGTTTTATAAGTGTAGCTTTCAGCGTTCCAAGGCTTTGTCCGAAAGACTAGAAGCAACTTTGTTGGTGTTCAACTGTCTCTATGAATGCCACTTTTCATCTCAATATACCTACAGCAGTGCTTTTAAACATCGATCGCATGTAATGAAAACCTACGAACATCAGTACGTTTCTGGTGTAAAATGAAAGGGCATCATCTCAGCTTTCCGAAATTTCAAGTTTAATAAGGGTAGCTTTCACCGTTCAAAGGCTATGTCCGAAAGACTAGAACCAACTGTGTTGGTGTTCAACTGTCTCTATGAACGCCACTTTTCATCTCAACATACCTATAGCAGTGCTTTTAAACATCGATCGCTTAAAATGAAGGCTAAGAAACATCAGTACGTTTCTGGTGTCAAATGAAAGGGCATCATCTCAGCTTTCCGAAATTTCGAGTTTAATAAGGGTACCTTTCACCGTTTAAAGGCTACTACCGAATGACTAGAACCAACTTTGTTGGTGTTCAAATGTCTATGCAAATGCCACTTTATTCTCAACATACCTACAACGGTGCTTTTAAATATAGATCGCTTATAATGACGACCTACGACAATCAGTACATTGCTGGTGTATAATGAAAGGGCATCATCTCAGCTTTCCGAAAATGCAAGTTTTATAAGTGTAGCCTTCATCGTTCCAAGGCTATGTCCGAAAGACTAGAACCAACTGTGTTGGTGTTCAACTGTCTCAATGAATGCCACTATTAATCTCAACATACCTACAGCAGTGCTTTTAAACATCGATCGCTTATAATGAAGGCCACGAAACATCAGTACGTTTCTGGTGTCTAATGAAAGGGCATCATCTCAGCTTTCCGAAAATGCAAGTTTAGTAGGGGTACCTTTCACCGTTCGAAGGCTACTACCGAATGACTAGAACCAACTTTGTTGGTGTTCAAATGTCTATGCAAATGCGACTTATAAACTCAACATACCTACAGCGGTGAATTGAAACATCGATCGCTTATAATAAAGACCTTTGAACATCAGTACGTTTCTGGTGTCTAATGAAAGGGCATCATCTCAGCTTTCCCAAAATGCTAATTTAATAGGGGTACCTTTCACTGTTCAAAATCTACTACCGAATGACTAGAAAAAACTGTGTTGGTGTTCAACTGTTTCTATGAATGCCACTTTTCATTTCAACATACCTACAGCAGTGCTTTTAAACATCGATCGCTTATAATGAAAACCTAGGAACATCAGTACGTCTCTGGTGTCAAATGAAAGGGCATCATCTAAGCTTTACGAAAATGCAAGTTTAGTAGGGGTACCTTTCACCGTTCGAGGGCTACTATCGAATGACTAGAAAAATGTTGCTGGTGTTCAAATGTCTATGCAAATGCCACTTTTAATCTCAACATACCTACAGCGGTGCTTTTAAACATCGATCGCTTATAATTACGACCTACGACAATCAGTACATTGCTAGTGTATAATGAAAGGGCATCATCTCAGCTTTCCGAAAATGCAAGTTTTATAAGTGTAGCCTTCATCGTTCCAAGGCTATGTCCGAAAGACTAGAACCAACTGTGTTGGTGTTCAACTGTCTCTATGAACGCCACTTTCCATCTCAACATACCTACAGCAGTGCTTTTAAACATCGATCGCTTATAATGAAGGCCAAGAAACATCAGTACGTTTCTGGTGGCAAATGAAAGGTCATCATCTCAGCTTTACGAAAATGCAAGTTTAGTAGGGGTACCTTCCACCGTTCGAAGGCTACTACCGAATGACTAGAAAATGTTGCTGGTGTTCAAATGTCTATGCAAATGCCACTTTTAATCTCAACATACCTACAGCGGTGCTTTTAAACATCGATCGCTTATAATGACGACCTAGGACAATCAGTACATTGCTGATGTATAATGTAAAGGCATCATCTCAGCTTTCCCAAAATGCAAGTTTTATAAGTGTAGCTTTCAGCGTTCCAAGGCTATGTCCGAAAGACTAGAAGCAACTTTGTTGGTGTTCAACTGTCTCTATGAATGCCACTTTTCATCTCAATATACCTACAGCAGTGCTTTTAAACATCGATCGCATGTAATGAAAACCTACGAACATCAGTACGTTTCTGGTGTAAAATGAAAGGGCATCATCTCAGCTTTCCGAAATTTCAAGTTTAATAAGGGTAGCTTTCACTGTTCAAAGGCTATGTCCGAAAGACTAGAAGCAACTGTGTTGGTGTTCAACTGTCTCTATGAATGTCACTTTTCATCTCAATATACATACAGCAGTGCTTTTAAACATCGATCGCTTATAATGAAGGCCAAGAAACATCAGTACGTTTCTGGTGGCAAATGAAAGGTCATCATCTCAGCTTTACGAAAATGCAAGTTTAGTAGGGGTACCTTCCACCGTTCGAAGGCTACTACCGAATGACTAGAAAATGTTGCTGGTGTTCAAATGTCTATGCAAATGCCACTTTTAATCTCAACATACCTACAGCGGTGCTTTTAAACATCGATCGCTTATAATGACGACCTAGGACAATCAGTACATTGCTGATGTATAATGTAAAGGCATCATCTCAGCTTTCCCAAAATGCAAGTTTTATAAGTGTAGCTTTCAGCGTTCCAAGGCTATGTCCGAAAGACTAGAAGCAACTTTGTTGGTGTTCAACTGTCTCTATGAATGCCACTTTTCATCTCAATATACCTACAGCAGTGCTTTTAAACATCGATCGCATGTAATGAAAACCTACGAACATCAGTACGTTTCTGGTGTAAAATGAAAGGGCATCATCTCAGCTTTCCGAAATTTCAAGTTTAATAAGGGTAGCTTTCACTGTTCAAAGGCTATGTCCGAAAGACTAGAACCAACTGTGTTGGTGTTCAACTGTCTCTATGAACGCGACTTTTCATCTCAACATACCTATAGCAGTGCTTTTAAACATCGATCGCTTAAAATGAAGGCTAAGAAACATCAGTACGTTTCTGGTGTCAAATGAAAGGGCATCATCTCAGCTTTCCGAAATTTCAAGTTTAATAAGGGTACCTTTCACCGTTTAAAGGCTACTACCGAATGACTAGAACCAACTTTGTTGGTGTTCAGTTGTCTCTATGAATGCCACTTTTCATATCAACATACCTACAGCAGTGCTTTTAAACATCGATCGCTTATAATGAAGACCTAGGAACATCAGTACGTTTCTGGTGTCTAATGAAAGGGCGTCATCTCAGCTGTCTGAAATTCAAGTTTAATATGGGTACCTTTCACCGATTAAAGGCTACTACCGAATTACTAGAACCAGCTTTGTTGGTGTTCAAATGTCTCTATGAATGCCACTTTTAATCTCAACATACCTACAGCGGTGCTTTTAAACATCGATCGTTTATAATGACGAGCTAGGAAAATCAGTACGTTGCTGGTGTATAATGAAAGGGCATCATCTCAGCTTTCCCAAAATGCAATTTTAAAAGGTGTACCTTTCACCGTCCAAAGGCTGCTACCGAATGACTAGAACCAACTGTGTTGGTGTTCAGTTGTCTCTATGAATGCCACTTTTCATCTCAATATACCTACAGCAGTGCTTTTAAACATCGATCGCATGTAATGAAAACCTACGAACATCAGTACGTTTCTGGTGTAAAATGAAAGGGCATCATCTCAGCTTTCCGAAATTTCAAGTTTAATAAGGGTAGCTTTCACTGTTCAAAGGCTATGTCCGAAAGACTAGAAGCAACTTTGTTGGTGTTCAACTGTCTCTATGAATGCCACTTTTCATCTCAATATACCTACAGCAGTGCTTTTAAACATCGATCGCATGTAATGAAAACCTACGAACATCAGTACGTTTCTGGTGTAAAATGAAAGGGCATCATCTCAGCTTTCCGAAATTTCAAGTTTAATAAGGGTAGCTTTCACCGTTCAAAGGCTATGTCCGAAAGACTAGAACCAACTGTGTTGGTGTTCAACTGTCTCTATGAACGCCACTTTTCATCTCAACATACCTATAGCAGTGCTTTTAAACATCGATCGCTTAAAATGAAGGCTAAGAAACATCAGTACGTTTCTGGTGTCAAATGAAAGGGCATCATCTCAGCTTTCCGAAATTTCAAGTTTAATAAGGGTACCTTTCACCGTTTAAAGGCTACTACCGAATGACTAGAACCAACTTTGTTGGTGTTCAAATGTCTATGCAAATGCCACTTTATTCTCAACATACCTACAACGGTGCTTTTAAACATCGATCGCTTATAATGACGACCTAGGACAATCAGTACATTGTTGATGTATAATGTAAAGGCATCATCTCAGCTTTCCCAAAATGCAAGTTTTATAAGTGTAGCTTTCAGCGTTCCAAGGCTATGTCCGAAAGACTAGAAGCAACTTTGTTGGTGTTCAACTGTCTCTATGAATGCCACTTTTCATCTCAATATACCTACAGCAGTGCTTTTAAACATCGATCGCATGTAATGAAAACCTACGAACATCAGTACGTTTCTGGTGTAAAATGAAAGGGCATCATCTCAGCTTTCCGAAATTTCAAGTTTAATAAGGGTAGCTTTCACCGTTCAAAGGCTATGTCCGAAAGACTAGAACCAACTGTGTTGGTGTTCAACTGTCTCTATGAACGCCACTTTTCATCTCAACATACCTATAGCAGTGCTTTTAAACATCGATCGCTTAAAATGAAGGCTAAGAAACATCAGTACGTTTCTGGTGTCAAATGAAAGGGCATCATCTCAGCTTTCCGAAATTTCGAGTTTAATAAGGGTACCTTTCACCGTTTAAAGGCTACTACCGAATGACTAGAACCAACTTTGTTGGTGTTCAAATGTCTATGCAAATGCCACTTTATTCTCAACATACCTACAACGGTGCTTTTAAATATAGATCGCTTATAATGACGACCTACGACAATCAGTACATTGCTGGTGTATAATGAAAGGGCATCATCTCAGCTTTCCGAAAATGCAAGTTTTATAAGTGTAGCCTTCATCGTTCCAAGGCTATGTCCGAAAGACTAGAACCAACTGTGTTGGTGTTCAACTGTCTCAATGAATGCCACTATTAATCTCAACATACCTACAGCAGTGCTTTTAAACATCGATCGCTTATAATGAAGGCCACGAAACATCAGTACGTTTCTGGTGTCTAATGAAAGGGCATCATCTCAGCTTTCCGAAAATGCAAGTTTAGTAGGGGTACCTTTCACCGTTCGAAGGCTACTACCGAATGACTAGAACCAACTTTGTTGGTGTTCAAATGTCTATGCAAATGCGACTTATAAACTCAACATACCTACAGCGGTGAATTGAAACATCGATCGCTTATAATAAAGACCTTTGAACATCAGTACGTTTCTGGTGTCTAATGAAAGGGCATCATCTCAGCTTTCCCAAAATGCTAATTTAATAGGGGTACCTTTCACTGTTCAAAATCTACTACCGAATGACTAGAAAAAACTGTGTTGGTGTTCAACTGTTTCTATGAATGCCACTTTTCATTTCAACATACCTACAGCAGTGCTTTTAAACATC
Organism: Gibbula magus; assembly: GCA_936450465.1. Taxonomy (NCBI): domain Eukaryota; kingdom Metazoa; phylum Mollusca; class Gastropoda; order Trochida; family Trochidae; genus Gibbula; species Gibbula magus. The sequence continues at coordinate 73,715,642 of OW388297.1, read as the reverse complement.
GATCGCTTATAATGAAAACCTAGGAACATCAGTACGTCTCTGGTGTCAAATGAAAGGGCATCATCTAAGCTTTACGAAAATGCAAGTTTAGTAGGGGTACCTTTCACCGTTCGAGGGCTACTATCGAATGACTAGAAAAATGTTGCTGGTGTTCAAATGTCTATGCAAATGCCACTTTTAATCTCAACATACCTACAGCGGTGCTTTTAAACATCGATCGCTTATAATTACGACCTACGACAATCAGTACATTGCTAGTGTATAATGAAAGGGCATCATCTCAGCTTTCCGAAAATGCAAGTTTTATAAGTGTAGCCTTCATCGTTCCAAGGCTATGTCCGAAAGACTAGAACCAACTGTGTTGGTGTTCAACTGTCTCTATGAACGCCACTTTCCATCTCAACATACCTACAGCAGTGCTTTTAAACATCGATCGCTTATAATGAAGGCCAAGAAACATCAGTACGTTTCTGGTGGCAAATGAAAGGTCATCATCTCAGCTTTACGAAAATGCAAGTTTAGTAGGGGTACCTTCCACCGTTCGAAGGCTACTACCGAATGACTAGAAAATGTTGCTGGTGTTCAAATGTCTATGCAAATGCCACTTTTAATCTCAACATACCTACAGCGGTGCTTTTAAACATCGATCGCTTATAATGACGACCTAGGACAATCAGTACATTGCTGATGTATAATGTAAAGGCATCATCTCAGCTTTCCCAAAATGCAAGTTTTATAAGTGTAGCTTTCAGCGTTCCAAGGCTATGTCCGAAAGACTAGAAGCAACTTTGTTGGTGTTCAACTGTCTCTATGAATGCCACTTTTCATCTCAATATACCTACAGCAGTGCTTTTAAACATCGATCGCATGTAATGAAAACCTACGAACATCAGTACGTTTCTGGTGTAAAATGAAAGGGCATCATCTCAGCTTTCCGAAATTTCAAGTTTAATAAGGGTAGCTTTCACTGTTCAAAGGCTATGTCCGAAAGACTAGAAGCAACTGTGTTGGTGTTCAACTGTCTCTATGAATGTCACTTTTCATCTCAATATACATACAGCAGTGCTTTTAAACATCGATCGCTTATAATGAAGGCCAAGAAACATCAGTACGTTTCTGGTGGCAAATGAAAGGTCATCATCTCAGCTTTACGAAAATGCAAGTTTAGTAGGGGTACCTTCCACCGTTCGAAGGCTACTACCGAATGACTAGAAAATGTTGCTGGTGTTCAAATGTCTATGCAAATGCCACTTTTAATCTCAACATACCTACAGCGGTGCTTTTAAACATCGATCGCTTATAATGACGACCTAGGACAATCAGTACATTGCTGATGTATAATGTAAAGGCATCATCTCAGCTTTCCCAAAATGCAAGTTTTATAAGTGTAGCTTTCAGCGTTCCAAGGCTATGTCCGAAAGACTAGAAGCAACTTTGTTGGTGTTCAACTGTCTCTATGAATGCCACTTTTCATCTCAATATACCTACAGCAGTGCTTTTAAACATCGATCGCATGTAATGAAAACCTACGAACATCAGTACGTTTCTGGTGTAAAATGAAAGGGCATCATCTCAGCTTTCCGAAATTTCAAGTTTAATAAGGGTAGCTTTCACTGTTCAAAGGCTATGTCCGAAAGACTAGAACCAACTGTGTTGGTGTTCAACTGTCTCTATGAACGCGACTTTTCATCTCAACATACCTATAGCAGTGCTTTTAAACATCGATCGCTTAAAATGAAGGCTAAGAAACATCAGTACGTTTCTGGTGTCAAATGAAAGGGCATCATCTCAGCTTTCCGAAATTTCAAGTTTAATAAGGGTACCTTTCACCGTTTAAAGGCTACTACCGAATGACTAGAACCAACTTTGTTGGTGTTCAGTTGTCTCTATGAATGCCACTTTTCATATCAACATACCTACAGCAGTGCTTTTAAACATCGATCGCTTATAATGAAGACCTAGGAACATCAGTACGTTTCTGGTGTCTAATGAAAGGGCGTCATCTCAGCTGTCTGAAATTCAAGTTTAATATGGGTACCTTTCACCGATTAAAGCCTACTACCGAATTACTAGAACCAGCTTTGTTGGTGTTCAAATGTCTCTATGAATGCCACTTTTAATCTCAACATACCTACAGCGGTGCTTTTAAACATCGATCGTTTATAATGACGAGCTAGGAAAATCAGTACGTTGCTGGTGTATAATGAAAGGGCATCATCTCAGCTTTCCCAAAATGCAATTTTAAAAGGTGTACCTTTCACCGTCCAAAGGCTGCTACCGAATGACTAGAACCAACTGTGTTGGTGTTCAGTTGTCTCTATGAATGCCACTTTTCATCTCAACATACCTACAGCAGTGCTTTTAAACATCGATCGCTTATAATGAAGGCCAAGAAACATCAGTACGTTTTTGGTGTCTAATGAAAGGGCATCATCTCGGCTTTCCGCAAATGCTAATTTAATAGGGGTACCTTTCACTGTTCAAAATCTACTACCGAATGACTAGAACCAACTTTGTTGGTGTTCAAATGTCTATGCAAATGCCACTTTTAATCTCAAAATACCTACCGCGGTGCCTTTAAACATCGATCGCTTATAATGAAAAAATAGGAACATCAGTACGTCTCTGGTGTCAAATGAAAGGGCATCATCTAAGCTTTACGAAAATGCAAGTTTAATAGGGGTACCTTTCACCGTTCGAGGGCTACTATCGAATGACTAGAAAAATGTTGCTGGTGTTCAAATGTCTATGCAAATGCCACTTTTAATCTCAACATACCTACAGCGGTGCTTTTAAACATCGATCGCTTATAATTACGACCTACGACAATCAGTACATTGCTGGTGTATAATGAAAGGGCATCATCTCAGCTTTCCGAAAATGCAAGTTTTATAAGTGTAGCCTTCATCGTTCCAAGGCTATGTCCGAAAGACTAGAACCAACTGTGTTGGTGTTCAACTGTCTCTATGAACGCCACTTTCCATCTCAACATACCTACAGCAGTGCTTTTAAACATCGATCGCTTATAATGAAGGCCAAGAAACATCAGTACGTTTCTGGTGGCAAATGAAAGGTCATCATCTCAGCTTTACGAAAATGCAAGTTTAGTAGGGGTACCTTTCACCGTTCAAAGGCTACTACCGAATGACTAGAAACAACTTTGTTGGTGTTCAGTTGTCTCTATGAATGCCACTTTTCATATCAACATACCTACAGCAGTGCTTTTAAACATCGATCGCTTATAATGAAGACCTAGGAACATCAGTACGTTTCTGGTGTCTAATGAAAGGGCGTCATCTCAGCTGTCTGAAATTCAAGTTTAATATGGGTACATTTCACCGATTAAAGGCTACTACCGAATTACTAGAACCAGCTTTGTTGGTGTTCAAATGTCTCTATGAATGCCACTTTTAATCTCAACATACCTACAGCGGTGCTTTTAAACATCGATCGTTTATAATGACGAGCTAGGAAAATCAGTACGTTGCTGGTGTATAATGAAAGGGCATCATCTCAGCTTTCCCAAAATGCAATTTTAAAAGGTGTACCTTTCACCGTCCAAAGGCTGCTACCGAATGACTAGAACCAACTTTGTTGGTGTTCAGTTGTCTCTATGAATGCCACTTTTCATCTCAACATACCTACAGCAGTGCTTTTAAACATCGATCGCTTATAATGAAGGCCAAGAAACATCAGTACGTTTTTCGTGTCTAATGAAAGGGCATCATCTCGGCTTTCCGCAAATGCTAATTTAATAGGGGTTCCTTTCACTGTTCAAAATCTACTACCGAATGACTAGAACCAACTTTGTTGGTGTTCAAATGTCTATGCAAATGCCACTTTTAATCTCAACATACCTACAGCGGTGCTTTCAAACATCGATCACTTATAATGGAGACCTAGGAACATCAGTACGTTTCTGGTGTCTAATGAAAGGACGTCATCTCAGCTTTCCCAAAATGCAAGCTCTATAAGTGTAGCTTTCAGCGTTCCAAGGCTATATCCGAAAGACTAGAACCATCTGTGTTGGTGTTCAACTGTCTCTATGAATGCCACTTTTCATCTCAATATACCTACAGCAGTGCTTTTAAACATCGATCGCATATAATGAAAACCTAGGAACATCAGTACGTTTCTGGTGTAAAATGAAAGGGCATCATCTCAGCTTTCCGAAATTTCAAGTTTAATAAGGGTAGCTTTCACCGTTCAAAGGCTATGTCCGAAAGACTAGAACCAACTGTGTTGGTGTTCAACTGTCTCTATGAACGCCACTTTTCATCTCAACATACCTATAGCAGTGCTTTTAAACATCGATCGCTTATAATGAAGGCTAAGAAACATCAGTACGTTTCTGGTGTAAAATGAAAGGGCATCGTCTCAGCTTTCCGAAATTTCAAGTTTAATAAGGGTACCTTTCACCGTTTAAAGGCTACTACCGAATGACTAGAACCAACTTTGTTGGTGTTCAAATGCCTATGCAAATGCCACTTTAATCTCAACATACCTACAACGGTGCTTTTAAATATAGATCGCTTATAATGACGACCTAGGAACATCAGTAAGTTGCTGGTGTCTAATGAAAGGGCATCATCTCAGCTTTCCGAAAATGCAAGTTTAAAAGGGGTACCTTTCACCGTTCAAAGGCTACTACCGAATGACTAGAAACAACTTTGTTGGTGTTCAGTTGTCTCTATGAATGCCATTTTTCATCTCAACATACCTACAGCGGTGCTTTCAAACATCGATCACTTATAATGAAGACCTAGGAACATCAGTACGTTTCTGGTTTCTAATGAAAGGGCATCATCTCAGCTTTCCCAAAATGCACGTTTTATAAGTGTAGCTTTCAGCGTTCCAAGGCTATATCCGAAAGACTAGAACCAACTGTGTTGGTGTTCAACTGTCTCTATAAATGCCACTTTTCATCTCAATATACCTACAGCAGTGCTTTTAAACATCGATCGCATGTAATGAAAACCTACGAACATCAGTACGTTTCTGGTGTAAAATGAAAGGGCATCATCTCAGCTTTCCGAAATTTCAAGTTTAATAAGGGTAGCTTTCACCGTTCAAAGGCTATGTCCGAAAGACTAGAACCAACTGTGTTGGTGTTCAACTGTCTCTATGAACGCCACTTTTCATCTCAACATACCTATAGCAGTGCTTTTAAACATCGATCGCTTATAATGAAGGCTAAGAAACATCAGTACGTTTCTGGTGTCAAATGAAAGGGCATCGTCTCAGCTTTCCGAAATTTCAAGTTTAATAAGGGTACCTTTCACCGTTTAAAGGCTACTACCGAATGACTAGAACCAACTTTGTTGGTGTTCAAATGCCTATGCAAATGCCACTTTAATCTCAACATACCTACAACGGTGCTTTTAAATATAGATCGCTTATAATGACGACCTAGGAACATCAGTAAGTTGCTGGTTTCTAATGAAAGGGCATCATCTCAGCTTTCCGAAAATGCAAGTTTAAAAGGGGTACCTTTCACCGTTCAAAGGCTACTACCGAATGACTAGAAACAACTTTGTTGGTGTTCAGTTGTCTCTATGAATGCCATTTTTCATCTCAACATACCTACAGCAGTGCTTTTAAACATGACTTTTAAACAATGACTAGAAAATGTTGCTGGTGTTCAAATGTCTATGCAAATGCCACTTTTAATCTCAACATACCTACAGCGGTGCTTTTAAACATCGATCGCTTATAATGACGACCTAGGACAATCAGTACGTTGCTGGTGTATAATGAAAGGGCATCATCTCAGCTTTCCCAAAATACAAGTTGTATAAGTGTAGCTTTCACCGTTCCAAGGCTATGTCCGAAAGACTAGAACCAACTGTGTTGGTGTTCAACTGTCTCTATGAACGCCACTTTTCATCTCAACATACCTACAACAGTGCTTTTAAACATCGATCGCTTATAATGAAGGCAAAGAAACATCAGTACGTTTCTGGTGTCAAATGAAAGGGCATTATCTAAGCTTTACGAAAATGCAAGTTTAGTAGGGGTACCTTTCACCGTTCGAAGCCTACTATCGAATGACTAGAAAAATGTTGCTGGTGTTCAAATGTCTATGCAAATGCCACTTTTAATCTCAACATACCTACAGCGGTGCTTTTAAACATCGATCGCTTATAATGACGACCTAGGACAATCAGTACGTTGCTGGTGTATAATGTAAGGGCATCATCTCAGCTTTCCAAAAATGCAAGTTGTATAAGTGTAGCTTTCACCGTTCCAAGTCTATGTCCGAAAGACTAGAACCAACTGTGTTGGTGTTCAACTGTCTCTATGAACGCCACTTTTCATCTCAACATACCTAAAGCAGTGCTTTTAAACATTGATCGCATATAATGAAAACCTAGGAACATCAGTACCTTTCTGGTGTCAAATGAAAGGGCATCATCTCAGCTTTACGAAAATGCAAGTTTAGTAAGGGTACCTTTCGCCGTTCGAAGGCTACTATCGAATGACTAGAAAAATGTTGCTGGTGTTCAAATGTCAGCTTTCCCAAAATGCAAGCTGTATAAGTGTAGCTTTCACCGTTCCAAGGCTATGTCCGAAAGACTAGAACCAACTGTGTTGGTGTTCAACTGTCTCTATAAATGCCACTTTTCATCTCAATATACCTACAGCAGTGCTTTTAAACATCGATCGCATATAATGAAAACCTAGGAACATCAGTACGTTTCTGGTGTAAAATGAAAGGGCATCATCTCAGCTTTCCGAAATTTCAAGTTTAATAAGGGTAGCTTTCACCGTTCAAAGGCTATGTCCGAAAGACTAGAACCAACTGTGTTGGTGTTCAACTGTCTCTATGAACGCCACTTTTCATCTCAACATACCTATAGCAGTGCTTTTAAACATCGAGCGCTTATAATGAAGGCTAAGAAACATCAGTACGTTTCTGGTGTCAAATGAAAGGGCATCGTCTCAGCTTTCCGAAATTTCAAGTTTAATAAGGGTACCTTTCACCGTTTAAAGGCTACTACCGAATGACTAGAACCAACTTTGTTGGTGTTCAAATGCCTATGCAAATGCCACTTTAATCTCAACATACCTACAACGGTGCTTTTAAATATAGATCGCTTATAATGACGACCTAGGAACATCAGTAAGTTGCTGGTGTCTAATGAAAGGGCATCATCTCAGCTTTCCGAAAATGCAAGTTTAAAAGGGGTACCTTTCACCGTTCAAAGGCTACTACCGAATGACTAGAAACAACTTTGTTGGTGTTCAGTTGTCTCTATGAATGCCATTTTTCATCTCAACATACCTACAGCAGTGCTTTTAAACATGACTTTTAAACAATGACTAGAAAATGTTGCTGGTGTTCAAATGTCTATGCAAATGCCACTTTTAAACTCAACATACCTACAGCGGTGCTTTTAAACATCGATCGCTTATAATGACGACCTAGGACAATCAGTACGTTGCTGGTGTATAATGAAAGGGCATCATCTCAGCTTTCCCAAAATACAAGTTGTATAAGTGTAGCTTTCACCGTTCCAAGGCTATGTCCGAAAGACTAGAACCAACTGTGTTGGTGTTCAACTGTCTCTATGAACGCCACTTTTCATCTCAACATACCTACAACAGTGCTTTTAAACATCGATCGCTTATAATGAAGGCAAAGAAACATCAGTACGTTTCTGGTGTCAAATGAAAGGGCATTATCTAAGCTTTACGAAAATGCAAGTTTAGTAGGGGTACCTTTCACCGTTCGAAGCCTACTATCGAATGACTAGAAAAATGTTGCTGGTGTTCAAATGTCTATGCAAATGCCACTTTTAATCTCAACATACCTACAGCGGTGCTTTTAAACATCGATCGCTTATAATGACGACCTAGGACAATCAGTACGTTGCTGGTGTATAATGTAAGGGCATCATCTCAGCTTTCCAAAAATACAAGTTGTATAAGTGTAGCTTTCACCGTTCCAAGTCTATGTCGGAAAGACTAGAACCAACTGTGTTGGTGTTCAACTGTCTCTATGAACGCCACTTTTCATCTCAACATACCTAAAGCAGTGCTTTTAAACATCGATCGCATATAATGAAAACCTAGGAACATCAGTACCTTTCTGGTGTCAAATGAAAGGGCATCATCTCAGCTTTACGAAAATGCAAGTTTAGTAAGGGTACCTTTCGCCGTTCGAAGGCTACTATCGATTGACTAGAAAAATGTTGCTGGTGTTCAAATGTCTATGCAAATGCTACTTTTAATCTCAACATACCTACAGCAGTGCTTTTAAACATCGATCGCTTATAATGACGACCTAGGACAATCAGTACGTTGCTGGTGTATAATGTAAGGGCATCATCTCAGCTTTCCAAAAATACAAGTTGTATAAGTGTAGCTTTCACCGTTCCAAGGCAATGTCCGAAAGACTAGAACCAACTGTGTTGGTGTTCAACTGTCTCTATAAATGCCACTTTTCATCTCAATATACCTACAGCAGTGCTTTTAAACATCGATCGCATATAATGAAAACCTAGGAACATCAGTACGTTTCTGGTGTCAAATGAAAGGGCATCATCTCAGCTTTCCGAAATTTCAAGTTTAATAAGGGTAGCTTTCACCGTTCAAAGGCTATGTCCGAAAGACTAGAACCAACTGTGTTGGTGTTCAACTGTCTCTATGAACGCCACTTTTCATCTCAACATACCTATAGCAGTGCTTTTAAACATCGATCGCTTATAATGAAGGCTAAGAAACATCAGTACGTTTCTGGTGTCAAATGAAAGGGCATCGTCTCAGCTTTCCGAAATTTCAAGTTTAATAAGGGTACCTTTCACCGTTTAAAGGCTACTACCGAATGACTAGAACCAACTTTGTTAGTGTTCAAATGCCTATGCAAATGCCACTTTAATCTCAACATACCTACAACGGTGCTTTTAAATATAGATCGCTTATAATGACGACCTAGGAACATCAGTAAGTTGCTGGTGTCTAATGAAAGGGCATCATCTCAGCTTTCCGAAAATGCAAGTTTAAAAGGGGTACCTTTCACCGTTCAAAGGCTACTACCGAATGACTAGAAACAACTTTGTTGGTGTTCAGTTGTCTCTATGAATGCCATTTTTCATCTCAACATACCTACAGCAGTGCTTTTAAACATGACTTTTAAACAATGACTAGAAAATGTTGCTGGTGTTCAAATGTCTATGCAAATGCCACTTTTAATCTCAACATACCTACAGCGGTGCTTTTAAACATCGATCGCTTATAATGACGACCTAGGACAATCAGTACGTTGCTGGTGTATAATGAAAGGGCATCATCTCAGCTTTCCCAAAATACAAGTTGTATAAGTGTAGCTTTCACCGTTCCAAGGCTATGTCCGAAAGACTAGAACCAACTGTGTTGGTGTTCAACTGTCTCTATGAACGCCACTTTTCATCTCAACATACCTACAACAGTGCTTTTAAACATCGATCGCTTATAATGAAGGCAAAGAAACATCAGTACGTTTCTGGTGTCCAATGAAAGGGCATTATCTAAGCTTTACGAAAATGCAAGTTTAGTAAGGGTACCTTTCGTCGTTCGAAGGCTACTATCGATTGACTAGAAAAATGTTGCTGGTGTTCAAATGTCTATGCAAATGCCACTTTTAATCTCAACATACCTACAGCAGTGCTTTTAAATATCGATCGCTTATAATGACGACCTAGGTACATCAGTACGTTGCTGGTGTATAATGAAAGGGCATCATCTCAACTTTCCCAAAATGCAAGCTGTATAAGTGTAGCTTTCACCGTTCCAAGGCTATGTCCGAAAGACTAGAACCAACTGTGTTGGTGTTCAACTGTCTCTATCAATGCCACTTTTCATCTCAATATACCTACAGCAGTGCTTTTAAACATCGATCGCATATAATGAAAACCTAGGAACATCAGTACGTTTCTGGTGTAAAATGAAAGGGCATCATCTCAGCTTTCCGAAATTTCAAGTTTAATAAGGGTAGCTTTCACCGTTCAAAGGCTATGTCCGAAAGACTAGAACCAACTGTGTTGGTGTTCAACTGTCTCTATGAACGCCACTTTTCATCTCAACATACCTATAGCAGTGCTTTTAAACATCGATCGCTTATAATGAAGACCTAGGAACATCAGTACGTTTCTGGTGTCTAATGAAAGGGGATCATCTCAGCTTTCCGAAAATACAAGTTTAATAAGGGTACCTTTCACCGTTCGAAGGTTACTATCGAGTGAATAGAAAAATGTTGCTGGTGTTCAAATGTCTATGCAAATGCCACTTTTCATCTCAACATACCTACAGCAGTGCTTTTAAACATCGATCGCTTATAATGAAAACCTAGGAACATCAGTACGTTTCTGGTGTCAAATGAAAGGGCATCATCTCAGCTTTCCGAAATTTCAAGTTTAATAAGGGTAGCTTTCACCGTTCAAAGGCTATGTCCGAAAGACTAGAACCAACTGTGTTGGTGTTCAACTGTCTCTATGAACGCCACTTTTCATCTCAACATACCTACAGCAGTGCTTTTAAACATCGATCGCTTATAATGAAAACCTAGGAACATCAGTACGTTTCTGGTGTCAAATGAAAGGGCATCATCTAAGCTTTACGAAAATGAAAGTTTAGTAGGGGCACCTTTCAACGTTCGAAGGTTACTATCGAGTGACTAGAAAAATGTTGCTGGTGTTCAAATGTCTATGCAAATGCCACTTTTCATCTCAACATACCTACAGCAGTGCTTTTAAACATCGATCGCTTCTAATGAAAACCTAGGAACATCAGTACGTTTCTGGTGTCAAATGAAAGGGCATCATCTAAGCTTTACAAATATGCAAGTTTACTAGGGGTACCTTTCACCGTTCGAAGGTTACTATCGAGTGACTAGAAAAATGTTGCTGGTGTTCAAATGTCTATGCAAATGCCACTTTTAATCTCAACATACCTACAGCGGTGCTTTTAAACATCGATCGCTTATAATGAAGGCCAAGAAACATCAGTACGTTTCTGGTGTCAAATGAAAGGGCATCATCTCAGCTTTCCGAAAATGCAAGTTTAGTAGGGGTACCTTTCACTGTTCAAAATCTACTACCGAATGACTAGAACCAACTTTGTTGGTGTTAAAATGTCTATGCAAATGCCACTTTTAATCTCAACATACCTACAGCGGTCCTTTCAAACATCGATCACTTATAATGGAGACCTAGGAACATCAGTACGTTTCTGGTGTTTAATGAAAGGACGTCATCTCAGCTTTCCCAAAATGCACGTTTTATAAGTGTAGCTTTCAGCGTTCCAAGGCTATATCCGAAAGACTAGAACCAACTGTGTTGGTGTTCAACTGTCTCTATGAATGCCACTTTTCATCTCAACATACCTAAAGCAGTGCTTTTAAACATCGATCGCATATAATGAAAACCTAGGAACATCAGTACGTTTCTGGTGTCAAATGAAAGGGCATCATCTCAGCTTTACGAAAATGCAAGTTTAGTAAGGGTACATTTCGTCGTTCGAAGGCTACTATCGAATGACTAGAAAAATGTTGCTGGTGTTCAAATGTCTATGCAAATGCCACTTTTAATCTCAACATACCTACAGCAGTGCTTTTAAACATCGATCGCTTATAATGACGACCTAGGTACATCAGTACGTTGCTGGTGTATAATGAAAGATCATCATCTCAGCTTTCCCAAAATGCAAGTTGTATAAGTGTAGCTTTCACCGTTCCAAGGCTATGTCCGAAAGACTAGAACCAACTGTGTTGGTGTTCAACTGTCTCTATGAATGCCACTTTTCATCTCAACATACCTACAGCAGTGCTTTTAAACATCGATCGCTTATAATGAAAACCTAGGAACATCAGTACGTTTCTGGTGTAAAATGAAAGGGCATCATCTCAGCTTTCCGAAATTTCAAGTTTAATAAGGGTAGCTTTCACCGTTCAAAGGCTATGTCCGAAAGACTAGAACCAACTGTGTTGGTGTTCAACTGTCTCTATGAACGCCACTTTTCATCTCAACATACCTATAGCATTGCTTTTAAACATCGATCGCTTATAATGAAGGCTAAGAAACATCAGTACGTTTCTGGTGTCAAATGAAAGGGCATCGTCTCAGCTTTCCAAAATTTCAAGTTTAATAAGGGTACCTTTCACCGTTTAAAGGCTACTACCGAATGACTAGAACCAACTTTGTTGGTGTTCAAATGCCTATGCAAATGCCACTTTAATCTCAACATACCTACAACGGTGCTTTTAAATATAGATCGCTTATAATGACGACCTAGGAACATCAGTAAGTTGCTGGTGTCCAATGAAAGGGCATCATCTCAGCTTTCCGAAAATGCAAGTTTAAAAGGGGTACCTTTCACCGTTCAAAGGCTACTACCGAATGACTAGAAACAACTTTGTTGGTGTTCAATTGTCTCTATGAATGCCATTTTTCATCTCAACATACCTACAGCGGTGCTTTCAAACATCGATCACTTATAATGAAGACCTAGGAACATCAGTACGTTTCTGGTGTCTAATGAAAGGGCATCATCTCAGCTTTCCCAAAATGCACGTTTTATAAGTGTAGCTTTCAGCGTACCAAGGCTATATCCGAAAGACTAGAACCAACTGTGTTGGTGTTCAACTGTCTCTATGAATGCCACTTTTCATCTCAATATACCTACAGCAGTGCTTTTAAACATCGATCGCATATAATGAAAACCTAGGAACATCAGTACGTTTCTGGTGTAAAATGAAAGGGCATCATCTCAGCTTTCCGAAATTTCAAGTTTAATAAGGGTAGCTTTCACCGTTCAAAGGCTATGTCCGAAAGACTAGAACCAACTGTGTTGGTGTTCAACTGTCTCTATGAACGCCACTTTTCATCTCAACATACCTATAGCAGTGCTTTTAAACATCGATCGCTTATAATGAAGGCTAAGAAACATCAGTACGTTTCTGGTGTCAAATGAAAGGGCATCGTCTCAGCTTTCCGAAATTTCAAGTTTAATAAGGGTACCTTTCACCGTTTAAAGGCTACTACCGAATGACTAGAACCAACTTTGTTGGTGTTCAAATGCCTATGCAAATGCCACTTTAATCTCAACATACCTACAACGGTGCTTTTAAATATAGATCGCTTATAATGACGACCTAGGAACATCAGTAAGTTGCTGGTTTCTAATGAAAGGGCATCATCTCAGCTTTCCGAAAATGCAAGTTTAAAAGGGGTACCTTTCACCGTTCAAAGGCTACTACCGAATGACTAGAAACAACTTTGTTGGTGTTCAGTTGTCTCTATGAATGCCATTTTTCATCTCAACATACCTACAGCAGTGCTTTTAAACATGACTTTTAAACAATGACTAGAAAATGTTGCTGGTGTTCAAATGTCTATGCAAATGCCACTTTTAATCTCAACATACCTACAGCGGTGCTTTTAAACATCGATCGCTTATAATGACGACCTAGGACAATCAGTACGTTGCTGGTGTATAATGAAAGGGCATCATCTCAGCTTTCCCAAAATACAAGTTGTATAAGTGTAGCTTTCACCGTTCCAAGGCTATGTCCGAAAGACTAGAACCAACTGTGTTGGTGTTCAACTGTCTCTATGAACGCCAATTTCCATCTCAACATACCTACAACAGTGCTTTTAAACATCGATCGCTTATAATGAAGGCAAAGAAACATCAGTACGTTTCTGGTGTCAAATGAAAGGGCATTATCTAAGCTTTACGAAAATGCAAGTTTAGTAGGGGTACCTTTCACCGTTCGAAGCCTACTATCGAATGACTAGAAAAATGTTGCTGGTGTTCAAATGTCTATGCAAATGCCACTTTTAATCTCAACATACCTACAGCGGTGCTTTTAAACATCGATCGCTTATAATGACGACCTAGGACAATCAGTACGTTGCTGGTGTATAATGTAAGGGCATCATCTCAGCTTTCCAAAAATGCAAGTTGTATAAGTGTAGCTTTCACCGTTCCAAGTCTATGTCCGAAAGACTAGAACCAACTGTGTTGGTGTTCAACTGTCTCTATGAACGCCACTTTTCATCTCAACATACCTAAAGCAGTGCTTTTAAACATTGATCGCATATAATGAAAACCTAGGAACATCAGTACCTTTCTGGTGTCAAATGAAAGGGCATCATCTCAGCTTTACGAAAATGCAAGTTTAGTAAGGGTACCTTTCGCCGTTCGAAGGCTACTATCGAATGACTAGAAAAATGTTGCTGGTGTTCAAATGTCAGCTTTCCCAAAATGCAAGCTGTATAAGTGTAGCTTTCACCGTTCCAAGGCTATGTCCGAAAGACTAGAACCAACTGTGTTGGTGTTCAACTGTCTCTATAAATGCCACTTTTCATCTCAATATACCTACAGCAGTGCTTTTAAACATCGATCGCATATAATGAAAACCTAGGAACATCAGTACGTTTCTGGTGTAAAATGAAAGGGCATCATCTCAGCTTTCCGAAATTTCAAGTTTAATAAGGGTAGCTTTCACCGTTCAAAGGCTATGTCCGAAAGACTAGAACCAACTGTGTTGGTGTTCAACTGTCTCTATGAACGCCACTTTTCATCTCAACATACCTATAGCAGTGCTTTTAAACATCGAGCGCTTATAATGAAGGCTAAGAAACATCAGTACGTTTCTGGTGTCAAATGAAAGGGCATCGTCTCAGCTTTCCGAAATTTCAAGTTTAATAAGGGTACCTTTCACCGTTTAAAGGCTACTACCGAATGACTAGAACCAACTTTGTTGGTGTTCAAATGCCTATGCAAATGCCACTTTAATCTCAACATACCTACAACGGTGCTTTTAAATATAGATCGCTTATAATGACGACCTAGGAACATCAGTAAGTTGCTGGTGTCTAATGAAAGGGCATCATCTCAGCTTTCCGAAAATGCAAGTTTAAAAGGGGTACCTTTCACCGTTCAAAGGCTACTACCGAATGACTAGAAACAACTTTGTTGGTGTTCAGTTGTCTCTATGAATGCCATTTTTCATCTCAACATACCTACAGCAGTGCTTTTAAACATGACTTTTAAACAATGACTAGAAAATGTTGCTGGTGTTCAAATGTCTATGCAAATGCCACTTTTAATCTCAACATACCTACAGCGGTGCTTTTAAACATCGATCGCTTATAATGACGACCTAGGACAATCAGTACGTTGCTGGTGTATAATGAAAGGGCATCATCTCAGCTTTCCCAAAATACAAGTTGTATAAGTGTAGCTTTCACCGTTCCAAGGCTATGTCCGAAAGACTAGAACCAACTGTGTTGGTGTTCAACTGTCTCTATGAACGCCACTTTTCATCTCAACATACCTACAACAGTGCTTTTAAACATCGATCGCTTATAATGAAGGCAAAGAAACATCAGTACGTTTCTGGTGTCAAATGAAAGGGCATTATCTAAGCTTTACGAAAATGCAAGTTTAGTAGGGGTACCTTTCACCGTTCGAAGCCTATTATCGAATGACTAGAAAAATGTTGCTGGTGTTCAAATGTCTATGCAAATGCCACTTTTAATCTCAACATACCTACAGCGGTGCTTTTAAACATCGATCGCTTATAATGACGACCTAGGACAATCAGTACGTTGCTGGTGTATAATGTAAGGGCATCATCTCAGCTTTCCAAAAATGCAAGTTGTATAAGTGTAGCTTTCACCGTTCCAAGTCTATGTCGGAAAGACTAGAACCAACTGTGTTGGTGTTCAACTGTCTCTATGAACGCCACTTTTCATCTCAACATACCTAAAGCAGTGCTTTTAAACATCGATCGCATATAATGAAAACCTAGGAACATCAGTACCTTTCTGGTGTCAAATGAAAGGGCATCATCTCAGCTTTACGAAAATGCAAGTTTAGTAAGGGTACCTTTCGCCGTTCGAAGGCTACTATCGATTGACTAGAAAAATGTTGCTGGTGTTCAAATGTCTATGCAAATGCCACTTTTAATCTCAACATACCTACAGCAGTGCTTTTAAACATCGATCGCTTATAATGACGACCTAGGTACATCAGTACGTTGCTGGTGTATAATGAAAGGGCATCATCTCAGCTTTCCCAAAATGCAAGCTCTATAAGTGTAGCTTTCACCGTTCCAAGGCTATGTCCGAAAGACTAGAACCAACTGTGTTGGTGTTCAACTGTCTCTATAAATGCCACTTTTCATCTCAATATACCTACAGCAGTGCTTTTAAACATCGATCGCATATAATGAAAACCTAGGAACATCAGTACGTTTCTGGTGTCAAATGAAAGGGCATCATCTCAGCTTTCCGAAATTTCAAGTTTAATAAGGGTAGCTTTCACCGTTCAAAGGCTATGTCCGAAAGACTAGAACCAACTGTGTTGGTGTTCAACTGTCTCTATGAACGCCACTTTTCATCTCAACATACCTATAGCAGTGCTTTTAAACATCGATCGCTTATAATGAAGGCTAAGAAACATCAGTACGTTTCTGGTGTCAAATGAAAGGGCATCGTCTCAGCTTTCCGAAATTTCAAGTTTAATAAGGGTACCTTTCACCGTTTAAAGGCTACTACCGAATGACTAGAACCAACTTTGTTGGTGTTCAAATGCCTATGCAAATGCCACTTTAATCTCAACATACCTACAACGGTGCTTTTAAATATAGATCGCTTATAATGACGACCTAGGAACATCAGTAAGTTGCTGGTGTCTAATGAAAGGGCATCATCTCAGCTTTCCGAAAATGCAAGTTTAAAAGGGGTACCTTTCACCGTTCAAAGGCTACTACCGAATGACTAGAAACAACTTTGTTGGTGTTCAGTTGTCTCTATGAATGCCATTTTTCATCTCAACATACCTACAGCAGTGCTTTTAAACATGACTTTTAAACAATGACTAGAAAATGTTGCTGGTGTTCAAATGTCTATGCAAATGCCACTTTTAATCTCAACATACCTACAGCGGTGCTTTTAAACATCGATCGCTTATAATGACGACCTAGGACAATCAGTACGTTGCTGGTGTATAATGAAAGGGCATCATCTCAGCTTTCCCAAAATACAAGTTGTATAAGTGTAGCTTTCACCGTTCCAAGGCTATGTCCGAAAGACTAGAACCAACTGTGTTGGTGTTCAACTGTCTCTATGAACGCCACTTTTCATCTCAACATACCTACAACAGTGCTTTTAAACATCGATCGCTTATAATGAAGGCAAAGAAACATCAGTACGTTTCTGGTGTCAAATGAAAGGGCATTATCTAAGCTTTACGAAAATGCAAGTTTAGTAGGGGTACCTTTCACCGTTCGAAGCCTACTATCGAATGACTAGAAAAATGTTGCTGGTGTTCAAATGTCTATGCAAATGCCACTTTTAATCTCAACATACCTACAGCGGTGCTTTTAAACATCGATCGCTTATAATGACGACCTAGGACAATCAGTACGTTGCTGGTGTATAATGTAAGGGCATCATCTCAGCTTTCCAAAAATGCAAGTTGTATAAGTGTAGCTTTCACCGTTCCAAGTCTATGTCCGAAAGACTAGAACCAACTGTGTTGGTGTTCAACTGTCTCTATGAACGCCACTTTTCATCTCAACATACCTAAAGCAGTGCTTTTAAACATTGATCGCATATAATGAAAACCTAGGAACATCAGTACCTTTCTGGTGTCAAATGAAAGGGCATCATCTCAGCTTTACGAAAATGCAAGTTTAGTAAGGGTACCTTTCGCCGTTCGAAGGCTACTATCGATTGACTAGAAAAATGTTGCTGGTGTTCAAATGTCTATGCAAATGCCACTTTTAATCTCAACATACCTACAGCAGTGCTTTTAAACATCGATCGCTTATAATGACGACCTAGGTACATCAGTACGTTGCTGGTGTATAATGAAAGGGCATCATCTCAGCTTTCCCAAAATGCAAGCTGTATAAGTGTAGCTTTCACCGTTCCAAGGCTATGTCCGAAAGACTAGAACCAACTGTGTTGGTGTTCAACTGTCTCTATAAATGCCACTTTTCATCTCAATATACCTACAGCAGTGCTTTTAAACATCGATCGCATATAATGAAAACCTAGGAACATCAGTACGTTTCTGGTGTCAAATGAAAGGGCATCATCTCAGCTTTCCGAAATTTCAAGTTTAATAAGGGTAGCTTTCACCGTTCAAAGGCTATGTCCGAAAGACTAGAACCAACTGTGTTGGTGTTCAACTGTCTCTATGAACGCCACTTTTCATCTCAACATACCTATAGCAGTGCTTTTAAACATCGATCGCTTATAATGAAGGCTAAGAAACATCAGTACGTTTCTGGTGTCAAATAAAAGGGCATCGTCTCAGCTTTCCGAAATTTCAAGTTTAATAAGGGTACCTTTCACCGTTTAAAGGCTACTACCGAATGACTAGAACCAACTTTGTTGGTGTTCAAATGCCTATGCAAATGCCACTTTAATCTCAACATACCTACAACGGTGCTTTTAAATATAGATCGCTTATAATGACGACCTAGGAACATCAGTAAGTTGCTGGTGTCTAATGAAAGGGCATCATCTCAGCTTTCCGAAAATGCAAGTTTAAAAGGGGTACCTTTCACCGTTCAAAGGCTACTACCGAATGACTAGAAACAACTTTGTTGGTGTTCAGTTGTCTCTATGAATGCCATTTTTCATCTCAACATACCTACAGCAGTGCTTTTAAACATGACTTTTAAACAATGACTAGAAAATGTTGCTGGTGTTCAAATGTCTATGCAAATGCCACTTTTAATCTCAACATACCTACAGCGGTGCTTTTAAACATCGATCGCTTATAATGACGACCTAGGACAATCAGTACGTTGCTGGTGTATAATGAAAGGGCATCATCTCAGCTTTCCCAAAATACAAGTTGTATAAGTGTAGCTTTCACCGTTCCAAGGCTATGTCCGAAAGACTAGAACCAACTGTGTTGGTGTTCAACTGTCTCTATGAACGCCACTTTTCATCTCAACATACCTACAACAGTGCTTTTAAACATCGATCGCTTATAATGAAGGCAAAGAAACATCAGTACGTTTCTGGTGTCAAATGAAAGGGCATTATCTAAGCTTTACGAAAATGCAAGTTTAGTAGGGGTACCTTTCACCGTTCGAAGCCTACTATCGAATGACTAGAAAAATGTTGCTGGTGTTCAAATGTCTATGCAAATGCCACTTTTAATCTCAACATACCTACAGCGGTGCTTTTAAACATCGATCGCTTATAATGACGACCTAGGACAATCAGTACGTTGCTGGTGTATAATGTAAGGGCATCATCTCAGCTTTCCAAAAATGCAAGTTGTATAAGTGTAGCTTTCACCGTTTCAAGTCTATGTCGGAAAGACTAGAACCAACTGTGTTGGTGTTCAACTGTCTCTATGAACGCCACTTTTCATCTCAACATACCTAAAGCAGTGCTTTTAAACATCGATCGCATATAATGAAAACCTAGGAACATCAGTACCTTTCTGGTGTCAAATGAAAGGGCATCATCTCAGCTTTACGAAAATGCAAGTTTAGTAAGGGTACCTTTCGTCGTTCGAAGGCTACTATCGATTGACTAGAAAAATGTTGCTGGTGTTCAAATGTCTATGCAAATGCCACTTTTAATCTCAACATACCTACAGCAGTGCTTTTAAACATCGATCGCTTATAATGACGACCTAGGTACATCAGTACGTTGCTGGTGTATAATGAAAGGGCATCATCTCAGCTTTCCCAAAATGCAAGCTGTATAAGTGTAGCTTTCACCGTTCCAAGGCTATGTCCGAAAGACTAGAACCAACTGTGTTGGTGTTCAACTGTCTCTATGAATGCCACTTTTCATCTCAATATACCTACAGCAGTGCTTTTAAACATCGATCGCATATAATGAAAACCTAGGAACATCAGTACGTTTCTGGTGTAAAATGAAAGGGCATCATCTCAGCTTTCCGAAATTTCAAGTTTAATAAGGGTAGCTTTCACCGTTCAAAGGCTATGTCCGAAAGACTAGAACCAACTGTGTTGGTGTTCAACTGTCTCTATGAACGCCACTTTTCATCTCAACATACCTACAGCAGTGCTTTTAAACATCGATCGCTTATAATGAAAACCTAGGAACATCAGTACGTTTCTGGTGTCAAATGAAAGGGCATCATCTAAGCTTTACGAAAATGAAAGTTTAGTAGGGGCACCTTTCAACGTTCGAAGGTTACTATCGAGTGACTAGAAAAATGTTGCTGGTGTTCAAATGTCTATGCAAATGCCACTTTTCATCTCAACATACCTACAGCAGTGCTTTTAAACATCGATCGCTTCTAATGAAAACCTAGGAACATCAGTACGTTTCTGGTGTCAAATGAAAGGGCATCATCTAAGCTTTACAAATATGCAAGTTTACTAGGGGTACCTTTCACCGTTCGAAGGTTACTATCGAGTGACTAGAAAAATGTTGCTGGTGTTCAAATGTCTATGCAAATGCCACTTTTAATCTCAACATACCTACAGCGGTGCTTTTAAACATCGATCGCTTATAATGAAGGCCAAGAAACATCAGTACGTTTCTGGTGTCAAATGAAAGGGCATCATCTCAGCTTTCCGAAAATGCAAGTTTAGTAGGGGTACCTTTCACTGTTCAAAATCTACTACCGAATGACTAGAACCAACTTTGTTGGTGTTAAAATGTCTATGCAAATGCCACTTTTAATCTCAACATACCTACAGCGGTCCTTTCAAACATCGATCACTTATAATGGAGACCTAGGAACATCAGTACGTTTCTGGTGTTTAATGAAAGGACGTCATCTCAGCTTTCCCAAAATGCACGTTTTATAAGTGTAGCTTTCAGCGTTCCAAGGCTTTATCCGAAAGACTAGAACCAACTGTGTTGGTGTTCAACTGTCTCTATGAATGCCACTTTTCATCTCAACATACCTAAAGCAGTGCTTTTAAACATCGATCGCATATAATGAAAACCTAGGAACATCAGTACGTTTCTGGTGTCAAATGAAAGGGCATCATCTCAGCTTTACGAAAATGCAAGTTTAGTAAGGGTACATTTCGTCGTTCGAAGGCTACTATCGAATGACTAGAAAAATGTTGCTGGTGTTCAAATGTCTATGCAAATGCCACTTTTAATCTCAACATACCTACAGCAGTGCTTTTAAACATCGATCGCTTATAATGACGACCTAGGTACATCAGTACGTTGCTGGTGTATAATGAAAGATCATCATCTCAGCTTTCCCAAAATGCAAGTTGTATAAGTGTAGCTTTCACCGTTCCAAGGCTATGTCCGAAAGACTAGAACCAACTGTGTTGGTGTTCAACTGTCTCTATGAATGCCACTTTTCATCTCAACATACCTACAGCAGTGCTTTTAAACATCGATCGCATATAATGAAAACCTAGGAACATCAGTACGTTTCTGGTGTAAAATGAAAGGGCATCATCTCAGCTTTCCGAAATTTCAAGTTTAATAAGGGTAGCTTTCACCGTTCAAAGGCTATGTCCGAAAGACTAGAACCAACTGTGTTGGTGTTCAACTGTCTCTATGAACGCCACTTTTCATCTCAACATACCTATAGCAGTGCTTTTAAACATCGATCGCTTATAATGAAGGCTAAGAAACATCAGTACGTTTCTGGTGTCAAATGAAAGGGCATCGTCTCAGCTTTCCAAAATTTCAAGTTTAATAAGGGTACCTTTCACCGTTTAAAGGCTACTACCGAATGACTAGAACCAACTTTGTTGGTGTTCAAATGCCTATGAAAATGCCACTTTAATCTCAACATACCTACAACGGTGATTTTAAATATAGATCGCTTATAATGACAACCTAGGAACATCAGTAAGTTGCTGGTGTCTAATGAAAGGGCATCATCTCAGCTTTCCGAAAATGCAAGTTTAATAGGGGTACCTTTCACCGATTAAAGGCTACTACCGAATGACTAGAAACAACTTTGTTGGTGTTCAGTTGTCTCTATGAATGCCACTTTTCATCTCAACATACCTACAGCAGTGCTTTTAAACATCGATCGCTTATAATGAAGACCTAGGAAAATCAGTACGTTTCTGGTGTCTAATGAAAGGGCATCATCTCAGCTGTCTGAAAATGCAAGTTGTATAAGTGTAGCTTTCACCGTTCAACGGCTATGTCCGAAAGACTAGAACCAACTGTCATGGTGTTCAACGGTCTCTATGAATGCCACTTTTAATCTCAACATACCTACAGCAGTGCTTTTAAACATCGATCGCTTTTAATGAAGGCCAAGAAACATGAGTACGTTTCTGGTGTCAAATGAAAGGGCATCATCTCAGCTTTCCGAAATTTCAAGTTTAATAGGGGTACTTTTCACCGATTAAAGGCTACTACCGAATTACTAGAACCATCTTTGTTGGTGTTCAAATGTCTATACAAATGCCACTTTTAATCTCAACATACCTACAGCGGTGCTTTTAAACATCGATCGTTTATAATGACGACCTAGGAAAATCAGTACGTTTCTGGTGTATAATGAAAGGGCATCATCTAAGCTTTACGAAAATGCAAGTTTAGTAGGGGTACCTTTCACCGTTCGAAGGTTACTATCGAATGACTAGAAAAAGGTTGCTTGTGTTCAAATGTCTATGCAAATGCCACTTTTAATCTCAACATACCTACCGCGGTGCCTTTAAACATCGATCGCTTATAATGACGACCTAGGACAATCAGTACGTTGCTGGTGTATAATGAAAGGGCATCATCTCAGCTTTCCCAAAATGCAAGTTGTATAAGTGTAGCTTTCACCGTTCCAAGGCTATGTCCGAAAGACTAGAACCAACTGTGTTGGTGTTCAACTGTCTCTATGAACGCCACTTTTCATCTCAACATACCTACAGCAGTGCTTTTAAACATCGATCGCTTATAATGAAGGCAAAGAAACATCAGTACGTTTCTGGTGTCAAATGAAAGGGCATTATCTAAGCTTTACGAAAATTCAAGTTTAGTAGGGGTACCTTTCACCGTTCGAAGCCTACTATCGAATGACTAGAAAAATGTTGCTGGTGTTCAAATGTCTATGCAAATGCCACTTTTCATCTCAACATACCTACAGCAGTGCTTTTAAACATCGATCGCTTATAATGACGACCTAGGTACATCAGTACGTTGCTGGTGTATAATGAAAGATCATCATCTCAGCTTTCCCAAAATGCAAGTTGTATAAGTGTAGCTTTCACCGTTCCAAGGCTATGTCCGAAAGACTAGAACCAACTGTGTTGGTGTTCAACTGTCTCTATGAATGCCACTTTTCATCTCAACATACCTACAGCAGTGCTTTTAAACATCGATCGCATATAATGAAAACCTAGGAACATCAGTACGTTTCTGGTGTAAAATGAAAGGGCATCATCTCAGCTTTCCGAAATTTCAAGTTTAATAAGGGTAGCTTTCACCGTTCAAAGGCTATGTCCGAAAGACTAGAACCAACTGTGTTGGTGTTCAACTGTCTCTATGAACGCCACTTTTCATCTCAACATACCTATAGCATTGCTTTTAAACATCGATCGCTTATAATGAAGGCTAAGAAACATCAGTACGTTTCTGGTGTCAAATGAAAGGGCATCGTCTCAGCTTTCCAAAATTTCAAGTTTAATAAGGGTACCTTTCACCGTTTAAAGGCTACTACCGAATGACTAGAACCAACTTTGTTGGTGTTCAAATGCCTATGAAAATGCCACTTTAATCTCAACATACCTACAACGGTGATTTTAAATATAGATCGCTTATAATGACAACCTAGGAACATCAGTAAGTTGCTGGTGTCTAATGAAAGGGCATCATCTCAGCTTTCCGAAATTTCAAGTTTAATAGGGGTACTTTTCACCGATTAAAGGCTACTACCGAATTACTAGAACCATCTTTGTTGGTGTTCAAATGTCTATACAAATGCCACTTTTAATCTCAACATACCTACAGCGGTGCTTTTAAACATCGATCGTTTATAATGACGACCTAGGAAAATCAGTACGTTTCTGGTGTATAATGAAAGGGCATCATCTAAGCTTTACGAAAATGCAAGTTTAGTAGGGGTACCTTTCACCGTTCGAAGGTTACTATCGAATGACTAGAAAAAGGTTGCTTGTGTTCAAATGTCTATGCAAATGCCACTTTTAATCTCAACATACCTACCGCGGTGCCTTTAAACATCGATCGCTTATAATGACGACCTAGGACAATCAGTACGTTGCTGGTGTATAATGAAAGGGCATCATCTCAGCTTTCCCAAAATGCAAGTTGTATAAGTGTAGCTTTCACCGTTCCAAGGCTATGTCCGAAAGACTAGAACCAACTGTGTTGGTGTTCAACTGTCTCTATGAACGCCACTTTTCATCTCAACATACCTACAGCAGTGCTTTTAAACATCGATCGCTTATAATGAAGGCAAAGAAACATCAGTACGTTTCTGGTGTCAAATGAAAGGGCATTATCTAAGCTTTACGAAAATTCAAGTTTAGTAGGGGTACCTTTCACCGTTCGAAGCCTACTATCGAATGACTAGAAAAATGTTGCTGGTGTTCAAATGTCTATGCAAATGCCACTTTTCATCTCAACATACCTACAGCAGTGCTTTTAAACATCGATCGCTTATAATGACGACCTAGGTACATCAGTACGTTGCTGGTGTATAATGAAAGATCATCATCTCAGCTTTCCCAAAATGCAAGTTGTATAAGTGTAGCTTTCACCGTTCCAAGGCTATGTCCGAAAGACTAGAACCAACTGTGTTGGTGTTCAACTGTCTCTATGAATGCCACTTTTCATCTCAACATACCTACAGCAGTGCTTTTAAACATCGATCGCATATAATGAAAACCTAGGAACATCAGTACGTTTCTGGTGTAAAATGAAAGGGCATCATCTCAGCTTTCCGAAATTTCAAGTTTAATAAGGGTAGCTTTCACCGTTCAAAGGCTATGTCCGAAAGACTAGAACCAACTGTGTTGGTGTTCAACTGTCTCTATGAACGCCACTTTTCATCTCAACATACCTATAGCATTGCTTTTAAACATCGATCGCTTATAATGAAGGCTAAGAAACATCAGTACGTTTCTGGTGTCAAATGAAAGGGCATCGTCTCAGCTTTCCAAAATTTCAAGTTTAATAAGGGTACCTTTCACCGTTTAAAGGCTACTACCGAATGACTAGAACCAACTTTGTTGGTGTTCAAATGCCTATGAAAATGCCACTTTAATCTCAACATACCTACA
Organism: Gibbula magus; assembly: GCA_936450465.1. Taxonomy (NCBI): domain Eukaryota; kingdom Metazoa; phylum Mollusca; class Gastropoda; order Trochida; family Trochidae; genus Gibbula; species Gibbula magus. The sequence goes on along the minus strand of OW388297.1, from coordinate 73,690,420 downwards.
ACGGTGATTTTAAATATAGATCGCTTATAATGACAACCTAGGAACATCAGTAAGTTGCTGGTGTCTAATGAAAGGGCATCATCTCAGCTTTCCGAAAATGCAAGTTTAATAGGGGTACCTTTCACCGATTAAAGGCTACTACCGAATGACTAGAAACAACTTTGTTGGTGTTCAGTTGTCTCTATGAATACCACTTTTCATCTCAACATACCTACAGCAGTGCTTTTAAACATCGATCGCTTATAATGAAGACCTAGGAAAATCAGTACGTTTCTGGTGTCTAATGAAAGGGCATCATCTCAGCTGTCTGAAAATGCAAGTTGTATAAGTGTAGCTTTCACCGTTCAACGGCTATGTCCGAAAGACTAGAACCAACTGTCATGGTGTTCAACGGTCTCTATGAATGCCACTTTTAATCTCAACATACCTACAGCAGTGCTTTTAAACATCGATCGCTTTTAATGAAGGCCAAGAAACATGAGTACGTTTCTGGTGTCAAATGAAAGGGCATCATCTCAGCTTTCCGAAATTTCAAGTTTAATAGGGGTACTTTTCACCGATTAAAGGCTACTACCGAATTACTAGAACCATCTTTGTTGGTGTTCAAATGTCTATACAAATGCCACTTTTAATCTCAACATACCTACAGCGGTGCTTTTAAACATCGATCGTTTATAATGACGACCTAGGAAAATCAGTACGTTTCTGGTGTATAATGAAAGGGCATCATCTAAGCTTTCCGAAATTTCAAGTTTAATAGGGGTACTTTTCACCGATTAAAGGCTACTACCGAATTACTAGAACCATCTTTGTTGGTGTTCAAATGTCTATACAAATGCCACTTTTAATCTCAACATACCTACAGCGGTGCTTTTAAACATCGATCGTTTATAATGACGACCTAGGAAAATCAGTACGTTTCTGGTGTATAATGAAAGGGCATCATCTAAGCTTTACGAAAATGCAAGTTTAGTAGGGGTACCTTTCACCGTTCGAAGGTTACTATCGAATGACTAGAAAAAGGTTGCTTGTGTTCAAATGTCTATGCAAATGCCACTTTTAATCTCAACATACCTACCGCGGTGCCTTTAAACATCGATCGCTTATAATGACGACCTAGGACAATCAGTACGTTGCTGGTGTATAATGAAAGGGCATCATCTCAGCTTTCCCAAAATGCAAGTTGTATAAGTGTAGCTTTCACCGTTCCAAGGCTATGTCCGAAAGACTAGAACCAACTGTGTTGGTGTTCAACTGTCTCTATGAACGCCACTTTTCATCTCAACATACCTACAGCAGTGCTTTTAAACATCGATCGCTTATAATGAAGGCAAAGAAACATCAGTACGTTTCTGGTGTCAAATGAAAGGGCATTATCTAAGCTTTACGAAAATTCAAGTTTAGTAGGGGTACCTTTCACCGTTCGAAGCCTACTATCGAATGACTAGAAAAATGTTGCTGGTGTTCAAATGTCTATGCAAATGCCACTTTTCATCTCAACATACCTACAGCAGTGCTTTTAAACATCGATCGCTTATAATGAAGGCCAAGAAACATCAGTACGTTTCTGGTGTCAAATAAAAGGGCACCACTCCAGCTTTCCGAAAATGCATGTTTAATAGGGGTACCTTTCACCGTTCAAAGGCTATATCCGAATGATTGGAACCTACTCTGTTGGTGTTAAAATGACTATGCAAATGCCACTTTTAATTTCAACATACCTACAGCAGTGCTTTTAAACGTTGATCACTAATAATGACGGCCCAGTAACATCAGTACGTGTCTGATGTCAAATGAAAGGGCACCACTCAAGCTGTCCGAAAATGCAAGTTTAATAGGCGTACCTTTCACCGTTCAAAGGCTTTTTCCGAATGACTAGAACCAACTCTGTTTGGTTGGTGAACTTATTTGAACTTAAATCAGCACATATGATATGTTGACAAGTAATACAGCCAAATAAAAATTTACTGAAGATAACATTTAGCATAATAACATGAATACTAATTACATGACATGACATTTCAAGAATAATCAATTATTGTAATCGATAACCACCATTCTTAACGAATCAATTTCTGCTGTTACGATATATACGATTATATAATTATTTAGCTATTAAAAATTTACAATTTAATAGGGAGGCCAATAAACTTGTAGAGTGTGATATCCTAGAAATGATTGTTATCTGCTGGACTTCACATCAGTCATCATGCTATAGCTTGCCGTTGTCTCATGGTGTTTTATCGCATGTCTAGTTAGCTACCAGGTCTAGTATAAACATATATAGAGACTATTTCATTGTTTTTGCCGAATATCATTTCTATCTCATCGAGTGGAGTGAGAAAGTGATATTTTCACGAGTGGCGCAGCCAAGAGTGAAAATGTCACTTTCTCACTCCACGAGATGAGATAGAAATGATATTCGGAAAACAATGAGATGGTCTATTTATTATATAACTTTAATCTGCATAAAAACAATTAAAACGTGTCATTGAAAGGTGAGAGCGGTCTTGATTGTCATAATCCTAACAACTCCCCGTTATACATTCACGGTAAATGCACTGAGAAAATAATTCGACTGAAATAAGTCGATATTTAAAACAGGACAACACGTTAGTCACTGCAGTGAAAATATGGATTATATTTTCATCGTATAATCACATATTTCATTGCTAGTTATATACTAAACACCTTTATCTTTATAAAAGGCATAGTCATAAAATACTGTTTTAACTTTTTAATTTGTGAAAATGTTCTTTTTCTTTTCTATGTAGCTACCTAGCCACATTCCTTCTGACGAAGTCTGTACACGTACATGTATAGAGTTATAAAAGTTTTAGTCTTAAGAATCTTGTAATTGTTTCATTGTTAAAACGTTCTTGTTCTTTTCTAGGTAGTTCCCTCGGCTGGACTGTTTGTAACTGTTTCTTTGTGAACATGTGCTTGTTCTTTTCTAGCTAGCACTCCATTATAGTCTTGCGATGGTCATTGTAAAAGGTTGGACATTAGTATAGAACGTTGTAATTGTTTCTTCTGTGCGAGTTTCCTCAATGTCCTTTATAGGCGGTTCCAAATTTTACTTCCTTGTTAGAGACAATGAATATTAAAGATTTGATTTATAGAAAACTATATCAATCAAAAGAAACGTTGAGACGCATCTGTACTCTTAAGTGAAGAATTATCGCGTGTTGCTGGTTTTTTTTTCTCTAAAATTGCGTTGTCTTGGCAAGAGGCCAAACTACTTAAGCTTCAATCAAGCGAGAGAAGGAAGCAATAGTCTCCAGCTGGCGAGCAATCGCGTTCAAGAGAGGTTTAAAAGTAATCGCTCATTGAGCGATTACTTTGAAACCTATCTTGAACACGGCCCTGATATAGTTGAAGGCAAGCCGTTTCAGTGCTTCTTGAAGAATGTAAGCAGGTAAAAAAAAACAATCATTGAAAGTAGAGGTTGTATGGGAAGTACCCGAGGGAGGGTTTGCAAGGGTCACATATACATGTACACATGTAGACGTAGATACATGTTTTCTACAATCTGTAATCAAACATTACCGACGTTTTTTAAAACAGCCGATGTTCTATGTTATTTACGCTAAATTATACGTGTAAGCATTTTAATATTTGACAATATACAGATTTTACAGCAGATTCGAAATGGCTTTATCTTCCCTCAACATACGCTATCAGTCTCGACAGTATATGGTATTTCTTAATCTCAAGCACATTGATAACACACAACAAATAAAAGTGAGACGGAATTGGATTGATTTAAATACAGTAGAACACGATATAGCGAACTCCGAGGGACTTCAGTTCGCTATATCCGTTGTTCGCTATACACGTATTAATCATTGGTCTTTTGAAGGGACTTCCGTGTTCGCTTTATCCGTGTTTTACTGTATATCGGATATCTTCAAAAATGTTTTATCAATTTTGTTCAGTTATTAAAGAGTAAACAATTGCCATCCTTTTATTAACTGACTTGTACATAACACATACAGATTTGATGTTTATTTTGCAGTATTCTCGTTTGGAGTGTGGACATTTGCAGCAACTAGGCGCACCAAGTATAGCGACGTGTTTATACAGACTGATCATACCGGCGGAGAACAATCTATGAAGTGAAGTACCGCCACACTTATCAAGTCAAACTTTCTTCCCATGGGTTGTTCTTCAGGCCTCTATAGAATAACAACATGAAAGGATAAACTCAAGACTGTGCACAGACATATCATTGATTATATATCTTAATCAATTTCTCTACCCATTTACTCCCTGGGGCTGCAGGACTGTTCGATATCTGGCATCAATAACAATATAAAGTCATTGTTATCACGTTTAACTTTGACATTCTGTGACAGTGGAGAATCCTTTGAGAAAAGACAGATCGTTGTATTGTATACTTATTGAAAGCCTTGAATCAAGTATCAGTAGTTGATACCAACAACACAGCGAATGGTCCAAAAGTTAAAACTCTAAATGAGAGACTATCAGTACTCACACCAACGTTTGAAAATATCTAAATTAACACATATATTTATTAGAGCACAGTCAAATGTTTTCGTCCAATCATATGATTGCATTGTGGTCACGTGGAGTACACTTATATCCCGATAGATGTACACGTGTCTGGTTGCGTTCGTGTATCTTGCTCATAAAACTGGTTCACAGACTTCTATTAAAATCAACGAACAATTCAAACTGAGTGTTTTATTTAAATAGATAATACACAATTAAACACTTTTTACATTGACAAATGAACTGCAGTGTTCCCTTTCCGAAAGGAAATAGTTGCTTCCGTCGATGGGCGTTATTACCATTATCATCAAAGCATGGAACTCAGTGGAGTATCCTCAGACAGGGTGGATTATTAGAAATCACTGAGTGCAATTTGAAGCAATATTTTGCAACTAATGTTCCTCGGAATTTGATTAAGTATTCATTAATGCCAATGTTCACCAATATAGTTTTATATTTATACTTGCAATTTTATCACGAAACGATTTTACCCTCTGATCGATATATACTTAGGCTTATATGAGATTTAGTTGCGTGATCGTTATCGTTTATACCAACAAGTTGCAGTTTTTTTTATTTAAACTTAATTTCTTATAACTACTTGTACAGTGGCAATCGGATGTAACAATATCATCTTTCGAAATTATATACTCTCGTTAACCTTTACACAGTGAGAAGTCAGTGTAGTTGTTGTGAAATGTTAACATAGCTTATTTCTGTGACATTTACAACGGTATTTATTAACTCTCGTCGTTAGTCCTCCACAATCGCTCATCATATGACATTCATCTGGTAAGACTTCCAAATCTCTCTTCCAAAATGAGAAATTTGAAAAGTATTTCTTCTAGCTGTGTCTTCTCTGACACTATATGCTCTTCCCCGTATAGCTCTGTGGTTACAATACGCTTGCAGGATCTTGTCCATCGTATAGGCCTCTCTCGTGTTGAAAACAGATTTACGGATATGTACTTCCACTTCGCAGTGCAGTAAATAAGTTTCAAAAATAGTTATGAGTCATTGAGTGAGTGATGAAATTCGTAAATAAACTAATGAAACTTTACAAAATATTGCAATATATTCCAAGTTATTTAAAGCGGACAAGTCTATTTAAATAAATATGAGCGAATGTATCATCGATGTTAACAAACTGATAGAAGGAGATCTACGCTATTTATCTCACAGAGACCCGAACATATATTGATATATGAATATCGGATACAGATATGACTATCATATGAATAACATCTGCATTATTTACCATTTGTAAACATCAAAAGTAGATACAGAAGGCTATATGGAGATCTATGATATTTACAAATTCATATATGTCATGATATTATGCTTTGATAAGACTTAATGCAATAATAAACATTGTTGCATATTCAATACAATCAATAGTTCCCCACTCTTAGCTCGGTGGTCGAATCTTGTAAAGGATTGTCCCGATTATGTTATACAGTTATCAATTATTAGATATTTTATATATCATAAGCAACAGCTGCAACGTTAATGTTGGAAACTGTAAGTCAATTTAATTTCCTTTAGTTGACAATGAGATTGTCAGAGAAAATGCAATGGAAGACAGAAAATGAGTACTATTTCTCCACACCAGTTTGTGTGTATCTACATTATCTGGATCCAGTTCCATGGTGTACATATTAGACTAGTCACCTTATATGTTTTGTTAAACAGGTACTTTAAGTGGTAACAGCTGCAAGAAAGTAGGACGGTGCAAGATGATACCTTTACGTTTACACACTGTCAAACTAGCCTCATGTAGAGGTTAACCACCCCCGTCTTGTTAAGTGATCTCACCAGACAGGCGCTAATGACTTCAAACCACGCAGCTAAACGGCTTGCTATTCATTACAAACTGACCGTAACATTAAGCTCGTCACATTTCAGGGTTCTTTTCCCCTAGAACAGACTCTTATGTTCTTTTAGCTTTTGAATTATCACCTGAGGAACATGGACACTTGATTTTAGAATATAATTTTAAATTTCAACATTCTCAGATTCCCAGTGCCACCCATTCGTCTATTGCAGCCGATGTTCGCATATGTACATTGTATAGCAACACTAGAGCTGTGTGCTTTCTCTATACTATAGTACAGTTGCTAACTAGGTTATCCTCCCTATAATATTAACAAATAACCGCTCAAATAAATCTGTGGGTTTAGCTAGTCTAGATTTCTCAATATCAAGCTGAAATTGTAGAAGTTTCAGAAGCCTATCTTAGTTTTATTTTATTTCTAGGGATTTACCGTAAAATGATCATTTCTGAGACTAAAGGTAAATCTGCTGCTGTAGAACCCCATATGAGATCTCCTTAACTGTCAGGTCGAATCTTCTGAAACAATTAAAGTGTTTTGTATATCATCATTATAAGTAAAGTTATCATAATGCACATCAGTTTTTCCCAACAGAGATTACTCCCTTCAGGGTTTCGAATTCCTAAAGCGGGGAGATATTGTTGTTGTAAATGCACCAAGGAAAAACGAATATTATTCCCAGCGCCACACAGTGGAGCTGGGAATTGTTGTCTTAGCTCTCACGAAGAGACACAAAGACACAAAGGGGAATGGTCAGATGGAAGATAAAAGTTTTCCGGTTAGCTGAGGTCAGCTATTAGTTTTGGAATGTATAGGATATACAAAGAAATACAGTGGTAGTGAGAACCATTCTAGGCTTGTCGTCCAAAGCAGCAACAAGACTTTACCAAAATCGCATATATAATGTAATATTTGAGATGTCATGAAATGATCAAATTCAAGCAGAGTATTTGGCCAAATATTAGTTTGGTTTTATCTCTGTTTTTTTAGAGCACGTGCTAGTAGTGAAGTTTAATGAATTGATGGATTTTACATGTACTAAAGTATGTGAGTTTATATACATGTGATTATGTGTCAATGTGTTTAAATGTGTTTATGTGTCATTGCTGCACAATAAACGACAACAGCCTTTACCTATTATGGTATTACTTTGTGATCTATACAGATAGGAAGATGGATGGCATTCAGGATGCTTCCTTTTCGAGCATGTGTGTTTACCTCTCTACAGCATCGTTAACATCTTCACAATACTATTATTCTATTATAAACAACAACACTACAATATTATTCCTTGTAACAATGTTCTAATTGTAAACTATTTAAATGGCATTCAAATGTTTCAAAGTAATCTCATGAACGTTTAACAAGATGAGAGTCAATATGTTTTTCTGACTTCAATGCAAGAGGTGAATATAAATTTATAACTTCAATTATCCTGCTGAGTTGATCGTAGTACTCTATTCATGAAGTATATACTTTCATTGTAATTTCACTTTCGTATAACGGATACAGTCCGACTAACGTCGAGTGACATTTACACGCGACAGCGATCTGAATATGTTGTGTCTATGAATATGCAATTGATGAAGTTTTCTGTAGGTTGGCTGTGGACACTTCTTATCTCAATGCGGCAAAATGTAGATAGAATTGTAATAAGGCACACGATGAACGCATATCAGTGATATCAGTGGCATGCCGAGGGAGAAATCGTGCAATTTATTTAGATTTCCTTTTAAAGGCTCTGTAGCACGTTTTTCGTCCAATATATTGTATAAACTTTAATAATAAATGGCAAATTTGAAAAAAATAACATAATATGCCGTGCTATAGCACCTTTAAAGAATATTAGGAAATTATATTAATAATTGGTTGCGTGTTATAATTACACGAAATGTATAGTTTTAAATGCGAAGTTGATTTTTTAAATGAGACGGAATTGAAAACTAATGTGGTATCCTTTATATTTGAAAAATCGACACACACTTTCATCTATATTGAATATATGGTTTATCATTTTCAGTAACGCTTTGTTTTGTTCAATTGTGAACTATAGTATTAAAGCTGTACACAAATATGTCGATATATTCCTGATCCGTTTTGAACGCGATGAATGATGAAGGGAAGGCTGTATCAGTAGATGAATCACTGAAGTTATATGGTTAACCGTCTACTGGAGCACACATCAATGGTTTGGGGTATTATGAGAATGCGTTATTCATGTACGTCATTTCTTTAGCAAATGTTGGACAAACTAAACAACAAATGATGTCAGTTGTATCATCTAATTAAGTCTTAAGACCAAGAAATGTCCTTCATAACCTCTGCCTTCACGGGAACCATAAAAAAGGGCAAATTAGCAAAGGGCTGGCACAAGTCCATCTTTGAGTCTAAACACTTAACCAGTCACATTAGATAATATTTAAATAATTAAATAATAGATTTTGAGATAGAGGTCGGAACATGTCCCTAACCCCAAATGCACAAAGTTCAAATTTTTTCCATGGATACCACAAACATGGTTCATTTAGAATAATTTAAGTAGCAAAAGGTACCACTCCACCACTAGGTCTATGGTAACAAGTCTCATAACATAATACTGCATATATTTTGAGATAAAGGTCGGTAAGGTCCCTACCACCTCATGCATTAAGTTCAAATGGTTTCAGTGGACACCATAACAAATTAAACAATCAGAATAACCACAGTAGCAAAGAGGCACAACTATGACAACAGGTCTAAGCACGTACCAATTTTCGTGAAAAAAGGCTTTGCGGGAGACATAATAACATGGTATGGTATTTTACAGATCATACTTACCAATAATGATCAAACTCTTTTGCATAGAAATGAGACATTCAGATTCCTATCGCGTGTATATGTCAAAATCTCTGATCACAAGGCACCTGACCCAGATAAGCTAGGAAGTTTGATTTTGTCGAATATTCATACATGCAGTAATTACAATACTCAAGGGATTAATTTCTCTATTGGATGTCTCCACCTTGGATTTTCTGGATTTTCTATTCTTTATTCATGGAATAATAACTGGTTTACATTGTAGATCTCTTTACACAATACCCAAGGTCATTGTCCTGAGAACATTGTCCTCAGCGCAGCAGTGAAATATCCTCATTCTTATCACTGTGAAATATCACAAATAGGATAATGTAACATGTATTTAATTACCGTGGCTTAATCAGGCGTTACAGCATGAGTATTACCTTAGAAATGGCTAATTGACCAGTTCCATCTTATCATACAATCACTAACGTATACAATAAACAATATATTGTTTGCTTCAAGAGTAATATCGCTTATCACTCATACTATTTATGAGAGAAAATGGGAGGAATATGATAATTGTTTTTAGAGAAGACAACATGCAAAACCTTTTTTATTCCAATTACACAATATCAAGTTTTTCACTAAATTATTTGAATTTGTTATTGTTAATGTTTTATTCACATGACTGAATTATTTTCAGTCAGAAAAATTCACAATACTCGGAAAGCATTTGATTTAGGGATAATAGTTAATTATGTTCATTATTTAACCATATAAACTGACAGGCAAAAGAAAGTATACACTTTTTAAAATAAAATTATGGAAAATTGAGTTGATTGATGATGACAGTAAGCATCATATACACAGAGCCTAAACATTAACTTTTTTTAATTTTTAAAGTTGAACTAAAACCAAAACATTGGAAAATATTGATAATCACGTGACCTTCATACTGGAGTAAAGTCACGTGACACATAGGTAAAATTGCTACATATTATTAATGTTGGCCATCCCGTCTGTGAAAAAAACCCACTTAAAGAGCCATCACGGATGTTGATGAAAATATCAAAATTTCTCCAAAAATCTATCTCCGTGAAATAAATACACTTAATTTTTCCCTAATTTTTCCAACTTAAAATAAGCCAAGAAATTGCATTAATTAGTAAAGGTGTTTTCCAGTCTAAATATAGATCCAGTCTATTATTTTCAAGCGCAAAGCATTATGGTCTAGCTCACACACAGTAAACAAAGACACGAAAGAATAACAAAAAATATGAGCAATGAAAGAAATCGAAAAATATAATTTTTTGATGGTTATTTATTTACCATTTCATTTAATTATGTATTTGCTACAGATATTGGAATACTTGTTTTACCCAACTAGGTATTTTGCTTGAATTTTATAATTAATGAGAGTAAAAATTTGTCATAATTTGCTGGTCTTATCTGAATAAAAAGAACATTAAACAGGAAATAATTTGTATATTCTCAGGACATTTAGAAACATAGTTTGTAAAGCAAAAGTACATTCAGTAATGTGTTACAAGGGTACTTTGCAAGAGCAACGCGTGAAGCACGTGCAGCACATGGGTCGTTATGGCGACTTGCGCTAGAGACGAGCCTTCACGCTTCGGAAGCGCTTGCTGTTTGTGTAGTACGTATTACGCAAAAAAGGGGACTCTGTTTATATACGTCAGATACCCGTAGCGCGCGCTAGTCGAAGTGATGCTTCTCTTTGAAACCAAATTGCAATACATTGTCGTGATATGAAAATTATTTAACATATGCCATGTTGTAGATAAAAAAATTCTCTGGCGAATGACGTTATAAGTATATTTTCCAAAAATTTGAAACACTAACATCCGTGATGGCTCTTTAAAACCCGTCAAAAGTAACACCAGAAAAACGTGAATAACTCAGTTCTGAAATTTGACAAAAGCTGGGAGACGGATACCAAAGCTACAAGAATTGCATTTCCAGTGTCAATGTGTTGTCACATCACAGCCGAGCTGGGGAGACATTTGGCGATGCCAGAGCACAAAAACATTGGTATTTATGTACCATGAAGGCTGTTATCTGCTTGCGTTAGACCGCCGCCAACGCTATCTCTGAGTGACGCTATCGACGGCGACCACCATAGATCGGCGTGTCACACGTGCACCAGAAGACCTTGAACTTGTCGGTTTGGCATGCAACGTTTTACGTTACAGCTTTACAATGATTTCTATTTTCTCAAGATTTGTCGCCGATTGGACAACTGTCAGACGGTCCACAATAGCGTGTTAGAATCAAACCACACCCTCGAGTTAATGAACAAGCGTCAATGGAGGTTTTGCATGGACACAGAAACACATTTTTTATTCTCGATCAGACAGTGCATTTCATTTAAGAATTGAATGTCAGTTTGTGTGTTTGCACTGGAAAATTAACGGTGTCAATGCGGGATTCAAACCTCCGTGAACGGCGAGCTTGCGAGCAAGTTCACGTGAGGTTTTGAATTCCGCTTTGACATCGTTTATTTTCCCGTGCAAACACACACACTGACATTCAATTCTTATAATTTCTTACGTTAATTTTCGTGATTACCTGTTCGATGAAACCTGCGGCACTCATCATGCTGAGTGAAGCCTAATAAAATATAATCTTTCAGGGACACGAGATCAGAGTTATCCGTCCTTTGAATGACGTCATGGCATGGAGGTCGCCATTTGCTGTTGTCACCTCGTCAATATTATGTAAACAGCTGTCGGAAAAGCAATATCTCATTACCACGACTGCTCAAATCCGAATCCCGTTAGTTCATAATGATTAGATTGTGAGTATTTGCTTATTGATTGCATAATTTGTAATCAGCAAGCGACCGTGAATGACTTTCGCCGTTCGGTTCTAGAAATAGGCCTTGTGACTCGCTTAGCTCAACATCAAACAGTTATGCGCGATCTTTTATTGAAATGTTTTATTATTTTAACAATTTAGAAGGTAGTATGATATTGAGTTTATGTTAATCAATCAAATAAGTCGGTAAATGCATGGTAACCGTTGGAAATTTGCTAACAAAACCACGCTCAATCAGGAAAGAACGCTACAGTACCGTCGAACGTTCACACGACATGAAAGCGTTCACAATAGTATGAACGATTTTCCAAGAGTTCATGGACAATGAACCTCGAAATTTTCATCACATGACCGCGCTCTCAACCAAGCAAAGTTCGGGATTCCGTGTAAACTTCAAAGTAAGAAATTATAATGCGTTGACACGCGAATCGACCACATTTGTCACCCGTGTGGCACATTTCACAAATTGAAAGACTTAGGGAATCGACAGAATTAAAATTTACGTATTTTGGTTCTGTTTGTTTACCCCTACTTCTTTTGGATTTCATGTGTGCAAAATATTTTAACTGATCTTTTCCGAAATGAATGAACTATCCGATGTACCTTATTTCAAACTTCTAACATATTTATTTTTTTAATTATAGTGATTTAAAAAGAGGTGTTCACTTTCTTTTGCCTGCCAGTTTATTAATTACATTGATTTGGAATTTTTCCAGGTAACTTTTAAGAAATGAATATATTTAAGACGAAAGTTAAACACTATCGAACAAAAGGGGGAATTATATCCTATAGCATACACTGTATGTTCTATATACATTTCTGTTAGTTTAAACCGGTTATTTTTGCAAAATCGCAGCCCTTGTAACTATCTCAGATATTGATCACTACAGAGTATTTACTAACAGGTTTTTAGGTAAACAACGCCAGAAACCAATTAGTGTTATCGTGTCGACTATGTCTAGATTTGGTTTCGGATTCTACACCCATACACTTACTATGTCATTTTCTCTTTGCCACAGATTCCTGCAGTCAAATGGATAGGAATTGTGTTTAGGCACAAGAATGCAAATGGATACTATTTCCCTTTAAGCATTTCTAAAACGTTACAGTTTTGACAAAGTAGCATACCTGTTTAGTAATATAACACATGCAGTGCCAGTTAAGGCTTTCCGATTAAGGTGAAGTGCTTCAGATCCCGAAAGTCGTATTTTTGAATGAAACGGTGCCATTTAGCCGCATATCAATTTATTTATGTTTACCTTTTGAAACCATTCACAACAAAAGAAGTATATTACCTCTCTATATATGGCCGCATTCCTTGGCGAACAAAATCCATGTTCTTGTCACTGAAATTACACATGTCAGCAAGTGTAAAGTTAATAACACATGTCAGCAAGTGTAAAGTTAATAACACATGTCAGCAAGCGTAAAGTTAATAACTACATTTATACATATAATAAAGCAGTATGTGGCGCTGACAATAGAGAATATTGTAAATTACATATGAAACATATCTTCAAGAATTCACGAGGAGCTACTTTGTTTCCCAGTTTCGTTTCACGGATAAAGCAACGTGACAGTTCAACTCAGCATTTAAGCTCCAGAATGTGCACGTTTTTTAACAATGAGGCAGGTTTCTGAGCCTCTAAACTTTCCAAAGCTAACAAAACATTTGGATTGAATGACAATAACGAAATACGTTGACTGTATTTCAATTAGTTCGTAGACTCTCGTGGCCAGTTAATTATGCTACATTATCAACTCGAAAATCCCTGTGACAGCTGAATTCTAATTCCTGATTATTGATACATACGCACGACAGTGATCTGACCCTCCCTATATATATATATATATATGTATAAGTAATCAATTACTGTTTGGGAAGTAGACTGGGACGAGTGTTATCTCCCGACACCAGCTGGCTGGTACATAACCGATGGACATAGGGTGCTGCTTGATAAGCAAAGGTTCACGCGTCTCTCCGCATGATAATGATCAAACTGTAATGCTCAACTAACTAAGGGGAATTAAAACTATATTGGCTCTTATTATGAAGATATTGATATTTAAAAAATCCCCTGTTATTTCTCTGAACAGCATATCAGCAATTTGAATCACTTAATTTTAACCCTTCTGTTGATTGATGTCATGTATCGCTTACTTACCAAACAAGAGCGATCGGATGTCTGTGCAATTATACACATGTATTTCTCCGTAAATGCAAATATACATATTACCCTCAATGACATCGATGAAATAACATTTGGCTAATAATGACATGCAGGATTTTACAAAGAAATGTTGAAGTAAGTGACCAAATGTGTTGTTTCTATTTAGCTGTATCGACGGCCTATGAGCGTCTAACATACAATCCAGAGAGGACTTTCAAATTCCATGTTGTCTTGTCCTTGGTAATGTAAGATGTGGAGATAAATATTGCAGAATATGTGTCTCTGAAAAGCACTTGGTCGGCTCCGTATCAATGTTTAAATGAGTCTAGAAAGAATAATCTTTAATGTGGCACGTTACCCTACATATCATGTAGGATATATAGGACACAAAATGTTTAAAACTACTGCCTTCATGTCAAAGCATAGATACGATCTTTTCTCTGATATCGAGAGCATAAAAGAACGTGTGTAGATATGTTCTTCTGATAACTAAAAAATGTTATTGTATGACAATGCTCTTATTAGATGAATATATAATATTTTTTGGAAAATTGATATATAGCAGTAGAAAAGAATCTATCGGATTTCAAGATGAAAAAGACATTTAGGGAAATATGGAGCTATTTTTCCTCCAACAAAAGAAAATTGAAAGCTAAAACTATCGGTAAAGTTAGAGAAGTTCCGACTTGCAATATTGAATACTGCTGTGTTAATGTTACTAGGAAGATAGAGTAAATATATGTGTTTTACCATTAAATAAACCTATATAGATATTATTACTATTATTATTATATTATATTATTACTATTTACATCAACTTCCCAATGCAAGGCATAACTCTTGCCAGCCTCCATTACTGGCTGATTTAGGCCTTGCAGTATTTCCTTAAGAAATCTGTGCTTAGAAATCCAGGGCCACTATGTATTTCTGGTGCAGCGATTCACTATCTAGGCACAACAAAGCGAGGGAAATACTGACAAGAGTTATGCCTTGCGTTTGGAAGTTGTATGTATATACAAAGGCATATTTATAAAACTGCAGCAGGTTGAGCTAGTTTTCTCCAAAGGAAATAATAACTGTACAGATGCAGCAAGCTGACATACTGACACAGAAATTGTACATGACTTTCTGATTAACAAAACGTTCAATTTTGAAATTGGTATTTAATGTTCTCTGTATAACTGCTCGTACATGTTCATTATAATTGTATAACATGCTCATGTATGTTAATCTACTTGATTCAGTTTCCATCATATCTTATACTCTCATCTGGTGAAGGAGTAACATATACTCCGAAAAGTATTGCAATAAAGAAGTATCTATCAACAGAATCGTGTCGTCTGTGTGGAGGCACTCCTCTCCAGCATATGATCTTCAAAGGCTAGGCACAGAAAATGCAAGAGAGAGAGAGAGAGAGAGAGAGAGAGAGAGAGAGAGAGAGAGAGAGAGAGAGAGAGAGAGAGAGAGAGAGAGAGAGAGAGAGAGAGAGAGAGTGAGAGAGAGAGCGAGAGAGAGAGAGAGAGAGATAGAGGGAGAGAGAGAGAGAGAGAGAGAGAGAGAGAGAGAGAGAGAGAGAGAGAGAGAGAGAGAGAGAGACCAATGAAATACTCTATTTATTATATAACTTGAATCTGCATAAAAACAATTAAACGTGACATTGAAAGGTTGTCATAATCCTAACAACTCCCCGCTATAGGTCACTGTAAATGCAGTGAGAAAATAATTCGACTGAAATAAGTCGATATAAAACAGGAAAATGTTTTACAAAAATAAATCTGTTGTGAATGTTTTTAAATTTAAGACAAATCATATTCATGGTACCATCTAGTCAAGTGAAGATGCCTAAGACAACGCAAGTTTTGTCGTTATTCAAACGCGAAGTGATATAGAAAGTCACGTTCGCTGTTGTCTGTCACATACCTCTCGCCTCACCAACTTTTTCACGAGTAAAAGAACTACTATGCAACATATCAATAATAAATGAAATTCAGAATGTTATGGAATATTGAATATAATATAAACACCTCAACAGTAATTGACTGAAACATCACAGCAGCGTCGTTCACCGTCAGACGTGGAACGCAAGGGAGGTAATCACTTTACAAAAGTTAATAATTTCATTTCAAAGGGAGACAATCATGAAAAGTAATTCCGGCCACACGTTAGTCACTGCAGTGAAACTATGAGGTATATTTTCACTGTGCACAGTAAAAATATAACTTTCTACTGCTTATGTGCAAATATGGAGTATATTTTCATCATATAATCACATATTTCACTGCTAGTGATATTGTTTCTTCCTGATTTCCATTAACATTTATGCAGCCTCTAAATCAGCATTCTACCATAACTTTGCAAAATAGTCGTTTCTGATTGGCTACTGAGAAAAATCTGAGACTCTATAATTTAGTTATACAGTGCTATGTTTACTTTGTTTTTTTTTCGCAAGAATACGTTTCTTGCCAGGCAACAATAGCGAATGCAATAATTCTCCGAATACTTGCATGCTCGAATATCTTTTTTTGTATGAGCTGTTGTTGTGAACAAAATGACATAAATAAATAATTTTGATAATAAATCTGAAACCGAACAAAATGAGATCGAAACGGCGAAAGTTAACAATGCAGTTCGTAAATCTGTCATTCAAGAACTTGGCATTTCAGACACGTTCCTGAATAACCTCAATTCGGATGACAAAAGAGTTAAAACCGTACAGTATATCACCCGGAAACTGTCGGAATGTAGAATAAACTTACCTAAAACTTGTTTTTACAAAATTGACGCAATAATGACTACGTCAATTTTGAAAATACTGCAGAAATAATCCCGAACGCTGACGCCGGTTGCAAAACGCTATCGACTATATAGTAGAGTGAACCCCGTAAAATGCATTCGGAAACTTTCGCTGTTTTCCGAAGCCTTCTAACAAGCTACATCATTCAAGATTACCAAATACGTCATATCTTTGTAAATGTCGGGCCATGGAATTTCTGCACGATGTCGAACGACAAATCATTACCGATGCAATGCGTCTGAACATAGTCCAATACTAAATCGTTGATATGGTAGAATGGAGATCAGCGGCATATTAAAATATCCTTTTAAAGCCTCACGCTACGCGTTCGACTTTAAATTAAATTTAGAGTTATAATAATATAGTTATATGCCGCTGATTTTCAAACACAGTATGTTTATCTCCTAAATATTCTGTGCATGAGGTCCACTCTCTGGACTCGATGTCGGCGATGCCCCACATGTTCCAAGGGATTCACATATGGCCAGACAGTGGGGTGATGGCATTAACGAACATACGCCTTCATAATACGGGAATGGTAAGGTCTGGTCGTATCACCCATGAATAAAGGTTGAAATGTTAATTAAGCATTGTCAAGATGGGTACTAGGACGGGGGCACGATGACCCGGATCTGTAGCTCGTCGTACCATGCCCAGATCCAGCTTCACAGTCATTAGAAATTGTCACGTTCACGCGATGTGCTTAAACCCGAAATTGAAAATTCGTCAACAGAAACTTCATTAAAAATCTTTGCATCACTAAAACATCAGAATATCTAAAAGGTACAATATCATTACAGAAGGTAATGGGTGTCGCCCTAGCAATATCCACGTGCTTGTACGTGTGTGTATGTATTACGGCGTAACTTCAAAAAATATCTGGAAATGAATAAAATAAAACACAAAAGTAGTAAAATTTTGGTAACAATGTTCATATTATTGTTGTTACAAACATATTTGAAAACAATGGTTATGTCGTAACATTATGGTTAACCTTTTGGTTGAAATTTTGACATCCTTTTGTTCACTTTAAGGCGCCATTTAAAGGAATATGTGGGTAACATTTTAAATATAACGCTGTCAACTATTGATGTAAAGTATGTGTAGTCATAGCATGGTGAAGTGTAACGCATTTGAAATGTCCTTCTTTTTTGTGTAAAAAGACATGTAATGTAGCGCCTCATATATAAGACAAAAACAACCATCAATTCAATTAGGATTTTACCGATGCAATTGGGTTATATGCATGATTTCCAGCACCATCCCATTTAAAAGGTTATCGTCATTTACTTTAATAATAAATTAATTAATTTTAAACACTTATCTTAAATTGTTTTGCAGAAATAAGTTTCACGTTATTCCAGAAGGTTGCAAAAATGTTAAATTGTGAAAATCATGGGTTTTAATTTTTGCCCCAAGATTGAATGCATTGTCTTGGTCTGCTGGGAACAAATCTTTCAGCATAACTCTTGGGGAAGCCTTCAGGCTCATGTGGAAGTAAGTTATAACTTCCAACTTAAGCCTCCTGATTGAAGAATTAGTAGTTTGCCCTTTAGAAACCGCCAACAAATTGTTCTGTCAAAATGTCAATTTCTTTTTTTAAAGTTTCGTTATGTAATTATTGTAACATATATGTGTTCTAAAGTCATGCTTAGGGTTAGATGGTTTCAAAAGCAGTGTTGTATGTGGTGATTGTGAACGAAATGTGAATATGTTGTTCCAATCACATTCATCTCATCCGAGCACTTTAACACATGTAAAGGTTGTCATCCTATAACGTTAGGACTTAAAAAACGAAACCGCAGACCTTATAAAACATCTTCAAAGGAAGTGTCACCAACTACTATATAGTCCTTTTCACGAAGAGTGTAAGATGAAATTGGAATATTTGGTCAATCCATAATATATTTTAGCTTTCTAAGAACTGAAAGGAAGGCATTTGCGTTAAAGATAAGAATCATTTTGGTTTGATAGTTATTTTCCCTTAATTGTTCGTTGGTGAAGATTAAATGTACAACCATTATTATATTTAGCTACTTTTCAAGTTTCTGCCAAATAGAAGTAATAATCATGAAAAAAGGTAATACTCTCCAAAATTAAATAACAACTATGTACAATGTCTCTCATCATCATCATAAGCCATTGGAGAGTAGTGGCTTTTGTACAGCGAAACTAGATATGGCTGTATTGTTGCCAACACTCAATTTCATTAGTACCATACTTATTTTTAAACAAAACACTATAAGCGATTAAAGTGAAATACTCTTGAAATCATCGCTAAATGGCAAATCACATCACCTCACATTGTCACTGGGGGATGTCCTGTGGAGCGATGCATACACTTCACACCATTTTAATCATTTAGAATGTCAAGGGACTAACCTTTATCATTACGTACTTTAGTGTATGCGTAGGTTCAAAGAACGATTAAAGAGAAATTAACTCTGCTGTCGCAATCAAATAAAACGACAGTAGATATCAAATATCAAAGTGTTAGTTTCATGTATTTTAATTGCATTTTAACGTTGAATTTTCATCTATTATTTATTGTTTAATTGAAATTCCATTTATTCGACATAACATATGATAAAGAACAAAGGAAATGTCACCACCTTTTCAACAGAGCAAAAATCCATATACTGCTGCCCGAGAAAGTCGATTTTGAATGAATGATTTTGATAGGCACATGTTTTGTAAAGAGGTACACACAATTTCATACATCAGAATATGCTATTTGTATTTGTATCAGTTCAATACATTGGGGATGTTAACATTTCTGGCCAGAATGTTTGGCATTTAAGTTAAAACAATTAGACATGTAGACATTCAATTATACAAGTGTCCCCGACATAAAATAACCTTCTTGGACTTGAGATTTAATGAAGCATCATATACTGTAGCACGTTACAAAACAAGTCAAAAAGCCATGTTTGACTCTCCTATCTCGTCTAGTTAAGGCTATTCCAAAACGACGATTTCATAAAACGCATGCATTTCAGAAATATGAATAGGTAATGTTTTAAAAATTGAAACTTAGTTCAGTTGGCGTCTGAAGACATGGTGTAACTCTGTTTCAGTCGTGTTTATCACTCGTGGATTGAATTATCTTGTAATGTGGATGGTGGCGTTTCTGAGCTCCGTGAGTTTACATCATTTCAGAGATATACATTTCAGCATGATGTGTCCTAAATCGTTGTGTAAAAAGTGTCTATGTCACAATGTGAACTGGCCCTTCACTGTTGGCATAGTTAATCATTCACGCCATAATAGACGAAATGAAAATAATAATAATAATAATAATAATAATAATAATAACTATTCTCATGGCTTTACTGAACCATGCACACTCATTTGTAACTTGATTTTCCGAAGAGAGAAGGGTGTTTCGCTATTGAAGACATTATTTTTCAAATACATTTCATCAAGTTATCTGAGCGAAAAAACGTGGTACAATGCCTTTAAAATCCTTTTTAAGTATACATGATACACTTCGTTCCCTTGTCAGGATGTGCTGACATAGTTATGATAGGAGTGGTTCCTAAATGGTTGTTGCTTGAAATAGATTAAAGTCAGACATCCTGGTTTAGGTAGGGGGTTCTTAAATAGAATTCATTTGTCAGAACGTGTCTCTTTGTTCCATCCTTTGATTAGGTTCATTCAATGTTCCTGCTGATTAATCACATTCCGAGTCTCGGATATCAATAATATATTACTTCTCGAGATATACCTGTAATCTCTTTGTCATGAAATGTATAACAACATCTGACATAGACATAGCAATGATGTCCAGATCATGAAGAGAAAGATTTCAGTTGATAATACAAAACAACCCTCCCCTGCAAGTCCGGTGATGGAAACTTGGGTCAGTTATGCTGGTTAAAGGTGCATCCATTGTGTTTCATAAACTTTTATTTGGTTTTAATACGTTCCAACTCACCACATGTGCTGTTTACAATACAAATAAATTCACTCAGTTTGCATATTTATCCCCAATCGCCAAATATATCATAATTACTAGTTTCCAATTAAAATTGAGCAACATCATTATGCATGAGCAGAAACCGAAATTGCACGTCCCATTTACATGCACAGTAGTTATGTGACCTATTAAACATTATCAACTCAAATTTGTCTTTTTGTCTGTTATAAATAAGATTCCAAAATTACGTTTGACTCATTGGCGCGCGCCACACGCTGTGCATTGTCCGGTTTTCGATCAGAAATCACTACTTTTACCTCCATATTGTCAATATGCTAAGGCTACTATCGTCAAAATGGTAGTTGTCGGTATCAGTCGGTTCTTCTCGATAAAGTAACACCATTTAAAACGTTTGCAATATGTGACCCTCATCAACACAATGGATGTACCTTTAAGACGGATAAATCATGGTTCAGGATGTCAGCCTCTATTTGAAGGTTATGGTGTAAGCGTGTTGTCTGAATGTACGCATTCTTGGCAATGAAGAAGAAGGGTTTATTGGTTATTAGTTCTTGGCAATGAAGTCTTTGACATCACGAAAAGAGGGTTCTGATGGTTTAGGTTCCTTGTATCCCCACCATCAGGCTATGTCTTAAACAATGACAGAAGGTATTATACTGCATCTATCTGGAACTGATATATATTTATGGCGCTACTTACGTACATCATATCCTTCCTACTAGAACTTGTAAGAACAATACCTTCCAGCTACCTGGGGATCATACAACCAAGAAACATTGCCGTCACATCTAAACCAGGTATCAAGGTGTATTGGTCCCTTTTGAATAACGTCACTTGCCCAAAGTGACAACACAAATCGAACTAGCCATGACCCAATGTGGGAGTAACCATTAAACCATCAGATACTTGAGCCATGAAGCGCCGATAGACGCCCATTATAACTTCATGTGGATGAGTTAAGCGCAGACCTCCATGCATACTACCATATTAACATCTGGTGATTCTTGATGGAAGTTAAGAATCGATAATGTTTCGGCGTCTGTGCTACGAACATATAGCCTTGAGTGGAAACTCATATCGTCATTCTGTGTTCTTGTGAAATAACAAAATATGCTTTTCACACATGGCCAGTAATGGATATATCCGACCAAATGATGAGATTCCACTTTTATTATATATATACATATATATATATATATATATATATTCTTCAAAACATACAACATTGTACATGACATTTATCTATTTAATCTAGTTTTATAAGATTTGCCGAACATCTAACTTCAGTTTATCAGAATAAATGAATAATGTTCACAATCAAACACACATAATGATGTGTTCCAAACATATCAATGATGGTTCAACTTCTGCCAGCAAGATGGTCTGAAGTGTCGCAGTCCAGACTCCAGGGCATTCCACTCATGTGTGTACCACATTGCAGAGAATTAGTGCAGGGATATAGCACACATCTATAGTGCGACAGTTTATTACAGCGACTAGATAACCTAGATGTAGGTGGATTTTATCTCCGGACTTCTTGTTCGAAAAAAAATGTTGAACGCAACAATTGGTTGCCCCGAATGAGGGATCCCTAAATGTAGAAAACAAGTAATTTGAGATCATCTACGATTTCAGTCAAGGGATGTGAAAGATCCCACAAGCTGTTGAAGCGTACACGTAATGTAAGAGCACAATATCATAAGCGTTCTTGACAGTTTATGACAGAGCTCCTAAAAACACCGGACATATATTATTAAGAGATTGACCGCTGGGTCAATGAGAAAGAACCCATGAAGTTGTTTGTAACTATCTGGCGCTACTCCTGTCAGTTCTTGGTCAGTGGGACATCAATAACATAAGATAAAGTAGGGACTGTGAGACTGAGTCATTGGGTCAGATATATCAATAAAACATGTAATGATTTAAATGTTAGATGTAGTACGTACTCTATATTAACACATGAATATGAGAGAACAGTTTGGAAAGACATTGACATATACAAAGTTCGTTATAACTAAGTTTTAGAAACCAAGATTACATGGTATACGTGTTTCAGTGCCAAAAAACAAAAGAGCAGTTGGCAGCATTAATCTATTGTACAACCTGTGTCACTCGGCACTTCCTCTTTGGGGATCTTTGTCAATTTTCAGATGTTTCTTTTCTGAGTCTACCAGTGTCGTAGCTTTAAGATATCCTTAATAATGTATGTTACGTCATAAATCACGTGGTACGCAAGTAAGGAAAACCCGACATTCCGCGCACCAATCGAAAAGTAGATGTCTTTGAAACCACATTAGCGAGACTTGTATGAACATTATTTTGATATTTCATGTTGTAAATGTAGAATACTAAACTCATGTTAATGTGACGAGTTTATCGCAGTTGGTACCATACGAAGGAAAGTGAGTTATCACATTACCATGAATTTAGTATTTCATTTATTATTCAACCTTACGTATCAATATTTTACTAAATAAATTGTCAAAACAAAATAAATCATAATGTCATGAGCATACAAACATAAAACCAAAATTGTTTTGGTGAAATAGTATTTCACTTTTGAAAATTTAATAGAGATAACAAACAATAACAAGTAACGAAAACATTTCAACACATTGCGCATGCGTCACGTGACGTCATCGCAATTCACACACATGTGTAGCCAAGTCATTGTTATGTAATGAGTGATCTTACACCGTGGATGAGTAATGATGAACCACTTTCCACTTATAAATTCAATCACTGCGAATCCTGAAGATCTCTTTTAAGGTTAGATGTCATGCCATAGGATACATTAAAATGGGATTTCAATTTGACAATTGCTCGATTTTAGTCTTTTTAAAATTGGCTCATAAATTACTTATATACGGCTTTTTAAAATAACCCGCCTACTTTAGCCCCGGCGGCCAGAATGAAAATATCCAGGGGTGTGGTCCCTGTAGCAATTACTCCTCTGACGTCACTGGAGTAATCTCATTATCCGCGATAGTCATAATTCAACGTAATTTCGCAACATTTGGATTGTTAATATTATTATAAAACAACTTAAATTTTCCATATATCGAATGTTTAGATATCGCAATGACAATTACATAATTATTTTCAAAGCGGATCGCCGCGCTGATTGCGGCCTTGTTAAAATGGGTAAATTAAAATCGTCTTAATAATCAATTTCAAGTGTATATTGTCTCGATGTTATGCTCACTTGATTCCGATATATAATGTTAGCACGTTATAATCTGTCATTCTTGAGAAAAAAGCATTACACATGAACTTTAAGGCGTGAAATGAGAGACCAATCCATCTTGGTATAGTGAACGGTTAGGTTTTGTAACTTGTTTAAACCCGACATGATACAACAGAGTTGGTGTTTGTGCTATACAAAAATCTGGTAGCAGGTTTAAACCTGAATCGTCACACTCTCTTCACGATTTAATTTAAGTGTATAAAGATTTCGGGCAGTCGAAATAAAAATCAATACGTTGTTCTAAATGTGGGTACACATTTCTGATTAAATTCCTAAAACTCGGTTTCTGCCAATGGCCCAGATGTGTGGGGTTAACTCTCTGCACATGAGGCGGACCTTTCGTCTCTCATGTTCCTTGTCTGCTCTCCCTACTGATTAGTTTGGGAGCCTTGATTAGCTAATCATCCTAGTGAAGAGCGCAGCACAGCACACACAGTTTTAATTAGTTACTCTATTTCAAAACTATTGCTTTATGCTTATACATTGTATATGGTTAACCATTGTGAACGTAGACGAGTAATGGGCGTGTGTACTTTTCCCTTCATGGAGTGAATCTGCGTGTTCAAAATAAAGTACAGGTGCCATTCAGAAGTATTGCTTTTCTTATTTCACTTCTTAAAGGGGCTGTAGCACGTTTTTCGCAAATTATATTTTTTTCAAATTTCCCATTTATAATGATAGTTTATGTACTTTATATTTACTTAAGAGGGTAAAACATTTTATTACACAAACCAATTATCTGTAGTTGTAGTAATAACGATGTTGCGTATAAAGCAAAACTTGTATGGCGGCCATTTTAATGTGAACCCATTTTATTATTTCGAATTACAAAAACGATTCCCATGGCTTTACCGAAACAAAGAGGGGAGGCTGTTTTCTGTTATTTATATGTTACATTATTTTTACTTTACTACTATTGTTTTACTTTACTATTACCCTGTAACGCCCTTATACGTTTAGATTATCTTTATGGTTTTATTTTCGTATTTGAACCAGTTATTTCAAAAATAAATTGTCCTTAACAGTTGTTTCTATTTTCAATCAATCATTGTTAAAGGATAACAGTGTGTCGGTCATGATTCGCAAACAATTGCAATCTTCATATTAAATTCATACTCACGGAACGGCCACATGCCTTTAGTAAATATTATAACTATACTAGATGCTATAACACATTCTGGCTGTGCGTAAACGCTTTGTGAGTATACATTTGGAAAAATTGTAAATGTACTAAATACCAGAATAATGCTTCTCGAAACATTAATGAACTGATGATAAACTGGTAACTTAATCTTCAATCTGCGTATTTCCTAAGGTCAGTTGAAAACGTTGTTGTGCTAATCAACGTGAACTTGGGAGATCCTGTGAAGAACCTCCAAGTTAAAGAATGATTTATTAAGTGTTCAGATCATTAACACAGATCTACCTGTACGGAGAATCTAATTAGGAACATATTTCGGCGTAATTATATATCTCAGGTGCAAATTATCTAAATAGGTGTGTTCATTAGATGCGAAAGTGCCAGCCAACATAGATTTGTATTTACACTGTGTTTTGACAGAGTGTACGGGACTGTAAGACCCTTGTATATTCCGAGGCGCAATTACCAAATTGAATGTACTGGTATGTAATATCTCGATAACAACTACTACTCCATTTATTCCGCATGTTACACCGGTGGTATGTACAATATATTATTACCTACGAGGGCAATCATATCGGGGTTCATATTTTTCATACGATGCCCTAGGGCAAAATATCACTTTGTCATGGTGACGTGACGTCATAAACAATGCTCTGACGTCACGCTTCGTCTATAACGTTGCGTTCCAAATGCGGCGACGGCGGGTCGCTAGACTATGGTTGAAAGTGGGTTTTAGCGTGTTGTCTTTAATTTCACGACTTCTGTAATAAACAGAATATTATATTAGTGTCTATGTTATACTATGTTTATAACACTCGTGCCTGAATATCAGTAATTCCCTCGCTCTCGCTCGGGAAATACTAATATTCAGGCACTCGTGTCGTAAACATAGTATGTCATAGACACTCATATAATATCCTCTATTTATCTCAATTTACAATGATTGTATGATCTTCATAACAACCATCAGTACAGGTAAAAATACGGAAAACCACCAATACATTTGTTGTCTAAATGGCAACCGTGAGGTAACGTATCATCTCAATAGCAATGACCAAAGCATGTAATATTACAATTGTACCTACCAGTCTATATATCATCTCAGATATATTTACTAAGGCATGCATTATCTCAGTTATAATGACAGAGCATGAAAAGAACATTAACGATCACTCATTATGTTATCTCACTAACATGCAGACAATATGCTATCTCCATGACAACACCAATACTTGTTTAATCTCAAATAAATATTCTGCAATAACTCATTCATTTCTTTGGAAGCCCGATGACTTAGCCGTTTAATACATTTGTCGATCTAAGGCTAATAAATTGTATTTTACTGGCGCTTCGAGATAAAATATAGAATATCATTCATATCATATCATCTTTGGGACGAAGCGAGCGAATAATGGTCAAAACATATCCCTTTTTTATTTTGCGGTATGGTAATTTTTTCAACACTTTTATACTTTACATCTTCATGCTTTAATTATCGATTACAGGTTATTTGTCACGAAGAGCAGCTCCTTCACTGCGTCAACAGTGGCGGACCCAGGACTTTTGAAAGGGGAGAGGGGGTACTCCAATTGGTACGATGGTAAGTAGCGTACCGTCACTTCACATGCACAGGAGCATTATCTTCCCACAGAGGTGACTTCCCATAGAGGTTACTGCCCACAGAGGTTACTCCCCACAGAGGTTACTTCCCACAGAGGTTACTGCCCACAGAGGTTACTCCCCACAGAGGTTACTTCCCACAGAGGTTACTTCCCACAGAGGTTACTTCCCACAGAGGTTACTTCCCACAGAGGTTACTGCCCACAGAGGTTACTCCCCACAGAGGTTACTCCCCACAGAGGTTACTTCCCATAGAGGATACTCCCCACACAGGTTACTTCCCACAGAGGTTACTTCCCACACAGGATACTTCCCACAGAGGTTACTCCCCACAGAGGATACTTCCCACAGAGGTTACTTCCCACAGAGGTTACTTCCCACAGAGGATACTCCCCACAGAGGTCACTTCCCACACAGGTTACTTCCCACACAGGTTACTTCCCACAGAGGTTACTCCCCACACAGGTCACTTCCCACACAGGATACTCCCCACAGAGGTTACTTCCCACAGAGGTTACTCCCCATAGAGGTTACTTCCCACAGAGGATACTCCCCACACAGGTCACTTCCCACAGAGGTTACTCCCCACACAGGTCACTTCCCACACAGGATACTTCCCACAGAGGTTACTTCCCACACAGGATACTCCCCACACAGGTCACTTCCCACACAGGATACTCCCCACACAGGTCACTTCCCACACAGGATACTCCCCACACAGGTCACTTCCCACACAGGATACTCCCCACACAGGTCACTTCCCACAGAGGTTACTCCCCACACAGGTCACTTCCCACACAGGATACTTCCCACAGAGGTTACTTCCCACACAGGATACTTCCCACACAGGTCACTTCCCACACAGGATACTCCCCACACAGGTCACTTCCCACACAGGATACTCCCCACAGAGGTTACTTCCCACAGAGGTTACTTCCCACAGAGGATACTCCCCACAGAGGTTACTTCCCACACAGGTTACTTCCCACACAGGATACTCCCCACAGAGGTTACTTCCCACAGAGGATACTCCCCACAGAGGTTACTTCCCACAGAGGTTACTCCCCACACAGGTCACTTCCCACACAGGATACTTCCCACAGAGGTTACTTCCCACAGAGGTTACTCCCCACACAGGTCACTTCCCACACAGGATACTCCCCACAGAGGTTACTTCCCACAGAGGTTACTCCCCACAGAGGTTACTTCCCACAGAGGTTACTTCCCACAGAGGTTACTTCCCACAGAGGTTACTTCCCACAGAGGTTACTGCCCACAGAGGTTACTCCCCACAGAGGTTACTCCCCACAGAGGTTACTTCCCATAGAGGATACTCCCCACACAGGTTACTTCCCACAGAGGTTACTTCCCACACAGGATACTTCCCACAGAGGTTACTCCCCACAGAGGATACTTCCCACAGAGGTTACTTCCCACAGAGGTTACTCCCCACACAGGTCACTTCCCACACAGGATACTCCCCACAGAGGTTACTTCCCACAGAGGTTACTTCCCACAGAGGATACTCCCCACAGAGGTTACTTCCCACACAGGTTACTCCCCACAGAGGTTACTTCCCACACAGGTTACTCCCCACACAGGTCACTTCCCACACAGGTCACTTCCCACACAGGATACTCCCCACAGAGGTTACTTCCCACAGAGGTTACTCCCCACAGAGGTTACTTCCCACAGAGGTTACTCCCCACAGAGGTTACTTCCCACAGAGGATACTCCCCACAGAGGTTACTTCCCACAGAGGATACTCCCCACACAGGTCACTTCCCACACAGGTTACTTCCCACAGAGGTTACTCCCCACAGAGGTTACTCCCCACACAGGTCACTTCCCACACAGGTTACTTCCCACAGAGGATACTCCCCACAGAGGTTACTTCCCACAGAGGTTACTCCCCACAGAGGTTACTTCCCACACAGGTTACTCCCCACAGAGGTTACTTCCCACACAGGTTACTCCCCACACAGGTCACTTCCCACACAGGTTACTTCCCACACAGGTTACTCCCCACACAGGTCACTTCCCACACAGGATACTCCCCACAGAGGTTACTTCCCACAGAGGTTACTCCCCACAGAGGTTACTTCCCACAGAGGTTACTCCCCACAGAGGTTACTTCCCACAGAGGATACTCCCCACAGAGGTTACTTCCCACAGAGGTTACTCCCCACACAGGTTACTTCCCACAGAGGTTACTCCCCACAGAGGTTACTCCCCACACAGGTCACTTCCCACACAGGATACTCCCCACAGAGGTTACTTCCCACACAGGTTACTCCCCACACAGGTCACTTCCCACACAGGTTACTTCCCACAGAGGTTACTTCCCTCAGAGGTTACTTCCCACAGAGATTACTCCCCACAGAGGTTACTTCCCACAGAGGTTACTCCCCACAGAGGTTACTTCCCACAGAGGTTACTCCCCACAGAGGTTACTTCCCACAGAGGATACTCCCCACAGAGGTTACTTCCCACAGAGGTTACTCCCCACAGAGGTCACTTCCCACACAGGTTACTTCCCACAGAGGTTACTTCCCACAGAGGTTACTCCCCACACAGGTCACTTCCCACACAGGATACTCCCCACAGAGGTTACTTCCCACAGAGGTTACTCCCCACAGAGGTTACTTCCCACAGAGGTTACACCCCACAGAGGTTACTCCCCACAGAGGTTACTTCCCACAGAGGATACTCCCCACACAGGTCACTTCCCACACAGGTTACTTCCCACACAGGTTACTTCCCACAGAGGTTACTTCCAACAGAGGTTACTTCCCACAGAGGTTACTGCCCACAGAGGTTACTTCCCACAGAGGTTACACCCCACAGAGGTTACTTCCCACAGAGGTTACTTCCAACAGAGGTTACTTCCCACAGAGGTTACACCCCACAGAGGTTACTCCCCATGCAGGTTACTTCCCACAGAGGTTACTCCCCACAGAGGTTATTCCCCACAGAGGTTACTCCCCACATATGTTACTCCCCACACAGGTTACTTCCCACAGAGGTTACTTCCCTCAGAGGTTACTTCCCACAGAGATTACTCCCCACAGAGGTTACTTCCCACAGAGATTACTCCCCACAGAGGTTACTTCCAACAGAGGTTACTCCCCACAGAGGTTACTTCCCACAGAGGTTACTCCCCACAGAGGTTACTTCCCTCAGAGGTTACTTCCTTCACATTTCCGATCCCAGCATTTGTTTTACATCGCTTGAATTTTTATGCTCCGGCCAAATCCCATAACGAGAAAAAGGGAACCTCATACTGTATCCCTGGTTCTTAACCACTGAAAACTCATATTTCAGCGGCCATGTCGACCGAATGACTTCAAAGATCTAATCATTTGACTTTTTAGGGTCTTGCCAATTAGCATATGTCCTTCGAATATGTCTGATGTAAATAACACAAATGAACTGTTTTAGGTATTTGTCCCTTATTAGGTCTTGTTTATATATCAGCATGTTTATGATATATTGTTGACACAAAATTAAAAAATCATATTAAGAGCAAAACACAGCAAGCGAGAAAACGTTTATTTTATAATTATGACGTGCCATTGGCAAATGTCACTTTCACAACAGCGTCGCTGATTGCACAACTAGATTCAATTGCAACCAATCAGGACACTCCATTTCTGCACTCAAATTCAGGCGATGTAGAACAGTGGTTAAGATGGGAAATCTGAAGGGAGTAACCTCTGTCAGAATAGAGAATGGCACAGGGGTGGATATCGCTGAGTAAGAGCGTTAGGAAGGCATATTTGCCATTAGACCCTACTCCACAATGGTAGTTAGGTGATGTCTCGAGATACCGAACTGCGCCTCAGGAAAATACGGAATATACAATGGTCTTTCAGTACCGTACACCCTGTCAAAACACCGTGTAAATGATAATATTTTCATGAAACTATTTTATTGATAAAATTATTAGAATTAACATTTGCAAAACATATAAAAATAAATAAAAGAAATCCTTGCTAAAATTTTACCGGGAATATAATTTAAGTTACATGTTAGCGTGGATAACATGCCAGAGGGTATCTTCCAATTTACAGGTTAGGATAATATATTTTTAATCCTGTTTTGATCTGATGATTCTAAATTATCTGATCATTATTGTCAAATATATCCTAATTCATGTAGTATGATGAAAAGAGTTTTACATGAGGTATACATTTTAATATTCCACTAAAACAGTTTCCGTGTTTATCTTTATTTGGACAAGACGTTGTATGAATCAGACAACACAAGTGAAATCATCAGTGCATTTCCCATTTACACATGTTGGTTGTTTAATAACTATCTAACAAGTAACAAACAAAAATGAAAACCACAATGGGCAATTAAATTTTGTTTTTGGTGAGACGCATGCATTTTCCAAAATGTAAATAAAGACTACACCTTCAAATCCTTAGACATGTAAGCAATCGGAAATAATCGGATTCGCTACTAGAGACAGATGTTATGTTGCCACGATATCAATACTTGGACCGTGGTAAAATACTTATATCAGGAAACACTCTATTCATACAAAATGCATGTCATATCGTCACCCGCCATGGAGTGCCTCGCACGCCTTGCACGTGCAGCACGTGCGGAATATCCCAAGTAAGTGACACTGTTTGCAGTGGATAGTAACCCGCCAAGACGTCAACATGTTATGGTGGTCACTTCGAGTGGTTTTGCTTTTTGGAGTACTAAATGCTAGTCTACTCGAAGATATGATTGATATACAAGTAAGTCGTTTTAGCTTTTACGTTTTAGTCGTCACAATCACCTGTCAAATCTAGATTCCAAATGGAAGGGCGGATAACTCTTGCTATCAAATTATTTCTGAGCTGAAACTTTGGTGTCAGAGACCAATATTTTGATACAAAATAATGATCCTAATCAAACAAACTTAGTAACGATATTACTTTACTTGAAACAGATATAACATACACGTACAGTTACGATAAGATTAGGCACAGGGGCTCGTATTGTCGAAACTAGCGAGTAGAAAGCATATGAAGTCGACGATCCAGTCCCATATACTATACTTTTTACTTGTATAAGGAGATGGACCGCCGACGTTATATGCTTTCTAATCGCTAGTTTCGACAATACATGCCCCAGTGGTAGAAACATTACTGAAATGTGAAAAAGGGGATATATCAGTTCAATATCCTCTGTACCTTATGCTTGATACTGCAAAATATTTCTATAATTTAAATGGGAAAGATAAATATTGATTATTAATATTGAAATTTATCAGATAAACATAAATTACTACTAACTTAACAAAATATATTTTTATTTACTTATCAAGCAAACTATATTCTTAGTATTTGAAGCAGTCAAAAATGTATTGTTGTGGGACAGAAATATATCTGTATACGATTAATATTCCATTAATTCTATATATAGAATCAAATTACTGACTTCAAACATGAAATGTAAATCATAAGCCTAGATCAGTTGTTTCACACTTTAATTAAACAATGAACATTTCACTTCTACATGCCAAAATATGAAAATAATTATGAATAAAGAATGAAAACTGACAATAGAATTGTATCTATGGTAATTTGAAAAATATAATTGCACTGTTGATTTTAAAAATTGAATCGACTGTAACATGTACATGATATGATGTTTCATTGAAATAAAAAAAACTTACCATTTTACTAAAATGGTCATTCATGAATACATTGACATGCGCATTGTTTTCCAAAAATTAAATATGTGTTTTATTAACTCATATATGAAACAATTATAATATTTAGATAACAGTTCCGGTTATTTATGTATTACAACAATATGTCTTCAATAAGTCTTTGCTATGTCTATTTAACATATGTGTTTGTCAGTTATTAATGTAACAAACTCATTGTAGTAGAAATATATATGTCAAATTATTAATTTAAAAGTTGAAAGAAAAGAGATGTTGATTCCATTAGTGTGTCATCAAGGAGATACACAGGACAAAAAGTGGTGGAATCCATTTGCCGGATTCTTCAGGATCCGCCAACATTACACATAACTGCCCGAAGTAACAGAATGGGCTTCTTTATACACATATTTCATGGACTAGTGTGTTTGAAAAGTACAAAATAAGATTGTGACATTTTTAGATGTTCAGTATAGATTTATGAATATATAAACTACACAAGAAGAGCGCTGCTGAAAATGAAAATAAGTTATTCAAATATTTGTTCTTTATAAATGTAATCACGTATGTGAATTTTTGGGGAATCGAAAGTTTCATGAACAATCGTCTTTTATCATCCAAAAACTGGCTCCCTAAGTAGATATCAGATCATGCGATATCTACAGGCGATATCTACATTGTAGATAACGCTACAATCAAATCGTTATAATCATATTACATCATTAGTTAATGACATTACAAATTAAAGCTTTAGCATCACTGAGAACACTGCTGACAATGCTATGACGTCACATTGTCACGACGTAACAATTCTCTGTCATAATGCTTATGGCGTCACAATGCTATGACCTCACTGAGATCACTGCTAAAGAAATAAATGTCAGTTTTCTGTTTTAGATAAGATAAGTCATTATTATACCGGAGGATATTCGTTTTACACACATATGTAGACACACTGTGGTACAACTATAAATTACATTACATGAACAATATGGCATAAACTCATTCATAATACACTATTGTAAGTACAGTAAAAAAATTCACCCTGGTCATAAACAGGATGAACAATTTTAGTTTCTACGATTTGATAATTCACATTTATTAATTTCACGAATAATTGCTGGTATGAGGGATTGTCTAGCTCTGTTTGTTTTTAAAGAGGGTAACCGAAAGCGGCGCCCAGAAGGAAGTAGTTCGAAATGATGGCACAATATATGGGAACTATCGATCGATTCTTATTTTGGTAGCTTTCTTTACAATCTGGCGCTCATAGATAAATGGAATGTTTTCGAATAGTACTCCACTGATTTTGATCGCGGTATTAACAATTTTTAAGTTTATTTGTGTAACGAACAGACAAACCTCCATACCAACTTAAAACATTATAAGTGAATTCACTTTGTATGAAAGTGTGGTAAAACTGTCATTATGGATTTATCAATTGAAAATTTCCTTAAAGGATAGATGCAATGACATATGGTCCAAATCGGATTCATTAAAATGGGATGTCAATTTGACAATTGCTCGATTTTAAATTTCTGTGCATTCAAAAATGATAAATATGTGAAATGTGATATATTATTAGTATCGTCATTTATGTATAATCCTACACATGTGTATCTGTGTGACACTATGTAATGTGTTGAATATGTATACTATGATGCTATAATGAAGATATGGTTAAATGTATATGATGTGACATAAAACCTGTGTTTTGTTTAAATTGTTTTCACTGTAGGCACAAGAAGGTAACGGGTTGTAGGCATTAGTGCACAAAGTAACGGGTCATTCCACTTTGATGAGAGGTTGAAGGCTGTAAAACTCAAAACCACTGGTGCATAAAGTTGTTTGTTTAAGACTGTAGGCGTTTGTCCCTGTAGGCGTTAGTAGACTCCACCACGCGACCTCATTTTGTCACGTGATCGGGAATACCCTGAAATGATCCGAACTGCCGTAACGGCGGATGATTTTATTTGTCAGTTTTCAGTTTGATATGAGTAAGATAAATATAGCTTATACAGAAATTGTCTTTAGATTTTCTTAAACTGTCTTTGCGTATACGCGCATCCAGTCGCTCATTCGTTAGTGATCCTGAATACCCAGACGTACTGTATATAGATAATTATTATGCCTGATTGAAACGAGAGGATGTAAATTACGTTCCATTTATCAAATATTGTTTAGATTTGATAATCGAAAATGTCAAGTTGACTTTTCGACTTTGACATTTCTAGAATTACATTTGTAACTTTGTAAAATTGAGAATGGAAAGTTAAGATTGACAGGATTAAAATGTTAGAATGGAGAACGACATGTTACACTGTACAAGTTACAAATCTACATGTCTTCGTTTTTGGCACAGATCCCCTTCCCTATTTATATGTCTAGTTTATGTTTTCATACTGGTGAACGGTGTTAGATGTAATGTAAATTTCCCTCGGGATAATAAAGAATTATCTTATCTTATTTTGTTTTCAGAAATGATCTTGAAAACTGTAAGGCTGAGCGAAAAGACAATTAATTCTGATCTAGTTAATATGTGCACACTTACAATTTTCAACATAAAATTAGAGCTGTGTATAGTGATCAATGTGGCGATAATATATCACGCTATCAGCTTTAGCTCGCACTACAATGTATTGAGCAAGTATTGATACCTAACATGTGAGACGATTGTTGTTAGAATGGAAAACTGATTAAGCACTATTTTCAAATTGTCATTTTCATATATTTGTTTCAAGTCAATTGAATAAATGAATATGAATCAAGAGAAAGTATCAACTTTAAAAAACGACAAATTTATACCAAAAAACTAAAAATATCAAATAAGTAAACCTAGAAATATGTGCATCTGATGCACTGTGATGTCTCCTGCTCCTATTCCATATAACATAACAAGCATGCAGTTCTTTTCAATGTGTTACAGTTTGAATCAATACAGGCATTAAAGGGGCAGTAGCACGTTTTTTTGCAAAATTTATGTTTTCAAATTTCCCATTTATAATGATAGTTTATGCCATTCAAATTTACGTTAGAGGGTAAAACATCTTATTACACAAACCAATAATCCGTAGTGGTAATAACGGTGTTGCGTAAAATGCAAAAATTGCATGGCGGCCATTTTATTGTGAACACATTTTATTATTTCGAATGACAAAAAAGATTCCCATGGCTTTACTGAGCCATGAACACTTCATTTTTAACTTGGTTTTCTGCAGAGAGAAGGCTGTTTTACTATTGGTGACATTATTATTCAAATACATATCATCGACTTATTTGAGCGAAAAAAACGTGCTACTGCCCCTTTATGTATTTCCAGATCATAAATGTACTTGCCAGAAGAATGTTCCGAACTCGAAACTCAGTCAGCCCTACTTACAATGGCCCTTGTTATGTCACACCCACTTCTGGTAATGGTGGCATGTGTTATAGTTTGATTTTCTTTACACTAAGCATACACAATTTGATTCAAATGAAAACTTTATAGGCTTATAGATAGTATGTTAGGCTATAATAAGAATTAACGTGAAGATGGTGCTGCAAACGGTTAAGGAACACGACACCTTCAAAGTTGTTCCCCCCTCAAAGTTCATATAATAAAAGTTTAATGTACGTATCTGTCTTTTGTATTTATTTCACAACATGGTAGCGTTTTGTCATTTTACATGTATGTAAAAGTAACATTTAGTTTGGAATGTTGTGGTATGAAATGTAATTGTTGAATAACTTGCATTTATTAATGCTATTTATGACTTTTTTCTATAAATTATTATTTTTGTAAAATAATGTAAAATAATGTTCTATTTCTGACAGTTTATCACAACGTATTGCCTTGAAAAAAGTCTATGTGATCGCATATGAAAACTGAAATATATTTTTTTAAACAACAAATACTGACAATAACTTTGGAGATAATTTTTTATTGGCGCGTTTGCTTTCAATACTGGTGACACTATGGCTCAATTACATGTATATTAATATTTTTCAACAAAATGATAGCTCATTTAACAATTTCCTGAAATGTTGGCACATGTAGTTTGTACCCATCCTCTTTTAATCATATAGATTTACGATGCTCTGGGTAGTTAAATACAATCAAGAGATGATCAAAATAAAACGAACAAATAATAAACTAATTACAAGTACTAATTTTGAAAATATTTTGTTTTTCAATAATCATAACAAAAGTAAGTCGCCGAAATATTTTGTAAACAATTGGCTCACGCTTAATAGTAGCATTGAGTGTTGAAAGCGTTATGTTTCTGAAATAAACATTTTCAATTATCAACCAACCGTTGCTGGTTAATAAGACATTTCATTACTGATAGGAAATCTAAAAGAATAAAGGGCGTTTCAAAGAGAAACAGCTTTATCATTCTTTATTGAATTCATAGTTTAATTGAATAGAAAACATTAATTGTATCAAACTCATCGAATGTATGACTGGTGTTCATTGCAGAAGAGGATGAGTCGAGTGACGATCTCTACTGACTGTGGCGTGGAGCCAAGTGACATCAGCTTGATCAACGTTACTCAGATCAAGCACCCTGAAGAACCGCACGTCGACTCCGTGGAGGTTGAGTGTATGGAGGACCTGGAGTTCTTCGCGGAGATGGGCGGGGGCTTCATTAAAACTGTCAGCTATAAATATTTGAACACGGCTGCATATATTGAAGCGTGCACAATGACTGACAAGTTTGATAGCGCAAAGGAAGGAATCGGAAAGTTCGGAATCCCTATAACCCTCATATGGAGTGACAACAGATACTCCATTGCTGAAATCACATGTGAAGTAAATCTTCCGTCTAATCTTTCAACCGGAAACGAATTAACTTCAGCAACGCCGTCTAGCGACGGATCAGCAACGTCTGCACCGGTGAGTACGTATCATTCTTCTTTAATTAACCTTTAGAGTGCTGGATTTTTTAATGATTCATTCAGAGAGCATCTTATTTGTAATGGTTACTGGTCGGGAACTTGGTTACAGTGAGAGTGGAGTATTTGTGATTCTTTTGACGGAAAATTTGCGATTTGTAACAGAGTCATTGTGAGTTTAGCATCGGTACCAGGTCATTGGTAAGGACCGATAAATGGGTTGCAGAAACTCAATATTGTCAGGGAATTGAAGTAACAGTTAGTTAACACATATATTCATAAGTTACAACTAAATTTATGATGACCAAATAACCACTGATAATGTCGTAAAATCAGTAATTGCCACAAAGTTCATAGTTTTTCCTAAATTATCGGTATATTGTAAGTGATGGATGGATATAGCATTGTATAAACAAAGGATGTTACTCCGTTTGGGTTCATACTCTTTTATCATAAAGCATTTGTCGTTTTATCAGTATAAAAACTATCTCAGTTACATTGAATTGTTCTAATGTGATTACACAATCGATGTAACGGACAACTTGTTCATTGTCACAGATTATATTAAATCACAAAATGAAAGTTAATTGGCTTGATTCGCCCAATTTGATCTACGAATTGGATAAAGATGTTTTTCTTGATTGGAAAATCTCATGGCATGTGTGTTGCTGTTTTGATTGAATTTCACTACATCAGAAAATAACTGACTAGCAATGTTATTTTCACGGCAATCACCATTTGTCCAAAGATGGAAATATCGTCCATTCCTTCAGCTTGTCTTATAATGCAAATAATGTGTTACAGGGAATTGCTTAATTGGATTTTATTTGTAGAAAAATTTATTTCGAATCTAATTATCCCCCGCCACAACGAAGTTGGCGGGGGATATAGAAATGAGCTCCGTCCGTCTGTCCGTCCGTCCGTCTGTGCGTCCGGGCTTTTCCATTCCGGCCTCAAACTTCAAAACTATTCAATATATTTTGCTGAAACTTTATACAGGTATCAACCAAGTAGTCTAGATGTGCCTTTTGCTATATAGAAATTTGAGAATTTTTTTATTTTTTTTTTTACGAATGCAAACAGTCTTGACTTAGAACCAAGAAGAGGGAAAACTCTCAAACTTCAAAACTATTCAATATATTTTGCTGAAACTTTATACAGGTATCAACCAAGTAGTCTAGATGTGCCTTTTAAATTTGCTATATAGAAATTTGCGT
The DNA here is from genome assembly GCA_936450465.1 of Gibbula magus. Classification (NCBI taxonomy): domain Eukaryota; kingdom Metazoa; phylum Mollusca; class Gastropoda; order Trochida; family Trochidae; genus Gibbula; species Gibbula magus. The sequence continues at coordinate 73,651,778 of OW388297.1, read as the reverse complement.
TTTTTATTTTTTTTACGAATGCAAACAGTCTGGACTTAGAACCAAGAAGAGGGAAAACTATATTCCAGCCTCAAACTTCAAAACTATTCAATATATTTTGCTGAAACTTTGTACAGGTATCAACCAAGTAGTCTAGATGTGCCTTTTGCTATATAGAAATTTGAGTTTTTTTTAATTTTTTTTACGAATGCAAACAGTCTGGACTTAGAACCAAGAAGAGGGAAAACTATATTCCGGCCTCAAACTTCAAAACTATTCAATATATTTTGCTGAAACTTTGTACAGGTATCAACCAAGTAGTCTAGATGTGCCTTTTGCTATATAGAAATTTGAGAATTTTATTTTTTTTACGAATGCAAACAGTCTGGACTTAGAACCAAGAAGAGGGAAAACTATATTCCGGCCTCAAACTTCAAAACTATTCAATATGTTTTGCTGTAACTTTGTACAGGTATCAACCAAGTAGTCTAGATGTGCCTTTTGCTATATAGAAATTTGAGAATTTTTAAAAAAAATGTTTACGAATGCAAACAGTCTGGACTTAGTTTTCCCTCTTCTTGGTTCTATATTCCGGCCTCAAACTTCAAAACTATTCAATATTCTTCCTGAGCAACGTCTAGAGGTGTAACGATACAGAGCGGTTGCGATACAATACATATACATTTATCAACGTGTTGAGGTTAGAACTATCACTTATGAGTTATGAGTTATAACAATTTTCAAGAAAGTAAATGCATTATATATTCAAAATGCATAAATATATTCAAAATTCCTACATGGCGGGGGATATGGCCGACTCTGTCTGCTTGTTAAGTCATTCAATAGCAATTAACCTCAGTATGTTGTTCAAAAATGGGCACCCCTTATGACACCGCGTGTGAAAACATTTCGTCAATATACATTGAGGGTCCTCATTAAAATAAAATGTTTCGTTTTATTAGTCAGTATGTGTTTGTTAAAAGAGATGATATAACATAAAGCAGAATTATGTAGATATTCACACACTAATTACATTTTTATAATACAATCCAAAAATATTGATTCAGAACTCGGTCATTAGTCACAGTATTTTATAAAAAGCACAAGCAATCAATAGAATAGCTGAGCTATCTTTAAAACAAGTTAATTTTTATACACACAGAATATGTATGCCTGTTGTCCTTATTTAGATCTAACACCACAAGCCAAAATCAAAATCTTTTAATAGAACAAAAAATAATGCTTACCTTTTTAATACGATCACCTTATTTTTACCCTATTTGGTCACAAAATCTACAACTAAATCCCCATTGGCCAAGGAGTCTGTACACAACATTTCAGCTTTCTTGACATTTTTGTACTTGGGAAGAAAATGGAAATAGGTTTTTAAGGTCGTGACCTAACATACCATTATCTGATTGGATTCATCATAGTAAACAGTTACAGTTTTGGCAGCTCTTTGAAGTGACCAGGGGTCAATCTTTTCAAAACTACAGTTTTTATTTTCTACTGTGAAATATTCAGTAAGTCAACTGGATCAAACATACATCATATATTTCCTCTTATACTCATTCTCGCCTCAAATGACTGCGATACTGCCGAAGCGGCGTTAAGCAATAACTCACTCACTCACTCACTTGTACTCATTCAATGTATTTGTGATGAAATTGCTCCATTTAGTCGATATGAAAACTTTTATTCGAAAATTAAGGAAATTTGAATGTTCAAAATGACCCCTTCTGTCCATTTCATTATGCCAAATTTCAAAGACATGCACCACGAGACATATTTCGTTGGCGAATACTTCATGTACAGCTGCCTACCGAAAGTTCGTTCACAAACATGTGTATCTTACTGCAAATATCATGTACATTGGTGTTTATTGTAACATCAATATAATTACATAACATAATGACAATGAATCATCATTTATACATGTGTAAAATAATCATTTTCCAACCTATATTGTGATCGTCACTTTCGTCGATTCGAACCAATTATATTGAGTCTCAGAACGGTTTTAAATTATCTGTGGCAGACAGAAAGCCACCGGCAACCGACTAATATTCCAAATTTGTCTGGTGTAATTTTGCCGAATAAGTTTAATGTGTTTGTTTAGCTTAACATACATCCCTGTGACAGAATTGTACGGGTAACCTTGCAGGACATTCACTTGATATTTTTCTATTGTTGTATGTTATTATTATTACTTATTTTCTTATATTTCTCATGAAAATGAATTTATTTACAGTTTGGGATTAAACCACAGCTATGCATTAGACTTGTTTGTCAAAGAGAACACAAATGATTAAAGATAGTAGTATGTCTTGATGTGGCAATTATTATAAGCTGAAATACTAGCAACTAAAGCTATCATTTTCATGTCATCATGTCACATGGCATAAACCCTGTGCAATAATGCAAAGACTCTGTGACAATTGGCAAAGACTCTGTTACATATCACAAATATTCTGTCGCAAAATTCACAAATACTCCACCCTCACTGTAACCAAGTTCCCTACCAATGATTGTGTAATAATTACGTCACATGGTGATTATTCGTTTAAAGAATGTTTCTCCTTAGTAATAAACATATTCTTTTTAATATTCTCCTGATAACACTATATTCTAAGTTGAAGTTGAAGTTTGCCGAGGCTCGACAAATACAGTGGTAAACTGGACAAAGGATAGTGGAATGTTTTTTGGCCAGTAGTTCATTAGTTTCATTTTCTATTAGCCAAACTGGCCAGTAACATTTTCAGACATCATCTACATGCTTAATGGGATCATGTTTTATTATAAATTTGTATTGTATAAAGCCAGTCGGCTATACTAAAACTGACATCGAAATGAACGCTAATTGTTGTTTATATTAAACCAAAATATTATTTAGTAAATTTACTAGGGATGATGATCGTTTTGCTGAACATATATAGGGGGGAGGGGTGGTTGAACTCAAATTAAACCATGATTACATGGCATTATCCTTTTTGGACTACAATTTGGCCACAAGGATTATATTTTGGCTAATAAATATGTGTTGGCGCTGGCCAATGTGACCAGTAAGTAAAATTCTATTTGTCGAGCCCTACTAACTTAATTATTGTGGCCACAATTCTTCTTATCCGCCGCCCAACTAAGATGTCGGGGGATATGGAAATGACCTCCGTCCGTCCAGCCGGACCAGAACTAAAAAAATATTTAAAAAAACCATAAGGCATGAAACTTGGCATGTAGAACGGTCATCATGTGTAGATGTGTCTTTTGTTATTTTCAACTTCATTGGAATTCTATTTTAAGTCTTTTCCATGGACAAATTACTTGACATTTTGTTTCTGGACCAGAACTCAAAAACTGCAAAAACAAGCTTAATGAACCCTAGTATGTGGAACAAACATCATGTGTACAGCTGCTGAATAAAAGTTTGTTTAACTATGCAAGATTTCCTACGTAAAATCATCATTTTTGGAAAAAAATCAATTTGGCACTATTTCTTAACAGAACACATTATGGATGTTTACACTACATATACAAGGGACAGATATGTAACATGCCAGAAACAATTTGGGCGTACAACAAAAGAGACAAGGGGTCAACATTTGAAAATTTAGATTTCATTGTTTCTGCAATAAAATATTAATGAAACATAATGTCGGTAAAATTTCGACAGTAATAGAAAATATTGGTCAATGTGATGTATGTTTTTTCCCTAAATGATTAAAAAATATAATTTTATAAAACAATATAAATTTATGAGTTTGGGATTTTTGGACCCCGGTGTTATATAAATCCTTGCCATATTTGCTCATGTGGAAATATTAGTATCATATTTAAGTATATGATACAGAAATGATTTTTCTACATCTAAACAAAGATTCATAACTTTTGCGGGCATAGTTAAGGAATAAATCAAACTTAAATGAATTTAGAATTACATGATATTTGCACTGAGTTGGGGGAACAGCCAAACAAACTTTTGTTCAGCAGCTGTAGATACATTTGGGGATTTCAACTACTTTGGGATTATATTTTAGCCATCTCCATGTAAAAACATCTTCATATAAATTCTAGAGCAAAACTCAAAATGCGTTTTACAATTTTGCTTCCAAAACAGTTCTTGAAAAATGTTATGCAGATTTTAAATGGGCAGTAGCACGTTTTTTGCAAGTTTTATTTTTTCAAATTTCTTATTTATAATGATAGTTGATGTGATTTATATTTACTTTAGAGGTTAAAACATCTTATTACACACACCATTATCCGTAGTGGTAATAACGGTATTGCGTATAAAGCAAACATTGCATGGCGGCCATTTTATTGTGAACACCATTTTATTATTTCGAATAACAAAAACGATTCCCATGCTTTACGGAACAATATACACTCATTTTTAAGTGGATTGTCGGAAGAGAGAAGGGTGTTTTGCTATTGGTGACATTATTTTTTCAAATACTTTTAAACGACTTATTACAGAGAAATAAAACGTGCTACTGTCTAATACATCCTGGGAAGTATACATTCTTGTAGCATGAATTTATTACTAATGAGTGATTTAGGATTTATTACAGAATAAAGCTGCGTAATCATTGCTCAGTATATTTTAACTTTTCCCACTTGGCGGGAGATATAGTAGATTATGTCTGCTTGTTTATTCTAAACTGTTTCAAATATGATTTTTTTTACACTTGTCTGTAAATAGAATAAAATGACATAATGTATTTCCATAAATGTACTTGATTTTCAAAATGAAAATGTTTAGTCAATTAATTATTTATACAGCCAAATGTTTTTAACAAATCATTTTGTTCATTGAGTTATCCAGTTATGATGAAAAATGCATTTACTTCCGCTGTAAATTATTTCTACAAATAACGCATCTCTCTTATCCCGGCCCCAATTAAGGTGAAAATGAAAAATCAGTTTTAGCAGTACATTATTAAAGCTAAAATGTGTTTTTCTCGTAAAAACAGATGTCTCCTTCTCCTAATTCAACTCGAGTTATCACCTTTTTGAAAGACAAGAGACCAACATGTTGCTAAGGAAAAATGTTTAAATAGTTCAAACCCCAAAAAGGCACATCTACGTGATATCGGGAGGCAGTTTATCAAATTTGGTGAGGATTGGTCTAGTAGTTTTATAGACCTGCTGCGGAAACCACCCCTACCCTTCAAATAGACAAAGTCCAAATTGTTACCATAGAAACCAACATGTTTTAAAAAGCTAAAACCCCCATGTTGGGAGGCTGTATGCTAAGGTCAACCATTCACTGACATCGCGAAACATGACAAACACTTGTCACTTTTCTATTTTAAAGCATTTGTTTTGTCGATCACAGATATGTTCAAATCGTTGTAAAGATTATATTTAAAGGCACTGTATCACTCTATATATGTTCAAATATGCAATATTTAATAACAGTATATGCAGTTTTGGGGTTTTTTTCAGATGTTTTTATTCATTTCTCTTCAGCATGTGTACGTGTAAGTGTCGTTCAATACAGAGTTCGCGCAAGGTCGATGAAGCGCACATAAAACATGGACAAAATGTCTCAACATTATATCTGGAAGATATTGACAAAAGTTTTCCATTTAGTATGGAAAGAAGGCAGGGCATTGTTTTTACATGTAATAATTGTTTCCACTTTAAATACATCCTTGACAATATTTACAAAACCTTCTATGGATAATTTATTCTGTTTAATACTTGAGATATGGATATATATTTTTCGGTTAATATAATGATATGACATGCTAATAGACTAGCTGAGCTGTTACAAAGTAAAATCTCTAGATCTGATATCACGGTCTATAAGGTGACGGTGAAGCGTTCAATTTTCTTCCAAAATTCATTTACATGAGTGCATTTTATGAAAACATGCTCAACACTTTCTGGTTCAGAATCACAAAAAGAGCAAATATTTAAATCTATTATTTTCATTTTCAACAGTGTAAATTGCTCTATTTATAAATCTTTACTGAAAATCTAAAAGTTTCACATCCTTAGTACAGTTTCTGTACTTTTTAAACACATTCATCCATGATATATGTGTATCAAGTTCATTCTGCCATTTTTGACAAACATTAAGTGAGGTGGCATTAGCTATAGAGGTTATCATGAGAGTGTGTTTTGGGATGGTCAATATCCTGCATTAGGAATAAACATTGTATTTTGCGAGCCTTGGCGAGCTAAATACATTGTGTTTATTCCTAATGCAGGATATTTACCATCCCAAAACACACGAGCATGATAACTTCTTTATCATACAATGTCATTCTTCATTCATTTTGTGCAAAACAGCATGACAACATTAATTTCAAAGTTGAACTTTACTGTAAATACGCGTATTGATATATGCAAATGAACTGCGTGCTATTCTCACAGTAAAATGACACAAAATAACGCCTCCTAAATTATGCTTTCAGTGAAAGTAATTCTTATTTTTGGCATGATCTTAATTTTCAATGTTTTAATACGTTTTAAAATACGTTTTTCAAATGAAAAATAATTAAGGTGAGGACAGCGAATTCGAACTCGCGTCCTTTCGTGTATTCATGAGTGTAGGGGAGTTCATCTTGAAGGGGCGAGAGTTGCTTCCCTTCCGCCCGGTTGCAAATGGCGACGCACACATCACACGGAGAGCTAAACTGAATGTTGGCAGCGAATTCTAAAATCTCCTCTACAAAAGTCATATTATAGAACAGTGATATGAAGATTGACGTTCGATAAATGCATATGTTACGTAACTTAAACTGTCTTTGTTACCTGTGAGTATTTATAAAGTGTTTACTTGTAGTTTCAACTCGCGATGAACATGTTTTGGCACTGCTTGATCATAATAATTGTTTCCGTAATATGCATTGCACTATGTTTGTTTTGTAATTTCTCAAATTAATGTAGAACTATATGAAATGAAGACTGAAGTATGTCTGTTTACATGAAGCTATTACGCTATTACAACTGGTTATTACAGGCCTTCGAAATGTTAATGCTTGTGACGTCATTTTCAAAAGAAGTTCCGTCACTTGACCTCTGTAATTTGCATCTTTATCCGTATATGACCCCAACGGATACCGAAAATATCCGTTGCCTTTATCCTGCCGAGAACACCTTCCATTGTATGATAAATGAGTTTATCATAGACGACTCTACTTCCCTTCCTTTGAGAAAGTAGTTCTTGAAGAATCTTTTTCACAATCTTCGTCTTATTTAAGAGGGTATAACAACCCATAACACAATTCTAAAACGGTTTCACGTATAAAACAAAAACTGCTAACGACCATTTAGTGTGAACACTTTTAATAATTCAAGGAACGGGCAATGACTGGCGTTGCTTAACCGAACCATTAATTTGTTTTAGAACCATTAATTGATAGAGGAGGATTATTTTGCAATTAGTAACATTTTGGTTTCCATTTTGTAACATATCTTTAATTGCTTTAGAAGACGTGCTGCAGCCCCTTTAAAAACAAAAACAGAACACAATTTGGCAATTGTTGGTAGCATTCTTATGGTCTTAGGGGGCACGGCAACTTTGTCTGCAGTAGAGATCTGTTCTACACGCAGTAAGGTTTGTGTGCAATGCTACACTGAATTTCAGTGCAGTACCACCCACGGTTCGCTAGTTTAACCGCAATGCATAGCCACATGGCGTCGCGGGCTTTCTCCCTGCCGTAATACTAGCAGCCGCGATATAAGTAAAACAATCTTGGAAGTGGCGTTAAACCCCAACTCACCTCACCTCACCTCAAATGCAGTTGTTTGTCATTCTTGTTATTTTGTGTTCATTTAATATTAGACCAAAATAGTTACATAAAATAAGATGTTATAATAGATGCAATGTTTATATTCAACGTTGTACTTACCACTGGGAGGTTCCCAGAATCTTGGTCACTTGGAATCCTTGTCCCAATATAGAAATAAAGTGACCGAAACTATGCCAATAATTACCGTGGCATCCCTGTCCTTATTATATTTGGCATATTATTTACCCACATCTACAAACGATTAGTTACTTGGGAGGATGTTATTAAGAAAATATGTGAATGACAAAAGGGTTTCCGGGAAAGCAACACAACAACAGACAATATTGTCATATTTGACACATCCTAAGTGTAGATTTACAATCACATTTTATCATTTCAATAACACAAAAAATGAAAGATACATATACTTGCAATCCTGGTCAGAATCCATGTCATTAACTAAATGTTTATATAATAGACAATGGAAATCTGAAATATATCTATAAAATTATCCTTCAAAAGTAGGTGTAAAAAAGTTTCGTATTGCTTTATATCGCTTGCGTTGTTCGTCCCATGAAATGTTTGTTGAAAATGAACTCTGTAAAATTTGTAATATGAATGTTTTAGAAGACGAACTACATTTCTTGTTAAACTGCCTATAATCCGGATAAAATATATTAAATCATACTGTTATACTTACCCCCAATGTAACGAAACTATTGTTATTGTCAGCACGTACCAATACTCAAGTATAACAGAACCTTGCAATGTATATGTATTGTGCAATGTTAGAAAGAATATTCTAACAGAGAATAATCTGTTAATTATAAGTGATCAACTCATGATTGTACTACAGGCAAGTACCGTTATAAAGATTGTTTTTGTAAGAGACTATTAGTGTCCAGAGAAATCATCAATAGCTGACCGAATCGGTCCTGTGCGGACTAATTTGGGTATTACTTGCAAACAGTCGCTGCATTGCATATTTCCAACTTTGTAAGTTGTGAACCATGTTCTTCCCATCATGCGTGGTCAATTTTAATTTTTCTAGGATTATTTTTTTTGTTTCCATGGAAACATTACTATTTGAAATTAGTTTTTAAATGGGGACACATTTTCCCGGAAACTGTTAGACCTAGGTGAATGAAATTATGGTTGTGAGTACTCTTGACCATGCTCTTTATCAATGACTTATATTACAGTAAGATAAGTCCCTGTCTGTGCGAAAGCCAGTTCCGAAATGATATGTATTACAGGGTTTTGGCTCTTGAGTTTGCAATAGAACTTAGTCAAATTTGTAATGCAATTGCCAGTCGAGTAAGTGTTATATATACACTTAGAAATTATGGGCCGAAATTATATCTCCCCCCGAAAGGTCGGGCGACATATTGTTTTGGTTGAGTTTTCGTCCGCGTTGGCGTCGGCGTTCCCATTGTTTCCGGAGCATACCTCTAAAACAAATTGACCAATCTTTTCGGTATACAGCCTCTCCATATCATGTAGATGTGCCTTTTGAGGGTTTTAGCTTATTTTTTTCTAATTTTTTTCGTCACCATGGTTACCATTTGGACTGTGTCTATTTGAAGGGCGGGGTTTGTTTCCGGAGCAGATCTCCAAAACTAAGTCGCCAAATTTGGTATACACTCTCCCAATATCATGTACATGTGCCTTTTGGGGCTTTGAACTTCTTTTTTTATAATTTTTTTCTGTTTCCATGGCAACAATTTGGACTTTTAGAAGAGTAATAACTGAAATTGAATTGGGGAAGGGAGAGACATCTGTTTTTTACGAGTAAAAACACCTTCTATTTAATTAAGCAACACCCATTTTGTTCAACAGTAAAATCGTTCCGATTTGAAAGAAGACATTATGTTATGAAAACAGTTGGTGATTTTAGGTAGAACAATCATGTAGCAGTGTTAAAACGAAAGGTCACTCAAATAACGGTTCACTGTCTTTTGCATAACGGCTTTCACAATAATTTAGTTCCATTACAGTTCGAAATGAAGTTAATATGTTATGCTGTAGTGTGCTTAGTGTCATTCGTTCAAGTAACATGATTACACTTTACAAACTGACTTTTAACAAAGGTTATTCGTTAAATCAGTATGCACCTTCAAACTCACAAAATCATGAAATTGTAAATTTTTAATAAACTTGTTTTAATGAACAAATACGGTTACTACTTACAGTATTGGCTTATCTAAACTAGAATAAGTGTTTAACAAACAGATTGAACTCACATAATCTCAAATGTATTCACAGATCATATGGTTGTAGGCTTTTTCTAAATTATCATCGTTAAAAATGGACTGAAAGTTTTGCCTGTTTTGGTGTGTGAATATCAACATGCTTCAAAATATTGATCACAATAAATCAATTCTAAAGTTTGAAGTGTAGTTTCTCTGTAAGGACAATACTTATTTTAGATAAAAATTCAGTTCTATCACATTTTCCCTCATATGTTCATCAATTTTGCATATCGTGCATTTTGATTTCATTTTGAGTAGCTAAATAACAAATTGTTAAGTCTGTAGTGATAAAATCATTCAATTTATCCTAACAATCCCATTTCAGTTTACAAACTAGGGTGTTGCTTGATTAATCTCTAAGTGTATATTTGTCAATATTGTAAGCTTTCTGTATATAGTTTAAAAATAGTTTTATTGCACAAAATTCCACTCCAGTATAGTGAATTGAATGAACAAGCTCGAAACAAATAAATTCAATGAAATGAACTGGACACTGGGTGTCCGTACTTACGAAATGGAATAACTGAATAACTCTTCACTGGTTTCTTTTCATATTTTGCATATGGGTTCATCATAGGGAGAGTAATGTTGCTACAGTGTTTTGTGACATTGACCTTCATTTCAAGCTCACAACGACACTTTGTCATTTTACCCTTGTCAGCGGGATATCTCAAGAACCGTTCTCTGCATTCTGTTCATATCGTACACATAGCGTCTCCTAGGGAAGGCAAAGGGCTGATTAGAATTTGGTGATCTTGACATAATTGTAAAGGTCACAGTGGAAATTTGAATTTGTTGACATGTTAAGCTTGTAAGGGGGAATCAAGATCACACAAACTTTTAAGTTGATTCTGATCATTATCGTGCACCAATTGTTCTTTTAGAGAAGATTCAGGGTCCAGTCCATTTTGCTAATCTTGACATTATTTTTTTTCAAATTTGTAGTATTAATTTGCGGCGGGGGATCATGTCACGTTAGTGACAACTGTTCGTTTTATCACTAGGACAATAGTTATTTTTGGTGGAAAATCCTAACCCTTACAACCTCTGTTGCAATTTCCAAAAATGTCAACATGAATGTCTTCTTTGAAGAAAGTATTCACATAATCAACGTGTATGATGTGTGATTAATCCAGTCATATTACCATAATCACATTTCAGTTTTAAATATTGGGAGTGCTTAACGTTTTTCTTTATGTATATTACCTAGAAAACAGTAAGGCTGGGATCACTACGTCTTGGGAAAGTAGAACAATGTTTTTGTGTAGCGGCAAACATTAAACAATAATGCTCAATATCAGTGTTAATATATTTCAGACTTTTTCCAAGTCGAACCGGCTTGTTTTTTGTTGTTGTTTTTTGGGGTTTTTTTTTAATAATTAACACACACTATACAAAGCAGCACATTCGTTTTGGAGAGTTTAAGTGCAATGGAAGATGTAGTCGATACAGGGAAACTCACTAATAACTCGAGGCAAAGATTTTTTTAACTTTTTCAATGCTAATGCGATGGTAGGAAAGACAGATAACTTAGGAAGATATATACTGTTGAGTAGTCTTACACCGCAGTGAAGTGAAATTCTTTAAATAATATGACACTGTTACAGAACTAAAAACAAATAAAATGTTCGTCTTAAGAACTGTTCTACATACAGTAAGGTTTGGTTGCAATAGTACACTGACTTTCAATACAGTACATAGTTCGCTTGTTCCTGACATCTGGTCATCTGAGTTCTCACCGCAATGTATAACAACAATGACGTTGCGAGCTTTCTCACTACATCATTAATAGTCGGCATAATATCATTGCAATAATATAGAAAGTATCGGTAAACCCACAAATCATCTCCCTGAACCTCTTCCTGTTTAGATATCCTATTGGTTTGACGTTAGGGGAAAGTGAGCATGTTTTCACTTTAATGGTATGTCTTTGAAACTTGATGGATGTTTTCCTTTAGTAGTATCATTCCATTAAAGTCATACTCCTCGACCTTTAACCCTTGACATTGATGATAGGCGCACATGTTGGAACATTAACCGCGATCGTAACTTTCAATGCATTAGGAAAGATATGCCTTTTATATTTGACAAATGTTTCCACAAGTCACACACTGAGGTCATAACCTTTGACCTTGTCCCCTTAACCTTTGTGTAGGTTGCTTTGCCCCCCGAATTGAAAATTCCGATAGATGGATTATCAGTATGTATGTCTGTGTTATAGAAATTATACCGGATTGATAGCGAGTAAACTCAAAATGAACGTGTAACGTGAGGTTTCAATTAGAACTTTACTAGTTTTACGATATCTTCATACATATATGTTTAATCATTACACATCATAACAAACTTAGTTCCTATTTCTATCAGTATTTAATATTAACATGGTATCTTCGGATGAGTCTTATTGAGAAACACATGGAAATTTCAAAGACATTACCCGCATTAAAAGTTGTCGATCAATTTCATATGAAATCTCTTACAAAGTTGTTAATTCCTGCTCTTTTCTTTCAGGCGAATAGTGCTCCCCAACAGGAAATCTCAACGACAGAGCAGTCTACGTTGCCGAATAAGTCGTCTCGCGCAACTGAGGAACCATTCCATTCTTCTGACAAGGAGCGACTGTCTACAACGACTGGATCTTCTTCAAAAGGATCACAGTCGCCAACCACAGAACCACATTCTTCACGGTCGCCTACAAAAATTCATGTAACAATTGCAGGACAGTCTCCCACATCAAGCCATCAAAACTTAAACAGTCCGATATCGCAGTCCATGAATGTAGAGACAACGTCATTGATAACAGAATCACACTCAGTATCACTTTCTGTTAAGCCAAAGTCGTCAACTGAAGAACCACAGTCGGCAAATACAGCATCAGTTACACGTAAAACATCAACTGTAGAACCACATTCGACTTCTACAGATACACCCTCTGATGAGCCAAAGTCATCAATCGTTGAACCACAGTCGTCCACTACAAAACCAGGGTCCATTTTTGTTGAACCAAATTCATCAACTGCAGGAACAAAGTCACCAACTGTAAAACCAAAGTCGCCAACTGGTGAACCACAATCTTCCACTCCTGAACCACAGTCGCCAACTGTTCAACCAGAATCTACTACTCCTGAAACAAAGTCACCAGCTGTAGAACCTCAGTCGCCAACTGTTAAACCAGAATCTGCCGCTCCTGAAACAAAGTCGCCAACTGTTAAACCAGAATCTGCCGCTCCAGAGATAACGTCACCAACTGTTGAACCACAGTCGCCAACTGTTGAACCAGAATCTGCCACTCCTGAACCAAAGCCACCAACTGTTGAACCACAGTCGCCAACTGTTAAACCAGAATCTGCCACTCCTGAAACAAAGCCACCAACTGTTGAACCACAGTCGCCAACTGTTAAACCAGAATCTGCAACATCTGAAAAAAATTCAACAACTGTAGAACCACAGTCGCCAACTATTAAACCCGAATCTGCCGCTCCTGAAACAAAGTCACCACATGTTCATCCAGAATCTGCCGCTCCTGAAACAAAGTCACCAACTGTAGAACCACAGTCACCAACCGTTAAACCAGAATCTCCCGCTCCTGAGATAACGTCACCAAATGTAGAACCACAGTCACCAACTGTTAAACCAGAATCTGCCGCTCCTGAACCAAAGTCGCCAACTGTTAATCCACAATTTGCCACTCCTGAAACAAAGCCACCAACTGTTGAACCACAGTCGCCAACTGTTGAACCAGAATCTGCCGCTCCAGAGATAACGTCACCAACTGTTGAACCACAGTCGCCAACTGTTGAACCAGAATCTGCCACTCCTGAACCAAAGCCACCAACTGTTGAACCACAGTCGCCAACTGTTAAACCAGAATCTGCAACACCTGAAACAAATTCAACAACTGTAGAACCACAGTCGCCAACTATTGAACCCGAATCTGCCGCTCCTGAAACAAAGTCACCACATGTTCATCCAGAATCTGCCGCTCCTGAAACAAAGTCACCAACTGTAGAACCACAGTCACCAACCGTTAAACCAGAATCTGCCGCTCCTGAAACAAAATCACCAACTGTGGAACCACAGTCGCCAACTGTTAAACCAGAATCTCCCGCTCCTGAGATAACGTCACCAAATGTAGAACCACAGTCACCAACTGTTAAACCAGAATCTGCCGCTCCTGAACCAAAGTCGCCAACTGTTAATCCACAATTTGCCACTCCTGAAACAAAGCCACCAACTGTTGAACCACAGTCGCCAACTGTTGAACCAGAATCTGCCGCTCCTGAAACAAAGTCAGTAGCTCTGGAACCACCGTCGCCAACTGTTAGACCAGAATCTCCCACTCCTGAAACAAAGTCACCAGCTGTAGAACCAAACTCGCCATCTGTTAAACCAGAATCTGCAACACCTGAAACAAGGTCAACAACTGTAGAACCACAGTCGCCAAATGTTAAACAAGAATCTCTCAATCTAGAAACAATGTCACCACATGTTCATCCAGAATCTCCAACTCCTGAAACAAAGTCACAAGCTGTCGAACCACAGTCACCGACTGTTAAACCAGAATCTGCCGCTCCTGAAACAAAGTCACCAACTGTTGAACCACAGTCACTAACTGTTAAACCAGAATCTGTCGATTCTGAAACAATGTCACCGACTGTTAAACCAGAATCTGCCGCTCCTGAAACAAAGTCACCAACTGTTGAACCACAGTCACTAACTGTTAAACCAGAATCTTTCGATTCTGAAACAATGTCACCAACTGTTGAACCACAGTCACCAACTGTTAAACCAGAATCTGTCGATTCTGAAACAATGTCACCGACTGTTAAACCAGAATCTGCCGCTCCTGAAACAAAGTCACCAACTGTTGAACCACAGTCACTAACTGTTAAACCAGAATCTTTCGATTCTGAAACAATGTCACCAACTGTTGAACCACAGTCACCAACTGTTAAACCAGAATCTGTCGATTCTGAAACAATGTCACAAACTGTTCAACCAGAATCCCCCACTGCTGAAATAAAGTCACCAACTGTAGAATCACAGTCGCCAACTGTTAATACCGAATCTCTCGATTCTGAAACAATGTCACCAACTGTAGAATCACAGTCGCCAACTGTTCAACCAGAATCACCCACTCCTGAAACAATGTCACCAACTGTTCAACCAGAATCTCCCACTCCTGAAACAGAGTCACCAACTGTAGAATCACAGTCGCCAACTGTTAAAACCGAATCTGCCACTCCTGAAACAAAGTCACCAGCTTTTGAACCACAGTCACCAACTGTTAACCCTGCATCTGCCACTCCTGAAACAATGTCACCAACTGTTCAACCAGAATCACCCACTCCTGAAACAATGTCACCAACTGTTCAACCAGAATCTCCAACTCTTGAAACAAAGGTACTAACTATAGAACTAAAGTCGCCAACTGTTAAACCAGAATCTGCTACTCCTAAAACAATGTCACCAACTGTAGAACCAGAGTCACCAACTGTTAACCCTGCATCTGCCGCTCCTGAGACAATGCCACCAACTGTTCAACCAGTATCTCCCACTCCTGAAACAAAGTCACCAACTGTAG
The DNA here is from genome assembly GCA_936450465.1 of Gibbula magus. NCBI lineage: Eukaryota > Metazoa > Mollusca > Gastropoda > Trochida > Trochidae > Gibbula > Gibbula magus. The sequence continues at coordinate 73,636,221 of OW388297.1, read as the reverse complement.
AATCACAGTCGCCAACTGTTAATCCTGAATCTGCCGATTCTGAAACATTGTCACGAACTGTTCAACCAGAATCTCCCACTGCTGAAATAAAGTCACCAACTGTAGAATCACAGTCGCCAAATGTTAAAACCGAATCTGCCACTCCTGAAACAAAGTCACCAGCTGTTGAACCACAGTCACCAACTGTTCAACCAGAATCACCCACTCCTAAAACAGAAGCACCATCTGTAGAACCACAGTCGCTAACTGTTAAACCAGAATCTGCCACCCCTGAAACAAGGTCACCAACTGTAGAACCTCAGTCGCCAACTGTTCAACAAGAATCACCCACTCCTGAAACAATGTCACCAACTGTTCAACCAGAATCTCCCACTCCTGAAACAAGGTCACCAGCTGTAGAACCACAGTCGCCAACTGTTAAACCAGAATATGCCGCTCCTGAAACAAAGTCACCAACTGTAGAACCACAGTCGCCAACTGTTAAACCAGAATCTGCCACTCCTGAAACAAAGTCACCAGCTGTAGAACCACATTCACCAACTGTTAAACCAGAATCTGCCACACCAGCAAAGCTACAGTCATCCTCTGATAAGCCAAAGTTGAACACTGCAATATCAAAGTCGCCAGCTACAGAACAACAGACGTCCATTACAGAACAAGAGTCACCTTCTGTTTCCCCAAAGTCTCCCACTCCTGAGCCAAAGATGCCGTATACAGAACCGGAGTCAGCTTCTAGTAAGCCAAGGTCATCCACAACACAACCTGTTACTGGATCACTGCATTCACTAGAGTCACAATCTACACCAGAATCCAATTCCAGTATCAAACCCCTATCCACAACGCCTATACCGAGCCATTCAACGAATGCGAACGTGTCAGTTCACTGTGGACATGATGACATTGATTTTACTCAAATACGTGTAAAGACATATCCATCGAGAGGGGTGGTTTACATGAACTGTGACATTGGATCACAACTGATGACAGAGAATGTAAATGGTTTACATACTGGTCTTGTAGCATATCATCGTTTTGACAGTCTACTACATGTTGGCGCGTGTGTATTCCCTTCCAATAGGATTAGCACTGAGGGTGAAGCTAAGGTCTACAAAATGGATTTAAAATTGGTCTGGGTTGACTCACTTGAAAATGTGACCATTACATGTGAGCTCGCTGAAGAACATCATGAAGATGAGGAAGACGCAGTTGCAACAGTGCAACCTGGACACCCTTCACCAGCAGCCGAGCCAGTCACTTCTCAAGATACAGCAGGATCTTTTAACAACATTGTATCTACCGATCAAACTGTTAACGCATCTGTTCATTGTGGGCATGACGAATTGGATTTTACTCAAATATATGTCCGGACAATACCAAATCGGGGAACAGTATTGATTAGCTGTCAAGAGGATACAATGCCTATGATAGAGGATGATAAAGGTTGTCATACTGGGCTTGTTGTTTTCAACCATGTTGATGTAGATCAAGTTGTTGGAAGCTGCACATTTCCACGTCATTCTGTAAGTGAAGATGGAAAGAAAGAAACATTTGAAATCGACTTAACATTTATCTGGAACGATGGGGTTTTTGATACCATGACAATCGTTTGCACTATCGATAATCATCATGAGGAAACTGAATCACCAATTACAAAGCAACAGTCCCCTTCTGTAGAGCCTCAGTCACCTGCTGCAGAGTCAAGGTCACCTACTGCAGAGTCAAGATCACCTACTGCAGAGACGATGTCACCTACTGCAGAACCACGGTCATCTACTGCAGAGCCAAAGTCACCTACTGCAGAGTCAAGGTCTCCTACGGCAGAGCCACAGTTACTTACTGCAGAGTCAAGGTCATCTACTGCAGAGCAAGAATCACCTACTGCAGAGTCAAGGTCACCTACTGCAGAATCAAGGTCACCTACTGCAGAGTCAAGGTCACCTACTGCAGAGTCAAGATCACCTACTGCAGAGCCAAAGTCACCTACTGCAGAGTCAAGATCACCTACTGCAGAGCCAAAGTTACCTACTGCAGAGTCAAGGTCTCTTACGGCAGAGCCACAGTTACCTACTGCCGAGTCAAGGTCATCTACTGCAGAGCCAGAATCACCTACTGCAGAGTCAAGGTCACCTACTGCAGAGTCAAGGTCACCTACGGCAGAATCAAGGTCAACTGCTGTAGAGTCAAGGTCACTTACTGCAGAGTCAAGGTCACCTACTGCAGAGCCAAATTCACCTACTGCACAATCAAGGTCTCCTACGGCAGAGTCAGAGTCATCTACTGCAGAGCCACAATCACCTACTGCAAAGCCAAAGTCACCTACTGCAGAGCCAAGGTCACCTACTGCAGAGCCAAGGCCAACTACTGCAGAGCCAAAGTCACCTTCTGCAGAGCCAAAGTCACCTACTGCAGAGCCAAAGTCACCTACTGCAGAGCCAAAGTCACCTACTGCAGAGCCAAAGTCACCTACTGCAGAGCCAAAGTCACCTACTGCAGAGCCAAAGTCACCTACTGCAGAGCCAAGGTCACCTACTGCAGAGTCAAGGTCACCTACTGCAGAGTCAAGGTCACCTACGGCAGAATCAAGGTCACCTGCTGTAGAGTCAAGGTCACCTACTACAGAGCCACGGTCATCTACTGCAGAGTCAAAGTTACCTACTGCAGAGTCAAAGTTACCTACTGCAGAGTCAAGGTCTCCTACGGCTGAGCCACAGTTACCTACTGCCGAGTCACAGTTACCTACTGCCGAGTCAAGGTCATCTACTGCAGAGCCAGAATCACCTACTGCAGAGTCAAGGTCACCTACTGCAGAGTCAAGGTCACCTACGGCAGAGCCAAATTCACCTACTGCACAATCAAGGTCTCCTACGGCAGAGTCAGAGTCATCTACTGCAGAGCCACAATCACCTGCTGCAGAGCCAAAGTCACCAACTGCAGAGCCAAAGTCACCTACTGCAGAGCCATGGTCACCTACTGCAGAGCCACGGTCTCCTACTGCAGAGCCACGGTCTCCTACTGCAGAGCCACGGTTATCTACTGCAGAGCAAAAGTCACCTACTGCAGAGCCAAAGTCACCTACTGCAGAGCCAAAGTCACCTACTGCAGAGCGAAGGTCACCTACTGCAGAGCCAAAGTCACCTACTGCAGAGCCAAGCCCAACTACTGCAGAGCCAAAGTCACCTGCTGCAGAGCCAAGGTCACCTACTGCAGAGTCAAGGTCACCTATTGCAGAGTCAAGGTCACCTACTGCAGAACCAAAGTCACCATCTGTAGAGCGAAAGTCACCTACTGCAGAGTCAAGGTCAACTACTGCAGAACCAAAGTCACCATCTGTAGAGCCAAAGTCACCTCATGCAAGATTACATTCATTCAATGCAAAACCAAAGTTATCTAATGCCGATTCGTCGCCCACTACAGAATCAGAGTCGCCTTCCATTAAAGCTAAATCAGCAATTGTAGAACCAAAGTCACCATCTGTAGAACCAAAGTCACCTACTGCAGAGTCAAGGTCACCTACTGCAGAACCAAAGTCACCATCTGTAGAGCCAAAGTCACCTCATGCAAGATTACATTCATTCAATGCAAAACCAAAGTTATCTAATGCTGATTCGTCGCCAACTACAATGTCAGAGTTATCGTCTGTTAAGCCAAAGTCACTAAATGCAGAGCCACAGTCATCTACTGCAGAGCCATGGTCGCCAACAACGCTTTCAAGATGGTCCACGAGTCCAGAACAACAGTCAAGTAATGATTTTATCGTGGAAATCATACCACACTGTGGTGACAGTGTCAAATCTGAAGTTGCATGGATAGAAATAATCACCGATATCCATATTGCTGCAATTGGAATTTGTAGAAATGGAAAGGTCGTTTCTTTTTCTTCTGTTGATCAAGTCAACTATGTACTTCCTGTCCAATACAACAGACATAATGCCTCTGGGGCCCAATGTGTCTTTGAGAAGAGAATGCATTCTCCTGTGTATAACATGCGGATTCAAGTATCCTGGGGTGAGGATGACAGTTTTGTACATACACAAGCAAAGGACTATCAAGTGACTTGTGCGTTTGAGCCCCATGGTTTTCAAAACAGCCTAGTTTCCTCTAGTTCAAACCGACTTATTGCGCCAAAAATGCTCCACTCGCATCATGGAACAACTTCAAGGTCTGCAATAGTCCTTAATGTCGTAAATGTCGTCAATGAACCAATCCTCTCTTCGTCAACTGCTATAGGGAAACGTGTACGACTAATGGCAGTGAGTGATGGCAAAGGGGGAGATGTGGGCATCAGACCAGTTTCCTGTGACGTCATTGGATCAGAATCCAGAGAGCGCTATTCCGTCCTCAGAGCTGGTTGTGGAGACGGGATAATATTTGAGAAAACTGTTGGGTTCACCACAGATGGGCTTGTAACATTGAGTCCATATTTCCGATCCTTTACGCTACCCCACGAGTCGTTTGTATCATTTCAGTGTAACTTTACCCTGTGTTCCACGCCGTGCGATGGCAGTTCCTGTACAAACGAGATACGAAAAAAACGTGAGGATAGAAATACCGATAGACGTCTACTGTCAGCGGAACAACAAGTTCTGCTTCCGTTGGATACATCCAATCACTCTGAAATCAAGGAGGAAAGGCTGCAGCTGAATGACAAAGAAACCCCTAATGAAACTTCGATCACTGGCGATGTTGGTCTACCATACGATGTCACTGCGCCATCCTTCTTCCTGGTGTTGATCATCATCATCTTTATTTTAGCTGTCGTAAGATTTCCATGTTCTAAGGCTCCTCACCATCAGACTAAACGAGATTACGTGTAAACTGAGCTGTGTATGATTGAGACGTGCAATAAAATGGTGCGGGATATTTATTTAGTTTTTATTGTTTCTACCTTTTTTGCTTGATTGGCTTTTCATAGCCAAATGATCTTATAGCGAACTAAGGGAAGTTTATCTAGCTGGTTAATTTTCACATGTTTCGCAAATTCAACAATTCCGGAAAAATTACAAGATTATTATGCTACAGCATTTTCGGTCACTGCAACTCTCACTGTTGATTTAATACTTACTTGTTCCAAAGAGATCGAAATTACTGAAAACGGTCCCCAGCTATTCTTAACTTATGTGTAAACAGATACCGCAAAAATACATTAAGAATTATTTGAAGATAATCCAAATGTTGAAATTGCAGTATTTCATAGTTCTAGTTATGATCCATACACCTCCCCTCGATTACGACATTTTTGGACCACTCTTTCTGAAACTTTACTCATACTTTGGATATACATGGGTTATAGGCATGTGATGTTGTGAACCAATCAGATTGATATTTATAGTTTGGTAGTCTATATTAATAGTTACGTCCCTTGACGAGTGCTCGGCTTTCTGACTGAGTTAACCTTTAAATAAACGTTGTTCAAACTTTTGATATCTCTTTGAAACTTGATATATTTTTCCCTTGACATACGACCATTGAAATAACTTTTAATTCGTCAGCATTTGAAAATGTTATGTTACCAATGTCACGTACAGAGGTTATAACCTTTGACTTTTTGACCTCGACGATGATCCATTTTCCGAGAAACTTAAACATGGTCTTAAGTTTGTATTGATTGGTGATGATCCTTCGATATTTGACATGCTTATCTATTTTCAATATATCATTCAGACAGTGTCGTAATTTTTAAGCTGATCAATGACCGTGTCACGTTAAATAAAAACATCTAATTTTCCTTAAATTACACTTACATATAAACTGCTTATTTGTAGTATAGGATGTGATCAGACTCGCAGTATGTCTCGCCAAACCTGCCTTATATAATCTTCTGAACGAAAAGTACCTGGACTATTAAATTTAGCTTTTCCTAGTTTTAAGTCCACATATAACTTAAGGAATGGTCCTACACTGATCTATCCCATCCTACTGCAGGATCAGTATATAACTTCAGGAATGGTCCTACACAGAAACACTCCACCCTACTACAGGATCAGTATTGCCTAATGCAGAACAAGTCATCGACAGCAAAAGCACGATCGTGTATTGCACAACAAACCATTGCCTACTACATAATTAAATCTGCCTACTGTTACAATTAACGAATAAGCTAATGAAGTCACCAGAGGAAACTAGGACATGAAAACGAACAAGTCTTATATTATTCAAATTGCATTGAAAAAACACACGATTGGTCAGAATTTCAAGTACGATACACTAGATAGTTGTAGATAAAATAAGGTTACACATATATTGATAGTGACCAGAAGCATTGGTTCCAGTTTGATAAATGGAGAAAATTTCCGATGAGCTTGTTGACAGTTGATTTGTCACTAATGTGAAACCCAATAGAAATACTGTCCAACATCTAGAATGCCAGTCTGTTCTATAAACATACCTTTTATACTCAAACTGTCTCTCTATAAAAGTCAAAGAAGTTTCCATGACGCTAATATGAATTTGAACTTCCTGGAAGAGAGTGGTGATCCAAACAGAGGAAAGGGAGGTTACTCTGAATCCTCCGGGTATCGTATAGCAAGTTTCAAATCTTTTCATTAAAGTTCGATTTCAAATCCAGGTGATCCTAACTTTAACGTTTGTAACCAAAAGACAGCTAAAATCAGTTATTTGATATTAATAACAGAAAAAAAAGACATTATCATAGCACTACTGTATAACAAACCGTTATCGATCTACTGTAGGGTTACATCTGCTTTGTGCAGACCACGGTCTCCTACTACAGAAGAAACCATTGCCTACTCATAACAAACAGTTCCCTTCTACAGAACGAACCTTTGCCTATTACATGACAAACAGTTTCCAACTACATAACAAACCGTTGACTACAACATAACCAACCCTTGCCTACGTATAGGATAAAACATGCCAAAGGGTGTTTTTGAGATTTAAAATCGCAACCCGAAGGATAAAAACGAGGAGCGTAAGCCCCGAGTGTTTATCCCGAGGGATCCGTATATAACTTCAGGAATGGTCCAACACAGAAACACTTCAGCCTACTGCAGGATCAGTATATAACTTCAGGAATGGTCCTACACAGAAACACTTCAGCCTACTGCAGGATCAGTATATAACTTCAGGAATGGTCCTACACAGAAACACTTCAGCCTACTGCAGGATCAGTATATAACTTCAGGAATGGTCCTACACAGAAACACTTCAGCCTACTGCAGGATCAGTATATAATTTCAGGAATGGTCCTTCACAGAAACACTCCAGCCTACTGCAGGATCAGTATATAACTTCAGGAATGGTCCTACACAGAAACACTTCAGCCTACTGCAGGATCAGTATATAACTTCAGGAATGGTCCTACACAGAAACACTCCAGCCTACTGCAGGATCAGTATATAACTTCAGGAATGGTCCTACACAGAAACACTTCAGCCTACTGCAGGATCAGTATATAACTTCAGGAATGGTCCTACACAGAAACACTCCAGCCTACTGCAGAACAAACCTTTGCCTACTCATAACAAACAGTTGCCTACTACATAATAAACCGTTGTCTATTACATACTTTACAGTTTCCTACTACATAACAAACCGTTGACTACTACATAACCAGAACTTGCCTACGTATAGGATAAAACATGCCAAAGGGTGTTTATAAGCCCCGAGTGTTTATCCCGAGGGTAAGGGTTTTAAATCGCATAAACAACCTTTGGCATGTTTTATGAAGCTTACAAACTGACCCCATGGTTAAATTTTATGTTTCATCTATTCTAATTGATAGCGCGAAAACCAAAACGAGTCGTCCGCAAAATATCACCCTTTGATGAAAGGCCGTAGGTATAAGAAGATTATAGGAATCAATCTCAGCCTAGTCCCTGTAGCACAGTGGTATTATCGCTGCGGTCGATGTGCGGGAGTATGGAGGTTTCCGGTTCAAGACGGGCTTTTGGAAAATAAATTTGTAGATTGATGTTTAAATTAAGAGTTGTTTTTCAATAGAGTTACATATAACATACACTAACTTTCATCTTAACATAACTTAACATTTCGGTATTAAACTTAGATATTTGAAGAGGGGCATTATTAAGATAATTGCCCGGGGTAGAGGTGAAATTACGTTAACATCCCCGGGATAATACATCCACATAGGAATTATTGAGTATAATGTTATAGGCAGTATAGTGGTGTGACGTCACTGGAGGCTTGTAATACATAACAAACAGTCTCCTAACACATAAACACAATGACAACCTCTACTTGGAAGCAAGGAATATGATGGTCACATCAATATCAGTTTTGAACAACCATTGAATAATGTTAACAATATCAACTGGTTTCAACTCTTGGATAGCTATTGATATAGCCATGGAAGTCAGATAAGTTTGTGAATAGTGTGGTCTAATGCAGGGAGAAGTCTTGTCTCCACCACAATGTCCATCATGTCATAATAATGGAAACGTGTATATTAAACCATATAATTGTAAATGTTTATCAGTAATTAAACTTATCAAATGTGTCAGTATCGACACTGAAAGAATAGTATGCACCTTAATATTTATATAAGGATAGTTTATAAAACAAATAAATAAGTTAAACAAACACGCTGTAATGCAATTGTCAACCGCCGTGCACTGTCCGATTTGTCACTATTCTGCGTCGACTATCATCAACGTGCTAATGTTCTGCAACGGTCAGTACTTCTCGAAAAAAACACTTTTTATAACGTTTGGCACATGACACAAAATGGCTGCTCCTTTAAGCCTCTAAACGAACACCAATCACTTGCACGACGAGATCGGTAGACATGAAGGGAACAAGAACGTCTGCATCGTGACAGACAGAAAGTTTATTTGAGTCTCACCTCACATAAAATACATACAAAAATACAATGTAAAGTGGCATAAAAGTGAGCAACCCTTTGAGAGTTATGAGAGACTATAATAAAACAAGCATATAAAGAGTTAAGGATGTCCGCTCCTTCCGGTTGAACTTGAAAAATGAAATATGATTAAGTAAAGATTTGTTCTCATCTTTATTTACTTCATGATATTCTACATCATCTAAATACTTTTAAAAACATATGAAATAAAGAATATGTGACTTTAGAACCTCTAAAAGGCGTTTAAACAGCATAAATGGCCTCATCGATTTCGTTAGGGTAAAATGAACTTTGTAACATATCAAAAAAGGAAAAAAAGTTTAATACTAGAAATGTAGTATTTTAAAGTTTTCAGCAGTTTTTTTCACATTTTCCCATGGACTTCAGGTACATTTTGTGTCAAAGCTCAACAAACCCCACACTACCATATATATTTTTCATTGATTTCGGTAGGGTAAAATGCACTTTGTAACATATCAAAAAAGGAAAAAAAGTTTAATTCTAGAAATGTAGTATTTTAGCAGTTTTTTTCTTATTTTCCCCATAGACTCCCATGTTAAAATTTACTATCTTACAGGCGTCATATCTCGAAAAAACCCACACTACCCCCTATTTTTTAATGCTGATTTTTCAATCATATATTTTGATCATCTAAAAAATATAAGTTAGAAAAAAAGTTTAATACTATAAATTTTAGGAGCGAACATCCTTAATATATGTATATGTACATTATGTAAGGATAGTCTCAATATGTCAATGTCTGTGCCTTCATTGTAGCAGTAGTTTAGTCATATGGTATGCTGGTTTTCGTCATATACGTGTACATGTATGCACATGTTTGGTTGTAGAACAGAATTGATGCCAATCTTGGCGCTTCTCCACAGAGAAGAAATGTCCTACTCATAGAATAAATCCAACTGTAACGTTATAAAATAATAAATTCTTGACATTTGCATTAAAATCTTCGTCAGGTACGCTTTCGTCAAATACGTTACACTCTTCAGAGCACAATCGCTAAAGCATCGGTAATTAACGTAAGTTTGTATAACCCGATTGCTAAAAATTGCCATGTGTCTCGTTGGCCATCTACTGTTGGTTCTCATTCAATGGCAGCATTGCACTTGCTTACTTGTTGTGGGAAATCCATTCAAAATATGAAAATATCAAGTGTCAAACAAAAATTATATGTGAAATTAAAATCTGAATATGTAGTGCTGAATTAAATTTAAAATGTTGCTTAATTAATTCAGAAAAAATAACTATTTAGGTCCATCCATTTTGACCACTGACGCACATCTTTCAGCATAAGGTACTTGATAATAATGTAACGTGTTTGAAAAACTTATAATTTTCGCAAAACATGTATCTTTAGCAAAAAGTCGTCAACTGTTTTTATATTGTTTCAGGTTGGTTTCTATCACATAACAGGCTGAAAAAAAACCAAACAAAAGAGCCCTGAATTTCTTAGCGCAGAACGTACTCGATTCAAAGGATAACAAGTATCCGTCAGAGATCTCCCGAACAAGAATAATACCTGTTCTTGACGTTAGTATAGCCTATCTAAGGTTTTTGTCACTTACGTTACGACTTGACAATTTAAGCATATCTTTGCAAGTTATTACTTTTATTTCACATTGACATAAGAATCAAATTGTTCTGATTATAAATCAACTGATTTGCTACATTCCAGTCAGTTAAGTTAATCTTGGTGTATAGTTTGTGAAAATGTGATTTCAAATAACACGTTTGTAATAGTGCTTGAGTCTCAGTGATGTGTTCTCTATAGAAATAATTCCTTTCCGAATCATGAGGTAAACTCTTTCTCACCTAACAGGATTATGTGTATGGATATGATAGACGGAGAGGTCCATGATTACTGAGACTATACAAGGATATGGCAGACGGAGAAGTCCATGATTACTTAGACTATACAGGGATAGGACAGACGGAGAAGTCCATGGTTACTGAGTAGATACAAGTATATGACAGACGGAGAGACCCATTGTTACTGAGACTATACAAATATATGACAGACGGAGAGAGAAGTCCATTGTTACTGAGACGATACAAGTATATCGCAGACGGAGAAGTCCATGATTACTTAGACTATACAAGAATATGACAGACGGAGAAGTTCATAATTACTGAGACTATACAAGTATATGACAGACGGAGAGATCCATTGTTACTGAGACTATACAAAGATATGACAGACGGAGAGAGAAGTCCATGGTTGCTGAGACTATACAAAGATATGACAGATGTAGAAGTCCATGGTTACTGAGACGATACAAGTATATGACAGACGGAGAAGTTCATGATTACTGAGACGATACAAGTATATGACAGACGGAGAAGTCCATGATTACTGAGTAGATACAAGGATATGACAGAAGGAGAAGTCCATGATTACTGAGACGTTACAAGGATATGACAGACGGACAGAGAAGTCCATGGTTACTGAGGCTATACAAGGATATGACAGACGGAGAAGTCAATGGTTACTGAGACTATACAAGGATATGACAGACGGAGAAGTCCATGGTTACTGAGACGTTACAAGGATATGACAGACGGAGAAGTCCATAGTTACTGAGGCTATACAAGGATATGACAGACGGAGAGATAAGTCCATTGTTACTGAGGCTATACAAGGATATGACAGACGGAGAGATAAGTCCATGGTTACTGAGGCTATACAAGGATATGACAGACGGAGAGATAAGTCCATGGTTACTGAGGCTATACAAGGATATGACAGACGGAGAGATAAGTCCATGTTTACTGAGGCTATACAAGGATATGACAGACGGAGAGATAAGTCCATGTTTACTGAGGCTATACAAGGATATGACAGACGGAGAGATAAGTCCATTGTTACTGAGACTATACAAGTATATGACAGACGGAGAGATAAGTCCATGGTTACTGAGGCTATACAAGGATATGACAGACAGAGAAGTCCATTGTTACTGAAACTATACAAGGATATGACAGACGGAGAGAGAAGTCCATGGTTACTGAGACTATACAAGGATATGACAGACGGAGAAGTCCACGGTTACCGAGACTATACAAGGATATGACAGACGGAGAAGTCCATGGTTACTGAGACTATACAAGGATATGACAGACGGAGAAGTCCATGGTTACTGAGACGATACAAGTATATGACAGACGGAGAAGTCCATGGTTACCGAGACTATAAAAGGATATGACAGACGGATAAGTCCATGGTTACTGAGACGATACAATGATATGACAGACGGAGAATTCCATGGTTACTGAGACTATACAAAGATATGACAGACGGAGAAGTCCATGGTTACTTAGACTATACAAGGATATGACAGAAGGAGAAGTCCATGGTTACTGAGACTATACAAAGATATGACAGACGGAGAAGTCCATGGTTACTGAGACTATACAAGGATATGACAGACGGAGAAGTCCATGGTTACTGAGACGATACAAGGATATGACAGACGGATAAGTCCATGGTTACTGAGACTATACAAGTATATGACAGACGGAGAAGCCCATGGTTACTGAGACGATACAAGGATATGACAGACGGAGAAGTCCATGGTTACTGAGACGATACAAGTATATGACAGACGGACGGAGAAGTCCATACTTACTCAGACTATACAAGGATATGACAGACGGAGAAGTCCATGGTTACTGAGACGATACAAGTATATGACAGACGGAGAGATCCATTGTTACTGAGACTATACAAAGATATGACAGACGGATAAGACCATGGTTACTGAGATGATACAAGTATATGACAGACGGAGAAGTCCATGGTTACTGAGACTATACAAGGATATGACAGACGGAGAAGTCCATGGTTACTGAGACGATACAAGTATATGACAGACGGAGACGTCCATGGTTACTGAGACGATACAAGTATATCGCAGACGGAGAAGTCCATGGTTACTGAGACGATACAAGTATATGACAGACGGAGAAGTTCATGGTTACTGAGACGATACAAGTATATCGCAGACGGAGAAGTCCATGGTTACTGAGACGATACAAGTATATCGCAGACGGAGAAGTCCATGGTTACTGAGACGATACAAGTATATGACAGACGGAGAAGTCCATGGTTACTGAGACTATACAAGTATATGATAGACGGAGAAGTCCATGGTTACTGAGACGATACAAGTATATGACAGACGGAGAAGTCCATGGTTACTGAGACGATACAAGGATATGACAGACGGAGAAGTCCATGGTTACTGAGACTATACAAGGATATGGCAGACGGAGAAGTCCATGGTTACTGAGACGATACAAGTATATGACAGACGGAGATGTCCATGGTTACTAAGACTATACAAATATATGACAGACGGAGAAGTCCATGGTTACTGAGACGATACAAGGATATGACAGACGGAGAAGTCCATGGTTACTGAGACTATACAAGGATATGGCAGACGGAGAAGTCCATGGTTACTGAGACGATACAAGTATATGACAGACGGAGAAGTCCATGGTTACTGAGACTATACAAGTATATGATAGACGGAGAAGTCCATGGTTACTGAGACGATACAAGTATATGACAGACGGAGAAGTCCATGGTTACTGAGACGATACAAGGATATGACAGACGGAGAAGTCCATGGTTACTGAGACTATACAAGGATATGACAGACGGAGAAGTCCATGGTTACTGAGACGATACAAGTATATGACAGACGGAGAAGTCCATGGTTACTGAGACTATACAAGTATATGATAGACGGAGAAGTCCATGGTTACTGAGACGATACAAGTATATGACAGACGGAGAAGTCCATGGTTACTGAGACGATACAAGGATATGACAGACGGAGAAGTCCATGGTTACTGAGACTATACAAGGATATGGCAGACGGAGAAGTCCATGGTTACTGAGACGATACAAGTATATGACAGACGGAGAAGTCCATGGTTACTGAGACTATACAAGTATATGATAGACGGAGAAGTCCATGGTTACTGAGACTATACAAGGATATGGCAGACGGAGAAGTCCATGGTTACTGAGACGATACAAGTATATGACAGACGGAGATGTCCATGGTTACTGAGACTTTACAAGGATGTGGCAGACGGAGAAGGCCATGGTTACTGAGACTATACAAGTATTTGACAGACGGAGAAGTCCATGATTCCTTAGACTATACAAGTATTTGACAGACGGAGAAGTCCATGATTCCTTAGACTATACAAGGATATGACAGAAGGAGAAGTCCATGGTTACTGAGACTATACAAAGATATGACAGACGGAGAAGTCCATGGTTACTGAGACTATACAAAGATATGACAGACGGACAGAGAAGTCCATGGTTACTGAGACGATACAAGGATATGACAGACGGATAAGTCCATGGTTACTGAGACTATACAAGTATATGACAGACGGAGAAGCCCATGGTTACTGAGACGATACAAGGATATGACAGACGGAGAAGTCCATGGTTACTGAGACGATACAAGTATATGACAGACGGAGAGATCCATTGTTACTGAGACTATACAAAGATATGACAGACGGATAAGACCATGGTTACTGAGATGATACAAGTATATGACAGACGGAGAAGTCCATGGTTACTGAGACTATACAAGGATATGACAGACGGAGAAGTCCATGGTTACTGAGACGATACAAGTATATGACAGACGGAGAAGTCCATGGTTACTGAGACGATACAAGTATATCGCAGACGGAGAAGTCCATGGTTACTGAGACGATACAAGTATATGACAGACGGAGAAGTTCATGGTTACTGAGACGATACAAGTATATCGCAGACGGAGAAGTCCATGGTTACTGAGACGATACAAGGATATGACAGACGGAGAAGGCCATGATTACTTAGACTATACAAGTATATGACAGACGGAGAGATCCATTGTTACTGAGACTATACAAGTATATGACAGACGGAGAAGTCCATGGTTACTGAGACTATACAAGTATATGATAGACGGAGAAGTCCATGGTTACTGAGACGATACAAGTATATGACAGACGGAGAAGTCCATGGTTACTGAGACGATACAAGGATATGACAGACGGAGAAGTCCATGGTTACTGAGACTATACAAGGATATGGCAGACGGAGAAGGCCATGATTGCTTAGACTATACAAGTATTTGACAGACGGAGAAGTCCATGATTCCTTAGACTATACAAGTATTTGACAGACGGAGAAGTCCATGATTCCTCAGACTATACAAGGATATGACAGATGGAGAAGTTCATGATCACTGAGACTATACAAGTATATGACAGACGGAGAAGTCCATGGTTACTGAGACTATACAAGGATATGATAGACGGAGAAGTCCATTGTTACTGAGAATATACAAGTATATGACAGACGGAGAAGTCCATGGTTACTGAGACGATACAAGGATATGACAGATGGTCGAGGCGAAATGGTCGAGGCGAAATGGTCGTGTGGTAAGCTATTGGTACAGTCAATGCTGGCGATAGTTGCCTTACTCTGAGGGCGTGGGTTCGAATCCCGCATGGGACTCGGCCCGAAAAAGTACAAGAATTTGTACTATTAAAGGTAGTGTTATCCCAAAAATAACCGTGTTATATTTCCTCACTATCTAAATAGCAAGTAATTCTAATGCGTTCAGCCTAGGGAGCTGTGCCAAATTTACGTCTATCAGAGGGGTATTGAATGTAAAAGTTAGCTTAACCATCGATTGTTGGACCTCAATTTTTGTCGAAGCGAAATGGGCGTGTGGTAAGCTGTTGGTAAAGTCAATGCTGGCGATAGTTGCCTTACTCCGAGGGTGTGGGTTCGAATCCCGCATGGGACTCGGCCCGAAAGTACAAGAAGTTGTTCTAGTGAAGGTAGTGTTAACCCAAATATAACCATGTTACCTTATGACCTAGCCTAATGAAACGTTATTTGTGGGACAATCATCTTGTGTAAATGTGCCTTTTGGGGTATTCCACCGCTTTTGAATTTTATTATTATCCGTTTTTTAGTTGAAACACAACTTACAATTTCGTTTCCTGACCAAAAATTTCAAATATCGTCAAGCCTTGTTCAATGAAAGTTGGTATGTGGAACATTCACCATGTTTAGATGTGTTTTTTGGGCTTTGGGGTTTTATTTTCTGTACTTTCTATAAAAGTACTGCTTACAACTTTTTACATGGAAATGTAATTTATAAATTCGCTTCCATAAGAGAACCTGAACCGTCATACGTAACGTGAATGTATTACTAATGTTTTAAGTACCTTATTTCAATATTCTACTCTTGCCTGTTTGCTTTCAAGATGTTAGACAAATGTTCTGTCATATATCATATCATATCATATCATATCATATCATATCATACAATTTTCAGACACATTTTCTTCTTTTATTTTATCAGATTTTTAATCAGTAATAACTTGCCTTCCAGATGGATCATAACTTTCGTGATTATGAATATTCCTTTTGATGAGAAATATTACCGGTTTTCTGATTTTCTGACAAATACATATCGAAAAATTCGATCGTAATTAAATTAATTGAATGAGTAATAACGAAAATACGCTGCTGATCGCTTACTGGAGATTTTCTGGAGAAAAAGCAAATGTGGTCAGGTAGCAAACACAAACCCGGATGTGTTCTATTGATACACAAACTATACTATAAATATACATTTTCAATATACAGGTTATTTACGAAAGATCAGATCTCATCATCTAGATCTGCTTTTTTTAACATGAGATGGTCTTTGATGACATTACCTGAATGATCTAGTGACAATAAAGTGTCAAATATCGAATCCTACCATTGATCCATCTGAAAGTATGGTCATGGTTAAATCTATCGGAGAATGACCAAGGTCAAGGTCACAAGGTCAAAGGTTATTTAGAGAGTAAACTCGAGCAGGTGTATTCTATGAAACGAGTGTGAAATTCGTTATTAATAGAGCAAGACTGGGTTCGTTAAACTATGACATGTAAGGTTCACTTTCGAGAAGAACAATTTTATTATCCATTCTAATCTATTCCATTTTCGAGAAATATTTTTGTATGCCTCTCGTCACGGTTCGAGACAAAGCAATATCATTTCACTCGGGACGTAAATTTTATATTAAAGGGAAGGCTCGTTACATTTTCTATAATTAAAGGCATTGTGTTACGTCGTTCTTACTGAAATAAAGTGCCCTCACTAAAAGGAAAATACTTGTAACCAATGGGTTCACAATACTCCTCAGTCAGTAAAAAGAGTTCCAAAACGAACATACATGGTTCGGTTAAACCATGCGAGAGGGTTTTCCTTCGAGAGACAATTTTCACCTTAAAGTGACCGTTCGAAGATAGTTCAAGTGATCTGAAAGATGTAGCGATACACTCAGAGTAGATTTTTAAATAGAGTACCATGATGGAATGGTCAACCATATTGCTAGCTGTAGCAGAAAAACGTGCTACAGCGCCTTTAAATGGTGGTCGACCCAATGAGACAAAAAGTATTCGTTGCTGCGCAGCTACCAGATTCTCAGTATCAAGATCTCACCATCTGAAAATTTACGATAACTTCTATTTTCAGAAACGGATTGACTGGGGATTTCCGTTGATAACAATGTTGTTAAACTGCCACTCAACCAACAATTATGTACTTAATGCTTCTCAGTTAAAATAACACAATAATTCCTCAAAGGGAACGATCTATCGGCAGAATCCCTCATCTCGCTCTTGTGCATTACGTGAAATGAAAAACACGCTGTATTATTACTAAGTTTACAACTTTTTAATAATAAAAAATAAGCATTGATATAACATTCATAAAGAAGTAACTAATAGAGTAACAGAGTATCATAAAACATATAAAAATGTTATCCCTTAGCGTAGTGTTTCACACTCGTAGCGCCGATGAATGGCTCCAATTCACCGCAATGTTTCCCTCAGTAAGATGTTCAACTGGATTGTGTTATGATCATGACAGACCTCAGACAGATGTATTTCGTCGGGTCGTCATGAGACCTATAATACAATGACTATCATTTACAAACATCTTTTTTCCATAGCAGTATTAACATTACACTTGGTGTAGTTTATTTACAAATATGGCTAAACGAAAGGTATAATTTTTGCATATTGAATTTTAAGCATATTTACAAACATCGCTATTTTGAGGGGTTTAAATAATAATGTTGGGGAATATATCTGCCCCGCTTATCAGAGTACAAAGGGCATTGCAACAATACATGATACTCATTGTCAACAACGTGTACACAATGAGAGCACATGGCTAAATTTATGTCATCATCTTTGAATCTTCTTTAGGCTTGAACATTCAAATTATTTATGCCACATCTAAATGTTGTAAGTAGAGATCTCGGGAGTTGCATAGATGTTAAAGGGGCATTAGCACGATTTTTGCAAATTTTATTTTTTTAAATTTCCCATTTATAATGATAGTTTATGCCATGTTTAAGAGGGTAAAACATTTTATAACACAAACCAATTATCCGTAGTAGTAATAACGGTGTTGCATATAAAGCAAAAATTGCATGGCGGCCATGTTATTGTGAACACATTTTATTATTTCGAATGACAAAAACGATTCCCATTGCTTTACCGAACGATGTACACTCATTTTTAACTTGATTTTCCGAAGAGAGAACAGTGTTTTACTATTGGTGACAATATTTTTCAAATACATTTCATCGACTTATTTCAGCGTAAAAACGTGCTACTGCCCCTTTAAAGGATTCGTAGGGCGATTTTCTTACTGAAAAAAAGTGTTCTCACAAACATATAAATAAATGTTACCATTGGTTAAATAATACTCCCGAATCAATAAAAATAGTTCTAAAACGAATGCACATGGTTAAGCAATGCGAGTCCATTTTACATCGAGCGGCCATTATAATGTGTTCACATCAAAATGGCCGCGCGAAGGTAGTTAAAGTGATATGACTGATGTAGCGATACCTAAAGACTCAAAATGTGTTTGAAATATGGTACAATGATGGAATGGTCAACCATCGTGCTGTCTGAACTCATAAATTCTCATTAGACGTACACATCTACCTCTCACCCTTAAGAGCTCCACATTACTGTCGCTTGAAACGTCGAACCATTTTCTTCTAATAGCGGTTTTCTATGTGTACGGATTATCCGGTCGTGTAATGAGATGTTTTACCCATTAACATACCAATGTATTGTAATAACTTTAATGATAAATGGCAAATTTGATAAAACATAATGCGCAAAAAACGTAATACAGCTCCTTTAATAGATTAAATAAGTCCCGTGGACAATGTCATTTTTAAATAATGAATTAGTACACAGATATTTCGTGCTTGCAATATTGGATGACCATTCTTGGTACAACAATGTTTGAATAGCTTAAAGAACACATATTGAAATAACAATATTCTAGCTTACGAGGCACCGTGTATTCACACACTGAATGTCAGCGTAGTACCACCCATGGTTCGCTAGCTCCAGCCGATGCTCGTAGGTTTCACCGCAATGCATAGCCACATGGTGTTGCGGGCTTTCTCCCTGCCATAATACTAGCAGCAGCCGTGATATAAGTGAAATGCTCTTGAAAGCGGTGTTAAACCCCAACCCACCTCACAGTGTATCCATCACATATATATATATATATATATATATATATATATATATATATATATATATATATTTATATATATATGTATAAACCAGAATATCCCCTGATAGAACGTTACATCACAACCTCTTTTGACTATTGGCAGTGATGGTAAGGATCTAAGGATCTAAGGATCTAATCCTGTCAGGCTCGTAATCAACATATGCACGTAGAAGAGACAATATCCACGAATCGAAAAGGTTTACCTAAAAGTTTCGACAACATTTTCATTTTAATGAACATCTATATAAAATAAATCCATTACTTTCGATTTATCATACGCTTATCTATTTGCATTGACGTAAAGCGCGTATATGTGTATATATTTACCGTTTGGGCCGTGTCGTATTTTGTCACCTATATTCGCTGTAGATATGTTGTTATGTTTGTTGTTCCGTAAACACATACTTTGTAAATGCGTGATACATTTAAATTACCTTGGATAATTAATTGCTGGTTTCCCTTTCTCCGCTTTCTTAATTTTATAGTGGTTTCATTTATAAGTATGAGTGAGTGAGTGAGTTATTGTTTAACGCCGCTTCGGCAGTATTGCAGCCATTAGCGGCGATTTATAAGTATGAGGAAGATCGTCAAATATACAACTAAATTGTACCTATAAACAAAAACGTTCGGTGATCTCACATTATTATTCCCATTATTTATTATATTATTTCGTGTCTTCATTCAATTTTCTGTTTCAGGAAAAACAAATCAACATGAATATTATAAAAATCATATCAAAATTGCCGTTCCCTTTGAAGAGTGCTTAAACGGGCAATAACACGTTATTTTCGCTCAAATAAGTCGATGAAATGTATTTGAAAAATAATTTTACCAATAGTAGAACACTTGTCTCTCATCGGAAAATAAAGTTAAAAATGAGTGTACATGTTTCGGTAAAGCCATGGGAATCATTTTTGTAATTCGAAACAATAAAATGTGTTTACATTAAAATGGCCGCCATGCAAGTTTGCTTATACACAACACCGTTATAGCCACTACAGATCATTCGTTTTTATAATAATAAGATTGTTTAACTTCTAAAGTAAATATAAATGACATAAACTATAATTATAAATGGGAAATTTGAAAAAATAAAATTTGACAAAAACTCATGCTACAGCTTTAACTTAGGTTTTCGTTCACCAACATTGTCATTATTTATGAAAATATAAACTTGCTTTACATCCATACATACACATTTACACAGGGTAATGTCTACATGTACCCTGTTGGAGGGTACCTTCTAACTGAACACTGTTGGAGGGTACCTGTCTACCTGTACAATGTTGGAGGGTACTTGTCTACCTGTACACTGTTGGAGGGTACTTGTCTACCTGTACACTGTTGGAGGGTACCTGTCTACCTGTACACTGTTGGAGGGTACCTTCTAACTGTACACTGTTGGAGGGTACCTGTCTACCTGTACACTGTTGGAGGGTACCTTCTAACTGAACACTGTTGGAGGGTACCTGTCTACCTGTACAATGTTGGAGGGTAATGTCTACCTGTACACTGTTGGAGGGTACTTGTCTACCTGTACACTGTTGGAGGATACCTGCCTAATTGTACACTATGGGAGGGTACCTGTCTACATGTACAATGTTGGAGGGTACCTGTCTACATGTACACTGTTGGAGGGTACCTGTCTACCTGTACACTGTTGGAGGGTAATGTCTACCTGTACAATGTTGGAGGGTACCTGCCTAATTGTACACTGTGGGAGGGTACCTGTCTACCTGTACACTGTTGGAGTGTACCTGTCTACCTGTACAATGTTGGAGTGTACCTTCTAACTGAACACTGTTGGAGGGTACCTGTCTACATGTACAATGTTGGAGGGTACCTGTCTACCTGTACACTATGGGAGGGTACCTGTCTACCTGTACACTGTTGGAGTGTACCTGTCTACCTGTACAATGTTGGAGTGTACCTGTCTACCTGTACACTGTTGGAGTGTACCTGTCTACCTGTACAATGTTGGAGTGTACCTGTCTACCTGTACACTGTTGGAGTGTACCTGTCTACCTGTACACTGTTGGAGTGTACCTGTCTACCTGTACAATGTTGGAGTGTACCTGTCTACCTGTACACTGTTGGAGTGTACCTGTCTACATGTACACTGTTGGAGGGTACCTGTCTACCTGTACACTGTTGGAGGGTACCTGTCTACCTGTACACTGTTGGAGGGTACTGTCTACCTGTACAATGTTGGAGGGTACCTGTCTACCTGTACAATGTTGGAGTGTACCTGTCTACCTGTACACTGTTGGAGGGTACCTGTCTACCTGTACACTGTTGGAGGGTACCTGTCTACCTTTACAATGTTGGAGGGTACCTGTCTACCTGTACAATGTTGGAGGGTACCTGTCTACCTGTACAATGTTGGAGTGTACCTGTCTACCTGTACACTGTTGGAGGGTACCTGTCTACAATACAGAACAGTATAGAGCTGATGTTAACACAACTTTCTTTTGACGTGTAGAAAGAAACTCATCGCCCAAACGCAACACCTCTAACGCGCCTCGAAATGCACGTGCAGTGTCGCCAGGTATAAAAGCACACGTGAGTCGAATGGTCTTGAGATCTCTCCAGGGATTTGGTGTAGACAAACTGCGGTAGGATGAAGTGGACTAAGTATTTCGTTGCCATTGTCATCGGTATGTACATTGCACATATTGAATCTTTTCAGAATAGAAACCAATAACGTTCTTACTCTTTCCCGTTTAGATTGTAATGTCCAATATGCCATATGGTCGTTATGTTATCCATTAGAAAATCACGGCTTCTACCTGTTACGAATGTCCTCGCTTTGTCTTAAAATTCGTATTTACCTGACACGTTCCAAATCTATCTGAAATGTACCTAAAAGTTCAGTGCCCCCACAATTTCATAATTTTTTTTTGTTAAATCTATCATTCATACACTGTACTGGATGTATTGTAACATCAGATAGCATCGCATTCATATACTACGAGCACAGAAAATTGAGGATACCCAATGTCTTACTTAGCCACATGGCGTTGCAGGGTTTCTCCCTGCCATAATACTAGCAGCCGCGGTATAAGTGAAATACTATTGAAAGAGGCGTTAAACCGCAACTCACCTCACCTCGCCCAGTGTCTTACGATAAATAATGTATATAAGAGTATCCACACCCCTCTATACCAATAGTCTAAAGGAGCGACACCCGCCATGTTGGATTCGTTTTCAAAACTCCCGACTCTACTACATTCGTGGCTTATATCTCAAATTATACACATTGTCATCTGAAATAACTTTCCGCCGATCCTTTATTCGGTTTCATTTAAATAGGAGATGGCCAACTGTAAACAAAGTCTATAAACTGCGGTTTTCTCGAAATGTTAGGATAAATTGAATGGTTTTATCACCTTTGACAAACAATTGCTTATTGGCGAAGTCAAAAAAATCCACCGGATGCAAAGTTTATTATGTTATGAGACACGTGGTGTTATTGATTTTTTACGCAAAATAACTTATCCTAGGAGATTAATCACACTACAACGTTCAGCTGCTTAGCTCATCGATGGGGGCAATGCATGGCCCCCGTCCGTAAACTTTTTGCTTTTTAGACTTCTCTGGCTCTAGGAAGCTGAAATTGTGTGTAGACTCCTTGGTCAATGGGGATTCTCAATTGTACTTTTGACCCCTTGACCCTAAATAGGGTTTCAGGGATTACCTTTAAACAACTATTTTCCTCTTCTAAAAGGTCTAGAAGAAGGCTGAAGTATATCTACGTGATGTAAGTTTGTTATCCATAGCTTTAGAATAAAACAATTACAAATATTTATATATTCAGAGGGACGTGTATTGCTGAAACAAAACACTTCCTAGGTCCAATACTTCGATACGATAACCCTATACTAAAGGTGTATCGAAGTATTAGACCTAGGAACAGTTTAGTTTCAGCAATACAAGCCCTGTGAGTATTTAACTACTTGAAGTCTTAACTGTTTTCAATCTCTATAAATGTCGCCGCATAAATGAACGATTTAATGCGATTCTAGCATTTATTTAAAAAAAACCATATTGCTTCTTTGTGATGTCTTTCAAAATGGTCATATAACATATTTATAACTTTAATTTAAACACCGAGGTTCTTATTCGGTAACGGATGCATTGACACTTTCGCACCGATTCACAATTCATCTGCTGTCATTCACGTACGCGCTGCACGCCTTTCACGTGCATGCGAGGTTTGTTTTATAAAACGCTAAAACCGTTTGTTTTCAAATAGATTGGTCATATATGTATGTATATTGAAATTGACTAACGTTTCACATTTTATATTTCCTTTAGGCATATTAGTAATTTTCGGTATATTTGAAACCTTTGCCTAATGCTGTGTAAGTTGCATACTATTTTAACACATGCATGATGAACATCGGTGTTTTACGTTAGTCTTGATATATTATTTGCATGGAAACAAATGCATACATAGTCAGAATATTATATATATATATATATATTACCAAATCTAGCTTTGTAATTATTTTTCGATGTTGGGTTTCCAGCTCATCGTTTATATTGTAAGCGATGATTTGAGGTTATATTATAACAATCGGTACTTAGATTAAACAAACGACATGAACAAAGCATTGTTCAGCAAGTAGTGTTGACATGTCATAACTGTCATAACTGTCGTAACTGCCAATAAACTGTCTTGGGAGTCGCGGTTTATGTAGTTATCAGGCAATGTTGGTAATCGTTTGAATCTCGCCACTGAAGTATCCAGTTTGCTTTATGCGTACACTCAGCTTAAGTTCAAGTGAAATTTAGTCCGCATTTTCTTAGAGTCGCTTTGTTGGCGCATCCCTTGGAGCAAAAGGCTGGGTTCAAGAGTCCCACAGACTAGAAACGTTTCCGCTCTTTACATAACTGATCGCAGCTAAACCCACATGGTTACTCCATTCAGTTCATCTTTCGTAACCATGAAATAATAAAAGAGCAACCTCTGGGGAAGGGGGTGGTTCTCTCGTTTCAGAAGATGCACAGGTGTCGATGCAGTTGCATAGCCACAGTGCTACATGCTTTCTCCCTACAATAATGCAATATCTTGCTCTTGAAAGCGATGGTTAAGCGAGAGATATACCCATACTTTTCTGGGTGAGTGTATCAAAAGATACCCTACTCCCCGCACGCCAACCCAAATACGGTCTCATCTGTGACAACTCCAGGGTACGCTCAGCCCGTGTTGCGTTGTATAGTTACTCATGTTTGGGGCTCGAAATCTAATTGATATGGCCCAATGACTGTATTGTCAACGCAGACGCACGTGCATCTCGCTGAAATGTACAGCTTACTGAGAAAACAGAAGCAACTTTCAGTATGTTAGATATTTTGCACCCAAAATTAAATAACATTTTTTATATAAAGAAATACAGAAATTTGTGATATATCACACATAAGAACCTTATTCATTTGGTCATGAAAAGATTTACAATGTTTCAACTGGCCTCTTGACGTAATGGTTACTACTTTCGGCCAGCAAGCAACTACACGGGTTCCTTCCCAGGTTTCAAATGAAACGGGGGGCGGGATAGCGCAGTGGTTAGCGCGTTCGGTTTCGGATCAAGAGGTCCGTGGTTCGAATCCCGCCAGGGACACGACAACTTTGTCGGCAGTAGAGAACAGTTCTAAACGCAGTAAAGTTTGGGTGCAATGCCACACTGAATTTCAGCGAAGTTCGCTAGTTTCAGCAGTTTCTCGCAGGTTTCACCGCAATGCATAGCCACATGGCGATGCGGGCTTTCTCCTTGCCATAATACTAAACTTCCGGGCAAAAGAAAGGACTCACCTCAGTTGATTTTATCATATGTATGATTTTCAATTGCAAATATCTCAAGTTTTCCATGTCATAATCAAAAACTGATATTTACAGATGTTTAGTTAGCAGTCAAAGAATACTTCTACATGTTTAAAAAAAAAAAAATTAAACATGAAATTTTAAATCTAATTTTGTTTTTCAATTATTTTTGATGATACACAATTGTTCACCGACATGTAAGACATATCCTATGTGAAAATAAATAAATGTGCCTGATTCTGCACACATTTACAACATTTTAAAAAGGGGAAGGGGTCATGTTGGTGTAAATTTAATTCTTAACCCTGTCTTCATTACAAAAAGATATTTGAACTAAAAATTAACCAGTCACCAACAAAGTCAACTACTGCAGATAAGTATTATCGTGCCATAGTCAATTACATCTGATGTCTTTTTAATATTGAATTAATAGAAACAAACTTAGGTGAGTCCTTTCTTTTGCCCGGTAGTTTAGCAGCCGTGATATAAGTGAAATACTCTTGAAAGCGGCGTTAAACACAAACTCACTCAAATGAAACATTTGGAAGCTTCTTCTGTTCATAATGTATATCGCTTAGATTTGGAAATTTAGGAAATTGATTGGATGTATTTCTCAGTAGTTAAAAGTGTAGGTATATTAGAAAAGTGTAGGTATATCAAACTTGTAACAAAAGAACCATAACGAGACCGGAAATGCGGTATAAATTCTGACTTACGTCTTAATAAAATAGACCTTATAGTAAATTAGTCTTCTGCATCATGAAGTAACATTTCCTGTCGTAGAATATTAGCGTTCAGGCATAAAGTTCAATCCATTTGCTCATTTCAAATCCTTAAGCATCCAGGGCAACTTCCCATGCAAAGGCAAAACTTTGTCAGTATCCATTACTGGCTGATTTAGGACTTGCAGTATTTCCTCAAGATATGTGCTTGGAAATCCGGGCCCACTATGCATTTCAGGTGCAGCGATCCACTATCTTGGCACAACAAACCGAGGGAAATACTGCAAGGCTTAAATCGGCCAGTAATGGAGACTGGCAAGAATCATGCCTTGCGTTTTGGAAGTTGCATCCAGGTTAGAAGCGA
Organism: Gibbula magus; assembly: GCA_936450465.1. NCBI lineage: Eukaryota > Metazoa > Mollusca > Gastropoda > Trochida > Trochidae > Gibbula > Gibbula magus. Next base: position 73,609,815 of record OW388297.1, on the reverse strand, counting down.
ACGTGATGTACATTGTTTCGCAAGCTATGCTTTAACATTGCGTCAACTTGAAAATGATTTTCATATGTTGGCAACAAATGTTTCTACCTTTAATCTCAGAAGTTGCTGCTCCTTATTCCTAATATTTATTTTACAGGATTTCTTGTCCAGGCGTTTTGTACTGCAGCCTTGGGAATCCCTGTAAGTATTTCACACTCGGAAGGACGCCGGGCTTATTCATGCTACTGAGGCGGTCATTAAGAGCTGGCATTCTTGACTAATGTACACTGACGGGCAAAAGACAGTATATCCGTCAGTTGTATTTATCATATGTATAATTTTCAAAGTTATTATCTAGTTTTCAACTTCGTATTAAAAAAACTGACCAGTGTTGGAAATTAGTCCAAAACATTAAATCGGTCAAAGAACGCCTCTACGAATTTGTTGGTTTTTTTTTTTATAAAATTAAAAAATTTAGATTTTAAAATCCCCACATTAATTTTGAGAAAACAACTGTTCTTCGACATAACTCACTGTGAAAATCAATAAATGTACCTCGTCCTGCACATATTTAAAAACATTTTAAACATGGTAGGGGTCATGTTGATGTAAATTTAATTTTTTACCCCGGTCTACTTTCAATAATATTTTAGTTAAATAATAAGTCACCAATTAAGTCATTCAAACTACTGCCGAAATGTGTTATTGTATCGTGCCATAATATTGAATTAATCGAAAACAAGTGATCGTTATACTTTCTTTTGCCAGTCAGTTTAGTTCACTTTATTGCATACATGTAGAAATGGGAGAACCTACAATGTCCACGAATAACCGCTCGTAATTTAAATGTTCTGGTAATACAACTAACACTGAACATTGCCCGTTGGTTATGCATTGATAGTATAACGCCTTACTTTATCAATGTTCATATTTATCTTTCAGCGAAAGAATATCGTACAGCCCTACGCATTGGTGGGTCCCAAACGTGTCGCCAATGATCTAGAGGTAAGTTTTCCGCCTTGTGTATTCAGAGTTCAGGGCAAACGTATAGTTACATTAGTCGGATCACTTGGACTACCTTGGATCAGCCATCAAAATGGCATCTCGACGGGAGATTAACTCGCATGGCTTAACAGAACCATGTACATTTGTGTTGGAAGTCGTTAGTGAGTCACGAGTAATTTAGCACTTGGTAAAACTTACGCGATATAGGGCGCCGTTCTCTTTTGGTAAGTGACGTCGAGTATGCTATATTTGAAGGGGTGCATGCAAGAATGGCACGTGCCCTTTTTGAACGCACCCCTTCATTTCCAATATGATGTATTTCTCTCACCAAAGGAGCTTGTATTGTCGATAGACTAAGAGATAAGAAACCACCCCTTATCTATAAAAAGGTTGAATCATTACCATTCAGTATTATGTACTCTTACTACGTCAAAACCAATACATTATCTTTAAAATAAGCCATCGAACATAAGAATCGATCGGGTATGATTTTTCAAAGCTTTAAATAGCACATTGAAAAGCCACTGAAAACATATTATAAAATCGCTTAAAATATCCTGTTGACTTATAGTGACCCAGTTACAAAAGCCCAGTACTTGGTGCATCAGATCGCCCAAGTACGGAATCGTATTAGTGTGTCCTATATCTCCTACGTAGAACTTCTATAAAGCCTGGACCACTTTATCACATCTAGCGTTTTTCACAATTGTATTAAACACATGTATACGCGTATAGTGTATGTTAACTCTCGTATATGAAGTATGAAGAACATTTTTATGGATACCCAACTTATTTATTCTATGTAGGCGACGTTTCCACATAGAATAAAGAAGTTGTGTATCCATCAAATTGTTCTGCATTCATCACCCCCACTTTCTAGAATGGCCATCAGTATATGATAAAATGTATAAGTATGTGACCGTTAAAAAGCTTTAAAGACGCTGTAGCTGTATTTTGTTTTCTCAAATTTGCCATATACTTTACAGTTTAAACAATATATTATGTTAGAGAGTAAGACATCAAGTTACACGATCCGATAAGCCTGTATCCATAGAAAAAGGTTATCCCTATTGAAATAAAACGGTGCGACGTATAAAGTGGTGTGGAACTCTTCAGTGTGAGAGGTAGATTTGTAGGTCATTTGAGAGTTCAGACAAGATAATTGACCATTCTATCATGGTTCCCTATTCAAAACTGTACTTTGAGTGTTTAGGTATCGCTACAGCCGATGGCCACTCGAAGGGAAATGGACTCGCATGGCTTAATCGAAAAATGTACATTCGTTGTAGAACTCTTTTATTGATTCGGGAGTATTATTTAGCCATTGGTAAGACTTATTTACCATTTCGTGAGATCAATTTTTTCATTAAGAAAAACGTGCTAGAGCGCCTTTAAGTACTTTATATATTGGTATCTATAGAAGTAGAGTTGATTGAGCCAGCATGTGTTATGCAATCCAGTATTTTGCACTGAACGATTATGTATTTAATAAACTGATATTTTCAGTTCACGGTAGATCTCTACATTGCTGCAAAACACGATATGATTGCGGTTTCCCTATTTGTTTTGGAATATCAGTTCAATAATTCAAGTAGTCAATATTTCCGTGAAATGAAAATCCACGGTCATTACTAGCGACCCAATTACACTTTGAACGTGGTGTTGGACATTAGTTACACGTCACTCAAAACATTACTCAACAAAAGATCTGTTTCCATAATTAATTACCGTTAATGAATTTCTGTACTCTTTATGTTATGAATGTAATGGAGAAGAATAGTTAGCGATAAATGTAAAAAAAACAAATTATTGATTTATTTGCCCATTTACACACCGGTTAAATATCAATAATAATCTTTCAATATACCTAAACTATTTAACAAGTATATTCACCATATGGGGTAAATTAACTATTCTGAAGTGACTAATTTTAAAATCTACCTCAGTTAAGTGTTATTATCATTTATAGCATGTCGTCATTAGAACTACTGCTTATGAGGTGTATACATCTAATTACATAACTAATTGGAGTGGTATTTTGTAGGTTTGAAGTGAATAAATAAGGTTGTTTATCCATGAATGAGTGTTCTTATTTGAATTTCATTAAAATAAATATAATTCCAGTCAAATTTAATGAAGTGAAAGGAAGTAAGACTTCTAAATAAGAACTTCGTAAATGTGAACAGGAATGGCGACTCGACTCGTAGTACGCGCTTACTCCTTTTCAGTTCTGAAATCGAATATTTCAAAGCAATTTTATGTAAAACATCTGAGACCAAGTACTAGAGACAAATAAACAAATCAAATAGATAAGAATGTGCCTCATTTAAGCAAAAAATAACTTTTGGCATATGTTAAATCCTAAGCCAGTTCAATCAATGCCTAACAAAATTTTATGTTGTCTGTTGTCTCCTAACCCTTTAAAGACGTTGGAGCACGCTATTCCTAATGATTGAAATAGTGTTCTCACAAAAAGGGGGCGGGATAGCGCAGTGGTTAGCGCGTTCGGCTTCGGATCAAGAGGTCTGGGGTTCAAATCCCGCCAGGGGCACGGCAACTTTGTCTGCAGTAGAGAACAGTTCTACACGCAGTAAAGTTTGGGTGCAATGCTACACTGAATTTCAGCGTAGTACCACCCATGGTTCGTTAGTTCCAGCCGTTTCTCGCAGGTTTCACGGCAATGCATAGCCATATGGCGTTGCGGGCTTTCTCCCTGCCGTAATACTAGCAGCCGCGATATAAGTGAAATACTCTTGAAAGCGGCTTTAAACCCCAACTCACCTCACCTCTCACAAAGGTTAATTAGTGTTACCAATGGCTAAATACTCCTGCATCAATAAAAAGCCACTCTAGTCCATTTCCCTTCGAGTGGTCATTTTAAAGTGTTCACATGAAAATGGCCGCTCGAATGTGGTACAAGTGTGGTACGGAAGATGCTTAGGTGTCTCCACAACTCGTGTGGATAAGTATGAAACGAAGTGATCAATGCTTTATCATATCATGCTATCTCCTACGTAGGGGATAGGTTTACTATGTCCTACGTAGGAGATAGTTTGACCGACTCTTTTTCCCACCGTGACACTAATACGCTTCCATACCCAAGAATTGGCGGACACTGTAATTTACGTACCAGGTTTTTTTATTAAACCCACAAATGACAGTTTTCATCGAGGTCGGCCATGATCACTTTACTTTCGGTTTCTCTGTAAAATTGTAGATATTGTGACCATGACCCCCAAATAGGGTTTTTGTAACTTCAAACATTATACATCCCGATGAGCTTCTTTTTCGGTATGTGAACTTTCATGAAAAGCTTGTCAGCAGGATACCTCAAGAACAGTTCACTGGATTCTCTTAATATATTTCACAAAGCTTCTCCAAGGGATGACGGATCATAATTGTGCCCTTGTCGTTAGGACTGGTCATTTATTACAGGGGTGGTTTGGCCGGGGGTTTTCAGGGAAGGGTCATGAGAAAATAGTCGGAGGAGGGTCATGAAAACATACAAAGGTTTGGGGAGGGTCATATTAAAATACAGTAATAAAACCATCGTTTTTACAGACTTGAAAGAGGGCATGAAAAAGTATAAAGCATTTGATAAACAGGAAAAAGGTGAAAAATATGTTTCTGTGGAAGCCTGCTTGATATTTAAACTGCTAGTATAAAAGACTCCCATGAAATCTGTCCTTCGTTCAGTGTCATTCATAGAAACAAAATCCTGAAAGTAGTTAGTCTGAACATAGGTAGTTTTTCTTCAAGGCTTTCGTACTTTTTGGTATATTTAACAGTAAAGTCGCCATGTAGGCATATAAAGTTAAAACAGTCGGTCAAATTGAAATTGGGAAGGGTCGGGTCATACCAGGACTGGATATTCAGGTTTAACAATTGGTCAGGGAGGAGTGGGGATCTTAGAGATTATTGTGGTACTGAGTGAACAAGATTAATAGACAAAACAATAGAGGTCACACCTTTAAAATATACGTGAAAGACACAATTATTATGAATCTCAATATCTTAAGTTTTTGTATGCACAATATTTTTGGTTCCTTTCCCCTTCATCAGCAGAATGTTGAACCTTGCACACATACTTGTTAATTATTCCTTAGAATGTAAGTCTGTAATTAAATTGTTAACAAATGTGGATTGAAAATTGTTAATTTGATGACTGGGTAATGCCTTGTTTGACCTGAGAGATCTATATTGAATAATGCAATGCCCTAAATATGTATGTGATGAGCTACAGTACCAATGGCTGTTTTTACAGATACTTTTATCCCTAGACGTTTACACATGTTAAATCCATTACTGGTTTGTTAAATGTGTATTCTGAATCTCTCTTTAAAGTGTTTAACAGTTAAATGCAGAACCGAATATATCTTCAGAAAGCCAATTTCAAGAAGTTGTATAGATGTGTTTGGGTACAGTCATGAAAAAAGAATACACTTAAATACCCCCACCCCCGTAATAAATGACTAGTCCCTTATTCTCAAGGCTACACTGGAACTGGTCAGCGAGATATCACGAAGACTTGTTTGTTGGAATCAATATAAAAGACAAACTCCTTGGCCAAGGGGATTTCAAATTGTGGATTTGATCCTGTGACCGCAAATATGTATATGTATCACGACCAAAAAAACTATTCATCTGTTTAGTTTTGTAAAGTATAAACTTTGTTTTTTTTGTTTTAATTCGGAGTTTCCGAGCCAATGGCTTTTTTAAAACTTGGGTGCAAATAACAATGCTCGGAAGGCCTGAGTATGATCTATGCACACTTTGTCTTCCATATGAGGTTCAACTTTTCAAAACTTTCGGTTATGTTCCAATTCTATTTAGTCGGGCCACACCTTTAGTTCGCCATGTGAGTATTGGATATAGTATGAATTTCTAATGTTTTATGAGCCTTTTAAATTTAACTAGATTTTGGTTTCATGACATGTAATCTAAAATGGATCGGGGTTCATTAACTTTTCTTAAGATATAGTTGTGATGACTATCAATCGAAAAATGGAAACCTAATAACCTAATGGATACAGGCGCTGCGTAACGGACGGGGGGTGTCGTGTTCGAAACCCGGGTCATACATTGCACAAAATTTGCATTATTTGACGTGACGTCATCACCATGGATTAATCTGCACAAATCGATAAGCTTAGGTGACATGTGTTCAACGTTTAGCAAGTTACACTCAGTCAATTAAAACAATTTTCATGACTAAGCAAATAACCTAGCATCCAAAAGACGTAGCCAGATTTTCAACTGCGTCAAAAAATACAAAGTCTATTTTGAATGTCTTTGGTAAGCTTGTTTTATCCCAACGGTATGTAACGCAGGAGGATACTCAATATCTTAATGTTAACAATGTATATATAGAGGATATCTGTCTTTTCTTGACTAATACCATGTTTATCTCATCGAGTGAGGTAGAAAGGTTATATTTTCACGAGTGGCGCAGTGGTATAATACCTTTTTATTATATGACGAGCAGTGAAATACTGGGATTTATCAGTGAAATAAACTGTCTTTAAGCTACAGTGAAAATAACTTATATTTTCACTGCGAACGGTGACTGATATAATTTGACGTCATGAAACAATGGTCTCGCGCGGCGAATTGGCTTATGACGTCAGTGTTACTGTGGTGACGGGCCGTTCCTAGCGGCTGCTCGGCGTGAAAATGGCCCTTTTCGGACGTAATTACATGGATAATATCATATAATAAATAGAATATCCGTCAATTCTTGACTAATACCATGTTTATTTCATCTCGTGAGGTAGAAAAGTTATATATTTTCACTCGTGGCTGCGCCACTCGTGAAAATATAACCTTTGTACCTCACTCGATGAGATAAACATGGTATTAGTCAAGAAAAGACGGATGTCCTCTATATCCACACCCCTTATACCAGTTCTCTATAGTTAGTTTTCAAACCTCGGACTACATTCGTGGCTTATATCAAATTATACACATTGTCATCTGATATAACATATCGCCAATCCTTCATTTGGTTTCATAATAATAGGCAAACACTGTATTACTTTTTGCCCAAAACGTCAAGCTGTCTCAACACATATGGTTGAGCAACCAAAGATTTCTTTTTGTATTGCCGAACTTTTTAATGGACTGGTCCAAGGAATTAAGCTTGGGTGAATGACAAATGGGACGAGACACATGAAACACAACGCAACGAGTCATTAATACAGTCAATGTTTATTATAAAAAATACCATTCAGCGTAGTATGCAATAACAACATAGAACAAGAATCTTTCTTAGTGAAATGCTGATATCTATTTTTGATTGCAATAAGTCTTTCGCAATGTAAGAAATCCTGTATACGATCTTGCTGTTTTATTCTTGATGTGTCAATATTTTGACGAGAGTAAAATGATTTATAACTTGGTTATGAGAGAATACTTCGAACGTAACATGACTAGAAAGTGTCAAGTTGATTTGGAGGTTAATTAGGAATTTCTCAGTTTTATTCCAAATTAATTAATAAATTGGCATTCAAAATAAACATCTGATCTTTTGAAGATTTTTTAAAGGACAGGGGGCGGGATAGCGCATTGGTTAGCGCGTTCGGCTTTAACCTTCCGCGGTCGAATCCCTCCAGGGGCACGGCAACTGTCTGCAGTAAAGAACTGTTCTATACGCAGTAAGGTTTGGTTGCAATGCTACACTGAATTTCAGGTTCGCTAGTCATGTCCAGCCGATGCTCGCAGGTTTCACCGCAAAGCATAGCCACATGGCGACGCAGGCTTTCTCCCGGCAATAATACTAGCAGTCGTGATATAAAAAAGTTGTATCGACTTACTTCATTCTTAGTAACAATTGTGTATACAAAGAAATTATTAAGTTCGTATAGTAAGTAAATACATCTGTACAGTCAATTTCATGCAGAAATACCTTGTTCCAATATCCCAATGACTAGAGTGCAGTATCATTTTTCATTAGTTCATCATAGATTGTCATTGAATTTTCAGCATTAATAAACATGTATTTGTAAATGTGTTGGCCTGAGGGATACATGTTAGTGTTGTATTATTTAATATCAACAGTTTTTTTAGAATGAATCAACCACGTGCACTGATAGTCTTAGGTCTTAGAATAGAATATGTATACACTATTGCGTTTTCTTACTAAATAAGTAAACTCATCTCAGAACATCTAATTGTTCTTTTGGGTTTACCACGAATTTACAAAGAATTTCGTGTTACGACATGTAACTTTTCTAGACCATTGTTTTGTACACAAATTATGTTTTATAAAGAAATGAGTGTGGAGATTAAGAGGGGGTATCAAAAAAGAGATTGAGATAAAGATAGCGACAAAGATAGATGATAGACTAAGTTGAGAAACAACCGGACCATTTTCTGATTAACGTATCTTTCTATGTTGAAGCTATATTTGATAACCTGAAGGGCGTGATCACAATTTAAGTCTACAGGTGCATGTTTACATGTGTATATGTACTTTAGGATAGTAAACAGGTGGTTTATTAAAATGCTTCCATTGGTCTCCAAGTACAAAGGATGAGAAGTTAGCATAAATTTTGTGACTTGTCATGAACATCTTATTTTTAATTGGTGTCTTTAATTTCATAACATTCGTTTATGTTTTCATTATCAAACGGTGTATTCTCACTACAATCAGTTAAACAAGCTCGCTTCTGATTAGAGGCTAACCCATTGAGACCATGGGGTATGTTGGTGGTGGTTTAATTGACGCTTCATTTACTGTATGGCTAGTGGGTCGTATGACCAATGGGACATGACCGAATAAAGTGCATCGGCGTACAGACAGGACGTTAGCAATGGGTCCCTAATCAAGCACATCTTGCGATTGATCAGTTGCCTAGTCACGTCTAAGCCAATTGTATTTCAATCCTGTGTTCAAGTGAAGTCCCGCTAATGGCTGCAACATTGCCCAAGTGGCGTTAAACCATAACTCACTCAAGTTAAGTCGACTTACCATATTTTTGGCAAAAAGTTAAAAAAAGACACTTCTGTCATTTCATATTAGTATGAAACCGAATATATGATCGGCGGTAAGTTATTTCAGACGACAATGTGTATAATTTGAGATTTAAGCCACGAATGTAGTAGAGTCGGGAGTTTTGAAAACGAATCCAACATGGCGGGTGTCGCTCCTTTAGGCTATTGGTATAGAGGGGTTTGGATACTATATCACTGTTTACATTAAAATAGTTATCAATTTCCTGTGGTGTATACTCGTCGCAGTGTCCGTTCGTCCGTTATCATTTAGTCTCCGGATCAGAACTCCAAAACCGTTCATGATCTTTCTGAAACTGTCGATGTGTATCACCCATCTGAAGTCAAGTGCCTTTTGATATTTTCAGATTTCTGACCATTTTATTATTTAGTTTTCATAGAATCGTGTTGGATTTGGACTTCGTTCAGGGATAGATCTGCTTCCGGAGCAGAACTCCAAAATCCTCATCATACCTGAAACTCGGCATTTGTATTGTCTACTAACCACAGGGGCATGTATCGCTTAGAAACAGCTTTTGGAAGACATATCTATATAGACCCTATTACTATATAAAAGGAAAGGGATGTAACGACGAAACCACTCCATGCTCATTCAAAGTCATATTTCGCATCAAACTGTTTATGGCAGTCGTTGGCTGCGGTACGAAAGCTAAATGATTTCCCTACAAAATGAGCTATAAATGGTCAGTCGGATCATTATTTCAAAAGCTATGCGACAAAAGTCTGTATATCGCTACCTCCATTTTCAAGCCATTTTCGTGCCGTGCTAACTATACATTTGTAACCTCCGGGTGAAACCCAAGGGGTTTGTGTCGTGGCGCAGCCCGTCCGTCTGTCCGTCCCGAAAAGGGTACTTGTGTTCTGAAATCAACTATTCCCACAGTTTTGGACCACTTTCTGAAACTTTACACATGCTTTGAATATACATCGGTGATACGCATGTGCTTGTTTGGGACCGATCGGGTTAATATTTTTCAGAGTTATGGCCCTTGACTTAAAACGCTCAGCTTTCCAACTTCAGACTGACAGTAACTTAATTCGCCAGCATTTGAACATGTTATGCTTCAAATGTCACACACTGGAGTTATAACCTTTGAACATTTGACCTTGATGTAGGGTCCATTTTGTGAGAAGCTTTGCCATGGTCATAATTATTTTTATTGATTGGTGATTGGCCTTCGATACTTGACATGCTGATTTATTCTTACAATTAAACTGCTGATTTGGAGGATAAGGAACCCGGGAATTATTGTGCTCTCGGAGCACTCTTGTAATTACATGCACTATGGAAATTCAGTTAATAAAGGATGTGGACGTTATGTATCACCTTAAACTTCAAAACTTAAACTGGATTAATCATCTTTCATGTTTGTATGCAACGTTACTTGTGGACACCAAGGATAAGTCAAACGTTCACGGTTTCCCTTTTGTTCCAGAATGTGCTGGGAACAGATGGACGATTGGATCAACTAACCGTCGACTTAACGTGTGCACAATACTCTAATCAGTCGTCCGACATCACAATAACTGCCAACCGGATAGATTCGACACTAAATGGTGTGACTCTAACATGTATAAATAATAACGTCACGTTAATCGATCTACAGGACTCACTTTGGAAAGGTAAAATATACCACCCTTCTTCGAAGCGAACATCTGTTTGTGTATTCACCCCTGTAACGGAATTCAAGGAGACTGCACCTAAAAGGAAGAACATCGTAATAATATATCTTCTTTGGGCTGATGAGAAGATCAGTTGGATCGAGGTAGGATGTCCTGACCCTGATGAGAATATTACTCGAACCACCAGACCTATTCGTCCTTCCATACTTCCTACCATACCCTCTTCAATGAAGACTTCAACTTCGTCTCCTTCTACGACCTCGGCGCCAACTTCTCAAACCACCACAACCACTTCCACTTCTCCAACGTCCTCTGCCACTACGTCACCAACGTCCACCACCACTTCTCCTACCACTACTTCACCCACTTCATCGGCCACTTCTCCAACCTCTACCACCACTTCTCCTACCACTTCTCAAACCTCGACCCCTTCTTCTCCTACTTCATCGGCAACTTCTCCGACCTCAACCACTACTTCTCCTACTTCATCGGCAACTTCTCCGACCTCAACCACTACTTCTCCTACTTCATCGGTCACTTCTCCGACCTCAACCACTTCTCCTACCACTTCTCCGACCTCTACCACTACTTCTCCTACCACTTCTCCTACCACTTCTCCGACCTCTACCACTACTTCTCCTACTTCATCGGCCACTTCTCCGACCTCAACAACCACTTCTTCTACCACTCCTCCGACCTCTACCACTACTTCTCCTACCACTTCTCAGACCTCTACCACCACTTCTCCCACTTCTTCCACTTCTCCTACTTCATCGGCCACTTCTCCGACCTCTACCACTTCTCCTACCACTTCTCCGACCTCTACCACTTCTCCTACCACTTCTCAGACCTCTACCACCACTTCTCCCACTTCTCCCACTTCATCGGCCACTTCTCCGACCTCTACCACTTCTCCTACTTCTCCGACCTCTACCACTACTTCTCCTACTACTTCTCAGACCTCAACCACTACTTCTCCTACTTCATCGGCCACTTCTCCGACCTCAACCACTTCTACCACTTCTCCGACCTCTACCACTACTTCTCCTACCACTTCTCAGACCTCTACCACCACTTCTCCCACTTCTCCTACTTCATCGGCCACTTCTCCGACCTCTACCACTTCTCCTACTACTTCTCCGACCTCTACCACCACTTCTCCTACCACTTCTCAGACCTCTACCACCACTTCTCCCACTTCTCCTACTTCATCGGCCACTTCATCGACCTCTACCACTTCTCCTACTTCTCCGACCTCTACCACTACTTCTCCTACCACTTCTCCTACTACTTCTCAGACCTCAACCACTACTTCTCCTACTTCATCGGCCACTTCTCCGACCTCAACCACTTCTACCACTTCTCCGACCTCTACCACTACTTCTCCTACCACTTCTCCGACCTCTACCACTACTTCTCCTACCACTTCTCAGACCTCTACCACTACTTCTCCTACCACTTCTCCGACCTCTACCACTACTTCTCCTACCACTTCTCCGACCTCTACCACTACTTCTCCTACCACTTCTCAGACCTCTACCACTACTTCTCCTACCACTTCTCAGACCTCTACCACTACTTCTCCTACCACTTCTCAGACCTCTACCACTACTTCTCCTACTACTTCTCAGACCTCAACCACTACTTCTCCTACTTCATCGGCCACTTCTCCGACCTCTACCACTTCTCCTACTACTTCTCCGACCTCTACCACTACTTCTCCTACCACTTCTCCTACTACTTCTCAGACCTCAACCACTACTTCTCCTACTTCATCGGCCACTTCTCCGACCTCAACCACTTCTACCACTTCTCCGACCTCTACCACTACTTCTCCTACCACTTCTCAGACCTCTACCACCACTTCTCCCACTTCTCCTACTTCATCGGCCACTTCTCCGACCTCTACCACTTCTCCTACTACTTCTCCGACCTCTACCACCACTTCTCCTACCACTTCTCAAACCTCGACCACCACTTCTCCCACTTCTCCTACTTCATCGGCCACTTCATCGACCTCTACCACTTCTCCTACTTCTCCGACCTCTACTCCTTCTCCTACCACTTCTCAGACCTCTACCACTTCTCCTACTACTTCTCCGACCTCTACCACTTCTCCTACTACTTCTCAGACCTCAACCACCACTTCTACCACTTCTCCGACCTCTACCACTACTTCTCCTACCACTTCTCAGACCTCTACCACCACTTCTCCCACTTCTCCTACTTCATCGGCCACTTCTCCGACCTCTACCACTTCTCCTACTACTTCTCCGACCTCTACCACTTCTCCTACCACTTCTCAGACCTCTACCACCACTTCTCCCACTTCTCCTACTTCATCGGCCACTTCATCGACCTCTACCACTTCTCCTACTTCTCCGACCTCTACTCCTTCTCCTACCACTTCTCAGACCTCTACCACTTCTCCTACTACTTCTCCGACCTCTACCACTTCTCCTACTACTTCTCAGACCTCAACCACTACTTCTCCTACTTCATCGGCCACTTCTCAGACCTCTACCACTTCTCCTACCACTTCTCAGACCTCTACCACAACTTCTCCCACTTCTCCTACTTCATCGGCCACTTCTCCGACCTCTACCACTTCTCCTACTACTTCTCCGACCTCTACCACTTCTCCTACTACTTCTCAGACCTCTACCACAACTTCTCCCACTTCTCCTACGTCTCAAACCTCGACCACCACATCTCCTACTTCATCGGCCACTTCTCCGACCTCTACCACTTCTCCTACCACTTCTCCTACCACTTCTCCTACTACTTCTCAGACCTCTACCACTACTTCTCCTACTACTTCTCAGACCTCTACCACTACTTCTCCTACTACTTCTCAGACCTCTACCACTACTTCTCCTACTTCATCGGCCACTTCTCCGACCTCTACCACTTCTCCTACCACTTCTCCGACCTCTACCACTACTTCTCCTACTACTTCTCCGACCTCTTCCACTACTTCTCCGACCTCTTCCACTACTTCTCCTACCACTTCCACTACTTCTCCTACCACTTCTCAAACCTCTACCACTACTTCTCCTACTTCATCGGCCACTTCTCCGACCTCAACAACCACTTCTCCTACCTCTACCACTTCTCCTACCACTTCTCCTACATCTACCACTTCTCCGACCACCAGACCTGTTTTTCCTACCATACCCTCTTCAATGAAGACTTCAACTTCGTCTCCTTCTACGACCTCGACCACTACTTCTCCTACCACCTCTCAAACCTCTACCACTACTTCTCCCACTTCTTCTGGCACGTCTACGACGTCCACAACCACTTCTCCAACATCTACCACTTCTTCCCCCACTTCATCTACAACTTCTCCGACCTCGACCACCACTTCTCCTACCTCGACCACCACTTCCCCAGATACTTCGCCTGACAGTTGCATCGTTGAAGTGGTACCAAAATGTGGAAAATCCCCTAAAGGCTCCGCCCTTGTTCACATCATTACAGATCTTCATCTATCGGCTCAAAGTGTATGCAGAGACAACCGCATCGTACCGTTCAATAGAACAGATGTTGCCAATTTATACCTAGAAGTATTTTATGAATCTTCCAAAGCGGGTAAAGATCAATGTGTGTTTGAAAAACTGAAGGACTCTGAAGTTTATAATATAAAAATCGAAGTAGCCTGGGGAGAAAAGCAGACTTACATCCACTCTATTCAGAAGGATTACATGGTCACTTGCTCCTTTGATGAAACTTCTGTAAAAGAAAGCGACAACAAGACTGCTTCGGGGACACTCATTGCCCCAAAAGAAATTGCAAGCCACGGGGGCAGGAAATCGTCCTCGTCCATTTCCCTGCAAGTTGTGGATGTCCTCGGTAATCCCATACAGAAGTCCTCCATCCCAAGAGGACGCACTATCCAGGTCAAAGCAACTTCCAACGGAAAAGACAACGAAGCTGGTATCAAGCCCGTATCCTGCGACGCCGTTGTTCCAAATACGGACAAAAAATTCGCCATTCTCCGAGCCGGATGTGGCGACGGGATCATCTTGCCTCAAGGCCAGGGCTTCACGACGACTGGTCTGGAATCAATAAGTCCCTACATTCCGACCTTCAACATCGGTTTCGATAAGGAAATCTACTTCGAATGCAACATAACCCTGTGCAGCAAGAATTGTGATGGGAGTAGCTGTGAAAACGAAAGAAGGAAAAGGTCTGCAGACTTTGCTGAATCGAGTGTGGCAAGTTTGGACTCCAGTCAACTATGGAATATCTCTAGTGTCCAGCCTAGTATGGCCTGGGAGAGTTGGGCATCTTCTTGGTGGGCAGTTCTGTCTCTCACCGTCCTTGGAGCTCTCTTCGTTCTCTTGCTGGTTGTCCTCGTTCTGGGCCAGTCGCTCCACAGGACCAACCGTGCAAAGAAGCAACCAGATCTTCATTAAGACAGTTTCAAAATAAATAAAAAAAATTGAAACTTGGATATGAGTTTGTTATTAATGGAACGAAATTAGATGTTGAATGTTTTACTTCGAACATACTTATTTCCGCCAGTATATACGTATGTCGGAAATGCTAGATCACCGACTATATCCAGAAAGTTTTACCCCATTTAAGCTCAGGGGAAATTAACTTAAGTTGAACTCTTGCAAAATATGGAAGAGATCCTTCTCAAGCTTGTTTGAATTTTGGAATAACCATCTTTCACAGATTTTAAACTTGACCCTGTCCCGAGAAGTGATCATATTTTGAACGATTGTTAATGCACTGTGTATTTCCAATCACTTTAGTGTTTTGACTTGATGGCGTTTAATGCATTCGATGCCTGTATAAAAAGGTGTATTTGCCCCTAGTTAATAACCACAAATATTCTTGGTCGACCTGTGACTGGTTTGCTGAACTTGACATTGCCTACTACTGGCAGTCCTCCTGGAGAGGTAAACCCAAGCAGAGTTTAATGAGACTGGCTCACGTCATGATAGCGCAGTGGTTAGCGCGTTCGGCTTCGGATCAAGAGGTCCGAGGTTCGATTCCCGCCAGGGGCACGGCAACTGTGTCTGCAGTAGAGAACTGTTCTACACGCAGTCAGGTTTGGGTGCAATGCTACACTGAATTTCAGTGCAGTACCACCCATGGTTCGCTAGTTCCAGCCGATGCTCGCAGGTTTCACCGCAATGCATAGCCACATGGCGTTGCGGGCTTATTCCCCTCCAGAAACTTGGTATGTATATAGCAGACTGTCTGCTTGTTTACTTTTAATTGCAAACACAAATTTATATTCCATTCTTGAACTTGCATTCTTGCAGCTTGTGTTTTTAGTTCTTTCGCTAAGAACTAGTTTAATCCTCTACAAGCCGGTACTTTAGCAGTGTGGGATTGTTTCATAATGCATACAATTTGGTTATTCATCCAAATTAGTAATGGATAACCCCTGAATGAGGGAGTTCTACGAAGATAGGCCTTTGCCCTAAGGAAGACCCGAGGGCGCTTTAGCGCCCAAGGGTCTTCCCGTAGGCAAAGGTCTCTTTGCTAGAACGCCCGAGGATGAGGGTGTTATCTGTTTTATATACCGAAAACAAACTAACGCGAGTGCAGTTGTCTAAATGTTTTACTGCAGATGGTCCAAGTAAAATAAAGCGCACATAAAATATCATGGAAGCATTTCTGACAGCAGTATAGTGACCAACAATCAACACCGAGAAACTTCTCAGTCACCAATCCTTCGTGGTCTTGTGGTAGAGCCCTGGGCTACAAAGCGAAGGGTTGTGGTCAGAGTACCGCATTCATCTATACCCCTGCTCAAAAGAAAGTATACCAAGAAAAAATTTGAATATTTTTTTTAATATCTACATTTTATATATGAAATGATTCTGAAACACGTCGCAGGAACACAACACACTGTTTTCATTGACAATAAGCGGAGAATGGCGAGAACTTTCATGCAACACGGGATTTTACCAATGATGACGTTGAGTCGGATCCCATGTAATGCACGTGCAAAATCACTGTATAAAACACATGATACTGTACATCAAGACAGTAGCAACAAAAAACACATGAAAGAAATGCCGAGGTTAACGGCAATACAGAGAGAGAGAGCCATTGAATGGCAGCGACTGACACCCAACGTCATCCGGCGTTTGACGTCATCGATGCGGCGGCGAGCTCAGGCATGCATTGATGCCCATGGTGGACATACTCGGTATTGAAGACGTGTTGAAGGACTATTCCTTTACTTACGAACTCATTTTCAGCATATACAGCTTGACAGTCATATTGAGAATTGTGAATTTTTGACCCCATGTGTCTTTGTACCTCTGTTGGGCATTCAGTTTTTGTTTTATTGACATGAACGTTTCCATTAGTTATGTTAAAATACCACTCTACTGATATATAAAAAAGTTTATTCTATATCTTCATCTGTTTTTCTTCCATGCTTCTTCAAATCCGTGGTATACTTTCTTTTGAGCAGGGGTTTATTATGAACATTTTAAACTTGGCAATTTTGTGGACTGATTACATTAGTAAAGTGGACTTAGAATTTCTTGGGTGCAAAGAAGTATTTGCAATTGGGAGGGCTTTATAAGCTCGGATAATACCCTGGTGGGAGGGCCCTCGCACCAGGGTATTATCTTGGCTTATAAAGCCAAGTCGGGATGTTCCCAGGGGTTAAGACTGACCTGAAAGGGTGTTAAAGAGCCATCAAGGATGTTGAACATATAGGAAAATTAACTTCCAACAGCAGCACGTGTAGCACGTGGGTTGCTTTGGCGACTTGCCTTCACGCGCTGTAAAGGCGTAGTTGTTTAGTACGTTTTATGCAATAAAGGGAAAACTGTTTGAGGTCAGATACCCTTGGCGCGCGCTACTCGAAGGGGAACCAATCTTTGAAACCAAATTTCATTACATTGTCGTGATATGAAAATGATTTATCACATGATGAAATATTTCTCTAGCGATTGACGTTATAAGTATATTTTCCACAAATATTTTTATTTGAAACACATCCTTGATGGCTCTTAAACACAAACGGGAGTTATATAACTCTTGATAACCCCCCGCCGCGCATATGCAGGGATAGTTTTCGGCAGGGGAAACTGAATTATTATCCCCCGCCACAACGAAGTTGGTGGGTGATATAGAACTGAGCTCCGTCCGTCTGTCCGTCAGTCTATGCGTCCGGGCTTTATTCCGGCCTCAAACTTCAAAACTATTCAATATATTTTGCTGAAACTTTGTACAGGTATGCACCAAGTAATCTAGATGTGCATTTTGCTATATATAAAGTGAATGCATTTATATATTCAAAATGCATAAATATATTCAAAATTCCTACATGGCGGGGGATATGGCAGACTGTCTGCTTGTTTAGATTTGGCATAAGTTCACCATAGAAAGAAATGTTCACTTAGTTGTGACCTATACCTTCCCTGATATCTAAACAGTTTACATTACACAAAGCTTTAAGGGAAGAGGGAATCGTAAGATTTTGGTGACAATGACCCTTTTGTGAAGGTCACAGCTTTTTTTTCTAGCATGGGAGCCTGCATGTAGTTCACTGAATTCTCTTACATACAGCTTCTGTAAGGAATTATCTTTATCTTACACAAAGCTTCTCCTGTAAGGAATTCTCTTCATCTTGCACAAAGCTTCTCCTGTAAGGAATTCTCTTCATCTTGCAAACAGCCTCTCCTGTGAGGAATTTTCTTCATCTTACACACAGCTTCTGTAAGGAATTCTCTTAATCTAACACACAGCTTCTTATGTGAGAAATTCTCTTCATCTTACACACAGCTTCTCCTGTAAGGAATTCTCTTAATCTAACACACAGCTTCTCCTGTAAGGAATTTTCCATCTTACACACAGCTTCTGTAAGGAATTCTCTTCATCTTGCACAAAGCTTCTCCTGTAAGGAATTCTCTTCATCTTGCACACAGCCTCTCCTGTGAGGAATTTTCTTCATCTTACACACAGCTTCTGTGAGGAATTCTCTTAATCTAACACACAGCTTCTTATGTGAGAAATTCTCTTCATCTTACACACAGCTTCTCCTGTAAGGAATTCTCTTAATCTAACACACAGCTTCTCCTGTAAGGAATTTTCCATCTTACACACAGCTTCTGTAAGGAATTCTCTTCATCTTGCACAAAGCTTCTCCTGTAAGGAATTCTCTTCATCTTGCACACAGCCTCTCCTGTGAGGAATTTTCTTCATCTTACACACAGCTTCTGTAAGGAATTCTCTTAATCTAACACACAGCTTCTTATGTGAGAAATTCTCTTCATCTTACACACAGCTTCTCCTGTAAGGAATTCTCTTAATCTAACACACAGCTTCTCCTGTATGGAATTCTCTTCATCTTACACACAGCTGCTGCAGTTTTGATCTTGAATCTTGATGGAGCATCCAGATTGTTGAGGAATTGCTTACACTATGCACACGTTTTGTAATTAATGATCGTGATCAGACTTTTCCCGCCAAAGAGATAGTAGTTAGGAGACTAAGAGAAAAACTTATTTTTAATATGTTCGACAGTAGTGTTTAAGACATATGTAGAAACGTTGACAAAACGTTTTCGGAACGAGCGGTTTTCCGGAAATCCCCGAGAGTTAATCAGGCTGGCAGCAGTCACGTGATATGACGTCAAAGATGATCTTCAGCCAAGCTGAGGCATAAGGGTTAGCCTAATTTTCTACGTTCGTAGTACTAATTACACTTCCTCGGATACGATAGAAGTGTTGATTTTCACCCACCAGACATAAACAACATCCGTATCAGAATAAACTTCTTGTGAATCAAGATGTAAATTGACATCAGCATATGAGTGAGTTGGAGAGTTGGAAATATCGGGACTAGAAAACTGTAATATTACAATTAATAGTAAATTTAGCCGTACATTGAATACTTACGGTCTACATATACGTTGTTGACACAGATTTTAGCTATGACTCCAGAATATATAATAAAAACTAAATGTGTTTGTTCTAGGGTCTACATATACTGTACCACCAAAATAGTGTAGAACGGTTCACGCATCTTGTGCTGCTTTTCCATCAAAGTCAGTCAGTGGATTCAAGTTTGAAACCCCTAGGTGTCACAAATGTAACCAGTACATGAACATATGTATGAATAAAAATTATTCTTAAAGCAAACTTTCATGCGAGAATGAGATGCACTCCAAAAATAGTATTATACTTTTCCTATGCTTTGCTTGATCAAAGCAGTACAAACATGACTCTGGTTGTCGATAATTGACCAGTAAGTTTTTTCTTTCAACTCCCTGAGGAGTATTCAACTCGAATTTCCCAAAGCAAGACGTAACTCGCACCAGTCTCCATTTCTGGCTAATTTAGGCCTTGCAGCATTCCCATCACTTGTCTATGCTAGCGAATCAACTATGCATTTGAGGTTCAATGCTCCCCTTTTTTAGTACGGTAAAGTGAAGGACATGCTGCAAGGCATAAATCAGCCAGTGATGAAGGCAGGTGTGAGCTTTGCGGGGGGGAAATTGATTCATCCGAAGTTGCTAGACCTTTTACATTTGTAAGTGTTCACATTACAAGTACACAAACCAAGTATCACATACTTCTGCTGGTAGGACACGAGGGTTGAAACTGATTATTTTTTTCAGTATACATTTATTGTGAAAATATTAATCAGTCGAAATGCATTGTTTTAGTAAATATATCACCAAAACAGAAAACAGCAGCCAAACTGAGCATATTGACAAACATTGCTCCGAGAATGAGATGATGTGCAGGTGTCGCATTTCAGCCCGTTTCAGAACTGTCTATCAATAATGCATTTATTTTCACTATGGTGACCATCTTCAAATTGAAACTAATTTAACACATTTATTAGCTGATAAATTAAACACTGTACAAGTTTCACAGGGCATAGCCTACACCTCCCATAAGACTGCATTTATAAGTGGTCAATCCTGATGAAGGACCGTTTCGGGTACTCTGAGACTAACCTTTAAAACGATTTTAATGATATAGCGTGACAGATGCCGACGGTTTCCAGTTCTCTCCTCTTTGTGAAACATCTAGTATGTCAATAATACGATCCATTATAATCGGCGAAATTAATACAAACTGGGTATTCGTTGAAAAGACAACGTGAGTTGTTTCTTCCAATAAGGAAGGGGCGGGATAGCGCAGTGGTTAGCGCGTTCGGCTTCGGATCCCGCCAGGAGCACGGCAACTTTGTCTGCAGTAGAGAACTGTTCTACACGCAGTAAGTTTTGGGTGCAATGCTACACTGAATTTCAGCGTAGTACCACCCAGGGTTCGCTAGTTCAAGCCGATGGTTGCGGGCTTTCTCCCTGCCGTAATACTAGCAGCCGCGATATAAGTGAAATAATCTTGAAAGCGGCGTTAAACCCAAACTCACCTCACCTCCAATTCGAGAAGATTGTACTGTGGAACGAAAAAAAGACTGTATCCATGTTGCAAGTTTTCACCACTGGAAGCATGTGTTAAAACTGATGATAAATTTGCCCAATTGCATACCCGTAGCTCTTGACAGTTTCAGTTAAACCTTTAAAAAGGTCTTCTTAAACCCCCGCTAAGACATAGTCGGGGGTATATAGCGCTACGCGTCTGTCCGTCCGAAATCGTTTCCGGAGCATATATTAACAAGAGAGCACAAGAATCCTCGAAATAAGCAGTTTAAATGTATCGGTAATTTAATGACCTAACATAAATAGTAAATGTCAAGTATAAAAGGCATATAACCAATAACAAATTATGGCTATGGTTAAGTTTCTCCCAAATGGATCCTACATCAAGGTCACATGGTCAAAGATTATAACCTCAGTGTTACATTGGAAACATACATTTTTTAAATGCTGACGAATTAAATGTTACTGCCAGTCTGAAATCTCGAAGCAGAGTGCTCTAAGTCAAGGGCCATAACTCTGAATATATTATTCCGATAGGTCCCAAAAATATGTATATGCAAAGCATGTGTAGTTTCAGAAAGATTTGAACAAACCTCTGAGGAGTTGATTTCAGAACGCAACTACTGTTCTCGGGACGATGTCAATTGTCATGAACAGTTTTAGAGTTCTGCTCGGGGAGGAGGGACTTATCCCAGAGTATTACATACCGGTGGGATACAAAACTATGTATAAGAGTAGGACACTTCATATTTGGTGTCAAACTGACTATATATATATATATATATATATATATATATATATAATGATATATATGATGACGACGTTATGCCTTTTAGGGGATTCAACTCAAAGGTTCTGACAAATTTAGATTTTTAAATTATGACCCAAAACGGTCTGATGTTTGTGTGGATTCCGTAGCATAACTGAAAAATCCCAAACCACACCACCTCACTATACTAATAAAATATTTTTATTAAAATCAATCCGTTATTTATTGACTAGATTATGTTATTTACGCCGACCAACGGTTGGGGTATATAGTAATACTAACGATTCCATCCGTCCGAAGACATTTTTGTCTAAACTATTCATGTAATCCTTTTATTTTTCAAATTTGGCACATCTTCCTCACGACTAGGAGAGTAGTGCGAAATTTTAACTATTTTTCAATTTTTTTAACTTGGGTCATATTCTGAGAATGGTTTGTCAGATCGATTGCAGAAAAACTATTCATTTCATCCTTTGCAAAATTGGCACATGTCTTCTTCACCGCTAGGTGCAGTGCGAAATGCAACAATTTGGTGAATTTTTTTGTTTTTACTTAGTCCTATTCGGAGCTAGAATGAATGAAGCTACTTCTGTGTTGTGATTTGTTTACTTGTAACTTTCATCAAAAGCTTCTGTGTTCTTGTTGATTTTACTATTTCATAATTTCACTGGTTATATTTTGGAAAAAGTTAAAGTTCCTTTCAGCCATAAACTGCTGTGCTAACAGGGGCGTGCTCCCGTGTACCTGTTGTTTCAAGTCACTAAAATTAATCATTATGATGAATTAATTTCCAAAATAAAGTTGAAATCGGTGGTAATGGCAGTAGTGTATTATGTTATACCTACCTTTTCAGGTAATTCTTACTCCTACATTTCCAAAACCACCTATTTTACATGGAGATTTGTCCTACCTTTTCACAAACACTTTAAATTAGCAATAACATTTCACAGCTCATACGTAAAATAAAAACGTCAAACTTTAACAGTCGGGGGTATTAGTGAGCGTGGCCAGTACTGGGCCAGTACCACGCCATTACTAAAACCATACCATTCCCTGTACTGGCCCAATTCAGGTTAGCCTTTACCGTTCCAGTACATTAAATATATTGTGTATACCGTAAAGTTTCAAAATCCTAATGAAGGTTGATTTAGCTATTATCATTTTCTCTTTAATTTTCTAAATTGTTACTTTTCTTAAAGTAAATAATATTAATCATATCAGTTTGAAATCTTCAAGCTTTTTTATTTTGAATTTGTATTTTTATAATGAAACGTATTGTTTGTATTTTTTTCATAATGTCAATATTGTCAAATATGAAGTCAAATATATGTTATGTGAAAACAAGCCAGAATTTGATTTTAACAAGTAGGCCTATGTACAAAGACAATGATAAAAAAGCAACTTGTGATTATTTTCACACTTAGATTTCCTTATGATACATACAGTAGCAATTGTTAATGTAAAACACACCAGAGATATATAGTAGTATAGAATGTATCAAAGTTTTATAAATACAACTAAAGTTAACTCATGAATTGAACTTACATTGAAAGGATACCAAATCGTTGCCTTCTCTTGTCTCTCTAAAGCAACAATTTGAAATACTACCCATAATTCCCTAACAGGAAGTGTCATACCTGAATTGGGCCAGTACTTGGCCAGTACCGGGCCAGTATATAAACCTATTATAATCTGTACTGGGCCTTTGTAAATATCCGATAATGCATTTAGACAGGAAATGATATGCCTTAACTGGGCCAGTATAGGGCCAGTACCGTACTTCAGTACCGTATTGCCAGCACTGGGCCAGTACAATTTTACCTTAACTGGGCCAATTCAGTTAAAACTGTTCTGGGCCACTACTGGTTCTTTACTGTTAGCCAGTATGCCTTTATCAACTTTACAAGCCAGTACCAAGCCAGTACTGGCCCAGTACAGTCATGTTTGCAGGGAGGACAGTTCGATCCCAGGTGTTTTATATGTTCATATATAATCCGACATTTTATTATAAGTATCATCACTTCGATTTGAAAAAATATGAGTAAAGTGTAGATATATTAGAAAAAAGTGTAGGTGTATCGGCTAATACACCTACACTTGTAACAAAAGAAACCTCAGCAACGAGACCAGAAGTGAGGTATAAGTGAGAGATATACCCATACTTTTCCTCGTGTATCGAATGATACCCTACACTTTTGGGTATGGGTATATCTCTCACTTATTCTCTGATTAAAGAATAGATTTTATAAAACAGGGTCCATGTAAATTACAACAAAAAAGTTGCGAGTGTTACCATCTTGTTCGTTTTAATATGTGGGTTCCATTTATAAAGAAAACAATAAATATACATTGGATGAAGATAACAGTTAGACCTAAGCAGAAAAGAACCGGGAATATAAGTTCTAATCCTTCGTCTACTTCAAATATATACAGACTGGGCTCCACAATGGCGTCAGGAACTGATGTCGGAGATCGCTTCTTCCGGTCATGCGCACACGAACTACCATTGCAGTTGTCTTTACAGAAAGTAAAGTCGCACTCGAAAATCAGTTTTACGCTGTTTTGTAGCCTGAAATGTAAAACGAAGTGCAGTTACATAATAAATTAACATTCCTTTCGGACGTTTTAACAACCAAGTTCTGAGCACAAGAATCCTCAGAATATGCAGTTAAAATGTAAGGGTACTTATTAGATCTTATTCAATGGCCTTATGTAAAAGAAACGCATAAAGTTTCAAAGACATATCAAATGGTTGAGCCACGTTAAGTAAAAGTTCAACCCACAGTAAACAGGGCACTCAAAATCAAGGGCCGTAACTCTGTAAATATGAATCCGATCGGTCCCCAAAAAAAAGAACACATGCGTATCACATGTGTAAAGTTTCAGAATGACTGATCAGAAACTGTGGAAGGAGTTGATTTCAGAACGCAGGTACCGTTTTCGGGACGAACGGACAGACTGGCTGGGTGCGCCACAATAGCCGCCTTGGGTATCACCCGGGGGTTAGTAAGTGGACTGCTCTTTCGTGAGCTCAATGGAACTACAGTAGCAGAGAATTAATGTCAAAAATCATCCTTACTTTTCGATAACGTTAAACCAATAGAACAGTCTGGTTAAAATCGACCTGTTCCGAGGAATAAAATCTGCAAAATGGTTACTGGTTCTATAGATTCCTCGCCACAAGGTCTGAGGACACCGTATTAAGGCGCGTGTTCCGCATCAGTTTAGCGCAGAAAAACCTAGTCAAAGAGCTGACCAATCAGTTTTTAAATGGTGGTCACTTTGAAATCAATCGTTAACATGTTCCTCATGTTACGGAAACAAAGCTATTTGAAGTTACCTGCCCCAGGCTTCTCGTACCAAAAGCTGATTGGGGATCGTATGATTGGTTAAGGGAATTGCGTCAGAACATGCGAGCGCCAGACGGTCTGGTGAGGAAACATCCAAGTGGTATGACTTCGTATTCCTCGGAAAACGGTGATTTTAATCAGACTGACCAATAGGATATCCGAACAAGAAGTGATGACATGTAGTATTCATTTTTATAAAATTTCCCTCCTCTTGGTTCAATGAGGTGAATTAGGGGAAGACATCGCTTTCTAGGTTATTGCAGTTGCGCCAATGTCACCAACAACCCTAAATGAGCTTGTTGAAGAATGGTATCAGTTTCAATAGCATCTGTTCCGGAACCTTCCCTAGGTTTTCAAAACCTTCTTAAGGATGTCCGCTCCTTCCTGTTGAACTTCAAAAATGAAATATGAGTAAGTAAAGATTTTTTCTCATCTTTATTTACTTCATGATATTCTACATCATCTACTTGCTTTTAAAAAAACATATGAAATAAGAAAATGTGACTTTAGAACCTCCAAAAAGTGCTTAAACAGCATAAATGGCTTTAATTTGACTAAAAAGGGTTTTTTTCAGGTACATTTTGTGTCAAAGCTTTAAAAAAACACTACCATATATTTTTTTTCATCGATTTCGGTAGGGTAACATGAACTTTTGAAACATATCGAAAAAGAAAAACAAGTTTAATACTAGAAATGTAGTATATTAAAGTTTTTAGCAGTTTTTTTCTCATTTTCCCAATAGACTCCCATGTTAAATTGTACATTTTACAGGCGTCATATCTCGAAAAAAAACACCCGACCCCCTATTTTTTAATGCTGATTTTCCAATCGTATACTTTGATCTTTTAAAAAATATTAGTTAGAAAACAAGTTTAATACTATAAATTTGAGGAGCGAACATCCTTAAGCCGTACTTAATCCACGAAGTGAGCATCCACGCCAATGAAGTTGGTTTCAATCCAGTTTCAGAAGATTTAAAAAATTTCGATTCCGAGGCAACGTATTCATACGTACTCCACAAACGTCCGTAAATTTCTGATGAAAAACATTAATATGCTAATTGTTGGTTCATATTTGTATCGCAATGACGTTCATCGGAATATTGATAATCTTGTTTTCATGAGACATGTTCAAATATAGGGAAAATCCAATGGTCCTTAAAGTTTGCTCAGTTTATATAGTATTTCACTTCATTTATATAGTATTTCACTTCATTTATATAGTATTTCACTTCATTTGTATAGTATTTCACTTCATTTGTATAGTATTTCACTTCATTTATATAGTAGTTCACTTCATTCTGCCGTATAAAATTACTCAACAGTATCCTCCGTGATTTAACAATTTTCGAAGTTCTCCCTACATGAAGTCAATGTTATCGCATCAGTCTTTCGGTCACCCCGGCACTGAAACAGTTGCATAAGTATTATCCCATCCTGAATCCTGATCCCATGAGGCGGACACATACAAATCATGTAACAAATGAAGTACAATGATCAGAAATGATTAAAATATGACCTTATCGATTATTAATTGTCTTTCATGATACATGTTTTCATGAGAAACGTTCAGTGCTTTTATTTAATTAAAGGTGTAAAATTGACAAATCTTTTTCGATGGATTTTACAAAAAAAACTTTAAGAAATAAAGGTTGGGAAGAAAATTACTATAATTCTTAGCAATCATACATTTGTTTTCCAACTCACGAAATAAACGCCAGAAAGCATTTGCTTTATCGTGAGTACTCTAGTACCGCCGCCATGCAATGGTAATTGAACAAAATTGATTTGCGAAAATTTGCGATAATGTTTTGACATTTTGTCACCTTGGAATCGGGGGATAATTCAAATGAGAAGGGTTTACACTATTAAAAAAGGTTCAATTTTAAGTTTGAGGATGTGATAAATTTGAGATATTTTTATAGGAATATATCAAACCAAGGACATAACTTCATGACATAATATCCGGATCAATACATTACACTAAAGTTCTTTTACCTGAATGCACTGAAGAAAGGGCTGAAGGTCTTGAGTCCTTCGGTAACAAAACCTTCATCCAAGGGCAGTATAAGTCCGTCTCCGCACCCTGCCGTCAGTAGAGGGTACCGCTCCCTACCCGGCACCCCGTACACCGAGCACGAGGTAGGGGTCAGACCAACCTCCTGCTCTTCCCCTGCAGATTCTGCCACCAGGCGAATCTTCCTCCCCAGCATCAGCGGAGGAGTCAGAGTCCGGTTGAGGATATCGACCACTTTGACTGCGATCCTCGACTCTGCGACAGGCCCGTTGTTAGATTTGATCTCTTTGGATGAATATAACGAGTGTGACAATTTTGACGACTCCGATTCCTTGAAAGACTTCGAGCCTAGTGTGCATGTGACACGGTAGTCCTTAAAGCAGGGACCCGAGTTGCCCACCCCCCAGGACATACCCACAAGAGCCGTGAAGGTGCTGAATGAGGGGTCCGGTTTAAACACGCACTCCTTGTGGACGTCCCCGGGGTTGTAGGATATATTCAGGAAGAAACTCACGCCATCTGAGGAGTTGAACTTGTATTCAAAGTCTTTGTAACACGTAGCCACTGCAGAAAGCCGTACATCGGTGATAATCTCCACCTGAGCAATTTTGTTTCCTTTGTATAAGCAGTTTGCCGATAGTTTGACGATGTATCCCACATTCAGCTGGTCACATATGTCATTGTGTTTCAGTCGCACGCCTTGGTCCACACCACTCATCATAGACGAATTGGCGGGGGTGGTTTGTACCTTGTTCATAGCTAGATTCTGATCGTCCGTAGGACTGACCTCGACGTCTCCAGAAGTAATGCCGTTCTGCGGTGCTCCTGGAGGTAGGACCTGTTCCCTCTGCTCTGGATTGTCCAGAAACTCGTTATTGACGCCGTCCACAATCTGACTAATTGTCGGATAACGTAGGCTTCCATTTGCAGTTTCATTGGACTTGATGTTCTGCAAGGGGTCGCTTGTTACGTTGATATTCGTAGCAGGTTCTTCTGTGGCTGATGCTACACCGACAAGATTATTAGGATGAGTAACATTCGTGTTCTCAACGTTCATAGGAACATCTGTTGAATTTGTTAATTCTACATTTTGAATATCTGCTGTGTTAGAAAGAGCACTGTCGTCGAAACTTAAAACAGGCTCGCTTATATTCATTCTGTCGACGGCAAGCGGGTCATCAGTTGTGTTTGAAGATGCATCGTCGTTGGGATTCAAGTTAGATTCAGTAACATTCATAACATATTCGTGGTGCAAAGGACTATGAGACGTGTTTGAAGGTGCACTATCGCCGAGGTTCGAATTAGACTGGGTAATATCGCTGTCATCAGTATTCGCAGGATGTTCAGTTGTGATTGAAGTAGTACTGTTAAGATAAGCCACATACTGGGTAACATTCATTTCATCTACGTCCATAGGACTATCAGTCTTGATTGAAGCAGGACTATCAGTAGTGATTGAAGCAGGACTATCAGTTGTGATTGAAGCAGGACTATCAGTTGTGATTGAAGCAGAACTATCAGTTGTGATTGAAGCAGGACTATCAGTTGTGATTGAAGCAGGACTATCTGTTGTGATTGAAGCAGGACTATCAGTTGTGATTGAAATTGTACTGTTGTACAGTTCAACTGTATGCTGGGTGACATTCATTCCATCTACGTCCATGGGAATATCAGTAGCAGTTTGAGGTCTATTGTATGAATATGGCTGTGTAAAATCCACGTCATTTTTGTTCAAAACGCCATCAGTTGTGGTTAAAGGTGTTATGTCGTTTGGACCCATTGTAGGATTCGTGACATACACGCCATCTGTATCCATCGTCGTCTCACTGCTCACGGTCTTAACACTATCCGAACTTAAGGGAGTACCTGTAGAGCTCTCGGTGTTCTGGGATCCAGCACCAGTAGTACCGGGTACGTCTAGAGGTACCGTTGTGCTTGCAGGGTATGGCGAGTGGGGCGGATGGTTCCCAAGAGTTTCATTTCTGTTGTGATCTGTAAGAAGAGAGGTGTCCGTCATCTTTATTTCTTGACTGCTGGTTATGGTTGAGGTGATCTCATTCAGCGGGCGAGGTGAAGTTGTCATAATTGGTTGACTGGGTTTTTCCAGTTGGCTTTCGGTGTCCGTTGTGTTCATAGGTTGGCTGCTTGTTAACTCGGTGGTTGAGTTCGTTTCATTCATAGGGCGAGGTGTGATTGGCAAAGTTGGTTGGCTCAACATTTTTGATTGATTTTCATTTAGGTTTAGAGGTGTTTCTGATTGAATCGTTTGTTCATTAGGATTGATTGGACTGGTCTCGTTAACTGGTTCTGACTTAGGACTGTTGATTTCAGTATAAGTCTTGTTTGATGGTCTAGTTGCATTTCCCTTGAACGTTGATACAGTATGGTACTGTGGTTCATTCTCATCTGGAGTATTGGAAGCGTTCACGTTTTGGCTGTTGTTCAACTTCTGGGGGTTAGTTCCTTTGTTCTCCAATATAGGGTTGACATTTGTTTCATCTGTGGTAACCGGATACTGCTGACCACTTGTGTTCATTTGATCTGAACCGGTTTTCAATGGAGGATCCACTTCATTATTTGATTTCATTGTTGATGTAGACGAGTTATGGCTTGAATTGGTTTTCAACAAAGGATCCAGTTCGTTATTTGATTTTGCTGTTGATGTGGACGAGATATGGCTTGAATTGGTTTTCAACAAAGGATCCAGTTCGTTATTTGATTTTGCTGTTGATGTGGACGAGATATGGCTTGAATTGGTTTTCAACAAAGGATCTGATGAACTGACCGGTTTGTCTTTTCGTACGCTAGTTGTATTTATGTTATTAGAATTACTCTTCAACAAAGGATCCACTTGGGTTTCTGGTGCAGAAGGATGCGTTGTATTCGGAAGGGATGTTGTTTGAACCTGTGGACTCCCAACACGGGGACTGGTCGTATCCATATCGGGCGTAGTCCTGGGGGAACCTCCTTCCTGTCGAGCAGCCTCTGGTCCTTGAGTTGCGTTAGAACTCGAAATGGGCAGGAAACACTCTGTGGATAGTTCAGTCGTCCCGCCATCGCTCCATAGAAAGGATACGCTCACATTGTACTTCGCAACTGTCCCGTTCTCATAGGGCCCATGAAACACGCACTCGTCCGAATCGTGACCGGGCCTCTCCGGGAATAGGACCTTGAAACTGGTCCCATACTGCGTATCGAGGGGGTGGACTCCGTATGCGCATCTAGCCTGCTGGTAGGTAACGAACTTGCCGTAGAAACTCTTGGCGGTACTGAAGACGACGGAGGCGTTGTCAACGTTGTTGCTGCAGAGAGTCTCCGCAGACAGCGAGTTGTGGCGGCCGTCACTGGCGCTCACCTGTAGCACAATGGAAACTATTGAAACAATGAAGGTCCTCTTGATAGCAATTCTAACGAAACAGTTTGCCTATCCCAATAATTTCACTCAAGTTGCACTTGTTCATCGTCAATCGTCAAATATATCATAATTACTGGTTTTCACTGAAAATCTAGAAATAATATATTGTTTACAGAAACCTAGCTTAACTTAACGACCAATAACACACACAGTAGCTATTTCATTAAACACTCTCGAACCAAAATTTGTCTTTTTAACTGTTGTAAATAAGTTTCAAATGTACGTTTGGCAGATTGACGCGCGTCAATCGCAGTGCATTGTCCGGTTTTCGATCAGACATCAGTACTACTGTAGCTCATCAGGATTTGTATTGTTTGCAAAACCGAAATAAATTGTTCTCAGCTGGTTCTAGAGCTTTTCATACTGAAAGTGAGTGAGCTAGGGTTTAACGCCGCTTTCAAGAGTATTTCATACTGAAAATAGGTTCCACAATTTAGAATCCCTTTTCTCTAAAGAGTCTCTACACAACATCTCAGCTCTCTAGACCTTTATGTACTGGAGAAGATGAAAATAGGTTTTAGATCATGACCCCTTTGACCCTATTTGGGGTCACTGGGTCAAAAAATCTACAATTTAGAATCCCAATTGGCCAAGGAATCTGCACATACAATTTCAGCTCTCTAGAGTCATTGGTTCTGGAGAAGACGTTGAATAGGCTTTTAAGGTTGTGACCCCTGTGACCCTATTTGGGATCATGGGGTCACCAAATTTACAATTTAGAATCCCCACTGGCCAAGGAGTCTGCACACAACATTTCAGCTCTAGACCTTTTGGTACTGGAGAAGATGAAAATAGGCTTTTAAGGTTGTGACCCCTGTGACCTTATTTGGGGTCATGGGTAACGAATCTACAATTTAGAATCCTCATTGGCCAAGAAGTCTGCACACAACTTTTCAGCTATCTAGAGATTGATTCTGGAGAAGAAGTCGAAAAAGTGAAAAGTTTACGGACGGACGGACGGACGCCTGACGCCATGCATTGCCATGCAATGTCATAAGCCCATCGGGCCTTTCAGGCCTGATAAGCTAAAAATAGAGCAATGGGCTCTGTAGCTCATCAGGGTTTTTATTTTTGATTATGGAGACTGAAATAGATTGCTATCATTATAATGCACAATCTCTAGTCCTGACAAATCTCAGTCTTGAAATTGTCAGTGCATTACAAAAACATGAAACCACGGGGTCGTGTATCGCTTAGAAACAGCGTTTGGAAGACATACCTATATAGACCCTATTACTATATAAAAGGAAAGTGATGTAACGACGAAACCGCCCCATACTCATTCAAAGTCATATTATGCATCAAAAACTATTTCTATGGCACAGTCGATGGCTGCGGTACGAAAGCTAAATGATTTCCCTACAAAATGAGCTATAAATGGTCACAGTCGGATCATTATTTCAAAAGCTATGCGACAACTTTAGAATCCCCAGAGGCTAAATAGTCTATACTACATGTTATAAGCATTTTCATCTTGGAGAAGATGATGAAAAGAATTTTTTCGGTCATGGCCCATGAGACCCTTATTTGGGGCCACAGGGTCACCAAATCTACAATTTAGAATCCCCATTGGCTAAAGAGTCTGCACACAACATTTGAGCCTTCTCGGTATATTTGTTCTGGAGAAGATGAAAATAGGTTTTACAGATCATGGCCTGTGAGGCTTTTATTTGGGGTCTCAGGATAACCAACTCTACAATTTACAATCCACATTGGCTAAAGACCATTCAAACAAAATTACAGCTCCCTAGACCCAGTGGTCTAGGAGAAGACGAAAACGCGAAAAGTTTACAAACGGACGGACGGACGCTGGACACCATGCCATGCCATAACCCATCGGGCCTTTCAGGCATGATGAACTAATAATATATCTAGAACAAGCAGACAGTCCACGATATTTCATTGAAGTTTCATTGAGCTTACAGCTTTGAGTTCTGGTCCCGAAACGTAATTTTAAAGTATGTTTTCATGGCGACAGCTATAAATAAACTTCCAAAGAAATTTTTTTAAAAGAACAGAAGGCCCATTACACAAGATGATTGAAAGTCTGCCGGACAAAACATGCATGCACGTGCAGCTCGGAATAAGTTGTGTTTGTGAATGTGATGTCATCTTCACATGTGGTATATTCGATATGTACTTGTACTGTCAACACTTGCAAAAAATATTTCTGTTTCAATTTCAAATGGGTGGTGCGATACTTATGAAGAACTGTATATCGTTTTTTTAAAATATTTAGTAAATGTTTGAATATCCGGGATATTTAAGAAATAGATTTCATAATGTGTTTGTTCACTGGCTTATAAACAGTTTGAAAGGTGCAAGTTAAACTGGTATAAATGCCGGAGCCTGTCGACGGCATTTAACAGACGGTTTAGAACTTCAAACAGTTTATAAGCAAGTGAACAAACACATTATAAATATATTTCTAATAAATTGAAAGTTTGCAATATAAGCGATTTCTAATCAGTAAATAAACTTTTATAGATAAAATATCTCTGCAAAAAATTAACAGTGCATGATAAAACAAATGTTTAGTATAGTCTTAGATCAGACTAAGCTCCGCCCACAATAACATCGCATCACTTATGTGTAACGTAGTTCACAAGAAATATGATTCAAGTAATTAAATTTTGTGTTCTAACATGCTGTTTTAATCAAACTTTCAATAAAACTACAATTAGAATTGACATTGAAAGGTTTTTAAAAAGTTCCATCAAGGAAAGAGCATGTGATAGCAATGTCATAATTGCCGGTGATACAGTGATAAAGTAGTACCGCAGGTTATGTTATGTAAACGTCAGATTATGAAGGTCACTTTCAGCTGTCAATCTTGTATCGGGATATAATATTGTTCAGTGACTGTTCTCAACCCGATAAAACCTTTTCAGAAATATTTCGTATAATTCACTGAAAATGATTAACATACACCTATTTCACTGAGCTACGGCTTCCAAAAGTCTTCATGACTATTCATGACCCTTCACAACTTTTCGGCCACGACTACGTCTGCATGAGTCGGAAAATTTGGGGTCAAATTGTTAAATTTGATATTTCTACGAGTTACTTACGATTTGCTTACGACATAGTGAGGAGGAACTCCTGACCCTTTCACGACTAACTGTCAACTCTTTCCCCGACACTAATCAGTCACCACGATTCTTACAAAGACTCATTCCGGACCCACTCACGACAATAACGACCTGTTTACAACTCGTTCACGACCATGACGACTAATCACATACCAGATACAACTCACTTACGAGTTGCATACGAATCACATAAGAGTTATGTTGATATTATTGTCGCGTTTAGTCTGGAGTGGGTCGTCTCTGGTCGTCTTTGGTTAGTCGTGGGTCGGCAAGTATTTTAGAGGAAGAGCTATTCCGGACTCATACGACCACCACGACTCAATACGACTTATTATTAATTAACTATCAGTGTTATGACACGTATACGGTATATGCGGCCAAGACCATATGATTCGAAAACTGGGTCAATACGGGGAAACTGGGCCAATATGGGTCTGAGCATACGCAGTCGCACATTTGGTGAATGCCCGAAGCTGTCGCTTCACAACTTCGACCCATGATATCTGTTAACCAATCATGTTTATTATTATTATTTCAATATAAATGAGATACAATGAGTTACAGGTTCTAGGTCCGATGTATCTGTGTATTGGCCCTCGACTTCGTCTCGGGCCAATACAATGGACTTCGGACCTGTAACTCGGCCAATACGGATATAATTAATAACATTATAATACGACATAATAAGAATCATATAGATGAACATGTTCAAAAACCTACCCCCGACTAAATTGGATTTCCCGACTTTTAACCCCTTTGTCATCCGTATTGAGTTTATTCAGGAAAGTTTCTGCAACGCCAAGTTGTTGAATGACAGATTTTTCGAACTGCATTGTTAACTTTCGCCGTTTCGGGTCTCATTTTGATCGGTTTCAGATTTATTATCAAAATTATTTATTTATGTCATTTTGTACAAACAGCAAAGCTTATTTAAAAAATATTCGAGCATGCAAGTATTCGGTGAATTAATGCATTCGCTAATGTTGCCTGGCAACACACAAGTATTCTTGCGCAAAAGACAAAAGAAAACAGAGCACTATAACCAAATTATACAGTCTATGCTTTTTCACAGTAGCCAATCAGAAACGATTCGCAAAGTTATGGTAGAATGAAATATAAACAAAAAAAACATTACGACAAACCTGTTTATATATATATTAAAACGTATTAAAACATTGAAAATTAAGATCATGCCAAAAATAAAATTTACTTTCACTGAAAGCATAATTTAGGAGGCGTTATTTTGTGTCATTTTACTGTGAGAATAGCACGCAGCTCATTTGCATATATCAATACGCCTATTAACAGTAAAGTTCAACTTTGAAATTAATGTTGTCATGCTGTTTTGTACAACATGAATGAAGAATGACATTGTATGATAAAGAAGTTATCATGCTCGTGTGTTTTGGGATGGTAAATATCCTGCATTAGGAATAAACACAATGTGGCATATATACATATATATATATATATATAATCTATATAATCTATATCTATATCTATATCTACCGAATAGTAAGGTTCCTATACCTGGACTGGAGAAGATCTGGTACATCCTTTATCAACTATTCGTATGTTTACATAAACATATTTAAGGAAAACATATATTTTTTAAAATAATGAGAAATGTTTCCAATATATCCAGGTCGCGGGTTCTAGACAGGCTTGCTAATTGGGAATGTACCTGAGTGTAGACTGTATCGGACCATAATCTAATTTCAATCGAACTGTTTACTCCATCGCCATCGGGAGACTGACACTTACCTAAACTATCATTTTATATTGTTTTAAGTTAACAAACGTAAACTTCAATATTTTCATTTTTTCCTAAATTTTAAATTGTTATCAAATATACCATATATATACGCGTGCACTTACCAGAAGTGCCCGGTCTAGCCTAAAAGTGTTCAAAATGCACACAAGGCAAATACCAAGACTCTCCCAGGAACGTGCCATTGCGGAGCCCAGTCAAGACTGAATGTTTCACTTACGTGAAGCACGTGCATTTTGACAGAATCTTGTTCATTGCAACTTTGAAGTGCTGCGTTCGGGCGATACCATTGTATGACCGAAAACTACATAATCTAATTAAAATATCTAGGTTATCCTTTTAAAAAGAGTAAATCAGAAAACCTCAATAAATAATTGCTTTTTATTCCAAGATTGTGCTTGTATAAATATTACGTATTATGTTATATTTTGTAAAAAAATAAAATGGGGTTAATAAACGCGTACAGAGAAATGGTAAATGGAAAACACATTTATTCCTTTTTTTTCTTTCAAAGAATTAAGCCTGATTTTTCGTTGTTATTGCCAAAATGTGTCCATTAAATTATTGCATTTTTAATGACGGCAGCAATAAAAATTATAATATCGAATGTTGCATATGTAGTCATCTTAAATCAGGGATGCAGGGATATACTAATTAGTTAACTAACTTTGAAGGCAATTTTATATCGAAATATTTCAATTTAGTAGCTGCTCTACTCTTAGACACACAAATCAAAACTGATATATAAAGTCGGCAAAGTGTTTAATATTTTGTTTATATTTCATTTTAGAACCAGGGAGACGTCGTTAGAACATGTTAGTTATAAAACCGATACACCCCTCTTGAAACGGGTTGTAATATATACATATGGAAAAAGTTGAACACCTCTAATATTCAAAACTGAAATGTGATGCTGTGGGAGCGTTACGATAAGTTGACTGAATTAATCACTCTCGACATGAGAAAAGTAGATTTTGTGACAGATTTCTTCAATGAAAAATGACTCAAGTTGACATTTTAATAAATTAGGGCTGAAATTGTAATAAGTTGCCTTCATGTTTGGGAAGAGGAAGAAATCAGATGGTGCAAGGTCAGGAGAATACGGTTGGTGAGGAAGTATTTCGATCATAGCCGCAGGTCTGCGCTTCCGTCTGAGCTTCACGTGAGTTATGAACAGGAGCATTGTCCTGAAGCAGGCGGACACCTTCAGTGCGCATACCGCGTCTCTCGGTTTTGATAACTTTCCGCAATTTTTGCAGCAAAATAGCCTCGCATATGCCCCAGTACCCCTTTCTAAAAAAGTCCATCATGATTACACCATGACGATCCCAAAATACGGTGAGCATAACCTTGCCTGCCGAGGGCTGGATTCGTGCCTTTTTAGGGGGTGGAGACTGAAGATGCTTCAACTGCTCTTCAAGACTGGATTTTATTTTATCCTGGTTGTCTTGGCACATTGCTAAAATAGCTTTTGAGCAGTGTTTGACAACGTTATACGATGGGGCATCCTCTCCATAAGTTTCTTTAATTTCATCAAAAGTTTCCTTTGGTGTACGACCCTTCAAGAAAAAAAAACCTTATAACCGCTCTGTACTCAACAGTCTCCATTTTACACCTTATATGTAGGGGAGACCGGGGCAGGTTCGGCCCCGGGGCACGTTCGTCTTTTCTCTGTAATTTTTGTTAGGTGGTCACTTTAACTTCAGTTGGTGATTCCCAAGCAACCACGTGACCTAACTCATGTACACATAACCAAATGGTGGCGGTTCCACATGTCATTTGCGATCTGTGAAAGAAAAACCGGTTTTCATTCAGTAGAGTAATATTTCCCCCTTCAATTCAGTTTGTTTTTGACAAATATTGCCTGTACTTATGTTTGTGTTCCTTAATGGAGGTGAACCAACATGGCAAGGGGTATATGTAATGATTATGTAATGTGGGTATGGTGGCTGTGTATTATCGCAGAGGTAACATAAAGGGGACATGTGGGTCTGGGGCACGTTCGGCCCCTACTGACGGGGCACGTTTGGATACATATATCATAACTGTGATTGATGTTCATTTGGAATTTTGACTCAGTTCACCTTTGTGCGACTAACAAATATGCATATTTGTTCATGGTACTGTTTTTTAAAACATTATTTATTAATAACGAGAAGGGAGCGGTAATTAGTTCACATTTCAGTCGATTGTATAATCAGATCTGTTTCTTTCTTGGGGTACGTTCGGCCCTGCACATCAATTCTTAATTCATAAAATGAATACTGAATCTACATGATAATAAACTATATCTATACAAAGCAATGATATGTCGTCTTTTATCGGAAATATATGAGAATAATCTATATTAAATAGTCAGCTGTTGCCTCTATTTTAACTGATTAGGGCCGAACATGCCCCGTTGTGGCCAAACCTGCCCCTGGGGGTAGCCGAACCTGCCCCGAGGCGGGGTAAGTTCGGCTTTTAACCCCAGTGTCAAGAAAGCATTGTTATGGGAAAAAGTTATAATATTAGCCATTGTGAACAATTACTACAAGACAGTTAAGATGTCTCTCAATACGTGTACAAACAAGCGCAAGGATATGTCATTTAGCCAACCCATTACATTTATTTTGGTGAAAAGGGGACGAACCTGCCCCGGTCTCCCCTACTCTACTCTAAGACCTGTCCTGGCAGAAAAGGGGAATGTTTTAAGAGTATGAGACATCAGTTGACCTATGGAGACATGCTACATATCACATGTGAAATTTCTACATCTTCCGGTGAAGATAAGTTGGTCAGGGAATTTTTATTGAACGCCCCTCTTATGATGTGAATATAGTGTATCCATACATGTGTTTTATTTTTTGATAAATGTTAGCGAAAAGTAAAGCATTTTTTTCATTTCACGTTTCGTTTGTTGTTGATATGAACTTTTTGAACGTTGGTTTGTTTATATATTACTGTACTGTACTATATATATATATATATATATATATATATACCCAGATAACACACCCCCTAGTGGGCCACTAGTGGCAGGTAGCTACTGGCTTGCCACTGGTGGGTAGCAAGTGGCCCACTGGTGTGATAGCTAGTGGGCAACTTGTGGCAGATAGCTGGTGGGTAGCAAGTGGCCCACCGGTAGTGGCTTGCCACTGGTGGGTAGCAAGTGGCCCACCAGCGTGGAAGCAGGTGGGCCGCTGGTGGCTGATAGCCACTAGTGGCTGCCACCGGTGGCCCACCTTCTATCAGCTGGACAAACTACTAGTGGGCCACTGGAGCAGGTACTAGTGGCCCACCAGTGGTCCACCAGTTGTGTGTTATCTGGGTATATATATATATATATATATATATATATATATATATATATATATATATATATATATATATATATAAAATGTGACCCCAACTATGGATCATTCCGATCTGTCCGTGCTCTTATATTGTTTGTTATGTTACAACAGGGACTCGACCTAATTATCCCTAACTTTATATAGAGTCCCTGGTTACAAAGAGAATTCGCTTTTGGGTAATAAACAGGAATTATTAACCAAGGAAGTATGTATGACTTTACGAAACGAGTGTTAATTTTTTTATTGCCCGAGCGAGAGTTATATACATTTGCACGAGTTTAGTAAAAGTCATATGGCACACTTTCGCGTGTAAAAATCTCTTTATTACCCGTTTTAATTCCATTTGATTGTCGTAAAATTAGACAGGAAACGAGCCACGCGTACTTCTCTTGCGACGACAAAATTTTACACTATCGGTCACGATCTCAATAGTCTCAATAGTTTTATGACAAAATACGGGAAGTCGCGGTGAAACAATGCATGGTTGCTAGACAAACGTAGGCCTACGTGACCATATGTTGCACATGTGCTCATTTCAATAATAAATTATAACTCGGTTTTTGTTCAACCACCTATGGATACAAAAAACGTGTTATTAAATCTTACCTTTTTCAACGTCAAAGTTTCTGATAATGTTTATTTATTTTATAATATAAGATAAGATAAGATAAGATAAGATAAATCTTTATTGCCCTTGGAAGGGAATTTGAATTGTCATGAATTGAGCACATTTGAAATACAAAAATATATAACAGGATATAATCAATACAATCAATAATACTATTTCTATCTACATATATTGTGTATGAAAAATCAATTCAACACGTGTTCAAGATACTTCTGGAAGCAATCCACTGTCAATCATAATGTATCATCACGTGACATGCAATGTTTACGTATCGCCGGAAAGAGCACGTCATGTGCTATAAATAGTAACTTATTTTGTTTTTGTTTTGCTTTCGGGATATTCTTCCGCATTACGTGTTCGTTCATTGTAAGACAGAACCTACAGAAATATTTCATGTTTGTGAGACCAGGGAACAGTCCAGTAGCTTTTAATTCATTTATTGTATCTTATGGGTGAATTAACAAAGATAATCGAGCGCACTATATTTTCTACACAACAACATCACTCCGATAAAGAAGCAATATGGCCGCTGGATTTTCCTGATCTACGTCGACTTGGTGGCGAAATTTTACGAATAACCATTTGAAAGTGAATTGTCACACTTCCTGGTGTAAGTTGTAAAAAGGCAGGGGAGATGGCAGATGCTATTGTCATAGCTGTTAAACTACTTGGACAGTCCGATGATGTACAACCTGAGCCGTTCTACATAAGTCAAGGCGTCTCATGGAGGGACCTTCGAGCAATGGTGAGAATTTTGGCAATGTTTTGATATTTGACAAGCGAATTTACGCGCAAAAATAAAGTGTGATATAGTCGCGAAGACAATTTTATGAAACTATAATCTTTATTCTATCAATGAAGCTGGTTACACTTGAAATCGACGTAATCCGTGTTATGGTTTACTCAGTAAAACTATTTGTTTACATCTGGTGTGTGGATTAAATGGCAGACATTTTTGCAGGATTTATGTGACATTTTCGTCCCTCAAGATATTGTTTAATGACTCAACGGTACCTAAAAGAGAAAAGTCCAAAATTTAATTATAGTTATCGCTTTATCGATGTAAATCATTGTCAAAGGGATAAATAATTGGTGAAACTGAAAATCTAAGCATTGACCTAGATATAAAGGTCGTAGTCAGCTGATCATGAGCTCGATGAGTGACGAGCTACAGGGTGTGAACTTTAGCTTACTCAGTTCTATTTCTGTTGTTTTTTTCTCACATCTTCAAACCTTTTAGTGACTATTGTTACTGGACTACTGATCGACATAATCAAAGTCAAATTCATATAGGACTTCAAGAATTGAAATATCTTGAGTTATGAATAACCCTTGACACAACAAAAGGAAGGTTAACCTCTAAGTTTGCCTGTACTTGATCTAGGAAGTATTTTGCTTGATAAGGAAAAGATATGAATCTTATTGTCTGTCGTCTCATATGACCATGACAGTCATGCATAGTTTGTGGTGTTACGTTTGTTTGAAATTAACTTGTAGATTGACTGTGAGTCAAAAGCATTATAAAATGTTACTGGAATTAATGTGAGGGCTTGTCTATCTTTGGCTTTTGCCTTGAGACCAATATACTTGATCATTCCTTTTATTATTGAGTTTTGAGTCCTGTTAATTAGCCACTCAAAATGAATTCAATAGCTTAATTAAGTGGTAAATACATTTATTAATCAGTGTTTTTTAATATATGCATGCTTGCAGCTGTAATTAATCTATATTGCTTCTCTCTTGTTCCTTATCAAGTTCTTCAATATGATATTATCCAACTTCAGAATAAGTATAAAAAGATGTAGCATTATTTTCTTCTTTCTCTTGTAAACAGCTATGTTTATTGTTTCTAAAGGTCATGATAGGCCGAAAGGCTTGATGTTGACGTTGATATATGGCGATACCTGTCAGTTTAGTGTTCCTCGAGGCGGTGCATGTTTGTTACTTTACTTGGTTTACTTACTGATATCAACCCCCGATAGAAACAAGTCTGAAGTTGCATGGAGTCCAAAATATCATTATCAAATTGAGCTTTAGCAGTTACTATTTTGACATAATTCTTGTAATCACTAATTCAGCTGTATATTTGTTCAAGTCAAAGCTGTCATCTTCTCTATATATCTAAAGTAACGATTTGCATTCCTCCTCGTCTTGTGCTCCAGTATAGTCATTTGTAATATCTTTTGTAGTGTGTCTACGCAGGAGGGGGGGGGGGGGGGGGGGGGGTCACATCATAACTCACACCAGTCTTAACTTTCCTTTGTTAGTGTAGCAGCTCACACCATGAAGGTCAGTTACATCATGCTGGTACTCACTGTAGCACAGAAAAGTACATGCAGTGCAGCAAGACTTAAATTGACCAGTGATGGAGATCGGTTATGATTTGAGACAGAAGTTAGGTTACAATTACCTGAAGAGGAAGAGGAGTGAGGGTTTGAAGTTAGGTTACAATTATCTGAAGAGGAAGAGGAGTGAGGGTTTGAAGTTAGGTTACAATTATCTAAAGAGGAAGAGGAGTGAGGGTTTGAAGTTAGGTTACAATTATCTGAAGAGGAAGAGGAGTGAGGGTTTGAAGTTAGGTTACAATTATCTGAAGAGGAAGAGGAGTGAGGGTTTGAAGTTAGGTTACAATTATCTGAAGAGGAAGAGGAGTGAGGGTTTGAAGTTAGGTTACAATTATCTGAAGAGGAAGAGGAGTGAGGGTTTGGAGTTAGGTTACAATTATCTAAAGAGGAAGAGGAGTGAGGGTTTGAATCTTGTGAACCCTTCCTCTTGATCTGCCATGGTTGTGTGTGTGTGTGTGGTCGTGTGTGGGTGTGCTTCTCAACCAAGTTGTCTCTCCTGCAAATTCACACTTGGTCTGCTATTGAGATGTCCAGTACAGTTAAATAACTCAAGTTTGAATGAAATACATTGAATTCATTGCACTATCACACATTGTTCGTAGTTCAGGTTTCATGCCAATGTAATGAATGTGCTTGTATTTGCTCCCTGACATGTGGCTGTAATAAAAGTGAAATACTAAGTAGTAAGTAACTAGAATCACCTCCTGATCTGTCATTGTTTTGTTTCCAGATCATAGCTCTCTATGACACGTCCCCTGAAGACCTAGATGTTCGCTACGAGGATGAAGATGGGGATATGGTGGGTTTCTGTCAAGTTTGTATTGTATAAATAATAGGGGACTATCTTAATTGACCTGTATTTGTTCAAGGATAAGAGAGCGCACCAATTCTATCATTGGTCGGATTTGAATATTTTCCCATGAGCCTTTGAAATATTTTATCACCAGCGCTTCATCAAAATAGAAGGTCAAGACAATTTTTTCATGGCCACGGTTTGCATAATTGTTGTGTAGATATTGCCTTTACCTTAATTAGCAAGATGTTCCTTAGTTGGGATATACTGTTTCAGAATTCCTTGCTTCATTGAATAAATGTACTTCAAAATAATTGAGTTAAATCACTGAGGTTATTTTGATGAAAGTTTCTCCTTATAAGTTACATCAAATAATTTTCATGATTACAAATGTTTTGTTTTTTTTCAGTGTATTATGAGCAGTGACGACGAATTGAGAGAGGCAATCAGGGTAGGTTATCATATTATTTATTATCCTTAGTTGCATTTGAACTAGAAGAGTAGAAGAGTGTGTCAAAAATACTGGATATGATGTACAACGACATACTAATTCCATCCTATTGGTTGGTGTTTCAGAGAGAGTAGACTATATTAATAATTTATTGGTATTTTAAATGAGTCTGTGGCCTCTTAATTTAACGTAAAAGTGAAAATTATGCAGTTATTTCAGAGTTCTCTTAAAAAATTAATACCCCATCGCTCAAATAGTCTTACAATAGATAAATATTTTTTTCATAAAATCATGTAGCTTTAGCTATTGAGATTTGACAATCAGTCATTAAATACTGAATATAATCCTAAATTAAATTTCAAAGAATATCTTCTGTTGTGCAGTAAGGTTTCGATGCAATGTTACTCTGAATTTCAACACAGTACCATCACATTGTTCATTAGTCCAGCCAATGCTCACAGGTTTCACCATAGTACATAGCCACAGACTTTCTCCCTATAATAATTCTCACAGTCGTGATATAAGTGAAATACTCTTGAAACCGTTGTTAAACTCCAAATCATAATTTTGATGTATTGATAGATGTTGTAATGCTAATACGGGCACATTCCATTGCAGTACTGTCAGCAGACCGCTAACGTGCTACAGTTGAATGTGCGAGCGATGGAGACTGATGTCTGTGAGGTGAGTGAGATGGATGTGATCCACGTCAACCCCGACTCCCTGTTCACCGACGCAGAGAAGGAGATGAGTGTGCGCCAGGGTTTGGAGGAACTCAGAATACAGATGGAAACCTCTGCTGAAAGGTGGGGATTCGTTTCTTTCTAACTTTAGAACTTTGTATGTTTTAGTTATTCAAGATTTTGGTTACACAACAGAAGTAGGTACAGACTACACAACATCGAGGAGACGAGAAAGCGCAGTGGTTAGCGCATTCTTCTTCAGATCAAGAGGTCTGGGGTTCGAATCCCGCCAGGGGCACAGCAACTTTGTCTGCAGTAGAGAACTGTTCCACACGCAGTAAGGTTTAGGTGCAATGCTACACTGAATTTCAGCGTAGTACCACCAATGGTTCGCTAGTTCCAGCCGATGCTCGCAGGTTTCACCACAATGCATAGCCAC
The DNA here is from genome assembly GCA_936450465.1 of Gibbula magus. NCBI lineage: Eukaryota > Metazoa > Mollusca > Gastropoda > Trochida > Trochidae > Gibbula > Gibbula magus. Next base: position 73,565,730 of record OW388297.1, on the reverse strand, counting down.
ATGGCGTTGCGGGCTTTCTCCCTGCCATAATACTAGCAGCCGTGATATAAGTGAAATACTCTTGAAAGCGGCGTTAAATCGCAACTCACCTCACCTCACAACATCAAAGCAGTTTAAATATTATTTCATGAAAGAAATGTGACATCATTGCATTGTTTCATGACATCATATCTCAAGGACAGCAATGATAAGTTACCTTTATGCATCATACACCTTGATATGTTCGACCTGAAAGATAAAGAAGTTGTGATTGAGATGACAAAGATTTGGATAATCACCTTCTTTTCCTCCATTAATTAACAGGTACTAATTTAAGGTGTAGTTACTAACACAGGTGCAACCTAAAAATTAAATGATAAGTTGAAGTTAAACTTGGTCTTAGTCAATATGTTCTAAAGTTTTTTACAATGAAATCATTTCCTGGTGTTGTCTGGTCTCATGAGTGCAAGAAAAGGGAAAATAATTAATTTAATACTGAATGAAAATATTAATAAAACCAATGCAACAGAAATTTACTCAGTGCAACAAGATCTTTTCATGCACCTCGCACATGTAGATTAATATTTCTTAGATCGAGGCCCGATAAAGCTTTGTATTCTCTAACTTCCAACATTTAGAATATCAATCAGGTAACATAAACTGTGGAATCATTAATTGCAGTGCGTTGGAGCAGTCGTCCGAGCTGGCGGAGACTGGGGAGGTGACCCCGAACCACGTGTTTGATGAGGAGACTGGTCTCATGCACACTCAGAAACACAAGGTGAGTACATTAGTAGTCAGTTAGTAGTTAGTCGGGTGTTGGATGAAATGTACAGTTCGTATTTGGGTACAGGACCCTTGGTTTCATACATTTTCAATTTGGTAACAGAATTAGGAATGCATCAGATCCATGAACCATTTTGTTTTCTTTAAATAAAGTTTTGACAAATGTGTTAATGAAAATAATGTTAATTTTTTCCAATGCACCAGTCTGATAGTAATATCTTTATTTTTCTTTCATGTATTTGTTTACAGTTTGACCACTATGCTTTGCACTTGAAAACAATAGACTTGAATCAAGTCACTTGATCTATATTTAGACTGGAAAACACTTTTACTAATTAGTGCGATATCTCCGCTTATTTTGAGTTAAAAAAATATCGAAAAAAAATAGTGTTTATAATTCAATGAGATAGATTTTTGACAATTTCCTGATAAGTTCATCAACATACTCAATGGCTCTTTAAGCTGATAAATAAATTAATGCCAATCCATTTTAAGTAGCCAATTTATAGAAATCACCATTCATTAACAATCTGAGATTGGCTACTTGGTAAAGGTGAAAGAACAAGGAATAATCCCCACATGTACAAGGTATTGGGTTTAACCTCATCGATAAAATAAACAAAAATAATATCACATTCCTTCAGATTGAGAATGAGACGAGTGTGGAGTCGCCAGCGGTGGAGAGAAGCGAGGTGAAGCTGGAAGAAGGACCTGGCCATGAGCCGGTGGTCAGGAAGAAGGCGTGTTACTACGAACTGCAGGGATGTGACATGGCCGCCGACCGTATTGAGGCAATCGAGAATATTGTCACGGAGCAGCTGGGCAGCCAGGACCAAGAGTCCGGGGAACTCTCTACCAGGAAGTCAGAAGATGGAGAGTCAATGCCGTACCAGGCCTTTGTACACTTCATGGAGAAGGTATTGTGGCTTTCTCCGGCTTGTGAACTTGAGTTACACATTGTCGTTTGTAAGTGGCCATCTTGGGGTCATTTTAGTCACTTTGACTTTCACATTTTAAGAAGAAATGTATACCTCAGTTCTAACAGCTGGTCAGCTGTTGTGGCTTTTTTTATTTGCATTCACTAAAGGATGCCATGACAAGATCAGCAGAGGATGAAGGACTCTTTTTGTTTAAGATTCATAATTACTTTCATCTTTATTGCTTATTTGTTTGTCTGTATGAGGTATGTTCAAGATAGATAGCGGCTATTTTAGAAACTTTTATTCGTTCATTAAGTCTGAAATGATATGTAACAATCACACTTTATGTCCGTTATCTTCAGTTGAAGCTGGAGTTGAGGAACGAGATCGTCCACGACGTGACCAAGAAGACTGTGAAGCAGGTCCTCAAAGGTCTCGACACGACCTGGCCATTTGCTGCCGCTACTCGCAAGGAGACTCGTAATGCTCACCGTGAGTCTCTGTCCAGGCATATCGTTTGGGTGGAAGAATAAAGACAAGGTTTTTTTTCTGAAGAAAATTTGATTTGGGCTAGTTTCAAATTGAAAGTAAAATGATAGTTGTAACAAATATTTTTTAAACAATTTTGTTGAATCATTAAACACTCATGAACGGCACACTAGCAGAGAAGGGCCATCATCTATCATGACTTGAATCCCTTAATCACTTCATTACTGTGTTTCTTCATACATGTTGAAGATTATCCAAGAAGTTCCACAAGTATGAACAACTATGTACTAAGAAAATGCCAAATGCACAAGTGCCCATAACAAATTTCTTTAAAAATTTGATTCTCTTTAACTATGGTCATCTGATTGATATAAAATAGGCTTGTTGCAAAATATTGATTAAAGTAGGAACTACTGCACTTCTCATAAGTCTTACATACAACTGACATCCTTTTAAATCATGTTTAAATTTGAAAAATATGTTTATCGTGGCAGTAGATTGGGAGGAAATTGTTGACTTCAGATGCTGTTATAGTTTCATTTCACATTGATATTGAAATCATTCCTCTCTCTCTTCATTGCCCTGTGATTGAGCTCTATGATCAAAGGGAGAGAACTTTTTATATCCCAATTGAGAATATGACTGATTCAGACATCCTTTGTAATATTGTGTTAAAGGATAGATGAAATGACATATGGTCAAAATCTGATTCATTAAAATGGGATGTCAATTTGACAATTGCTCGATTTTAAATTTCTGAAATCGGTCCATAAATTACTTAAATATAGTTCATCTAGAAAAACTTGTATTCCGGCAAGGGCCTACATCGACGTTGAAGCACACCATGGCTAGTGCGTATACGTCTAGTTATATGATGAACTAACTTAAATACAGCTTTTTAAAAAAACGCCTTATTTAGCCCCGGTGACCAGAATGAAAGTCTAAGGGGGTGTGGTCCCTGAAGGGATGACTTCTGTGACGTATCAGGAGGAATCTGATTTTCGGCGATAGACATAATTCAACGTAATTTCGGAACATTTTGATTGTTAATTTCACAAAGAAATCTTCAATAATCCAACTTAAATTTCCCATATATCAAATGTTTAGATATCCAACTAGGTAATTCCGCAGATGACAATTACACAATTATTACATAAACATGTCTTTTTGGCGATGTAATACACCACATAAATTCATTTAGTGGCAGTGATAATCATCATTAATTAATTAACGAGACCTGGCGGTGTACCTGTCTAACCGGCCCCGTCTATCGCTTATCACAGTCACGCCTCAGTGAGCATTTACTAAATGAACCGTTCAACTGATTGCGCTAGTGTTAAAATGAGTGAATTATGATCGTTTTAATATCTAATTATATTATTTAAGTGTATATTGTCTCGATTTTCTGCTCAATTGATTCCGATGTACAATATACGCAGAGGTAATCATCTGTCATTATTGAGAAAAATGCATTTCCTCAGATCTTTAAGTGTGTTGATTTTAGATGCTGGGTCATATGGAAATGACATCATGTATCCATTAATTACTTGTTTTTGGTATTTTTTTATTTCATTGACGCTTTGATTTGTTGATGATGTTTGTAATTTTTGCAGCTCTCTATCTACATGAAAAGATTGTGTGTGACAAGTGTCAGAAAACCATCATCGGACCAAGATATAAGTGTGGGTAAGTAGATTTAGCAGGCTCACCCTTTTGGAAACATTTGTTGTAAAGTATTGAAACTATTATTAACACATGGGCTTCTATCCGGTAAAGAATCCACAGGGTAGCCTATAAATTAATTTAGATTTGAACTTTGGATGTTTTGACTATATCCTTTTCTGCTGTAACTTATAGGTGAGAGTGGGGCCTTCAACAATGAAAACAAAGTTATTTAAAAATACACACATAGTTTGTTCAGCGACGTCCCATGTACTGTTTGGCACCCTTTACCAAACAGACAAATAATAAAACCCTTTGGAATAATCTATAATTGAGATATATGAACATTTTCCTGTATAACCACAGAGTTAAGATTTTGAGTTCGCTTCAAGCTATTTGGAAATTCAACAAACTGAATTATATCCATTCATTTGCTGCACAGAAACTGTCCTGACTTTGACCTGTGTGAAGACTGCGAGGCAAAGCCTGGCGTGCACGACCTGGACCACGTGTTTATCAAGCTGCGTCGCCCGTGTCTGGAGGCCGGGCTCAAGGAGGGCAAGAAGGTGCCCCTGCTGAAACATGTCCTCTACTCAAATAATGAGAAACAGTTTGAGGACGACTACAAGCTCAGGTTCAAGAAGTAAGTGTCCTCTTTACATTGTGTAAAACACTCTGTTCTGTAATCAATTGTCCAGGAATGATTTATCAGGGCACTCTCAAGATGCAGTGTAGTTAGTGACTCTGTTCTGTAATCAGTTGTCCAGGAATGATTTATCAGGGCACTCTCAAGACGCAGTGCAGTTAGTGACACTGTTCTGTAATCAGTTGTCCAGGTAATGATTTATCAGGGCACTCTCAAAATGCAGTGCAGTTAGTGACACTGTTCTGTAATCAGTTGTCCAGGGTAATGATTTATCAGGACACTCTCAAAATGCAGTGCAGTAAGTGACACTGTTCTGTAATCAGTTGTTCAGGGTAATGATTTAGCAGGGCACTCTCAAAATGCAGTGCAGTTAGTGACACTGTTCTGTAATCAGTTGACCAGGGTAGTGATTTATCAGGGCACTCTCAAGATGCAGTGTAGTTAGTGACTCTGTTCTGTAATCAGTTGACCAGGGTAGTGATTTATCAGATGCACTGTACAAGGATTAACTCGTGATTACTTCAGAACTAGAAATGGAACTCAAAACAAACTTCTAAAAGGTACATGACTCGGCAGGGAATCTTTTCTCTCAGTATTATAGTGAACCTTGTCTGGTGTTCTTTTTGCTTCAAATGATGAATATCGCATGAATCACTTTAAATATGGGTGTTAATTGCTAAAACTTTCCCGGTATAGTATATGAAAGTGGAGATCATTCTTCATTAACCATATAGATTGAATGACCTTTTAGTAGAGAGAATGGTTTTAACGTGTTGGAGATATAGACAATGTCAATATCCAGTTTAACATCAAACCTTCGGTGCCTGTGGTACAGGGTTACCTTTCACAAAGCACTCAGGTGATCGTAAGTCACTAAGGTAACCTTAGTGCAATGTTAAAGAATGGGGGCTTAGGTTAAAATTGCTTTGTGAAAGGAGGCACTGACCTGAGGTACTGACCTCTGTCTGTCTATGTGTAGGTGGAAGGACCGAATGGACCGCCGCCAGGAGAGACTGAGGAAGAAGGAGGAGAAGGTTCAGGAGAAGCAGAAGAAGAAGGAAGACAAACTGAAGAGAAAGTTGGAGAAGTTGGACACCACGGCCAACCGCCACCACCCCCAGAAGAGGGAGAAGGTTGACACCAAGGGGCTCATGCTGCCTCAATTCAAGCAGCCGTATCAGTGAGTACTTTACCTTCTGGGTTCAAGCAGCCGTATCAGTGAGTACTTTACCTTCTGGCTTCAAGTAGCAGTATCAGTGAGTACTTTACCTTCTGGCTTCAAGTAGCAGTATCAGTGAGTACTTTACCTTCTGGCTTCAAGTAGCAGTATCAGTGAGTACTTTACCTTCTGGGTTCAAGCAGCCGTATCAGTGAGTACTTTACCTTCTGGGTTCAAGCAGCCGTATCAGTGAGTACTGTACCTTCTGGGTTCAAGCAGCCGTATCAGTGAGTACTGTACCTACTGTGTTCAAGCAGCCGTATCAGTGAGTACTGTACCATCTGGGTTCAAGCAGCCGTATCAGTGAGTACTGTACCTACTGGGTTCAAGCAGCCGTATCAGTGAGTACTGTACCATCTGGGGTCAAGCAGCCGTATCAGTGAGTACTGTACCATCTGGGTTCAAGCAGCCGTATCAGTGAGTATTGTACCTTCTGGGTTCAAGCAGCCGTATCAGTGAGTACTGTACCATCTGGGTTCAAGCAGCAGTATCAGTGAGTACTTTACCTTCTGGCTTCAAGTAGCAGTATCAGTGAGTACTTTACCTTCTGGCTTCAAGTAGCAGTATCAGTGAGTACTTTACCTTCTGGCTTCAAGCAGCCGTATCAGTGAGTACTTTACCTTCTGGGTTCAAGCAGCCGTATCAGTGAGTACTGTACCTTCTGGGTTCAAGCAGCCGTATCAGTGAGTACTGTACCTACTGTGTTCAAGCAGCCGTATCAGTGAGTACTGTACCATCTGGGTTCAAGCAGCCGTATCAGTGAGTACTGTACCTACTGGGTTCAAGCAGCCGTATCAGTGAGTACTGTACCATCTGGGGTCAAGCAGCCGTATCAGTGAGTACTGTACCATCTGGGTTCAAGCAGCCGTATCAGTGAGTATTGTACCTTCTGGGTTCAAGCAGCCGTATCAGTGAGTACTGTACCATCTGGGTTCAAGCAGCCGTATCAGTGAGTACTGTACCTTCTGGGTTCAAGCAGCCGTATCAGTGAGTACTGTACCTTCTGGGTTCAAGCAGCCGTATCAGTGAGTATTGTACCTACTGGGTTCAAGCAGCTGTATCAGTGAGTATTGTACCTTCTGGGTTCAAGCAGCCATATCAGTGAGTACTGTACCTTCTGGGTTCAAGCAGCCGTATCAGTGAGTACTGTACCTTCTGGGTTCAAGCAGCCGTATCAGTGAGTACTGTACCTTCTGGGTTCAAGCAGCCGTATCAGTGAGTACTGTACCATCTGGGTTCAAGCAGCCGTATCAGTGAGTACTGTACCTTCTGGGTTCAAGCAGCCGTATCAGTGAGTACTGTACCTTCTGGGTTCAAGCAGCCGTATCAGTGAGTACTGTACCTTCTGGGTTCAAGCAGCCGTATCAGTGAGTACTGTACCTTCTGGGTTCAAGCAGCCGTATCAGTGAGTACTGTACCTTCTGGGTTCAAGCAGCCGTATCAGTGAGTACTGTACCTTCTGGGTTCAAGCAGCCGTATCAGTGAGTACTGTACCTTCTGGGTTCAAGCAGCCGTATCAGTGAGTACTGTACCTTCTGGGTTCAAGCAGCCGTATCAGTGAGTACTGTACCTTCTGGGTTCAAGCAGCCGTATCAGTGAGTACTGTACCTTCTGGGTTCAAGCAGCCGTATCAGTGAGTACTGTACCTTCTGGGTTCAAGCAGCCGTATCAGTGAGTACTGTACCTTCTGGGTTCAAGCAGCCGTATCAGTGAGTACTGTACCTTCTGGGCCTGAATAAAATCACCGCTATGTCATAGTCCCGGATCTATTGTGCTCCGCTTGTCAGCGAGTCTGTTAGACTTGTTTCCATAGCATAACTAAAAAAAAAAAAAATTAACATGGAAACTTTATTATTAGTGGTATTGATATTAACTATATGGTGCTGTTGTGTCTTTTAGGGGATTCAACTCCAAAATTCAAATATATTGCAGGTAATGAGCAAGAAATAATAGGTGAGTTCTCTTATTTGATTATGACTTAGCTTGCCTTGTTGTCTGTGTACTCTCTAATATAATAAGAAAAATATGTTACTTGCAGGGTGCTTGGAGCTGAGTTCCTGAGTGACATCACAATCCCCGACCAGACGTGTGTTCAACCCGGGACTCGTCTACACAAGACATGGAGGATGAAGAACACGGGCAGCCATCAGTGGTCCGCCTCAACACAGGTGGGTCGTCCTCATCTGGTCTTCCTTTGCTTGCATTTCTTATGTGGAGAATACTAAACTACAGCCCGTTTAATAGTATTCAGTGAAACTAGTGAATGGTACCTGGTACAGTTATGTTCAAGCATCAGAGGCATTAGGGATACCTGTGTGAGAAGTGTGGACAGGTGTATAGTGATCCTTGTGTGAGAAGTGTGGACAGGTGTATAGTGATCCTTGTGTGAGAAGTGTGGACAGGTGTATAGTGATCCTTGTGTGAGAAGTGTGGACAGGTGTATAGTGATCCTTGCGTGAGAAGTTTGGACAGGTGTATAGTGATCCTTGTGTGAGAAGTGTGGACAGGTGTATAGTGATCCTTGCGTGAGAAGTTTGGACAGGTGTATAGTGATCCATGTGTGAGAAGTGTGGACAGGTGTATAGTGATCCATGTGTGAGAAGTGTGGACAGGTGTATAGTGATCCATGTGTGAGAAGTGTGGACAGGTGTATAGTGATCCTTGTGTGAGAAGTGTGGACAGGTGTATAGTGATCCATGTGTGAGAAGTGTGGACAGGTGTATAGTGATCCATGTGTGAGAAGTGTGGACAGGTGTATAGTGATCCTTGTGTGAGAAGTGTTGACAGGTGTATAGTGATCCTTGTGTGAGAAGTGTTGACAGGTGTATAGTGATCCATGTGTGAGAAGTGTGGACAGGTGTATAGTGATCCTTGTGTGAGAAGTGTGGACAGGTGTATAGTGATCCATGTGTGAGAAGTGTGGACAGGTGTATAGTGATCCTTGTGTGAGAAGTGTTGACAGGTGTATAGTGATCCTTGTGTGAGAAGTGTGGACAGGTGTATAGTGATCCATGTGTGAGAAGTGTGGACAGGTGTATAGTGATCCTTGTGTGAGAAGTGTTGACAGGTGTATAGTGATCCTTGTGTGAGAAGTGTTGACAGGTGTATAGTGATCCTTGTGTGAGAAGTGTGGACAGGTGTATAGTGATCCTTGCGTGAGAAGTTTGGACAGGTGTATAGTGATCCTTGTGTGAGAAGTGTGGACAGGTGTATAGTGATCCTTGCATGAGAAGTTTGGACAGGTGTATAGTGATCCTTGTGTTCATGCTGTAGTGCAGCTAGACAACTTGTCCAGCCTGAGGGATCAGCTGTGGTGTTAGCTCAAAGATATTGGTCCTGTAGACTTTAAATAGTGTATGATTCCACAACTTGTCGGACATTGAGATGGTGTTGTGTCTACTGTCATGCAAGCCTCATTACCATCTCAGTGCAAAAGAACATTCACATGTAAGACTGTGAAGATAACATACCATTCACTAGTTCCATAAAATCCTTACCTTAATCCACCTTGTAACTTATGGTAAAACGGTACACCTGAAATTCTGTTTGGTATGTATTGTGGTACAGAACCCTAGGTTTGGTTCAGATCAAGGATGTAACATACTAAAGTCACAACAAAACACATTTTGCTTTAAAATAAGTAATGAATGTAAACGTGAATACACTGAAAATATTAAACAAATCTCGTGAAATTAATAACATAAAATGTGGAATTTGGTACAAACAGAAAATACACATTGATGCACGTTTGACTAATGTCCTATCTTCATTTATAGTTGAGGTTGATGTGGGGGACTATTCCCGCCCCGAGGACGGAGGTGTCAGTGCCGACCTTGAACCCGAGCGAGGAAGGAGATCTGGTTGTAGAGCTCATTGCCCCTGAAGAACCAGGTACGTCATATAGCAGTGACTGTCCAGTGGTCAAAATGGCTACCGGCCAAGTCAGTTAGTGCTAGTTTGGGAGAATAGAGAATGCAATATCTTATTTTATTTATTGAGAAACAAGTTCTATGAATTTACAACTTCTTTTAATGCTACCTCATTTGCTTGATAACCGTGTTGATAGTGGTGTTAGCATCTGCACTGAAACGTTGATTTTTTTTAGTACAGAGTACTAGAACTATATCTAATTCTTCTAAACAACTTTAAATAATTTGTCTCATTTTCTTGGTCGGTTAAAGTATGTCAAACGTCAGCTCAAGATGATCTCATCAGTAATTCCCTGTATGTACGAGGTAACGTGTCTATGAGACTTATAACATTTCATATACTTTTAACTAGAATGTTCAAGAATACATTTAATGGATGCATATAATTATATATGCACTGACAGGCAAGTACCAGAGCCACTGGAAGCTGTTTGACTGTGGAGTGAATTTCGGACATCGAGTGTGGTGCTCCATCATTGTGGAGCCGCGTGAAGTGTTGGAGCCGACGAAGGAGAGCAGTTTGAAGATGGTGGAGTCTACGAACACACAGGGGGACATCCAGGAGGCTAAGGAGGAGGAGGAGGAGGAGAAGTTTGAAGAGGTTTGTGTCATATTTTGTTCACAGGCGCCAGACTATATGTATCAGTATACCTACTTAACTAAATAACATTAACAAGGTGTGGATTCTTGCATATATGATTGTCTGGAAATGTTATAAACTGCTTCACCGGCTTAATTACGATTTGTAAGATCTGTCTAGTTTCCATTTCCAGGAATATGTGAGAATTCAAGATGGCCGATAGTATCTCACCTTCTTTATTTAGGGTCTGGCACCTGTAACTTGGATTATCCTATAAAAGATTTTTGGAACCTCATACTTAGCCACGGATTGAGAGTTTACAAGAGTGTTGATTAGAAATATCTTCTATTGTTCACAATTTAATTGATAGCATATTTTAACCCTTACCATGTTGCCCCTGCAGCCCCAAGCTGAGGATCCGACTGAGGAAATTTTCGAGGAAGCCGTAGAGGAGAGAGCTCCTCCCATCATCATGGCCACCAAACTGGTGCCTGCTACTCTCATCCAGGTCAAATGTGAACCAGAGGTCAAGGCCACTGAGAGTGAGATCAAGGTCAAGGAGACGGGGAGTCAGGTTGAGACAGAGGTTCTGGCACCAGTGAGTGAGTCCCGTCACAAGCTGGTGGAGTGTGTTGCGGCCGATGGCGTTGCTGATCTACTTTCGTTCGAGTTCCTTGACCTGAATGATAGGAAGACTTCTAAAGCTTCTCAGACTGCAACTCCTAACAACACCCCACTGGGTGAGTGAATCGTTTAATTGGTCGTCAAACCGTCTCGTTGAAGGAAATACTTTGTTTACGATAGTTCATACAGCATTATCACTTTCACAAAATGAGTTACAATTGACAAACTTTGTACATTGAATTGAGACCAAATTTATTCAGTACTAAGACTAAAGAAATCCTTTCAGGGTGAAGAACATAATTTCAAAATAGTTTGCTACTATTTAACTACTCTCATCATATTCCTCTATGTATATATTTTGTAAAAACTGGTATCCTTTAAGCCGCCATGTTAAATGTTTTCAGAACATTGTATATAAGTTAATGTATAAATGAAGGTAAACCATGAAAAATGAAACAATTATTATTTGATTGAAGCAGAGGTGATTCCTCATACATATTTGAAATTGCGATGAAAATTGAAATCATGAAAAATATAGGCAATACTTGATATTAAGCCGAAGGACATTTCATCTAGTGAAAGCTATATTTATGTCCCACAACTGTATCAGTTTTAATTTGAATTGAAGCAAGTAGTCTTTGCCATGTTGCTATCTCCATTTGACACTCTTTTTAAACCCTTGCAAATGTATACTTGTTTTTAAAATTTCATACATTGATTCATCATAGACATCCTTGGTAAGTTCAAGGGTATCAATCTTAAGATCTACATCAACTCTTGAGACCGATTTCTGAATGTTTCAATTACCTAAGTTTAGGGTATCAGATGTTATCGACCTTTTCGACTGGTTGCCGAAGTGGACATACTCAGGCTTTAAAATGTAGGATGAGTCTGTTTGTTGAATAAATGTTTGCAACTCTCCTGTTAACCCATATGTCTGATCCTCCAGATGTCAGCCCCCCCAAGTCGCCCGCCCCGGAGCCTGTGATCCCAGCGACCGTGTCGAACAGCAGTAGTGTGGAGCTGGTGTGTAACGAAGGGGAGATAGATCTGCCCCACCTCACAGAGTACGTTCAACAGAGGATGGCTAGTCTCGAACTGAAGCCAGGTGAGTCGTCATGAGTGAAATGCTTTCTTCATTTGAATAGGTTTTCCGCTGGTTTGACATGTGGAGGATATCGATGATGTTGCCATGTTTGAGTTCGGGTTCATTTGAGAGTCTGCCGAGCAAGCTATACCTCACTGGACCTGTACTGGCTAATACAGTCATTCATTGGTGATTTGATTCAGGTTTCTTGTAGTGTTGCTGTACCAACTTGCACACTTGTGGGTCCAGGCCAACTACAGTAGTATTACTGAACAATATTGTTCAACATGATGACCGATTCAGGTGAAACCTCACAGTTCCTGTACTAATCCAGTGAGATTAGAGTTATCTGTCTATTTTTATGCAGTCTGATTAAAATCGACCTTGTTCCGAGGAATAATATTTGCAAAATTATGCATCAACCGGGATACGAACAGGTTCTGTAGATTCCTCGCCACAAGGTCTGAGAACATCCCGTATAGGCGTGTGTTCCGAACCAGTTTAACGCAGCCAAAGCCCAGTTAAATAGCTGACCAATCACATCATAGTTTTTAAACGGTCGCTGTTTTGAAAGCATTTGGAACAGATAAAAGGATAGCTGTTTGGAGTTATCTGCCCCTAACTTCTCGCACCGAAAGCATTTGTTGGGCATCTTTTGATTGGCTACCTGAATTGCGCTCGAACACGCTAGTCTACGGACTGTTTCCAGACGGTTTGGCGTGGAAACCTCCGAACGATATGAGTTCGTATCCCGGTAGATGCACTATTTTGCAAATTTTTTCCGCGGAATACCGTCGGTTTTAATCAGACTGATTTTTATGAGAAATAGTTACACCATATCATGATGTAATTTTTTTTTTTTTTAATGCTACAAATACCCAAAAGGAGGATTCTTGTAAAAAAAAAATAGCAACCTCTGCAGATTGATATGATTTCATTTAGATTATTACATATAGTTGTCATTCATATATTTCGCTTAATTCTTTTTTTTAGGAAATCTTCATAGTTGGTTATTGAACTCTTCAGTTTCAATATCTCTTTTTGGTTATTATGTTGGCAATTATCAGTTAAACTTGTTCTGGATAATGTTATTCAATCTTAAAAACGTCCAGTGTAAGTAATGTTGTTGTATCCACAGATACGTTTGACGAGGCTGATATCGAGAGTCTGAGTAGTTTGTCCTCTGATGACGACTCCGACGACTACTGCATCGTGCCCCTGCCGGAGTGCTTCATCACTGAGTTGCCCTTGACCCGCTCCACTCTGGGACAGCTGGACGACAACCAGAATGAGATCAACACTCAAGGTAACCAAATTCACTTTGAAACTTTTATAAACGGGAACGTTCACAAATAATTATCCCAAGAAAAACGTATGTGTGTGTATATCTCAAATATTTAAAAAATCTTGATGTTCAGTCTTATTAGGAGTAGTAATTTAATTATGCAATGAATTTGTTATTGAAACCATAATTATGATAAAAGCTTCATTCTGTCATTCTGATTTTTTAGCTCATCAGGCCTGAAAGGCCCGATGGGCTTATGGCATGAGATGGCGTCCGCCCGTCCGTGCGTCCGACTCCAGAGAGCTGAAATTGTATATACAGACTCCTTGGCTGAAAGGGATTATAAATTGTAGATTTGGTGACCCTGTGACCCCAATTGTGGGTCACAGGGGACAAAACTATTTTCATCTTCTTCTCCAGAACCAATGACTCCAGAGAGCTGAAATTTTATGTACAGACTCCTTGGCTGAAGGGGATTCTAAATTGTAGATTTGTTGACCCTGTGACCCCAAATGTGGTTCACAGGGGTCATGACCTAAAAAGCTATTTTCATCTTCTTCTCCAGTCCCAATGAACGTAGAGAGCTGAAATTTTATGTACAGACTCCTTGACTAAAGGGGATTCTAAATTGTACATTTGGTGACCCTGTGACCCCAAATAAGGTCCTGATGAGCTTCAGAGCTAATGGCTCTATTTTTGTTGAATTGTTATAGGTTACTCTTCTGATATGTTGAATTAGTTCATCGTCTGAATCTCAATTTTATGATTACTTAAGATTCAATTGGGAAATGTTGAAATATGTGCACTTATTAAAAAGGGTTTACATTGACAATGTGCAAAGTGTCAACTGTGGACGACAATTGCTCATCACAAAACTATATAAATTTCAGTAGTGTATAAATGATGATATCTATGTCCGTACAGATGGAAATGCATCTGAGGAAGATGAAAGCAGTGAAGCACGTCAGCCATCCCTGGACGAGATGTTGACCACTTCAGGAGTGATGACCACACCATCCTTGGCCCCGGAACCTGCCCCAGAACAAGTGAAACCAAAACAGGTCATTGAAAGCCAGACAGACGCGGAGACTGGAGCCAGCGAGGGGACTCCACTGGTGCAGGAGACATCGGAGGAGGACAGACCTGAAGAGACTGCAGATCAGGCTGATGGGACTGTAGACGAGAATCAAAACTCTGAACAGGACAGAGAGGGGAGTGAACCAACACAGGCAACGTGAGTGTAGATATATTCAGCTTGTATGGAGACCAGTCACTCCAAAACTATAGTTTTGTCAATAAAAATGGTACAATTAAGAAAAACCTAAAAACTTTATTTGCAAAAACAACAGGTTCCTGGCTGTCAGACGGGTTTTATTTCATAAGTCCAGTCTAATGGTTTTATTTCATTATTACGGTCTAATGGTTTTATTTCATTAGTCCGGTCTAATGGTTTTATTTCATTACTTTAGTCTAATGGTTTTATTTCATTAGTCCAGTCTAATGGTTTTATTTCATTAGTCCAGTCAAATGGTTTTATTTCATTAGTCCAGTCTAAAGGTTTTATTTCATTAGTCCAGTTTAATGGTTTTATTTCATTAGTCCAGTCTAATGGTTTTATTTCATTAGTCCAGTATAATGGTTTTATTTCATTAGTCCAGTATAATGGTTTTATTTCATTAGTCCAGTATAAAGGTTTTATTTCATTAGTCCAGTATAAAGGTTTTATTTCATTAGTCCATTATAATGGTTTTATTTTCATTATTCCAGTATAAAGGTTTTATATCATTAGTCCAGTCTAAAGGTTTATTTCATTAGTCCAGTATAATGGTTTTATTTCATTAGTTCAGTCTAATGGTTTTATTTCATTAGTCCAGTATAATGGTTTTATTTCATTAGTCCAGTATAATGGTTTTATTTCATTAGTCCAGTATAATGGTTTTATTTCATTAGTCCGGTCTAACGGTTTTATTTCATTAGTCTAGTATAAAGGTTTTATTTCATCAGTCCAGTATAAAGGTTTTATTTCATTAGTCCAGTATAAAGGTTTTATCTCATTTATGTCTTCTGACATGAATTATATCAACGGGTGTTGATATATTTGATATCAGAAGACATGTGGGTGAAATTATCGTGATGTTATGACATTGTTGATGATGTCATGACATTGTGAGTCATTACTTGATGAGGTAAAATCATTGTGACATTATGTGACAGGGCATTATGCAATATCATCTGTCTAAACAATGTCACTTGATTTCACACAAACAATATCACCTGTGAAACGGATGATAAAATTGCTGTGGTCTTAATCTTTATACTTGATAACGTTCAGTGGGAATCAAGCAGTCATGTATCCTAGATTGAACATTGTACTGGTGTAATCACATCTCTGGTTCTAGCTTGAACTGTAAACTTGTTGTGTTTCAGTCCCAGTGAGTTTGTGAACCAGCTGTTCCACACTGCGATCTATGCAGCCACCAAGGCAGGAGCCAAGGCCTACAGCACCACCAAGGATGTCTTCAACTCCATGCAAGCCAAGCAGGTAGCTTTATCTTTATCTTATATCTGCTGATCCAAGCAACTTCTTCTCTGTCTCCCCCAGATGTTGCTCAAGTCGTTTCTTTATACATAACCCCTGTTACAATATACTGATATCCAGGGTCCCTGTTACAATATACTGATATCCAGGGTCCCTGTTACAATATACTGATATCCAGGGTCCCTGTTACAATATACTGATATCCAGGGTCCCTGTTACAATATACTGATATCCAGGGTCCCTGTTACAATATACTAAAATATCCAGGGTCCCTGTTACAATATACTGATATCCAGGGTCCCTGTTACAATATACTGATATCCAGGGTCCCTGTTACAATATACTGATATCCAGGGTCCCTGTTACAATATACTGATATCCAGGGTCCCTGTTACAATATACTGATATCCAGGGTCCCTGTTACAATATACTGATATCCAGGGTCCCTGTTACAATATACTGATATCAAGGGTCCCTGTTACAATATACTGATATCCAGGGTCCCTGTTACAATATACTGATATCCAGGGTCCCTGTTACAATATACTGATATCCAGGGTCCCTGTTACAATATACTGATATCCAGGATCCCTGTTACAATATACTGATATCCAGGATCCCTGTTACAATATACTGATATCCAGGGTCCCTGTTACAATATACTGATATCCAGGATCCCTGTTACAATATACTGATATCCAGGGTCCCTGTTACAATATACTGATATCCAGGATCCCTGTTACAATATACTGATATCCAGGATCCCTGTTACAATATACTGATATCCAGGGTCCCTGTTACAATATACTGATATCCAGGGTCCCTGTTACAATATACTGATATCCAGGATCCCTGTTACAATATACTGATATCCAGGGTCCCTGTTACAATATACTGATATCCAGGGTCCGTGTTACAATATACTGATATCCAGGGTCCCTGTTACAATATACTGATATCCAGGATCCCTGTTACAATATACTGATATCCAGGATCCCTGTTACAATATACTAAATATACCTCTAGCAGTGAACATTTGTAACACAGATTATTGCCTTTCTGTCTATCCTCTCAAAATCTTTTATTGAAACATGTCTGATTAAAATCGAAGGTTTCCTGAGGAATAAAATATACAAAATTGCATCTACCGAGATACGAACTCATATCGTTCAGAGGTTTCCTCGCAAACCCGTCTGATTACAGCCCGTAGACTGCCATGTTCATGCGCAATTCAGTTAACCAATCACAACACAGCAAGAAGCTGAAGCAGATATCTCCAAACAGCTATCATTTCGTCTCTTCCGAATGCTTTCAAAACAGTGACTGTTTAAAAACTATGATGTGATTGGTCAGTTATTTGACTGGGCTTTGGCTGCACTGGTTCGGAACGAATCCAACATGGTGGGTGTCACTGCTTTAGGCTATTGGTATAGAGGGGTGTGGTTACTTTTATAGACATTGTGGTTCTGTGGTTCCTGTGGTTCTTGCTTAGCCATGAAGACTCTTGGGTGATATTCTCCAAGGGGAAGGATAGTGTGTTCAACTTCAGATCACTAGGTCCCAGTTTCAAACCCCAGGAAAATCTTGGCAATTGTTGATTCTGAAATCAAGTGACATGTCTTACTTTACAAACAAACATTTTAAGACATGAATGTTAATACCTTGACTTTATTCTTTGTTTAACAGTGGAAACAAGCTGAGGGGCAGTGGGTCCCACCAACAGACAACTTCTCCCCCCCTCAGAGCACATGGACTCCTCCCAAATCTAACTGGGTCCCCCAAAAAACAGAATGGACTCCTCCAGAGGACGACTATGTCCCCAAACAGAGCGAATGGACTGGCACTAAGACTTCTGAACCAAAACCAGCCACCAGCGATCCCATGGTTCGTCTGATGGAAATGGGCTTCTGTAACCGTGAAGCCAACCGCAAACTTCTTGATCGTTTCCACGGCGACCTGGAGCCGGTTATTCAAGAGCTTCTGAAACAGACAGAAAATGATTGGGCGGAGAGGAGGCATGGCAAGCAGTGATGGAAGAAAGCAGACAAGACAGACTGACAGACGGATAGAGTGTGTGGAAGAAAGGCGAGCGGTAGAGCGCGGATCAGTCTTGTTCAGTGTGTGGCGTGCGATGTGTGTAGCGTGACTTCAACTTGTTCGTTAGATACAAATGTGTGGTCTTCATATTTGATATGCTATTTAGATCTTCTTTGTTCTTTGTTAAAATATCGAACAACTCATATTTCTATTTTACACTTCTTGTTCAAAATGTTTTTATTTTCCATGTTCACATATCATAAATTGCATATGTCATTTTCTAGCTGATGTGATGTTCACAAACTTCTTTCTCTCCAGTTTTTCTTAATCAAAGTATTCGATGACAACACACTCTAAGGTCTTTCTGGTTGGAATAAAGTTGTTTATTTACATTTTCGTAGATATAATATTAGTTGATTTTGTTAGTTTCACTATCTAGTTTTCAATAATTATTTCATCTGATTGGTATTGGTTTATTTAATGTTGTGTATTTATTTTACGGTTTATGTTAAAGTTAAATTGTTTACTGTTGTATGTACTCGTCAAACTGTTTTTATATCTACTTTATGTTAGTCTTTGTGATGTTGTTTCTGATAGTGGAAGCTGCTTGGATAAATTTGAGTTCCATGTAAACTCTCTGTCTGTAGGATGTGTTGATTAAAAAATATTGCAAGTAAATCATTATTTGAGATAATGGGAGATCAGTGTCCGACATTTTAGAACTGTCAAAACACAATGGATTTGAATCTGCTTAACAAACTTTGAACCGTATTCTCTGGATCAAACCTTTACTGAGGATGCTCTGGATGTTAAGTCTGTATTTTAAAGTTCATATTCATTAAACTTCAATTCCTAAGAAATCTGAATATCTGGCCATTATTTGGGGGGTGGGGGAGGAGATAGGGGTTCATCAAATTAATTTGCAAAATTTTAAAAGGGGGGAGGGGTGGAACACCCTGCACGAACAGCAACACCCACTTCTTTAAATGCGCCACTGGAATATGGAGAAAAAAAAACAACTTTCAATTCTGCAGAAAGTCCTCTTTTATAAGTTATTTCTTAACAGCTTTGATTGAGCTACTATATGATAACTATCAAGAGGTAGATGTAATGTCAGTTTGACTGGTGTATGCTGGGTTTATTTATACCATGTTGTACATATATATTATATAACAATCTGACTGAGAATCATGAAAGGTGTATGCAGGCAGCCCTGAATCTGTGCGTGCTTGTCGAGTCAGCAAGAAAGGGAAATAACTCTTACTTGTCCAAGAAAAACCAGCACAGTCGTCCACAATTAAATTGTAACCTTTAATGTCAGCAAAGCTTAATTCATTGAATATATGATTAATATTTTGTTTGTATTAAGTAGAAAATATGAAACTTTCTTTAGATGTGAAAATAACTCATTTTCATGGAATAAGAAAACTAAGTTTTATTCAGAAAAAGTACTTTAATATACAATTCAAAAATACAACATTCACTCTATGTAAAATCTGCAAGTCCTATACAAGATGACATATACAGGTGTGTGTTCAAAATGTAAATTGTTATGCTCTGTTTTCGGACTGGGAAGCAAGTTTTTTTCTCAATCGTTCACAATATTTCAAATATTGTTCAAATATGTTTGATTGTCGGCCATGTACTGAATTAGCTTGGACAAGTTTGATATTTCTGAGTGTCAGGTGAAAATGCTTGTGCAAGTTGTACTGCTTATTACTTCAGTAATAGCGGTCCCCTAGCAACCAAGTGCTATTGTATAGAAACCATGGTAATGATAGTTATTCTATGTGTATGGTGGCTTATGCAAGTTGGGTATTTTGTACTATTGTGACCCTAAATGAAGGAGTGGAATTTTCAGCAGGTCAGCTGGGTTGCATCATCTGAGTCAAGTTTTGTTTACATAAATCTCCTGGGACCTTCAAACTCCATGTCCGGTTGTAACTGTTTCCTTTATGAGTCAGTAGATCAGCTGATTTGTGCCATTTGGTGAGATTTTCTTTCATAGTCTTATCCCTGGGCCTTCAAATTACTTTAATAAAGAACACAAATGTTGAGCCCATCAGCTGATTTCAACTGTTTTCGTTAGGCTTTTAGTGAAATTTTCTTCCAATTAATTTCCATCATGTTTGAATCAACCTCATAAGGTAACAACAAGGTCTTTGAAAATCTCCCTCTCTGCTTAATAACGTCATTATTTTATATATGATGTCACTTCATGTAAAAGACACCAGTTTGACATTTATTAGATTTTATTTCTTAAGATTATTCCATCGATGTAGATATTTCTTGACTTATATTGACTGCTCTGTTTCTTCACTAGAATTACCTCAATATTGTTTATTCTCTTTTTTTTTGTTGCAATTGTCGACTTGCCTCCCTTGTTTTTGTTGCTTTCTTGTGTACAGCCTCTGCATTCAGTAACATGGATGATCAGGGTGTTAGTGAACACTAGTGTTAAAACTGACTACCTACTTTGAGCAGCGTGTTACTGTTCACAGAGCTGCACTATAGTTGTTTTGATTCAAATCACATAATTGTCAGTTATTGCATGATTTATTAAATCAATGTATTTTGAAATGCATGACTTTTCCAACATTCTATGATTAATAGAACCATATGTGAGATTTTTTCTGTGTAGATGCTGTCCAGATTTTGATTATTTAGGGTTACTGTATATGGAATAACTGATTATTATTAATAAGAAACTAATGATATTGCTGGTATCTTGTGAATTATAGCAATCTATGCTAATAGTATTTATAATAAGAAAGAAAACATTTCCTTGCTTTTGATTGAAATTAATTCTTTTGATTGTGTAAAGTTATTAATAAAATGATGTTAATGTAATAAAATGTCATGTATCCTTCACTTAATATATTTTTGTTGTCTTTATCAATATGATATATATATTATGTAATATTCTGGCAACTAGATTGGTGTGGAGGTTGTCGAATGTTCCTTGAGAGATAAGTGTATCAACGTCAATCTGAGTCTACTAAAAGCCATATTGACTTGAGTTATTAACAATAGACTGTGATGTCAAGTTCAGGACGTATCTGTGGTTTCATTTGATCGTTGTCCTACACAATCAAATAAAAATAGGTTTCTTCAATATAATAATTTTTCTTTTCATTTTCGAAATATGTAATAACATGATATATATTATTTACTGGCCTTGACAATATCTGTTTTATGAACCTGATAGAAAATATTGACCTCAGATTTTGTCTCCACAAGGGTCAATATTGTTTTTCTGGTCATAAAACATGTTTCGACCTCCTTAACAGTCTCATGGTTTAGCATGTTGTCTTGAGTTACCGGTAGATGTTATTGAGTTAGATGTTAAATAACGAATAAATACATGAAAACCTTATGTCACAACATTTCCATAGACTTCCAAGGGTATTGTTTAGTATTATAGGTTCATTAAAGTCACATGTTTTCCACCCTTAAACCTTCATAAAACATAAGCAAGATTGTTACCTCTACATATTCACTTTTTGAATGCCATACAAGTGATACATTCATTTATTACTCACCGGCGTAAGATACTGCAGTGTAATATTTATACGGCAATACATGTATTAAACTAGTGTAATACCGCCGCAAGTATGACGTCACAATGGAAGTTACGTCGTCACAGTGGTATCAGACTTGCGGGAATCATAGTTTCAGAGCCATGTCGGTTATTTCGCTGAATTATAGGTGGGCGAGTAATAAACAGAATACTAAACTTCCTTCTATTTAATACCATTTTATTAAGCTTTCGCTCATTTTATACAAAATCATTAACTCGTTAAATAAAAATGGTATTAAATAGAAGGTCGTTTAGTATCCTCTATATATCTATTAAGCATTATAAATTTTACATTTAGCATTACCCTGAAGTGAAGATGTGACTCAGCTAAAACATGCAAGCACTTTGCATATGTTCGAACCACATGAAATTGAGAATACCCGTATCTGACTGAAAACAAGTATATAAAAGTATCCACACCCTTCTATGTCAGCGGTCTATTCTCGAACTTGCCATTTCTGTTTTGAATCCAACTATGTACAGCACATCTTCAAGTACTGGGGCAGAATAGCGCAGTGGTTAGCGCGTTCGGCTTCGGATCAAGAGGTCCGTGGTTTGATTCCTGCCAGGGGCACGGCAACTATGTCTGCAGTAGAGAACTGTTCTACACGCAGTAAGGTTTGGGTGCAATACTACACTTAATTTCAGCTTAGTACCACCCATGGTTCTCTAGTTCCAGCCGCTGCTCTCAGGTTTCACCGCAGTACATAGCCACATTGCGTTGCGGGCTTTCTCCCTGCCATAATACTAGCAGCCGCGATATAAGTGAAATACTCTTGAAAGCGGCGTTAAACCCCAACTCACTACATTTTGCCTGACCCTCGCCATATGTACTCTACCAGGCAGAAGAAACGCCAACCAGATATCTTATCAGATTTCGTAAAAACTGTAAAGAACATATTAGTAATATTAAAGCATAAGAAGCTGACAATTTCTGCACAGCATTTGTCGAAGTTTCAAAGGTTGCTACAGAGGAATGACAATTGTTAACATGAGACAAGTCATCCTCGGTTACCCATGGTTTTATATATGCTCCGTTGCTCTCCACAATATCATAGTGGAGAGCAAAGGAGCATATATAAAACCATGGGTAACCGAGGATGGAGACAAGTATAACTGTTCAGTATTCGACCAGTGATTAATCAGAGAAATGACATTTTGAAAAAGATGTACAAACAACCACGGGAAACATTATCACGCACGCGCACTGAAGTGGTGATGGCTGCAGATGTGCGTGGTCATGATGCACGGGTGAATAAACCGAAAGTAACGATCTTTATTGGGCCGGGTCTTCTTAAACGTTATTGACTCGAATTCAATGGACTATCATATTGATTATTATTTCAACACAACTTGGAGACAACCATTAATTTTATCTTATAAGAAATCATGTAGACGTTTCTTTTGTCAAGTAGTGTATGACACGACGCATACTTGGTTACCCGGTTACCAAACTGTATTGTCAAGGTTTGATTGTATTGTAAACTAATGTCATATATGGTTATAAGAACGTAGTTACTTAATTACTACACTAAAAATAACTTTCAACAATTACAGGACAATTGATAGAGATTTTCACATGAGTACCCTAATAAATCTGGCTATGTTAAAATATATCAAAATGCATCGATATTCGTTGATATTTCTTGGGATGTAATTTGTTATCACCTAATATCGTTATTAAACAAGAATAAATGGGAAACGATATGAAATCATAATACATTTCAAGTTCTAATTCGTCATTATCACATATCGTTATTCGCTTCATGTTTCATTAATATTTGAAATATATTGCGTTTTGTCGGTTGAATTGCTGACACAATGATGGATGACGTCGACATTTCTTGAGATGAAATCGAGTAAAGTTTGTGGTTATTATTTTCAGTATCATTTACGTAAAGATGGTACTTATCGATGATGATTAATAATAACTTGATGAATCACTTTGACATTTCCTGAGAGAAATTTGATTTTGTTTTGTGTATATTTCGTCCAGTCTGCCTTTTACTTAAAGATGATGGTTTTAAATTACAACACAAGTTAAACGATAACTTCCTGAATGCGTTGACATTTCCTGAGAGTACATGCCGTACTTTTTGTGTTCATGAAATTTTGCAAATCTTATTAAAATATGTAAGTCAGTAAAAATATTTCTTGATGAATGTAAAGGAATATATTTTTGGGATGAACGGTACGGGATTCAAACCCACACCCTCAGGGTCAGGTACCATTCACCAGCACCGCATGGCTGTCCGAACAATCTATCCTATCGGGCACCGGAAGCACAAAAAACGAGGTCCAACAACCGTTCGTTGATCTAATAACACATTCAGTACCCCTCTGATAAATATTAAGTGGCACATCTCCCACGACTGAACATATTACCATTGTTCAAAATCTGACAATCTTACATTTGTACACAAACATCTATATCATTTAATAATTTGTTTTATCAAAGTAACTACTGTGACGTCACGAGGATGATACACATCACTTCAGTGGTTTGATTTTCATCTGAAGATAAATTGATAGTTTATTTATTGAATGTGATTGATTTCTTCAGATGTAAAACGTTTCAGTATATGAAGTCTGAAAGCAATGATGTGAGTCCAGCGTCCGTCCATCCTCTCGAACCAAACTTGCCTAAAGAGCTGTAACTTCCACGAGAAGTGACTAAAAATCCATAAACACTCCATTATCCAGAACAAAATGCCCTGACATCATGTGTACAGGGTCCTTGGTCAATGGGAGTTATAAATTGTGGATTTGACCCTTTATTATTGCCACATGCAAAACATCCTATAATATGTTTCGCCTACTTCTGAAGAGCTTAAAGTCAGAAAAAGCTAAAAATCGTGTGTTTCCTTGGGATTATTGTGTGGTTCAGACTAGGTTCCTCAGAGATGTCAACCCTATATTTGTTTGGTTTCTCAAGACCAGAATGCCCTAGACTGCTTATACATTGTACATTTGGTGACGATATTACCCCCAACAGGCCGTAGATGACACCACATGACAAAGTGTTCAGTCTGAGAAGACTAGAGTTGAGAGGTTCACAGGAGCAGTTCCAGAGAGACAACGGAACACAATGCATACATTCTAGTTTGAAGGTTATTCGTTGTTCAACTGGTAGCAATGATCGAAGAACATCACTCATGTGCTCGTACTGCTATGTACGTGTGACAATGCATGCAGCGGTATTGTGAACTCGCTGCAAACCTGGTTGCTGCACTCGACAAACTGTCACGGTAATCCAGTTTTGAGATAACAAGAGAATGTGAGAGGAACAACAGAGTTTTGGCACTGTTGAGTGTGAACTTATTGGTGAACATCCACCGCTTCACCTCGTCAAAACACTCTCCAAGATCTCTGAGAGCAGTAGACGTTTACATTGGGATTGGAAGGAAGACTCTGCAGTTGAGTATAATCCTCCTATTGGTGGTGACCAAACAGGTGCTTGTCGAAGATAGATCCCCGTTCCAAGTAAAGTAAGTAAGTAAGTAAGTAAGTAAGTAAGTAAGTAAGTAAGCAGATGTAAAGTTAAATGGGCGCCCGTAGTGGCTACTGCGCTAAAGACGAAATAAAAGACAAACTTATTGAGTCAAACATTGTTATATTGGTGTTTAATATGATATCTATGATTCAATTAAAATGCAGGTTCAATTCAACAAATCTCAGTAAAATACTTTATTTTGGCCTTAAGTTCATGATAAATTTTGTTTGTTAACTGAAAATATGTTTTAAAATCGCTTTGAATTTAATTGAACTTATTAAAAACAAATGGATTATATGGCCATGAAGATATCAATATAAAACTTCGTTGATATGCGCTGTCTGCCAATAAACCTATGTTAACCGTGCAAATCATAATGGTCCGCATATTTCATTTTTCTGGTGATCAATATGATATAATGAGTATTATCATGTATCAAATATTATAATTAGGACAGCGCTGGGCTGACTGCTTTGTTAAATTCAAATATAACTGTAACAGCTTGTAGCTTTCGATTTCAGATGGTTAAACATTATCTTTCGGCATCCTTAATACATATATCAGTTGCCATCTGGAGCTAACAGTGTGGAAATTATTTTTAAAATCAATGAACATACATAGAAATATATAAATCATCAGCAGAAACCGATAAAACGCTTTAAAAATTATTTCCAAACAAAACTCTCTTTTGTCAAACGTGATAATATCTAATACGAGTTGTTTAACAATTTACATATACAAGATAATAATGGACTGAGCATACATCCTTGGCATAGACAATTATTTTCATTATTCAGAATTATGAACAATTGATAGTTTTACAGCTGGCATCGATTTGCTGATAGTTTTACAGCTGGCATCGATTTACTGTACACATCACGCAATAATGAAATAATCTTACCATGAATATTGTTTTGAACAAGAGCATATATACTTTTAGCTAAATTGTACATTGACATTTGTTAAATAATGAAACCGAGAGTTGATTTACCTGAACAGCATCTGCAAAGCGTGAACTCAACACAAAACATGTTTATATTCCAGAATAATAAGGGCCACAGGGGTCACCCCCCGAAAACCCAATCTAATGTATTCCGTGTCATGTATCTGCAACCGAAAAATATTTCATCTAAAAAACAGCGTATATATAGTGTCCAAATCAATATGCGCTGATAGGCCGAAGCTCGTTATTGAACTCGAGCGGATAATTCTAAAGTGTTATAATCTATAAACGAAGCACTATCTCTCCAATCAGTAAGTGTCGGATTAATGGCATGCAGGATTTTATTATACCATATGGTCCCTTTCAACAGGCCCGTTCCTCTTCATACGGGAATACTGGACGAAAGCTCGTTTATGTAAGTAGGCCTACATGTAGCTTAAATTTTAACAAATTGGAAACTATTCACACACGTTTTTGTTATCCTGGGAGTTCTGATGTGAATGATAGACTTTGTTGAATGTATATCGTAAACTGATCGTAGTTTTACAGGTATTTTCGTAAATCACTTTCGTAACACGAATATTCCAAGAACTGTTAATACAATATACTTACTTCAATTTCAATCATTCACCATAAAGGTACACTGTACATACCACCATGCACTTAAAATCAAACTATTTTTGGTTACGTTATAAACTTAGAAAATCAGGTAATTGTTAATATGGTCTCATGAGCAAAGTTTACAAGTTACAATTATGTTTCACTTCCATTTCTGTATTGCAGTTCCCCTACTCGACAAGCTGATATACGTGAGTATGTATTGCCTTAGGAACACACATTTCTTTTTAAAATAACCATACGTGAACCATATTGCTAATTGACTCAATTTACAAATTTAGATATACACTTGATTTTTTTGTGTCACTTTGGTTTATTGCAGTTTCACTATTTTCTTTTCCTCAAGGAGATGACACTGGCAAACTATCTGAAACGTTTTGTCTGTTGCTGGAAGCTCCGGTAAGCAATGTTTCTAGTTTCATGTATCTAGTGGTGAGGTTTGCAGTCACTTGAAGTCAGAAATCAGTAACGTGTGGGTCAATGTCTTAACAGCTGTACATTGTACTTGTGACGTCATCTTATTGTCCCGCTCCATTAAATATCAGTATAGAGAAAAGAGAATGTACTTCGTAACCTAAAATAAGGACTTTTTATTGATATTTTATTTTTACAATTTGACTGAATTTAAGAGGTGATGATAATATTTAAACCTCAATGAACGTAGATGAGCCTGTGTTGAGGGGAGACGGAACTAGTTGACACCCTTTCTTCTGTCCTTCCCCTCTCCCAGATCCCTTATGTGGGCGTGGCACATTGCCGGAGCTAGCGTCCCGAACATCATACGAATGTAAAACATCGAATTTACTGCCGGTGGTGTTGCGATGGTCATCCTGGGGGAGGTTAGAACCGACGGTGACACGATGCATACTTGAAGAACACACGAATATCACACGACTATAATACGAAATCTACACGACGTCGTGTAATCGTCGTCAGACGTTCGTATGAGCACACGATGGGTACTGGAAGGCCACCCGAACCAACCACGTGACATGGTATCAAACTCCACGTGACCGTTGCAGAATCACACATTATATCCATGTTCTGAATATACGTTATATAATTACTTGTGATTAATCATGCATCCAGTGCCTTAAGTAAGGGTAACTTTTAGTGATATAACAATACGCGAAGGATGTCAATCTGCAATTCTGGTGTGTTGGTTTAAACAGACAGACATATTCTCTATTAGAATCTCACCGCAACATTTCAGTTAAATTACATTCAAGATATTGATAATACATTAAAACAATGAAGACCATCCCTGTAAATAAAGGCTATGAGAGAGTGAATACATGTTATACAATTGGTATGATGATACACGAGATATAAGATAAAATATGACATTTAAATAAATACTAAAGCTAAAATAATTAAAATGCATTCATAATTATGTGGAAAAAAAGGTTCCAGATATGCAAAGAAATAAGTACAATAAGAACATCACAAATGTTGCTTTACAGGTAGTGAAGCACAGGTGTTTTACCTGGAAAACAACATTTCAACTTTAGCACATATATACATGTACAGCTGCTTAACAAAAGTTTAATTCACACTTTGAATGCTACAGATGAAATATCTATTCAATCAGGAAGTGTTTCGCTATCAATATGAATACTTTTACTGTTCTAGTGGTTAAATGATATCTGAAAGACTGTTACTATTTGTTTAAATGGTGTGGCATATTTTATAAATAATACGTTACCTTCATTAAAACCAACAGTGTCAATTTTTGCGAAAATTCTGAATGTCAGGCCTCCAATTGAAATGTAAAATTCCTGATTATCTGTAAACCATCACAAAGTTTTTTTTAAAATCATTTATTACTCACTATGTGTCTCTACACATGTATTGTATCATCTGGTAATGCAAAGGTAACATTATATCGTACCTCTTACGGTGTCAGGTTTGGAATTGACCTTTTTGGAAGTCAACGCAAACATAAGTATAAGAATTAAACCAATGATATGTTTAAATAACACTAAGAGGGAAAAATTTGAGCAACCTACATATCTATTTTACGACGTGGGAGTATACCATGAGAGGATGTGAAAAAATAAATGACCAGGATTTAGTTTTGCAAGGTTTTAATTCAATGGTAAGTTTACGTACAACAAGAATATCCAACCTGTAGAATCTGTGAAAGACCATATACGGTTTGGTAGACCAAAACTCTTAATGCTGCAAGAATCGATTTAAGAAAAGAGAGGTTTTCGTTACAATTTTGCTTTTCTGAAAATTGTATAGAAGAGAATGACCAACCTATTGTGTGTAAAAAGAATCTTAAGACAATTAAAACATTTAGACAGTTGTGTCACGTTCCTAAACGAAATCAACAGCTGGAGACAGCACCTAGAAAATAGTTCTCTGGTAAAAGGAATGTTCAAGAATGGGACAGAGTTCTCTGTTTCAGAAGTTTCTTTAAGCAAATGTTAATGAAACAGTCCTTTTAATCAATAGATTTACTAACATTTAGCTCTCCAGTCAGCTATAGAGCACCTACCACAGACTCACATTTTCACTATGGTAACCAAATGGTGACCCCAACATTCACATAGATGAAGAGCATATTGTTAATGGAATATAAAAAATATGTGCTTTTGTGGAAACCATCTGCTTCTTTATAAATACCAATATTCTATTGAATTAGATAAACTTGTTAAGCAGCTGTAAAACTTTTGTTTGATTTTCATTGAAAACTGTTAATCATTCATTATATATTTGTCATTTATTGATGAATATGTAACCCGTGAGAGATGATTTGAACATTAATCAGCGCATACAGTTTTTTAAGTAACATAACCAATGCCCCTTTAAGGGATTAAAACGACGGTCAATATCAAAATGTGAACTGTATAACGAAATCGGCTGATGTTTTAACTCAGTAATTATTGGTAGATGTTTTCACTATATGAGATCGGTGAACGTTCGTTCATTAATTATTGAGTGATTGATTTATTGATTGCTGTTAGATGTTTAACTCGCAAATTATTAGTTGTTATAATTAATCATTACATGTACTTGATTTTAACTCATTAATTATCATGGGATACATTATTCAGACGCTGGTTTTATCGGTGCACGCCTGTGAAAGACTGGGGCCCGCCCCCGTGTTGCAATCTAGTACCATTCACGATAGCAATAATTGGCAACGCGAGGGTAATTCGAGGGTAACCCGCAGGTCTCACGACGTCGTGTAACCATCTAGTAGACCATCGTCAGCATTCGCATGAGCGTCGAGTGCCGTTTGAGCCGAATATTATTCGATGGTTACACGATGTGTACACGATGACCAATGCGATGAACCCGATGTCTACAAGAAGGGATATGTTCGTGTGACCATCGGCCAATTTTTTGACATGCCAAAAAATATTAGCTCACACACGAAGTTGTTGCCGGACCCCAAAAACCCCCCAAGATGGTCATACGATGACACACGATGGTTACACGGACATCCTGATTTAGAGCCGAAGTCGACAAAATTGGAAATTATTGACATTCGTATGATGTCCGGGATGTTAGCTCCGGCAATGTGTGACGCCCGCATTACAGGCGTCACCTGGGCCCTCTCCCTGCTCCCTTACAGACGTCACCTGGGCCCTCTCCATGCTCCCTTACATACGTCACGAGCGCCCTCTCCCAGCTCACTTACATACGTCACCGGCGCCCTCTCCCAGCTCCCTTACAGACGTCACCGGCGCCCTCTCCCAGCTCCCTTACATACGTCACCGGCGCCCTCTCCCAGTTCCCTTACAGACGCCACCGGCGCCCTCTCCCAGCTCCCTTACATACGTCACCGGCGCCCTCTCCCAGCTCCCTTACATACGTCACCGGCGCCCTCTCCCAGCTCCCTTACATACGTCACGAGCGCCCTCTCCCAGCTCACTTACATACGTCACCGGCGCCCTCTCCCAGCTCTCTTATAGACGTCACCGGCGCCCTCTCCCAGCTCCCTTACATACGTCACCGACGCCCTCTCCCAGCTCTCTTACAGACGTCACCGGCGCCCTCTCCCAGCTCCCTTACATACGTCACCGGCGCCCTCTCCCAGTTCCCTTACAGACGCCACCGGCGCCCTCTCCCAGCTCCCTTACATACGTCACCGGCGCCCTCTCCCAGCTCCCTTACATACGTCACCGGCGCCCTCTCCCAGCTCCCTTACATACGTCACGAGCGCCCTCTCCCGGCTCACTTACATACGTCACCGGCGCCCTCTCCCAGCTCTCTTATAGACGTCACCGGCGCCCTCTCCCAGCTCCCTTACATACGTCACCGACGCCCTCTCCCAGCTCCCTTACAGACGTCACCGGCGCCCTCTCCCAGCTCCCTTACATACGTCACCGGCGCCCTCTCCCAGCTCCCTTACATACGTCACCGGCGCCCTCTCCCAGCTCCCTTACATACGTCACCGGCGCCCTCTCCCAGCTCCCTTACATACGTCACCGGCGCCCTCTCCCAGCTCCCTTACAGACGTCACCGGCGCCCTCTCCCAGCTCCCTTACAGACGTCACCGGCGCCCTCTCCCAGCTCCCTTACATACGTCACCGGCGCCCTCTCCCAGCTCCCTTACATACGTCACCGGCGCCCTCTCCCAGCTCCCTTACATACGTCACCGGCGCCCTCTCCCAGCTCCCTTACATACGTCACCGGCGCCCTCTCCCAGCTCCCTTACATACGTCACCGGCGCCCTCTCCCAGCTCCCTTACATACGTCACCGGCGCCCTCTCCCAGCTCCCTTACATACGTCACCGGCGCCCTCTCCCAGCTCCCTTACAGACGTCACCGGCGCCCTCTCCCAGCTCCCTTACATACGTCACCGGCGCCCTCTCCCAGCTCCCTTACATACGTCACCGGCGCCCTCTCCCAGTTCCCTTACAGACGCCACCGGCGCCCTCTCCCAGTTCCCTTACAGACGCCACCGGCGCCCTCTCCCAGCTCACTCCGATTTACTCAACTGACGATGCCCCGATCCTGGCAAAGTTGGTCTTTAGCTTATTGAAAGTATTACCATAGGTACTTTTCCGACTAATTAATTTTAACTATTGTATCAGTTCACAGAATCGATGGGCTGCCACGTGTTCAAGTGCTGTTGTTGTTGCTCTCGTTATTTCGATATTAACAAGCTTCAGACATTATACGACACTGAATCTTCGAGCTGCAACGTCAATCAAATCCTTAGAGGCCATATGGCCAGCTAATAAAACACATTCAGGATCACCTTACCAAACGTTTTCGGTGACGAAAAGAACGATGAACGAATTTCAGACAAGAGCGGTGCAGCATTTCGAACTAGACGTCCCTGAGAACAGAAGCATTGAAGTGCTGATGAAACACGGAATGGTTTTACCGGCTTCAGACCGCATATCATCTGACACGAAGATTATTCTCTGGTCCGTTCCAATGAGATACCACCCAGCACTATCAAGGCTTCACCCTCTTCGCGGGTGTCCCGGGAGTCCGTGCAGAGTAACTACAAACCGTTATTTCCATAACCAAAGTGATGCAGTTGTTTTCACAGCTGAACTCTTGCCCATTGAAGCACCTGCGAAGTTGCCCAATCAAGTGTGGATCTTACATAACCACGAGTCTCCAAGATGGTCCAAAGCTATCCGGAAGAAGTTGGTTCTGTACACCGATGAGTGGAACTCTAAGTTCAACTGGACAATGGACTATCGGGAGGATGCGGATCTCAAGGCTCCGTATGGGCTCTTTAAGAGGAATGGAACCACATTTGAAAAACGTTGGCCGCCTATAGCTAAGAATTATACAAACATCTTAGTAGAGAAATTTACGAAACATAATGCCACAATAGCATGGATGGTGAGCAATTGCGAGTCGTTGAGCAGACGACATAAGTACGTGTTTGAGCTATCAAAATACATCAAGGTAGATATATTTGGCGAGTGTGGAACTCAGAAGTGTCCAAGAAAAGATGATGACAAATGTTTTGAGTATTTATCCACCCATTACAAATTCTACTTGGCATTTGAAAATGCGTTCTGCAAAGACTACATAACTGAAAAATTGTTTCGATTTTACAAATCAGATATGGTGATGGTAGTTCGCGGAGGCGGAAATTATTCCAGAGTTACGCCCCCTGGTACCTACATAAACACAGCGGACTTCCGGTCTCCTAAACATCTTGCTGAATATCTTAATATGTTGAATGTCAAGGACAATGCATATATGGATATTTTGCAAGAGAAAGACAAGTTCGAGCCAATATTCGAGGAGTGGGCAACAGTGAAAAATGGAACAACAGTTTATATGACATATCACTACGACACGGTTCCTACGTGTCAACTCTGTGATCGCTTACATGATTTAGACAAGTTTAAAAAACACTACACTAATATAAGAAGCTGGTTTAAACAAGGAGTGTGCCACGTCCCACGTGATATTTAGTCAATGTTAGTAAATACACAAAATGGTCGCATGTATTTATTTGAAACAAGTAAAAAGCTGAAACACGTTACACAACGTCTTCTGTTATTTGTTTTGCCTATCCATTTCATCCAAGGGCCACAATTTTGATACCATGCAATCAGCGAAAATTGGTTTCCCTTTAAAGGTGCATCCATTGTGTTTCATAACATTTTGTTTGGCTTTAATAGTTCCAACACATATTATGTGCTGTTTACAATACAAACAAATTCGCTCAGATTGCATATTCATCCCAAATCGGCAAACATATCATAATTACTAGTTTCCAATTAAAATCGAGTAACATCATTATGTATGTGTAGAAACCGAAAGTGCACGTCCTATTTACACGCACAGTAGTTATATAGACCTATTGAACATTATCAACCCAAATGTGTTAAGTTGTCTGGTTTAAATAAGATTCCAAAATTACGTTTGACTCATTGGCGCGCGCCACACGCTGTGCATTGTCCGGTTTTCGATCAGAAATCGAATCTTTTACCTTCATATCGTTAATATACTAAGTCGAGTATCATTAAAATGGTAGTTTTCGGTAACAGTTGGTACTTCTCGGTGAAATAAGACCATTTATAACGTTTGCAATATATGACCCCCAACAACACAATGGATGTACCTTTAAATAAGATAAGAGTAAATATGAAGGGTCATCTCAGAAAGGAACAGAACAGAACAGAACAGAACAGAACAGCACAGAACAGAACAGAACATAATTCACATCAGTGACATAGAGAAGAATGTCAATAAAACAATTAATACAATAAATTTACAAGTTATGTACACAAGTTACATTTATACATATATTTACAAATACATATTTGATAGCTAAGTTTGTGTGTAATCAAAAGAGACATAAACCTTCTTCAATGAATTTTGATCATTTTAATAAAAGGGGTCTATATGTGGTTTTCCTAAGTGAAATACTTTTCAATTGAAGGATATTTAAAATAATATGATGGTAAGGGTGGAAGGAACATGGAAGGAAGGACATTCTCTGATTAGTCCACTGAACAAACAATAAATCGGTCTTCCGATATCTGTCATTGTCCATGCACTGAAAGCCGTGAATAACACATTTTCTAAGCTCAGCGAACAAAGTGAGACAAAAAAATTTTCAAGAATGATATTGAAGTACATTTTACTTGTTAGTTTTGTGGTTTAAATGTGTCTGGCCTAAATTGATTTAGCTGATCACCGCCCATACCTATTTCTAGAGTTGACTTCACTCGACAAATCTTATATTTCTAATCACTTGTTCAATTGTTTTATCATCTCAATTATCACGTTGTCTCTTACTTATACATCTAAATTGAATACATTGTCATATTCTTAGATATAAACAAAGCAATGAACCAAATTGATAATACGGCAGAATTAATGCTTCAACGTCTGCCGCTGTTTAAAGGGGCAGTATCACGTTTTTTGCAAAAATTTTTTTTTCAAATTTCCCATTTATAATGATAGTTTATGTCATTTAAATTAACTATAGAGGGTAAAACATCTTATTACACAAACCAATTATCAGTAGTGGTAAAACTATGTTGCGTATAAAGTAAAAATTGCATGGCGGCCATTTTATTGTGAACACAATTTATTATTTTGTATTACAAAAACGATGCCCATGGCTTTACCGAAACATGTACACTCATTTTGAACTTTATTTTCCGAAGAGAGAAGGATGTTTAACTATTGGTGAAATTATTTTTCAAATACATTTCATCAACTTATTTGAGCGAAAAAACGTGCTACTGCCCCTTTAAGTGCTGCTTCAGTGGTCTATTCAAGATTACAGTGATGAAACCGATAAGCATTCACATTATGAACTCGCCCCAGAGTTAGCCGTGATATCAATACCTATTGTCTGAATGTTTCATATAATGCTTACATATATATTCTTTAATTCCAGAAATTAATTCCTTATTACAACTTCCATTTTATTTCAAAATAGTTCATTTGTGTATGTCATTGCGAATAGCTAAATAATGTTGTGTGTTGCTTTAAATAATGATATTAGTATATGTTGTGGATAAATAATTACGACCATTCGGGGTCGATCTCATCTTTCTGTAATGTTCTAATTGATTAAGATAAATTTACGTTCTGTCACTGACGTAAATTGGAATGAAATGATGCATCGGATCACGTTTTTAATCCGTGCAATTACGTTTAAATGAATACATAGCGAACAGAAATAATAAACTCTGGCAAGCTTTGTTTTAGAACAAATCGTTGTTGAAATATTTCGAAGCACATCATTTAACCATCGCAACATCTAATGTACATATCTGATTACAACCTTCAAGCATCACAAATTTGAAACATTATCGAACCACTTTTGTGTTTCGTAGAAATCAAAATATGAGTAATTATGTCAAGAAATGAATTACAGTTCTCTGATTCAACCCGTAATCCGGGAGCAATGTAAACATATCCCTGTCTAGACAAGTGGTTGTACAGACAGAAAATTGACAGAAATAGATAACGCATGACATTGTTATCATTGATGGCTAAAGGGTAAATAGATGTGTTGATGTACGGCCTCGTCCTTAGAACACGCCAAACTGAATTGTGCGTTCCCCTATTGGATTCTAAAATATAATACGTTATCCTTAGAATAACTAAGTAAATGGCAGTCACAACTATCTTTCCATAACAGAATGTCTACAATTTACTAAGTAAATATTGAACGGGTTGCAGACATACTTTCAGAAATACTCTCAGAGATGCAATGATTTCAATCATTGGTAATATTCATAGTGATGGTGCAGTGATGATGCAGTGATGATGCAGTGATGGTGTCAATGGAAACATTCCAGGACCAGCTGCTTCCATTCTACCGTTTCATTACATTTACACAATGTGTACATTAAACATAAGTCGATTTGTTGATGTTAAAGGGGCAGTAGCACTTTTTTTTTTAAATTTCCCACTTATCATGACAGTTTATGTCATTTATATTTACTTTAGAGAGTAAAACATCTTATTACACAAACCAATTTTCCGTAGTGGTAAAATTGGTGTTGCGTTTTTAAGCAAAAATTGCATGGCGGCCATTTTATTGTGAACACATTTTATTATTTCGAATAACAAACACGATTCCCATGGCGTTAGGGAATTTTTAAATTGATTTTCCGAAGAGGGAAGGGTGTTTTACTATTGGTGAATTAAAAAAAACAACATTTCATCGACTTATTTCAACGAAAAAAACGTGCTACTGCCCCTTTAACGTCAGTATCACTGTTAAGCGTCACGTTAATGATTAATAATAGAACTAATGCCGATGGGTCTATAAATCACATACTTACTAAGCTGTCATTTACGGCACTTGAAGCTCATACCTCTAAGACAACGTTGACCAGGTACCCACCTGTGCCGCTTGGTGAACAGTCTCTTTAAGAATAACGTCTATTATCCAACGTGACACTACAAATCTCTTACCAGTTCACTGAGTGTAGCAGGGACTCTTCGTTCAAAGTCCCCGATTGTCAAACTATAAAGCGGGTCTTGTTCACATTCTCCGATAACAAACTGTAAAGCTGGTCTCATTCACATTTCCCGATAACAAACTGTAAAGCGTATCTCGTTCACATTTTCCGATAATAAACTATAAAGCGGATCTCATTCACATTTCCCGATAACAAACTGTAAAGCGTATCTCGTTCACATTTTCCGATAATAAACTAAATAAGCGGATCTCGTTCACATTTCCGCATAACAAACTGAAAAGCGGATCTCATTCACATTTCCCGATAACAAACAATAAAGCGGGTCTCGTTCACATTTCCCGATAAGAAACAATATATAAAGGGGACCTCATTCACATTTCCCGATAACAAACTATAAAGCGGGTCTAGTTCACATTTCCCGATAACAAACTATAAAGCGGGTCTAGTTCACATTTCCCGATAAGAAACAATATATAAAGGGGACCTCATTCACATTTCCCGATAACAAACTATAAAGCGGGCCTCATTCACATTTCCCGATAACAAACTATAAAGCGGGTCTCGTTCACATTTCCCGATAAGAAACAATAAATAAAGGGGACCTCATTCACATTTCCCGATAACAAACTATAAAGCGGGTCTCATTCACATTTCCCGATAACAAACTATAAAGCGGGTCTCATTCACATTTCCCGATAACAAACTATAAAGCGGGTCTCATTCACATTTCCCCATAGCAAACTATAAAGCGGGTCTCATTCACATTTCCCGATAACAAACTATAAAGCGGGTCTCGTTCACATTTCCCGATAACAAACTATAAAGCGGGTCTCATTCACATTTCCCGATAACAAACTATAAAGCGGGTCTCGTTCACATTTCCAGATAACAAACTATAAAGCGGGTCTCGTTCACATTTCCCGATAAGAAACAATATATAAAGGGGACCTCATTCACAGTTCCCGATAACAAACTATAAAGCGGGTCTCATTCACATTTCCCCATAGCAAACTATAAAGCGGGTCTCATTCACATTTCCCGATAACAAACTATAAAGCGGGTCTCGTTCACATTTCCCGATAACAAACTATAAAGCGGGTCTCATTCACATTTCCCGATAACAAACTATAAAGCGGGTCTCGTTCACATTTCCCGATAAGAAACTATAAAGCGGACCTCGTTCACATTTCCCCATAGCAAACTATAAAGCGGGTCTCATTCACATTTCCCGATAACAAACTATAAAGCGAGTCTCATTCACATTTCCCGATAACAAACTATAAAGCGGGTCTCATTCACATTTCCCGTTAACAAACTATAAAGCGGGCCTCCCATCATGTGATAAAATCCGCCCATTGTTTTTGAACTACACTGATAATAAGTATTATTATATGATGGACGAGAGTTCTGTTTTCTGATTGGCCGAGACAGATGGTCATCGACAATGATCAAACGTTATGTTGACCGCGGGAAACGTCACGCGAGATCGACAAAACAATCCAATGACCTGGAGCTAAAAATAGATCACCCCTGCGAGGTTTTTAGCGAGGAGCGCTGTTTAAGTTTTTGTTTTCAATCGAAATCTATTTTGTAGGTTTACAAGTAAAATTAGAAAAAAAATGAACTTTTTATGAAAACAATAAATTTTGTATTTTTAATTTTTTTAAAAATGAATTTTCGTAAAATATTGAGACTTTCATGGATCATATAATAAAACAGTTATTGACTTCAGTTATCGGTAAATCAAATGGTTTATCGACCTCGGAAAGTTATGTTCACCTCGGCTATCGCCTCGGTGAACATAACTGTTCCGAGGTCGATAAACCATTTGATTCACCTCAACTGAAGTCTATAATTGTATATTGTTATAAACTTATTGTTATAAAATTCAGACGCGTAACACAACACCTATACATCTGTTTGGATATCCAGCAACGGTAGATGGAAGGGCATGAAGACCGATATGCACTGTTCTTGTGTTAGACGGGTACAATGTCGTTTGTTATAACATTCTGTGATATCTTAGCGTGTCATAAACAACGTTTCATGCAGATTGATTGATTGAAAACATATTTTATTCATTTAAGAAATGAATTGGGCACAAGTTGTGAAACTTATAGAAGCCCTCTCCAGGTAATCAACAACTATTTTACAAGGCTAGAATACATAACAAGAAAGTAAGAAATCTACAAGTGACGAAGTGGGTAAACATGTAATATACATTATTAAGGCAAGACACAATTGGAAATGTTAT
Source organism: Gibbula magus (assembly GCA_936450465.1). Lineage (NCBI taxonomy): Eukaryota > Metazoa > Mollusca > Gastropoda > Trochida > Trochidae > Gibbula > Gibbula magus. The sequence goes on along the minus strand of OW388297.1, from coordinate 73,527,173 downwards.
TCTTATGACAAAATGCACTTTGAATATGGTAAATACGTACATTAGTATTAATGTATTATTTGAACCGTTGACTCTTTCCAATGAATTTATGAACATGGTGAAATATGTTTTCATTGACTGTTTGTGGAAGATTTGGGTTTCCATACAGGATTGTATTAATATCAAATTCTGCCTTTAAATTATAAAATCTTTGCTTTAATTCTAAACGAAGATCAGCATGTCTTGGACATCTCAAGAAGAAATGATAAACATCTTCAACTAAAGCACCACAAATGCAAGATTTACTTTCAGATAAATTGACACGATACAGATCACCGTTTAGGGAACTACAAGAATTTCTTAACTTACTGTGTATAATGTTCATCTTCCTATCGCCGAAAAGAAAATATTTTGGGATTTTACATTCTGTTTCAGATAATTTTGCTTTAAATGACGATAATGAATTTGAACATCTTATTTTCGATGAAAGAGTATTCCACAGATAAGCACAGTCATAAATAAAAGACTTTTGAAGGACTGCAGTTCGAAATTTTGGAATAGATAAATTTGATTTGTTACGCAAGTTGTAATGAGAAATAGTTTCAGTGGCTGGTGGAAGTAAATTAATCAGATAATCTGGAGCTTGTATATTAATAATTTTGTAAAAAGTACAAAGTTTCTTATTTCCACGTCTAATTTTTAAAGGCAACCAACCAGTTTCTTTGTATAAGCTATCTCTTGAAGCAAACTTTGGTAAGCCAGTTACAATTCTTGCAGCTTCAAGTTGGACCTTTTCAAGTTTGTCACACAAAACATCCGAACAGTTATCCCAGACCTCAGAAGCATATTCCAAAATGGGTCGAATATACATTTCATACATACGTGATAAAATACTTCTATTCAAAACATACTTTAACACACGTAGAGAAGAGATTAGTTTTGAAGCCTTTTCTATGGAAAGATCAACATGATTGGACCATTTAGTATTGTCCGAGAAGATAAGGCCAAGATGTTTATGTTGATGTACACGTTCCAGTTGATCATTATTGAATACTAATCTAGGTACTTGATGACTATTACTATGGCTAAATAGCATGAATTTAGTTTTATTGGGGTTAAAGTTAACCAACCATTTGTTAGCCCATTCGTGTAATTGGACTAAGTCATTGTTAAGAGAAGTTTCAACAGAATATAAATCTTTTCCAGCAGCTCCGAGTGATGCATCATCATGTAGATCTTATAGAATGACAACTAACAGTTCATAATTCAAAAGGTACACCATTATGAAACGTTGTATTGTTGCAAAATAAAATGAAATGGACTCTCTTGTGATTTTAAAGATGATAAATACAAATGACAAGAAATCATCTAAATTGTAAATAGTACTCATTGAGACTACAGCCATCAACGAAAAATGAGACGCCAAAGAACATATTAACCATAAGAAAAGGATATGATTGATTAATTTCATTTTCCCGAGGAAGTGAAGCAATTATTGTGGATATCCCCCTTCTTTAAGTTAAGTCTCTGGGCGATTTTATGTCGTAATTTTAGATAACGAGATTATAATCTATTCAAAACTTATTTATCCAAAATAATTGTTATTCCTAATCAGGCCAACTTCAAGAATGTTATTCAAGGAACGATTCAGACCGATTATGACATGACACCCATTGTCTGGTATCAATGAGTTGTCGACCATCGTTGTCAGTTTTCTGCTGAACTCGGAACATTACCACGAGCCCTACAAACAGTTAATTCAAAGATACTGAGAGAATGAGACAAGAGTACAAGAATGTGCTGATTTAAAACAACCCACAGCATTAATGTTTAAACATGCATAACAACATCTTACAGAAATAGTTTTACAGATGTTTGTAGATGTAAGTTGAACAAATATTTTCTCTCAAAATCCTTGATTACCAGATTATTTATGTCACACTGTAATTGTATTCAATAGATTTCCACTCATTTGTTCATATATTAGTCTGTAGTTGAATGAACAATTCCATTTAAGGAGTAAATTGGTGAAATGAAATCTAGATTTAAAAAACGCAGATAAAAATCAGCATCATGGACATAGGCTAAATTCGAGAAAAATCTGGTTTACTTTTGTTAAAATCTTTCTCGAACGTTTTCAAATTGTGCTAGTTTCAAATATCTGCTTTCATCCCATTTTGTGTTATAAACATGGTTGATCTGAATTCTCTACTATAACACAGTAATGTTCCCATGATTACCTTATTTCTGATAGGCTGTCAGTGATGGCACATGGATTGAAGTCGTAGGTCTATCAATGTTACTGTATTCTGAGGCACAAAACAAATGACCACCTCATGGCTGAGACTTCAGATATGCGTTCATCAACTTGATTTTAATAATTCACTTGGGTTCATCGCAAACGGTTGTCAGTGTCAGGATAGTCAGATTGCAGCATTATGCTTTTAAGAACCAATTTTGTGTTTTGTATATGTTTTTCAGTATGTCCCACTCATGGCATCTGCGTGAATGCTCATTATTTATTTTGTGATCACATTATTAGTTCATTCAGACCAATGGTATGAACACAATAAATGCCACATTGACAAATATATGTCACGTGAAGTGCGAAAAACAATACATTTAAATGCAGAATATTTCGATGTTTTGTTTCTCTTTCGAAATTCTACTCTGGATCAAAAACAAATACACCAAAACGCAACATTTATAAAAGCACATTTCTACTTTTTTTTTTATGAAATTTTGAGTTAAATGCCCAACATTCTGGCCACAAATCGTTTTGAAAAAGCGATTTCAACACTCCACCTGTACTTCAATAGACATACATATAAAAACATAAATATGATTTTGAAATTGCAGATACCTCTTTACAAAATATGTCCCACCATATACCGGTAAACAGTATTCAAAATCGACTTTGCCCGGCAGCTGTACACTGTTGAAAATATGGTGACATTTCTTTTGCGGTAAATGTAAGGCATTTGCCCATACCCATTCCTATTCATTTATCGTTTTCTTTAATTATTTATGTTATTTAAATCAACATATCAAATTTATCTAAGATACAATATTAACACGTCTGCATAAATAAACTGAAAGTATAGAGTTCGATGAAAAAGCTCACATTAATTCAAGAACACAAGGGCTATTGACTCCAGAATATTGCTGATAGCAATGGCTTAATATTGGCCTCAACATATTAAGGCTTCCCGCATAAGAGTGCGGGAGAGCATGAACATACCCACATTATCGCCAGTAGCTTTCAGCGTGATTGCATCACAAGTAGGCCTCACTAGTGGTCGAGTATTTTGTTATTAAAAGGTTTGTACAGTGTCATGATTGTTGGCGAGTAATAACTTTTAATATCGGGGCTCGAGGGAAGGTCAGACAACTTATCTTGCAAACCCCTTGTGAACATTTCCCACTGATGATACTGGACCTTCAGGTACATTATCTCTTTTCAAAATGTTAAGATACTTTTCCGATTCCCAGATTGGGTGTGAAGGACATAGGTACTCTCACGAGGAATATCTTATGACTATGAGAACAGAAGATTACTCAAAACAAGGATATAATCCTTGATAAGAGAATAGTTGATGTCCAATGGAGCACAGTCCCATTCATAATATACCTAGTAGTGCTTGGTAAAACATCCGGGTTCCGTTCAATAACAGCGAGCGCTTAAATTGCTCATTGATCGCTTAATGTAGCGCTCAAGTAGCGCTCACTCTCTCTTGAACGATACAGTGCAAATTCCTCGAAGTTTGCTCGCCTTGCTACGTAGCGCTACATTGAGCAATCGCGTTCAAGAGAGGTTTAATGTGGCGCTCAATGAGCGATTATTAAGCGCTCGCTGTTATGGATGTTATGGTACAGAGCCCCGGGCCGTGTTCAAGATAGGTTTTAAAGTAATCGCTCAATTAGCGATAACTTTTAAACCTCTCTTGAACGCGATTGCTCAATGTAGCGCTACGTAGCAAGGCGAGCAAACTTCGAGGAATTTGCACTGTTTCGTTCAAGAGAGAAGAAGCGCTCATTGAGCTATCAATGAGCGCTACGAAGCGCTTCATTTTGTTGAACCGCCGGCCGATGTCTCCTTGAAATCATCTAGAGAAGATATCAAAGTGTTGACTCGTGTCTACCAGTGCGTACAGTCTACCTCAATGAACTATTCAAACAATATCTTCCATGCAGACATATTTTCTCAATTGATAAAATACCTGGTTCACATCCCAAAATTTAAGTTGAAGTCTTATGGGTTTCGCTCATTTCAAATTGCAGCTGGTGTTAAATGGAACGATTTACCTACTCAACTCAACAAGGACAACAATCACATTTGTTAATCTGAAGAACAGACAGAACTGATAGTTGGAGGACAGGATGAAGACATACGACTGTCACCAGCACGTAGTTGTATTAGAAATGTAGGAAATATCATTCTCAACCCTGTTCTCGGATTTGGCAGTTGTCACCCCGGGACTCGGGGCTCATGTTTATCATTAAGGCAACTAGACGAGAGCATTATATTTGCATATACATTACATGTATATATATACACATGGAAACTAATTAGGCGACACCTGATACATTTTGTAATGCTTTCTTACCTATTAAAAGCGATGTAGCACGTGTTTTGCATATCATGTATTCTCAAATTGTCCACATACCGCTATTATTCGTGGAGCACAGTGGTGTAGTGGTTAGCATGCGTGCCTCTCACGCCAACGGCCCGGGTTCGAACCCCGGTGGAGACACCAAACATTTGTGACCTGGGTCTTATACTGTGTTGTGCCCCAAGGCACTTCATCCACATTGCACACATCCACCCAGCTGTTTAAATGGGTACCTGAACACGGGAGGTACGGACCTATATGGTCGCGTGGAGCGCTTAGTAGCGGCACCGAAAGTACATTCCTTCAGGGTAAAAATTGTACCGCCATTGAGCAGTGCTTGCACTGGATATTAGGCGTTAAAATGTATATTATTATTATTATTAAAGTTTATACAATATATTGGTATATTAAGGGGTTAAACATCTCATTACACAACCCGATAATCTGTATCCATAGAAACCGCTATCCATATCCGAAGAAAATGGTGCGACGTATAAAGCGACAGTGGTGTGGAACAGTGTGAGAGGTAGATTTGAAGGTTTCATGGGAATTTAAGAGTTCAGACATCAAGATGTTTAACCATTCCATCATTGTACCATATTTAAATCTCTTCGCTGAGTGTTTAGATATCGCTACACCAGTCAAATCACTTGAACTAACCTCCAGTGGCCATTTTCATGTGAACACATTTAAATGGCCGCTCGATGGGTAATGTCCCCGTGCTGTAAAGGTGACTGTTCGGAAGAACGCCCCCATCCTACTCGCCTTGCCTGCTATAAGTCAAGATTTGAATCTCCTGGAACATGTTTGGGAACTTATTGGACTTCGAATCCAACGCATAGAACCTCCACTTAATATTGCTGATTTGTATTGCTTCCTGTGGAACGAATCATTCGTAGACTCACTGAAGACATGACGGGGTTCGGCGCCGTCATCAGGGATCATGAAACGTATCTGGACCTTCGTCGATCTCCCCAACATCACAGTTGTATGGTAGATCAACTACGATGATATTTCCAATTATGAATCACATGTTTTAGCAAGAATAAAGCATGTTGTCACCCATGAAACTTATGTATCATCCCTTACCCAATATGTTCAGCTGTCATGACAGAGTAGTGTCACATGCATTCCTCACTTGCTTTGATGGCAGTTTGAAGTCAAACTTATGAACAGTTGAAACATTCTGGTGTCGCTTAATTTAATTACGGTGTGTATACATGTAGTAACTGCACTGTACACTATGCCATTGTGATCTTAAGGGAACATCATCTATCAATGATAACAGTGCAATAATCGAATGACGTTTTGCCAGCATGTCTCTGTCATCAACCTCACGCAACGTGCAGTAATGGGGATACTTTGGCGTCTTTAACATATGTTTAACGTTCTATGAAGTACTCTATGAAGTACTCTATGAAGTACTCTATGAAGTACTCTATGAAGTACTCTATGAAGTCAAATTTGGTTTAAAAAACTAAGGCCTGAATAGATTGATCTACATTACATATCATTATCCTATATGACATTCTAAAATGTATAATAAACGTGATTGTAATTTGAAAACGTATGTATATAAATTGTATGATATTGTTATGTTTTCATAAATATGTTTGTTAGCACAACACAAACGTATTTGTCAAACTTCATTGTGATATCAGGTACCATGAAGCAAGCGGTGCCTGTAAAGGGCGAAACATACGTTATAGGAATGAACTTTCATCGTAGTGAGTTAGATTGGAAAAAAACGCAAGGTCATTAAAACTTGCCATCACATCTCTCCCTAATGCAAGTTCGAGAAAACTACCTACTACACTGAACTAAACATGTAATTAATTGATATTAAGAAATGCATAATTGAAACTATAACGTCTTATTATCGCCATTGCACGGACTTCCACTGGACCAAGTGAAGGCAACACTTTGGATTTAGTTTAAATGTCTACAGTCATTTTGGCAAAGACAAGATAAATCACAAAACGTATACATGTCACACCTGAGAAAGGTTGGACTAAATGAACCCAGAATGCGAGGCAATGTTCTCACATCCATTAAACCGACAGAACTATTAAAGAGCGCTGACGAAGGGTGATTGACAAATCTCAGAATACCCAACACCTCTCTCTGTTTTACAGCAACACTAAAAGGATACTAGTCTAATCCCCTTATATCTCAAACTATTTGTTCTGACTGACACTGAAACCATTTTGGAAAAAAACAGGCAATCAAACAGATTACAAGTGCCAAATCTCAAGGGGAAATCTGTCAATTGACTCAGATGCGGTTGCGGAACTTAACACAGCAAAAACAGTAATGTGCGAAAATAGAAAACATCCCCAGGAAAACGATCCCCATTAAAGTGCTGAATCTATGTACAATATTACAGTGTCTGATCTGATCTGATCTGATTAATATACGCCAATGTAAGCACTGACCCCTGTACCTCCTGGACAGCCATTGTCCAAACCACGAGATATCGAACAAGAACAGGGCGTACCTGCCACGCCGCTATACAAGTTGAGTGAAATTATTTGAACTGAAACAGACGATCGGGTTTTTAGCACTCATCAACGTCAAATAAAATAAAACAAACACACATTCAAATATCATTCTAAACAGCAATAATATGTCTAAGGAAATGCAGCCTGTCCTCTATTACACCGAAATCCTCCTACCCGTTTCTTCACCCATGTTAAATGTTATCCATATGATATGGTGTCTGTCTGGGATGTCTATCGAATCTGAAACTCACGTCAAGACCATAATTACTTGGACAATAATTACTGCTGATGTACTGATGGTCATTACTGCTGAACACAATCACTATGTTGTTCTATTGTTTATAATTACAGGCATTGTGTTGCAAATTATCTAAAATTGTCAACAGTGTTGTAGCAGTAAATGTCCACTCAGAGATTGAAATGACACCTCTTCAAAATGTATTATGCTGACTTCGTTCTATAAAAGAAATCTAACAACAACATATTTCATAATTTAAATAAAAAAGAAATTGCAGTCCTTTATATTTTTTTTAAATAACAATAATCATCATCACTATCATTATTATCGTGACCATAATCATCATCATCAACATCATCAACGTCGTCCAACCAACAGTGGAATATGAGACAACTCGTTAGAATTAATATAAATAAATACAAAGATGGAAAGATGTACAGAAAATCACCAACAATTTGTGTAATGTATTATGTGGTTTTTTTTTTATCTCATACTTAATTTATGTATTGTACTACTTAACGTACAATATTTTGTTAAAAATAAATTCAATAGGGTACATGTAGTTCATGTTGTTCATAAATGTTGTAACTACATCAGTTCGTTATCACAGAGGCTTTGTCATTGTCTGATCCTGGATTCAAGATGGTAGGTTTATCTCAGTCCCGTGAACTCAACACAAGTTTGTTTCGTTACCTCGAAATTAAATGCAAATGCCGTACAATACCATTTAAATTCTTGTCATCAACATCAGGTTTCACAACGGCTTGGCATGTGTAGTTTAAGCTGACTGTAAAGAAATGGCATTTTGGTCAAAAACTAAAAGATGATGATTTTTAGAAATCGAACATTTTAAAACTACATTAAGTAACGCATATTGTACATGTATCCTGTGTGTCATCCTCGGTTACCCATGGATTTATATATGCTCCGTTACTCTCCACTAAATAAACCATGGGTAACCGAGGATGCCTGTGTGTGAAATTAGATATTATGAGGCATACACACCTCTTTCAATACTATTAGTGCAATAATAAGCTTATTAATTGTTGAATTCCCTGTGATCCATGTTTTAAAAATTCTGACAACATAAACCATCATGTGATACCAAAAATATCGGCACATTGTGACACATTACTCCTAAAATGGCGATACTGGTACTTTAATTTATGTCTTAATCTGAAGCGCAAGTAGGAACAGACAAACGGTTTTGAAAATACACCGAAAATGGCAGTGATCCTTAAAAGGGTGAAAAAGTTTAGATAAAGTATTATGCGTATTTAATGCAACAGTTCATCAATTGATATGAACTTTCAATTTATGATATGTTCGAAATGCGCGCTTCGCCTTTAAAGTGTTCCCGGTTCACAAAAAAACGTTAGTGTACGTCTACATTTGAAATTCTTCGTAAACTAAGTTACGACTTTTGCGAAACAAGGTAATGAGGTTCCTACCCTGAATATAAAATTATGTTAAGTGACTTGCGGAGGGAACGAAGTGTCCAGTTATGACTTTAAAATACATATTTTAAGAATTCTGGTGAAATGAAGTAGTTAAGTGTCAAAGTCACACAGTTTCCTTCAAGGATAACTTCTAACAATATCCAGCTTTAGACGTTGAAAACATTACCGACCCTACATAATTACAGTGGAAACTGAGTTTCTGGGCAACATAATTATATTTCCCTCATTTGATATTTTTATCAGTAACTATATACGCTTTTAGCAAATGGAATTTCTGTAATTACATGTCTGGAATAACTTTAGTATTACATTTTAAACACTCATTCGTTTGTTCAATTCTCTTCCAATGTGATGTTATTATGTCCGTATTTTTCACAAAACACTACAGTGATATTGATTATGTCAATGGCATTTGTTAAATCAGCCATTTTCGCTACGATATGAGTTATTATTTGTGTTTCGACAAAAATCGAAAATGGCCTGCATGTTCGCATTTTGATGACGATGTAAATGTTATCCCTCCTTGGTAAGAGTTCACCTTTAAATCTTTGAATGTATACTCGTTTTAAAAAGCAAAAAGTAATACATTAAATTTGTTATAAAGGCGACCAAAAATGCCAAAGGTGTTAATCACTCTAATAATTTGCAGGTTGTAATTTACCATGGTGACGTCACAACAACATAATAATGACTTTAGTGTAAGAACAAACCAGTGAATAATATATGTAACGATTTCTCGATGAACGCAAATAATTCAGTATTCAATACAATTCAAACCTCGGGCATTCGTACCCTATGACGTCACAATCCAAACGAACAGCCGATTATATAGCTTGTATTCACTATGGACATCTAAATAACTGATACTTTTTTAAACAAATATTGCATGTAGGATGTTTTAGACTCGTATAAAATGATAGGTCTTCAAAACAAACTTCGTCAGTCGTGATTAAATGAAAAGTCCATACTTGCCAATTATATTATGTTTTCTTACAAAAACTGATATCGATACGATTCATCTCAGTTGTCTCCCTTTAGGTCGTAAGTAGCTTGTTAATTACAAAGCGGAGTTATCTCAATGTAAATCCCCGCCTTGGTATGTACGATATGTATATTGTACCTCCATCGGTAGGAAATATTATATTTGAAATAATAATTCTTATTTGAACTCATTACGTTGTAAATTACAATTGTTTCTGGTGTCCTTGGTACCTGTTTAGTGCCAGTTTATGTGTTGTTTATCATTTGAATACTGAATGTCAAACAAAGAAACAATAACTCCAATCTTTGATTGTTTGTTACCTTGTTACCAGTCGGGAATCAAACACGGACCTTCCCTCTGATGAGCGAACACATCGTAACAACATTCTCGTTCAGAAGGATGAATCAGCAATTTAGAGAACTTCAATTCCTTTTCTGTCACGTTTATACTTTTTCATTCATTGCAATCGTACGCTTGTTTCATTAATTACAGTGTTGAACTGTACAGTACTTGGCAAACTCTAAATAAAAAATATCTTTTAGGTTGATTACAAAAGTTATTATGTGGGCTGTCAACTTTCCATAAATTAGCTCAAGGACGGAAATTCGAGACAGGTGCATTACGTAAAAGAAATTAACTCATTATTCCAATGTTCAGGTTGCATCTAAATATGAAATCGGACATAAACTTGTCCATAATATGAACAAGTATGCAATGATTAACGTGACAGAATACTAGAAAACACACAAACTAGATAAGAGGACTAGCTTAATTAAGCATCTGAGAACATATGAGAAGATTTTAGAACATATGAGAACATTTGATAATGTGCCCTGTAGGCGTTTTAGATATTTATTCCAAAACGAAAGACGCATTGACGCTTACTTTTTTACTGTCATATACTAATAAATCATTTTAAAGGGACATCCGACGTGTTGAAGGAGCTCATATATGCCAAACGTTATACATGGTGTTATTCTATCGAGAAGTCCTGACTGTTACCGAAAACACTATTTATGATAGTCGACTTAGTATGAGTGAAAGTAGTGGTTTCTGATCGAAAGCAGGACATTGCACCTGGCGCTTATAAATTATGAATTCGTCAAACTTGTTTACAATAGACAAAAAGACAAATTTGGTTTGACAATGTTAAATAGGTAATATAAATTATGCACATAAAAGGGCACTCGTAGTTTCGAAAAATGGTTAACTATTTAATTAGAAACTAGTAATTAGCATTTATTTGACGATTGAGGATGAATATGCAAGTTGAGCGAACTTGAAACGCAACTTTTTGATAACTTAAAGGATAGATGAAATGCATTTTTCTCAAGAATGACAGATGATTACCTCTACGTATATTGTATATCGGAATCAATTGAGCATAAAATCGAGACAATATACACTTGCAATTGATAATTAAGACGATTTTAATTCACCCATTTTAACACTACCGCAATTTGTTCGGCGAATCCTTTTGAAAATGCTCACTGAGGCGTGACTGTGATAAGCGACAGGCGGGGCGGTTAGATAGCTACTCCGCCGGTGTCTCGTTAATTAATTAATGATGATTATCACTGCCGCTAAATGAATTTATGAGGTGTATCACATCGCCAAAAAGACATGTTAAGGTAATAATTGTATAATTGTCATCTGCGGAATTACTTAGTTGGATATCTAAACATTCGATATATGGGAAATTTAAGTTGGTTTATTGAAGGTTTCTTTGTGAAATTAACAATCAAAATGTTGCGAAATTACGTTGAATTGCGACTATCGCCGAAAATCAAATTCCTCCACATACGTCACAGAAGTCATCCCTTCACGGGTCACACCCCCGCAGACTTTCATTCTGGTCGCCGGGGCTTAATCAGGCGGTTTTTTAAAAAGCCGTATATAAGTAATTTATGGACTGATTTCAGAAATTTAAAATCGAGCAATTGTCAAATTGACATCCCATTTTAATAAATCCGATTTGGACCATATGTCATTTCATCTATCCTTTAAGACATACACTGATAGATTATTCATATAGTAATACATAACTTGTAATAAAACTAATAAACAAGTTGCTGTTATGCTGTAGCGAAGTTTTCCCGACTCGCAAGCGCCGATGAATGGCTTCAGTTCTCATTGTTTTATTTTTCAACAAATGTGCGCTTGTGTTTATCAAGTTGTGAAATATAAAGTCATCAAAATGTTACCTTCATTCAAAACATTATTATTTTACTTCATCAGTACATGTATAAATGTCTCTCCTGTCGTGTATGATGAAAACATATTTCCGTCCCATGTGTGGTGGTGGCACGCGGTCCTGTGCATAACTCAGTCGACCGCTATCAGTTAATTTCAGCAACAACGGGCGTGACTCGCTGGATGGGTGGGTTACCCGCCCCATTGCTGAATGAAAACTGAGAGTTTGAAGGGTGATTCCCTTCCCCACACTGAGACATGAGTTGAGAGGCTCATGGTGTCACCTTGGGCAAGGGACTTTATTCGAAATGTGCCTCTGTTCATTCAGCAGTACAATTGAGTACCTGGTTTGGAAGTGCAGGCAATGTGACAGATAATATCGAGCCCCTAAGGTGACATTTCAATATTTTTACAGTAAATATCATTTAGAACGCGTTCAACAACCCGTGGACTCGTTGTAGAGCCGATGAACGCGTTCTTCAAAATGTGTTGTGAATGTTGAAACAGAACATGTCATTTTTGTGTTGATGTTGTGGTTAATTCAAAACTTGGAATGTTAAAAGAAACGAATAATGACACCAACTTCGGTAACACATAAAAGTGTAGCAGGAAAAAACATGGAAAATGAGTGCCATAAACGACAAGAGAGAGAGAGAGAGAGAGAGAGAGAGAGAGAGAGAGAGAGAGAGAGAGAGAGAGAGAGAGAGAGAGAGAGAGAGAGAGAGAGAGAGAGAGAGAGAGAGAGAGAGAGAGAGAGAGGGAGGGAGAGAGAGAGAGAGAGAGAGAGAGAGAGAGAGAGAGAGACAGACAGACAGACAGACAGACAGAAAATGAGAGAGAGGGGGTGAGAGATAGAATAAGAGGAAGATGGAGTGAGTGAGAGAGTGGGAGTGAGAGAGAGGGGAGGTGAGGGAGATGGCGTGTTAGAGAGGGGCAGTGAGAGAGAGAAGGGTGAGAGAGAGAGGGGAGCGAAAGAGAGAGAGGGGGGAAAGAGAGGGAGGGAGTGAGAGAAAGGGAGTGAGAGAAGGCGGGAGTGTGAGAATGAGGTTGTGACAGAGAGGGTGGAAGAGAGGGAGAAAGAAAGGGAGTGAGCGAATGATGGAGAGAGTGAGTGAGAGAGAAGGTGTGGAGGGAGAGAGGGAATGAAGAAAAGCGTGAATGAGAGAAATGGAGAGAGTGAGACACAGGGAGGGCGTGAGAGACATAAAGGGAGGGAGTGAGAGAGACATAATGAAGGAGTGAGAGAGAGATATAGAGAGCTGGAGGAGTGCAAGATATATAAAGGGAGGGAGAGAGAGGGAGACTAAGGTGGATAGACACAGAGAGGGAGGGAAAAGGAGATAGAGATAAAGTGAATATTAAATATTAACTGGACAGTAGTTTTGCATATTTGCAAAGAGTACTTAATTAAACCTAGACCATCCTAGATAAGTTTAAAAGCTGATTGTAAATCCTAGAAACGATGTAAATACCACACCAAGGAATGTTTTTTTGTTAAGAATTAAACGAACACAATACCTTTGCCTGAACGAATTTAACAACATGATCCTAACGTTTAAATATACAGTCAAGCTTTCAACAAATAGGGGAAGTAGTTGTCTGTTTTCAACCTTTTTGCAGGTTTTTGAATTGTGAATTGGGATGAGTGATCTACACACGGTTTAGTATTACAATTGAAACAATGTTCTACAACTTTATCCAAGTTCTCAACATTTAAAACCGAATAGACATGTCGTTCACCATTCCAACATTCCAACTCATTCCATGTTCTCAGCATCAACAAAACATTTCGATACCTCGTTCAAAGTTTTCAACATTTACAATGCAGTTTTACAACTCGATTGAAATTCCCAACATTTGCCAAACGAATATATTAAACGAATATCATTAAACGTTCTCAAGATCATCAACACAATGCCAAAACTTAATACACGTTCTAAACAACGCAGTTCTGAAACTAATTACACGCTCTGAAACACAGTTCTACAATTTGAACCACGTTCTCAATATCTACAACTCAAAATACAAATCGTTTCAACGTTATCGACATCTACAATACAGTTCTACAACTCAGTCCAAGATCCCAAAACTAACAACAGAGTTTTACAACTCGATCGATATTTTCAACATTTATTAAACCAATAAACAACTAATTGTTCGATTTAAACATTTACTACACTATCCCCGAATCTGATCCACATTCTCAACCTTTACAGTACAGTTCTACAACTCATTCCACGCTCTCAACAAGTACACACTTCATTTATATGTACAACGTTATATAAAAAAATTAGTCATTTCAACGTTCTCAACGTCTAAAAGGCAACTCTACAACGTAGTAAACGTTATCAATATCTACAATAAAGTTCTACAGCTCGGTCGACTTACTCAACCTTTACAACACAGTTCAGTAACTAGTTCCACTTGCGCAACACCTGAAAAAGTTCTACAACGCGATCCCCGTTATCAACATCTACAAAACAATTCGAAAAGTCACTTCACTTTCTCAACATCTTTAACACTGTTTACAAGCCATTGCATGTTCTCAACAAATCCAACATCTACATCCTAGTCAAGGTTCTTAACATCTACAGAACACTTCGACAATCATTCAAAATTCTCGAGAAGTCGTCCCACGTTTTCAAAATCTATAAGACAGTTCTCCAACTCAGTCAAATTTCCAATATCCAAAACACAGTTCTACAACTTAATCAACGTCCTACATCACAGTTCTCGAACTCAGTTCTCGGCATCTAAAACAAAAGTGTACCACACAGTCCAATTTCCAATATCTACTAAAACTCCATTAATTCCTCAACTTCTAAAACATACTTATACAATCCCAATTTACAACACAGTTTAAAAACTCAAGTTTTCAATATCTACAGCACAATTTTACAAATCTTTCAAAGTTCTCATCATCTGTAAAACATTTACATTCATAACTCTAATCATAACATAATCTACATTCTCAACATTTAAAACACTATTCTGTAACATTCTCAACCAACAAATAAAACAAAGTTCCACAACTCGATACACACCGGTAACAATATTCGTCAACTTGATAAACGTTATCAACAACACCGTTCTACATTTCGACCAATTTTATAAAAATTGACTTGTTAAACGTTTTCCAACTCAGTCCTTGTTCTCAAAAACTAAATCACAGTTCTACAATTTTTCATTTTTCAATTTCTTTTTAAAAAATTCTAAATAAAGGCTTCTTCTGGAAAAGACATTTATGAGTGTGTTTCTAATGTCATTAAAAGTGTTTAGAGTGGTTTGAGGCCAAATTCATGGGGAAAATGGATTTCACCCAAAATGACGTACCACTTAGTCCAATTACTCAACATCTACAACATAATTTTACAACTCGATTCACGTTCCAAACAACTGCAACACAATTATACAACTCGATTCACTTTCGCAAAGTTTACAATGCAATTCAACCACTCAGTCCACGTTCTCAACATCTAAAACACAGTTGTACAACTCAGTCCACGTTCTCAACATCTAAAACAAAGTTCTACGACTCAGTCCACGTTCTCAACATCTAAAACACAGTTGTGCAACTCGGTCCACGTTCTCAACATCTAAAACACAGTTCTACAACTCAGTTCACATTCTCAACATCTAAAACACAGTTGTACAACTCGGTCCACGTTCTCAATAACTAAAACACAGTTCTACAACTCAGTTCACATTCTCAACATCTAAAACACAGTTGTACAACTCGGTCCACGTTCTCAACATCTAAAACACAGTTCTACAACTCAGTTCACATTCTCAACATCTAAAACACAGTTCTACAACTCATGTCACGTTCTCAACATCTAAAACACAGTTGTACACCTCAGTCCACGTTCTCAACATCTAAAACACAGTTGTACAACTCAGTCCACGTTCTCAACAACTAAAACACAGTTCTACAACTCGGTCCACGTTCTGAACAACTAAAACACAGTTGTACAACTCGGTCCACGTTCTGAACAACTAAAACACAGTTGTACAACTCAGTCCACGTTCTCAACAACCACAACACAGTTGTACAACTCAGATCACGTTCTCAACAACTAAAACACAGTTGTACAACCCAGTCCACGTTTTCAACATCTAAAACACAGTTCTACAACTCAGTCCACGTTCTCAACAACTACAACACAGTTGTACAACTCGGTCCACGTTCTGAACATCTAAAACACAGTTGTACAACTCAGTCCACGTTCTCAACATCTAAAACACAGTTGTACAACTCAGTCCACGTTCTCAATATCTAAAACACAGTTGTACAACTCAGTCCACGTTCTCAACATCTAAAACAAAGTTGTGCAACTCAGTCCACGTTCTCAACACCTAAAACACAGTTGTACAACTCAGTCCACGTTCTCAACATCTAAAACACAGTTGTACAACTCAGTCCACGTTCTGAACAACTAAAACACAGTTCTACAGCTCAGTCCACGTTCTCAATATCTAAAACAAAGTTGTGCAACTCAGTCCACGTTCTGAACAACTAAAACACAGTTCTACAACTCAGTCCACGTTCTCAATATCTAAAACACAGTTGTGCAACTCAGTCCACGTTCTCAACAAATAAAACACAGTTCTACAACTCAGTCCACGTTCTCAATATCTAAAACACAGTTGTGCAACTCAGTCCACGTTCTCAACAAATAAAACACAGTTCTACAACTCAGTCCACGTTCTCAATATCTAAAACAAAGTTGTGCAACTCAGTCCACGTTCTCAACAACTAAAACACAGTTCTACAACTCAGTCCACGTTCTCAACATCTAAAACACAGTTGTACAACTCAGTCCACGTTCTGAACAACTAAAACACAGTTGTACAACTCAGTCCACGTTCTGAACATCTAAAACACAGTTCTACAACTCAGTCCACGTTCTCGTCATCTAAAACACAGTTGTACAACTCAGTCCACGTTCTCAACATCTAAAACACAGTTGTGCAACTCGGTCCACGTTCTGAACAACTAAAACACAGTTCTACAACTCAGTCCACGTTCTGAACATCTAAAACACAGTTGTACAACTCGGTCCACGTTCTCAATAACTAAAACACAGTTCTACAACTCAGTTCACATTCTCAACATCTAAAACACAGTTGTACAACTCGGTCCACGTTCTCAACATCTAAAACACAGTTCTACAACTCAGTTCACATTCTCAACATCTAAAACACAGTTGTACAACTCATGTCACGTTCTCAACATCTAAAACACAGTTGTACACCTCAGTCCACGTTCTCAACATCTAAAACACAGTTGTACAACTCAGTCCACGTTCTCAACAACTAAAACACAGTTCTACAACTCGGTCCACGTTCTGAACAACTAAAACACAGTTGTACAACTCGGTCCACGTTCTGAACAACTAAAACACAGTTGTACAACTCAGTCCACGTTCTCAACAACTACAACACAGTTGTACAACTCAGATCACGTTCTCAACAACTAAAACACAGTTGTACAACCCAGTCCACGTTTTCAACATCTAAAACACAGTTCTACAACTCAGTCCACGTTCTCAACAACTACAACACAGTTGTACAACTCGGTCCACGTTCTGAACATCTAAAACACAGTTGTACAACTCAGTCCACGTTCTCAACATCTAAAACACAGTTGTACAACTCAGTCCACGTTCTCAATATCTAAAACACAGTTGTACAACTCAGTCCACGTTCTCAACATCTAAAACAAAGTTGTGCAACTCAGTCCACGTTCTCAACACCTAAAACACAGTTGTACAACTCAGTTCACGTTCTCAACATCTAAAACACAGTTCTACAACTCAGTCCACGTTCTGAACAACTAAAACACAGTTCTACAGCTCAGTCCACGTTCTCAATATCTAAAACAAAGTTGTGCAACTCAGTCCACGTTCTGAACAACTAAAACACAGTTCTACAACTCAGTCCACGTTCTCAATATCTAAAACAAAGTTGTGCAACTCAGTCCACGTTCTGAACAACTAAAACACAGTTCTACAACTCAGTCCACGTTCTGAACATCTAAAACACAGTTCTACAACTCAGTCCACGTTCTGAACAACTAAAACACAGTTGTACAACTCAGTTCACGTTCTGAACATCTAAAACACAGTTCTACAACTCAGTCCACGTTCTCAACATCTAAAACACAGTTGTACAACTCAGTCCACGTTCTGAACAACTAAAACACAGTTGTACAACTCAGTCCACGTTCTGAACATCTAAAACACAGTTCTACAACTCAGTCCACGTTCTCGTCATCTAAAACACAGTTGTACAACTCAGTCCACGTTCTCAACATCTAAAACACAGTTGTGCAACTCGGTCCACGTTCTGAACAACTAAAACACAGTTCTACAACTCAGTCCACGTTCTGAACATCTAAAACACAGTTGTACAACTCGGTCCACGTTCTCAATAACTAAAACACAGTTCTACAACTCAGTTCACATTCTCAACATCTAAAACACAGTTGTACAACTCGGTCCACGTTCTCAACATCTAAAACACAGTTCTACAACTCAGTTCACATTCTCAACATCTAAAACACAGTTGTACAACTCATGTCACGTTCTCAACATCTAAAACACAGTTGTACACCTCAGTCCACGTTCTCAACATCTAAAACACAGTTGTACAACTCAGTCCACGTTCTCAACAACTAAAACACAGTTCTACAACTCGGTCCACGTTCTGAACAACTAAAACACAGTTCTACAGCTCAGTCCACGTTCTCAATATCTAAAACAAAGTTGTGCAACTCAGTCCACGTTCTGAACAACTAAAACACAGTTCTACAACTCAGTCCACGTTCTCAATATCTAAAACAAAGTTGTGCAACTCAGTCCACGTTCTCAACAACTAAAACACAGTTCTACAACTCAGTCCACGTTCTCAATATCTAAAACAAAGTTGTGCAACTCAGTCCACGTTCTGAACAACTAAAACACAGTTCTACAACTCAGTCCACGTTCTGAACATCTAAAACACAGTTCTACAACTCAGTCCACGTTCTGAACAACTAAAACACAGTTGTACAACTCAGTTCACGTTCTGAACATCTAAAACACAGTTCTACAACTCAGTCCACGTTCTGAACATCTAAAACACAGTTGTACAACTCAGTCCACGTTCTGAACAACTAAAACACAGTTGTACAACTCAGTCCACGTTCTGAACATCTAAAACACAGTTCTACAACTCAGTCCACGTTCTCGTCATCTAAAACACAGTTGTACAACTCAGTCCACGTTCTCAACATCTAAAACACAGTTGTGCAACTCGGTCCACGTTCTGAACAACTAAAACACAGTTCTACAACTCAGTCCACGTTCTGAACATCTAAAACACAGTTGTACAACTCGGTCCACGTTCTCAATAACTAAAACCCAGTTCTACAACTCAGTTCACATTCTCAACATCTAAAACACAGTTGTACAACTCGGTCCACGTTCTCAACATCTAAAACACAGTTCTACAACTCAGTTCACATTCTCAACATCTAAAACACAGTTGTACAACTCATGTCACGTTCTCAACATCTAAAACACAGTTGTACACCTCAGTCCACGTTCTCAACATCTAAAACACAGTTGTACAACTCAGTCCACGTTCTCAACAACTAAAACACAGTTCTACAACTCGGTCCACGTTCTGAACAACTAAAACACAGTTGTACAACTCGGTCCACGTTCTGAACAACTAAAACACAGTTGTACAACTCAGTCCACGTTCTCAACAACTACAACACAGTTGTACAACTCAGATCACGTTCTCAACAACTAAACACAGTTGTACAACCCAGTCCACGTTTTCAACATCTAAAACACAGTTCTACAACTCAGTCCACGTTCTCAACAACTACAACACAGTTGTACAACTCGGTCCACGTTCTGAACATCTAAAACACAGTTGTACAACTCAGTCCACGTTCTCAACATCTAAAACACAGTTGTACAACTCAGTCCACGTTCTCAATATCTAAAACACAGTTCTACAACTCGGTCCACGTTCTGAACATCTAAAACACAGTTGTACAACTCAGTCCACGTTCTCAACAACTAAAACACAGTTGTACAACTCAGTCCACGTTCTCAACAACTAAAACACAGTTGTACAACTCAGTTCACGTTCTGAACAACTAAAACACAGTTGTACAACTCAGTCCACGTTGTCAACATCTAAAACACAGTTCTACAACTCAGTACACGTTGTCAACATCTAAATCACCATTCTACAACTCAGTCCACGTTCTCAACATCTAAAACACAGTTTTACAACTCAGTCCACGTTCTCAACATCTAAAACAAAGTTGTGCAACTCAGTCCACGTTCTCAACACCTAAAACACAGTTGTACAACTCAGTCCACGTTCTCAACATCTAAAACACAGTTCTACAACTCAGTCCACGTTCTGAACAACTAAAACACAGTTCTACAGCTCAGTCCACGTTCTCAATATCTAAAACAAAGTTGTGCAACTCAGTCCACGTTCTGAACAACTAAAACACAGTTCTACAACTCAGTCCACGTTCTCAATATCTAAAACACAGTTGTGCAACTCAGTCCACGTTCTCAACAACTAAAACACATTTGTACAACTCAGTCCACGTTCTCAACAACTAAAACACAGTTGTACAACTCAGTTCACGTTCTGAACAACTAAAACACAGTTGTACAACTCAGTCCACGTTGTCAACATCTAAAACACAGTTCTACAACTCAGTACACGTTGTCAACATCTAAATCACCATTCTACAACTCAGTCCACGTTCTCAACATCTAAAACACAGTTTTACAACTCAGTCCACGTTCTCAACAACTAAAACACAGTTTTACAACTAAGTCCACGTTCTCAACAACTAAAACACAGTTGTACAACTCAGTCCACGTTCTCGTCATCTAAAACACAGTTGTACAACTCAGTCCACGTTCTGAACAACTAAAACACAGTTGTACAACTCAGTCCACGTTCTCAACAACTAAAACACAGTTCTACAACTCAGTCCACGTTCTCAATATCTAAAACAAAGTTGTGCAACTCAGTCCATGTTCTGAACAACTAAAACACAGTTCTACAACTCAGTCCACGTTCTGAACATCTAAAACACAGTTCTACAACTCAGTCCACGTTCTGAACAACTAAAACACAGTTGTACAACTCAGTCCACGTTCTGAACATCTAAAACACAGTTCTACAACTCAGTCCACGTTCTGAACATCTAAAACACAGTTGTACAACTCAGTCCACGTTCTGAACAACTAAAACACAGTTGTACAACTCAGTCCACGTTCTGAACATCTAAAACACAGTTCTACAACTCAGTCCACGTTCTCAACATCTAAAACACAGTTGTACAACTCAGTCCACGTTCTCGTCATCTAAAACACAGTTGTACAACTCAGTCCACGTTCTCAACATCTAAAACACAGTTGTGCAACTCGGTCCACGTTCTGAACAACTAAAACACAGTTGTACAACTCAGTCCACGTTCTCGTCATCTAAAACACAGTTGTACAACTCAGTCCACGTTCTGAACAACTAAAACACAGTTGTACAACTCAGTCCACGTTCTCAACAACTAAAACACAGTTGTACAACTCAGTTCACGTTCTGAACAACTAAAACACAGTTGTACAACTCAGTCCACGTTGTCAACATCTAAAACACAGTTCTACAACTCAGTACACGTTGTCAACATCTAAATCACCATTCTACAACTCAGTCCACGTTCTCAACATCTAAAACACAGTTTTACAACTCAGTCCACGTTCTCAACAACTAAAACACAGTTTTACAACTAAGTCCACGTTCTCAACAACTAAAACACAGTTGTACAACTCAGTCCACGTTCTCAACATCTAAAACACAGTTGTACAACTCAGTCCACGTTCTCAACATCTAAAACACAGTTGTACAACTCAGTCCACGTTCTCAACATCTAAAACACAGTTGTACAACTCAGTCCACGTTCTCGTCATCTAAAACACAGTTGTACAACTCAGTCCACGTTCTCAACATCTAAAACACAGTTGTACAACTCAGTCCACGTTCTCAATATCTAAAACACAGTTCTACAACTCAGTCCACGTTCTCAACATCTAAAACACAGTTGTACAACTCAGTCCACGTTCTGAACAACTAAAACACAGTTCTACAGCTCAGTCCACGTTCTCAATATCTAAAACACAGTTCTACAACTCAGTCCACGTTCTCGTCATCTAAAACACAGTTGTACAACTCAGTCCACGTTCTCAACATCTAAAACACAGTTGTACAACTCAGTCCACGTTCTCAACATCTAAAACACAGTTTTACAACTAAGTCCACGTTCTCAACATCTAAAACACAGTTTTACAACTCAGTCCACGTTCTCGTCATCTAAAACACAGTTTTACAACTAAGTCCACGTTCTCAACAACTAAAACACAGTTGTACAACTCAGTCCACGTTCTCAACATCTAAAACACAGTTGTACAACTCAGTCCACCTTCTCAACATCTAAAACACAGTTGTACAACTCAGTCCACGTTCTCAACATCTAAAACACAGTTTTACAACTAAGTCCACGTTCTCAACAACTAAAACACAGTTGTACAACTCAGTCCACGTTCTCAACATCTAAAACACAGTTGTACAACTCAGTCCACGTTCTCAACATCTAAAACACAGTTGTACAACTCAGTCCACGTTCTCAACATCTAAAACACAGTTGTACAACTCAGTCCACGTTCTCGTCATCTAAAACACAGTTGTACAACTCAGTCCACGTTCTCAACATCTAAAACACAGTTGTACAACTCAGTCCACGTTCTCAATATCTAAAACACAGTTCTACAACTCAGTCCACGTTCTCAACATCTAAAACACAGTTGTACAACTCAGTCCACGTTCTGAACAACTAAAACACAGTTCTACAGCTCAGTCCACGTTCTCAATATCTAAAACACAGTTCTACAACTCAGTCCACGTTCTCGTCATCTAAAACACAGTTGTACAACTCAGTCCACGTTCTGAACAACTAAAACACAGTTGTACAACTCAGTCCACGTTCTCAACAACTAAAACACAGTTGTACAACTCAGTTCACGTTCTGAACAACTAAAACACAGTTGTACAACTCAGTCCACGTTGTCAACATCTAAAACACAGTTCTACAACTCAGTACACGTTGTCAACATCTAAATCACCATTCTACAACTCAGTCCACGTTCTCAACATCTAAAACACAGTTTTACAACTCAGTCCACGTTCTCAACAACTAAAACACAGTTTTACAACTCAGTCCACGTTCTCAACAACTAAAACACAGTTGTACAACTCAGTCCACGTTCTCAACATCTAAAACACAGTTGTACAACTCAGTCCACGTTCTCAACATCTAAAACACAGTTGTACAACTCAGTCCACGTTCTCAACATCTAAAACACAGTTGTACAACTCAGTCCACGTTCTCAACATCGAAAACACAGTTGTACAACTCAGTCAATGTTATCAACATCTAAAACACAGTTGTACAACTCAGTCCACGTTCTCAACATCTAAAACACAGTTGTACAACTCAGTCCACGTTCTCGTCATATAAAACACAGTTGTACAACTCAGTCCACGTTCTCAACATCTAAAACACAGTTGTGCAACTCGGTCCACGTTCTGAACAACTAAAACACAGTTGTACAACTCAGTCCACGTTCTCGTCATCTAAAACACAGTTGTACAACTCAGTCCACGTTCTGAACAACTAAAACACAGTTGTACAACTCAGTCCACGTTCTCGTCATCTAAAACACAGTTGTACAACTCAGTCCACGTTCTGAACAACTAAAACACAGTTGTACAACTCAGTCCACGTTCTGAACAACTAAAACACAGTTCTACAGCTCAGTCCACGTTCTCAATATCTAAAACAAAGTTGTGCAACTCAGTCCACGTTCTGAACAACTAAAACACAGTTCTCCAACTCAGTCCACGTTCTCAATATCTAAAACACAGTTGTGCAACTCAGTCCACGTTCTCAACAACTAAAACACAGTTCTACAACTCAGTCCACGTTCTCAATATCTAAAACAAAGTTGTGCAACTCAGTCCATGTTCTGAACAACTAAAACACAGTTCTACAACTCAGTCCACGTTCTGAACATCTAAAACACAGTTCTACAACTCAGTCCACGTTCTGAACAACTAAAACACAGTTGTACAACTCAGTCCACGTTCTGAACATCTAAAACACAGTTCTACAACTCAGTCCACGTTCTCAACATCTAAAACACAGTTGTACAACTCAGTCCACGTTCTGAACAACTAAAACACAGTTGTACAACTCAGTCCACGTTCTGAACATCTAAAACACAGTTCTACAACTCAGTCCACGTTCTCAACATCTAAAACACAGTTGTACAACTCAGTCCACGTTCTCGTCATCTAAAACACAGTTGTACAACTCAGTCCACGTTCTCAACATCTAAAACACAGTTGTGCAACTCGGTCCACGTTCTGAACAACTAAAACACAGTTGTACAACTCAGTCCACGTTCTCGTCATCTAAAACACAGTTGTACAACTCAGTCCACGTTCTGAACAACTAAAACACAGTTGTACAACTCAGTCCACGTTCTCAACAACTAAAACACAGTTGTACAACTCAGTTCACGTTCTGAACAACTAAAACACAGTTGTACAACTCAGTCCACGTTGTCAACATCTAAAACACAGTTCTACAACTCAGTACACGTTGTCAACATCTAAATCACCATTCTACAACTCAGTCCACGTTCTCAACATCTAAAACACAGTTTTACAACTCAGTCCACGTTCTCAACAACTAAAACACAGTTTTACAACTAAGTCCACGTTCTCAACAACTAAAACACAGTTGTACAACTCAGTCCACGTTCTCAACATCTAAAACACAGTTGTACAACTCAGTCCACGTTCTCAACATCTAAAACACAGTTGTACAACTCAGTCCACGTTCTCAACATCTAAAACACAGTTGTACAACTCAGTCCACGTTCTCGTCATCTAAAACACAGTTGTACAACTCAGTCCACGTTCTCAACATCTAAAACACAGTTGTGCAACTCGGTCCACGTTCTGAACAACTAAAACACAGTTGTACAACTCAGTCCACGTTCTCGTCATCTAAAACACAGTTGTACAACTCAGTCCACGTTCTGAACAACTAAAACACAGTTGTACAACTCAGTCCACGTTCTCAACAACTAAAACACAGTTGTACAACTCAGTTCACGTTCTGAACAACTAAAACACATTTGTACAACTCAGTCCACGTTGTCAACATCTAAAACACAGTTCTACAACTCAGTACACGTTGTCAACATCTAAATCACCATTCTACAACTCAGTACACGTTGTCAACATCTAAATCACATTTCTGCAATTCAGTCCACGTTCTCAACATATAAAACACAGTCCGAACAACTCAGGTCAGGTTCTACCCATCTAAAACACAATTCTACTACTATGTATACGTTCACGTTCTCAACATCTAAATCATAGCAGAATTATATCTCAAACAGAACACTCTGCCTTTTCAATGTGACAACTTTAGTTAGTTCATCTTGTAATAGGATAAGGTATGTTATCTTCACTAGTTGATGTGATATTTGCACCTTGCTGTTGCAAGACAAGGGGAATTAACTTTCTAGAGAAATTATGTCTGCATAGGTTTCTGAATATAAAAGCGTTCTATGTCAACTGGGCCATGTTCCATAAGCGTTTAAAAGTAATCGCTCAGTGAGCGATTGATCACTTTTAAACCTCTCTTGAACGCGATTGCTCAATGTAGCGCTCTGTTTAACGCCGCTTTAAAGAGTATTTCACGTATATCGCGGCTGCTAGTATAACGGCAGGGAGAAATCCCGCAACGCCATGTGGTTATGCATTGCGGTGAAACCTGCGAGCATCGGCTGGAACCAGCGAACCACGGGTGGTACTATGCTGAAATTCAGTGTACCATTGATCCCAAATCTTACTGCGTGTAGAACAGTTCTCTACTACAGACCCCGGACCTCTTGACCCGAAGACGAACGCGCTAACCACTGCGCTATCCCGCCCCAAGCAAGTAGTGATTCAAAAAGGAAGACTTCATGGAAAACATTCGTTTCCTTCTCAGGGACATTTAAATGAAACATGTGTCATGTAACTCATCGTTATGCATTTGAATGACATCTTATCTTTTTCTTCACTTATAACGGAACTGTCGATTAAGTGTTTTTGACTAATGAACGTTTTTGACAGCTTTAAAAGAAATAAGAAACGTGACTGGAAATTTTGGCTTGCCCCTTTATGTATACAATTTTACGGTTAACTGTACTGAGCCGCAAAAGAAACGCGAGTTTTAATGATTATAGTTTCTGTTTGCATTTTAGCTCATGGTTTGTCATATCATTAGTAAATGTCAGAACATGTTGAGCTGTTGTTACTGTAGCGTATAAATGATTACCATTGCAAAGTCAAATGGTATCAGTACGCGAAAATGCACGTCACATGTTGTCATGGTAACATGATATGCATGATATGCATGAGCCTGATAAAATTCAAATTATTCGTGATGAAAACCCCAAATTGTGACTCAAGCCTCCATGTTTAAGAAGGTAATTTTCAAAATCTGGGATATTAGCTGATTGCATGCTGAACAGTTTGCAATGACTGTAAATGTGCTCGTGGAACACCTTGGTACCGCATAAATGAAATTCAAAATGACCCATTAACGCCAAATCAAAATCAGCAAGGACAGGGGTTGTGCATCAAACAACTTCATGGGAGTGTTTGCACAAGTTTCAATTGCTTTTAATAGCACTACGGCACAAGACAATGCTCTGCAGAAGTTCTGTACAAGTATTGACTTTTCTTTATGTCTGCATGTTGTTCAACACGTTATTAACGTCATGTCAACAAACTTTGAATGCTCTGATATTATAAATTTGGTCAATACAGCGTTATCAGTAATTAAAAAATTATGAAGTCGAAAGTGTGAAACGTTCACAGGCGACATCCGACGCATCTTGCTTTTATATATTTTCGTGTCTCCATGTAATGATGATGAGTCAAATGTATTGAACCACTATCATTAACCATCTTATTAAATGATATTTCAACATTTTGAATAAATGTTTGTTTTTAAAATATTTAAATTAATTAATGATTAATTCAAAATATACAAATTGATTTGTCCACATTAAATGCTTGGTTGCATTTAGCTCAGCAATAGCGTTTTCAAAATTTGTTCTGAAGAGGACAATGTACAGAAATTCAACAGAAACAATCTATCATACAAATCACAGGAAATCGCCAAAAGGTACATCTACATATGACAATTATTGATTTCACTTACAAATAAGATTAACATACGTACGACAAAGGACATATAATGTATAGTTTACATTTAACATACAACTTTTCTACAACTCGAGAACGAGTTCAAAAGCTCGGATCAAGTTGTTGAAAAGTTGTATGCGTTGTTATGTTTTTGACGTGTTTGAACTGTTGCAGGGAGCCCCTTCAAATTATAAATCAAGGGAAAGATTACATGATTTATTGACATGACATCCACATGTATAAATTACCAAACGTCAAAATACAACTCTCCTCCTCGGACCAAACAACTGGTGACAAACCGTCACTGTTTCAACGGTTGCTGAGAGAGTGGTTGTGTTGTCTATGGACCTGTTGGAGATTTCAACATGAAGCCGTTGTGTTATACTACCATATAAACGATATCAAAACATTGATATAAATGCAATCAAAAGCATTCCTTAATACATTTGAAATTATATTGTGCATTAATCCACAGCCAGAAACAAGTTAATGGCCAAATAGTACCAAGTTACAATGCATTATCAAAGTTGAGAACGTGTGTCAGAGATGTACTTAAACTGTAGATTTGTGTTGTAGATTCGGACCGTGGAACGATATTGTAGAGGGCTGTAATCGATGTTAAGAGCAACAAACGAATTGCAGAACTCTATTTTAGCTGTTGAAACTTGACTGAGATGATAAAGTTGTCTTTTACATGTCGTGAACACACTGACTGAGTTGTAGAACAGCATCTATGTTGAGATCATGGAAATAGTTATAGAGCTTTGTTGTAATTATACTGAACGTGGACTCACTTGTAGAATTTTGTTGAATATGGTGTAAACTAGGACTGAGTTGTGGAAATTTGAGAACTGTATTTTAGATCTTGTGAACACGAACTGAGTTAAAGAATTGTGTTATAGATATTGAGAACTCGGACTGAGTAGGATTTTGTGATCTAGTTCGAGAACTTGAACCTAGATGTAAGACTGTGAAGATGTCGGGAATATGAAGCACTAGTTGTATACTTGTTTTTGTTAAGTTTGATAACTTTGACTGAGTTGTAGGATTGTGTTGTGTATTTTGAGTACTTGTACTGAGTTGTACTACTTGAATGCCGAACGTTGAAAGACGTGTGGAATTGTGTTATAGATGTTGATAACGTGGACTGACTTGTTTAGAACATTTTGTGAACGTTGATCGAGTTGTTGCGAATGTAGACCGAGTTGCAGAATTGTGTTGTAGATCTTGTTAACCTTGACTGAGTCGTAGAATAATGCATATGATAACATCGTGGAACTAGTTGCAGACTGGCGTTGTTGATATTGAGAACGTTGAACTAGTTGTATATTTGTTAGACTTTTAGAACGTCGAAAGCCTTTTGGAATTGTGTTGTAGATGTTGATAACGAGAAGTAAGTTGTAGAATTGTGTTGTAGAAACGTGAATCGGGTTATTCTGATGTAGATGTTTAGAATGTTGAAAGACATGTCGAGTTGTGTTGTACACTTGTTTTTAAATTGTTAAGAATGTGCATCAACTTGTTGAACTGTTGTTTTACTTCTTGAGAACTCGGAACCAGCTGAAAAAATGTTTTTGGAAATGTTGAAGACGAGGATAAAATTGTAGAACTGTGTTTTAGTTGTTGAGATCATGTGTGTTAAAGATGTTCTTTGCGAGGAACGTGTGGTATAATTGCCTTGTATTCTTAGATGAATAAATCGTGGAACGAGTTGCACATTCGTGTTGTTGATTTGTAGTGGTAGAAATTGTCTTGAACTGAGGTTTATTTTGTTTGAAAGAGTTTCACAAGTTACAGCTATTTGTTACATATTATAGGATAAATTAACGAATTATGAAGCTGTGCGCTAGATTTTAGATAGATTGCTTGCTGTAGATAGAGAAAGGAATTGGAAAGTACGCGGTGGTTGTAGAACGTGATCATGAAAACAGGCATCTGAAGTTTTCTCTAGACACAAAACTGAACATGCTCTTCAACGACAATGCAAAAAAGTGAGAAGAAATTGAAAACCTCGAATTGCACATCTACTCCTGATGATTGTTTTCACAGG
Source organism: Gibbula magus (assembly GCA_936450465.1). Lineage (NCBI taxonomy): Eukaryota > Metazoa > Mollusca > Gastropoda > Trochida > Trochidae > Gibbula > Gibbula magus. The sequence continues at coordinate 73,497,803 of OW388297.1, read as the reverse complement.
GTTTAAGTTCTGATCTGATTTACATAGATGTGTTACCATGGAAACGGCAGAATATATTATTCAAACGTAGTTGAAAACTCGTGACCCATGCCGCACAATTTGGGATTACATTGTCACAGAATCTACAAATTATACATCTCATTGGCTAATAACACACTGTAAACAATATTTTATTTTCTAGGGCTATTTCGTAGTGTAGGAGACGACGGGTGGATGGAGAGATGGACGGGCGGACGCTTTCAGTCCTGATGAGCTAAAAAGCCAGTAATGCAGAGATTACACATTATAGAAGGCGTGTTAACTCGTAAAAACAGATGTCTCCCCCTTCCCCCTATTTAATTTCAGTATTGCCCTTCAAAAAGACAAAGTAAAAATTGTTGCCATGGAAACAGAATTTTTTTAAAAAAGTTCTCACACCCGAAAAGCACATATACATGATATCATGAGTTACAAATGTAGTTGACCACAGTGAGGATAGGTCACACAGTTTTAGAGGTCTGCTCCGGAAAGAAACTTTGCCCTTCAAAAGGGACAAAGTCCAAATTGTTGCCATGGAAACTGAACAGAAATCAAAATTAAAACGTTTAAAGCACATCTGCATACGGGAAGGATGTACATGTTAAATTTGGTGAATATTGGTGAAGTAGTTTTGAGCTCTGCTCCGGAAACAAACCCTATACCCTTCAAATAGACAAAGTCCAAATTGACATACTTATTGACATACTTATTATTACAAACAATTATTTCCATTGTATTTCATGTATTGCTTCATATCTGATAGTAATTGCAACAATGGAAATACTGTAGTTTACATTTTACATACAACTTTTTCGACAACTCGAGAACTAGTTCAGAAGCTCAGAACGAGTTGTTGGAAAGGTGTATGCGTTGTCCTTTGAGTTTTGTTTTACAACTGTTACGGGAGCTAAAAATACAAAGTCTTGGAAAAAACGACAGACGTTAGTTATCTTATGACGCGCTATCATCATCTTTGTGGTAAATTTATATTCAAACGTCAAATTCCAAATCTTCGCCCCGGAATCTTCCATTGGTAAACACGTTACAGAAGGCAGCAAACTATTTCGGCAATACGCACGAGTCATTGAGAACGTGGAACGAGTTGTCTATAAGCCTGTTGTAGATATTTTACCACGAAGACATGTATCATAAATATGTATTATTTCAGGGTTGATGAGCTATCAAGCCAACAATGCAGAGATTACAAATACTAATTATGTTTCATGCATTGCTGACTATCATGTTATATATATGTTGTAATCAAAACAAAGAAACTAATGTACAGTTTTTTCTACAACTCGAGAACTAGTTCAGAAGCCCGGAACGAGTTGTTGGAAAGTTGTATGCGTTGTTTTTGAACTGTTACGGGAGCACAAATACAAAGTCATGGAATATACGACAGACGTTAGTTATATCATGAAGCGACATCATCATATTTTCTTGATAATTTTACATTCAAACTTCAAATTTCAAATCTTCGCCCCGGACTCTACAACTGGTAAACAAGTTGCGAGAGGTAGCGAACTAGTTCGGCAATATGAATCAGTTGCTGAGAACATGGAACGAGTTGTCACTGGGCCTGTTGTAGTTTTCACCACGAAGACATGTATCATTATGGGAGATTTACGATACAAAGATCTTTGATGAATGAAATTAAAAACAGTACAATAATGAGGTTGTAAATATTCATCTTAAATGCCAGAGAATTGGGCGAACTACTTGTCCAAAGTAACAACGCGTTCTGTTAGTGGCGTGACTTTAGGAGTTGACAGAATTTGTTGTTATTATTATGTGTTGGAAAAGATAAAATCAGGTTCCAGTACTTGGGATGTTACTTTAAAAGTTAATGCATGTGATGTGTTTCTTTCTTTCTCGCACTCGTTGTGGGAAATGTGCAACTAGTTATACAAGGCGTGAATCGTGTTGATGAAGACTTGAATTGTGTTGGTCAGTTCGATTTTATCAAACACGCTGTTTGTAGACTTTGAATAAAAACAATGCCTGAATAATTGAGCATAAACAAACACATTAAAGACTGGATATCTTTGTAATCAAACAGGACAAGAGTAAACTCAGTTATGCATGTTAGACGAACGAGTTGTCGAAAGTCGGAACACGTTCTGCATGACTTGAACGAGTTCATCAATCCGGCGAACGTGTTGCGACAAATCTTGAACTAGTTGTCACAAGCTAGAACGCGTTGTAGGGTCTGATCACGTTGTTTGATCATGTTGTAGATTATTGGTATAGAGACTTAATCTTAGCTGCATGAACAATGCTTGTCAAGTTTGTTTTGATGTAAAATAAATCCAAGTATGTGCAAGTATCCTAAGTCCGATGTGTAAAATGATAGCTTTATCCCAAATATACTTTTAAAAAATCGGGAATTATTTCCAGAGTACTGCCCGCCTTGTTGAAAATTTGATTGAGTTGCATCAGTTTGATTTTCAGGGTACTGTGGCTTCAAAACTGGTTGTTAAAATAGCTTTTAATCAGAAGTTTCATTTGTTGTCATTTTGGTGCCGATAACATAGATTCTGGTACTGCGCTGTAATTCAGTGTAGAGTTGCTGCCAAACCTTTCTGCATATAGAACAGTTTTATACAGTGGACAATGCTGATGAGCCCCTGAAGGGATTCGAACCCCTTACATCTTGATTAGGTTACATTAGAGTTTATTCGACGCCTTTTTGTCTGTTTTATTAACTGATATTCTTTAGTTACCTCTGCGTTGTAGACTGCATTATTTGTGAGGTGAGTTGGGGTTTAACTCAAGAATCAAGAATATTTCACTTATATCGCGGCTGCTAGTATTACGGCAGGGAGAAAGCCCGAAACGCCACGTGGCTATGCATTGCGGTGTAACCTGCGAGCATCGGCTGGAACTAGAGAACCATGGGTGGTACTACGCTGAAATTCAGTGTAGCATCCAAACCTTACTGCGCGTAGAATAAGGCATCCTTTCACAAAGCACAATGGTGATCGTAAGTCACTACGGTAACCTTAGTGTAATGTTAAGTATGGGAGTTAAGGTTGCTTTGTGAAAGGAGCCCCAGTTCTCTACTGCAGACAAAGTTTCCGTGCCTCTGGCGGGATTCGAACCCCAGACCTCTTTATCCGAAGCAGAACGCGCTAACCACTGCGCTATCCCGCCCCTACATCATTGGTCTGCAATTGGTACCCCCTTGTAACTGTGTGTGTTGAACAGATAAGGTTATCTCAAAAGTAGTCTTCCTTTATTACTGCTTTATTAGTCGTGTTTCTTATGTCGGTGAAATATATTTCAGAAAATCGTATTGAATGAATCAGAAACATTTTCAAGGCAATATCTAGTGCACATTACTTAGTTAATTAGATACACTGCAATATATATAACTGTTTTAAATAGTTAATTAAAAACTTAATAACAACTCAAATAGACGAGGTGTTCTCAGAAAATTACTTATTGTTTTTAATATTTGACATTGATAATCAGTCATGCAATGAAATAATTAAAGCAGAAAATGTGTGATCATCTTCCGATAACATTTACAACCAATAATAGCAAACATTATCATGTGTTTGACGGAAAATATGGAACTAGTTCTATAGGAAGCCTGAACTAGTTCATGAGAGCTTGGAACGCGTTGTAGAGTTAGATCGCGTTGGTGATTTTGAAAGACAAACAATCTTTATCAACAAACAACAGTGAAACAATAATAATCATGAATTAATCAACAATATATATTTTTATTTGCATCGTAAAGTACCTATTATCAAAACATTGGTTCTAGTTGTGAAACCCGGAAAGACTTCAATGTTTCACTTACCGGTTGAACACAATCTGAACGCGAACACGTTCTAGAAATTCAGAACACGTTCAGGAAAAATTGAACTAGTTCTCCGAAGCTTGAACTAGTTGTTGATTTGTGATCGTTTGAAAATCGCAGGTGCAATAAACGAGTATGTTTCTATTTAAAGTAACTAGTTGACATAACACAGTTTCGATATACCTCGATCTGATGTTTCATTTGTTTGTTGCTACATGGAACTTGCGTACAACTCGGGAAGTTGATCTGGAGCTCTGATCGAGTTGTTGAAAAGTTGTTCGAGTTGGATCCGTGTGAACTCTGCCATTTGTATTTCAACTGTTATCACAGTGAGCTGGTATGATTATCTGAGCGGCTTTAAAACCTCCTGGCAATCACGAACTTCATGAAAACTAGTACATGTATGCATTCCTTCATGTGCTGGGGAACTTCTCAGGGCAGTTGAAGAAAGTTGACGAAAGCGACTTAGATGTGGAAACAGTTCGGGAAACGTGAAAGTAACTATAATATTAAATAGTTGTCGAATATACTCTTGTCTCATAACAGGTTTAAAACTTTGTTTACAATATTTAAATAAAAATGTTTTTCGATATCTATAATGTTTCACTATATTCTCTAACTATTTTCACTAACTTTTTAACAACTAAGAAACTTGCCCGCGTTGTATCAGTGTGATCTGAACTGCATTACTATCCAAGTTCTACTTTCAGTAAAATGTTGTCTGTTCATCATTGACCTGTACACTTTGCAAACTGAAGTGGGATTTGCTTTCATTTTAAGAATATTTGGAAAACATGAGAAGTTTTCAGATGTCTAAACTATTATGTTGGTGGATATCTAATTGACATTGTCTTATCTATGCTTTCACTCTATCATTTGAATGTCCATGTTCGTAATGGTATTCACGTATTTTAAATATTATTTAATACATCTAAAACATATTCACACTTCACACATAACCTGAGAGGGCGTAGCGAGAAAGGTGGACCCAATTGACGAATACAGTAATACCAGAACCAAAACTTGCGTACGTGTTGCAAGAAAGCTGGAACTAGATCTACAACTGGCGAACGTATTGCGACGAAACTCGAACTAGTTCTACAACTAGCGAACGTATTACGAGAAAGCTGGAACTAGTTCTGCAACTGGCGAACGTGGTGCGAGAACATGAACTGCAGACATAATTATTCCCCCGCCACAAGTTGTTGGGTCATATATAACAATGACCTCCGTCCGTCTACCCGCTGTCTGTCCGAAAGTGCGTCCGGGTTTTGTTTCCGAAAAAAACTGTAAGGCATAGCTCAATGGAACTTGATCCGGGGAGCAGTCATTATCTGTAGATTGGGGTTTTCAACTTCTTTAGAATTTTATTTTTTCCCTTTCCATGGAAACAGGGGGCGGGATAGCGCAGTGGTTAGCGCGTTCGGCTTCGGATCAAGAGGTCCGGGGTTCGAATCCTGCCAGGGACACGGCAACTGTGTCTGCAGTAGAGAACTGTTCTACACGCAGTAAGGTTTGGGTGCAATGCTACACTGAATTTCAGCGCAGTACCACCCATGGTTCGCTAGTTCCAGCCGCTGCTCGCAGGTTTCACCGCAATGCATAGCCACATGGCGTTGCGGGCTTTCTCCCTGCCATAATACTAGCAGCCGTGATATAAGTGAAATAATCTTGAAAGCGGCGTTAAACCCCAACTCACCTCACCTCACCTCATCTCCATGGAAACATTCGTAAATAATCCGTTCCCGAACCAGAAATTGAAAACTGTTAGGCATAGTTCAATGAAACTTGGTATGTTGAACAGTGATCATGTGTAGGTTGGCTTTTTAGAGTGTTCGACTTCTTTGGAATTTCATTTTTAAAATTTTTCGAATTTAATGTTTTTCCCCTCACTTTTCCCACTTGACAGGGATAAAGTTGACTCTGTCCGCTTGTTATCAATGTTTTACTTCTGATGAACAATTTAGATTAGTCATTGATAGGTCACCTGTGGTGGAATTTATTTTCATTTTGAGAATGTTAAAAACATAAGAAGTTTTAGAATTTCTGACTATTATGCGGAGTGATATTTTTATATAGTTATATGCGGGTATATACTTAACACTTGATTTGACACAACCGGATAATCACGTATTTTGATGTAATTTAGAGCATCTAAAATTGGATTTAAACTTCCAATATAACACGAGAGTGCGTTGCGAGATAGGTGCCTACACGGGCCTACAGCTGATGATCCGACGAACACATTATTCGACGAATGGTGGAACTGGCGAAAATCAAACTGTGTAAAAATACAACAGCCATTTATTTCATTTTTTTTTATTAAAAGCTCAATTGTCATCCAAAATGAGAACAGGATATCAAGGTGGATATATCGGAATAACTTACAGAACAGGCTAATTTATAATTATATACAGAACAACATGTATTACACATCTAAGATGGCTACAATATACACGGAGTTATCACAACAAATATCGTTGTACCCATGAAAAAGGGGGAAAAAAGATGGAACAAGTTCTAAAACTGGCGAACGTGATGTGAGAAAGCTGGAACTAGTTCTACACCTGGTGAACCGTCAGAACGTGTTGCGAGATAGCAACTGTTGAACGTGTACGAGAAAGCTTGAACTAGTTCCATAACTGGTGAACGTGTTGCGGGAGGCCGGGACAAGTTGTACAACTGGTGAACGTGTTGTGGGAGGCTTGGACGAGTTGTACAACTGGTGAACGTGTTGCGAGAAAACTGGAACTAGTTACATATAATGTCCACTTCCCAACTAAGAGAACTCAGTAATATACTACAGTATACATACAACTAACATACACGTTTTGTCGAGACATTGATACTTTAAAACTATAAATAAGGCATGCTTTTAGAATTATTGAATTTGACTAAATTGCCTTCACGAAAACTGAAACAGAGAAGATGTAAGCGATCTCTCTTGCCTGAACTCGTTGTGTGAAACAGGGAACGCGTTCTATCAATCGCGAATTTAAACAAAATAAAACAAGTATAGGGGGGGGGGGGGGGGGGAGACTATCCGCGGGAGGAAATGTTTTTAACAAAAGAAATAGCTGTTCAAAGTAATTGCCAAACACAAAAGATCATCATTTTTGTTAACGAATGCCCAAAAAAGGAATTCGTTCAACCTGAACTGATTGTAGAAAGATAAAGGCTTGACTTGTCACCTTCATGTCGTGTTGTTGTCGTTTGAGCTGATCAACACAATTAAGATGTGTGACTCTTTATTGAAAATATAAGAAACTCAAACAATAATGCACTTCGAACGGATGTCAAACATAATCGCATGCAACTTTTCAACAACTCGAACACAAGTTCCGAATCCTGGAATGAGTTGTTCGAAAGTTGCCCGAGTTGTATCGGTGTGAACATGTGTAACATTTCATGAAGATGAAATCCACGGACAAAAAGTTTTATCGCACACGCAACATTTCTAGCTGTCAGGCATTATTCAGCAGACAGATGACATATTGCCAAACTGCAACATTGTTAGTATTACTGCCTGCAATTGTTAACTTTTGTCATTCATATACTGCCTGTGCAAATACTTGTTTTATTAAAGAATATTTTAGTGTGTATTTGCAATTTACATAATTGATTATTGCCTAAAGTACGCTGTAATTTTGTTTAATACCCTGCAACAACGAAGTTGACTAGGATATAGAAATGTCATCCGTCCGTCCGTGAATCCGTCCATTTAGCCGTTCGTCCGTTCGTCATTTCGTCCGTGCGTCCTGGTTCCTTTTTCCGGGCCAGAAATCAAAATCTGTTGGGCCTTACCTCGATGATACGTGATATGGGGAACAGTCATGTGAGAATGTGGCTTTGGGGGTTTCCAACTTATTTGGAGTATATAGTTTCCATTACAATTTGGTTTCCTAGAACTCAAAAACACTTAGGCCTTATTCAATGGAAATTTGTATGTGGAACATTCATCATGTGTTGATGATGGGCCTTGAGGTTTTTCAACTTCTTTGGAATTGTATTTATTGCCGTTTCCATGGAAATAAAACAATTTTGTTTCCGGACCAGAAATAAAGAAAATGGTAGGGCTTAGTTGACGTGTGGACGAATCATGTTTGAATATGACTTTGATTTTTTAAATTTTGTTTATAACTTATGATTTCTTGAAAATTCTATTAAATTTTACAATTTGCCTCCAGAACAGTGTTGGACAAGCGTAAGGCTGAGATCAATGCATCTTTAGTGGAACAATACTATGGTGTAGCGTGGATTTGTTAATAATGATTGGTATAGTTTATACATAAATATCTAGCCCAAAAATGTAAGTAATTAACGGTTATTGTAAGTATAAAGCTTTATAATCATTGTTCAGTTTATTTAAGACTGTTCCCAGTTGGCGGGGGTGTGATCGTTGATGTTTGTTGATGTTGAATAAGAAAAGCAAGGAGTGTAGATGTGCCGATTGAGATTCTTCGTGATTAAAGCTTTGCCTTTTCCATGAAAACAAAACTTTAAATTTCGTCCCGGGACAAGAACTAAAACCTGTAAAGCCTAGCTTAAATAATCTACTTTTGTGGAACAATACGCATAAAATTAGCCCGCCTTTTGGGTTTTCAACTGTTTTACTTTTTTATGTACATGTATGGCTGTGTCCAAGGAACTGTTCCTAAATAATGCGTTTCGGAGCAACGCGTTCAATTTCAAGTTTAAATATATTCCTATTAATCCAATTAAAAGTGTATGAGTGTTATGCACAGTAGGTATATCTTCTAATTATTCTTGTGAATGTTGAATTAACCAACACTGATTTGAAGAGGTTTTAACATAAAAACACAGGGATATGAGAGATTAGAAATAAAGTTTCAATGTATTTGACACTTTTCAAATATGGTTGGACGATTATGTCTCTCTCTTTCCCTTGGCTTCGTAGACAACTTCCAACACCGGGAAGTCGTTATAGTTCGCTGATCGAGCAGTTGAGACATTGACAGAGCTGGATGCGTTTGAACTCATTCTGTCTCTTTATGAAATATTATCTCAATACTGGCTTCGGCTTCAGCAAATCCCGTTTCGTAAATTCATATGAAAACTATTGAAAGGTTAAGTATCATTGAAGTCTGAAGATAAAATAATGAAATGTACCTGACGATGAAGCTGATTTGGAACTCGGCTGCAGTTACATAAAACACACTTAATTAATCTTTTTATGAGTTCAATGGAATTCAGAAATAATTTATACCAAGTTGTTTTGTTATGAAATAGTTATTTGTAAAACGTTGATATCTTCTGCTTATCTTAAACTAATGACTGTAAGCGAGAAAACAAAACTCAAGCTCAAACTAATTCTACATAGTGTCAAATAGTGTTAATACTTTTTATATATTACAGGTATTATTGTTCTACTTTGTTCTTATACCCAATTAATTGTATTTTGACCATTTTGCATATGGAACTTCCATTTTGTTTCAACAGCTCGGAAACTGGTTTCAGAGCGGTGATTCCGTTTTTGAAAAATTGTTTAAATTGTATTACCGTGTACATACTTTTGGTAAAATAAAATAATACATTATTTCAAAAATATCTTACGCGAAGGACATTAATGTTACAGACTGAAAGGTGATTGGAGAATATCTAACGTTTATACGGCGAGAGTTTTCATATGAGTAAATCGTTGCATATATGCAAGTTTGCTGACATGAGCAAATGTTGCCGTACAAACGCATTTGCACATATGCAAATTATACTACCGTAAGCAGATTTTGCACATCCTTAAGCAAAGTTGCATCCTGTCATGGGCAAGTGCAAATGATTACAGCCGTGAGTAATTGTGGTATTTTCACTATTCTAGTAAAAGTTCGTCGTATACAGTCATAGTGACTTCACACAGGTGGAGCAAATATATTGGAGAACTTTAGAAACTGTTAATTTTTAAAATTTTTATATAGGATAATCTGACTATCCGATGTTCATTATAATTAGGGCGATGTAGTCAAACCAATGTTGACATGTATAAATTAATGTCATAATTATATTGAGTTTACATCTAATAGATATTAATTGGCATGATTTATGAACTCTCTATTCACATATTAAAAGAGTCGGGAGCACATTTGCTTAGGCATACCTTAAACACGTACATGTATGAAAAGATAGTAAATTTCCTCACGTGTGTATATTACTACCATAAGCCATATTGCATATGTGCACATTGTATAACTGTGTTGCAGAAGCTGAGAAGGTGGATTGAGTTGAAGAACTGTTTTAGATTTTGAAAATTTGAAACTAGTTGCAGCACTGCGTTGTAAATGTTGAGACTTGGCGAATAGTGTGAACTCATGGAACGACTTGTAAATAATGTTCTAGATGCCAATAACGTGGATCGAGTTGTAGAACAGACTTTCAGTTGCTGATAGCTTATATAGATGCATAACGTAGTAGTTTTAATTGTCTGGTGTGTTGAACGAGTGGATCGAGTTGTAGAACGTTGTTGTAGATGTTGAGAACCTGAGCGAGTTGAAGAATTGTGCTGCAGTTGTTGATAACGTGGATCGAGTTGTACAATTATTTTGTAGATGTTGATAACTTGGATGAAGTTGTTGAACAATGTCCTTGGTTTGTAGAACGCAGAACGAGTTGTATAATTGTGTGTGTTAAGAACTTGGAAGGATTTGTTGAAATGTGATTAACATTGGGAATTTGGACTGAGTTGTACAAGTATGTTACAGATAATGATAAATAAGATTGAGTTTGAACAGTTGGATATTGTAAATTTGACTGAGTTGAACAATTGTTCTTGTTGATGCCGAGGACTTTTAGTTTGAGTTTTAGAAACTTTGGAAACGACTTGTAAAATTTGTTTTATAAATGATGAGATACATGATGAGAATTTTGAATGATTTGTCGAATTGTGTTTCAGATGTAGAGAACATGGATGTAGTTGTCTAACAATGTTGTACATGTTAATAACTTTGACTAGGTTGTAAACTTGTGTTGTATATGTTGATAACATGCAATGGCTTGTAAACAGTGTTGTAGATGTTGGGAACTTGGAACTAGTTCCAGAACTGTATTGTAAATGTTGTGTATATCGACCGAGTTGTAGCACTTTACTGTATATATTGATAACGTGGAGTTGTTAAACTGTGCTCTAAATGTTGAGAACATGGATCGGGTTACGGAATGGTGTAGTAGTTGTTGAGAACGTACAATGAATTGTATATTTGTTTGGTAAATGTTAAGAATGTCGATCGAGTTGTAAAACTGTGATGTAGGTATTTGTGAACTTGGACTAAGTAGTAGAACTGTATTGCAGATGTCGAGAACGTTGAAACGACTTGTATTTTGAGTTGTAGATGTTGAGAACGTGGTTCAGTTGTTGATAGCTTAGGACTAGTTTCAGAACTGTGTTGTACATGTTTGTTGATCGAGTTGTAAAATATATTATACATGTCTATGTTGAAGGCTTGGAGCTAGTTGCAGAACTGCCTTGAACATGTTTAGAACGTTCAACGAGGTATCGAAATGTCTAGTTGATATTTAGCACATGGATTGGGCGGTGGAATTGTGTCATATGTTAATAACTTGGACGAAGTTGCAGAACTGGGTTGCTGATGAAATACGAGTTGTAGATTTTGAGAACTTGGATCAAGTTGTAGAATTGTGATTTAGTTCTTGAGAACGTGGACCGAGTTGTAGAAGTGTTTTAGATGTTGAGAACGTGGACAGAGTTGTGAAATTGTGTTTTAGATGTTGAGAACGTGAACTTAGTTGTAGAGTTGTGATTTAGATGTTGAGAACGTGAACTGAGTTGTAGAATTGTGATTTAGATGTTGAGAACGTGAACTTAGTTGTAGAATTGTGATTTAGATGTTGAGAACGTGAACTGAGTTGTAGAATTGTGATTTAGATGTTGAGAACGTGAACTGAGTTGTAGAATTGGGATTTAGATGATGAGAACGTGAACTGAGTTGTAGAATTGTGATTTAGATGTTGAGAACGTGAACTTAGTTGTAGAATTGTGATTTAGATGTTGAGAACGTGAACTGAGTTGTAGAATTGTGTTTTAGATGTTGAGAAGGTGAACTGAGTTGTAGAGTTGTGTTTTAGATGTTGAGAACGTGAACTGAGTTGTAGAATTGTGTTTTAGATGTTGAGAACGTGAAATGAGTTGTAGAATTGTTTTTTAGATGTTGAGAACGTGAACTGAGTTGTAGAATTGTGTTTTAGATGTTGAGAACGTGGACTGAGTTTTAGAATTGTGTTTAAGATGTTGAGAACGTGGACTGAGTTGTAGAATTGTAATTTAGATGTTGAGAACGTGGACCGAGTTGTAGAATTGTGATTTAGATGTTGAGAACGTGGACTGAGTTGTAGAATTGTGATTTAGATGTTGAGAACGTGAACTGAGTTGTTGAATTGTGATTTAGATGTTGAGAACGTGAACTGAGTTGTAGAATTGTGTTTTAGATGTTGAGAACGTGGACTGAGTTGTAGAACTGTGTCTTAAATGTTGAGAACGTGAACTGAGTTGTAGAATTGTGATTTAGTTCTTGAGAACGTGGACCGAGTTGTAGAAGTGTTTTAGATGTTGAGAACGTGGACAGAGTTGTGAAATTGTGTTTTAGATGTTGAGAACGTGAACTTAGTTGTAGAGTTGTGATTTAGATGTTGAGAACGTGAACTGAGTTGTAGAATTGTGATTTAGATGTTGAGAACGTGAACTTAGTTGTAGAATTGTGATTTAGATGTTGAGAACGTGAACTGAGTTGTAGAATTGTGATTTAGATGTTGAGAACGTGAACTGAGTTGTAGAATTGTGTTTTAGATGTTGAGAACGTGAACTGAGTTGTAGAATTGTGTTTTAGATGTTGAGAACGTGAACTGAGTTGTAGAATTGTGTTTTAGATATTGAGAACTTGAACTGAGTTGTAGAATTGTGTTTTAGATGTTGAGAACGTGAACTGAGTTGTAGAATTGTGATTTAGTTCTTGAGAACGTGGACCGAGTTGTAGAAGTGTTTTAGATGTTGAGAACGTGGACAGAGTTGTGAAATTGTGTTTTAGATGTTGAGAACGTGAACTTAGTTGTAGAGTTGTGATTTAGATGTTGAGAACGTGAACTGAGTTGTAGAATTGTGATTTAGATGTTGAGAACGTGAACTTAGTTGTAGAATTGTGATTTAGATGTTGAGAACGTGAACTGAGTTGTAGAATTGTGATTTAGATGTTGAGAACGTGAACTGAGTTGTAGAATTGTGTTTTAGATGTTGAGAACGTGAACTGAGTTGTAGAATTGTGTTTTAGATGTTGAGAACGTGAACTGAGTTGTAGAATTGTGTTTTAGATATTGAGAACTTGAACTGAGTTGTAGAATTGTGTTTTAGATGTTGAGAACGTGAACTGAGTTGTAGAATTGTGATTTAGATGTTGAGAACGTGAACTGAGTTGTAGAATTGTGATTTAGATGTTGAGAACGTGGACCGAGTTGTAGAATTGTGATTTAGATGTTGAGAACGTGGACTGAGTTGTACAACTGTTTTTTAGATGTTGAGAACGTGGACTGAGTTGTAGACTGTGTTTTAGATGTTGAGAACGTGGACTGAGTTGTAGAATTGTGTTTTAGATGTTGGGAACGTGAACGTATACGTAATTGTAGAATTGTTTTTTAGATGTTGAGAACGTGGACTGAGTTGAAGAGCTGTGTTTTAGATGTTGAGAACGTGAACGTATACGTATTGTAGAATTGTGTTTCAGTTGTTGGGAACGTGGACTGAGTTGTACAACTGTGATTAAGATGTTGAGAACGTGGATTGAGTTGTACAACTGTATTTTAGAAGATGAGAACGTGGACTGAGTTGTAGAACTGTGTTTTAGTTGTTCAGAACGTGGACTGAGTTGTACAACTGTGTTTTAGTTGTTGAGAACGTGGACTGAGTTGTAAAACTGTGTTTTAGTTGTTGGGAACGTGGACTGAGTTGTAGAACTGTGTTTTAGATGTTGAGAACGTGAATCAAGTTGTAGACTGTGTTTTAGATGTTGAGAACGTGAACTTAGTTGTAGAACTGTGTTTTAGTTGTTGAGAACGTGGACTGAGTTGTGGAACTGTGTTTTAGATGTTGAGAAAGTGAATCAAGTTGTAGACTGTGTTTTAGATGTTGAGAACGTGAACTTAGTTGTAGAACTGTGTTTTAGTTGTTGAGAACGTGGACTGAGTTGTACAACTGTGTTTTAGTTGTTGAGAACGTGGACTACGTTGTAGAAGTGTGTTTTAGATGTTGAGAACGCGGACTGAGTTGTACAACTGTGTTTTAGATGTTGCGAATGTGGACTGAGTTGTAGACCTATGTTTGAGATGTTGAGAACGTGGACTGAGTTGTACATCTGTGTTTTAGTTATTGAGAACTTTGACTGAGTTGTATAACTGTGTTTTAGATGTTGAGAACGTGGACTGAGTTGTGGAACTGTGTTTTAGATGTTGAGAACGTTAACTAAGTTGTACAACTGTGATTTAGATGTTGGGAACGTGAATGTATACGTAATTGTAGAATTGTGTTTTAGTTGTTGAGAACGTGGACTGAGTTGAACAACTGTGATTTAGATGTTGAAAACGTGGACTGGGTTGTATAACTGTGTTTTAGATGTTGAGAACGTGGACTGAGTTGTAGAACTGTGATTTAGATGTTACGAACTTGGACTGAGTTGTGGACTGAGTTGTAGAACTGTGTTTTAGATGTTGAGAACGTTGACTGAGTTGTACAACTGTGTTTTAGTTGTTGAAAACTTGGACTGAGTTGTTTAACTGTGTTTTAGATGTTGAGAACGTTGACGGAGTTGTGGAACTGTGTTTTAGATGTTGAGAACGTGAACGTATACGTAATTGTAGAATTGTATTTTAGTTGTTGAGAACGTGAACTGAGTTGTACAACTGTGTTTAAGATGTTGAGAACGTGGACCGAGTTGAACAACTGTGATTTAGATGTTGAAAACGTGGACTGAGTTGTAAAACTGTGTTTTGGATGTTGAGAACGTGGACTGAGTTGTAGAACTGTGATTTAGATGTTATAGGAATATTCCAGCGTAATTTCAATTTTTTTCCCATAAAAGATTGAGTTATCAGGTATTTTCTCACAAAATATATGTGTATTTGGTCAATGGGTTAAATAATTACATCAAATATAAACCGTCACTTTGGCTCGACTTGGGCGCCGCCATCTTTCTTGAAAATCTGCGGTAAATGACACACCAACGATTGTAAACTCCGTACATCATTGTGCGGTAGAGTTTGTACAATAAACTAGACCCACTCTCTGTTTGCGCTGCGCACTTGTCATCGTGTGATGTGAATACGACTGATTAAAACCCCGTAGTGACAATAAAATACAGGGACATTCGATCATGTCGCTGAATACATCACATTTTATATTCCATCAGTTCTTCAAGGCTGTTTATTTGAATGAAACATTCACATAACACGTAAGTCTTGTTCGCGCATGCGCATTGTTAAGTCAAGCACCATGACTAAGAAAATTAGCCAGTTACAAATCAAATAATATTTCCAGATATCGTAATGGATATTAAATTGGTAATAAATTAGTAAATTTATCAACTAGGCCTTCTTGAGGTGCAATGAAATGTTTGTCAACGTCGAGAAAGAAATTTTGACACTCGTTTTATTTGCATTCGTTGACCTGCAGTTTGTGATTTTAAATACCTGAGGCAGTTTTCAAATGGTTAATATATAATTATTTGTGGTTCATTCAGCAATTTATTTTTAGACAGAACCCCGTTTTGACTATTTATCAAATAATAAACCTTTCCTAAGTAGAATAAAATAATGATAAAATTTATAGTTGAGTAATTTATTTTTTTAGGATTATAAAATTGTTTGATATACATACATTTGTAAATAAATAATTGAACCTGCCTCAAGTAACTGTATTTCAATTAGTATATATCTGTAATTAATTCCAAATACACAATTCCACACTAACATATGTGTAGTTAATTGGTAACTTGTAACGATCAATTCTTATTTTATTTCAGGAGTTTCAAAATACCTTGTAAATAGTCATATTGTTTAAATTACAATTATAATTCAAAAAACGTAATCACCTAATTTTCAATCACAATGCAATGTCGAGTGTAAGGGACTTCGTAGGAGGATATCCGATTCGTAGGAGAATTTTTCGGTGAATTCGTCGGAGGATTTTTTGGTTTTGAAATACTGGATGATCGGCAATATTTATTTTGATTATATATTTAATTTGTTGTTTTAATGAATAAAGTAATCTGGTAAGTATGAACTTTATTCATTGTAACAATTATATCAGCAGTGATTTGACGATTAACAGGTGTCGCTGAAGATGAGAAGACTAATTTTTATCAGTGAACTAAGAATAAGATTACGTGACCGTAAGTAAGTAACAATTAGCCTATCAATCAGTGCTGTTCTCAGATTAATGTCATATAAAATGACAAAATCGTAATTAAGTAACTTCATTATAATAATCCTCCTGCGAATTCATCGAGATATCCTCCTACGAACTGGAATGGACTGCTTAATACTTTCATCTTGTCAAAAGTTTAATGATGAATTAATCCCTAAAATATATATTCTGTCGTTAAAATGAAATACATGTACCTGGATATAGTGGATAATTCTGCAGACGAATGTTTATTTCTAAAATTTCACTTGCACATTATACAATTGTCTATACGGGAACCAGTGATTTCGAAGGAGAGACCTATCGTGGTTTCGTTGGAGTGTCATAATATGTTTGTTAATTCAGTAATCAGTACCTTAACACTATTAACGCTAAGCAATTGAATAAGTTGAAATACTGATGGATATTTATAATAATATGGCTTAAAAGGAGGGTTCTATCAGAGTATTTTTTGTGGAAACGATATTCGAAAGGATGTTCTCGTTTACACAAATATGATATAAATACATGATAAAAACACAGTAAAATTAAAATATATTAATGAAGTTAATATTTTGATGACTTTATATTTCATAACTTGATAAAGACAAGCGACATTCTATATATACAACGCAAGTAATGAAGTGTATCACATATTGGAGCAAGTTAATTATCACGGACAACAGAAGATTACCAAAACAGACTTATCAAATGTTATATAATCTTGATCTTTCGGAACGAGCTTCATGGGTCTCATATTTAAAGGACATTTTATATAAATTGGGATTTGGAATCGTATGGATTACGCAAGATTTTGGAAGCCGTGAACATTTCTTATTGGAAGTTAAACAACGTATCACGGATATCGACATGCAGCAATGGCGCTCAAATATTTCTGAAAATTCTCGACTTAATTCATACCTAATCTTCAAATCATTACTACATGTAGAGTGCCATCTCCTTCTCAATATTCAAGAGCAAGTGTATCGGCAAGCTTTAAGTCGTTTTAGATGTTGTAATCATAATTTAATGGTAGAAGTAGGACGCAGAGCTGGTATTGATATCGAATGCAGATTATGTACTCATTGTTTATGTCATGGATAAAATTATATTGAAAATGAATTTCACTTTTTATTGATATGTGTCGCATTAACTGATTTACGTAAAAAGTATATCAATTATAAACATATTGTAAATCCATCACAGGAATCTTTTATCAACTTAATGAATTCCAAGTGTCAATCAACTATTTTGAATCTTGGAAAATACATATATTTTGCATTTAAACTTTATGGTTAGCTACATAAATAAATTTAACAGTAGTGAAATTTGGTATTTACAAAAAAGATATGTAAAATATACGTTGTACATACTTAATTATGATTGGGGCAAGTGTTTATGTTATACTTTTGTAAAACAAATATTTGTAACTTAAAATTGAAATGTTATATCCTATGGGCCTGTGGCCTTTTTGACAGAATAAACTATCATCATCAAAGACAAGCGCATATTTGTTGAAAAATAAAAAAAAATGAGAACTGAAGCATTCATCGGCGCTGCGAAAACCTCGCTACGGACAAAACGCATATTGTTTATTCGTTTTAGTATATGTTATGTGTTACTAATGTGAATTTTCTGTCATTGTATATGTTTAATTTTCAAAAAAGTATAAAATTGGGTTAAATATATAGCGTGAATCCATTATGGCGGATGCTGCCGATAGATCGGTGATAGAACTTTATTCTATAAATATGATAAATTGGACATTTAAGTATAAAATGAAATTCATCTTCGATATCGTTTTTACACATTTGGCATTTACGACTTGCATAATCTAAATTTTGGTATCTGCCGGTTTCTACCGCTAAATTATGGGAGCTAACTCGATCTGGGGTGTCTTGATATACATGTTTATTGTCCTTTACTTTGTCGGCTACTTACCGTTTTTATCTTCACCGGCATCTGCTAATCTTCCAATCGTTGCTCATATCCGTTAAACTGTTTACACATGACATCATACTTACCCGATTATTTTTTTTTATTGATACAAACACAAAATGGGTAAACATTGCCGATCAGTTGGTACTCTGTTCGAAACTCTCCCAGGAAATCACCGAAATTTACCAGAACTCACGGTAATGTTTACATATTTTGCTGTCATCCATTTCTCCAATTATACTTCAAACTGCAGATGCTAATTACAAATGTTATTACTAATATTATTTCCTAATATTGATATTTAATATTATATCCTAAATATTTTAACAAGATATAACACTGATTCATTTCAATAAGACGATTCATTAGAATTTGACTAAACTTAGTATCTTCATGAAAATCTACAACAATAAGAACATTATCATAATTTATATCAATTGAAATAATAAGTTCAAATAGTAATGCCGAAATTATAAATCCTAAAACAATCTACATCACTACAACCACTACCATAATTCGTAGTCAAATTGGTCTCGTACGAACAGTGACATAAATTTTAATGGAATACAATAAAATCATAATAAAAAGTTTCAGATCAATGAAACATATTAAACGATCAGAATAAAATACACAAAGAAAGAAAGCCAATTTCTGGTCGTTTCAAATATATCTTAATACGTACATACGAATTAAGTTTTGATTACGAACTTGTCACAATACACCGAGGCTTCGCTTAGTTTAGGATTCGCTCTGACTTGCAAACGAAATATCGTTATGAAAATCAATGTATTTACTACTAATAAACTGAATTTCCGTTTAATATGTGTTATTTTACTATTGAATTTATATCAACAAGGGTATTTCAAAAGTAATCTAAATTTAAATACTAATGAAATGGTCTAGATTTTTTTTCAAAATTATCAAAATGTTCAAACCTCGCGTCGCCCGAACGGGAACAGCTGACAACAGTTGCAAATCTTAATTGTCCAAGCATATATTCCCGATTTAGTTCAGCAATCTTCTGTTAAAAATCTTATATTTATTTGATCTGGGGATCGTAAATTATTACTTTTGGGCAGCGGGGGCGATCATACCCAGGTCCTTACGGTTTTTAAAAAAACATGCATGACAGGCCCGCACCTCTCGCCATTGAAAACAGCGGCGTCTCCTATTTTCGTGGTGTGTCTTTCATAGCGTAATCTCGTCGTTTCACGCTCTCGTTCTGGCAACATGGCGGCGCCATGTGAGTCCGATAATTGCGTTTTTTTCTCTGTTTGAATTTTTATTACAGAAGTTCCAATGTACCTAAAAAATATTGGATAGGATGTATCGATAGCCCAACAAACATTCTTTTATTAGCTTTATTTTCATTTTGCGATGGAATATTCCTTTAAGAACGTGGACTGAGTTGTGGAGAACGTGGACTGAGTTGTAGAATTGTGTTTTAGATGCTTGGAACGTGAACCTATACATAATTGTAGAATTGTGTTTTAGATGTTGAGAACGTGGACTGATTTGAAGAACTGTGTTTTAGATATTGAGAACGTTAACTAAGTTGTACAACTGTGATTTAGATGTTGGGAACGTGGACTGAGTTGTGGAACTGTGTTTTAGATGTTGCGAACGTGAACTGAGTTGTACAACTGTGTTTTAGATGTTGAGAACGTGAACGTATACGTAATTGTAGAATTGTGTTTTAGTTGTTGAGAACGTGAACTGAGTTGTACAACTGTGTTTTAGTTGTTGAAAACGTTGACTGAGTTGTGGAACTGTGTTTTAGATGTTGAGAACGTGGACTGAGTTGTATAACTAACTGTGTTTTAGATGTTGAGAACGTGGACTGATTTGAAGAACTGTGTTTTAGATTTTGAGAACGTTAACTAAGTTGTACAACTGTGTTTTAGATGTTGGGAACGTGTACTGAGTTGTGGAACTGTGTTTTAGATGTTGAGATCTTGGACTGAGTTGTAGAAGTTTATTTTAGTTGTTTTGAACGTGGACTGAGTTGTAGAAGTGTAGTTTAGTTGTTGAGAACGAGGAATGAGTCGAAGAATTGTTTCAGTTGTCGAGAACTTGGACTGAGTTGAAGAACTGTGTTTTAGATGTTGAGAAAGTGAATCAAGTTGTAGACCTGTGTTTTAGTTGGTGCGAACGTGGACTGACTTGTTGAGAACGTGGACTGGCTTGTGGACTGAATTGTAGAACTGTGTTTTAGATGTTGAGAAAGTGAATCAAGTTGTAGAACTGTGTTGTAGTTGTTGGAAACGTGGACTGTATTGTATAACTGTGTTTTAGTTGTTGGGAACCTGAACTGAGTTGTAGATGTTGAGAACGTGGACTAAGTTGTGGAACTGTGTTTTAGTTGTTGAGAACGTGGAATGAGTTGAAGAACTGTGTTTTAGATGTTGTGAACGTGGACTGAGTTGTAGAACTGTGTTTTAAATGTTGAGAACGTGGACTGAGTTATGGAACTGTGTTTTAGTTGTTTAAAACGTGGACTGAGTTGTATAACTGTGTTTTATATGTTGAGAATGTGGACTGAGTTGTGGAACTATGTTTTAGATGTTGAGAACGTGGACTGAGTTGTACATCTCTGTTTTAGTTGTTGAGAACTTTGACTGAGTTGAAGAACTGTGTTTTAGATGTTGAGACCGTTAACTAAGTTGTACAACTGTGCTTAGATGTTGAGAACGTGGACTGAGTTGTTGAACTGTGTTTTAGATGTTGAGAACGTTAACTAAGTTTTATAACTGTGATTTAGATGTTGGGAACGTGAACGTATACGTAATTGTAGAATTGTGTTTTAGTTGTTGGGAACGTGGACTGAGTTGAACAACTTTGTTTTAGATGTTGAAAACGTGGACTGAGTTGTACAACTGTGTTTTAGTTGTCGAGAACGTGAACTGTGTTGTAGAACTGTGTTTTAGTTGTTGGGAACGTGGACTGAGTTGTAGAAGTGTGTTGTAGATGTTGAGCACGTGGACTGAGTTGTAGACCTGTGTTTTAGTTGTTGCGAACGTGGACTGACTTGTTGAGCACGTGGACTGACTTGTGGACTGAATTGTAGAACTGTGTTTTAGATGTTGAGAACGTGGACTGAGTTGTGAAACTGTTTTTTATTGAGAACGTTAACTGGGTTGTAGAACTGTATTTTAGATTTTGAGAACGTTGACTGAATTGTAGAACTGTGTTTTACATGTTGCGAACGTGGATCGAGCTTTAGAAGTGTGTTTTAGATGTTTAGAATGTGAAAGAGTTGTAGAATTGTGTTGTAGAATGGGTACGAGTTGTAGTATTTTTTGGTATAGGAGTTGAGAACATGAAACTAATTGAAAAATCGTGTTTTAAAAATCAGGTTGATAAATTGTTTAGCAGATGTAAAAAAAAACATTAGTAAAATTCGTAGGACCGTGTTCAAAATGTTTTGAACGTGAACGAGTTGAAGAATTATGTTGTATTTAGATCTTGAGAATGTGAAACCGCAAACCGTCTCAAAACCTGATACGCAGTTGGATTTCACGCTATATTACCGTTGGAATATTCAAAATAAACTTTCGACCAATCATGCTTGGCCTCTTCATACTTTGGAAAAAGCATATGACCAACGAACACGGCTGTAACAAATTTGTAACCACGTGACCATGTGGGTTATCCGAAATAATTATCCCCTTTTACTACGAAAATATATTTTGACTAAACATCTAAAATAGAAACGACCGTTGTGTTATTCTGAGTCTGAATGTTAGTATACATAAGATTTTTCAATTCAAAGTCATTTTACACCTCCATGAGCAGACATGTACCAATTCAAGTGCATTATTTCGCACTGCAGTATCGGAAATCAAAGAAACTTTACAAGCTAATGTTATACGCGCGGAGCAAGCATATACTAAACGATAATAGTGGTTGTCAATCAACACACCAACCTTCCACTCAGTCAATATTTTCAATGCCAATCAGACTTACACAATTGTACTCAATGTACTGTTATTGAATTAATGATAGTGAAGCTTGTACATGTATAAGCACATATTGGATAGAACCATATTTATGTCCAAACTGATGGCACCAAGCATGAGGATACCGGGCCATTATCCTTGTATTAAAAAAGATCCATATGCCTTCCTTCCACAAATAAACAGAATATGCTTCATAATCAATCGAATTGTTACACTTTAAATTTGCAAATGTTTAACGAATGGTTGACTGCTTGTTTCACGGGAAATAGGCCAACATATTCTTATTACTTGAATCTAACAATGACACAACTCTCAACAACGGTTTGATCAAATTCATAATATAGGCCTACTTCAAAATTTGAGCAAAAGCACCCGGGAGTTGCGCTTTTAAATAAATCGGGGAAGTTGAATGTTCACTTTCATTTTCAAATGATAGATTATATGTAATTTTATTTTATTTATGAATAAATAATGTATGTAAATTGGAAAGCATATACATGTACGCAACTTAAATGATCGAGGTACAACAAAATTATTTGCGACTTTTGAATTGAATAACTAATTGTGTGATTAGTAATCAAAGCTTTTATCCCCCAAAATGACCATAATGCAGGCTTCATTTTGCTATATGTATATATGACATACATATCCTTTTGATAATATATTTTAGCCTCAACAAGATGCCTCCAGCCATGCCTTTTTAAAGGCTTTTCTTGTTATCTAGGGGTTGACGATCTGGGCAATCTCAGCTAAAACATTGTTAACAAGAAAAACAATGGTTTTTTGTCATCACCTGTGAGGCCTTATTTCGGGTCAAGGGGTCACCAAATCTACAATTTAGCATCCAAGTATGGCCAAGCAGTACACATACAATTTCAGTTCTTTAGAGTGACTGGTTCTGGAGAAGAATTTGAAAATGTTTTTTTACGTCATGACCCGTGTTACCCTTATTTGAAGTAAAAATTAACGATAAGATAAACAAAAAACTCCAGAAGAAGGTATCAGAATTTTATATTTATAATAAGTTTCAATAAAGTGAGACGAAACAGAGAATTTTAATCACCATTAGTCCCCCCTCCAGTCTCCATAATACACCTCTATGTCTCCTCAATCGACCCCCCCCCCCCCCCCCCCCCCCCCCCCCCCCCCCCCCCCCCCCCCCCCCCCCCCCCCCCACCCCCACCCCCCTCGACCCCCCCCCTTCCCCCCCACCCCCCCCCCCCCCCCCTCGACCCCACCCCTTCCCCCCCACCCCCCCCCCCCCCCCCCCCACACACACACACATAAAAAGTAAGATCCATTTCCGTTTGTAATAATTGCTGTGTTTTATAGTCACCATTTAGTGTATAACTCTGTTCGTTTCTTTTTATTCCGTGTTTTTCTTCTTACCACAACAAAACCACCTACCATAAGTTAAAGCGTACAGATGCAAACAACGAAGATTGCAGCGTTCGGGAACACGTTAATGACAGTCGAAATCATCATGAGAACGCGTTCTGTGTTGAATACAACTAGTTTCAAAATGTCACCTCCAGGGCTCGATAAGATAACCTTCGAGCGCCTTAATTGGTAGCCCAGGTTGCATACTCCCAAGGGAGTTGAGAATGAAAAAGAAACGATGTTGGTCCTTACACCAGGGTAATAATGTGTGTGGCGCTTTGAGCATGGCCCTTTGTATTGTGGAGTTCAGCGCGATATAAGTATCCTCATTATTATAATTATGTTTGTGAAAACAATCAGACATTTGTCAAAATTTCTTCGTTTGATGTCAATTAAATCCAGGTTAAAGGACCTAGGGACACTGTATGTTGTGTGAGTCACCTTCTGGCAAATGTCGTAAATGATATTAATTCATCCAGAAGTACTTACTGTTGCTGCAAATTAACATGTGAATACCAGTAGAATCACAATATAAAAGCGATAGTTACTATCTATGGTCGAAACCCGGACAATGAACCTTGGTCAAACATAATTATTTAAACTTGTCTATAACAGAACAGATATGAGCTGGTAATGTTTGAAAGGTCATGTAACTAAT
Source organism: Gibbula magus (assembly GCA_936450465.1). NCBI lineage: Eukaryota > Metazoa > Mollusca > Gastropoda > Trochida > Trochidae > Gibbula > Gibbula magus. The sequence goes on along the minus strand of OW388297.1, from coordinate 73,473,633 downwards.
GTGCATGTATATTTAAATTTCGGTTTCTGCACATAAAAGGCTGTTGGTCGACTTCCATTGGAAACAAGTAATCTTCCATTTCGCGACAGGGTATGAATATGCAAGTCAAATGAAATTATATGAACTTTTATCGGCACGTATGAATGTCAAATCAAATATTATGAAAAAAACTTAATGTCATTTTTAACAGTATTTTAGTATGCCCATTAACACAAACCCACGCGTCATTGTCAGTTGTTCCACACATAGCGCAGGAGACAAAAAAACAGGAAATAACAGGGCACCCACTATTTTAGCAATCTGTCTGCTATCTCGTCAAGAGGATCCTTGATAATGAAGCGCTTCTGTGTAAGATTATCTATCGACATTGCTGTTCAGTGGAGGTGATGAAGTGTGATATTGGCTCTGGACTTCAGAATGGGTACATTACTGACAAGATAGCGTCATCTCTTGCTTGATAAACGTGCTACTATCTGCAACAAAACGTAGCATTTATTGTATTAAAGAAGTTCACTATCCATAGAGTCAGTGAGTTAGTGAGTTTTGTTTAACGCCGGTGGCCAATATTACAGCCATTAGCGGCGAAATAATTCAGTGAATTACCTAATTTAAAAAGGAATTGCAAAAGCAAACAAGAAACACCACGAAGGCCATAAAACAACAGCAAATTATCACAAGTTTGTTTGAAACTGATTTAGAAAAGTTGAAAATTATAATTTCTATCCACAAGACGTTTCTGCTTCATCACATTTGCTTCTAAAATGTCTATCAATCAACGAATCTAGCGTCAGGAAGATAAATATGTATCAACTATTGGATCTGAAAATACGTAAGAAGGCTATGTTCATGAATACATTATGTTCTACATTCACATATACAATACTAGTGTGGCCCGCTGTCATGTACGTAATTCAGGTAACCACAATAAAGTAAAGTTCAGCAACGATGGGCGCAGCTTGTCCCCGGATTGGTTACCCGCTTCATGACCAGCTAACCTGAGATTTTCTCCTTCTTGAGACATGAGTTTTGATTCCTGTAATGAGCAAACGATTCGTCTTTCTTCATCCAGCAGTCAGTTAGATAATTAGGTACCTAAGCAACTAAGCATATCAAATTATGTTTGTCACCAGCATGGGGTCAGTCTGGGTGATGCTGTGTTGTATTCAGCGTCAACCAGTAACCTGATTCCCAACGAGTCACATCTAAATTACATACATGTATGTGGACACTCTTTGAGCCAGAATGTTGAAAGTAATTAACTTGCAGACATGTGTTGCTCTGAAGTAAGATTATATATTATACCAGTCTAGGTAAACCTAGCCTCGACAATATTAAATATGGGAGTGTAGCGAGTACAGTACAGTATCATTGAGATTATGTTTACGTAGACTGTATAATATACCACCTTTTTAAAATTTGTCTATGGTGATTTATGTTTCAGGCGAAGATCGATATGAGGTAAGCTAATATATCATATTGATTGGTCAGATTTCACAGTTCTAACACTTTTCTACGAATCAAAGTTATGTAAATCCTGAAATGTTACCAGTACACATCAATTCGTATATTTTATAAAACTCGTGCAATCTACACTATTAAGCCAGACATACACTTTGTGATTTAATAAAACAAACGATTTTGCCGATATTATCTAAATGGTTTGCAACACTACTTAGTGAGAACTGCTTTCCAAGATGTACAAATACACCTGAACAGGTTAATCCTGGCAGACGTTAAACGAAGACGAAGAAAACGTTAATAATATCTAGCTCTAACTGTCTAATCATTTAAAGATCCATATAGTTTTACTGATACTGTAGGCTTCAGTTGTTGGGATGGTCAATATCCTGCATTTGGAATAAACATTGTATTTTGCGAACCTTGGTGATCTAAATACACAGTGTTTATTCATAAAGCAGGATATTTATCATCCGAAAACAAACGAGCATGAAAACGTCTTAGCTTTATTTTTTGCATTACATGTACATGTAGGTGCATTCAAGTACTGCTTCTGCAATTTCTAAAATATAGTGAGAATTATACTTCTTCAAAGGAACATCTAAAAGATACAATTAAAAGTGTATTACATTAATATATATGCACGGTAAATATGTTCAATGTACACGTTCATGTATTTAACGTATATCTAGAAACGCATTCATTAACAATGTTTTTAAGCAAGGCAGATGCAATTTGAAAATAAGTACAGATATTGACAGATATAGTTATGTTATAGTAAAGCTCCAATGTAAAATACTTTCATAGATTTTCCAAAATAATTGCATTATTAACGAATGTTATCTAAATATAAATGCGAAACTAAAGGTATGCAGTTTAAACTTCTGTCTTTCAGGAAATATCAGCAACCGTTTGGTATTAGTGTACGTCATTAATTCTCATCTCATAAATAATAGTATTGACCCTTGACCTAAGATGAGTGGTAAAAACGATCTGTCATATGATACATATAATCGTCCATGAGTATTTGACAAGCTGATCTGGACTAAGCCAGCCACAGCAGGATCATCACTAAGCTAGTATGAGGCAGCAAGGATGAAACATGGATCTATCATATAATATGCTGGTATATCTTTTTACCTTTAGAAGACATTCTTTCATCAAATGAAAGGGAACTTCACTTACAATATCAATGTATTGAGATAATGACGAAAGCAGTAATACCGAATGTGAAATAGTTAAAAAACGAAAACTGAACTGAGACGACAGAATCACCGATAGAAACATCAAACTTTCTTACGTAACGATATTTTTGGATGATAATAATGAAAACAAGATTGTATTGAGAATGTTGGACAAAAAATATGTTGGAGAATAATAGGATTGAGTGATTTATTTCGAGGCTCTGATTTATAATCAAACATCATGTTTACATAAATGCCCTGGGAAACCATCCATTTGCCAGTGTCAATCAGATAAATGAGAGAATCCTTACAGTGCCCACAGTGGCATGTTTATCACGTTGCAAGTGAACTGCTGAACAAGCACTGTGGTTTGATAGTCTTCTGGCGACAAATGAGATTGCAAACAGGGAAATGAATCGAGAATCGGTAAAAGTGACGACGTTTTCCAAATATTTTTAAATTGGAGTTATGATATAAGTCAGAGAAATGATCACGTTTATTCCAAAAGGCGCCCCATGTCTAGATTTCCTCTCAAGACAATTGATGACTTTTATTTTATTTAAATCAATAATATAATAAACTGGACAAAAGAGACTATAAATACTATAAAAAAAGTGTTTTCGATTGAAGCGATTGTCAAAAGTATTCACAATTTCAGTCATCATGATATGATACTGTATATTTCTGTTTGTTCAATCATATATACATATGAAATAACCTTTTAAAACAGTTTTGGACACAAGGAAGAATTTAGAAATTGATAAAATATTTTGACGGGAATGTTTTTATGTGGCAATCTATTTAATACTATCTTTGATTCAGGTATTTTTCCTACGAAGTGGTCAGAAGGCATTATTGTTCCGTTGCACAAAGGAGGACAGCGTGACTGTGCAGATACTTATAGAGGCATAACTTATTGTCAATTTTCAGAAAAAATATATATTAGTATTCTTAACAGTAGAATAACTAATTGGGCTAACGATAGGTCTATCATTTCAGAATCTCAGTCTGGGTTCAGGGCTGGATATTCTACTGCTGATAACCTTTTCCTAGTAAGTGCACTTGCAAAAGTATGTTTCTAAGAATAAGGGTAGACTGTATGTTGCCTTTGTTGATTTCAAAAGGGCCTTTGATAGTGTTAATAGAAAGTTGCTACTTCTTCACAAAATTGGTTTGACGGGAAAGTTGTCTTGTAGTGAAAGGAGCATGTATAAAATATTTAGGTCCTGTGTTAAGACAAATAATGGGTTTTCAGATTTCTTTCAATTTTCAAATTGAGTCCGGCAAGGTTGCGTCTTGAGTCCTGTTTTATTTTCCTTATTCATAAATGATTAAGCGAAATAATTACTTCTAATAGCAGAGGTATTCTGTTATATCATGATATCATCACAGTTTTCCTGTTACTCTTCGCAGATGATGTTGTTCTTGTTGCAGATAGTGTAAATGGTTTGCAGAAGCGGCTAGATATCCTTCAACGATATTGCGAGTCCTGGGATTTAACAGTTAATATGTCAAAAACTAAAATAATCGTCTTCACTAGACTTCAGAAAAGGTGGTAGATTATCTTGTTTCGAGAAGTGGAAATACTATGGAAACCCCGTTCATGTAGCTTCTAACTATACTTATCTTGGTCTAGTACTTACAAGTCAATTAAGGTTTTCTCAGACTTGCAACTTTGTTTCTATTAAGGCAAAGAAAGCTTTATATGAAGTATTGAGAACGATGTATTCTTATATAATTATGGCCAGTTTTCCTACAAGGTCTTCTTTACAATATGTGATTCCCATATTATGCCAATTTTGTTCTCCGGTTCTGAGCTGTGGAACTTTCAGCGTCAAGAGTGTTTAGAAAGAGTACAGCACCTGTAAGCGGTTTCTCAATGTTAGTAAAAGGGCTCCGAATGTTTTAGCTATTGGAGAATGTGGCAGATTCCCTGTATATCTAGCTTCCGTGTTGAGGTGCATAAAAGTTTGGCTTAGAATTACTAGTTTGCCTGCCCATTGCTACCCATTTAAGGCATATATGATGTTATACTCTTTCGATAGCGTTAATCGTCATACATGGGTTTCTTTGGTTAAGAATGTTCTCTTGAGTTATGGGTTTGCCTTCGTCTGGTTTCAAGGAGTAGGCAGTGTAGAATTATTTTTGTCAGAATATAAGCAACGGGTCACTGATATTTTAACTCAGGAATAGAAATCAGCCTTGCAGTCTCGTAGCAGGTGTGAATATTATTCTGTATTTAAGTTGAATTTAAAACCGGAATGGTACTTAGCTCATAAGGACTATTCCCTTTACCGTCGCGAAATGACGAAACTTCGTATCGGTATGGCAAGATTACAAGTGGAACTTGGGCGATATAATAATGTTTTGAGAACACTGCGATTGTGCGTAAGCTTGATAGCCATAAAGATGAATTTCATTTTGTCATGGTTTGTCCAGCCTTTCAACACTTGAGATCTTAATATTTGCCGCTTGTCTGTACGCCATATGGTTTAACAAATAGTTTCATCAATTAAATGGCATGATGCAATACAAATAATATTATTTCACTTCAGCTCTTTATCCACCATGCACTCCGTCTGAGGAGCCAATTGTTGTAGAATTGTCCAACCTGCTCAATGTTACCTTATATGGGCCGGAGACCACACGTACCGAAATAAAAAAAATGAATTGAGTTACAATATGGTAAACATGTTTATATAATAAACTGTCTAATTTACCCTATGGGATTTTAATTTCTTGACACATCGTTGCTGTAGGACGTCATATATGGGAGTCATTGCTCCCACCAGCTATGACATTGGTTGAATGCATGACATTTAACATCAAATCTGAAGCAACTTTGACTTGAAGTACAGTTATGCAAATAACACATGATTAAGATAAATGATAACATTGTAATTTAATAAAAGAACAAGATGTGTTTGTTTAACACGGATGCCCCCGGATATACCAAACGCAGTCTGAAATCGGAAAGCCTAGCACTCTTAGTCAAGGATCATAAGTCTGCGAATATTAATCCGATTGGTCCCCCAAAAAAACAATTTCACCGACGTATATCCAAAGCATGTTTTAGAAAGATTGAAACAAAACCTGGAAGAGTTGATTTGAGAACACAAAGTTCCTTTTCGGGACAGACTGCGCCCCGACATACCCCCTTCGGTTTAACCGGGCCGGGGGTTAAAAACTGGGATTGTTATGTCTCCCACAGTGACTTACGATCACCTTAGTGCCTTGCTAAAGAGACCCCTGGTGTCGGACGGTTGCGCCATGACTTAAACCCCGAGTTTCATTTGGGAGTTAATAAATAAATAGCAATTGCTTTGCGTGAATCTGAATCTCTGAACACTCTCACAGAGATTCAGTTCATACCTGCATGAACTTAATTTCGTGACTTCACATCACATTTAGCCACGCCCATGACGTCAGGTTCATGGCTAGTTGCGTTGTGCATTTTCATTGGCTGATGAACACGTTGTAGGCGGGGCTAATATTTGGTGTCTTCATACGCGTTAATAGTACAGCTCTAATTGTCGCAAATTTGTATATTTGTAGCAATGAAACCTTTTCAAAACATCAGGTACGAATATATTTATTTATAAGTATTGACTTCAAAGTTTATTAAGTTCAATGAGGTATAAACTACGCAGATTTACGCCAAGTTTGCACAGCGTTTTTTAAGTTTATACCTCCATGAACTCAATAAACTTTGAAGTCAATTTTTAAATAATCATCCATTACTCATATTGAATCATTCTCATTTAAAAAGAATACTCATTAAATTGTACCTACATGGGAGATATAACTTGTTTCGTTTGAGCTGTTCATTTATATCTGACACTGTAACGATACAATCACATTACTATAGGCAGCAATCAGCCCCCTTTTGTAACTGTGCCTGTGAAACACCGTTACTGAACATGGACGCGACAACCACAATGTCATACAGAAGCCAAATAAGCGTAAAACAAATACATCCTACCTCATACATGCTATGTTGATAAGCAATCCACGTATTACATCCATGATTAAGAATGTCAGTTCCTTCATGACCTTTCAGCTTCGCTGGAAATAATATCAAGACGCCTGCGCCCTGTGTTAATAGATAGATCATGTCCGAAAAATAAATTTAAAAAACACATCGAAAAACTGCACTGCCAAATGCAATATTCCTAAAATGGTATTTCCTATGAAATTCAAATGTGGAGGCACTCATACAAATTCAAACCTAATTTGGTTTTAGACAAACTGAATTTAACACATTAGTGTCTTTGCTGCGTTTGGTCTAAGTCTATTGACAGTTTCCTTCTGAGATTTGGCACTTGTTATCTGTTTGATTACCTGTTCTTCTGAATTGGTTCTCAGTGTCAGCCAGGACAAATAGTTTGGTATCAAATGGGATTAGAATATCATTTTAGTTTTACTGTAATCTGAGAGAGAGTAAATGGGTATTTTGACATTTGTCAATCACCCTTCGACAGTGTCTTTAATTTGTCGATCAGATTAATGGACGCCGAACTCATTAAACATCACCTCCTATTCTGGGTTCATTTAGTCCAACCTTGTTGTGGTGTAAACGTCCACATTTTATTATTAAGATTGTCTCTGTTGAAATGATTGCATGGCTTCAAACTTGCCCATTATCATACACATATACAGTATATAACCCGTAAAAGTATTTAAAATCGAATCAATGCATCTCTATACTAACGATTCCACTAACTCTGGACTTTTTTAACTGCAATCTAATCGTTCGGACAAACGAGGCATGACTTATTGTTATTCGGTGAATATCACTGAAACTAAGTGCAACTTGGGTCACCGTGGAGCTGGGAAGCCTCGTGCATGGTGCCAGTGGAGGTTACGCATTCAATAAGTAATTCGCTAATACCAGTTGAAACAAATATAACATGTATATCAGTGTAGTAGTCCATGTCTGGTAAAAGATAAAAAGCTTTGATGTTGTGAAGATCGACTAAGGTCCAGATACTTTCCTGTGTACCTGAAATTGTTGATTGAGGTCTCAAGATGACACATCTTCAGCAAAATGTCAGTAACGAATGTACCTGTCAGAGCCCGGATGACGGCGTCGACCTTCCTCCTCATGTCTAAAGTGCGTCTACGAATTCAAAAAGACAGAACAACTGGTACTTACGATACAATACCACCTCCTAATCACCAACCTTATGTTGATGAGGTTCCATTCTTTGTATTAAACGTCCAATGATGTCCCATACATGTGCCAAGAGATTCACATCGGGACTCACAGCAGGCCAGGGGAGCTTGGTAATGACGTTGTTCTGAACATACGACTTTACAGCACAAAGACGATGAGACCATGCGTTCTCATCCATGAATAAAGGACAAGTTTCTAAAGCGAGATTGTCAAGCAGGGGGGTCAAGGATGTCCGTGTGTATCTTCCGCCAATAAGATCCTGGTTGACTGACTGAATCCTGATCTCGTGGCACATACAGCAACATGCCGAAAGTTTTTTCACCTACTTGTTTATGTCAGTGCAACTATCATGTAATTTGAAATGTCTTTGAAGCATCGTATCAACGCGAAACTAAACGTGATACAGGTGTGCATAAATGGTTAAGGATCCGGGATGGAGGTGTTGTGAAATAAAGGCCTACTGGTGTTGGAGTTGGTGAGTGCTCTGTCGCAGTCGGGGATACTGGTGTTGGTGGTGCTGCTTCTGTCGGCGGTGTGTTGTAGAAGCTTGGGTGGGCATACCACGTACCAGGAGTAGGTACAGAGGAGACCGGGGAGGGTCGAGCCCTTTGTTTCCCCATCTGCCATCTAATCTGTGTGAGAAGGAGAACGTATCTACCAAATATAACATGGACATAGTGCGTCGAGATATTTCTGGTACCAAGTTTAAAATAAGCTCTCCTTCGCCTGTAAAATCTCCAAATTATATAAATGGGGGTTGGTTTTGGGTAAAGCAATAACGATCGTTATCTTACCCTACCATATTGCGAAAGCTCACTTTAACAATCAACAACAAACCATCTGAATTCAATGTTAAAAGATAAAACTTACACCTGGGCCGTGTTCAAGAGAGGTTTCAAAGTAATCGCTCAATTAGTGATTACTTTTAAATCTCTCTTGAACGCGATTGCGATAGCGAGCGAACTTTGAACTTTTTCACAGTGTCGTTCAGGAGAGAATAAGCGCTACTTGAGCGCTACTTGGGCGCTGCATTAAGCAATCAATGAGCGATTATAAGCGCTCGCTGTTATGGAACGGGGCCCTGGCATGTTAGTATATGTAAATGTATGTACATGGTGAGATATGGGTTTATTCCGCCATGGTCTATATTTTTATCACAGATCGACTCTCGAACATACTGTTTCTGAAGAGATGATTATACTATGATGTAAAGAGTGCTTATAATGCAAAAAGAGGAATCAAAATAGTATTTGGTAATGAATGGTAGATTTAAGTTACAAGAAACAACCATACTAATCCTAATATAAAAACTTCCAATATATTTTTGTCTTGGAATTGGCTTGGAATTAATATGACAGCAGGAACTACTACTATACTGAAATAGTACATAAATGACTTTCTTAGTTCATTGGCCTATTCCTAAATGATTTTCGTTCATATTTGGTATTCAATATATCTTCTCATGCTGTTTACCTTTACTATGCGATGTTATTCTGTTAATGTTCGCAGAAATGAAATCGGTAATTATGAATTTACAATGTAAAAGTGAAATCTTTTATTTTCTGTTATCAATTTTTATACAAAGATTGGAATGAGTTGAATTTTGATAATATCCCTGAAATCACACTCCAAAAGTTTGTAAAGGTTTATTCGGTTTCTCATTAAACAGTTTAACATTATATCAAACAATTATAGTCCATGTTTTGTACGTTCTTATTAAAAGTAAATATCCTGATTCTTGATCTTCGTTAAAGATGGTCAATGATATGGTGTTATTTTTCAGAACATTGAGGTGAGTTGAGTTGAGTTGGTGTTTAACGCCGCTTCCAAGAGTATTTCACATATATTACTGCTGCTAGTATTATTGCAGGGAGAAAACCCACAACGCCATGTGGCTATGCCTTGTGATGAAACCTGCAAACTTCGGCACATATCTCTTGATTCGGAGTCGAACGCTCTTTCAACACATTGACTGTGATTGGAAAGATTCTTAGAAGCTTTGAATCTTACATATAAAACGTTTCTAACAAAGATATTTTAATGGAATGCTTTAACATGTCAGTGTGTTAGTTACGTGAATTGAGAAACATAGATTTGGATGGAATGCTTCAAAGGAGAAATTCTCAGATGTTTGAAAAAGAACACTTTTAAACTTATTTTATGTATCAACTAACTATTAATGTGGACGAAAGGAAGAAAATGGACATCCCAAACTCTTAAAAAATGCAATTGTCATACTGTCACTAATGTACCTGCATTTCTTCCTTTAATAGAAAAAAAAACCCCAGAAATGTACTTATTTTTTTCGCTTAAACGTTCTTTGATCGCAGTTATACAGATGCCTTCAATATTGAATCTTGCACAGGTTTATTGCAGACTTGTTTTCATTATCAGAATCGACAATAATTTTCTCCTCCTCCTTTACATCAGATGTAATGCACATTTATATTTATTTTGTATATTGTAAGTTATATATCATTTGTATTATTTAACGTTCATTTATCAATTACTGCATTAAATGTAGGTAGAGTATAAACCAGCCAGTACAGTATCCAAGCTGCCTTCATTGAAGGAGATCATCAACACAACTCTCATCTTGTACTGCTTGAAATAACAGATGCACACTTTGAATTGAATATCATTCCCAGTTCATAAGTTTCTAACTCGTGTCTCACAAGTGGAGCATGTGATCACCCTTCATACTTTCGATCATCTACCAGATATCTTAATAAATATAAGATTTCGTAAAAACTATAATGAACAGTTCACCAATGTAACATTTTGAAGTTGCACCATTTCTGCATAATACATTTTAAATTTCAGAAGTTGTCATGTCACAAACGAATGGACATTGCCGAAATAAGACAACAGAAATGGTAATTATTCAGTTTTTCAGTGCCTGATCAGAAAAAAAACCCTCTTGAAACAGATTTTCATACAACCACAAGCAACTATAAAGGCACGCATTCGCATTAAAGTGGCGAGGACGCTACAGATGTACGTGGTTACAGTGCGCAAGTGAATCAACCGGAATGGTCTTCATTGGGCGTGGTTTCCATGAATGTTTATATTGACTCGAATCACAGCTCTCCCACGATTTCAATGTACTTTCATATTAGTTATTGTTTCAGCATAACGTGGAGACCACCATTAATTATATTTCAGAAATTATTTCATCTTCCATTTTAAGGAAAACCAAGTAGGCGTTTCTTTTGGCCGACAGTGTAGTTACAAATGTCAGTATTCTATATAATAAGATGGATATGTATGATTTAGACTTTCAACAAAAAAAAACATGAAAAAAGTAAAAAAGAACATGAAATGTATTGACCCTCAACTAGAAAGATAACAACATCAAATCCATGAACCTTATTTGCTAAAACGTGTTTCATTTGTATAATCTAATTGTCAATCTCGTATGGTCTGTTCATCCTTCCATGAAATATAAGAGTAGGTTTAAAACCATCTGTGCGTAATAGCATTATTCCTGGTAATTTCATGAAGGTTCCAAGCCTCACACCACCAGCACAGAATGAATCAGTTATGATAGGAATTGGCACATAAACCTGCATTTGTAGGCGCTAACTAGCCTGAATATGCATTGGCAGAATTGTTGAAAACCAGTTGATTTGCTACTGTCAATGTGAGATTAGGATGTTGATGTAGTTGTCAGTCAGAAACAGATTATCATTGGGACAAATTTGACTTCCTAAAAAGCTAAAATCATTTCAAAGAATCATTTCTCTATGAACATCAGCGCCAGGAGACACAGAACACATAAAGCAGGGGATATCTATCTGTGACAACAAGTGAAAGAGATTTCTTTGAGAGGTATTTGAGAAACTGGTATGATGATTATGAATGAGGACAAGTTCACTTGTTTGATAACGGTGCTAGTATCTCCATCGAAACATTGAACTCATAGCAATAAAGAAGTTGACTATCCATAGAATCAATGATTACATCCGCCGTGAGGACTTCACACTAGAGTTATCCCCTTATGATCTCACATTATAATGTCCGAGTAACTCTCCATTCTTTACAGATAAAGGGGTAGTATGTAGGAATGTAGGACGGGATTCGAACCCGGGCCTTATGCTTGAGAGACAGGTATGCTAACAATTACCTATGCTAGTACTTTGTTCTATTAGGATGCTGCAGGCATTTATTGGCATTTGCAAACATTGAACAGAATTCAATACAGAGGTACATGTACCTTTTAGATTGTATCAAAAAAGATAACTGATGCATAATTTGAGGGTTGTATAGGATATGCAGTTTTCAGTTTTGCAAAAGATTATAAACTGAACGCCAAAAGAAATGTTCTCTCTTTGAATTTGAATATCATAAAAAGTTACGTGTTCATAGGAATTTGCTTTGTTGTGTTGTAATACTCCATCAGTTTAGTGTTTTGTGCTAAAATACCTGTAACTTTAATGGTAAATAAGTTATCGCCAGTTCTTCATGGGTGGGGTCAACTGTCCTATTTCCGATCATGCACAAAAACATTCAAATCATAGAATAATCATTAGTTTAATGACAAATTGTATATGTTCAGTATCTTGTATGTCCGCCGCTGGCATTCAAACATGCCTGAACTCTTCGTCTCACAGAAAACGTCAGTCGTCTGATGAAAGCAGGTGGTATCTGCCTCCATTCGGCCATCAATGCAATAAGTTGTTGACGTGTGTGCGGTTGGTGTCGACGTTGACGGATCCTTCGATCGACGTAATCCCAGAGATGCTCGATGGGATTCATATCGGGCGATCTTGCAGGCCAAGGCAAAAGTTGGACGTTGTTGACGTTGAGGTACCGTAACGTCACTCTGGTTACATGAGGACCGGCATTGTCCTGTTGAAAAAGGGTGTTTGGATGGCGTTGTAAGAATTGGATGACCTTTGGCTGTAGGACCCTGTCAATGTACCTCTGCGCCGTCAGATTGCCGTCAATGACAATGAGGTCGGTGGTTGCGTTGCCGCCTATCCCACCCCAGACCATGACGTTGCCTCCACCGAAAGGGATAACTTCCTTCCTGTGCCTCCCTCTCACCCAGGCGACAGTAGACCCTCCTTCTCTCGTCTGCTACGTGCACCTGGAACCGACTTTCGTCGGAAAATAACACTTTCTGTCAGTTTTGGTTCTGCCAACTTCGAACATTTCTGACCCAAGCAACCCTGTTTTGTCGATGTCGGCGTGTCAACAGCATTGCTCGCATCGGCCAGTATGACCTCAGTCCATGTTGTTGTAGCCTTCTTCACACCGTCTGGGAACTGATTATGTGTCCAAGTGCAGTAGAAGCTTTCGTTGTGGCGGCTTGAAAGCGGTTCCTGAGATGCAGCTGAAGCAGGGTTTGGGTTGCCGCTTCTAGCTCGGTCTCGAGTCGATCCAGTCTGTTGTAGACGTCCACGAAGCCTAAGAATGGTGAGACGATGACATCCGAATGTCGCTCTCTCCCGCTTTTCAATTGATAATCTCGGCATTGTAATCGAATTATGGTATGAAATAATGAATACAGGGGCCTTTTATACCCGTTACCAACTGATTTCTATGGCTACGTTTTGGTGTCATGATCCTTCTGATGAAAACCAAAATGTTTAAGAAGTTCAAGAAGAAACAAATCTAGTCCATAAACATGTGCCAAAGCTTCCTTAAACAGTCGAAACACATTTTTAACAAAAACTTTTTCTTAGAATCTTATGGTTGTGTTTAGAATAGAATATTTTTTTTAAATCTCAATATTTCGTCATTTTCAGACAAAATAACGAATAAATATTTCCAAAAATATAACTAATTTCATTTTTCATGAATGTGCATTCAGATCAAAGAAGACAAAGTCAGTTTGGTTAATTTTCAAACCATTTTTACAATTTTCCCTTCAATTATTGCATGATCGGAAATAGGACAATTGACCCCACCCATTTACCATTAAAGTTACAGGTCTGCTATTTTAGCACAAAACACTAAATTGATGGAGTGTTACAATACAATAAAGCAAATTCGTCTGAACACGTAACTTTTTATGATATTCAAATTCAAAGAGGTGTAACATTTCTTTTGGCGTTCAGTTTATATTTGGATATATTATACAATTGCGCTTGTGCGCACTTTCTCATTAAATTAAGATGCTGCACAAGTTTCGTAGAAGTCATATGGCACATTTTTGAGTGTAAAAAGGTCTATATTAGTCCTTAAATTCCTTTTGAATCGCGTAATAATAGTCAGGGACGGCCCATCTCTCTTGCGAGGGTAAGCTACATTGACGTCACAAACAATCGTTTTATGACGTCACAAACAACGAAATAAGGGGAGTCGCCGTGAACCAATGGTTGCTAGGCAAACGTGATATGTGCATATGTGCTCTTATCGAAAATATTAACTCTGTTATTTTCAACCATATGGGTAATAAATAAAGATTATTACCCGAAGAAGTGTATCAGATGACTTTTACGAAACGAGTATGATGTTTTCTATTGTCCGAGCGATAGCGAGGGTTATACATAATTTGCAATATTTTCGTAGCAGTCATATGGCACACTTTTGAAGTTCTATATTTGCCATTATACGCCCACATTTGGAGTTTGGTTCGATGGTAAACTTCAGAGACACCTCTGAACATGGATTTCTGAAACCAAAAACTTTACATTTAAAGGATGAATATGTGTTAGTTTTTGCGCGTCTTATTCAAACGAGAGTACCTTGCGGATACAACAAATACATTGAAAACAAAAGCAATACAGTCAAGGCGTATGCAACGATATACGTCTGTTTGATCACAACAAATTTTGAAATAGAGAAATTTTGAAATTTAAGTGGTTTCAGGTTGGATACATAGAATTTACCAATCAACTTGTACTTGCCATTTGTTGCTCTTTAAGATAACCTTCCTCTGATTAACTTTAGTTGATACTCTCAAATCTACCAGTAACATGGATTGCTAATGACTCAGACGATTTGCAGGTTACTATTTCAATGTCATGTTCTAAGATGAAAAGGTCGATACTGGTTTCTTAAGGTAAATGTTAAATCAAGAATACTAAATCGACAATAAAACAGAGCATCAGATTGGTCAACTTCTCAAATTTCTTCCATAAAATTTCTTCAAATGTCAAATGTCAAATGAACGTTCTTCTTTACTGGGCCCAACCACATGATACATATCAATACAGATCAGATATGAATTTAGGTCTAGTGTTGCAATGCAAAACAAGATCAGAAAGTAAATGTTAAATGAGTTTATAAAGCTAATTAAGTTGGTCAATTGGTAATACTGCTTTGGGCACTTGTATCTATACCAACACTGGCTCCAGGATTATGAAACAACATTAGACAATTTTCGCCATTCACATTTAGCTTATAATTATCATCAAATTAAAATTTGGGAAACATCTGTTTACAGGGATCACATCACCATTCATTATAATTTGAAACATGTTATACAGTAACATATAACTACATTCATTACTCACCACAGTATAACCTAACATCTAAAACACTCATTCTAACTGTTTTTCTCTCAAGACATGCATTTCAATTTTTGTCTAAGAAGGGTTGAGGGAGTTAATATATTGAATCGATTGAAGTACGAGTGTAAATATATTATTTCTTCTTCAAAAGATGAGATATACATGGTATTCGACGTGACATGTCAAATGTTCTATTTATTAGATTTAACAAACCATGCATAGTTGGTAAATGACGTTCATTTTATAAACGGAGCCTCCGAGATCGCCTTCCTTTCCATGGCCATCCTATGACGTCATCATATTGTCACGATGACGTCAAAGATTGAAAGTGTTATTTCACTGAGAAGGATAACATGTTATTTCACTCAGTGAAAATACGGATTTTATTTCAACCGATAAATGCCGTATTTCACCGCTGAAAATCGAATAAAACAACTTATTATTTTCTGTTTAATTTATGCACTTTACAGTTTAATCGTCCATATTCAATGGAAAAAAATAGTTCTTAACTGTGAGCTTTGTTATCTACTGTTACGTGAACTGACCATGAAGTTTGTATGTGTGTTTGTATGACATAATCTTCCTCAGGATCCAGGTGGCTGCAGACGTTTTGTAAATTAGTTGTTCAAACAATGGATGGTGTTCTCGGCATGATAACCTCTATATACTATTGGAGACTTGCATCACCAGACTACGATAACGAAACTTTTCTTAGGTTTTTTAATGTTTTCACTGTGTTTTCAATATATATGTAAACTACTACTAAAAGGTCACACATACTTAAACGTTAAAGGGACAGTAGCACGTTTTTTGCAAAATTTATTTTTTCAAATTTCCCATTCATAATGATAGTTTATGTCATTTAAATTAACTTTAGAGGGTAAAACATCTTATAACACAAACCAATTATCTGTAGTGGTAAAAACTATGTTGCGTATATAGCGAAAATTGCATGGCGGCCATTTTATTGTGAACACAATTTATTATTTTTTATTACAAAAATGATTCCCATGGCTTTACCAAAACATGTACACTCATTTTAAACTTTATTTTCCGAAGAGAGAAGGATGTTTTTCTATTGGTGAAATTATTTTTCAAATACATTTCATCAACTTATTTGAGCGAAAAAACGTGCTACTGCCCCTTTAAACACTAGTCGTCAAGTTGTATGTCTGTTGTACGAATAGGATAGCATTGTGTTATTATGTTGGCGTTATTTGATGTTATAAAACAAGCTACGTAAGTTCTGTTACAGTCTCGATCCTAATTCATCTTATTCAGCAGATTTCAACAACTTCTGAAGACAAAATGACACTCTATTTCAGTCGTATTTATCACTCGTGGATTTAAATATATTACTTATTTGTCTGTAACAGTTCTGTTGGCCTGAAGGTATATATAAATATATATGAGATTACGTTTACTTACATCATTCGATGGATTGGATGTCCTTCCGACCTGGCTCAAGTAGGCTGATTAGTTAAAGTAAGTTTTTGTTCAAATTCAAATTCAAGATAATATTCTCATTTACACATATATGATAAATTATTTTTAACTTTGTGGATTTGCTATTAATTTTTATGTTTCATTATTAACAAGTTGTAAAACCACCAAATATACATTTCCAAGTTCTAAGATGACGGATTCTGCCGATAGAACACTCTCTTTTAGATTCAACCCTAAAGAGTTCCCCGGGAGAGAAGCCTATAACTTTAATTAACTATTTCAGTATTGGCCCAGTTACAAGTCCGAGATCCGCTGTATTGGCCCAGTTACAAGTCCGAGCTCCGCTGTATTGGCCCGAGATGGAGGCGAGAACCAATACAACGGATCGAGGATTTGCAGTGAAATCACAATTATAAACAATATTGGTGAGCAGATAGAATGGGTTAAAGTTGTAAAGCGACAGCTTCGGTCTTTCGCCAAATGTGCAACTACCCTCTGGTTTCTTGTAATCGTCCAGTTATCTCATCTGTGGACTCATATATTATATGGTCAAGGCCGTAAATATGTTATATGTGCCACAACATTGATAGTTAGTTAATACCTATTGTTATTGGCGTGTTTTCTTATTCATTATGTCATGATTTCGCGAAAATGCCTGGACAAATTACAACCGAACTTAACATTCGTATATATATGCCCTCCCCACATTACACTTTTGAGCCCAGTCGGCGTTGGCATTTAAGACCCAGTACGATACAAACATCCCATTTTTTAACAAAGGAGAAATTGTTCAAAAAGCACCTAAAGTAACGACGTTTTCAAAGATGAGTAATAATAATGCTAGCAAAAAAGTAAATCATAAGATATATATAACGTTTTCACTTTTGCCTTTAGAAAGTTTCTTTAATGTTTTTCTTCTTCTGTAGAGTGCAATTATTACACAATGTACATCGCCGATAACAATTGTTTGAACCATTGTTAATCATGACTTGTATGTTCCTCTAAAGTAGCTGTAGTTATCTATCTGGTTATCCTTGTATTCATTTGCTTATTTTGCGCGCGTCCGCCTCGAAATGTACACATTTATATTGTATTTGTATTTTAGACCGATTAGCATTAAAATGGTAATGTTCAGCCTGCGTTAGTACTTCTCGATGTAATAACACCTTTCATAACGTTTGAGAAATGTGAGTGTCACTTTTATACAAGCAGAGATGGTTATTTTTAAGCACCAATGACCATTTCCCCTGACAATTGACGATAAACAATTTACAATTTAAAATATAAATTTAGGTCTTCAATACCATAATTATATTGAATCAGACACAAGGCTGACTATTTCCGATATCGTTCAAGCTTCGTCAATTTGATGATAACATATAAGCTTGTTGATAGAACCGTATTACAGCAGTTAATGCTTTAAGTGATTGAGCAAAGTGCTATTTATGGAACATAGAATTTTAATTATAAGTGATTCTACCATGCCATTGCTGGATACTCGATTCTGATTGGTTCTCCAAAAAAATCAAACGTGGAATTGTGGAATGAACCTCCTCTGATTTTAGCGCCGCTTCACCACGTTTTGACACATCTACCCTGTGACGTCACAATCTATCCGAAAAAATGACCGATTGTGCTCTACTTGTGGAAATCAAAATAACTGATACTAATCAAATCAATCTTTCATGTAGCGTGGTTTAGAGCTGTAGTAAATGATAGATTAGCAAGACAAACCTAGTCAGTATCAAGAAATATCCAAATAGCGACACGTTATTCAGTTGATAAGGAGAGCAAACGCATTGTCAATGACGCAATGGTCAGTAGGTACTGAAAACCGTGCGTAACGTTTTGATGCAAAATAAGAAATACACATGTCATATCATCTGCACACCTAAGTGGATAACTAGAATGTGCATTCCTTACCCGAATGAGACATTTACCCTCACCTGGAACTCTTCATTTTAATAAATACAAATCCTCAGTCGCGTCATTCACAGCGACTGGCAAACCGTAGCCATTTTGAATGTCGCATGATATGCTTATGCGGGTTATCTAACAAATGCGGAATTCAGGAAAAAAAGAATCCTAATTTTATGAGCGTGAATGTTGGGAAAACAAAATAAATGGCACATATATTAGATGTTTGTAAATAGTTAAAAGAGAACTTATGGGGGAAAAGGTGTTTGTATTACAACAATAAATTTTGTACGAAATCACTGAGCAATGTTGTCAACAATGGATCTTTCGCAACGCGTTCTGTTTCAATTTTAAATTCACTCGCTATCAATCTAGTATAACATGTCTCTGATTTTCACAGTAGGTGTATCTCCTAAATGATACAGCCATGTATCTTCTTATTAATCAATAATTATGATAAATTGATTCAGTTGAAGGGTCGTCTAAGTGATCAGATGGACTGTGTTTGCAACAACAACAGTATAAGGAAGTCACCCCCAAGCTTACCTTAACACTACTAATTAAACAATGATTCCACTAATATAATTACGTTAGTGAATCAAAAGAGGAAAATATTTGTTTTCATCCAATCAATCTGGACTAAAAGGTCTCTGATGTAAGTTTAAAACCTAATAGAGACGACAGGGCAGTGTCCTATGTTTTTAAAACCAAAGAAATTCACTTAGATGTTTAAACTAATTCACCAGAAACTTCATGTTTCCTATTGATTTGCAGTTCATGAGTATAGGTTACATCACATTTAACAATCTCGTAACAGACTTGTCTCGTTAAGCATTTAATATAAGAGGCAGCTGACCCACTTTAGTTTCTAGGAGAACTGCTCAAAAGGGTTTAGTCGAAAGTTTGATATTTTACTTTTCAGAACTGGATTTCACAATCCAGATTACATGTTACGTCTGGTCTAAAGGTTCCAAGATTAAAATGTTTTTTGATCTGAGCGTTATCTTATATTTTATCAAATGTAATTGGGTTCATCGTTGGGAATGTTGAGTCATGTTTACTTCATTCTAATCAATTCACTGATTTATGTGTACTGGTATTAAATAAATATCGCATGAACCCGAGGCTCCCTGGAACCTAAACACGCCTTGTAATGGACTACATTAATTAGACGTATATACAGAAACCTCTTAAACAGTCTCTTAGGAAATCAGCATTGTCAAGCAACAAGCGTCCAGATAAAGGACGAACATTAAGACGTTTTAATTTGTTTGTATTATATATTTGATTAATCATTAACGTTATACCTTTAACATTTGACAGAAGGATATGTGAAAATATGTGAGTACCTGTCAATAGCGTATATAATATATATGGACACATTAAGTCTATGACAGGTTTTAACAGATTTGACAATTCAAACGATTTTAATAGACCGTCATGGATATTACATACTCCATAAAAAAACAATACAGTGTCAGCACTATATGGTTCTCGTCTGGCACTCTTGATTTGCCATCAACACTTTCTCTTGCACTTGATAAATAAGGTGTTTTCAGGGACGAATCCGTTGCGAGGTTCGAACCTAGAGAACAATCAATCATCAGCACTATCTGTTCAAAGGACAATCGCCAGCGAAATCTCATGAAGACGAGATCCAACAAAAGCTACGTTTACGTTCAGTACACCTTTTACAGACTAGTAAAGGGTTGGACCATTGAAAGTATATTACTTTACCAATTAATGCATTTACAACTTTTAAAATTTAAAAACAAGTGTACTGTATTTTACCACTTATTTTTAAAAACCCTAAACGCACATACTGTCTGACGTTACAATATGTGACGAATGTGATCTCACCGTCCCACAACATCTGCATTAACTGCTTAACGTACACATGATGACTTCTGAGTGAAGCCTAATGTATTGTCGGACTTACATGAGTAATACTTAGTACCACCTGTATACACTGTCTGATTTGAACATGAAAACAAGCTCCACCAGTAAACAATGTCTAATGTGCAATCAATGAAGAAAACAAGTTCCGAATGAAACTGATATGGCTTTATGCTCGCAAGGGCAGACTTCCCAGTACAGTAATAAGGTGCTCTGATCTTCAGAAGATGGGTATGTTTATCCCTTCCTAGTCGACCAGTAACTGTTTTATTGAAGAGAGGGCCCGGGCCTTTCATGAAACATGAAGATTACCCTTTACTTCACATCCTGAAGTTACAACAATCCGCCATTTGAATTCGTATTGGGTAATTATGAAAGTCGATAATTTTAAAGTTGGTCTGTTTAAACTGTGTTGTGCTGCTCATTGATACGCGTTTCATCACAAGTAGACAGAACAAGTAGTTGTCTATAATATGTAAATTGTACAAGCAAAATATGAAACAAGTTTTGTTGTTGTATCACAGACAATGAATATCATTAATAACATTAACATTTAAAACATTAATACGTTGAATTTATTATTGAAAAATGTGTTGTATTATATTGTATCACTACTAGTATAGTGGCCATCATAACTTGATGATGATAGATGATAATCCAATGGTCATTTAAACTGAAAACATAGGAAATTAATATCCCTTAAAAATCAATTATCATCAAATTGTCATTCTGGTGCTATAAAATATCGAATGACATTTGCGTTTCGTATCAGAAAATTTTCAATTTTCAAAATAAAATCAGATAAATCATGTACCTTTTTGATGTTTGACAAAACATGTTCATTTATTGATAGCTATTATTTTCAAGAAGTTATTTTAATACTCATGTTTTGTACCTGTTAGCATTTAACTGAAGATGTTGAGTCTATTGTTTTCTTGAAAATAACAAATTGTTTCTTTAACATTGCAAACATTAATGTAGGTATTTAAATAATAAATTAACGTCATCCTCATTAAGTTTCAATTCATATAGAGAATCTCACCCAAGTGTCTACATATTCAACAGGGCATTGTAGCCTCTTAGTCTTTTAGGCTATGTGAACATTTTCAGTCACAGGGTTAGACATTATGACATTTAAATCATTGTATTATTATTGTGCAATATAGTAATTGTTTACTGATAAAAAGATATATTTGGTTAAAATGCTAAATGTGCTACTGAAAATTAACAATTTCTGAAGGGTTTTTTCAAATTATTTTTCAAGTTAGCCTGAATACATAAATTATGATTGTTTGGGGTTAATTTTGTTTTCCACAATAATTCTTACAAACAATTGGTTGTATCCTGCAAATCGTAAGATTAATTGACATAACATGAATGTTTAACAGAAAATATTTCGATTTAGGTAAAAATGCTTGAAAATAACCCAAAAAAATCGCATTTTCTTTTGCATATATGTGTAATCATAACTCTTCTATTGATATAAAACCAGAACTGTGAAATATGTTTGTTATTTATCATAATGATAGTGTGAAATGGAAGTGAAAAATGTAGTTTTTTTGCGACAACTTCACCTACATTAGAAGCTCATATCTCAAAAAGCGAGCAGGGTGACCCCTATTTTTTATAACAAAAATGGATTTTCATTCATCTATATAAGGAAATATTAGCAATTTTATTTTTTGGGAAATTGGTAAAGAACCTCCTTAATACACTGAAATCACTGTCCAAAAGGGACCCAGGTTGATACAGTTATATGAGTTTAACAGCATAGTTACGTTTACTTATTGTTCGGTACCATAAAGTCCGATGGATGTTGTTATTCCAAATGAATATGACAAACTATATTGTAATCATTGACGTCCATTAGACGGGAGCATCTGAGTATTCAACTTCTGTCTGGACCATCTCCTATTCCATTGTCAGTTGTCATGTAGGAATATATTTGATTTACTCTAATATCAATACTGTCCTCCTACATACTCCAGTGATTATATTATTTGTGGAATTAACATCCTCGCAAACTTCGAAATGTCATGACTTCGAAAAAGCTATGTTGTTGATATTTACATATGATTTGTGTATAACGTCATTAACCGATTCATACCATATTTATCTAGTGAAACATTCGTAGTGCGCCGTGTCGGGGCTAGATTCTACATTTTATGAGAGCTGATATATATGTCTACATATTAGAATTAGTTTATACAACTTGATCTGATAAGGTAATACAATTAAGGCTATTAGGTCGGTGTACATGATGATTTGGTTGTCGTCATTCAAGCAAAACGTGATATATATATATATATGATAACCCGATTTGTTTAGGATAACATCATGAAATATACAATAATGTATGTCATTTCCTGACAAATACAATTCTAATCTTCTTTCAATGTACAACTTGATAAACATATTCTCCTTAAGTCAATGAGATAAGTATTGTATTGGTTTATGATATAGATTTCTGTCATTATAACATTGAATAAAAAAGGTACTGAATTTGGAACATGTTTATTTTACTGCATAACTATTTTATTTACTAAATCATTTACGGTGAATCATCGGCGATAACCGCCTAATACACCGAGGGGCAAAATAACAACAAACAAGATATTTCAATCGATTAGAGGTAAATAGGGTTGCATCATGTATTCAGAAGCCAAGTAAACGAAATTTGAAATTTCAAAACATTATCTGTTTCTGAGATAAAAAAAATATACAATAAATATATATCTAATAGTCTTCAACGAATGCAATCAGTACTGAACTTGTAAGTGGTGAAAATGTTATATATGAATTAATGTTGAAATGTACATGTACATGTATATGGGCCCAAGGCCTAAAATCATGAATTAACCAACTTGACTTGACTTGAGAGAGACACGCTTTAAGAAATCGTCGTTTCCGAAAAGTTTTATCTATACGACATTAGAGAGTCAAAAACGACTCTATAGTTTGTTTTATGACGTCCTACAGTAATGTTAACATTTTACATCTTATACTAACATAATTTCCATATTTCATAAACATTTACTTTAAGTACCAAACATTATGCCCGGATATCCCTTTGCAATAGCAATTCCAGCACTTTATGTGTGTTTAAAAAATATCATACTTTGATGAACGAAATTTTGTTTATCTCTTTTCGAGATACATCCTCATCGCATACATTCACAATCAACTTTATCCGGTGGTCATATTTTGTGTTTGACAATTGATACTGTTTCATTAGACCCACGGTGTAGTATGCATAGAGCGCGTAGCTGCCAATGCGATAACCCCATGGTAGGTTCCTGTTATCGTCAATAGTGCAACGTGTGTGCATGTGCTGTGAACAGATATGTATTTTACCAGTTATGGGCATAGCTTCAGTTTGACAATTTGATTTATCGTTGAAGTTTGTATTCAACAAATTGTTTGATAATTGAAAAGTAACAAAGGGAACGACTCGTTATACAACTTAGAATAGGAGGCAATACACATCGCCCTCTCTATCCCATTATTGCTTCCTAATGATCTAATGGCTTCGTATCTCAATCTTCCTATTACATCAGACGAAATTGCCACTTTCGATTTGGCTTATCGGTAGCGTGTGTTAATTTCCTTGACCCAGCGATCCAGTGCACTGTTTGCTCTGCCCACGAGGATCCTCTAACCTTGTGATGAAGAGCTATGTGCTGTGCTGGATGGACTTCCAAACCTATTGACATCGTCGAGTGCGTTAGAACACTAAGATACTGATTTCAATTAAATTGGTATACACTTGTATTAGCTCGATCAAGTGATGCTGATGAAATTGAAAGTAAAATACGTCTTTTTATGATATATATTATGAGAAGATTCGTATATCAAACTTATATTGGAAAATGTTTTGCAGGCAACAGTGATCACCTTCTATGACGGTATTGAGTTTTAGAGGTCATCACCAGAAATATTGTTTTGACTAAACTGCTACATGTGATCAATATTGACCTGAAGACAGGAATCTGATAATATTGTACTTTTTACAAGAAAAGAATTTCAAACCACTGCCTTAGGTCATATTTCAAAAACTTGATATTGAAAAAATAATCTTTTTATAAATTGCAATTAGAAATGAAACAGATTTGCATAGAATTAAAAAACAAAGTCGAATAGTGTTATAGTGTTCACTATTTAGACATTAATATCTTGATCAAAGTCCTAATTTCGTAAGGAAATCAATCATTATCTGCTTCGTAAATGCAGCCCTTTAATAATTACGTCATTGAAGAAATGACTTGGGAAAAAGGTGTTATCATCGAAAAATAAAGCATATTGCCATATATTCAAACCTTCGGAGACGAAAATATGGTATATTCTTGAAATATTAAAATATATGATTTGGAGAGAAATGTGTTCTACACAAAACAATGGAGATTGTTATATATTCTCCATACACGTAATGGTTATGGTTTTATTCTTAGTGCACTAAGGGGTAATCGTTCGGAATTACATATACTCTCATGTATATGTACTGTACATGTAGATGGAATTGTTGATGTGAAGTCGATGAAGATGTAGGTGTAGACGCTGATTTTGATGTACATTAAAATAGAGATGTAGATGTAAATTTTGATGTAGACGTTGGTGTTGATGCAGATGCAAATGTTGATGTACTTGTAGATGTAAATGAAGATGCATGTGTTAATTGGCATGTAAATGTAGATTTAAATATTTGCGTTGGTGTATATGTACATTGATAGCAGTCGAGATCTTGATGAGAAATCTATCTAGTTGTAATTGTAGATGAAGATGTGGATGTAATTTATACATTGGTGTAAATGTACATATAAATGTAATTTATAAATCAAATTTATACCTTATGAAAGGATCTCTATATATTGATGTCACCGAATATGTTTACGCATTTCTTGAAAATCCTCCTATACAAACATTCAACATATGTTACAATATGTGACAACACAGACTGTGCTTTAGTTACAACACGAAGACCGCTTATGACGATATATTCTACAAGAAACAGACAACCCATATGCATCGAGGAAAACCTACGAAACTGAGGTTTTTCAGCACGTACAATGGATTGTGTGTGCTAGATTTACACAAAGACTATACGCTTCAAATTAATGGTATGGTTCTTATTAATCTGGGACCTTGAGATTAGTTCTAAATATAAATTTCAAAGGAAAACAACGGGCTATTCTGTAACACAATAATCAACGTATTGTGGAAATGTAATGGGAAGGCCTACATTATCGATCATTACAGGGTGACTTCATTACTTGAATTTCCATCAGAACATTATTAGCATCGATTGATATCACTCATTAGTGGAATCGAGTGAAGTGAACTCTTTAGATGATTCTGCTGGTTCTAAATGTTATCGATAAGATTGGATAACTTACAGAATGTATACCACCCATGCAGCCGTATTGTCCATTCAAAAACTAAGAAAATTTACAATGTCCTTTTAAGGCTGATTATGCTGTTAGATGTCACTTTATTTTATTTTGAGTCACATGCGGCAGAAAGTAATCAATGTCGTTATTGCATCGAGAAGACAATCATTGTATTGCTAATCCGTATAGTGACAATATGAATAAGGGTTAAAGTCGAGCAGGGTAACGCGCTTCAATACAACAAACATAGACAAAAATACAGATTTTGAATAATAGTGTTCAATAGGTGCTATATACCTGTAAATTAAACTTGTGATTTCCGGACATGTATAAGATCATTGTTCGAAAACAAATGATTGTCAGACAGTTGAATATGCAAGTCGAGTTAGATGTTTGCTTAGGTCAAATTAGCATATATATATATATATTTACTACTCAACCGTGGTGAGATCACTCATTAGATAACAATGAGTTGGTTACACATATGTGTGATACCACCGCGTGCTGCCGTAACATTATAATCAGCGCGTGACGTCATAGTCGTTTTTGGTTGACATCACAATGTTAGCCGCGCGACTACAATAGCGGGTGACCTATTTCCAAGTAAGCGTCACTAAAAACGATTTTATTGCAATTCAGCGCTTTTTACATCATTGAGTAATACATAAAATACTTAACTCGGTCCCGTTTGATAACATGTTTATGAAACTCGTGAATGGCATCGGTATTTAACTCGCTCTCGCTCGTTAAAATACCAAACCATCCACTCGTTTCATAAACATGTTATCAAACGGGACATCGTTTAGTATATATATATATATATATATATATATATATATATATATATATATATATATATATATATATATATATATATATAGAAAAGAGTAAACATCAGATGGTTTTGACTGGATCAATCTTCTTTAATACAATACAATACTCTTTTCTATATATAACCTTACTTCACGTGAGAAGCAACTCATCTTATTTATATATATATATATATATATATATATATATATCTTCAAGAGACGATGACGAAAAAGTTTGAAGGACAGTATTCCATGTATAGAATAACCCGAGTTTAGATGTTGAGGCTCATGTTCTATTTGCCCATGGAATTACAATCAATGCAGTAAATTATCAGAGGTCAGAATGTACGACATATTGCTTCCACGCAGGACTGTTGTAACAGGTGAAGCTATTGAACATCAAACATCCAACCTATTTTAGAATATGTTTCTGTTGAAATGTTAGATTGTCAACAAGTGAAAGTATTGATTTGTTGTGACACCTAACCGCACCAGATCTACAGTTTCAGACAAAAACAGCCCAGAACACATGTGTGGAACTAAATAGACCTATTGTTAATGTCATCGATTTCAAGCCTCATAGAGTACAATTAGTTGCTGCCTTCCGCTGTAGTAGATGTCTTTAGATCCCCTACTGTATCACTGATGTAGGGTATAATGAAATAAGGACAGCATTCACAACACCAACACCAACATTAATATTTTACCTATGATATCATGTGAATGGTTTTCATTCTGAATTTAGTGAGAAAATGTGTCTGTGTCTGTGGTTTTTAGGGTTCTTAATAACACATTGGTATTAAATGTTCTGAAGATAATATGTGCATTATCCTCCTTCAATTGAAGCAAGGTTTGGCGGTACAATGTGTTTTGTGTGTTGACATGCTAAAAGAAGACATTGTCATCAGCATTCCCCGCAATTAGGGTTCTTAATAACACTTGCAACCTTGCAACATATTTGAACTCAATATTACGAATATTACGAACTTCTGTCCCGTTATGACCAGTGGAATCTGAGCTATTGTACTGAAGGACACCAGCCTAAGACAAAATTAAAGAAACATAAGTCAATTGCTTAAGGCTGATCTAAACTTGAAGAACATGGTATTAACTTTGTGAATAATTTTGTAGAAGTTCCCATATCATACCTTGAATTTTAAAGCAAGCTCAGAAAAAGAAATCATCTAAATTATGATACATTTTGATTTTTAAGTTATATCCTGCATAAATGAAATAATATAAACGGTCAATATAAAGTTTACATTTTTCTGGTATTATTAAGTACGTGAAATGATACAAATATGATACACGTTTATTTTAGACATCTTACATTGGTATCCTTTCCTCCTTCAAAACCTTCTTTAAAGATATCTGGCTCGTACCAGACGTTTCCAGATAGGTAGCCACGTTTTGAGTATACATTTCCACAAGATAGAGCTTTGTTTGCAGCCAGTTGAAATTCCTGATTTTGTTAACGCCATTTTTACTTTTTAACATATAATTTAGTTATTTTAATTGTTGAAATATCAATCTTTTTAAAGTTTAAAGTCAAATATGAATTTTCAGAATACATACTTTATATCTAGGGTAATCATGCTAATGAACAAACACTGACTTCAGCTAAAGCTTGCTCGCAAGAATGACAGTGAAGATTCTCAAACAAGCCTATTTTTATTTCTTAGTCATTACTCCACTAATGAAACTACTTGTTATTTCATTTTAAATAAAAATGTAAATAATTAAAGATTAAATCTCATTTCATATAAGTTCAGATGACATCAAATGTTTACAATGATTCCTATACACTACAACTGACAACGGAAACGGTCTGGGCGGAAGTAACTGTCAAAGATTTACATTTTACAAGTTGACTATTATCCCCAAACAAGATACCATACAATATACAATGTCCGTTCGTGCTCTTGACCAACCAAAGCAAAGGGGCAGCTGTTCTCAGAAACCGTAAAGGAAATTTTAAGTAGATTGCATTTCTGGCTTGACGGTATCAATGCCTTGAGTTCGAAAATGAGCAGCATGTCATTATCTGTTTTTTGGTTATTCTGTTGAGTTATTGTCCTTTTACGTTTTTTTTCTCTCTCGGACTGTTAGATAGAGGAATCCATAGTTGATGTGAGGGTTGAGGGCATATATACCTTGATGGAGTTTAAACAAGAGAAGCGTGGTTTTGTTTTTACAGAGTAAGTTCTGATAAGTTCTTTCAGTTCACGTTGTCTGTGAACACACTGGTCACCCCGTGAATGAATTAAGTGATTTAATTTTCACATAACATTTTCTTATGTACAGATCTAAGTTCGTAGTTGCTGAATAAGTGTAATTAATGTTTGAAAGGTTTTGTTTTTACAGAGTAAGTTCTGATAAGTTCTTTCAGTTCGCGTTGTCTGTGAACACACTGGTCACTCCGTGAATGAATTAAGTGAATTAATTTTCACATAACAATTTCTTATGTACAGATCTAAGTTCATAGTTGCTGAATAAGTGT
The DNA here is from genome assembly GCA_936450465.1 of Gibbula magus. Taxonomy (NCBI): domain Eukaryota; kingdom Metazoa; phylum Mollusca; class Gastropoda; order Trochida; family Trochidae; genus Gibbula; species Gibbula magus. Next base: position 73,444,397 of record OW388297.1, on the reverse strand, counting down.
AATTAATGTTTGAAAGGTTTTGTTTTTACAGAGTAAGTTCTGATAAGTTCTTTCAGTTCACGTTGTCTGTGAACACACTGGTCACCCCGTGAATGAATTAAGTGATTTAATTTTCACATAACATTTTCTTATGTACAGATCTAAGTTCATAGTTGCTGAATAAGTGTAATTAATGTTTGAAAGGTTTTGTTTTTACAGAGTAAGTTCTGATAAGTTCTTTCAGTTCACGTTGTCTGTGAACACACTGGTCACCCCGTGAATGAATTAAGTGATTTAATTTTCACATAACATTTTCTTGTGTACAGATCTAAGTTCATAGTTGCTGAATAAGTGTAATTAATGTTTGAAAGGTTTTGTTTTTACAGAGTAAGTTCTGATAAGTTCTTTCAGTTCACGTTGTCTGTGAACACACTGGTCACCCCGTGAATGAATTAAGTGATTTAATTTTCACATAACATTTTCTTATGTACAGATCTAAGTTCATAGTTGCTGAATAAGTGTAATTAATGTTTGAAAGGTTTTGTTTTTACAGAGTAAGTTCTGATAAGTTCTTTCAGTTCACGTTGTCTGTGAACACACTGGTCACCCCGTGAATGAATTAAGTGATTTAATTTTCACATAACATTTTCTTGTGTACAGATCTAAGTTCATAGTTGCTGAATAAGTGTAATTAATGTTTGAAAGGTTTTGTTTTTACAGAGTAAGTTCTGATAAGTTCTTTCAGTTCACGTTGTCTGTGAACACACTGGTCACCCCGTGAATGAATTAAGTGATTTAATTTTCACATAACATTTTCTTATGTACAGATCTAAGTTCATAGTTGCTGAATAAGTGTAATTAATGTTTGAAAGGTTTTGTTTTTACAGAGTAAGTTCTGATAAGTTCTTTTAGTTCACGTAGTCTGTGAACACACTGGTCACTCCGTGAATGAATTAAGTGATTTAATTTTCACATAACATTTTCTTATGTACAGATCTAAGTTCATAGTTGCTGAATAAGTGTAATTAATGTTTGAAAGGTTTTGTTTTTACAGAGTAAGTTCTGATAAGTTCTTTCAGTTCACGTTGTCTGTGAACACACTGGTCACCCCGTGAATGAATTAAGTGATTTAATTTTCACATAACATTTTCTTATGTACAGATCTAAGTTCATAGTTGCTGAATAAGTGTAATTAATGTTTGAAAGGTTTTGTTTTTACAGAGTAAGTTCTGATAAGTTCTTTCAGTTCACGTTGTCTGTGAACACACTGGTCACCCCGTGAATGAATTAAGTGATTTAATTTTCACATAACATTTTCTTATGTACAGATCTAAGTTCATAGTTGCTGAATAAGTGTAATTAATGTTTGAAAGGTTTTGTTTTTACAGAGTAAGTTCTGATAAGTTCTTTCAGTTCACGTTGTCTGTGAACACACTGGTCACTCCGTGAATGAATTAAGTGATTTAATTTTCACATAACATTTTCTTATGTACAGATCTAAGTTCATAGTTGCTGAATAAGTGTAATTAATGTTTGAAAGGTTTTGTTTTTACAGAGTAAGTTCTGATAAGTTCTTTTAGTTCACGTTGTCTGTGAACACACTGGTCACTCCGTGAATGAATTAAGTGATTTAATTTTCACATAACATTTTCTTATGTACAGATCTAAGTTCATAGTTGCTGAATAAGTGTAATTAATGTTTGAAAGGTTTTGTTTTTACAGAGTAAGTTCTGATAAGTTCTTTCAGTTCACGTTGTCTGTGAACACACTGGTCACTCCGTGAATGAATTAAGTGATTTAATTTTCACATAAAATTTTCTTATGTACAGATCTAAGTTCATAGTTGCTGAACAAGTGTAATTAATGTTTGAAAGGTCATTACACAGTCTACATGACCTCAGGACCTTTAAGCAACTATATGAAGCTTTAACTGAGGCACATTTCGTTTACAACACTTTGCAGCCATCGTTCATTGTACTGATTTTGTCTCAAATCATCGACACAATAACAATAGGAGGTTACATAACTAATTGTGTCATACCAGAACCTCTTAAACTATTATTTCCACGACCAAAAAAATGTTAAATCTACAAATCCTTTAATCTGATTGACATGTTTTTCTAACTTATTACAGAATTTTATTGTATTTCAATATATCAAGCATTAACAGGTGTAATTAATGTTTGAAAGGTCCTTACACAATCTAATTATAAAATAAAACGAATATCTTCTGACCTTTAAGCAACTAAATGAAGCATTTATACCTCTTTAGGTGTTGACCTTTAGGAAGAAATATTTAAATCGTCTTGTTGAAATATCAAGAACTCCTAATGTTAATGCCCAGTTGCACTAGAAAGTGCATAACATTTCAATAAGATATATAGATTTTATTACTTAACACAGTCTATCTTAAGTGACCTCATGGTTTTATAAGAGTAAACGTTTCAACCATTAGTGCCCATATGTTGTCCACTGTTCCCTTTCTCTGGTTGACCATCACTGTTGACCAATCTGCCGACACAAATACGACAACATCTTACACTATATATACATCAGCTGGGAACTGTTCTAGCAAGTTTTAAATACAGAATTTAATCACGACACTAACTGCTTGCAAAGTCGCAGACCACCTGATTCCCATTAAAGTAATCGAGTGGGAGGAAGTGGGCTCTTTAGATACATATTTATTTTTAAATAGTTTTTTTTAATTCAGATATATTATTTTGGCCAGGAACACTTATTTCTTCTCATTGAAGTATCACACGATTTCTTGTGTCTTAATGCTTAATATCACTTGATAAGCTACAAGCTTTTAATTGCTGTTTTTAATTGTCCATGTATAGAAACGTCAAAATTTCATAAAATACGTATTTGATACATCTGGTCTATCGGAAAACGTTTCCGGACCAGTTGATTTAATTACGCGATATGATCAAAATCAGAAACTTGAAATAAATATAAAACATGTAAATATCTTAAGTATCAAAGAAAAGACAAATTTCAACACAAGCGTGAACACAACGTTTGTACGGGAATCTTAAGTGCAAATGCTCGGAAAACACGTACATGATGTTTATTCATATTGGTCGTGTATGAAAAAACAAATGTCAGACAATTCCCAAAGTCAGTGTTCACTTATCCCATACAGGTGACGTTGAGGTGATGATAGAGTTATTAAAGATTCTTTACTAAAAAGGGTTACGATCAATCATGGTCAAATGCTTAAAGATTCAGTCAAATGAAAGCTTCTTTTGTTGAATTCTTAGAAGTACATAACGCAAATAAGAGATAGGGACAACTCGTTGACTTTGAGTATCATTTTAGCATTCGCTTCTTCATCTTTCCATCTTATTATATTAATTTAGGAAAACTATACTTCTATGAATATTATAACTATATAAACTATAGCTAACACAATTTCAAAAGGTTATGTACATGCATATTTGTATTCTAATATTTCAATTGGATTTGATTGATTATAAATTATAATTTGTACTAGAGTTAAATTATTGTTTTATAATATGTAAGTTCTTTTTTTAAATTTCCCCTTCTTAAACGTTTTGCTAATGACATACATCTTCATTTTATAATTTACAATTCAATTCAATTCTTTCTTCCCCAAAACCACCTTGGTGGTATAAGAGCATATTAACATGATATGATACAAATACAAATTACAGTAGCAGGCTATGGATCTGTTTTTTACAGAGTCTTAACAAAAACGATAGAAACCTTCAGAAACCTTGTTGTGATAAATGGTCAGATATGTTGGAGCAGATGGATGTCGTCTAGCTAAACTAAAGAATGATAGAATGATAGATGCCATCCTTTCATCATCTACTGTAACAACTTGTATCATAAATCATTGTGTTACTTCTTTAAGATAACATTGCTAATTTCCGTTTAACTAGTCATTATTTTCCTTACATTCATTGCGAAGCCCTTTGATATCTTTGCAACATTCTGTGTTACTGTGTAATGGACTGAACTTTTCAGACACACTATCGTGAGCTTATTCAAAAATATGTTTCACCGATGAATAATTTTTAGTATAATATCATTATTTTCAAATCCTCTTGGTGTTGTCCTAAGTAATCAATAAATTGTAAGTAATTTATTTTTGTATCCTTTAGAATGTTTATTTATCATTATCACAGATTAGTTATCGCATTATAATTTCAGTAAACACATCCCTACGTTTGCTGTTACACAGTAAGGTAGTCACTTTCTAGTCTTAACACATATATAATGTTATTATTCTTTTATCAGGCAGTGTACATTACAGTGAATATGACCTCACGATTCTGTGACGTTGAAGCAAGACAACGATTGTGACGTCAGGGATGTGACGATAATACACGATGAAGATGACCTTAGAATGAATACTCTATGTCCGTTCATACGCTGAGATATAACAATTTCCTGATGTGAATTGGTTGGGAACTCTTGTATTGCAGTTAATATTTTATCGAATAATCACCCGGGGGCAATCTGCTTGATAAAACAGTTACTGATAGACCAGGGAGGGATAAAGAAACGCATCTCCTCCAGATTAGAGCAAATGCCCCCTTACTTATAAGACTTATAAACAAAGAAGGATCAGTCAGTAATTACTAAAGAATAATGTCCGTCTTTGATTAATTTTTATGTTAGAGAGCAGCAGATTCGCTATCATCTAATTGATAAAACAGTTACTGATAGACCAGGGAGGGATAAAGAAACTCATCTCCACTAGATAAGATAAAATACCCACTTACAGCACTAGATCACCAATACCAACACCAGCTTATATTATCAATACTTGTAAATAAGAAATTTTAAACAAAGTGGATTGTTAGAGATTGATAATCTCCGGTATGACTTGTACTTACAGCTAAGTTGAAGTCGACAAAGCTGAGCACAGTCTCCATTGGTTTCTGTTTTAGATGATTTCAAGAAAATGGTTGGACACAGAGGGTTGAAAGGTCAATACTAGAACACCGACGTACTGAATGAGTAAAAGTGGTGCTAAAATTATATATGTATTTCTTCGTTGATTTCGTTAGCTATTGGAACATATTGACGCCAAACAAAAAGAATAAATGACTTTATGATACGAAGTTTATATTGTGTATATTACAACAGGGATTCGAACCAACGAAACAGACTAATGAAAGAAAGTAGGATCAGTAATTACTAAAGAGTAATTTCCGTCTCTGACTAGTTATTATAGAAGAGGGCAGCACAGTCACTATAATCTAATTTTAGGATAGTTAGATTCTGCTGTTCTATTGTCGGACATTAGGCTCTCAGTGATATATGGAGTGTCTTCCCGAGGGACAACGGATACCTATGACTGGAGGACATGGTAGAACTTGACCACAGACACCAGAGACAAACATGACCATCATTTGCAGAATGTTGCTAAAGGGAGGACAAATCATAGACATTAAAACAGTTTTGGTTCCAATAAGGCAGTCTTTTGGACAGAGAAATGCATATATTATGTGTACAATTGCATTATGTTATCTTCCCAATAGGTTGTAAGTAACGTGGCAATATTCCTCCCAATTGAGTAGCAAACATTAATCTTAATTCGTTTCTCATTTTCTACCACGTGACCATCACATTACAGTTTCACGAACAGGGTTTTCAGGGCTTTAAACAGATTACTGAAAATGAACTGACTGACTTAAATCAATTGCTATTTAACGCATCTCATCTCCACCAAAATATACTGACTCATGTTTGTATTTCGCTTTCTGATATATGAAAACATAGAGTTAAAATGTATTTAAGATATATGACATATGATGTGACATCTGGATATGATATGACATGTTATTACTCGCCCGTGTAATAACTGCAGTGTAATATTTATACGGCAAAATTAAACTACTGTAATACCGCCGGGGGTATGACGTCACAATACTTTGCGGTTATGACGTCACAATGGAAGTAACGTCGCCACAATGGTATCATGGGATCATAGAGCCATATCAGCTATAACGCTTGATTATAGGTGGGCGAGTAATAACAGAATACTAACTTCCTTCTATTAAATACCATTTTTATTAAACTCGTGAATGATTTGGTATCAAATTCGATTTCGCTCGTTTTATACAAAATCATTATCTCGTTTAATAAAAATGGTATTAAATAGAAGGCCGTTTAGTATCCTCTATATATGACGTGATATGATATGTGATATGATATATGACATGATCATGGCATGTTTTGATTTTTTCAAGGAGAGCTTGATTATTCTCCCAGTGAGGGACAGCAAGTGAGGCAAAGAATAAGCTCCTTTGCAAACAATCTACTACAACCATTGTTCCAGTCTAATCAGGGAAGTTAAATATGTGTATGTAGCCTTCTGAAATATTGTGATAAAATACAGCACCGGATTAAACAAAATTCGGCATAGTTAGTATGAAATAATGATATGACAAGATTCTCACAAGTTTTGACTCTCTCATGACGAGTGTCTATCAATTATTTTGCAATTTACGAATCATATATGACTTGAATATATCTATATGTTGATGCATTATCCTATTTCATCAATGTCCTCATTTTACGGATTGCAATTTCCGTTTACCACTTCTTCTATTGACATTTGTTTCCGCTCACAGGGATTTTGAGGTTAATTGTGTTTATTGGTCAATATTCGACTTTCGGATTATGCAAACATGTCATGAACAGTATGCTGTGATCAGGAAAGATTGAGAACAACCTCCAGAAGTTTGTTTACTCAAATTACAAGAATGTAACAATCACTTCAGATATTGCTTACATTAGTCTCTCCTCGAATAGCAGGGATACAAGACAATTCACAACGTATGTTTACATTAGTTTTAAAGGGGCAGTAGTAGTTTTTCTGGTGAAATAAGTCGATGAAATGTAATTGAAAAATAATGTCACCAACAGTAAAACACCCTTCCCTCTTCCGAAAATCAAGCTAAAATATGAGTGTACATGGTTCAGTAAAGCCATGGGAAACGTTTTTTGTCATTAGAAATAATAAATTGTGTTCACAATAAAATGGCCGCCATGCAATTTTTGCTTTATACACAACATCGCTATTACCACTACGGATAATTGGTTTGTGAAATAAGATGTTTTACCCTCTAAAGTAAATATGAATGATATAAACTATCATTATAAATGGGAAATTTGAAAAAAATAAAATTTGCAAAAAACGTGCTACTGCCCCTTTAAAGGCACTGCTAAGCCATACCCATAGAAAACGGTTATTCCTATTAAAGAAAATGGTGCGAAATAAAACGTTTGTGGAACTCTTCAATGTGAGGTAGATTTGTTGGTCTCATGCAATTTGAGAGTCCAGACAGCAAGATGGGTGACCATTCCATCATTGTACAATATTTAAAACACTACTCTGAGTGTTCAGGTATTGCTACACCAGTCAGATCAACTATCTTTGAGCAGCCATTTAATGTAACTTTCCTAACATGGCCGCTCGGTGGGACATGGACTCGCAAGGCTTAACCAGATCATGTACATTCGTTTTAGAACTCTTCTAAATGATTCAAGAGTAGTATTTAGCCATTGGTTAAACTTATTTACCGTTTTTGAGAGAACAGTTTTATTCAGTAAGAACGGGATGGTACAACATGAGGTCTATGTCACTTTCTGGACATGAACAAGAAAGTTGTGAGAGACAGATAATTAAGAGTACTGATGAATTATTTCGAAATATGTCTTTTTTCAAGAATTTCGCGTTTATGCTATCAGAATTCCACATGGGCGATGCCAATTCACATGGACCCCACATGAAGTTTTTCATATTGTATATTATACACATAATTACTCATGCAAACAAGGACCCGAGATGGTCTGACCTGACCGAGGGAGCAGAGGGAGTCAGGTCCGAGAGTCCTTGTATTTCACATAATGATCTCACAATGAGTAATAACGTTTTTTTATTATACCGAATTCGTTTTTTCTTCTTCAGACAACATTGTGTATTTTCTTATTTGTCGAATCAGGGAACCAACCAGCTGACGTAATGTTACAAATCATGTGACGAGTCACTATCTCAGGTCAGTGACAGAAACGTCTGTCAGAATAATGACCTCATTGGCTGGTTGCATGTGTATATTCAGTGTATACCTCAGTGATGAGGTCACTTTTATGACAGAAATTTCTGTCACTGACCTGAGATATTGACTCGTCACGTGATTTGTGTCACGTGACTTTTTGTTTTACGTTTTTTGTCAAGGATGGCGTCATCTGATCGGTTCGCCTATTTTGTAATGAGATAATAACCTGTGGTCTCGGTCAGGTCAGACCCCCTCGGGAGTCAGGTCTCGAGTCCTTGTATTTTACATAATGACCTCACCATGAGTAATTAGGTGTACAGTATATTTGTCGTCATTTGGTGCAAACTGACAATGTCATACTAACACATTTAATAGAGGTATAATAAATAAATTTTTAAAACTCACATTTACATGTAAATATTATTTTCTCCCCACAGATGTTACTCCCCATGTAGAACAGAGGTTAGGATCGGTAATCTGAAGAGAGTAAGCTCTGTGGGAAGAGAATGGTAAATATTACAAGCAAACTTATATTTTGCATACAGTATTTGCAAATACGAAACTTGGAAGGATGAACATTACATTAGTACTCACAACTTACTACTTAATGGTAAAAGTTCTACATTATTCTTCATTATAAATAATCATTCCCTTGGCAGACCATGGCAAATCACTTACACCAACCTACACCAGTGTCAAATAACCTCGTTTGCAAAAACAAACTCCTAACGATAATGGGACTGGAAAGACAAGGGGCTCCCAATAGGAAAGACGTAAATATGTTGTAATGCATGATTCCAGCAGAAGATCAAGGTGTTTAATGTGTATATCAAGGTATTATCTTCCGGGTGTTTGGATTTAAATGTCATTGCATTAATAGAAGGATGACTTATTACCAACCTGAAGGATTGTAAAATTGTATGGAAAATAAATCTTGCTTCAAACACCAAAGCGCAAAAGAGCCAAAATAATGTGTAATGGAAAACCATTCTTGGTTGATTTCTATTTAATTCAAGAAAATATTTTCTAGAATAAAAAATACCTATTTGTACATTTAGCCAACTAAAAACAGGTGTAAAAGTAACATGGGTATGTTTGACAAGAATTAAACTTAAAACTTATACATATATTTTATATATATGTTTGCTGTTTTTCTCCTCCAAGAGTTGTGTTTAAGCCTTCTTTTTATTGATTTTTGTCAGGAAATATATAACTTTACCATTTTAATAATATTTTTAATCAAACTTGTCACTTATGGGAATTTATTGCCCGGTATGCAATACTCTACCCTTGAAACCTATAAAAGGGGATGTCAGAACTTATATATTCATAAGACACAGTCGTCAAGGTCAATAATGCATCACCTAGGGGCAGTGGATTTCTATTTCATTATTTAGATGGTTACCCTGGTTACATTCAACTTATCTTTCCTCCTTTAATTATCACATGAGACAAAATTAAAGAAATGTATACATCATTATATGTAGTTGATGTAATGTAAGATCTATGCCTGAGGGCAGTCTATCACGTAGAACCTTCACGTTGTCTTGATGAACAGATACTGTGAAATACGATACTCAAAATCAATTTATCAGACAGACTACACCCAATACCAAAAGAAACTTTGCATCTCAGTTGATTTTATCATATGTATGTTTTTCAATTACAAATATTTCAAGTTTTGGACATTGTACACTAAAACTGAAAAGTAATGGCGTATTGTCATCAGTCAAATATTTTTTTCAGAAGTTTTTAATTTTTTTACAAAAAAATGAAATTCAAAACATTTTAAAAATTAAAGTTTTAATTTTGACAAGACACACATGTTAAACGACTAACGCACTACTGAAACAGTTTCTGATGTTAAAAGTCCGTTGATATTACCCATTAGCAAAGACCACCGAGTACGAGACCACCACCGAATCACAGACGAATTGATCAAACACATTTTGATACCCATCGTATGTTGATGCGTCCAAACTTTTTATTTAAATAAACTTTTGAAATGAATATTTTCATACATACAATGTAAAATTGAATAATTATTACAATACTTAAAAACCCAAATCCAATCGTTGCCTATTATGTGATTTATTAAGACAAGAAGATGGATGCAAAGTTTCTTTTGGTATTGGGTTTACATCGTGGTGCAGATTAGCTGTTTATGTGAAGATTATTTAATGACATTTACACTACTTTAATATAATCTCTGAATTTAGTGTGGAAAAAACGGTTGTAGTGAAGTGTAGGACTACAAAACTAAATGAGCTGACTCCTTTGTTATTTAAGTGACAAGCAGGTTATTAGATAGACAAGCAGCATATCAATTTTACAATCATATTATAATTGTATCAAGCAGCGTATCAATGTTATAATCAAGTTAGTTAATCAGTTTAAGATTTTAGATCAGAGAGGATATTATCTAAAATTAATGGAATGACATGTTTGTCAGTGACAAAGTATGAGTTGCTATGAGTTAGAATGTAAAACTGTGTAGTGTGTAGACTTCTTTAGAAAACACCTCTATACATATAATCTATGCCATGACAGGCATTCACATATCTTATTCTCTTTTATTAAATGATGCAATTTAATAATAAATCAAATATATTTCCTAAAAGAAACAGAAAACAAATTCATTAAACTGTCTTCATCCTTTATCTAGAAGCTTACTGATTGACAATGCGAATCTCTCAATCGTCAGTTGAAATGTTTCTATATATAGACATATATATATTTACATATAAGTAATGTAAACTCTTTTGAAACGTGTAGGGGTTTCAAGAAGAGTTCATACTAATACACATAAAATGCTGAATTGTACAAAACTTCGAAGTAAACATGACTCATCACTCCTAATGAGGGACCCGATTACATGTCAAGATATTCGATAACAATCTATTCTAAAATCAATTCAATCAAGGAACCTTTATACTTGACGTAATATGTAATCCGAATTCTGAAGTCAAGTTCTCTGTAAAAAATCAAAACTTTGAACTTTCCACTAAACCCTTTTGAGCAGTTCTCCCGGGATCTAAAAATATTCAGCTGCCTCTAATATTGGACAATCAAATACTTAACATACTTTTACGATATTGTTGACTATGATGGAACCTATACTCGTCATTTGCATATCAATAGGAAACATTAAGTGTGAACTAGTTTAAACATGTGCTTACTTGAATTTCTTTGGTTTTAAACATATAGGACACTGCAATATCTTCCAAGTTTTCATCTTACGTCAGACATATAAGGGCAGAATTAAATAATACAAAATATAATTTCCTCTTTAGTTTCCCTAACCTAATTATATTAGCGAAATCATTATTTAATTAGTAGTGTAAAGGTAAGCTTGGTGGTGACTTCCTTATACTGTTGTTGTTGCAAAGTTATGAAGTAAATGATTAATCAAATATATAATACAAACAAATTAAAACGTCTTTAAATGTTCGTCCTTTATCTGGACGCTTGTTGCTTGACAATGCTGATTTCCTAAGAGACAGTGTAAAGGGTTTCTTTATATACGTCTAATTAATGTAGACCATTACAAAACGTGTTCAGGTTTCAGGATGCCTCAAGTTCATGCAATATTTCTTTAATACCAGTACACATAAATCAATGACTTGCATAGAATGAAGTTAAGAAGAACTCAACATTCCCAACGATGAACCCAATTAAATTTGATGAAATATTAGATAATGCTCAGCTAAAAAACTATTTAATCTTGGAACCTTTAGACCAGACATAACATGTAATTCTGAGATCAAGTTCTCAATTGTAAACTATAAAAAACAAACTTTGAACTTTCCACTAAACCCTTTTGAGCAGTTCTCCCGGGATCTAAAAATATTCAGCTGCCTCTAATATTTGACAATCAAATACTTAACATACTTTTACGAGATAGTTAAATATGATGTAACATATACTCATGAACTGCAAATCAACAGGAAACATAAAGTGTGAACTAGATTAAACATCTAAGTGCCTACTTGGATTTCTTTTGTTTAAAAAATATGGGGCACTGCCATATCTTAACTATCTACATCTAACATGAGACACCTATTAGTCCATATCGAACGAATCAAGAATCAAGAAATTTTTTTATCAATAGTGTAAATCTTTATGGTGACATCCTCGTACTGATGTTGTTGCAAACACAATCCATCTGGTCACTTACGATCCTCAACTGAATCAATTTGTCAGATGCTTGACTGTATCATTATCTGTTAGATGACGGAACAGATTAAACAAACTTTTATATTTCATCAGTCTCCACGCCCCTGTTGCCTAATCTGTCACTGGTAATCAAAAATCTCTTTTGCACATATACTATTTTGCTAAAACACTTAACACAGCATTATTGGCGGTAACGTGGTGCTATCGGCAGCTTATATATCCTACCCTCAAACGAATGAAGCTTGCAAGAATATATGGAAATAATCTTGTGTCTGTTTCAATACAGGTCTGGTAATGGACGCCTAAGTTACTATTTACTGGATAATATCTTGTGAGTCATGTTTGCTATGTAAACTATAACAAAGTGGTAACCAGTGATAACTTGGATTATCATCAATTGTCAGGGGAAATGATCATTGATTTGTGGTGAAGAATACGCATCTCTGCTTGTATACAAATGACACCCATTATTTTATTGGAGTCACATTTCCCAAACGTAATCAATGGTGTAATTTAATCGAGAAGTACAAAGTGATGCTGAAAAGCACCATTTTAATGCGAATCAGTGAAAGAAACGACAATATAAAAGTGTACTTCTTTTAATATAAAAATCGAGGCTGCTGCCTGTCAAATAAGCAACTTCATACAAAGATGTTAATCCTCGGGTAAAAAATGTGAGCCGAGGATATGTCGGACAAAAGGACATAAAGTCTCCCTTTGCCAAGGTCAAGGTCACGAGGTCAAACTTATGACCTAATCTGTAAGGTCCCATCACAAGAGGTGCACATGTGAAATATCAAATGCCAATTACTGACCGAACAAAATTATGGCCAAAGTTTAAGGTTGCTAAAAATGAATGCAACGCCAAGGTCAAGGTCACGAAGTAAAAACTGATGACCTCTTCTGAAAGGTCTCATCACAGTCGATATACATATCAAGTATCAAAGGCCTTTCCCTGAAAAAAAAAAGAAAAACGAACAGACAAATGGACAGGACAGACAGATGGACAGGTGAACAACAATATAACCCTGGAATCTCTGATTCGGTGGCATAACAACACGCCAAAAGCAATAAGGATCCCGCCGAAGCCTAACTTATCAGACTACAGGTCATAAAGGACATCCGATCCAGCGAATGCTATAAGTAAATGTCATTAGTACATCGGAGACGATCTTACTAGAAGTAAACACGACTAACGTCACAACAAGCGACAATTGGCAGGGTCCTTCACAAATGTACTATATCGATATAGATAATTTAGTAAGATATTTAAATCCCCGAGTGAGAAATACGACTGTAATATAGTGACATGTTGTCTCCAGAAGTCAATTAAAATCACTGTTATTGATATCTGCTGAACAAGTGGACATGCAGGAACATGTAGGAGAGTACAGTAGCACTTTTAACTGAGGCTTGTTTTATGATTTCCAAACATAATAACACAGTGTTAAAAAAACGTTTAAGTATGTGTGCCTATTTAGTAGTAGTTTACATATAATTTATATTGACAACAAAGTTATTTAACATTAGAATAGTTTCGTTATCGTAGTCTGGTGATGCAAGTCTCCAATAGTATACAAATGTACTATTAACAATACAGTTATATACTAAATCCCACAAAAGTAAACGTAAAAAGAAAAAAGAAAGGAAAATGGCAACCCACAATAAGAAATTAAAGCAAAAGTATAATTGTACAGATAGATACCAGCTCGCTTAAAGACGTTCCCGACAATTGCCAACGCATATGTCAAATTGTCAGATTTTGTCTGTCAGAACCTTTTAAATCCTTAATAGATTTTGTCCATATTTCATCAACAATTTGTTGTGAGGAACATTAAGAATGAAAGTATATTTAGATACTAAAGTAAGCTAATGGTGTTATTGATGTGTGAAATATTTTATGGTAACCTAAAATGATATAGTAATTATGAGCATTTGTGAGGCCTATTGTTGTTATTAACTTTGAAGAATGACTTGAATTTCAATCGTTATTTGCATCAATTGATCCCACCACTTTGAAGTCTAGTAATGTGAACTTTAATTTTTCTGCTTGTTCTAACTGTCATCGACGAGAGGGGATATCTTACAGAGAATAACACGTGTGCATTGTATCGTCAATTCAAAAACAAACATTGGTTGAATCAGACAGACAGTGTTACATATGTAATATATCTACTAAACATCTGAATTTAACGCGTGATTTAACAATGGGCATTTAGATGGTGTAATTGTCCATCCACTTGTGCAAACTCAAAATACCAACAACATTACCAGGGTCTAACCTCCCCTGATATACATGTCCTTATTTTCCACACAAATTAAACAATCAGCTGGCATTGTTTGTTGTTTTTAATAAAATTCTGTGAACCAGTTTTATTAGCATGATACCCGAACGCAACCAGACAAGTGTACATCTATCGGAATATAATTGTACTCCACGTGACCACAATACAATCATATGATTGGACGAAAGCATTTGACTGTTCTCTAAGTCCTTATAAGGTCACCTCCAACACAACTGTTACCGTGTACTGATGGGTGAACAGAGACACAATTGAATAATGTCACTTTACGGAAGACACCGGAAGTCTCTCAACTCATGTCTCAGTGTGGTATGATGACACCAAGGCAGTGGTAGATCAACACACATGCACAGGCAACATATACACACACTTGTTAAAAAAAAACCATATATACAGTAAACAATGTTCAAAGTTGTTTACTGTTCCGAATAAGAAACATTCGCTGCATCAGACAAGCTTATCCTTATTCAAAATTATGGATTTGTATTCTGTGAAAAAACATTTTAGGTCGTTTCGTCTATTCTTAAACTAAGTAAACAAATTTTGATTGAAGTGGTTACATGTAATCGTAGTGGTCCTTGCAACACCAAAATTATTATTATATTTATCTGTCATACAATTTTATTTGGACAGCTGTGTACGTTACGGGGTAATGTTAAAAATTTACTCATATGTGAAACACTGACATTATGTTTTACATTAGTCTATTAAAAGTCAGAAATAAGGATGTATGAATGGTAATACAACAGTATGAAGTATACACCAGACTTCGTCAATTAGCAGTACAATGAGGTTGTGTTGCTATTAGGAGAGATGAAATGTCTTTCATATCTTGGAAAATTCACTACATTTGCAAGCAAATAGACAGGCGGTTTATTTGAGTCTTGTGCAACTTACTTGAAGAGGGGCCATTCTGTGTAGGTTATGAGAGGCTGATATAATGAAGATAGTATATGCACTAAAATAGGCACACATGTAACAACGGCTCACTATTACCCCCGACCCTCATGTGTAATCTCATTAAACCTAAATGTGAGCAGATGTCTGGAATGTCTGGAAGATTCGATAAGGATCAGATGAAGAGTCTGTCTACAGAAATTGCTAAAACAATTCAGGATTGAACTTCAAACATCCAACTTATTTTGGAACATGTATTCTTTTAAAATGTTGTCAACAAGTGAAAGTATTGATTTAATTTGACAATCAATACCAATCAATACAAGATCTACAGTTTCAGACAAAAACAGTCTAGGACACATGTGTGGAACTAAATAGACCTATTGTTAATGTCATCGATTTCAAGCCTCATAGAGTACAATTAGTTGCTGCCTTCCGCTGTAGTAGATGTCTTTAGCACACTGACTATATCACGTATGACAACGTGAAAAAGGATAGACCAAGTTACAACACCTATGAACATATATGTTTTACATATGATATCATGTGACTGATTTTCAGACTGAATCAGTGTAACAATGTGTCTGTAGCTGTAGTTATAAGTGGATGTGTTAGTAGCAGATATCTAGGTGTTGGGGAGTATGTTTGTGTCGATGGCCTTCGTTGATGACTATTGAATTACAAGTTGGCAGTACAAAGTTGTTATGTGTGTCAACATGCTTCAATTTATACACAAGAAGACATTGTCATCAGTATTCCTCGCCATGGCAGTTCTCAATAGAACATGTAACTTTCTCCTGAATGTCCTAAATCTAGTGCACAGGATCAACTTATCTGAAATCACTCCAGATCAATGTACTTGCGTCATTTCTCATCATCAATGCCATCAACGAATTTATGCTCTCAAGTTATCCTATCCTAACAGTTTCGGTGGAAGGCTGCCCCTGTTGGAGATACCTGAACAGAGTAAAACAACAGAACAAGGGCAATAACTCCAGTAAAAATAATTGCATCCTTTTCATTTTCGAATCCATCAAGCCCTCAAGCCCCACACCAAATTGTGTTGACCTATCTGAAACAGCTGAGAAAATTTTTCCCTTAGGCAATACCCTGAACAGAGTATACAAACTATATAAGGGCAATAACCCCGGAAATCTATGTTCGCGCTTCTCATTTTCGGACTACACTAAGCTAGTGATGATTCCAGAGACACATCGAATTTAGTTATGCTATCTTAGACAGTTTCTGTGAAAAGCTGTCCTCTTTTGGATACCATGAACAGAGTCATAACAAAAACGGAAGAAGGGCAATAAATCCAGACAAAATAATCGAATAAAGGCGTTGTAGCACTGAAATAAAGTTCTCCGCCAAAAAGGTAAATAAGTGTGACCAATAACTAACTAATACTCCTGAATCAATAAATAACTAATATTTCCAAAACTAATGCACAATATATTTTCACTCTATGACATATGGTAGCTGTTTTAGCTTTGATCCTGAAGACAAAGCAATTAAGCCACTGTCGGACCGTGGCCAGATAGGTCAGTGTCAAAAGACCTGTATAAACACAAGACGGTGATACTATTACTTACACAATTGTCTGTCTAGCTGTGATTAGATCGGCGTCACTCGGGTTCCTGTCTTGTAACAACATGAACGCTATTTGTCTCTATCAGGTTATCCAATGAAAAGTGTGGATTTGATAATGTACCAATGAAATTAATTTTAGTGTAAACTTATCATAAATATTTGGTTTTCTATCTTGCCATTTGCGAAAAGACCTTTGCTGAAAGAGGGTTAATAATAGACCATCTTCTGTTTCCAAGTACTGTCATTGATGGATTTATAGGTTTACAATTTGTGTCTAAAGTGCATTTGGATATTTATATTGTCCGTTTGGATACGTTTATAAGGTAAGTTTCTTACATAAATTGACACTCTTGCTGAAATGTCAGAGTGGCGAAAGTCTACGATAGCAAAAAGTTCTGTTTCAATGTTTATTTGATTTGATTTGATTTGATTAACCACACATTTGAATGAAAACATTTTTTTATTATCTATAAGATTCTAAATGTTATCCGAAAGCGACAACCAACCAAGCTCTTGGACAACAACGAACCATATTGAACTCGATGTAATTGATGATTGTTATTTGGGCATCACTTACATTAACTATAAACTTGTTTGGCAATCGGTTTTGTTTCCTCAAAACTTTTTACTGACAATATAAATTAGTGACATGCTGCTAATTTATCGATATCGATCTAAGATATGCTACATGTACCATCTAATGAAAGTGATTTAATGTTATTGTTAAAAAGTCTTAACTAAATCGTAAAATGTGACGTTGGGATACGGTGTTTTCGTAGGTGGATTCGTAAACGGTGAATTCATATCATTGATTACCATGTACTTTTGATCTTTTAAAATATGTGGTGAGTTGCTTTGATTGTTGTAATGTACTGTTAGTAAATTAGGTTGTCGGTAGATTAACTACGTTAAAAATGTGATGTGCTTTGATTGTCGATGGCTTACCATAGAGCCTACTATGCCGGATTCTGCTAATCTGACGTTTGTTATTTTATTTTAAACAAAAACATTCTCCAACAAACAATAACAAAAACACAGAATATCTGATTTCGTTGTCTCAACTATATTTCATTCATATTATCATATCTTGGTTCATTGTGTCATCTTATATCGCATTAGCATTGATTATATCCTATGTCTGCGAACGTCTATGAATCCATTGTTTTTCTATATTCATATCAATCATATTTTATATATATATAACGATGTTGGGACACTTGTGAAGTGAAACTTGATAATCAAGATTACTCGAACAGTAAACAGGAGAACTAGCGATGTGGCATTGTTGCAAAGCATAGATATAACAGATTGACTGATCGATTCCCCAATGTTTGCAATTGTAAATAGTAATCTAATGTTTACACCCCGTCCCTACACGTACGTCACTTCAGGTTACCTTCCAACCCTCTAAGCCCCACCCCATTTTTTTCGTTTTTTTGCTCGCGGGTGAAAAGCAGTCGATTTTTATGCAATGTTTAAGTCGCTCTATTTTAATATACGAACAACATATTGATTTCTGGGGACTCGTTTTTCACAAAATATTCTGAAGAACCAATTGCAGTTAAGAATTCAATAGAACAGAATATATTTCGCCCTTCCTTTAAACTAATGATGGATGTAGCGATACATAAACACTCAGAGTAGAGTTTTGAATATGGTACAATGATTGAATAGTAAAAAACATTGTACATAGTCCAAAATCTGAAAATTGCATGAAACCGACATATCTTAAACTCACACTCAATACTCAAAATTGTCCCTGTATATCTCGCATCATTTCCACGTCTTCTATATAAGCATACAGCTTATCTGGTCCTGTAATGAGATGCTTACCCTCAAAAGTATATATATTAGACAGTTCACTTATTGAACATATAATATTTTGGTAAATTTAGCGTTGAAATATTTATCAAATTTGCAAAATACAAGACTTCATACTTAGGTAAATCACTGTCTTGCCAAATGACACACATTGGCTTGAGTCAAAGTTCGCTGGGTAATCAAGATGAAGATTCTCAAACAAGCTAATAATATTTTTTAATCATAACTCGATTGATGAAAGTACATACTTTTTTAAATATATGTGTTAATAATTACAGATTACATCTATGTTATATCCATACGTTCATATGTAAGATGTCAAATGATTCCTATAGATGTACATAACAAATAACAACGGAAGTCGTCTGGGCGGAAGCTGTCAATCCAGAAACTGCCAGGTAGTGGCTGTCAAGGATTTACATTTGTTGAGTTAATTATTATCCCCCGACACGATACCATACAATATACTAGGGACGTGTGTGCTTTTGGTCGACCGTGATAAAGGGGACAGCTTTTCTCATAAACCCTTTACGATAGGATTGTTTAACTAAATTGTGTATGTAGCTTGAGGGTATCAATGTGTTGCAGGGTTTCGAAAATGAGAAAATGAGAAAATTATTGTCCTTTTTCTGTGTTTCTCTTCTCTTAGAAAGTGTTAGAGAGAGGATAGTCATATTTGGTGTGAGTGTTCGGGGCATAACTACCTTGATGGAGATCGAAAATTATAAGCATGCTTTTGGTTTGTTTCGTTCCTTTCGTGCACATTGTCTGTGAACACAATGGTTTACTCCATATTCAATTTCATATTCTAGTTTAGTAACATTTTCTTATGTATAGATTTAGGACATCTACGAGTTTTGTAATGATGATGACAATGTCATTCTTTTTGTATTCTGACATTAACACAGTTATACCGATTACAGCAATCAGATGAGTGGAATCGATCTCTTAAGATGTATACTTTGGTCACGTATTTCTTCTCGTTGAAATATCAATCTTTCTTGTGTTTTAATAATCAATTTCACTTGATAAGCTACAACATTTCATTCAACAACAGAAAGTCCCTAATTGATACATTTGATACATCATTTGAAAAGTTTATCAATAATCATGTAAATATATTAAATTATTGAAAACTAAAAACAAACGTTAACACAACGAATTTACGTAAGTCTTAACTGCAATTTGCGTAAGAGATTACATGTGTATAGTATTCTTGGTCATCAAATACGTCATGGTTTGTATTTATAATGGTCCTATAGGGGGAACAATCAGACAATTCACAAAGTCAGCGTTTTACCTTGCCCACACAGATGACGTTGAAGACATTAAAAAAAACTTTCAGATAAAAGTATCTTTACTAAAAGGAGTTACGATCAATCATGTTCAAATGCTTAAAGTTCAGGTAAGTGAAAGCTTCTTTTCTGGAATTCTTAGAGGCAACTTGTTGACTTTGTGTATCACTTTAAGAACAAACATCGTTCCTTTTTATTCTCTCAATTTAGGTATGATATCCTTCTATAGTTATTTCATTTATTTAGGTAACACAATGTTATAGAGACATGTAGATGTATTGTCCTTGTATATGAATTAGTATATAGTATTATTTGTACTGGAGTTTAGTCGATGCCTTATAATAATTAAGTGTGTGATGTTTAGTTCATTTGCCCTTCTAATACAGTTTGATAATGAGATACATCTTCATTATATTATTGGTAGAGTGAAATTTACAGTAGCAGGTTATGGATCTGGTTATTACAGAATCTTAATAAACAAGACAGATTCATTTGACACTGTATCTACGAAGTACGCCTAAAATTAAAATTATTTTAGTAAAATAATAAAACATTCAAGGCATGTCATGTTTCTGCTTTTACCTTCGGACGAAAAATATGTGCTATATAAAAATATAATAAGGGTAATAAGTTAATTGTTATCCATACTCCAAATTCCTTCTAAATACTTTGCAAATATCTAACAACATTGAGGTCGTCCTCATCTTAACGACATTATTTTAAGAGATGTTCAACATCATCGGGTTTTTTTTTCACTTCTGTTTTTAATTATATCAAATGTGTTGACGTCATTAGAGATAGATCTTTTTTATCTCATGACATCACAATATCCAGTACTGATAATCAATATTTTGTATATTTAGTTCAATTTTATTCATAAAATGAATGTCATAATATTGACTTAATTGTGAATGAGTCAAACATCTCTCTGAATTTTAGAATAATATCTATTCATCAGTTACCCAAATACACTTTTGCAAACACACAGTGTGACGATGATACCAGATGAAAATGGCTTTTACAGTGATTAATGCAAGTTCCGAATGTGAGTTGGTTGGGAACTCTTGTTTTGAAGTTAACCTAGTATCGAAGAATGACCCAAAGGCAAACTGCTTCATAAAGCAGTTACTGATAGACAAGGGAGGGATAAAGAAACTCATCTCCTCCAGATTAGAGCAACTTTCCCCTTACTGCACTAGGATTACCCCCAGCAAACACAGGAACGTTTCTACAACGTTTCTGGAACGTTTCTTTAAAGTTTCAGAAACGTTTAAAAAAACGTTTCTGAAACGTAAGTTTGTGGAGTTTTTTTTTCGTTTTAGAAACGTTTCGGGGAAACGTTTTGAAGAAACATTCAGGAAACCTTTCGAAAACTTTCGACCTGGTACGGTTTATAGGTTGTTATAGTATTAAATTATTGACAAATTTTAAATATCTTAAATTAGGATACCATCAGCTGTTTTATTCTCAGTACAAACCTACAATGTTGCTTTATACTGGCCTGTGTCATTGTCTGTTTCTCGCGTCACAAGAAGTGCGTTGCAGTAACATAGACAAATACCGTAAATCCTTAAATAATCGCCTACCCTAAGCCTTTACTGAACAGAAGTAAATAATAAATGTAATAATGCCATCAAAGTTTAAATAATTCTGGCTTATAGGCCAAATCGTTTAACAACATGACAATAATGTATTTTACAGTTTAACATAATGATATTTGTAACAAATTAGAAACAAGAGCACAAATTCCCCAATAATATACAATTCCTGGTCAATTATTCAAAGATTTACGGTATATCTACTGAACTGGGAAGTGCTTATTCAACATTGTACTAAGTCTACCTTACAATTTACCGTATTTGCTCTTATAATCGCTCGAGACTTATCACGGCCTTATACATGTATGATTATTGTAAGACAATACACATTGCTTGCAATATCAGGGTCTTTTTATTTAAAATAAAGGAACTAAAGTGATAGCATTTATTATATTACGCTGACAAAAGGGACAGGGTTCTTTTAACAACAGACTGTCACTCTGGGTCTAAAAATAACAGAATCCCAATGCGTGTATGAGAGCAAATACTGTAATAGACATGACACCTTTTACAAAGATTTAAGTAAGAACTCTTCTTCATTTAAACACTTTATTTCATTGAAATTACAAGAACGAATTCGCGTAATATTGATAAACTTGTGCAATCTTCTTCCACGTCTGTGCGCACGCAGACGTCCATCGCTGAAAAATAAAAACAAACAAACATATTATGGCATTTATTTTATAGTTATTGTTATCTTTAGCACATATATGATGCATAGTAAGAATACTTATTTAATATTCATTTCATTTCATTTTTGTTTGCTTAAATAAACATCAGTGCTTATTTAAATTTAATAATTATTGAAAACCAACAAGTCATAAAAGTTTCATGTATGTTTCATACATGTATATATATGTACCAACAGCATATGTCATTCAGGCATCAGAAGATCGTAGGGACATGAAGAGAGGTGGGAGTCTGACTTTATTAATAATTGTGAATGAAATATCTGAAAACAAATTGATTATCAAAGATTGTCAAGTATGACAAGCACTTACAATTATACAATGCAATTTATGACATACCTGAACCCAGACTATCCGTTTGCTTCTGTTTTAGACTGTTGATGGGTGGGCACAGGGTTACACATGGATACCGGCACATTGTTACACATGGATACTGGTACAGGGTTACACATGGATACTGGTACAGGGTTACACATGGATACTGGTACAGGGTTACACATAGATACTGGTACAGGGTTACACATGGATACTGGTACAGGGTTACACATGGATACTGGTACAGGGTTACACATAGATACTGGCACAGGGTTACACATGGATACCGGCACAGGGTTACTCATGGATACTGGTACAGGGTTACACATGGATACTGGTACAGGGTTACACATGGATACTGGTACAGGGTTACACATGGATACTGGTACAGGGTTACACATGGATACTGGTACAGGGTTACACATGGATACTGGTACAGGGTTACACATGGATACTGGTACAGGGTTACACATAGATACTGGTACAGGGTTACACATGGATACTGGTACAGGGTTACACATGGATACTGGTACAGGGTTACTCATGGATACCGGTAAAGGGTTACACATGGATACTGGTACAGGGTAACACATGGATACTGGTACAGGGTTACACATGGAGACTGGTACAGGGTTACACATAGATACTGGTACAGGGTTACACATGGATACTGGTACAGGGTTACACATGGATACTGGTACAGGGTTACACATGGATACTGGTACAGGGTTACACATGGAGACTGGTACAGGGTTACACATAGATACTGGTACAGGGTTACAAATGGATACTGGTACAGGGTTACACATAGATACTGGTACAGGGTTACACATAGATACTGGTACAGGGTTACACATGGAGACTGGTACAGGGTTACACATGGATACTGGTACAGGGTTACACATGGAGACTGGTACAGGGTTACACATGGATACTGGTACAGGGTTACACATGGATACTGGTACAGGGTTACACATGGAGACTGGTACAGGGTTACACATGGATACTGGTACAGGGTTACACATGGATACTGGTACAGGGTTACACATAGATACTGGTACAGGGTTACACATGGATACTGGTACAGGGTTACACATGGATACTGGTACAGGGTTACACATGGATACTGGTACAGGGTTACACATGGATACTGGTACAGGGTTACACATGGAGACTGGTACAGGGTTACACATAGATACTGGTACAGGGTTACACATGGATACTGGTACAGGGTTACACATGGATACTGGTACAGGGTTACACATGGAGACTGGTACAGGGTTACACATAGATACTGGTACAGGGTTACACATGGATACTGGTACAGGGTTACACATAGATACTGGTACAGGGTTACACATAGATACTGGTAGAAGGTTACACATGGAGACTGGTACAGGGTTACACATGGATACTGGTACAGGGTTACACATGGAGACTGGTACAGAGTTACACATGGATACTGGTACATGGTTACACATGGATACTGGCACAGGGTTACACATGGATACTGGTACAGGGTTACACATGGATACTGGTACAGGGTTACACATGGAGACTGGTACAGGGTTACACATGGATACTGGTACAGGGTTACACATGGATACTGGCACAGGGTTACACATGGATACTGGTACAGGGTTACACATGGAGACTGGTACAGGGTTACACATGGATACTGGTACAGGGTTACACATGGATACTGGTACAGGGTTACACATGGATACTGGTACAGGGTTACACATTGATACCGGCACAGGGGTACACATGGATACTGACACAGGGTTACACATGGATACTGGTACAGGGTTACACATGGATACTGGTACAGGGTTACACATGGATACCGGTAAAGGGTTACACATGGATACTGGTACAGGGTTACACATGGATACTGGTACAGGGCTACACAAGGATACTGGTACAGGGTTACACATGGATACCGGCACAGGTTTACACAAGGATACTGGTACAGGGTTACACATGGATACCGGCACAGGTTTACACATGGATACCGGTACAGGGTTACACATGGATACTGTCACAGGGTTACACATGGATACTGGTACAGGGTTACACATGGATACTGGTACAGGGTTACACATGGATACCGGTACAGGGTTACACATGGATACAGTTACAGGGTTACACATGGATACTGTCACAGGGTTACACATGGATACTGGTACAGGGTTACACATGGATACTGGTACAGGGTTACACATGGATACTGGTACAGGGTTACACATGGATACCGGCAAAGGGTTACACATGGATACTGGTACAGGGTTACACATGGATACCGGTACAGGGTTACACATGGATACTGGTACAGGGTTACACATTGATACTGTCACAGGGTTACACATGGATACTGGTACAGGGTTACACATGGATACTGGTACAGGGTTACACATAGATACTGGTACAGGGTTACACATGGATACTGGTACAGGGTTACACATGGATACTGGTGCAGGGTTACTCATGGATACTGGCACAGGGTTACACATGGATACTGGTACAGGGTTACACATGGATAATGGTACAGGGTTACACATGGATACCGGCAGAGGGTTACACATGGATACTGGTACAGGGTTACACATGGATACTGGTACAGGGTTACTCATGGATACTGGTACAGGGTTACACATGGATACCGGCACAGGGTTACACATGGATACTGGTACAGGGTTACACATGGATACCGGTACAGGGTTACACATGGATACTGGTACAGGGTTACACATAGATACTCGTACAGGGTTACACATGGATACTGGTACAGGGTTACTCATGGATACTGGTACAGGTTACACATGGATACTGTCACAGGGTTACACATGGATACTGGTACAGGGTTACACATGGTTACTGGTACAGGGTTACACATGGATACTGGTACAGGGTTACACATGGATACTGGTACAGGGTTACACATGGATACTGGTACAGGTTTACTCATGGATACTGGTACAGGGTTACACATAGATACTGGTACAGGGTTACTCATGGATACCGGCACAGGGTTACACATGGATACTGGTACAGGGTTACACATGGATACTGGTACAGGGTTACACATGGATACTGTCACAGGGTTACACATGGATACTGGTACAGGGTTACACATGGATACTGGTACAGGGTTACACATGGATAATGGTACAGGGTTACACATGGATACCGGCAGAGGGTTACACATGGATACTGGTACAGGGTTACACATGGATACCGGTACAGGGTTACTCATGGATACTGGTACAGGGTTACACATGGATACCGGCACAGGGTTACACATGGATACTGGCACAGGGTTACACATGGATACTGGTACAGGGTTACACATGGATACTGGTACAGGGTTACTCATGGATACTGGTACAGGGTTACACATGGATACTGGTACAGGGTTACACATGGATACTGGCACAGGGTTACACATGGATACTGGTACAGGGTTACACATGGATACTGGTACAGGGTTACACATGGATACTGGTACAGGGTTACACATGGATACTGGTACAGGGTTACACATGGATACTGGTACAGGGTTACACATGGATACCGGCACAGGGTTACACATGGATACTGGTACAGGGTTACACATAGATACCGGTACAGGGTTACACATGGAGACTGGTACAGGGTTACACATGGATACTGGTACAGGGTTACACATAGATACTGGCACAGGGTTACACATGGATACCGGCACAGGGTTACTCATGGATACTGGTACAGGGTTACACATAGATACTGGTACAGGGTTACACATGGAGACTGGTACAGGGTTACACATGGATACTGGTACAGGGTTACACATGGATACTGGTACAGGGTTACACATGGATACTGGTACAGAGTTACACATGGATACTGGTACAGGGTTACACATAGATACTGGCACAGGGTTACACATGGATACCGGCACAGGGTTACACATGAATACTGGCACAGGGTTACACATGGATACTGGTACAGGGTTACACATGGATACTGGTACAGGGTTACACATGGATACTGGTACAGGGTTACACATGGATACTGGCAGAGGGTTACACATGGATACCGGTACAGGGTTACACATGGATACCGGCAGAGGGTTACACATGGATACCGGCAGAGGGTTACACATGGATACTGGTACAGGGTTACACATGGATACTGGTACAGGGTTACACATAGATACTGGTACAGGGTTGCACATGGATACTGGTACAGGGTTACTCATGGATACTGGTACAGGGTTACACATAGATACTGGTACAGGGTTACACATGGATACCGGTACAGGGTTACACATAGATACTGGTACAGGGTTACACATGGATACTGGTACAGGGTTACACATGGATACTGGTACAGGGTTACACATGGATACTGGTACAGGGTTACACATGGATACTGGTACAGGGTTACACATGGATACTGGTACAGGGTTACACATGGATACCGGCACAGGGTTACACATGGATACCGGTACAGGGTTACACATGGATACTGGTACAGGGTTACACATGGATACTGGTACAGGGTTACACATGGATACTGGTACAGGGTTACACATGGATACTGGTACAGGGTTACACATGGATACTGGTACAGAGTTACACATGGATACTGGTACAGGGTTACACATAGATACTGGCACAGGGTTACACATGGATACCGGCACAGGGTTACTCATGGATACTGGTACAGGGTTACACATGGATACTGGTACAGGGTTACACATGGATACTGGTACAGGGTTACACATGGATACTGGTACAGGGTTACACATGGATACTGGTACAGGGTTACACATGGATACCGGCACAGGGTTACACATGGATACTGGTACAGGGTTACACATGGATACTGGTACAGGGTTACACATGGATACTGGTACAGGGTTACACATGGAGACTGGTACAGGGTTACACATGGATACTGGTACAGGGTTACACATGGATACTGGTACAGGGTTACACATAGATACTGGTACAGGGTTACACATAGATACTGGTACAGGGTTACACATGGAGACTGGTACAGGGTTACACATGGATACTGGTACAGGGTTACAAATGGAGACTGGTACAGGGTTACACATGGATACTGGTACAGGGTTACACATGGATACTGGCACAGGGTTACACATGGATACTGGTACAGGGTTACACATGGATACTGGTACAGGGTTACACATGGATACCGGCACAGGGTTACACATGGATACTGGTACAGGGTTACCCATGGATACTGGTACAGGGTTACACATGGATACTGGTACAGGGTTACACATGGATACTGGTACAGGGTTACACATGGATACTGGTACAGGGTTACACATGGAGACTGGTACAGGGTTACACATGGAGACTGGTACAGGGTTACACATGGATACTGGTACAGGGTTACACATATGGATACTGGTACAGGGTTACACATAGATACTGGTACAGGGTTACACATGGATACTGGTACAGGGTTACACATGGATACTGGTACAGGGTTACACATGGATACTGGTACAGGGTTACACATGGATACTGGTACAGGGTTACACATGGAGATTGGTACAGGGTTACACATAGATACTGGTACAGGGTTACACATGGATACTGGTACAGGGTTACACATGGATACTGGTACAGGGTTACACATGGATACTGGTACAGGGTTACACATGGAGACTGGTACAGGGTTACACATAGATACTGGTACAGGGTTACACATGGATACTGGTACAGGGTTACACATAGATACTGGTACAGGGTTACACATAGATACTGGTACAGGGTTACACATGGAGACTGGTACAGGGTTACACATGGATACTGGTACAGGGTTACACATGGAGACTTGTACAGGGTTACACATGGATACTGGTACAGGGTTACACATGGATACTGGCACAGGGTTACACATGGATACTGGTACAGGGTTACACATGGATACTGGTACAGGGTTACACATGGATACCGGCACAGGGTTACACATGGATACTGGTACAGGGTTACACATGGAGACTGGTACAGGGTTACACATGGATACTGGTACAGGGTTACACATGGATACTGGCACAGGGTTACACATGGATACTGGTACAGGGTTACACATGGAGACTGGTACAGGGTTACACATGGATACTGGTACAGGGTTACACATGGATACTGGTACAGGGTTACACATGGATACTGGTACAGGGTTACACATTGATACCGGCACAGGGGTACACATGGATACTGACACAGGGTTACACATGGATACTGGTACAGGGTTACACATGGATACTGGTACAGGGTTACACATGGATACCGGTACAGGGTTACACATGGATACTGGTACAGGGTTACACATGGATACTGGTACAGGGTTACACATGGAAACCGGTACAGGGTTACACATGGATACTGGTACAGGGTTACACATGGATAGTGGTACAGGGTTACACTTGGATAGTGGTACAGGGTTACACATAGATACTGGTACAGGGTTACACATGGATACTGGTACAGGGTTACACATGGATACTGGTACAGGGTTACACATGGATACTGGTACAGGGTTACACATAGATACTGGTACAGGGTTACACATGGATACTGGTACAGGGTTACACATGGATACTGGTACAGGGTTACACATGGATACTGGTACAGGGTTACACATGGATACTGGTACAGGGCTACACAATGATACTGGTACAGGGTTACACATGGATACCGGCACAGGTTTACACATGGATACTGGTACAGGGTTACACATGGATACTGGTACAGGGCTACACAAGGATACTGGTACAGGGTTACACGTGGATACCGGCACAGGTTTACACATGGATACCGGTACAGGGTTACACATGGATACTGGTACAGGGTTACACATGGATACCGGTACAGGGTTACACATGGATACTGGTACAGGGTTACACATGGATACTGGTACAGGGCTACACAAGGATACTGGTACAGGGTTACACATGGATACCGGCACAGGCTTACACATGGATACCGGTACAGGGTTACACATGGATACTGGTACAGGGTTACACATGGATACTGTCACAGGGTTACACATGGATACTGGTACAGGGTTACATATGGATACTGGTACAGGGTTACACATGGATACCGGTACAGGGTTACACATGGATACTGGTACAGGGTTACACATAGATACTGTCACAGGGTTACACATGGATACTGGTACAGGGTTACACATGGATACTGGTACAGGGTTACACATAGATACTGGTACAGGGTTACACATGGATACCGGCACAGGGTTACACATGGATACTGGTACAGGGTTACACATGGATACCGGTACAGGGTTACACATGGATACTGGTACAGGGTTACACATTGATTCTGTCACAGGGTTACACATGGATACTGGTACAGGGTTACACATGGATACTGGTACAGGGTTACACATGGATACTGGTACAGGGCTACACAAGGATACTGGTACAGGGTTACACGTGGATACCGGCACAGGTTTACACATGGATACCGGTACAGGGTTACACATGGATACTGGTACAGGGTTACACATGGATACCGGTACAGGGTTACACATGGATACTGGTACAGGGTTACACATGGATACTGGTACAGGGCTACACAAGGATACTGGTACAGGGTTACACATGGATACCGGCACAGGTTTACACATGGATACCGGTACAGGGTTACACATGGATACTGGTACAGGGTTACACATGGATACTGTCACAGGGTTACACATGGATACTGGTACAGGGTTACATATGGATACTGGTACAGGGTTACACATGGATACCGGTACAGGGTTACACATGGATACTGGTACAGGGTTACACATAGATGCTGTCACAGGGTTACACATGGATACTGGTACAGGGTTACACATGGATACTGGTACAGGGTTACACATAGATACTGGTACAGGGTTACACATGGATACCGGCACAGGGTTACACATGGATACTGGTACAGGGTTACACATGGATACCGGTACAGGGTTACACATGGATACTGGTACAGGGTTACACATTGATTCTGTCACAGGGTTACACATGGATACTGGTACAGGGTTACACATGGATACTGGTACAGGGTTACATATGGATACTGGTACAGGGTTACACATGGATACCGGTACAGGGTTACACATGGATACTGGTACAGGGTTACACATAGATACTGTCACAGGGTTACACATGGATACTGGTACAGGGTTACACATGGATACTGGTACAGGGTTACACATAGATACTGGTACAGGGTTACACATGGATACCGGCACAGGGTTACACATGGATACTGGTACAGGGTTACACATGGATACCGGTACAGGGTTACACATGGATACTGGTACAGGGTTACACATTGATTCTGTCACAGGGTTACACATGGATACTGGTACAGGGTTACACATGGATACTGGTACAGGGTTACACATGGATACCGGCACAGGGTTACACATGGATACTGGTACAGGGTTACACATGGATACCGGTACAGGGTTACACATGGATACTGGTACAGGGTTACACATTGATTCTGTCACAGGGTTACACATGGATACTGGTACAGGGTTACACATGGATACTGGTACAGGGTAACACATAGATACTGGTACAGGGTTACACATGGATACTGGTACAGGGTTACACATGGATACTGGTACAGGGTTACTCATGGATACTGGTACAGGGTTACACATGGATACCGGTACAGGGTTACACATGGATACTGGTACAGGGTTACACATTGATTCTGTCACAGGGTTACACATGGATACTGGTACAGGGTTACACATGGATACTGGTACAGGGTTACACATAGATACTGGTACAGGGTTACACATGGATACTGGTACAGGGTTACACATAGATACTGGTACAGGGTTACACATGGATACTGGTACAGGGTTACACATGGATACTGGCACAGGGTTACACATGGATACTGGTACAGGGTTACACATGGATAATGGTACAGGGTTACACATGGATACCGGCAGAGGGTTACACATGGATACTGGTACAGGGTTACACATGGATACTGGTACAGGGTTACTCATGGATACTGGTACAGGGTTACACATGGATACCGGCACAGGGTTACACATGGATACTGGTACAGGGTTACACATGGATACCGGTACAGGGTTACACATGGATACTGGTACAGGGTTACACATAGATACTCGTACAGGGTTACACATGGATACTGGTACAGGGTTACTCATGGATACTGGTACAGGGTTACACATGGATACTGGTACAGGGTTACACATGGATACTGTCACAGGGTTACACATGGATACTGGTACAGGGTTACACATGGATACTGGTACAGGGTTACACATGGATAATGGTACAGGGTTACACATGGATACCGGCAGAGGGTTACACATGGATACTGGTACAGGGTTACACATGGATACTGGTACAGGGTTACTCATGGATACTGGTACAGGGTTACACATGGATACCGGCACAGGGTTACACATGGATACTGGCACAGGGTTACACATGGATACTGGTACAGGGTTACACATGGATACTGGTACAGGGTTACTCATGGATACTGGTACAGGGTTACACATGGATACTGGTACAGGGTTACACATGGATACTGGCACAGGGTTACACATGGATACTGGTACAGGGTTACACATGGATACTGGTACAGGGTTACACATGGATACTGGTACAGGGTTACACATGGATACTGGTACAGGGTTACACATGGATACCGGCACAGGGTTACACATGGAGACTGGTACAGGGTTACACATAGATACTGGTACAGGGTTACACATGGATACCGGCACAGGGTTACACATGGATACTGGTACAGGGTTACTCATGGATACTGGTACAGGGTTACACATAGATACTGGTACAGGGTTACTCATGGATACCGGCACAGGGTTACACATGGATACTGGTACAGGGTTACACATGGATACTGGTACAGGGTTGCACAAGGATACTGGTACAGGGTTACACATGGATACTGTCACAGGTTTACACATGGATACTGGTACAGGGTTACACATGGATACTGGTACAGGGTTACTCATGGATACTGGTACAGGGTTACACATGGATACCGGCACAGGGTTACACATGGATACTGGTACAGGGTTACACATGGATACTGGTACAGGGTTACACATCGATACTGGTACAGGGTTACACATCGATACCGGCACAGGGTTACACATGGATACTGGTACAGGGTTACTCATGGATACCGGCAGAGGGTTACACATGGATACTGGTACAGGGTTACTCAAGGATACCGGCAGAGGGTTACACATGGATACTGGTACAGGGTTACACATGGATACTGGTACAGGGTTACACATGGATACTGGTACAGGGTTACACATGGATACTGTCACAGGGTTACACATGGATACTGGTACAGGGTTACACATGGATACTGGTACAGGGTTACTCATGGATACTGGTACAGGGTTACACATGGATACCGGCACAGGGTTACACATGGATACTGGTACAGGGTTACACATGGATACTGGTACAGGGTTACACATGGATACTGGTACAGGGTTACACATGGATACTGGTACAGGGTTACACATAGATACCGGTACAGGGTTACACATGGATACTGGTACAGGGTTACACATGGATACTGGTACAGGGTTACACATGGATACTGGTACAGGGTTACACATGGATTCTGGTACAGGGTTACACATGGATACTGGTACAGGGTTACACATGGATACCGGCACAGGGTTACACATGGATACTGGTACAGGGTTACACATGGATACTGGTACAGGGTTACACATAGATACTGGTACAGGGTTACACATGGATACCGGCACAGGGTTACACATGGATACTGGTACAGGGTTACACATGGATACCGGCACAGGGTTACACATGGATACTGGTACAGGGTTACACATGGATACTGGTACAGGGTTACACATGGATACTGGTACAGGGTTACACATGGATACTGGTACAGGGTTACACATGGATACCGGCACAGGGTTAAACATGGATACTGGCACAGGGTTACACATGGATACCGGTACAGGGTTACACATGGATACTGGTACAGGGTCACACATGGATACTGGTACAGGGTTACACATGGATACTGGTACAGGGTTACACATGGATACTGGTACAGGGTTACACATGGATACTGGTACAGGGTTACACATGGATACTGGTACAGGGTTACACATGGATACTGGTACAGGGTTACACATAGATACTGGTACAGGGTTACACATGGATACTGGTACAGGGTTACTCATGGATACAGGTACAGGGTTACACATGGATACTGGTACAGGGTTACACATGGATACTGGTACAGGGTTACACATGGATACAGGTACAGGGTTACACATGGATACTGGTACAGGGTTACACATGGATACCGGTACAGGGTTACACATGGATACTGGTACAGGGTTACACATGGATACTGGTACAGGGCTACACAAGGATACTGGTACAGGGTTACACATGGATACCGGCACAGGTTTACACATGGATACCGGTACAGGGTTACACATGGATACTGGTACAGGGTTACACATGGATACTGTCACAGGGTTACACATGGATACTGGTACAGGGTTACATATGGATACTGGTACAGGGTTACACATGGATACCGGTACAGGGTTACACATGGATACTGGTACAGGGTTACACATAGATACTGTCACAGGGTTACACATGGATACTGGTACAGGGTTACACATGGATACTGGTACAGGGTTACACATAGATACTGGTACAGGGTTACACATGGATACCGGCACAGGGTTACACATGGATACTGGTACAGGGTTACACATGGATACCGGTACAGGGTTACACATGGATACTGGTACAGGGTTACACATTGATACTGTCACAGGGTTACACATGGATACTGGTACAGGGTTACACATGGATACTGGTACAGGGTTACACATAGATACTGGTACAGGGTTACACATGGATACTGGTACAGGGTTACACATGGATACTGGTACAGGGTTACTCATGGATACTGGCACAGGGTTACACATGGATACTGGTACAGGGTTACACATGGATAATGGTACAGGGTTACACATGGATACCGGCAGAGGGTTACACATGGATACTGGTACAGGGTTACACATGGATACTGGTACAGGGTTACTCATGGATACTGGTACAGGGTTACACATGGATACCGGCACAGGGTTACACATGGATACTGGTACAGGGTTACACATGGATACCGGTACAGGGTTACACATGGATACTGGTACAGGGTTACACATAGATACTCGTACAGGGTTACACATGGATACTGGTACAGGGTTACTCATGGATACTGGTACAGGGTTACACATGGATACTGGTACAGGGTTACACATGGATACTGTCACAGGGTTACACATGGATACTGGTACAGGGTTACACATGGATACTGGTACAGGGTTACACATGGATAATGGTACAGGGTTACACATGGATACCGGCAGAGGGTTACACATGGATACTGGTACAGGGTTACACATGGATACTGGTACAGGGTTACTCATGGATACTGGTACAGGGTTACACATGGATACCGGCACAGGGTTACACATGGATACTGGCACAGGGTTACACATGGATACTGGTACAGGGTTACACATGGATACTGGTACAGGGTTACTCATGGATACTGGTACAGGGTTACACATGGATACTGGTACAGGGTTACACATGGATACTGGCACAGGGTTACACATGGATACTGGTACAGGGTTACACATGGATACTGGTACAGGGTTACACATGGATACTGGTACAGGGTTACACATGGATACTGGTACAGGGTTACACGTGGATACCGGCACAGGGTTACACATGGAGACTGGTACAGGGTTACACATAGATACTGGTACAGGGTTACACATGGATACCGGCACAGGGTTACACATGGATACTGGTACAGGGTTACTCATGGATACTGGTACAGGGTTACACATAGATACTGGTACAGGGTTACTCATGGATACCGGCACAGGGTTACACATGGATACTGGTACAGGGTTACACATGGATACTGGTACAGGGTTGCACAAGGATACTGGTACAGGGTTACACATGGATACTGTCACAGGTTTACACATGGATACTGGCACAGGGTTACACATGGATACCGGTACAGGGTTACACATGGATACTGGTACAGGGTCACACATGGATACTGGTACAGGGTTACACATGGATACTGGTACAGGGTTACACATGGATACTGGTACAGGGTTACACATGGATACTGGTACAGGGTTACACATGGATACTGGTACAGGGTTACACATAGATACTGGTACAGGGTTACACATGGATACTGGTACAGGGTTACACATGGATACTGGTACAGGGTTACACATGGATACAGGTACAGGGTTACACATGGATACTGGTACAGGGTTACACATAGATACTGGTACAGGGTTACACATGGATACTGGTACAGGGTTACTCATGGATACCGGTACAGGGTTACTCATGGATACTGGTACAGGGTTACACATAGATACTGGTACAGGGTTACACATGGATACTGTCACAGGGTTACACATGGATACTGGCACAGGGTTACACATGGATACCGGTACAGGGTTACACATGGATACTTGTACAGGGTTACACATGGATACTGGTACAGGGTTACACATGGATACTGGTACAGGGTTACACATGGATACTGGTACAGGGTTACATATGGATACCGGCACAGGGTTACACATGGATACTGGTACAGGGTTACACATGGAGACTGGTACAGGGTTACACATGGATACTGGTACAGAGTTACACATGGATACTGGTACAGGGTTACACATGGATACTGGTACAGGGTTACACATGGATACTGGTACAGGGTTACACATGGATACTGGTACAGGGTTACTCATGGATACTGGTACAGGGTTACACATGGAGACTGGTACAGGGTTAAACATGGAGACTGGTACAGGGTTAAACATGGATACTGGTACAGGGTTACACATGGATACTGGTACAGGGTTACACATGGATACTGGTACAGGGTTACACATGGATACTGGTACAGGGTTACACATGGATACTGGTACAGGGTTACACATGGATACTGGTACAGGGTTACACATGGATACTGGTACAGGGTTACACATGGATACTGGTACAGGGTTACACATGGATACCGGCACAGGGTTACACATGGATACTGGTACAGGGTTACACATGGATACTGGTACAGGGTTACACATGGATACTGGTACAGGGTTACACATGGATACTGGCACAGGGTTACACATGGATACCGGTACAGGGTTACACATGGATACTGGTACAGGGTTACACATGGATACCGGCACAGGGTTACTCATGGATACCGGCACAGGGTTACACATGGATACTGGTACAGGTTTACACATGGATACTGGCACAGGGTTACACATAGATACTGGTACAGGGTTACACATGGATACTGGCACAGGGTTACACATAGATACTGGTACAGGGTTACACATGGATACCGGCACAGGGTTACTCATGGATACCGGCACAGGGTTACACATGGATACTGGTACAGGGTTACACATGGATACTGTCACAGGGTTACACATAGATACTGGTACAGGGTTACACATGGATACCGGCACAGGGTTACTCATGGATACCGGCACAGGGTTACACATGGATACTGGTACAGGGTTACACATGGATACTGGCACAGGGTTACACATGGATACTGGCACAGGGTTACACATAGATACTGGTACAGGGTTACACATGGATACCGGCACAGGGTTACTCATGGATACCGGCACAGGGTTACACATGGATACTGGTACAGGGTTACACATGGATACTGATAGATGGTTACACATGGATACCGGCACAGGGTTACACATGGATACTGGTACAGGGTTACACATGGATACTGGTACAGGGTTACTCATGGATACTGGTACAGGGTTACACATGGATACTGGCACAGGGTTACACATAGATACTGGTACAGGGTTACACATGGATACCGGCACAGGGTTACACATGGATACTGGCACAGGGTTACACATGGATACTGGTACAGGGTTACTCATGGATACTGGTACAGGGTTACACATGGATACTGGTACAGGGTTACACATGGAAACTGGTACAGGGTTACTCATGGATACTGGTACAGGGTTACACATGGATACTGGCACAGGGTTACACATAGATACTGGTACAGGGTTACTCATGGATACTGGTACAGGGTTTCACATGGATACTGGTACAGGGTTACACATGGATACCGGCACAGGGTTACACATGGATACTGGCACAGGGTTACACATGGATACCGGTACAGGGTTACACATAGATACTGGTACAGGGTTACACATGGATACTGGCACAGGGTTACACATGAATACTGGTACAGGGTTACACATGGATACTAGTACAGAGTTACACATAGATACTGGTACAGGGTTATACATGGATACCGGCACAGGGTTACACATGGATACCGGCACAGGGTTACACATGGATACTGGTACAGGGTTACACATGGATACTGGTACAGGGTTACACATGGATACTGGTACAGGGTTACACATGGATACTGGCACAGGGTTACACATGGATACTGGTACAGGGTTACACATGGATTCTGGTACAGGGTTACTCATGGATACTGGTACAGGGTTACACATAGATACTGGTACAGGGTTACTCATGGATACCGGCACAGGGTTACACATGGATACTGGTACAGGGTTACACATGGATACTGGTACAGGGTTACACATGGATACTGGTACAGGGTTACACATGGATACTGTCACAGGGTTACACATGGATACTGGTACAGGGTTACACATGGATACTGGTACAGGGTTACTCATGGATACTGGTACAGGGTTACACATGGATACCGGCACAGGGTTACACATGGATACTGGTACAGGGTTACACATGGATACTGGCACAGGGTTACACATGGATACTGGCACACGGTTACACATGGATACTGGTACAGGGTTACACATGGATACTGGTACAGGGTTACTCATGGATACCGGCACAGGGTTACACATGGATACTGGTACAGGGTTACACATGGATACTGGTACAGGGTTACACATGGATACCGGTACAGGGTTACACATGGATACTGGTACAGGGTTACACATGGATACTGGTACAGGGTTACACATGGATACTGGCACAGGGTTACACATGGATACTGGTACAGGGTTACACATGGATTCTGGTACAGGGTTACTCATGGATACTGGTACAGGGTTACACATAGATACTGGTACAGGGTTACTCATGGATACCGGCACAGGGTTACACATGGATACTGGTACAGGGTTACACATGGATACTGGTACAGGGTTACACATGGATACCGGTACAGGGTTACACATGGATACTGGCACAGGGTTACACATGGATACTGGTACAGAGTTACACATAGATACTGGTACAGGGTTATACATGGATACCGGCACAGGGTTACACATGGATACCGGCACAGGGTTACACATGGATACTGGTACAGGGTTACTCATGGATACCGGCACAGGGTTACACATGGATACTGGTACAGGGTTACACATGGATACTGGTACAGGGTTACACATGGATACCGGCACAGGGTTACACATGGATACTGGTACAGGGTTACACATGGATACTGGTACAGGGTTACACATGGATACTGGTACAGGGTTACACATGGATACTGGCACAGGGTTACACATGGATACTGGTACAGGGTTACACATGGATTCTGGTACAGGGTTACTCATGGATACTGGTACAGGGTTACACATAGATACTGGTACAGGGTTACTCATGGATACCGGCACAGGGTTACACATGGATACTGGTACAGGGTTACACATGGATACTGGTACAGGGTTACACATGGATACCGGTACAGGGTTACACATGGATACTGGCACAGGGTTACACATGGATACTGGTACAGAGTTACACATAGATACTGGTACAGGGTTATACATGGATACCGGCACAGGGTTACACATGGATACCGGCACAGGGTTACACATGGATACTGGTACAGGGTTACACATGGATACCGGCAGAGGGTTACACATGGATACTGGTACAGGGTTACACATGGATACCGGTACAGGGTTACTCATGGATACTGGCACAGGGTTACACATGGATACTGGCACAGGGTTACACATGGATACTGGTACAGGGTTACACATAGATACTGGTACAGGGTTACACATGGATACCGGTACAGGGTTACTCATGGATACTGGCACAGGGTTACACATGGATACTGGTACAGGGTTACACATGAATACTGGTACAGGGTTACTCATGGATACTGGCACAGGGTTACTCATGGATACTGGCACAGGGTTACACATGAATACTGGTACAGGGTTACTCATGGATACTGGCACAGGGTTACTCATGGATACTGGCACAGGGTTACACATGGATACTGGTACAGCGTTACACATGGATACTGGCACAGGGTTACACATGAATACTGGTACAGGGTTACTCATGGATACTGGCACAGGGTTACTCATGGATACTGGCACAGGGTTACACATGGATACTGGTACAGCGTTACTCATGGATACTGGTACAGGGTTGCACATGGATACTGGTACAGGGTTACACATGGATACTGGTACAGGGTTACACATGGATACTGGTACAGGGTTAAACATGGATACTGGCACAGGGTTACACATGGATACTGGCACAGCGTTACACATGGATACTGGTACAGGGTTACACATGGATACTGGTACAGGGTTACACATGGATACTGGCACAGGGTTACACATGGATACTGGTACAGGGTTACACATGGATACTGGTACAGGGTTACACATGGATACTGGTACAGGGTTAAACATGGATACTGGCACAGGGTTACACATGGATACTGGCACAGCGTTACACATGGATACTGGCACAGGGTTACACATGAATACTGGCACAGGGTTACACATAGATACTGGTACAGGGTTACACATAGATACTGGTACAGGGTTACACATAGATACTGGTACAGGGTTACACATAGATACTGGCACAGGGTTACACATAGATACTGGTACAGGGTTACACATAGATACTGGTACAGGGTTACACATGGATACTGGCACAGGGTTACACATGGATACTGGTACAGGGTTACACATGAATACTGGTACAGGGTTACTCATGGATACTGGCACAGGGTTACTCATGGATACTGGCACAGGGTTACACATGGATACTGGTACAGCGTTACTCATGGATACTGGTACAGGGTTACACATGGATACTGGTACAGGGTTACACATGGATACTGGTACAGGGTTACACATGGATACTGGTACAGGGTTACACATGGATACTGGTACAGGGTTACACATGGATACTGGCACAGGGTTACACATGGATACTGGCACAGCGTTACACATGGATACTGGCACAGGGTTAC
This sequence comes from Gibbula magus, assembly GCA_936450465.1. Lineage (NCBI taxonomy): Eukaryota > Metazoa > Mollusca > Gastropoda > Trochida > Trochidae > Gibbula > Gibbula magus. The sequence goes on along the minus strand of OW388297.1, from coordinate 73,403,198 downwards.
ACATGAATACTGGTACAGGGTTACTCATGGATACTGGCACAGGGTTACTCATGGATACTGGCACAGGGTTACACATGGATACTGGTACAGCGTTACTCATGGATACTGGTACAGGGTTACACATGGATACTGGTACAGGGTTACACATGGATACTGGTACAGGGTTACACATGGATACTGGTACAGGGTTACACATGGATACTGGTACAGGGTTAAACATGGATACTGGCACAGCGTTACACATGGATACTGGCACAGGGTTACACATGGATACTGGCACAGGGTTACACATGAATACTGGCACAGGATTACTCATGGATACTGGTACAGGGTTACATATGGATACTGGCACAGGGTTACTCATGGATACTGGTACAGGGTTACATATGGATACTGGTACAGGGTTACACATGGATACTGGTACAGGGTTACACATGGATACCGGTACAGGGTTACACATGGATACTGGCACTGTTACACATGGATACTGGTACAGGGTTACACACTGATACTGGCACAGGGTTTTACATGGATACTGGTACAGGGTTACACATGGATACTGGTACAGGGTTACACATGGATACTGGCACAGGGTTATACATGGATACTGGCACAGGGTTACACATGAATACTGGCACAGGGTTACACATGAATACTGGTACAGGGTTACACATGGATACTGGCACAGGGTTACACATGGATACTGGTACAGGGTTACACATGGATACTGGTACAGGGTTACACATGGATACTGGTACAGGGTTACACATGGATACTGGCACAGGGTTACACATAGATACTGGTACAGGGTTACTCATGGATACTGGCACAGGGTTACACATGGATACTGGTACAGGGTTACTCATGGATACTGGCACAGGGTTACACATGGATACGGGTACAGGGTTACTCATGGATACTGGCACAGGGTTACTCATGGATACTGGTACAGGGTTACACATGGATACTGGTACAGGGTTACACATGGATACTGGCACAGGGTTACACATGGATACCGGCACAGGGTTACACATGGATACTGGTACAGGGTTACACATGGATACTGGTACAGGGTTACACATAGATGCTAGCACAGGGTTACACATTGATACTGGTACAGGGTTACACATGGATACTGGTACAGGGTTCCACATGGAGACTGGTACAGGGTTACACATGGATACTGGCACAGGGTTACACATGGATACCGGCACAGGGTTACACATGGATACTGGTACAGGGTTACACATGGATACTGGTACAGGGTTACACATGGATACTGGTACAGGGTTACACATGGATACTGGCACAGGGTTACACATGGATACCGGCACAGGGTTACACATGGATACTGGTACAGGGTTACACATGGATACTGGTACAGGGTTACACATAGATGCTAGCACAGGGTTACACATTGATACTGGTACAGGGTTACACATGGATACTGGTACAGGGTTACACATGGATACTGGTACAGGGTTACACATGGATACTGGTACAGGGTTACACATGGATACTGGTACAGGGTTACACATGGATACTGGTACACCTACGTACTGAGATTGAGTAAAAGTCATGTAAGAAAATAATACCTACATATTTTAATTGATTTCGTTTGCTTTCGAAAATAAAGATATACCAAACATGAAAAGAATAAATGACTTTATGAGACATAGTTTATATTATTTATATTACAAACAGTAATTCAAACCAAAGAAGATAGACTAATAAAAACAAAACAGATCAGTAATTACTAAAGAATAATTTCCGTCTTTGATTAATTCTATTTTTAGAGAGCAGCAGATTCACTATCATCTAATTTCATCAACCAATCTCATGTCCTCGTTTAGGTAATGTATGTTGTTCTATTGTCGGACATTAGGCTCTCATTGATATATGGATTGTCTCTTTGATTTCTCGAGGGAAAATGGATAATTATGACGGGATGAGATGTTAGAACTTGACCATAGACAACACTGGCAGAATGCTGCTAAAGGGGTGGGTAAATCTTAGACATTGAAACAGTTCTAGTTCCAGTAGACAGTCTGTTGGACAAAGAAATGTATATATTCTGTGTACACTTGCATTTTGTTATCTTCCCCAATAGTGTGAAAGTAACACGGTAACATTCCCCCCAACAAATGAGTAGCAAACATTAATCTTAATTCGTTTCTCATTGTCGCCCACGTCACCATCACATTACGGTTTCAGTGAACCACGTACAGGGTTTTCATGGCTTTAAACAGATTACTGAAATTGAACTGACTGACATTAACGAATTGTTATTTATTTTTTACTCTATATTTGAAAATAGCCTTCTGATATATTACGATAAAAACAGCTCAGAGTTTTAAAATATGTGCACAGTTGATATGACATGTATTGAATATATGACTTGACATAATATATGACATGATATATGACATGTTATATGACATGATAATTAACATGATATATGACATGACAGATTATATATCACGTGGTCCTATGTTTTGATTTTCCCAGGACGCGTGTCCTTTCAATTTCTTTGCAATTAATGAGGCAAATATGACCTTTTCAGCCATGTTCATTTCACAGATTTGCAAATGATATGATCAGGAACGATTGAGAACAACTTTCAGTGTTATGTTTATTAAAGTTGCAAGAATGTAACAACTACTTCAGCTATTGCTTACATTAGTTTTAATTCATCAAATATAAGCAATGCAATTATTCGAAATGCATGTTTCTATTAGTATATAGACAACACTTATTATCTTTAAGTGAGAGTACTTTATATCAGCATTTTTCAGCGGCTGAGAGTTAGTCCACGAGAGTGACGTTATAATACCATACTATTTTTACCATCAGATGATCGAGTACAGTCGAACCCTCAGCAAGAACGTTGTATGAAACCGTCAAGGAATGACGACCTCTGCCAACGTCAACAGCGTCAGTATAACTGTTAACATGCTCGCTAATATCTTGCTTTATGACTATTTGGACGACAAACATTTTGATAATTATTCTTTAAATGTGATATTTTTATGTAGAAGAGAACGAGAGCATTAAAGAAAGTTGGACTATATTTTTTTTACTATTTTACAGATTTAATTACGCAGTATTAGTATAATTTCGTGCTAATATCACGCACAGTTTGATGGTTGTCTCAAATAAATTACGATCTCGATATGTAATAACTACAAAACGGGCAAAGTATATTTTATTTTCAAAAGAGTTAAACACAAAATATTCCTGTCGGATTAAGTCCATTGTGATTGTTTGTAGGATGATACATCACGTAAAGAGATGCTGTTGATATCATAATACACGACAGAAATCCATTTTTCACTCCCTATCTCGCCTAGTTGAGGGGATCTGAAGATTTGTTGTGATTTGTTAGAACCCGTGTTTTCAGAAATATGAACAGATAACGTTTCGAAAATTATAAATTAAGTTTGGATATCATTTAGAGACATAGTGTAATTATGTTTCAGTCGTGTTCACCACTGTTAATTAAACATATATTGCGTTGCTGTGAATATACTTTCTTTTATCGGCGAGTGTAGATCACAAAACTTCACCTTAAAGGCGCTGTAGCACGTTTTTTCGCTCAAATAAGTTGAAGAAATGTATTTGAAAAATAATTTCACCAATAGTAAAACATCCTTTTCTCCTCGGAAAATAAAGTTTAAAACGAGTGTACATGTTTTGGTTAAGCCATGGGAATCGTTTTTGTAATACAAAATAATAAATTGTGTTCACAATAAAATGGCCGCCATGCAATTTTTGCTTTATACGCAACATAGTTTTTACCACTACAGATAATGTGTTTGTGTAATAAGACGTTTTACCCTCTAAAGTTAATTTAAATGACATAAACTATCATTATAAATGGGAAATTTGAAAAAATAAATTTTGCAAAAAACGTGCTACAGCGCCTTTAATAATCTAAAAGTTTGGATTTATTCACTCCCATTCGCTCGTAATTGAATAACAACATTGTTTTAACTAATAGGATAGGATATTGATAATATTCAAGTGCATGCATTGAGATGAGACAGTTCACATGAGTTTACCATTTTGATATTCTGACCTTGACGTTGGCGCATTTATCTGAAACTTCATTCTTTGGATGATAATTTTTGATTGGTCAGTGATGGGCATTTGATACTTAATGAATTATACATTTGGACTCATGACCTTGACCTTGGCGTAGGAACACTTTTATCGAATATGTTAGTAATAGGCATGTGATATTGACATTTGGATCCATTGTGATGAAAACTTTCAGATGAAGTCATAATGATTTACATTGTGATATTGACCTTGGCGCAGATTCATGTTTCGAAAACCTTAAACTTGGTCATAACTGTTGATTGGTTAGTGATGGGCTAGTGATGGGCTAGTGATTGGTTAGTGATGGGCTAGTGATTGGTTAGTGATGGGCTAGTGATACTGGACATATGTATTCATTGTGATGAGACGTATCTTATGTGGTCATACGTTTGGTACTCTGTGACCTTGACTTCGGCGCAGGAATCATTTTCAAACCTTTGATACCATACCATACTTATTCATAGGGAGTATTTCTACCTATCTTTGATATTTTTTTAGTATAGGATATAACATGCCAAAGGGTGTTTATGAGATTTAAAACCCGCAACCCGAGGGATAAACACGAGGGTAAGGGTTTTAAATCTCATAAACACCCTTTGGCATGTTTTATCAAGCTTACAAACCGACCCCGTTGTTAATTTTGATGTTTAATCTATTCTAATTGATAGTGAGAAAAAGTAAAGGAGTCGTCCGTAAAATATCACTTTAGGTGAAAGGCAGTAGGGTATAAAGGGAACTTAGGATCCAACCTCATCAGCCTACATTTGTAGTCCCTGTAGCACAGTGGTATCATCGCTCCGCCTGGTGTATAGGAGTATAGAGGTTTCGGGTTCGAAAACATTGGGAGCTTAATGTTTGAATTAACAGTTGTTTTCCAATAGAGTTAGACATTACATACACTAACTGTCATCTTAAAGTTAACATCTCAGTATTAGATATAGATATATGAAGAGGGTTATTAGTAATGGATCAAAACCGTGTCAGAGGCTTTGTTTGTGGAGTATGCCCGCGGGGGAGGGAAAGGGGAAGGGCCGATAAAACCGACAGAAATTATGATTTAGATATAATTTCAATATTTTGTCTTCACGTGGCTTCATTGGTATATACTGACGCGAATCGCTAAATACGCGGGAAGCACATCCGAACGAAACGCACGTGCTGCATGCGCTATCTGCCTCGTGGAGTTCACATGATTGTCACTGTGTAAAATACATCATTGTTCTGTCGGCCTGTATAGCCGAGTTGTCAAAGGCGCCAGTTCAGTAACCGGGTGGTGCAGGGTTCGAAACCAGGTATTCCAAGCTTATGTTTGTGATTTGTGATTTTTCAAAAATGTGATATTTTGTGATGGTATTTATTCGAAGAAGGACTTTGAATCAAAGTATTTCAAAACGTGTATAATTCCCAATCAAAATGAATTTCCGATAGATTCTAGAGTAAGCCCCGGGCATTCCTAGAGAACGCGCGGCAAACTGACAATAGAGGTTTACCCGGTAAACGAAGAACCTAATAGAACAATAGAGTGACGTCACTAGAGGTTTATAATTAAGATAATTGCCCGGGGTAGAGGGAAATTACGTTAGAATTCCTTGGATTATGTGATAGTCCCCGGGATAATACATCCAAATTATTGAGTATTATGTTATAGGCAGTGCAGAGGGTTGAAGTCACTGGAGCTTTGTAATTCCCATCAATGTCTTGTTAATCAGGATCCCATATTTTCGACGCCATTTAACGTGGTGACTCACATGGTACGCTGCATATTTGATTGATTTTATAAAACTTACTTTTACATGTAAATATTATTTGAATATAGGAAACTTGGAAGGGTGAAACTTTTCATCATTGACAAAATTTATACAATTTGCTTGAAATATGGTTTGAGTTCATATTACCAATAATAAATACAATGTTCGAAATTTAAACAGTACCGATCAACAGACGCATTCTTCAAAGGAAATCAGTCGTCGTGAAGCAGTACCAGGAAGATTACTTAGAGAATAACCAACGAGGTACGAGTGATTACGGGAAATATCCATGAGTCTAAATAATGTTCAGCCACGAGCTTTAGCGAGTGGCTCTGAACATTATTTAGACGAGTGGATATTTCCCGTAATCACTCGTACCGAGTTGGTTATTCTATATATTACCCATTATGCAATTAAATTGACCAAATTACGCTTGGTTATTACATGTTCATGTTGGGCGGCCGCTGTAATATATGTATATTACCCATACGGGTGAAAAGACACAGGTGATTATTTTTGTGATATTTTCACATGTGCTTTCAAGTGATTCTCAACGTTGATTGGTCGGTTACCCGGAGAAAGAATGACTATGACGTCATAAAACAATGATCTGACGCGACGAATTATCTTATGACGTCACAATCTTACTGTGGCGACGGGTCCTTCACAGTGGCCGCCCAACATGAAAATGTAATAACCAAGCGTAATTTGGTCAATTTAATTGCATAATGGGTAATATATAGAACATTATTTAGACTCATGGATATTTCCCGTAATCACTCGTACCTCGTTGGTTATTCTCTAAATAGTATACTGCTTTATGGTTAAGTTCGTGAATTTTATCAGAGTTCACTGGTTTTATAGCGACAATCTGAGGCAGTACCAACTCCTTGTTGCTCCATTCTCCCTTATAAATAATCGTTCCTTTGGGAGACCAAGGTAAATCACTTACTGATACACGAATGTCGAATGACCTCGTTTGCAAAAAAATCTTAAGGGTAATTGGACTGGAAAGACAAGGATCTCGCAATGGGAAAGCCATGACGATACAGTAATCCAATAGACAAAGGCGTGGAATATATAAATCAATTCGTTATATTCCAGATTTGTGCATTTTAGTGCATGTTCCCGGATTGATAGAATGATGAATTATTACCAAACTGAAAGATTGGACATATTATGAAAAATAATTTATTGGTACTACTGTCCAATGGTAGCAAAGCACATATAAGCTTCTTGGAAGTAAGTGAATGAAATTCTCTTTTGATTCTCCATTTAAATCCAAGTTAAAAATTTGGATATGAATTTGATAAAATTATTAACATTTAACCAACTTATGTAGTGGAAAGTAACATGGTAATGCTTGACATTAAATATGAAAACACACCACTTACATTTTGTTTGCTGATTTTGTTCCTGCAATAATTATATTATTTTTAATAAATTTTTTAATTTATTTTTTTCTATTAAGTGAATGTAGAACTTTACCAGTAAAAGTGTAAATGTTAAATTACTAATATAAGTTCTGAGGTGTGGAACAAGAATGAATAATTATGAAAATGTTTCAAACCAAACCTGTTAATTGTAGGGACGTATGTACTGTTCTGTCAAACGCTTCCTTTGAGACTAAATACAGTGAATGCCAAACTTATTTACAGTCTTACAGGTTAATAATGCATCAGCTAGAGGCAGTGGTTTTATTTTTCATTATTTAGATCGTTATCCCTTAATTATCACATGAGACAAGATCGACATTTTGAAGAAATGTATACATCATTATCTGTAGTTCATGTAATGTAAGATCTATGTTTACGAGCAGTCTATCACGTAGAATATTCAAAATATGACAATTTGTGTAGGTAATCCGAACTTACTTAATGCGTAAATCCAGACAACTTAATGACATGTACTTTCATAATTACATGCCATGTGATTTAACAATTAAACATAAATTATAAGAGTCACTATTATGCATTTTTTTCTTCAAATTCAGCATTGAGTCAACCTAAGTTAATATATTGCTGGGGTGTTCCCAATGTGTCTACATCCAAGTTGCCTACACTGCTATCACAACATATCCATGCATGGGTGGTTTGTGAATTCGGGTTCTTCCAATAGATGCCTAAGAGTTTATGATGTTAGCATAAGATTTCATGAATTCTCAGTACAGGCCATTGTACTGAAAAATGAAGGACTATTGTTTATGGATATACATCTTCTTTATTCTGTACATCCCCCAAAATAGTTCTTCATTTTCCATCATCTCATCTTCTAAAAAGCCCATTAAAGATCCATTGTACTGGGGTATAATGCTTCCTTCACTAAATCATGGAACGCTCTACACAGACGCCGGGGTTGTTCGGCTTCTATTTCGCTATTTGGATGTCTTCCCTGCTAAATAGTCCTCTTCACCATCACATGAAGCAAGATTGATTTTGTGTACAATTTGATACATTATTATCTATAATTGATGTAACGAAATATGTTTTTCGAAAACAGACTCTCACGTTAGAGACTTGGCGGGTTTCTTGTGCCACGTTTGGTTACTCCTGACACTTCAACACTATTCACGTTAGAAACTATTTGTTTGATTAAAAATAAAATTCAGAAATATAAGAGCCCGATATTAGTAATTTGATAACTGTTCTTACGGCTACCAAGGCAAGTTTTTTTAAACATTGTTTTCTAGCACAAATACGAAACATACATTTCCAAACATGCAACTACCAAATGCATATCAAAAGTTTTCAAATTTCCTAAACACCATTTGATATAAGTATTCTTAAATTATATTCATGTATGCAAGTTCTACATCAGCAGCGAGTGTATCAATAGTGTTGTTTCCCTGTCCACTATTCCTGCTTTCTGTTCCTGGTACCGAAACGAACCTTTAACCTGGATACGAAAACTACATTTGCTGAACTAAACTGTACAAAGTACAAAAGAAGGTAACTCCTCAGTTGATTTTACCATATGTGTGGTTTTCAGATATCTTACGTCTTCGACGTCGTAGTCTAAAACTGAATAGTGAAGGTGCTTACTTAGCAGTCAAAGAGTACTTCTACGTGGTCTTTATTTTAGGGGAAATAAAAAGAAATGTTAAATTAATAAATTCTTCAAAAAGTTTATTTGGATAAAACACAACTTGTCATTGCCATATAAGACATATTTTATGTTGATATCAATAAATGAACCTCATTCTGCACACATTTACAACATTATAAACCTGGTAGGGGTCATGTTGGTGTAAATTTCATTTCTTACTCCAGTCTACGTAAAACAAAAATAGTTTAACCAGTCACCAATTAATTTATTCAAACTACTGCAGATGCAAGTGGTACTGTATCGTGTCGTAATCAAATTCATCTCACTTCTTTTAAGATATTGAATTAAACGAAACCATCTTAGGTGTGTACTTTCTTTTGTACTGCAGTATATATAATCACATGCAGTTAAGTAATGTATGGTATGGTTTGCAGTCAAGTCTGATATAGAAAATAGTAATAATTAATATCATTTTGTTGTACAAACACGAATATTGTTGAAACACTCTGGTAGCACGTGGTCCTGTGCATAGCTCAGTCGACCGATATTGTGGTGTCACCCTGGGTAGAAGACTTAGTTCGAAGTGTGCCTCTGTCCACCCAGCAGTAAATGGGTACCTGTTGTGATACGATGGTAGTCTGAATTTGAAACTTGAGCGCCTGACAGGCGACCGGTTGTATTCTCCTCAGGGAGTGTTCTGTACTCGTTGACCAGGGGTAATATGTCGGTCGCGCCATGAGCAGGTATTAGTACCTGGAGGTAGCGCATTATAAATATCCACGTTATATTATCTGTGAAATTGCACATATATCCTCGAGCGCCCGAAGTCCGTGAACCTAAGCGAGCGTAACGAAATGCTAGTAAATCATTTATCACATTAAAAAATAATCACCACTTAGATTAACCGCATCGGTTCTTCTCTCTTAGCGTAAATTTAAAACTATAACATATCATAAAATAATAACTTACAAAGCTGTTGAAACTTTATTGTGAAAATTCATGTCCGCCGCCATTGTGCCAAAAGTTCGTGACGTCACAAGTATAGTTCTTTCCATACGACTATCTCCACGTAAACATAATTTATGCGGTCCTCTGCTGATCAATTTTGCCATTAATGCCCTTGTCATTGACATTTTTTTATTCTTAATATTTCAAACACAGTTTAATGCTTTATATTTAAATATAAAAACACACAACAACACATAATTAATGAATATTTTATTTTTCAATGATGTCTCAGATTGATGAATAAATAAATAATTGAACTTGAACATTCAAATATGAATATCTGGATAGATGTGTCATGCATTATTTATTCTTCAGTGTCAGACAGAGCAGGACAGTGGGGGCAGTAGAATGTGTCCCCTAGTCTGATGACCGATATAGTGGAGCAGTACTTCAGGTGCACCCAATGTTGGCACTGGAGGCCATCACATTGTGCCCATTTGACAAAAATCACAGAAACACTTTCTCTGACTTCATTTGGGGTGAATTTCTTGCAAACGCAACACTTCTCCTCCTCTACAATTTCATCATTGTCAGTGTCTGCACTATCTTGTGAGTCACTCACATAAATATGAGAAGGGCCTGCGTGGGTATCATCCATGTTGTTAATGAATGTGACTTTTTTTTTTGATTTTTTGGCAACTGATTTCCCCTTTTGATTTGGCTTTTTAGCAGCTTGATTCTTGACTTCATTGTGCTCATTTTTTTTCTTTTGAACCTCCATCTCAGTTATTGGCTTGCCTGAGACAACTTTTCCAATATGTCTTCGAGGCTTGCGTTTCTGTGTACTTTTCCTCTTCAACTCAATAAGTGTCGTCACTCTTGATGAAAGGACAACCGATGGAGACGTCACTGGCTCTTCTACAGGACGTGCAGATAAAGATGCCACCTCCGTCACTGGAGACATCACCGACTCTTCTACAGGACGTGCAGATAAAGATGCCACCTCCGTCACTGGAGACATCACTGACTCTTCTATAGGACGTGCAGATAAAGATGCCACCTCCGTCACTGGAGACATCACTGACTCTTCTACAGGACGTGCAGATAAAGATGCCACCTCCGTCACTGGAGACGTCACTGGCTCTTCTACAGGACGTGCAGATAAAGATGCCACCTCCGTCACTGGAGACATCACTGACTCTTCTACAGGACGTGCAGATAAAGATGCCACCTCCGCCACTGGAGACATCACCGACTCTTCTACAGGACGTGCAGATAAAGATGCCACCTCCGTCACTGGAGACATCACTGACTCTTCTACAGGACGTGCAGATAAAGATGCCACCTCCGTCACTGGAGACATCACTGACTCTTCTACAGGACGTGCAGATAAAGATGCCACCTCCGTCACTGGAGACATCACTGACTCTTCTACAGGACGTGCAGATAAAGATGCCACCTCCGTCACTGGAGACATCACTGACTCTTCTACAGGACGTGCAGATAAAGATGCCACCTCCGTCACTGGAGACATCACTGACTCTTCTACAGGACGTGCAGATAAAGATGCCACCTCCGTCACTGGAGACATCACCGACTCTTCTACAGGACGTGCAGATAAAGATGCCACCTCCGTCACTGGAGACATCACCGACTCTTCTACAGGACGTGCAGATAAAGATGCCACCTCCGTCACTGGAGACAAGTCAAAGTCAAAGTCAAAGAAGTTTATTGTACTTAAGGCCTCTGGCCCATATACAATGGTATGCACATATATATATATAAACAATATACATCTTTACAGAGATGCGCGTGGATATAACAATGGAATACAATATAAGGATTCGCAGAAATATAGGATTAAACAAAGGATAGTTTAAGTATATACAGGCAAAGCATAGATTACTAGTTTCTATTTAACAGGTCTTGTCTAAGATCCATGCCATGTTTTATGAACAGAGATAATTTCAATATGACATCTTCATCATTTGATGACAAAATTGATGTAAATGCTATACCACTCCTCATTGAGAAGAGACGTTTTGGTAAATATTTCATCCTCAGTTTAGTATAATACGGACAATCAAATGTAAAATGTATTTCGTCTTCTATCGCAGCTTTACATAATGGACATAGTCTTTGTGATCTCTCAAGCGAGCTATACCTCCCATAGTTAATCATAAGTTTTAACAAACCAAGTCTGTATTTGATATATAACTTTCTTAAAAGAGTATTCGTTAAGACTGACAGATATTTTTCTGGTTCTAATAAGGTCTTAAACTTTCTATACAAATCATACCGTGAACTGTTTTCAATATTGGAATGCCATCCTTGATAGAACATATTAATTGCAACGTTACGAAAATCTTTTAAAAGCATCTGTTGCTGACAAACATTTTGGCTGAGCCAAATAAAACCATATCCATGAGAAAATAATAATTGTCTTATGTGTGATACCCATGTAGTTTTGCCGATGCTATCAAGGTGAAACATCATGTTATAAGCTACTTTTGGAAGGCGGTGTTCTGGCATTCTTAGAATCTTAAACCAGTATTTTAGACATCTTATTTGTGAATTTATATAAAGTGGATACCTTCCGCATTCACCGTAAACCATACAACTTGGAGTAGACATTCCAACACATAAAAACTTTTTACAGGCAAGTAAGTGAATCCTTTCCAAACATTCATATCTTTGATAACCCCACACTTCAGATCCATACATCAGGATTGGTTGAATCTGAGTATCAAATAACTTAAAAAATACATTTGGTGACAGAACTCCAAGTTTGTGAGAAACAGACATGATATGCAATAATGCTCGTTTGCCACGCAATGACAAATCTAATACACATTTTTCCATGTTCAAATTAAAGTTAAACATTATACCAAGATATTTATAACCGTTTACTATATTCAGTACATCTCCATTAAAATACCACTTTTCTTTACAGCTTAAAGGTCCGCCCTTTCTAAAAACTATAATGTCTGTTTTAGCTAAATTCACTGACAGTTTCCATTCTTTAGAGTATTTATATAATATATTTAGCTGGTTTTGTAAACCAATCACAGTATCAGACATTAGAATAACATCATCCGCAAAGAGAAGCATAAGGATTTCCATGATATCAGGAAACATCTGTATACCATGTTTACCGTTATTTGCAATATCATAGTATAGTTCACTAATGAAAAATGAGAATAACAAAGGACTCAGTATACAACCCTGGCGCAACCCAGAAGGACAATCAAAAGAATCAGTAATACCATAATCACTACGTACACATGACTTAACATTTGAATATATTGATTTTAACATGTTAAACATCTTCCCTCGTAGTCCAGCTTTTTTGAGGCAGTACCATAGTTTACAACGATCAACAGTATCGAAAGCTTTTTTGAAGTCGATAAAAGCTACATAAACTTTGTGTTTTCGACGTGATAGACATTTTTGAATAACAGCATATAAAGTGAAAATATGATCTGTAGTAGAATAATTCTTTCTAAATCCAGCTTGTACCTCGGGAATTTTGTCTCTCATATTTGCCCAATTAGTGAGTCTTTGATTTAAAATGGAAGTAAAGACCTTCCCTATAACACTCATTAATGATATTCCCCTGTAGTTATCAGGGTTTCTGGGATCGCCTTTCTTATGTAAAGGGACTATTTCAGATCGAGACCAGCTGCTTGGAAATATGTTACTGTCAAAAAGTGTGTTGAAACATTTGAGAAGAAATGGCATGATTTCAAATTGAGAGCACTTAATCATTTCAATTACCACTTGATCAGGACCAGCAGATTTTCCATTTTTTTGCTTATTTATAGATGACATAATTTCCTGTTCCGTTATATGGGAGTCCAGTACGAGTGCATCAATATCGTTATACGTCTCGGAGTACATGTCAGTTACATTGTAATCATTATCCAGATGCTGTCTAAATACAGTGTCATTGGAAAATACATCTTTAAAGTGGTTTAACCATTCTGTTTTAGATATAAGGTTTTTCTGTTTTGGTCTATTGTGTAATGATCTTATCTGTTTCCAAAAACTAGATGGACTAGAAATGCTTCTTTGAAGTTTTTCTACTGTTTGTCTACGTAAGGTATATTTGAACTTTCTGCAACAGGATTTATAATGATTTCTTTCTTTACAATATGATTTTCTGTTTGCGACAGAACGTTGTGTTCTAAATCGTCTAAGTGCTTTGCGTGTTTCCTTTCTTGCTTGTCGACATTCTTGATTAATCTGTCTTTTATTAGTGGATAGTGGTCCATTTCTAAATGTTTTCTTCATGCAGTTGGCCGATTCTAATACAATATCAACAAAATGACTAATTGCACTTTCAACATTATTTTCAATTTCATAGAAAAGAGTTTGTTTGGTCGCTGTCATCATGTTCTTTATGTTATCCAAAAAAATATTAGAAAGTGAGTTGTTCCATGTGAATTTCTCTGATAGATTAAATTCTGTTTGTAAATCATTTCTAACATTCATATTGGGGAATTTACAAGTCAATTCTAATGGAAAATGATCAGAATCAAATCGATCACCAACATTAAAACAATCAATGTACTGGAATAAATCTGGGGAACTTAAAAAGTAATCATTTACGCTTGAACCTTGTTGACCACAAAAAGTGAATTCACCATTTCTATCTCCGTAGACCCTTCCATTAATAATATAAAGTGTAAAAGCATAGCATAAATCCAACATAATTTGACCAAATCTATTTACAATTTTGTCATGAGATTTACGGTCCTCAACTGGATCATCATCTTCCTCAGGGAAAGGAGTGTTGTCTCTTATGATATCGTCATTCATAGTAATATCGGGGTTGTTTTTCTCACCTGTTCTTGCATTCAAATCCCCACAAATAAGATTATAACAATCAGAATATAATTCAGAGTTTTCCATTAAATATTCATCTAGCTTTACAATATTGCATTTTGTGGTGACATTGTTGTAATATGAGGATCCAGACGGCGGAATATAGGTACATAACAAATTTATATCTTTATCAATTTTAAACAAATTTCTAGATATGGATAAACCGATAAGGTTGTCCATATCGGTCTGAATGACGGTACAGAAATTGCTAATCGATTGACGTACACACAGACAAACACCACCCGATAAACGACCGTAGTCGGATAATTTAATAGCAGGACTGTAGTGGGTATTATAACCATTCAGCCAATCATTACCAGGAATATTCGTCATAAATGTCTCGACAAGGCACACAATGTCAAATTTTCTTATGTAATTTACAAATTCATCATCATTTATTTTACCAAATAATCCGCCAACATTCCAACATAAAAATGAGAATGTATTATCCGTATCGTCACAACGAAGGGGCGTGTCGCCGGTGAACGCATTTGGAGTTCCTTGTGAAAGTTTATCCGGGCCGTGGCCTATTTCCTATCTCCTCCTATTATTTCGGAGACGTTTTCTCGCAGAATCGTTTCCCAAGTCACTTGTTTGTTGACTACGTTGAGATGGTGACGTACGCGGCACTGTAACGAGTTTACCGTGTTGGAAATATCCGAAGTTCCCCTCGTCCTTGACAGCTTGTAGTTGATCGCGTTGTCGGTCGGTCAAGTCGCTCGCGATTCCAAGTCCATTCTCTTTGAATGTAGCTCTGGCCTTGAGTAGACGTACTTTATCGTCGGAAACCACAAGTTTAGCTATGACTGGCCGAGGTCTATCACTTCCGGGCCTTTTCACACCGAGACGATGTGCGCGTACAATATCGGATGGCTGCCACGTTTTGAATGTCGCATAATTGTTAAAAACACTGATCACTTTTTCTTTACAAAGCATTGATTTTTCTCCATCAACTTCCTCAATACCATATATAATGACGTTTTCTCGACGGCTGAACGATTCGAGTTTATCAAGTTTATCATCAACAAGTGCAAGTTTTCCATTAATTTCATCAATTTGGTCCGCAACAGTGTCGACGTCAGCCTGAAGTGTATGGTTATGTTCCTTAACATTTTTTATATCCGATTGCACATAGGAAAGTGATTTTTCCAAAGTCTCACATCTTGATCCTATTTTCTGAACTTCTTTCTTTATGTCTGTAATGTCTGAGCTGAGATCTGATTTGACGTTTCTGAGTTCATTAAGGATTGCCTCTTTCACGCTGTTAAGATCATGTAGGGTAACAGGGCCAGGGTTAGTTTCTATATCGTTTGCACGCAAAAGTATGAATGTCATTACACTCCTTGGTAGCACGTGCGTCTCACCTGTATTGCATATCTTTCGTATGTGGGTCAAAGGCATGCAGCATGTAAACGACGTGACGTCACCATAGGTGTGGGGTGATACTTTTTGAATATCATCAAAAACAAAGGCCTGGTCAAATGTCCAACTCGTAAAGTGATCGTTAGCAACCTTGTGATATTTCACGCAGAGAGCACCCAGACATACAACAAGACTGCAGACAATAGCCACACTGAGAACACGGTAAGCAAAGTTCATACCTGTCGTCCATTTTACCTCACCGGTGTAGCGTTCAACTTTGTCGATGTTTCTGTGTCCATGGGGAGGTGTAAAACACCCAATCCTTCCTCTCCAGACGTCAATCGCAATGCCCATGGTGACAAAAAGTCCAGATTTGTGTTCAATGATATGTTATAAGGTCATAATTAGCAAATATCCATGAAATATGTGAGAGCTCAAAATCTACGACTTCCCACTTTCACGCATGCGCACCCCTTTTCAGACATCACCGACTCTTCTACAGGACGTGCAGATAAAGATGCCACCTCCGTCACTGGAGACGTCACTGACTCTTCTACAGGACGTGCAGATAAAGATGCCACCTCCGTCACTGGAGACATCACTGACTCTTCTACAGGACGTGCAGATAAAGATGCCACCTCCGTCACTGGAGACATCACTGACTCTTCTACAGGACGTGCAGATAAAGATGCCACCTCCGTCACTGGAGACATCACTGACTCTTCTACAGGACGTGCAGATAAAGATGCCACCTCCGTCACTGGAGACATCACTGACTCTTCTACAGGACGTGCAGATAAAGATGCCACCTCCGTCACTGGAGACGTCACTGACTCTTCTACAGGACGTGCAGATAAAGATGCCACCTCCGTCACTGGAGACATCACTGACTCTTCTACAGGACGTGCAGATAAAGATGCCACCTCCGTCACTGGAGACGTCACTGACTCTTCTACAGGACGTGCAGATAAAGATGCCACCTCCGTCACTGGAGACATCACTGACTCTTCTACAGGACGTGCAGATAAAGATGCCACCTCCGTCACTGGAGACATCACCGACTCTTCTACAGGACGTGCAGATAAAGATGCCACCTCCGTCACTGGAGACATCACCGACTCTTCTACAGGACGTGCAGATAAAGATGCCACCTCCGTCACTGGAGACATCACCGACTCTTCTACAGGACGTGCAGATAAAGATGCCACCTCCGTCACTGGAGACATCACCGACTCTTCTACAGGACGTGCAGATAAAGATGCCACCTCCGTCACTGGAGACATCACCGACTCTTCTACAGGACGTGCAGATAAAGATGCCACCTCCGTCACTGGAGACATCACTGACTCTTCTACAGGACGTGCAGATAAAGATGCCACCTCCGTCACTGGAAACATCACTGACTCTTCTACAGGACGTGCAGATAAAGATGCCACCTCCGTCACTGGAGACATCACTGACTCTTCTACAGGACGTGCAGATAAAGATGCCACCTCCGTCACTGGAGACATCACTGACTCTTCTACAGGACGTGCAGATAAAGATGCCACCTCCGTCACTGGAGATATCACCGACTCTTCTACAGGACGTGCAGATAAAGATGCCACCTCCGTCACTGGAGACATCACCGACTCTTCTACAGGACGTGCAGATACAGATGCCACCTCCGTCACTGGAGACGTCACTGACTCTTCTACAGGACGTGCAGATAAAGATGCCACCTCCGTCACTGGAGACATCACCGACTCTTCTACAGGACGTGCAGATAAAGATGCCACCTCCGCCACTGGAGACATCACCGACTCTTCTACAGGACGTGCAGATAAAGATGCCACCTCCGTCACTGGAGACGTCACTGACTCTTCTACAGGACGTGCAGATAAAGATGCCACCTCCGTCACTGGAGACATCACCGACTCTTCTACAGGACGTGCAGATAAAGATGCCACCTCCGTCACTGGAGACATCACCGACTCTTCTACAGGACGTGCAGATACAGATGCCACCTCCGTCACTGGAGACATCACCGACTCTTCTACAGGACGTGCAGATACAGATGCCACCTCCGTCACTGGAGACGTCACTGACTCTTCTACAGGACGTGCAGATAAAGATGCCACCTCCGTCACTGGAGACATCACTGACTCTTCTACAGGACGTGCAGATAAAGATGCCACCTCCGTCACTGGAGACATCACTGACTCTTCTACAGGACGTGCAGATAAATATGCCACCTCCGCCACCTCCGTCACTGGAGACATCACCGACTCTTCTACAGGACGTGCAGATAAAGATGCCACCTCCGTCACTGGAGACGTCACCGACTCTTCTACAGGACGTGCAGATAAAGATGCCACCTCCGTCACTGGAGACATCACTGACTCTTCTACAGGACGTGCAGATAAAGATGCCACCTCCGTCACTGGAGACGTCACTGGCTCTTCTACAGGACGTGCAGATAAAGATGCCACCTCCGTCACTGGAGACATCACTGACTCTTCTACAGGACGTGCAGATAAAGATGCCACATCCGTCACTGGAGACATCACTGACTCTTCTACAGGACGTGCAGATAAAGATGCCACCTCCGCCACCTCCGTCACTGGAGACATCACTGACTCTTCTACAGGACGTGCAGATAAAGATGCCACCTCCGCCACCTCCGTCACTGGAGACATCACCGACTCTTCTACAGGACGTGCAGATAAAGATGCCACCTCCGTCACTGGAGACGTCACCGACTCTTCTACAGGACGTGCAGATAAAGATGCCACCTCCGTCACTGGAGACGTCACTGACTCTTCTACAGGACGTGCAGATAAAGATGCCACCTCCGTCACTGGAGACATCACCGACTCTTCTACAGGACGTGCAGATAAAGATGCCACCTCCGTCACTGGAGACATCACCGACTCTTCTACAGGACGTGCAGATAAAGATGCCACCTCCGTCACTGGAGACATCACCGACTCTTCTACAGGACGTGCAGATACAGATGCCACCTCCGTCACTGGAGACGTCACTGACTCTTCTACAGGACGTGCAGATAAAGATGCCACCTCCGTCACTGGAGACATCACTGACTCTTCTACAGGACGTGCAGATAAAGATGCCACCTCCGTCACTGGAGACATCACTGACTCTTCTACAGGACGTGCAGATAAAGATGCCACCTCCGCCACCTCCGTCACTGGAGACATCACCGACTCTTCTACAGGACGTGCAGATAAAGATGCCACCTCCGTCACTGGAGACGTCACCGACTCTTCTACAGGACGAGCAGATAAAGATGCCACCTCCGTCACTGGAGACATCACTGACTCTTCTACAGGACGTGCAGATAAAGATGCCACCTCCGTCACTGGAGACGTCACTGGCTCTTCTACAGGACGTGCAGATAAAGATGCCACCTCCGTCACTGGAGACATCACTGACTCTTCTACAGGACGTGCAGATAAAGATGCCACCTCCGTCACTGGAGACATCACTGACTCTTCTACAGGACGTGCAGATAAAGATGCCACCTCCGCCACCTCCGTCACTGGAGACATCACTGACTCTTCTACAGGACGTGCAGATAAAGATGCCACCTCCGCCACCTCCGTCACTGGAGACATCACCGACTCTTCTACAGGACGTGCAGATAAAGATGCCACCTCCGTCACTGGAGACGTCACCGACTCTTCTACAGGACGTGCAGATAAAGATGCCACCTCCGTCACTGGAGACATCACTGACTCTTCTACAGGACGTGCAGATAAAGATGCCACCTCCGTCACTGGAGACATCACTGACTCTTCTACAGGACGTGCAGATAAAGATGCCACCTCCGTCACTGGAGACATCACTGACTCTTCTACAGGACGTGCAGATAAAGATGCCACCTCCGTCACTGGAGACATCACCGACTCTTCTACAGGACGTGCAGATAAAGATGCCACCTCCGTCACTGGAGACATCACTGACTCTTCTACAGGACGTGCAGATAAAGATGCCACCTCCGTCACTGGAGACATCACTGACTCTTCTACAGGACGTGCAGATAAAGATGCCACCTCCGTCACTGGAGACATCACTGACTCTTCTACAGGACGTGCAGATAAAGATGCCACCTCCGTCACTGGAGACGTCACTGACTCTTCTACAGGACGTGCAGATAAAGATGCCACCTCCGTCACTGGAGACATCACTGACTCTTCTACAGGACGTGCAGATAAAGATGCCACCTCCGTCACTGGAGACGTCACTGACTCTTCTACAGGACGTGCAGATAAAGATGCCACCTCCGTCACTGGAGACATCACTGACTCTTCTACAGGACGTGCAGATAAAGATGCCACCTCCGTCACTGGAGACATCACTGACTATTCTACAGGACGTGCAGATAAAGATGCCACCTCCGTCACTGGAGACATCACTGACTCTTCTACAGGACGTGCTACAAGTTCAGATGAGACCACATCATCAACAGTGTCATTTACTTTAAATACCTCAGCCGGTGTTGTTGCGTGGCAGCTAATCATGGTTTTCTGGAGTGGATACACACCTGCTTTTCTAAATGCACTGTGGAGATTGTCCATAGACAAAGCCTTGCCATCGACTTTACAAGAAAGTTGACAGATGTCCTGTCGCGTCACAGCAGTGATGGACTGTCTTGTAAGTTTGTGACACTCAAAATGAAACATTCTTTGAAATGGACCATAACATCCAACATCCAAGGGCTGGAGAACATGGGATGTGTGTGCAGGTAGGATGAACAAAATGATGTTGTGACTCTTTGCCCATTCAATGAGATCTAAGCTGATGTGCGAAGCATGGCCGTCAAGAAGGAGGAGGAGGTGCTGGCTGGAATCTCTCTGGGGAACATATTTGATAAAATGTTCCTTCAAGTATGTGCGAAAAATATCCGAATTTGACCAACCACTGTCCGACATGACACCCTTAGCACCTGGAGTTGATCCCTTCATGAGCTCAGGGACAAGCCTTTTGCCTGCAAATACAAAGAAGGGTGGTATCGCCATACCACTGGCACTTCCACATCCAATAATGGTAGTAGTTTTTCCTTTTCCTGCAGTGACAGCCTGGGGATGAAATTCAGAACCCGCAACAATATATGGAGGAGTGTGAACGGGACTGACGCCCTTCTCGTCAACATTGAAGATCAAATGTGGTTTGTCATGCAGGTTGTATTTGTTGAAAATGTTCTCTAATTCTTCAAAGTAATAATCAACAACATGTGAAGACGTTGAGATTGCCCTTTGGAATTCAAGAGAGCGTGGTCGTAGAATTTTAATCTCTGGCCATCTTTTAACGAAACGAACAAACCATCGAAGTGTCAGTGGCGTATCTTTAGTCCGTTTTCCTAGTTCAACTGCATAGTTAGTTGCGATGTCAACCACTTCTTGTCTTGTGTAGCCATAGCCATAGTTGGCCACCAGCTTAAGATGAGCCACTATCTTTTCTTCCTCTTCAAGGCTGAGAACAGGTGCCCTCCCAGTAGTAACTGTGTCGATGCTAATTTTTCCAAGTACCCTGTCACGAAGCGTTTGCATGGGCACCTGGTACATCCGTGAAGCTTTTGCCACAGGTATGTCTCTTTCTTTTACTGAGATGTAAGCTTCTGTCAGTGCTGTTGGACTGTAATTGCGGTACGTTGATTTTGACTTTATAGGGTATACCTAAAATGAATTAAATTTAAATTTAAATTAAGCCTTATTTCTTTCAAAAAAGTTGTTGGGTTGTTTGTAACATTTAGACATTATTATTCCTTATTTGCTACATAATTATCATTTATCAGTACATTGCATTTAGATGAATAAAAGTGGAATAATCTATCATCAAATTTGTCAATTCAGAAAATTTTCTTCATTCTAGCTTAAGCCAACAGACGCCTATTCATGATCGTATTTAACTAGTTGTGCAACTAGTAGTATGTTACTTTGTTATGATGGCAGCAGTGACACTACGTAATGCTGGTCAGTTGAGACTTTTTACATCAATCTTAATTTAGACATTTTATGAATCATTAAAGTACGAAATATATTTAACTTAACTTTTTAGCACACTTTCGTGATGTTTAATTGATTTACTAGCGAGTCTTACCTGTTTGAACCTCATTTTTTACGGGAAGTGTGTCAGACGATCGGCGTTGATGTTGAGCTTGCTTACGTAATATTTGTTAATCAATGACGTAAACAAAGCGCCAATTAGCGCGTGATATACTGACGTCACGAACTTAGGGCTCTAACGAACTTAGGATACCCGACCATATACACACCTGTGAAACACTCATCTTTACAAAATTGATATAATGTTCAAACGGTGTTGAGATATAAGTTCGCTGCCTAAATCGAAGAACTTGAATAATTATTGGTACACTTGTAAATATTCATGTGTTTGCATTGAGAAACGATTAGAACTGTTAATGTCTGGTTACTTATGTATACGGACTGCGGGAGTAATTTCCGTTTACTTTGATGTGTGTAATGTTTGCTTTAAGCAAGCTCGTCTCCGATGTGCTCATTACAATTTAGTAATTCATTCGATGAAGAAAGTGTCGTGTAGGCCGGTTAAATTGAGATTAATCTGCAAAATGCAATTAATTAACACCGATGATCACAAATGTTGGAAGTATCATTAATGATCAACATATCTGTATAATGATGTTGAACTGTGTTTGAACTAGTCTCATAGTTTTAATATACCGTCTTCTGGCTTATATAAACCGTATAGTTTATAAATATAGATTATTGCCCAAGTGTGTTTCCGTATTAATACCATATAACTGGAATAAAACTTGTATTATGCGAGCCATGGCGTCTGTTTTATTATTATTCCAAATATATGATATTAATGGTACAGAAACACACGAGAATAATAATCTTTTTATCATATGATATCATTATAAAAATAAGATCTTAGGCATAGTAGGTATATATTATTTATAAGAGAATTGACCCAGATTTTGCGGAGTTATTTCATTGACAGTACAGCAAGGTGATGGTCACTAAATCGGCGATATATGGTTGTGAACTGCCTGGAAATAGTCCTTAAATAAGAATCTTAAACGATACAATGTAATAAACGTGTTTAAAAGGTCGCCAATAGATCACTGGTATCCTGTTCATGGGGAATATTTAATCAAGTAACTAATAATTAAAAACAATCATAAATCACATGGTCTGGTAGCTAAAGCAAGGGAAGTAACTCTTGTTTCAACCTTTGAAAAACTGCTCAATCTGATTGGTGAATTGTGATATCTTTCAGACCAAACCATAATCATTTACGAAGTGGGATTTTTTCCTTTGTTTATGACAATACGTACATATCTATGTACCTAATAACCTATGTTCACTCCTCAAGAACTGCTAAATGATAGGTTTGATCGGTAATAGGCGCTTCGGTAAACACCACATTACGATTAATTTCGTAGACAGGAAATTGAAGCTGAAGGCTGTTGGTCGATGGTGCACAATAGTTTTATATGATTTAGGAACAGTCATCTTGACCATATATAAATGCACTGCACCATATCAGATTTAGTTTTAGAATATTCACTCAAGCAGAAATATTCCCGTAAACTCTCGGTGATGATTTTCAATGATAGGGAAAGAGTTTAGGATTCGCTTGAGATGTGTGGAATTTTGCGAAAATAGTTTTTATATTTAACCTTTGACCTGTTTTGCATATTTCTAGATCTTAGATTTAAAAACCAAGTTTATCAGATAGCTTTATTTAAGCGAGTAAACACAAGATGCATATTACTGTCATTCATTTATGACTTAAAATTTCTGTCTGAGGTAAATGTGGTAACTTGAGACTTGAAGTAAAGGGTTTGATTCGTAATTGTCAGAACTCCACATGGATACAGCATGAAGGGTTCATTGAGTTATGAGTTCCCTCAATTCCTCTCTACATCAATTTGCGTTCTCAATTATATGCGCGAAATACACCACACCAACTCATTTATTGAATTAATCAGACAATCGTCTACTATATTCAATAATGGAAATTGATTTCACTATGTGTTCAAAGAAAATGGGGATCTGAACAATCTCTAGTTTTGCTTTTTAGCAGATTGTCATGTTTCTGTTATATGTCGCTAAAAGGTAGCCTTTCTTCGTTTAGGGTGTATTTATTTTTAAAATGCCAGATGTCACAATCGCCCCCTTTAACACATGTGAACACAGGTGTACCATGTACACTGGCAATCTCATTAAGCATATAGCGAAGTTCCTGTTTATGTGAATGTACAGCGAAATCAGGTAGTTTTGTAAAACCGTCATCAAGTAAGTATGTGTATCTTTGGAAAAGAAGAGAGGGTGCTGAGGAGGGGAATGTTAACAATGCCACTGAGCTGAGCTGCTTATTCATTCCTGAACATTAACCAGTTTATCCAAGCACGCACACCCTCCCCTGATAACCCAGGAAGGCAGGCCATATTATTTATCTCGAGTATGACCAATAAAGAGAAAAGAGATCAGATTTACCATTTGGTTAACTAGGAGTCAGAACGTGTGCCCAGGTGCTATAAAGTTTGCTGGAGCAGTGACGTCGTAAGTGCAGAACACATTACTTCGCTTCCTGTTGCATCAATTAGTCCTCATCAAACCTTTCGTCCTTGTGTATAGGACTAACTTGCAAGCGACCTTATAAATGAAGTGTCATGTACATTATGCTGTATAATGAGTTCAACTGGTATGCTATGTACATTGAGGGAATATTGACGTCAGTTTTCAACACTCCGTGCAACACAGGGGTGTCAACTGCAGAACAAATGCTTGCTATGTTTATGACTTAAAGGTACATCCATTGTGGTGTTGGGGGTCACATATTGAAAACGTTATAAATGGTAAGAACAGGAAGATTTTCTTGATAACTTCTTTAATGTGAAAATACACGACGGAGTACATACTCATTCCTTCATATTGAAAACGTTATAAATGGTGTTACTTTATCGAGAAGAACCGACTTTTACCTAAAACTACCATTTTGATAATAGTAGACTTAGCATATTGACGATATGAAGGTAAAAGTAGTGATTGCTGATCGAAAACCGGACAGTGCAAAGCGTGTGGCGCGCGTCAATTAGTCAAACGTTATTTTGGAATCTTATTTATAACAGACAAAAAGACAAATTTGAGTTGATAATGTTTAATAGGTCATATAACTACTGTGCATGTCAATTGGACGTGCGCTTTCGGTTTCTGCACATGCATACTGATAAGAACAGGAATATTTTCTGGATAACAACTTCTTTAATGTGAAAATACACGACGTTTCGTAAGGAAATAACAAATATGGTACATTTATATAGCAAACAAAACAATGGTGAGGAAACTCAATCAGGGAGATTAACATGTATGAGACTGGTATACAATAGGGATTTGTAATTAAAAAAAAACATGATGGGGGTGAAGCATGAGCATGGTATACAATGAGGATTTGCAATACAAACATGAGGGGGAGTAAGTAGATAAACAATGGCCTGTAGGCTTTATTGAAGATGTAAATAAACACACATGATGAAACGAGGGACGCCAATTGGCTTTATTGAAATTTTTTAACGAATAATCATTACAGTTGAATGGAAGAGAGGCCAATTGTTGATGTGGGTGGCTTTAAAGTTGTTGCATGGTGAGTTGAGCTAACAGTCTCCTACAACATCTCAACGCCCAGCATCCAAGAATCCAGTTCACCATGGAAACAGAAACTGACCACCATCTCCCCTTCTTAGATGTCTCCCTGCAAGCCACAGAGCATGGACTTAAAACAACTGTCTACCGCAAGCCAACACACATCGACCAGTATATCCACTACAATTCCTGCCATCACCCTCAAATCAAACAAGCCATTATAACCACACTCAAAAGACGTGCCAAATCCATTTGTCATCCCGACGCCCTCAATTTAAGAGCTACAACATCTGAAGAACACATTCACCTCACTCAATGGATATCCTGCAGGCCTAGTCACCAAGACCACCAACAAAACACTCACCATCGGAGACACCACCCACAAGCCTGAACCATCGCCAATCCGGGTCACAATTCCCTACATCGGCCCTCTCAGCCACAAGATCGCTCGCCTCATCAAGAACAAAGCCAGCATATAGATGTTACATTCACAAGCGGCAAGACCCTCAAGCAACTACTCAAAGCGAACGGCAGAGGAACCAGCACTGCACGTCCCAACCCAAGCGGATGCATCTACAAAATTCCATGTCATTGTGGCCACGAAATCCGCCCTATCTGAGCATACCCTGAAAAACAAGGATCACATTATCGATTTATTTTTTCAAATTTATCATTTATAATGATAGTTTATGACATTTATATTTACTTTAGAGGGTAAAATATCTTATTACACAAACCAATTATACACAGTGGTAATAACGGTGTTGCGTATGAAGCAAACATTGCATGGTGGCCATTTTATTGTGAACACATTTTATTATTTCGAATGACAAAAACGATTCCCATGGCTTTACGGAACCATGTACACTCATTTTTTAACTTGATTTTCCGAAGTGGAAACGATGTTTTACCATTGGTGACATTATTTTTCTAATACATTTCATCGACATATTTCAGCGAAAAAACGTGATACTGCCCCTTTAAGGTCTAAATATTTTCCATGCATGAGCTGGTAGTCTTTGGTTTGATGGAGGTAATTAAACTTTTAAGATCGTTTTCTGTACTGTTAATTATTGTTATTCTTAACAAAAACGTTGTTTTTCCTGCGACATGCAACGAATGGGAGCTTTATTTTCAATAATTTGTTATAAAATAAAACATGCATTAATACGGTATTCACTAAATAACAATAATTTGTCATCAAGGTTATCGGGAATGTATTGTTGCCTTGCGACAGGGCTTTCCACTCTCGCAGCCAATAAATTACATCAATTCTCGCTTTTGTTTTTGATTGAGTGCTAGTCTATACACAAATAAATAGCATAAACATACTATCATTAGTGATATGTGTTTCACCTGGATCGTGCAGTAGGCATGCATTAATAACGTGTAAACAGAATTTTCCTTTTTAATTTCATTTTCATAAAAAAACCTCTCTATAGGGTAAATTTTAGCACCAGTCATCCGAATTCGATTAAGTCCATATGTCAATGTATTGAGTCAATCAATCGTTAATCTGGTATACAATATGATTATATCTGAATGGCATTTGACAATACGTTTGTCCTGTTGAGACAATCATCGAAGTCGTAGGCTTATACCTGTTAAATTTATATACATGATAATTAAAATCAACGAATATGTTCAAATCATGTATTGATAACAGAATGCCCCCTTCAATTTCGTATCGGCTAAAAATACCCCCAATAAAACTCCCGGTAGTACATCTGTTACCTGCCTTTCTTACGCACATGCCGACATGGTAATGGTGTAGTGTCGGCTCTTCAAACAATCCAAGCGTGACACTGTCGCTTGCGCGTGTCATACTGAGGTGCTTCATGCAGTGATTTACTTCTTATAAATCGGCAGTTTAACAGAATGGGCTAATTCTGCTCAGAGTATGTTATCAAATTTGCAGCTTCCAATTCATGACATCTATTACTTCACAGGACTTGCTGTCAACTTATATTGTGAGCGCTTGATGAACAAGAATATTGAACGATCGTGGTCAGCAAAATGGGATCAAGCTCCATACTTTTCAAGCGTTCATTGTCTACTGAGCACTTTGGCGTTGCAGTGATCTTGAACGTGGTAGGTTCTCTAGACCTGGGACCTGGGACTCCTATAACATCGTCTATGCAAGTTTTGTGACTCCATTATGTGGAATATGATTTTAATTTTCTGGTCAGTTGCTCTTTTCATTCAGACTTTTTTCTTATACACCAGTTGGACTCAGCTTTTTCTTTGTCTTTGTCTGCCAACCAACAAGCTATATGCTTAATGAAAAACACCTCAATGATTACACCTCTGGCCGCACTTGTTCACCGTATGTACAAGAGGAGAGTTGGCATCACTTCGTTTATGTTGTGTAAGTCTGTTTGTCGGAAAACGAATTTAACAGAAAAGTGGATTTGATACGATGAAATGAAAATTGCAAACCATACCCCATTTTCAGAATTGTATTTAACTTGTAGTTTGATCATAGTTTGAAGTGGCTGTTATAGACTTGTGTGGCAAGGGGTTATCAGCAATCACAATAATAACATCTCTTGCTCATGTCTGTGTAGTAACGTGAACCATTATTTTTATACATGTGTATTTTAGACATTTATGTTTCTAAAAATCCTTATGGCGCTCATTTTCATGGATATTGTACCACGTGATACCCATTTTGTTCTTCTTCCTCTTCCCGCTATATGTTAACAAAGAGCAGCATTTGTATCATATAGAAACAGTACCATTATACTTTAGAATAGGACGCCTTTCTCTACATTTAATCATTTAATTATCACAAGATGCTGCTCTTTTCGAAGGTGAAGAAATCCTAAAGCTGCTTTGAATCTTTTTCTGTAATTGAATGAATAATGTAACAAGGCATATCTAGCCTGAAGACACTGCAGAATCGCTTATATAAGATGTGATTTGACACAATAATGTAAAGTTACAGAAGACAAAACATGTAGGCAATCCTGCAAATGTTCCTTTAAAATCTCACTCACTCTTTATCTTGGAGACAAGGTCACAACAAGCGAGTCCTCTGTGTATGCTCTTGTGATGTAGTTTGCTAGTATGCAAGATAGTGGGGTATATATTTGTTTCTTAGATTATATAAATATAGCTGTATAATCAACATTTACATTATTATTATTATCGGACCACATTCATGCACGATAACAATAAAAATGTTCATGCTAATTCCAAAAATTCATTCCTTATGTTATGGAAGTGTAAAATATACAAAAGTTTACAAAAGTATACAAGAATATACAAAAGTTTACAAAAATAAACAAGAGTATCCTGAGTTTGGAAACGCGGCGTTTCCTGATCAGGATATATTTGGAAATTCCGAGTATACTGCCGTAT
The DNA here is from genome assembly GCA_936450465.1 of Gibbula magus. Taxonomy (NCBI): domain Eukaryota; kingdom Metazoa; phylum Mollusca; class Gastropoda; order Trochida; family Trochidae; genus Gibbula; species Gibbula magus. The sequence continues at coordinate 73,374,109 of OW388297.1, read as the reverse complement.
ACTGTTTTAGGAATTCCGAGTATTCTAGTCAGTATACTTCAGGAAATCACTAAAGTTTCTCTTGTGGAACCTTTGAACAATATAACAAATGATAGAAACAAATATAGAAGATTGCAACAATGTTTGAAGATGCAAATATTTGGTAAAAACAAAATTGATTTATAGACATTTTGTATATTTTGCAAAAATATTGCAGAAGATTTTGAATTTTTCCCAATATGCTGTGGATATATACAGCTGTACATAAAAATACTTCCATCTCTTTTTTATTTGATTTAATTATTCTCTGCCGTATATACACCAACCTTATGTTCGTATGTTGGAACCCCTGAAAGCAATACGATTATATAGTTACAGGCGCAATACCGTAGCGCGTACACCACATTACGTGGAGGAGAAACCACTCCAAGCAGTTTATTCCGGTCTCGGTAATTCTAAGCCTGGAATCAACTGTTTCTCCGCTACGTAATGTGCCGTACGCCGTACGGATAGTGCGCCTTCTACCGGCATACAACTTGCACTTGGACTTGCATGTCTTGTAAATGCCTATGGAGGAGTGTTGATCGCTTTATGTTGGGATTTCAACACCGATATCTAGTCAGTTGTTGGTAGTTGCATGTGCCAAATGTTCTAAAGTGCTGACTGTTGCCGATTTAAGTATCGATTTAATGATAGCTGACTCATACGAGTGACGATATAAAGGTTAAAGTAGTTATTTATGATCGAAAACTTGACAATGCACAGCAGACCCCACCCAAGAAGAACTGGTGATAACTTATTTACCATTAAAGTTACAGGTCTGCTATTTTAGCGAAAACGGCTAAACCGATGGAGTGTTAAAACACAACAAAGCAAATTCCTCTGAACACGTAACTTTGTATGATATTCAAATTCAAATAGGTGTTCAGTTTATAATTTTTCAAGTCATTTTCTCTTGTTGGTACTCAGAATTGTTTGATTTATAATGTTCAATTATCATCATAATGTTACTGAAGTATCGTTAAATATGGGCCATAATATCGATAATATCGATACATGGCCAGTTTCAACAAGCGGGTTTATGCAACATTACAACAATATGAAAATATTGCAACGTTAGAGAAAATGTTGCTGGTGTGATGAAATGTTTGCCTACCATATACAAACAGTTATTTAATGATTGTTATATGTAGGCTGTTGTCATCAATGTAAAGAGTTTAAACATGGTACATTGTTTAGGTCTATACTGGTGTTTATACCTGAGACCTCGTGGATTTATTTCACTACTCTCCATCCCATCGTCCTTAATCTCTCTTACAACAAATGTAACTGGAAGAGTCAGATGAGACAAAAAGGTATATGGGGCAAAGTTGGATTTTAGTAACGAAATAGAAACACGTTTTTATTATATACAGACCAAATAAAGTATACATTACTATCTGCAGTCTAACATATTTTCTTTTTGCTGTCAACTTTGTCAAAGAAAACGTCAAGGTTCTAGACGATGTATCAATGGAATTTATGAATATCCACATTTTGGTAGTTTTTACAAAGCACTTATGACGTTGAAGCAATCAAAATGCAATTCTATTTGCACAAGACAATCAAGACATCAATTAGAATTACTCGAGGAATATTCATAAACAGATAAAATATTCTGCAAACAAAACTCTTATCAAAGAACTTTTTTTTAAACAATGTTGTTATTCTTATTCCGTTTGAACCAGTGAACCAGTTGAAACGTAAACAGTAGATAAAGCTTGAAACAAACAACAACATGTTTTGTTTCGAGTGCTGAACTGCATGTATTATTAACGAAGATGCTGAAGGCCAGTGTATGATATTACGTATTTGAGTAAAGGTCTGGCGGTTCTTCATGCTCTCCAACACAGTATGTAGAGGCTAATGTCCGAGTAACTCTCCATTCCTTAAAAATAATGGAGCCGAGGCCCATTATTTTTAAGGAATGAAGAGTTACGAGGATATTACCCTACTTAAATTACACTCAAAGTATTGCTCTCTTATCAAAATTGCTTAAGAAAGTTAAAGAAATTAAATGTCTATTAAAAAAAATATGACGTGATGTGAAGCTCTCCATTACTAAAACATAATGGAGTGAAAGAACAATAGGATGACGTCACAAGTGTAATTGTAACTCTACTCGTTTCTTAGGGATGTAGCTCAGTTGGTACGCTGATCACTCGGAAGTTCGGGTTCGATTCCCGGCCGTGTCATACTAAAAAACGTTAAAAGATGGGAGTTGTTGCTTCCTTTCGCTTTTTTCATCTATAAGAATAGAATAACGCTTGAACTGGCGCTGCACTGTGGCCTCCGGGTGTCCAGGTTACAAACAGAATTTCCTATTGGTTGTAATGTAGCTCGTAAAACTAAATTTTGAAACTGCGTATTCACAAATTTTAAAAAAATAGTTTTCACTTGTGGCTTGAAATTCTCTTGAAGGGCATATTGAACCTGCTATTTGACGAAAGAGGAATAAACTTTAAATATTGCTTTCCTATCTTAATTAAAAAGTTGTCAATACATGTATATATCATTAGATTTGTTTAGTTGTTATGTTACTGTAAAAGCAATTGATTTAATGTCCAAAAGTTCGAGTAAGCTTGCAAATCATGTGCTTAACAAGACTTAAATTGGCATAACTTATGTATAACCAACACATATTTACATTATGTTTTTATTGAATGGCTAATTATGATGTGATTTCGTGCTTTCAGAATAATTTAATTATTAAAGGACATAATGAACAAATAAGGCATTTACATTTACGGTAAAACTAATTGTCTTCAATATCATCTTACAATGGTTAAACAAATGTATCTGATGCAACACTTGATACGGAATATTGTAGAATGTATCAGAATCAAGCAATCAAAAGAAGAAAGATTTGAAATTTAAAGTTTATTCTAACGCTTCATTCCAGTCAGTTTGTTGATCTGAATTAAATATCTGACTGCGGGCTGAACGATGAAAGGGAAGCTGGTAATTAAAGTTTGTCACGATTAATAACAAGGTATTATCTTCCAAGGTATGGCTGTGGTAATGTGACGTCAAACCGATCCTTAAATTGCGAGTAACAGCCATATTGCTTTCGTGTTTACATGAATAAGAACAATGCTATAGGCTTAATCATTTTACGTATTTTATAAAACAATAACAAATATGTTGATAGAATTTCTAGAAAGCAACACATAATTTGTCATAAGACAGTTGCACCGATGAATGGCTTCACGTCATTGTTATGAACTGTCAAATATAAAGTCATGACAATATTGCCCTCAGTTACATGTTTGAATTTGATTTTGTTAACATGTATGCATGAACAGGAATGTCATCTCGAATTTCGTTACCACAAAAAATAGCCTGATATCCTAACTTTAACAATTCAGAACGATACACAAGAAACACATATACATGATACACACCAGTGTACCAATGTGTTATGAGCTATGGAAAATGAACAAGTATATTTGATGAAAACCAATGTTTGTAATACTTGTAGTCAATGTGTACCATTTGTCTTATAGAACACAATGGTTACAGTTTAAGACAATAAATAATTTCCAGTGATTTATTTACATAAACGTCTCATTCAATTTTTCACTTATTCTCCTTTACAATTTTATTTTGTAGGCCCTTCGTTCACAAAGTACTAAGGTGAGTGTAAGTCACTGAAATAAATTACCTTAAAGTACTATTGGAGAGAGGGGGTTCAGGTTGACCGTAGTAAAGGTTGGAAGATGACCGTTATACCTTATTTCGGAATACTCTACATCATATATGCAGAGCGCCATACTTCACCTTCATCTGATTGATACCAACATGGATGGTGTGCCATGACGAGCCAATTATTCCTCCACACGGATCAATACTGCATGCTTGGCAGGAACCGGGGAACGCTGCCAGTAGTTGATGCTTGTACTGTGTCGCTCTAACACCATCTCTCCAAGGAACCGTCCACAAGGTAGGAACTCTTATATCTTCCACCGTGTCGTGATTGTACTTACATTGTTCTTATTTTGATGGTAGTTGCTCTGGCAGGAACCGTTATACATTTTACCTGTTGCTTTTCATCGGGTCTTCATTTTCTTGATAATTGTGTTTTATAACGTCAGCGGATGTGTACATTGTACCTTTTACTTTCGTTATAAATTGATTTGATTCCATAATGTTCGTTTTCATACCTTACATTGTCAGGGGTTTTGGACATTTCCTTTTCGGTTTTTACTTTTAAATTAGGTTCCGTTTTGTTTGAAAATTATCGAATATTTGTTTTTACTTTGCTTTTATCCTGTATAGTGATAGTTGTTTTTGTGACTACAGAGTTAAGGGCATTGTGCACTTAACTTTTTACTTCTGAATTATTGTTTTATATTTTTATTAATAACCTTCACATTCAACAGCTCAAGGATCGTGAGACCACTTTTGATTTCACTCTCATAGTTACCTTTGTGATCACAATGTCATACCACTATACAGGTTGCTGTTGGTTAGATATTCAGGAAATATGCCTCCATACTTTACAATACCAGGGAACAAGTGTCTTGCTTATTTTTGTTTGATTGTTATGGTAGTCACTTTCGCCATACCTATAGGTTATTGTTCATGTGTGAGATAATTGCATTTGCATTCGCGTTAAATAGTGTCAGGAATCGCAACTCAATTTTATATTTTTTTGTTTAAAGTCCCGCATCTGTACAATTTCATACTCCAAAACTACTTTTGTCATGATCAATTTCTTTTCCATTCGCATCGAAAATCTTCACATTTCACATTTTATACGCTTTATGTCATTTGCTTTAATTCATATTTGACCACTATTCAGGTACTAATTAGTAAGGTACTAATTAGCATCACATTGAGGTTAGCTTTAGAACAGTTCACCGATATTGCAAGCCATACGTATAATTCTGGCACCATCACTGCCAATTAGCAAGTTTTATGAAGTTATCTTAACTTATTAGTTAACGTTTTAATTTGCCGCTCCGTAGTTTTTCAACTTCTTTGCTATGCGTATCGATCGTGTGTGCCTTTTATGCAAGTTTGCTATTGTGTATTAAATGCTTTCAAATGTCGGACTAGAATCGGATTTTATGCTGAGAATCCAAATATGTAAATCTACATTACATCTACAATATTACATGTTCAGCCGTATCTCGTATAGTTAGCTTAACAATCCCATAACCTTTCTTCTTTCAAGAATTACTTCACTTTAACTTGACAATCCCGATAACGAATACACATATTACTGGGATCATGATAAGAACAATACGTACTTGTTTATTGTTCATTATGTTAAAGGTACATCCATTGTGTTGTTGGCGGTCACATATGCCAAACGTTATAAATGGTCTTACTTTATCGAGAAGCACCAACTGTTACCGAAAACTACCATTTTGATGATACTCGACTTAGTATATTGACGATATGAAGGTAAAAGTTGTGATTTCTGATCGAAAACCGGACAATGCACCGCGTGTGGCGCGCGCCAATGAGTGAAACGTAAATTTGTAATCTTATTTATAACAGACGAAATGACAAATTTGAGTTGATAATGTTTAATAGGTCACATAACTACTGTGCATGTAAATGGGACGTGAAATTTCGGTTTCTGCAAATACATAACTATGTTACTCAATTTTAATTGGAAACTAGTAATTATGATACATTTGGCGATTGGGGATAAATATGCAAGCTGAGTGAATTTATTTGTATTGTAGACAGAACATGTGGTGAGTTGGAACATATTAAAGCTAAACAAAATTTATGAAACACAATGGATGAACCTTTAATGCTAGTTGCATAACGTAGATTTTCATATCTCAAGTATTGTGTTTGATGCGAAATTCATAAATCGACCTTAAAGCAGGAACAAAAGAAACATAGTTTTCTAATTTTCTCGTCCTATAAAAATAGTTGATAAAGTATGTCAATGGACGTCATTGCGTTTTACACTGACGCACATAAACAACAGTTTCGTCAGCTGTAAGATCACCAAGATGTCGTTGTAGGGAACAGGTAGCAGTTATGTAGCAGTTGTTGGATTGTCCATAATTCGATCACGTTCCGTTAACATTCCACAAATCACTTAAGAGTCGCATTCTATCAACGATAGCGAGTGTATAAATTTAAGTAAGTACACTATGACTGGAGTGAGGTGACGCTACTTTTCTTCAAATTTCTCTATATGCGATTAGCATTGAAAACGCCCGTAGTTTCAATTGCAGTGTATGCTTGATGCGTTCATTGTTGTCGTAGTATTGAGTGTTGAAGGTACAATTAACAACCACCACGCCGTCCCAGATACACACGCTGCCGCGGCCATGAACCTGTACTGGTCGACACTGTGACCTTCGTTCACCTCCATGTGTGCCGGAAGTCATAACCGTCGGAGGTAGCCATCATTGCCTAATGTAAACCTTGCTGCATTTTGTTAGCTTTTCCCTAGCAGCGCACACTATGAAGTTCACTGTTAGCAATGACTTTTGGAATTATACCCTGAGTTATAACCAGATGCAAGTCCTATTTCACTCTCACGTTGATATAAGAGTTGTTTCTACCAATGGATTTAGGGGTGCATTAACATTGCGTCGTTTTTCTCCTTAAAAACCAACGTATTGTCCTGGAGTTTATATAAATATTGAATGTTTCTTATATACATTAATATTGCATTGCAAACAATGTGAGGTCCGTTTTATCCACATTAATCGTATGTAATGGCGTTTACTTATGGTATAGGAGGACGTGACTCAAATGTCGCTTGCAAGGACATCTTTCGATTTGGTATTATATCGTTACCGATGGGAATCTAATGTGGATATATATTCTGACTCCATTTTAATGAAAATTTTGCGATTTTACTTTTAAAAATCGAGGACTACTAAATAATCGCGGGGAACAAGAACAGCCTCATATTACACACCAACCAACCTCTCTGGCACAAGTTTAAAAGAAATTAGATCAGTTTCCCGCCTTCACATGTATGAACAATTAAATATTTGGAAATAATGATGTTTTAGATTAGCAGTTATCACTTCGGTTGATTAAAGCTGTATATATATACATTAATCAGTTTTGCAAGTTAAAATTATTCACAATACTATATACGATAATGATAATCATAGTTATTATGTATTCATACAGTGCGTTCACCCATGCAAAGTGCGAGCTCAAAGAGCTAAGCTGTTACCATTGGTCCTAGTTCACGACAACTGGGGGAATATTTAGACCACCATTGTGTTATATTAGGTTCTCCAGGTAGTAGTTGCTTGGTAGACAGATGTACCTGTAGCTTGATAACCAACAGAAGTGACAAACGTTGTATTTGCCTTTGATACGTGCCACAATATTCTATTCTCAATTGCCAAGTATTTAGAGAATAACCAACCAGATACGAGTGATTACGGGAAATATGCACGAGTTGAAATGATGTTCACAGTCGCGAGCCTTGGCGACGAGTGCATATTTCCCGTAATCATTCGTACCGAGTTGGTTATTCTATATACTACCCATTACATTCAATTGAAATACAAGTTTACAAACGACAAACGTTTCTTTTTGTAGACTGTAGTTAGTGACATTGATCAACTGATTTGTATTCATGCGCGTGTTACACCGAACGTCTCCCGTGGTCAAACACTTTAAACATAGTTCTTAAATAAAACGACGAAAGATTTATAGTATTAGTCTGTTAGGATGACTAGTTTTCATATATGACACACATTTACATTAAAATACAAACATTATAAATACAGGTAGGCCTACGATACAACCTCAAATTATTTTAATAAGTAGCCTACATCATCATGCCTTTCTGCAGTATCCACAGCATGAATGACTGATGTATACGAGTGATTGAACAACTCAGTGTTGAACCGAAAATTGGAAAAAAACTGTCATTTTTTTTAAAACGACAACGGTTAAAACTAGTACTGCTCACAAGAAGAATCTACATCGAATGCATAGAATAGAATTTGAATGCCAAGAGGGTCAACCAATCTTAATTTTGATCAATATTTCGTCTCAGGAATATGGATTTAGTTTACGTCATGTCGGCCGTTGGTCTACAACAAGGAACGATAACTCTAATCGGACGTTTACTGACGGTGAATACGGAGACGATGTAAACGATTACATTGGACCTAGGAATTGTGTACCAATGGAAACATTTATCGTAATGTATGCCGAATGTAGATACACTGCGTTCAAAGGACGTCCTGGTAAAGGATTCTAACGATCGTGGCGTGATAGAACTGTACTCTGCAACCCGACACGATCTCAAACGACAGGTTTGATAGATCGTTCTGCACGCTTATTCTGATTCAGAAACAACGGGAATAGTGCATATGTTGTTTGTTATTTTCTGATGTTGTCTCTCGTTGGTGGTTAGGTATATCTAGTTATTTATGGATTGAACATTCTCGTTTCCGGAAGTGTTCATATTTTACTGTCTGCAGCCATGTTTGTTTACAAACAACGACGACAACGCGAAGCTGTTGAGATTTTAAATCAAAATCGTCAATAACTTGTCTATTAAAGTAATAGTGACAATGTAGATTAATACACCTATTATAAAATCGTATATAGAACGTATAATAACCTAAATACTTGATCTGTTTTTATTTTTAAAATCGAGGTGTGTGACCGTGATTTCGGCACGTTCTTTTTATCAATGGAGTAAGAAAGTAGTACCGTCAGCCAATCGTCATGTCATTCTCTGGGTACTGACCAATCAGCGTTTAGAATCACTAAAGAGCACATGAGCGAATATAACAATAATAATCACCTGTGTATCCTGACCTGTATGGGTAATATATGATAATTACTTTCCAATGAAAATCAAGCAACAGCGGTATACATGCGCAGAAACTACACGTCCAATTACATGAACAGTAATCATGTGATCTACATGTATTGAACTTTACCAACCCAAATTTGTCTTTTTGTTGGTTTTAGATACGGTTGCAAACTTACTTTCCAGTAATTGACGCGCGACATCCGTTATGCATTGTCTGGATTTCGAACAGAAATTACTACTTTCACCTTATATTGTTATTATACTGCATGTATTCGCAGTAAAACGGTAATTTTCGACAAAATCATTACTTTTCGATGACATAACACCAAATACATCGTTTGCCGTATTTCATTCCAACAACACACTAATTGCTCCTTCGCAGGGAATAAACAATGTTCTTATAAACCACGCTGATTGTTGCTGAATTCCACACTTTGGGATCAACCAATCTGGACTCCCGACCACGAGCCAACTTGTCACAGTTATAAGGTGCAGATGCTCTTCTGCAATCTGCCGCCTGTAGTAGTGTTACAGGAATCCAGGTGTATATTTACTAATTAGCTCTCGAGATAACAGTAGGATGATGTGTTGTAGACATATCTTGGGCCAACGAGTACAGTCATTTTTGACACAATAAAGATAATTATACGTGTATGAATGTATCCATCGGGCCCTTGGGACGGGACTGTGAGTACATAGACATAGGGTAAAGGTGTATACGAGTGTTTTCTACAAGAGTTACATTGAGCTTGTATATTCTCGAGGAAGCTAGATTCAATGAAATAAAACTTTCATTCATTGACATCGTCGTTAACGAAATGTAATAACATATGACTGTAATTAATGAGGCGATCTCGGGTACACCTTTCATATGCAAAATGTGTGAAATAAACCCGACAGATCATTAGGCATTTCTCGAGGAATATCGGGAAGTAGAAATTTCATATTTTACATTTCATATTGCGCTACTACTGAAAAAAAAGAATGTGTACTGTAACTCGATGAGACACACATGGTATTCGATAGAAGTGCCACATTCTCTATTAATTGACGTTTTCATTTTCGTCTTGTTTATACGTTTTGTAAATATAATTGCTAACTCACCTTTTGGTTTCAAGTTGTCATGTGCTAACTTGCAAGATGCAAACACCTCAGTACATTTCTTTTATAACCAGAATTGAGAGCCGTACACTTCGAGAGTCAAACACATGTATAACTTTTTTTAAAACATTCCAATGTTACTGTATTCCTAATAATTTCTGATTAAAAGTTAAGCGTAAGCGTGGAGGCTCGTGTTTTTTGTGGATAGAAACAATACAATGCATATATGTCACATGTACATGTATAAATAGTCAAACAATTGCTATTATAATGACGTGATATGAATATTTACGCTGCTTTCACGAGCATTTTACTGAGCTCCACTGAACAAGAAGAAAGCCCGCTAAATACACCTCTGCATACATCATGTACATCGTGATGAAACCAGGCAAACTTGTATAACGTAATAGTGCACCATCATCTCACTGGATATAGAATACTTCTTATCTCAGGTGGGATGAAACTCTGAAATTTCTAAATAACCAAATGTTTTTTAAAATTGTGATTTTGAAAGAACATTTTCTCATTTAGCAAATAAGAAATTCAAAATTGTTTGTTAAAAACATTATTTATTGTGAAATCAAGTGAAATGTAAGGTAACATATTAAACTATTGACAGTAGTGAGAAATGCCAATCAAGGAGATATGGTAGCAGTTAATACGCAGTGTGAAGATACACTCATTATGGGCAACATTAGTATATTTCTGTATCTAGTCTCTATTTTGGAAATCATCAACTGAATGCATCAACACTGTATGTACATTGATCGAAATAACTCGATAGCTTAGTAGACATGTATGAATCACCTTCAATCATTGTTCACGTTCTGCCAAGAGTTTTGTCTGACAAACCCTAACTCAGTGGTCAACATCATTCATCGACGATTGCACTCCGAGATGTGGATACCTATACCTCGCTGAACTCCACACCGCGAAGGAGCATGCTCAGAGCATACACACAGTAATTACCCTGGTGTAAGGACATCATCGTATTACCCTGGTGTAAGGACATCATCGTATTACCCTGGTGTAAGGACATCATCGTATTACCCTGGTGTAAGGACATCATCGTATTACCCTAGTGTAAGGACATCATCGTATTACCCTGGTGTAAGGACATCATCGTATTACCCTGGTGTAAGGACATCGTCGTATTACCCTTGTGTAAGGACGTCATCGTATTACCCTGGTGTAAGGACATCATCGTATTACCCTGGTGTAAGGTCATCATCGTATTACCCTAGTGTAATGACATCATCGTATTACCCTGGTGTAAGGACATCATCGTATTACCCTGGTGTAAGGACATCATCGTATTCCCCTAGTGTACATGTAAGGACATCATCGTATTACCCTAGTGTAAGGACATCATCGTATTACCATAGTGTAAGGGCATCATCGTATTACCTAGTGTAAGGACATCGTCGTATTACCCTAGTGTAAGGTCATCATCGTATTACCCTAGTGTAAGGACATCATCGTATTACCCTGGTGTAAGGACATCATCGTATTACCCTGGTGTAAGGACATCGTCGTATTACCCTAGTGTAAGGACATCACCGTATTACCCTGGTGTAAGGACATCGTCGCATTACCCTGGTGTAAGGACATCATAGTAGTAACCTGGTGTAAGGACATCATCGTATTACCCTAGTGTAATGACATCATCGCATTACCCTGGTGTAAGGACATCATCGTATTCCCCTAGTGTACATGTAAGGACATCATCGTATTACCCTAGTGTAAGGACATCATCGTATTACCCTAGTGTAAGGGCATCATCGTATTACCTAGTGTAAGGACATCATCGTAATACCCTAGTGTAATGACATCATCGCATTACCCTGGTGTAAGGACATCGTCGCAATACCCTGGGGTAAGGGCATCATCGTATTACCCTAGTGTAAGGGCATGATCGTATTACCTAGTATAAGGACATCATCGTATTACCCTAGTGTAAGGTCATCATCGTATTACCCTAGTGTAAGGACATCGTCGCATTACCATGGTGTAAGGACATCGTCGTATTACCCTAGTGTAAGGACGTCATCGCATTACCCTGGTGTAAGGACATCGTCGTATTACCTTGGTGTAAGGACATCATCGTATTACCCTGGTGTAAGGACATCATCGTATTACCCTGGTGTATGGACATCATCGTATTACCCAGGTGTATTACACTAACACCGACGATCATTTTACCAAAATGTTCATTTCAAAAATACGAAATGAGTTTATTATAACATCTTTCGAAAGATAAGTTAAAGTTTCTCCTCTGGTTTTCCGCATGGGCTATCTGGAGTCCATAATTTTAGTTCATTTCATCGAAGCGAAACAGATATATTCGACAGATTAATCAATGGATGTTGAGTAATAGTGTTATTCAATAGCGAAGTGATTACCAAGACAAAATGGACATGCTCGATAACCATCAGGAAGTATTAAGAAGTTTATTAGTGTCAGGAGTAGTATTATATCATGACGTCTGTGCAGATCCAGCGTGAAAATCGTTGCTAATCAACCTTATCCAACACCCCAGACCTCAGTAAAATGTAAAAATTCAATGGTATATAATATAAGTTGTTCTTGTCAAGAATCATTTCACATTCATTACAAGAATAGTTATTTCATCAACTTTCGACAAGCTTCGGCATTTATATCATTTTAACGTGCATTTTTCAAACCGTTTATAAGCCAGTGCACAAATACATTATGGAATCTATTTCTTAAATAATATTATCTTCAGTGCCCATCTGGAAAACTACCAATTTATCTTGAAACAGAGAGAGATTAATACGACAGAAACATAGTAACATCATGTGGCAAGAAGCCAAGTTGTACTAAATTCAAAAAAGATAATTTCGGAAACATTATTTGTGCTCATTAAAATACGATTTCGTAGTTTTGGGAGTCTCCTTAAATGATTATATTATTGGAATTTATCAGATACGATATCCTCATTGCTGATAAGCAAACACCAAATGTTCCCTTGTCAGAGATTGCACTGCAGAAACACCTGTATGTATAGCGACAATGTCTAACTGTGTATACTCATTTACAAAATGACATTTTCTTTTTTGTCCGAAAGACTCTGTATTGAATAGAACCTTCGTGCTTGCCTACAATCAATTTGTTAAAGAAAAATCAAATAACCAACTATTCACTAATTTTAAAATATAATTACCAAATTAATAATAATATTTAAAAAATTTAATTAAGATAGCAACTTGTTCTGTTGAACGAATTCTATTTTCTTTTTTTATTAAAACCCTTTACTTTCGTTTGCACAGTCGCCATGGTAAAGCCCGTGCATATAATGTACATTTATGTGTCTTAGCAGTGTATTGATTTTGACGCAAGTTATTCTAAAATTTTTTATTGACGTGCATTGTTGAAATACAACTGTAATTAATTTTCTTTATGAGGGTTGCAGAATCCAGTCTAGTTCAGATAAACAGTTACATCATTTATTTGCATGACAATTACAACAGAAACAAACAGGATAAGTTAGAAACCCTTTTTCTATTTCGTTGCGTACCACAGTGGTTTGATGACATCTCATTATCGCAACTTCTCAAGTAATGGTATCTTATCTTGCTGAGCTAGTAATCATCGACATTATCATCAATCATTTATGTAATGATGGAACGTGTTGAGTGTAATCATGCTCTCCCATCATTACGCATCCCACTCTCATTGTTATGTAGAATACACACATGAATTATTGAAACAAATCAGTGTGTCTGCTAAAGTAACCTTGATTGTATTCACATATCCTGAGCGAGGCGTTTATCATGTTATAACAAGAGAGTCGTTATCAAATCACTCTGCATCGTATGAATAAACGTTGTTGACACCATATACATGTCTATGTAAAATAACACTGATTGCATCTATCAGCAATTATCAATATGTTAATCACATATTTCGTGTTGACCATTCGTGTTTAGCTATAAGTGTATATCTAATTCCTAATGTGCAATATAAATATTAACTATTGACATGTGTATATGCTAAAATAAGATTGAATTAAATGAATTTATTTTGCATCAGTTACCAATTTCTATTGTCAACCATTTATCTTAATGATCAAACATGTAGGGTTGTTATTAAATTATAAATTATTGCAGAATTAATGAAACCTAATAAGGTATCTGATACAATGACATTGGTTGTATATCAATGTCTATGAAGCGACAAACCAAGTGATCAAAGCATGAATATTTAATGCGTTGACGCTTTCATTGACATTCATTACGTATGATGGCAGTACAGGTTGGTAGTGTAATTACTTTCAGGTGACTCCATAGGTGTCTGCTTTATAAACGCCTTTATTTCTATGTTGCAATTGACAATCTCTATTCCCTTCAGACGTTGATGAGTTTTTGAGTGACATGGTAGCAATAACGGCTGTTCATCTATTAATGAGTAAACTATGATGACACGATAAGCTCTAAAAGCTATTAGTATCACGATCGACAAAAAAAATTCCTTTGAAAGATCAACTTCTCATGCTAAGCAAAATCATTCAAGTCACACGTTTTTAATTTCTTGCCTAGCCAAGGTCTCAAATTTTTCCTGGGATCGAATCCATTGTTCTTCGGTCATTATGGCTGGTATCCTTTCAGTTTGAATTTTTAACCAATCAAAATACCTTTATTTTTGCACTGTTCTGCTTCCTTTAATTGTGTTTGATGAACCTGTAATAAAACGGGTTGTTGAATTAAGAACATCAAGAGCCAAGATTTAAACAACAAATCGTTATTTTAAATTCTGGTGTAACCGTAATCTCTTATTGACAAGTTGAATTGGTGGTTTGTTTACCTAATAAACCCCTTAGTTGATTCTGATAGTAGACAGACAGACAGGTGGTTTATTTGCGTCTCACCTCAACATGGTAAATACTTGTACAATATATGCATGTATACATATGTAAGACAGTATGAATCGCCTGATCACGATGCTCAGTATGTGACGTCACTGTTGTAAATGAGTCTCCACACGGTCTTATCATTTGACAAGCGTCGATTTCGCCCTGTAGGATGTTGTCGCGGACAGACATAAGAAAGCTCAATATTACCTTCAGAGATATTATGAATTGAGAATTTATTAACATTATGTGTGCATTCACATTTTCTTAATTAGTTCAGAAATTAAGGGATCTATATTAAAGAAGCAGATGTTCAGAAATGGTTAAAGAAATCAAGGTTGAAATACATTGAAATGTTACCTTTTGTCTATTAATGGAGTTGTAAAATATTGCATAAGCTAAATATAGAGCTTTTGACAGGCACATATTTCAAGTTATCGATTCCATTAATATTTCAATGAATATTCAAGAAGGTTTCCAAACGACAGAAATGTCAAACCTGATCTTCTAAGATGTTCTAACGATTGATTAAAGAATGAGACTTTTAGTTCTATTTTGAAACATCATACTTTACTTTTACTAAACTCGTTCACTTATTTAACTGGTTTGTTTTCCGACTGTGTCTAGTAATCATTTGTCATGATTTGTCATTCAGTTTTACCAATAAATCACATTACGCGTCATGTTGTATAGGGTGTCTTAGTAATTCATATTGATGGTAATACTTTCACAGTAGCAGTTGTACGTTATCTTTTTATATTTCAGATTCCTATGTCAAGTGAATTCTGATCTGTTCACAAAGGCTACAACCTGTCCAGATTCCATGTGACGAATCTGATTCTGTATGGAGTCCTCCTTGACTCCACGAGGCATGTTTCTAGATGCAAATCGTTGAGAGCTTTTTACATCTATAAACTACTACCCGTCTGTACGTAGTGCCTACTTGTGCAGTTAACAATTGGAGAAGCCGGATTTCAGGAGAACAAGTGAAACAACTGAATTTTCATAATGGAAAATTACAGCGATTTCAACTATTACCTCAACGATACAAACGACATGTACGAGTTTTATACGGTGAGTAATTGACGTTATTATTTTGTTATTTTCAGACGTAATTATTGGTGATTTGGAAATCACTTACATTTTAACTGTAACTCTATTACGAATTTACTTCGGGTTTATTTCGAGTTTACTTTGAGTGTTCTTCGATTTTATCTTAAAACTTTGCATTTTCCCTGGTTTTACCTCCAGTTTAACTGAGGCTGATATGAATTTATCTATGCTAACGTCGTATTCAATTCGAAATTACCTCGAGTTTACATTCACCTTACGTCTAGACTACTTCCATTTATTCCGATTCCCCGCGAGCGTTCTTTTCCAATTTTCTTAAAGTTTGATATTGGTTTGAATCAATTTAACGAATAGGAAATTCATACATTCACAATATGTCAACAGATTCATAATGCCCGAGCTAAATTTGTATAACTTCCTTTCAGTGTTTATGGTTTGACATTTGCGTCTTAAGAGCCCTTAACAGATGTCTATGAAGTATTTATTTAATCGATAGCGAAAAAGATATACACCACCAATTTTAAAGAGGAAACAAACTTTAAGTTAAATCACCCGGGCCACGTTCAAGAGAGGTTTCAAAGTAATCGCTACGCTACGCAGCAAGGCGAGCAAACTTCGAGGAATTTGCATCGTGTCGTTCAAGAGAGAATGTGCGCTACTTGAGCGCTACTTGAGCGCTAGACTGAGCGATCAATGAGCAATTTAAGCGCTCGCTGTTATGGAACGGAGCCCTGATGAGACACCTTTGGGTGGAAAGCTAGCTAGTGAATATGAATAAACCATCGTGAAATATTCAAAAAGTGTATTTATATACGAAAGGGGATATAACCAACAGTTGTCATCGTATCTCTAACGATGGAGTTGACTTTATCGGCTTTGTAACAGAATATATAGTAAATAATTATATGGCCTGGTCTCGAGGGTTTATGGAACATCAAGAAAGAAAAAAAACGAGCATAGTTTATTGCCATAACGCGAGGAAACTAGGTCATTACGTGGTTGAATACACCCCCACAAAACAATGCTGACATGTTTACAAAGAAATCCTGCGTTATGACCGACGCTAAGCGGTGGATATAAACTGACGTGTAAAAAACGAATTACTTCTGCCGACGAAAGATTTTGAATTGATTGGATGGGCACATGTTTTGTAAAGAAGTACTCACAATTTTATACACAATCGATGATACAATGTACTTTTATTTATTGTCTGTTTAGATACACTTGGGGTGCTGAAAGCTTTTTCAAAAAGGATTATGGCCAGAATGTTTGGTATTTAAATTATATAATGACAGACAGACAGACAGATTATTTATTAAAGTCTCACCTCGTACATTAAAACATATATACAGTACAAGAAAAGAAGTATCCGAGCCACCCATTTAGGGTTATGAGAGACTATACAACTAAAATATACACGTGTTCATACAACACTAAAAGGCAAAATAAAAATTGCAAAATTTAAGATAAATATAAAGTATAATAAAAGATACAAGGTGAAGATTAAACATTGTGGTATAAAATATCCCTCCGTTTATCAAGTAAAAGTTTGCAGGTTTTGGCCGCTATAAAAAGTACATCCTGATGAGACATCATAAAAGAAAACTTATCAACATCACATAACAAATTGAAATTATCACAGATTTTTGTACAATTACTTAAAAGGCTAGCAGTAATACTTTTGTATAAAGGACAATGAAATAAAACATGGCATTCATCCTCAACACAGTCATGACAGTTAAAACACACCCGTTCATTTAATGGTAAATTATTATAGTGACCTGTTTCAACACGAAGCGGGGCCACTCCACAACGGAATAAAGCAAGAGCACGACGGTTAGAACGCGGTAAGGGACTCTGTAGATAATGTTCAACTTCATAAAAGGTCTTGAATTGTCGATAGAGACGAAGTGTGTTATGTCCGGATCCACGTTTACTTTCTTCCTGGTTGATCGAATTAGTCCAGTCTTTTATAAAATTCTGTTTTATCTTTCCTCCGACTTCATTCACAACAAAACGTATATAACAAGTGTTTTCAATAGGGATAAAATGCTCCAGTTGTAAACTTCGCAGTTTCTTATGTACACGTTGGTTCCAATTCCGCTTATTCGATGCAGCTGCTGTATTCGCCCACTTGAAAACTTTAAAAGATATTCTCCTAGTGTGTAGAAAGTATATTTAAAAACAGAGGCTGTCGACATTAACAACCTCCATGGACATTGTTGCCGTATTTGTACTGAAGGACGTCATACAAGCTGAAATGCCGTTTTTGACTATCCTATGTCACCCAGTTAAGAAAATCAAAAAACGACGATTTCTTAAAACAAGACGTTTTTCAGAAATATGAATAGAAAATATTTTTGAAAATTAAATACAGTTTAGTTGGCTTCTGAAGACATCGTGAAACTCAGTTTAAGTCGTATGTATCAATCGTGGATTGAACTGTCTTGTATTTTCCATGATGCATTTTGCAAGTGAGTTGATTCGGAGCAGTACGCCCAAAGGTCTGTTTGTATATAGTTTTGGAGTTTGATTTATATGATGGGTCCGATTTAAATATCCAACTCGAACTTCGTTTTCGTTAGAGGTTTAACTCGGACATATATGCTTAATCTTTAAACCAAACTCAGGGAAACACGGTAAGTTTACTTAGTGGATAGCATTTGGATAGAGATTAACCCTAACACCCAAAATAATAAACATTACGTACTTTAACACAAGGAAATAAGATGATGATATGGTTTAACCTATCTCTTAAAGGGGATGTACGATATATGTATTACAGTGTAACATAGGCCAAATGGCCCACATTACTAAACAAAATCTGACTGTACGATATAGTACCTTACGTGTTATTTTGTAGCAATAACATAAATGCCAAAACGGGAATAAACACTGGAATTTCCTTTTCACGTACTACATAATTTCTCTTTGTACTTAGTACTTGCTGAGATTTATTTAGCTTACCATGTTAAATACAACTTATTTTAGTTGATAAGTAATGTAGGGCACGTCAATGTAAGTGATTGGGAACAAAATACACTTGAGCTTATCGCCTAAGCTGAACTCATTCGAACCGCTGTCAGCTTGTACTAATCCATTTGTATCTGAGATGTATGAAAGGGGGGATTACGCATGGTATTGTCAGATTAACTACTGTTAAAAGGTACCAGAGCATGAAACTAAATCCTTGGTAATACATGTTTAGAACATTGCTGATTGATTGTGTTGTGTATCAGTTGTGTTAACTATAATGTGGAAGAGCTTTGTGACTATTCTGATAACATGTCTTTACAAATGACACTACTTGAATTTTGAAATGTTTCGAAATGATTAATTGTTTATGCAGAACTCGATATATGTTTACAAGATAAATGTCACGCAACAGATTTACGAAAAATATACAATGACATTGGTAATATGATATATTAATCAGTCATAATATATTTAACCAAGAAATGGTTTAAAGAAAGAGCAAATATATGGGATAAATTTGAATCATACCGCATGAATTTCACAGATTATTATACTCATTGAAAACCGGAGTTTGAAATTGCAAACAACAATGTTTCATATAATAAGTGATAATTTAGAATCAACAGTCTGGGTGTTGGGTTTTTAAAAAGATTTTGTTTATCCCATTTCAATTCAAAGGTACAGGAAATGTTTAGAGGTAGAGTACAAGCAATGTACAATAAAGTTATGATGATCATAAAGGCTTATATCAGTACGTACATGCATTAATCAATATTAATGCAAGATTGGTATGTGATGGACACTTGAGATAAAGTATTTTACGGTACGCAGTCTGTTATCCCAATAAGAGAAGTTCGAAAGGAGATAACTACCCTATCATGTGTGCATTAAAGGCGCTGTAGCACGCCGTTCTTACTGAAAATAGTGCTCTTTCAAAAGGGTAGATAGGTGTTCCAATAGCTAAATTGTGAATCAATAAAATCATTTTTCTTTTAATTCGGATAGCCGTTTTTTATGGATATTGGTTATCGGGTCTTGTTATGATTTTTTTACCCTAACGTAACAATATTGTGTAAACTGTAAGAAAAAATTAGTTAAATTATTTTGCTAAAAATGTGCTACATCGCCTTAATTTTAAGTATACGAATGACAGCACACGCTGTATATCGATTTCACAGTTATCGTAAAACATCAATAGGCTTGTTTCACCTTGAGACTTGAACAATAAGTAAAGAACTTAATCCACAGCTGACAACGAATATAACGATTTGATTACCAAAAAACATCTGTCAGATTAGCAAGTCATCGTCAACAGATGGTGCGGATTCAGTCGCTAAGGATCGTCTCGACTATGTAGGAAGAACGTGAGCATCAATTAGAATATAGATAGACTGGCCAAATTAGATGGACACGGCCATCAAGTAACATATGTGGTACAACAAAGTCACACTGCATCATCAAGTCTCCTGATGAAAAACGGTTGTGTTGTATAGTTCCTTGTTAGGCCCCCCAAAAAAGAGAATTTGTTTCTGGTTTCCGCCCGCATCAGCTTCAAACCCACGCCTCAGGTCTTTTTTCTAGGAGTTAACAAAAGTAATGGGCAGAAAACTTTACTTTTTTAGCCTCAGAAAACATTGGACATAGAAAATGTCACTCGTTTCTGTTGAGATGTAGTGTAGGGTTGAGATTATTGACTGTTTGGAATAGTAGCACATATCTAAAAGGGTTTGTGCTTTATTTATATAAATAATCGTATAAATTTGATTTGTTTACCTCATCATTCAAAACAAAAATGTCGTAAAAAAATCGCATCATTTTTGTCAGCCTGTAAAGACGAGAAACATTTTTATTTTATGTTTTAGGCCTTAGTGGTGTTCAAGTTTGTGCAATGCACGGCAGATCGTCAGGGTTAACACGACCATTTCTTCAGGAACAATTGCTCGTCAACCTTTTATAAAATTTTGTCATGAATAGATTTCGCAGAATGTGATGTATATTTGCTGTCCTGTAGTAGATCTACCTTGGAATCACATGACGAAATGCTGGAGAATTCCGTTAAACGTTGCATCAAATAATCGGGTTTACTGAAACGCCATAGTAAGGTAATAAGATAACAAAATAACTTATTGCCCTAAAGGGAATTTTGTGTACATCAAGAGTTAAGAACATAAGAAAACAACATTTAAGACATGAGCAACAACAATGATACGGAATGCAACAAACGAAACAGCATCACCGCAACTTTGACACTTATATCTTTTATTGATTGTCAGTTTACTTACACACGTAATACAATATACCTTGCGTTTTAAGTTTAATGTTGCCGGTTAAGACGACACGTGACATGCCGTTATCATTATTCATTCTATTGTATTCTACCTATTTTGACCAGTAGCGAAACGTTTTGCCCTATAATAGTGTATAGTAACAACTTCTAGGAAGGAACAAATGAACGTTCAGCTATCTAATGCGTTCACAGTTCGTAACACAGAGATGGTTTGAAAAGTATTTTCAGTTGTACATAAAGAAAGTACCAAGTTTCGTAACATTTTCCGAATTTTTGCGCGAGAGTTTTGCGAAAGCTTTGAATTATTTAGTTTCAAGTACGATTAAGAGTTTTTGAATGAGTGTTTCCGTTTATACATGTAAAATATTACATTCTCGTAACTGATATACATTGAAGACGATTTATTATGATCAATCTATTCACGATTCGGTTATTTAGTCATTATACAATCAATTCAAACGTTTAACGTATAACGAAATATGAAATGATGATGATGATGATGGATTTTTGTAAAGCGCCAGTGTCCACCCACGAATGCATGCTCATGGCCCATTAAAACGATGTACATGGAAAACAGTCGTAGGCTTTTGTAAAGAATAATGTCTTTAAAGCTGTCTTGAAGGAGTCCAAAGTGGGCGAGAGTTTAATGTGGAGCGGCAGAGCATTCCATAAGAGAGGGCCGACATGTTGAAAGCTTTTCTTTCCATATGATGACATTTTTGCTTGGGGAATCATCAAAAGATGTTGATCCTGGGAATGGAGAGTTCTGGAAGGCACGTACTGGGTTATGAGATTTGAGAGATATGATGGGGCAGAGTTGTGGAGACATTTGAACACAATGCAGAGAACTTTGAATTCAATCCTATATTGAACAGGAAGCCATTGTAAAGATTTTATTGCAGGGGTGATGTGGTCGTATTTAGAAGTTAATGAAAGAATTCTGGCAGCTGTATTTTAAACTTTCTGAAGCTTTCGTATATGCTGTTTGGATAATCCAGTGAGAAGGCTGGTGCAGTATTCTAGACGGGAAGACACTAGACATCTGACGAGGATGTGTGCACTCTGTTTTGTTATGTTCTTCCGGATGGTGCCGATTGCACGAATATGCACACAGCAGGTCTTGAAAAGATTATCAACCTGTGCCGACATAGAAAGGTCAGACTGTAACTGAACTACAAGATATTTCACTTGTCTTGAAGGCGAGTTATAGGCTGAAACAACCTTGTCTAGACGTTGTTGTCTCCTGACTAACAAGATCTCAGCTTCGTCCTGGTTTAGTTTTAGATTCCTATTGGTCATCCATGACTTCATTTCAGAAGGACAGTTTTCTAATTTTTGCAGGGTGTCAGACTGAGATTCGTGTTTGAATCTGGTTACCAGTTTAAAATCATCTGCATATGAAAATGAGGTGTATCGAAATCATCAGTGATGGTTTTGACATGGTTTATGTAGATGAGAAATACCACAGGGCCCAGCACTAAGCCTTGCGGGACTCAACAAGAGAGCATTGACTTCTCAGAGATCTGCCCAGATATACACACAGATTGCTTTCTGTCAGTGAGGTAGGATGAAAACCACGTAAGCGCGTTTCCACTGATACCTATTTGATGCTGTAATATTTGAAGAAGCTTGGAATGATCAACAGTATCAAATGCTGCAATGAGATCTAAAGGGGTCAAGCCTGCCATGTCCCCAGAATCCACAAGACATCTGAGATCATTCACAACTTTCAGGAGTAAGATCTGTGTAGAATGATGTGGTCGATAGGCAGACTGGCAGTCGTCCAGAATATCATTGAGGTTAATGTGTTTCATCAGTTGACTGGTAACAGCTTTTATTTCTCCACTAGCTTTGAAAGAAAAGTCAAGTTAGAGACGGGGCGGTAGTTTCTCAGTAAGTTAGGATCAAGTTTAGGATTTTTCAACAGTGGAAAAACAACAGCATCTTTTAGACATGAAGGGAAAACACCGGAAGAATGACTACTGTTGATAATGTCTGCTAGAACTGGAAGTAAGTGGTCAAGATGATCCACTACAAGACTGCTTGGTACACGGTCATTCCGACAGGTGGTTATAGGAAATTTAAGAATACGAATTGGTCCTATCTATGAGTTGCTATATTTAATCAAAAGTTACGTACAAATGAGTTTCCGATAGATAGTGTTATATTATATAGTCAGAAAAATATATATCTAAATAACAACCCCAATGCATTAAGGATGAGAACAAGCATTCACACACGAAGTGAATCATTTGCTCAAATCTTGATATATGTCTATGAGTTTTTGCTTTAGGGATGTTTGTTATTACCAGGGATACACGGAAATACATGTAGAGGTGGAGGGTTTCGTTACAAATATGGACATGCCTACCATTATGATGGATTCCTGGTTCAATAGTGAAAGTGAATGGTACAATACCAATACCATTATAAAGAGTCACTTCCTGACAAAGATACGGACAACTTGCAGAAATTCTGCAGTGTATTTGTTTCATTCCTGTCAATATCCTGGAAGTTGGTAACAGAGATGCAGTAACTGTTGTTTATGATGCCGTCATATTTAGGGACGGAATTATTATCTTAGACCTGTAAAACATAGCTAATAGATGTAAGCCTTTATTAAAAGACGTAAGACCAGATAAGTAAGAAAAGTCTACTCCTAAGCTCACATCCGCTACAAAAAGCTAAAAGAGTTATTGTCACGAAGAAAAAGTCTGTGATAATATTAACAAAGCTGAATCTGTGAACTCTAGATCCTCGTCCAGCGTCGTATTAAGTCAGAAGCTATTTCAAGCACATGTAACTCATAGTCTCTGTCTACTTTAATTACATTCTCCTATATTGCGACCGGTCTGCAAATTAGAAAAAAAAATATAGTCGGTTAATGAGAATGACAATGGCAATTAATTGTTTTTCATTAACTACATCATTTCGAACTTTAATTCTCTTGATCGCCTCTAGACTAACTAAACCACTGTACTGTTGACGATATAATTATTTAATTAAACAAATTTATGCCAAGAAAAATACATTAAAATTCATTAAAAAAAACTATTCATCGTAGTAAAAATGTTCTTCACCTGTTCATGTTTCAAGATTTTTGAACCTGTGTTCATGTTAGTATATGGCCATTAAAACCTTCTTCTGGTTCACACAAGTGTTATGACATGAGATAAATATATTTATCCTACCTCATGTAAGAATATCGATCCCTGATTGGTCCACGTGACCATTAACATATATCAATAAACACCGTCATACGGGTTGATAATTCTTCCCGAGGGTGATAAATGATTTATATCCCGCAACATGAATAAATCATGCATCCACGTCAATCATTCCATGTCACGTGACACACGTTAAAGGTCATAGTTTGTCGATGGATTAGCTGTTTTCTGTCAAAATGTGTCTTGTTTTTTTAAATGATATTTTGAGACATTCGGTAAGATGAATACGTTATAACATTCAGTTTGTTCGGGTGACATCGTAATTTATCAGACTATTGTACATGTAGGTGTTTATCCAACAACTAAACACTAACGCGGCTCTGATAAATTACGATGTCACCCTCCACTGAATGTTATAACTTATATTATAATGGTTATTTTGAAGAATCGTAGACGTGCATATGTAATCACTTTATTTACAAAGACCTTTAGTTTTCTTACTTATTTCTATTTTTAGTTAGTGTATAATACGCTATAATACGCTCCTTATCAGACATCCTTAAACGGATACATATTATGACAAGTTTTCTGTTATGTTGCACAGATATGTGTTTCTGATAACAAAATGGTTATTCATGTACCACATTTCATTCTTTTGGGACAAATATCTGGCACTTTTTGTATCGGGCGTCGGAGGCTGGAGCCAGGAGGTTGCGAATAAAGCTGTACTTGTGGTGAAGGTCAACCCTCCTCCATCTTGAGATAAACAACGCGTGAGAAGACATCATTGGATGGATGGTTGAATGATTTGAGATAGATGAAAAGGACGAACCCATTAATTTTCTCCAATTTTCGTATATCCAAGACCGAAATTCTAAATGAGTTCCTTTTAGTCACACTTTCAAGTCAAAACGACGTTTGCTTTTCATAAAGCATTCACCGTCTTGTTAAAATGACTCGCGATGGTTAGTAGACGGTAATGGCTTCTTTTGATGCTTCATGCTGTTTGACGGAGACATGTATAAGCAAACATTATTGAAATAACACAAGATTAAAGCTATTACAAGTTGCCCGGAGCGTGTCTACACACCGCCCTCCTCGTGTCATCGCAGCACGTTCCTGGAGATACAGTGATCAGTTTGTCTTTCCCGTGATTACCTCCCCTTAATGAGGCTCTATAGAAGGAGGGAAACAATTTGGAAACTAAAATATGGTCCCTTGGGCAAAACAATTGACATTATACCGGAGAAAATGACAACAGCCATCACTTGTCTGACAGATCTAAGCCTGATTTATACAAGCTTGGTTTGACTATCACGGCTATACGAAATAATATCCGGCATATTTTCACGAACTGCTGATCAAAGGATATATCATTGGAACAAATTGTGTTGATAAGAGCATATGAACGGAATTCATCATTTTCATTTCTTATATGTTGAGATACCTTCAAAGGGTAGCAAACACCTCAATGAAACGACTCTCTGTATGGTTATTTTCTTCAAAACGATTCATAATATATCAGACAATATGTTAACAAAAATATAAAAATATGATTGTTATAAATATAGGGACTATAGGACGCCAACATCCTTCAAATGGATATGGTTCGTTTGAAATTTTACGATGCGGTGTGATACAATCTCAGTAAAATCAAATCGATTACAAGTGCCTCACTGGGTTTCAATCTCTGTACTACTCCCGAGGGGTCCCGTCTTTTCTGTGACCTTTCACCTGCCACCAATCACATGCCTTCATTCAAATAGAACCGTAAGGATAATTTCAAAGATTTTATAGATATTAAATGAAATATCAACTAAATACATATGCTAAACTCACTTAAAAGCTAGCGATCCAGCTTGAAGTACATGCGCACTCAAAAATAACTAACTTTTCGGCAATGGCAAGATGTGGCAACCTCAACGTGTGCAATCACCTGCAGCTGCCTACCTTGGTTGCGCTTGATTTAACAACATGTGGGTCGAGTCGGCGCATGTGCTTTGGTGTTTACCACAAAATCAAAATTTGGCTCAACACAAGTAATTTAAAAATATTTGTTGAAAAAATATAGATAATCTAAATACAAACATGTAACTATGCTTTGGAATTTAATATTTAATGCATAATGCGCATGCATGAGTCGTTTAAAGAAGAATTACACTCGAGTTGTTCTCGCTTAACTAAGTATTACGTTCTTGACTTTCCTTAATGTATATTTATATGATATTACAGCTCTAGTTATTCTCGCTCAATCGGGGGGAAAGTACGTCCTTGACTCGAATCTAGAGTTAAATTGGACAAAGACTAGCGTTTGAGTTGCAAATTCGACCCTCCGCAAATCAAGCGCAACCCGGTATAGTGTCATGTAGTCCTCTGTTAAAACAAAATGACTCAGTTTCCTGGCCAACCCAGACATCATCGGGTACCTCGTTTGAATGATCAAGCTACGCGAATGTGTTGAACGTGACGTCATAAGTTGTATGCTTGCTCATGATATTGATGACTTACTGTCGAGGGGAATAACGCGTTTGTGAGAAGCAGCTTCGCCTGATATTACAAGCTTTATTATAACACAAGTTTTTATCATTAAATCTATGTTATGGTCATCCTTAACGTGAAAGGCAAAGAAGTAAATTATCTCATCAGTGGAGTGTCATTGGTGACGATGGGTGATTACTCTTGTAAATATACAATGAACATATATTTTGATAAAAGAACTGAATATTTGACGAAAATAAACGCCGACATGTCCGAATTACCGCATGTATATAGACGCGATATTCGTGGTATGTTTTAGTACCGATTAACAGTTTTCCATAATTTGAACATCAGTGATCATTGCATACATTACTAAAGGTATTAACAGAACCAAATTTTGAAATAGTTAACAGTCTCGTAAGCGTTTTGTCTAAGACGAATTTGATACAAATATCATATCTTCTATCTCAAGGTCGGGTTGCACTACCATATGTGTTAATTGGCACTCCACAAACTAGCGTACACCAGGTGCCTCAAGTAGGCCCTGACATTTACAAAGATGTTATACATTCTTAATAACAGAATACAAGACTATAGAGTCAACACATGATGTGATTTGCCGCAAGATAGTTTTTAAATTAATAATGCAACATTACTCTGGTATATTTGTGACAAAAATATATGTACATGCTCTAAAACATTAATGCAGTAGCTGGTATTTTATCTTGTTTGAATTCAAAAGAGCTTAAGGCAGACACTGTATTAGATATTTAATGATAAAGTTCATGATATGATGAATTCTTTTATAATAATATATAACGTTCGGGTGGTTCGTAACTTTTCAGTTGAGTGTAATTTAATCAATTCTTTTGCTTTCATTAAATGTATATTTATGGGATTTATTATTTATTGATGTGTTTCTGTTAAATCTAAACACCAAGAGTAGTTCTCTTATAAAATCAATCTTCTCTGTATACTATTTTCAATTGACATTGATACAAACTCAATATATGAATCTTTGATCGCGTTTTCAATAATTCACACCTTTCATTAGGTTTTAAAGGTTTCTAATGCAAACCTCGGTGTTCCATAAATTGAAGAAACAAATATAATTTATGAAATTAAAATTGTGAAAGTAATCAAATTATGGAACGAAGCTTCTTGAAGACCTGTGTTCTTGAAGGATTGTGTTTACTGAAATAAACCACCAATGAAAAACCTTGTGTGTGCTTGGATGAACAATTATACCATTAATGAAACGCAGTGTATTCAACTACTACTTCAGGGACTGGGGTTTAGACCCTCAAGATTTGATCAACATATTCTAGGCTGTGAAATTGCTATGTTTAAGGAGAATACACATTACACTTATTTACGGTTTATTCGGCCAATTTTACACGTGTTCACTCCTCCATGATGTCAGATTGATTCAGCCGACAGATCAACAAGCTCCCAGCCAATGATTCACACGTCAATGCTACATGTAATGGGTCACTTTTCCCAGGACTCACTTAGCGTGTGAATAGCCTCATACATTATCATCGGTCAATGTCGTTCATTGCTTAAATGCGACTTGGAAACTCCACTGCAAGATTTATATCAAACTTAAGTCAGATGGTGAGAAAGAAGACATCAAGGTTTGGTTTCACAGAACAAACGAAGCACCAAACAAGCCGCAGGGTTCATTTAACATTCCATTAAGGTTACCTACAGTTGGTTATGGTCAACTTAGGACTTCGTGCAACGCTTCCTAGTATTTATTATATATTCACCTGATTCATATTTCTGTACCTTTAAACTATAAATATGACATAATTTCCCAAATTGCTAAATAAGAATAGTCTTCCAATGTTACAGGCAATATTCGAAGAAAAAATGGATCTATAGAAGCATATTTATTTGATATTGATACCTACATTCATTTTGATATATAACATAAAAAATCCGTTGCGACGTTTTGTTGTCGATATTGAAAGCTGAGATTGCCATACACACTGAGTTATATGATAGATATTATATTTTGACCACTTGGGAAAATATTACTTCTGAAATTGACGATTCTGATAAATTTGGTGTATACCCCGAAAAATAAAAATGTTTTTAAGGTATTACTGAAAGGATAGTGGTAAGCGTGATTGCAGTATATATATCTGTAGGTCTCTAGATGACAGTATATTTGGGGGAAACAATCTATCTGGCATTGTGGTTTAGGCGTATCTGATGCAGCGCTGATTAATTCAATATTTATATATATAAATGTATAGTGATTCATTCAAAACATCCTCACTTAGTGTGGCTACTTCATACTCGTTTTAGAAGATATTTGGATATTGGTTATTCTATGCCTTTGATAATACGCTGCGATTCCTAAGAAATGACCTGGAGTGAAGATAAAACAAACTATAACATACACACTATTTCATGAAGTACAGCAAGGTTAGTGTCCGTTCTTGCTTGGGATGAAATAACCCTCAGTCCAAGGATTAACCGCAATCTCAATTATTTGTTAGCCTTTATAAAATGGACATCGATTCAGAGACAGAATTCTCGCTATACGTCGCATGCAATTTAGTCCGATATACAAGGAAGATAGGCTAGATGAGATTTAATAGAGGAAGCAGGAAGCGTGGTAATGTGGTTAGCACTTTCGACTTCACAGCCACAGTACACGTTAGAGCAGCTGGGTCCCCGTGTATGCGCCTTGGTCGTTATATGTAACTGGAAGCATTGATCTGTTTCTGTGAATCCAGTCATTTGACCACTATTAGACACTTTAAGCAATTGTGAGCACGGTTTATAGAGGGATAGATAACGTGGTTGATTAATGCGATAGTTTGAAGTTTAAGTCCATGTCTGAGACTATTTGTTGTGAGGGTTTTCTCGGGCAGGTCACCTGTAACTGGTACGATGAGGTCCAGCACAATAATAATGTGGGTATTTATAATGTGCTATATCCAGGTACATAATACCATCCCATTGGCGCGACCGACATATTACCCCTGGTCAACGGGTGCAGAAGACTTCCTGAGGAGAATACAACCGGTCGCCTGCCAGGCGCTCAAGGTTCAAATTCAGACTACTGGGTACCCATTTACTGCTGTGGTACACTAATCACTTGCCCAGGGTGACACCACAAGTCTCTCAATTCATGTCTCAATGTGGGGCAGGGAATCACCCTTCAAACCTTCAACATCTTCTTCTGACCTTTCTCTCAGTTTATTCAGCAATGTGGAAGTACTGAACTTCACTGACAGCCGTCAACTGAGGTATGCAGAGGACCACGTTCAACCAGTGAAGAACCATCCTTATTTTAGTCTCTGCAACCAACTAATTATTCGCCAAGGTCGAAATAAAATCATTTGGTTGCAGATCCCTTTAGGGGACTGCAACCAAATTCGCTAAATTCGCTAAATTGTCTAAATACGATGTTTCAGGTACATTTCTGTCCTGCAAAAAGTTCTTTAGATGTCAGATTTGATATGTCATATTATTGTACATATTATATACTTTATATGAACACTTCTATTACATCAGTTGCCTTTCAAAGTCATTATGAAGACTCCGTCATTCCGACCCTTTAAGAACGTTTCGACCATAATGTTAATTTTGAAAAGAAATGTTTGCTTTTGAAATTTAATATCAAGTGTTT
This sequence comes from Gibbula magus, assembly GCA_936450465.1. Taxonomy (NCBI): domain Eukaryota; kingdom Metazoa; phylum Mollusca; class Gastropoda; order Trochida; family Trochidae; genus Gibbula; species Gibbula magus. The sequence goes on along the minus strand of OW388297.1, from coordinate 73,343,716 downwards.
TGTATGTTTGAGTTTCTTAGATATTACAATCAGCAAACATGTACAAGAGATGATTGCTCATAACTGATCATCCTTACATATCTAATAGGCGCTTACTTAATACTTTTTATCAGGTATCAAGTACATCGTAAGTTTGTACTTTGTACTGGGAACATCGATCGTAATTATTTCATTTATTTCAGCTCTTTCAAGGAATTTTACATAAGTTTCATTTATTACGACCTAACTGTATAGCCTTCTATGCCAAAAAACAGAATGACTCACAAGAACCCCGTAGAGTTTCTCCACGTGAATTAAAGCAAACCTGAAGTTCTTTAGAGACTGATGTCATTAAACACGCACTATACATGTGTCTGTTCCTCAGATCCCATGGTGTTCCTCTGAATAATCCCTGAACTGAAGTGCACCACACATCATCATATTTCTAGGAAGCACGATGTAACGATGTAGTTGGAAGACCTACCCGTCCGTAGGGAATTTATGTGTAGGATAAAACACGATACAGAGGTTATGCTTGGGATTGTAAAACCCGAGGTAAGAAAGCTGAGCGGGAAGTTAGACCGAAAGCGAAGCTTGAGGTCTTACTTCCCCGAAGCTTTCTTAACGAGGGTTTTCAATTCAAGCATAACCGAGGTAGAGTGTTTTATCTAACTTAGATACCGTAAAACATAAATGTGAGCGCTTATCGTACATTGAGGTTTGCTTACAGCAGAAGAATGAGGGGTAGTTTTTTGTTAATGTTATAACTGTCAAATATCAAAATTTACATTTTATAATGTTTGATTCCCAAATTATGCGTTATAAAGAGCATGTCTCCCGGACTAGCGTTATATAGAGGCAGAAACAGTGTGACTGTAAATAGAGGAAATCCACACAGTTCGTTCAGCTTCCTCGGTAGCGTGGAGGTAGAGCGTCCGGTTTAAAGAGCAACGGGTATCGAGTTCGATTCCCGCCATCTATACTTTGAAAAAGTTATCTTTGTATACTTTTCGATAATAATTGTTATGAATTGAGTTGTGAAAATAAAATCTAAGTCTCATTTAAGGTCTTACTATCAAAAGTAAAAACTTACTTTCACAATAAAAACCTCATACGTGGTTATTATCAGAAGAAAAACCGACTGAAATAATAATGAGGGTTTATTACGAGAAAACAAGATACCTTCGAAACAATAGACAAAATCCCTGATAGGTTTCTAAGCTTGATTAATCTCCAAAAGTACAATAAGGATATGGAATCCTTTTGTCTTTTTCTATTTATGATATTAGGTTTCCCATTTTCCGATAGTATTTCACATTAAACACTCGTTAATGCCTAAAACAAAATCCTTAAGCTTAGTGATACCTACATGCAAGACTGAGCAATATTATCGCAATACCAATAAATTGCAATACAGATTGTGCAATACAAATATCGCAATACATCGCACCATAATTTGTTTGTGAATTTTATTCATATATCTTGTTTTAAACATCGTTACCAGCTTAACTTGTTTCAAAATTATTTTTGGGTGCAAGAATATGTGTTTAACTGTATTACAAATGTTTTCTCAATATATGCCATAAAAATTAACTTATCATTTTGACTCATAGTCTATTTTTCGAAAGAATTGGAAGGTCTTTTTCCTAAATGTGTAATGTTTAAGCTGCAAACTGAAGTATAAAATTTGAATGTGAGTTCACTCAATATTGTGCAATACTGGTTGAATGTATCATCGTCATGCATTGGCCACTCGGTTCGCTAGCAGCCATTCATGCGTTGACATTCAGTTGACCCCGAGTGTCCCATATCCATATTAGCGAGAACGAATCGTAGTCATTGGCTGTGCCATAAAAATTGTTTTGAATTCAAAATATGAGTTTGAATGAGCATTGGGTGATTTCGTCGTTCCATCCCTTTTCTTTTATATAGTAATAGGGTAGGGTCTATATAGGTATATGTCTTTCAAACGCTGTTTCTAAGCGATACACGCCTCTGTGACTTGATAAGATAACATGTGATCTTACACACATTTCAACACGAAAAGTAACATCTAAAGTCAATACCGAAGATGGAATTTCTCAGCAATATGAACGTCTTCTGCAGTGTATCCCAACTAGTGTCAAGTTGATGATAAGCCTGTAGTTGCCATCTTCGCACATCAAAACTTAGTATAACATTAATTGCTTCGTGTCTTCCTTCTTTGAGAAGAGAAATAAAAAATTATTATACTTTAGAAACCGGAAATTATCCTTTCGTCATAAATGGTCCGAGGAGAACGTTCGTCAATTTCAACTGTTTTTGTGTTAATAAAATATATTATACAAATCTCCAAATGATTTCAAAATCGCAACACTAGCATGATACTTTGATGCACAATGTTCCCCACCTTGGTCTTCTCTTGAGTCACGGCATTAAGGCATCTTCTCGTTTATCCTATTTCCGTGCTTGACTTTCCAGGCATATTATCCTTGAGCTTTGCTTGGCAAACGAGGTTATTTTGACATTGGTGTACCAGTAAGTGATTTACCCTTGCGTCCCCCGGGGTGTTTCATGTATATAAGCGACGACAAAGACACATTGTGGAACCTCGAAGTAGTCCAACTTGATGCTTTCTATGAATAGCCATGCATATAGTTTGACCTTATATGTCAATGTATAACTCATTCACAATGGAAATGTAAGTACACTGACATTGAGGTTTAGTTTCGGAAGTGAGCTCCTTGCAATTTAAATGAACGAGTTTTACATATATAGCAATCAGAGGATATGAGCTCGCTATTCCAGGTACACAACATGCACAACCAGAGAACATCACTTGTTTGGTGCTTACGATTGAGTCCAGGCGAGTTGGTCTATGTTGGCCAACCACAGTATTTGATAGACCAACGATGAGAATGATAAAATACATGGTGGCATCTTCTTTCTAATAGCAAAGCTACGGTGACGTTTCATAATCAATTATATTTCATTTACATATAGTCCTGTCATAATTATAATAATATATAAAAATAATAATCATAATATATTATCAGGAAAATGTTGCTAACTATATATCATTTTTATTAAAAAAAAGGGGAAAAGCAATAAAAATCCAAGGCTCTATTCTTAAATATTATGAAAGGGTGTTTTTGTCAGGCCTCAAAATACTGAATTCAAGAAGCCTTCTCTCACTTTCGCAACAGTGTACATGTAGGGGGACCAACACAGTCAACTTTTGGAGAGGTTAAAAGGATAACCGGCTCATCAACCGAATTACCCGGAAAATACCCATTTTACTGTTTCAGACCCAAAAATTCAGGCTTCTAAATTCGAAGTATGGAAAAAATATTTGACTCCTTCTACAGAGAGCTGAAGATCTATTTCTTTTGAATAACTTATCCCTCTAGTCTTTGATGCGCGGCGTTGAACAGCTTTGAGCCGGATAGCTGGCGCCCTAAATAGCAGAGTTTAGGTCTTCAAATTGGAAGTAGGAACACCTAATGTTATTTAAGCATTAACATCAAACGGGGAGATAACTTAAAAGGTGGCAATTTGTCGAATGTCGAAAATGTCGAATAGTATATAATAATTTCTCTTAAGATTGTTATTCTATTTCTACATTTATTAAAGTTATGGCGGAGTTTGGCCACTATTTAAAAACAAGTAATTATATTTTGAATTTTGCAATTGTGACACTACATGTATGCATCGTCCAAAACCATCCCCTCACTAGCAGCAACACGTAAAGTTAGGTTAATATCTCTTCCTGATGGTTACTCTAGCTTTTTCCAGTGTAATACAGGAGTAAGACAAGGCTGTCAAATGTTTCTCTATTTATCAATGATCATATCTCTTATGAGGGGCACATGGAGTAACTTTGTCAATTTTGGAAATTTTCATTCTTTTATTCGCTGACGATATTGCAATAATGGATATAAGTAATGTTGGTTTGCAGAAAAGGTTAAATCTGTTATGAGAATACTGTGATAAATGGAAATAAACAGTCAATATTGCTAAAAGTAAAGTTGTGGTCTGCCGTAACGGCGGTAAATTACGTTCATGTGAAAGGTTTTGGTTGAGTGGCTCCAAAATGGAAGTGGTCAGATGTCATAAATGCTTAGGTGTCCAGCTGTCAAGTTTGGGGATTCCATTCATCGCCTGATATTGAAGGTATTCATGATAGATTTTGTAAACTAGTGCTATCGTTGAATAGAGGTACTCCGATGTTATTAGCACGTGGTATTTTAGGTAGATCCAATGTTAAAGTTTTTTACTACGTCAAAGTAATCAAGTTTTGGTTGAGGTTACTGTCGCAAACCGACAACTTGAGTTTGATACACTCATAATCTTTTCAAGACCAAATAGCTGAAAATGGTAAGTCTTGTTGGGCGTTAAAGGTAAAATCTCTATTATTGAAATATGGTTTTGGTGAGTTTTGGCAACAGCAAAGTGTAGGAAATAGAGTTTTATTCATTTCTCAATTTCAAGAAAGGTGTATTGACATTGCGAAGCAAGGTTGGAGTGTAGACTTAGATGCTTTCACAAAGATAGATTTCTTTAGGACTCTAAATAAACAATTCAGTTCTTTATATTTATTCGAAAAGGTGTCTGTTAAAATTTGTATTACTAATTCATCCGATTTTGTTGTTGAAATCATGTTTTACTAATATAATAAATTGAATCGGACAGGAGGTGGAATATACCTAGATCAGTGAGATTGTGTCAAACATTGAATCTGAGTACCATTTTTGTTTAATTAATTTTACAAATGTATGTCCATTTCATCATACATGTAATTTAAGAAGTTCACTCCTTCCAATATATTACTGGGAAAACCCAACTGTAGACAAGATGCAAACATTATTTCTGCCAAAAGGCATAAGTTTAAGGAATCTTTGTAAGTTTCTTTTCTTAGCACAAAAGACAAGACTTAACTTCTTTAAAGATGTTCCTGTTACATAATTTCTATTTTGTTCATATTACCATCGCCCTCTGTAATACAACAAATATATGCACTACCGTATGCATCCTAATAAACGCCCTCTCCTAATAAACGCCCCCCTAAGCCATTTTTGACTCACGGAAAATGACCCCTAATAAACGCCCCCCATTTGTATCGACTTACCTTACTGATATTTCACTGAAGAAGAGTTTTCAATCTTGCTATCAACCTCTTATGTCCAGAAAAGTGTAAGGTACATGGTATTTCCAGTCCCCCTGCCACTGTCGAATGTCTGTAACGATCAGTCACTACACATTCTATGCTACCGCCATGTTTTAAGAAACAGGAAAATGTCTTGCTCAACTCTCTTGGAAGATGTCCCACAACTAGATTTAACTCTTCTTTACATTTATTTGATGCACTTATTTTGATTAAAACTCTGAAATAAAATCGATGTTTCTTTTTCTTTTGGACATCAACAGACATTATTTTAAATAAACGCCCCCTTTTTACGATTTTTTAAACGCCCAGGGCTTCTATTACGGCGAATACGGTATATTTGTATCATGGACCTGTGGCCCCTTTACGAAATAAACGCATACAACTCGTAAGGTGTAATAGCTTGTTTTAATGCTGCATAACAGACCCAGGGGTCGGTGTTCAACATGGTACTTTTGTTATTAGCCCTTGATATTTAAAAAGAGTTTCAACGTCATATTCAAAGGGACATACCTCAAACAAAACAAATTTTATCCAAAGTAAATAATGAAAGTAAGAATAGTTCAAATTCCAGGTGAAAATGCACATGTTTATCTTCATGGTCACAAACATACTGACTTTAAGGAGAGACAAAGGACAACCATGTCTTTAAAATTCTTAAATGTTTATCAAATAAAGTTAAATATCTATTAAGAGACCACACTACAAGCCAAGCTAGGTGTTTCGTGTTGATTACGACATGTGTCTCTTCACTTGTAACAGATGGTCAGATCAGTTGGTAGAGATGAAAGTGTTTCTGAAGCCTACCCTGACGTTGATGGATGGTATTCTTTCATCTAACATTCCATCGGATCAAGAAGACGTTGTTAACTTTCTTACTGAACAAAAGTCAATGCTTTTTAAACTTTCAGATCTTATTAAAGTCGACATCATCAATCAGTACACGGCGAAATTAAATGAATTTATTTCTCATTATCCTTAGTGGTCCAGGTACATTCGTTATGTTGCTCCCACCCCAACCACCTCCAAATAACCTAAATATCAGCAATGGAACGTAGATCTACTTATATCTTGATAAAAGTATAAAAAAACATGTATGTTAGCAACGTATTGATAGGTGTCTTATCAGAGGACATACTGCCGACATTATGTATTCATAAACGTTTGGACAAAGATGCACATGCGTTATCTGTCGTTTGACTTACCACTGCAAGTATTAAAAAACTTAATAATAAAATACTTTTATTATACGACTGAGGTTAGGATACTCTGTTATAATAGTGAAATAAACAATCTCCAAGGCTACAGTGATAACCTTTCAAACAATGCTATGGCGTCACTCAGTATTCTGGTGTCATTTTCAAAAGGGCGCAATGTAATATAACAAATAGAAGAAAAACATTCCCTTTCCAATTTCACTTCAACGCAGTGGGTATTAAATTGTATAGTTCCTTCATGTCATACTTGTTTCCCTCACTGGATGAAATAAATACAGTATTTGCCAAGAGGAGAAATATATCCTCTATGTGTTTCACCAACTGTTCTATTGGTCATAAACATTTACATCAATGAACACAAATGTGAGGAGGAAGATTTTTATTTGGAATGAGAGGAGACAGAAATACGCACAATTAAACCATGATGACACTGGTCCTAGACATAACCCTGATAATGGTGCCACAATATGGCGTCCTTGTCTCGTAAAATGAAGCATGGTATTGAAGAAAGTCAATTAATTAGACCTGTTTTATTGGAGTCTTGTAAAGGTCAGAAGATATTTTGGAAGTCATTAGTTGACAGAAATTAATAATTGATGATAATTAAAAGTTGCTATTTTTTGATAATTAACATTAGCAATATCCATTGGTTTCTCACGTGGGGTATATATGATGTATACATACAAAAGGGTATTATTACTAAGCATCAGGCGGTTTTGACTGAATTAATAATCTGATACTATGAATTCATTTCGACGATTGTATCGGTCCTTTAAGCATTATCCTCTGCTTACATGTACAGGCAGTATACAGTTCAGACGTAACTAATTCGGATTTTCTTTATTTTCAAACTTTTTGAAACTACATGCATCCTCTATGATACGTCTGTGGGTTAAGGTATTGCAATTTCAGGTCTCGAATGGGAGGGCTATTGCTCGTTGTTTTGCAGTTAATTTGTTTTTGGATAAAGGCGCCGCGGCAATCTGCTTGGTTAAACAGTTACTGATGGACCAGAGTGGGATACACAAACTCATCTCCTGCAGATTAAAGCAAATACCTCATTAGTGGGCAGGGATTTTCGTTCTTACCAACATATAGCTGTGTTATTGTCCATTACCAGGGACCAACGTTGTATATTGTGAATACCGTCATACTTTTCAACAAGGCAGACTTCCTTTCTCTTAAGTGTAGTTTGATGTTGACCCGGTAGAACTAGGGCTCATTCTAAGTACAAAAAGTAACCTTTTTTCAAAAGACGAGGGTTGGGACGTCATTCGTTACCGTACATGCTTTAAAACAGAGTATTGAGCTTCTCTAAATGAAAAAAAAATGGTGTGGAATATATAATTAAGACTTAATTAGACTGAGTGTATACTCTCGATAAGCATGGCTACATGTATACAGGTCAGAGAACAATGTTTTGAACACAATGTCTTACTATGTATTTCAGTTACTTATTGTGACATGTTTTGCCGTTTACATGAGGGTAGACTCATTTGAAGAGCTTGCACAAATAAACTATCGAACGTATCAAACGAAATAATTGACAAAATTATTGGGGTTTTTTCCACCTGTTTGTCCGTCTATCTCAGCTATGCGTTATGGAATAAAAATCAGATACTTCACTCCACCTAAAGGTCTAATGGCAGAAACAGGTTATCTTGTTTGAAAACGTTTCTACATGTCTCTGTGTTATGTCATTTCGTTTACATGTGCATTATAAGGAATCTAGAAGTTCACTATAGACACTGCATATATACAGAGCAAAAATAGTGCTGCACCCCCAAGTTTGTTCACAAGTAAAAGTTGTCTGATAAGAAAGTTGACAATGTTTCAGGACAATCAACTTTGTGATATGACAGAAGCATCATCTACCAGTTTAACGAAGCAAATTTCATTCAGATAACGTTTCACAACTTTGTGACCTTTGTATTCATAACATTCTGCTATATTGGGGTTCAGGAACAAGTATTGTTACACTGAAAATTGAAAGTCAGCATTGGTTGTTCAAATGTAAGCAGTTCCATTCTTTCAAGTGAACTGATTAACCTTTAGTAATTTACTTTTAACCACACGTCACTCGTTAAAGCAGTATGAACCTTCAAAATCAGATTGTTTGGAAAACAGACAAATTTGAACAATGTTGCTTACTGACGATATTCGGTCTGTATTACTGTAATGACACCTCTAAATCACAGAGATGTGTTTGATTAAGGAGTCGATCTCATAAAGATCTCAGAATAATTCCAAAATCGTATGAGTATAACCTTTTTATCACTAGCTGTCAAAAATGTTGAAAAAAATTATGCCGTTTTAAGAACCAGTTCCTTCCATATTTTGCTTGAAAAAAAGATGTTTTGATGTTTGAAAGTCAACTTGGTAACGACATTTTTGTTTTCGTCCTCTGAAACCTAATGTTTATCGCATAGTTTCGGCACAGGAACAATAGTTATTTGGGTAAAAAAAAAAACAGTATCATTGCAAATTCAGTCGTAATTTCTTTTAATGTCAACATGAATATTTTTCTTCGAAGACATTAGTCATTAATTATCCTATCGTTATGTCTTTAGTGTTTAATTCAATACATACTAAACTTGCCACAGCATCACATTTTAGGTATGAATGAAGGGGGGTGCAACACTTTTGTGGTTGTGTATATTTCTACAGAACGCAGTACCAACACAACACTGAGTCCCAGAGATTGACAATGTACAACAGGTGTTGTGTTTAATATACCAAGCTTCTACAGAGGCTATGGCGATGTGTTATAAATATAGAGGTTAATTCACTAGGATATTAATCAAAGAGTAAATTGTGAACTTTTATATTTTTGCAGGTGCCCCAGTTAGCCTTTGTGTCCATTTTGCTGGCCTTTATAGTGATAGGAAACTCGTGTGTTCTGGCTGCCATACAACTCTCAGAGAACGGCAGGAAAACAAGGATGAACTTCTTCATAATGCATTTAGCCATAGCAGGTAAGGGTCTCTTGATCAGATGTTTGAATCATGCTCTGTTGTCCGAGTGGGAGTAGCACATCCATCACGACCAAACTAAAAGAAAGTAATTGAAGATGAAACACGCATAGTTGTTTTTAGATGCAGCAACATAAACATTTTTTTTTTAAATAATGTTTCCGCTTCTTCAATCGCAATAAAAATATGAAAGTCGTTGTATTGGTTTTTTTAAATTAGCATTTTGCCAAATAACGAATCGCTATGTGGTGTCACGTAAAAACGGCATTACTTACAAGAGTCAATGTACATGTTTATGCAGAAAACGCAAATCTTGCAAATAATTTCAAATGAAAGTCTATGATGTGTCTTTTCATTCATCATTATTTCACATATGTTGCTTTATCTAATATGTGTTTCACGTATCCTTATTTCAGATCTCTAAGTGTATGTGATATGTGTTTCACGTATCCTTATTTCAGATCTCTCAGTGGATGTGATATGTGTTTCTTGTATCCTCATTCAGATCTCTCAGTGGATGTGATATGTGTTTCACGTATCCTCATTTCAGATCACTCAGTGGATGTGATATGTGTTTCACGTATCCTTATTTCAGATCTCTCAGTGGATGTGATATGTGTTTCACGTATCCTTATTTCAGATCTCTCAGTGGATGTGATATGTGTTTCACATATCCTTATTTCAGATCTCTCATTGGATGTGATATGTGTTTCACATATCCTTATTTCAGATCTCTCATTGGATGTGATATGTGTTTCACGTATCCATATTTCAGATCTCTCATTGGATGTGATATGTGTTTCACGTATCCTTATTTCAGATCTCTCATTGGATGTGATACGTGTTTCACGTATCCTCATTTCAGATCTCTCAGTTGATGTGATATGTGTTTCACACATCCTCATTTCAGATTTGTTAGTGAGTCTGATAAGTATTTTCTTATGTCGCTATAACATATCTACTGGTGAGTGTGGAATATATATTTTCAAATATGTCTTTATATCAGATTTGTTGGTCGGTCTAACATTTGTTTTAATACCTTTTCATTTAGGACCTGCTGTTGATTCTGACATGTGTTTTCTTTTCAGATTTGTTGGTGGGTGTGATATGCGTGATGCCGGATCTGCTGTTGAGGATCACTATAGAGTGGTATGCCGGCAACGTGATGTGCAAGATCGTCCAGTACCTACAGGTGAAATCTACACTGACATTTATGACGTACCAACTACCCTTGATGGTTATGACGTACCAATTACCCTTGGGATTAATGACGTACCAACTACCCTTGAGATTCATGACGTACCAACTACCCTTGCGATTTATTACGTACCAACTACCCTTGAGATTCATGACGTACCAATTACCCTTGAGATGCATGACGTACCAACTACCCTTGAGATTCATGACGTACCAACTACCCTTGCGATTTATTACGTACCAACTACCCTTGAGATTTATGACGTACCAACTACCCTTGAGATTCATGACGTACCAATGACCCTTGAGATTTATGACGTACCAATTGCCCTTGAGATTTATGACGTACCAAATACCCTTAAGATTCATGACGTACCAATGACCCTTGAGATTTATGACGTACCAATTGCCCTTGAGATTTATGACGTACCAACTACCCTTGAGATTTATGACGTATACCAACTACCCTTCAGATTTATGACGTACCAACTACCCTTCAGATTTATGACGTACCAACTACCCTTCAGATTTATGACGTACCAACTACCCTTCAGATTTATGACGTACCAACTACCCTTGAGATTCATGACGTACCAACTACCCTTGAGATTTATATTTAACTTTTACAAGATACACTGGAGTTTTATTTAATTATTTATTTACATGCACCAATTGCACTTGGAATTCATCATTTACCTTACCCTTGACAGTTTCTATTTACATGTACCATTTGTACTGGGTGTTTACCATATACATGTACCAATTATCCTGAATATTTATCATTTACATGTACCAATTATACTGAATATTTATCATTTGTATGAACCACTTACACTCGGGATTCACAACATGTAAATAAGTGAGATGTGGCCGAAAGACCTTTCCTTTTATCAATCTAACTTGAATCTCGTCACCGGTACGGGATCATGAGGCTTTGTTTGTTAAACATATAGTATATAATGAATGGTTGTATATACATTTGTAAAGCTGACGAATACTGTTTTACGAGTATGTGTAAGTTAATATTAAACAGTGTAAGAATAAGTAACAATGTTAATTTACTTATTCGAACATTGTTCCAGTCCAAATGCAGCTTTTTGAAATGTTCATGTGTATTTCTATTCCTTCCAGTTACCGTAATTAGATCTGAGTATGAGATGTCATATGTAACTATCACTTATCGAACTCATTTTCTCTTGATTTGTTGAACGATATATTGCAGGCTGAAAACTGCCGACCAACTACCATTTATTACCTATCTCGTGTCTATGTCCCCCGGTCAACGTTTACAATTTAATGTTTGACGAACTACTGATATGTTAACTTTTAAAGCTGATTATAAGTTTAATCGACAATTCTTAAACATGTATCACACAATGTAGAAGTTTAACCGTTACAGTATATGTACTCACCGTCAGTTCGTCAACTCACATGTTTCTATCCAATTGCTACCCAGGCCGTGGTGACCTACGCCTCTACGTATGTCCTGGTCTCCCTCAGCATTGACCGGTACGACGCAGTTGCTCGACCCATGAACTTCTCAAGAAGTGGTAAGTATAACTCATACACCGAACCTACCTGAACCTACCTGAACCTACCTGAACCTACCTGAACCTACCTGAACCTATCTGAACCTATCTGAACCTACCTGTTATACGGCTTATTATCTCCCAGTGGGATCGATACGTACATTTTCTCAGGAAAGTCAGTGACCCCATATTTCATACAATAACTATAAAACCATGTAAACTCATATTTTGCCAAATATGTTCGTACCTATAATAGGATTCTAAATTTGAAAATATTGTCTATACATTATATCTATCTATATAACCATCATCACGCGTACACACGCGAATTTTATGGAGGATCTTGAGTTCACAGTTTTGAACAGCCGCAAGTTGCTATTTTAGGATATGTTACGAAACAGCAACTACAATAGTTGAGCACATTCGATTTAAAGAATAACTATATCAGTGGGCGATATAAAAGGAAGAAGTTCTGTGGTGGGGACATGAGCAAGAAGCATCAATGAAATTACCTTAATAAAACAACAGAACATACCAGAAATACAAATGTAAGATTGACATTTTCTCTTTTCCTCGATGTCGAGGAATGTATTCAGCATGTCAAAAATGTAGTGTTCTGTTTAACATGTTCAGATTATGGGCAAGTAAGGGGAAACGTAATGAAAGTGTCAGATGCCTCTCATAATAGGCCTTAATTGGTGATTTGAAAAAGAAATAGCTCATAGCCAAGAAATATGATAATCCGCTTATGATTCAATTTAATCAACTTTCTTCAAGGCCAGAGCCTGTACATCTATGTTCTAAAAAATCTAGTTCTAAAAGAAAAATATGTAAAATTCCAATACTTCCACAGTGGTATTTTCATCCATATTACCCATAAGACCTATTTTCGCAAAATCTTTCTTAGGCTCAGCTGTCTTTTTATATTGATTAAACGGTCGACCAGACATGTGGCGGAAAAGGGCTGCTGTTATAAGATTGTTGAAATCCATGTAGCCTATATCTCTCACGTATCACAATTTAAGTTGGAGGTTTGAAGTGTCTGGTGAAGTATAGACTAGTTGAAACGTCTCAATAGTTAATTGGAGTTCCTTTCAACTCCTAGTTCAACTCCGTCCGACACGTATCAATCACCAGAAACATTTTAGTCCAAATTGATATTTTTAAGTGGATCTCTTGAAACTCAGTTCCGTGTTAGATACTCTGTCTTAATTATGTTCCAATTATGAGGAAAAATGATTGTAACCTCTAACTGATGTTGTTCGAAATATTTATATGTGCCAGCCTTCAGCCTTCAGCCTTCAATTAAATCGATGTGTCACATTTATTGGTTAATGGATGAGAACAGAATACAAGGATATTATAACTATGGCGACATTTCGATTCGAGTGTTAGTATATTTCAATAAACCTCCCTGTCTCCTTACTAACTTCTAGATGCATCAAGTGAACGGATTCTTTACTTACGCATACACTGAGTGGATAACAGAAATCTACATTTTAATGCACATCACTCTCAACCACTCAACTATCCTGGTTAGTTTCAAAATGATATCCCTATTGTCTACTATCATTATAACTGCTAAGCGTATATATCTCATATTCATATTTACTACACTAATGCGTTAAATATGCTAATTCAACCAATAATGTTAACGATCCTGCATTGAGAAGCAATAAATATGAATTCGAATTGTGTTCTGATGAAAATCCCCAGGGTTGCTAAGTTTTGAATATTGGAACATTCACGTGTGACCAAAGGTGAAATAATTGTTATGTATGGGTGTGTAGGTCGACATATCTAAATGGACACTGCCATGTATTATGACTCGAAATCGTGACACTACCTGCACTTACAAGAAATGTCCTAAACAGGTAGTCATCCTACACATCGCATTCCGTCGAGTAGTAAATCATTTGTACAAGTAGGATAATATCCACGAATAGATATAATATATTATGTATATATATGTACATGTAAAATACCTCAAACTGGAATATATACTGTGAAAATGTTTAACACCACCACAGTTTTACATTTAAATCCATTTGTCGATGTCTCTGAAAACATAGTTTTTCGCAAGTGTAGCTTGCTTAATAAATATATTACTATCAAATGCTAACAAATTATCTTACTTATTCTACTGCTCAATACGAGAAGAGCGAAGCATTTATTGCTCTCTAACTAACACTGCTTCCTGGTATAACGTTACCGACTCTCAATCATCACGTTACATCAGCCCTAATGATCACGTTCCTTTCAGCATATCAGGCGCGAGTGTTGATATCCCTGGCGTGGCTATCGAGTGTACTGTTCGCTCTGCCAACGCTGTTCCTGTACCATAATGATGAACAGCAAGGTCGCTATCAGTGCTGGATGGACTTCCAGGAATATTGGCATTGGCAAGTGAGTTAATACACGCAAGTGGGTGTCAACGTGGGAAAGGAAATCCGTGTACATTAAATTGAGTTACAGTTGATAGAAGCCTGCCTTCTATGTTGAAATGTACCTTTATGTACCTTTTGGTATGTTCATTAAACATTGTTTTAGATTTTATATATTCCCAAAACTACTTCAAAACCACAAAAAAGTATCTATGACGGTGACAAAATGCAGTACTACCTGTACAATATTTGTTAAGCCTTCATCAAAATTAAATTTTGATATCTCATTTCTGAAGCTCTGAACAACCAATCAATCGTATTTCGGTAGAAATGCCTCAGGTCCGATTGATTTAAACCAATAATTATATACATGTATGAACATGTACAGTAGAGTAAAACATGATTTAAACCAATGTTTATATACATGTTCATATACCGTAAAGTAAAACATGATTTAAACCAATGTGTGTGTGCATGTATATGTAGTAAAGTAAAACATGATTTAAACCAATGTGTTTGTACATGTATATGTAGTCAAGTAAAACATGATTTAAACCAATGTGTGTGTACATGTATGTGTAGTACAGTATATACCCGTGTTCTCCAGCTTTACATCCCTCTCCTGGCTGTCGTGACCTTCATCCTTCCTGCTCTCATCATCGCCTCCTGCTACGTGGCCATCATCTTCATCATCTGGACTAAGGGCAAAGACAGTGTAGACATCCCCGAGAGGAAGAATCTCACCGACAGAGAGTGTGAGTCTTGACAAATTGGATCGTTACATGGACAGTTAACATGCAGCTCTATATGTTGAAGAACATCAGTTAACGAGCTATATATATTTGAAGAATTGAGAATATTTAATGGATAGACAACTTCCTTATTCTTTGGAGGCAACGGTTCGACATATATTCCTCTGTCGTTGTCAAGCAAGTGAGAAACATTTTAGAATCGTATACATGAGTTGTTTTACAATAGATTGGAGATCGGTTGGTCACCAACATCTCATTCTGCACACAAAAACGAAGTTGAGATCGGAAAAACTAAATGAAATAAACAATTGTTGTTAAATATTATTCCATTTTAAAACTAACGTCGAAGATTAAATTTGCATCACAATCTGACTACAGATTTGACATACGGCAGACGTTGTCAGAACTAGTTACCTGAATAGACAACTTCAGAACATATGTTCCTCACCCAGAGATACCGTACCTGGCATCAGACATGATTAAATGTTGGAAATTATTCTATTCAATTTATTAATACCCTTCGAAGATTTGCAACACAGTCTGAATATACTTTAACAATTATCTATTTAGCAGACACGCATTGTACTCACCTGACCAAAAATTCCGATTGCAATCAGAGATGACAGTATGGGTGCCTCACCTTAAGGATGTGCTTTCAAATCCAATAGAAGGCTCATTGTACAATGTTCAAATAATTGAAAGTAAGCCATGCTCAATTGTTACGTTTCCTGGATAGCCTAGGCCTGTTTAACCTTTCGGGTCGTATTGTCATACATGGACAATCCCTATTAAGCAGCGTGTACTAATTAAGACGAAGTTAGCAAACATAGCAAAAATAGTTATTTGCATTAAAACTTCTAAATAAAATTGAAATACAGTATGCTAATTCATTTTAATTGTATCACGATCTGTTAACAATATCTGTCTCTGTTTCAGCTGGTGATAACCACACGACGGAACGACCCCGCATCACCCTACAGTGCAACAGACTGAAGTCTGGTAGAGGAATCATTCCACAAGCCAAGATTCGAACTATCAAAATGACCCTTATCATTGTCATAGGTGAGAATATGCTTGTGGATTGGGAGGGGGGGGGGGGGGGGGTCAACTAAGAATATGGTCAGATAGTGAATATAAATCAAGTTTCAGTGATTATTACAGAATCACCAACGAATGGAAATAAACGGGAAAATCGCAATCTTGAATCTGTTTATACATATACGTGTATACCACTTGGATATTGAAACTGAATTTGAAATGGCATTTAAGAATTGACTTCAAAATTTATTAAGTTCATGGAGGTATAAACTTAAAAAACGCTGTGCAAATCTTGAAGTCAATACTTATAAATAAATATATTCGTACCAGATGTTTTGAAAAGGTTTCATTGCTACAAATATACAAATTTGCAACAATTAGAGCTGTACTATTTACGCGTATGAAGACACCAAATATTAGCCCCGTCTACAACGTGTTCATCAGCCAATGAAAATGCACAACGTAACTAGCCAAGAACCTGACGTCATGGGGGCGTGGCTAAATGTGATGTGACGTCACGAAATTAAGTTCATGCAGGTATGAACTGAATCTCTGTGAGAGTGTTCAGCGAATCAGATTCACGCAAAGCGATTGCTATTTATTTATAAGGTGAATAAACATGGAACATCGGTATAACTTGCAAATGGTGATAATTACAATGACACATTATCTATGGATTGAAAGAATACTTTTTGCATGTTAAACTGTAAGTAATGTAAGTAATGAAATAATAATTATATTCATTATAAAAAGAGGAATTTAAGGTTCTGCTTTGGAATGCAAAATCGCTGCACTCAAGTATCCCGACAAACCAACTGCAATGTCATCGATTGCCCTGAAATAGAATATGCACTAGGACTTAATTCTTGTATTTCAGTGTTTATACTTTGTTGGAGTCCCTTCTTCGTGTACAGTATCCTCGACATCTTCCACCACATACCTGTGAACGATCGAATCAGCACATTCATACAAAGTGCCGTTCCTCTCAACAGCGCCGCTAATCCTATCATATACGGCATATTCAGCACTCGTATATGCAGAAACCTTAGGTAAGTCGAGTCAAGTTAAGTCAAGTCATTCCGTTGATCCAACAGAAGGCTTTTTTACTTTTCTTTAAGCAGAGGAAACTCTTACAGTTTATAAATTGTGATGATATCAATGACCTCATGATATTAGCTGTAGTTTGTTTAAAGCTGTAAATGTGATGACAGTTGGGAAAAGACGAAGCTCATGCTTATAACTATATGGAGGTATGCGCATGACACAAATATATTTCTTATATTTCAAAGTAAAGTGAACACAGCATCGCGTGCGTTGTCCATTGTATAGACAGCTGTGATTGACAAATATGAGTGTTTAACAATATCAGTTTGCTATATTATTGATCTATTGTGATAGCATAACTGATATTTTGTATATTCTGTCATCACATATCCGGTTCGTTATACGTCATCATTTATGATCTCTGATTTCGTTTCGGTAACACAACATACAAACTTGTCCTTTTCTAAAATATATTGTTAATTATTTGAATTGTCACAAAATTTTCTTAACGTGATAGAAATATTTATAACTGGAAAATGTATTTTCTATTCTCATCCATGATCGGTAGTTTTCAGTTTTCATCGTTTTGTTAAATGTTCGTTGTTTGTTGATAAGTTTATTCTATTTTTTTCAAATGCGCTGCGTCCTGATATACCAGTCTTATATGTGTTGCATTTGATATGAGTTTCATCCGATTTGCAGGGTTTGTCGAACTGGTTCAATGAACAATACTTCTCAAAGCCGGTAATTTAATTTTTAAACATTCGAAATACTACAGCAATAATAAAAAGACAAAGTATATTTTTTAAATTTATGTGTGAAGAAAATTGCAAACAGTAATTACAGTCTTTAAACAACATTTTCTGATATTGTTAAGAATTCGGAAAATTTGAATTGGTCATAATTGTTTTCGTCATGTATAATATATTGCAAAGCTGAATTGAAATTGAAAATCGAGATACAAATTTTGAAACTCATCAAGAATAAAACAATTCATTTCTAATTTACATGATGTAAAAACATGTTTGATGTGAAATCTCAAATTACATAAATATCACATTTGAATGTAGACAAATTCTGCTTACACCTCCACTATAGACACGACGTTCAGCAGCACTCACACTACATAACACCCACGTTTATATTGTTAACTTGTTTTATTTCAGACCGCTCGCCCAGCGCAACTCTATCAATGCCGCTGCGACCCGCCGGTATATATATATATATCAATATTGTGCTTGTCTTGCTCACAGCTTTCAAAACCTATACAGCCACATTTGCAAAATATATTTCAAAATATGTTAGATGCAGTTATCAACCTATTTGTAATGTTCTGATCACGGGCATCTCAAACGCAGACAAGGCGCACGCTTTGCCCTTCTCTTACACGCCAGTTAAACGTATACTGACGCAGACAAGGCGCACGCTTTGTCGTTCTCATTTGTGTTAAATGGTATTCAAGATGCAGACAAAACTCGCTCTTTGTTCTTCTCTTGTGTTTTACATGCCAGTGACATATATATGCATATAAGGTTTTACCTTTCTGGCAAACTTTGAAAATCGTGTTCCCTTTTTTTTAAATTAATTTCCTGCTAGGTACGTGTGCACGACGTACAATGTGCACGCTATGTTCACTGCACTGCTGCCTTACACACCAATTACATGTAGCTGAGATGCCAGAAGTTTGCCTTGTTCTTCGGTGCTATAACAACATCCTGTGTAATGCGCGAGCTTTTCCATTCCTATCTTCAAAACAGCGGCGCTGACTACATGTACCACAGAGGACTACGTGTACATTTTCTAACCTTGTGTCGCAATGCGTCTTTTTGTGTAGTTAATGGATACAACTAAGCCCATTCGTTAATCTTTTAAACATATTATATGTGTGTCAACAAATCGTTGTTTTAATTTTTCTTTAACAAACGATTGTATGTGGATTCTACACATGTAACACATCTGTCCGCCCATACGTCCCACCCTTGTTAACACGATATCTTGTGAACCATCGCATCAAAATTCTTGACATTTAGTGACAGCCTGTATTGGCGGATTAAGCAGATAATTTTCGTGATCTTAACCTAATTCCAAGACTACCAGATCACTTTGACCACTTTTCAGACTCTTGTTAACGCAACAACTCATGAGCCATTCCACCCAGAGTCTTCAAATTTTGTGAATTCCTTCATTGATGATTATAATTACGCTGACACAAGTCGATCTTTGTGATCTTGACTTTATTTTAAGGTCACCACTACACTTTGATCATTTGAACTCTTGTTGAAGCTTTATCTCATGCACCTTAGTTTAAAATTTGGTAATCATCATGCCACCTTTAACCAGTAATACAATATATGGAGAACCACATTTTGACCTTATGATAAAAACTAGTAAATGTCGTTTACTTCATTTAACGTTAACGACGCGGACATAGTCGTGCTAGTGCCAAATACTCATTTAATATCGATTACAAATGTTTTGAAGAAATAAAACTTTACAATTGATTCCTTTGTCTGGATTGGCATTACTATGAACCAGTACCATGCAACTATTATCCCCTGGTCTTCATAATACATAAATCCTTGAACCCCCAAAATAAGGTTTATAATTCTGAGGAGAATCACACAATATGAAAAGTGTTAATATTTGTAATTTCGAACTTTTTCAAATTACATGGTATAATTGCTGATAATCAAATCTTAGTTTCACATCTTGACCCTAATTTTAAAAAACCTTTAATAAATTAGGGCACCATTAACCCATAGTTCTAGCATGGACTTACTATCATCTTAGTCAATGGGAACTCTATGCAAGTCATACTTTACGAAGTGTTTTGTTTTCGGATTCATACAGCAGGATCGTATTTATCATGTTTTCCTTATTTGGCTAAACGTTAAATGTACTCTCGTACTTCGGGCATAAACGCATCAATTTTATTTGTGCGCGTGGCAGCCTTTTTATAGTCATTTAAAAAAAAGAATTTGCCGCATCATTTTTGTTATAGCCACATATCCTTTTGTTTACCAAATATATGAGTCTTCAGGAACTGGCATGGTGTGCTACCGTGTTCAATATTTTTAGTTCTTCCAAGGTATGTTTAGACAGACAAGAAATCAAATATACTCCTCCCCTGTTATTAGTTTTTCCAACAAAACACACAAAGAAAACCCTACTGCTCACGTCACTGTATCGAGAAATACAACCCATGTGCCCGAAAAACATTTATAATAAATGTAGAATCTGCTATTCCCCCTGATCTATATTGGTAAACCACTGACACATCCGCAGAGCTCAAAGGTAGGATGTAGTATGCTTCCCACACTTGTTAATAATGAAAGAGAGGATATATGGTAACCAAAACTGTTTTCTGAATTCCTCTTCATATATGGTGTCTTGTAAACAAATTATTGTAATTATTTAAGGTTCTTTCTTTATCTTACAGAAGGATACCAGTCATCGACTGTCTAGCTAAGGCATTCTGTCGGTGTAAGACCACTAAGAAGAAACAGGTGAGCAGGACAACTGGTCTCCCCACCTCACTCACTGACCAGACCTACTGCCCTGAGAGTCAAAGCTGTAAGCGTTATAACGAGGCATCAAACCCCTCTATAGCATTTAGGAGACCATCGGGACTACCAATTGTCAGGAAAACTCTCACACCAAAAGAAAATCTAATTCTGAAAAATGCCACGGAGATTAAAATGAAGCCATTGAAGAGAAATAAATAAACTGAGTTGGACTCCCACATAATACAATGGCATTTGATGACCGTGGTTTCTTCCTGGAAGTGATTGTCACCTCCGTTGTTTTCTGGAGCTGTGGCACATTGTATTCGAGTGGAATTTGTGAGAATTCAATTTGGAATTCGTGTAATTTGGAACTTAGCAAGAATCTAGCCATTCAATCAGTCCCATCGCACTTTCTAAATGAAAATTACGAATTTCTACCAACTGGACGTCGTTTCAAAATATGGCATTTAAAAACTAACAGAGCATCAAAATCGTTTGTCCCATACAGTTTAAAAATTCTAAACCTTTACACCAAATAGCAATTATGTAACTCTTGAAACACGACATGGTTGATTAAAGTATGGCATTTATATATGTCATATTTAGTACCCATCAACACAATGTATGTTATTGTTTGGGTTTTTTATATTGTATTCATGTATTGTTATTTTGTATTGTATTCTACCAAAGACTCTTTGAGTGTAAGACAAATTTCCCATCTGGGATAATAAAGTTTATCTTATCTTATCTTATCTTATCTTAATGTCTGGTTTGGCAGAAATGAAGGAACAATTGTATTTGATCACAACAAACATCTTGTTAGTACATTGTGTGTCTGATGAAGGAAATTGAATATATACTCAAGCAGGGAGATAGATACATATTGTCACTTTCTGAAGTTTCTTGGTATCGTTTAAACCTTCAGTCTAAGTGACGATTACAGGACGTCACTGATGCAGGACGCTCGGATTTACAATGAACATGATGATGTCATCACAAAATTTTTTAATTTCTATTTATTTGCATAATTTGATTAAATGTGTCGATGTTGTGTTATTTTTACCATTTCGAAGCCAGGATATGCTACCGTATGAAAATGTTCTCAGTTTCAATGTATCACTGTAACTTCAAAACTGGAAAACAATTCTGATTTCTGATTTTACAAAGGTAACAATCCAAAGCACATTGAAATTGACTTATTTCTAAAGATTGTATTAGTCACAATTAATTGTTAAAACAAGAAACTAGCTACATACATTCGAAGACAATTATGTCGTTCGTTTGTGTTACCGTTGTTTCACTTTATTCTGTTACAAAAAATATTTTTAAATTATTTTTGCTATCGCTAACCTGAGTCTAACTTAACATAATGCTTTTGTGTTTTGTATCATCAATTTCATGAAATCATTACAATGTTTACAGTAAATGTTTTGGTACAATGTACAAGTAACCTTTGCGTCCAGCAAGCTATTTTGTTAATGGTTCAAGCAAGTATGTGTGGGAATATTATTTGTTATGTTATCTGTTGTCTTTACATTGACGGACATGTATTTCCAATAAAAAAAAGATGATGAAGAACCTGTCTGACATTGTTGAATGAGAAAGTGGGTGATATCGCTGCGATACTAAACATACACTAAACACTGCTAATATGCCATGGTCTGAAAGTCTGAAATTCTTTTCCTTCAGATATAGTAAACGCTAACACTTTGGGGATTAACACAAACTAAAATAACACATCACCAAGCACATCCACTTCAATCCTACTATGGGTCAAGACTTTACCAGGTAATCGATTTCAGGATGGGGATCTAAGCGGTGATCTAACTGAAGCTCGATTTACCACCGAAGATGCGCTCCATTTATATCCTCGTATGTGCAAATTTTAATGACATTAGACTGAATACATACGTGTACACCCTTGTGTTCACAGTTCAAGGCATAACTTTTGCCAGTCTCCATTACTGGCTGATTTAGGCCTTGCAGTATTTCCTTAAGACATCTGTGCTTAGAAAGCCAGGCCCACTATACATTTCTGGTGCAGCGATTCACTATCTAGGAAGAACAAAGCGAGGGAAATACCGCAAGGTTTTAATCAGCCAGTAATGCAGACTGGCAAGAGTTATGCCTTGCGTTTGGAAGTTGGTTTGGGGGTTCAATTTGTCTTCCATTTTATAAAGGTAGTTAGAACAGCTTAATCTAGAATTGTTGAGACCTGTACTATTATATATTATATCATTTAAGAAATCATCGGAATTCACCTAACTTGATATCATGTACATATACGTATACGTCCCGTTCCCTGCTGATATCAGAACTACTAACGTTAACTAGCTTACAACGTTTTCCTTGTACACTGTTAACGCTCTGGTTTCAATTTAATTTCTGTACATTTTTGTACTCTGTGTACGTCGCCGTTCATGAAACTATGAATTTGTAAGGTCGCGGAATTGATACGATTTTGCTTGTTTGCCAAACTCGTTTATCATTGAAATAGAAATATGTTTACACCATAGAAAAGAATACTTCCATCACTGTTTTACGTTAGGTAAAGTTATTTTCGAGGGACTATTGAAAGCCTGAAGAATGTTTGTGGGACAGAAGTCCATTCTTTTGTAGCAATAATAGAGAAAGGTCGTTGGCCATATTTTGATAGTGGTAGGGTAGGAACTACACTTGCCTCAACCCGATGAAATAGATTCTTTCATCTTATCTGAAATTGATTTAAATGAACATTTCGTAATTATAGTAGCAAAGGATTTAATACCATGCTGAATGTTGTAAAACTAGGACATAGCGTGTAAGCAGGCTAGAGTCAACGGGATCATCACTCACACGGAAGCTGCTTCCTTGTCATTGTTGAATTCAAGACAACCTATTTGTAATTTAGAAAAAAAATAGACTAAGACTTTTTGTAGCATGGACGTTCGAAACGAGATTTGAAGAATGACCGAATAGTAAACTTTGTTTTAACTTGAATTTCACACCTGAAATTTGAATGATTTGTAGGTTGAAGCAAATAACCAATGCCATGTCTTAAATTATTATATTCAGTTCTCTGAAGGCTTAAGTGCATTTAAAAGTAACATACAAGAACAGGCGCTGAAGCAAGTTTTTCTGTTATAATTTCCCCCAAATTTGTCATTTAGTATTAAAGTCAGAGGGAAAAAACATCTCATTACACGACTAGATAAGACGTATTGTGGTGGCACGTGGTCCTGTGCATAGCTCAGTCGACCGCTATCAGTGAAGTGGCTGGCTGGATGGGTGGGTTACCTGCCTATTTCCTGGATAAAACTGAGAGTTTGAAGGGTGATTCCCTGTCCCACACAGAGACATGAGTTGAGAGGTTCGTGGTGTCATCCTGGGCAAGGGACTTTCGAAATCTGCCTCTGTTCACTAAGCTGTACAATTGAGTACCTGGATTGGAAGTGAAGGCAATGTGACAGATAACTTCCGAGCGCCTTAATTGGTAGCTCAGGTTGCATACTCCTAGGGGATTTGAGAATGAAAAATAAACGATGTCGGTCCTTATACCAGGGTAAAAATGTGTGTAGCGCTTTGAGCATGGCCCTTTGTTGTGGATTTAGCGCGATATAAGTATCATCATCATCATCATCATCATCATCATCCATAGAAAACGGTTACCCATATTGGTAGAAAATGATGCGACGTAGTGTATTGTGTAGGTCAGAGAATTCAGAGAGCAAGGTCGCTGACCATTCCATTATTGTGACATATTTCAAACTCTACTAATTATGTTGATAACGTGTTGAACAGCATGCAGACATAATGAAAAGTTAATACTGGTGTAGAACTTCTGCAGAGCATTATCTTGTGCCATAATCATTCACTGGGAAATTAGCCACATTCCCGTTCAGATGACGAACTTGTGGAAACCCTCCCATGAAGTTGTTTGATGCAAAACCCATGCATGGCTTTGCTGGTTTTGATTTGACGTTATGACGTCATTTTGAATGAATAGTTATATGGGTCTCATTTTGGTAAAGGTATTGCATTCGGCCAATATCCCAATATTCCATTTTGCCAAGCATTAACTTCTTTAACATTGAGGCTAGAGTCACAACTCGGGGACCTTTTCACAGAGCAGGTCACGGATTACGGCACGAGGAATTTGAATTTCACCAGGCTCATGCAGATCATGTTATAATGACAATATGTGACGTGCATTTTCGCGAACTGATACCATTTGAGTTTGCAATGGTAACCATCTGTACTCTACAGTACCAATAGCTCCACATGTTCTCTGACATTGACTAATGATGTGACAAACCATGGGCTGATATGCAAACAGAAACTATAATCATTAAAACTCGCGTTTCTTTTGCTGCTCAGTATACATGCATTATATATTTATCAATACAATACATCAGTATTGTTTTACTTCTGCTTAAGTTATACATTTGCATAAACAAAAACATATATTCAAGTAACACAGAACGGTACATGATAAAACAGTTCGAGACAAAATCATGACATTAATGGCATGATAGCATGTTATAGATTGACCGATTACCTGCTAGTAACGTCATCCCTAAAGTAAATAAAGTGTAATAAATATCTTCACGGTTGTTTTTCCCCAATAGAATGTTTAACTTCATTTATTTATTTCATAAAAACTTCTTTTTTTCTGCCATTTGAATTCGTTGTTTTGCCATACGATATTTCCACTGGCTTTATTTCAGGAGTCACAAAAGATCACAAAAAATGTAATGTAAATGCACACCATAGTAACTCCAACATAACACTTTAATATACGATAGTCATGCAGCATCTACAGCTTGTCGAGAGGCACAGCAGTTTTGAAGATTCGTGTAAATCCAATTTCCGAGCTCGGCTTTCCAGGTTTATTCTCGTTAGGAATTCCGTTGCAAACGAGGTTATTTACTCATTGGTGCATCCATAAGTGCTTTACCCTTGCCTCCCCAGGGGCGTTTGCTTTATAAAGGAAGGCAAAGCATAACGGAACCTTGAAGGACTCCAACATAATTGATGCTTTGTATGGCTCAGGTTTTTCTGTAAATCAGAAGCGTAATATAGGCCATGAGCTGTGAACATAACACAATTCTTCTTTTATTGAAAACACAATTGTATCAGAATAGAAGTTAAACCAATGTCACATGCCCATGGGTGTGCTGCACTGTTGGTGTAATGTTATCTGCTGTATGTTCGAGACTTGGAGGCAACTCATTGGAGTAAGAAAACAGAGCACATTATGAGAACATTGCCATATGTCATTTTATGATTGCTTCATTGAGAGAGTAATGTTCAGTTAATCAAAAAGGGGATAAATTGTCCTTCATGTTAAGTCGGGCATGTCGGTCAAACACGCAAGATCCAAATCGCGCAAGTGTTCATCACTGGCTAATTAATGCTCCGCGCTTCCAGGCTAGCACATACGTTATGACTGGATTAATGAACATTTAAAGATTTTCTTTATCGTCTACATATTTATAGTGTCATTTTCAACTCACTAAATGTAAGCTGTATGTGTCAGGAAATTTGTGTACCGTCTACCATCTACTAGCTTAAACGGGTTAAGAATGGATATGCAAAAGTATTGATTGTTGGGTTACGTTATTTGGGGGATATTAAAACGACAAAACAGGAATTTCACGTTTAAAAATACCATGATACATATACAAATATTTCTAAATGACAAAACAGTGTATATGGTGTCTTGACGTGATTTCAAACTTTTGGAGAAAACTTCAAGTCTCAGCAGCTGCAGTGAGAGGACTTTTACATGATTCAGACTTTAAACTAAATCAAATAGCACCTGTCTCACTCTTAAGCATTCAGGTGATGGGCATTATAGCTCTTTAGATGTAGACCTTTAGTAAGAAGCATTTAACTCCTCTTATTGAAATGTCAAGGACTCTCTCGTGCCGTTAGTAATCAATTTAATTTGAGAGGCCAGAATGTTTTATTCGTTTTATTGCTTATGGAGTAGAAAACTGTCCCAATTTCATTTTGACAACCTTCCTGATAGAATTATCTCACTCTTGGCCTCAAAAATAACTACTCGATATCTCGATGTTGTTAAAATTCCATACTGAAAATGACAATAAAACTTAGAATTGAATATAGCAAATATATCCTTAAAGGTTTCGTATTCTAAATGTTGACGCAACAAAGTTATCAACATGATGTTAATGTACAACTGAACATGAGAGTAGCACAAGGTCCCATGCTTTGCTTAATTAACAGATTGTACGACGGTATTACGTATTCAGAATTACGATTTGTTTATACAATTTGACATAAGTGTACTCGTTGTATATGATACAAAATAAAAAGGCAGTTCCATTTATAAATTCAAAAAATAAGTTTTTGCCCTGGGATATTTATCATCCACAATTGTGTCTGATATCTTATCTGAAGTAACACTTACTTAGTAAAACACGACATACTCAGATACATCTAAATGCATACTGTATCCGCTGCGCTTTAAGAAGTTGATATACAACAATATCAAGGGGCGAACTGGGGGTGTTTACTCTTGTTTTGCGCTTAGTCTGTTAAAGGAGAAAGACCCAAGGGCAATATGTTCAGTACAACAGCGTTGGGTCAGTGACTCAACCCATCTGCCTCAGATTAGAACAGATACCACATTATCGTACGAGGACTGCCGTTCTCACAGCACATAGGCTAGCAATTATCGTCAGGATAATTTAGGAGAGTTGTACAACTACACTGTGTGATATGGGCTACATCATCTTTTCTGAGAACTTTTAATCATTATATCGTTTCTAGCGATCCACAGATCTGTGCTAGTTCACATCATTTACATTTGTATGGGAAGTGAATTTACCAAATGAACAACTGTTAACAAAACGTTACACAGAAGATTGAGTAAAAGTTAAACTAAAGACCCAACTGTGATGTTATATGTGGGGACGCATTTACACACAACGGAAGAGCACGTGTTGATTTATTTTTTAACTTTTTCGGGACACCAGATAGATGATACTGAAACTTGAAATACTGAAAACATGAAGTTGCGCGTAGTGTTACTGGTCTACCAAGATACACGTCACTAAAATGTCTCTTTTTTAAAAACTGGTTTGGAAATGAAACATATATCAATTACATGTATATCATAAAATGCAAAGTGTTATTGCATCTCTTATACCCCACTTCCGGTCTCGTTGCTATGGTTTCTTTTGTTACAAGTGTAGGTGTATTAACCATACACCTACACTTTTTCTGATATACTTTTTCTGATATACCTACACTTTGTCTGATAAACCTACACTTTTTAACAACTGAGAAACAATGTAGTCAATTTTCTAAATTTTCAAATTCTAAGTGATGATACTTTATAAAATGTCAGATTATAAATGAACACATAAGGAACCTGGGATCGAACCCGTGTCCTGTTGCTTTCTGGCCGAACGACCTATAGCTAACCATTACACCACGAAGCCAGTTGAAACTCTGAACAGTTTTTCATGACCAAATGAATAAGGTTCTTATAATGCGTGAAATAATATCACAAATTTATGTTTTTCTTTTTATATAAGAATGTAATTTAATTTTGGGTGCAAAATGTCTTAATATACTGAAAGTTGTCTCTGTTTTCTCTAAACTTTGGCCACGTTGACATTAGCCATGCTGTTTATTGCGTTAGTTGTACATTTCAGCAAGATGCACGTGTATCTGCGTTGACAATGCCGTCATTGGGCCATATCAATTCGATTTCGAGCCCCAAACATGGGTAACCATACAACGCAGCACGGCCTGCGTTGCCACAGACGAGGCCGTATTTGGGTTGTGCGTTTCATGCACAAGCTTGTTTACAGCTGTATTTTTTTAGAAATATTATGAAATAGTATCCGCTTACACTCGACTGTAAGTGAGGTATAAGACAGATATACCCATACTTTTCCTCGTGTATCAAATGATACCCTACACTTTTCCCCGTTGGAGCCTTACTCGGCTCCGTCTCGTAAGGGCCCCACGGGGAAAAGTGTAGGGTATCATTCGATATACTCGGAAAAGTATGGGTATATCTGTCACTTATATATCATAGATGTACTCCTTAAGACTGTTAGAGACTCTGTTACTTACATGTATGTACTAGAAAACACTTAAGCCATTGTTATTCCGTCATATCGACCAATATATATTACAATCTTTTCCTCACTTTCAACCACAGTATTGTTGAATAATAATCTAATGTGACCACCGACCGATAAACCGTATTTGAAGAAATCCAGTGTTATGGTGCCATCCTGCGTATATTAAAAATAATTATATATAATAATGATCGATTACAATATCATGTAAGCGAGCTCAAATATCACTTTTTTATTTCAACATGTTTATTAACAATATTTATATCAACTAATATCAACAATTTTCTCGTGATTGCCGCACGTGTCTGAACGTCTCTGTTAATATCTCTGTACCATCTCTTTATTATATTAAGTTCTTCTTACATGTTTTAAGTTACAACAAGTTTGTAAGTAATGTTACCCAAGTTGGATATATTGTTCCTAATTCCTTTCTTCATTGGATATAACATGTTGAAATCAGTGGTAGGAGAGTAATGTGAGAACATTGTCAGTTAACAGACTAATTGTTAAAGCAGAGGGGAAACAACTTCACAATCTGTGTGGCAACTAATGCAATGTCCTCGCTGAGTTAATTTCCCTCTCGTAGGATATTAGGCTCTCTTTGGTATAGCAGTATCTCTTTCATTACCCTAAGGAAATGGATAATGAATGCTAGATGAAATATCTAAGTTCTACCTTCGGATAATGAGACAGATCTCATCAAATGTCACAAAATCGTGTCAAGGAGTTATACACAAAATTGAAAAGAAGTTAAGAAAGTATATGTTAAATATGTGTTAAGCTATCTTCCTAAAAGCGATTGGATTCCCCCAGCAATACAGTTAAGTTTTTTTCCATTGATTACCACGGCGCAGGGTCAGATTCTCTTCTCAGAGAATCATGTGTAAAGTTTGTAAAACATTAAACAATAAGTATATATTAAACGTTTCACAAATTGTAATTCAAACAGCAAACAAAATGTCCCTTTAACTAACTTACAAGGATCAGTTACTCAAGAAGGTAATGTTCCCGAATGTACGTTTCACCTGGGAATGATAGACAGTAAATACATAACGTATAGTATTGTTCACGTCCAATGAAATAGAGATAAACTGTTTTAGGAAAATATAAATAATAAGGAATAACCTGCAAAGCTTACGATGATTTGCTCATGTACATATAGAGAGAAGCAGACTTCCAAAATAATATTACAATTTCTCAGGTGTTTTTATTTAGAACAATCATGCATTTTGTAAAACGTGTATAAATATCTTAGGATCAGCAGGATACTGTCACCAGAGAAGCAGATCGAGAGTGGTGACGATTGGGTTAAGGTGTTCGGGCCATGTTCAAGAGATGTTTCAAAGTAATCGCTCAATTGGAGATTACTTTTAAACCTCTTTTGGACGCGATTGCTCAATGTTGCGCTACGAGCGAACTTTGAGGTTTTGCATCGTGTCGTTCAGGAGAGAATGAGCGCTACTTGAGCGCTACATTGAGCAATCAATGAGCGATTATAAGCATTCGCTGTTATGGAACGGAACCAATGACTCACTAGACGGTTTTCTCGGCACATATTCATCAGATAATATACAGCTCGCTTCCATCACACTTCATATGTTCGAACTCCAAACATCTAATAGGCTGTCAAGATCAAGACAATTCTTCGCGCCCAAGCCAATCATCACGGTCGATTTGAACACGTGACATTAACATACATGAGGATAATGTGTTGATCATCTTAGCTCTCTGAGGATGACGTCAACAATGAAGTTTTTAATTCAAACACAACACTAACCTGTTAATGTTGAAAACGATAAATAAAAAAATTAAAAATCGGTGAACTATCATAAAGTTTTGAATGGAGATATATATTTAGTGAGGTGATCTTTTGTTTCAATTATTTTATTGAATTCTATTCTAGGTACTATGTTATACATTGCTATTATTAAAATATTTTGTAAGAGAAACTTACAATTCATACTAAATCATTAAACCGCTTTCCATTATCAAACTGGGGGACTATTTATCGACAAAGAAGTGTCAATTTCTCGAGTAAATATAAAATTAACATTTCATAGATTGAAACTCGTTAACCAGTGTGGTGATTGATCCAAGTAGAAATGCGAAAGCAATTGAATACTAAACAATAAGACAAAATCGGCTTTATCGGGCGACGAGCTTCATGGGATATTACTATTGGTAAGTGGGTTGGAAAAACGTCGGAGGTACACATTTTAAATCAAAATGGTTTCTCATAAGCTATTTCAATTACTTTCAGTGCATTTAAAGGCATTCTTGGCTTATTGTTTTTGTGTTAAACCTCTCTACCATATTGATGATCGGCCAATGACGTTCCAGGAATGTTGTTATTGGCAAGTGAGTTAGAAAACGATAGAGCTACAAATTGTGTTTTTTCATTAACTACTTTCATTATTGTTTTGTATAAAGTTAGTTGCTGAGAGTATCTCGTAATATTAATGATAGAAAAACTTATCTCAATGATGCTGGAATAATTAGTTTTGTAAGTTTACTGCAGTAAGCATGTTCCATTACATGATTGTATTCTGAGATGTTAACTTGATGAAAGTGTCATTGAAAATTGTTTTGATTGACATTCGACTTGGGGATCAATATTGGATTGAAACAAAAATCTAATATTCTATTGTTATTGAATTGTTTGTAAACAATATTTTGTCCACTCGCCCGCCTTCATTCAAACATAATGATATTGATAAGGAGCATTTTATGAGTTTTCAGTTAACAATAAATGAGATGTATATTGATTGAAGTTTAACACAATATCTATTATGTATGTTTCCTCTCGTTAGTCTCCAAATCACAACATTTCAATGTGGTTTGTATCTATGAAAATGCCTTACAATGGAATTGTTCATATTGCAATAATTTGTTTTCAGAAAAGTTGATTTATTCCCTTTGAACATGAACTTTGTAAAAAGGACTGTATTCAAGAGAAGATAGCTCTTGTTCTAGGACGAAATTAGCTTTAAAATGAGTTATCACATTAGACTGTGTTACCAATAGCGAGAAGAAGAGTTTTATAGACGCGTACTTTGGAATAAAAATAATCTTCAAATAAATTCCCCCTCGAAACATCTTATTTAATTCCTTGTGGGTTGATGTCCTTCATATTGGCTGATCAACGTGTATGTTATGTTGGTACAATGCTACACTCATGTCCATTGCAGTTTCTCCAGTGTTTCTCTATCACTGACCCTCTTACCCTCGCATGAAGGTTCTATGGCAATGCATAGCCACACTAGTATTTTGGACTTTCTTCTGTGATAATGGTGTAAATGAATAACCGGCTATTGTCGAGCCTCACTTTCTTCATTCATTAATTATGTCATATTAGGTTTGATAAGGCTCCCGAAGTCAAAATTGAAACGTTGCAGCCAAGATATAAGTAATATTCATGTCTCAAGTCGTGTTCTTTAATACAACAAGAACGTTTAAAATACATTCTCCCCACAGTTAAACGCCCTATATAGACCTCCAGATCAGCTCATATTCCATCAAATACGCACCTAATTCAGAGTAAAGTGCCTCACTGTCAGTGAAACATCTCTTCACTTTAAAAATGATTAAAAGGCTTACAATCCATTGAAAAGATGATACATCTCCGCTTATGAATCCATTTAATTAATGATATTTTAGTCCAAATGTAATATCCAAATCTCCAAAGAGGAATGTCTTTAAGAAAATTTTAAGAAACTCCGGAAAATCGAAACTGTTCAGCTTTCTTTCATAATTAAAGTTTTTATCATTATATTTGTTTGGCTTCAATACGTGCCATAATGTTACATGAGCTGAATTCAGTTCAAATAATTTCGTTTGACCTGCATAGTCATCACAAATCGCCAAATGTATGTTAATTACTTTTTCCAATGAGAGTCTAAACTTATAAATTACATGTGTGGGAACCGAAAGGTCATGTCCCATTTACACACACAGTAGTTACATGCCCTTTTACACATTACCAAACGAAATGTGTCTTTTTGTCTAGTATAAATAAGTTTCCAACATTGCTTTTGAGTAATTGATAGCCAGCCGCGGTGTATTGTCCTGTTTTCGGTCAGAAATCTTTACTCTATGTCGTCACTATTCATAATCGACTAGCATTAAAAAGGTATATTTCGTCAACAGTCAGCACTTGTAGTAAAATAACACCATCTATGACGTTTGGAATATGTTATTACAAGAACATACAGATAATCCATGTATGAATATGTGCCCGCTTATTTCTGTTCAGCTGTATCAGCTGACTAATTAACGATTAAATGGACGAACAGATATATGGCGAGGTTGTTGAGATCATACTGAACCTACATTGCTGAACAATCACAGTTAAGGTGCAAGGTTGAACAGGTTAAACAATCTAAGTGCTTGTTGTTTGGATTCTTAACAATGTTTATGGGAGAAAAATAGGACATTTCTATTTTCACGTCGTACAAAATCCATCAAACATTAGACCAAATTAGAAGATTTAATAATAAGACTTTCTCGAAAATGAGTTCCTTGTGAGATTTCAATCTCCGAATTGCAGTTGCAAAAACATGTATTCATTAGAGGGTAAATGCTTTATTCCCTGGTCATCGGAATGCTGCAAATGGGTCCAACTCCTTTCATGTCTTATCAATTTCCTTGGGACCTTTCTTCCATTCAATTTGTCATATTACACTGACTAATTGGAGGATAAATTCACTTTGATGACACTTCAAACAAGATTGTCAAGAGACACACGTAATGTCTATGAAGATGGTTCAAATATCAAGACCTGGGAGTTTTCAACAATTAATGAATTTTCATAAACCCGAATGGGAATTACTTTTTAGACTTTGCCTTTTATTATGAAGCAATAGAAACATTTTGTTTGTATGATGTTGAACACATGTGTATAGTGATCAAAATGAATGTACATTTATAGCTCGCAGTGAGAAGGTGCATTTAATCCGCTGCCAGTTACAATTAAATATATATGTAGTCTGTCGGATGACATAACGAGTAGCTGAACAACGAGATGAGTCCTCAGTAATTGCTGGTTGGTGGTCCTAATCAGAGAGTTCCAAGGTAGAGTGCAAGGATAAACAAACTATTTCTTAAGTAGAGATTATTATCAGGGAAAGTGCGTCATGTCACGTTTACAAAGAGTTACGTAGAATTCACATGGCACACTTTCGAGTGTAAAATATTTTTATTACCCATTCTATTTTTAAATCGCGTAAAATAAATAATCAGAAAAGTACTAAATTCTCTTCCAACGGCAGACTGCAATTCTTCTACGGCGTAACAGATACGCAATACGGAACCTCGCGCTGAAACAATTGTTGCAAAGCATTGCTCGTATACACCAGTGCCGTGTTCAAGATAGGTTTCAAAGTAATCGCTCAGCGATTACTTTGAAACCTATCTTGAACGCGATTGATCAATGTAGCGCTACGTAGCAAGGCGAGCAAACTTTGAGGAATTTGCACTGTGTCGTTCAAGAGAGAAGAAGCGCTCATTGAGCGCTACATTGAGCGCTACATTGAGCAATCTAAGCGCTCGCTGCTATTGAACGGGGCGCAGTTTACACTTAAGGTCGCGCAGAGTTACCTGCCCTTACTTCGAGTAACCCAAATCTAAATGATGATAAAATCAACTGTGACATCGGCAGTGAGAGACTTTTTTTGCCGATAATTCGTTTCAAAGTCAAAATATTTTTTTGACAGCGTCCGGTTCCGTTGAAAAGGGTACTTATACGATTTTAGCAAGTAATTTTGGAATTTTTGGACCTTTTTTCGATTTTTAATCACTCATTTTAGGTCTGCATGTTGGTCATTTTCCTTCGTGAATTTTCCACTTGCCGTGACTCGGTCCGGTGAAAATAGGTAATTTTCAAAGGCAATTCACACAGTAACAGTAAGTTTATTTTTGCATGTGATTGAGTAAATTGGCAGATAAAAACGTCTTTGTTTGAGAAAAATGACTAACTTTGTGTTTGTAGATGTATTTACAGGTTTACTTTGGCAGTATTTACATGCCGATTTCATGGGTCAACAGTGAAACTACAGTTATGATTGCAAACAGGTGAGGTTTTGTTGCATGTTTTTATTGATTCTTTAAAATTACATGAATATATATATATATATATATTAGATTATGTAATAACATAATTATATGCAAGAAGAATCTACATATTTTTTTGTTAGAAGAAATATTAAGTTGTTGATGAATGTTTTAAATGTGTACAATGTTTTTATATGTATATGAATTTAAAAATCCAATATCCCAAGTAACTTATTTTGTCCTACATATATAATTCATAAAACCAAATAATCTGATGATTTATTGAGTATGATTTATAATTAAAATGTATTGTGTTTGCAGATATATTTACAGGCTTATTGTGGCAGAGATCACATGTTGATTTAATGAAATTGCATTGTTTGGTGCAAACAGGTAAGTTCTTTTAATTTATTTTCATGTTTTGACATAACGTAGAAAGATTGATAGAATATTTATTCTAATGTTTGTTTTAAATTGGGATATTTTAATATATTTTTTCTGAGATTACATGAAGTGCACACTTATTTGTGAAGATATTTGTGCTGTTATTGGAAAGTAGTTGAAAAACAGTTTTATTTCAAAATGGGGAAAACAAATACTGAATTGGTAATGGAAGTTTGTGTATTCAAGAGTTTCATAAATAATATTGTGTAATTTTTGTATTAACATGGACTGCTCATGTCACCACTTATGTGAACATTATTCTTTATATGCAATTTTTTGTTTGCTTTTCAGGGGAAGAAGAGAAAAGAGCTATCAACTTTATTCAGTGTTCGATTTTAGTTTAATATCGATGACTTATTGAGATAGTTACTTCATGTAAGAACAGGTTTGAATGGGTCCTAAAACTAAGTCTGACGTCCCTACCTCGTGGAAGTGATGAAACCCTATTTTATGAATTTCACAAAATATAATGTCAAAGTTGTATTTACACTATTTATTGTAGGTTTTATTATTAAAATCACTGTCTGTATGATCTGTTGTTTTTAATGACATCCAAATAAACATTAGCGTTTGATTTACTATAATATTTAGAATATAAAGGATTTCTCAGGTGGTAGAATTTCCTGAAATAATACATATGGAACCAGCCCTTCTCTTCAGTAAATACTCTGACTGAAGTTCATTGAAAAAAACTGTATAGTGACCATGCAGTGTCACCCTCCAAGTGATGAAAGAAT
The DNA here is from genome assembly GCA_936450465.1 of Gibbula magus. Taxonomy (NCBI): domain Eukaryota; kingdom Metazoa; phylum Mollusca; class Gastropoda; order Trochida; family Trochidae; genus Gibbula; species Gibbula magus. The sequence continues at coordinate 73,307,624 of OW388297.1, read as the reverse complement.
GTGTTGTATGAAGATTTACCTGACAAACTGCTGGGGATATTGAAGATCTGTCATATGATGATCAACACTGCCAGGACCTTGAACCAGCTAGGGGTGGTGGTCACTAAACTTCTAAGATAATATTTTCTTATGTGTTAGAATTGTTTACTTCATATGAAGTCTTAGAAGTCTGGTCTATACCAACTCAGACTTACCCTCTAGTAGCTCACTTACCTGTGGACTTGAACTCTTTGAGCTCTTATCATTCACACATTTCATGTTATAAACCATAATGAGGCTTAGGAGTTAGGACACTATTAACTAACATCACTTTTGCATATGTATGTGTAAAAAGACCAAACAGTTTAAAAGTTGAATCTATAAATTGTGTTATGATCACATTATCAACAAATTATTTGTGTTATAGTTACAGGTAGGTATTATACTTTTTCTGTATAACTGAGTATAAATTACAACATTAATTACATATTTTCAAATGAACACCTGTGCACCTCCTGCAAAAAAACCTACTATAATATTTGAATGATGCATTACAGGTGTGATGATAAAGAATTTTCTTGAAATTTTGGAAATATCATTTCGATATGAAACATGTAATGCAATTTATAGTTATCTTATTATATTTAATTATGAAGGCAAAAATATTATATTTCTGTTGACAATGAAAAATGATTTATTTAGGTACTCTTTATATACTAGACAAAAATAGTTTTATATATATTTGTACATTTTGAATTTATAAGTAACTGATCAGTTCATTCACTGACATTCTGATAAAATGTCAAAGATTTATCACGATACAATAATATACATAAATATATATATACACAATCAATAGTTGTTTGATATATTGTTAAAAAATCAGGATAAATCTCTCAAAATGAAAACAACACACTTGAATCATATATTCACATTTATTATTCAAACAAAGATGCAAGAGTTTATTCAAACATGCTATTCCAATTATAGGAATGAAATTTAAAACAATTTAAAAAAATCACAAACTATATATAGAATCTTCTTAGAAATAATCATATTATATATATCATAAATATATATATATATATATAAAATCAACAAAAACATGCACAAATACCTCACCTGTTTGCAATCAGTGTAGTTTCACTGTTGACCCATGAAATCGGCATGTAAATACTGCCAAAGAAAACCTGTAAATACATCTACAAACACAAAGTTAGTCATTTTTCTCAAACAAAGACGTTTTTATCTGCCAATTTACTCAATCACATGCAAAAATAAACTTACTGTTACTGTGTGAATTGCCTTTGAAAATTACCTATTTTCACCGGACCGAGTCACGGCAAGTGGAAAATTCACGAAGGAAAATGACCAACATGCAGACCTAAAATGAGTGATTAAAAATCGAAAAAAGGTCCAAAAAATCCAAAATTACTTGCTAAAATCGTATAAGTACCCTTTTCAACGGAACCGGACGCTGTCAAAAAAATATTTTGACTTTGAAACGAATTATCGGCAAAAAACGTCTCTCACTGCCGATGTCACAGTTGATTTTATCATCATTTAGATTTGGGTTACTCGAAGTAAGGGCAGGTAACTCTGCGCGACCTTAAGTGTAAACTGGTGTATTGTACAACTGATATTAGCTCGTTTATTTTCAACCACATGGATAGTTTTTGCATTATGGTCCATATGTTCTTGGTCTAATTATCCAGTGTACTTTGCCTTACCGAGAAGTATTTCATGTTTCATATCAAATCACATTATTTATAGATTGTGTCACTGTAAACATATCAAAGGAAAATAAACTGATAGTTCCAAAGCAACTAGTATTGAATTTACGCTTGAAGGAAACTATAATAAGTGTGTGTTCGAATTCCCTCGATCATTCACTCGGAAACGTAATTTTTCACATAGTTATTATCCGGAAATCATTCTTGCTCGTGTACTTCTTCGAATTCGAACAGTTATTTAAATGTTTCTAGAACCTAGACCTCTTTGTTACAAAACGAACACACAACCAGCCGTGCTATTCATCTGACAAGCAAGTACAGGCTCGATCCATTAGGAATGACAATCATTCTGTGAGATGTTTTCATGAAGGAGGATTTCGACCAGATGAATTGTATTTATTTAGTCAAAATTCCTGACCACGGTCAAAGGGACCGCAAAGGAGTCTGTATCGATCTTGGTGTCTTGCAAAAGTGTACTGGAATATTGACCTGCAAAACTATGTCGTTAAGTCGCTACATTACAGATGTTGGTGCTGGCGGATTTGTGGGAAATAATTGAACTTAATTTGATGAAATTGTCTGGATAGGCGAAACAATAGGATTGCATTAAACAAGAATTGATTTGCCTGACTACTGAACAGATACAGTGGTTGAAGTGTTCCACCTTTTATATGTACGGCAATGATGATAGTTGTGTTATTACTGAAGTAAAAATGTAAACAAAGTATGGCACATTTTCATCACTGTTTTTAGTTTTCAATATCCATATTAGGCATGTTACACAACATTGACAATTAATTTAGACTTTCAAAATCTGTTGATAATCTAGCATTGTTATAAATTGGGATCATATTCTCTGCTATTGTACAAATAACTTGTTTCTTGTTCTTGATTGCATTAGGTATAAATGCCACTTAGACGATGAAGAAATGTAAAAAAAAATTATAGTTGGATTAACACTACAATGTAATACACATTCTTGTATTTTTTCCGGACGAGTCTCTTGTTGGATGAGAAATGAAACCTTCGGCACTGAATGTACTTACAACTTATCCATTCGGCCACTATGACCAGGACAAAGACGAGAGGCAACAACCGGTAGTTCAATTAATTTATGTTTGCATTCACGACCCCTTTGATAGGTGTAATCAGATCTCCCTCAATGAAAGCATAATTAGAAACTGTTTCCTGTGTCTCATCTCCTAATGGTATCATTTATTTGTTTCATAGGAACATCTTGTCAGACTATTCACACTGGCAGGTCAATTTTCACTTCCTGAAAACTTTGTTTCACCAAGAAATTGTTTGAGCTGATTGGTGACTTTCTATTAAATGTTGTTGGAAAAACGAGCTAATCTTCTCCATGAGCAGATTTCCACAGAATTGACTGCATCAGCTTCTCTGTCGTGTTTTAGTAGAGGAGCAGTACTTAGGAGTGTTCAACCATACTGAAGTCAATGCACAACCACATGTGGAAAGTGACTTCCCATGCTCCGACTCCTTGTCATCAACATGCTTTGCATTTGTACACATTTACCAACAAATGGGATTTATGTTCATCTGATTTTATTGCTGCTTTAAGAGCACATGAATTCATGTTACCCGTAACACATGAGAAGATAATAACTAAATGTTTTACTTCGTCTTGTTTTCTTCTTTGTACGTTCAAATTATATGTAGGTGAATGGGGGTTAAATGTACCTTTTGGTACGTGTGAGAAATGTGTACTTGTTCATGATGTATATGAGCAACATCTCTCTTTGGGAAATAAGATAATGTAATAACATGACATTATTGACAAAAGTAGGCTACTCCGTAACCATAAGTTATATGATCAATAGAAAATAAAACACCCTTCCATGTACATGTAATATTATATTTTTGAAACGAGTGAATTGGTATCTGACGAGCGAAATGAAAGTTTGATGAATAGGCATCTGTAACTCGAGAGCGATTTCTGTATTATTAATGTGTTTATTCAACATGAGCGAAATGAAACGAGTATGTTAAAGCGCCTCAAACTTTAGAATATCAGCTGTTTCGGTCATGTGATCGAGTGCAGATACTTTTGGCTGCATTTGATACGTACCTGTACATGTGTCATTACACAGAATATAGATGCAGCTTCATCATATGGCAGAGTGGGATGAAAATGTTCTTACTGGCTTCGGTTAGTGTGATATCCCTTTAGCTCAACTGGTAGAGCACAGGACTCTCTGCCGGAAATTCCGGGTTTGATTCCCACTGGAGGTAATCTCACAATCACTTCTGTTACAATTATGTAAGACTTAAATCAACCAAGGACATCAATTCGTGATATTGATAGGTTGATGGTTGCCAAAAAATGTCATATTGAAAATATTTATTTGCTATTATCATGTACATGTACGTGTTCTGAATATCTTAACAAGTTAGACTTTTTGAAACACACGGTATGTAACCAGTTGAGAGTCATACATCAGATGTTATGTATCCAAAACTGGTTATTCAAAGATAGTGACGTGATACGGTCGTCCTTGTTCTGCAATGGAGTGCAACCGAACTCTCTCACCACTTCAAAATTTCAATTCATCATATTTTTCATTTTCGTATCATTTCCTCTAAATATTTTTGCATCATAACAAAGATAAATTTGCTGAAAGAATTGTACCATTTCATAACTACACGTTAAATCTTAAATTTCATTTAGTTGTGTATTCATTTCATCTTGTAAAATTCTGAGACATAAACATGTGCTACTTATGATAAGTCAATTTAATGCCGCAACGTATGTTCCTCCTGTTTCATTGCTATGGAAACTACATATTTATATGTGGTTGACTTGAAAGCAAAACATTCATCATTCGAATAGGATACAGCTATCCTCTCAAGAGTACTGTTTGCAGATTATTTTCCAAAACTCATATCAAATGCGATCTTTCAGAATATTAAGTAAAATAGTAAATACGTAAATATTTAGAGAGATTATTGAATATTTGTAAATGTAAGATAAATCAAAACCAAGTACATGTACACAGCAAAAACAATAAATTGATCACCATGACTGTTGCTCACGAACTGGGGATGAGCAAGTTCTCTCAAACCACAATTGTTTATTTGACAGACCGATTGCTCTAACATTAATTACTCATATATGTATATATCAGTATTTGATGTTGGAATTTGTAAGTTTCTAAGTTGGATGAGACGGAGAAACCATTTTGAAAAAGGTAACGTCATACACTCAACAGCAAAAGAAACGTCACCACATGTTCAACAGTGTGACAAAACTAGTGAATGTATGTAAGTACACAGTTTTCAGTCTTATTCGTCGCAGGAGATCTTTAATCACCTCTGATTGATAGTCAGTTCACCTGAAACTGTTTTTGCGAACATTGTGACGGATTATCTTATTAATAAGGTTTAAACTAGTGAAGTAACTTCCCTTTTCCCGATCTAACAAATTTAGATCGACATATTATGATACGACTGCAATTACATAATATAAAAATTGTTTCTATATTGTATATAGAAAAGCGCATAAATACTTGCATACATACTAATACATTATGTCGAGTCGCAAATAATTTACAAATAAGTTCACCAAGACTCTGTGAAATATACTTCGTATTGGACAACATACATGTATACATGCATATCCTTTGTATACTAGTAATTACGTCAAAAAGGAGATATGAAAATATATATTATATATTAAATATATTAAGTTTTTTGTTTTATTTTGAACATTTTGATCTTTGAAAGTCAGTGGACAACGTTGTATGTTGCAAAATATATTTAATCATTGCAATTATTTCGTCGACAACATTATTATGTATACACATTAATTTCAACTCAATGACTTAGTTCATGCAAAATTCATGCGTTAATTGATAAGCATCGTCTAGAAGTACGTTTAATATACATGCACAATGGCATATATCATTGACCATGAACTCTACTTGACACTGAAGACATGAATTAATTTGATTCTCATTTGAGGTCGTACACTCAGGAACAAGAGCCGACTTCCTCTAATACCTTTGAACAAGTTAATGAACACATTGCAGGAACAATGTAGAGATAACAAAGCTTGGCTTGCTTCTTAATTTTCAGAGTAGCGTTTCCCGCGTACATGTGTTTGTAATGGAGGATTACACGTGTTCATCTACAAGACGCATGTGCGTATCATGGTGAGGTTAACAATAAGATCAGTCAGATATCAGAACCATCAAAGCACACATGAAAAGATGATAGGACAGAAATAAGATGAGTCGGATGACGATGATCATTATAAAATGGCTTGTTGATTGGAGAGAAGCAAATGTATGGCTATATTAATTAAAACATAGTAATAATAATGATAATAATAAAAAGAAGCAAGATTGAGTTAAGCTATTTGATTATTTTTGCATTTGTTCAATCAGTAGCATTAATAATAATAATAATAATATACATTTTAACGCCTAATATCCAGTGCAAGCACTGCTCAATGGCGGTACAATTATTACCCTGAAGGAACTGTACTTTCGGTGCAGCTACTAAGCGCTCCGCTCCGTACTTCCCGTGTTCAGGTACCCATTTAAACAGCTGGGTGGACTGAGTGCAATGTGGATGAAGTGCCTTGCCCAGGGGCACAACACAGTATAAGACCCAGGTCACAAATGTTTGGTATCTCCACCGGGATTCGAACCCGGGCCGTTGGCGTGAGAGGCAAGCATGCTAACCACTACACCACTGTGCTCCACAGCATTCTAATGAAACTGTTAAATGTGAGTCTTTTCTTAATATTTCGGATTTTTAAAGGAACTGAAAATGTTTTTCGATCATTAGTAAGTCTAACATCGTATCCCCTTCTGTCTTTAATGGTCAGATACAAATTAATGGAGCATGCAATAAAGTTATATTTTGCAAGGTAAGGGGTTTCAAATTCGAAATGTTCTTTGTGACGATGTAAGGACATGTGTACTGCTAGCACACTCAGCAATCAAATGCCTTGCAGGATTTCTACACTGTCAACTGGCTTTATTTATCCTTTCAATATCCGGTCATAGCCGCTTGATTGGTTCAGTGCTGATTTACGAGTCTGTCCCAGCTGAACCTGTGCACAGGGTACTGTAACACAACAATAGGTCTGCATGGGTTTAACAACCACAATAGTACTATTTAAATAAAAAGCATTTTTAAAATAATAATTCGTTTCTGTGCCGCATATATTTATGTATCATGCATGCTCAAAGTGCTTCGAGCTTTTTTGAAATAGTTTCTGAATGTAAAACTCGCCTTGACGAGTAGTCTCGTGTTATTGTATTATTACCGTGTTGAGGGAGATTGTTCCATTCTGAAGCAGAATTGCTCGAATTTGACTGTGGCCACTTTCAGGACACAGAACAGGTTAAGTCTTGGCCGTGTTCAAGAGAGGTTTCAAAGTAATCGCTTAATTAGCGATTACTTTTAAACCTTCCCTTGAACGCGATTGCTCAATGTAGCGCTACGTAGCAAAGCGAGCGAACTTTGAGGTTTTGCACCGTGTCGTTCAAGAGAGAATGAGCGCTACTTGAGGGCTACATTGAGCAATCAATGAGCGATTATAAGCGCTCGCTGTTATGGAACGGAGCCCTGGTCGGTTTCTACTGCACGAGGAGATCAGAAACATGTGCACGTGCACTGGTAGAGAGACATCCGACCTGTGGCGTTGTTATATCGACAACCATTGGGGATCTCTTTATACTGTAGTGATGTTGCTCTTTGGTGAGAAAGATTCACCGTAGTTCGATGCATTATGTGAGAATATGGAACCACAAATCAAACATATATGATATCGACCCTCCTGCCAATCATTCCCAGCATTGTACATATCTTATCATATTTTTGTATTTGCTGTCAAGGACGCCAAGGTGTCCACTGTTTCAGCCTGCGGTCACAGACAACTATACATCGCATCGCTCATCACTGCTTATACAGCCGACACAGAGACGACTATTAAAGGGGTCACTGGCTATTTGTTTTCTTTTCATGTCCAATTAGCTTGGCTCGAAAAACAGTTGATGACATCTAACACCCGTCGGAATATGTTACCCAGGGAGCTTGAACTCTATCGGGGTGGAGTCTCTGCTGGGGTCAGTAAATAGGACAAGTACTGAGAAGCTGTTCATGACACTGATGACACAGCGTGGGGCAGGGACCTTTGATAAGAAATGCGTGGAAGCTGAAATAGATCTTAAAGGGGCAGTAGCACGTTTTTTCGCTGAAATAAGTAATGAAATACATTTGAAAAATAATCTCACTAATAGTAAAACACCCTTCTCTCCTCGAAAAAAAACAAGTTAAAAAATGAGTGTACATGGTTCCGTAAAGCCATGGGAATCATTTTTGTCATTCAAAAATAATAAATTGTGTTCACAATAAAATGGCCGCCATGCAATTTTTGCTTTATACGCAACATTGTTATTACCACTGCGGATAATTGGTTTGTGTTATAAGATCTTTAACCCTCTAAAGTTATTATAAATGACATAGACTATCATTATCAATGGGAAATTTTAAAAAATAAAATTTGCAAAAAAACGTGATTCTGCCCCTTTACCACAAAGAGCTGGGGTTCGAAGAAATGTAGAGACTACATTCATTGTGAATGAATAATATTCATTTGATTTAATAAGACGTCGAAGCATTGTAATTCCATTGTTCGAGCTTTAACAACAGGCATTAATATTGCATTGATGAGTCAGAAGTTTTGCAACACAGTTTTCAGTTATAATAGTTAGCTATTCTTCTACGACTTCCCGTTTGATTTACTTCAGCAAATGAGTTTGTATTCATGAATGAAGAGATGGAAACATGAATTACAATATAATTTCATGTTTATGCCTGTAGCTATCACAATTGTGAATAACCTGAGAAAAACATTCATTCATTAACATCGGCTTGAATCTGTTATTGTGTTACATAATCTTAATTAGAAAATTAATTTCTTTGATAAAGCACATTAAACTTTGATTTTGCCCATTTGAAACATCAAATCTTTTGATTTTTGTTGGCAGAAATATTCAAATATATTAATAATGAGGCTAAACTAAAAACTATTGTTACACAATGTCATTTTACGCAGTTGCACTTTTCTACCTTTTCTGTTGACCACTGATTACGCCAAGAGAAACTAACGTCTCAACCTGGTTCCGGGCCTCGTTCCGCTTGCGCTACAGAGCGCAAGCGGAACGAGGCCCGGGAACCAGGTTGGTAGCGTCACCCCCTCAACGTAGGAGGAAACTCGTCTTCAGTCTTTTGACTTGAATTCGTAAACGAAAAAAAACAACGTTACAGCTATAGCTAGGTTGGAAACGACAACAAGAATGTTATGAAACATACGGTTGAATGTTCACGGGTAAGTCTAGTGTTCTCTCACAACATTTAGTCGATTCTTGTGTAGTACGTGTCTTCCTGCTTTCTGAGATAAAGTGAGCGCTAGATATCCTCTGTAGGTTAGCCATTGTGATTATTGTATCATGTTTGATATATTGAATAGAGATGTAGGCGAATATAGATATAGGCGAATAGAGAGTAAACCCCATTATCTTCTGAGGAGATTTTTTAAAATGAATGTGGTGGGAAATTGTGAAAAAAAAGCTAAAATCACGTGACCTACAACTAAGTCATGATTAACTTTTTGTTTAAAATGTTTTTTGCGCAACTTTCTAGTTTCTAGGTTCAATTTGCAAACAATTTCCCTCGGTAAAATCTTAAAAGGGGCTGTAAATCAAAAGCTTGTTTTCCATCTGTATCAATTTCAGCCCAGAGGTTATCATTCCTGAAAATTTCATAAACATCAGCATGGATGTTTGTTTTTCTACAAAATTCGTGTGGAATAACATTGATAATCCTGATACAGTACTAGCGGGTCTTCTAAACGTTCGTATGAAAACCTAATTACAGGTGACAATGTTACTACACAGATCTCTGAAAGTGAACTTGTTGATCATGATCGCCCTGAGAGGAGATGCAATGTGTCCTTTAGATGATTCTGTAAAACCATAACAAGCAATTTGGACTTTCTGTCATTTATATCCTTTAGTAGAACTTGTTTCTTTATGCATTTGTTTCGTTTCCAATGTAATCAGTACATCTTTGAGCTGTTGTATTTCAGTGCCGTATGCTCACAGTGTTTGTATGTTACTTAATATTTCCACAGATGTTATTCAAGATTTAAAGGGGAAGGGAAGGGGATTCTAATGGGGTTGTTTTGGAGGGATTCAAAATTCCGGGTGACATTTCTGTTAACAGATTCAATATCATTATTGTTTTAAAATTAGAAAACATAAATCGTTTTTCTTATATCACGTTATGAACAAGAACATCATGGCGGATAGTCCCATAGAACCATCTCTTTAACAGACTCGATATATAGTTGCAGTTTTGTTATTTTCTTATTGTCCTTACGAAATGTGATACGTTGTTCAAAAGCTGATTTGATTTGCTCATTTCCGTTGATAATTTGTATTTTAAAAGTCAACCATTAATGAAAAACGTATAGATATGTAGGAAAACTGTATTTTACCGTCAGTCGATGAATCACATAAATAAGTACATTTATGTTGGATTGAATTTGATTTTAAATCGCTGGTTGGCGCACATGCCAATCTCATTAAAACAGACCGAACGGAACAATCGTACCTCGCTGCGTTTCTTATCTGAGTACTGCACCATTGAGGTCAAGAAAGGTGACCTTTGACTCCTGCCAATCAGCGACGAGGCTTGATATCCATCGGACGGCCTGAGTTGACACCACATGCAATGTCATATTTTAAAAGTTTTGAAACAGAATGTGTAGTTTGTGAAAGGTCACAGTGAAGATCACCTGACATGTCCTCTGTTGGGCAGTACTCAGATCGACGAAGGATTTAAATTATATTGATACCATGCACAACCGGCACCTTCTCGTGTCCAAAACACTAGTACTTTAATGTCATTAATTAAGTATTTCCGTATTGGCCGAGTTACAGGTCCGAGGTCCGTTGTATTGGCCCGAGACGAAGTCGAGGGCGAATACAACCGACCGAGGACCTGTAACTCGGCCAATACGGAAATACTTAATTAATGACAATTTTATTAATTAACTTCTTTTCATTCTATTTGCGCAACACTAGACATCTCATTTATATTGAAATAATAAGTATAAACAAGAATGGTGAATAAATGCCACGGGTCAAAGTTGTGAAGCGACAGCTTCGGGGTTTTTACCAAATGTGCAACTGCGCATGCTCAGACTCATATTAGCCCAGTTTGTCCCGTATTGGCCCAGTTTTCCCGTATTGGCCCAGTTTCCCCGTATTGGCCCAGTTGTCGAATCATATGGCCTAGGCCGTAAATGCCGTATACGTGTCATAACATTGAGAGTTAATTAATAAAGTACTCATATAAACTATTGTGGAATACCATTTGGTCAAGTTGGTGATAGTTTCACATCGTAAAGGCAAAGCTACTTTATTATCCAAAACAGGCTCCCACAGTAGATATCGCCTGTGTGAGATCAAGCGATATCTACACGCGATATCTACATTGTAGATATCGCTACAATCAAGTCGTCATAATCCTATTACATCATCAGTGAATGACATCACAAAGCTCTTGCATCACTGAGAACACTGCTGACAATGCTATGACTTCACAATGGTGATGAAGTAACACTGCTATGCTGTCATAATACTATTCTGATGTCACAATGCTATGACCTCACTGAGATTACTGCTGAAGAAGCAAAATTGCAGTTTTGTGTTTCAGCTATGTCATTCTTCGGCTAATAATTGTTAAAGAATGATTTTGAATGATAAATAAAATCTCACCCTTGTGTCTTCTGATATCAAATATATAAACACTCGTTGATTAACTCGTGTTGATATATTTGATATCAGAATCGGTTGGGTGAGATTCTCTATTTATCAATTTTGATCAAATTGAATTCTGATATCCAATCATCTCACACAGCAATCTTCAGGGGTTTAAACAATTTATACCACATACAGTCACTCACTAGACACTAAGCAAAACATAGAATCATACTGCTTTGTTTCCCAGTGACTAGTGACTTGAATAAAACAACATAGATAAGGATGTTATCAACATTGCTGTGGATTCAGTCTATATATAGTAATCTAATATTAACGTCATATGATAAGATTCTTGTTATACTATTTCATGTTTGCAGAAATCCGATTCCCTTTCATACACTTTACATACGCACGACCTACATATAGCATACGATGTGTACGTACACACTTTAACACGTATTGTACGTTATGTATTCACGTTTTATATTCAACCATATGAGGGTCGTACAAATGATATGTTCACTTCACATAAATGGAACAGATAAATACAGTTATCTAACATTTGCATGAAAGTCCACAAGACAATGTGTTGGAGATTCATTTTGACTCGTTTTAATTCCTAAACAAGTAGTTTCCCATTCTATATAAACAAGGACGTTGCATTAAATTAAAATCTTGAATATGATCCATCAAGTCTGCATTATGAGAAGTCATTTTTGTCATCCAATAACTCCACTAGAAGTTCTTATCCGACCTTGGATTTAAATCACCTATAGCACTTCATTGTGGCCACTGTTTTGTAAAGGGCAAACGTCAGATTTTAGATTGGAATTCATTTTGCCAGTGGCGTTCGCACTTGCATCACTGAGAAAACAATATTCCGTTCTGTGGTTACACAGCATGAGATTGTATAATATTTCTAAGTAAGTGTGTGTGAATGGTAAAACATTATATGAGTAGTATAGCCATACTTTGCTTCCATTCGTATTCAACTATATTTTATGAATAGGCAAGAGTTAAATAAACTAAACGCCCAAAGAAATGTTACACCTCTTTGAATTTGAATATCATGAAAAGTTAATTGTTCAGAGGAATATTCTTTGTTGTGTTGTCAGATTAGTGTTTGTGCTAAAATAGTAGACCTGTAACTTAAATGGTAAATAAGTTATCGCCAGTTCTTCATGGGTGGGCTCAATTGGCGTTCAGTTTATGATTGGTGGTACATATCTCCGTATTGTAGATTAAAATGTTACTGCTGTATTGAGCGGATGTTGAACTATAAAACTCGTATGGAATCCTAGGTGACAATCAGACAGGATACCATGGATGTTAATAAATCATCAATGCAAAATACTTTGTAAGACGTCAGGGTCGTAAAAACTCGTTTTTGACTGTTGTCGTTCTCAGATAACTGTCTTAATTTACAGCAGTTATATTCGATAGGTTAAAGAAGATAATACCGTTTTATACGCTAACGACGACATCCGGTCAGACCGGATTCCCTGCAGCATCCATCTGCGCATGCTCACAGCGAGTGGAAAATTATTGTGAAAAGAGCGAATGAACATATAGATAATCTGTGGCAAGCCGAGCTGATTTCACACTTGGACTGCCTGATGCAAGTATATATAAAGTTAAGATGGACAATAGAGTCTCTCGCCCTCGCCCTCTCCCTCTCCCTCGGCCTCGCCCTCGCCCTCGCCCTCTCCCTCTCCCTCTCCCTCTCCTCTCTCTCTCTCTCTTCTATCTCTCTTCTCTCTCTCTCTCTCTCTCTCTCTCTCTTCTCTCTCTCTCTCTCTCTCTCTCTCTCTCTCTCTCTCTCTCTCTCTCCCTCTCTCTCTCTCTCTCTCTCTCTCTCTCTCTCTCTCTCTCTCTCTCTCTCTCTCTCTCTCTCTCTCTCTCTCTCTCTCTCTCTCTCTCTCTCTCTCTCTCTCTCTCTCTCTCTCTCTCTCTTCAGTCGATTTATTACGTGCAGGTGTTCAAATATCAACTTATTGAATGCCTTTTTTGTAAATACACATCGTCTTAAATGAATAGATCAAAGACCAGCCTTCATTTTAAAGAAACGATTAACCATTTTTGTAGATATGTACATTTGCTTAAATGTGTTAATTCAGTAAATCTGCTGAGGCGGCTCTTCAGAGTAACAGACTTTTATTTTTAAAAATATATTTAATTAAAACACGGCGACCATTTAACGCTTAACTAATCATCTATGATGATAAGTTAAAGCTGTTGATCATTTTGTGCCTAATAAAGCATCACATGTGAGACTTTCCTGCAACCTTTTAACTACAGTTCTAGTAGTAATAAATCATCACAAGTGAGACCTTTCTATAACCTTTTAACTTCAGTTCTAGTAGTTAACCTTTACAAAACATTTCCTGCAGCCGTATTTGGATGTCTTGGAGACAGGAGATCTGGCTTTCAAGATGGCTCCGCTCTTGTAGAGAGCATTCCGGGGCGACTAGTCAACAGTGAACATAATCGATCACTTAGTCCCGTCCGAATTTCCGCGAAGTCCTTCAAACCATGATAAGTGTTGATGCAAGCCGCTTACACCACTGTAAAACGTCTCTGTACAAACTGTATTTAAAACTTAAAGGAACTGTAGAGTATGTTCGTAATAACAGAATATGAAGTAGATCATTTCCTTTGAAAATAATTGTAACCAAAGCAATATTCCATCCAATATATTCAAAATGAAGTGTGTGATTAACTACATGAACGTCGTAGATAATTTATTTCGTACGTTAAGCCGTTTGAAACACCTGTCAGAGTGGTTATTGTTGTCTCAGTGACTTGACCAACCACTGGTAGCTCTGTTCGTAAATGTCACAGTCAAATCAGAACAATCCAACAAACCCTCGGAACTGTAGACAACAATTAATGTTTTACACGCAGTAAGGTTTGGTTGCAATGCTGCACTGAATATCAGCGTAGTTCCACCCATGGTGCGGAAGTTACAGCTGGTGCTCTTTCACGGCAATGCATAGCAAGGATGCTGTAGTCGGCGAGAAAAAATACAAGCTGTCGTGATAAGTGAAGTACTCTTGAAAGCGGTCATTCTCTTCCAACAGAGTTTACTCCCTTCAAATTCGTTATCATGACCTGTGTTATAAATATACTCACGTGCAAAAGAAACGTCCCCACATATTTAAAAGGGTGTAAAATGAAATATTGATGTCGGAGAAAGTAGTATGTGAATGTATCAGGGTATGATACTTTTATGTTTATGTCAGTTCAAATACGCATTGGGGCTAAAATCGCTATTTCAAGATGTTGATTGGACGCAATGTTTGGTAATTAAGCTACACAAAAATAAAAAAAAATAAAAAATTTAATTAATAAAAGATGCCGTCAAAGTTATAACCTTCTGGGATTAAAATTTGTTGATGCGTCAATACTGTATGTAGGACATCTTAAAACACGCCAAAAATCGCTTTCCCGTATAACCATTGACTTGACCGTATTGCCTGTTTGAACAGGAAAGCAGGTAATTTTGAAATACGCAAGACTGCTCCAAATCTCTGATTGACTGAGAAACCCCTTTTTGAACATTGGAATATTTTAAATTTGATTTGAACGAGGCTACCGTGGAATCAGGCTGGACGATCTATCCTTCTCTCAAGATGCCAATATGTAATATTTTACGACCGCTTTAATTTTATCAATCTAAAAATGCCCATGAATATTTTTCCTGAATTTTTAAAAACTGCTTCGATGATTTTATAAATCGGTTATATATATGTCGTGTGCATCACATGATTATTTGTATTGGTTGGAAAGGTAATAATTATTCGTCATTATTAACCTGTATTCGACGATTACAATTTCGAGGCGTATAGAGAGTAGCGTATTTCCCCGAAACAACGACGCATCTTCAACAGACGTATAATCCTTTGAAAGAATTAGACGCAGCCTCTAGTCTGACAGTTAGCCCCTGAAATGAATTTTTGTTTAAATTTCAAAATTTGAATAAAATAGAATAAAATAAAAAGAAGCCTCTGAGATGTGTTCATTTTCAGATACTGAGCTGTGTAGACTAGCCTCATTTTATACTGAGCTCTGTAGACTTGCCTCATTTTATACTGAGCTCTGTAGACTTGCCTCATTTTATACTGAGCTGTGTAGACTTGCCTCATTTTATACTGAGCTGTGTAGACTTGCCTCATTTTATACTGAGCTCTGTAGACTTGCCTCATTTTATACTGAGCTGTGTAGACTTGCCTCATTGTATACTGAGCTCTGTAGACTTGCCCCATTTTATACTGAGCTGTGTAGACTTGCCTCATTTTATACTGAGCTCTGTAGACTTGCCTCATTTTATACTGAGCTGTGTAGACTTGCCTCATTTTATACTGAGCTGTGTAGAGTTGCCTCATTTTATACTGAGCTGTGTAGACTTGCCTCATTTTATACTGAGCTGTGTAGACTTGCCTCATTTTATACTGAGCTGTGTAGACTTGCCTCATTTTATACTGAGCTGTGTAGACTTGCCTCATTTTATACTGAGCTGTGTAGACTTGCCGCATTTTATACTGAGCTGTGTAGACTTGCCTCATTGTATACTGAGCTCTGTAGACTTGCCTCATTTTATACTGAGCTGTGTAGACTTGCCTCATTTTATACTGAGCTGTGTAGACTTGCCTCATTTTATGCTGAGCTGTGTAGACTTGCCTCATTTTATGCTGAGCTGTGTAGACTTGCCTCATTTTATACTGAGCTGTGTAGACTTGCCTCATTTTATACTGAGCTGTGTAGACTTGCCTCATTTTATACTGAGCTGTGTAGACTTGCCTCATTTTATACTGAGCTGTGTAGACTTGCCTCATTTTATACTGAGCTGTGTAGACTTGCCTCATTTTATACTGAGCTTTGTAGACTTGCCTCATTTTATACTGAGCTGTGTAGACTTGCCTCATTTTATACTGAGCTGTGTAGACTTGCCTCATTTTATACTGAGCTGTGTAGACTTGCCTCATTTTATACTGAGCTGTGTAGACTTGCCTCATTTTATACTGAGCTGTGTAGACTTGCCTCATTTTATACTGAGCTCTGTAGACTTGCCTCATTGTATACTGAGCTCTGTAGACTCGCCTCATTTTATACTGAGCTGTGTAGACTTGCCTCATTTTATACTGAGCTGTGTAGACTTGCCTCTTTGTAGACTTGCCTCATTGTAGACATGCCTCATTGTACACTTGTCTCAATGTAGACTTGCCTCGGCTCTTTAAATTTAAGGGGTCAGGATGACAGACTAGTATACATCTTAAAGAAGACATTTCCCACGTTCAATAATGAATAAATATTCATAAATAAAAATGTATGTTAAAGAACCTTTGTCATGATTGCTTCTTTATATGTGTGTACGTCGGATGATTTATATCGCCAACAAATTAATAGTCGTACGCGTCAGTCTCGAAAAGACGCTGGGGCTGACGGATGTCCGAAAATATTGACGCCGGGGATTAACGATGTCTATTGGAGGAACTATCGTAAACAAGTAATAACGTAACATAATTCTGCATAAGTTCGACATAAGCTTTAAGAAGAAAGCACACCGAGCCTCCGCGTGGACTGTTTGATGACTGATGTGTGCTGCACTAACTCGGAGGTAAAGGAAAACGGGAAGATTTCACTTGATTAACAATATTTGGTTCAGGTTTATTTAGTAATTTTCAAAGGATTGCATCTTGTTAATGAACATGGACAAGGCATCCGCCATAACTAGAATGCTTCGCGCCATAGATCTGACCAGTGTACCGTCCTCCTCTTGAAAACCAGACTCTCTCTCCTTGCTTCACGTCCGCCAGGTATACAAGGTTGTTCTCCTGTCCGTCATTAGCGGCTACTGCGAGAGTGACCCCTTCCTTGACCACCGTGATGTGGTTATAGGTATGTGGGTGGTGAACATTGCCCCAGAAGAGATACGTGCCGGAGACTGGTGCTTCAAAGATCCCAGTCGGTGCGTGGTAGCCTCCGCCATTGTTGAGCACGACGGTGTCGAACTTGTAGATTTCATCTGGCGTTATGCTCACGTGGGCGATTGCAACGACTTCAAAGGCAACATTGCCACTGTCGATTCCTGGAGAAGTAATTGTATATAATTAGTTGAATTCAATTTCAAAACTAGTACGTGCATACAATATTACACGTGCATTGTGGAGTCCTTAAACGAGTTTTAAAATAGTGATTCATGCAGCGAGTTGCCCTGATTACCTCCAGTACCAATGTTATGTTCATATACATAGTGAGAATGGTCAACACTATCGAGGGTTCACAAATGCTTCAAACCTGTAAGTATCATTCTCTCCTCACAGAGGCAACTTAGGTCACTTCCTCCCACGTTCCTCTCTGTTTAAAATTGGTCACATTACTCGATTTATCCTCAACCTCAAATTCGTACCATGAAGTCTATCTCCACTATCCATCGAATC
This sequence comes from Gibbula magus, assembly GCA_936450465.1. Classification (NCBI taxonomy): domain Eukaryota; kingdom Metazoa; phylum Mollusca; class Gastropoda; order Trochida; family Trochidae; genus Gibbula; species Gibbula magus. Next base: position 73,289,669 of record OW388297.1, on the reverse strand, counting down.
AAATTACGTATATCATTGACAGAATCACGCTAAAGTCTCAGTCCTTGACTTTAAATCGCCTTTTTAATCAGGATATGTACTTCGAATATGTAAGATATGTAAACGATACCAACAAAACTATTTTCAGGTTTTTTTTGTATTGGCTTACGATTTAATTTTTATAAGAATGCTTTTGGTAAATTGTTTTCAAAATGTCAAATAACATACATCGAGATTCACGCATAAAAGGATGAATCATTGAAGTTCCCTGTTCTAAAAAACACTACAAGTTGTCATTGGCAAATTATTATCTTTACAATGGCGTCGCTTTATGCAGAATTTACATTGAATGCAGGATTGACTATTTCTAGACATGCTACTCTTGAGTAATCTTTATAGAATGAGAATACACTTTTGTAACAAATATATCAAATTTAATGTAAAATAATGAAAATTAACAATGAAAGTAATCACTCTATATCACTGTGAATCAAGTTGTATCGTACGTATCATCTTCCGCACGCATCGGGCCATACATGCACTTAGAAAATGCATATGTGGCCTGATGCGTGCGGAATATGCATGTATATAAATCATGGTATTGTTTGCCTGAGTCGTCACAAAGCCAGTGTTTACCCCCATTGTCTGCATTTAATCTGTGAAAAGGGAAGAGTAAGTAAAATAATCATGATCGAGATATTTACCGTCTTATACTGCAGATATAATAGGAACGTTTACAGTGTCGGTAGGTAAGGGCGTGCATAATGACAAGTCCTGATGAGAGCGTTTTAGAAGCGTTGGAGAACGTTTTAAAACGTTTCGTTTTTTTCTGTATGCAGGGATTTATATAAATGCAATTAATTAAATAAGTGTTACTATTACCAAGGAATACGCTACATCTAACGCTGTAACCCAAATAGTAAACTCAAAAAGTGTTACTATAACCAACGAATACGTTACATCTAATGCTGTAAACCAAATAATAAGATCAATGTACCTCGCTTCATAGTTGTGTAATTCCCGTTGATGATTTCGATCTGCTTCGACTTGGTGAGTAGGTCATTCTTAAGCCATCGTTCTGCTTCAGACAACGCTTCCAACTTCTTCGAGAAAAGATCATTCTCATGTTTGCGTGTAGTCAGTTCATCTTTAATTGTCTGTAACTCCTTCCACCATTCAGGCATTTGACACTCCCGCCGCTGAGACAACGAGAGGACGCCCCAATTAAGCTGCTGTCTCTGCAGGGTCATCATTTCTTTCTTGAGAACTTCCAGTTCCTCCCGCAGTGTGGGGTCCCCCTCGGGATGGATGCCTTGGGTTTTAGAAAGAGTTTGGGATGTTACGCCTGAGTCCACAGTTTCACCAACAGGAGACTCCACAAAGAGACAGAACAAGAGTAGAAGCATTGGGGTTACAGACATGACGATGTAGATCTTGTAGTCGTATCAATCAATCACTGGTGGGGCACCTATATAGAAGTAAACAGTCACCGATTAGAGAGATACTGCCATCAGTGTGGTCAAAATAGACACCGATAAGAGCAATGCCGTCATCATTGTCGTCTAAACAGTCACCGATAGAGAAGAAGCCACTACTGTAGAAAACTCAGTTACCAATGTTGACAATACGGAACAGTTATAGATTTAGACGAAAAAGTCACTATTGAAGACAACAAGTTTTAATCAAACCTGGCACCAATGTAGACAATACAGTCACCGATAGAGATAAAGTAGTCTCTGGAAGAGATGAATCATTAAGAGCCAGCACAGTGCAACCGTCAATGATATATGTGATAGCAACTGGCTCTCAGTCAATAATAGGTTCACTAACGTGAGTTTGGTGAAATTGGAGATCACCAGCATTACATAGCCATGACGTGTCAACAAACTATTATCTACATTGTGAATCATATACAGTCAGGCCTCGATAATCCGAACGCTCCGTTTTTCACTAAAAACGTTCGGATAGTGAAATGTTCGAACTGCTGAAATGAACCAAACAAGATGGAGTTGATTACCTTTGAATCTGCAGATAGACGAGAACGTATTTAGAATATCAAATGACTTTGACACGCTGGATATTTAGAACTATCACACAAAATGAGAAATTTAAAGATATTACAATCACAAACTACTGACACACAATGTAATATATTACAATTTTTTAAAATCACAAACTACTGACACGCTCAACTCCCGTGTCAATCCATTGTCATTGAAGTTAACCGATCCAATCAGTGTGATGATCGCTTGTCACCGGATTAATGAAACAGAAATAGTTGTAACTAATCCGTTACGGCTAATTGGCTTTCGGATTCGGAAACGGAATCAACGGATTAATGAATCAACATTTAATGAGTTTAAATAGAGATTAGTTTTGTTACAGCTTACTACCGTTCGGACACTGCGAGATTCGGATTATCGGTGACCGGACTATCGCGGCTTGACTGTAGTAGGATACTAAACGATCGTCCATGTGAATCATATAGTAGGATGCTAAACGATCGTCCATGTATTACCACTTTTATTAAAGGAGATAATGATATTTATCAATGGAGCGAAAGCGAGTTGCATACCACTAACATCATTCACGAGCTTGTTAAAAAAACATTAATGTAACGAGGTTTGGTGTTCCATCTATTTCTCACCCTCATAAATAAAGCGAAATAAACAACAGTTTGATGGAACTGCGAGTAAGATAACAGAATCATCTAATTATGTGGAGAAGGCCTGAATAACTTGGGACTAATCTTTTTCTTAAATGGATAGAATATTTTTCAATCAATCGGATAGCATTGTGATTTTATGTTGGTACTTACATGCTGACGTCAGAACTACAAACTAGTGTGGCGTCTCGGTGTAGTTGGTGAAGATTAGTATTGCTGTATACATATACAACTGTATTGTCTTCCGCGGGCGAATAATAAAGATTAATAAACCATGCAGGAACTGACGCAGAACATAGTTATTGATAGTAAGCCGTCTTAAACCACTGAAGATCAAGGTGTGACTAAAGACAACAGTGATTTCATCAAGTAAGGAATCGTATACATGTACATGCTATTTTAGAAGAATTAGAAATTCGCTGCTTGGTTATGTAGTCAAGTCAAGTCTTTTATTCGCACGAATGCCATCAGTCCATATTCAAGGATACATATATACAGTAGTAGATACATAGCATATAAATATATAATAATATAACTATTGACATATATGGCATGATAAGACACATAGTAACTATCTATTAAGATGATTATGTCTTATTTCAAAACTTAGACATAAATATTGGCATACATTGTTCAATAACTTTATAGATGTAGAGGACACTAATTGATTGAATTTACAGATTGGTGGGTTATCATACTAGAAATGTGGTATATAATGGGATCTTAAATTGTCATAAAAATCACATTTCAATATAAGATGGAACTCATCTTCGATTTCTGTGTTACACATAGGGCATATATGTTCCTGATAGTCAATTCCTAGCCATCTCCCCTCATTTACCTTTAATTTTAAAATACCCGCTCAAATCCTAACAAAAATATGTCTATGTTTTTTATTAGAAAGCAATGTAAGATATTTCTCTGGTACAAGAAGGCTTTTATATTGCCTATACAATCTATATCTTGAACTTTCTTGAATTGAACTATTCCATGTCTGTATATACATATCAACTGCAACTTGTTTAAACCTCTGAAGAAACAATGATTCACTCCCGACACCTTGAAATAACCAAACATAACCAAAACCATATGACAACAATAAATTACGTACAGATGAAGCATATTTGTCATAACCACAATTACCATAATACATTAACATATCATTAGCTTTTTTGGTATTCTTTGCTGGAACATATTTACAAGGTTAAGCCAGTATTTAATAAAACAACATTTTGCATTTATGTACAGTGGGTAACGTCCGCATTCACCATAAACAATTGCATTTGGTGTTTGAGGACCAACATTTAAAAAATTCTTACAAGCTATCATATGTACATGTACAATTTTATGAAAGTTAAAACAACCCCACATTTCAACCCCATACAAAAGAATAGGTTGGATTTGGGCATCAAAGATCTTGAAAAACACGGAATAATCTACGGTGCTTAAAGGGGCAGTAGCACGTTTTTGGCAAATTTTATTTTTTCAAATTTCCTATTTATATCGGTAGTATATGTCATATTAACTTTAGAGGGTAAACATCTTATTACACAAACCAATTATCCGTAGTGATAATAACTGTGTTACGTATATAGCAAAAATTGCATGGCAGTCATTTTATTGTGAACACAATTTAATCATTTCGCCTAACAAAAACGATTCCCATGGCTTTATCGAACCATGTACATGAGAAAGAATGGTCTTTTACTATTGGTGACATTATTTTTCAAATACATTTCATCGACTTATTTGAGCGAAAAAACGTGCTACTGCCCCTTTAATGTATATAAATGGTGAATTACTTCTAATAGGGCCCTTTTACCCCGAGATGATAAATCCAAGACACATTTAGTAAATTTACAAGAAGATGAAAAAGGTATACCAAGATATCTATATGAATCGACTGTCAAAACACGTTCTCCTTTATAAAACCATTTTTCATTCTGAGATAAAGGTCCACCTCTTCTAAAAATCACAATATTTGTTTTATCTAGATTCACCGTAACCCACATTTGATCCGTGAAGTTTATTTATCAGATGATGTATTTAACATTTACTTGTCATTAAAAGGATTTCTTAATTAACAGAACTGCATGTCATGCAAATAGTGAACAAATGTAACATTGTTACAATTTGGGATCTCTGTATCTGCAAGAGTACGAACGAGATCTCGGTAACTGAATCGATAAACTGTTGGGACAGACAGTGTTGGCCATTGGTGCTTTACTTTGAGGGTGAGGTTTCGAATCTCGCATGGAGACTTGCCCGAATAATGAAAAAAAGACAAGATTTTGTTCTATTGCAGATGGTGTGATCCGAAACGTAACAGTAATGTCAAAAATGGACATATACGTACCTTGACTTTTCTTCCACACATATATCCCGTCGTACTGGTCCTTTAACGTCAGTTTACATGAAGGTGATAGGAAATAAAGGGTGAACAAAACATTGCTTCAGGATATAACACTTCACTTATCATCGACGTGCTACCGAATCGATGATTTGACGGAAACTGTACAAGAACATGAACACCAGATGTTTGGATCCGGGAACGGTGTGATCATCATCATCATCAGCGAGGTCTGGGGTGATAATAACACCTACATAAATCGGAAGGTTTTTTTTCTCTCAAGTTGTAAACTGTGCATGTTTACCCAACAGTATTTACAATCAGAGAAACCATAACACAGAATTCAATATACACAATTTAAAACATACCATCTATCAATGAAAAGAATTTGGACGGACGATCATCGTAGAATTTGAAAACAATTCAAAGCAGAATATGTTTTAAATTATAATACACTCAAACGCAAAAGTAACGTCACTATACAGAATACAATATAATTATACCCACGAGTAATACACAGAGAGATACATCGATCATGTCTTCAGGAGCCAACTAAAATAAATTTGAAATTTAAAAACATTACCTGATCATATTTCTGAGTAAAACGCGTTTTAAAAAACATTGTTTCCAATCTCCTTAACTTTTTATGGATTGTTGTATGGCATGCTACAGTAAAGAAGAACTCGTATCCCCTAATCTACGACAAGCCATTCGAATGCCAAAATACGACTCGGAGAATCAGATTATTGTGGTAGGGTCAGGTTGAGCAAGATCTTTTACGCGTCATTATTGGTTTAACGTTTGAAAAGGTCAAATACTTAAAAAAATGTTTTTATTCATTCATGATTGAACTTGGCATTGCGTTTGAGAAAGTTTATCATATTTGAAAAATGCTAATACAGTGAAAATTAATTTAGATAATTTCCCTTTGATAACCTGAAGGATACTCATAATTTGCTTCGGCGATTGTTTATTGCAAGGTGAAATTAAGCGTCCAATACGACTACGGTAAAACTGTCGGCATAGACAGGAAGTGACGTGTGGTTCTGCTCTGAGTTTAAATGTAGCAGTGCACCGAGGACCTTACTGTATAAATGCTCCGTAGAGCAAATCCAAATCGCCGTGACGTCATGACATCTGAAACCCGTGTAACCATGTCGGAGCAGCTAACAACCTACCAACCTACCAAGTAACCATTTCCGCACCAATTTTCTTGTATATGATTTATGTTTTATGTATGTTTCTATAAGATCGTTACATGTCTTTGCTGTATATTATTTATTCTGCTTGGACCTTTTAAACTCAATTTTTTTTATCGATATTTGAATTCAACCGAATAATGAACCAAGGTCAATCTCTTTCGCGATCAGTCGTTGTTCTATTTTCTGTATTTCGTAATTTTGACAACTCACACAAATCCGGAAGGTGTCATTATCATTTAAGCATAGAGCCTATAAATTATTCTCAACATGAGTTTAAAGAATTATAATAAAGTATTCATCTCACTCATACTGTACGAATTTGGAGAGAGAGATTAATCAAAGCAGCTGTTCCTTACGTAACATATCATTAAAAAAAAAAATATCATATTACTAAAGCAATAATCCTATTTGATGGCCAAACATTGACACAATGCAAGCTTGAAGGAGAAAACCAATTTCACCTGACACTGTATTTTAACAATCCCAGCTGTTGGAGTATAAGGGTAGCACTATAAATATGATTTCATTTACCCCTATATTCATAACAGAATCTACCATGATGTTTCTGTTTCGATTGACACTAGCTGTATGGTTGACAGCTGTCACTGGTGCTATTCCAAATAAAGGTGATTTGTTGGAGACAGGGAATGGAACAGGATCTGGAACTGAAGACGTGGTAGATATGAGGCGTGAGTTGGCAACCTTGAAGAGGAAGCTTAACCAAGATGTGATCTCAATCAGATCGGAGGTTGAATCAATGAATCGAACCCTGGTTGGTCTCAAATCAGGTTTGTTTATTCTCTGTATTCCTTTGAGTTCGTATGATATAATAATCATGTTTATTCGACCACGGGTGGATCAAAGGAGTTTTCCGTGCTAGAGTAGCAACTGAACTGCTTAGGTTGCGCTACTACGTATACGTTAGCACAGAAAAGTTAAACAAATGAAGCAAGGCTTAACTAAACCCATGATGCAGACTGTTGCGAGTTGTGACGTGCGAGGGAACTTGGTTAGAAAACACCTTAGAAATATTGAGGTTTCCAGATGAATCTCAATCCAAGGTTGTCGCACATTTTCTCAAGATAGATTACCTATTTAATCCAAATAAGCAAATTTGTTTTAACGATTTTCCCATTAAAAGCCACCAAAATACCATTCTTCTTTAAATAAAATTTCAAAATGGGAATCTACCAAGCTCGTCATATTACACATACATGTAATCAGGTGTACCTCCCTACAAAGATTCTAAATATTCAGAAAGCATAGATGAATATTTTCATAACGGAAAGTTCATTAAATCTCGGTACCTCACTTGCACATAAACAGGATTAAGATAACCATACAACAAATTTAATTGACTTGACTTAATACGAAAACCATTGATTTTGTTACTTTTCAAACAGCAAGTGTTAAGTTGTATTGTTGATCTATTCTTCCTTTGTGGTTTAATACAAAGATAAGAATAATAATCTGCATTTTCAGGGATTGTACCTCGAATATTCAAAATATATGGTTTAAGATCCTGAGGCAATGATAATTTTGCCTTCGGATTTGTTGATTAAAGTCTCCAGAACAAGTGAAAACAAAACTTGAAACAAAGAAATTAAAATAATTAAATTACCGCCGTTAGAATTATATGATTTTATAGCTTACATATTTTATAAAACACCTTTACGCTTTCACAGATATCGTATCGAGGTTTTACCTGAGCCCTTATCTGCAGACGGCACTTATTTAAATGCCTGACATAAAAATTTATTAGTGAAAAGTGAAATAAATGTTTTCATCAAAAATGAGTTCAACAAATGTTTCAACATTTTAAGGATTATGTGCCGAGGATTCTGAGCTAATTTATGACATATACATAGTGATACGTTTTCCATTTATTTATGGATGTTTGTTAGAAAATGTTACTAGACATTGATGTAATGTTTTCTATCATTTAGCAATTCGAATTTGCTCTGAAAGAATGACTTCATATGAAACATGTCAGTCCAATATCAAATGACAATAGACAGAAAAGTTACGTTTACCGTAACGCTTTCACAGATATCGTATCGAGGTTTTACCTGAGCCCTTATCTCCAGACGGTATCAAACACTTTTCCAAAATCGATAATAAACGGTATACTTTCTTTTTGCTGAATTTTAACATATGGAGTAGAAAGGTGACAGAAGTTGGCGATTTGTTAAATGAAACCAGTATAAACCTCGAAAAAAATTTGGTTTGATTCTATGATTATATTAATCGAAATTTAAAAATTGATGTGAAAATATTTTCAAAATAGCTAAATTTCCAGGATATTTAGGATGGACGTTATTTTCAGAATCGTTTGATGATATTGGTCAGGCACTTATTTAATTGCTTGACATAAATATTTATTAATGAAAAGTGAAATAAATGTTTTCAAATAAATGAGTTCAACAGATGTTTCAACATTTTAAGGAATATGTGCCGAGGATTCTGAGCCAATTTATGACATATAATTTTGAATTATTTTAAAGGGAACATTGGTTTTCAAAGTAGTGATACGTTTTCCATTTATTTATGGATGTTTGTTAGAAAATGTTACAAAACATTGTTGTAATGTTTTCTATCATTTAGCAATTCGAATTTGCTCTGAAAGGATGACTTCAGCTGAAACATGTCAGTCCAATAACAAATGACAATAGACAGAAAAGTTACGTGGTTGGTATTCAATTGGAATTGATAAATGTTAAATCTCAACTAAACTATTAACAACAAATTTGTAATTAGTTCTTTAAAATAAGAATTAAAACGACTTTTGTGTCGGAGTTCTTCTCCTTTTAATTTATGAAATAGAGTTATGTGCGGAATGTTCAGAGCCCATTTCTGACATACAGTTTTAAAATATTGTCTAAAGGGAACGTGGGTTTCCAAAGTAATGAAAGGTTTTCCAGAATGTATTTATGCAGGTTTGTAAGTAAAGGTTGTGTTGTAATGTTTACTGTCATTTAAATATCGGGATTTGTTCTGAAATGTTTACCTGCAAAGGAACATGCAGTCCAACTACAAATTACAATAGACAGATGTGTCACGTAATTTGTATCCATATGGTTTTGATGAGTGTTAAATCTCGACAAAACTATTTTTAAAAATGTTTATAACTTTGCAATAAATAAAGGTTAAAGCTGTCTCGGAATTATTTTCTTTCCAAATTAAGAAAATCGTAAACATTGACTCCATTTTTATATTCTTCCGAGTTCTGTCTTTCAATGCATATGGTCAATGGTTAATGGGCGTACTGTGGTCGGCTGAAAGGGGGAGTAAGGTTCGATATACTACAGTTTCGAATAATATTATCTTATAACGTACACGATAAAAGAAGAATAAACACATGGTAGCTTCTCTTTAAGTTGATGCTATTGACAAAATGCTTTATTTGTTATTTTACTGTGTTTAGGTTTATCAAGAAACGATGTGAACTTTGAAGTCACCACATCACGTCAGGTGACCATGCATCCCGAACAAACCTACAAGTTCGACACCGTCGTGCTCAACAATGGCGGAGGCTACCACGCACCGACTGGGATCTTTGAAGCACCAGTCTCCGGCACGTATCTCTTCTGGGGGAATGCCCATCACACGGAAACATGGGTTCACCTGATTCTGGTCAAAGAGGGGGATTCTCTAGCTATAAGTGCAGATGGTTCACCTAATGGAGAATGCAACCTTGTGTATCTAGCAAAAGTCAGGAAAGGAGAAAAGCTTTGGTTTATATCCGGCGGTTATGTTGCTAAAATACATGGTGTTAACCATGCAAGCTATGGAGGTGTCCTTATACATGCTTACTGAATGTTGGTGTTAAGTTATTCTATGTTTTCAGATGACTCAAGCCACTTACCGATCTGATTAAAAACAGCAAAATATATTATTAGTTTTGTTTTTTATTTTATCATGAAATTATCCATGTGCGCGTAAAGCTGCTAGAACATACTTTATACATTCATAACAATCGTAACATATGCTACATTTCTTTCCAAATAAAATTATAAATATGTCACAATTAGTTAGTCAAAACATATTAAGAAGATCATCTTTTTCAGAGGCATTCTAGAAATTGTTGTAATAGAAAGACAAGAATATGTTATGGATGATCAACTTCTTTATTTCACAATGGCAACATTTCGGTATGGATCCTTATACTGTTATACCCTCATTTCACCGCGGGCCAAGGTGTCTGCGGTGGCCACAGATCACAATGGTTTTCCATGGTAAGATTTCTACGACAGAGCTAAGGGATTTTACACGAATTTACACGGATTTGGGAGGAAATTGGTGCAAGAAGATCAACTTTTTTAGAGACCTTCTGGAAATTTATATTATATAATATTTTATATTTTATTTTTATTTGTATGGATGATCAACTTCTTTATTTCACAATGACAACGTTTAGGTATAGATTCTTACATCGTTATCGAGCATATGAAGAGATGGTCAATCAATAGGTTATATACAGGATGCATGTTGATATGACAAAGAGATAAGAAAAAGATGACAACAAGATGATATAACATTGACATAAAAGGTTAAACAAGTGAAGTTGTTATATTATTGGTTCCTTACCAATTTGAAACATTTCAAGAAATTGCTAATTTTTCTTTTTATACATGAAACACATCTACCATTTTTGTTATATGCTCGTTCGATACCAGGAGTCTGACGGAGTCCATTCTCAGCTCCGTCAAAGACATGGTGTCTTCGCTAATAGACGCCAGTCTTGGTCTTGGTCTATGTTGCATTCGACGCGTCTGTTTCCCAAGAAACCTTCGAACCCCAGAAGTAGTGTCACCATTGTCTTGCCGTATCCATCCGTCGCGGCGGACGAGACTACACTGGACCTACTGGAACAGATGTCTATTGCGGAGTGGTCCGCCTCGTCCCTTCGGGAGGTCGAGGAATTCCCTTCATATGACAAGAGGGCAAAGTTGGAGACCTTTTGATAGGAGGTCACACCCCGGGTTAGCCAACAGGTGTTCAAGCTGCACCGGCTCTTAGTTGGCTCTGCGAATGATTTCGAGTCTACCATCATGACTGCGCACATCGCTTCCTGTCGCCGAACCTCCTGTCCTGTCTGAGGACATCCGTCGGGTGGCTGCAGCCTTGGTGGCACATACGTTGTCAGACAGGCATCTTGTCCACCTTGATAAAGAGGCGAGGTGCATCATTGCTATGTCCGACTCCATTTCCCACGCGTGTCAGGCCAACCGGACTTAGTGATTGGGTTGTTCAGACGCCTGGGTTGGCTGATCAACTTAGACAAGTCAGAATTGCAACCAGCAACGTCGCTCACCTTCCAAAGCGTGCATCTGGACACCATCCAGTACAAGGCCCTAGTCACGCGGGAACGGATGGGGATCGGCGAGGGGAGGACCTCTTAATCAGGTCTCTCTACAAGCCTCTGCCATTTCGCATGTGGCAACGACTGTTGGGGCTCTTAACATCGGCTCCGGTCTACACCCGGAGGGTCAGGCTTCATCTCAGGCCCCATTCAGGTGTTTATCAACGTTAACGTGAGAGAGATGACTTGTCAACACGTGTTCGTGCTGCAGGGGAACATTGTCCACCATTTAGCCTGGTTGACAACGTCTTCACGGGAGTGCCTCACATCTATTCGCGGACACCTCCACTCAAGGGTGAGGGGCTCATCTCGGATAGAAACAAACATCAGGCATGTGGTCACCTTTGTAATCGGAGCATCACATCAACGCGTTGGAATTGGACGCGATTCGCCTAGCGATCGCTCACTGGTCGACTCGCCTGGAAGGCGAAGTCCTGCTTGTCGCCACAGACAGCTCGACAGCGCCGTGTCCAATCAACAAGCAGAGGTCGACCAGAGCAGACACCATTCTGCAGGTGGTGATAGAGCTGTTTCACCTGGTAGACACTCCCAAACTCTCCATCCGAGCGGTACACATCCCGGGAGCCAAGAACGTTCTAGCGGACGCTCTGTCTCGGCCGGACAAGCCTCCAGTAACGGAGTGGATGTTGCAACCGATGTTGCACGCCTACGCTTTCCAGACCAGATCCAGACCATTCGGACACTACGCCTTCTCCTTATAGCCATGGACTGTCCGGCAGGGCGATCATACTTCCCCCTCCGGAGGCTATGCAGACAGGAACCTTCCGCTCAGGTGGGACCTCATGAAGAGTCAGCCAAGCGGATCCTCAGGTTCTGCGTCTTCACACTTGGCTTGGCTCAAAAAGGGATTGAGACACACCAGCTTTTCGGTGGCGGTGGCCCATACGAGCGCGGCAGGACGTTTTGCATCCCGACTATACCATCCACAATAGACCCCTCTGACGAGGAGAACTGTCTCCTCTGTCCGGTGCGAGCGCTAAGTATATATATACGGAACGCACCCAGATGTCAGGGTAGGTAGAGGCTCTTCTTGCCTCACTCACAAACGAATGTCAACTAGATCGACAAGAGGCAGTGTGGGTGTATCTGAGATTGGCAGTCCTGGACGCCTACAAGGCGTCGGACCTCCCTGCTCCTGCTCGCTCTATTCCTAACGAGGTTAGAACGGTATTGGCTACTATGGCTTTACATATTAATATACCTGTAGCGGACATCATGCGGCGGTTTCTGGAAGTCCAGTATGGTGATTGCTAACCACTACTTACGCGACGTATCGACAGAATATCTGGAAGGCGTGGCGAGGCTGAGGCCCCAGGTGTTTGCCCAGCACCATACCTCCTCAAGACATCAATCTAGGTGTTTCCCATCGTCACAATAGAGGTTCGTCCCCGTCCCTAAATGCGTTAATAAACTTCGCATCGCACTTTTTCTTCGTTGTTGTGTTTGGTTTTCTTAGTAGTCAATTGCCGACCCCTATGGTCTGGACCTCAGACCCCTTAGTGGCGGGGCTAGTGGAACCCTTAGGGTTGTAACAAGCTCTTAACACTGTGCCTTGCGGTCCCGCTAATCCTAGCGGACTGCATGGTCGCCAATTTCCCCCTTGAGGAGGAGAGTTATCTCATCTGCTCTCGGGTTGTCTACAGCCAACCTCCTTCAGTGGCATACTGGCTATGGTGAGTTATCAACTGGGGTATGTAAATTAAACGTCATTATTTATATTCACCGTTGATAACTCATCGTAGCCATTTAGTCTCTCTCAATTTAATCACTCGAACAGATATAACATAGTTAAAATAAATAGAGTTAACCGCAAACCTGAAATAAATCCTGATTACATTGTACTTGATTACGATTGATAATTATTAATTATTTCTTTAATATGATGAAAGTATGCTCAAATGAATATTTATCCGTTTACGTTTGTCAAACTCCGATGTGAACTTTGAGGTCACCGCCTAACAGCATGCTGCCATCCGAAAGTTCGAGACAGTAGTGCTAAACAATGGCGGAGGCTACCACGCATCGACATATAATGATCTGGGGCAATGTCCATCACCCAGAAACGTCGTCGCAGCTGATTTTGGTTAAAAAATGTCCTTACACTGGAGTAACGACCGTTCTTTCCACTTGTGGAAAGGCGTTCTTTTGGCGTGGAAAGAGGCATCTTTCCAATCTTTCCACCCGTGGAAAGAGGCATCTTTCCACGTCTTTCCAAAGACGGAAAGAACGACCTTTCCAAACCCCCTTTGGAAATATAGGCCAAAAGGCGGTCTTTCCACAGCCATCACGCTAATGAGATTATGGAGTTATAACCCTTTGTCAAGCGCTACCTGTCAACAATATCTATAGAAATACTAGTTTATGACTAGATTGTCTTTGATTTATGTACCATATTAAATATCATTTTGATTTAGGAAATTTTTAGACTTTGATAACTATTTTGACATTAAAAGAATAAGTTGATAAATATATTTCTGTTTTCATTATTTTGACTTAATTAAACATTATTTGTAAACTAAATTCAAACTTTGATTTTAGATGTATTCTAACAAGAAAGTGACTTTAAAATAAAATGAGATAGCATAATATGTTGACTTTGTTAAAAGGATGAAATTAATGAAAATATTTGTTAATATATTTTGATAACCAAAATGATCTTGTTGAAAAGTAAATGTTATATTTAAGTTTTAAAACATCAAGATGTACAAGGTTTTGACAATAATTAGATAAAATTAATTTTATTTTTAATAAAAAAAACAATTTTGGTTGAATGATTTTTTATTTTTTTTATTTAATCCGTAAGTATGACTTTAATTGGAATGTAATCAGTCTACTAACGAACTCCAGAAACAGGCTTTCTAGAACTTTTTTACAAATCCTACTTTAGGTGGAAAAACTTAATGTCAAATGTACTGGAGGTGAGTTGTTCTGGAAATTCTTCTTGATAAGCATTTTTAATTTATGCTGTCCAACTACCCTATGCCGCAGACATCCCTGATTATGCACCTTGTGACCTGTTAATATAGGATTAATTACAACATGGATAACCTTCATGATACCAAAACAATTGAACATTGATACATTGAACTATTTATTTCTTCCTGTCATTAATGCAGTTATACATACATGAAGGATTAGTAACTCAGTTTTCATTTAAAAAGAAATATTCTGTGATTAGGTGAATAACATATGAATGGGTGGTTAAAAGTGGGAACAATCTAATTAGATTCATAACGTAAAATTGTATAAATTTGCATAGTTTCGAATACCTCGTATGTATTACATAATGGCAATTACAAAATTAGTAAAAAAAAATTAGAAATGTAAGTGTCAACGTACAGACTATTTTTAGAATTGACACGTTTTATAAATTATTTTGATGAAGTAAAGTGTATTTGCAGGACCACTATGAAAATAATAATATTGCTGATAATGTTATCCCAACTATACCAAAGGCAAAACACACGAACTGTGATTTTAAACATGCTTCTTTTAATGATCTTTTCAAATGATAGTAGTTTTAAATTGTGTCGTATACATTCCAACATAACTAATTAATACTTATAACCCTTAACAAAAAACAAAACTACATCCATTGCAATGTATGACTCGTATTTCCTGATTAATTTGCTATTGAAACGAAATTTCACTCACTCAATGTCATACAGAAATGCCACTCGCGCTTTGTTAATATTTGTTTGCAAAATCTGTGGATATGTCTTCGTTTGGTTGAGAAAACAGATTCACCATAGGTTGTATGTAAGGATGGTCTTAATCTCATTTCCTTTTATTTCCTATTCAACCATTATTTCTGGTTATCTGAATGATGATAATTTAGTCATGTAAATTACAATGATCTCATCTATCACATGTTCGGGATATTATAGGAAAATATCATTATTTATTGTACTGGTAATAAAACTATTCCAAAATGTTTCCGTTGCTTCAGAAAACTGAACCACGATTTTATGAACGCTTCACATAATGATAAGAACAAATTAAATACTACATTAAATGATTAATATATAATTTCTCACTTAAATGTAATGGCATTAAAATAAATTAAGATAAATAGGTTGAAAAGGAGTTTTGAAAAGTGATTATTAATTTAGTTTTAGAAGTAAGGAGATGAAAAAAGATAATGTGATTTTATTCACGCTTCAATGGAAATCCACAGTTTGGAAAGGTGGGCTGTGGAAATGTGATCATTCCACAGTGTGGAAAGGACGCCTTTCGGTTTTGGAAAGATCGTTATTTCCAAGTGTGGAAAGTTGTGGAATGGACGGACGTTACTCCAGTGTTAGCTGCAACACAAATGGTACACGAGGAGGAGAATGTAACCTAATGTATCAGGAAAGTCAGGAAAGTCAGGAAAGGAGAGAAGCTTTGGTTTGTTTCAGGTGGTTACAAAATATATGGTAACGTGCACTCAAGTTATGGAGGAGTTATCATACACACTCATTGTAAATTGGTGTCAAGGTATTCTGATGTTTGCACTCTTTCCTTTGCACCAGTCTGATTAAATTGACCCTGTTCCAAGTAATAAAATCTACCGGTATAGAAACTAGTTCTATAGATTATTTGCCACAAGGAACCTCCGATGAGTTTGTGTTCCGGCAGCTATGTAATAGATAGAGGACGAGTAGCAGTACATTATCGGTATATAAATGTATGGGTTTGAGAGGGTTGGGCGAGGCGTACATTTATATCCCGATAATGTATTGCTACGAGTTCTCTATCTTTC
Organism: Gibbula magus; assembly: GCA_936450465.1. Taxonomy (NCBI): domain Eukaryota; kingdom Metazoa; phylum Mollusca; class Gastropoda; order Trochida; family Trochidae; genus Gibbula; species Gibbula magus. Next base: position 73,273,346 of record OW388297.1, on the reverse strand, counting down.
TTAGAGCACAGTCAAATGCTTGAGTCGTCAATAAAATGTCTTAAAATGAATATATTTCAAATGAATTGTCAACAAATTTGGGAAACATTCTCTCGAACACAACATGCAAAACATTGACATTTCTCATTTCATATGCAAATTTTAGGGACATTGACGTCATCATCAGCACTGTGAGCACTGTCCGAGGTGCATGAGGCGTACATTTTATATAAAGCGTACGAGTCATGCTACAGCATCAGCGGCTGCTTGAATCATGAACATGCATGATTTAAACACGTTTTTATTCAGCAACATTTAGCAATAATACATTTCATTGCCTATAAAGTCTGAGTGGTTTCAGTTCACACAATGGCTTCATCATGGACAGTCCAAGTACAAGTACACTATTCATTCAGGAAAGGTAACTTTACTTTTTTACTCCTGACTGTTTATATCTCCGCTACGAAGTAAGTGGTGTATATAGCGGTCATTCCATTCGTCCGTCTGTCCGTCATTCCGTCATTCCGTCTGGTCAATTTTCTCAAAAACCTTTAAAAGTACATCAATCAAACTGTGTTCTTAACCATGTTTTTCCCATCGCGCACAGACAATTTTCAGTTTTCTGAGATTTTAAATTTTGTTGGTCGTTTCCATGGAAACATCACTTTTTGGACTTAGTTTTCTTGTGTTCAATCGGGACAAGTTTTCTCGGAAACTATTAAACATAGGTGAAATGTTGGTTGTGAATACTCATGACCATACTCTTTATCGAGTTCGAAAACCAGTTCTGAAATATTATTTTTAACCGAGTTATAGCCCTTGAATCCGAAATTGAACTTAGTAACAAAATCGCTGTGATGCTCCAATGGGGACACGTTTTCTCGGAAACTATTACATATAGCTGGATGAAATTTAACATGTAGGTAGTCTAGATGATACTCTTCATCGAGTTCAAAGTTAAGTTATGAGCCCTTGAATCTGTTGAAATTGGTACAAATTACCGCTGTGTTGCTCTAATGGGAACAATTAAGTTATCTGAACAAATATTACATATGGGTGAATGAAATTTTGAAATAACAAATCCAGTTCCCAAAAATATTTTAGACAATATTATGATGCTTGAATATGTTTTTTAAACATTGTACCCTTGACATCTATGATGCTCAATCGAAAGATAGCGGATGGCGGGGTAGCCTATGTCAGCCATGCTCACTTTTTTCTTGTTAAAATGAGTATTCAAACTAATTTATTAAACTATTTCAAATATTTTGCCATCATGTTGTTTGTTGAGCTGTTTTTATCAATATGCTAGTTGTAATATCTATTGTTGCATATGCTATTGTGCATCCCGTCTATATTGCATATATTTGTTCATCTCTAGATAGCCACCAATTTTACTGTATGGTATTTTGTGATATTTCCAAGGCTTTTGACAGAGTATGGCACAAGGGTTTATTGCACATATTAGAACATTATGGTATTCGCGTTGACATTCTGAATTGGTTAACGGATTATCTATCCGACAGACGACAACGTGTATGTATCAACGGTACATTATCAAAAGAACTACATGTTACTGCAGGGGTTCCCCAGGGATCTGTCCTTGGCCCTTTTTTATTCCTTGTGTATATCGATGATCTACCCGATAACTTGCACAACGTCACTAGATTGTTTGCTGATGATGCATCACTCGGAGCTGCTGGAAAAGATTTATATTCAGTTGATACTTCTCTTAACAATGACTTAGCCCAATTACATGAATGGGCTAACAAATGATTGGTTAACTTTAACTGCAATAAGACTAAATTCATGCTATTTAGCCATAGTAATAGTCATCAGGTACCTAGATTAGTATTCAATAATGATCAACTGGAACGTGTACATCAACATAAACATATTGGCTTTATCTTCTGGGACAATACTAAATGGTCCAATCATGTTGATCTTGCCATAGAAAAGGCTTCGAAACTAATCTCTTCTCTACGTGTGTTAAATTATGTTTTGAATAGAAGTATTTGATCACGTATGTATGAAATGTATATTCGACCCATTTTAGAGTATGCTTCTGAGGTCTGGGATAACTGTTTGGATGTTGTGTGTGACAAACTTGAAAAGGTCCAACTTAAAGCTGCAAGAATTGGAACTGACTTACCAAAGTTTGCTTCGAGAGATAGCTTATACAAAGAAACTGGTTGGTTGTCTTTAAAAATTACACGTGGAAAGAAACTTTGTACTCTGTACAAAATAATTAATATACAAGCTCCAGATTATCTGATTAATTTACTTCCACCAGTCACTGAAACTATTTCTCATTACAACTTGCATAACAAATCAAATTTATCTATTCCAAACATTCGAACTGCAGTCCTTCAAAAGTCGTTTATTTATGACTGTGCTTATCTATGGAATAATCTCGAAAATAAGATGTTCAAATTCATTATCGTCATTTAAAACAAAATTATCTGAACAAGAATGTTAAATCCCAAAATATGTTCTGTTCCGCGATAGGAAGATGAACATTATACACAGTAAGTTAAGAAATTCTTGTAGTTCCCTAAACGGTGATCTGTATCGTGTCAATTTATCTGAAAGTAAATCTTGCATTTGTGGTGCTTTAGTTGAAGATGTTTATCATTTCTTCTTGCGATGTCCAAGACATGCTGATTTCCGTTTAGAATTAAAGCAAAGATTTTATAATTTAAAGGCAGAATTTGATTTTAATACAATCCTGTATTGAAATCCAAATCTTCCACAAACAGTCAATGAAAACATATTTCACCATGTTCATAAATTCATTGGAAAGAGTCATAGGTTCAATTAATACATAAATACTAATGTACGTATTTACCATATTCAAAATGCATTTTGTCATAAGAATAACATTTCCAATTGTGTGTTGCCTTAATAATGTATATTACATGTTTACCCACTTCGTCACTTGCAGATTTTTACTCTCTGCTGCATATATTGTGTTATGTATTTTAGCCTTGTTAAATAGTTGTTGATTACGTGGAGAGGGCTTCTATAAGTTTCACATCTTGTGCCCCATCCATTTCTTAAATGAATAAAATATGTTTTCAATCAATTGCATATAAATTATTTCAGGTTACTGGATCAACGAAATAATACTCAAACTGTCTATGGAAAAGGATGTAACGTCGTACTGGACACCGCTCGGACGCTGTGTGGCGATACAGCGTTTTCAGTGAGACGAGCCTGCAGCCTCCATCCTCTTAACACTCCAAGAAGGTAATTTTATATAACGTTCTTCTCAGTTTTTAATGTCGTTCTATATAACTTCTGAATATTATTTTGTATATCGTGGTTGAAAATATATTAATCATTGGTAATATGGTTTGATGCTTGTCATTTTTTCACTTACTCGTGATAATATATAAATGAAATACACTTGAAAAATCCCAATTGACCTCACATTCCTTGCTTTATCTACATGCTTTTCTTTTTCTTTCAGGAATATCAAGCTCCTTTACATAGAAGATACCGATTGACAAAAGCGACTACTTTCCTTTCGGTAAGGGAACAAACCAGATCATTTGTCAATGTAATAAGTGTTTAATTGTGTATTATCCACATAAATAAAACAATCAGTTGACATTGTTTGTTCTTTTTATGGAAGTCTTTGAACAGTTTTATGAGCATGATACCCAAACGCAACCAGACAAGTGTACATCTATCGGGATATAAATGTACTCCACGTGACCACAAAACAATCATATGATTAGACAATTAAGGTATTTGACTGTGCTCTAATGCTCGGATAATGGTCGATTGTTATCAAACTGTTTTTTGTACAAGGAGTTGTTATCAATATTTATCACTATCACTATTTATTAGCAAGCATGTTTTGCACAACTCAGATGCTTGTAACACCTGATAGTTGTGAGAGTGTTGAAAATAGCAGCCGACAATTTCAAAATATCACATTTTCTGTATTTCGTAATATTGACAACACACCCGAACTCGGAAGGTGTCATTATTATTTACGTAACTGTGTATACGCATAGGGCCTATAAATTATTCTCACCTTGACTTTTAAAGAATTATAAAGTATTCATCTGACTCAGGTTGTACGAATGTTGTTGGAGAGATAGGTTACCACATCATATGGCTACAACAGCTGTTGTAGTACATGTATATGTGTAGCACTATATATACTGATTTCATTTACCACTATGTTCATAACATAATCTACCATGATGTTTCTGTTTCCATTGACATTTGCTGTGTGGTTGACAACTGTCCATTGTGAGATTCCCAAAAGAAAAGATTTGTTGGAGGAAAGAAGTGAAATACGATCTGGAAATGAAGACATTGTAGAGTTGAGGCGTGAGTTGGCAACCTTGAAGAGAAAACTTAACCAAGAGGTGATGGCAAGGAGATCGGAGGTTGAATCAATGAATCGAACTCTGGTTGGTCTCAAATCAGGTTTGTTTACTCTCTGTATTCCTTTGAGTTCGTATGATAAAATAATGATCATGTTTATTCGACCACGGGTGGATTTCATAGGAGTTTTCCGTGCTAGAGTAGCAACTGAACTGCATAGAGTGAGCTGCTACGTTAGCACAGAAAAGTTAAACAAATAAAGCAAGGCTTAACTAAACCCATGATGGAGACTGTTGCGAGTTATAATGTGCGAGGGAACTTGGTTAGAAAACACTTTAGAAATATTGAGGTTTCCAGATGAAACTCAATCAAAGGTTTCGCACATTTTCTCAAGATAGATTACCTATTTATAATTCAAATAAGCAAATTTGTTTTAACGATTTTCCCATTAAAATCCCCCAAATACCATTCTGTAATGGAGAATGCTTGAGGAGCTCTGAATTCGTTAAAAATAATCAGTGAGCCCCGAAGGGGCTCGTTGATTATTTTTAACGAATCCACTGCTCCGAATGCATTATCCATCTTAATCCATGTATGACTTCACGAAAAATGCATATGTGATGTTTTTAGATTTGAAACAATAAATTTCAATTATGAAATACAAAAATCAATTATTTTGCAAATTTCGGTGCTCATTCATCGGATATGGTACAAGTAGCTGCGGCCCTCATGAAAAGGATTCTTCCACGCACGTGCAGCTCAAAACTTCCACGCGAAGCGAAGTGATTGACAGGTGAAACTCTGCCTTCCCATGCCTTCCGTGCCTTGAATAGAACGTCGGATTCTTACTGACAAACAATCCAAAAAATTTCTAAAAGTGCTTGTGGCCTAATGGTTAGAAGCGCTGACTACCAAGCGAAGGGTTGCATGTTCGAATCCAGGTTCATGCATTACATTAATTAACTTGTCTAGTTGAGAGATATTTTAAGATCCTTTTCACATGCATGTACACTAAGACAAAATACATCAGTCTCGAAAAATTACTGAAAATGTCTAAACCTAACACCCCTCCTGACTGGGACAGTCAATGAACAGTTGATTCCTACATAATAATCAACTGATAACACAATAGAGTGACGTCATGACCATGGATTAATCTTTAAATACAATTTCAAAATGGGAATCTACCAAGCTCGTCATATTCCATATACATGTAGTCAGGTATACCTCCATACAAAGATTCTAAATATTCAGAAAGCATAGATGAATATTTTCAAAATGTGAAGTTTATGCGTTTATACTACACTTACAACAATTTTAAAAGACAAGAATGTTTCTAACAAGAAAAAAATTGCTGCTTGTGTTACATTTTCAAACAGCAAGTGTTAAGTTGTATTGTAAATCTAATATTCCTTTATAGTGTAATAACAGATAAGAATATATGGTTTTAAGATCCACAGAAAATGATAATTTTGTATATGGATTTGGTGATTAAAAGCCTCCAGAATCAGTGCAAACAAACCTTGACACAAATGTTCTCCTTCAGATCAGATTGTTCGAAGGGGTATTTACTGCGGGATAAAGTTCACGGGAGAGGTTTTTGTGGTCGATTTTCGAGTTTGAAGAGCTATTAAAGTTATCTTAGGGGTGACATATGTTGGAAATCAGCCACGTTTTGGGGAGAAATGTAAAATTGATAAGTACGTGCGTTCATTTGTGAATGTCACCAATTCTTAGGGTAATTTTTAACCTAATGTTCATTGGACCCTTAGATGGTAATATAGCTGCCCTTGCTCCTTTACTCTATATTATATAGGGGGTAGGTATCATCACCAGCTGCAGCAGAGAGCCTGCCCTGGTCGAGCCCTGTTTGTTGATCACCAAGGCGGCGGTTGAGCTGTCCTATGTATGCACAGGATTTCGCCCTATAGGCGGCCTGAGCAGTGATCGAGTGTCAGGCGAATCGCATCTAGCTCCAGAGGGTTGCTGTGTCTCTCTGCTTGTACGGAAGACCACTTGTCCGACGCCTGATCTGAGCCCAGATGGGCTCCTCACCCTGAGCCGTGGCTGGGGGCCTCTGAAGGGGAACCCTGCATAGGACATTGCTCTCTTGTTCCCACCAGACAAGATGGTGAACAAGTCCCGGACGCACCAGTTCCGGACTTTCTCCCTCACGTATAATATCGTATATTAATATGTTGTTCCTATATCAAACAAGAGCGACTTAAATATTGCATAATTATCGTCTGCTTTTAACTGGTGCAGCGATAAACGAACAATGGGGCAGGGCTAAGAGGGTTGGACGGTAACCGGAAGTGCCGTACGTGGAGGGATGGGATCTACACATCCGCTTACTATTTATCATGGCAAACACTGGGAAATCGTTCAGTCGATCTGCTATATCTACATTTTCCAACAATGTCACACCGCTGTTTTGCTGTAAATTGTTCGAGTAATCCTGGTTATCACAAGTTTCAATCTGATGTCTCGCTTCACGCCAAATGGACCAATTTTGTTCGAACGAGCGTCTGTATTCAGATCACTTCCGTGAAGATTGTTTTGTATGCGGAGCAGCTTAGGCTTCTCGTCATGAAATAGGAATGTTTTTTAATCGAAAAAAATACTGCTAATAATCATCATCTGTTTTGTTTTACATTGTAATGTTTTGTTATCGTGATTAAAAAAAGTTGATTCTCAAACCCGCCAAGGACTTATGTATGCTCTCCAAGAAAACATGCGACGTATATATATATCATTTTGTTAATAACAAAAGTACATATAATCAGTTATATACATTGTAATGATAGTGCAAGTATTTCGCATGTAAATCTCAACCTACAATATGACCAATGATTAGAATAACGAACCTGTTTTCATCATGAACTTGATAACCCATGTATATCGTCGTTTAACCTCAGTAATCGTACAAGGATATGTTTTTCTTCAAATAAGTGCCATCAACAAAGAAAACCTACATAATACACTATCATCCTATTCCTTAATTCCATTGGTTTAATATATGTCCCTTACTTTCATTGACTGACAATATCTAGACTGAATGTCGCGTTTATGTGTATTTCCTATTTCCTTTGTGTCACCAAGACAGGACGTCTGACAATAAACATATATGACATGCTGGTCACTGACATGCCATTTGTTATGAAGTTTGATCGGTCCAGTAAACTTGTTATCTGTATAAGCATAATTACACACCCTTCCTTCTCACCTACTCAAGATCTTTGACTTTGTTCAGCTAAATTGCGTAAACTAATTTGATGAAACAACACTTCTCCCTTTTGATTTGGAAGAAACATCTATATGGTACGCTAAACTGAGAATTGTGTGTCGGTGTGTTGAAGCGACACGTAAAGGCTATCAGCCTATTTACTAATCCATTTCGTTTTCATTTACGAGATGTGCATTAATATGCTACTGGTAACATATTCTTTTATTCGAGAACCTTCGTTGTCTATAAATCTGTATTATCATAATGTATATGTGCGTGTACAATGGAACAATCTTCATGTAAATTTATGTTCATGTATTTATTCATGAAAGTGAAGTGAAAATGGTTTGCACTTCATCAATTGACAAACTTCAAATAACAGTAATCTTTATATTAAATATACAATGTTATTTATAAATCTGCAATGTTGTCTTGCTCGTTTAAACAGCCATTCGTTCAGTTTATATGAAATAATAGCTACCATTACTTTATTTCTTAATGCATACAAAACAAAAATATAAACTGTCGATTATTCAATATAATTTGATCCAAACTCTCGTTTAAATACCGGAAAAACCCCTGTCAAAACCACGCCCACATCGCTGGATCGGCGCCAAATCTTCGTTTTGTAACACCAATAAACTATTTTGAAATTGGAACTGAATAAGGCTATGCACAGAATATGAAATACCGGCAAAGGAACATGCAGTCCAACTGTCACGTGATTTATATCCATTTGTATTTGATGAATATTAAATCTCGACTAAACTGTTTTTAAAAAATGTTATTCCTTTGCATTTAAACAACAAATAAAGGTTAATGCTGCCTCGGAGTTGTTTAAATGACGAAAATCGCAACCATTTGACTCCATTTGTATATTTTTCCGAGTTCTGTCTTTCAATGCAAATGGCCAATGGTTAAAAGGCTAAACTGTGGTCGCTAAGGGGACTGAAGATCGATGTACTACAGCTTTGAATAATTACAAAATGAGTTTGTTACACTAATTTCCGCGTTTCTGATTGGACGAGAGCTCTCAAAAACCTGCTGCCATTTCTCGATGAATGCAGATAAAATTTGCTACCATACCTCGTGCATTCGTACCTTGTGACGTCACAATCCATCAGAACAAACGGTCGTGTCAGTCGGTTCTTACAACTGAGCGTAACGTTTTGATGCAAAATAAGATATACACATGTCATTTCGTCTTAAAACCTACGCCGATAACTGGAATATACATTCCTTTTCCGAACGAGACAATTAAGTTCATCGGGAACACTTCATTTTAATAGATACAAGTCCTCAAGCTTGTTCATCCACTTGCGCCTCGCAAACGGTAGCCATATTTGAACGTCGCGTGATATGCTAATGAGGGTTAATCACAAAATGCGCAAACCAGAAAAAACGAACCCTGATTGTATGCATGTGAATGCTTGGAAAACGAAATTGAATCCTCTGCCGTTTTAGAGGAAGGATTCCTCAATTTTGCTTCAGCCATGTATTGTTGCGTGTAAAAAGCTGCTGTCTCCCGTGATAAATGACAAATATATTAGATTTGTGTAAATATTTAAAGAAAAAATTGTTGATTTTGTAATTATAAGGATTGTTTTACATGTTTTGTGCCTCTATCGAAGTATAACAGCAACAAATTTCGTATAACATCGCTCCGCTATGCTACGCGATGTTATACAATTTGTTGCTGTTATACTTCGATAGAGGCACAAAACATGTAAAACAATCCTTAAATAATATCATTGTATCATGTACACGATAAAGAAGAATAAACACATGGTAGTTTGAACTAGTTTCCATCATACTTTTTGGTTGATATTACTTTTACTATTGTTGTTATTTTACTATGTTTAGGTTTATCACGAAACGATGTGAACTTTGAAGTCACCACATCACGTCACGTGACCATGCATCCCGAACAAACCTACAAGTTCGACACCGTCGTGCTCAACAATGGCGGAGGCTACCACGCACCGACTGGGATCTTTGAAGCACCAGTCTCCGGCACGTATCTCTTCTGGGGGAATGCCTATCACTCGACAAAATGGGTTCACCTGATTCTGGTCAAAGAGGGAGTTGCTCTAGCTATAAGTGCAGATGGTTCACTTCATGGAGAATGCAACCTGGTGTATCTAGCAGAAGTCAGGAAAGGAGAAAAGCTTTGGTTTAAATCCGGCAATTATGTTGCCAAAATATATGGTTACAAACATGCAAGTTATGGAGGAGTTCTTATACACGCTCACTGAAAGTTGGTGTCAGGGTATTATCATGTGTCCAGATGACAACAGTCACGGATTTTATTAAAAGTAGTAACATCTATATCTCAGATGTGTTTGTTCTTTCAATATGAAACCTGATTCTGTTGGTATTAGACATCGTCTTTAACTTGCAGATAAAATTCAAAACGCTTGATTTAGTTAACGTGTAAAAAAATATAATATAACAGGCAGATGTCACTTAGGTGACAGGATCCCCAGCCGAAAGTTACTTATCCTTCAAAATTGAAAGATAATGTTAAGGTCAGCAAAATCAAATGGGCCCTGAATCTTCCTTGGTATCAGATAATGATGAGAATCCAATGAACAGTTCTTCTGATATACCGCTGACAAAATCGAAAAACTTGGAAGTTCCGGTATGACCTTGAGAATAATTTCAAGGTCACCCAAATCTTATCAGCCCTTTGTCGAATCAGAAGTTTTGTGTAAAATATATAGAGAAATACTCTCGAGTGCTTTCTGATATGAAATATATCAACACAAGTTGAGTGTTGATATATTCAATATCAGAAGACATGAGGGTGAGATTTTATTTATCATCCAGAATCATTCTTCATCAAGTTTCAGTGAAAAATGTAAATCATTAATCAACTAGTAAATGAACGATATATAAATTAAAAGAAAGTTTAAGCAGACACATAACAAAGAGACAGATAACGAGTGACGTTGTTAGGTGAATAAGATACGACAGGACATAACACTTCATACACTGTACTATTTATAAGCAAGCATGATTTGACGGTACACTAATAGATATTTGTGACACAGTCATTTGTCGAAATGTCGTTTTGTGAGAAAGGAAACACTAAACGAAATAGTTATCTCCCATAATCTACATGCCAAAACTTCTAGAAACAGTCAAGACAAAATTACCTATGGGTATAATCGAACAGCCCAGGGTAGGGTTGTATATATAGTGGAGGTAGTTGGAAGTAATGATTGCAGGAGTAGAGGATGAGAAATATTTATATGTGACTATTAAAATAAAGTTTAAAATAATATTTATATTTAATTATATTAGTACAATCTCAATTTCTCCATGTGCAAAGAAAAGGGTAAATGCTGCTGAAAATTTAACATTTCTTTATTGTGATAGAATATGTTGAAAAAGTAACTACAATTTTAAAAGACATGAAACATGAATTATTTAATAGGGATATTCATAAAGAAATAAATTGTATAAAAGACAAGGACCCCACATTAACCATTACAGATAACCGTGATGAATGTTAAGTAATGGAGAATGCATGAGGAGCTGTGGATTCGTAAAAAATAATCAACGAGCACCGAAGGGCCGAGTTGATTATTTTTAACGAATCCACTGCTCCGAATGCATTCTCCATCTTAATCCATATATGACGACACGAAACATGCATATGTGATTATTGTACATTTGAAACAATAAATTTCAATCCTGGGACACCAAAATCAATTATTATTCATGAAATCGATTCTTACACGCACGTGCAGCGCAAAACTTCACGCGAGGCGAAGTGATTGACAGCTAAAACTCTGCCTTTCCATGCTTTCCGCGTGCGTTACAAGAACGCGGGATTATTACTGACAAACAATCCTGGCCTAAGGTTTCCAACAGCGTCTTGTGACCTAATGGTTAGGAGCGCTGACTACCAAGCGAAGGGTTGCATGTTCGAATCAAGGTTCATGCATCACAAAAATCAATTTGTCTAGCTGAGAGATATTTTAAGATCCTATTCACATACACCAAGACAAAATACATCAGTCTCGAAAAGTGTACTCGATTAGCCATTACTGGAAATGTCTAAACCTAACACCCCTCCTGACTGGGACAGTCAATGGCCAGTAGATTCCTAAATAATAATCAACTGATAACACAATAGAGTGACGTCATGACCATGGATTAATCAGAGATACATCTATATCACTGTATTCACATTTAAAGAAAAACTGATGCCAGTTAGAAAAAAAAACATATATGAAGTTGAAAATGAAATCCGGGGGAAATTCCATTGCATTAATGAGGAACAAACTAAGAGAACTTACACAACTCCAGGGAGACATGGACAAGTAATGGATGCAGTAATAGAGGGATTCGAGTAAGAAGTTAATAATATGGTGTGATAAAGGGGGAAAGGCAACAAAATATGTTTGTTATCTGGAATAAAGGAACTACACGCGCAAGTAGGTTAATCAATTAATTGACGATAATGGAAAAAAATAGGCCTACTATTTATATTCCAAAAATGATAAAGCTTCAGAAATGGAAATTGAAGATTTCCTTATAAATAAATATATCTCACTCTGCTTTAGACAAACATATAAGGGATGGCCTTGAAAAATAACTACCACTGAATGAAATTTCAAAAGCAATGAATTTGAGGAAATGAAAAATAACAAAAGCCAAGCTAAAGACGGCTTTCCAATTGATTTTGTTCAAGATTTTCTGGAAATAATGAAAAAAAAGGTGTAGCTGCATAGATTTTTCAAAGAATCACTTCATTTGATAAAGGGCAATTGAGTTTGAATATTAATAGAGGTAGTATAACATGCTTGCTTGGGAAAAAAGGACATAATATATCTTACAAACTGGAGACTTATTAGTCTCCTAAATTGTCTTAAAGCATGTGTATTACCAGGATAATTAAATCTCTTCTTGATAATTTGACACAAGAAACAGATTATATCATCGGAAGATATTTAGCAGACATATTATCCTAGTAACAAAATACAAAATGGGAAATTGTTACTTTCTGTAAACTTTGAAGAAACCCACGACCGTCTCAACATTTTTATTTTCAAAGCCCTGGGAAGATTTGGTTTTGGCCTCATATGATAAAGTATGTGAACATTTTGATTAGCAATGCAACTTTTTTTGTTTTTCAACCCAGCCTTAATTCTTTCTTACTACTTTGATAACGATATAGAGGCTGTAGACAGGGCCCAAATCACACCATATTTATTCTTTTTCTTGCAGAAGTGTTCGATGTTATGGTCAGAAATAACACAAAGAATAAAAGGTACCTAAAAGTACAAAACATTCATGATACATAGATGGTCCTGAAGAACGATTACTAGCAATATTAGATATTTGGAAACATTATACATAATATATAAATTACCCAGAATGATAATGTATGAGCATTATTGATTTATCCAAAGACAATATCTACTGTCAGAGACGGATCCCGGAGAATTGTTTGTATTGACGATGATGACGATGATGATGACGATGATGACGATGATGACGATGATGACGATGATGGGGATGATGACGATGATGACGATGATGACGATGATGGGGATGATGACGATGATGACGACGACGACGATGATGACAATGATGAGGATGATGACGATGATGATGATGATGATGATGACGATGATGATGATGATGATGACGATGATGATGAGGATGATGACGATGATGACGATGATGATGATGATGATGATGAGGATGATGACGATGATGATGATGATGATGATGATGATGACGATGATGATGAGGATGATGATGATGATGATGACGATGATGACGATGATGATGAGGATGATGACGATGATGATGATGATGATGACGATGATGATGATGATGATGACGACGATGACGATGATGATGATGATGATGATGATGATGATGATGATGATGATGATGATGATGATGACGACGACGATGATGCTGATGATGATGATGATGATGATGATGATGATGATTTCAAGTGTTCTTAGGTTATGCAAAATTGAATTATTTTACGGACGCTTCTATAAATGTTTTCTGCGCGTTTATAAAAAGATACTCTCTCATTGATGGCGATTGTTTCTATTTTAGGACCTGCTGTACAAACTAGATTTCTTATTTGGCGAGTTTAGCTATTTAAATACCTACAAACCGAGGAAATTAAAATTTATATTTTGCATGATATGTCCATGTTTAAAAGGGACATTGGGTATGCAAGTGTTTATGAAACTTTTTTTAACACACATTATAGCAATCGCTGAAGAAACGTTTCTTCTACAAGGTGACATGAGAAATAATTTTCATATCTACTGTCAAGGCTGCGCCACTCTTGAAAATATCACTTTCTCACTCCACTCGATGAGATAGAAATGATATTCGGCAAAAACAATGAAATAATCTCTATATACATACGCTCTCGTTTAGCACGCCTTACTGAATGCGATGCCATTAAGGCGGATTTTCCTTTATTGCAGCCTACAAGTGACAAGTGACAAGTAACAAGTTTATTCTGTGAAAAGGCCTCGTGGCCAAAAGCACATGAAATACAGATTTTTAACTTTGATGCATGTGATGAGAATAAAGTTGGTAAATTTCTTTTCAAGTATATGGACACATTTGTTATGTAAATTGGGTTGTTGGATGATAACAGCTGGTACCTTTTGTTTCCCTTGAAGGGAATTTAATATAATAGCGTGGAATAAATTGTTCTCTTACATGCTTATAAAATGGACAAACTAATTTTAAAAAATGGTACTCATCTTATGGAACATTCATTGTGCATTTTGAACGTAAAAGTTGTACAGTATCAATAGCATTATCATACCTTAGTTTACTAATCTTCAATTCGTGTGACTGAAAACTAAATTTTCAAAATATTGGTAGAAGATCTTTTTGATTAAACAATTCTTTGACATATCTTTCTGTATCTAACAGAGATTTAACATATAAATAAAACTTAATATCACTCCTTCCTGATAGCCTACTATGCTAGTCTTGAAATTTAATATCCTTACAACGTGTTGAGAAAGTATACATAAATGATTTTTAATTGCCAAAATCCTGTGATATCCAACCATATGTAAAACTCATAGAAAACAATAACATGCGAACTCCTGTAACCCAATTTACTATACCACTACCATCCTGTAACTTCAACATTTCGTAACACGCGTCTGGATTACGCCTTCTCTCCATACACACAAGCCTGCACCAGAATCCCACACAGCGACTGACGTATTCTACGCAAAGCTGATATCTCCCAACATCGCCTAGGACAACTCGGTTTGGGGGAAATTTTGATATATTTAAACACCTTTTAAAAAAACAAATTTTGAACTTTCTCAATATCTCCTCTGTAAGTGAAACCCCATATTTCAGAATATATAGGCATTATTTCTGTATCAAAAAATTTCTGAACTACATCAAATGGAAGTGAAGAGTAAGCTTTAATTAGTTTCGCAGGCCTTAGACCAAATCAATCTTGACGAAAATATAATACCAACATATTTGTAATATGTGACTATCTTAACCGCTTTTCCCGCGTAAAACCACTTCTCTACGCTCTTTAGACACCCACCATTACGAAACACGGTGATATTAGATATATCTAAGTTAACCTCCAAACCCAACTTTAAACAATACTTATGTAAGAAATCTAATTTATGCTGTAAACCAATTACAGAATCGTCTACCAACACTTTATCGTCAGCAAACAAAAGCAAGTGGATATCTTCAATTTCTTGAGTGACAAAAATACCTCTTAAACTACTATTGTTCAACTCTAAAGCTAGCTCGTTAATTAAGAGCGTGAATAAATCAGGACTTAACATGCAACCTTGACGGACGCCACAGGAAGTTGTAAATGACTCAGTTTTGCAACTATTCATTACAATACAGGCCTTAATTTTACTATACATATTTTGCAAGAGATGATACATCTTACCGACAACACCTTTATTATGAAGCACATACAGCAACTTGTCTGTCAACAAAATCAAAAGCCTTTTGAAAATCTATGAAGGCGGCATAAAAGCGATGCCTTGACTTGCGAAGATATTTTTGACACAATGATTGCAACACAAAAATGTTGTCAACAGTCGAATACTGTCTCCTGAACCCTGCCTGAGACTCGTGGGTGATAAAGTTTGTATCTGTCCAAGTGCGTAGACTCCAGAATTGATGTAAAGACCTTGCCCAATACGTTCATAAGAGAAATGCC
The DNA here is from genome assembly GCA_936450465.1 of Gibbula magus. Lineage (NCBI taxonomy): Eukaryota > Metazoa > Mollusca > Gastropoda > Trochida > Trochidae > Gibbula > Gibbula magus. The sequence goes on along the minus strand of OW388297.1, from coordinate 73,257,579 downwards.
TCTATACTTATTAGGATCCGATTTATCCCCTTTCTTAAAGAGGGACAAAATCATACCAATACTCCATTAATCTGGAAACTTGCCCTTTATCTAGCATTGAATGAGATTTATAAATAGGGAGTGATAGAGAAAAAAATCTATGGGGGTATCCCGTCTGGACCAGGCGCTTTACCCGACCAAAAAGAATTAATTGCTTTCCCTATTTCACCTTGTGAAATATGGTCTGACAAGATACAAGTATTATTACAATCAATACATACGTACTGTGTGTAAATTTAGATGCATGAGCCATTAACTTAATATCCAACTGTATCGATACGATACAAATGTAAATACTGATCTACTGAAATGTACAAAATGTTAATGACGTCATTGAAGATGAATATCACGTTTTATTAGTCTGTCCATATTATAACGAAAGTAGAAAAACATTGTTACCTAAATACTATTATACACCTATACATCATATGAAAAGTTTAAGTTGTTAATACTAAGTGCTTAAAAAACCTCGTAATTTTCTTAAAGCGTAATCTACCTATGTAATTAGTCACTTCGATGTCCATGTGCACTAACAAATTTATATGCAATATTGAGTCCTTGAAAATGAATAAACTTTCTTTCTAATTTGAAACAAAAAATGTGTAAGTAACAAAGTAATACGCAGAGTAACCGTTACCATTTAGTGTCACCTTTATTTCGATTTGGGCGTGGAATGAAAAACAAAACACAGGATGTTTGATAATTATTTTTACAACGTTATGATAATACATGTATATAAATTTGATATATAATTGATAAAATCGGTATAGGCCTAGCAAGGTTACATATAGATTCATCCATTTCATTGAAATCGACAACTTGATTTTGAAATATGTTGTATGGCCTATGTAGTTCTAGTTCTTAATGAATGAATAAGATGGCCTTTGTTATTGTAATATATACAAATTTAATGAGTCACACATAGGGACATTTTAACATTTTAATGGCTGAATAAACAGCCCATGCATAGGCCTATATTTATAAGTGCTTATCGTGAATTCAGGAGCTTTAAATAGGCCTACAGTTTTACTTCCGGATTCTGAATCCGAATGCAGATATATAAATTGGACTTAGAAACACAGGATTGAATAGAAACTGTTTCATTATGCATCATATGTAGCAAATGTCGTTTGATTTCCAATGTGGATAGTCAGACATCCCGTCCGTGACGAGCAGGTGCAGCGTTTGGATAACTTCGGTAACTTCCGTGCGTTTCCGTTTAAACCACTTCCGTCAGGTGCGCGACGAAGCGTAACAATATATCATGGAGTGTCTAATATGACTATTTGGGGTCGTGTTGTGATCCTTCGCTCTGGGGACTCTCCCTATTTTCAGGTAATAAACAGACACATGTAAAGGTTGATGGTAGAAATAGACAGTCTCAAATCGTTATGAAGTTTCGACAGATTTAAAGGTCAATGAAAAACTCTATCGCTGACGTATTTTGCACCCCGACGTAAACAAAGCCCGAACGAGAACGACACGCTTGAGGGAGCTCAAAATGACAACACACTGCGTCTGCACCTTTCCCTTACCCTCACAGCTGATCGACGTAATCACATTCTTGCTGAATATGACATGATGTTATCCACCGTGCAAAATGATGGACTAAATTAGTTTAATCATGTTAGTTTGTCTAGATCATGCTGGCTTTTTTAGCAACAATTCGACTAAGAACCAAAAAAGCACTTATGACTGTGTTCAATAGTTTTGTCTAGATGATCGCTTTTTTAGTTGTCTAAATTTCGTAATGAGCCATAAATCAATAACAAGGATGTAGACAGTAGTACAGGAGGATTGTTTATATATAACATGAATTAATGAATAAAGCCAAGATCTAATTTTCTGTTTGAACTCAGTTTATTTTTATATAAAAAACCAGTCAATCATAAAATAGGCCTATCTTAAACAGAATTTTAGCATGTCTTGAAAAGGAACTGTTTATTATTTTTAAAGGAAGAACATTTTGTTTTCAAAGGATCATTCAATCTATGATCGAGGGACTAAACTTTAAAACTGGATTATCGTTTGTAAATCTGAAAGTATAAACCCATTCAAGCAAGTAAAAAGCATAATGGGTTGAATATCTGTCTCTTGACTTATACCATGATTATCATCTCATCAAGTGAGGCTGCAGGCAGATTGTTTATATTTTTACGAGTAAAAATATGTGATATTTTTACCTCACAACATGACATAAACATGATATTTGTCAAGAATTTAAATATTGTATTTATTTTAGGATGTAATCTTTGTAATGAGGGTAAGTTTTCATATTGAATGGCTGTCAGGAGTAGTCTGCCATTACAGTAGCATTGTAATACATTAGAGTCTCTAATATCAGATGTCTTAAACGGAGGGTTTATCAGGGTATTTTTGTGGAAACGAAATTGGTGACGATATTCTCGTTTTCTCTTATCTGCTATTAATACATGATTAAGCATAGTGAAATTGAGAGATATTAATGAAGTTAATATTTATATGTCTTTATATTTCACAACTTGATAAAGACAAGCGCACATTTGTTGAAAAATAAAAACAATGAGAAGTGAAGCCATTCATCGGCGCTGCGAGTGGGAAAATTTTTTTACGGACTAACGTCATATTGTTTATTAGTTTTAGTGTATGTTATGTGTTACTATGTGAATTTTCTATCATTGTATAAAAAAATTTTTTTTAATGTAATATTGGGTTAAATATAGCGTGTTTTCATTTCACGCACTGCCAAGAATCCAAGATGGCGGATGCTGCCAATAGATCGATGATAGTACTTTACCTTTACGAGAGTCTGTTATGTCAGACCATTGTTTCATTGTTTCATGACACTTCTGACTCCAAATTTATCCTTTGAGTGTTAAGTCTAAACTCAGTGAAAATAACATGTTTTTAATACTGTTTACTAATAGCATGTTCTTAATACTGTTTACTAATAGCATGTTTATACCACTGATAGATTATGATATTTCACTGACAATGATATCATAAATAGAACTCACTATCATGTCCATTGTAGGTACAGTTTATTTATATATTGTCAAACTAGAATTTATGTTGATCATATGAAATCAACATTTATACATTTTGATGAGTCAGAGTGTGTAATTGAATAGATTTGAATTTATGATGTAATATGAAGTTGTCATGATGACTCATGTCAAATAATGTGAACATATAATACAATTATAAATATTCATGATATTCCTTGATAATGAATCTTTTGCTGTGAAAACCTTTAAATTCAATTTATTTATTAATACCCATACTTGTATTAACACAACAAATAATTTCAATTGAATAAGCACATTAGTACCATAAGGTAACATAATGTCGTAATCATTGTTTTGATAACATTTATATCCTTTGACATGATTAAATAATTTTAAAACATGGTTCATTCATGCCATCTAAATCACAGGTTTAAAGAAACTGACTTTGAAGACTTCAAGAATAAAAATATTAAATTAACGTTACTATTATCCCCAGCCACAAAGTGGAAGGATATAGGAATGGGCATTGTCCATCATGACACTCAATGATCGGATGACTACCCGTATAAGTGCATGTTCTGACACAAGTTCTGTTAGAAGATCACAAGGATTCCAAAAAGCAGGGGGCGGGATAGTGCAGTGGTTAGCGCGTTCGGCTTCGGATCAAGAGGTCCGGGGTTCGAATCCCGCCAGGGGCACGGCAACTTTGTCTGCAGTAGAGAACTGTTCTATATGCAGTAAGGTTTGGGTGCAATGCTAAACTGAATTCCAGCGTAGTACCACCCATGGTTCGCTAGTTCCAGCCGATGCTCGCAGGTTTCACCGCAATGCATAGCCAAATGGCGTTGTGGGCTTTCTCCCTGCCGTAATACTAGCAGCCGCGATATAAGTGAAATACTCTAGAAAGCGGCGTTAAACCCCAACTCACCTCACCTCCAATAAGGAAGTCCAATTCGAGAAGATTGTACTGTGGAACGCAAGTTGCAAGTTTTCACCACTGGAAGCATGTGTTAAAACTGATAAATTTGCCCAATTGCATACCCGTAGCTCTTGACAGTTTCAGTTATACCTTTAAAAAGGTCTTTTTAAACCCCCGCTAAGACATAGTATAAGTGCATGTTCTGACACAAGTTCTGTTAGAAGATCACAAGGATTCTAAAAAAGCAGGGGGCGGGATAGCGCAGTGGTTAGCGCGTTCGGCTTCGGATCAAGAGGTCCGGGGTTCGAATCCCGCCAGGGGCATGGCAACTTTGTCTGCAGTAGAGAACTGTTGTACACGCAGTAAGGTTTGGGTGCAATGCTACACTGAATGTCAGCATAGTACCACCCATGGTTCGCTAGTTCCAGTCGATGCTCGCAGGTTTCACCGCAATGCATAGCCACATGGCGTTGCGGGCTTTTTCCCTGCTATAATACTAGCAGCCGCGATATAAGTGAAATACTCTTGAAAGCGGTGTTAAACCCCAACTCACTCACTCACTCCAAAAAGCATTTGCTGCAAATGCTAGGGACAATTTACTACTGACAGCCATTCTTTTGGCTATTTCTGTTACATAAGGAACATAAGTGATTCCAAATGCATTGCCATATTTCCTTTAGATTTCTGTGCTAAGAAATCAGAGCCCTCTATGCATTTCAGGTGCAGCACTCCACTATATAAGCACGGTAAAGTGAGGGAAGTTCTGCAAAGCTTAGATTAACCAGCTATAGAGACTGTCAAGAGTTATGCCTTGCGTAGTAAAGTTGTTATTAAGGTTGCACTCAAAGAATATCAAGGGTAGACTTTGTTTCCAGGCAATACATCAGTTAGTCCGATGTCTCCATGACAATAAGTATACTTTTGAAGCGAGTCGTCACCTGGTGCATTTTGATAGTAGGGATGTTAGGCAGTTAGTTTTTTTTTTATAGTGTAATTTCAATTTCATTTGTTTACAAATTTATTAAGTTATTCTCAAAATGTTACGGGTTTGGGAAATAGGGTGTTTCATGCATGTTATTTTGTTTTATCAAAGCACTACATGAGACAAGAATTAATCTTTCTAGACATGTACTGAATGCATTGGAAGATACTAAAAGACAAAACGATGACTTAACCAAATTTACTTGTTGGAGCCTGAATATTCTGAGGTAGTCAATCTATAGCCAGTGGCAAATCATACTTGAATATGTAATATCATTATTTGTTTGTAACAAGTTGTGATGTCTGTAACATGACATGAAATATATATGGAATATCCTTTGTTAACTCTAATCTTCACGTTCGTGAATATTCAGGGATAGCTTTCTCCAGCTAATGACAAGTCCTGGACTTTTCTCTTTGTTAACGAGTTGTGATTGTTTTAAATTGGCCACTCAGAACGGTTTAGCACTAGTTTCCTCAACAGGTCAAGCCATGGAAACAGTCACCGGAATGGAGATGTTACTGGTCAGCAGCAGGTGAAGGGTTAAAGCCAAGCTTCTTTTTATTCCAGACTGTATGAGAGGTGGTGGCCGAGATGGGGAGTGCATCTTCCAAGTTCCGCAAGCACCTGCAGAATGGGGACGAGGTCATGGCGCTACAGCTGTATGGCAACAACAGCGACCTGCGCAAAGCTCTCGACCCCAACTGTTCATACGGGGACTCCCACCAGCATGAGACACCGCTTCATTTAGCAGCCCGGCATGGCATGAAAGGCTTGCTTAGGTACGTGCTCAAGTAGAAATATCAGCAGAGTACGGGATTAACATATATGATATCTATCTAAGTAGTCCTTCTGTCAAAATCTGGTCACACAATCAGGAATTATTAGAGCCGTCTGATTGAGTGTGTTACTGCATGTGCAACTTCTTTGCTTCATACATCTGGTATTTTAAAGTTTTAGTTCCAGGGTACATTCTTTTAAGAGTATGATCTTGAGCAGAGATAATTTTCCTTTGTTCTTTCTAATCCGTGAGCATCATGCATTGCAGATTTTAGACACTGAACACATTGCATTTATGATCCAAGCATCTTTTACCAAACTCTTTTATTGGAATCTGAATCAGACAACTGAGGATGCCCAGAAACAATGGTAAAGAACCTCCTTAAATGATTCATAATTGACTATAACAGAACCCAATGGTGGAGAACTTTAATACAAATATTCCTGATGAAACTCCCAGAGATGTTATGGAGAGAGGGTTGTAAAACTAATACTACTGTTATCTTGATCACCTGGGATTAGAAATCAAAATGTCAGACTCCCTAAAAATAATTTATATCAATAACCCATCTATTTCATAAGAATATTCCTGGAGCATGGCGGAAACCCAAACAAGACGAATGGGCGGAAGGAGACATCTCTGCACTGTGTGTGTATGGAGAGGAACCTGCAGTTCTACGTGAGACAGCGACGTGCGGACAACCTCCTTCTGGTGCTCAAGTGGCGCGGGGCTACGCTCCAGGAAGGTGAAACAGAGAAGGTTGATCTTGCTGCTCAAGACGAGGTTTGTTCTTACAGATCTTTTAAAATTATCAACATTATTATTATACCCCGGCTACAAAGAAAGCAGGGGTATATAGCGGTTATTCCTTCTGTCCGTCATTCCGTCCGGTCAATTTTCTCAAAAACCATCAAAGGTACATCAACAAAACATTATACAGTTGTTAACCATTTTCATTCCATCGCGCACAGACAATTTTCAGTGAGATTTGAATTTGTTGTCATTACATGGAAACGTCAATTTTTGGACTTTGTTTTATTGTGTTCAATTGGGACAAGTTTTCTCGGAAACTATTAAACCTAGGTGAATGAAATTTGGGTTGTGAGTACTCATGACCATACACTTTATCGAGTTCTGAAATATTATTCTTTTTCAGAAGGGATCCTCCTTGGGGTACATATAGCATAAAAATCCTTATTTTTAACTTGATGACAGATTGTAACTTAATTTTTAAAAATAACAGTAAAAATAAGTTCAAAAAACACAAAATAAGTGTTTTCCGAACGTGTGACCACCCTGTGTAGAGCCCCATCCCAGTGCAAACCAAGGGACGTAACTCTATTCTCACCACTTATCAATCTGTCATCGAGCTGGCAAGACGTGTTTTGCAGTCGACGGTTAACTTGAGTTTTTCTTCTATTCTGAGAAAATGGACAAAGTGAAAGCTTCTGTATGTGTGGTAACCCCTTCTTATTCGTAGAGGCGAATGTTAGGTTACTTTTATAGTGGTTTTTCGCGTTGTAACTTCGTTTTTCAATTCGCACGTGCTTCGACTTCACCGAGTAATGGCGGATGGAAAACGCTCAAAATGGCGGATGCTCAAACAAAATGCAATGTGTTAGTACTTTGCTATTTTGTATTGAGATCTGGTTGTTTTGGAGGTTCTTTATCGTGCTTCGCATTGTAGGGCAGCACTTTACTGACGAGGATTTCTCCCTTTTTGAATTTATTCATTCTCGGGGTTATCGTTTTCAGTCGGCAAGATATACTAGGTATTTCATGCTTTATTTCTTTCAGTTGCTTACTATTTATTACTTGCCTAGTGCTTAGTTATTATAGTATCGCCTCTGCGTGTTGTTTGTATGATGCACTTTTATCAAACATAAACATTGCACTTACACTCATGCACACCCCTGTACATTCTGTGTTTGACTTTGCAGTCATTCACCGAATGTGTGGGGTGCAAGGCCCGTTTGCCCCCGGCCGACAAGCACGACCGGTGCCTGGTGTGTCTCGTCGAGGACGAACATGACGAACAAGCCTGTCAGTTGTGCCTCAGCTTCACCCCCCGGGCCAAGAAGGAGAGGGGGATGGACATGATTTTCTATCGCAACCTCCAGAAGGCGGGCCAAGAACTTAAGGGTTCGGTCCCCCCCTCTAAGGAAAAGAGGAAGGGTAAGAAGGGTAAAGGCAAGCAAAAGGTTAGCTCCCCTCCTGCCCCCTCTTCCTCATCGGATGAGGTGGACATGGAGGTGGGGTCGCCTGCTGCAGGGGATGTATCAAGCCCCCCAGTTCTTTTACCTCAAACACACACTACCAATGTTGCTATTAACCCTAATCCTAACTTGGATGCTGCGGCTATCTCCGCAATCATCCAGGGGCAAATGACGGGGATGGTGGGGACGATGATGGCACAGCTCCGTAAGGAGTTGACCGTCGTCGCCCTGCCGGATCTCGATGCTCCAGGGTCGGCTGGCACTAAAAATGTCGGTAAAGACCTCGGGTCCCCTACTGAACCGGGCGCAGGCCCCGGCAAGGTAGCGGGATCCGACGTAGGCACCCGAGAGACTGCTCCGGCTCTGCCTCGTACTCAAGCTAAACAAGTCCCTCCGACGGTGCGAGGTGCCGAGGTACCGAGCACGTCGGGGGGCACCGGTACCCCCAAAGGTAAGGGCTCCGGCGCTTCGGCGTCGGGCCCGTCGCTGCTTCGGGGACCGGCTCTGGTTCAGGAACGAGCGCCGGCGGGCAGAGCTGGGTTTCGCATCCCTCTCAAACGGACTGTCCGAGATAGGGCTTCGGATACTGGGTCGCTACTGAGTGGCTCCGGTACCGGGGACCTGTCGGAGGATGGCTCCGAGTATTCAGAGGAGGATGAGGAATCCGGCCGTGCTGTCTCGCTCGCCGAGCTTCTGAAGGAGACGCGTGATCGTATAGCGATCGCTATCCCTCAGACGCTTGTTCCCGTACCGGAGCAGGTCTCCGAAGATTTCCGTCTACCGGGGGAGGCTTTTGCTCCCAGCAAGCCTCCGGCGACCAGGCTCCGCGTTCTTGATAGCTTGTTGGTTGAGGCGATCAACCCTCTCCTGTCTGGTTCCCGTACAAAGGCTGATCTGCCTGAACTTAATAAGAGGTACCAGTTAGGGGAGGACGGTCTCTTCGACCTACCGGTTATCGACGAGTGCGTCCTGACCTCTGTCACCCTGTCTGGCGCTCAGGCGCAGCCTTCTCTAGGCAAACAGGGCCGGCGACTGCCTCCATTTCCGTCGCACGCTGCTATGTTTAAGGCCGAGTTCCGTGCCCATGAGGACACGTACAGGAACGGAGCCCAACAACTAAGGGTGGCGGTGCACGGGGCCTACCTTGCTGCTATGCAGGCTAAGGACCAGGCGGAGATGCAGGAAGTAGGCACTAAGGTGACTACATTCCAGAAGCAGCTGTCAGAGGTATCTAGCTATTTGGCCCGGGACTCAATTCGGAGTGCCGCGAGCCAGATAATGGGCGCAGTCATGGGGATGCGCCGGCTGTGGCTGTCGACGTCCAAGTACTCGCAGTCCACACGCCTCACACTACAGAACTTGCCTTACAGGTTGGGGTCCACCCTCTTCCCTGGATCGCAGGCTGTAGTTAAGGAAGCCGCCGAGCAAAAGGTTGCCTTCGAGGACTCTAAGGTGCTCCTCGAGGACCCAGCTCCGCAAGAGAAGCGAGTGCGGCTCTCCCCCCTTGATGGTCTCTACCCCACGCCGGGGGGTTCGAGCCAACCTTCTTGGAATGGCCCTATGGGCAACAAGAAGAAATTCAAGGGGAAGGGAAAGAAAGGGCAGAACCGCAGGGGCAATCATGGCCAGCGGAATTTTCGGAGCCGAGGAAAGCCAAACAAGCAATCCTAGGGTCTCCACTGCCTGTGTCACCACCCAAAAGTCTGGCAGCTCGAACGCTGCCGGAGACGGGGGTACACTGTCTTTCCGAGAATCTTCCAGTGGGCGGCAGACTATCTCACTTCGTCTCAGAGTGGGAGAAAGTCACCTCAAATACCTGGGTCCTGTCCACGCTCAGGGAGGGCCACTTACCACTTTGGAAGTACGACCCACCGACTTTCTCCGGGATACGGCACACGAAGGTGCCCGAGTTGCCCGAGAAGGCGGAAGTCCTTCGCGCCGAGGTGCAGGCTTTATTAGACAAAGCAGCCATCGAGGTAGTTCCACAGGGTCAGGAGCAGAGTGGTTATTACTCAACCTACTTCCTGGTACCCAAGAAGGACGGAGGGTTCAGACCGATTCTGAATTTAAAGTACCTGAATCGCAGTCTACAGGTTCCAACGTTCAAGATGGAAACCCTGAGGACAGTGATAGCGTCAGTAGAGAGGGGAGATTGGCTGTCGTCAATAGACCTCAAGGATGCTTATCTGCATGTTCCAATGCACCCCGAGTTCAAGGAGTTTCTTCGGTTCTCTTTCGACGGGACGTGTTACCAGTTCCGGGTACTTCCCTTCGGCATTTCAACTGCGCCGAGGGTGTTTACCAAACTGATGTTGGTACCGGCACAGGCCGCCAGGTCACGGGGCACGTGTTGTCATCCGTACCTGGACGATTGGCTGATAAGAGCCTTGTCTCGAGAACTGAATCAGGAGGCCACCCAGCAGGTGTTAGACATCTTGCTCAAGCTGGGTTGGATCATCAACCTGAAGAAGTCAGACATCGCCCCCAGGCAGGACCTGGTGTTTCTGGGCGCAAGGTTCGATACGGCCTCCGGTTCTGTATCCCTGGCCCCGGACAGGGTGTCCAGAGTGATCGGGGCAGTCCACTTGTTCCTTCAGTCGCCCACCCACACGGCCAGGACTTGGCTTCAGTTGCTGGGGCACATGGCGTCGACAGTGGACGTGGTTTGGAGAGCTCGCTTGAGTATGAGACCGGTTCAGCAAGCGCTGGCACGAATGTGGTCACACTCGGACAGCTTCGAGAAGGTTCTAACCACACCGGTTTGGGTGCTAGAGCACCTTCGGTGGTGGGTTTCCGAGAGCAACCTTCTCAAGGGTCTACCGCTAGAGCTTCCAACGCCTTCGGTCACCATCCAGACAGACGCCTCCCTATCAGGCTGGGGGGGTGTCCTGGAAGACCTGACAGCCTCGGGCCTTTGGTCTCAGGAGGAGTCGAAATTGCACATCAACGTGCTAGAGCTCAGGGCAGCTCGACGTGTGTTCGAGTGCTTCAAGGAGCGGATCGAGGGGCTTGTGGTTCGTCTAGAAATGGACAACCAGACAGCCCTGTCGTACATTCTGAAACAGGGCGGCACAGTGTCTCCATCTCTCCTTCAGGAGTCTTGGCAGTTCCTACTGTGGTGCGACCAGTTCAGCATTCAGGTGGTTCCTGTTTATCTCCCGGGAGTGGACAACGTCCGTGCGGACGCCTTGTCTCGGCGCATCCTAACACCTCACGAGTGGATGCTCGACCGGGGGATATTCGGAACTATCTCCCTGTTGTTCGGGTCGTTCCAGGTGGATCTGTTTGCGTCAGGGATGACGAATCAGATACCTGTGTTCTGCTCAAGAATACCAGATCCAAGGGCTCTAGCCAGAGACGCCTTCGCGATCGACTGGTCGGGCAGAGTACTGTGGGCGTTCCCTCCAGTTCCTCTGGTCCCCAGGGTTCTTTCTCAGTTGACCAATCAACCAGCTCGCCTCCTAGTGCTAGTGGCACCACTTTGGACGGCTCAGAGTTGGTTCCCGTCCGTTCTCAGGTTTCTCGTACAGCCTCCTGTACTGTTACCCTCGAGACGAGACATACTATTTCAGGAAGGGTCACCACACCCGAATCCCAGGATTCAGTGGGTGGCTTGGCCACTGTCCGGAATCGCCTCCAGGAGAGCGGTATTCCTGCACGAGTTGCAGACACAATACTGGCTTCGAGGAGGGATTCGACAAACCTTCAGTATGAAGATCGATGGGCCTGTTATGCGCGCTGGTGTGGCGATAGAGGGCTACTCGATCCCTTTTCTACAGATCTAGTAGCTGTTTTGGAGTTCCTCCAGTCCAGGTTAGATGCTGGTTTAGCCGCATCGACCGTCAGGGGATACTCTACGGCTATTTCTGCTTTCCACGTACCAGTGGACGGTGCTCTTTTGGGATCGCATCCATTGGTGCAGCGCTTCCTAGCAGGTGTGGACAGGATACGTCCGGTTGTCCGGCGTATCAGCCCCACTTGGGACCTTTCATTTGTTTTGGATTGGCTCTCAGGTCCGGGGTTCAAAGATTTGAATGCACTATGGCTTCAACTTTTGACGTGGAAAACCGCCTTTTTGGTGGCTCTGGCGTCGGGCAGGCGGGTAGGCGATATTCATGCAATGTCAGCGGATCCCGAACTGACTGTCTTTCATAGAGACAGAGTCAGTATCAGACTGCCCGACAGCTATCGTCCCAAGGTTGACCACTCATTCCATGTGACGGCTCCTATCGAACTGCCGACTCTTATGCAGCCGGCCTCTTCGGGGTCCACTGGAAACCATGCCCACATTTTGGATGTGCGCAGGGTGTTAAAGACCTATATAAAACGTACCCGTAGTATCCGTAAAGACCAGCAGCTGTTCTGCTGTTACGGGGGTAGTAAGCCAGGTCTGCCGGCATCGAAGCAGTCGATCTCTAGATGGATCGTGTCTGCTATTGTGATGGGCTATGTACATAAGGGGTTAGAGCCCCCAGGTCAGCTGAAAGCTCACTCGGTTAGGGCGGTAGCGACGTCTAAGGCGTTCGCAGCGGCCCTGCCCATCGAAGAGATCTGCTCCGCCGCTATTTGGAGCCGGCCGAGCACGTTCATTCGACACTACCAACTAGACAGGCACTCTAGGGAGCGTGCTCGGTTTGGTCAGTCGGTTCTCTCCGGTGGGCAGAGTTGAAACTCTCTAGCTGATTGAGCTTTCGAGTTACTTGTTGTTTGCAAGTTATTGTTCAGTTTGGTTCAGTTCAGTTCTTTTTCAGGACTAAAAACTAACTAAAAATTGTTCATTTTTTAACCAGTTATGGCACTGTTTTGGGCATTTTATCCCCGGCAGTAGGTGTCCCTGGGACACTGCCTCGTGGGAAGTACTTCCTCCTATTGTTCCCCATAGTCTCTTTGGAAAAAGGGGGGGGGGGGGGGGTATTTGGCCTCAGTAACGGTAATCAGGCTGGTTAGCCGTTTGGTTAGTCCCCAAGGGATCACCCGTCCTCAGCCCTCGGCGTGGGAGGTCACGTGATCTGGTAAGTGTGACACCTTTCTTGGATTGAGTAGAGCACTTTTTTAGGGGTATTTAGTGTACAGACAGAATTCCACATCCTAAGTCTATCTTTGGGAGTCTGCCTTATGCTATATGTACCCCAAGGAGGATCCCTTCTGAAAAAGAATCGAACCAACCTGCAGAGGTTGCAGATTCTTTGAAGGGATCCTCCTTGGGGTACGGCCACCCACCTCCCCTTATTCTGTCTGACTTGGTCGGATTGATAAGTGGTGAGAATAGAGTTACGTCCCTTGGTTTGCACTGGGATGGGGCTCTACACAGGGTGGTCACACGTTCGGAAAACACTTATTTTGTGTTTTTTGAACTTATTTTTACTGTTATTTTTAAAAATTAAGTTACAATCTGTCATCAAGTTAAAAATAAGGATTTTTATGCTATATGTACCCCAAGGAGGATCCCTTCAAAGAATCTGCAACCTCTGCAGGTTGGTTCGAATTTTTACGTAGTTATGGCCCTTGAATCCGAAATTGAACTAAGTACCAATATCGCTGTGATGCTCCAATGGGGACAAGTTTTCTCGGAAACTATTACATCTAGCTGAATGAAATTTAACATGTAGGTAGTCCAGATGATACTCTTCATCGAGTTCAAAGTCCAGTTCTGAAATATTATTTTTTACGGAGTAATGGCCCTTGAATCCGAAATTGAACTTAGTACCAACAGAGTTGTGATGCTCCAATTGGGACAAGTTTTCTTGGCAACTATTGCATCTAGCTGAATGAAATTTAATAATAATAAATAATAATAATATACATTTTAACGCCTAATATCCAGTGCAAGCACTGCTCAATGGCGGTACAATTATTACCCTGAAGGAATTATACTTTCGGTGCGCTACTAAGCGCTCCGCGCGACCATATAGGTCCATACCTCCCGTGTTCAGGTAAATTTAACATATAGGTAGTCCAGTTGATACTCTTCATCGAGTTCAAAGTCCAGTTCTGAAATATTATTTTTTACGGAGTAATGGCCCTTGAATCCGAAATTGAACTTAGTACCAACAGAGCTGTGATGCTCCAATTGGGCCAAGTTTTCTCAGCAACTATTACATCTAGCTGAATGAAATTTAAGATGAAGGTAGTCCAGATAATACTCTTCATCGAGTTCAAAGGCCAGTTCTAAAATATTATTTTTTACGGAGTAATGGCCCTTGAATCCGAAATTGAACTTAGTACCAACAGAGCTGTGATGCTCCAATTGGGCCAAGTTTTCTCAGCAACTATTACATCTAGCTGAATGAAATTTAAGATGTAGGTAGTTAAGATGTACTCTTCATCGACTTCAAAGGCCAGTTCTGAAATATTATTTTTTACGGAGTTATGGCCCTTGAATCTGTAATTGAAATTGGTACAAATTACCAGTGTGATGCTCTAATGGGAACAATTAAGTTACTTGAAAAATATATCATCTAGGTGAATGAAATTTTGTAATAACAAAGCCAGTTCCCAATAATATTTTAGACTTTATTATGATGCTTGAATCTTTTTTTTTAACATTGTACCCTTGACATCTATGATGCTCAATAAACGGATAGCGGATGGCGGGGGTATGTGAGCCATGCTCACTTTTTTCTTGTTTTTATGTCCCCCGAAATTTTTTTCGGTAGACATAATGTTTTCGCCTCTGTCCGTTATTCCGTCATTCCGTCATTCCGTCATTCTGTTATTCCGAAATGCTTTCTTTTCCGGGCCATATCTCAAAAACCGTTCAATATCTTTTCACGAAACTTGGTATGTGGTTAGACCTAGTGGTGGAGTGGTGCGTTTTGCTATTTTGGTTATTCTGAATTTTTTATTTTTTCTGGTTACCATGGAAACAATTTGAACTTAGAGGCTGGAAAAGGTCCCTACCCCCAATATGCACTATCTCCAAAACCGTTCAATATTTTTTCAGCAAACTTTGTATTTGCTTAGACCTAGTGATAGAGTGGTGCCTTTTGCTACTTTGGCTATTCTGAATTTTTTATTTTCTCGTTATTAATGCAGTATTGAACTTAGTTCTTAGCATAAGTGAAAAATAAGGGTAATATGACTAGGTTGGATTGAAAGTTGGAGCGGGGGACATCACAGTGCATCACATGCACATATTTCTAGTTATTTATTTATCATTAACCGAACTGTTGTGAGCAGGGAAGAGAGTTAAACTGGAAGAGGGGGTTCAGTGCTAGGCTTTCACAGATAATGAGATTCTCTGTCAATACACATTTGACACTTGTAAAACTTCCTTCATACCAAGAATTAAGTCTATCATTATGACAAGTTGATTAACTAGGAAGACGTGTATTAGCTGTATATTACAATACTTGAGACATTTTAGTTGCGACTCTGTCTTCAGAAAAACAACACGGCACTCCACTATGCAGCGTCATCAGGCCTTAAGAAATGTGTGGAGGTAAGTGTGACTAGAACAGGATATAGTTAAACATCTGATAATAGAAGGTAATTTTTTTAAACCTTTTTAAATTGAAAAAAAATCATAGTAATAAATTTTCCTTATTCTGTAAAATTACACAAATAAACCCTTGACCAAATAACTGTAACAGATGATAATGAGAGGTTTATATAAAATATGTTTTTTTAGTTATTTAAGTAATTATTTACAATTGTTATTATTATTATTGCTCTGTCAGGGTACTTCAGCAAGGCTTGTTCAGTCCCCTGAGTTTGCCTCTGATCTCTGAAGGTTGTCTACTCGTTGTATCTTATCAACCAATGACATCTCATGATTGGAAATTTAAGGATCACTCATTGGTCTCCTCATCTGAGAACTGGTACTGTTTCTCTTATATGTGAGGGGAAAGCTGCTTAGTAATAGAGAAGCACGAGATTGAAGTAACCCCCAAGTCGCAAATACAAGTGATGAAACAGTTTCTGGTTTCTGGCTTGAAGTATAACACTTTGTTTCCGTTCAGCTGCTGGTGAACCACGGTGCGCCTCTCTTTGTGGAGAATGAGGACAACCTGACCCCCTGTGATATGGCGGAGAAACATTCTCACTCGGAGATTGCCTTGTACCTGGAGTCAAAGATGGTCTTCTCTGTGAGTCAAAATCTTCATCAGTTTCTCGGGGGTTATATGTTTCAATGCAATGATATGTTCTCCGCCCCCTGAGTTCATCTTACGTGCTTCAATTACCTGTCCACATATACTAATTATAGTTTCATCCAATCTAATCATGAGAGGTAATTACCCAGTGATCTGTGTCATAGACACTGCTGTCAGATTTACATTTGCTTTTCTGGATTTTCTCCATCATAAGGCGCAGCATGTCAGTACTTCTCGATAAAATAATACTATAACGTTTGGCATATGTGATACTTAAAGGTACATCCATTGTGTTGTTGGGGGTCACATATTCCAAACGTTATATATGGTGTTACTTTATCGGGAAGTGCCGACTGTTACTGAAAACTACCATTTTGATCTTAGTCAACTTAGTAAATATGACGATATGAAGGTAAAAGTAGTGATTTCTGATCGAAAACCGGACAATGTACAGCGTGTGGCGCGCGTCAATGAGTCAAACGTAATTTTGGAATCTTATTCATAACAGACAAACTTATATATTTGGGTTGATCATGTTTAATGGGTCATATAACTACTGTGCATGTATTAAATGGGACATGTAGTTTCGGTTTCTGCACATGCATAATGATGTTACTCGATTTTAATTGGAAACTAGTAATTATGATATATTTGGCGATTGGGGATAAATATACAAGCTGAGATAATTTATTTGCACTGGAAACAGCACATATTTTGAATTGGAACGTATTAAAGACAAATAAAATTTTATCAAACTCAATGGATGCACCTTTAACATCACAATGGATGCAGCTTTAATTTCAGTGGGACTTCAAGTTATTTCTTAATCGTTGCGAATAATCTTCAGTACCATGGCTTAATCCGTATATGGACTGGGTAAATAACATTGGTAGTGATTATGTTTGTTGAATTATTAATTAATAAAATTTCAACATTGAAGTTCTAACAAGTGAGTGTGAACTTTTTTCAGAACGATGAAACACTTGAAGAAGAAGATGAAGAGTTTACGGTTCCTCCCATAGAGGTAAGAAAGAGTTTATTTTTCACAGTTCGCATTAGAGAAGAATGCCTTGACTATCTTGACTTTGGTTAATAATATAATAATAAATCATTATTTTGTTATGAAGGTCATAAAATGCCTGATGTACCTCTTTTAAAAAACATTTGCCCTAGTTAAAGGTAAAGTTTTCGCCATTCGCATTGGGTTAAATGAGAAAAACATTGCATTTTTACTGTTCAACTTTTTAATAATAATCATATTTATTTGTTGTCTGGTCCTGTTGTAAAATATCAAGGCTGTGACGTCTTATTTCTTCTTTGACGCCTAAATTGGAAAATAAATTTGGTTATATTTTCCTCAAGTTTTTTACTTGAACATGATACATACATCTGTTTACAACACTCATTATGTCTCTGTTGCTTAAGAAATACCAACAATTTATAGATGAAATATCAATAAGCCAAACTAAACTTAAAACCTTCATAACAAGAAATAATAGTATACTATCATGTAACAAATGACAGTGATATGCAGTAAATATCTGCCTTCAGCAGGCTGGATGTTAATGTAGTATGTCACTCATCTACTACCTTATGTAGAAGAATCACCAGATAAGAAACACTCAAGGCCTGCTCCATTCACTGCCTGGTGTTTGTTCAGAACATCCTGCACATGTGCGAAATGAAAGTAGTGGCTCCAAACACTGTTCTGGGCGTGCAGAACATGTTTTTATTAAAAAAAAGTAAAAAGCCGCACAGCAATAGAACATGTTCTGTACACCGAAAACAGTGTTCGAAGTCATTCCTTTCACTTTCACGTGACAGACGTTCGGAACAATGTTTGATAAATCACAAGGAGCAGACCTTCACATGACATGTTATATGTTCCAGGAGTACAGCGGACTGAGAGCACAGGATCTACAGGAGGCCAAGGACCAACTCCTGGTGGAGACCGCAGACATGCTGAGTGTCCCTCTCTTCACCGCAGAGGCACTCCTCCGCAACCATGGTCAGTACCAACTTAGGGTTAACACTCCAGATGCTGAATTCATTTGAGCCAAACCATGGTCAGTGCCAACTTAGGGTTAACACTGTAAATGCTGAAATCATTGGAGCCAAACCATGGTCAGTGGCAACTAAGGGGTTAACACTTTAGATGCTGATTTCATTAGAGCCAAACCATGGTCAGTGCCAGCTTAGGGGTTAATACTCTAGATGCTGAATTCATTGGAGCCAAACCATGGCCAATGGCAACTTAGGGGTTAACACTCTAGAAGCTGAATTCATTAGACCCAAATCATGGTCAGTGCCAGCTTAGGGGTTAACACTCTAGATGCTGATTTCATTAGAGCCAAACCATGGCCAATGGCAACTTAGGGGTTAACACTCTAGATGCTGATTCCATTAGAGCCAAACCATGGCCAATGGCAACTTAGGGGTTAACACTCTAGATGCTGATTCCATTAGAGCCAAACCATGGCCAATGGCAACTTAGGGGTTAACACTCTAGATGCTGAATTCATTAGAGCCAAACCATGGCCAGCGGCAACTTAGGATTAACACTCTAGATGCTGAATTCATTAGAGCCAAACCATGGCCAGTGGCAACTTAGGGTTAACACTCTGGATGCTGAATTCATTAGAGCCAAACCATGGCCAATGGCAACTTAGGGGTTAACACTCTAAATGCTGAAATCATTAGAGCCAAACCATGGCCAGTGGCAACTTAGGGTTAACACTCTGGATGCTGAATTCATTAGACCCAAACCATACTGAGTGGCCAGTCAAATGAATCTTAATTTGTTATTAAAGGGAATATTTCACAATTGGCCACTGCCAAAAAAAGGGTTTTTCATTCAATTTTAACAACATATAAATGTATTTATAAAGATGTTTCCAATATCACTCATACATAGTTAAAACAATTGAATTGTGGATGACACATTTAAAAACTATTCAAACTCTGTACAGAATGGTCCAGAGAATCTCTGCTGGAGTCTTGGATGACCGATGCCTTTGCTTGCTGTGAGCATTGCGGAGTTACCCCGCCTGCCACACTCTACAGTGAGAAACCACAGGTGCAGGAACATCTAACCAGTCCCCTTCCTAGTCCGTGTAAATCTGAGCCTTCTACGCCTGACATCGAGGTAATTATCAAATACAGTAGATAAAGAGTTGAAACGGTACACTTGGGCTTCAGTTCACTCTGTAGTGTTCTACATAACCCATTGTTCAGTACAATTTCGGTTGGATTTCAGATAAGGAATGCATGAACTAAAGTCACAACAAAACACATTTTTTGTTGAATGTAAGGTCTAATGAATGTAAAAATGAAACTATGAATAAAATTTTATGAATGTGATACATAAAACAAAAGAAATGAAATTTTTGTACATGTTTTTCCCCCAGTGTGATATATGTGCCTGTACCTTCCCCATCTGCGACGAACCAGTTCATATGTCGTGTGACCACGATTTCTGTAGGGAATGCTGGGAAAGGTATGTGGCATAACTGGAACTAAATTGTTGATCGAAACATGTCAGAATAGAATTTGAACAATTAAAATCATCATTTGATTGAAATGATAAAGGAGTAGATTTGCAGGTCATAATTGAAGTGTTTATATCAGTACGATACAACAGAACATTTAGCATGATAATCTTTTAAAATCCATTAGAATTTCTACCTATAAGAAAAGGAAAGTTCTTGGAAAACATTCGCTTTATTGTGACAAACACAATTAACATTTCATAGTATACATGCTTCTTAGTCCTTCAATAAAAAAGAAAAAGTAAGATTTTATTATGGACACATCATGTTTTCAACATTAAAAAAGTTATTTTTCCAGTATTATGCTCATCAAAATCCTTTAAAAACTCTACATTTGTTTCTGATATATCTCAGATACCTAAACCTGAAGATCCAGGAAGGCGACGCCCACCACATCACGTGTCCAGCTTTCGACTGTACCCGCCTGGTGCCCGTGGATGTGATAGAGAACGTGGTGTCCCGGGACATGGCACTGAGATACCTGCAGTTTGATATCAAGGTGCTTGTCTCACCACGCCGCCGAAATATCACACCGACATTCAGTGTGGTGTCGGGAGTGACATATAACAAATTGTATAAATGGAGTTACTTTATTGAGAATTACTGACTGGTGCCAAAAATTACCATTTTAATGCTAGATGATTCATTATAGTGATGATATAAGGGTGAAAGTAGTGATTTCTGATTAAAAACCGGACAGAGCACCGCAACTGGCTCTATTAGTCATGTAATTTTGGAAACTAATTTACGGTAGAAAAGACAAAGACATATTTGGGTTGGCAATGTTTAATACTAGGTCATGCAACTACTGTGCATGTAGATGGAATGTGTAGTTTCGGTTGATTTGCGTGTAAAACTGTTGCTCGACTTCTATTGAAAGAAGTTATTATCCTACCTCATGTAAGAATGTCGATCCCTGATTGGTGCTCGTGACCATTAACGAATATCAATAAACACCGTCATATTGGTAAATAAATCTTCCCGAGGGTGATAAATGTTTTATATCCCGCAACATGAATAAAGCATGCATCCACGTCAATCATTCCATGTCACGTGACATAAGTTAAAGGTCATAGTTTTTCCCAAATTTTTGTTTGGCCATGTGTTCTGAAATAGTTGAGTGAAAATAATGTTGACTCGTACCAAGTGAACAATAAATATTTGAAAATTGTTTCAATCCCTGAACAATTCCATTTCCAGGCTTTCGTAGACAGTAACCCTGATATGAAGTGGTGTCCCTACCCAGGGTGTGGTCGAGCGGTCAAGCTGCCAGATCTTGATGGTCAGGCGTCGTCCGCTTCTGGTAACCAGGGGCGACTCAAGATTCCAAGCGACACGTCCAGGGGGGTGGACTGCGGAGCTGGACATTACTTCTGCTGGTCAGTCGACTTTCTGGTTTATTGCTCACATAAAAACCAAATGAAATCAAGATTAATTCTATATAAAATTTTGGAAGATTTTATCAAGCATCATAAGACGCAAGACGGTTTTAATTCATTTTAAACTCTTGGGTTTATTTTTTTCATGGTGTACTCATTTGACAAGCTTACTCGATGACATGAAAATGAAACAGCTCAAGGCCAAGAACAACATGACTCGCTGAGGGGGTGGTTCGATATTCGACTAGCATTACTGAGTTTCCAACTTATTCAACTTTTTCACCATGCTTAATTGTCATAGGGTCATGGCTAGCTGACCTTGTACAACAAACCCACACTACCTCTGACACTCCATCTCCGAAACCTCCCAGCACTGATTTCATTGCTTTATATATTGCCTATGTTTGACACTGGGGAGTTGGCAATATCCCTGGATGCGTTGTTAAATCTAACAAAGATCATGTTACAGGGACATTTAACTAATTGATCTTATTTTTTTGGAAACGTGTCAAACTATCTTGCTTTGTCCATCCACTAGTGCCAGTCATTATTCCACGTTGTAATGTCTTCTATACTGTAATGACTCACTTATGATTGTGACATTTAATTTCACTTCAAATAGTGGTTCATGTGATGTCTGCTGAAGTAATTTATGAAATTTGTGAAATTTTTGATTGATTATTTGTAAATGTATGAAATAAGTATTTTTGCAATAAAGGGGCAACTTTCTGCATTACATTATGACATGATTTAAAAATAGAGAATCTCACCCAAAGTCTTCTGATATCAACACAAGTTGATAAAAGTTACAAACTTATTTTCACTTTTATCAATGAGTGTTGAAATATTTGAAGACACAAGGGTGAGATTCTATTTATCATCCAAAATCATTCTTATTACATTTTAATGAACATAGTGTAGATCTCTGACCACAGCTCTGCCATACGACTTCTAGTGAGGTGATGCCATAGCATTGTGATGTCATCATGTGACATCATATTATTGTGATGTCATAACTCGATGATGTAAAATCATTGTGATGTCATGTAGTGGACGGTGACAGAGCATTGCCTAAAACCTACTGCCAAAACGATATCTCCTAGGAGATATCGCTTGATCTCACACAAGCGATATCTCCTGTGGAACACAGTTTTGGATGATAAATGGATGTAACAGTTAACAATTTTCATTTTCAATAGTAGTAAATAACATTTATGCATTTTCCAGGGAGTGTTTACAAGATTCTCATGAACCGTGCAGCTGTGATAACTGGAAGAAATGGGCGGGCAAAGTTGCCGAGGTTAAACCAGAACAAAGTAAATATACCACTTTATTTCTCAATTCTTTCAGTCATCAATAAAATAAAATAAGTTTAACTGCTTTGCTACTGTTCTCAATCAAATAATGGCTTTTGATAGCCCTCAATTCCATCTGTCCAATCTCTCATAGACTTTCAGAATTTTCTCTTTTTCAGAATCATAATCTATTTAGAAATGGTTGCTTTATAATTCATTATTGTTATCAATACTGGTATGAATCTGGTGATACCTCTTGTGTATAAATTAGGTGATACCTCTAGGGTATGAATCTGGTAATACCTCTTTGGTATGAATTAGGTGATACCTTGTGAGATCTAGAGTCCTAGATTTTAGACTTGATAACAATGTTGGTGCCAATATCTTTATACTATTTTCTCCCCAATGGTTACTCAAATCATAACATTTTATATGAGGATTGTACTTGTCAACTGTTTCAGAATCAAGATTATTGCAACCTGATTATTACGACTTTTCCCATAGAGTCACTCTTGTAAAAAGATTTTTTCATGGTTGTCATTTCTAATCATTTTAATTTTATTAACAGCTATTAATTTCTGTGAATGTTCCACTTTCAATTTAATCCTTTAAATATTTATTAGTAATTTCATTAATGATCCCTCAAAATGTAATTTCCTTACCTTTTGTACGCAAAAAAAAATGCACTTTTAAAAGTGTTTGCCTTGTGGTATGCCTTGACGTTCATTATTGTTTCGCAGTGAATGGTACGGAGGAGGAGACAGAGACCGCCGCCAACTGTTTATGGCTGGTGACGAACTCTAAACCGTGTCCCAACTGTAAATCTCCCATACAGAAGAACGAGGGGTGTAACCATATGAAGTGTTCAAAGGTGAGAACAGAGTAGAAGAGTAGTCTATTGCCTTGTCATTGATGCCTGATTTGACCTGGATTTATGATAATGTAGACATTTAAATTACGCACATATTCACTCAGACATGTATCTCTATCATTAATCATGTGTCTGTTGACATCTAATCTCAAAATATATGACCTATATGCTTTATTTTTCTTTAATTTTGACTTCAGAATTTGCGGCAGGGGATAATATATCACCTTAATGTCAATTGCTGGTTTTAAATTTGTATTTTCTTCTGTACCTGCAATTGTGATTTTATATCTTATTGGTCCTCAGATTCCTGTATCTCTTTCTGAAATATGGTTTATTGATTGTTACAAAATAACTCATCAACTCCTACAAGGTTACATTTCCTACAAAATATTACTGTATGTTTCAATTCTGGATATATCAGTGGATATATTAACACATGTTCATGGTCTCCTGTTATTTCAGTGTAAGTACGACTTCTGCTGGGTGTGTCTGGAGCAGTGGAAGAGACACAACTCGAGCACGGGGGGCTACTTCAAGTGTAACCGTTACGAGGCCGTCAAGAAGGTGGAGGAGAAGACTGCCCAGCTCGTCACTGAGGTATGTTCAACTTCTTTAAGTCATAACTGGAACTAGTCTTGCTGCATTTTGTTAAATTTACTGTGCTAGCGTACCCGTGTGTCACACCTGAACTTAAAAGTGTTGGGACCAAATGTACCAAGGCTCAAATAATCCAGTAAAGGGGACTGGCACAAGTTATGACTGGCGGGGGAAGTCGAGGCATGTTTAACTTCCTTGCAAGTCATAACTTGCCCTTGGAGACAGGCTATTATCTCTGGAAGAATAAAGAGTACAATTTGAAAAGCTTCCGCTTTGTTTCAGGCAGAAGAAAAGAACACCAAGCTTCAAGAACTGAACCGATTTGTCCACTACTATACACGCTTCAAGAACCACGAGAACAGCTACAAGGTGAACATGATGACGTGTTCTTGATTCTGATGATAATGAAATGAATATTTAGATGGTGCAATATTCCATCCACAAATGTTTAAGGCGCTAACAACACTATTAGCCAGGTCTAACCCAAACTGTCATACGTGTCCCTGGTAGGTCACTTCCAAAACAATTGATTAGATTAATTTCTCTATTTTAATTGAAAATTGGCTACGGCAAATCGCAGAAAATTGATACTTCTTTTTTGTTACAATTCATCCTGACTCAAGATTTAAATTTTGACCTCATCAGGTGGGCTTATGGCATGGCATGGCATTCGTCCGTCTGTAAACTTTTCGCTTTTTCGACTACTTCTCCAGAACCAATAACTCAAAGAGAGCTGAAATTTTATGTGCAGACTCCTTGGCCTGTGGGAATTCTAAATTGTAGATTTGGTGACCCCATGACCCCAAATAGGGTCACAGTAGTTACGACCTGAAAAACCTATTTTCATCTTCTTCTCCAGTACCAAAAGGTCTAGAGAGCTGAAATGTTGTGTGCGGACTCTTTGGCCAGTGGGGATTCTAAATTGTAGAACCTATTTTCGACTTCTTTTCCAGTTTGAAAAGCTCTAGAACAAGCGGAGAACAATTGTTTTGGTTTTGCAAACAATACTGATGAGCTACAGAGCCCATGGCTCTTTTTTTTCTGTTTGTATTTTTTTTTGCAAATCTAACCAGTATTAAGAGCATGATGTAAGATTATTTTATTTGCTTTATTACTATTTTTTGCAAACTGTTAAAGAAAAATTCAACATTTTCAAACATTACTATCCATTGCAAGCTGACTTGAATAAATATAATTTGATTTACTTTATTACTGATTTGAATAAAGGGAGATAACTCTTCAATAGCTTATCGCCTATATATGTATGTATATTTTTCAGCTTGAAGAACCCTTGTTAAAGACAGCTAAGAATAAAATGATGAAGTTGGCGGAAGCTGTCACTGATCCAGGTTTGTTTATCTTCTTCTATTAAAATAATTTATCAAGATCTAATTTGTAAAGTAGTTAAAAGAGATTTTGAGAAGCTTGAAATATTGGTATTGTGGCAATAAACAAATGACATTGATATGACTTTGATTTTTATCCCCCGCCACAACGAAGTTGGCGGGGGATATAGAAATGAGCTCCGTCCGTCTGTCCGTCTGTCTGTCTGTCTGTGCGTCTGGGCTTTTCCATTCCGGCCTCTAACTTCAAAACTATTCAATATATTTTGCTGAAACTTTGTACAGGTATCAACCAAGTTGTCTAGATGTGCCTTTTGCTATATAGAAATTTGAGAATATTTTTTTTTTCACGAATGCAAACAGTCTTGACTTAGAACCAAGAAGAGGGAAAACTATATTCCGGCCTCAAACTTCAAAACTATTCAATATATTTTGCTGAAACTTTGTACAGGTATCAACCAAGTAGTCTAGATGTGCCTTTTGTTATATAGAAATTTGAGAATATTTTTTTTTTTTTTTTACGAATGCAAACAGTCTTGACTTAGAACCAAGAAGAGGGAAAACTATATTCCGGCCTCTAACTTCAAAACTATTCAATATATTTTGCTGAAACTTTGTACAGGTATCAACCGAGTTGTCTAGATGTGCCTTTTGCTATATAGAAATTTGAGAATATTTTTTTTTTCACGAATGCAAACAGTCTTGACTTAGAACCAAGAAGAGGGAAAACTATATTCCGGCCTCAAACTTCAAAACTATTCAATATATTTTGCTGAAACTTTGTACAGGTATCAACCAAGTAGTCTAGATGTGCCTTTTGTTATATAGAAATTTGAGAATATTTTTTTTTTTTTTTACGAATGCAAACAGTCTGGACTGAGAACCAAGAAGAGGGAAAACTATATTCCGGCCTCAAACTTCAAAACTATTCAATATATTTTGCTGAAACTTTGTACAGGTATCAACCAAGTTGTCTAGATGTGCCTTTTGCTATATAGAAATTTGAGAATATTTTTTTTTTCACGAATGCAAACAGTCTTGACTTAGAACCAAGAAGAGGGAAAACTATATTCCGGCCTCTAACTTCAAAACTATTCAATATATTTTGCTGAAACTTTGTACAGGTATCAACCGAGTTGTCTAGATGTGCCTTTTGCTATATAGAAATTTGAGAATATTTTTTTTTTCACGAATGCAAACAGTCTTGACTTAGAACCAAGAAGAGGGAAAACTATATTCCGGCCTCAAACTTCAAAACAATTCAATATATTTTGCTGAAACTTTGTACAGGTATCAACCAAGTAGTCTAGATGTGCCTTTTGTTATATAGAAATTTGAGAATATTTTTTTTTTTTTTTTACGAATGCAAACAGTCCGGACTGAGAACCAAGAAGAGGGAAAACTATATTCCGGCCTCAAACTTCAAAACTATTCAATATATTTTGCTGAAACTTTGTACAGGTATCAACCAAGTTGTCTAGATGTGCCTTTTGCTATATAGAAATTTGAGAATATTTTTTTTTTCACGAATGCAAACAGTCTTGACTTAGAACCAAGAAGAGGGAAAACTATATTCCGGCCTCAAACTTCAAAACTATTCAATATATTTTGCTGAAACTTTGTACAGGTATCAACCGAGTAGTCTAGATGTGCCTTTTGCTATATAGAAATTTGAGAATATTTTTTTTTTTTTTACGAATGCAAACAGTCTTGACTGAGAACCAAGAAGAGGGAAAACTATATTCCGGCCTCAAACTTCAAAACTATTCAATATATTTTGCTGAAACTTTGTACAGGTATCAACCAAGTTGTCTAGATGTGCCTTTTGCTATATAGAAATTTGAGAATATTTTTTTTTTCACGAATGCAAACAGTCTTGACTTAGAACCAAGAAGAGGGAAAACTATATTCCGGCCTCAAACTTCAAAACTATTCAATATATTTTGCTGAAACTTTGTACAGGTATCAACCGAGTAGTCTAGATGTGCCTTTTGCTATATAGAAATTTGAGAATATTTTTTTTTTTTTTACGAATGCAAACAGTCTTGACTGAGAACCAAGAAGAGGGAAAACTATATTCCGGCCTCAAACTT
Source organism: Gibbula magus (assembly GCA_936450465.1). NCBI lineage: Eukaryota > Metazoa > Mollusca > Gastropoda > Trochida > Trochidae > Gibbula > Gibbula magus. The sequence goes on along the minus strand of OW388297.1, from coordinate 73,230,436 downwards.
CAAAACTATTCAATATATTTTGCTGAAACTTTGTACAGGTATCAACCAAGTTGTCTAGATGTGCCTTTTGCTATATAGAAATTTGAGAATATTTTTTTTTTCACGAATGCAAACAGTCTTGACTTAGAACCAAGAAGAGGGAAAACTATATTCCGGCCTCTAACTTCAAAACTATTCAATATATTTTGCTGAAACTTTGTACAGGTATCAACCGAGTTGTCTAGATGTGCCTTTTGCTATATAGAAATTTGAGAATATTTTTTTTTTCACGAATGCAAACAGTCTTGACTTAGAACCAAGAAGAGGGAAAACTATATTCCGGCCTCAAACTTCAAAACTATTCAATATATTTTGCTGAAACTTTGTACAGGTATCAACCAAGTAGTCTAGATGTGCCTTTTGTTATATAGAAATTTGAGAATATTTTTTTTTTTTTTTTACGAATGCAAACAGTCCGGACTGAGAACCAAGAAGAGGGAAAACTATATTCCGGCCTCAAACTTCAAAACTATTCAATATATTTTGCTGAAACTTTGTACAGGTATCAACCAAGTTGTCTAGATGTGCCTTTTGCTATATAGAAATTTGAGAATATTTTTTTTTTCACGAATGCAAACAGTCTTGACTTAGAACCAAGAAGAGGGAAAACTATATTCCGGCCTCAAACTTCAAAACTATTCAATATATTTTGCTGAAACTTTGTACAGGTATCAACCGAGTAGTCTAGATGTGCCTTTTGCTATATAGAAATTTGAGAATATTTTTTTTTTTTTTACGAATGCAAACAGTCTTGACTTAGAACCAAGAAGAGGGAAAACTATATTCCGGCCTCAAACTTCAAAACTATTCAATATATTTTGCTGAAACTTTGTACAGGTATCAACCAAGTTGTCTAGATGTGCCTTTTGCTATATAGAAATTTGAGAATATTTTTTTTTTCACGAATGCAAACAGTCTTGACTTAGAACCAAGAAGAGGGAAAACTATATTCCGGCCTCAAACTTCAAAACTATTCAATATATTTTGCTGAAACTTTGTACAGGTATCAACCGAGTAGTCTAGATGTGCCTTTTGCTATATAGAAATTTGAGAATATTTTTTTTTTTTTTACGAATGCAAACAGTCTTGACTTAGAACCAAGAAGAGGGAAAACTATATTCCGGCCTCAAACTTCAAAACTATTCAATATATTTTGCTGAAACTTTGTACAGGTATCAACCGAGTAGTCTAGATGTGCCTTTTGCTATATAGAAATTTGAGAATATTTTTTTTTTTTTTACGAATGCAAACAGTCTTGACTGAGAACCAAGAAGAGGGAAAACTATATTCCGGCCTCAAACTTCAAAACTATTCAATATATTTTGCTGAAACTTTGTACAGGTATCAACCGAGTTGTCTAGATGTGCCTTTTGCTATATAGAAATTTGAGAATATTTTTTTTTTCACGAATGCAAACAGTCTTGACTTAGAACCAAGAAGAGGGAAAACTATATTCCGGCCTCAAACTTCAAAACTATTCAATATATTTTGCTGAAACTTTGTACAGGTATCAACCAAGTAGTCTAGATGTGCCTTTTGTTATATAGAAATTTGAGAATATTTTTTTTTTTTTTTTACGAATGCAAACAGTCCGGACTGAGAACCAAGAAGAGGGAAAACTATATTCCGGCCTCAAACTTCAAAACTATTCAATATATTTTGCTGAAACTTTGTACAGGTATCAACCAAGTTGTCTAGATGTGCCTTTTGCTATATAGAAATTTGAGAATATTTTTTTTTTCACGAATGCAAACAGTCTTGACTTAGAACCAAGAAGAGGGAAAACTATATTCCGGCCTCAAACTTCAAAACTATTCAATATATTTTGCTGAAACTTTGTACAGGTATCAACTGAGTAGTCTAGATGTGCCTTTTGCTATATAGAAATTTGAGAATATTTTTTTTTTTTTTACGAATGCAAACAGTCTTGACTTAGAACCAAGAAGAGGGAAAACTATATTCCGGCCTCAAACTTCAAAACTATTCAATATATTTTGCTGAAACTTTGTACAGGTATCAACCAAGTAGTCTAGATGTGCCTTTTGTTATATAGAAATTTGAGAATATTTTTTTTTTTTTTTACGAATGCAAACAGTCCGGACTGAGAACCAAGAAGAGGGAAAACTATATTCCGGCCTCAAACTTCAAAACTATTCAATATATTTTGCTGAAACTTTGTACAGGTATCAACCGAGTAGTCTAGATGTGCCTTTTGCTATATAGAAATTTGAGAATATTTTTTTTTTTTTACGAATGCAAACAGTCTTGACTTAGAACCAAAAATAGGGAAAACTATATTCCGGCCTCAAACTTCAAAAGTATTCAATGCATTTTGCGGAAACTTTATACAGGTATCGACCGAGTAGTCTAGATGTGCCTTTTGCTATATAGAAATTTGATCACTTATGAGTTATGAGTTATAACAATTTTCAAGAAAGTAAATGCATTATATATTCAAAATGCATAAATATATTAAAAATTCCTACATGGCGGGGGATATGGCCGACTCTGTCTGCTTGTTAAATTTCTTTCGAAGTCCGAATTGCTGAAATGCTTCATTTCAAAATTCAAATGGATTATCTCCCTTCCTCCTGACAGACGGCTGATCATGTCACCATCATTGTCACATGCCTTGTTTCGTTGTCTCGTTTTACAGTTGTTATCCCCACTGTGACCCCATGTTAAATGCCTGGCAATCTTAAACAAGAATTTATGTGTATATCACATTAAAACTGTGTAACAATGCCTTAATTGTCGTATTTGTCATATTACTATAATTTCATTCTCCGCCAGCATGAGAAGCAAGCAATGTTACAAAATAGATGACACTGTGAATATCCTTGTAGCTACAGCGAATGCAGAGACCAAGTTCGTGGAAGACGCTGTTCACCAGCTACTGAAGGCCAGACTTGTACTGAAATGCTCCTATGTGTACGGATATTATCTCGATGGGCCTGGTTACAAGAAAATTGTCTTCGAGTTTATGCAGGTAATACAGTCTAAATAAAACCCTAGTTATAAACACAATATGGTCGTGTTTTATTCATAGTACATATGAGATTTCCAGTGTTTGCTGTTTTTACAACATTTACCTTACGTATATAGTAAACAAAGTATGAATTTGATAAAGATAAGATTCAAAACCTTTGAAGGGGACGGGATAGCGCAGTGGTTAGCGCTTTCGGCTTCGGATTAAGAGGTCCGGGCTTCGAATCCCGCCAGGGGCCCGGCAACTTTGTCTGCAGTAGAGAACTGTTCTACACGCAGTCAGGTTTGGGTGCAATGCTACACTGAAATTCAGTGCAGTACCACCCATGGTTCGCTAGTTCCAGCCGATACTTGCAGGTTTCACCGCAATGCATAGCCACATGGCGTTGCGGGCTTTCTCCCTGCCATAATACTAGCAGCCGCAATATAAGTGAAATTCTCTTGAAAGCGGCTAAACCCCAACTCACCTCACCTCACCTCAAAACCCTTGAATTACATCTTTCAGACTGAGTTGGAGGAAGGGATTGAGATCCTCTCACAGATGGTGAACAGACTGTATTTGCGGACTCCCCGGAAGAAGATTATTGACCAGGCATACATTGTCCAGCGCAAGAGACTAGAGTTCCTGACCGCCATCTCCAAAGGACTGGTGCCTCCCGAGACCCCTCCTTCCCTCCGCAAGAAACGCAAGAAGAAATACAGCATGGAAACAGAAGATGTAAGCTGCGTTAAGAACATATAATTTTGTGTACAAGAACTTCATACACAATTTCATGCACAATAATTTCACACACAATAATTTTAGTTTAGGTTGGAATAGGAAGGAAAGCATAATCACCTATGGATTGAGAGCAAGCCGCGCCCAGTGTTGCTGAACTTCACTGATAGTGTTCGACTGAGCACAGGACCACATACCACCACAAATGCCCTGACTGTGTTATATGCCTTTGAATCGTATTGCTCAAAATAACCAACCAATGAAATTACTTAAACTTTAGCACTATTGACAGTCCCTGGGTGAAGACAGATTAGTGATCGTCAACTTTCAAACATTTCATTAGCTAACAATATGTATACACGCTATAAATAGCAATGCTTATTACACAATGGAGTTTTTTCTTCCGGGTAAAAATACTCTGGTACACTTGATTATCTCCCTTTATCCTGGCAAATAGCTGATAAGCCACCATCTTTCATTCTAATATTTTGTGATAGACCTTTAACTATTCTCCCATTCTCTTGCCAGGAGGATCTAAGAAAGGCTATTGTGGCATCTATACAGGAAGTTGATCCGGCCAATCCCTGGATAAAGGACGCGTCCGGTAGACACACCAACGTGATGGCATACTTGGAGTGGCCTGCAGACGATAGTGACGACTCAGACACAGATATATCAGTGTCCGCTCTGAGGAATTACGGTAAGAATTAAGTAAAGATGATTTTATTATAAGGTAATTGTTTAAAATTTGATGTTTAACATTTTTAATTTTTAGCTCATATGGCATGGCATGGTGTCCGGCGTCCGTCCGTCTGTAAACTTTTCGCATTTTCGTCTTCTTCTCCAGATTCTGTAGATTTGGTAAATGTATTACTTGAGATAACTTAGATATTCAACCTTTGGTAATAAATCAATGAAGCCCATTGCTATATTTTTCAAGTTTCATTTGAAATTTTAAGTTTAAAATTTCAAGTTTAAAGTTATTTAATTTAAAATTCGAAATTGTATTTGTGGTGGCATAAAATTGACTGTTTGCCAAAATGTCCCTAAAATATTTACAAATTGTGTTAATATTTTTTCGATTGCAAAAGATCCTTAATGTTATAAAATGTCCAAAATGCTTCCACTACTCTCCTCTCTCTCCATTTCATGTAACACTTTCATAATTTACATTTGATAAATTTCGTAAATATACTACCTGAAAATTTGATTTTCCTTTCATAATTATGTTTGTCTTGTATGCCCAGGCAAGTGCTGTCGTCCAGGCTGCAGTCGGCCGAGAGCTCCAAACCCTCGGACGGGTGAGATCCACGACTACTGCAGTCTGAGCTGTCAGAGACGAGAACAAGAGGAGAAGGTGGAGCAGGAACAACAAGGTATGTGCAGAAACCGTAACCCTTATCTGCTGGATAATTGGTGCTGAACCATTCTGAGGGACGGCCCGTATTTTCGAAGCTCTCTTAGCGCTAAGATTGTCGTAAGTGCCATACATTAACATTGGCTTACGACTGTCTTAGTGCTTCGAAAATATGGCCCCTGGTCTTTAGGAATCAGTACTTACTGACAAAGATGATTACAGGTTTAGTGGAGGGCTAAAGACTGACAAACCCGAAATATTATTTCAAGAGCAGATAACTTCATTTCCACTAGAAATACCTTAATAAAGCTCTCTCTTTAACTCTGGTTTGCTTGACTGATAACAAGAATCAGAACCTGTTGACAAAAGTATTATGTTCTGAGATTGACCATTAGGGGTTTAAGGATAGGAATGTCTGCAATACTTGCTGTCTCAACAGAATTATGTAATACCTGGTCGTCTTTTTGCTTTGTGAGCTTTGAAATCTAATCAAGAAATTGCTGGGTAATTTGATAAGGTGTATTACAATTACAATATGATTATAACGATGTTCCAGAGGACATCCCGGAGGTGATCCTGGACGAGCACATGGACCTCCTGAGAGCCCTGGAGATGTCGCGACTACAGTACCTGCGGGAGAACGGGCTCATCCACGTCCCGGACTCTGACTCGCCGGTCTTGTACGTCCTCATTCCACAACTTCTTCACTCCTGCATTGAATATATAGAATAGTTACAATGTGCAACCAAGTTGATTCTGTTTGTTGACGAGATACACAGAAAATTACAACTATTTGTTTTATTTTTACTGTCGTTGAAGGGCAGTGATTCTAAATTGTCAAGTATATGTTCTATTTTAAGAACATGTCATTTCTTCAACAATGATGACTACTTTTATTATCACAAAGCAATAATAAACATTCAAACATCTATGTGAGAAAAGGTTAATAATTGTGTTGTGTGACAAACATTTATAACCAACAATCAACAATGAATCCATTGATTTTGTTCAAAAAAAATTGAATCTATTACATTACAAGACATAGACATATTATATAACCAAAAATCAACTAAACTAGCAATGATGCAAATTCGAATAGAAATCCATGCCATTTAGACCGTGAACAAATGTAACATTGTTATATTTGTGATTACACTATCTGCAATAGTACAAACTCTTTTTGCAAATTTATGCAAATAAGTTTTGTAAATGTATGAAAAGACGAAGACATTTAATTTGACCTACAGAGAGGAGCACCTGGAGAGACTGACCTACCACTCGTCCCCGGGAGAGAGAAGTCGACCGCGCGCCAACTCGGAGTCGGTCATCAAGAAGAGTCTGACGCCCATGGAGGAGCTTGACCAGGAGCTGCAGAGAGTCCTCGAGATCTCTTCAACCATACCTAAAGGTGGCCACATCACTCCCTTTACTCACTGTCATGCCAGGGTTTTCACACCAATCTTTATGAGTGAGAAGATGGACATATCAATATTTAGGCATAAATATGGATTGGTATAGGCAATAATATTTTGTTTTGATCATGGCATTTGATTCAGCAAAGCATCAGAATCTATTCTGTTTTTAAACTTTATGTATTTCAACTTGTCCGAAAAAACTACTGTACCTCTAAAACTGAAATTTTGTGGGACGGTATCATGATGTTTGTGATCAAAGTTGATCAAAATACTAACTGCCACACCCCTTTCTATCCTTGTTGCATTATCCTTAAAACTTCCTCTATGAAACTACCATAATTACGAAGCTTAGATTCCCTGAATAACATCTTTTTTGTATGCAAATTGAAGTTTGTAAAGATGGCGTTGAACCAGTTAGTCAAATTAGCTGTGTGCCTTCCAAAATAATAATTGATAAAACATTTTTCTCCTCTTTTCTTCCAGACGTTGATGCCGATGGAGTGTTGAAGGTGGACCTACAGAAGGAGCACAAACGCAAGTGCAGCCAGACTCACCTGGACGAGACCACATCCACGCTGGTCCCTCGGGTCCCCAACAAGAGTGTGGAGGATCTATACCGGGGGGACAGCAGCTGGCTGACCAGTCCTCACCCGGCCTCGTGTGTGTGTGACAAGTGCGTAGAGGCCATGGGCGCCTACGCTGCTCCAGAGAGCACCAGGGACAGCCCATTTAGTCTTCTCAGCCTTGAAAGCAATACTTTCGGTGCCATTAAGGATCTTTCAGTTTCTAATATTCATTCAACAGATGATGACAAAACTAAAGACTTTCTTTCGAAAGATTTTGCAGCTCTGTTTCAGAAGCGAGACTCTCCATCCAACAGTGGTAAGCTACAGGGTAACGGAGGCAAATTATTTGCAGCTAATACTCCGTCTGAAGATGACTGTTCATTTGTCCTCAACAGTCCAGCTTCTGAGAAATCTGCAGTCGGTACGCAGTTGTGGCGACCCCGCGCTGCTATACAGTCAATTTCTAGTGATCAAATCACTCCTGTAGATTTTGAAGGGGACATGATGGCTGTGAGAGTTTCACCAGACAGCAGCGTTATGGAGAGAGACACAGGGACTCCCATATCCACAGCAGACTCCCTAACTGACACTGACTGCCAGTCAAACCTGGCATCAGAACTAGACGAAATCATAGCATCAGGTTTCGATGACTTGGTGAAATCCCCATCGGAAGCTGAACTTTTGGGAAATAAAGTAGATCTACCAGAACTTAGTGAAGCAGATATTGAGATAGCTTTGAGTGAGGTCTGTGAGATGACCGATACAGCACCAGACACCAGTTACGGAGATTCCGGCCATGCTTCCCTTCTGGAGATGGCTGAGAACCTTCTGCAGATGTCGGAGGACATGCACCTACAGATACAGGACATTGACCAGATGTATGACGCCACTTGTGATACAGAAGAGGGGACTTCCCAGGAACATGCCCAGGAAGTGAAGAAGGATCAAAGAAAAAAATCGAATAAAGAGAAAGTAACAAAGGAAGTTCGTGGACAGGAAAGAGAATGTGATGTTGAAGAAGGAAGCGTGAACGTTGACCAGTCGGACAGTGTGTCCCCTGGTGGCAGTGACTTCCGAGAGTCAGGAGAAGATAACTCTGTGCTTTCAGAGGATTTGGCAGCATCTGGAGGTGACCCCAATGATACAGGGATCGTAGTGACGGAGAAATCCGAGCCGGTAAAGCGTAAGAGTAAGAAGCGAAAGGAGCGTCAGTCTTTCTATGTGTGATGATCAGATGGGAGCTGGAGATATCACCAGGAAACCAACCTATAGTAATGCTAATATCTTACCATTCATATATCAGCTTAAATCCAGGTTTTCTCAAAAAGATTTTAGTCAAATGTATAAACTTTGTCTTATGACTATGATAAAGTATCTTTAGATTTGAGTATTTCACGAAAGCATATAATTTCTTATTTGATTGAAAATGTTTTGTTAATTATAAATGTTATTGTTATTCTTTTCTTGGTTTTGAATTTTTGCTGCTCATTTGCTCTGCAAACACTTTTGTTGGATAAACAATTAGTTTTGTAACACAACTAAACGTTTAAGAGGAAGGATTACGAGAATGGATCATGTTTACATGAAGTGTTTTAGAAGTCAAAAGCTAAACAATGTAAACGTTTCCTGGTCATACGTCCCTACAGAAAGGAATGAAAGTTAACCTCAAACATCATGTTATATATGCATTTCTGGACTCTTTATAGAAAAAGGTGTCTATAAAATTATTATGTTGAAATCCTATATATATCACATTTATTACTACAACAACAAGTGTTGTTATCTGTAAATCTAGCTGGCTTTTTATGAAAATTGCTCTCAAACTCAACTCTAGAAAATAGCTTCACTTTGTGTATCCCCATCAGTGTTGGTACCTGAGGGTCAAGTGATTGGGTCAGTTTGGCTACGGTAGTTTTCAACATTTGGGAACCTTTGCAATCGTAAAGGTATCCACAATCTTGAAAATGTAAGAGATAATATATCCCCTATACCCTCCCCACAGCAGTTACTCCCTCACATCTTCCAACGTAATGTTCGAATGCTTCAGTTTTCTTGTGCTAGCAATAGAGAACCCAGATTTGTTGTAATCGAAGTTAGTTGTGCAATCAGCAACATGGTTTCAAACTAAGAATTCAGACTGTTTCTGTAACCATCATAAATACAAGAGTTCTTCTGTTTTACACGCATGTACAAGGACAATTTCAGTTGAAAATGTAAGACAATTTTTGATTGGATAGAATAATGCTGATATCCGTGTTGGAAGTATTCACCGCGAGTGGATTTGCGTAAACAGAGAAATATTGTCCAATTATAACCGTAGTTACATGAGAAGATAAGAGTTGAGTAACTTCCGGAGGGAGAGAATGGTACCCCAAGGAATTGAAATAATGGGGTGACCACCTCCAGCTAGAACCCGATCCAAGAGAGATTTAAGTGTCCTGAGAACAGTGGTGTTTAGAAATGGTCACCTAACATTCTTCGAATTGTGAAGTGGTCCTCTATAATTTTTCCAGACTTACGTGCAATTTTTTTTGGCAAAAAACCTCAGCCCAAAACGTTTTGTATCATTTTTACACTCAAATATAAATGTTTAGAGAATAAAATATGGAATATTGAAAAACAATTTATTAATCATCAGATTTTTGTTAAGAATTCCTTTTACACTACACATCCGTTTGTATCATTTCTGCCATCTTTGGTTCTTACTAAGATTGATAGGACACATCTATGTGAAGAGATCCAAGTCGTATATGTATATATACATATATATATATATGTATATATGATGTTTGAGGATGAATGGCTATGTATATTATAGTTTTTAGTAAATCCCATGTTTGTTCAGCAATGTTAGGCATGACAACACCCAATAATATCTGACCCTCCTCCATGTTGACAATGTAGAGCTCGCCCTGTGTTGCTGGTCTTTATAACATCAGTGTACTTCTTTTTGTCGGTGTTCTATGTTAACAATGATGAAGAGAAGCGGGCAGTCCTGTTACTGCCTGGACAAATCGCTTGAACCCTTTGTTTAAAAGAGCTTTGGTTTTGGTTGAGAAATCAGAACATCTCTAGATTTCTGAATATACAACACAGCTTTGCTCAGTGTTTTTCAAACAATATGGAAATAAGAAAAAGTATGATAGAAAAATACAAGCTGCTGTGAAATTTTTAAATCATTAGACGACCAAAATATATAAAAGTACTGCCTTACAGAAAAAACAATAATTTTGATGTTATTTTGACAGACATTAATACCAAAACTGTGCACACAATAATATCGCTTTCAGTATAGTTCCGGGGCGGGATATCGCAGTGATTAGCGCGTTCGGCCTTGGATCAAGAGGTCCGAGGTTCAAATCCCGCCAGGGGCACGGCAAGTATGTCTGCAGTAGAGAACTGTACATGTTCTACACGCAGTAAGGTTTGGGTGCAATGCTACACTGAATTTCAGCATAGTACCACCCATGATTTTGCTAGTTCCAGCCGATGCTCACAGGTTCCACCGCAATGCATAACCACATGGCATTGCGGGCTTTCTCCCTGCCATAATACTAGCAGCCCTGATATAAGTGAAATACTCTTGAAAGCGGCGTTAAACCCCAACTCACCTCACTTCACCTTCAGTATAGTTCCTGTAATGACCGCCCCCTTGTTCTCGTTCCTTTCTGTCTATACATATTAAGGCTTTAAGCTACTGCCCATTTTCCTTACCATTGCTAACAAATAGAGCTCGTGACATGGGGTCAGAGAAGGATCTAGTGAATGCCTTTTTGACACAAGGTTTTTATATGCAATTTATCCTAATTAATGTGATTTGTTATGTGTTATTTGTAGATTTATTTTCTTGTTGTTTGTGGAAGATTGATTCATGTACTATTTTTTACTTTCAACTTCTGGAAACATTTTCGATGAAAAGGAAGAAATCCTTGTTCAGGGATGAAGTAGAAAACAATAAATGCCCTGAATAAGTATATGAAACTATAACCATTGAAGACTCATATCATTATGCTTCTTTTTGGGATCGACCAAAGCTGCTAAATCTGATTGGAATGAAGTCTTGGTTTGAGAATGAAATGATCGAGAGCTAATATTTAAACATGGTTATATCAGTATATATCAGTATCCTGGATGATATTTCTGTAGTTGCAAGAAAAAACTTTCATTGAGAACATCGGAACTTCACAGTCACTTGTCAGTAAGTTATTTCACATTTATATCAATGAAATAATTGTGTTGTCGGTAAGTTATTTCACATTTATATCAATGAAATAATTGTGTTGTCGGTAAGTTCTTTCACATTTATATCAATGAAATAATTGTCTTGTCGGTAAGTTATTTCACATTTATATCAATGAAATAATTGTCTTGTTGGTAAGTTATTTCACATTTTAAATAGGATGACAATTTGAAGCATATTGACAAGGGTTGTTTTCAAGGAATTACAAGATCAAACTGGGGCCTTCCTCTACCATTATCAACTTGACGTTGCACTCTATCGATGTAAACTAATGTGCAACCTGCCTTATAACCATGTCCATTGTGAAATCCAGATAATGCATTTTGGTGTTGGCTAATTACAATCTTTTCATGAAATTCTATTTTTAGAATCAGAACGTACAACACTGTATAAAAACATGTTCATTATTTATTCAAATATGTATACCTTCATCAAATTATAGCTTGAATGATTTGAATATTCATAGAGAGAAAACATAGCATTGAAGTTTGGACTGTTACAATCTATCACTAATATCAGTGTTTTGATGTAGAAGAGTGTTGTTAACCTACAGTAAACTCGTCATTGTTTCCTTTGTGCTCGTTGCTCTCTCGAAAATGGTCAATCATTTACTCATACGTAGTGATTTACATTACCAATAGTTTATATTTGAAATGGTCAATCATTTACTCATAGGAAGTGATTTACATTATCAATCATTCGCTAATAGTTTATATTTGAAATGGTCAATCATTTACCAGTAGCTTATGTTTGATATTGTTAATCAATTACCAGCGTCTTACATTTGATGGTCAATCATTTACCATATTCTAATGTTTGACAGTCAATTTTTTATGAACATTAAAATTGTCAATCTTTCATCAACCCCTAAAACCTTAAACTTCAAGCTCCAGATTATACCAGGAGAGTCTATCTACCATTATATATAGAGGATACTAAACGACCTTCTTTTTAATACACTTTTTATTAAACCAGTTAATGATTTTGTATAAAATGAGCGAAAGGGAGTTTGATACCAAATCATTCACGAGTTTAATAAAAATGGTCTTAAATAGAAGGAAGTTTAGAATCCTGTTTATCACTCGCCCACCTATAATCCAGCGTAATAGCCGACATGGCTCTAGGACTATGATTCCCGCAAGTCCATGCCATTGTGCAACGTTACTCCCATTGTGACGTCATAACCGCAAACTATTGTGACGTCTTACGCACGGCGGTATTACACTAGTTTTATATTGCCGTATAAATATTACACTGCAGTATCTTACAAGGGCGAGTAATAGCATATATCATTTCCTTTGTTGTGATTCCTACAGATTTCCCACTCCGAATGGCTAGATGTTTACCAATTCAACTACTAAAGTGTTAAAATCCATTGTGTTGTTGGGGGTCAAATGTGACAAACGTTATAAATGGTCTTATTTTATCGAGAAGTATCAACTGTTCCCGTAAACAACCATTTTAATGATACTCGACTTAGTATATTGACGATATGAAGGTAAAAGTAGTGATTTCTGATCGAAAACCGGACAATGCACTGCGTGTGGCGTGTGGCGCGCACCAATGGGTCAAACGTAATTTTGGAATCTTATTTACACCAGACAATAACAAATTTGGTTTGATAATGTTCAATAGGTCATATAACTACTGTGCATGTAAATAGAAGGGCACTCTCGGTTTCGGCACATGCATAATGATGTTACTCGATTTTAACTGGAAACTAGTATTTATGATATGTTTGGAAATTGAGAATGAATATATGCAAGCTAAGTGATTTTGTTTGTATTGTAAACAGCACATATGGTGTGTTGAAACGTATTAAAGCCAAATAAAATTTTGTGAAACACAGTGGATGCACCTTTAATAGACCTCGTCTCTATCAGCAGTTGTCAACAGCAGAGACTGTTGGAGTCGTCAGTCCAGTGAGATAAGAGTTCACTCTATGTGCAACTGTAATGCTACTTGAGAAACTTAATCAAAGCAATTTAATTAAATCAAAATTTTGAATATATTCTGGTAGAAAAATCAACTTGAACCCAAAACCTTCGGACCTATTATACAACTATTTTAGAGATTGTATATCTGTTAATGAATCATCCCTTATTGCTGTGATACTGCCGAAGCGGCGTTAAACAGTAACACACTCACTCACTCTTTTAATGAAGAAAGGAGGATTTTTAAAGACAATATTTTCATTTTGATTATTGATATGATTTAATTTCAAATTACAAAAATCCGATATGGTAAGAAGGGTCACTGAGTACTTTGTGCAATGATATAATGTTTCAGATGTCAACTTCTTTATTTTGAAGAGCACATTAATTGGGAGTAGGCCTACTGTCAATGTGTTATTAAAATATAGAAATTGACGTGTAGAGTACTAAACAATTTAGTCCTATGATCTATCTCATCCATTGTTACAAGAAGGACTGGCAACTGCTCTGAGGGCCAAGTTGGGTGTGTTGGAAGCCCCGAGAAATATGTCTTTCCTCCTATGACATGCCCTTGAAGGATTTGATCTTTCATCTATTTATATAAACATGAACAACATTTGAGAAGTCTTTCATGGTGGAGAACATCTTGTGTATTTTGTGAGCTGTATTTGGTTAATGCTTTGTGTCGTAGTATATATACATATATCAAGTTTTGTGTTCTCAAATAACATTTTAGTAGTCCGACATAATCCAACTTTGTTGACAGTCGCTATCCTTGTCTTGGTCTGTGCAAGTGCTTTGAGAAACAATTAAGACTTTATTTAAGTGCTGTGTGTTTTGTTTGTATGTTGTTGAATAATTTTTTGTGTTGATGATGAACTCAATAACAGATATGTTTTTGATGCGTTTATGTTGTTGTAATACCATGTATTATATATTTATGTTCTTGATTTTGCAAGATGATGATGAATTTTACATATTGTGTAGAAGTTATTTTCATGATAAAAGTGACATGTATGACTTCCAAAGACCATCCATCCTTTTGTATTTGTTTCTACTTCCCACTATTGAATTAAGCAGCGGTGCTGGTGGTGCTTTTCTTTTAGTTGGATCTGTAGTTTTAAGAAAGAAACTGTTTGATTATCTAGGAAGGAAGAAAGTCAAGAAATGGGAAACTCACGCAAATATATGGATGGCCTTAAAGGGACACTGCGTCGAGGATAAAAATGAGTCTCATAGTTATCTCACTAAGGTGATTTGAGTGTCTGCTAACGAGTTACGCTTCACTTCACTGTCTACATGCAGTAGTCTTTATTACCAATTACGTCAATTGTCTGAAATTCGGTGTCTGTGACTTGTTAGTAGACATTTTAACACATGATCTGATTTTTAGCTCATCATGCCTGAAAGGCCCGATGGGCTTATGGCATGGCATGGTGTCCGGCGTCCGTCCGGCGTCCGTCCGTCCGTCCGTCCGTCCATCCGTCCATCCGTCCATCCGTCCATCCGTCCGTAAACTTTTCGCTTTTTCGACTTCTTCTCCAGAGCCAATAACTCCACAGAGCTGAAATTTTATGTGCAGACTCCTTGGCTAATGGGGATTCTGAATTGTAGATTTCGTGACCCCATGACCTCAAATGGGGTCACAGGGGTCACATCCTTAAAAACCTATTTTCATCTTCTTCTCCAGTTCCAAAAGGTCACGAGAGCTGAAAAGTTGTGTGCAGACTCCTTGTCTAATGGGGATTCTAAATTGTAGATTTTGTGACCCCGTGACCCCAAATGGGGTCACAGGGTTCACATCCTTAAAAACCTATTTTCATCTTCTTCTCAAGTTCCAAAAGGTCTAGAGAGCTGAAATGTTGTGTGCAGACTCCTTGGCCAATGTGGATTCTAAATTGTAGATTTCTTGACCCCATGACCCCAAATGGGATCACAGGGGTCACATCCTTAAAAACCTATTTTCATCTTCTTCTCCAGTTGCAAAAGGTCTAGAGAGCTGAAAAGTTGTGTGCAGACTCTTTGGCCAATGGGGATTCTAAATTGTAGATTTTGTGACCCTGTAACCCCAATCTAGGTCACGGGTCATGACCCAAAAACCTATTTTCATCTTCTTCTCCAGTTTATATGTAAAGCTCTAGAAAGGTGAAATGTTGTGTAGAGATTCTTTGGTCAAAGGTGATTCTTAATTGTTGGATTAGTGACCGTGTGACTCCAAATGTGGGTCACAGGGGTCATGATCTAAAACCCATATTATTTTGCTTGTTAACAATGTATTACTTGAGATAACTTAGATATTCAACCTTTGATAATAAATCAATAAAACCATGATGAGCTACAGAGCCCATGGCTCTATTTTTTATTCTCGACGCAGTGTCCATTTAATGGATACATTGTTGATGTTGTGTTTATATAAGCAATGCAATACATCAGGTCTACAGATTCATACTGAGATCGGATACAGTTAACGTTGACTCAGTCTAAACAGGACCATATCCGTTTTGTTTTAGGGGGAATTCATGGGATGCTGTTACTACTAACTGTCTACATGCTGTTCTGGTCCCTCAATATTGTAGGGCAGCCTATATTTAACCATTGGCCATTCCTGTTTATTTAGCTGTGAATCCTCTAAATTGTCCACCTAGAAGGGTCATTGCACTAATTTAACAGCTAAAGTGAAAGTGCATGATTCAAACAGTATCGGTTTGAGACATGTTATAGTTGGGTTATCTGCAGGAGTATAAATTCTTGTACGTTTTGGGATTGAAATTCTTGCTTGATTCGAACCCACACCCTCAGTCAGGCACAAATGCCCAGCTCTGATTGTACCAATAGCTCACCCACTCAGCCATGGAGACCTCAACATAAGTTAGTCTGATAACTGGGAGTTTTTTTAAGGAAAATATTTTTATTAAAAGCTCAGATTCATTTTTATTTCACAAAAAGTTATTGTTAATTTATTTCAAAAGATAATATTTTCATCACAATTTTTTATTATTTTGAATGTACTAATGATTGATTAATCCATCAATTGATCTGTGATTACCAGTCTCTCAAGTGATTATGTTTTTCCTGACTTTGTCAGACCTACTATTTATTATGTTTTATGTATATTTATGCATCTGGCACACATATAACATGGATATATCGATTGAAAAAACATGACCCTTTTGTTGTAAAAGAGATTATTTTTCTCATGATGTATTCTGTATTTTTACACTGATTACAGCAATAGTGTGTAAAGTAATGGAAGTGAAATATTTGTCGGGCTTCGGGGCATAACAATAATTTCTGTGCAGAACGTACATTGTTGACATTTTTAAAAAACAATTTCAATTAGTCTTTTTCTTAATCTGATCATTCATTTGTCCACGGAAATTATATTTTAGAAAACTGCGTTGCAAATTTGTAAAAAGACAGGATGAGAAAATATAATATGTTCTTTCACGTCATGTATTCAAACTGAATGTGAAAACAATTTCACTTTTGAAACCAATGTGCCCGATAAGCATTTACCTTTCTACACATCCTTAGTATCTATTTTATTATAATCAGAAATCATTAATTTATAGAATATGAACTTTAATAAGCATCATATTCAAACTAACAATTGCAGATTTTAGGGAATACAATGTATTCTCATTGTTCTACAGTTAGCCTGTCTCCCACTGTTACCATGTCGCTAGTCTGTATGGCAACACAATTTATCATCCAAAACTGTGTTCTGCAGGATATCTCCTAGGAGATAACGCTTGATCTCACATACGCTTTATCTCCTAGGAGATATCAAGTTGACCATAGATTTTGCACAATGCCCTGCAACCGTCAACTTCATGACATCACAATGCTTATATCATCGAGTAATGACATCACAAATCTATAATGTCATTTACATGATGACATCACAATGCTATGACATCACTGGAAGTCAAATGGTAGTGCTGTGCTCAGAGATGAAAAATTTTCATTGAAATGTAATGAAAAATGTTTTTGGATGATAAATAGAATCTCACCCTCGTGTCCCCTGATATCTAATACATCAACACAATATCCTTGGCAAGCGTTGGATATTTACGTTTATCAACTCTTGTTGTTATACTTGATATGAGAAGCCGCTTGAATGAGATTCTCTCTGTATTCTCACTATTAATTAGTTCATGTCATATTGGTATCATGGCATTCTTACTAATTATACTGCTAAAACTTTCAATAACAATATTGCTCATTTATTTAAAATATTTTTATGCCCAGAATTTTGGCCCTATCTACCTTTACATGAAAATTATAGCGTCTCTTTCCTGTTATGATGATGTTTTTCAAGAGTCTTCTGCAAATAATACTGTGACCAAAGTGTGACTGTTTGGGCTTCCAATGGATTCAACCCAGTGGAAAATTGTTCTCAATAGGAATGATAATAATTGAATGGAAGAATGATTTGGACCAAATATTGATTTTATGGTATATTTCTGAAATCAAATTTGTTAATTAGTATGTATATAGCTATTATGAAACATTTGTCACTGTCAGTTTAATAACGATAGAATTCTACGAAATGTACTATTCTTCCACCAATTTGTCATAGATTTGGTATTAAAGAATGTTCAATTAGTAGGAAGCTATTCTATTCTTGGCTCTTTAAATTATTCTTGGCCTAATTTTTCTTCAGGGTCACAGTAAATGATGGCCTCATGGGCAGATAGTCTACATTATTTTCATAATTCATTAAATATAGAATTTGATTGTGAGACTAACAATGGTTTGAGCACTTCCATCGTAAAATCAGCCTTACTAACGGTAACATCAACTTATTTTAGCTAATTGGTAACACGGTAAATAGAAGTTTTGAAGCTTGTTTGTTGATATTTTTCCAAATTTTCCCACCATACAGTTGTTCTGCTTATCAACTGAAATGTTACAGCTCATGAATAATAATTTAGAATGTAGTATGTAATTAATTCAGTTGGTGCTTAAAAGATTGACTTGTATAGTTGACAAGTTGTCCAAAATATTTCACAAAGTCTTTCTTGTTCATATTTGAACTTCATAAAACAAAATGAAACTAAAACTAATGAATGATGTCCAAGGTTCAACACTGTTTGAATGAATAAAATGATCTGATATGAACAAATTTCATTGAAACTTATTTCAATATCACCACCGTATATATAATTTTTGAATAACCATTTATTTTCATGCATTTTGGTCAAGGCATTTCTCATTGCTCATCATGCAGCGTCATGTTGGTATTAAAGTCACATTTGTTAATAAGTGGTAGATGATTGATTGAGAGTTATTTGTTATTTTGACTACTTGCTGTCCAGAATGTATAGAATTGCTAGCTACAGCGTGGAGGTGTCTACAGCGCATTATTGAATAAAACCTTATATAAAACATTGTCGACTTTCATTTTGTTTTCGAGGGTGGATTGAGAACAACAGACTGAAGGGCTGATGTTGTCCACGATTCATTCAGCCAGTTTCTTATTCAGCACAAGGCCTGTAAGTGTTGTCTGTTGTTCATAACCTTCTTTTCCAGAGCTGTGTGCCGACACGGGTGAAATTGTTGGAAACCTTGCAGCTTGAAGAGCAATTTAATTAAAAATATGTGGCAGGAATTTTCTCTGAAACTAAATTTTTTCCATAAACAACTTCTACAAAAAGGCATATGAAGGTCATATTTTGAGAATAACATGGAGAGGTGGTCTGGAAATGATCCCAGTTGAAATGTTGGTGTGGCAAAGTGTAGACACCCCTCAAACCTTCTATTGAGTTGAAAGGTGTCTACAATATCCTTCTGGCTCTTCAGAAACCAATAAGGGACGGGATAGCCCAGTGGTTAGCACGTTCAGCTTCAGGCCAAGAGGTCCAGGGTTCCAATCCCGCCAGGGGCTCGCCAAGTCTGTTTGCTGCAGAGAACTGTTCTACATACCCATGGTTCACTAGATCTAGTCAAGGCTCAAAGGAGAAGCTTGCGGGTTTCATTGCAATACATGGCCACATTGTGTTGCGGGCTTTCTCCCTTTTAATAATAGTAGTTGCTGTGATATAAGAGAAATAATCTTGAAAAAAGCCTTTAACCCCAATCACTTCACCTCACTTCACCTCAGAAACCATTAATGATAGAAAGCTCATATTTTGAGAATATCACATCGTTTGAATGGAGACTAAAAAAATTTTTAAATCCCTAAAATAATGGTGTATAACAATCTCATTAAAATCAAATAGTAATAAAGTTCCACTACCATACACATATTCTCTAAGGTAGTGCAACTAATTACGGTCTGATTTTAATGAGACTGATAACTTATGTGTATTCCTATAAGGGCTATGATGAAATGTTAAATGCTATCACGTTGGTCTGGCAATAAATTTTCTTTTTTCATGTATGTAGCATGAATAATAAATGAAATAGAGCAATACCAACTATTCCCCAATGGTCCGTCCTGCCACTGCTAGTTTACTTCACCCATGCCATCTCTATTGCTTCACCAATTCTCCGGGTTGCTTATTGACTCCTACAACGGTTGAAAGGTAATGTTGAATTTTGTTCATTCAATCTACATATGGTTCGTCTGTAGTTTATCTTCGTAGTTTACTTTCATAGAACTCCCCGTCGTTGGTAAAAAATTGCACATTTTCGACTACCTAAGAATCTACCCCAGCGAAAATGTCTCACTGGGTATCGAAATTTGTTTGACATCCTAAAGATTTGGTCAGCTCTCCCGGTGTTGTTGCCGGAGTTTTAAAACTCTGATAGCAGCTAAATACTGCCTCTAGATGCGTTTACGAATGTCTGGGTTGCTTTACGATTCCATCTCGATATACATGGTGTCGGCTAGCCGTGCTGAGTTTGAGGAGTCGCCATTGTGAAATACAGACTATGATTATCCATAATAAAAAATATCCTAGTCTTTCTCTCAGGTTGGTAACATTGAATTCATGATGATGTAGGAATTAAATATATATATCAAGAAAACAAATTTTCTGTATTCAAACTTTTCTCTGAGGAGGTTCAGATATGGTTTCATTCAAATCCAACTTTCTGTTGTTTGGATCCGATATAAACAAAGCTAGTCATATCACACTTAAATATCTTTCTTCCCATCTAAACTAAGAGCATCAATGTCAGCTTGTATCACACTAGACCACTTGTTCTTGCAAATATGCAGTCACCTCTCAATGGAAAACCCTGGATTAAAAAATTATACCGAATTATCGTCAATTTTAAAATCTGCTTTTTCTGACAAAGAATTAAGAAAAGCCGTCACAATAAAATTGAATGCCAACATTGACAACCTTGACCTACAGGAATTATTTCAATATCGCTATTAAACCATTCATCGTACTGAAACAGCTCTACTCCAGGTTACAATTTTGATAATGATCTTCCCTGTGCGGCGGATAGGGGTAATGTCAGCATATTTGTCCTCTTAAACCTTTCGACTGCGTTCGATACCATAGGTGATGTCAAACTCTTTGGACGCATCCAGTCTGATGTCTGCCCGGACAGATTAGTTCTTTCCTGATTTCCATCCTACCCCAAGGACAGGTGCCAGTCAGTGAATATAGATAACGCACGATCTTCAGAATATGGTTTGTCTCATGGGGTCCGGCAAGGGTCTGTGCTCTGGCCGTTGTTGTTCACAATATACATATGCTCATTCGGATAAGTCACCAGTAAACACAATGTCGACCAGCATCGTTACGATACACAGTTGCTTAAATCCTTCATCCAAGCAGAGTGATAAATAACACAATTACAAAACTGTATTTCTGAAGTTAATTCATGGATGACAGAAACAAAGCTTACATTATACCTTAGTAAAACTGAATTTGTCCTCATTGGTTCACGGTCTAAGAGGAGCTGGGTCTTTGAACAGTCGTTGAGAGTGGAAGATTCAATTGTCTACTTTTTGAAGACCCTGAAAAATCTTGGCATTCACATGGACGAGGGACTGACCAATCATGTGGACATCCTAGTCAAGAACTGTTTTTACCATCCAAGAAACATTAGTCACATTCGCCCTCTGCTCTTGTCTAAGGCTACACGTCATTAGGTCCGGTCTTTCATAATTGGACTTCTGCAACTATCTTGTAGTTACCGTCACGATCTGCTTTCAAATCTACAACAGATGCAGAATTCTACTGTCCTCATCACAATCTAGTTAATGAAGGTGTAATGTCGGACGTACTGGACGTCCGACCCATGACATTGCATTTAGTTTTAACTAGATTGCCCTCATCAGCAGACGACGAAAAACAGAAATTCGAGCTGGAAGTGATATTTGCATGTGTACATTGTTACATAAATGAAATATGACACCGCTTATGTTTCACCATATGGTGATGATGCATTTATATATATATGTGTGTATGTATCACCCGTTTTCAAACCGGTGGCGGCTCAATTGTGAAGATGAACTGAAACAGGTCTTGTTTGAAGAGAGAAGTGTCAAGGGACAGAGGACTGGCCTCACAGAGTCCGGAATGTAAGGTGACCTGGCAACTCATCTACAAACATACCTGTACTGCATATGAACACCTGACTGATACGTTATCGAGTGTGACGTGTGATTATTATCATTGCGGGATCAGTACGTGTACTTTGATCATCGAACACCCAGACTGATGAGGTCATCAGTATTAGTCTAGTACAGTGTGATGGAGACAGACGGTTTTATTCAACGTCTCTTCACGGATGCATATGGACAGATAACCTGACTATAGGTTACGACTATGAGTTGGACACAAGCTCTTTTCTTTGGGTCGACGAGGTTGGTACAGTGCAAGGAAGCAGCGTAAAAAACTCCCGCCTACTCGACGGCCCGAGGCGGTCTTTTTTCAAGTCGGACGGTGAAATTTCAAAAGCAGCCTGTCAGGTGGTCGGGTAGATATTTTAGTCTTTCACTACCTATTTTTCACAATAACAGGCAGCGTAATCTTTCGTCAGTCTAATATGTGTAACGGTATTGCAAAACATTTAAGTCAAAACTTATGATAACCAGCGTAACTGAACGCTTTATATAAACTCTTTGCAATATGCCTGTCATGTAGCGATTACAAAGCGATACCTATAGCTGTAGCAGACAGTGAATGTTGCTTGCTTGTAAAATGACAAGTCTGTCGCAAAATATTAAAGTTTAGTTTGTTTCAACAATCTAGAGCATAATTCTCACTTAGTCAAAGGCACTTTGCTGAATGCATATTCTATATTCTTTATTAACTTTACTTTTTATTATTATTAAAAACCAAAGTCATATATGGGCAATGTTTGTAAAATTTCAACTCACAACCTTCTTGTCAAAATCATCCACCGTTGGTTACAATGAAAATATATCCAAAACATGCATTAATATATGTTTGAAGAGTAGGTTCTATCGGGATTTTGTTGTGGTTCAATCGAAAATCGAGGGGACATTCCTGTTTATACATATGTAATGAAACATGATAATTACAAACTCGAGTTGAAACATATCCCTGTGGGTAATGTTTTGACGACTTTTTGTATGCAGCAAGTGGTTTAGCCTTTTATATGGTATTCATATATTTTCCCACTATAAAATAAGCACCATCTGAAGTTACGTCAGTCAGTTACATGTAGTTATCATATGAAGGGTATTTTATCCAAGTAACTCACATATGAATGTTACTATATAAACAGTGATACTGATAAACTGAAGTACAAATGAAAGCTAACACCTCAGTTAGTTTCGATTAATGCAATATTCTAAAAGAAATGAAATGCATTGGATTATAGCACGATCGATAACACTTTGCAGCAGTAGTTTGAATGACTTACATTGGTGACTGATTAAGTTAGAATATCTTTGTTTAATGTAGACAGGGGAAAGAAATGAAATTCCCACCAACATGACCCCTATCATGTTTATTATGTAAATGTGTGCAAAATGAGGCACATTTATTGATTTTCACATAGAAAATGTCTTATATGTCTATGAACAGTTGTGTTTTATCCAAATTAGTTTGGGGAGAATTTATGAATTAGAAATTTAATATTTTCCAAACAAATGTAAAAACCACATAGAAGTATTCCTTGGCTGATGACTAAACGCCTGCACTTTTCAGTTTTAGAGAACGACGTCGAAAACATAAGATATTTGTAATTGAAAATCAAACATGATAAAACCAACTGAGGTGTAAACATTCTTTTGTATTTCAGTTTATTAAGATTGAACATTCAACATTTTAATTACCATTACATTCCGTTTTCTTTTCTTCCCATGCATCATCAGACGTTTCTAGACTGCTGTCCAAAAACTGTTTTATTGTATATCTGGTCTGTGAAATTGTTAATAAAATTCAAAGACTAGTTACTAGTAAGAAATCGTTGGTATGAAACTACTTAGAAATAATCAATACAACGTATATAATCTGATTTACTTATTATATAAAGTGCTAAAAATGTCAAACAGATCATAGTACAGCTGCTGAACAACAGTTTGTTTAACTGTGTCCCGAACTCAGTGCAAATATCAGGTAATTCATTTAAGTTTGATATATTCCTTAAATATGTCCGCAAATGTTATGAATCTTTTAGACGTAGGAAAATCATTTCTGTATTATATACTTAAAGATATACAGATATATAAAGATGATACTAATATTTCTACAGGAGCAAATATGGCAAGGATTTATATAACACCGGGGTCCAAAAATCCCGAACTAAAAAATTTATATTGTTTTATAAAATTGTCATTTTTTAATCATTTAGGGAAAAAACATAATTCCTATCATCACATTGACCAATATTTCTATTACTGTCGAAATTTTACCGACATTATGTTTAATTAATATTTTATTGCAGAAAAAAATTAAATCTAAATTTTCCCATTTTGACCCTTTGTCTCTTTTGTTGTACGCCAAAATTGTTTCTGGCATGTTACATCTGTACCTTGTATATGTAGTGTAAAAATGACTTCTCTACATCTTGTCCAAACTATAATCCATAATGTGTTCTGTTAAGAAATAATGCCAAATTGAAGTTTTCAAAAACGGATCATTTTACATAGGAAATATTGAATAGTTAAACAAACGTTTGTTCAGCAGCTGTATCAACCAGATGTATAATAAATGTTTGGTACTTTCAGTAAGTTATATGTGAATGTTGAAAATAGGACAGGTACGTTTTCTTCCGGACTGGCAATTTATTTTTGTTTCCAGCCTGGCTTTCTGACTTGGATATTCTACACGGTGGTAGACGGTTGTATCAACGGTCTACTGATTGGTCTACTTTACTAGACTCATCGACCATAGCGTGGAGATCTGGAGCTGACTGTATGATCGCGATTTCATTTTCAAATTTCATCGCATGCTCAAAGATGTATATAACCTAATGGACAGCCGATGTTGTATGCATTGACATTTAATCGAAGACTCAATCTGAATTCATCTTCATGACATGTGTACCTTCCAACATTGAATTCATCCAAATAGAACTGACGTATCCAGGAAAGAGATACCCAAGGGACTGTTGAAACGTTACGTAACACTTGACTCTTCCTTCTTTTGAACTGACGGGTCGCTGTACCCAGCCGATTGTGCGTAAGTTTCACCTCAATAGATAGCCATTTTGGTGTTGCTGGCTTTCTCCCTGCGATAATACTAGCCGCCATTTATAAACATGTAATGGAACAATATGTGATTTCCAACACTGCCATGTTCACCTGATCCAAAAACGTGCGTAGCAATCCGACGAAGTGAACCCAGAAAGCAGTTGGTTAACATTAAGGATTAAGTCACTTTTGAAGCTGCCATGCAAACAAATGATGGTAGCATTTCCCCGGAGTTCCATTTAATGTTTTAAATCGCTTGTACAAACAAAAAACGACATTTAAAATTTATTCATTTCAATTAATCTTAGAAATCTCAAAATAAGGAAAAGGTGCTTGTTCTGATAATGGCGACGAATGGACGAAACGTCGGGTTAACACAGGAAGATCTGCTAGTGAAACCGAGCACCTGGGTCTACAAGAAGAGGTGGTACATGTTGTTTGTCTTCTGTTGCGCTTGCGCTCTGCAAGGCTGTGTGTGGAACACTTGGGGGCCAATAGCCCAGTCCTCTAAGGAAGTGTTTGACTGGACCGATGGGACCATTGCGCTGCTCCCCAGCTGGGGGAACATCATGAACTGTGTAACCATAGTTCCGGTCACGTGGCTGATGGACGTCAAAGGTATGTAGCTCAGTTGGCATAGTGTCCTCTCATCACCCGGAAGGTCGGAGTTCAATTTCCGGTCGCGACATATACTGTTGAAAATCTTGAAATGAAATTCTCAAGTTAATATTATTTTGGAGTTGGCTTATGCATAATTGCATTCCACAGAGAATTAATTTTCATGTAGACAAAACAATATCATTCATTTGAACAATGGATATTATTCATTTAAACCTCATTATTATTCTAATGCAGTGAGAGGAGGCGGACAGTCTTGGAGAGCTAATTAAGTTTCTTCGTTAGGACAAATAAAGATCAGTCATTACACGACTTCCCTAGCTTCCATATAGATGTACTATACTCTACTGGTTTTCTACAGATATTGCACTATTCGTTATCTCTTTGGCTAAGGCTATCACTACTATGATATTACGTTGAAGATATGTTATTCACTGGGACAAAGATATATTCAGTAGGACCAAGATAAATAGTTCGTTGTGACCAATAAATGTTACTCCCTAGAACAACCATTCATAAGGACCCCTTATGACGTGCAGCACGGATACTATTCGTTCGAAGGACTTACGTATGATTAGATTCTGCAGAACGTATCCACGTCGAAGTTATTGCTTCACGCTGAGATGAGTTGAATCTGTTATCTGCAGGTATGCGCAAGTCTATGCTGGTGTGTTCCATATTTCTATTGGCTGGTACCGGACTCCGATGTATCCCGGCCTCACCTGTCACTGCTTCCTGGTATGTCAGCATCTCACCATTGTAGTACTCACAGCACAAACATAGAGATGTCATGTCTGTCACAACATGCATCTGTGTAAATGCAATAGAAACTATACCTGATTTTTAAAAATCACACGAAAAATGCTCCTGTCGAGTTTGAATGTCTGTGGTGAGAATGTATTTCATGAAGAAATATGTACATTTTCATTCGTCAGGGTATGATGTTTTTTCACACATACATAAGGTTACACATCGTTAATTTAACAGATTCTGTTGGACATAGTTGATGCATGGCATTTAAGTGAAATAATTAGGAAATGTGGAAATTAAGCTTATAAAAGATGTTTTCAACAAAATACACTTTCTTTACTTCAACGACGTTGACATATCGTTTCCGTAGGACGTCATAAAACTAGCAACAGTAACAAGTATTTCACGCTCTTATCTCTTCTAGTTTAGGAGATTCCGAAGAGACGATTTTATAAATGCCTGTTTTCATAAACACGAACAGTTAATGTTTAAAAAATGACAAATTTACTAGTTGGCTTCTAGAGACTTTGTGTAAATATGTTTAAGTTTTCCACTCGTTGATTAATATATATATATATATAGTGTTATTGTAGGTATAGTTTATTGGCCGTGTATTTTATCCATTGTCGAACAAACATTTCCTTATCAAATTCCCACATTTTACCCTTTGAACTGTCGAAAGGTATGAATCAGTACTTCAAACATATTCAGAATCAACAAATTAATTATAGTCAGTTTTAAAGAGCCTTGAAATATTTCGATTAGTGAACGTAATTGAATTTATGAAAAAAAATATTATATGTATTATGGATTAAACAATATAATAAGTATTTTGAATAGGTCAACTATACAGACTGGGTTACATTGTCATCGTGACGTACGTTATCATTTCTACATATGGACACATTGAGATACCATTCCAATATCTGCCATAGAAAGCATGTACACGTAATCAAGGTGAAACAACGTGAAAACAAACTCCTGTCCAGTAAATATATAATTCTGCACAAGATCTCCTTGATGGCCGACAGAATCAAGTTATTCTTCTCTCTACATGACTACGGGATATTTCGAAATGAACATGTGCTTGGAGAACAGAACGTAACTGTTTTACACTCAGGCCGAGATCCTTGAAAATATAATACTTAATGATAGGGGATAAGTCATTGGTCGGAATATTTTACAATTTGCACAATTTAATGCAATTTAAAAGAGCCATTACTACTATTCAGACTCGTATTTAACTCTAAATCCTTCTTGTCAAGATATTAAACCATCAGATCGCACCACAAGAGGAATCCTCTGCCTATAAGCGAACCCTAAACTCTCAGTCTCAGCAGCGAAGCGAAGCGTGACTCGCTAGCAGACACGCTAATCAGGCTGATTAAACTGAGGTCATCTTTATCGTCGACGCAGTGTCAAAATAAATTTTCCAAATGCTTTATTAATCAACACTATGTCCTGTGCTAAGATGTTTGGAGCAGTTTACTTAATTCCCATCATTCTATCAACCAGGCTAATCCACTGCGGCCAGATCCTGAACGGTATTGCAGGAACCTTCACCTTCTCCGGGCCCACCCTCATCTCGGTGACCTGGTTCCCTACAGACCAGCGCGCTCAAGCAACTGCTCTGTGTGCCCTGTCCTGCTACCTGGGAATAGCCCTCGCCTTCATTATAGGTGAGTATAGCAGCCTTCATTATAGGTGAGTACAACAGCCTTCATCATAGGTGAGTACAGCAGCCTTCATTATAGGTGAGTATAAACTATTGAATAATTATCGTATGTGGTTGTAAGGGTTAAATAAATTAAATTAATTTATCCTTCAACAAGGACGAGTATAAACTATTGAATAATTAACATAGCACAAGCATTCATAATAGGTGAGTATAATTAATATTGTTAAATGATTAACATACAATGTGTCATACATGTAGGTGAGTTTAAATTGTTGACTTATTTACGCATCCTTCACTATTGGTAGAAGTATTTGTTCATCTTGAGAACCTTTGGTATTTTAGTCGAAACTATGGTTCTATCCGGGCCCCAAGACATCTTGTTAAGTTCCTTAATGTTTCTTGCATTTTCACAAGAAATGAGATATAAGAGCGTGTACATGAGAGACTCTGACATTTAGTCACTGTTTGCGTATCATTGATATCTATCCCTAAACGCTATTGTTCGACTTTATACAGACATACCTCGACCAGCAGTCTTTACTTTATTTTGGTGACGATTCATGACATATTGTAAACTTATCGTCCATCAGCCCTGGATACCTAACGTCATGCAAAATCTTTCTTTGTTTGCGTTGCAGTTTTTTACATGTTTATTGCTTACAAAACTGATTTCCTAAAACTACTTGCGTTGTTCAGGACCCCTCATCGTACCAGAACCGTGCGACTATCACAACCAGACAGTTAACAACCACAGGTAAGTAGATGTAACAATATGAAGCACAACAAGTATCAATTATATACTATTTATACGCAAATAAAATTAAAGCAGTACATTCACCTTTTCCTTTTTAGCTCATCAGGCCTGAAAGGCCCGATGGGCTTATGGCATGGCATGGTGTCCGGCGTCCGTCCGTCCGTCCATCCGTCCATCCATCCGTCCGTAAACTTTTTGCTTTTTCGACTTCTTCTCCAGAACCAATAACTCCACAGAGCTGAAATTTTATGTACATACTGCTTGGCCAGTGGGGATTATCAAATGTAGATTTTGTGACCCCATGACCCCAAATGGGGTCACAGGGGTCACATCCTTAAAAACCTATTTTCATCTTCTTCTCCAGTTCCAAATGATCTAGAGGGCCGAAAAGTTCTGTGCAGACTCCTTGGCCAATGGGGATTCTAAATTGTAGATTTCGTGACCCCATGACCCCAAATGGGGTCACAGGGGTCACATCCTTAAAAACCTATTTTCATCTTCTTCTCCAGTTCCAAAAGGTCCAGAGAGCTGAATAGTTGTGTGCAGACTCCTTGGCCAATGGGGATTCTTAATTGTAGATTTCGTGACCCCGTGACCACAAATTGGGTCACAGGGGTCAAATCCTTAAAAACCTATTTTCATCTTCTTCTCCAGTTCCAAAAGGTCTAGAGAGCTGAAAAGTTGTGTGCAGACTCCTTAGCCAATGGGGATTCTAAATTGTAGATTTCGTGATCCTGTGACCCCAATCTAGGTCACGGGTCATGACCAAAAAACCTATTTTCATCTTTATCTCAAGTATGTAAAGCTCTAGAAAGGTGAAATGTTGTTTAGAGACTCTTTGGCCAAAGGTGATTCTTAATTGTAGGATTGGTGACCCTGTTACTCCAAATGTGGATCACTGGGGTCATGATTTAAAAACCTATTTTTTGTTTGTTAACAATATATTACTTGAGATAACTTAGATATTCAACCTTACATAACAAATCAATGACATCCTGATGAGCTACAGAGTTATGGCTCAATTTTCTCTGAGGCAATTGAGATTTTGTGATTGTCTATATGAATTTCTCTTCAAAAATTTAAACTTGATAGGCTACAGGGACCAACAACAACCATGGTGATATTGGGTAGAATCTTTGGTGCTTTATGCGGTTTCTTTGGACGAACTGTGGACCTAGCAAATAATGACTTAATTGCCTCGCGTTATGGCAACCAACTCGGGCTAATGCCCTCGCGAGTTTATGTGCCATAACCGCTCATTACACTTCCGCGGAATAATCTATTTCAAAATAATTTGATATGCATGCCTTTTGTAGGGATGCTTTGCTGATGCATGTGCCATAACGCGAGGCAATCAGGTCATTATTTGCCTTACACTCCGCGTAACAATCTATTTCTAAAAAAACTGCTGATTTATGACTGAACGAGATCAATGAGATATTTACAATACTTGAGTGTTTCTCAAATACTGACTGAGTAAATCCTATAGAAACAACTAACCTATACTCTTTTACGTGCAAACTATTTTGGAGAAAACTGAAAAAATGTATAGTTACCGACCATGGTGATGTCCTTTAACTATTTAATACATAATGTATGAAGATTCGAATTTGCATATATATATAAGTGAGTTTACATCTATTTCAGCCTTCAATGGAACGAGAGTGATGTTTTCAATCTGACAAGTATGAACATTGAATATTATTTACCTGTTAGTTAATTTGTTTGATAACATGTTAGCATCTAAACCAACGCCTCTCTTTATTTGAAAAAGTCATTAATTCTTGTAACTTGACATGCTACTTGATGTCACCAGTCTTTAAATTATTGAAATTTAAATACGTGTCTTACAATGTAAAGCATTTGAGTCTGTATTATAATTATTTAAAACCTGAAGAAATATTATGCCAATAGGTTCGGTGGACAAGGGTGCGCTGAGGGACTCGGTCAACATACTGATGTATGCAGGTAACTAAAGTTACTGCTGGAACGTCAATAATACAAATTAAAGTCAAATTGGCAAAAGAAATGTCATTTTGAACTTAATATTATTGAATATTCCGTTCATTTCAGTATTCTTGAAATGTCGAGTTAGAGTGACGATGATATTAAGACAACAACATAACAGAATAATAATAGTTTTGGAGTTCTTTTTAAAAATCACATTTATTTTCATAATTATATAGTCACATAAAAGTAGCAAAAACACGAATACTTAAGAAATAGATTTAATAATGTGTTTGTTCACTGGCTTATAAACGGTTTGAAAGGTGCAAGTTAAACTGGTATAAATGCCAGAGCTTGTCGAAGGCATTTATACTACAGTTTAACTTGAACTTTCAAACCGTTTATAAGCCAGTGAACAAACACATTATTAAATTTATTTCTTATAAATTCAAACTTTGAAATTTAAGCGAGTTCTAATCAGTAAATAAACTGTTGAATATAAAACAAATCTCTGCAAAAAGTGTACAGTGCATGATTAAACAAATGTTAAGTATTGTCTAAGATCATGCGCTAAGCTCTGCCTACAATAATACTGCATCACTTAGTCACCACGCGCAAAACGTAGTTCACAGGAAATATGATTAAAGTATTTAATTTTTGGTTCTAATATGCTGTTTTAATCAAACTTTCAAATCAAACTACAATTAGAATTCACATTGTAAGGTTTTTAAAAAGTTTAATCAAGAAAAGAGCATGTGATAGCAGTGTAATAATTGCCCAGTGATACAGTGATAAAGTATAGTACCGCAGGTTATTTTTTGTAAACATCAGGTTATGAAGGTCATTTACAGCTGTCAGTCTTCTATTTATGAGAATGTATACCGATCACATGACCTTGTTTAATCCAATCAGCAGAGAGCATATCGCTTAAATTTCAAAGTCTGAATTTATAACAAATAACATTGTATTAGTAGAGAGACGGGTGCCTGATAAGGATTACGTTTTTCCTAATCCCCAATCAAATCCAATGAAGCATGGCGTGTTCTACCTGTTATTTGGTTCCAGAATGTGCTGCAGCAGGTGCCCTGAGCCTCCTCATCATCTTCACCTTCATAGACAGACCCGAACTGCCGCCAACGGAGGCACAGGCTGTCAGTAAAACTGGGTACCTGGCTGGACTCAAGGGACTTCTCTGGTGGGTCGTTGCTTCTGTCTCTCTGTCTTTATCTAGATGATTCTCTGGTGGGTTGTTGCTTCTGTCTCTCTGTCTTTCCCTAGATGATTCTCTGGTGGGTTGTTGCTTCTGTCTCTCTGTCTTTCCCTAGATGATTCTCTGGTGGGTTGTTGCTTCTGTCTCTCTGTCTTTCCCTAGATGATTCTCTGGTGGGTTGTTGCTTCTGTCTCTCTGTCTTTCCCTAGATGATTCTCTGGTGGGTTGTTGCTTCTGTCTCTCTGTCTTTCCCTAGATGATTCTCTGGTGGGTTGTTGCTTCTGTCTCTCTGTCTTTCCCTAGATGATTATCTGGTGGGTTGTTGCTTCTGTCTCTCTGTCTTTCCCTAGATGATTATCTGGTGGGTTGTTGCTTCTGTCTCTCTGTCTTTCCCTAGATGATTCTCTGGTGGGTTGTTGCTTCTGTCTCTCTGTCTTTCCCTAGATGATTATCTGGTGGGTTGTTGCTTCTGTCTCTCTGTCTTTCCCTAGATGCTTCTCTGGTGGGTTGTTGCTTCTGTCTCTCTGTCTTTCCCTAGATGATTCTCTGGTGGGTTGTTGCTTCTGTCTCTCTGTCTTTCCCTAGATGATTCTCTGGTGGGTTGTTGCTTCTGTCTCTCTGTCTTTCCCTAGATGATTCTCTGGTGGGTTGTTGCTTCTGTCTCTCTGTCTTTCCCTAGATGATTCTCTGGTGGGTTGTTGCTTCTGTCTCTCTGTCTTTCCCTAGATGATTATCTGGTGGGTTGTTGCTTCTGTCTCTCTGTCTTTCCCTAGATGCTTCTCTGGTGGGTTGTTGCTTCTGTCTCTCTGTCTTTCCCTAGATGATTCTCTGGTGGGTTGTTGCTTCTGTCTCTCTGTCTTTCCCTAGATGATTCTCTGGTGGGTTGTTGCTTCTGTCTCTCTGTCTTTCCCTAGATGATTATCTGGTGGGTTGTTGCTTCTGTCTCTCTGTCTTTCCCTAGATGATTATCTGGTGGGTTGTTGCTTCTGTCTCTCTGTCTTTCCCTAGATGATTCTCTGGTGGGTTGTTGCTTCTGTCTCTCTGTCTTTCCCTAGATGATTATCTGGTGGGTTGTTGCTTCTGTCTCTCTGTCTTTCCCTAGATGCTTCTCTGGTGGGTTGTTGCTTCTGTCTCTCTGTCTTTCCCTAGATGATTCTCTGGTGGGTTGTTGCTTCTGTCTCTCTGTCTTTCCCTAGATGATTCTCTGGTGGGTTGTTGCTTCTGTCTCTCTGTCTTTCCCTAGATGATTCTCTGGTGGGTTGTTGCTTCTGTCTCTCTGTCTTTCCCTAGATGATTCTCTGGTGGGTTGTTGCTTCTGTCTCTCTGTCTTTCCCTAGATGATTCTCTGGTGGGTTGTTGCTTCTGTCTCTCTGTCTTTCCCTAGATGATTCTATGGTGGGTTGTTGCTTCTGTCTCTCTGTCTTTCCCTAGATGATTCTCTGGTGGGTTGTTGCTTCTGTCTCTCTGTCTTTCCCTAGATGATTCTCTGGTGGGTTGTTGCTTCTGTCTCTCTGTCTTTCCCTAGATGATTCTCTGGTGGGTTGTTGCTTCTGTCTCTCTGTCTTTCCCTAGATGATTCTCTGGTGGGTTGTTGCTTCTGTCTCTCTGTCTTTCCCTAGATGATTCTCTGGTGGGTTGTTGCTTCTGTCTCTCTGTCTTTCCCTAGATGATTCTCTGGTGGGTTGTTGCTTCTGTCTCTCTGTCTTTCCCTAGATGATTCTCTGGTGGGTTGTTGCTTCTGTCTCTCTGTCTTTCCCTAGATGATTCTCTGGTGGGTTGTTGCTTCTGTCTCTCTGTCTTTCCCTAGATGATTCTCTGGTGGGTTGTTGCTTCTGTCTCTCTGTCTTTCCCTAGATGATTCTCTGGTGGGTTGTTGCTTCTGTCTCTCTGTCTTTCCCTAGATGCTTCTCTGGTGGGTTGTTGCGTTTGTCTCTCTGTCTTTCTCTAGATGATTTTCTGGTGGGTTGTTGCTTCTGTCTCTCTGTCTTTCCCTAGATGATTATCTGGTGGGTTGTTGCTTCTGTCTCTCTGTCTTTCCCTAGATGATTCTCTGGTGGGTTGTTGCTTCTGTCTCTCTGTCTTTCCCTAGATGATTCTCTGGTGGGTTGTTGCTTCTGTCTCTCTGTCTTTCCCTAGATGATTCTCTGGTGGGTTGTTGCTTCTGTCTCTCTGTCTTTCCCTAGATGATTCTCTGGTGGGTTGTTGCTTCTGTCTCTCTGTCTTTCCCTAGATGATTCTCTGGTGGGTTGTTGCTTCTGTCTCTCTGTCTTTCCCTAGATGATTATCTGGTGGGTTGTTGCTTCTGTCTCTCTGTCTTTCCCTAGATGATTCTCTGGTGGGTTGTTGCTTCTGTCTCTCTGTCTTTCCCTAGATGATTCTCTGGTGGGTTGTTGCTTCTGTCTCTCTGTCTTTCCCTAGATGCTTCTCTGGTGGGTTGTTGCGTTTGTCTCTCTGTCTTTCTCTAGATGATTTTCTGGTGGGTTGTTGCTTCTGTCTCTCTGTCTTTCCCTAGATGATTATCTGGTGGGTTGTTGCTTCTGTCTCTCTGTCTTTCCCTAGATGATTCTCTGGTGGGTTGTTGCTTCTGTCTCTCTGTCTTTCCCTAGATGATTCTCTGGTGGGTTGTTGCTTCTGTCTCTCTGTCTTTCCCTAGATGATTCTCTGGTGGGTTGTTGCTTCTGTCTCTCTGTCTTTCCCTAGATGATTCTCTGGTGGGTTGTTGCTTCTGTCTCTCTGTCTTTCCCTAGATGATTCTCTGGTGGGTTGTTGCTTCTGTCTCTCTGTCTTTCCCTAGATGATTCTCTGGTGGGCTGTTGCTTCTGTCTCTCTGTCTTTCTCTAGATGCTTCTCTGGTGGGTTGTTGCGTTTGTCTCTCTGTCTTTCTCTAGATGATTTTCTGGTGGGTTGTTGCTTCTGTCTCTCTGTCTTTCCCTAGATGATTCTCTGGTGGGTTGTTGCTTCTGTCTCTCTGTCTTTCCCTAGATGATTCTCTGGTGGGTTGTTGCTTCTGTCTCTCTGTCTTTCCCTAGATGATTCTCTGGTGGGTTGTTGCTTCTGTCTGTCTGTCTTTCTCTAGATGATTCTCTGGTGGGTTGTTGCTTCTGTCTCTCTGTCTTCCCCTAGATGATTCTCTGGTGGGTTGTTGCTTCTGTCTCTCTGTCTTTCCCTAGATGATTCTCTGGTGGGTTGTTGCTTCTGTCTCTCTGTCTTTCCCTAGATGATTCTCTGGTGGGTTGTTGCTTCTGTCTCTCTGTCTTTCCCTAGATGATTCTCTGGTGGGTTGTTGCTTCTGTCTCTCTGTCTTTCCCTAGATGAT
Organism: Gibbula magus; assembly: GCA_936450465.1. Lineage (NCBI taxonomy): Eukaryota > Metazoa > Mollusca > Gastropoda > Trochida > Trochidae > Gibbula > Gibbula magus. The sequence continues at coordinate 73,195,334 of OW388297.1, read as the reverse complement.
TCTCTGGTGGGTTGTTGCTTCTGTCTCTCTGTCTTTCCCTAGATGATTCTCTGGTGGGTTGTTGCTTCTGTCTCTCTGTCTTTCCCTAGATGATTCTCTGGTGGGTTGTTGCTTCTGTCTCTCTGTCTTTCCCTAGATGATTCTCTGGTGGGTTGTTGCTTCTGTCTCTCTGTCTTTCCCTAGATGATTCTCTGGTGGGTTGTTGCTTCTGTCTCTCTGTCTTTCCCTAGATGATTCTCTGGTGGGTTGTTGCTTCTGTCTCTCTGTCTTTCCCTAGATGCTTCTCTGGTGGGTTGTTGCGTTTGTCTCTCTGTCTTTCTCTAGATGATTTTCTGGTGGGTTGTTGCTTCTGTCTCTCTGTCTTTCCCTAGATGATTATCTGGTGGGTTGTTGCTTCTGTCTCTCTGTCTTTCCCTAGATGATTCTCTGGTGGGTTGTTGCTTCTGTCTCTCTGTCTTTCCCTAGATGATTCTCTGGTGGGTTGTTGCTTCTGTCTCTCTGTCTTTCCCTAGATGATTCTCTGGTGGGTTGTTGCTTCTGTCTCTCTGTCTTTCCCTAGATGATTCTCTGGTGGGTTGTTGCTTCTGTCTCTCTGTCTTTCCCTAGATGATTCTCTGGTGGGTTGTTGCTTCTGTCTCTCTGTCTTTCCCTAGATGATTCTCTGGTGGGTTGTTGCTTCTGTCTCTCTGTCTTTCTCTAGATGCTTCTCTGGTGGGTTGTTGCGTTTGTCTCTCTGTCTTTCTCTAGATGATTTTCTGGTGGGTTGTTGCTTCTGTCTCTCTGTCTTTCCCTAGATGATTATCTGGTGGGTTGTTGCTTCTGTCTCTCTGTCTTTCCCTAGATGATTCTCTGGTGGGTTGTTGCTTCTGTCTCTCTGTCTTTCCCTAGATGATTCTCTGGTGGGTTGTTGCTTCTGTCTCTCTGTCTTTCCCTAGATGATTCTCTGGTGGGTTGTTGCGTTTGTCTCTCTGTCTTTCTCTAGATGATTTTCTGGTGGGTTGTTGCTTCTGTCTCTCTGTCTTTCCCTAGATGATTCTCTGGTGGGTTGTTGCTTCTGTCTCTCTGTCTTTCCCTAGATGATTCTCTGGTGGGTTGTTGCTTCTGTCTCTCTGTCTTTCCCTAGATGATTCTCTGGTGGGTTGTTGCTTCTGTCTCTCTGTCTTTCCCTAGATGATTCTCTGGTGGGTTGTTGCTTCTGTCTGTCTGTCTTTCTCTAGATGATTCTCTGGTGGGTTGTTGCTTCTGTCTCTCTGTCTTCCTCTAGATGATTCTCTGGTGGGTTGTTGCTTCTGTCTCTCTGTCTTTCTCAGATGCTTCTCTGGTGGGTTGTTGCTTCTGTCTCTCTGTCTTTCTCAGATGCTTCTCGTCTTAGTACTTCTTTTAGCAAATCATCAATAGTAATGACGTAATGACGTACTTTATTTTTCTGAAAAGTATACTTAGACTAATAGGACAGATAATAAATCACAAACAAAATCTTGTATTTTCGTAGAACACCAAAAGAGATGTATTATATGTTATTAATACCAAACATCTCAATTTGGAACCGAACGCGCTATATCAATATAACAATAACAATATCCCAACTGTTCGCTATCTAATGGCAATGTGTTTCAGATTCTATCCTTAACACAGCCGAAGATCAAATTCCAAAATCATATCGTATAATCAAGGAGACTATATACATATACGTTGTAGGTGTATGTTTAACAGGGTATATACTGGTTGCTCATATCACACCACACAATAGCATTGTACCGGATCGGGTAAAATGACAATAATTCGCATATTCATGAGATACTTAGTATGTTACTTTACTATCAGCTATGAGTGTCAAGAGAAACCTGCAGCACAATGATTCTCGAAGATGCGAGCTTGTCAATATTGTACAGTCTCTATGAGAAAACACTTTCAAATGCGTCTTATGCAGTCTAGAAGATTCATATGCGCCTCATTTGCACCTTGGTGTTTCTGGACAAGTAAGTTCGCCAACTTGAGAAACCTGTTATTGTGTTCTATTTAATGCAGAGAACGCAAGGCAGGAAGGTCTGTATAATGACATAACAGTCCACGACGCGCTTATCGAGATAGCATAGTTGTCTTTGACACCAATTTCAACTTATTGTCGTTATAAATTAAAAAAATTATCGCTTATATGTCATTTTGTAAATGAAATATTCCTTTACCGATTGACATCATTTAAATGAGTTGAACAAATAATCGGGAAGATGTTCATAGTCATCGTCACAGATAACAAGAGTGGCCGATTCTGGTGTTGCAGTATGCCCGCCTTCTGGCTGATAACGCTGGGGTTCAGTATACCGACAGGTGTGTATCAGGCCTGGGGCACTGTGCTCGACGTCAACCTACACGCCATCAACATCTCACAGGTGGGTGGACCATCTGCGACTCCTTTTCACATAAGTATACCTGTGAACTTTATCATTCAGGTCGATTGCTTGTGTCCTATGCCGTCCCATCCGATGAATGAGCACCGACATTTCAAAATATGTTTGTGCCAAATAATTGAATTGGAATTGTTTAAACTGAAAAAAATCGCAAATGCACGTTTCGTGATGTCATCCATGGATTTAGATGGATAATGCATTCGGAGCAGTGGATTAGAATAATATTTCTAACGAATCCACCGCTCAATCTGCATTATTCATTAGGTAACTGTTTGCCCATCCTCGGTTACCCAGGGTTTTATATATGCTCCGTTACTCTCCACTATATAGAGAGAAACGGAGCATTTATAAAACCCTGGGTAACCGAGGATGCGGTTTGCCATAACTGTGATTAATTTGCAACTGGTTCCTTTCTTTTCCCATTTCTGTTATATATTATGACTTCCTTACAAGTTGCAATTATATTTTGCAAACCAAGAGGTTTTGGTTACTTATCCATATTATGGTTCAACAGGTTTTCATCTTTTGTACTGAATCCGTAGTAGATGATCTGAAGTGGTAGGCGGCTGCATTTGAGAAAGCTTACGAATTAGTATTAGGCCTAGTCATAATAATTAATGATAATCAATGATGAGTAGTCATTTTAAAACTGATTTATACACTCTTGGTGTTGTTTTAAATGGTCAATTTATAAAATCGATTTGTTCCAGAATGTTGCCGGCTGGATAGGTTTCTGGACAATTATTGCTGGTTGCGTGTCGGGCCTTATCCTGTCATGGTAAATCGTTAACTCAAAAATTCAATTTATTCCAAAATAAATGTTGATTATTTTATAACTCATTTGTTACAAATTACAAATAATCAAAATAAAATTAAAAGTAGTGTCGAGAAAAGTTTGAAAATTAACTTCAAGTCTGCACTTAATGAAACGTACATTCTCTCGAGAGATTTAGGAATTAATTATCCAAAACGAGTTTTTTGTAACACAAGCAAATGTTTATGTATGACTAGTTATTCTATACATTGGAGTCTATAGATAATAATTTAGTAAATTATATAATACATGCCTTCAAAAATCATGTAATTTTGACAGTAAAATCGATTAATACGGCAGAGATGTTCCCTGAAATACATTGTGCACTGTTCGTGTATCAGGATATCGGATCACTGGCGGCGGAACTTGAAGAAGATCATGCTGATTGGTCTGATCCTGGGGGTACTATCTACCACTTTCTTCACTGTGGTCGTGATGGGGTACATCCCGTCTCTACCGTACAAGACAGGTGCGTACATGAATACACTGGGATGTAAGCCGACACTTACCTACTACATTGGAAAATTTTAGAAGATGATTTCGGAATTAATAATATTTTTAATTAATAACTAGAAATATGTGCATGTGATGCACTGTGATGTCCCCCGCTCCAACTTTCAATCCAACCTAGTCATATTACCCTTATTTTTCACTTATGCTAAGCACTAAGTTCATTACTGCATTAATAACGAGAAATAAAAAATTCAGAATAGCCAAAGTAGCAAATGGCACCACTCTATCATTAGGTCTAAGCAAATACCAAGTTTGGTGAAAAAATATTGAACGGTTTTGGAGATAGAGGCCGGAAAAGGTCCCTACCCCCAATATGCACTAAGTTGAAATTGTTTCCATGGAAACCAGAAAAACAATTCAGAATAACCAAAATAGCAAAAGGCACCACTCCACCACTAGGTCTAACCACATACCAAGTTTCGTAAAGAAATACTTGATAGATTTTGAAATAGAGGCCGGAATACGTCCCTACCCCCAATATGCACTAAGTTAAAATTGTTTCCATGGAAACCAGAAAAAAAATTCAGAATAACCAAAATTGCAAAAGGCACCACTCCACCACTAGGTCTAACCACATACCAAGTTTCGTGAAAAAATATTGAACGGTTTTTGAGATATGGCGCGGAAAAGAAAGCATTTCGGAATAACGGAATAACGGAATGACGGACGGAGGCGAAAACATTATGTCTCCCGAACTTTTTTTCGAGGGACATAATAATGAGTAGATGCAGAATAACAGATGTAATAGATATGTAGCCGACAGTGGAAACACTACGTAAGTAGCAGCAGTGGCGGATGCGGAGACTTTGAAAGGGTTCACTCACTTATTGAAGAAAAAGAGGGAGGGGGGTACACCTTCGGTGGTCCATCAAATTAACATGCACAATTTCCAAAGGGAGTAAGGGTGGGTTCGAACCCCCTCAACTGTCCCGGTGGATCCGCCACTAAACAGAATGACTGAAACACTGGGCAGGTTGCAGGTTATTAAATATATCTTAAGCAGGTGGTCATTGGACAGCCGTTACGTATATCTAATTTGCTCTCTCAAATATATATATAGTCATGCCAAACTGTACACTAGCAGTTTCCCAAAAAAACGAATTCTATCCCTTATCACCATCAGTATCAACTACATAAGAACTGATGATGATTTATAAACATTTTCATACAAATATGTTCTGATGTTATCATCTCATATCATCTAGTGTGGATATACGTGTCGTGTATCCTGTGTGGGGTGTGTTTGAACGGAGCTATACCCATCTTCTACGAGGGAGGTATCGAGACCACACACCCTATAGCGGAGGGCATCACTACGGGCTACATGACATTCATGCAGAACTTCGTTGGAGCGGTCTTCCTGGCGCTGCTACAGATCCATAACATAGGTCAGTGCCAGTTAGTTCCTACGATGGGGGGACATTTATTTCTTTCATGTTCATATATTCAAAAAACCTTAAAATGAAATCTGTGATATTTTCGTATACAGGTGCTGCATTTTCAAAGCTCAAAGTGCTAAGACAGCCGTTACCACCTTACTTACACTATCCTAGTGCTAAAAGAGCTTCGAAAATCGACGTCCAGGGCCTAGATTTTCCAAACTCTTGGGTGCTATACATACGTATATAGGCCAACGTCTATCGTAATGCTAAAAGAGGTTGGAAGACCAAGCGTATTCTCGCTATGACAGTAAGTAGATGATACATTATAGTGTGTTTGACTGTAGGTGTGCTGTGGATGAACTGGTTCCTGGTGGCCAGTATCGGGGTGGTGGTCCCTCTCATGGTGGTGTACAAGCAGCGCTACCACAAACTGGACGAGGAGGGGCAGGAAGTCGTGTATGTGCGCAGATACATCGGCTCAGATGACTTGTGATTACCGGAAACTGGCCCTTTCTTCACTCTTACACCATCCGGCAAACATATCATGAATCAAAGTTCAATTAAAAGTTTTTGTGATAACTCAACCAAAAAGGTACCGTTTGAGTGAACGCCGAAAATATGAATCAAGATCCAATGATTGGCATTGACCACATACCCATTTTACCCTAAATTTATATAGCATCCCAAGCAGTTGTAGATAACTGATCCACATACCCATTTTACCCTTAATGTATATAGCATCCCAAGCAGCTGTAGATAACTGATCCACATACCCATTTTACCCTTAATGTATATAGCATCCCAAGCAGCTGTAGATAACTGATCCACATACCCATTTTACCCTTAATGTATATAGCATCCCAAGCAGCTGTAGATAACTGATCCACATACCCATTTTACCCTAAATGTATATAGCATCCCAAGCAGCTTTAGATAACTGATCCACATACATGAATCCTTTAACATGTAGATCAGAAAGATCTGTACTCAAATTACCCGCCCTTGGCCGGCGTGACGAAGTCAGTAACCAAAGAAAATGCTCAATTGGGATAAGACGGAAATGGTCAAGGGAGATAATCGGTGACGGATGACTAACACAATGACCTCGCTTGCTTTGAAACGAAGTGATATGAATTGTCATTGGCTCGCAGGTCCAAGCTGCGTAGCAGTTTGATTGGCTCACGCCGACCAAGGGCGGGTAATTTGAGTACAGATTCTCCTGATAAGGTTTCCCATGGGTGATATAGTGGAGAGTAACGGAGCATATATAAAACCATGGGTTACCGAGGATGCATATCAAACTGCTGAAGTTCTAACATATATTTCGAGAAAAGTCAGTCACATGGAACTATTTATTGTCAACAGAAACCGTCGTGACCAGTCGTCCATCAACCAGGCATCATGATAGGTGGCTCTGGTGGAGTGAACCTGCAAACAGAGTGTAGTCAAAGATCTTCTATTGCAACCTGGAGGACAGGGGAGACGTCTCGGTACTCATCGTACCGATCTTAGAACACTGCTTGGGCTCACGTTTTGTGAATGTACTTTAAAGGGGCAGTAGCACTTTTTTTCAAATTTTATTTTTTCAAATTCATCTTTCATAATGATAGTTTATGTCATTTAACTTTACTTTAGAGGGTAAAACATCTTATTACACAAACCAATTATCCGTAGTGGTAATAACGGTGTTGCGTATAAAGCAAAAATTGCATGGCGGCCATTTTATTGTGAACACATTTTATTATTTCGAATGACAAAAACTATTCCCATGACTTTACGGAACCATGTACACTCATTTTTTAACTTGGTTTTCCGAAGAGAGAAGGGTGTTTTACTATTGGTGACATTATTTTTCAAATACATTTCATCGACTTATTTGAGCGACAAAACGTGCTACTGCCCCTTTAAGCACACAGAGTTATCCTGATGATCTGCCCTCAACTTAGTATGAAGCGTCATATTTACTATTTCCAGTGTGCTGTACAGTGTTCTGTATAAGGTGATTCTTCTGAAGAACACTGGAAACAAGTTCTTGCGCACATTACAGAAACTGTTCATTTGTGACCCAACTGATGTGTTGATATCTGTGATATGGTGAAATGTAACCAACATCATGTTGACATATCACTTTCACCGAACAACCATTAACTGTGCTGCACGAGTTCCCGTGTTGTATCGTCCGTCACGTCATACAACAATTATATGACGACGTAGGAGGAGCACGTCCCTACTGGCCATTCCAAGTTAGAACTATTTTTAGTCGATAAATGGGTGGTAAATCGAGAACCATTAGAGACAGTGTACCAAATGACTTGTAAACAATCCACTTATACAAACTTCAGTTTTGTTTCGTAAGTATATATATAGTATTGACCTGCAATGACCTCCTTCCACAAAGCGCTAAGGCGACCGTAAGTCTCTAAGTTAATCTGAGAGTGATGCAGCAGAATGGGAATGTGGATTAATCTTCGAAAAAGTAGTTAGTATATGCCTTATAAGGCAGTCCCTGAATCTATGTGTTACTCACGGTCGTTCACAGATGAACATATTGTGGTCGCTACATTCGTCGTCGTTCCACTTGAGGTTGTATGACACTTCAAACTCCAGGCAGCGCTCCAGACCTCCGTAGCTTGCGTCTGGTTGCCCGGGAGACCAGTTGGAGTAGACGACAGGACGGTTGTCAGCCGCAGCCCATCGCCATCTTTTTTCTTGATTGTTGTCATTCGCGCCGAGCCAGATGTCATATCCGAATAGAGTGTCTGAAGACAGAATTATGGAGAACATGCTAATGATGACGTTCATTGTGTTTGATCTGTGTTGTCTGATATCACAGAGCTGTGTGATGTGTATCTGTACTCGTTAATCGTTATTGAGAGATGTGGACTTCTGTAAATATATATCAGTATATGACTTCTGTGGGAATATTTAGTTTGTGTAGACGGACTCGACAAGGAAAGTTCGTAAGTTTTAGGACTCTGTGCCAATGTCTATATGGAAACGGGCTATGGAACATGAACTTTCTGATGTGTTCTTACATAATAATACATTATACATAATACATTTGTACATATTCGTATACATATCCATGACGGCCTATGCTTTGTACAAACAGGGCTCTATGTAGCGCTACGTAGCAAAGCGAGCAAACCTCGAGGAATCGCACCGAGTCGTGTAGGAGAGATTGATCGCTACATTGAGCGCTCAATGAGAGATTATAAGGGCTCATTGTTATGGAACGGAGCCCAGATGTGCATGTACAATGTTATTTTCTATTAAAAGACCATTCTCTTCCCACTGAGTTCTCTCCTTTGAGATTTCCTATCCTAACGTCTGTCCTGTAACGAATTTCACGACTAGAAATGGTGTCCTGGGTGGTTGCATTTGAATCTAGTTGTGCAATCAGCGTCGCCGTTGTAAATGTGACATTAGCCAATGACACGTCATTGTGTACATTTAAAAACAGAAATATGCTATTGGATTTTGTGAAAACGATTGATCAGTTATAAATATGCTAATGAATAACGAAGACCAAATCAGAGACAAAAAGCGAAAATAATTTATTTGTGTTATTAACATTTGACATTTTCGAACTGCTAATTAGCATAACCCTTTACAATCAAAGGCTAAGAACTGGGTCGATGTAAACGATGTAAATGTCTTTTCATTGGATAAAAGGTAGGGATATTATATATGTAGTATCCTTTTTGACGCAAAGGGATTGTCTTTGAAACGAGCGAAATTCCTCATAGTATACGTAGAACAGAGGTTAAAGGGGCAGTAGCGAACGTGCTACTGCTCCTTTAAAATCGAAAGGGAGTAAACTCTGTGGGAAGAGAATATACAAAGACTTGAGCATTTTCTATCTTGTACAAACATGTAATATATATGTATAAAATAAAATAACTTTGTTATGTACATGACGCTGTGTGTAAAAGTAAACGAATAATATAATTTTACTTTGTACAGTCATGTTAATGTGTATGCTTTCTAAATTTAAGTTTACACACATTCCCAAATGTTGATTGGTCGAGAGCACGGTCACGTGATGTAGATTTCCTGGTTCCTGTACTTCAGACTGTTTATTATCGCTTAAAACTTATTCCCAAGATGTTGAAATTTAAAATCTAAACGTTTAAAGTAAAAATAGGATGTCAGTGTGTGTTTGTGCAATGGAGCGTGAACGATGTCAAAAACGTAATTATATATCGTCTGTTAAGTTAACGAATGCTTTAAAATTACTTCGCACAAACATATTTTTGTAAAGGAATGGTATGATTTAATTTACACAAAAAGGTCTATGTAAAGGAGTGGTCTAATGTTACCTTGTACAGACGGGTGAATGTATGGAAATGATTGTATGATGTTTCTGTGTACATACGGGTACATGTATACATAACTTATGATGTTTCTGTGTACATACGGGTACATGTATACATAACTGTATGATGTTTCTGTGTACATACGGGTACATGTATACATAACTGTATGATGTTTCCGTGTACATACGGGTACATGTATACATAACCGTATGATGTTTCCGTGTACATACGGGTACATGTATACATAACCGTATGATGTTTCCGTGTACATACGGGTACATGTATACATAACCGTATGATGTTTCCGTGTACATACGGGTACATGTATACATAACCGTATGATGTTTCCGTGTACATACGGGTACATGTATACATAACCGTATGATGTTTCCGTGTACATACGGGTACATGTATACATAACCGTATGATGTTTCCGTGTACATACGGGTACATGTATACATAACCGTATGATGTGTCCGTGTACATACGGGTACATGTATACATAACCGTATGATGTTTCCGTGTACATACGGGTACATGTATACATAACCGTATGATGTTTCCGTGTACATACGGGTACATGTATACATAACCGTATGATGTTTCCGTGTACATACGGGTACATGTATACATAACCGTATGATGTTTCCGTGTACATACGGGTACATGTATACATAACCGTATGATGTTTCCGTGTACATACGGGTACATGTATACATAACCGTATGATGTGTCCGTGTACATACGGGTACATGTATACATAACCGTATGATGTGTCCGTGTACATACGGGTACATGTATACATAACCGTATGATGTTTCCGTGTACATACGGGTACATGTATACATAACTGTATGATGTTTCCGTGTACATACGGGTACATATATACATAACTGTATGATGTTTCCGTGTACATACGGGTACATATACGGGTACATGTATACATAACTGTTTGATGTTTCCGTGTAAATACGGGTACATATATACACAACGTGCATCATATCCGGTACAGATCGAGATGTTTATTCGTGAATAAATACTTCATTGTGATGCTGTGGAAGGTATATTGATGAAAGTAAATGTTATTAATAAAATGAGATTGTGTGGGCAAGTGAATTATATGTTGATGTGATTAGATATGATTAAAAATCAGTATCATTTTTATATCTTTGTTTTTATTTCTACATATTCTTCCAAAGAAAGCAACACATTTTCTGAATACATTGAGGGAAGGTGACCGGAGATTGCTTATAATTATCTGCTATTCTTCTAATTTTCCGGCATATTTAAGGTATTTCATACATATATTTCAATAACAAGATCTTATTAGATCTTAACTATTTATCTTCAGTGCAATAGCCTTGCTCACTGGACGTGTATGACCTGCAGGGACGTGAGCTCTAACTGTTGAACATGGAAACAGAAACTATGCAACACGGCTAACGTACTTATTTCTGTCCTATCAAACATCTCCAACTGACTTTTGTCGTGTAAGAAATATATGCGCATCGCATAGGTGAAGAAACTCCAGTTCCCAGAGACATGGTCGTCCATGACGCAGTATTTAAGAGGAACACCAACATACTTGTCTTGAAAGAAACTATATAAGCGCATCGCTGGGTGAAGGAATTATTACCTTCTCGACACAGAGCGAATGCTTACTTTGACTGCAACCAATCATGATTCCATATTTTTAACCCAGAATAGATGTTCAGATTAGAGCAGAGGTTATGTGGGAATCCAAAACTTGAGTAACCTACGTGGGTACACTACTGTGCAGAATTTATACACCGTGTTCGCGAACAACATTTCGTGCACATTTCGCGAACATTTCGCGAAAACCGGTGTACTTAATTCTGCACAGTAGTGTAGCTTCTGCAATGCATTTCAAGAAAACCGTCTATGACATCGTCCTTAACTTAACACCAACTCACTTTTTCGTTCTTCAATGAAGTCCATTAAGTAATCGTTTTCCGCCTTCGTCTCCACGGCGACCAGGTGAGCTCCGTAGTTCAGGTGGCAGTATCTCTGTAAGTATATATAATGACACTATGTTTATGATTTGTACATATCACTTAGCAAACACAGTATGCGGCTAAATGATCAGTTCAAAATGAAATTCACCCAAAAGCTAAACAGTTTTTTTTTTCAAGTGCCTGTCGTTTTCTATCGTCTACAATTTGAATACATTATTTGTATATCGTCTAGTGTTTCTATATGTGAATTATAAGAAGCTTAAATGATATTAATAAATAAACTTTTGAGTGGTTAATGATGCGTGAACTAGCAATCGCATATGTATGGATATTGATTTAAACAGTAGAAGGTGGTGAGATTGTTGGTTATATATAATATAAAAGCATAGTTTGTTTTTAAATACACTTAACTGAAACGGTAACAATATACATCTATATATAACACTACGGCAAATAACATTGGTCGTATTACGTTATCTGCATATGTTCATAAGACAATGTATGTGTCTATTAACTATGAAATATAACATAAAACACGAAAACAAGGAATGGGACTACACCGTTATCTTGATGCGACAACATATCTTTTCTTTTTAGCTCATCAGGCCTGAAAGGCCCGATGGGCTTATGGCATGGCATGGCGTCCGGCGTCCGTCCGTCCGTCCATCCGTCCGTCCATCCGTCCGTCCATCCGTCCGTAAACTTTGCACATTTTCGACTTCTTCTCCAGAACCAATGACTCCACAGAGCTAAAATTTTATGTGCAGACTCCTTGGCCAATGGGGATTCTAAATTGTAGATTTCGTGACCCCGTGACCCCAAATGGGGTCACAGGGGTCACATCATTAAAAACCTATTTTCATCTTCTTCTCCAGTTCCAAAAGGTCAAGAGAGCTGAAAAGTTGTGTACAGACTCCTTGGCCAATGGGGATTCTAAATTGTAGATTTCATGACCCCATGACCCCAAATGGGGTCACTGGGGTCACATCCTTAAAAACCTATTTTCATCTTCTTCTCCAGTTCAAAAAGGTCTAGAGAGCTGAAAAGTTGTGTACAGACTCCTTGGCCAATGGGGATACTAAATTGTAGATTTCGTGACCCCATGACCCCAAATGGGGTCACAGGGGTCACATCCTTAAAAACCTATTTTCATCTTCTTCTCCAGTTCAAAAAGGTCTAGAGAGCTGAAAAGTTGTGTACAGACTCCTTGGCCAATGGGGATTCTAAATTGTACATTTCGTGACCCCATGACCCCAAATGGGGTCACAGGGGTCACATCCTTAAAAACCTATTTTCATCTTCTTCTGCAGTTCCAAAAGGTCTAGAGAGCTGAAAAGTTGTGTACAGACTCCTTGGCCAATGGGGATACTAAATTGTAGATTTCGTGACCCCATGACCCCAAATGGGGTCACAGGGGTCACATCCTTAAAAACCTATTTTCATCTTCTTCTCCAGTTCCAAAAGGTCAAGAGAGCTGAAAAGTTGTGTACAGACTCCTTGGCCAATGGGGATTCTAAATTGTAGATTTCATGACCCCATGACCCCAAATGGGGTCACCGGGGTCACATCCTTAAAAACCTATTTTCATCTTCTTCTCCAGTTCCAAAAGGTCTAGAGAGCTGAAAAGTTGTGTACAGACTCCTTGGCCAATGGGGATTCTAAATTGTACATTTCGTGACCCCATGACCCCAAATGGGGTCACAGGGGTCACATCCTTAAAAACCTATTTTCATCTTCTTCTGCAGTTCCAAAAGGTCTAGAGAGCTGAAAAGTTGTGTACAGACTCCTTGGCCAATGGGGATACTAAATTGTAGATTTCGTGACCCCATGACCCCAAATGGGGTCACAGGGGTCACATCCTTAAAAACCTATTTTCATCTTCTTCTCCAGTTCAAAAAGGTCTAGAGAGCTGAAAAGTTGTGTACAGACTCCTTGGCCAATGGGGATTCTAAATTGTACATTTCGTGACCCCATGACCCCAAATGGGGTCACAGGGGTCACATCATTAAAAACCTATTTTCATCTTCTTCTGCAGTTCCAAAAGGTCTAGAGAGCTGAAAAGTTGTGTACAGACTCCTTGGCCAATGGGGATACTAAATTGTAGATTTCGTGACCCCATGACCCCAAATGGGGTCACAGGGGTCACATCCTTAAAAACCTATTTTCATCTTCTTCTGCAGTTCCAAAAGGTCTAGAGAGCTGAAAAGTTGTGTACAGACTCCTTGGCCAATGGGGATACTAAATTGTACATTTCGTGACCCCATGACCCCAAATGAGGTCACAGGGGTCACATCCTTAAAAACCTATTTTCATCTTCTTCTCCAGTTCCAAAAGGTCTAGAGAGCTGAAAAATTGTGTGCAGACTCCTTGGCCAATGGGGATTCTAAATTGTAGGTTTCGTGACCCCTTGACCCCAAATGGGGTCACAGGGGTCACATCCTTAAAAACCTTTTTTCATCTTCTTCTCCAGTTCCAATAAGTCAAGAGACTTGAAAAGTTATGTGCAGACTCCTTGGCCAATGGGGATTCTAAATTGTAGATTTCGTGACCCCTTGACCCCAAATCGGGTCACAGGGGTACATCCTTAAAAACCTATTTTCATCTTCTTCTCCAGTTCCAAAAGGTCTAGAGAGCTGAAAAATTGTGTGCAGACTCCTTGGCCAATGGGGATTCTAAATTGTAGGTTTCGTGACCCCTTGACCCCAAATGGGGTCACAGGGGTCACATCCTTAAAAACCTTTTTTCATCTTCTTCTCCAGTTCCAATAAGTCAAGAGACTTGAAAAGTTGTGTGCAGACTCCTTGGCCAATGGGGATTCTAAATTGTAGATTTCGTGACCCCTTGACCCCAAATCGGGTCACAGGGGTACATCCTTAAAAACCTATTTTCATCTTCTTCTCCAGTTCCAAAAGGTCTAGAGAGCTGAAAAATTGTGTGCAGACTCCTTGGCCAATGGGGATTCTAAATTGTAGGTTTCGTGACCCCTTGACCCCAAATGGGGTCACAGGGGTCACATCCTTAAAAACCTTTTTTCATCTTCTTCTCCAGTTCCAATAAGTCAAGAGACTTGAAAAGTTGTGTGCAGACTCCTTGGCCAATGGGGATTCTAAATTGTAGATTTCGTGACCCCTTGACCCCAAATCGGGTCACAGGGGTACATCCTTAAAAACCTTTTTTCATCTTCTTCTCCAGTTCCAAAAAGTCAAGAGAGTTGAATAGTTGTGTGCAGACTCCTTGGCCAATGGGGATTCTAAATTGTAGATTTCGTGACCCCATGACCCTAAATGGGGTCACTGGGGTCACATCCTTAAAAACCTATTTTCATCTTCTTCTCCAGTTCCAAAAGGTCTAGAGAGCTGAAAAGTTGTGTACAGACTCCTTGGCCAATGGGGATACTAAATTGTACATTTCGTGACCCCATGACCCCAAATGGGGTCACAGGGGTCACATCCTTAAAAACCTATTTTTATCTTCTTCTCCAGTTCCAAAAAGTCTAGAGAGCTGAAAAGTTGTGTGCAGACTCCTTGTCCAATGGGGATTCAAAATTGTAGATTTTGTGACCCTGTGACCCCAATCTAGGTCACGGGTCATGACCCAAATATTTTCATCTTTATCTTAAGTACGTAAAGCTGTAGAAAGGTGAAATTGTAATTGTAGGATTGGTGACCCTGTGACTCCAAAGTTGGGTCACAGGAGTCATGGTCTAAAAAACCTATTTTTTTCTTGATAACAATGTATTACTTGATATAACTTAGATAGTCAACCTTAGATAATAATCAATGAAATCTTGATGAGCTACAGAGCCCATGGCTCTATTTTTTCATATTCAAAGAGCAAATATTTAGCAGTATTCCAAGAAATGTATCAATTCGATGAATGTAAACCTCCTCTCAATCCACGGTCCTTGTATTTACGATCCAGAGACGAGTAATACAAGGATAATGTTTTATAAAAACATTTCAAATCCACGATCATAATATATAGGTCGTGTATTTACGACCAAGAGACGAGTAATACAAGGATAATGTTTTATAAAAACATTTCAAATCCACGATCACAATATAGGTCGTGTATTTACGGCCAAGAGACGAGTAATAAAATGATAATGTTTTATAAAAACATTTCAATCCACGATCACAATATAGGTCGTGTATTTACGGCCCACACACGAGTAATACAAGGATAATGTTTTATAAAAAATATTCAAATCCACGATCAAAATATAGGTCGTGTATTTACGGCCAAGAGACGAGTAATACAAGGATAATGTTTTATAAAACCATTTCAAATCCACGATCACAATTTAGGTCGTGTATTTACGGCCAAGAGACGAGTAATACAAGGATAATGTTTTATAAAACCATTTCAAATCCACGATCACAATTTAGGTCGTGTATTTACGGCCAAGAGACGAGTAATACAAGGATAATGTTTTATAAAACCATTTCAAATCCACGATCACAATTTAGGTCGTGTATTAACGGCCCACACACGAGCAATACAAGGATAACTTTTTATAAAAATTGTTTAACGTTATCGTCTGTAAAAGTAGTATATACAGTATATATAACATAAAACTCTGTTGAATCGTATTTTGTCATGCAAATGTTGACATAGATGTACTTTGTTATCAATAAGACGCATCATGTTTTAATTTAAGTTATAATGATATTAATAATTAGAAAGAGATTGACGAAATTATGACGTTGAAAATTTCTAGACGAAAGCGTTTTACAGTTTGATTTAAACATATTTATTCATTTATTCAAAGGATTGAGTACACGTTATATAACTTGGTGAAACCCTCTCCTATGTACAGTGGTTACACTATTGAAACGATATGCATGTACAACGATATATACAGAACAGAGAGAGAAAGTCTGTAGTATATTTAAAAGAAAGAAAAAACATAGACAGGTTGAATATTAGGAAACAACAAAGAGTAATACTAACAATGATAGATTATATACGGGTTAATTATCAAACCTTCCTGGTAAAGATATATACTTTTGAACTTCTGTAAAAATTAGATTGTTGTCATTGTAGGTAACATCTGCTCTGTCATTTAAAAATACGTCTAAATTAATCAGGACTCTATTACAACATGTTCTATTGATATCTCGAAACACGTGTTGCCTGATATCAAATTACATATTACATTCCAAAAAATAATAAAATATTTGAATATCTTAATTTAGTATTGGTTATGTTAAATTTTCGCTTACCAATAAAAACAATGTGTGTACTACTTTACAGTGTGTATATGCTTTGGTCTGGATTTCTTTATCTTCACACTAAGCACCGCTATTTATATCACGTACTCATTCCCATATATACTGTGTTACACGTCACGGCCAAAGTATTACACGCACCTGCGCATCCTGCCACGACTTCTGTTGTAGAATCACCTTGTAGCAACCGTCACCGTTGTGTTCGAACCCTCCAGAACATGTGGCATCCACGGAGACTGCGCACAGTATACATGGAAACATGATGTTATAAACATAATGATACATATGACATACAACAGAGTATGGTATACAACGGGAATGGTAAAATGATAGATAAATATCATTAATAAATGAATAATAATGAATCAAATAATAAAAGCGTTTATTTATAAGTATAAAATTATACACTGATGTAGTGCATAATAGTGGAAATAGAAAACAAAATATATGATATGAGTATGAGTATGAATATAAGATAATATGAAATAAATACTACATTTAATTATACATATAATTATAGAAAGTAGACAATACATGGACAAATGAATAACTAGATGGATATATTATATATATTAAATTTGGTACAGTATAATGCATCCACGGTTTAATTTTTATAACACATTTTAAGTCTCACACGGTCATATTGAACACCCAGATGTCATACATACGTACCAAGAGTAACTGAAAGCAGTATGCCGAGACGGAGGTCCATGTTGAGTGTATCCTGCTACTCTAACACACAGACTGGTCTCTAGGAACTGCTATCTGACAGTGCCACCACATGTGTCTTCTCACACGGTAGATTGGTGTAGGAATGCTATGTCCTGTAAGTTACTTGGATAACACCTACGTAATAGAGCTATACCTGTGATTAACACAATACTTATTGTTGAAAACGGATATCTGTACTTTTAAAAGAGTGAAATGTTATGTCGTATTCATTTACTGTTATAATTAGTACTTCCATAGATGTATCAGTTTCTATAATTTATAATTATAACAATACATGTCAAACCAAGTGAACACATAAACTGAAGTACAAAAGAAAGTACACACCTCAGATGGTTTCGATTAATTTAAAATATATAAGGTGCATTTGATTATGGCATTACACAATAGCACATATCTGCAATAGTTTGAATGAATTACTTTGGTGACTTTTTAATTTTTAGTTTGAATGTCTTTGTTTAAAAAATGAAATTTACACCAATATGACCTTTACCATATTTAAATGTTGTAAATTAATTGATTTTCACAAAGAAGATGCCTAATATGTCGATGAACAGTCTTGTTTTATCCAAAATATTTTTTGAAAAAATTGTGAACTCAAATATCTTTTTTTTTTCAAATAAATTTAAAAACAGAGTAGAAGTATTCCTTGGCTGATGACATAACGCCTGCACTTTTCAGTTTTAGAGTACGACGTAATTGAAAATCATACATATGATAAAACCAGCTGAGGTGTGTACTTTCTCATCGACCTTTTGGTATATTATTTTTTTTATAAAACATAAGAGAGTATATATAAATTTCTGAAAATTTAACATTGATCAATAACAACAATAAGCTATTCTTTTAACTTAACATAATCATGAGCATAATTATAAATAGTTCCAAAACAAATATCGTCAATCTATAATTCGACTCATTCATCCTCGAATAATTATACAGGTTAATATTAGAATTTATTACTCAACCGTGGTGAGATCACTCATTAGATAACAATGAGTTGGTTACACACATGTGTGATACCACCGCGTGCTGCCGTAACGTCATAATCGGCGCGTGACGTCATAATCGTTTTTGGTTGACGACACAATGTAAGCCGCGCGACTGCAATAGCCGGTGACCTATTTGCAAGTCAGCGTCGCTAAAAACGATTTTCTTGCAATTCAGCGCTATTTACATCATTGAGTAATAAATAAAATACTAAACTCGGTCCCGTTTGATAACATGTTTATGAAACTCGTGAATGGCATCGGTATTTAACTCGCTTTCGCTCGTTAAAATACCAAACCATCCACTCGTTTAATAAACATGTTATCAAACGGGACATCGTTTAGTATTCTATATATAAGTAATCTAATACAATGATGGTTGTGGGGCTAATTTAAACACAGATCCATCCTATATATAAGTAATACTTACGTATATATAAGAAATACTTATACATAAGCTATGTTTTTTTTAATAATAATTACATTCTGTCCATGATTGAAGAAGTTTGTCCGTACTTCCCAATATAGAATCGATAATGTTTTGTATATTTGAGTTTAACGTGTTATAGTAGAAATAGACAAATCCATACAGGTGACAATAGATAACTCCCTGCAATTTGATCTTCGAGAACATGTTGAGTATTACGTCATCCAGGTAAGATACAAACACATGCAGGTAACAGTTATAGTCGCATTTCACTGACATATCGGAAATACCCTGACCTATTGGGGAAACACATTTCGTTAGTTCGTCATCTTTGAATATACCTACAATTTGTCCAATTTGTCAAATTGTCCATTTACATGTTTTAATTGTAATCGGAAGCACCAAACCGTGTGTTCTGTTTGAAGAAAAACGGTAACGACGCATCTAGAACCAAGGAAGTAATATCACCATAATACTTATATGGAATCCATCAGAGAAACTTGGTCTACCTGGATTCCTCGCTGAAGGTAATGTATATACTAATGTATACACTAAACGCCAAAAGAAACGCTACCTCACTTCTTTTTGGAATAACTCTTTAAGTATCAAAGATATTTGAGAAATGAATGGTTCAAAAGAAAGCTGAATAACGTAGCTTTATGCTTATAACACGTTTAAAATTCCTGATGGATTCATATTGTGGCACAATGCAGCTTGCTTAAGAAGTTTAAAATTGTCCGGTTTTCGACCAGGCTGGTAGTAACCAATACATGTGATTTAGATGTCCAGAAGAAGTTGAAAGTAATCTTTTACTTTTGTGACAAAAAGTTTGTATGCTTTAAATCATTACCCCTAAACGATGAAAAATACTGTTATTGAGTAAGTTGAAGTGTGAAACTTATGAAATATATTTTTCTAGTCATTAAAGATATTTTCTCGTAATTTACCTTAGTGAAAACGAGTTTACTGAGTTGTCAAATGACTTAATAGTATTTATGAACACAGACGATTATTATGTGAACACTTTTGCTTGAAAATGAAAACTTTTCATTTTTTTGTTTATCACCCAAACGCATTGTCACTCAAATGTAGCAACATTCAAGCAGCATTTGAATGAACTGAATGCTTATACAGCGTATAAATGGTGCTACTTTGCATGATATGGCACAAATGAACGGAATCAAGGCCGCAATTGACAAGTGGAGAACGAGAAAGAGCTCTGGGGATGTTGCAGTTGCGGTCGACCAACAACGATGTTGCCAATGCCTTTGGATGGCACGGACAATATACCTCCTTGATCAAATGTTGGTTGATGACCCAACTGTACATTTTCAAATATTGATATTTTAAAAATATTTTTAAAATGATATTGTATTGAATGTATTACACCAATCACATGTATGGGGAATACATGTATATGGGAGGCGGAGGACTGCAATGTGAGAAATACAGCTTCTGTTGTGTTGCGTTCTGGTAGCAGTGTTAGACATGTTCTTGTGTCCATTTCAACTTATAAAACAAATAAAAAAGAAAGAAGGCAAACAAACAAACAAACAAACAAATATGCAAACAAGCAAACAAACAAAGCGAATAAATAAAGGAATGAATGAATGAATAAATTTGTCTTTCTGTCTGTATATTCTTTCTCTCTATGTCTCTCTGTATGTCTCTCAGACTGCCTCCCTGGCTATCTCTCACTGTATCTGTCGCTCTGTGTGTCTCTGTTTCCCTCTATATGTCGCTTTCAGGTGTCTCTGTCTGTGTCTATGTAACTCTCATTCTCTGGCTCTCTATCTTTCTTCACGTGAGTGCCTCAATCATTCTCTCATATTAAATATCTAATACTGACAGGTAAAAAAAAAACCCCACACTAATAATACACACAAACACGCAGGAATGAAAGAAGATAGTTTCAACGGTGTGCAAAGATAGCCGCACTAGGTCAAGTAACGCAACACAATTACACGGGTGGCTGAGAAAAGCGTTACTAATACATGCGACGTTACAACTCATGGGTATTTTTAGAAGTGGTCTGATCATTGGGGAAACACCGTCGTTATCTCTTTATAGATATCACTGCACCTCATTTGATTCTCATTATTTTTCAGAATAATTTTTCTAATCAGTTGACTAAATAAATGATTACAAAATCATGGGGATTCATTGGTTTTATTATTTATCATAATATTCTCCAAAATAATATCCTAAATTCATGATTAATGTAACTCTCTACTTTGACACCTATTTTGTTTGATTATGTCAGCATCAATATTACGTAATCATACCTGTAGATATTTCGGATGTTACTATTTTAAAGCATTTTGGAAATCCCATTCTCAATTTGGACATTATTAGTTTTCATTTTGATCAGATACTCATGTTTCGTCATTTGAAAACACACAGTGAAGAGTTAAAAACCTAGACAATATATACATACTTACATGGAATCATCGCAGAGTCCACCTGAATCCCCGGTCAATATTGAAGGTGAGTTACTGTACATGTTGACCAGTCATTCTACAATTGGTAGTAATGAGAAGTCAGGTATTGTATGGATGATCAACCCCTGTAGTTTCACTGTGGCGAGCTTCCGGTAGTAGTTAAAACAATGTAGTTAAAACTAGCTGTAATGTTATACATGTACATCCCCTAGGACTTAGGGGATGTATAACACTAGGACTTAGGGGACGTATAACATTACAGCTAGTTTTAACTAGATTGAGATACTTACACCGTTCATGTTCAACAGTCAATTTTTTAACTCAATACATTTTTGCCAGGCATTTTTCAGATTTATTGTTTCACTAAAGAAATTTACAGATGGACTGATATGGTAATGTACAATGCCTTGAAAATGAGTCGAATTAGTTGACCCATCTTGTGTAATTACAGTTGTTGATGAGAGTATTTACAGAATATAGGTATCTATACGCCATACTACACCGCTATGACATTTCTCATTTGTACTACTATTACAACGTGTATTAAGTATTAAACACTATCAAGTCATGGCATACAGTGCTCTTTTATATTTTACGATACCCAATTAATAATTAAATCTTTCCAGAATGGAGCAAACCAAAGCAGAGATACCCGGACGAGAACCATCATCGAAAGAGAATCAACCGCTGAGTGTTCAACCAACATCAATGAGTGAAATAGGAACTAAAGGTGGCCGGCTTTAATAGATGTCTAGGAAATAGTCTCATCCAAGTTAACATCCGAGATAAAACACATAGTCAAAGTTAAATAGTAATTTATGTTTATAATAAAGGAGCAGTAGCACGGGATTTGCTCAAATACGTCGATGAAATGTCACCAATAGTAAAACATCCTTTTCTCTTCGGAAAATCAAGTAAAAAATGAATGTAAATATAAAGCCATAGGAATCGTTTTTGTATTGTCGAAATAATAAAACGTGTTCACATTAAAATGGCCGCCATGCTGTAAACGACACACCGTTATTACCACTGCGAATATTTTTGTGTAATAAGATTACACACACACACACACACACACACACACACACACACATATATAAATTTACCAACACAAGCGAGTGAACATACAATAAACAGCAAATCATATATATACCTTCATCAGGATACAGGTAAATATTACCCATATGGGAAGACGGACACAGGGTAGTATTTTTCCTGTAAGTCACATGGGAGTTACACCTTTTTCTGGCTTTTGATTGGCTGTTACAGAAAATTAAGAATTTCATTGGTTGCCGGAACTACTTCATTCATCTTTCTTACTTTTCCCGACTAGTAACTTTAGAAACTGTCTTCTGCATTTTAACATGTTTTATTTGTTTCCCGCAGTTGAAATTAGCGTTTTCGTACATGTGCCGACGCATCAAATGTCGGAGGAAGCAGTTAAATTGTCCGAAATTTAAAGAAACTAGCGATTACTGCTTGACTGTATAACCACGGAAAGCTTCAAGAGCGACGGCGATCGTTCGAATGTAATGACGTCATAGGCGCGAGCGGTAATGACGTCACAGTGTCGATGTAACGTCACAGGGCTTTTCGGTTTGAGCCGACTTGTTTTTTTAGCTTCGCACACCTCTTGATATGGATGTTGCAATAACATTATGTATAATCATGGATTGATAGTAATTGGCAGGAATACAAAACTTTCAACTAAAGCCACATCTTTCTTTTATTGTGAAAGACATTTTCGCAGGGGACATTTTAATCGTGCGGAGTAAACAAGGATAGGTACGTAAGAAGTGAATCCACGTCACACGCGTATGGATATGGAGATTCATCTCCTTCTCGGGTCCCTTTAGAGAAGCTATTGACTTTTAATATTCGCGTTTTTACTTTAATTTGTCATATGGGTAATATAAACAATAACCAACTCGTGACGGGGAATGGCAGGTTATCTTTCCCTCGTTATATCAATTGTGTGTAATTCTCTCGCCAAGGCTCGAGAATTACTCAAATGATATAACTCGGGAAAGATAATCTGTCATTCCCCGTCACTCGTTAGTTATTGTCTAAATGTGTTACCTTACAAGAAAACGTAATTCCATTTCCGTCAATCATGTACAAATACAGCCTGTATATCTTATTTCCACCACACGTCAGAACATCATTCTGCAAAATTCATTTAATGCTACCGCATAGGACAGGCACGATCTAGGTCGAGTTGACATCTTATGGATTGGCCTGCATTCAATGTGTACAGATAAGTTTAAAGTTCACCCGTGAAGCCATGTCTTGACTTGTAGGCGTGTACAGTTGTATTCTGTGTAGTACAACGGGGTGTGAATGTACAGTTGTATTCTGTGTAGTACAACGGGATGTGAATGGGCACTATTCAGATGGTCGTCAACAGAAAGAAAACTTCAATGTTTAATGTTTATCCAACACAATCTCTGCATTAAATTTTTTGTTTACCTTAATATCAATCGTGATTAACATGTATTTACCCTACACGTTTTTTTCATGTTTATGTTTCCAAAGGTAACCTTTATGACAAGGTTAATGCAGTATATCTTTACTTAGGAGAGTGAAACAGCACACGGCCTGATTATCCGTAGTCGTAGCAAACGTTGTCACGCAAAAAACGAAAACTCTGTTAGCGGTCATTTCAGTGTGAACACCATTTTATAATTCGAGAATGGAAAATGGATCCGCGTTGCTAAACCGGACCGTAACCATTCGAACTATGTTTATTGATTGAGGAGGAATGTTTTGGAATCGGTAACATGTCTTTTCCATTTTGTAAGATATCTTTATTTCTAGTATAAAACCTGGTCCCCATGGTGCTGCACTAACATACGAGGCATACCATTTATCTTAAGGTTGTTTTAATTTATTAAACTTATTTGGACATATTCAGACATATTTATGAATCAAACTATTATATTAGACAATGAAAAATGGAAAATATTTCTGTTGTTCAAGTTAATCCAAATTATTATACATAATTATAGACACATTCTATCCCGTTGAACTATCATTAGGTCACTTTCGGGTAGGGGAATTTTACGTTGTCCAAGGTAATTGTGCTTAGAGTTAAACCGTTAAACTTTTCGAAATAAATTTGTAATTTTACATGTCATTTAAAAGAGATAACACAGAAGGTGATGAATGCTAACATATAGAGATTCAGTTTACGATCCGTACAAATTGTATATAATTGTTTAATGAATAAACATATGAAAACCAATTTTCACTTGGCAGGTGAAGCGAGTGTAGAGATGAGCGATCCAGCGAACTCCTCGTTTTCACTGAAGAATGCTGCACAGGAAATAGGGACCAGCAACATGGCGGGCGTCATACACGGGGGGATGAACAACCGCTATAATAATTGTAAGTACAAATGTATGGTTAATTAATCAAAGTACATTTAAGCTTCATTAATAATGTGGTGGAACGTGGTCCTGTACATATCTCAGTTGACTGCTATCAGTGTTCAGCAACAAGGAGTGCTGCTCGAAAGGATGGCCCGTGTCATGGCTGCAGGATAATATGAGAATTTGAAGGGTTGATTCCTTGCCCCATACCGAGACATGAGTTGTGAAGACTTGTAGTGTTACTTTTGACAAGGGACAATATTCAAAGTGTATATCTGTTCACCCAACAGTACAAATTTGGTATACCTGGTATGAGTGAGTGAGTGAGTTATGGTTTAACGCCGCTTCGGCAGTATTGCAGCCATTAGCGGCGATACCTGGTATGAAGGTGAAGACAGTGAGACAGATAACCTAACAGCGCCTTAAATGGTAGCTAGGTTAATACTTCCAGGGAGTTGAAAATGAAAAAAATAACGATGTTAGTCCATGCTAATAATGTGTGTGTGCTATGAACATGCTATTACGTGGTGCGGAATCAGTATCCGTTACTATTATGTCATTGGCAATACAAATATTTATTCAAAGTCATTGTTTTATCAAAAGGTTAGTACTTTAATTAATACTGAATTCTCCGTTTCAGATTATATTGGACTTCATGGACACAATGCCGGAGACGTCAGTGAGGCGGTAGCAAAACTTCTTACAAGTAGTGGGTCTGGTACCATCAATAATGTGGCTGGTGGTAAGTTTCTCCTTGTAAATTTGCTGACCCTTTCAATAAGTTACTATTTTTGGTTTTACTGATATTAAAATTGCTTGTTTGTTTGTTTGTTTGTTTATATAGATTATATCGATCATGGCTCGACGTTTGTTAATATTGATACATGTATATTATATCTTTGTCCTTGTATTTTGCAGGTAACTTGTCTCTAAGAATTCGCAGAACGTCAGAAATGGAAATCAGCTGTGAGTTTTTTCTTATTTTTCTTACATCGATTCAGCTTTTCTTAATGTATTAATTATCCTTAATGATAAATAAATTCGGTTCTAAAATTTGATTTTTGTCAATATTGATTACTTTATCATCCATACCATCCAGGACAGTGAAACGTGAAATTGGATGTTAGAATAAAAACACTGCTGGTTCATATATTATTTTCTGAATTAGTATTTCAAGTGCTAGTATAATGATTTGAGGATACACAAATGACATGATATAAGATTTAAACGATATTTGGAGGTAGGTTGGGATTCAAACTTTGTTTCCATACGAAATTATTTTGTTCAGTGGGAACAAGAACAGAAGTTGAAAAGAGCCAAACGCTGGTGGTGGAAGACCCTGACATCGATTCACAACAATATGAACAAACGCAAGCAGGTATATGTTGGATGATAGATAACAACACACCACACTGGTAAAGTTGCTATGTGTATGCTAAAGTGATAGCCTAATATATGTCGTAAAGATGACTGACTTTTAACAACCCAAAAAAATAATGTTTTCACTGTATCATAATGTTATCAAAATGGACAAGCAAGCTGCAGGTTATGCATGATTGATGCAATCTGAATATGACTGACTCTAAAATGTAAATATATTGGATATTTCAGTGCAATCGGATATGGACATGAAGGACGCATTAAAACTTCACGTGGACGACGTGGATGGGTCTGAAGAAGTGATTGGTCTGAATAAATGTGTCAAGCTGGAGGCGAGTGAACAAGAACGGGGGCACCTGAAAATACAAGCTGTCCAGGAAACAAGTCCACAGACACTCGCCTGCCAGTCCAGTGAGATTTGCTCTTCTTCAGAAGTCACTGTAAACTCACAAGCTCCATCCGTGTATAAAACATCGCCTGAAGATAAAACGTCGATGTGTCAACTTCCTGAAACCTACCTTTACGGTGATTCATCTTCCTTGGTGTCACCCATAAATCCACCATTTGATACAGATACACCGAATTCTCAAAGTACTACACAGCTTCCATCCGCCGAAATGGATGCAGCAAATTCTTCCAGAATAGAAAGCACTTCACAGATTTCATCCGCCAATATGGATGAATCGGTGTCTTCCAGAAGAAAAAACTCAACACAGTTTCCACCCGCCAATATGGATGCATCCAATTCTTCCAGAAGGGAAAGCTCAACACAGATTCAATCCTCTGAAAAGGATGCTACGATGACCTACAGAAGAAAAAAGTCAACACAGATTCCATCCGCAGATGTAGATGCATCAAATTCTTGCAGAAGGGAAAGCTGTACACAGATTACACCCGCCGATATGGATGCATCAAATTCTTCCAGAAGGGAAAGCTCAACACAGATTCCATCAGCTGATACCCATACACCAAGGAATCGACTGTATGGGAGTAATACAGGGCCAAAAGACAACCCATCAGAAGATGAACCCAAACCATGTATTGTATGTACATCCGCCTATACCGGAAGGAGAGGAAGTCTAACAAACTTCACTTCACTGTGGACTGAACTTGGAGATATGTCTTCACGAACAGGATTCAAGGTAGAGGAGATTTTGAAGTTGCTGGTGACGATTGCTACAATCCTACCAAACAATAAAATGAAAGAAATTTCAAAATACATTGGCAACATTTATTCATCTTCTGACGATATTTTCATACAAGAAGGAAATTTGAATGAGCCTGTGTACTATCATTTCCCCAGCTTAACTGATTTCAAAGAATTGGAAAAGAAGCTGCGCAAACTGAAAGACTACACAATAAACTTTGACATCCCGAGAATAATGCTGATAGCAAGGTTCCATCCTGAACTCCTGTCGACCATCATACGTCATCTCGATGCTTTCCGTCATGATAATGCTTACGATGATGATGCTGATGATGATGTTGATGATGATGATGTTGATGTTGATGATGATGATGATGATGTTGATGATGATGTTGATGGTAATGTTGATGTTGATGGTGACGATGGTTACTATAAGATTGATGAACCTGTCTATGAACACTTCACCAGCCTAAACGATTTCAAGGAATTCGATAACAATTGGTCCAAACTAAACATCTTCACAGTAAATCTTGACATTCGGAAAACATTGATGACGTTGATGATGACGGGGATGATGATGCTGATGTTGATGATTATGAAGTTGGTGGTTGATTTGTGATTGTTGAAAAGGCACGATATAAAATTTAGATACTGATCGTCCTACATGACTGATGGTTCAAGAGGACAAGTTTATAAAGACAGACAAATTTCCGTAACACTGATCAAAAACTCGTGACTAAAATGATGTCTGTGAAATACATGAAGTTACCAACCCATCACCGACCTGTTGTTTTCAGTTTGTATTGAACAAAACCATACATGTACCTGTATCTCTACCTGTATTATTACTTGTATCTTTACTTGTATATGTACTTGTATCTGTGTCCTTCTGGAATGCTGCTTTAAAGAGTTTTGTCACAAAACCATACATGTACCTGTACCTATCTGTACTTGTATCTGTACTTGTATCTGTACTTGTATGTGTACTTGTATCTGTACTTGTATCTGTACTTGTATCTGTACTTGTATCTGTGTCCATCTGGAATGCTGCTTTAAAGAGTTTTGTTAGGCACGTGGTATGATCATTCAGTCTGCCAATATGCCAGTCTGACAATATAGCTTCAATAGGCGAGATAAGACACTTATTGACTAGTGGGAGTGTTCTGCAATTTCATAGTGAAAGCGGCCTGATCTCATCATACCTATATTGCTGCCATGTGTGCGCAAGGGCCATGTCACCATGATCTTACATTTTTTTTAAATGTTCAATAATATTCTAGCAAAGTTACCCTTTATACCCGAGGAATGTAGTGCAAGAAATTTCATGAACCCATCTTATGAATATGATACGTCTTTTTTAATGTGTTATTTATATAACTTAGCAATAAAACACTGTCATGTACTATATTTTCATGATGATACTGCCTCTTGTAAATCGTTGTGTGTCTGATGTGTATCAATGTACATCTTTAATCCAGTAAAGTGTGTATCAGGGATAGATATTGATTGAGTTTTAATATTTAGAAGTATTATATGCAAAACACAAATTGATAGCTTACATTTGAGACAGATCACCCTTGCAATATTTAACGTATTTACTTAACTGTACATCTTTAATCTATATTTTATTTCTAAATATCAATAATATGTGTGTTATTTCTATTTACTTCTTATACTGGAATGTCCTCAATCAGTACTTTGTATGATACTGAATCTTGATGTTTCCACCATTATATTGAATTTAAAGAACCGGGAAACTCATGTTGTATTCTATTTAATCAATATATTCATACAGACAATAAAAATGTAAATACTGAGTCAGTGAGTGAGTTTTTGCTTAACGCCGCTTCGGCAGTATCGCAGCCATTAGCGGCGATGTAAATATTGAAAAGTTGGTGTCGATGAGTTAATGAGAAATTAACGTTCAAAGTGCGTAAATATTGGACTGCTGAAGGCCTCAACCGTAAGAAGGTCATTATGCGGGTACGCGGGACTAGCTCTACTGCGCATGCCCGAAGTAGGCTGGTGACGTCATAGTCAGAATAGAATTATGGATAATAGTGATAATACTGTGTGTTGATGGGTGACATTCATCTATGTATTCACAGCGAAGGAGCAATTCCTTCTTCACTCCTTTCCTCAACTGAAATACAGAGTTTGGATGTCCCCTCGGAGGAGAGACGTTTTGAGAAAAAACTTTGTAAACAATATAAACACCGAATAACGACAGTAACAAGCCGGCCTTCCGTACTTGATGTTTCCATCAACAACAATATAATTTCTACAATCAACATCCAGAGCTTTTCATATGAACTGTCTAGTAACATCTTGTCATTTAAAAACAAATCTGTTTTACATATGACACATAAACATTGAAACCCATGAGGTTTAAACTATAAAGCAGATACATTTACGTAAGTACTGTTGAACATGTTGACGTCGTTCTTATAAAGTATTGTTTTTATCAGTAGATACAGACAGTCAAGATGAAGTTAAATCGTAATAGCGAGGTCAGTATTTTCAGTATTCTTTAATTAAAGTCCCATGTACACATATGTATCTGTTATACAGTTGTTCATTATTTTGTAGAGTTCAATTTAAACACGAAACAATGTTGTTGAGCACTTTCGAGCACTATTTATTTTTTATCCTTATACAATTATTCAATGAACGCTTTCTTTGAAGAAGATTTAATTTGCAATTGCCATTCTGTACCGATGCATATTCTAGTGATTAAAAGACATATATAATTATTTGCTGTATTTCCTTATTATACTGAATATGATTTTGACAAATTAAGAACGTTAAGAATATGGAATTCATCGTTATTCATACCGGTAATAAAATCATCACATTTACTTGTGTTATCTTGCAAGATAATACAGTCACGCTTATGGCATTTATAAGTCCCGTACATCAGATCTGTGTGGTAACACAATATTCAGCACAAAGACCACTCATAAGTGAATTCTACAACACGACTTTGGCCAGTCTCTCAGTGTAACACTGATATATTTAGGATCCCACTTAGGGTCTCAGTCAAGTCAGATAACGTTATTAAGTAGACGTAACACTTGCATCTAACTGGGTTCCTGATCCGAGTACTGCTCAGCTGGAACACAGGGACATGTACTGTCGAAAATATGGCTTGATCGTCGACTGCACGTGCTCTATTGTACTTTGATCGTCATTACATGTTTACAGGCTTTAACATAAAATTTACATATAAAACTGACCACCTGGTATTTAGGGTTGATCAAGGAAATGAGGTGAGGTGGGCAGAGGTGAGGTGAACTGAGGTGATATGGGGTTTAACGCCGCTTTCAAGATTATTTCACTTATATCACGGCTGCTAGTATTATTGCAGGGAGAAACCACGTAGCTGGAACTAGCGAACCATGGGTGGTACTGCGCTGAAATTGTATTGTAGCATTGCACCAAAACCTTACTGCATGTAGAACAGTTCTCTACTGCAGAAAAAGTGGCCCTGGCGGGATTCGAACCACGGACCTTTTAATCCGAAGCCGAACGCGCTAATCACTGCACTATCCCGTCCCC
This sequence comes from Gibbula magus, assembly GCA_936450465.1. Lineage (NCBI taxonomy): Eukaryota > Metazoa > Mollusca > Gastropoda > Trochida > Trochidae > Gibbula > Gibbula magus. Next base: position 73,164,649 of record OW388297.1, on the reverse strand, counting down.
TAAATCAAGGAACAGTTCTTTCCTGATGATAAAGAGTAATTCTGAGAACAAGTTTGGCGGGTTATGGTGTCACATGATGATGGCATGTTCCTGATCTTGAGAGTTGAACCCAATACTTGGTATGACACCTATTTGCGTTTATAACCGCAATGCCTCTCTTGTATATAGAAAGCACTAAATGGTTGGGGGTGTCATTCCATTGCACACTGTGAAAACTTGCCATGAGCTGTGCAGCAGTTGTCAGTGTTGGTCGAATGCCGTACGTTAAACCTTCTCTGGATATGGTGGTGGTTCAGGGGCAGCAACTCCAGCAAACAACTATTTACATGAAATCAGACAGGCTTCAGAGAAAAACACTCCATCGTTATCAAATTTTGACTTGCTATAAAACATCGTAGCTGCTTTATATATATATAACGGAAATCAATTTTAATATTGTATTTCGTGTTTACACCGCATGACTTTACATAATACCAATTCTGTGTCAAAGTTAATTTGTCTGTGGCTGCTCTTTTGAAACTTGTATTGTTTTTTTTTTTATAGTTTTGTACCACCGTTCTAGTGACGATTTCGAGCAATGAATAATGAACAGTTTTCTAATTTGTTTAATCCCTATCCTAGTAAGATGAGATGAAGTTGAATGTGTAAATACTTGGCTAAACCTTAGCCCATTAACAGTTGGTACATTGATACCGTAAAGTTTAAATAAATGTGACAAAAAGGACAAAAGGTGAATTGGCGGCAAGATGGTGTTTATTTAAGTTTAACAGGCCACTGAAGTAGTAATGAATCACACAGTTACATACTGAAACGAAAATGTTCACATAAATAATCGTCTGTGTTAGTAAATACTATTAAGTCATTTGACAACACAGTAAACTCGTTTTCACTAAGGTAAATTACGAGAAAAGATCTTTAATGACTAGAAAAAAATATTTCATAATTTTCACACTTAAACTTACTCAATAACAGTATTTTCATCGTTTAGGGGTTATGATGTAAAGCATACAACCTTTTTGTCTAGTCACAAACGTAAAAGTTTACTTTCAACTTCACCTGGACATCTAAATCACATTTATTGGTTACTACCAGCATGGTCGAAAACCGGACAATTATAAACTTTAAACAGGCTGCATTTTGCCACAATATGAATCCATCAGGATTTTTAAACGTGGTATAAGCATAAAGCTACGTTATTCAGCTTTCTTTTGAACCATTCATTTCTCAAATATCTTTGATACTTAAAAAGTTATTAAAAAAAGAAATGAGGTAACGTTTCTTTTGGCGTTTAGTGTATTGTACTTAATCATATTCTCATATCTAAATGATTGTCTCACCGATTGCTATTCAGCAAATACTTTTTTGCACATTTTGCAAAATCCTCAGCTATAATAATATATAACAGGAGAGGTGCGATGCAGAAATACAAGCGTATTATGAGGTCACCGTGTTTTTTGTCATTCTTATAAACTCATACTCTGTTTTAGATTGGACACTGATAATTACATAATACATTATACAAATACATGATAATACATTATACAAATACATGATAATACATTATACAAATACATGATAATACATTATACAAATACATGATAATACATATACAAATACATGATAATACATTATACAAATACATGATAATACATTATACAAATACATGATAATACATGATATATCTAACCGAGCTATATGAAATAATGCCCTTCTCCTTTACAGAGAAATGGCACATGGGGGTTGGGGTATTATAGCCAGCCACGCTCACGTTGTGGCTTGTTATTATAAGATTATATTTGGCTGAATGTAGACATTTCCCTTTCAGTTATTAGTGCTTGTTGTCGAACAATAACATAGCGGATAACATTGATTAGACAACCCCTCGATAGAATATAAAACAACCTTTTAAATTCAAATAAGATGACACGTAAGATATTAAACAAGACTATATTTACACGAATTATTGTTTCAGTGTGATTTTGTTCACGTATGGATCCCACATGATGTTGGCGGCTTGGATTTCTCTTTAAGAAGCCATTCAGCAATTTCGTGTTTCTAATACAACATTAGTTTTTCAACCCGTCTTTCAAAATCTTTCATCTGCAATATCATATGAGTCTCATATCACGGCAATCGGATGTAGTATGGTTTCTTAATCATCTACGTTCTCGATTTCAATTAACTGATTTAACACACTGCATATTGCATTCTGGACTGAAACAAGCGTTATATCACGCATCGCTAACTGATATGTTGGGAAATAGTCATTGAATAAACATGCTTCGACTTCTTTTGAAAATAGATATCACTGGACTTTAAGAATGCAACTTCTTGGCCGTGTTCAAGATAGGTTTCAAAGTAATCGCTCAATTTACTTTTAAACCTCTCTTGAATGCGATTGCTCAATGTAGCGCTAGGTAGCAAGGCGAGAAAACTTCGAGGAATTTGCACTGTGGCGTTCAAGAGAGAATGAGCGCTACTTGAGCGCTACTTGAGCGCTACATTGGGCGATCAATGAGCAATTTAAGCGCTCGCTGTTATGGAACGGAGCCCTTGTCTGGTGTGTTCAGAGTTCTGGCAGCATCAACAGCGAGTTGAACATGATTTTATAATGCGCATGTGTGTGTCTCTCTTTCTCTCCTATATACAGATATGATGAATAGTACTGACAGGTAAAGAATAGAACACAGATACAATCGACTATAACGGGATAGTTGCAATGCATATATAACAGGCAAAAATGAAATAAAATTGTTTTAAAGGTGCAACCATTGTGGTTCATAAAATTTTATTCGGATTTATTACGTGCCAAAATACGATATTTGCTGTTTACAGTACAAATAAATTCACTCAGCTTGCATATTCATTCCCAATGATCGCCAAATATATCATAATTACTAGTTTCCAATTAAAATCGAGTAAACATCATTATGCATGTGTAGAAACCGAAACTGCATGACCCATTTACATGCACAGTAGTTATATGACCTATTAAACATTATCAACCCAAAGTTGTCTATATATATCTTTGAGAAGTTCAAGCTCCTTATCACACAACACAAAGCATGCGTCTTTGAGTTAAACGATTTACATTCAACGGTTGAAGCCACGCCCAATTTCTGAGAAATAGTCGATCGGGTAAATACGTTTCGTCATTTCTCCATAATAGATATCACTGAAATTGATCTGAAAGTGATACTTTTTTCAATCGAATTCAGTTAATCGGTTGAATACATATATTGATAAAAATCAAGAATAGTGACAGGTGATTGATCACATATGTAGGCTACACTGTCTTGCATAACATTATGTCTATTTCTCTACGATTCTCCCCGGTGACACCTGCTGGATCGGTGACGTCAGCAACAACACACCATATGACTATTGATAATGCATGTTGCTATTTGAAGCATGTATGGAAATCCTACTTTCAATTTGAACATGTACCCGTTTCCTTTTTATCATACAGTTATATGAAAACGTATGACAACACAGTGACTCTAAACCCTGTAGGCCTAAATCCTAATAGGACTATCGCCATATACTTTCATGGAATCATCACATCATCCATTCACTATTAAAGGTGAGTGATCCAATGGAACGGTTTGAGAGATTCTAGAAGATTGTAGCATTTAGAAGGTGGGATTGTATGTGCTATCAACAGCTTTATTTTCAAAATAGCGACTGTTCGGTCAGTCTCCTCCCACTCCCTATCTTATCCGAGGTTAGGATCGGACATTTAAAGGGAAGAACGATATGGGAAGATAATGTAGTTCGGTATAACTCCTTATACCGTTTACATGCTTGAAACAGATATTGAGTTTATTAAACTATTATATACTATACAGTTTAATCTACCTATATATTTGCCATGTTGAAAATGCTCCACACTGTTGAAAAGACGCATCCAATCATCATTACAATGATATCTATAGCAAGCAAATATAACATCAAATGCATTTGGATCGTGTGTATTGAACGAGAAGATGTCATGGAAGAGGATCGAGGAACAACGAAATGATTTCTGATTCCCCTAGCATGGCGCTTTTTGCCTTATTAATGGTTGTATGCGTGTCTATGTTCCTGCATTCCTTGACAATATGATCGTCTTAATCCACGCTGATAATTTAATTGTTTGAAAGGTTATTACCAGTGTGATGAAAATATTAATTACGAAGTTTGAATTGGAAAAAACTTTGTTCCGTACGTAAAGTTCGAAAGAATGCCGAAGAACCATCAGCCGTACAATATGTGGACGGAATTCATCGTGCAATACGGAAATCGCCCATGTGAACCGTAATGCACACGTGTATTACTATCTTAAGTTTGGTCATGTCCCATTAGTCACACGCCCATTAGTCATACGTCCCAATAACATACGTCCCATTAGTCACACGCCCATTAGTCATACAAGGTTGTTCCCTTGTAATGTCAATCGCTTATTGGAGTTTTCTTTGGCGCAAGTTGTTATTTGTTGGCAAGACTGTGGTAGCCTTCCAGTTGATAGTGTGAGTTCAGAGTATGCTCAGATTGGGAGGAGTTCTGGTCAAGTGTGTTGACATACGCTTATGTTCCTTGATCCTTGTGTTGATAGGCTGCAACATTTCTCTGATGTACTCTTGTCCACAGTGGCATGGCATTTTGAAGATTCATCCTCTTGAAGTGCTGCTTCCTCTGCTGTTGGCTTTTATTTGAGTAGCTGCTTGAGGATCTTGCACAGGGAAATTTAACATCAATGCTGACTTTGTTCTTGATGGGGCCCGGGCGATCTTGTAGCTGAGATAGCCAAAGTATTTAGGGAATTGTTACTCGAATTTCTCGGTTAAGGCTTGTGGGTGATAGCTCTTATTGTGAGTGTTTTCACGGTAGTCTTGATGACTAGGCTTGCTGGATATTCATTGAGTGGGGGTAAATTTGTCCTTTCGATGTTATGGTTCTTTATTGAGGTAATCAGGTTGACAGATGGATTTTATCACGTCTTGTGAGTGTGGCTATGCTTAATTAGTGGACGATAACATAAACTGTATTGTGTGTACTGGTCAGTGTGTGCGTGTCATGGCGTGCGAAAGACAGATATTCTAGGTCCATTCCCAGTAGTTTGCAAGGAGACATATGAGAAGGGGAGATGATGGTTAGTTTCTGTTTCCATGATCAACCTGATTCTTGGATTCTTGAGATGTTGTAGGAGATGATGGCTATGGTGGAACCAATAAAGCGACTGAAAAGGAGCATTATAGAGTGCTTGTTCTTGGGAGGATATCATGAAAATCTCTGTTATTTGGGTAGATAGTTATGAGCCCATTGGAAGTCCGTTGATCTTGTCAGTGAAGATAAAATAGAAGTAGCTGATGGTTAACTTGGTGTCGAGCTGTTCAATAAGGATGTGGAGCTTGGTTGCTTCTAGGGCTTTCTGTTGAGGGATATGATGGTAAAGAAATCGACGACATCGTAGCTGACCATGGTGTCTGTGAGACAAGTCCTACACAGTCGACTCACCATCTTCTGCCAACCGTGCTGCAAAAATGATACCCTTTGGACATTAATTAATACTTGAACTCAACGTGATATATTGCATCTGCAGCAATGTAAATCACTCAATGCTCCGTTCATTCGACAGAAAGACAGTACAGTGTCTGGCCTACACCATAAATGTTATCTGAATAAGGATCTGAATATGTGCACGCCCACACTTGTTAATGTCACTGTTCATGTCATGGCAGTTATACGTTTAACGTTTAAGAAACATTCTAGCTTTTTCTTCCAGCGAGACTACTCTTATACTCAATAGCTAAACCTTCAAATTGCCCAATTTCAGTGCCCCCTTCGTGTTCGAATCTTGGGTCGAAACTTTGAAATTGACTATTTCCTGTTTTTGTCTTTTGCAAATTAACTCTTTGTGATAAATGTGTTGCTTGGTAAATAAAAAAAGTCATTTCAATACAAAATAAAAATGGTAAATTGTGTTTTTTTAACACACCATAGAATCGTAAAAAATCACCATTTTTTCTCCACAAGAAGTGACATTGTTACACGAAGGCCTATTTCAGAATTTGGCAAAAGTAAACAAATATAAACACTAACTGAAACGTTATCACCATTTCTTTTTATTGTGATTCAATAATCGTAATTATAATCAAAAGTAAATTATTACACCATTAAATCCACTTTTACTGTGAATTTGCTCAGAAAACTTTTTTATCCAGACACATTATCAACATTTTGGACTTTCGTTTTTTTTTAACAATTATTTTTACTTATTTTCATAATACTAATAGAAAACGATTGATATATAACTGCCTTAATTTTATTTCATTTTTGTGAACACTAAAACATAATTGCTTGATGTGTCTGGATAACTGAAATCACGAGTGTACCCTATCTAATTAAAACATTAATTATTCAAAATGCTCAATGATGACAAAGTGTCATCATTCAGTTTCCTATAGTTAAATTTCTGTAAAAACATTTTCTATGGACGCAGTTTCCCACCTAGGGTGAAAATCGGGATTTGGCTGCCGGACTATTAACGAGTATTTACGAAAATATAAGTGAACGTGTACGCAATAGAACCTAATTATAGGTATTGGGTTTTTACTAAAATTAATGCGTACTTTACGCAAATACGCAGCTTATCTGTAGCTCTGACTGAGTTCAATACCGATATCATTTGATGAGAATATAATGTTCTCTGCGTTTATGAGGTTGTTTCTCTCGTCCCATTAATTTTATTAAAAACAGCATCGAGTTAAATTAATTTTTACTTGCTTTATGAGTTAATGTGGATACACATGTTCTATATATATGTCTTCCCTTTTCTCAGTCTAGTTTGTATGTTTTCTATTTCCTATATTCCTATCAGAATGGCGCAAACCCAAGCAGAGATACTTGACCAAATACAATCACCGAAAGAGAGTCAAACTCAAAGCCTTCAAGCAACGACAATAGATGATCCAGGGATTAAAGGTGGGTTGACTATTTGCTGGATGTGTGCTGACAAAATAGTCTGAAAATAGTGTCATCAAAGATAACATCCGTACTCAAAAATGTGTCTGTAGATCAATATTAAAGTTGAAGTTTTGCCTACTGACATTGGAACTACATAGATTCATCATCAACAATCAATTGATGACATGCATTACCAGCTAAGGTATACATTTAATTGTTGTATGTTCTATCACGTTCATTTAACGCAGAAGGTGATATAATTCTGCCACATAGTACAGTCACAAAAGGCTTTTCGATCTAGGTCGAGTTGACATCTTATGGATTGGCCTGCATTCAGTGTGTACAGAGAAGTTTAAAGTTCAACTGTAGAGTCACGTCTTGACTCGTAGGCGTGTTGATTGCATAGATGTGTAAATGAGGGGAAGTTGCTGATTATTCATGAGGTTGTCAATAGATACTTGTAGTTCAGATTTGCTATCAATGAACATTATAAATATTAAACCATGGCCACCACTGGGGTACATATTCCATTGATATAAAACAATAATTGACAAAAGAGGATGTTGCATTGCTTTGACAGATATGATATAAAACATCAGTATAAACTGTTTGTTTGAACTCTGACTCCTCTCAGTCTGTGAAAAAAAGGTTAAAACATTAAAACCTTTATTATGTCATTTATAATTTGGATTCGTTTAATACTTTTTAGGTGAATCCAGTATTGAAACCAGCAATTCATCAAACTCGATTTCCCTGATGAATTCTGCAAAGAGCATAGGAACCAGCAACATGGCGGGTGCAGTAGACGGAGGGATGAACAATATATATACCACAAGTAAGTAAACTAGTTATTTGTAAACAACATGAAATTGATTAAATACGATATTTTCTATTTGATAAACGCACTATACAGTGTAACATGTGAGTGATGATCCTAATACAGCAGGTCAGATACAATCTCTATAAATCTCTGCTACAACAACTCTGTGACAAGTGCCGATCAGGACAGGTCACATAACAAACTGTTACAAGGAGATGAATTAACGCCATACAAAATACAATATATTGACCAATTTATATTAATTACGAAACTAACAAAATGTGAACGTGTACGTTATGGGGAGATTATTTTACTTGTACAGAATTGTTTCATAAAGAACTTCAATCACTGGATTCGTCCATTTCAGATAATTTTCATATTTACCCACCGGGTGACGCAAGTTTGGCAATGGCACAGATGTATCCAAATGAATCTGGCAGCAATAATCATGTTGCTATTGGTAAGTTGTCAAATTTTCATCTGTTTAAATTTCCATCAACCATTATTAAGTTTAGGTTTAGTTAAGTTATCTCACATTCTTTCATATTATTCTTATGTTGCTTCGTGACTTACGGTCGCGTTTGTGCTGTGTGAAAGGTTACCGGAGGTTTAGCATAAATTCTTTCCTCATTTGCTATCAAACGGTTCACAATACTTTATTCAATTGATATGTTTCATGTTTTGATTCTATTAGGGCTGAGCATTGGATGTATAATTAATTAAAATATGTTTCATTGATTATATAAAATGTATTTATTAGTTTTTATGACATAATGTGGGGCATTAATACAATATATAAAGTATAATTTATATCTATTTAATATAGATGATATATTTTGTTATATTTTCCCCTCAGACAATAATAGTGCAACATCTTTATGTTGATGTATATGTATATTGCAGATGCCTGCAAGAAATGTCTCAAGGAACTACGCAATCGCAGACCGTCACACACGGAGGTCAGCTGTAAGTATTTCTCTCCACAAGTCTCCCACTCTTCACAGTGTCAGAAACATGCACAGTCTTCCTTCCCTTACTTTTAACATATACCAACGTTTCACAATTGAAATATAGAATTATAATAAGGAAACATAAAAAAGAAACAATTTAACTCTATCCCATTGGATTGTGTTTGATGAATGATATATTCTTTGCTATAATTGGGAGTAGAACATACTAGAGCTGAACAAAATTCATCGCAAACAAGAAACGGGAGGCTTCTCCGCGGGCCAGTTACAACAGGAAATGATGCTTGAGAATAATGAATTAAGATAATTAATAATTCACCCCAATTACTCAAGTAACGTATTAGAATCGCTTGTGTCTATGTGTGTATGTCAATATTACTGACATATCACCCACAGCGTTGAGGGTAAGCACTAAATCACCTAATGTAATAGTAAAGCTTAGAGTATTTTCTTGTATCAGATTTACCATCATCCCTCTCTGCATAAATACAAATAGAATCTTCTGTAAATTACAAAAACCTTTATTTTAGTTTGAAATAAATCACAATTTCAAGTAATAAAACAGGGGGAAAGTTTAACATGTAAAACTGATATTTGACTCACAAGTAAGTTTGAAGTATGAACATCACTTTTACAAAACTCACCACATCTCTTTCAGGAAATAATTCTAATAATTTTTTTCTATTTCATAATTCGTCATTGACCAGTGGGAACAAGGACAGAAAATGTAAAAAGCATACCCACTCTTACAGAGGACACAGACAATTCCCAGATATCTAACATAACCCAAACAGGTATTTGTTGAATTAGTAAAACACATCGTTGTTAACACAATACCTAATTCCAGTTTTATGATATCACAAGCCAAAGTATCCAGAACGTTTTATGCCTCCTACAAATCTCTGAAACCACCAACATTGAAATATCAATACGAATTATGTAATTATTGTACTTGTTTGTTCACAATAAGTATTATGATATGTTAAATCATATAATTATTATAAATTAAATGTTTTCAGTGCAACCAAATAGGGACATGAATGCCACAGATGATGTAGACGGTGTGGAGGGAAATGACGAGTGTGTGATTGGTCTGAAGGGCGGCATCAAGCTTGAAGTGGGGACAGCAACCGCTCCAGAATCCGAGCCACGGAAGGAGATAAATAGTGCCTCGGACAAATGTTCTACCACTGATGATCTTCAGACCTGTCTGGCGTCACCAATGTCCAGAGATGAGGACGAACCAACACCTCCCAGTGCTATCGCCTGCAGTCCATCGATCGAAATGAACCCTGCATCAGAGTTTTTCAAGAAAGGTCCTGGCAACACTGTGGCAGAAGCACACAGACAAGCTTATTCACCTGACAAGGATCGTATTGCAGGAGGAAGTTTGACACACTTCAATGCAATGTGGAATGAACTTGCAAAAATGGGTTACCAAAAAAGGTCCAGGGTGGAAGTTATTTTCAAGCAGCTTGTCATCCTGGCTGAAAGGCTCCCAAAAAGTGAAATGATTAAAATTTCCGAATATTTTCTCACTTGTATGGGCGGTGATGGAATAGATCAAGGGGTAGACTTGGAGGCATTAGTGCCTAACAATGTCATCAGTCTAACTGATTTCAAGGAATTGGAGAAAAAACTGCGCCTACTCGATGACTTCATCCTGAACTGCGACTTTCATAATATACTCTACATCGCCAAGCACAGATCACACATGTTGCTGGAGATCATGAAACATCTTAATTCTTTCCGCGATGATGATGATGATGGCGGTAGTTGGTGGTGGTGGTTTATGGTGGTGGTTGATGGTTGATGGCATTACCGGTTTCAAAGAATTGTAAAAGACAATGTGCAAACAGAAAGACTTCACAGTAAGTCATGCTATTATCAGAATGATGATGTTGATGATCATTATGTTAATGATGATGGATCGGTGATTGTTGAAAGGGACCCTGAATAGATTCTGATCTTTGCCATAGCTGATGACAAACTGTTGCACCACTGACCTAAATGTATTCGAAGAAATAGCTATTTTTTATAATGATGTAAAGCAGTTCCAGATGTCTGAACTCTCAGGCTTCCAATTTTATGTTTAGTTAGACTTGCTTAATACTGATTTAGATGTTCCATCTCACAAAACTTTATCTGCATCTGTTCATACTAATACTCCTTTTGTAATAATTATTTACCTGATGTTAATCAATATAAACTTTAAGTTACTAGTGTGTGTATACCAGAGAATAGCAACTATTGATTATATGTATGGAGGATATTCTTAAAGATGAAAATGATAAGTATTATAATAACAGCAGCCATATATATATCATTTGTACATGGACTATAAAACTATGCTTCCAACAATTATTCCCTGAAGAAGCTTCGCAACAAGAAGCAGAAATATGCTTATTTGGAATATAAAGTATTGATTATGAAAGTTGATATACATGTACGTCTTCAGTGTATTATTTAAATTTGCTTTAATATATGTATATATATATATATATATATATCCTTTAGGTGTTTTAATAACACAAGAATTTAATTATGTCAATGATATTGATTAATTAATTTTTAACTCAGTTGCAATTACCCCAAATTAAAAAAATTCTGGTCTGTTTGTTATAATCACACTTCAACTGTGAATGTATGTAAATACCAGGTCACAGACGTTTACATCTCTGCAGGATGTGTGTGCAGGATGATTTTGCAGTATGTCTGTACCACGTTTTGAAAATGATGACTTAGTTTATGTATGTATCACGAATGAAACACGTTACATCTGTCTTTGTATTTGAACACAAAATTGATTATATTTTAATGTTTGCTTTAAAGTTGTCATTGGAAAAAAATAGATGGAATGCTTATATTGAATATAGAGCACTTTTTTCCAACATGTATATTACCTTTTTACTTTAGTGAACATAATCTATAGCTTTTCTCTTTATGATTATCTTTTCAATAATTGATACTGTTCATTGTACATATGTAATTCAACAAGAAGACAATGTTGAATTACTGAATTAAACAAGGGGGAGCCCAGTAAACAACATTTTTCTAAGCATAGCAATATTACATGTATAGTTTCTGACAGTACCTATGGAGAAGAAGAAGTTTATTACATAAAAAGAGTGAGTGTTATCACCAACTTAGTTTTTCTAGTTGACCCTGATTACCCTGGGGAGGGACAACCAAGCACATATTTACTTTTATATACTTTTATTCCCGGAATCTACATTAGGTTCGAAGACATCAAAAGATAACTTCCTGTATTTACTCATGATAAACAACTATCGTACATAAGAAATATTTGTCAAGTTTTATCATAAAGGTTCAAAATATGCTAACAAATGTTCAGTAAGTATTTGGTATGTTATTTATTCACATATTATGTTTTTTCAATGAAATATTAATTGTAATCATTGTCTGTCTACAGACGAATGCCTGTAAATTGTAAATTGTATTTGTGTATATGCTCTTGTACCACCAAAGGTAGTTTATGAATAATAAAAACAGTTGAAACAGTTGGTAACTTTTTACACTTGAGAGAGGGACCTCAAATGAATAGATTATGACAGCTAGCATATGAAAATTTGGAATAAATTCTACATGTTAATCTGTGGTTAGTGTTTATGTATATCTTTTCAACTTTTATGAAATCCTTTAAGAGATCAATATGTACATAAGAGAAGGTTCACTAACTTGGATAACTTGTACCTAATCCTTTCAATTGAATAAATATGTTTAAATAACAAAAATCAATATGTTAGTAAGTAAGAGGACATTAAAATTTTATCTTAACTAGAAATTTGCAGGTGTGAATTTTGTATTAATGAACTGCTTTAGTGATTAAAATTTCATTCAATTTATTTAGAAAGACTTATGTTTTGTATCTTTAGCTCATCAGGCCTGAAAGGCCCGATGGGCTTATATGGCATGGCATGGCGTCCGGCGTCCGGCTGTCCGTGCGGCCATCTGTCCATCCGTCTGTAATCTTTTCGTTTTTTCGACTTCTTCTCCAGAACCAATGACTCTAGAGAGCTGAAATTTTATGTACAGACTCCTTAGCTAATGGAGATTCTAAATTGTAGATTTCTTGACCCCATGACCCCAAATGGGGTCACAACCTTAAAAACCTATTTGCATCTTCTTCTCAAGTTTCAAAAGGTCTAGAGAGCTGAAAAGTTGTGTGCAGACTCCTTTGCTAATAGGGATTCTAAATTGTAGGTTTCTTGACCCCATGACTCCAAATGGGGTCACAGGGGTCACAACCTTAAAAACCTATTTTCATCTTCTTCTCAAGTTCCAAAAGGTCTAGAGAGCTGAAAAGTTGTGTGCAGACTCCTTGGCTAATAGGGATTTCTAGATTGTAGATTTCGTGACCCCATGACCCCAAATGGGGTCACAGGGGTGCACAACCTTAAAAACCTATTTGCATCTTCTTCTCAAGTTTCAAAAGGTCTAGAGAACTGAAAAGTTGTCTGCAGACTCCTTTGCTAATAGGGATTCTAAATTGTAGGTTTCTTGACCCCATGACTCCAAATGGGGTCACAGGGGTCACAACCTTAAAAACCTATTTTCATCTTCTTCTCAAGTTCCAAATGGTCTAGAGAGCTGAAAAGCTGTATGCAGACTCCTTGGCTTATAGGGATTTCTAGATTGTAGATTTCGTGACCCCATGACCCCAAATGGGGTCACAGGGGTGCACAACCTTAAAAACCTATTTGCATCTTCTTCTCAAGTTTCAAAAGGTCTAGAGAGCTGAAAGGTTGTCTGCAGACTCCTTTGCTAATAGGGATTCTAAATTGTAGGTTTCTTGACCCCATGACTCCAAATGGGGTCACAGGGGTCACAACCTTAAAAACCTATTTTCATCTTCTTCTCAAGTTCCAAATGGTCTAGAGAGCTGAAAAGCTGTGTGCAGACACCTTGGCTTATAGGGATTTCTAGATTGTAGATTTCGTGACCCCATGACCCCAAATGGGGTCACAGGGGTGCACAACCTTAAAAACCTATTTGCATCTTCTTCTCAAGTTTCAAAAGGTCTAGAGAGCTGAAAAGTTGTCTGCAGACTCCTTTGCTAATAGGGATTCTAAATTGTAGGTTTCTTGACCCCATGACTCCAAATGGGGTCACAGGGGTCACAACCTTAAACACCTATTTTCATCTTCTTCTCAAGTTCCAAAAGGTCTAGTGAGGTGAAAAATTGTGTGCAGACTCCTTTGCTTATAGGGATTCTAAATTGTAGATTTCTTGACCCCATGACCCCAAATGGGGTCACAGGGGTCACAACCTTAAAAACCTATTTTCATCTTCTTCTCAAGTTCCAAAAGGTCTAGAGAGCTGAAAAGTTGTGTGCAGACTCCTTGGCTAATAGGGATTCTAAATTGTAGATTTCTTGACCCCATGACCCCAAATGGCATCACAGGGTCACAACCTTAAAAAACCTATTTTCATCTTCTTCTCAGGTTCCAAAAGGACTAGAGAGCTGAAAAGTTGTGTGCAGACTCCTTGGCTAATAGGGATTCTAAATTGTAGATTTCTTGACCCCATGATCCCAAATGGCGTCACAGGGGTCACAACCTTAAAAAACCTATTTTCATCTTCTTCTCAGGTTCCAAAAGGACTAGAGAGCTGAAAAGTTGTGTGCATACTCCTTGGCTAATAGGGATTCTAAATTGTAGATTTCGTGACCCCATGTTCTCTACTGCAGAAAAAGTGGCCTGGCGGGATTCGAACCACGGACCTTTTGATCCGAAGCCGAACAATCAAGGAACACTTCTTTCCTGGTGATAAAGAGTAATTCTGAGAACAAGTTTGGCGAGTTATGGTGTCACATGATGATGGCATGTTCCTGATCTTGAGAGTCGAACCCAATACTTGGTAAGACACCTATTTGCGTTGATACCTGCAATGCCTCTCCTGTATATAGAAAGCACTAAACGGTTGATGAATGCCATGGGGGTGTCATTCCACTGCACACTCTGTGAAAACTTGCCCTGAGGTGTGCAGCAATTGTCAGCCTTGATCGAATGCCGTACATTAAACCTTCTCTGGATTTGGTGGTGGCGGTTCAGGGGGCAGCAACTCCAGCAAACAACTATTTACAAGAAATCAGGGCCGTGTTCAAGAGAGGTTTCAAAGTAATCGCTCAATTAGCGATTACTTTCAATTTCTCTTGAACGCGATTGCTCAAGGCGAGCAAACTTCGAGGAATTTTCACTGTGTTGTTCAAGAGAGAATGAGCGCTACTTGAGCGCTACATTGGGCGATCAATGAGCAATTTAAGCGCTCGCTGTTATGGAACGGAGCCCTTGTCTGGTGTGTTCAGGGTTCCGGCAGCATCAACAGCGAGTTGAACATGATTTTATAATGCGCATGTGTGTGTCTCTCATTCTCTCCTATATACAGATATGATGAAAATACTGACAGGTAAAGAATAGAACACAAATACAATCGACTATAACGGGATAGTTGTAATGCATATAGCAGGCAAAAATGAAATAAAATGGTTTTAAAGGTACATCCATTGTGTTTCATAAAAATTTATTTGGCTTTATTACGTGCCAACATACGATATTTGCTGTTTACAGTACAAATAAATTCACTCAGCTTGCATATTCATTCCCAAAGATCGCCAAATATGATAGATATCATAGTTACTAGTTTCCAATTAAAATCGAGTAAACATCATTATGCATGTGTAGAAACCGAAACTGCACGACCCATTTACATGCACAGTAGTTATATGACCTATTAAACATTATCAACCCAAAGTTGTCTATATATATCTTTGAGAAGTTCAAGCTCCTTATCACGCAACACAAAGCATGCATGATTGAGATAAACGTTTGACATTCAACGGTTGAAGCCACGCCCAACTTATATTTCTGAGAAATAGTCGATTGGGTAACTACGTTTCGTCATTCTTAATAATAGGTATCACTGAAATTGATCTGAAAGTAATACCTTTTTCAATTGAATTCAGTTAATCGGTTGAATACATACATATTGATAAAAAATAATAAAGAATAGTGACAGGTGATTGATCACATATGTAGGCTACACTGTCTCGCAAAACAGTAGGTCTACTTCTCTACGATTCTCCCCGGTGACACCTGCTGGATCGGTGACGTCAGCAACAACACACCACATAACTATTGATAATGCATGTTGCTATTTGAAGCATGTATGGAAATCCTACTTTCAATTTGAACATGTACCCGTTTCCTTTTTATCATACAGTTATATGAAAACGTATGATAACACATCGACTCTAAACCCTGTAGGCAATACTATCGCCATATACTTTCATGGAATCATCACATCATCCATTCACTATTAAAGGTGAGTGATCCAATGGAACGGTTTGAGAGATTCTAGAAGATTGTAGCATTTAGAAGGTGGGATTGTATGGGCTATCAACAGCTTTATTTTCAAAATGGCGACTGTTCGGTCAGTCTCCTCCCACTCCCTATAGATTTCCGATCGTATCCGAGGTTAGGATCGGACATTTAAAGGGAAGAACGATATGGGAAGATAATGTAGTTCGGTATAACTCCTTATACCGTTTACATGCTTGAAACAGATATTGAGTTTATTAAACTAATATATACTATATAGTTTAATCTACCTATATATTTGCCATGTTGAAAATGCTCCACACTGTTGAAAAGACGCATCCAATCATCATTACAATGATATCTATAGCAAGCAAATATAACATCAAATGCATTTGGATCGTGTGTATTGAACGAGAAGATGTCATGGAAGAGGATCGAGGAACAACGAAATGATTTCTGATTCCCCTAGCATGGCGCTTTTTGCCTTATTAATGGTTGTATGCGTGTCTATTTTACTGCATTCCTTGACAATATGATCGTCTTAATCCACGCTGATAATTTAATTGTTTGAAAGGTTATTACCAGTGTGATGAAAATATTAATTACGAAGTTTGAATTGGAAAAAACTTTGTTCCGTACGTAAAGTTCGAAAGAATGCCGAAGAACCATCAGCCGTACAATATGTGGACGGAATTCATCGTGCAATACGGAAATCGCCCATGTGAACCGTAATGCACACGTGTATTACTATCTTAAGTTTGGTCATGTCCCATTAGTCACACGCCCATTAGTCATACGTCCCAATAACATACGTCCCATTAGTCACACGCCCATTAGTCATACAAGGTTGTTCCCTTGTAATGTCAATCGCTTATTGGAGTTTTCTTTGGCGCAAGTTGTTATTTGTTGGCAAGACTGTGGTAGCCTTCCAGTTGATAGTGTGAGTTCAGAGTATGCTCAGATTGGGAGGAGTTCTGGTCAAGTGTGTTGACATACGCTTTATGTTCCTTGATCCTTGTGTTGATAGGCTGCAACATTTCTCTGATGTACTCTTGTCCACAGTGGCATGGCATTTTGAAGATTCATCCTCTTGTAGTGCTGGTTCCTCTGCTGTTGGCTTTTATTTGAGTAGCTGCTTGAGGATCTTGCACAGGGAAATTTAACATCAATGCTGACTTTGTTCTTGATGGGGCCCGGGCGATCTTGTAGCTGAGATAGCCAAAGTATTTAGGGAATTGTTACTCGAATTTCTCGGTTAAGGCTTGTGGGTGATAGCTCTTATTGTGAGTGTTTTCACGGTAGTCTTGATGACTAGGCTTGCTGGATATTCATTGAGTGGGGGTAAATTTGTCGTTTCGATGTTATGGTTCTTTATTGAGGTAATCAGGTTGACAGATGGATTTTATCACGTCTTGTGAGTGTGGCTATGCTTAATTAGTGGACGATAACATAAACTGTATTGTGTGTACTGGTCAGTGTGTGCGTGTCATGGCGTGCGAAAGACAGATATTCTAGGTCCATTCCCAGTAGTTTGCAAGGAGACATATGAGAAGGGGAGATGATGGTTAGTTTCTGTTTCCATGATCAACCTGATTCTTGGATTCTTGAGATGTTGTAGGAGATGATGGCTATGGTGGAACCAATAAAGCGACTGAAAAGGAGCATTATAGAGTGCTTGTTCTTGGGAGGATATCATGAAAATCTCTGTTATTTGGGTAGATAGTTATGAGCCCATTGGAAGTCCGTTGATCTTGTCAGTGAAGATAAAATAGAAGTAGCTGATGGTTAACTTGGTGTCGAGCTGTTCAATAAGGATGTGGAGCTTGGTTGCTTCTAGGGCTTTCTGTTGAGGGATATGATGGTAAAGAAATCGACGACATCGTAGCTGACCATGGTGTCTGTGAGACAAGTCCTACACAGTCGACTCACCATCTTCTGCCAACCGTGCTGCAAAAATGATACCCTTTGGACATTAATTAATACTTGAACTCAACGTGATATATTGCATCTGCAGCAATGTAAATCACTCAATGCTCCGTTCATTCGACAGAAAGACAGTACAGTGTCTGGCCTACACCATAAATGTTATCTGAATAAGGATCTGAATATGTGCACGCCCACACTTGTTAATGTCACTGTTCATGTCATGGCAGTTATACGTTTAACGTTTAAGAAACATTCTAGCTTTTTCTTCCAGCGAGACTACTCTTATACTCAATAACTAAACCTTCAAATTGCCCAATTTCAGTGCCCCCTTCGTGTTCGAATCTTGGGTCGAAACTTTGAAATTGACTATTTCCTGTTTTTGTCTTTTGCAAATTAACTCTTTGTGATAAATGTGTTGCTTGGTAAATAAAAAAAGTCATTTCAATACAAAATAAAAATGGTAAATTGTGTTTTTTTAACACACCATAGAATCGTAAAAAATCACCATTTTTTCTCCACAAGAAGTGACATTGTTACACGAAGGCCTATTTCAGAATTTGGCAAAAGTAAACAAATATAAACACTAACTGAAACGTTATCACCATTTCTTTTTATTGTGATTCAATAATCGTAATTATAATCAAAAGTAAATTATTACACCATTAAATCCACTTTTACTGTGAATTTGCTCAGAAAACTTTTTTATCCAGACACATT
Organism: Gibbula magus; assembly: GCA_936450465.1. Taxonomy (NCBI): domain Eukaryota; kingdom Metazoa; phylum Mollusca; class Gastropoda; order Trochida; family Trochidae; genus Gibbula; species Gibbula magus. The sequence goes on along the minus strand of OW388297.1, from coordinate 73,145,933 downwards.
ATCAACATTTTGGACTTTCGTTTTTTTTCAACAATTATTTTTACTTATTTTCATAATACTAATAGAAAACGATTGATATATAACTGCCTTAATTTTATTTCATTTTTGTGAACACTAAAACATAATTGCTTGGTGTGTCTGGATAACTGAAATCACGAGTGTACCCTATCTAATTAAAACATTAATTATTCAAAATGCTCAATGATGACAAAGTGTCATCATTCAGTTTCCTATAGTTAAATTTCTGTAAAAACATTTTCTATGGACGCAGTTTCCCACCTAGGGTGAAAATCGGGGTTTGGCTGCCGGACTATTAACGAGTATTTACGAAAATATAAGTGAACGTGTACGCAATAGAACCTAATTATAGGTATTGGGTTTTTACTAAAATTAATGCGTTCTTAACGCAAATACGCAGTTTATCTGTAGCTCTGAGACTTCAATACCGATATCATTTGATGAGAATATAATGTTCTCTGCGTTTATGGTGTTGTTTCACTCGTCCCATTAATTTTATTAAACACAGCATCGAGTTAAATCAATTTCTACTTGCTTTATCACTTGATGTGGATACACATGTTCTATATATGTCTTCCTTTTTCTCAGTCTAGTTTGTATGTTTTCTATATCCTATTTCTATCAGAATGGCGCAAACCCAAGCAGAGATACTTGACCAAATACAATCACCGAAAGATAGTCAAACTCAAAGCCTTCAAACAACAATAGATGATCCAGGGATAAAAGGTGGGTTGACTATTTGCTTGATGTGTTTTGACAAAATACTACATTGATTGATCATCAACAATCAATTGATGACATTTATTACAAGCTAAGGTATATATTTAATTGTAACACCGAATAATCAATTCTATCACGTTCATTTCACGCGGAAGGTGATATAATTCTGCCACATAGTGCAGTCACAAAAAGCTTTTCGATCTAGGTCGAGTTGACATCAAATGGATTTGCCTGCATTCAGTGTGTACAGAGAAGTTTAAAGTTCAACTGTAGAGTCACGTCTTGACTCCTAGGCGTGTTGATTGCGTAGATATGTAAATGAGGAGAATTGATAATTCATGAGGTTGTCAATAGATACTTGTAGTTCAGATTTGCTATCAATGAACATTATAAACACCGAACCACCACTGGGGTAAAAATCAATATAAACTGTTTGTTTGAACTATGACTCCTCTCAGTCTGTGAAAAAAGGTTAAAGGGGCAGTAGCACGTTTTTTCGCTCAAATAAGTTGATGAAATGTATTTGAAAAATAATTTCACCAATGGTAAAGCTTCCTTCTCTCTTCGGAAAATAAAGTTTAAAATGAGTGTACATGTTTCGGTAAAGCCATGGGAAATGTTTTTGTAATACAAAATAATAAATTGTGTTCACAATAAAATGGCCGCCATGCAATTGTTGCTTTATACGCAACATAGTTTTTACCACAACAGATAATTGGTTTGTGTAATAAGATGTTTTACCCTCTAAAGTTAATTTAAATGACATAAACTATCCTTATAAATGGGAAATTTGAAAAAATTAATTTTGCCAAAAACGTGCTACTGCTCCTTTAAAACAAAAAACTTTATAATGTCATTGATAATTTGGATTCGTTTAATACTTTTTAGGTGAATCCAGTATTGAAATCAGCAATTCATCAAAATCGATTACCCTGGCGAAATCTACAGAGAAGATAGGAACCAGCAACATGGCGGGTGAAGTAAACGGAGGGATGAACAATATCACAAGTAAGTAAACTTGTTATTTGTAAGCCAAAATTGAAATTTATTAAATTTGATATTTTCGATTTGATAAACGCACTACAATGTAACCTGTAACTGATAATCATAATGTAGCAAGACAGTTACAAACTGCTATAAATCTATGTTACAGCTGGGATTGAGGCGTCAAAACCTAGGCCTTCAAGACTTCTGCTTGATCTTGAACCACAAGTTTAGCTTAAAATCCTCTTAATTAATCAGTTTCTCTGCTTTAAAATGAGCTATCAATAATGCCTTGAAAACAAATCTCGAAATAAATTATCCCTCGAAGTATGGAAAAAAGTCATATGTTATGGTTTAAATATATTTTTCAAGATACATTTCATGAATGGCTGGCCGATTACCTCCCAAAACTTGTACATGCCAATACTCAACATGCCACTCCTACAAAAAGTGAGGGCAGAAGTTTGCAATTACCTGTAATGTAAGTTGCCAAATTGAAAAGTTGTACAGCTGATTGAAGAAGGGGGTAGAGGATTATTGGAGTAGAGGATTAAAACAGGTCCAGCTTATTACTTGCTAAGGAAGATGAGTATTCTGCGTATCCCTGTACCCGTAATGGTCGAAAGCATGCTTGTGAATCTGATTAAATCATCGTAATTTCTTCGAACATTTTAATATATATATATATATATATATATATATATATATATATATATATATATATATATATAGAGAGAGAGAGAGAGAGAGAGAGAGAGAGAGAGAGAGAGAGAGAGAGAGAGAGAGAGAGAGAGAGAGAGAGAGAGAGAGAGAGAGAGAGAGAGAGAGAGAGAGAGAGAGAGTCTCACCCAAGTGTCTTCTGATATCAAATATATCAACACGAGTTGATAAAAGTTACAAATATCCGAGGCTTGCCGAGGGTATTTTGACTTTTATCAACGAGTGTTGATATATTTGATATCAGAAGACACGAGGGTGAGATTCTATTTATCATCCAAAATCATTCTTCATAAAAATGAACATATCTGAGCACAAAACTGCCATTTTGCTTCCAGTGCTGTGATGTCATAGCATTGTGACGTCATCAGGATTATGTCGTCATATCATTGTGATGTCATCACTTGATGATGCAAAATGATTGTGATGTCATGTAGCTGACGCCAACAGGGCATTGTTCAAAATCTACTGTCAAAACGATATCTTCTAGGAGATATCGCTTGATCTCATACAAGCGATATCTCCTGTGGAACCCAGTTTTGGATGATAAATAAATAAATACAGATTATTTTGAAACTTACATGTGTAAGCATCACAGAGTGACAATGCATGATCCTACATTCCTGTGGTAAGCAGTCACTAGAAATGTGCTTATGAAAATTAATATCAAAACGATCAGATTTCATTATATAATGATGAATAGATTTCAATAAGGTATGCCGATCATTAGCTGTAAATGATTTACATCCCCGAAGTACTGAATTGATACTGACTCCTTCAGTATAGAAGAATGATTCTTGCCTTAATTCAGTGTATTTACTACATGTGAAGAAAACATGTCTCGCATTTTCGATCGGGCGACCACATGAGCACGAAGGGCTATCGATGATATGTCTATTGAACTTTTTAAATTCTTATAAGGTATCAGTATTTTGATAGGACTCGGATAGGAACAATAGTTTAAACCTAAAAGTTTAAATGCTGTAACAAGTGTCAATCACGACAGTTCACAAATTAACTGTTACAAGTGGAAAGGGTTTTAAGAGGTGTAGTACAGGGATTAGGAAAGACAACTTTGACAGTGGGCCAATTTTAGGGCTTTTAGTCATTTTCGGAATTTTAAATGGGCCATTCCCCTTTGTAGCAATGGTAAAATTTCAAATTTTAATGGGCCATTGTTTCATCCAATGTGCAAAATGGCCCATGGCCCCTACCTTTCCCAATCCCTGTAGTATAGAAATGAAAATGTCATAAACACTACCAAGCTGTCAACGTGTGACATTGTGGGAAGACTGATTCATTTCAAAATACAATTTCACGAAGAAAATATATCAATAAATTGTCTATTTCAGATAATTATACGTACCATTTATACTTCTGTGTTGACGCAAGCGGAGCGATGGAAAAACTTTATAAAAACAAATCGGGCAGCATTAATTTCGTTGCTAAAGGTAAGTTTTCTGATTTTCTTCTGATAAAACTTCAAGTAACCTTTACTTAACTTAACCTTAACCCGCAGTCTTTCATATTATACCAAGGTTACCTTAGTGACATGCTGTGTGGAATGTGACCAGGATGTTTAGCATGAATTACTTCTTTATCTGTTATCAAACAGTTCACAATACTATTCTATTGATGAGACCAAAAAAACTTGAGCATACATTTTTACTCGGCACTCACCAATGAAGTTCAAATCAGCCGTCTATGTCAGACTTGCTACTTCCACCTGAAATCCATTTCAAACATCAGGGCGCTCATCACCAAAGAAGCCGCCCATGCACTAGTGCGATGTCTTGTTCTAAGCAGGATAGGCTACTGCAACAGTCTTTACACAGGCCTCCCCGAGTCTCTAATTGGAAAGCAACAAAAGCTTCAAAACAATGCCGCCAGAATAGTGTGTCGAACAAATCGCTACACACATGTCACTCCTCTTCTGATATAGCTTCATTGGTTGCCAATCAAGGCAAGAGTTGACTTCAAAATACTCTGCCTGACTTTCAAATCTCTAAATGGACAGTCTCCCTCCTATTTATCAGATCTGCTTCAGCCGTATTCTCCTTCACGCGCACTCCAATCACAGAGCCAACATCTCCTCAATGTACCCAAGTACAAACTGACAACTTTTGGGAAACAGACTTTCGCCGCATTTGCCCCTGTTCTTTGGAACAGCCTTCCTACCCAACTAAAACTTGCTGAGAGTATAGATTCTTTTAAGAAAATGCTCAAAACATATCTAGACTATATCCTGTGAGCGCCATGAACATACATATATACAAATATGCACTATTATTATTATAATGTTAGACACTGTCATTATAGAGAAAGTATTATTTATATTTCTTAATGTAGATGAATATATTTCGTTCCCCTCAGACACTAATAGTATGTTTTGATGTTGTTGTATCTTTAATGTTGACAGATGTCGGTGTCAAGGGCCTCAGCAATGGCAGACTGTCAGAAATGGAATTCAGATGTGAGTGTTTCTATATTCTCTCAAAGAGACTAAGATTCATAACAAAGTTAAATATATGTACAGGCTTCATTCCCTCACTTTTAACATACATGTATATACAATATATAATTTCACAATTCAAGAATTCAAATATAACATGATAATAAAGATATATAAAACATATATAGATAAAATGTGACTTCATCTCACTGGCTTTTCTCGGATAAATGATTTCATTCTTTGCTAATTGGGAGAAGCATTGGCCTACCCAAGAACTGAACATAATTCATTCAAATTTGAACCGCGCGGGCGAGTTACAATAGGAAATTATATCTGAGGAAAAGTATTAAAATAATTAATAATTCCTCTCATTTAGGCCTACTCAAGTACATGAAGTTTTCTGTAAATTACAACAACCTCTATTTCAGTTTGAAATAGATCACGAACAAAGGTAAACATTTTAACATAAAACATGTAAAATTGATAGATGACTCACACGTAAGTTTGAAGTACATTGTATGTACACCACTTTTACAAAACTCAACACATCTCTTTCAGGAAATAATTCTAATATTTTGTTCTATTTCATAATTCGTCATTGACCAGTGGTAACAAGGACAGAAACTGTAAAAAGCATATCCACTCTTACAGAGGACACAGACAATTCCCAGATATCTAACATAACCCAAACAGATATCTGTTGAATTAGTAAAACACATCGTTGTTAACACAATAGCTAATTCCAGTTTTATGATATTACAAGCCAAAGTATCCAGAACGTTATTATGCCTCCTACAAATCTCTTAAATCACCAACATTGAAATATCAATACGAATTATATAATTATTGTACTTGTTTGTTCACAAATAGTTTTATGATATGTTAAATTATATAATTATTATAAATTAAATGTTTTCAGTGCAACCAAATAGGGACATGAATGCCACAGATCTAATCCGCATCCAGCTTGAAGAGGGGACAGCAACTGCTCCAGAATCCGAGCTACAGAAGGAGCTAAATAATTCCTGTCTGGCGTCACCAAATTCCAAAGATGAGGACGAACCAACACTTCCCAGTGCTATCACCCACAGTAAATCGATCGAGATGAACCCTGCATCAGATTATTCCAGGAAGGGTCCTGGCAACACTGTGGCAGAAGTACCCAGAAAAGCGTATTCACCTGACAAGGATCGTATTGCAGGAGGAAGTTTGACACACTTCCATGCAATGTGGAATGAACTTGCAAAGATGGGCCCCAAAAAAAGGTCCAGGGTGGAAGTTATTTTCAAGCAGGTTGTCATCCTGGCTGAAAGGCTCCCAAAAAGTAAAATGATTAAAATTTCCGAATATGTTCTCACTTGTATTGGTGGTGATGAAATAGATGAAGGGGTAGACTTTGAGGAATCAGTGTCCGACGATGTCATCAGTCTAACTGATTTCGAGGAATTGGAGAAAAAACTGCGCCTACTTGATCCCATCATCCTGAACTGCGACTTTCATAATATACTCAACATCGCCAAGCACAGACCACACATGTTGCTGGAGATCATGAAATGTCTTAATTCTTTCCGTGATGATGTCTGAACTCTCAGGCTCCCAATTTTATGTTTAGTTAGACTTGCTTTATACTGATTTAGATGTTCCATCTCACAAAACTTTATCTGCATCTGTCCATACTAATACTCCTTTTGTAATAATTATTTGCCTGATGTCAATCAATATAAACTTTAAGTTACTAGTGTGTGTATACCAGAGAATAGCAACTATTGATTATATGTATGGAGGATATTCTTAAAGATGAAAATGATAAGTATTATAATAACAGCAGCCATATATAGATTATTTTGGTAAGCAACCATTTGTACATGGACTATTAAACTACTGCTATGCTTCCAAAAATTATTCCCTGAAGAAGCTTCGCAACAAGAAGCAGATATATTCACATTGGAATATAAAGTATTGATTATGAAAGATGATATACGTCTTCAGTGTATTATTCATATATATATATCCTTTAGTTGTTTTAATAACACAAGAATTTAATTATGTCAATGATATTGATTAACTAATTTCATACTCAGTTGCAATTACCCCAATTACCCCAAATTCTGGTCTGTTTGTTATAATCACACTTCAACTGTGAATGTATGTAAATACCAGGTCACAGACGTTTACATCTCTGCAGGATGTGTGTGCAGGATGATTTTGCAGTATGTCTGTACCACGTTTTGAAAATGATGACTTAGTTTATGTATGTATCACGAATGAAACACGTTACATCTGTCTTTGTATTTGAAAACAAAATTGATTATATTTTAATGTTTGCTTTAAAGTTGTCATTGGAAAAAAATAGATGGAATGCTTATATTGGATATAGAGCACTTTTTTCCAACATGTATATTACCTTTTTACTTTAGTGAACATAATCTATAGCTTTTCTCTTTATGATTATCTTTTCAGTAATTGATATTGTTCATTGTACATATGTAACTCAACAAGAAGGCAATGTTGAATTACTGAATTAAACAAGGGGGAGGCCAGTACAAAACACTTGTCTAAGCATAACAATATTACGTGTATACTTTCTGACAGTACCTATGAAGAAGAAGAAGTTTATTACATAAAAAGAGTGAGTGTTATCACCAACTTAGTTTTTTTAGTTGACCCTGATTACCCTGGGGAGGGACAACCAAGCACATATTTACTTTTATATACTTTTATTCCCGGAATCTACATTAGGTGCGAAGACATCAAAAGATAACTTCCTGTATTTACTCATGACTATTGTACATAAGAAATATTTGTCAAGTTTTATCATAATGGTTCAAAATATGCTAACAAATGTTAAGTAAGTATTTGGTATGTTATTTATTCACATATTATGTTTTATTCAATGAAATATTAATTGTAATCATTGTCTGTCTACAGACGAATGCCTGTAAATTGTAAATTGTATTTGTGTATATGCTCTTGTACCACCAAAGGTAGTTTATGAATAATAAAAACAGTTGAAACAGTTGGTAACATTTTACACGTTAGAGAGGGACCTCAGATGAATAGATTATGACAGCTAGCATATGCGCATTTGGAATAACATGTTACATGTTTAATCTGTGGTTAGTGTTTATGTATATCTTTTCAACTTTTATGGAATCCTTTAAGAGATCAATATGTACATAAGAGAAGATTTCACTAACTTAGATAACTTCTACCCAATCCTTTCAATTGAATAAATATGTTTAAATAAAAAAATCAATATGTTATTAAGTAAGAGGACATTCAAATTTGATTCTAACTAGCAAATTGCAGGTATGAATTTTGTATTAATGAACTGCTTTAGTGATTAAAATTTCATTCCATTTATTTAGAAAGACTTATGTTTTGTATTTTTATACCCCCGCTACGAAGTAGTTGGGGGTATATAGCAGTCAGCACGTCCGTCCGTGCGTCCATCCCATTTTTTGTTCCGCTCATAATTCTGAAACCAGTTGTTCAAATTTTAAGAAACTTTATATGTACAATCACCATGATGTGTACATCTGCCTTTTGTATGTTTCATACCCTCATTTGCATAATTTATGCAAACTTTCTCCGTTTTTCGACTTCGCCATTCACACTTTTTGTTCCACTCATAACTCAGATACTAATTGTTCAAATGTCTTTTAACTTGATACATATAATCACTACGATGTGTACATCTGCCTTTTGTATGTTTCATACCCTCATTTGCATAATTTATGCAAATTTTCTCTGTTTTCGACTTAACCATTCCCACTTTTTGTTCCACACATAACCCTGACAACACTTGTTCAAATGTTACGAAACTTGATTCTTATAACCTCTGTCATTTGTATATTTCATTCCCTCATTTGCATATTTGTATATTTCATACCCTCATTTGCATATTTAATGCCATTTTTCAAATTTTTCGACTTTTACTTCTAAAACTTGCTTACAAGTGTATGTATGATGACATACTTACTCTGCTTTAATAATACTTCTGTGGTCTGTCCATACAAAAGTATAAACATTGATATCCTTTTGCTATTTTGAAACATTTTTCTTTGACCAATGTTAAAAGCGGGGTATATGAGTGAGTTGTGCTCACTAAATCTCTTGTTATATTGATCATACTGCTGCTTGATCTGGATCAAATAAAGTGCTCTGTAGCTCATCAGGATTTCATTGATTATGTCCCCCGAAAAATTTTTCGGGAGACATAATGTTTTCGCTTCCGTCCGTCATTCCGTCATTCCGTTATTCCGAAATGCTTTCTTTTCCGGGCCATATCTCAAAAACCGTTCAATATTTTTTCACGAAACTTGGTATGTGGTTAGACCTAGTGGTGGAGTGGTGCCTTTTGCTATTTTGGTTATTCTGAATTTTTAATTTGTTCTGGTTTCCATGGAAACAATTTGAACTTAGTGCATATATTGGGTAGGGACCTTTTCCGGCCTCTATCTCCAAAACCGTTCAATATTTTTTCAGCAAACTTTGTATTTGCTTAGACCTAGTGATAGAGTGGTGCCTTTTGCTACTTTGGCTATTCTGAATCTTTTATTTTCTCGTTATTAATACAGTATTGAACTTAGTTCTTAGCATAAGTGAAAAATAAGGGTAATATGACTAGGTTGGATTGAAAGTTGGAGCGGGGGACATCACAGTGCATCACATGCACATATTCTAGTTTATTATGTAAGGTTGAATATCTAAGTTCTAATATTTCAAGTTATACATTGTTTACAAGCAATAAATAGGTTTTTAAATCATGACCCCTGTGACCCGTATTTGAAGTCACAGGGTCACCAATCCTACAATTAAGAATCACCTTTGACCAAAGAGTCTCTACACAACATTTCACCTCTCTAGAGCTTAACATACTTGAGATAAAGATGAAAATAGGTTTTTGGGCCGTGACCCGTGACCTAGATTGGGGTCACAGGGTCACGAAATCTACAATTTTAAATCCCCATTGGCCAAGGAGTCTGCACACAACTTTTCAGCTCTCTAGACTTTTTGGAACTGGAGAAGAAGATGAAAATAGGTTTTTAAGGATGTGACCCCTGTGACCCCATTTGGGGTCATGAGGTCACAAAATCTACAGTTTAGAGACAAGGTGGAGAAATGGCGGAGTTAGAAAAATCACTGGCAATGACTTCCAATGCAAGTTCCTCTGGTCAGGAAACGACAAAGGCACAGGAGGTGTTGGTGTGCTGCTGGCAGAGAAATGGTGGGAAAAGGTCTTCGAGGTTAGACGCGTTTCAGACAGAATACTCCTAGTGCGCCTAGTGGTGGGAAAAGTTGTCTTTGCCCTTGTGTGTGTCTATGCTCCCCAGGTTGGTCTCAGTGAGGATGCCAAGACTCAATTCTACGAACAGCTCCAGAGCCTTATCACAACAGTGCCAACATCTGAAGTGCTACATGTGTACGGCGATTGGAATGGGCATATAGGCAGTACAAGAGATGGATACACAGAAGTGCATGGAGGTAATGCAATTGGCCAACGAAACGCTGAAGGTGAAAGAATCCTCGAATTTGCCGTAGCAAATGATCTAGTGGTAGGCAACTCTCTGTTCACAAAAAAATATAAAAAACCTGACAACTTACCAATCTGGAGAGGTCTCAACAGATCGATTACAACTTATATCGGCGCAGCTTCAGAAGGCATGTGACAAACGTCAGGGTAGTACGCGAGGAATGTGCCCCCCAACACAAACTCCTCATCTGTGACATGACCATAGAAGCTCCACGTCAGTGTAAACGAAAGTTCAAGCCCCGCATCAAGCTCTGGAAGCTAAAGGACCCAGACACAAAAGCTGAGTATGCCAAACTGTTTGCCACAAAAACAGAAGCGACTCATGAAAACAACGTGGAGGGACTCTGGAAAACACTAAAGGTGGGAGTAACTGATGCTGCTAAAGAGACTTGTGGCCTTTCATCTGGGCACCGTTGGCGCAAACAGACATGGTGGTGGAATGAAACAGTGGATAATGCAGTCAAGGAGAAAAGGAGATTCTACAAGACTTGGAAGAAAGGAGGAAGCAGAGATGCTTACAATACAGCCAAGTGTTTTGCCAAACACACCATCTACCTGGCAATGAATGAGGCAGAAAAGGAGGTTTTCAAAGATATCAACCCAAAGACAGGGAGTGTATACAAGATGGCTAAGCAGATGCGCCGAGAAAATCAAGATGTCTTGGGCGAAAAACCTGTCAAAAATGATGCCGGTGAACTCTCCCTCGACAACACTGGGAAAAAGGCTGCCTGGAAACAACACTATGAGAGACTCCTCAATGTGGAATTCCCCTGGAACCCAAATGACTTGTCAGAGGAACTCCCTGTCGAAGGCCCAAGTGTGCCTATCACCAGTGAGTTGATTGAAAGAGCTGTCAGTAAGATGCGCATGAGTAAGGCGGCTCGACCATCCGGCGTAGTAGCGGAGATGCTGAAGCCCACAGGCAAGGTTGGAGTAGCGCTTATAAAAGATCTCATCGAAACCATTATTCGAGAAGGCCATATACCAACAGAATGGGAAGAGAGCTACATCATCAGTCTCTACAAAGGAAAGGGTGACACACTTGAAAGGGGCAACTACAGAGGTCTAAAGCTGTTAGATCAGACCATGAAAAACAGAACATGAGTAACAGAACACCTACTCAGGCAACAAGTGCACATTGACGAGATGCAATTTGGCTTTATGCCAGGCAGAGGTACAACAGACACCATCTTTATCATCCGTCAGCTCCAAGAGAAGCACTTGGCAGCAAACAAGACCCTCTACATGGCATTTATCGACCTAGAAGAAGCCTTTGACCGAGTGCCAAGAAAAGTCATATAGTGGGCCATGCGAAAACTCAGAGTCAAGGAATTGCTTGTCCAGACCGTACAATCTATGTACTCAAATGCTAGAAGCCGGGTGCGCATCAGAGAGGAGTACAGCGAAGAATTCAAAGTCGAAGTAGGCGTACACCAAGGTTCAGTACTCAGTCCCCTACTTTTCATCATTGTCCTGGAAGCCCTGTCACGTGAGTTTCGGACTGGATGCCCCTGGGAACTCCTGTATGCAGATGACCTTGCAATTGTGGACACATCCCTAGAAGCTCTAGTGGAAAGAATCTCCTCATGGAAGATCGGAATGGAAGAGAAAGGCCTTCGGGTCAACGTGGGAAAGACCAAGGTCATGATCTCAGGACAAAACCTTGACAATCTGAAAAATCTGGGAAGTACCCTTGTTCAGTATGCCTCAGCGGTACCGGCAGAAACTCCATCTTCTGTGCAACCTGTTCCAGCTGGGTCCACAAGAAATGTAGCGGATTCAACAGCCCATTACGACCAGATCCACAGTACACCTGTCCATGCTGTAAGGGCACAGCCAGACCAGTTGACAGAAGGCCCCAGAAGAAGGTGGGGATGGGAGATAACACACTCGAAGCAGTGGCCGACTTCTGCTACCTAGGTGACACCATGTCCTCTGGAGATGGATGTGAGCTAGCAGCCGCAACTCGTTGCAAATCGGCATGGAAAAAGTTCAGAGAACTAATCCCAATCCTCACAAACAAACACCTGCCAGTTACAACTCAAGGCCGGGTTTACGCCAGCTGCATGAGGAGTGCATTGCTATATGGCTCTGAAACTTGGGCTGCAACATCTAACACTACCAAACGCCTAAAACAAATGGCAGAGCCATGGTCAGGTGGATTTGCCGTGTCAAGCCCGAGGATGATGTGAACTTTGAAACCCTACTTGAACAGCTCAAGTTAAAAGATATAGCCAGTGTGATGCAACTGGGCAGGTAGAGATGGCTCGGCCACATAGAGCGCAGATCAGAGAACTCAGTGTTCCTGCACAACGGAGTAAAGGAAGACCCAAGCTAACATCATGACGAACTTGTGTCGCGCGACCATGAGGCCTTGTGTATGGACTCAATAAACCCACAGGATCGCCCAGTCTGGAGAGGAACACTCCGATCTCGACGGACAGACAGGCCTTACCCTTGTGAGAGGATTAATCATGGCCTGGTTAATCTAAAACGGATGATGATGATGATGATGATGATGATGATGAGAATCCCCACTGGCCAAGGAGTCTGCACATAAAATTTCAGCTCTGTGGAGTCATTGGTTCTTGAGAAGAAGTCGAAAAAGCGAAAAGTTTACGGATGGATGAACGGACGCCGGACACCATGCCATGCCAAAAGCCCATCCGGCCTTTCAGGCCTGATGAGCTAAATATTGGTCTTCTATATCTCAAAATACCTGCATTGATTTTGACAAATTACTCACAATGACTAATGTAATTCAAATGGTGTTGGTATATTCCCCAATTTTGGATACAAAATGGTGTATCATTTAAAAAAAAAATCTACTCAAGTTGTTAGATTTAAATGTGTATTGCTGACGTGTAGAGAAGTGACTCACAAAGACCGTACGACTCTCCTCTAGATATTCCTACACATACAAGGCACCTCAACAAGTCTCACCATCTCCCCTCTAGATATTCCTCCCCTGTACAAATCCACACCCCTTTATCCCCTTATATGTATTAAGAGCTAAACAAGAGTTAGAGAAAGGTGAAGACCCTCATTTGTGTTCACATGGTCACCAAATATAAACTGCATAGACCCCATTGGCTAAGATATACAATATGTCAGTTACGTCTCTCCGTGCTTGAGAAGTCAAAAGGATTTCAAGCATTGGCCCCTGTCACTATTATTAGTAGGTAGCTGGTTTACCAAATCTGCAATGAGGGCGATTATGAAGAACTAAACATGAATCCACAACATGGTTCCTTTCACAAAGCTCAGGTGATCATTAATCAATAACTAACCTAAGGGTAAGGTTAAAGAATGGAACCTTATATTATTGCATCAAACTGTACTGCGTGTAGAACAGTTTTCTACAGCAGACAAAGTTGCTGAGCCCCTGGCTGGGTTCGAACCCTCGTGTGTCTTGATCTGAAGTCAAATATGCTAACCACTTCGCTAGAGACACAGGATAGAAGAAACAAGATACTTATTTTTAATTCTTTATTCATTTAACTCTTATTACTTAGAGATTCAATGACATTATAATCAAGCAATTGGTATTGATTTAAGTTTGGTATTTGATGAGAAGTTTGGTTTTATCACAATAATGAATATATCAACATTTCAACATAATTAAAACACAAAACCAAATTAATGTACCTGAAAGGATGGAAATATAATATTGTAAAAAAATTAAATTTCATTGCCTGTAGTAAATCTGGTTATAAAAATACATTCCATACAAATGACAGATGCATAGGCAATTATATATAATTAAATCAATTCTATTCTACAATTGAGATTTCATTTATGTACGAAAACTAAACAAGACATTTACAACATATTATCATATCTTAAAAATTCAATAAGGAAAGACAAAATCAATCAAGTGTTTCACAGATATTTTAAGGGAAAAAAATTGAAGGCAGAATATTTTAAGTTAAGCTAAAAAGGCACAGAAATGAATCAAATGATCACTATTTCCATCAGTATTTTGTTTGTCTGTAATGTTTTCAATTTGGTCCAAATAATGGTAAGTAATTCCAAAAATCAACTAAATAAGTTGTTTTGTTCCAGATACTAATAAGATGATATAAATTAAATATATATATTATTAAAAATAAATGTTTAAGAACACTGTTGGAAATATTGCTTTTCAAAGGATAATTACTTACATATATTCAATATTATACACACAGTTTAGACTCATTTGAACAGTGTCAATATTTCAAAAGTGCTTTTATTGGACCTAATAATAAACAAATTTAACATTTAGTGTTTCAACCAAGAAAGCAGCAATATTAAAACAATCAGTTCATAAGTTAAGATAAAAACACTCATTACACAAAATCCCAGTATTTTATTTTATATAACACAATTCACAAAGAAACAATCCAAGACAAGCAGACGGTAATAAACAAAAGAATTGGTATTTTGGCGAAAATTGGCATCTATTCAATATTTCACAGTTTTTCAAAGGTTCATATAATAAACAAAACATGACCATAATGATATTATATAAATCTTTTAGGTCAATAACCAACATTTCGGTGTACAATTCTGATTAAATACAAACAAACAATATATTTACATTATCAGAACGAAAGAGTACAAGACAAGGACCATGTATATCAGAATAAAAGAAAGATGATTTAAAACATAGCAGATAGAACATTATTTTTGTTAAACAGAAATTTGTGGTCTAGGTAAATGTGAAAGAGATGTCAAAATAAAGCAAGCAGACCAAGTGGGAAATATATTGAACAATTATTATGGATCTTTTGTTTAATAAATCCTTGATCACATACATTTTTTCTGAGCTATTCAAATCATTAGTTGTAAGTTCACACTGCATGTAAATATTATTCTACTTCCCTAGTTAATCTCAGCCATATCATTTTCAAGATCTGTTCTGGAAGTGAAAATTTTAAATTGTAAACCGATGGATCACAGTTAAAAAGAGATCAAAAGAAGTTCCTCAAAGGTACATCTGAAAAAAGGATTTAGACTTTTCCTCCGGAAACTAAACTGAAGTAGTTTTTCAATGGAAACAGCTAAAAATATAAGGTTTAAGAAGGTGAAACCCTACAAGGAACATCTACAAATGGTGATTGTTTTACATACCAACTTTCATTGAGCTAGCTCTTACGGTTTTGGAGTTTTGGTCTGGAACCGAAACCTGAACAGAAAGATGGACGATCAATTCTATACCTGTGCCAACTTCCTTGTAGCAGTGAATAGTCAAATATACTCTTCTATTGCCTTCATGTTTCCTCAACAATGTTAAAACTACAAGCTAACGTTGCCTCGAAAAGAGACATTTATGTTCAAAGGGTTATAATTAAAAATAAACGGTAGATGTTGATATTAACTTCAAGTATTGTTACCTTCAGTAGGAAAGGCTTAAAAAAGTTTCAATAAAAACCCTGAAATCATGTCTAAATAAACATAATTTGATTACAGTTGATTTGACAATGAGACAATTTTTGCACATGCATAATGTTACTCAATTTTAATTGAAAAAATTATGATATATTTGGCGATTGGGGATAAATAAGCAAGTTGAGTGAATTTATTTGTATTGTAGACAGCACATGTGGTGAGTTGGAACGTATTAAAGCCAAATAAAATTTTATGAAACACAACGGATGCACCTTTAATTAATGTGTAAGTCAGTCAGAATAACATCCCTGTATGCCATAATGTGGCCTCCCTGTGAATATTTGGTACACCCATTTGGCCTGAAAATAATTATCAAGGAGGCACACGCTTTAATGGTGTTGACCACACATTGTCAGTGGTGATGACTGAACACTTTCTACTGTGCTGTCATTTGATGAACATAGGAGGATGCGAGAGTGCAATATGAACATTTGATTTTTGTCTAATGAAACAATATTCAAGGCACAGTTAGTTGGTCAAGACTAACACACTGTAAAAAAAATAGAGCCATTAGTTCTGTAGCTCATCAAGTTTTAAACAATAAACAAATTAAATTTCAAAATTTTCTAGGAGAATTTATCACAGGTATAACAAATTTCAAGCATTTACCCAGTAAGACTACTTGAAAAACAGATGAAATAGGTCTTTTAGGTCGTGACTCTATTGGGGGTCAAGGGGTCACCAAATCTACAATTTAGAATCCCAAGGAGGCTCAACACAACATTTCAGCTTTCCTGACCATTTGGTACTGGAGTAGAAGATGAAAATAGGTTTTAAAGGTCGTGACCCCTGTGACCCTATTTGGGTGACGGGGTTACAAAATTATCAATTTAGAATCCCCATATTGCAAGGAGTATGCACATAAAATTTTAGTTCTCGAGAGTCACTGGTTATGGAGAAGAAGTCGAAAAAGCGAAAAGGTTACAGACGAATGGACGGACGCCATGCCATGCCATAAGCCCATCAAAAAGAAACAAGAGAATAATTTACCAAACGTGAATGCCGGTTACCTAACTAGTATCTGATGTCATGAGCTACATAAACATCACTGCATAATCTGATTTGGCTTTGAAGGCAAACCTGAATGGTGGAATGAAATTCAGTTTTGTAAATTCATTTACAAAGAAGAAACGTAACTGAGAATGTATTCATAATATTCCTACGATACACTCATTCATATCATACAATGTAGTCACATATTCCTTCTATGTATCCAATCCAAAATCATCTTACATCTCGCACTAAGTTCTGTCTCCTAACTTCTGACTTATCAAACAGTTGTTGAACTCTCGTCTTCTCAGCAGATACAGAACAGTTTGAAATTATCTTGCGAATTGCACAACTAACTTAGATTGCAACCAATCAAGATCCTCTATGGGGCAAGCAATCACTCGCATACAACAGAGGTTGTGTGGGAATATATGACTTGAGTGACCACTGTAAGGAGAGAATGAACAATATTGGATGGCAAACAAGAAACACAACTGGATCAGCAGGTAGAAGTGAAACACTGCATTGAGCTTTGATTCAAAACATATTGTGGTACAGAACTCTTGGTTTGGTTCAAAACATATTGTGTTACAGAACTCTTGGTTTGGTTCAAAACATATTGTGTTACAGAACTCTTGGTTTGGTACATTACTGGTTTGGTTCAAAACAAAGAATGCAACAACTAAATTCACAACAAAACAAAATATTAAAAACATCAAAATATCACAAAGTGAAAATACGGATAAAATTTTATTCAAAATAACATATAATATGGTATACGGTTCAACCCCAAAATATATTTTGATGCGCACTGCACTGAACCGAAAGCAAAATACTGTGGTTCAACTAATGTCGGTATGAACCTTTTCACCCCTACCTCCATGTCATCAAAGAGCAGCTTAATAATCAGTCAATCAGTAAATATTTAGAGTTTGATGCAAATGAGGTGAGTGTGGGTTTAACACTGCTTTGAAGAGTATTTCATTTGGTATATCACAGCTGCTAGTATTATTACAAGGAGAAAGCCTGCAGTGCCATGGTGGCTATGCACTTAAGTGAAACCTGCAAACATCGGCTGGAACGAGCGAACCATGAGCATGAGTTGCAGATACAATTAAAGTTGCACCAAACCTTACTGCACGTAGAACTGTTCTCTACACCAGACAAAGTTGCAGTGTTAATCTGTAACCAGTGGTTGTGTACACAAACAGTATTATGCATTAATCTAGCAATAATTGGTTGGATTTTTAAATTTTAGCTAAATCAGGCACTGTACAAAGCTAACAACAACAAGACAATCAGTGTATTATTTAGAGCCAAACCATTCCTGAGTCCAACTTACAGGAATCCAAACTAAAAAACAGCTTATCAGGATAGTTAAATGAAAAGGCATTAATTAAGAAAGCCTGACTATTTCTTCTAACAAAAGTCAAACTAACTATTGTTGGGATAAGTTTCAAACAAAGAGTATGTCATGCAGTACAACATTGTACACATAAATTAGATTGTATCAATCTACAACATTAGTAAATTTATTGCAATGAAATTGTCAATCCACAGGACATGAATGAACTTTTAAATATGACAAGGGACACTTAGATATTTATGAATAAGTCTTCAAATTACACATATCACCAGAATGCGAAGTGTTTTATCAATACAAGCCACAGTGCACTGCAAGCTGAACCCATACCATGTGCCTCAGGTTCACTCATATAAGTTTATTGCCATTTGTCTCTTGATTATTATAAACCTGCAAATAATCACAGAGACCGGAAGTTAAAGGGGGAGTTCTATCAAGGATTTTTTTGTAAACAAAACTTGAGCGAATATTATTGTTCATACACATATGTTATTAACACATGATTACAACACAATCCAGTTGAAACATATTACTGAGGGTTATATTTGGCAACTTTAGATTTGACAATTTGACAAAGAATACCACACATTCATTGAAAAATAAAAACAATGAAAAATGAAGCCATTCATCAGCGGTACAACTCTAGAAATTGTTGATCCATCTGATGATAAATTATTTGTTTCTGTGTGGATTTTCTAACAATGGAGTATATTTTATTATTAAAAAATTAGTAACAATACAGCATTTTATCATTTCACATAATGCACAAAATCAAAATGGCGGCTACTCTGATGCTCACCAAACTGTGGCATTGTTATTCTGTTTGTGGTTAACGTTGGGTAACATACAATTCTAAAACAACCCTGTTAAACATGTATGGTTTGAATGAAGGGACCTGTACATGGTTCATCCGAGGATATAACACAGAAAAGTCTAGATCAGGGTCCACATGCACAAAGTCATCTTAGCAAAGGTGGTCAAACCAAATGTTATCAACCCTCGGTCACTACTTCCCTTGCAAGTCATAACTCATGCCAGTTTTTATCTCTGGCTAATTTAAGTCTTACTGCATTTTGAAAACTTTTCTGTGCTAGCATAAGAGCATGCAGCACCTGAACTTCAAAGTACACTAGTACGGAACAGTTAAGGAAATGCAGCAAGGCTTGTATTTGTCAGCAATAGAAATTAGTAGGAGTTAAGACTTGCGAGGATAGCTGCCTCATTCACAATGCCCGTTATATTAAGGAATCCTCCAGCCCATTGTGATAACGTGATTATCCTTCTTACTCTAAGAGAGATTTAAATACAGATTGGTCCTTACTGACAAAATTGTGTTCATATTGTAATAGTAATTCACAAAGAATTGCTTTCAACATGATTTAGTTTTTATCTTTTAAGGATTAAATCAATCAAATAATAAGCAAAACTAATTGGTCTAATTTCATATTTTGACAGTCCAAACTTTTTTCCATTTCAAGTATTGTAGAATAGGTTTGCAAATGAATGAACATTATGCTGGAGTCTTCCTCCATGAACATTATTGATTTTTGTCCAACTCAACCCTGACTCTGAGCGTTGAGGAACCGCTGAATCAGCATCTTGAGAGTCCTGTTGGGAGTGAGGGTGTTGTTAGCCAGGATGGCGTTGGTCATCGGACTTCGATCCTTTCCGCTTCCGATCCAAGACTTTATTGCTGACTTGTCGTATGTGTATCCATCTGCAATATCATGGAATCAAGCATTGAACTCTCAATCTTCACTGTGAACTTCTCATAAATAATTCTTACAAAGGTGAGGTGATTTGAGATTTAAAGCTGCTTTTTCTATTCATATCGACTGCAAGTATTTTTACAGAGAGAAAACATGCAACACCATTGTGCTTATGCATTACAGTGAAACCTGTGAGCATCGGCTAGAACTGGCAAATCCCTGCATAGAATTGCACCAAAACCTTCCTGGATGTAGAACAGTTTTCTACAGCACAGTTCCCAAACCCCTGGTTCAATTAGCTACAATGGGAATCAATTTATGAGGCTGCATTTTATTTGAGGACTCGAGTGTCAGTTCAATGCTGAGAACAGCCAATTTGACTCTAGAAATGAGTCAAGAACATACTCTCCGATTTTGCAAGAACCACTTGAGTTGTGATGTCACATGCATTATGGGTAATGCAGTTTCCTCTCCAAACGAGTCGTTAATCAAACGCAACCTTAGGTGATGACAGTTGACTTACTTTTTGACTATGGGTTTGACATGGGTTAAGGGGAGACAACTCTGACTATAACTGAGCTGCTCTGATCCCTGCCAGGCTCCCGGCTTCATCTTGACATTAACATCCCTTGTCTGTTTTCTGTTGTTACCCAGTGATAGGGTAGTTCGCCTGATGACCGAGGGCTCTGATAGTGATGCCAGAATCTGCTATAACCTATAGCCGTTTCAACTATTGATAATCAAATAAACAGTTTACCTGCTGCTATAACGGGATCATGCATCAGCTCTCTTGTTATCGGACACAGATACTCGTCTGGAATTCCTGAGTCTGAAACTGAAATTTGGAAGGCATCAGCACAAAGGTCAATATAGGTGAGGTGAATTGCAATTTAACACCAATTCAAGAGCATTTCACTTATATCACGACCGCTGGTATTATTGCAGGGAGAAAGCTTGCAATGCCCTGTTGGCTGTGCATTGCGGTGAAACCTACGAGCATCGGTTGAAGCTATCAAACCATGGGTGGAAGCTTGGCACCTAAACCTTATAATATGTAGAACAGTTCTCTATAGCAGACAAAGTTGCCGAGCCCCTGGCGGGATTCAAACTCCACACCTCAAGCCGAACCCGCTTAATACTGCATTATCCTGCTCCCTAAATGTAAAATAGGTCTGAAAGAGTAACAAACTTATTTTGTACATGAGCTCTTATTCATCTAAATTTCAAAGCATATAAGACAGCTGATGTTAAGCACATGACTTCTTAGCACTAAGAGAGCTTCAAAATTCTAACCCCAATTTCTTTATGATATGGTTTACAACAATCAATATTGACTCAACTGATGTAGAGGGATGACTAAGTCTCTTCAGGACTAACTTTATTAACAGAGCTCTATTTTACACCAAGTAGAAGGTATAGAGGAAGCCTGTTCTTAATGCTCCTACCTTTCTCCACGGTCTGCAGCACAGGCTGTTCCTGAATGTGGAGTCGGTTCCTCAGTATCTTGTTCCTGTGGCCCAGGGCAGCTTCAAACACAGGACAAGAAGTTCAGTATAGTCTCGATGTTAAACAGTGTGAGATAAAGACTTTATTTGAACAAGTTTTGTATATGTCATTATGCAAACTTTTGAGTGTAATAGTTTCTTTATTACCCATTGGAGCATTTAGCTTATAAACATACCGTAACAAACCTGCTAATGTCTGATTGAACTGGCTTAGAGAAAAGGTTACACTTGATTTGTTCTAAATCCACAAGCATTTGATCCAAATGCATAGGGCGAAACACATGAGCCTATCATAGACGCTCAACTGAAACCAGCTCATTCGGCTGACAGCAGAAGCCTCAGCGTTCCAAAACATGGGTCTCAGCCGGTGACCGAGTTACCAGAAAACTCTGACTAGCCGACTGATCAGTCAGTGTGCAAATCAAGTGGACCCAAATACTCTGCCATTATAGGGTTGGCAGTACAAGGGTAAATAAAATTACTTCCATACTCACCAATACCCAATGAGTCTTCGAGATCTTTATTTGAAAGGGCGAGTAACTCTGTTCCATCTATTGCCTGTTGTCGGAATGTGTTTTCGTATTGTTGCAAGCCAAGGGAGATAACCCATGCACACACATCTTCAATGGACCACCTCTCCACTGCTATCAGAGTTTGTTTCATCTCAGGGGCAGTTTGTTTGCTCGGCTCTTCAAAACCACTCAAACCAGCTACAACACAAGTAGATGTGTAAGTTGTGTATTGTTCACAGGGTTATCTATATCTTTTGGATAATGCCTTTCAACCTTAACAATCACCATTAATTATGCTGTTTTTCAGGGCATTAGCCTGAGATCTTCAAATAATAACCTAGAAATATGATATTAATGAGAGAACATTTTTATTAAAGCGAGTCTCCGTCGGCCATATCCATGGGACCCATATTTATAAAATCAGCGCCTGGTAAGCAGTGAAGCGTAGCTTGGCTCTTTTGCAGCAGGCTAATAAGCCAGGGTCTATAATGATTAGACCCTTTGACAGCGACTTGCTTTGAGATTATTAAGTAGCTAGATTTGCTGAAATTTAAAGGGGAGATTTTTTTAGAAACTGGGGGGGGGGGGGGGGGGGGGGGGCAGTTTCATGATAATTCTAACCATTTTAGCTGTATATATCAGATGAGAAAAATGCTGACATAACGTTCAAAAGAAAAGAAAAGAAAGGTCTAGTGCACACGTGGAACTATGAGACAACAATCCTAGCTCCATAACAATCCATCATGTTTCAGTAGCAAGTTAGGATTTCAAGGAAGACAGAGAAGGAGTGAGAGTTGGCTGTCATCCATTTACTCACAGAAGCAACATTATATAGAACTTCATGAGCCTCAACGGTAACCAGGCAATATGAGAAACTAACACACAGTTCAATGCTGAGTAAGCAAGTGTTTCATTGGTTGGCTCACATAAATAAATACTCCACGTCTGCCTAGCCAACAGCAGGTTCTCTAGATCCTAGGTTAAAGGTAGAGAGCCTTATGTTTCTATTTTTATAAGATCCAATTCATTTACATATTTGTGTAAAATGATCAAATCCATGTTAGATTGAGGTGAAGACCTACCCATGATTTGCGAGGTATCCGTGAGTTTCCAGATCATGACGGTTTTATCATTGGATCCAGAAGCCAACATCTGACCGTCCGGAGAAAAGGCACAACTTGTCACATATCTGCAAAAAAGATGTTTATTTTAAGTTCATAAGCTAAGGTATGTTACAATTGGTTGGTTTCAGCACTAGCATCACGTGAACATGGCTAATTTCCTGGATGTAATGACAAGCTTAGGGGAAGCATAAAATTAAAGCTAGTTTTAAGAAGATTGAGGGATATAAGCCACAGGAACTCGATATCGTCCTTAAAGGTCCATAGGTAAAACTTAGGTTAAAAAAAACTCCACCCTATACAATCAAACCGCGATGGTCCGGCCACCGATAATCCGAATCTCGCAGTGTCCGAACGGTAGCAAGCCGTAACCAAACTAATCTCTATATAAACTCATTAAATGTTGATTCATTAATCCGTTGATTCCATTTCAGAATCCGAACGCCAATTAGCTGTAACGGATTAGTTAATTACAACTATAACTGCTTTATTAATCCGGTGGTTCATCCAAAGCGTTCGGGTAATCCCCTTGACAAGCGAGTACCACACTGATTGGATCGGTAAACTTCAATGACAGTGGATTGACACAGGAGTTGAGTGTGTCAGTAGTTTTTGATTTTAATAAACTGTAATGTCTTACATTGTGTGTCAGTAGTTTGTGATTGTAATAAATTGAAATTTCTCATATCGTGTGATAGTTTTAAATATCCAGCTCTTTTGATATTCTAAATACGTTCTCGTCTGTCTGTAGAATCAAAGGGAATAAACTCCATCTTGTATTTCTACATTTCAGTAGTCCGAACATTTCACTATCCGAACGTTTTTGATGAAAAACGGAAGCGTTCGGATTATCGAGGCCTGACTGTATAACATACTGCAGAGCAACGTTCACAGGAGAGGTTGTTGTGGTCGATTTTCGAGTTTGAAGAGCTATCAAACTTATCGTAGGAGTGACATATGTTGTAAATCAGCTGGGTTTTGCGGAGAAATGTATAGGTGATAGGTACGTACGTTCATTTGGGAATGTCACCAATTTTTAGCGTAAATTTTGACCTAATGTTGAATGATCCCTTAGATCGGCAATACGGCTGCCCTTGCTCCTTTACTCTATGTTATATAGGGTGTAGGTTTTTTTACCTACGTTTTAAGGACGATATTGAGTTCCTGTGATATAAGCACACAAAGCACTAAAACACAGGAGACAAATATGACTTGGATCTGGATGCATATCACAGAGGACATGTGCATAAACTGACTGTATGTTTTGTAAATTGGTCACACTGCTTATTTCCAATACAGGATTTATCTACCCAGTAACTCACTCACATATGAACAAGATTGATTTGTTAGATATCTGTTCATGTACTGTCCCAAACAGACCAAACTAGATTTATATTGTTACTTTAAAACCTTCTTCTTCACCTCAGTTGACTATAATTCTAACCTTAATACTGCACTGATGTGGTGAATATTTAGTTCAGACATATTTACCCTAATTGACAACTTTATTAATTACTGTCATAGATGGATCCACGAGAGGATTTTCAGTTTTCATTACCTTTTATGTCCTTCGATTGTGAACATTGGAGTTCCTCTCATCTGCAAAATAACAAATAATATGAAATAAAGTTAAAGACAGGAATAACAAAATTATGATACTTTGAGTGAATCAGTATACTTTCGAAAATTCCATCATTTTTTTAAAAACATATTTCCAAAAGTTGTTATATTTCATAATTTTGAAAATTCAGTCCAATTATTATTGACAGACAGATAGAGTAAAAAAAAAAATGCTCTTGTCGCTTTATTATAGGTGAGGTGAGGTGAGGTGAGTTGGGGTTTAACGCCGCTTTCAAGAGTATTTCACTTATATCGCGGCTGCTAGTATTAGGGCAGGAGAAAACCCGCAACGCCATGTGGCATCAACTGGAACTAGCGAACCATGGGTGGTACTACGCTGACATTCAGTGTAGCATTGCACCCAAACCTTACTGCGTGTAGAACAGTTCTCTACTGCAGACAAAGTTGCCGTGCCCCTGGCGGGATCTTTATTATAGGGACAGCTTATACTGAGTAACATATCAATGCTTATACTTACTGGATTCCACAGCCGAATCGTCTTATCAAGAGATCTGCAAACAATAAAATTGTTTCAGAAGTGATTTATTTTGATTTTCACTGCAATTCCAAATAAATAACTAGAAGATATTTTCCCCCCAAAAAGTACAAGAATTTTTACCAATGAAGATATTAACTAAATAGTTACAATCTGGCGTGTCAAAATAACTTTTTAAAAACTTATACATGTGATAATGGATTAAAGTAAGGTGAGGTCATCTGGTGTTTAAAAATGCTTTGCAGAGTATTTCACCTATATTGCGGCTGCTAGTATTATTGCAGGGAAAAAGCCTGCAACACAATGGTGGTTATGCATTGCGATGAAAACTGCGAGCATCGGCTTGAACTAACCAACAGTGGGTGATACTGAGCCTAAAGTCAGTGTAGCATTGCACTGGTTTACAGTTAGTCTCTTCCCAGATTGACTGGCACTGAGTCTATATGTAGTAGGTAGTAGAATAACAGATTCTGATCAGCACGTACCCGGAGGCGAGAACGTCCCCCCGGGGTGAGAAGGCGAGAGCGAGAACACTGTCGGAGTGGCCAGGGAGAGTGTCCTTCAGCTTCAACAACACATCTGGAACAGAACCGGAATAATCAGAACAACACATCTGGAACAGAAGGAAGATAATCAGAACAACACATCTGGAACAGAACCGTAATAATCAGAAAAATAGAGCCATTGGAAACATCAGGAATTGTGTATTTATTATCTCCAAGGAAAAGATTAAGATATTACATAATAAGTCATTGCCGAGTCATCAAATTTAAAAGTTATTATCAAAATTGTTTACACCCCCCTCAATCTTTATTTATTTTTCTTTACTGGAAAAGAAGATGTGGTATCACATACCCATGTAGCTAGTTCTAATAGTCTTATCTTATTTCATCACCAGTCATATTTAGTTCACATATCTAAAGTAACATTTCTTAACTCCTTTTCAATTTTGTCCTATGCAGCCTGTCACAATATTCAGTTAACAGGCTATTCAATAGTTCTAATTTCACATTAAACATGTCCACAACGTAGTATTACTCTTAAGCTGACATATATTTTACACTCGTATTGAATAAGATTAAGTGTAAAGTTATTTTCTTTTTTCAATTTCTACATTTCTCATAGCTGAATGAGGTGCTATACTGAATGAAGTGCACATAAAATCTCATTATGTTCACAGCTATTTCAAAAGTGTTTTTTACCTAGTGAGCCCTGTGATCCATATTTGGGTTCACAAGGTTACCAAATCTACAATTTAGAATCCCCATTGGCCAAAGAGTCTGGACATAACTTTTCAGCTTTCTAGAGCTTTTGGGACTTGAGAAAAAGATGAAAGTAGCTTTTTAGGTTAAGACCTCTGTGGCCCTTATTTGAGGTCACAGGGTCACCAAATGTACAATTTAGAACCCCCTTCAGTCAAGGAGTCTGTACATAAAATTTTAGCTCTCTACGTTCATTGGGACTGGAGAAGAAGATGAAAATAGCTTTTTAGGTCATGACCCCTGTGAGTCACATTTGGGGTCACAGGGTCACCGGGTCACCAAATCTACTATTTAGAATCCCCTTCAGTCAAGGAGTGTGTACATAAAATTTCAGCTTTCTAGAGCTTTTGGGACTTGAGAAAAAGATGAAAGTAGCTTTTTAGGTTATGACCTCTGTGGCCCTTATTTGAGGTCACAGGGTCACCAAATGTACAATTTAGAATCCCCTTCAGTCAAGGAGTCTTTACATAAAATTTTAGCTCTCTACGTTCATTGGGACTGGAGAAGAAGATGAAAATAGCTTTTTAGGTCATGACCCCTGTGAGTCACATTTGGGGTCACAGGGTCACCGGGTCACCAAATCTACTATTTAGAATCCCCTTCAGTCAAGGAGTGTGTACATAAAATTTCAGCTCTCTGGAGTCATTGGTTCTGGAGAAGAAGATGAAAATAGCTTTTTAGGTTATAACCCCTGTGACCAACATTTGGGCTTACAGGGTCACCAAATCTACAATTTAGAATCCCCTTCAGCCAAGGAGTCTGTATATAAAATTTCAGCTCTCTGGAGTCATTGGTTCTGGAGAAGAAGTCGAAAGAGCAAAAAATTTACGGACGGACGGATGGACGGACACCATCCCATGCCATAAGCCCATCGGGCCTTTGACGCCTGATGAGCTAACAACACATCTTGAACAGAACCGAAATAATCAGAACAACACATCTGGAACAGAACCAAGATAATCAGAATACATAGAATATAAAGAGTGTCAATATGTTTGTTTTCTATAGGAGTGTCCTCCATGATCGATGTTATTGACGTTAAGCTAAAAGTGTTCTACGTAGGTTCTAATTAGAGAAGTAAGTGGGGGTAACTATTTATTCAATTTCAAATATTGTTGGATGTGCGCTAATTATGTTTAAGAAAGCATGTTAGTTTATCCTGAACAAAGATGAGGAAACTGAGGACATTCAGGTGCAATCATGTGTATAATGTTCTTTGATGAATATATCGACCATTAGACCAAGTCTATTTTTCAACATAAGGCGAGGAAACACTACCGGTATTAATTTAGTTTACAGATGTTTTAAGGCAAAACATCTAAAGGCAGGAGGGGAAAAAAATAGAGTCATGGGCTCTGTAGGTCACTCTCATGGTCACCAAATTGTTCAGTATCAGAGAGTCATGAAAACATGATTTAAAACTACATTTTGAGGAAATTGGTTGAGTTAAACCTATTGTATCATTGAAACCTTTTGTATTAGTAAAAACCTTTTTGCCAGTAAAACCTATATTAGTTAGTCTTATTGTACTTATTGTATCAGTAAAACTTATTGTATCAGTAAAACATATTTTATAAGTAAACCTTTTTTATCAGTAAAACCTATATTAGTTATGAATTTTAACTGAAGGAGTAAAAATAACAATAATCAAAAGAAAAAATCATATTTCAAATTTCAAATAAATTATTTCAGACATATTTTCCCTTCTGATTGGACTACACAAGGTCATGTGACCGGTATACATACATTCTCATTATACAAAACTGCATTTTAATAGAATTACCTCCATATTTTGAACGTCATAAGGATTACTTGTAGCATTGACAAGCTCATGCATTTATACCAGTTAAGCTTGCACTTTCAAAAACGTTTATTGTTCAAATCTCATTATGAATCTGCCTACCTCATGACAAATCTGATGACCAATTTCAATATCCATCATTGCCTTCATAAATCAAATAAAATAATCTCTTATTTCATGCAATAACATTTACAAAACCATAAGCATAATTTAGTTCTCATTAATAGAAAGCTACAACCTCTTTATTGTGAAACATAGACACATATTTCTTCATTTCCAATCTGTCTCTCTTGTGAGGAATCACGAGGCCAATTCAATCTGCACAATCGATATCAGTGATGAAGAAGTCCGTCAACAGGTCAGAGAGAGAGAGACTGAGCTGTACAGCTGGAGCCATTAGAACCAGCCTCTCCTCCCATCAACACTTCACGTCCAATCTCACGCCGCTAATCAATCAACCAATTTCCTTCTATTCACGACCAAGTCTTTAGATTTGGCTCCTATAATCTTTGCGCTTCTCATGGCTAGTCCTGTGGAAGATTGTCTGGAAGGTCAGAGTTCACATCCAAGACATGCCTCTCTAACGGTTACAGGGATCCGCTCATGATTATGTCATGACTCATGTTAACAAATGGTTAATGAAAAACATGAGCATCCTGTGTGATTTAATAATAGAGTTCTTCATCAAATCTTCTTCACTTCACAACTAGTCTTAGAGTCAACTGTTGAGGTTAGGGTGAAGAAATGGTAATAATAGTAAGAGTCAATTCATATCACGCTTTATTGATTTAAAGAGCATTCTTAAAGAAATGACACCATTTTGTATTCTACCATAAGGCTAGCATGGAAATCAACGTTCATATTCAGGGCACACACAGCCCTTTCCTGCTGTGGTGATAAAAATAGTACAACCAAAACATAAATACATTATATGTCACTTACTCATCATGTTTCTATTTATTGGGTGTACGGCAGACAAATTTTCAAACTCTTTAATTGGCAATATGTGTAAGGTCACCCATCCAAGAATAAACATACCCACTAATGCTGAACTTTATCTGACAATGGTCAATTAAGCTGTGTACAGGCTGAAAACTAATGATTCAGGAGACCGTGAAGACTACAAACTGACAACACTAGAAATAATAATATTAGTCCATTTCTATAACACTACCTCCATGAGTCTGCTCACAGCACACAATCTTTATTATTATACCTCTATTAAATTTGTAAGAATATCATTCACCAGTTCACACCACGTGATGGAAAATATTTTTGTACATTGACCCCCGATTCCAGTGATGAGGTCAGTTTTGTGACAGAAATTTCTGTCACTGACCTGAGATTTTGATTCGTCACATGATTTGTCACGTGACTGTTTGTTTTGACGTTTGCTTTCAAGATGGCTTCAGCTGATAGGTTCCCCGATTTGAAAAATAAGAAAATACATACTAAAAAAAATAAAAAATTTGGTATAATAAAACACCTAATTACTCATGGTGAGGTCATTATCACCCCCTGGAACGTCCTGTTCTGCAGAGGTGCAGTGATCGGGGACTGTTCGCGAGAATTTGCAATGATCGGGTGCACGTCGTGAATGTAAACAGACGTTCGGTGTTAAAAAACAGTTCACTATTTGCTAAATGTGCGTAATTTCCTTTAAATCTTAATAGTTTACGAATGTTTAGGTTATGGTGATTATTTCCAGAAAGTTTTAAGTTGCTAGCATGAAGATGAGGAAAGTTATCAGTGATAATCGGCAAAACACGTTTGTTCACGGAGACAAATCCGCAGATAATTTTTGAATGGTTTCATCTGAAAGATTTTTAAGAATCAGATATTGTTAATGTTTCTCTTTTCAAAGTAAGTGTAAAGTTTCTGCTCAATTGAGTGCATATTATTAATTAAATCAGCCAAAATGTAATCATGACGTGATCGTGCGAATGACTGTACAACCTCTGTACATGCCTGCAGTGATCGTAATTTTGTTTTACATTGATCAGTAGTGTACAGTATCCTCACCGTGGCTCACATCCTCATGGAGTGTTCTGTAGAGAAAGTAGATCGTTAGATCTTATAGCTTTTGTGAGCATAAGATCGGATAAAAATTCCGAAAATGTCCTAATGTGCTCATATTTTTCAATCCAACCGCTATGACTGAAAATCTCGACATGCAAAGGTAAGATTGTTTATGCGTTAAGTGGTGAAGAAAAGAACCCATATTTGCTTGTTTCCATTCATAAGATTCACATTGAAATGCATGACAATGAGTCGACAATGCGACCTTTTTAACATTGGACATTTTAAGTATTTGGGAAGAAACATTTTTCTCAGATGAAGAGATGAATAAAAAATGTCAAACTGCCAAAGAAACAATTTGAAGGTTACAAGTTTTGTAATAAATTTAAGTTTTTAAACTAGTGTATCACCTTCTTTAAAGGCATTTTGAAGGAGATATATAGAGGATATAGTGATATAGTGATTCTAACATCGTTAACAAGCAAATGATACATATGATTTGAAAAAGGAGAATAGAAACAATAGCCCTTATATTTATAAATTATATTAATTCAAATGATGCGCATCACTTTCTCGATATTACGGTGTTAATATATGTCCACACCGCAACGTCCCATATATGGAATAGAGAAGCTGATCATCCATAGCATCTCGTTGATCATATGCACATCATATATTTCAAATTCATATTAACAGCTCTGTTTTAACATGATTTTAACAGCAAAGTATAATTGCAAAATTATTTAATTCCATATTCTGTTATTCATAGTTGCCACTCGACAGATTTGAGGTTTACATTGAATGTAAAGTGTCATGTCAATCACATGCAATTGCAAACCTTTCAATACCAAAGAATAGCTTTATGTTTCAAACTATTTTAACATAACAATCTGCAATATGTAGTTAATTTCAAATTTTGTTATTCAAAGTTGTCTTTGAAAAATGAACACTGCAAGGTACATTGTGCTCATTTCCTTAATACGTTTGTAAACGTTGAAACGTCTTGAATATACACATATTGTCTTCTACTCTTTACGTATTGAGACGATAAAAAATAAATATATATATTTCAAGTCAAAAGAGCAAGCGTTGTTTGTTGTCATTAGAAAAGATTGACAACTGCTCAATGTTCAGTTATACTAGTGTGATTGCCTGATGCCAAAACGTTTGTGAGGCATTATCTGGGATTCCACCTCCCTAGGATTGTCTGCTTTGTGGGATTGCCAGCCATACCACATGAGTGAAATCCAAAGTAAGTATGGGGACAATACTTACACCTTATCTTTTCATCCATGATGTACAGTCTGAACAGGATCAAAACTATATCTTTGTAATCCAAAAAATAAGTTTTTTGGACATTTTTATTTAAAAATTTCCGATCACTGCATTATCCAAATTTCCGATCACTGAATTCCGAGTTCACTGTCCTCAACGATCACTGCACTAAATATCATTTTTACATTGTGTCCAATAACTTTGTTAATTTTCAACTGAATGTTTTCAACTGTTCGCAAATAAATGTATTATCATTAATGTTTAATTATATATCATCTTGAAAGGAAAATATAACTACATTTGATATAAACTTTGAATTTGTCTCCTTGAAAAAACGTATTTTGCCGATTATTACTGATAACTTTCCTCATTTTCATCCTAGCAACTTAAAACTTTCTGGAAATAATCACCATAACCTAAACATTCCCAAACTGTTAAAATCTAAAGGAAATTGTGCACATTTAGCAAATAGTGAACTGTTTTTTAACATCAAACTTCTGTTTACATTCACGACGTGCACCCGATCACTGCAAATTGTCGCGAACAGTCCCCGATCACTGCACTCTCGGACCTGACTCCCTTTGCAGTCTGACCTGACCTCGACCTGCGGTCTCGGTCATGTAAGACCCCCTCGGGAGTCAGGTCTCGAGTCCTTGTATTTCACATAATGACCTCACCATGAGTAACAAGAGAATTAGTGAGGACAGCTCACTCATATAACCCCACTTTTAACATTGGTCAAAGAAGAAAAGTTTCAAAATAGCAGATAAACATCAATGTTTAGTCTTCTGTATAAACAAACCACAGCGGTAATATGAAAGCAGAGTATGTGTGTTTTCATAGTAACTATGTCTTCATAGATACACTTGTAAGAGTGCTGTAGAAGTAAAATTTGAAAAATCAAGAAAATTTGCATAAATTATGCAAATGAGGGTATGAAACGGCATACACATCATAGTGATTATATGTAACAAGTTTTGAAACAATTGAACAAATAGTGTTTGAGTTATGAGTGGAACAAAGCGTGTGAAAGACGAAGTGGAAATACTGAGAAAATTTGCATAAATTATGCAAATGAGGGTATGAAACATACAAAGGGTATATATACACATCATAGTGATCATGTGTTTCAAGTTTTGTAACATTTGAACAACTAGTGTCTGAGTTATGAGCGGAACAAAAACTTTCCGGACAGAAGTCGTAGCGGGGGTATGATTAAGTGTATATTATTACCCTGAAGGAATTTGTACTTTCTGTGTCACAACTGCATGTTACATATATACGTCCATACTTCCAGGGTCCAGGTACCCAGCTGGATGGAATAAAGTGTTTTGACAAGGAATACAACACAGTGTGAGTTCTGGTAAAACAAGTTAGTGTTTCCACTGGAATCCAAACCCAGCCTTAGGTGTGAGAGGCCACCGCGCTAACTCTTAAACTGTGCTCCACAATATATTGAGACGGAATAACCTTCTGTAAAATAGGATAGGCTGCATGGTTATTGCCTTTGATTTCTAACTACCACATCACTAATGTAATTGGCAATGTATATTTATAAGTCAGGGTAATTACGGACCATACAGTTACTGTGAGTAGAATAACTCTACTTCTCCATATCTCAGTGTAATAGACCAGTCACTTACAGCATTGTCATGGATAAAGTAGCTAAACATGCATTGACAGGGTATGTAGACTGTATACAAACATGGTTGTTGAGCTCAAACATTCAGTTTTCCTTGTCAACAGGACTTGTCACATTTCTCTTTAACTTTGAAGTATATACATAAGGGGAGACCGGGGCACCTTGGGACAAAAAACACTATATTCCTGTTTTTTCTTAATTTATGAACACAAGCAATATGAAATTTAGCATATTTAATACAACCTTAATTGTCAAAATACGAAAACATTAAACAACAAAATATATTAACAAACTTTTTGTATAAACACGAAACAAAAACGTAAAAAAAATGCTGTCCCAACCTGCCTCACCCTGGGGTACATTGAAACACATAATATTTTCAGTCATCAGCATCACACGTCACATGGTATAAGATGGTACTTCGTGGGATATAAACAGTTTCTTCCTTCTTACTTGGAATCAATAGATATATATGGTGTCCTAACCTACCCTGTGTCCAAACCAGCCCAGGTCTTTTCTTAGATTCTAACTCTCTGATAAGATTGTATTGTACATTAAGAGAATTAGTAACATTTACATGCAAACTTTTGCAAAAGGAACCCTGAATACCCTGAGTGTGTAGGATGCAAATGCTTGTAATGGCTGAAACTAACTAGCCAATGAAATGGCTTGAAATCAAGGTACAGTGGAAGTCTCCGATTGACAGACTGGTCATCAGCTTTCAAATCACGACATTTCATTGGCTGACAATATACATACAATAAATAGCGATACCTAACCATTTATTATTTATGAAGACACGTTTGTTTTTAGGACCTAGCACCTCTGGCTATGGGACACACAAGAATAACCAAATTTCCTATTTATAATTCCAGTTGGCTAAAGTATCAGATAATCTGTACACAATATTTCAGTAATTTAGGCTTAGAATACAAAACTAGGTTTCTAGGGCATAAACCATAAGTCACCAAATCTACAATTAAGCATCTCCATTGGCTGGGGAGATTGTGCACAAGACGTCAGTTTTCTAAGGCTTTATGTTCCGGAGAAGAAGCCGGAAAACTCTTTTTAGGTCTTGGCTTTGGTGTACTTTATTAGAGATCACATTGGCACCAAATCTACAATTTATAAGCCGCATTTGGCTGAAGAGTCTATACAAGACATTTTAGCTTTCTGGGGCTTTGCACCCTGGAGAAGAAGTGCAAGATTTTAGGCCATCCCTTGACCTCAAACAAACAGTATCTACTGTGGGAGCCAGTTTTGGTAACGCGAAAGGAATTTAAAAGTATGATAAATTAAGAACTTGATTCAAAATTGGAATTGGTTGTGACCAGTCTTGGTTGAGTAAATCTGCATAAATTTAGATAACCCATGTTGTTATTGTGGAAATATTAGTGAAATTTATTATATTATAAACTATATGAGTGTCAATTCTCTCCTGTACACCATGTCAGGTACCGTATGTCACCATGTCTACTTTACACAGTGTTACAAATATGAATCTGTTAGTATATTTGTCAAGAACATTCCTTTTAATTAATTACAATTTAAATCTTTTCGTTACTTTCTTTCCACTTAACTTAACATTAAGAAAAATGCTACAACTTACTAGGGGATCCAATCTGGCCGGTAAATACCCAGAGCTTGACAAGATTGTCCTTACCACCGCTTGCCAGAAGAAAGCTTCCAACTGAAGCATGGGGATTCTCTGTTTGGAGAAACAAATTAATTAAGTTCATTCACTAGCATGTGTGTAAAATATTTTAATGGGTACTTTCACTGCCAATAATCTCCTGATCTGGACAATGAAGAGACTGCATTCAGATTGTATGCATATTAATACTTGACGTGATGAAATACCTAAATGGGTTTCGCCATTTTGTTTTGTGTATCACTTTTAATAATAAAATAGACATTCAGAATATCAACAATTGAATTAGATAATATATATATAGCAGCAATGTGCCCTTGAAATTGTTTCCACAAAGAGTACCCAATAAACTCCTTCCTTAATAATAAATGGTGAAAATTCTTAACATCAAATATTACCTGCCGTTCCAAATTTTGGGGAGAAAGCACAACAGCTAACCCCAAGGTCATGTCCGTCAAGTTCGTAGGCCAACTCTCGTCCATGTCCGAACTTGGCGTCCCAGACCCGAAGATGGCCGTCTGTGCTGCCGGAGATCACGAAGTAACTGTCAGGAGTGAAGGCACATGCAGCCACCATTTCATCATGGCCGGAGAATGATCTGGTCAAACAATTGGATTTTAGAATTGACTTAAACGATTGAGATCGAGTGGAAACAAGCAGACAGAGTGGAAAAACAATTTTGAGTTGTGATTCCATATAAAACATGAACAAATATAAAAATCATTTTTAAAAAACCCAAAAGGCACATCAACACATGATGATTGTTCACCCACCAAGTTTCATTGAGCTATGCCTAATAGTTTTTGAGTTCTGCTCCAGAAACGAAAGTTCAAGTTTGGTTTCCAAGGAAACAGCTAACAGCTTAATATAAAATTCCAAAGAAGTTGAAAATGCTATAAGGCACATCTACACTTGATGATTGTTTCACCCACCAAGTTTCATTGAGCTATGCCTTACGGTTTTTGAGATTTGCTCCATTTCAATTTCATCTCCATTTTCTCGACTGAGGGATTTTGCAAGAACTGATACATATGACCCAATTTAAACAGAGGTTACGTGGGAAGATGTGGGTTGAGTAATATCTGTAAGAAGACCAGCAGTTTTTGTCAGAGAAGGTAGGATCACTTCTGTCTCCTAACCTATTCAATGGAGATATGATGAGGAACAGGACTTGCCAACAGCAGTAGGAGAGTAAAAGGGCACACAATAGGATCAGCATATTTACATTGGAAACAATTGTCGATTGGATATTTAACTTTCTGCATTCATGAAGGAATGATTAAACGACAGTACATTAAAGCAAAAACAAAAGCAGTGCAATCTATCAATGTTAAGTTGTTCACAGTTTTACATCTTTTGTTGCCATCTGTCTTTACAGTGTGTAAGTCGACCACAACCCTTTGTACAGTAAATTAATATACTGTCTGTTTAATATATGAAGACTCCAAATAGGTGCTATTTCTTTTCTTATTTGGGGTCGAAAACATCATGAGAGGCCTATTACTTTCAATTGGATTTTTGTTTCCTTTTTTCTAATTATACACATTAAAATTAGTAATAAGAATATCCACTCTAATCTTGCTTCCACAAAAGATCTGGATACTGTCCTTATAAAAAACGTAATAAATATTTCATTTATATGTTATAGTTGTTTAATGACTTCCTCAAAACAACAATATTTCAACCATGCAAGTCTCGTTCTGAGAAGAAGATCAATCCCACCATACATTACTTGTTTTTAGACAAGAATGAAAAATAAAATTGTATTCAGGTAGTTATTGTTCCATATATTCAATATTCAGAACTATGTAACTTATGTCAACATACATCCCACTATTCATCAGGAGAGTAAACAGTTCACGTCAAGAGTATCAACGCGATGACAATGACCACTTGCTTCCAGAGAGTTCCGATATTGATCAGTTCCTCCCGGTATTGATTCCACTGTTACCAGGATGATAAACCTGCCCGCCCGGCCACCAGGATATTGCCCAGCTGATCAATAACATCGCTAATATAACCTTCAGGGGGAGGTTATGTCCCCACAGTTCACGGAAATCAGGCCGTATATCAGTAACTACAGTCAACATATAGATGTCTTTATAGACTTGAGGGATCATCCCGATGTGATATGAATCCATCCTTGTAGTGATGACAACTAAATGTTACATTTGTCATATTGGCATCGTTCCATAAGTATAACAGTATAATAACTGACAAAAAAAGAGCCATGGGCTATGTAGCTCATCGGGATTTGTGTTGTTTGATGTTGAAAACCAAAAGAAAAATTCTCAAGATAATGCACAATCCCCAGCCATGAAGAAACCTCAAAGTGTTTAAAATTGTCAGTGCATAACAAAAACATAAATTTTGAC
The DNA here is from genome assembly GCA_936450465.1 of Gibbula magus. Lineage (NCBI taxonomy): Eukaryota > Metazoa > Mollusca > Gastropoda > Trochida > Trochidae > Gibbula > Gibbula magus. The sequence goes on along the minus strand of OW388297.1, from coordinate 73,108,735 downwards.
ACTAAATTTTGAAATAATTGGCTGTCGAAGTATCACAATTCCTGCAAAGATCTTGAAAAAAGGTGCCCCTTCCAATTCAAATGGAAAAATTGAGGCATTGGCTCTGTAGCTCATCAGGAATTGCATGATTGCATATCTAAGATCGAAGATTTAAACAATTAGAGCCATTGTCTCTGTAGATAAGCCTTTTGCATGCTTTATAATCTAAACTAGTTTATGATATATAAACCAAAGGTAAACAAATTTATTTACACGCCTTGAGGTACTAATGGCTAATTCAGATAGCACCAACTGCAAAGGATGGCTCACACATAGGCACAAACATGCAAACATTTGATTTCAAAACACAAATGAGTTACATGTTTGAATTAAGGAAACATAAGTTTGTATCCATAAAATGCCCCCCTCCCCATCTCCCCCTCCCCCCTAACATTCAGTTATATATGCACTCCTATGCACTGACCCCACCTGTGAGCTCTCCTTTTGGGTGAGGGGGGAAAAACCTGATTTTTATAATAGCTATTAAAATTGTTATCCTAAGGGTTAAAAGACGAAAATTACAAGTCTCTCCATCATAGAAAGATGATATTCTCACAATTTCAAGGTCCTAGCAGGTCCTAGTTACTGGAGTGAAGGTTTCAGTTGAACAAACTGCCATGCCCATATTTGAGAGGGGATTCTAATAAAATGAACAATCTGTAGTCTAATATTTATGTTATGAAGATGGCATTCTGAAAATTTTAGCTTTCTGTATCAAAGAGTTTTGGAGAAGAAGTCGTTTAAAAAATTTAGGGTGGACCCCCTGCCATGCCCATGTTTGATTGGCAGTCAAGTTCAAATGAACAAACTTGCATCTACATATATAATAAAGATGATATTCTGAAAATTTTAGCTTCCTGTGCCAACTGGTTTTGGAGAAAAATCGTTTAAGGTTTTAGGGAACGCCTGTCAATGGCCCATGCCCAAGACCTGATGAGCTAATAAAAATATTTCCCAAATCATCATACAAAATCATCCCAGTCTAGCTGTCCTCCAGATCCTAGAGCAAAATATTCAATTGACGGCCAGCCCATTCTAGAAAATTAGAAAATCCATCAGAAATCAAGACATTTTTAGAGCTCCATTTTGGATAACCTTTTGAAAGAAATGTACAACAGTTTCCTATGTCAACTATAATAGAACCATAGGCTCTGTTGCTCATCAGCAGCAGTGGGTCCACAGGGCTTGGGGGTCAGGTCACCTTTGGAAAAAGTTTGCATGAAACTTCAATGGACCCCGTAAGTGAACCTCACCCTTTTCAACATGTGAGCCCTCTTTTGAAATTACTGTATCTGGCCATGCATCAGGAATTGAATGACTTATTATTTAAGGCTGAAGATCTAAAAAGGTAATCTCATTGTTAAAAATGATATCAAAATGCCTGAAATAGCATTAAAATAGCTAAATAGCTAAACATTAATTTTGTGGCCACCTACACCCCACAGAATTATCCCCCTCCTTATTCAAGTACCCCTTAGTGGGCTTGGCAGCTATATAGGCCTAGGACTCTCAGTCACCTTCTCCCCCAAAATAGCAGCGTCCAATGTAAAACCAAAATCGAGGGGGATTTATCACATCTTCATACAGAAAAGACGGGTTATTTTGAAAAAATAGGAAATGAATAGTATTGCTTTCAAAGGTAGGGATAACATTTCATTGGGCAACAGTCTCCATTATGATCTTTTACAAGGGGTTATTTAATAATGTTCAGAGTCATCAAAGGGGAGCACCACTTTAAACTGCACCCCTGCCTACCAGTAGTGTTGTCATTTGGGAACTGAATTTCCTTTAGAAAGTTTCCATTCAATAAAGATGACATTTTCACAAATTTGAACATCTCAGCATTACTAATTCAAACAAAGGTGAAGGAGGGACACCCTGCCACGGCCATATCTGGGAAGGGATCAAGACCAAATGAACAAACTTCTTCATGTAACAAAGTTGTTCAACGGGTTTAAAGACGTTTAAAGATTTCAGGGATAATGCCTGCCAGAACCAAATGAGCAACATTTGATGGCCTAAGTGCATACATGTACCTTCCCACAAAATTTCAGCTTTGGGTATGAAGCGGTTCTGGAGGAGGAGACGACAGTTTCAAATCTTGATGGACATGCACTGGCCCATGTCATAAGCAAATCTGACCTTAAAGGCCTGATGAGCTAACAATGAAAGACAATTTAATATGCCCATACCTGATTAATTTGCGAGAAGCCACTTCCCAAAGGCACAATGTGTTGTCATCCCCGCCTGAAACTAGTAGGGAGGAATCGGGGGAAAATCGACAAACTCGAATTCCATTTTTACTAGGGTGTTGAATGACCGCCACCTGGTCTCCAGTTTTAACGTCCCAAAGAATCAGTTTACCGTCCGTTGAACACGAGGCTAAAGTTGTACCGAAAGGGGAAAACACACAACAATTCACATAAAATGCATGTCCCAGAAGTGGTGATGCAGGGAGTTCGCTGAAGTCATCCGTACTCCATAGTCTGACAGTTTTGTCTCCTGACCCTGTCGCGAGTTTGTCACTGCTGAATGCTACACAGTTTACATCAGAACTGTGTGATGTCAATGTATGAATCAAACTTGCAACCATATTCGCCATTACTTATTGCCTGAAAGAGAAAGAAATTTCATTTATTCATCATGGAAAATTTATCAATAACACAATTACATTATGAAGTACATGTAACATTAAATGAACTCTGAACAGTGTCCGGTAATTTCAGGTCCAAACAAAAGTGAGGAGTTTAATGTGTGGATTTTGCGAATTTTGTAAAATGTAATTGTCAACACATAGTAGTGCCAAAGTTAAGAAGGGCCTGTGCCAGGAAAGTATTTCGTACACTGGTTATGAAACATATTCCACATATGATTTTTGAAGTTCATCAATATGATGGCAACAAATGGTCCTGTCTACATAGGCCTATAATTACCCTGTTGAGTAAACAGAACAATGATATTCTCTAGAATTATTACAATCACAAATTTTGAGGGTAAATTACAGGAATTTTTCAGTCATATATCAATCATATAAAATTGTAATATTTTTGTCGCTTTGTGACACATAAGAGTGAGGAAAAAAACCAGTAAACAAACAGTAAACAAACCTTCAGAGTGTACACTTCACCTCTAAAATAATCCAAATAAACCAGATATTTAAAGGTTTTGCTCATGAAAATGATACATGCTATCCAAGTTGCCAACATCAACCAAGGAAAGACTACAACATCCATGTAAAGCACATATGAAAAAGAGATCTCATATGAACTAGAGAAAACTTTGACAGAAGAGGATGAGCATCTGAGCGAGTCTTACAACAGTAAGAGCAGTTCTGGTAAACAACTTTCCCAGCAAACATCACGAGCACCGTCTATTGATTTCCTAACAGACCCAGATTTGCAGCCAACAGCAGCCAGGTGACCGACTCCGTTTGTGTTGTTGAAGATTACAGTACAGTACTATGTATTGAATCGCTCTCCGTTAAAACGAGAACCTGATAACGTACTGCCCCTAACAGTGCCTTAGTTTTGATCACCACAATGTTAACATTTCTTATAATAGAAGGTTTAATGTACTGTTACAACGTTGAGTTAGGTAACATCACAATCTCCCTGTAAACAAATCGAGTGCTCAACAGTTCAATGTCACAGACTCAGTCTCACAACAAACCCAGTTGATCGATTCTCCTCAAGTCATTTGATCGTTAATTTAGAGAATAAATCAAATTTTATACATGTATTAAAAGTAAGAATCTTTATAATGTGATGAATACTTTTAGCTGACAGTGTCGTATCATTGGGTTACCTTTATTTAAATAATTGAACTGTGGGAAACAACGATGTCCTGTCGCCATCTTGGTACGTCATGATCATGTGACTTAAAGGTCACATGACCTATAGATATTCAGCTGGTATGGATAACATGATCTTTTCTTGGCTGTCATCCAGACCTTAGAGCAAAAATATTCAATTCACGACCAACCCAGTCTATAAAATTATAGCAAGGCTAGATAACCCAGCCCTAGAAATTAAGACATCTTTACGGCTACATTTTGTAGTATTTTAATTGTTTGTAAAATGGTGTAAGTCATCCTCGATAATCCAGCGCTATTGTTCCGATAAATCTACACACAAGTGTGTAGATTTATCGGAACAATAGCGCTGGATTATCGAGGATGGGTGTAAGTAAGAAAAAACATATTTATGAGACTAAAATTAATGTTAGTCTAGATCTTTTCTTGCACAATATTTTGGATACAATAAAACTGAAAGGTTACAGATATATCTTTCTTTTCTTTTAAAAAATAGCGTGGTATTGTGAAAATTTAGTTTCAATTATGGTCGTAACTGATCATTTGTCGCGGGTTTAATTGTTTGTTTTCCTCTATATGTTTGTTTCAACACAATGATATACAAATATAAGCCTTTAGCTTAATCCAAAAGAGTTAAACTACGATTCAAACAGTCACAGCATGTCTCCAAAAGTTGTAGTTTTGAAATTTGGAGAGAGAAAAACTCTGTTTTGTAAACACGCACCTTTAAAAAATTGACGTTGTTGAATCTCTTTGACTACAGGAATACAGGCGAGAGAGTATAGCACTTTACCCATGTAATGCCGGCCAGCTATGATGAGTCTATGAATTAAAGTTCATTATTTTGACAACACGTTTTATCAATTCATTTAATTTCTATTTTAAAAAAAATTGGCTTGAATGCCAATAATTCTGCCCCAAAAGCATTTTGAAATATCGAGTTTAATATCCCACGTGTGTTTGAACCGAGATGCAAATTAAAAGTATCATACGCTGATGAATGAAATTGTGTCATCAAGAGTACAATTACAACAGCCTTGCCCTTTGCGGAAATTATCCATGTCTCAATTGCATGCATGATGCATGTGCACAGTGTAGACTATATATGAAAAAGCCTATTTTAACGATTGTGAGTGCAAGTAAACACCGTGAAGGTATTTCATGATCTCTTATCTTTGACTATATTTCTTTAAAAGGAGGATTCAATAAAACATTTCTTAACGAGCTTTGCTCTGCACGAGTGCTGGTCGATATTAGCTGTCTGTACACACGTGAATGTTACCTTAATCAACCCGTATTACGTAGGTACAGGTGAATCAGGTTACAAAACAAAAGCACATTCTTCTCTTTAATGATGAAAAATCATTAGTTTTTATTTGAGTACCTATATGTATATATTGATAGAAAGCCATTAATTGCATCGGAATATTATCGATAATCCTGATATTTCATCTGACAATCAATATTTCGATATTTTTTCGTATTGTGATATTATGTGTTAACTTTCCTTGGAGTTAAGAGTAATACCGACATGTTCACTGTTATTTGTTGCAAAATCTATTAATTTTAAGAAAATTACTAAATGGCATACAGACCTTGATGTGTGCCAGTCTGATTAAAACCGACGGTATTCCGCGGAAAAAAAGTGCAAAATAGTGCATCTACCGGGATACGAACTCATATCGTTCGGAGGTTTCCACGCCAAACCGTCTGACCTTGTGGCGAGGAATCTACAGAACCTGTTCGTATCCCGGTAGATATATTATTTTGCAAATTTTATTCCTCGAAACAAGGTCGATTTTAATCAGACTGGATGTGTGCTATCAAATCGTATCCTTTTGAACTATCGTGATATCGAGCAAATCGTTCAAGAACAATATAATACTCTGTGGGAATATACAGAAGTAGAAGGGGAAGAAAATTTAACAAAAAGTAGATTTTATAAAGATCTATCGTCGCCTCGTTGTGAAAGTTGAGATAGGGTTTACATGGTACTTTGCAGGATGTATTTTGCGTCCACTGGCATTTCTGAGGCAAGACACAGATTGGAAAGTCCTTTTCTTTTAAATATCAATTGTTTTTACTCAAGCTAATTAAAGCGCCATATTTGTACCGTGAGCCAATAACCACGGTCGATATGGTCACGTGCCATGGACATTCGTGTAGGACACTTTGGAATTGTCACTCAACTTTCAGTTTAAAGTTATCCATTTTGATTTAATTTCAAATTGTACATAAACAGGTTGATGTTTTAATATGAAAAACTGTTAAAATTATCTATTATTCAGAATATCTGGCATCTGTTAATTTTCAATGTTGATCACAGATCTTCAAATTTAGAAACATTCATCAAGGAGTAGGGAGATCTCTTCTTACTCATATGCTCGTAAGCTTAGTCCATGCTGAGATACTAAGACTGATGATAAGAGATAAGCAAAACATAAACCACATTGTCCTCAAGTGAACAAGTCGTCAGCCATTGTATTGAGGAAACAGAAATATTCCTAGATGGCTCGGAGTCATCTCTTTACGAAATTCACAACATTTTATCATATGTAAAACTGTAAGTCAATATGGATAAAACCAATGCAGTTTCGATAGAAACAATTGGCCATGCATATGGCTCTGTTCTATTAATCTTTATATCTCATATATATCTCACTCTCTTCTATTAAGTTTTATATCGCATATAAATGATTGTCTTATATTAATCTTTATATCGCATAGGCCTATATATTTCTCTCACCTATTAATCTTTATATCGCATATATCTCACTCTCTTCTATCAATCTTTATATCGCATATATAATGACTATCTTCTATTAATCTTTATAGCGCATGTATATATATGACTCTCTTCTATTAAGTTTTATATCTCATATATATCTCACTCTCTTCTATTAATCTTTATATCACATATATATTTCTCTCACCTATTAATCTTTATATCGCATATATATGACTCTCTTATATTAATCTATATATCGCATATCTACGACTCTCTTCTATTGATCTTTATATCGCATATATATATATATATATGACTCTCTTCTATTAAGTTTTATATCGCATATATAATGACTATCTTCTATTAATATTTATATCGCATATAAATGATTCTCTTATATTAATCTTTATATCGCATATAAATGACTCTCTTCTATTAATCTTTATATCGCATATATATATAACTCTCTTCTATTAATCTTGAAATCGCATATATATGACTCTCTTCTATTAATCTTTATATCGCATATATAAGACTCTCTTATATTAATCTTGAAATCGCATATATATGACTCTCTTCTATTAATCTTTATATCTCATATAAATGATTCTCTTATATCAATCTTTATATCGCATATATATGACTCGCTTCTATTAATCTTTATATCGCATATATATCACTCTCTTCTATCAATCTTTATATCGCATATATATGTCTCTCTTTTATTAATCTTTATATCGCAAATATGTCTCTCTTCTATTAATATTTATATCGCATATAAATGATTCTCTTATATTAATCTCTATATCGCATATAAATGACTCTCTTCTATTAATCTTTATATCGCATATATATGACTCTCTTCTATTAATCTTTATATCGCATATATAAGACTCTCTTATATTAATCTTGAAATCGCATATATATGACTCTCTTCTATTAATCTTTATATCTCATATAAATGATTCTCTTATATTAATCTTTATATCGCATATATATGACTCTTTTCTATTAATCTTTATATCGCATATATATATATATGACTCTCTTCTATTAATCTTTATATCGCATATATATGTCTCTCTTCTATTAATCTTTATATCGCAAATATGTCTCTCTTCTATTAATCTTTATATCGCATATATTTGACTCTTTTCTATTAATCATTATATCGCATATATATGACTCCCTTCTATTAATCTTTACATCGCATATATATAACTCTCTTCTATTAATCTTTATATAGCATATATATGACTCTCTTCTAATAATCTTTACATCGCAAATACATAACTCTCTTCTATTAATCTTTATATCGCATATATATGATTATCTTCAGATTATCTATGTTCAGGTTGACATATATATTACTCTTTTTTGTTTTGCTTCAAGTCACTTTAAATATTTGTTTCCCTTTCATAGATCTATCATCTGTTCATGCTGTAGTTGTTTTTCATATAGTATATCTATTTGCGAAGCACAGATGCAATAATTCCAAGACCGAAAATTACTAGAGCCTTTGTATTAATGGATTATTTGTAGGCCTATCGACTTCAGTCTAGTCTCCGTCTCAGATAACAGTAAGCAATAAGACGATAAGGACTTCATTCTGAAGATATACCTTCAGCTCGCAGTGACTCCGCCTATTTGATATTGTTATCACTAACATATATGATAATCAATAATTATTGAGTTTAGAAATTTTCCTAAGTGAGAGTCAATGTTAATTTAAAGCACCTCAGCAAAGCATTATCACCAACTAAGCAATGATTTTCATATGAGTTCACAATCCAATTTCTCCAATAAATTGATAGCTAATCTTGGCATAAATTTCACACTGATAGCCATTCAATAACTAAGGTAGAATGACAGATCCCCTGTCACCCCTATGCATTAATAAGACCACCCGTCTTCCCTCGAAAGGCAATGAAAGGAATGGGGGTAACAAAAGCATTCATGACGTTGGCTTGAAAAGAAGTTAGCTTTCAGACGTACGGGGCCTCGTTGCCCGAAAACAGCGAAAATGGCGGCCACGGACACTGAAGAAATCCACGATGATATGACAAGATTACGAATGCGAATGGTACAACAGGTAAGAAATGTTAAAACAAAATTGAATTTCTATTACGTGATTTATATTTTATCCCCTTCTCTCTATAGGGTTGTTATTGAAGTTGACTGCATTTTTGTTTGATTGTGTTTTGCAAAGTAAACAAATGTGATTGATCGGTCGTCAGTAGGGACAGCTATTGACAATAGGGCAATTTATTTCAAATTCAGAACTTTTACCGTTTAATTATGTAATGATTTATATTTTTAATTAATTAAAGTTATGCATATTGTCGTATTCAAGAAATATGTTGTGATATTACATTAATGACGTTTCTCTTTAACTCTTGTAAACAAGTTTGAGCGAAGCACGGTCAAGAAAATGTACTTTAAATGATAGAATTTTTGTTGTTGAGAATTCTGTGCATATTTCTTTCCAATTACATCTCCTGATCACGAATTGTACATCCAAATTTAATAGTTACATCAAGCTTGTTCGAATAATGAAGGAATGTACCTCTTCATATGATGATGAAGTTTATGAATTTTATGTTACTGAAATTTCAGCTATTGATATTAAATATATTACTGTGATATCACCTCACGATTGTTCAAACACAAGCCCAATTATATGAAGATTTATGATAGGGCTGTAGTAGGCGGGCACTTTAACTAAGAGGATCTTATTACAAACCCTTCAAAACCTCATGGATGAAAGCTTAAGCTGGGAAGGTAAGTAAGTAAGCTGTGATTTATACATATCTCGTCTTATAGTATATCGTAGTTCTAATTGAACAGACATGAGGAGAATTTGAACTCTACATTCACAAATCGGAAGAGGTACGTATTGGTTAACATTCATGTGTTTTTACGTACATATCACAATTCAGATTGAATAACAACAACCTGCCATAACCATTGTTGTCAAATAGCCATTGTGGTTGGTAAACTCATCTTGTTAAACCATTGATTTATTTTATAGTTTATTCATATGATATGTTTGTTTGTGACTTACTTTTGTGTTCCAACTGGTTCCAATGACATTTAAAACTGCGAGGCTTTAAGCATTATCTAGAATACTTGTACATTGTGTATATGTGACATTAGATCAATTGGACGTCACGAGAAGTGGCGATAGGCTCTGAATAGCTTTAATGTGAATAAATCACACACATTTTGAACTTTTTAAAAATTGTTTTTTTTATCGTTCCAAATAAAAACAGTATAATACAACTATGACCTCAAATGTATATTTTCATGTAATATTAGCCCATTCATTGATACGAATTTGTAAAAAAAAATTCAAACAAAATTCATGTATTCCAGTTGTGATAGTAAGTAAATAAATAAGTCTACCTTCATTAGTATTTAATCATTTTTCATACCAATATAACTAACGTATAATACTATCAAACTACATTATTCGATATCTGAGAATCGCCTCAGCCAATAAATACATCATGCATTTTAGTATTAATTCGTATGAGCTATTGATCTCCCCTGTTATTGGCCATGGACGGTGTCTCTAAGAGCTAGTCTTATTAAAGAAGAGAAGGGGTATTTCTTCTTTTATTAAAATTCAGATCTTTTAATATCTTTTTCATATTTTAATCTTTTATACAGTCAAGATGTCTTTTAATTAAATCTGGCAAAGGGGAACACGTATGACATCCTGAACTTATGGAATCCAAGCCAATATTTTAAAGGATATATCACTTCTTTATACCGTCAATTCAACCTAGATTCGCTTGCCTGATGTAAGGTGGTGAAGATTCAGGACACATGTACTGATATAACACACTGAAAACAATTTGGAAATCATTATTTCAGTCTTGATTTTTCATATAGTAAGTCAATCTACGCCAACTATTTCAATCCGAATAAATAAAAGAGAATGTAATAGTGACAAAAAGTGGTAATAATTGTTGTTTACGTCATTGAAATCAAACTTATTTCATAGAATAATGTTGCTCTATGGAAGGGGAATACACAGTTAATGACTGTATAGCAGTCTCGATATTTCTATTCAAACAATATTCAATCCCGTCCCGCCCAGTGACTCCTAATATCAAACGTCACGGTGTAGTATTTGCCCAGTACACTCTTCCATCTTGTTGACTACTAACAAGCCCCAACAGTCCAGCGACTGTTTGTTTGATAGGCAATCTCTATGTTTAATCAGAAGCTACCTAGAGTACTTGGCCACCCCTTAGCACGAAGTGCAGTGAATGACAACAATCTATTAATTCATCTCAGATAACCCTGGATTAAATTTGGAATAGTTGATTCTCTCCTAATGTGTTGGTGTGTTGCTTGAAACCTTTAGTTTCTCTCGTAGCACATTGGTAAACATGGGACTTTGACGAACCCTGAGTGAATATCTATGGGTCCTTGTTTTCCACAAGTTTCGACTGTCTAGGAACACATTTATTGTGAATGAAAAATCTGTGTGATCCATCTTCGATACTCTTAGGTTCATGTTTACCCCAATTATGAGATATTGTTAATTGAACTCCCTTGGATACTCTAGTAAATCTCCAGTGAGTGGAAACAATCTAAGTGATACATCGTGGATAGTCTGTACTTCTTGTGAAAATGGAAACAATTTAACATCCTTGAATTCTCTAGTAATGCAATGCTTATGAAATAAAATAATCTGTTTTATCCATCTTTAATGAACCATTATTAAGGTTTAACCCTCATCGTGAAGGTAGAGTTAAATGTACGCTAATATATCCTCTACAGGAGTACGATACTGTTAAACAGGATCAGTCTGCTTAATCCACCTTCTGTTAATAACGTTAAGCTTTAAGCGTACGTTGTTAATTGGTCAACTTAAGATTCTCTCGGAACACACACACACGCACATGGGTACTCTAGAAAAGAAGAGATACTGCCCTTATATGACAACAATCTGTTTAATCTGTCTTCGATAACCCATGATCAACGTTCATCCCTCTTATAGAAAGATTTCAGTAAATGACAACAACCTATTTGATATATTCGATAACCCATAGTTAAGGTTCACTCCTCTTGTAAAGAGTCAATAGAACACATATGGATTCTCTAGAAGAAAATAACAACACTATATTGAATTCGTCTATACCTCGTAATTAAGAATCACCTCTATTGTAATGACACGGGAAGTATTGACAACACGCTTAGTAGCAGCTTTGAAAGTACCATTCCTTGAAGCAGGGTAATAATCGTAGCGCTTTGAGCATACCTTATGATTTGGAAAAGACGCAATTATTAGCATTAATGATGGAGCAAATAGAACACATATGGATTCTCTAGAAGAAAATAACAACATTATAGTTAAGGTTCATCCCTATTGTAAAGATAGCTATAGAATCAGTTGAACATCTATGGGTTCTCTAGAAGAACATAACAACACTATATTAAATTCGTCTACATCTCGTAGTTTAGGGTCACCCGTATTGTAAAGATGAAGTCAATTGAACAATTGATTCTCTAGAAGAAAATAATAACATTATATATAATCCATCGTCGGTACCCCGTAGTTAGGTTATCACCTATTGTAAGTATTGTGTAAACTGAACACCCCTAGAGCCCGTAGGAGGACATCGGTATGTTATCTTGTCCTCGTGTCTGTCTGGAGAAGGAGAGGAGGACAGGAATGTGCGCCATGTTGTCGTGTGTGAACCATGTCAGCCAGTGTCACTCTGATATCTCCTGTATTAAAGTCTCCTCACAACAAGAGTAGCATGTCCGCTTCCGATTTTCAGAAGTGTCGTGTCGTTCAACGTTTCCCTTTTTTCTGGGTGGTAAACACAAGTTTTGTCAAGCTTGTTAAATTGTAGTCGTTTTTATACTAATGGTTTTATGTCATTAAGTTGATGCATGATAGCATCCAACACTTATATAACCGTCGTGAGTCGATTCAGTTAAGTAGATTGCTATTGATTTACATTGAATGTGAACTAAAATCAATAATTGCGGTTAACGAATCGGATGGGTACGATTGATGTGCTATTGTCTTATTCATGTTTAAATTTCACTGTTATTTTGTAGGCGACCGCCCTCGTTTGCAAACATAAATATATCCCTGTTTAGCTATTAAATAATGAAAATCAACGGAACTTGAATCATACTATATGGTTTCACGTGTGTTAACATACACTGTAGACTGCTGTACGTAATGGGGAATTTCAACCAATGACATAACGACATGACTACTGCGGAGACTGAATGATATACTGGTAACTATCAATAACCATATCAATCAATTTTTCAAACTACCAGTTTTACCATTTGGTGAACATCACATTGAAGTGCTTCATTTTTGACGAATAAGTTGATAAAGATATCAGTTGTCAAACATATCATATCTACATGTGACGTATCGTTGTTGCTATTTCCAGAATCATAACATGTTAAAATGTATGAATAAAGATATTAATTTTGACAATAATACTTTGCTAACTGCCGTTCGGTGAGTAAATTGTAAACATCTAAATTTAAGAGAAAAGATCTCTACCTGATCTCAAGATCTTGTGATATCAAGAAACTTTCAATGGTGAATAATCTATTTAATAACTCATGTTTATTGTGATAACAGTACAATGATTAGTGAGTACATTATAAAGGCACTAAAATAACATCATCATGTCACTTCAAGATACTGTGAATTTCAGAAAGGTTCATTGGTAAACATAGCTGGAAATCAATTACATACAGACTGAGTATACATCATGTTTTTGTGACAACATAACTCTCATATAACTGTTGTTTCAGTTAGGAAATTAATTATATAAGTAATTATTTGGAATCTAACTGACAACCAAATACTGCCATGTTCAGAAACATTGACTGGTAAACATCGAACTAATAACTTATATCATATTCATTGTCTCCTCAAGTAACTGCTGTTTCAGTAAGGAACTTAATTATTTATTTTACATGACATCAAGTTACTGATATGTTAAGAAACACTGCTTTCTGTAAGCATCTAAATCAGGAACTTACATCATTTGAACATTTTAATTGGTAGTTTACATTATGGGACATGACTATTGTGACAATTGTACATTTGTAACGGCTAAATCAGCAAGGAATTTAATTATGTAAATAAGGAAAATTATATAAAGTCAATACAAATATTTTTCACAAACATTGAACGGTAATGATCAATAACTATTTTCAGTTTTTAGGACGTGTTAATTGTAGCAATACCAGATCTACATGTGACGTACATTTGACATTACGGATGTGTGTTATATAAATAATCAAATGTGTATATGACGTCAAAATACTGCTATGATCATAACATAACAGTCTACTCTAAGTTTATTGATGCATTATTGGAGAGATCTTTGTGGTGAAACGCCTGCAAACATCCAATAACGACGCCAATTACATAACTGCTTATCCAGAACATGACGTAAATCTATCGTTCTGTACATAACATATTGAGTGCAATCAATTCAACACAATAAATGTTTTCTAATCTGATAATATTTCCAATGTGAGAGTCATTGAATAAAAAAAACTGGCGTCATAATGTCCTATGTAAGTCAATGAATATAAACTTACGTGCAAAAGAAACTTCCCACTCAACTTGAAGGCCGGTAAAAGAAACACAAACTCGAATACAGATATGTTGATAAGTGTATTTGAAAACTTCATCATTGTTCATAAGATCATACAAAGGGTTACTCAAACAACACAACGAATCATCAACAAAACCTGTCGTGAAGATAGGTGGGGTTCAAAAATACAGTTTTTAAAAGTTTATGGCAATAATCAGGTTATTGAAGGTCTTCAAATGCTGCCATTTCTGGTTCTTCTGGTGATCAGTATCGTGTTTGTCCTCCGTGTGCGTCCATGCATGCTAATACACGTCGTCTAACGGATGTCGTCAGTCTTCTGATGACGTCACGAGGGATCTGACGCCACATGTCAGAAAGGGCCTGTTCAAGCTGATTTCTGTTAGCTGGAGAGTTTTGGAGGTTTCTCAACTGTCTGTCCATATTTTCCCATACGTGTTCAATTGGATTCATGTCCGGGGAACATACCGGCCATGGCAAAACCTGAACATTGTTGTTGGCAAGGTAGTCCTGAACAATTCGAGTTGTATGGGGCCTTGCGTTGTCTTGCTGCAGAATGGTTCCTTGGCCCTGTCTACGTAAAAATGGCACTACAAATGGATTAAGAATCTCGTCTCGATACCTCTGTGCATTCAGGTTACCATTTACTATCACTAACTGAGTTTTCTGGTCACCGCAAATGCCGCCCCATATCTTGACACCACCTTGTCTTTGGGGGTAGTACTCTTGGACGCACCCAGGTGCCAGTCGCTCTCCTCTTCTTCGGTATACACGGATTCTCCCGTCGGCATGATGAAGTCTCAATCGACTTTCGTCGGAAAACAGCACACGTTGCCATTGACGTTTCTGCCAACGTCGGACAGTCCTTGCCCAACGAAGTCGTGCCTGTCGATGTCTAATCGTCAGAGCAATTCCACGGAGGGGACGATAAGCCCTGATACCCATAGCACGAAGACGTCGGGCGACAGTACTGCATCGGCTGATACGGTGCCCGAGGGCTGTTGCTGCGGTCGACGTCGCCGTCACAAATCTATTTCGAAGGTGAATAACCCTCGTAAGATGGTCTTGTGATCCTAGGTCTTCCTGTCCTTGGCCTGTCGCGAGTTGTGCCTGTCAAACGATAGCATGGTAAAAGTGCATACACCGTTCGTCTGGAACAACCGAACGTCCTCGCCATATGGGTCTGTAAAGCTCCCATTTCCATCATACCAATAGCTCTCTCACGTTGTTCGGCCGATAACCGTGGCATTTTTTTCGTGTGCTTTTTGTAGCTGGCAAGTCGTATGATAAGAGAAAGCCTTTTATTTCAACATTGAGCACGTGCAATTTGTTTGAGGCACGAAAAACACCATTTTTTTAAATTTCTCGGACTTCTTGAGCTGTTCAACGCAATGCTCGCCATATATACCCTTATTGTGTTTTGGCGAATGTTTTCAGGCTGGGAACGTTTGTGAAACTTGTTTGGATTCGATTCGTACGATTTGGGGAGTGGGAAGTTTCTTTTGAAAGTCAGTATAGTTCGAACTATTAATTTCAGTTTGAACTACTTAATGATTGTCAATATAATTGATGTGAATAATCCAACAATTTAGAACATATTTGTAACCATATTAAACTATACCTGATGAAGGAGTGAGCATATACTCCGAATCATGCTTTATCTACACAATACCCAGAGAATCCTGTTTCCCTATCAAAATAAAATATAGTAGATGTACCCACACTTTCCAAGGAGTATGTGAGAGATATACCCATACTTTTCCGAGTGTATCGAATGGTACCCTACGGTTTTCCCCGTGGTGCCCTTACGAGGCGCAGCCGAGTAAGGCTCCACGGGGGAAAGCTGTAGGGTATCACCGGAAGTGGGGTAACGTTTGATATTCCTCCAGTTTTAAATGTGGGGTGTCCGAGTCGTAGACAAGGAAGCTTCACGATTAAAACGGGAGGGATATTCATAGCTAAAACTATCAACGTTTTTTTACGAATTTCTCACAAATCAGATTGTATGTCATTTCTTCTGACGGATAGTATAAAAGTATAGAGATTATTATTTGAGAATTTATGTCATACTTTATTTATGTGAGGTGAGGTGGAATGTTATTTCGTGTATCTTCAAATTAAAGAAGTTGTTATCCAGAAAATCTTCCTGTTTTTATTTATGTGACTATACATGTATATGGGTATTTCCCCAGCGATATACCGATATTCCAGCACAAGTTTCGTTAACAGAGGGGACATGGACACATATTTAATTGATTGAAAACATATTTTATTCATTTAAGAAATAAATTGGGCACAAAATATATAACACAATGTCATGCAGAAGAGAATTTAAAAAACCTACAAGTTATGTAGACATAGTTTGAGTGGATAAACATGTAATATACATGTAATTATTAAGTGGACACATCATTAGAAATATTATTCTAATGACATATACATTATGAATATGGTTAAAACATAAATCATATTTATGTATTAATTGAACCGCTGACTCTTTCCAATGAATTTATGAACATGGTGAAACATGTTTTTATTGCCTTGTTGTGGAAGATTTGGATTACCATACATGATTGTATTTAGATCAAATTCCGCCTTAAATTTTAAAATATTTACCTTAATTCTTAACGGAAATTAGCATATCTTAGACATCTCAAGAAGAAATGATAGACATATTCAACCAAAGCACCACACGACATGCAAGATTAATTAATAATCAATTAGATAAATTGACACGGTACAGATAAGCGTTTATATGGAACTACAAGAATTTCGTAACTTCATCTTCCTTTCACCGAATAGAAAATATTTTGGGATTTTACACACTTTTTCAGATAATTTTGCTTTAAATGATGGTAATGAATATGAACATCTTATTGTCGAGGAAAGATTATTCCATACATAAGCAAAGTCGTAGATAAAAGACTTTTGAAGGACTGCAGTTCGAAATTTTAGAATAGATAAATTTGATTTGCTACCTAAGTTGTAATGAGAAATATCATCATCATCTTAACATATTTATAACGCACTATTATCCATGAAGACCATGCTCAAAGCGCACAAGAATGAATGAAGGAATGTATCAATCACATGCAGTTGGCAAGCCTCACGTAACAAATGTGTTTTGAGCTGGGATTTGAAAGTGGTAAAGTCACTAGAGTCTCTGAGATTCTGTGGAAGTTTGTTCCAGGCCACCGGTGCTGCGTAGAAAAATTATCTATTACCATACTGCACTGTTCTGGATTTAGGGACCTCAAGGAGGTGTTTGTCTTGTGAACGAAGTGCACGAGGCGGTTTGTACATAGAAAGAAGACTCGATACGTAGGCCTCAAAACGAAGCAGGTTTTAACTAGATTGGAGACATGATTGTCCAGTGAAAGGTCTTGGATCACGCCAAGATTTTTAACTTTATCAGAAAACATAATTTGCGAGTTATCAAACCGGAGGGAGTTGCAAGCACACGTATCTCTCCGGTTTACAGGACCCACAAGACTGGATTCGGTCTTGCCACTGTTCTACTTCAATTTGTTGACTTCCATCCAGGATTTGATGTTGTTGCAGCATCGGGTCATATCATTCAGGGCAACGGTTGTTTGAACATCATTAGGACTGAAGTATCTCTACACCATATGTGCATCATCTGCGTTGTGATGACGATTGACGTGGTGTTTATCAATGATAGTTCCAAGTTCCTTTGTGTACAGAGTGAACAGAACTGGCCCAAGGACCGAGCCCTGTGGCACATCATACTTAAGGGCGGCTGGGTCTAAAGAATTACCATCAATGATGACAGTCTGAACACGCCCGGACAGATACGACTTGAACCAGTTCAGAGGTGTTTCATCAATAAGGAAGTCGCACCTGAGACGATGGATCAATCTACCATGGTCGATGGAATCAAAGTCGAGAAGCGTCAATATCCCGACTTTGTGTTCATCAACACCCCTCCACAAATCGTCCAAGACTTTTACCAATGCAGTTTCGCTACTGTGATTACCTCTGAAATAGTTTCAGTGACTGGTGGAAGTAAATTAATCAGATAATCTGGAGCTTGTAACTTTGTAAAAAGGACAAAGTTTCTTATTTTCACGTCTAATTGTTAAAGGTAGCCAACCAGTTCCTTTATATAAGATGTCTCTTGAAGTAAACTTTGGCAAACCAGTTACAATTCATGCAGCTTCAAGTTGGAGCTTTTCAAGTTTTCATATTTAATGCTATCCGCCGTCACCGCATTTGGAGCATTAAATCATAGACGGAACGTGACGTCATAGCATTGTTTATGGCGTTATGTCACCATGACAAAGTGATATTTTGGCCGATGATTACCTCCGTAGGTAATAAATACTGACATCATTCATTTCACATAAATGCATTATCACTGTCATCATGTTTTATTATCCTTTGTGAAGTCCAAAATCACTTCCTAACCCCCCTGTCACACTGTGCATGCGTTCTCACGGCGTTTCCAGAGAGTTCTAAAATGAAGCAAAACCCAAGAGAAGCGCAGTAAGAGCTCATAGAACGCATTAGGGTCGCAGTGGAAGCTCTAATGGACGCACTAGGAACTCCAAGAACGACCAAGAACCCCGAACCTCTGCGAACATGTTTAAAACAAACGTAGCGGTTCGGGGTTATGGTGAGAGCGCCGGGGGGAACGCAGTGCAGTCACCATGGCAACTCCTTGGACGTATTAGAAACGTAGTGGGAACTTTTTAGAACGAGTTGGAAACGTACTACTTCTGTCTGGATATCGATATGTATGGTACCGATGTTTGCTACTACGCGCCTATTGCGTTCCTATTGCGCTGTCACTGCATTTCAAATCGTCCCTTGGGATCCTACTAAGTTCAAAGGATTCTTAGGGGGTTCGCAACAGGTTTACACTGCCTTCAATTTGCGCTCTCTGCTAGATATAACACTATTACCATTTATAAGTCCACATAAAGCATGATGGCTTGAGAGAGACAAAGACTTGTCATTGCGCAGTTAGTGCATTTGCAGACAATAGACTAATCAACAGTTTGAGCGTGAATCTACCACTGATCACCGCGCCTGCGTAGTGGGGTATTTGTAAGCGTATAATAAACGTTGTAGGAACCCAGTAAGAACGTAGGAGGAACTTGGTGAACTTGGTGTACACTCACAGAACGCAATAGCAACATAGTAAGAACGCAAAGAAAAACCCACAAGGAACGCACATGGTTGTATTGAGAGCGTGGCAGTTGAGTCGAAAACGCAGCTGAAACGAGTTAGAAGCTCCTTGATAGGGATTTAAAAAAAAAATGTTTTTCGGGGTTCACACGGCGTTCTGACTGAAAAAGACCATTTTGAAGAACGCAGTGAAAACGCCATGAGAACGCAGTGCAGTGGGACAGGGGGGTAAGCCTTCCGGTTCACTTTTCATTGGTACCACTAAAGTAGGTCTGCCCTCAATTTCTGGTGAACTGACGCATTTTTTATGATTAATTTTTAGCAAAAGTAACATCATGTGTATCGATTCATTTTTAATAGTAAGAATTTGCCTTGCAAACGATGTGAACGAAAGGTGTGAACGGTCCAGCACGTTTCAATAGGTGTAGGTGAAACGAGGACCTCTTGGGTAATCCCATTCCTAGAATAGGGGTGATGCTATTTCTTATTATGACTTTTGAAGGTCACATGCAGTTGTGGACGGAATAGGCAAAGTCCTCAAGTATTGTTTATTCAATACAATTGCGATAATTATCGTTTTGGTTTCATCAATTTCATATGTTGGCTATTTGATGAAGTTTCACTATCATTGAAACATGCTTTCTTATGAATTTCAAAGTTCTATGACATTTTCCTCTTATTTTCATCACTAACTTGTTTAACATTATTGAATTCTAGCTAGTTTCACCTTCTTCTCCGGTAAAGAAAGCTTTAGAAAGCTGAACTGTTGCATACAGACTCCTTGACCAATGGGAATTCAAAATTGTAGATTTGGTGACCCAGTGACCCAAAGTGAGTGATGAGCTAATAGCTTGATGAGTCAATGACTTTATTTTTCGTTAAAATACAGCAGTTAAACAAGTAAATAATTCGCTGTCTTTGGGTTGTCATGTTTCATGTTCCCATCTATATATATGAAGATGTTACAAAGAACACGACACACTGTCGACATCGTAGCTGGCTGTTCTCGAACAACTGTTATGGAAGTTTATTAAAAAAATCGTGGAACTTTCGAACTTTCTTGGAATTATTTATTTATTTATTTATTTTATTTGTTTATTGAACTTATTACATATCACACAGTTTCTATATGCTTTACAATTTACCTTATAATGAAGTTGCAGGAAAACATACTTTTCTACTAAACTGCTGTAGTTTCTTTAAAACATGATATTTTTTTTATAAATTGAATGTTAAACAGACATGGTAGCGTGAGAGTAAATGAATGTCATATGACAGTGTTATATTTCTTACCAATTTTATCATATGTTCTAATATCTCAACACAGTGTTTACAAGACACCCTGCCGTGTTTGATAATGTCTCAATATTTGCCGGCTATTAATATCCAAGTGGATATAAACGCTTAACACCTGACACCATACACTGCTTATGTTGGATGATAAAGCACTTGAGAATGTATAACATTGAAACAAGCAAGTGTGATTTTCTTTATGTGTTATTTATTTGTTACTATACTTTTATACTCTTCTTAAGTACCTATTGTTTTAGATTTATGGCTATAAATTAATAACTATATTAATGTACCGGTACAACACATAACATATTGCGACCGTCTGTTTCACATAAACTACTGTCACTTACATGTATACGTTCTGTAAATGCAAATGTTTAATGTGAGATAAATTAAAATAATAAGGTTACCCTAATATAGTTATGACTCTGATCTTAAATCTTATGTGAGGCCCCAAAGTGACCATTAAGTTAAGGAAAGCACACGCTAATAAAGGTATTACTAAACATTTGTCATACTTTGCAAAAATATGTTATATGTAATATATATAATATATAGGTACGAATATATCATTGTCCGCAAGTACATGGAGGTAAGATATATTGTTATAAGCACGTATAAAATTTAATACTTTATAAAACGTTATAAGTTCCTGTTCACTTTTGTGTTACAATAAACTGCTTGAGAATACCACATAGAACGCACATTTCAATAGGTCACATGATCGTATACACACAAAAACGTGGCCAGGTTTATCTGCTTTATGTGACATGCTCGTGTTGATCTGGGATCTTATGTGATCTTATGTGATCTTATGTGATATTATGTGATATTATGTGATCTAGTCTAGTACTCATTGTTTTACTGATAGGACATACATATATTGGAAGTAGCCTTTCTGATAAGCGACGTGAATACCGTGTGACTATTTGAATCCACATGTTGAAGTAGCAATGATGAACATGTATATATCACATACCATTTAATACTATGAACAAACGGTTTATTTCAATAAAATATTGTCTTGATCAATACAACAAACACTGATTGGATATTCATTTGAAAGAAACAGTGAAAATGATGAGACAAAACATACTTTTAGCACGTTCTGTCCGTCAGTATATTAGCAATGAACTATAGAAATACAGAAAGAAAATTATCCTTTCACCAAATGTGAGGAAGCCCTTCTTGTCTGTAGCTTCATATTGAGTACTAGTATTACACTTTTTCACTCATTCAAACAGCTGCCCCCCCCCCCCCCCCCCCCCCCCCCCTCCCCCGATTTGTTTCTGCTCCCTCCCCCCTCCACTTTTTCATAGCCTGAAATATTTTTGAGGGACCAAAATCGAGATTTATACGCAAATCCGGATATTTAAGAACAAAATTAAGATAGAAAAACTTTGATTTTGTTGGTTACCTCGAAAAAAATGACAGTTTTGGGGGGTCTTTTGGACTAAAACGGCATTGTCAAACCCCAAAATTTGGCCTGGTATTAAATCAGTTGGCAAATTATAGTAATTATTAACGTTAAAAGGTCCATTCCCTTACATATTACTACACCTTGGCGCTTCTTTCACCCCCTCCCAATATGACAGCAATGCCTATATCACTAGTTATCATGATACACACACATCTCACATTTTAGAAATTAAATAATATAACATTCCGAAATGTAATGGTATTCAGTGACATTTCAAAATGGAAAGTATTGTTTTATGGAAAAGAAGTATCATCTATTCATCCTAATTCATAAAAGTTATATAATTCACAAATATGTCGTGTTTCTGGTTATTCATGCGTGTTATAAAAATAAATAAATAAATAAATAAATAACCAAGAAAGCAAATGTCTTAACATCTTATAAAGTGATATGAATACATAAGCATTTTGTTACTACATAAGCAGCCCCTCGTGTACTAATGCGTGTAGTTCAGTGCACGCTAGGGTGTAGTTAACATGACTTTCCTTGTAAGTACTGGGTAGGTATTTGTGAACGTGTGTCACTCACAATATAGGTGTTATAGACATACTTGTTCCTAGTTTCCTGTAGTCAGCCTTTCACAGAGTGTAGGTCTGGGTGCAGTATGTACGTATATATGTATGTATATATATGTATGTATTCATTCAATCAAAGAATACCGTTTGAAACCATGGTCACAACACAACACACAGCTTGCTGGGGCCCCGTTTGGGTTGGGCTAGGCTATAAGTAAACGGTGAATATTAGTTGTGATTTGTTAGACAGGGGGTAGGGGTATAGGGGTTTGCGTTGAATGGAGACGGGGGTAGGGGAGAGGTTAGGTTTTGCGGTGAATTGGGACGAGAGATCCGTATAAGTTGATTTCTTTTGTTTAGAAGAGAAGAAATGGATTGATTTTAGTATGACTTTAATATGTGACGATATCAAACAACCTGACACCCATATATATAGCTAGTTCCACTGGCGTTCATTTTCCTTAATATGTGTAGTGAAATGTACACATGGTTTCATTTAAACACAAATACTCCAGGGTGGATCAAGTTATGTCAATCATGCATAAATACATTCAATTACATTTAATTCAAAAATATAATTTTGCTCGTACAGTGTTTAGAAGTTTATTCAATTCAATCTATTCTAATCAATAATATATAAACTATTTAAAACATAATAATAACTATAAAATGTTTGCTTGTACATCATTGATAGATAAAGATGGAATTGTTTCTAATCAAGGGAAGACAACATCGATGCATCTTGATGTTATACCTTAAAATAACTTCTTTCACAATAACACATGTCTATCAGTTCAAGTAGAAGGTTTAATCATATATGATCGTTCCTCAGAGGGCCCCTTTCTCAATCTGTTAATACCCGCTTGTCTCTTTCAATAAGTGGTGGTAATAATGACTTCAATACAATGACACCACACGACACCAGATTTCAATATCGCAGTGGAGAAATCTGTCTAATGATTGAAAGCTCATGTTTTATCAACCGGGTGAGAGTCGATGATATAACAGCGGTGATGTCCCTTTGGTTGCATTACGCAACACATTGTGTTGGATAGGACAACTTGTGTTATTCACAAATTGTTTGGTATTTCATCTACCATGGGTTTTATTCAATACCAATTATAAGTTTATATCATATTTCTCGATTTATATAAGTTACGTACGATAACGCCATAAAATAAGTGTGAAATATTTGTAAATATGCATGCAGGACTATTTAAACATAGAACAATAATTGAGTTTAACGACAACAACACTGAGCTTTATATCCCCTTGATTAACCGGTTCCCCGTGGTATGTGCTTAGTGCATGCTCATTGTGTATCGACACAGCGCCCTGTGATATCTAGTTAGTTTATAAAAACCATTACCCTGGGCCGACTTTTGAAAATTTGATATAAAGCAATATATTAACACTAGTTTATATAGCATTCACCAATCAATGTTACGTAATACATGTTTCAAGGACAAAGTGTCACGGTACCAACTCTGATGTTCGCTTACTCCCACACCAAGCCAATCCGCGCCAATCGAATGATGCCGTTTGGAGTATTTCTTGGGCTTGAGCTGAGCGACTATCGGCTATTTTGACGAAGTACCTTTTTTTAAAACTTATTTTTTACCAAAAAACGAGACGTTTGCTCTATTATTCCTTACTTCCGGTAATGACATTTGAGCGTTTAGGAAAATGAATTGTTTCAATTAATATTATTCCCAGCCATGTTATAGATAAAAAATCAATTTATTTAAAAACGTACTCAAACTCTGCCTCTATTGGCAGTCGTGTGTTGGTTTAAAAACCAAACGATGACTACGTTACTTATAGTGCTGTCTTAAATAGGGAGTCAGGAGTCAATTTTATGACGATATTTTTGATTGGGGACTGCCACTGCCATTGGTATAAAACCCTTGCAAAATTATTAAACTGCAGCAAGAGAAAGAGCAATATCAACATCAAACATCCATGACAACGGTGCTCTTCTTTCTCCTAGGCATTTCTAAAAGAGCACAACGCCCTGCCCTTTTGAACATGCGCCCTGCCCCTTTTCTGACCCGCCCTGCCCTTTTTACTGACCGTTCTGCCTTTTCTCGTGACCAAATCATTCGTATCGGCCTTTGCATTGGTGTGAACTGCTGATCCTTATCATCAATTACATACAAAGAGAAAGGAATATAAACAAAGAAAATACTGTGTGATGATAATCTATTAGCTATATGATAATTGAACTGAACTGAAATGAAATGTACTCATGGGAGCAAAAACTCTGATGGTTGACATATTTCATATTCGTGCTGCTTTGATGAAATGAATGGAATAAATCATTGAAATCTGTAATGGATTTGTCCTTTATTATTTATTCAAATAATAATTAATTTCAAATGATACAAATAAAAATCACCTATTCAGTTTATTATATACGGTAACATGGATCAGTGGTTATATGTCCACCGCCGGGAGAGCCACATTTATAGCATTACCTAATCACCCACACCGCCGGGAGAGCAACGCCGTTTTTAACCTCATTTTCTTGAATGTGGCTTTCAAGGGCTGTAACCATGACAACAGGGGTTCGCACCATTAGTTTACATGTATTGCCTTACCGGTAGCTCCAGTAACATGAAAACGCTAAATCGTTGCGAGTTCATTGGCATGAATAATCACCCAACACACTTGACAACGGGGGTACGCGCTTTGCCGAGAGCATAAGTTATTGCAAAAAAAAATGTAATGTCAAATCGTGAAGAGCTCATTGCAATGCCGTTGACAAACACACAAGTGTTTATGAGACAATATATGCCAAGACGATCTCCCCTCCCAGCTCGACCTCTCGTCATTACCGCAGTTTTATAACGATATACATGTGTTATCCAATTTTTGCAAATAATAATAATAAATCGTCATCAATAAAGATACGCTAGTGTCATTCAAGTTAACACAGATTGAATTATTTTTCATTCATTCCAATAGAAACACACGGAAGCGTATTAGTGTAACGATGAAAAAAGAATTTGTGATATTATCTCCTACGTAGGACTTAGTATCTCCTACGTAGGACTTAGCATCTCCTACGTAGGACTTAGTATCTCCTACGTAGGACTTAGCATCTCCTACGTAGGACTTAGCATCTCCTACGTAGGAGATAGTATGTCCTACGTAGGAGATAGTTTGACAGATTTTTTTTCATCGTGACACTAATACGCTTCCGTAGAAACACATGCCTGTGAACTTACAAATTTAACGTAAGTAACGAAGACCTATTAACGAAGTAATGACTAAGGAATTCAACTGCTTAGAACAGAAGTCGACACGCTTCAACGGAAATAATAAGATGTATGTAATTCCTCTTGATTTGATTATTTATAATATTTGAGACCTGGTTGTATTCGAGGAAACAAACAACCAGTCGTCTAAACCTAGAATCAACCGGTTTATGTTAATAAACAATTTTTCTGGCACAAGTGTTGACATCTGCGTTAATGTGGCATTCCTTTATTATTCATAGTTTCAGAATGTTACAATTACAAAGATACGTAAATAAATTGTTATCGAAACATCTAAAACTGGGACACCATTCACTGATGAATGGGATGAGATGTTGTAAGCTTTGAAAGCTAAATTATTTATGTGTAACATATCGATATTTATATATTATATATTATGAGTTATTGTGACATATGGATAGATATTGTTGTTGTGTAAATCATGTAATGTTTGGTAAGCATACCAAGCCCGTGTTAAAGCTTTGGACATCTAATTGTTCTGTCTTGCTTTGCAATTTATGATGTATACACAGATCTTTCCATATTTTCTTATTAGAACTATATATATGTATGGAAAAAATAATGATTTAGAAGTAGTATATATATATATATATATATATATAGTTCACTCCCCCTAAACCAACATCCTTCTAATCAGACACTCCCTCTAAACCAATATTTACTTGGCTCAAAAGGCGGCGTTGTAATTTCAGAAACACCTCTATTCCGACATACTTCTACATACATTGTGGCGCAGCTAAAAGCTTATGGGTGTTGATTACTGTATGTCCTTGTGTACCTACAACAAGTTAACGTAAATTGTAATTTGGTTATCTATACCCATTTTTGTGTAAGTCTCTACATCTTCATCGCGAGAAAGGCCTTGGCCGATACGATGTGCATTGAGACCAACTAACTATATCCTGTATATTCTAGATTAAGGAAAATATCATTCCTTTCAATTCAAGTTTGGAATGTTCTAGAACATAACACGAGAACTAACATAAGGGAGGTAACTCGATTTCGTTCCGACCAAGACTTACATTGCGATACCAATGGTATTTGAATGTTATTGAACGTCTGACATTTATCCATTCTCGCCCTATAGTCCTCAGGTAATACTGCATCTCCCAACATAACCTTTATCATAATGCGGCGATAGCTTGGTTCCAGAGTATTTACTTACTGATATTGTTGTTGGACTTAAAGTTAAATTTATAGTTATAATAATTCCGTTATATATGCCGCTGTTTTTCAACTGTATATTTATCGCCTAATTATATTCCACTCCATCTAGTAGATTTCACATTTGTTTTGAGATTCACACATGTTGTGTGATTGAATAACAATGTACATGGGCGTAGTTTTTCCTTATCTTTATAAAATGTTTCAGATACGTTATTTATGATGTGTCGTAAAATTACTGTATGAAATCGCTGACATCAGCATAATGAAATACATCACTTCACAAGAAGTTTACCAGCTCTTTATAGCACGCGGCATCATGTATCATGGTTATAGAGACATGGTAGATGGATGTTGGTTTACAGATAGATAAATCTTGAAATGATTAAAAATGCCCTATGTTTGCAAACACCCGCACGGGCAAAATATGTTACATTGTCTTTGAAACGCATTTATCTAATACTTGTTACTCGTTAAGGCAATCCTTATCTCAAAAACACTCCACGAAATAACTACATCAATGAGACATTTAACTTAAATATAGTCTATATAATAAAAATAAATAATGGAAACAAATGATTATCATATACTTATATTGCAGGTGAACCAATATCAAATATTGACAAAATATATATTACTAGAGAATTATTTATAAAATATATTTAAGAAAGTGAATCTTTTCGTTTTGTAATCCCAAAATGACAAATGATACATCCCCGCATTGATCTCCACTGTTAGCACTGATCAATAGATACAGACACAACTTATTGGGGCACACAATTTTGTGAAATCGACGTGTTTCGTAATATTTAAACATGTACTACAAGCTTTTAAAATTCACATTACAATTCAGCTAGAATCGTACTACGCCTTACTGTAACAGCTACTTGTGGAATCAGTTCCCTCCAACCTGGTTACTGTAGATTGCTTGTAATTAAGTTTATCCAATCGATTATAAGCTTTGATCTGATCAGTACGCTGAGGTTTATTAACAGTCGATTGTTGGATTTGGCTTCCAACCCATGTAACTGATAATCGATATACCAACGTGTGTAGACTTTAATCGATACGATCGAACATGACAATGTTTAACTAAACGGGCTTTAAAAAGGTCAGGTAATTTTGTTTATGATCATACAGATAAAAGATTTTTTATTTTGTGTTTATTTTTATATGGGAATTATTTCATGTCTCAAATTACTTTCTATTTTATTCATTTTCCAATTGTTCGTTTTGTTTGATGGTAATTATTTAAAAACATGTGTACATCCATACAATTACATACAAATACCGGTAATATATTTTTAATACGATGTACACGAGTCTGACACTGTTTTAATAACTTACACATTTCTCATATATCGCTTTTTTCCTTACATAAGTGTATTACATTAAAATTGTTGTTAATCAAAAATATCTATTATTGAAAAATGTTTAAACAGGAATTGTGCTATCCAAATAGTGTATAGTTCAGATCACAGACTGGTGTGTATTTCAGATCTATGTCTGGTTAAACTGTCATGTCAGGAAGTGCACCTCAACGCAGCCAGGTTATTTTCAAACCAGTTTCAAGATTCCTCTGAATACAGATCCAGCATATAGTCTTCAACAACAAACTTGTTTAGTAACAAATACCCTGTTGTACATATAGGTTGGCATGGAACCTTTTGTTAAGGACAAAGAATGAATTTGTTTGCCGTTAGAAATCCCTTGCAATGAATATGAATACGCCGAGCGAATAATTCCTTACAATAAGCTGAAGTATGAATGTGTATGTGGTATATAGAGAAAGTTGTTCCGCTCAAATGAACATGCATATCTCTCAATACTGCGTCTAAACGTTTCGTACTTCAGGTGAACGCCATTTTAGTTCTTCAAGAAGACAGAAACAAACGCTGTACCGTGATGGTCTGACATGGATTTCAAATGTGTTGGACGGAACTATCTTTATATCTGTGTTCCTTAACAGGTTCGGAAACCAAATTTGATTATATTTTGGAATTTCATGTTGGATTTACAGGAATTCAGAGTTTGCCATAGAAATCTGGTGTTTTCAAGGTCTTTTGGGAATCAATTTCAATGTTCATCATCTTCATATACTCTATTATTATTATTATTATTATTATTATTATTAACATATATATGAGTAGCTTTTAAAGACAAATTATTTATCCTGGTGTCACGTTTTATACGAGAAATAAATTTGCGACCGATGAATCTTGTACATCAGCGCGGGACGTATATCCTGTTGGTTATTAGTTTCGTCTTCACGCCAATTGGAATGTCTTTCCAACTGTGCTTTATGTCGTTTTTATCATTATTAGGCACACCATGTATATTTTCTTTCAAGCTATATTTTATAGTTTCAATTACCATACCTAAAATACATTTCTTCCCCTTTTCTATCAATTGAATGTGAATATGGAATGTTTTCTTATAAGCCAACAGAACCATCCAGAACGTTATTGTTGTCTCAATGGTTTTTAGAAAACTCATGCCACTTTTTATACATGTATACTAATTCTAGTATGTCTGATCATGTCCGAATGATACTTACCTCATATTTTGGAAAATATATATATAAGTAATTATAAAATTTAATAGCATTGGAAATGTTTAGAGTCGGGCTGTATATACAAGTGAGACCTTGGAGATGTTTAGAGTCGGGCTGTATATACAAGTGAGACATTGGAGATGTTTAGAGTCGGGCTGTATATACAAGTGAGACATTGGAAATGTTTAGAGTCGAGCTGTGTATACAAGTGAGACATTGGAAATGTTTAGAGTCGTGCTGTATATACAAGTGAGACATTGGAGATGTTTAGAGTCGGGCTGTATATACAAGTGAGACATTGGAGATGTTTAGAGTCGGGCTGTATATACAAGTGAGACATTGGAAATGTTTAGAGTCGGGCTGTATATACAAGTGAGACTCTCATCCAAACAAAATTGCCGTTAATCTGTTTCAGAACACTTGAAAGTGTCAATTAGCGATAACACGTAATTTTTCTTGGAAAAGGGTAATTTAAATTGTATGCATTTTATCAAGGATATAACGTTTGCAACTTTCCAATTCATAGTTGCATTAACTTTTATGACCTTTTCTACCTTTTCTTGTCTGTTAATTCTTCACAGCAATTTTTCAAATATGCAAAACGTTGATTTTAAAACTAAACCAATCACACACTTTCAAGGAACGTCCACGTATGTCGCATGATCTTCCTTGAATTAATGAATCCCCCACACTTCTCTACACACCCTGACTCATAGGATAGATCTCCCGTACGTATTAAGTTCATAGAGTTATAAATATGAATGCTCAAATCTGTCTCAAAAAGCGATAAGGTTTCAAAGCAAATTGAATTAAATGTTAAGCTTTCAATTACTGCAAGTTTTGAACCAAAGGGTGTTGCTTTATTCTATTTACGGAAAGGCTGTTAGAAGGTTTAGCTAAGAGTATTCTGACACAACAGTTGGATTCTGTTAACAATGTAAGAGAAGGTTTACCATTCAGCGATACAGTCTGTAAATGTGTTATTCATATCACTTTGTATTTGTCTAGTAGTAAAAGGCAAGGAAAATCCTTTCAACAGCGAAGGGTAGCAATTTGAAAGGCAAATCGAGAGGGGTGTATTCACGGGTGTATGTGTGGTGGAACAGAGACCCTTAATGGTATTCAAGGCAGGTCGTCATAACGACACTGTGTTTTGGGAGAAATCGCTAAGCGAAACGTTTAATCCAAACATGGCGGACACTCCGTCTGACATCTTATCGTTTTAATAATGCTGCCCAAATTACAAAGGTAAGATCGTAAATTGGAAAACTGTACCACATCAATAGCAGAACTTGCGTTATCTTGACGTAGTAGGGTCTCTTGTTTGCATAGCGTGAAATGTGTATATGTGTGTGTATCAGAGACGGTCGAGTGTTTCTGTAGGTCCAACAGCTACTACTTCTTCTGGAAAGTTCTTCGGTATGATCTAAGTTGAAGGGATCTGAGTTTGGAACCGTTTCTCTTCTGGTTAAGTTGGCATGGTTTCAACCTTAGAAAGTTTCAAACTTTAACGTTCGTTCATAAACGAATTTTACCTTGTTAAAAGATTTTGCTAATGGCAGCCATTTTGTATTCCTGACTTAAGTCAATGTTATGAAGTTGTCGCTTTCGTATTTTGATAGTTAAATGTTTCTTAGTTTATTACTTAGTTTCATTGAACATCTTGTTGTTAATTTTGTATGTATGTAGTGCAATGAATGAAATTGATTTTATTTTTCTCTCAATTTCAGAAACTTGCTAATGAAAGGGGCCGATTACACCAGAGACCTTCTAGTGCGTCCAGTGAGTAGAACCTCTCTTGTAGTGACGGTAACGAATCTAACAAGAATGGCTTAACATAAGAATAGCAGTATATTTTTATAACAACTTCTTCATTGTGAAACTTCACGACGGTTTGGAGAATATGGAGAATCGTCATATATCAAATATATCAAATATATCAACACATTGACACCAGAAGTTGTCATCATAGTTGAACAAAGTATTGTCATTCGAGTAGAATTGAGGTAATATTATAGTAACGTCATAAAGTTGTTGATGTCATATAAGTGTGATGTCATCGGGTCAAATACAAGCGATACATCCCGTGGAGTATAGCGTGTAATAATTAACGTTTGCTCCAATATCAAGACTAACAGGGGTACATTTATGAATTAAAGATTAGCAAGGGCAACACTTACCCGTTATGATCAAGCTTAATGCAGAAATCATGTATGTTTCTAGGGGTACATTGTATTCCATTTCAAAACAATTTGAAGCTTTGTACAAATTATGTAAGTAACTATTTTCCAATAGAAATTTAAAGTAAAGGTGAGAATGAAGGTTTCAATGTATCAGATGAGTGAAGGGATTAAACATCTGCCCCTTGAACAATAATACTATCTCTGTATGCGGCAGGTGGATTAATGGTCTATTCACTGTCTATATTTACCTATAAAAGTATATTTAAGTTAGCTCTAACATAATCGATTACCTATTGTTAGATAGATATATAAATAACAGTCCGCAACCGGGGTGGTATGTTGTACAGAGATAAAAGGGAAGATTAGTTCTCACCGTGGCAGTGTGTGCTTCACCGGACCGGGGATTACTCTTGTATTTACTTCTTAACTGATTGTATTGGTGCTGCTGGGACATTGGATTACGACAACTCGTGTAATATATCAAACGGTTCATTATCAGTGGTGAGTACAGGCTGCACTCTGCAATACGAGACTTTATCATCACCATATGCTCCCTCTCTTTATACCAATCGTTTGTTCAGATATTCCATGGCAACACAATTTTTTAACATTTAAGTACGGAATGTAATGTTTGTGGTTAATGTGCCTTATTGGCCACATGTCTATGTGAGTCACAGATATACATGTACATACTTTGGTATGTCTTAACGATGTATGCTTTTAGTATATCAGTCGTTGTAAGTCCTAAGTAGCAGTATATATTATCCGGCTTTGCAAATCTGATATTAGAATTTTCACCTTGGAAATAACTCCCCGGGATTATTTTATATTTTTGATTGTATTATTTTGTATTCATAAATTACTTATGAACTTTATCTTTCATGCATTATTAATGAAATTTTTATTTTTTTATTGGATCCTATATCTTTTTTAAGAGGATAAGATCATTAAGGTTGTTTTTAAAATCACTCTTAATAACTCTTATCATACTTCGATGGGAGATTGTTCGATAAATACAAAATGGTGTCCTTTGTAATACTCTGAATTAAAACGAGTGAATGATGTGGTATCTCACGAGCGAAAGATTCACAAAAATGGTATTACATGGAATCGAGATCAGTATTTCAGTAAGTATTCATTAATCACCATTAAAGGCTATTAATTTTGCAACTGCCTTATACATACACTGTACATACACCCCCTGGACGTCGACAAATGCATCTATCTGTGTTGCAGGGAGTGATAAATGTCCCTGAATACGGGAAGTACCGACGAAGCGCTTAGCAGCAGTTTTGAAAGTTTTGAATTCCTTCAGGGTAATAATGGTAGCGCTTTGAGCATACCTTAGGGTGTGGAAAATGCTCAATATAAGTATCCAATTATTTTTATTATTATTATTATTATCTATGTGTGTTGCAGGTAGTGACGATAATGCAGACCACCTGAAGATCCAGCAGGCTATGCTAAGAAGACAAGAACTCTTAGACAGAATTAGAGTAAGTACTGCTGTCAGTGAGTTCAAGGTTATGGAAAGTAAAACAGCAAACTTTAAAAGTCTGATTCCAATTTGAAGGAACCGCATCTATTATGAAATTGTGAAAATTCAATTCAAGTCTGTGTTATGCTGTAAAGGAAATTGAAAAATGTTTTGAGAATTTTAAAACCATGCTAATTACAATTTGTTTGTAAGCTTTTTCAATTATAATGTTTTATTTCTATAATTATTTATATATATATATATATATATATATATATATATATATATATATATATATATATATATATATATATATATATATATATATATATATATATATTAACACTTTGTAATGCGGAATTTCAAACTAATAATTGATTCAATGTTTGATGCTTATGAATATATAAATCGTGTCTCGTTTTTTAAAATGAGCATAAGTTCACAGCACAATTATTCTAAATGCTAAGCAAATAATGTAAGCATAGTTGTGGCATTAGACGAAGCCTATTCTAAGTACTGGTGGGTACTGGAAAGTGTGGTATGTGTCAACACCTTGCTGTTAGATTCAAACATGGACCTACAGCGTGGTCTGCCAATCAAATGAGAATCAATAGTTGTTAAGACATGTATGGCACATGGTATTACATTTGAACAAGCAAAACCCAAGAATTTCCCAATAAAACGATAATCAATACTTCCTAAGATCCATATTATCACATTTTAGTAAAATCAAATTAAAACGGAAATGCTAAATCTAATATACATTTTAAAAAATGTCAACATTATAGAATTGATATATTGGCATATAACAAATATGTTATCATCGATATATTTCATGTATAGTGTTAATGTCACACTTATTCGCCATATACTATTTTACAACGATAATATTTTTCAAAGCCCACTTATGTGCAGATCATCAAGTTAGATTGATATGAAATTAATATACCCTTTATCTTTTCATATATACATCATATAGACATGCAAGTTATAGCCCCCATTTAATACCATTTGAATATCAAATTACATCATTTAAATAGAAAAGCATACGCTGTAAAAGAATTTTTACAAAGATCTCAAATCTACATTTCACTCATTAAAATGAAAACTAATATTTAAAGAAGTTGCTTATCCGTAAATAATGATTCCTTTTCGACGTCGAACTTTTAGAGGATAAAACCATGTGTTCATTGTATTTCAGCAAGAGCAATACGCAGAGCTGAACCGGCCCCGGTCCTACTCGGAGAGACGTCGCTTCACCCCCACACCTCTCCCCCCACCCTCCCGCCACTCGCTACCGGACCTCCACCGCCACTACCACTGTCATAACGGTCATAACGGTCATAACAGTCACTCTAACCACGTCACCAAGACCGTCAGACGTAGGTTCTTTATGATGTATTTGCAGATAAATTGAATTCAATTTAATTCAAGTTATGGTCTATGGTATTTCCTAGTCTCATCTTAACAATAGTGTTTGCTTCAGAAATTATATAATCAGTCGATGAAAGTATAAATTTTGAAATACACCCGCGAATGAACTCATTTTAGGTTTTTATTGCAGTGAATTTCGTTATGTTGTTTTCATTTTTGCCACACTTTTCATATTTACACCATAGAAATATTATTTTACTCTTTAGACAGATTAACAGTCTTTGCATTTTATTATACTTATTAACAGTATTTTTGTGTTTTTATAATGAAAGTAACGAATATACCTATTTGCTTGATGATGTAATGGTCTGTCCACTGATAGAGAAACTGTTCGTTTTTCGTTGAACGGTTTTATTCAAGAACGTTGGTACATAGTGTTCGAAGTAAACTTTACATTGCGTACACGTTGATCATTCCATTGCAACATGCTAATGCAACATTTCAATTATGTTTTCTCAAAAGATTCTAGCATAGATGAAGAAAACTTCACTTCACATACTTGTATATAAATTTAAATTAAGTTCCACGATTTTAATAAAGATCTGAAGATTACTAATGACATCCCCTTTACTTAGTAGCAGACGACCCCCCGGGAAGTGCCCCCAACCCCTCCCGACCCGACGGGGACGACCCCCCTCGTAGGGGTCAGTTGCATATACTTTCAAAGTGCTTTATCACTCGGGCTCGAACTCGACGTTTGGTCGCACTAACCACTGTACTAAGCTAATGACACACTATATAACTGGGCGCTCTCGGACACTAGGTTCTGCACTAGATCTGCACTTGACCACACTGAACGTGTAGTGCCTTGTATATAGCAAATGCACGCTCTTGGTATAACACGTGTGGATATCCGAGACACTATCAGAAATCCACAAGTTAGAGAGTATTTTTACAAAATGAAATGAACGTATTTAAATAAATTTCATACCAAGGTTCTATTTATATAATCAATAGATCTGAGCTCAGAAATGTGTTAATTTTCAGACTTTATATTGAGCTCTGTAACTTGCTTCATTGTAGACCTGACTAGGCCCTTAAACGTTAAGGGGTCTGGATGAGCGACTGGGTCACTCACTGACTGCACATTAGCATATAGAAAGTATTACCCGTGGACATAACGACGGAACACCACTCGCACTGAAACATCGGTTGCTGGTCAAACATGAACTGTGCACGTGTGCAGTTATTAACCATATAACAAAGCTTATGTTTGACAAATGGATTATGACAAATGGCATCATGCACATTTACTTACTTCACTTTGTTCACAGTGTCCATTGACACATTGCATGTACAGTAACTTGTATTATAATGTTCTCTAATTACACATTCCACGTTTGACTTGCACTAGAGGAATAGTTGGACTTGGTGCACGCTAACTTCTGTCTGCTGTACAATATGATACTTTCTGAACATACGTTAAACGTGAGTCCATCCATGTAGAAGTTGTTCAAGCTATTGTGATGGTCACTGTGTAGGATTTATCTGAAGCATCATCGTTTGGATTTTAAAGCGAAATGTGTTTCACTCATCTATTGATATAGATTGCGTCGATTCCATTTGAAACTTCTATTCTTTCATCAAAGTAATTCCATAAGGCATACACAAATTGTTGTTTAATCGTATGGTTTTGTGTTGGCACAAACAGCATTAATTTCATTAAAACATTCCCATTTCATTGTTATTATAGATATTTAATACATGTTAAGATCAATATACCATAACATTTTTATCATTTTGAAAGACAGTTTACCATTTTATTTCCAGAACCAGACATGTCTCAAGTAAAGCACGTTATAGAGCACCGGTCAATCCCACAGCCTGAGACACAAGTGCACACGTACCAGCTACCCCCTATAGCCAGTCCACCAGCCATCATTCAGCCCACCATCGCCCCCCAGTACACCGCTATACAGTCCCCACCCCCCATCATCACCACCGTCCCTGCCCACATACAGACGCTGGACTTCGGACAGAAACCTGCCGAGAAGGGGAGCTGGTTTAATAAGGCCGGTAAGATGCATTCTAAATAGCTGTTTTATAATGACAAGTATTGACCATCACAGCTGTTTTGTAATGTTAAATAATGTTAAATCCAAGTGTTGGAAGCTGATTAAGAGTGCTAAGATACATAGTATTGGCAATCATAGTTGATTTGCTAATTGCCAAGCTTGGAAGTTGGTTAAGTAAGAATGGTTAGATACATCATTGGTAAATATATTTGAAAGCCATTATCCTATTGTATTGTAATGTCGAACTCCGGAATTTAAATATTACATACACATATTCAAATGAACATCACATTAATCCCTTGTTGAATTTATGGATATGATGATTACAGTAAGTAAATGTCATATATCGTATATTCAAATGAATCCTATATCAATTCCTTGTCGAATGTATGGATATGATAATGATTTTAAATAAGTAAATACATTTTTCGTATATTCAAATGAATACTATATCAATTCCTTGTAGAATTTATGGATATGATGATGATGCAAAATGCTCAGATGCATCACATGGCGATGCAGCAGATGATGGTTAAAAACCTCAACCCCCAACAACCACAACAACCTGTAATGGCTCCCATGTACGGAGCGCCAGTAAGTCAACCACCTCTTTATATATTTTGTAGACTTCATGGACATGATGATGTTCCAAAATGCTCAGATGCACCATATGGCTATGCAACAACTAATGGTTAAGAACTTAACACCACAGCAACCACCAGCCTACCCTATGGCGGCACCAGTAGTTCCTGCCGAGCCTTACGTAGTGAGTTAACATCTACTTCAGCTAATTCTACATATTATTTTTCACCTTTCACTTGTCCGATCTTTCATCGACTTCTTGCTTGGAGTCATCCTCTGGTTAAATCTTGCATTTCCTAATATTCTTCGTCACCTGCTTCTTAGTGTATTTGTATTCATCACTTGTGTTCTGATCACTTGTATCTTCATCACTTAAGTGTTCACCAATGGTGTCTTTGTCAAGTATCTGCTCATTACTTAGTCTCATCACTTGTGTCTTCATCACTTTAGTCCCCAACACTTATGTCCTTATCGCTGGTCTTCATCGCTTGTGTCGTCATCGCTTTAGTCCCCAAAACTAAGTCCTTATCGCTGCATGGTTTTCATCGTTTGTTTATTCATCGCTTGTCTCTTCATCACTTGTATCTTCGTCATTTGTGTTTTAATCACTTATGTCCTCGTCACTTATATCCTCATCACTTTAGTCACCACCACGTGTGTCCTCATCACGTGTGTCCTCATCACGTGTGTCCTCATCACTTCACTTTTCATCGCTTTTCTTCATTACTTGTGCCTTACAGTTTGTGACTTTACCGCTTGATAATCCTTCTTCATCATCTTCAGGACTTATTCCTCAGATGCTACAAACTTTTTTCTATTTCTTTTCCTTGGTCTCACACATTGTCGTACATGTCTTTCTCTCTGTAGTAGTGCCGTGTGGCGAGTCACGTTACCACATACATATACAGAGTAGCATTGCACGTTCGGGATTATGATAACAAAAGAGCCATTTCATTTAAATTGCAATTTTATCATGTCTATTCATAGGAAAGGAAAAGTTACGTTCATGGCATGGCTTTTTTGCAGGCAATGTTTTCTATGCGTTTCCAAAGGTAGATCGTTTTTAATAATTACGTTGGCATAGCGGTAAATGTCAACCCTTTATGTGCAGATGCCGAGGCCGGTCTACCACCATCACTATAGCGGCATGGCGGCACCTGCAGCCCCCATGATGTATCACCACTCACAGATGCCCAACTACGACTATGGGTAAGTTGTTCGCAATGCACAACACACACTAACAACTATTGACAACTAACGTGTGGGAAAACGTTCGTATTATCTTATTAGGTATCGTTAACATTTACTCACATCTTTGAATACAACTTCTTCTAAAATGTAAATAAATATATATAGAGTATCTATATACCACTTTAAACCAACGTCAGCGGTAACTCGTTGATCTGTGTATAGGATATACAAAACAAGTTGCCGTACCTCACCACAATCTGTTGCTTATCACATGCATACATGAGATTTAAGTATGTATAAAGCCATGCTGGGAGCGTCAGTATCACTGTGGCTCTACCATACTAACTACTTCATAAGTGAGTGTCTGTAAAACTATACTTTAACTAAGTACAGCGGTATGGTAAATGCTTCTAGTTGCTCATTACAAAAATACTAATAGAAAATAGGGATGCATGATTGAAAGACAATTTTGTATACTACATTGTAAATACGTCTCAGTAATTATTTTCCGCTTTGTGTGTTTATTTTCTAAATGACATGAGAAGGTTTGCTGTGACTAAATCCAATATATATACTCCACTAGCCCCTGCTAACAAGACCATAGAATCGCGACCTTATTCTTATAGTGCTTTCTGTGACCTACTCCAGTTGTTTTTAAAGAAATGAAGAAATACATTGATGCATTGCTTAAGAACTAATAACAAGATGTTTTAACATGTCTAATACAGTAATATTTCTTTCTCTCGACACCTTAATAGTAACGATCATGCTGATGACAATTATGTATACCTCTCTTCACAATAACTATTCTCATCACTTGAAATATATTATAAAGATATAAGATATATGTTGTATTTTTCATACTAAATGGATAACAATATCGTCATGTATAACGTAATTTTCGTTGTGATATGAATGTGCTGAATCACTATAGTTACGTTATTATTTACAGGGGTGGTTTTTATCCATTTCAGTAAAGGGTCACGGTTTGATCGATCAGGTGAGTGGTGACGTCACTGTATGTACTAATCATGCCCTTTGTTCCAGGTGTTCAACATGCATGTCTAGTTTTCTC
The DNA here is from genome assembly GCA_936450465.1 of Gibbula magus. NCBI lineage: Eukaryota > Metazoa > Mollusca > Gastropoda > Trochida > Trochidae > Gibbula > Gibbula magus. Next base: position 73,069,143 of record OW388297.1, on the reverse strand, counting down.
TCTTGCATGAGCTTGTTATATGCCTGTCTTGCATGAACTCGCTTATATATTCAACATCAGATATATTTGCATATTTAAAGTAAAATACAATTTTGGAATGGAAATATAAGTATTTTGAATTTGTTTTCAAAACTAGAGTAACACTACATTGTAATCTCTAGGCTTTTTATTAAAGATGTTTCAAATTTAAAAATTACAACTGACAGGAATATTTAGGAATAGGAGACTAATATATATATATATATATATATATATATATATATATATATATATATATATATATATATAATTATATATACTATGTATTCATACTATAGCCATGGTTGTGGTTTCTCTGTCCCATCTATGCTTATATTTCTTATTCCAGCGCAAGTATACAGTAATCCCAGTATGAAGTACGACGACGGATCCAACTACTATGTCTACCACTGACATCTACTTGTGACATTTGAACTTTTACCTTTGACCTGGGATGTTGCCATAGTGATGAGCCAAGGAGAGTCTTCCACTCTGCCTTCCTATATTTCAGAGCCAATCATAAAAACGTTTACTTACACAAATTGCACTACACTTACATGTAAGCATGTCAACTCGATGCTGATTGGTCCGATTGAAATGTGATAGGTTGGTTTGCATATTGACTATACCATGAATGACTGTGATACGTATTGTGCCAATAAGTCACATGCAAAACTTTTGAGATTTGGTCACATGATCTCTGTGACCTAGTGGGAGAATGTTATTTTATTTATCTATTTGTATATTGTAAACGTGTATTCCTCCTACAATAGTTCCATTTCGCAGTTAATATTTTGAGAAACTATTGTAAGTATAATGAATATGCTTTAACGCATCTGGAAAATGCAATAGACAAGTTTTTTATATTGATAAAGTAACACATTCATACGCTATAATTTCAAAATGTCACATTTCTGCAGAGGAATTTATTTAATAACAATAAGTAGGTCTTTGTATATATTTTCTTATGTAGGAATCTAAGAGCCGATGTTAGATGAAAACAGTCACAAAATATTATACTCTAATTAACATGTACATGTTGAAAGTGTTTAACAAGAAAACATCAAATGATATTTTGACATTGCAAACAAATTCTTTTTGTATTTAAAGTGAAATAAAATGTAGAAACACACACTTGTTTTTCGTGTTTGACAGTGCATATCTTTGAAAAAGCTAATCCCAATTAACTAGCGTAGTTCTACTTGCTTTTAATCTTTTTCCCGATAACTTTTCATAACATTTTATCATATGACTATCACGGTAATACATACTAATATCTTCATCTTTTTGCACTCTGTGAATGAACCTCTATTCAAGCACGAGAACTGGGTACAGTATTGCATTTGTAGACGTAGGTGAAAGGGAAAGTGGAAGGCTCTCTCAGCAATATCACCAGTCAATGTCAAATATAAAATTGTTTGGAAAATAAAGCGAAATTGGATCCGTCGTGGTACTTCGTCCTTTGTAGTCTCATTTCTGCATAATGCTCATTTTGATTATTTAAATCTACTGTTGAGATGTGTTAATTACCATTAGTGAGTAAAGTTGAGCTTCCTGATTTCCCAGTCCCTGAGTAAATGAGATCATCACAGGAATACAGTTACACTCTTGTAATACGATTGGCTGAATTAGTTATTGATGTCTCAAGATCTTTTATTAAAGCAATGTATATATCATAATCAATTACACAAACATTTAACCATGGTTTTTAAACAGTTTACCTCGCATTGGAGTTCGAATGGCAAACCAGAAACAATTCATACTGATGTTTCTCTTATCACATATGTACAGACATTGCATGATGCATTTTTAACAATGTGCTTAATGGTCTGCCTAAATTGCATAATACTGTGGATAAGTGTTCAATAGCTTAAACATATTATATTCGCAAGGAAAGCATTGGGAACAAGTTACCCAACTTCAGATACCCTCTCTTGTACTATGGTACCCTACAGATGTGTTCCCTTGGAATGCATAATATGTAAAAAATTTACAATGTCAAGTATTTTCCTTTTGTTTTAGTGATCAATGTATACATGCTTATATTTAACTGACTGTCTCCCTCTTCCCGTGTACAGCTAGCCTTCTATTAACGCTCTCCTTACAGTAACAAGTAGAACACTATAAATGACTTCTTCCTGCAATGTTTAGTTACCATAGTAACGTCTATCAGTATCCGCATGCCAGCCTGCTCTTGCTTCATATCTTTCCTTCTAAGCTTCTAGGTTTCAGCATCCCCCATGATGGGTAACGTTTTGGAAAACTTTCAACATCTACACCAAAGGGAGATAATGAAAATGCTCTCCGGCAATCTCCAGACCCTACGGTTAGGTGGAGGTTTTCCGTAACGTTACTCGGAAACACCTTAAAATCCCTACGCTAAAGGAAGTTGATAAAACTTCTCGTAAACCAGCCACTGACTGTAGTGTCTCTGTGCAGGTTTTCCTTAACATTACCCATGATGTAGAAGACTTCTACTGACTGCAATTATTACAGATGCGAATCACGAGGAGAGTCTGTTGACCAAGTCACAATGGCTGGAACTGGAAATAGACATATGGTGCACGCAGATATTTACGCGTGAAAGGAAATTTCACCGAAATTTAATAATTATTTAATATTTGTCTTTATTGTATACAAAGGTTAAAGCAAAATACATGGAGGCACTTGAATTCGAATTATAGCGTACATGAATGGATAAACATTAACTGAAATACATACTCTTGGGTTGATTGCATGTCCTTTTCAATTTTATGATGGTCAGTACATGCAGCTGTACTTTGGTAAGCATACACGTATATATATATATATATATATATATATATATATATATATATATATATATATATATATATATATATATATATATATATATATATATATATATATATATATATAGCTCAGATGACAATTCACATTAACATGATTCTTTGCACAGAGTGGTTATTGTGAGCGTCAGGGAGAACACACTAAAGGGAGACAACTCTTACTTTTAATCTTTTCAGAAAACATTACTAGGAAACTCACAATGTATTATAACACAAAATCTTCACATGATTCACAGAAAGAATGTATTCTATATTCAGATATATCCATGAAACATTTTATAATTTACAAAATAAATATTTTCGCTTCATAAAAAAAATATGGTAAACTTCTTCAACCTGTATATGTCCTCATTGTATCAGCTGACAGAGATACGATTGTTACAAGTATACAAGATAGTGGCTGACATAGATCCTGATGATGTTTGTCATACCCTAGATGACCATGGATCTTGACTCACTGTGACACAAACCACCATGGATATTGACTCACTGTGACATATAACCATTGATTTTGACTCACTGTGACATATAACCACCATAGATCTTGACTCACTGTGACACAAACCACTATTTATCTTGACACACTGTGACATAAAACCACCATAGATCATGAAACACTGGGACATAAAACCACCATAGATCTTGACACACTGGGACATAAAACCATGGATCTTGACTCACTGTGACATAAAACCACCATGGATCTTGACACACTGTGACATATAACCATGGATCTTGACTAACTGTGACATATAACCATGGATCTTGACTCACTGTGACACAAACCACCATGGATCTTAACACACCGTGACATAAAACCGTCATGGATCTTGACTAGCTGTGACATATAACCACCATGGATCTTGACTCACTGTGACATATAACCATGGATCTTGAATCACTGTGACACAAACCACCATGGATCGTAACACACTGTGACATAAAACCATCATGAATTTTGACTCAATGTGACATATAACCATGGATCTTGACTCAATGTGAAATATAACCATTGATCTTGACTCACTGTGACACAAAACCACCATGGATCTTGACACACTGTGACATAAAACCACTATGGATCTTGACTCACTGTGACATAAAACCACAACGGATCTTGACTCACTGTGACATATAACCATGGATCTTGACTCACTGTGACATATAACCACCATAGATCTTGACACACTGTGACATATAACCATGGATCTTGACTCACTGTGACACAAACCACCATGGATCTTAACACACCGTGACATAAAACCGTCATGGATCTTGACTAGCTGTGACATATAACCACCATAGATCTTGACTCACTGTGACATATAACCATGGATCTTGCCTCACTGTGACACAAACCACCATGGATCGTAACACACTGTGACATAAAACCATCATGGATTTTGACTCAATGTGACATATAACCATGGATCTTGACTCAATGTGAAATATAACCATTGATCTTGACTCACTGTGACACAAAACCACCATGGATCTTGACACACTGTGACATAAAACCACTATGGATCTTGACTCACTGTGACATAAAACCACAACGGATCTTGACTCACTGTGACATATAACCATGGATCTTGACTCACTGTGACATATAACCACCATAGATCTTGACACACTGTGACATAACCACACTGTGACATATAACCATGGATCTTTACTATCTGTGACACAAAACCACTATGGATCTTGACACACTGTGACATTAAACCACTATGGATCTTGACTCACTGTGACATATAACCACAATTGATCTTGACTCACTGTGACATATAACCACACTTGATCTTGACTCACTGTGACATAAAACCACCATAGATCTTGACTCACTCTGACATATAACCACCATGGATCTTGACTCACTGTGACATTGACCACAATGGATCTTGACTCACTGTGACATAAAACCACCATAGATCTTGACTCACTGTGACATTGACCACAATGGATCTTGACTCACTGTGACATATAACCACCATGGATCTTGACTCACTGTGACATATAACCACCATGGATCTTGACTCACTGTGACATTGACCACAATGGATCTTGACTCACTGTGACATATAACCACCATGGATCTTGACTCACTGTGACATTGACCACAATTGATCTTGACTAACTGTGTCATATGACCACAATGGATCTTGACTCACTGTGACATAAAACCACCATAGATCTTGACTCACTGTGACATTGACCACAATGGATCTTGACTCACTGTGACATAAAACTACCATAGATCTTGACTCACTGTGACATTGACCACAATTGATCTTGACTCACTGTGACATTAAACCATCATGGATCTTGACTCACTGTGACATATAACCACCATGGATCTTGACTCACTGTGACATTGACCACAATGGATCTTGACTCACTGTGACATATAACCACCATGGATCTTGACTCACTGTGACATTGACCACAATTGATCTTGACTCACTGTGTCATATGACCACAATGGATCTTGACTCACTGTGACATTGACCACAATGGATCTTGACTCACTGTGACATAAAACCATCATGGATCTTGACTCACTGTGACATTGACTACAATTGATCTTGACTCACTGTGACATAAAACCACTATGGATCCTGACTCACTGTGACATATAACCACAATTGATCTTGACTCACTGTGACATATAACCACACTTGATCTTGACTCACTGTGACATAAAACCACCATGGATCTTGACTCACTGTGTCATTGATCACAATGGATCTTGACTCACTGTGACATAATACCACAATGGATCTTGACACACTGTGACATAAAACCACTATGGATCCTAACTCACTGTGACATATAACCACAATTGATCTTGACTCACTGTGACATATAACCACACTTGATCTTGACTCACTGTGACATAAAACCACCATGGATCTTGACTCACTGTGTCATTGATCACAATGGATCTTGACTCACTGTGACATAATACCACAATGGATCTTGACACACTGTGACATTGACAACAATGGATCTTGACACACTGTGACATTGACAACAATTGATCTTGACTCACTGTGACATAAAACCATCATGGATCTTGACTCACTGTGACATATAACCACAATTGATCTTGACTCACTGTGACATATAACCACCATGGATCTTGACTCACTGTGACATTGACCACAATTGATCTTGACTCACTGTGTCATATGACCACAATGGATCTTGACTCACTGTGACATTGACCACAATGGATCTTGACTCACTGTGACATAAAACCATCATGGATCTTGACTCACTGTGACATTGACTACAATTGATCTTGACTCACTGTGACATATGACCACAATGGATCTTGACTCACTGTGACATTGACCACAATAGATCGTGACTCACTGTGACATATAACCACAATTGATCTTGACTCACTGTGACATAAAACCACTATGGATCTTGACTCACTGTGACATATAACCACTATGGATCTTGACTCACTGTGACATATAACCACAATGGATCTTGACTCACTGTGACATATAACCACACTTGATCTTGACTCACTGTGACATAAAACCACCATGGATCTTGACTCGCTGTGACATTGACCACAATGGATCTTGACTCACTGTGACATTGACCACAATTGATCTTGACTCACTATGACATAAAACCACCATGGATCTTGACTCACTGTGACATAAAACCAATATGGATCCTGACTCACTGTGACATATAACCACAATTGATCTTGACTCACTGTGACATAAAACCACCATGGATCTTGACTCACTGTGTCATTGATCACAATGGATCTTGACTCACTGTGACATAATACCACAATGGATCTTGACACACTGTGACATAAAACCACTATGGATCCTGACTCACTGTGACATATAACCACAATTGATCTTGACTCACTGTGACATATAACCACACTTGATCTTGACTCACTGTGACATAAAACCACCATGGATCTTGACTCACTGTGTCATTGATCACAATGGATCTTGACTCACTGTGACATAATACCACAATGGATCTTGACACACTGTGACATTGACAACAATGGATCTTGACACACTGTGACATTGACAACAATTGATCTTGACTCACTGTGACATAAAACCATCATGGATCTTGACTCACTGTGACATATAACCACAATTGATCTTGACTCACTGTGACATATAACCACACTTGATCTTGACTCACTGTGACATAAAACCACCATGGATCTTGACTCACTGTGTCATTGATCACAATGGATCTTGACTCACTGTGACATAATACCACAATGGATCTTGACACACTGTGACATAAAACCACTATGGATCCTGACTCACTGTGACATATAACCACAATTGATCTTGACTCACTGTGACATATAACCACACTTGATCTTGACTCACTGTGACATAAAACCACCATAGATCTTGACTCACTCTGACATATAACCACCATGGATCTTGACTCACTGTGACATTGACCACAATGGATCTTGACTCACTGTGACATATTACCACAATTGATCTTGACTCACTGTGACATTGACCACAATTGATCTTGACTCACTGTGTCATATGACCACAATGGATCTTGACTCACTGTGACATAAAACCACCATAGATCTTGACTCACTGTGACATTGACCACAATGGATCTTGACTCACTGTGACATAAAACCACCATGGATCTTGACTCACTGTGACATATAACCACCATGGATCTTGACTCACTGTGACATTGACCACAATGGATCTTGACTCACTGTGACATATAACCACCATGGATCTTGACTCACTGTGACATTGACCACAATTGATCTTGACTAACTGTGTCATATGACCACAATGGATCTTGACTCACTGTGACATAAAACCACCATAGATCTTGACTCACTGTGACATTGACCACAATTGATCTTGACTCACTGTGACATTAAACCATCATGGATCTTGACTCACTGTGACATATAACCACCATGGATCTTGACTCACTGTGACATTGACCACAATGGATCTTGACTCACTGTGACATATAACCACCATGGATCTTGACTCACTGTGACATTGACCACAATTGATCTTGACTCACTGTGTCATATGACCACAATGGATCTTGACTCACTGTGACATTGACCACAATGGATCTTGACTCACTGTGACATAAAACCATCATGGATCTTGACTCACTGTGACATTGACTACAATTGATCTTGACTCACTGTGACATAAAACCACTATGGATCCTGACTCACTGTGACATATAACCACAATTGATCTTGACTCACTGTGACATATAACCACACTTGATCTTGACTCACTGTGACATAAAACCACCATGGATCTTGACTCACTGTGTCATTGATCACAATGGATCTTGACTCACTGTGACATAATACCACAATGGATCTTGACACACTGTGACATTGACAACAATGGATCTTGACTCACTGTGACATTGACCACCATAGATCTTGACTCACTGTGACATTGACCACAATGGATCTTGACTCACTGTGACATAAAACCACCATAGATCTTGACTCACTGTGACATTGACCACAATTGATCTTGACTCACTGTGACATTAAACCATCATGGATCTTGACTCACTGTGACATATAACCACCATGGATCTTGACTCACTGTGACATTGACCACAATGGATCTTGACTCACTGTGACATATAACCACCATGGATCTTGACTCACTGTGACATTGACCACAATTGATCTTGACTCACTGTGTCATATGACCACAATGGATCTTGACTCACTGTGACATTGACCACAATGGATCTTGACTCACTGTGACATAAAACCATCATGGATCTTGACTCACTGTGACATTGACTACAATTGATCTTGACTCACTGTGACATAAAACCACTATGGATCCTGACTCACTGTGACATATAACCACAATTGATCTTGACTCACTGTGACATATAACCACACTTGATCTTGACTCACTGTGACATAAAACCACCATGGATCTTGACTCACTGTGTCATTGATCACAATGGATCTTGACTCACTGTGACATAATACCACAATGGATCTTGACACACTGTGACATAAAACCACTATGGATCCTGACTCACTGTGACATATAACCACAATTGATCTTGACTCACTGTGACATATAACCACACTTGATCTTGACTCACTGTGACATAAAACCACCATGGATCTTGACTCACTGTGTCATTGATCACAATGGATCTTGACTCACTGTGACATAATACCACAATGGATCTTGACACACTGTGACATTGACAACAATGGATCTTGACACACTGTGACATTGACAACAATTGATCTTGACTCACTGTGACATAAAACCATCATGGATCTTGACTCACTGTGACATATAACCACAATTGATCTTGACTCACTGTGACATATAACCACCATGGATCTTGACTCACTGTGACATTGACCACAATTGATCTTGACTCACTGTGTCATATGACCACAATGGATCTTGACTCACTGTGACATTGACCACAATGGATCTTGACTCACTGTGACATAAAACCATCATGGATCTTGACTCACTGTGACATTGACTACAATTGATCTTGACTCACTGTGACATATGACCACAATGGATCTTGACTCACTGTGACATTGACCACAATAGATCGTGACTCACTGTGACATATAACCACAATTGATCTTGACTCACTGTGACATAAAACCACTATGGATCTTGACTCACTGTGACATATAACCACTATGGATCTTGACTCACTGTGACATATAACCACAATGGATCTTGACTCACTGTGACATATAACCACACTTGATCTTGACTCACTGTGACATAAAACCACCATGGATCTTGACTCGCTGTGACATTGACCACAATGGATCTTGACTCACTGTGACATTGACCACAATTGATCTTGACTCACTTTGACATAAAACCACCATGGATCTTGACTCACTGTGACATAAAACCAATATGGATCCTGACTCACTGTGACATATAACCACAATTGATCTTGACTCACTGTGACATATAACCACACTTGATCTTGACTCACTGTGACATAAAACCACCATGGATCTTGACTCACTGTGTCATTGATCACAATGGATCTTGACTCACTGTGACATAATACCACAATGGATCTTGACACACTGTGACATAAAACCACTATGGATCCTGACTCACTGTGACATATAACCACAATTGATCTTGACTCACTGTGACATATAACCACACTTGATCTTGACTCACTGTGACATAAAACCACCATGGATCTTGACTCACTGTGTCATTGATCACAATGGATCTTGACTCACTGTGATATAATACCACAATGGATCTTGACACACTGTGACATTGACAACAATGGATCTTGACACACTGTGACATTGACAACAATTGATCTTGACTCACTGTGACATAAAACCATCATGGATCTTGACTCACTGTGACATATAACCACAATTGATCTTGACTCACTGTGACATTGACCACAATGGATCTTGACTCACTGTGACATATAACCACAATTGATCTTGACTCACTGTGACATAAAACCACCATGGATCTTGACTAACTGTGACATTGATCACAATTGATCTTGACTCACTGTGACATAAAACCAACATGGATCTTGACTCACTGTGACATAAAACCACCATTGATCTTGACTCACTGTGACATAAAACCATCATGGATCTTGATTTACTGTGACATATAACCACAATGGATCTTGACTCACTGTGACATTGACCACAATGGATCTTGACTCACTGTGGCATATAACCACAATTGATCTTGAATCACTGTGACATTGACCACAATTGATCTTGACTCACTGTGACATAAAACACCCATGGATCTTGACTCACTGTGACATATAACCACAATGGATCTTGACTCACTGTGACATAAAACCACCATGGATCTTGACTCACTGTGACATTGACCACAATGGATCTTGACTCACTGTGACATATAACCACAATTGATCTTGAATCACTGTGACATAAAACCACCATGGATCTTGACTCACTGTGACATTGACCACAATGGATCTTGACTCACTGTGACATATAACCACAATGGATCTTGACTCACTGTGACATAAAACCATCATGGATCTTGACTCACTGTGACATATAACCACAATGGATCTTGACTCACTATGACATTGACCACAATGGATCTTGACTCACTGTGACATAAAACCACCATGGATCTTGACTCACTGTGACATATAACCACAATGGATCTTGACTCACTGTGACATTGACCACAATGGATCTTGACTCACTGTGACATATAACCACCATGGATCTTGACTCACTGTGACATATAACCACAATGGATCTTGTCTCACTGTGACATATAACCACAATGGATCTTGACTCACTGTGACATATAACCACAATGGATCTTGACTCACTGTGACATTGACCACAATGGATCTTGACTCACTGTGACATAAAACCATCATGGATCTTGACTCACTGTGACATATAACCACCATGGATCTTGACTCACTGTGACATATAACCACAATGGATCTTGACTCACTGTGACATAAAACCATCATGGATCTTGACTCACTGTGACATATAACCACAATGGATCTTGACTCACTGTGACATTGACCACAATGGATCTTGACTCACTGTGACATTGACCACAATGGATCTTGACTCACTGTGACATTGACCACAATGGATCTTGACTCACTGTGACATATAACCACCATGGATCTTGACTCACTGTGACATATAACCACAATGGATCTTGACTCACTGTGACATATAACCACAATGGATCTTGACTCACTGTGACATATAACCACAATGGATCTTGACTCACTGTGACATTGACCACAATGGATCTTGACTCACTGTGACATAAAACCATCATGGATCTTGACTCACTGTGACATATAACCACAATGGATCTTGACTCACTATGACATTGACCACAATGGATCTTGACTCACTGTGACATAAAACCACCATGGATCTTGACTCACTGTGACATATAACCACAATGGATCTTGACTCACTGTGACATTGACCACAATGGATCTTGACTCACTGTGACATATAACCACCATGGATCTTGACTCACTGTGACATATAACCACAATGGATCTTGACTCACTGTGACATATAACCACAATGGATCTTGACTCACTGTGACATATAACCACAATGGATCTTGACTCACTGTGACATTGACCACAATGGATCTTGACTCACTGTGACATAAAACCATCATGGATCTTGACTCACTGTGACATATAACCACAATGGATCTTGACTCACTGTGACATATAACCACAATGGATCTTGACTCACTGTGACATTGACCACAATGGATCTTGACTCACTGTGACATAAAACCATCATGGATCTTGACTCACTGTGACATATAACCACAATGGATCTTGACTCACTGTGACATTGACCACAATGGATCTTGACTCACTGTGACATATAACCACCATGGATCTTGACTCACTGTGACATATAACCACAATGGATCTTGACTCACTGTGACATATAACCACAATGGATCTTGACTCACTGTGACATATAACCACAATGGATCTTGACTCACTGTGACATTGACCACAATGGATCTTGACTCACTGTGACATAAAACCATCATGGATCTTGACTCACTGTGACATATAACCACAATGGATCTTGACTCACTGTGACATATAACCACAATGGATTTTGACTCACTGTGACATTGACCACAATGGATCTTGACTCACTGTGACATAAAACCATCATGGATTTTGACTCACTGTGACATATAACCACAATGGATCTTGACTCACTGTGACATATAACCACGATGGATCTTGACTCACTGTGACATAAAATCACCATGGATCTTGACTCACTGTGACATTGACCACAATTGATCTTGACTCACTGTGTCATATGACCACAATGGATCTTGACTCACTGTGACATTGACCACAATGGATCTTGACTCACTGTGACATAAAACCATCATGGATCTTGACTCACTGTGACATTGACTACAATTGATCTTGACTCACTGTGACATATGACCACAATGGATCTTGACTCACTGTGACATTGACCACAATAGATCGTGACTCACTGTGACATATAACCACAATTTATCTTGACTCACTGTGACATAAAACCACTATGGATCTTGACTCACAGTGACATTGACCACAATTGATCTTGACTCACTGTGACATAAAACCACCATGGATCTTGACTCACTGTGACATTGACCACTATTGATCTTGACTCACTGTGACATATAACCATTGATCTTGACTCACTGTGACATATAACCACTATTGATCTTGACTCACTGTGACATATAACCATTGATCTTGGACTCACTGTGACATATAACCACCATAGATCTTGACTCACTGTGACATATAACCATTGATCTTGGACTCACTGTGACATATAACCACCATACATCTTGACTCACTGTGACACAAACTACCATGGATCTTGACACACTGGGACATAAAACCATGGATCTTAACTCACTGTGACATATAACCACCATAGATCTTGACTCACTGTGACATAAAACCACCATAGATCATGAAACACTGGGACATAAAACCACCATAGATCTTGACACACTGGGATATAAAACTACCATGGATCTTGACACACTGGGACATAAAACCATGGATCTTGACTCACTGTGACACATAACCATGGATCTTGACTCACTGTGACACAAACCACCATGGATCTTAACAGACCGTGACATAAAACCGTCATGGATCTTGACTCACTGTGACATATAACCATGGAACTTGACTCACTGTGACATATAACCACCATAGATCTTGACTCACTGTGACATAAAACCACCATAGATCATGAAACACTGGGACATAAAACCACCATAGATCTTGACACACTGGGATATAAAACTACCATGGATCTTGACACACTGGGACATAAAACCATGGATCTTGACTCACTGTGACACATAACCATGGATCTTGACTCACTGTGACACAAACCACCATGGATCTTAACAGACCGTGACATAAAACCGTCATGGATCTTGACTCACTGTGACATATAACCATGGAACTTGACTCACTGTGACATACAACCATTATGGATTTTGACTCACTGTGACATGAAACCATTGATAATGACTAACTTTGACATACAACCACTATGGATTTTGACTCACTGTCACAAAAAAAACACTATGGATCTTGACACACTGTGAAATATAACCGTGGATCTTGACACACTGTGAAATATAACCGTGGATCTTGACACACTGTGACACAAAACCACTATGGATCTTGACTCACTGTGATATAAAACCACCATGGATCTTGACAGGCTGTGACATAAAACCACCAAAGATCTTGACACACTGTGACATATAACCACCATGGATCTTGACACACTGGGAAATATAACCATTGATCTTGACACACTGTGACATAAAACCATCATGGATCTTGACACAATGTGACATATAACCATGGATCTTGACACATTGTGACATATAACAACAATGGATCTTGACTCACTGTGACATATAACCACCATGGATCTTGACTCACTGTGACATATAACCGTGGATCTTGACACATTGTGACATATAACCACAATGGATCTTGACTCACTGTGACATACAACCACCATGGATCTTGACTCACTGTGACATATAACCACAATGGATCTTGACACACTGTGACATAAAACCACCATGGATCTTGACACACTGTGACATAAAACCACCAAAGATATTGACTCACTGTGACATATAACCATGGATCTTGACTCACTGTGACATAAATGTAAGAATATGCAACTATCAAAACGCAACATATCTCCCGGATATCCTGAAAGACGAAATATGATTCTAAACCTTATTTTAACGACAGTAAAGTATAACATATTCATATAAACATTAAAGGGTTCTTTACCGCAGATCAATATAATAAAACAAGACTTTAAAACTTAAAAAACGAGATTGATAAACTCATTGCAATTATTCAAAATTCATGAAATTTTGGTCTGAAGGCCATAATCTTTTTAAAGACTAAACCACACTGTAACTTCGGTGAGTGTTTTATGCCAGGTAAAACAAAAACTTCTTAACTTGTGAACTCTATAGTGAAAGTATTTTGCAGTTGGTCTGAACCAATATTTGTAGTTGTTTATAATATTGTTGACATTTATATTATGAGTGAAATATGTATTATGTATCTATGTATTTGAAAAAGAAACAAAATTATAAACAAAAAAAGAATATGTAACATCCCAATATCAAAACCAACCAAGAAAAAGTAAAGCATCATTTGAGAATTAGATTAATAACATCTATATCTATCTATGTTATAGTATAAATGACGTGAGGTCTGTCAGACGCTTAGTGTGAACAATATACAGTATTTCGATTACATTGATTGATGTTTAAGTAATGCGACGAAGAAGGACACTATTTTCTGCATTTACAACTTATTCATTGCAATGAATGCGACTTTGTTATGTAAATACTACAACGGCGTTATTAGACAAGTTACGAATGCTTCCCTTCCTAAATATAGGTGTTAATATCAACATGGTTATGCGCACTAATTACAATAAAGATGTTGTATATCTGTGTTTCTTTACATATGTGACGAATTGTCAATGACATTAAGCAAATGACTGAGGAGTCTCATTTTTAGTAGAGATTATATTTTACGTACGCTTCAGTAAGCACGACTCGTTCAGCTGCTTTTATTATCCAGCATATAGTTGACGAACGATGATGTTAACATTGGAATATGATTAACCTTGAGCTTCGACATGCGTGATGTTACTCCGGTCTCCAGTTCCTCTATATATATATACAATAACAGCATATTTTTTAAAATCAATTATCCTTTGAAATAAAAGTTCATAAATCAGAGGCAAATCTCCTTCCCCTTTCACTTCAAATGTATGTACTGCATGAATTAAGTTGGCTTTTTCTCTTGCGTCGGGACAAAGCATAATTATTTTACGCCGGATGTAAAATTCTTATGAAAGGTGAAATTTGTTTTACATTTCATTCTATGATCATTCTATGTAAAATATTAGTTGAATACAAGTACGCTATACCCTCTATGTAAGGGCTCCCTTAGTGTACCTTAGTGTTTTTTATTAGTAGTATTTTGTCGAATAAAACCCAGGGCCCATATTTCCGAAGCTGTCTTAGTGCTAAGATAGTCGTAAGCCAATGTTAAAGTATGGCACTTACGACTGTCTCAGCGCTAAGAGAGCTTCGAAAACAGTCGCCCGGGCCTAGATAGAAGAACAGTACAAAGGGTTGCTAAGATGTATATATTCTGTGAAACCCGACGTGTAAAAGAAGCCGGTCTTCTACTTATGGTTATATTGATGCTGATAAGACTTAAATTGACTTTGTCCTGTTTTCTATTTTAAATATTGTCAACATGTAAGCATCTGACTGACTTGTCAATCCCCAGGTGTTGGAGCAAGTAGATCAAAAATGAAAAGAAATTATAAATCAGAGTTTCCACCAAACTCGAAGAAAACGCCGAACCCTGCAATACGTAAGTATGACATTTTATTAAAATCATTCAACAAAGCAATATGTTATAATTTTCAATTCAAAATGTTTGAATGAACTTGTCTTTTTTCATGACCATTCTTCAAAATGAAAAGATTTATATTATTGCACTATCATTCCTGAAAACGAATTATAATGAGTAAAATCAGTATTATGTCGGATGAGTTTCGTATATAAAGGTCATCAACAACTCATGTACGGAACCTATGTCTACCCGTAGGTAAGACAGCCAGCAGGATCAAGCTATCTGAATCAATAGCTGGTAGAGCACTGTCGTCAGAGGTTACCACATTAAAGGCGCTGTAGCACGTTTTTGCGCTCAAATAAGTCGATGAAATGTATTTGAAAAATAATGTCAACAATAGTAAAACACCCTTCTCTCTTCGGAAAATCAAGTTACAAATGAGTGTACATAGTTCCGTAAAGCCATGGGAATCGTTTTTGTCATTCGAAATAATAAAATGTGTTCACAATAAAATGGCCGCCATGCAATTTTGCTTTATACGCAACACCGTTATTACCACTACGGATAATTGGTGTGTGTAATAAGATGTTTTACCCTCTAAAGTAAATATACATGTCATAAACTATCATTAGAAATGACAAATTTGAAAAAATAAAATTTGCAAAAAACGTGCTACAGCGCCTTTAAAGGGACACCGCGTCGAGGATAAAGACGGGTCCCATATTTATCTCACTAAGCTGATTAGAGTGTCTGCTTACGAGTTACGCTTAACTTTACTGTCTACATGCAGTATTTTGTATTACCAATTACGTCAATTGTCTGAAATTCGGTGTCTGTGACTTGTAAGCAGACATGTTAATCAGCATAGGTAGATACACATGATCTGATTTTTATTTTCGACGCGGTGTCCCTTTAAGGTTTCATAAACTCCAAACTTCTGGAGTTGATGGTTAAAGTAATACATGGAAGGAATCCTATCTGTCGTTCTAAAACATGCAGTGATATGTATGTGTTTGTTCAAACTCTGTTTATACCCTTATAATGCACCGGACAGATGTTATCGTTCATATAAAATATGCTCGGTATTGTCAAAAGTTTTCAATAAAGAATTCATTGACCAAATTGTAAATGCCCTTAGATACTGGGGACAGTGTTAGATTTGTTCACATTTACATTTTTTAAAATTATTTCTAATGTATTAAACTGTATCACTTTACATCTATCAGATTATGAGATGGTATTGAATTAAACAAATAGCTGTACATAATGCTGGACCTCGTTCTTTTATCGAGGTCTCGATGGCTGCTAGGGTACGTTTCTGGGACAGTCAGTACTGGCGATTGGTGCCGGACTCTGAGGGTCTGGATTATAATCTCGCAATTGACTCGAACATAAAAGATACAAGACTTTGTACTGTCCGAAAGAGTGTTCTCCAAAATAAAAAAGATGTTACATTTGTTCCTTGTCTGAATAACGCGTATTTCTAATATAAATATTGTAAGTTTTAAGCTTGAATATTTGTACTGGATCTTGTTTCAGCCTTTAAACGATTAGAGGTAACTCGATACCCGTTTCCCGGGCCTGGTACGTAGTTACTTTCCATTCTTTTATCCATTAAATATCAATGTAATAATTATATAATTGATAGAAAATTTATTCATATATTTGCTGAGCCAAATACTAGACTGTCCATTTATATATCAATAACAGTAACAGAATTCAGTCATCTCATGTTTGAACCGTTGAGTTGATTTAAACAATCAAATGTGCGTTACATTTAAACAAATATCATGATAATGTATTTCTTACCTAGTTTTGTCTACCTATAATTTTGTTAATAAACCATAGATGAAAATGTGTTAATAACATTTTTAATGAAACAAATAACATGATTATTTATGATTGTATTTTATATTTTCAGACAAACTGCGCCGTCTTCGTCACGTAGCTTACTGTGCATGGTTTATAGCTTGTCTTAGAGCTTCTGTTAAGAAGGTAACCTCGATAAGGAAGAAATATATATACAGGGCCTGAGTATCAGTATAGAATTATCAGTTGATGAAGATCAGTGTTAAAGTGTGCACAGTTATATTTAAAAGAAAAAACAAACCTATATTCCAATATTCACGGTTTCGTGTATAGATTAATACACATTAAAAATGAGTTTCAACGAAATAAAAATATGGCACCACAACTGAATAAAAGGAATCGTAATCAAATCAAAATTTGGAATTGTGATTATGCACCAAGCCAAAATTCTCACTTAGATATTTGTGAATGTAAATTTATCAACCTAATTTGGTATTAATCGTTCTTATAGACTGAATTCATTATCTGTCTCGTTCTGATGACACAAATGATCTAGTTTTTGTTAACGCGGTGCCTTTTCGGAAAAGCTTCACAGTAATTGGAAAACATTATTTTAAATTCAACACAACGTTGATATATATTGTCAAATAATTATGAGATATATATGTACAAGTAGGCAAGATCATAGCTGTTTGTAAGTATATATATTATTCCTTATGTAGTCATTGCACTATCCTAATATAGATCAGTATATTACTTTTAACTTTTATCAATCTTTTACACCACTTACACTTTTTTATCACTGAATATGTTCACTTTGTTGTATAGTAGTGTACACTTATGTCATGCATGACGCAGTTCACCCATCTAATTTATTTTGATTTCTTTTAAGTTATTTTTCTACTTTCACTTACTAAAACACTCCTTTCTGTTCGCACTCAACCTTGAAAATAGATGTTTATTCACAGTCGTACTTCTAAGACACATATAATGTAAATATTATGCATATGTCAATGATATCTCATCTTCATAATCCCCTTTCTTTTTCAAAATTTTAAGGTATTTGCATATTACCAAGAAAAATTAGTTGTTATTAACCTTTCATAAATTTCCGTTGCTTATATAATTTCATTTCTTACAGACTAAAACATGATCGAAAAATTTCGTTTATATGACATACAATTTAAACATTTTATATAATATTTTACAGAATATGAATTTGTAATGATTTTCATTGATTATAAAATGTTACGAATTTCATAGTCACATTAGGTGTGAAAGCTTTTGATTAATTGTAAAAATATGAGTAAAATGATTCATTAACATTCTAGCACCGTATAACGCAACTAACACCTACCACTTAACTTAACTTAACTTAACTTAACTACACTTCATGTGTACATTTAACTAACAACTAATCTGAATGGCAAAATACTGTCCATATTATTATTCATGTTAAATATTTTACAAATAAGCATCTCTTTAATCCTTGCTTGGAAAACAAATCTTCATGTTCTAACCACCAATACGAATAGTATATGTACCGGTAAAATAGGGGCTTGAACACCTTTGGAAAAGGTATTTTCTTTGTAATTTTTTTTATTTTCGTTAGTATGGCGACAAATTTATTTTTCAATAAAATGTTAGTAACAGTTTACTGTGTGTTAAAAAGAGCAGTATGTGATAAACTAAGATAAACTAAGATAAATTAAGCTCAATTCTTTTACTTCTATATAGTCTGAATAATGACTAAGTTTTGTTTCATTTCAGAATAAGGGCAGTAGACCGAGTAGTGTTTTCCTCTTTGGAATTATCTTAAAGGAAATAGTAGCAGCATTACACAGGCTATATCTCAACGTGAGTACAGTGTTATGAGTACAGTGTTAAGATCACGACATATATGTTTATATCATGCTATGGGTTATTTGAAAACATTGTTTCTTAATTAACATCATGCTAAAACTCATCTTCAAGGGTGAGTTTCTATTAAAGGGGCAGTAAGACGTTTTTTGCAAAAAAATTTTTTTCAAATTTCCCATTTATGATGAAAGTTTATGTCATGTATATTTACTTTAGAGGGTAAGATATATTATTACGCAAACCAGTTTCCGTAGCGGTAAAACAGTGTTGCGTATAAAGCAAGAATTGCATGTCGGTCATTTTATTGTGAACACATTTTATTATTTTCAAAAGACAAAAACTATTCCAATTGCTCTACGGAACCATGTAGACTAATTTTTAACTTGAATTTCCGAAGAGGGAGGGTGTTTCATTGTTGGTGACATTATTTTTCAAATAAATTATTTCACCGAAAAAAACGTGCTACTGCTCCTTTAAAATCAAAATGGTGAAGTCATATCTCGCACAAGTCTCGCTCACTTGCTAATTTTAGCATTGCTGCATTTCGATAACTGTTCTGTGCTAGTATTGTCGCGCGGACTGTTCAGGTGCAGAGCGTTGTTATGGTAGCACCAAAAAGTTAACGAAATGAATCAAGGCATACATGAGCCTGTGTTGGATATAGTTGAGAATTATGACGCCCGGGGGAAGTTGATATATATTAATAACTTAAGTTGAACTACTCATTTCCAGCCGACTGGGAACATCTACCCGGTCCTAGCTGAAGTCATCGGTCCTAATGCCAAGGACCTGTCCTCTCTGGTGGGAGGACGGAACATCACACGAGACCAAGCCCAGTTGCTGCAGATACTGGCTTACGTCGTGGAGAACCTCGTCTTCCATATCACAGAGATCATGGTACAGTGTAGTGCTATTCCCTTTCAGTTTTAAAAATATAGAAGTGTTCATTGTCACAATACTTAACAAATGAGGATACCAGATAGGGTGTCTGAATAATTTCAAGTGCCATCAGTTTAATGAGACATTGAAAAATAATGTAAACATCCTTTCTCTTTCAAAGTGATGCACATCGATTTTCGCCTATTGTTTTCGACTCCAACATACAAAGAGAATTGAGCCAAGTATTTTCCCCGCTAATGATAATGGTCGACCCACTCACTGAGGGCACCCTGATAACTGATGGCGACCAGAGGACGCAAAAAATGAGCAACATGTGTTGCACTGATTATTCACTAAAGACTTCTTCTGTGGTCGTCGTGGTCGTTTTTCCAATGATTATTTTCTGTCATGATTGATCATTGATAGTCTCGTCAGGTATTGCCAAAATCAGGGAGCATATATAACATACACGCACACAGAACAAAAGGTAAATGTTTTACGGTCACATTTAAATCGGGCATATTTCAATGATAAAGATTACCAAATGTGAATAAAACTCAGCTACAATGTTATTATTGCAGCCTGCAACTGGAGTTTTAGGTACACACAAAAAGGCTGCCGTCTTCGAACTCATTAAAAATGGACAACGTTTTCCAGATGGGTACTTCTGGCAGGTAGAATTGGTAAGTAATATAGTATACTATTTACCTAAAATTTCGTTCAAATGAATTATGTAATAAACCACAGTCCCGCCATAAAAACATCCATGTTCATATATCATATGTATATATGTTGGATGACAATACATGGATGTTTTGACGGCGGGACTCAGTACTCAATTCATATATATATATGAGCTTCTTAAATTTTGAGTTGTATCTGACTTTGGAGTGAAGTTGACTTTTAATCATTTAAACCTTTTTCTGCGATCGTTTCTCAAATATTTATCGAGATATATAAAAGTTATTCCCTTTAAATGAGCAATGTGTTGGTCTCTTTCCAAATTATGAACTTATATAAGTTTTAACCCTGTTTTAACTAGAGATTTGAACAAGAGGACATTTTCTTTATCGACAACTGTACCAAAAGATGCGTATAAATTGTACTGAGCTTGGTAGTTCTTTATTGGATAACTGTACCTGTCTTGTTAACGCAAAGTAACTTCATGAAATGACCCATGACCCTTGCTTGCAGGATCGGTTCCAGTTCACGTCAGACGGCAAGACATCCAACCTCACAAACCAAGAAGCCTTCCTCTTGCTGCTCGGCATCTTCTTCTCAAGAAGTCTTATCACCACCGTGAGTTGAAGTACTCAGCCTAGCTTTGAACTTGATTTATAAACCTAGGTCGGATTTCATCTATTCTTTTGTGGGTGACTTACTCTCTTGAAATAACGTCTTATGAGGGTGTTCCTCGTAGAATAACCCCGTATGAGGTTTTACATTTGAAAGTTAAATATGTTAAGATGTTGTAGTTTTGAAAGTGAGAAAGTAAATAAACCTCACGTTAGGGATAACCCCTCGGCATCTAATCCTTCCCTTTGTTTTTCTGAGAGCAGAAGACCTGGCAGCCATGTTGTTTCCTTCACTTGAAATTTTGATGGTCGCTCATCGGTCTTTTCATCCGGACACTTGCTTATATTTTTTTTTATGCAAAGCCAGTTTGTTGACTCGTTATGAAATGCTCTGACCTGCTTAAATGATTTTCACTTCAGTGAGGTGAAGCTTTTCAGACTTACAACTTTTGTTTCATGAACAAATGAATGGTTTGCTAATAAGCAAGTCCCAGTGTTTAGTATGAATAAGATAAGCCACAGAACAAGTTGTCTACTCTTCTCTTAGTCAATGTCTTCAGTGATATCAAGATTGGATGACTATAATAGCCGTCTTTAAGGACCCACTCCATAAACTCCACTAACTTCACAAAGTTACACTTACTGCAGCACCTATTGTATCCCCAACCACTAAACGAGACCGGGAGCAGGACAAAAGCCACCCGGACATAACCCACCCGGACAAATGCCACCAGGACAAAAGCCACCGGACACAACCCACCCGGACAAATGCCACCAGGACAAAAGCCACCCGGACATAACCCACCCGTACAAATGCCACCAGGACAAAAGCCAACTAGGACATAAACCACCCAGTTATTTTATAAAACTTTGATGAAAAAATCACTTTGGTGAGAGAAATTAGCGAATTTTTATAAAAATAACTGACTTTGAAGAAATAAAATAGTTTGATGAAAAACAATGACTTTGATGAAAAAAAACATGACTTTGATGAAAAAACATAACTTTGATGAAAAAAATAACTTTGATGAAAAAAATAACTTTGATGAAAAAACTAACCTTAATAAAAAAAACTAACCTGATGAAAATAACTGACTTTGATGAAATAAAATAGTTTGATGAAAAACAATGACTTTGATGAAAAAAAACATGACTTGATGAAAAAACTAACCTTGATGAACAACTAACTTTGACGATAATAACTGACTTTGATGAGAGAAGATATAATTTGATGAAAAAATGAATTTGGTGAGAAAAATTAGTTGATTAAAAAGCTATTTTTTGTGAAAATAACTGACTGGTGAAATAAAATAGTTTGATGAAAAACAATGACTTTGATGAAAAAACAAGACTTGATGAAAAAACTATCTTTGATGAAAAAACTAACTTTGATGAAAAAACTAACTTTGATGATAATTTTACCCTTTTCTAGTTAATGTATAAAATGTATATACATCCAGTAGTCTCTCATAACCCTTAATTATTGGGTGGCTTATGTATTTTTTATGTCAGTTTTATGTTTTATTCCATTTTGTGTATGAGGTGAGACTAAAATAAAGTATCTGTCTGTCTAAACAGATATAGTCAGTAGCGACCCCAGACAATACATAGACTTCCTAAGGGGTGAATTTGAGCTGATACGATTTTGGTGGACACGTTGATATGTCTAGTGCTAAATGCATTTAGTAAAATAAAGATAGTGCTAATGTTGCTGTTTAATATGATGGAACCTGACTTGTGTAAAAAGCAAATACATAACTAAGTTAAAATACTGTTTTGATATGTGTATTGATCAGTGTAACCTGACATGTGTAAAAAGATAATAACAAGTGAGAAAATACATCACTAAGTTGAAATAATGTTTTGTTGTTTTTTAAAAAAATAATTAAATAAAATTTAGGTGGGTTTTGTCCTAGGTGGCATTTGTCCGGGTGGCTTTTGTCCTAGCTGGCAATTGTCCTAGGTGGCTTTAGTCCGGGTGGCTTATGTCCGGGTGGCTTATGTCCGGGTGGCTTATGTCCGGGTGGCTTTTGTCCTAGACCCAACAAGACCATATCACTCCGCACCTTCTTCCAATCAAGTTCTGGATTGATTTCAAACTGTTCTGCGTTGTGTTTAAATTCCGCCATACCTCCCTCAACGTACCACCATGTACTCCCCTACCAGATCGCTCAGATCACAAAATCAACACCTCATCTCCTAAAGCGTTCCGAGCTTACTTCAACAAGATATCCTTCCAGTACGCCGGTTCTACTCTCTCCATGTCAAGCAAACTTCTACAATGGAAATTTGCAAAGCCAAGTTGAAAACCAAGAGCCTTTCTGTCAACTCAATCTTCTTGTCAGAACATACAGCATTATTCATTTTCCTATTTTATATGGTGATTATAGATAGATATATAGATTATGTGTATATTTTTATGTAACATCAGTGAGTTGAAAAAGGCGTACTAAAATATCCATAATCATTGTTGTTTTTTCTAGTGCTCTGATAAACTTGTTCCGACATGTAGTTCAATATTCTGGAAGTTATTTCTGTCGGAAGAGAAAATGTTTTCAATGAATATATAGGACGTTGTAACATGTGAATCCTAATTTCAGCTGTTCCTGAAGCCAGTCGACTACGGTTTGTCCACGGAGAGTTTGACCGACACCCACCAACGGAACCTGAAGATTCTCTCCACTGTCCTGCTCTTCGTTATCAGGAGAGCCTCGGCACCCAGGGGGCAGCGGATGATGGTGAGCGGAAAAACATTTATACTTTTCTCTCACTAATATTCACAGAAGTATTTTACCACTAAGGTTACTCACCGAATGTCAAACCATTATTGTGTTGTCTCTATTAGAGTTTGAATTGCAGTTTATTTAAGGGGCCCGTCTTCTAAGAGTTCAAAGCTTGAAAAATGATACTCACACAGCCAGAAACCTTTAATTGAAAATGTTTACGGACAATGGACGACGGACTCCCAACAGGCCATATTGTACTACACCGTACTTTTAGCCTACCTGGCCTTTCAGGCCTGATTAGCTAAATATACTACGCTGGCCCAAAATAAGTGATCATGGACAGTGCAATTGATTTAATGTTGTAAAACGTTTTTCTTCTCTTGCCGCTACCTTGTTTGAACACTTTTCTTTTTGTGTACTACATGTTGATGTATGTATCGATGTAGTGTTATTCCTATATTGCAGCCGATGCCGGGTGAAGTGGCGAAGTACGTGTTTAAGGACGAAGATATGAGAGGAGTTCATATAGCGCTCAGGAAAACATATGAATACTGCGAGGTGAGGGCAGACTGGCTTCAAGTAGCGGGAGAAATTCACAGAATATTACCAGGGCACCATCAACACGCGTTATAAGTGAAAGGGATAATTTAACTTTTTTCAAATATTGGTGCTTTTGTGTTTATAGAATTGCAGGGGATGCACCGGTATTTTCATTTATGAAACTAATGCATGTTAAAACCATGTTTCATTCGAACATATGGTGGAATACTATTGATAAGATTATAGCGGTATGATGGTATGCGAAGTGTGGTATGCTTATGATGTTCACTGATGGTGGTATGCTTATGATGGTATGTTAATGATGGTGTTAATGATGGTATCCTTATGATGGTATGTTAATGATGGTGTTCTTATGATGGTATGTTAATGATGGTGTTCTTATGATGGTATGTTAATGATGGTGTTCTTATGATGGTATGTTAATGATGGTGTTCTTATGATGGTATGTTAATGATGGTGTTCTTATGATGGTATGTTAATGATGGTATCCTTATGATGGTATGTTAATGATGGTGTTCTTATGATGGTATGTTAATGATGGTGTTCTTATGATGGTATGTTAATGATGGTATGTTAATGATGGTATGTTAATGATGGTGTTCTTATGATGGTATGTTAATGATGGTGTTCTTATGATGGTATGTTAATGATGGTATGTTAATGATGGTATGTTAATGATGGTGTTCTTATGATGGTATGTTAATGATGGTGTTCTTATGATGGTATGTTAATGATGGTATGTTAATGATGGTGTTAATGATGGTATCCTTATGATGGTATGTTAATGATGGTGTTCTTATGATGGTATGTTAATGATGGTGTTCTTATGATGGTATGTTAATGATGGTGTTAATGATGGTATCCTTATGATGGTATGTTAATGATGGTGTTCTTATGATGGTATGTTAATGATGGTGTTCTTATGATGGTATGTTAATGATGGTGTTCTTATGATGGTATGTTAATGATGGTGTTCTTATGATGGTATGTTAATGATGGTGTTCTTATGATGGTATGTTAATGATGGTGTTCTTATGATGGTATGTTAATGATGGTATGTTAATGATGGTATGTTAATGATGGTGTTCTTATGATGGTATGTTAATGATGGTGTTCTTATGATGGTATGTTAATGATGGTATGTTAATGATGGTGTTAATGATGGTATCCTTATGATGGTATGTTAATGATGGTGTTCTTATGATGGTATGTTACTGATGGTGTTCTTATGATGGTATGTTAATGATGGTGTTCTTATGATGGTATGTTAATGATGGTGTTCTTATGATGGTATGTTAATTATGGTGTTCTTATGATGGTATGTTAATGATGGTGTTCTTATGATGGTATGTTAATGATGGTGTTCTTATGATGGTATGTTAATGATGGTGTTCTTATGATGGTATGTTAATGATGGTATGTTAATGATGGTATGTTAATGATGGTGTTCTTATGATGGTATGTTAATGATGGTGTTCTTATGATGGTATGTTAATGATGGTGTTCTTATGATGGTATGTTAATGATGGTGTTCTTACGATGGTATGTTAATGATGGTATGTTAATGATGGTGTTCTTATGATGGTATGTTAATGATGGTGTTCTTATGATGGTATGTTAATGATGGTGTTCTTATGATGGTATGTTAATGATGGTGTTCTTATGATGGTATGTTAATGATGGTGTTCTTATGATGGTGTTCTTATGATGGTATGTTAATGATGGTGTTCTTATGATGGTATGTTAATGATGGTGTTCTTATGATGGTATGTTAATGATGGTGTTCTTATGATGGTATGTTAATGATGGTGTTCTTATGATGGTATGTTAATGATGGTATGTTAATGATGGTATGTTAATGATGGTGTTCTTATGATGGTATGTTAATGATGGTGTTCTTATGATGGTATGTTAATGATGGTGTTCTTATGATGGTATGTTAATGATGGTGTTCTTATGATGGTATGTTAATGATGGTATGTTAATGATGGTGTTCTTATGATGGTATGTTAATGATGGTGTTCTTATGATGGTATGTTAATGATGGTATGTTAATGATGGTATGTTAATGATGGTGTTCAGTCTGACTAAAATCGACGGTTTTCCGTGGAAAAAAAATTGCATCTACCGGGGTACGAACTCGGTAGTAGGTTCCACGCCAAACCGTCTGAAAACACCGCGTAGACTGGCGTGTTCGAGCGCAATGTCAGGTAGCCAATCAAAAAACGCCCAACAAATGCTTTCGGTGCGAGAAGCTAGGGGCAGATAACTCCAAACAGTTATCCTTTGATCTGTTCCGAATGCTTTCAAAACAGTGACCGTTTAAAAACTACGTTGTGATTGGTCAGCTATTTGACTGGGCTTTGGCTGTGCTAAACTGGTTCGGAACATGCGCCTATACGGGGTGTTCTCAGACCTTGTGGCGAGGAATCTACAGAACCTGTTCGTATCCGGTAGATGCATAATTTTGCAAATTTTATTCCTCGGAACAAGGTCGATTTTAATCAGACTGTGATGGTGTTCTTATGATGGTATGTTAATGATGATGGTATGTTAATGATGGTGTTCTTATGATGGTATGTTAATGATGGTGTTCTTATGATGGTATGTTAATGATGGTATGTTAATGATGGTGTTCCTTTGATGGTATGTTAATGATGGTGTTCTTATGATGGTATGTTAATGATGGTATGTTAATGATGGTGTTAATGATGGTATCCTTATGATGGTATGTTAATGATGGTGTTCTTATGATGGTATGTTAATGATGGTGTTCTTATGATGGTATGTTAATGATGGTGTTCTTATGATGGTATGTTAATGATGGTGTTCTTATGATGGTATGTTAATGATGGTGTTCTTATGATGGTATGTTAATGATGGTGTTCTTATGATGGTATGGTAATGATGGTGTTCTTATGATGGTATGTTAATGATGGTATCCTTATGATGGTATGTTAATGATGGTATCCCTATGATGGTATGTTAATGATGGTGTTCTTATGATGGTATGTTAATGATGGTGTTCTTATGATGGTATGTTAATGATGGTGTTCTTATGATGGTATGTTAATGATGGTATGTTAATGATGGTATGTTAATGATGGTGTTCTTATGATGGTATGTTAATGATGGTGTTCTTATGATGGTATGTTAATGATGGTGTTCTTATGATGGTATGTTAATGATGGTATGTTAATGATGGTATGTTAATGATGGTGTTCTTATGATGGTATGTTAATGATGGTGTTCTTATGATGGTATGTTAATGATGGTGTTCTTATGATGGTATGGTAATGATGGTGTTCTTATGATGGTATGTTAATGATGGTATCCTTATGATGGTATGTTAATGATGGTATCCTTATGATGGTATGTTAATGATGGTGTTCTTATGATGGTATGTTAATGATGGTGTTCTTATGATGGTATGTTAATGATGGTGTTCTTATGATGGTATGTTAATGATGGTATGTTAATGATGGTATGTTAATGATGGTATGTTAATGATGGTGTTCTTATGATGGTATGTTAATGATGGTGTTCTTATGATGGTATGTTAATGATGGTATGTTAATGATGGTGTTAATGATGGTATCCTTATGATGGTATGTTAATGATGGTGTTCTTATGATGGTATGTTAATGATGGTGTTCTTATGATGGTATGTTAATGATGGTGTTCTTATGATGGTATGTTAATGATGGTGTTCTTATGATGGTATGTTAATGATGGTGTTCTTATGATGGTATGTTAATGATGGTGTTCTTATGATGGTATGTTAATGATGGTGTTCTTATGATGGTATGTTAATGATGGTATGTTAATGATGGTGTGTTAATGATGGTATCCTATGATGGTATGCGTATAATGGTATGCCTTTGATAGTATGTTAAAGATAATATACTAATGATGGTATCCTTAAGATGGTATGTTAATGATGGTATCCTTAAGATGGTATGTTAATGATGTTATCCTAATGATGGAATGTAAATGATGTTATCCTAATGAAGGTATGTGTATGATAAGCATTAATTGAATGACTGCACAAGCAGGAGTATAGCTCCGAATCTTGTTTCCAGAAAAAGTCCCTTTTAAAAAGAACAAGGGCCTAGATTTTTAAGCTCTCACTACACTAAGGTGATTAATAGCAAATGTTTATATACTAGTACTTACCACCATCTTATCACTAAGAGAGCTTTGAAAATGTAGGTCATGTACATAAAAATGACTTGAAATATTCCAGTGAAATAATGCAAATCTCAAAGAGAAGTGAACATGTTGTTATATACAGGTAAAGACTGAAGAAAGTATCAGGTAAATAAATGACTTTTGTGCATATCCACATGTCCTATTATTTCTTGTACTTGTACTATCTCTGAATGCTCCACAGAACATGTTGAGGGAGTGGGGAGCGGAGTACATCAAGAGACTGAGGGAGGCAGGCGGCAGTGTTGAGACAAAGTCCAACAAGAAATAGAGGACACGTGGACCTGAGGTGCTCTTCTAGGCCTGAGCCCTGAGACTTTGTGAACTTATAACATATAGGAGTTTGAGGATATGTGTACTGACGTACCATTTTGGATCCTTTGAAATGAACTTGGAGGATATTTTGTATAACATCACTTATGTGTCAGTGAGTGACACTAGGTTGATCATTTCAAGAGTGGAAAGCCGTGCATGTCAAAAGAGGGAGAGCTTTGAGGACTCAACTCAAGCCAGTACATTTAGATCCCGGGTAGTGAATATGGACCTGATATATCTTGATATATCTCATGGCAAGATATATGCATAATTTTCATTTGAACATCTTTTGTATGATTGGCTGCACAGTTCATTCCATCATGGACTCATCACATTGATTCGGAATCATAGTATTGAAGTGTTTTAGCCAGGGATTGCATGGGGTTATGGACGCAAGATGCATCCTAAGACTTTTGACTCTGGAGTCCTACATAAGACAATGTGGATGTCAATTGATAATCAAAACCATTGCGGGTCAAATATGTTCAGGTCAAATCGGGACAAAAGCCAGGAATATCCTAGATCTTCCATGATTTCTGAAAACATGCAAAGTCGATAATGCATACTGGCCAGAACTGCCTGAACCAAATGCTGAGGAAGTGAATTGGTCTGTCCAAGATTTGGAGGTCGAGGGTTTCTCTGAATCTCTGGAGTAATACCTGTGTACCAGGTGAATGTTCAGTGCTGGTGGATGATCGAGATACAGAATATCTTGCCAGACACTAATATACTTCAAAACAACACAAAGATGCATTCTTGGCCTTAGAACTCAATGTGATATTAATGTGACTACAAACTGTGATATTTATTTGTTAATATTGATAATTATTTATTACAATTGTTTCCTTTGCTATATCAGCTACACACCAGCAACTAGATGAAACAAACTGAGATCAGTGTGTTACAGAAAGACCCTAACTTATCTAGACCTTTGTATATACCATTATATTTATACAATTTCCCTACTGTCTAAATACATGTACATCAATCAGGTTCCATGTTTTGAAGATAACTACATTTCTTACAAAGTTTTAAATGAAATTTGTTATCAGGTAAAACTATAAATAGTATAAATTATTAATTTACTTTGTAATCTAAAAGCTGTTGACAAATCTTGCCTATTATATGTAATGAACCAAATCAAGATCATACTTATCATCATATACTAAAGATTTTAATGGGTACTGCATGTACATAACTGTTTGAATATTGTGTATATAATGTTCAAAATAGGTGTTTCTCACATATATAGACTATGAAATTAAATGAATCATGTAAATATAATGTACAGAAGTTAATCCAATTTGGCAAACCTTCAAATGGCTGTGATTTATCCAATTACAAAATCATGTATGTATTATTAAGAACATTTGTTGCAGATCTGTGCTTTACTTCATTAACATATCTAATTTTTAAAAATATGTCACGTTCAAAATTAGTTTTCTTTACATTAAAATATTTGTGAATATGTATCTATGTAAATAAAGAATTCTTTGTTAGAGCTCATTGTTATTATCTCAAGAATATTACAGTTAACATAATGTTACTCACATTAATATTCTCAACTGAAATCTCCCCATGTAACCTCCGTTACAACTGGGCCATGTCTTTACGTCTGTCCAATCAAATATTGTCTTAAATTTTCAAATTACTACGTTTGGTAAAAATTATGTGAGCATTAAAAAGGTGAAACAGTAATTAAATTCAGGTTAAAGTTGATATTGAATTCTCTGAAATAAATAAGAACAAGTGTTCATTTTATACAGTTTATTATCATTACAGTTTATAAATGCAGTAATAAGACAATATGCAATTACATTTAAAACAATTCATTCTCCATGATGACAAAATGTTATAACATAAGCACGAAGACAGGAGTTATCAATTCCCTTGCTTACAACTGTAATGTAGATTTACACTTACACTTACCAGAAAAATAGTACCTTTACAATAGTCATGTTCAAATACTATTTGCCATTCAAAGAATAACCCATGAACAATAATGTGATATTCCAGATGCTGGAACAATTAACAACTTCATATCACTTTAAAATATCCTTTAATATGATATTTGTATCCTTTCAATATATCATTAAATTTTAATCTTGAGCTTGTAATTTTAAAGACCAAAAAACTATAGCCTACATTGTCAAGTGATGACAAATGTAAATCAAAGTTTTCACATTTTCAACAATTTACATGACACAGATAACTAAAAGATGAGCACAACTGATACACCAGTAAAGCTAAAAGTTGTCTACTGGTACCGGTAAGAGCGATCCATAAAATGATGATGAAATGGCCTGATTTATGATGGTTCTCTGCACAACAATCTTGTAAACAAGCATAACTGTAAAGCAATGCTTGCAGATTGTAAGAAACAGAAACTTACGTAACAGTTCAAATTTACCACCAGTTACACATCCTGGTCCAGTTTGTATACGCAAGTTGACAATTGCACTGGGACACTTGTTATGACATCAAACCAAGAATTTCAACTCATTCTCTCAACTCAACAACATTCGATCAGTATTAAACCGATAAATGTTGACAGTACAAAAGTTGTAGATTGCTATAAAAGCTGTTGTTGTCAATTTGGTAATATTTGAATTGTTATGACAAAGATGTACGCTGATGATAATGCTCAAAGCAGGAGTTGTGAGATGTTTTCAATACAGCTTTGTAGACTGATATGACATGAAGTACAAATAATGAAATGTTCACCCACAATTGAAATGATGTTTTCAACTGGATGAAATTGTCACACACTGACATGGAAGTACAAATGATGAAATGTTCACCCAAAATCGCGATGATGTTTTCAACTCACAATGTTGTCACACCCTAACATGGAAGTTTAAATGAAGGTGATTCACAGCTGTACCGATGTCGTCTTCTCCTCAGCTGAGCTGTCCCCAGCAGCTGCTTCTTTCACAGCTTCAGCTGGAGCGGTCTCCGTTGTCGGTGTCTCTGCTGTAGGGGGCGCTGGTTGTGAACTGTCCTGGGAACTCTCTGATGTTACTTGAGCAGTTGCTTCAAATAAAAACAATTTGTGGTCACGATTCACTCAGCTAAATGAGTCAGGACCAATGTACAAACTATGATCCCTAGGTACGAGATCCATCCAATGCAGTTTTTAGTTTTGAGAGTTAAGCAGTTATGGAGAAGTAGAAAATGTTAAAGTTTACAGACAAGCCCAATGCCATACGATGTGCTTATAATTTGCAGTGAAGAGTTTACAAATATGCAGCACTCATGGGTAAATTTATCCCTTAATTTGTAAATAACACACAAATTTCAAAATCTCTCATTCAACTTTTAAACAACTTCCAAACAATCTACAAATAATGGTTTTGTAGACACTATCAACAGTATGCCCTGAAGATTACTCCTATAGGGTAGAAGAAGGTTCAGTATTTGTCAAGAGACACAGTGAGACAAGAGTGAAACGGTACCTGGTTGTGGAGTAGATACAGCAGGAGCAGGTGAAGGGTCGCGGGCCGGCTGGCTGTTCTCCGACGCACTCTCCTGACTTGCTGCACTCTCACCTTCAGGCTTTGTCTGCATAGAAATAACCATTTAGTTTAGTTCAAGAAGTTTAACCAACACACTCGACATGTTAAATCAGAGGTCACTGTATCATTCTATGATTAACCTGAAGACCAAGTCGATTACACAGTTCAAGAGTTGCAATGTTTAGAAATATACCAGTTTGATAAAAACACAACCACATCTTAAGGGATGAAAGTTAAAAGTTACCAACTTAAATGGGAAACAAATTTTTAAAGTGGTTTCCTTTCTTCAGGGCAAAACATTAGGCTTTTTCAACAAAACAATTTTCCCAGTGGAGTTAACACTTTGTTCTGCAGAAAAGGGTTGATTACTAAGAGACTAAGAATAAACAGATCTCAATTTGACATCTTCTTCATTAGCCAACATTTCTGTAAATTATCTTTCTATTTCTTTCTTCTTGCTCCCATCAAAGAGGGTTCAAACATTTTAAAAAACTGTTTCATGTAGATCCTCCTCACCTGGTCAGCATCAGATTGTGTTGAGTCAGCAGCTTTTGGTGGCTCAGTATCCATAGACGACATGCTGTCACCATTTGTTATCTGAAATAATAGTCAAAGAATTAACACCTGTACATTTAACACTAAACCTGCTGAATTTTTCAGTGACAAATCCTTCTTTCTTACCCAAGCGGGCACAGATATGCCAAGTATTAAATTTTTCATAATGGTCATGGGAATTACAGTTTTTCTAAATATAAAACTTAAAACTTATTAAATATAAAATCATGTTCAACCTAAGTTTCCGAGACCGTAATTACAGTACGTAACTTGCATGGCGAAGCAGCATGTAAGAGTCGCCGGCTGCACTGCTGTGACGTATTGCTTTGACGTCATCTGGTGACGTAATTACACTCCTATCATGCATTCCAACAGTGCGATTGTTAGTTCACGTTTAAGGAGAGATGGGACCCAGAAATCGAACTCGCTTACGTTAACATTTTGCGACAACAAATTATTGTAGTGCATAAGTCTAAAAATAAATGGATTACGTTGTTTGGGGCATACGCTTATCCATACACTAACGGAAAGTGGTTAAATTTCCCGTAACGCCTTTTTAACGGTCATTTTACGACATGCCGCATAACGTTATTGTCACCTATATTCGCGGTAAATATATTACTGTGTGTGTTATTCGAATTACATACGTATCTTTAATTACTGACGAATTTAAATCGCCTGGTATAATCAACTAATAGTTATTCTTCCATCATGCACTCCTAGATTGATATTATGTTCAATAATGATTACACAGTAGGCCGTAAAATTTACACTTGAAACCATCCAAATTGCCGTGACGTTAGTTTTTTATGTTTATCAAGGCTATTTAAAAATTTACGTTTAAGTGATGAAAAACCTCCGGTGACCCCCTATTTTTATTTCTGAATTCGTTTGTTTATTCAAATGTGCACATTATATTGCATTTTAAGCAATATCTAAAATATGTGTGTCAGTGAGAAATCCTGTTCAATATGCGAAAAACGATGAGAAAAATGCCGTTTTTAATTAAAAAGTGCTTAATTTAATTTTGTTTCTCTTTCCAGTGTCATTAATTTTCAAAATATAGACTTGCTATGCATCCCCGTATGTAACTGAAACGTATTTGAAAGGATTCTGAGCTTATTCGTTGAAAGCGAGCGCATCATCTTAATACATCAAACCAGTCAAAAATGGCATAATTTGCCGACGGGAGCATTATTATTAATGCTGATAACTCTTTAAATCGTTCGGTGACCCCCAAATTTTCTTACATTTTTGGATTAAAGACACAATAAACCTGCTATTTTGAAAAAATAAACGAATTCTAAAATATTTTGTTTCATCGTACCATCTCTCCTTAAAGCTCAGAGTTTATCACAATAATTAACTCGGGACAGATAATCCGTTATTCCTCACAACTCATTGATTATTTTTATATTAACACTTACGTTGCGTATATATATTTTACCAATTTTAGCTCCTGTGGCGGAATTTCCAGGCGGTGATTTCGGTACCGTTTTTACAAAATATACCGCATCTACATGGCGAATAAGGACTATATACGGGCGTTCGATACAAATTCAAGTAGCGACACCCGTACACAAATGGCTAATTCACATCCGAAACTTTGAATGAAATTTCTATGATTTTTCATTTTTATTCTATTACTTTAGAAAGATTGTCTTTAATTCGGGCCTCGTAACTATATAAATATGAAACGAAAAAAAATCCATTTATATAAGGAATTGAAGACAAGATGTCTAGCTTCACAATGATATAAAAATTATTAGAATGCGACCTTTGGTTATAATTCTATAGCTATGTAAAGTTTGTCTTTATTTCCACCTATCAAATCTTAAATACTTACAACATGTATGCGGCATTGCGAACGGTCGTTCATAGCACTTTCCAAGAAATCAAAATCTCGAAACAGTTGACAAATAAGCACATGTCAACCCAAATATGGTTATGTTGTTTGACCTTTCAAATAAAAGCTAACCTCGAACCATAACTGATGAAAATATGTTGATTAGTTTGTGTGCCGTTTGGTTTCACATGCCTCTCAGAAAGGTAAAATTGTATCTATATTTCTGTGAATAAATATGCGCATTTTATATGGAATAAAAGATTATTCTTTTCGGTTTAGTGTGATATAAAAAATATGAAAATGCATTCAGTATTTTAGCCGTGATAAATGTGTAAGAAGTTGTGAAAATCGCCTATTGTTAAAGGGATTGTTGAAGTGTAAACATGACCTTTTCCACGGCGCTTGCTGTGTTTTTATTTTTTTTTGGACATTTTCTAATTTTATATGGGAATGTAGTCCATTCGTTTCCCTTTATTTTGCCGTATTTGTTTTTGAAAACAAACAATTCGCTCACATGATATGAAGTGCGGGAGTAAGGCGAGTTAGCGATTTTTTTCCCATCTCGCTAGATGCGAGGCAGATAGCAGGCTCGGGCGAACCCGACGCAATGCAAACACGTGGGTAAAAATAGCCTCAAGCGAAATTAGGCTTCGAGACGAAGCTCGACAAAATTGGCCTTTTGTAAAGCTAATTATCGATGCGTTACGGGTCAACAATGCACACGCAAATTGGTGTGAATTTTGCTGGACATTCCGACCAGACACCGATCAAAGCTTCATTGTCACGGCTAACCGCAGAGCGTAAATACAGCCATTCTCATGGAGCGACTCACGGACACAATCGACTCGGGACCCGGTGCCACGGCTTGTAAACTGAGAGTCTGCCGTGAATTATTTCTAAGTATTGGATCCGGGATCCGAAATGAGGTACCTCTGACTTGCTTATAGCCCTCCCGGATAATTCCGGGATTCGCAAGTTCAGGGTTAACTGGAATGACAACTCCGTAATAATGAGATTAATCTGAGATGGGCCACTGACTGCTTTCAGCCACAAAAGACGATCACAAAACATGGGGTTAGAATCTGAAAAACATATCTCCCTAGGCTGAATTGAAGGGGCCTTGTTAGTACCAAACACAGGTCATCCCTTGAAGCAAAGTTTTCACCATGGCAAAAATCAGATAACTGCTCTGTATTTCTCTAGGTAAGTTAGTCTAATAAGTAACTAATAAATATTTGACAGTGTGGTACATACTTGTTCATTAGGTGAGTCAATACCGTTCTCTGCTGGCATGTCACTGATTCCATTTACTTTGGGCTGAAAGGATAAAGAACATATAAGATGAATAAAAGTAAATATTGACATTAAAGGAGACTACTTGTGGACCAAGTCCTTTGAGTTGTTTCTAGATCAAGCATAACCCAGGGATCAACACTCGCGCTAGTCCGCTGGCCTGAGGCCAGTGAAAATTCAGAAGGGCTAGTGAAATTTGTTTAAAGCACTGCAAATTAAGATATGTCACTAGCCCGAAGAGCACTTCGGGCTAGTAAAGATTTCTAGCAAGCGTCTACCCCTGAATTAACCTAATGTAATCATAACAAGTAGTTGTCACTAAGGTGACATGATCCCC
Source organism: Gibbula magus (assembly GCA_936450465.1). Taxonomy (NCBI): domain Eukaryota; kingdom Metazoa; phylum Mollusca; class Gastropoda; order Trochida; family Trochidae; genus Gibbula; species Gibbula magus. The sequence continues at coordinate 73,031,549 of OW388297.1, read as the reverse complement.
CACCGCAAATTAACACTTCAAAATCGAAAAATAATGTCAAGATCAGCAAAATAGACTGGGCCCTGAATTTTCCTTAAAAGAACCACTGGTGTAAGATATCAAGATAATGATGAGAATCCAAAGACCAGTTCTTGAGATATCGATTCTCCTGACAAGCTTAACATGTCGACTAACTCCAAGTTCTGCTGTGACCTTGAGAATAATATCTAATCAGCCATTTGTCTTCCCTTGGAGGTGCTTTGTGTAAAATATGAAATTCCAGTCGCTGTCAACCCACCTCGTCTACAGAATCCTTGGTGCTCTGGTCCACGTCCATCTGATCCTCCTGAGATTTCTCCTCTTCCTTCTTCTTGTCTTCCTCCTCCTCCTTCTTCTTCCTGTCTTCCTCACGCTGTTGTTGTTTCTTCTTCTCCTCCTCCTGTTGTTGAAGAAGTTGCTGGTGTCTCTGGCGCATGTCGTCCCTCGCCTTCACTATCATACCCGAGAACATATCCTCCGTTACTTGTGGTTTGTTCTCACACAGCTGTGGACAAGGGGAAAGAGGACATGGTGTTAAAAGATACTTATAGGAAATTTTCTACTCATACTTACATACATACAAACCAGTCTCAATAGTAACATCCATGAATAACATTGAAATTTAGTGCATTATAGAGTGGTTGGTATTCATCTTCAGTTAGCTTGGATTACATTGTGATTGATACTGATGTTAAATTATTTGATTTGCCAAGGGGCAGGTCATTGAAATATACAGTAAACATGACCCTGCCTACAGACAGTGTAAATCTTTTTTCCAAAACATTTTCTAATTCTTGATCCAAATGTTTTAAAGGTCTGATGAAATGCATTTTTCTCAAGAATGACAGATGATTACCTCTACGTATATTGTATATCGGAATCAATTGAGCATAAAATCGAGACAATATACACTTGCAATTGATAATTAAGACGATTTTAATTCACCCATTTTAACACTACCGCAATTTGTTCGGCGAATCCTTTTGAAAATGCTCACTGAGGCGTGACTGTGATAAGCGACAAACGCGGCCGGCTAGATAGCTACTCCACCGACTCTGGTTAATTAATTAATGATGATTATCACTGACGCTAAATGAATTTATGAGGTGTATTACATCGCCAAAAACATGTTTATGTAATAATTGTGTAATTGTCATCTGCGGAATTACCTAGTTGGATATCTAAACATTCGATATAAGGAAGATTTAAGTAGGTTTATTGAAGATTTCTTTGTGAAATTAACAATCAAAATGTTGCGAAATTACGTTGAATTGTGACTATCGCCCAAAATCAGATTCCTCCACATACGTCAGAGAAGTCATCCCTTCACGGGTCACACCCCCGCAGAGTTTCATTCTGGTCGCCGGGGCTAGATCAGGCGATTTTTAAAAAAGCCGCATATAAGTAATTTATGGACCGATTTCAGAAATTTAAAATCGAGTAATTGTCAAATTGACATCCCATTTTAATGAATCCGATTTGGACCATATGTCATTTCATCTATCCTTTATTGTTTACAACTACTCATGAGTATCAGAAACACATATCAATATATAGCTAACAAATGTAACATTGTTATATTCTACATGAATACCCAAATCCATTACCTCTTCTCGACTAAGCTTGTCATCGAATTTGATCCGTAAACCCAAAGCTGCCAGTTTTATTTTTCACATTGCTTTATTTTCAAAAGACTCAAGTGTAAGGATGGATTAACAATTTTCCTTTTGGAATTGAGCCCTTTGCATAAATTGAAACCACATTTCTCAAGACGCTTGTGAGAAATATGGATGAAAATGGCCTAATGGTAATAATAAAGATTTAACAATTTCTGTACTGAAATATTTTGAAATGTTGAAATCAACCTTATTTGGCCCTCACCTTCTTCAGTTCTTCGTGGAACTGTTCACTGGACTCACAGAATCTCCTCTTCTTTGCCTCGTGTTTCTCCTCTATCTGTTGCAGTTCAGATTCAAGCTTTTTCTGGAATGAATTTTAAAATGTTAAAGGGACTTTCTTCATAACATTTTGTTATTAGTTCAATATAAATCATATGTAATCTAAGTTCAGGTCATCTCACTCAACTTGCCTATTCATTCCCAAATGCCGACTGCATGACAATATCTTGTTTTTGATTACAATCGAGCAATAGCTTTATACATCAGCACATGCCAAAATTTACATGTCCAATTTACATATATACTAGACATATGACCTACCAAAGAAATCTTGTAGATAGGTTTCAAAAACTGTGTTTGACTAATTGGCTCACTTCGGTAACGTTATATTAGTGCTCTAATAAAGGATGGTTCTAAAATTCAGGCAACACCTTTTTCTAGGAACACTATAAAAATAGAGCCATGGGCTCTGTAGCTCATCAGGGTTTTATGATTTACTATCTAAAGTTGAATATTTAAGTTATTTGAGTTATTGTTTACAAGCAAAAGATAGGTTCTTAGATCATACCCCATTTGGGGTCACAGGGTTACATAATCTACAATTAAGAATCCCCATTGGCTAAGGAGTCTGCACACAACTTTTCAGCTCTCTAGACCTTTTGGAACTGGAGAAAAAGATAAAAAAAGGTTTTTAGGGATGTGACCCCGGTGACCCCATTTGGGGTCTCGGGGTCACGAAATCTACAATTTAGAATCCCCATTGGCCAAGGAGTCTGCACACAACTTTTCAGCTCTCTAGACCTTTTGGAACTGGAGAAGAAGATGAAAATAGGTTTTTAAGGATGTGACCCCGGTGACCCCATTTGGGGTCACGGGGTCACATAATCTACAATTTAGAATCCCCATTGGCTAAGGAGTCTGCACACAACTTTTCAGCTCTCTAGACCTTTTGGAACTGGAGAAGAAGATGAAAAAAGGTTTTTAGGGATGTGACCCCGGTGACCCTATTTGGGGTCTCGGGGTCACATAATCTACAATTTAGAATCCCCATTGGCCAAGGAGTCTGCACACAACTTTTCAGCTCTCTCGACCTTTTGGAACTGGAGAAGAAGATGAAAAAAGGTTTTTAGGGATGTGACCCCGGTGACCCCATTTGGGGTCTCGGGGTCACATAATCTACAATTTAGAATCCCCATTGGCCAAGGAGTCTGCACACAACTTTTCAGCTCTCTAGACCTTTTGGAACTGGAGAAGAAGATGAAAATAGGTTTTTAAGGATGTGACCCCGGTGACCCCATTTGGGTCACAGGGTCACATAATCTACACTTTAGAATCCCCATTGGCCAAGGAGTCTGCACACAACTTTTCAGCTCTCTAGACCTTTTGGAACTGGAGAAGAAGATGAAAAAAGGTTTTTAGGGATGTGACCCCTGTGACCCCATTTGGGGTCTCGGGGTCACATAATCTACAATTTAGAATCCCCATTGGCCAAGGAGTCTGCACACAACTTTTCAGCTCTCTAGACCTTTTGGAACTGGAGAAGAAGATGAAAATAGGTTTTTAAGGATGTGACCCTGGTGACCCCATTTGGGGTCACGGGGTCACATAATCTACACTTTAGAATCCCCATTGGCCAAGGAGTCTGCACACAACTTTTCAGCTCTCTAGACCTTTTGGAACTGGAGAAGAAGATGAAAATAGGTTTTTAGGGATGTGACCCTGGTGACCCGATTTGGGGTCACAGAGTCACGAAATCTACAATTTAGAATCCCCATTGGCCAAGGAGTCTGCACACAACTTTTCAGCTCTCTAGACCTATTGGAACTGAAGAAGAAGATGAAAATAGGTTTTTAAGGATGTGACCCCTGTGACCCCATTTGGGGTCTCGGGGTCACGAAATCTACAATTTAGAATCCCCATTGGCCAAGGAGTCTGCACATAAAATTTCAGCTCTGTGGAGTCATTGGTTCTGGAGAAGAAGTCGAAAAAGCAAAAAGTTTACGGATGGACGGATGGACGGATGGACGGAAGGACGGATGGACGGATGGACGGATGGACGGATGGACGGATGGACGGACGCCGGACACCATGCCATGCCATAAGCCCATCGGGCCTTTCAGGCCTGATGAGCTAAAAATACCAAATCTGCAAATGCAGTAAGATTCTAGGTACTGTATGTCCGTGATGAACCAGGATTATTCATTTGCTTTACTAATCATTACAGTGGTTTGTCTCTTATTACTTGCTCTTCAAATGGTCATATTTCATAGAAGCAGAGACAATTTCTCTTGCATGTGGGCTGCTTTGAGGAAGCGTGCAGTCTCGTCTCTGCTTGTTGGTGGTACCTGATGCATGGTGAGGGACTGGACCTGTCTCTTGAGCACGCTCATCCTGCCTGTGGTAACCACCGTCCTCACGTCCGGTACCACACTGTCACTGAAGATGTCGTTGATGAGGCGGTGGTTCCGCTGGTATCTTGCCTGGGCGATGTGTTTCACAGAGAACCCGTCATCTAGATCTTTACAATAGAAAACATCAACAATAACAGAAATTGAATGAGACAGAGAGTTAGCACAGTGTGCCAATCCTTTTGAAGAAACAATGTGCCTCAGTGTGCATTCTATGTACAAACTATTGCCATTATTCAATTTATCTTTCATGATTGAGGAAAGCTACAATGTTCAAGAGTACATCTCGTAGAGGAAACTAGAAAGTGACCTTGCAGTGAGGATATTACAATGATCTGGCTAGCGTGTACTCACCATCCTCGTCTTCAGCGGGCTGTATACTGATCCTCGGCATATCCATAGCCTTCGCACTCTGCCGTCAACAAACAAGCTCTCATCATACATGATTCAAACATTAACAAGAGATAACCATGTGCACTCTGTTTATTCTAGTCAAAAGATAGGGTCATTATTGTAGAGCAAGTTAACTTGTGAAATAATCTTTTTCAATCTGGTTTTCGACATTTATTATGAGCCAATGGCCAGTCCAAACTGAATCCATCTTTCATCTATTCCTGTAAAGTGGCCATTGATTCACACACTAATCAATACATTGACTGAAGGTTACACAATACAACCATCTTGAATTTTATGTATACTAAACATACCACTTGGGTTTGTTTTCATAAAATGATTTCAGAAAAAGAATTTGATAATAAAAACAATGTTAACAGAATAACAGTATCAATGTTGATAAATGTACGAGGCCCTGTCATCAAGGCACCTGGTTCGAGTCAAGTCCACTGACCTGTCTAGAACTGCTGGCGGCTCTCTCCGCCCGCGACTCCTCCTCCTCTAGAGCAGCAGCTTCTGTAGCTGGACACACAAAGCTTACATCAATAGATAGACAAAATGTTGTGGAAAGGGTGTAACTTGTTCCTTTTTAAAATTGTTGTTGATGAAAAATATCAAGAACAAACGGGATACAAAATTTAAAAGTTACCAAAGTATATTTTTTGTCAAATTTTGAAATGTTTTTTTCTTTCTTAGACATGGGGAGTACCGGTATGTAGAAATCAACCATGATCAATAAATCCTCACTAAAAAAAATAATTTCATTTGAACAAAGTTTTCATACATACTACCCACTAGTGTTAATGTGGCCACTGACTTAACTCAAGTAGAGAGTCTAAACTTTTGATGGGTAGCATATAACTGCTGCTCATCAGATTTGGTAAATAAATATTCCATATAAATATATCCATCTTTTGATCTTCATTCAAACCCAAATCTATTACAGTATCATTTGAAAGACCTTTTTCATTTATGTATTATATATTTCTTGATGAAGAAATAAATGTACCTTTCCCTTTGGCGGCGACCCAAGCTTGGTAGGGTGCTGAGTTATGGTAGGCTTTCATCGCCTCGGTGTAGGCAACCTGCAATTGGAGCCCATGTAAACCCTTCTAGACACACAGCAGTATATCTATATCAACTCTAACTTTCCTCGCTCTTTGTTTAGGCAGACATAACATTTAACATCAAGAACATCCAAGTTACCAGCTGCTGCTGTGAACATTCAACACACATGACACGGAGTATGTTTAAGTCAAGCCTTTTGAAGAGAAGGTTTTCAACATTGATCAGGCTTCCCCTAGTGATAGCACAAGACAATAAGATTACTGCAAAACAAAACAGATACTTCTTTTTCCATTTCATTGCAGTGGTGGCAGAAATACTCAATTTTCAGACTTTACCAACATTTCCAATAAGAGATTGTCTTTTTTTGACTGATAAACAGTTTTTAAAAAGTATACTGCAGATCATTACAAAAATAAACACAGAATTGCAAAAAGAAAAACATATTCTTGCGTATTTTCAGATTGTATCAAAAAGAGGACAAAAGCGACTGCAACATCAAGCCTGCATAAGACACTAAACATGCAGCTCTTAGACATAACACTGAACAAGTGGTTGCAGAAATAGACCCATTTCCTTTAGGAGTATCGAGAATTAGTCAAGTTCCGAGAACCCTTGGCCTTTCTGCCTCCACTACACTGAAGATTGACCTCAAAATATAGGATACCTACACAAGCTTCAGAAACTACAAATTTCATTGTGTCTAACAACACAAAGACCACCATTTTCTTGGATGGAATAATTTAGAGTTTCTCAAAACCAAAAGGGTTGTTTGTCTCTACTCTACGACTGTTATCAGTTTGACTATAGGGAAAACCATGTCAAGTGCTGATAGGTCTATCCTCTACCTTCTCCGTTTCATATTCGTCCATGTACTCTTGTTTCTGGAGATCACTCAAGTCTCGCCACATCTGTCCAATAATCTTGCCGATTTCCCATAGTTTGAGGTCTGGGTTGGAGGCCTTTACTTGTTCCCAGACCTGCAAGATGTTAACTACACCATGACACATACATACATACATACATACAAGACGCTCCGGCGGCCACGCAAACAGCTACACGTCAGCACATTGAAGACATCAACACTCAGCGGCAATGATTTAGAAATTTCTTTTGCGAACAGGGCTCAAAAAAGGAAAAAAGGAAACTGAAAATATTAAACAATTTACCAACAAAGCAAATCACACCACAGCCATTTAAACAACCATGCATTACAAGATGGAAATGAAATGAAGATTATGATGGGTGTGATGTTTAGTTTAGTCGTAACCATGAAGATGATATTCTATTGAAAAATTATCACTTTACTTAGGTTGTGTTCATTTGGTAATTATTTTGAAGTTGGAATTAATACATGATTATATGAACATCTACACATCAATTAAAAGCATACAGTTAAGCATTGAGACTAGTTTCAGGTATTCGGAAGTCTGTTACGAATACCTGAAAATTCCCTGCTACATACAACTACGTTTATATGACAGGAATCTAATGCAATTTCATACGTAACTTGAAAATCATTTTTCTGTAGTCGTATTTTTAAAATTGAACGTTTAATTAAAATACAATTATTTTGAACATAAATTGTTATAAACAAGGTTGATTTAACTGAAATAATGATAGAATAATCTTGCATAGACAATATAAATGTGATTGAATTGAAAACACAAAACATAGTTCTGTTGTACTGTTTTATTTGCACATAAACAGAAATATCAAATATTATCAAAGTCTGTCAATGAAATGAACAAATGTTGATTCTTACAGAAAGTACAAACAAATCTTACTTTAAATCTTAAATATGATAAAAAAATCAACAACAAAACCTTCTCTTATCCAGATGCTAAGTGGGTTTCTTAATTTAATGAATTCTCCTAGAATCCTCATTTGCAAATGTTCTAACACTTACATTTTCAATAAGAGCAAGTTCTTGTTACGGTATGTACAATTTGGCAACATTTCAGTCGATATGGCAAATTTATCTTACAATCCAAAGTGAGCAATAAAACCCTCCAGCTGGCAAGTTCTAATTATCCAGCTAAATCTTTGGTTAAGTAGCTCATTTCCCACCTTACTGTCTATCCAAGGTATGCTAAACAGCATATTAGACAGCAACAACTATAAGCTGGTATAAATCTAGCATTATATAATATACTATCATTTTCGGTCATAATTCACAAATCTTAGCCAAGGAAAAGACACGGAACGACAGCAAAACAAAACAAAGATACGAGTGATCTAGTGGGTTTCCATTGCACTGTATTAACATAAGCTGTAAGTATGTTTACCAATCCAGTTCCTTTTAGAAAATAAATATGTATAAATCATTTCCATTGTTGACATATCTGGAGAGAGTTTGCCCGCTTTGAACAGCTAGTGATTGATCATCAGAATTGTTGTACATGTAGAGACAAATGTCACGTAGACCGCCATGTTAGGATTATCAGTCTTGAGCACTGAGCAGTCCATATTGTGCAGTACAACCTACGAAGAGACCCAGTCAAATAGTCTGAACATGCCTCACTGGTTAGTTGGACAATAAGACCATGTCCTAACTAGAAGGTGTTGTTACCCCTAAAAACAGGTATCTCCCCCTCCACCAATTATTACCCTTAAAACATTTTGCAATGGAAGCAAAATAAGTTTTAAAAGTTTAAACCCCCAAAAGGCACATCTACATGATATGGGGAGGCAACATACCAAACTTGATGAGGATTGGTCAAGTTGTGTTTAGAGGATGTTCTGAAACAAACTTTACCCTTCAACAAGACAAAGTTCTAATTGTTGCCATGGAAACAGTACAATTTGTTTTTAAAAAGCTGAAACCCCCAAAAGCCACATCTACATGAAATGGGGAGGTTGCATACCAAATTTGCCCTGGTCTAAGACTATCAGAACCTGACCGTCAAGTGCACTTACAGATAACATTATGGAATTCTCTCCCTATTTTCCATCAACACGAGTAACTATTTTCATATTGATCTCTTCTTACTGTTTGTTGAGGAAGTTGTTTATGTGAAACATACATGAAGCATGTGTGTTAGTTACCTTGTTACGGTGATGATGGCAATGATGACATGAACATGCCTCACACAACATTGGTACTTTTTATTTACCACAGGAAATTGAAAATAAAAGCAGTTCAAAACTCGGCCAAGAATTTCGAAGCTCTTGTTGCGCTAAGATAGTCCCTGGTATTATTATACATTGCCTTACTATCTTAGCATTGACAGAGCTTCGAAAATGTAGAGGCTATATGTAACTACAACACAGGATAAAATAAGTGGGGTTGGAGGATCTAATGGTTGACTACAAACGTGATGAATGAATGAGGGATGATTTGACCAGCTGGATATAAAAGTCTGTTTTTTTTCTTGTGTGTTCTCTTTTCTATCTACATCAATCTAGGTGGTCCTGGAATGTTTTATGTTCATGGATTATTTTTTAATGTTCATATGAAAAGATATAAGATAAAGAAAATTCAAGAATGACAACTAAAAATCTCAATCTTCATGTCATCATTTTTCAGTTCATCATTTGAAACTTGGACACAAGTTTGCATTTTTGAAAAGCATTATTTCCTAAATAATGTTCAACATGTCCTTCTTGTGACATTCATTGTTCTCAACTTCTGCACTACTTCACCCGGATTATTTTTTCAGCTGTCAAACGAGAAAATTTTATTCGAATCCCACATAGCATCATAGAAAATCCTAGGTCAATGAAAGCAGTATAATGGGTGAGTATGATTAATACAAACAAACCAACTTAAATAACACATTGATATGCTAATGTTTCTAAACATTGACGAGCTTAAAGGTGCAAATAATAAACAAAGTCATTGAGAAAATTGTAAGTTCATTCACAAATTTCTTTAATTGTTTTCAGTGTTGTTCCTAGCAGATGAGGTCAGGGGTCATTTTGCCGATCTGAACAGAAAGGACCCCATGCAGTCACAAAAGTATCCAGTTTCTCAAAATGTTAGGAGAAATGAAAAGGGTGGACAAATTTCAAAAGGAACCTCTCAAGGAACAACAGAGGTGTTGAAAGTTGCTGTTTAATCGGCAAAATTACACTTTAAGTTTGTTTATTTTGAAAGCCATTTCTACAGCTTTCAAATAAACAATATTTTCATACAAATGTTGCACCTTTAAGTAACATGCGCTGCATTTAACAGAACCCAATCAACCAAGATTAGCTTGTCTAACTACAACATGGTTTAATTCTAACATAAAACAGAACAAGATGCAGTCCCTTAATCTTTGTTCAGGTGGCTCACAACGAGAGTACATCTAAAGAACTTTACAACTGACATATATATATATCTTTATTAAGTAATACTCTTTATAGATATGTTACTGTTCTCCGCTCCTATTTTTATTTATCTTTCAATTTGAATTTAACTTCTACCAAGATAATTCAAAAGACCAATATCATCAAACATGTGATTTGTATTGTTATCTGGATTAAAAGTTGATGAACGTCCACAGTGTCCATCTCTCTCCTACATTTGGTAAGACCGAAAGCTGTTTCCAAAACATGTTATCTAGAAAACCTTCATCGATCCTACTCGGAATTTAAAAATACTTGGTTCAATATACGCCACTTCTAACAAAATCATTAGCATCTTCAGCTGGAGTGAAACAGTCACTTGATTTAAATTACACTTGTGACATCATCCTATTGTTCTTTTACTCCATTATTTTTCAGTAATGGAAAGTTACACTTCACATCATAGTTTTAAGGAGAGATTTTATTTATTTAATTATTTAAAGTAATGGAAAGTTACTCGGACACTAACCTTTACAGAAAACATCAAAGGAATGGTTAGCTAATCCAATGGCTACGATCTCTGTCATGTATGGGATCGAGTCATTAGTTAGTTATAGTTATTAGAAATATACTTGTGTAGCCACCTGTGATAGACATCCTCGCTCACCAATCCCTTAATATTCTCATCCACTTCACTTTATCACCCTGATACTTTTCTACATGAAAACTCATTTTCAAATTACATACCCTTGACTGTTGCAGACTGATATAAGTACGACTTCATTGATCCTGAGAGCCTTCAACTAGACATCTAACAAACTTTTTCTTTCATTCAAACACACATCCATGATCCATTGCTGTTTGCAGCCAGAGACTAAAATGTAACAGGATCGTTAGGAAATTCTCGCTACTGAGCCACAGATTTCAATCAAGTTTTCCATTTGTTCAGTTTGTTCTTATCAAGTCTCAAAAGCATGTAAACTTAGAACAAGTTGTCCTATGAAATTCCCAAATGTGACAGTGTGTAGAGTATGGAACAGTAAGCCCTGGGTGAGCGAGGATGAGACATTCAAAGACAAGACTAAGGGAATGCATGTACAAACATTAGAGTCATGCAGAACAGTAGAGGACACGTGTACACATGCAGCTGAGCCATATCTCTAGTGGACCGAGCTCGGCCCTCCTCTCCTGGGTTAGCGGTTAATCAACGTCCGAGCACGTCCTCTACCACTAGGTGAAGCGTCAACATAACCGAAAGTAAAAAATGCCGCTTTCGCGTTTTTGTCTCACCTTCCTACTCACCTTACGGCTATATCTCATGTAGGGCATGAGAGGCTTGTCTGGGGGTTTCGGTGGTTTCGGCACTCTAGGATCACTCTATCAACACATAACTCAACATGTTACATACACAGCAATCACCTGACGACATCTGTAGCAAACTTACAGGAGTAAGAAATGAAGGTAAATATCAGAGGTGGAAGGACATTTTGATATTGTATAACCATGATACTTCTTGAATGAACAATGAATATGGCATTATGTTTGTCAGTGTCAAGAAACCCAACTGACGTTTTTCATAAAGTTGTAAACTGTGACAATGAAGTATAGATAACAAACATTTAGACATTCTGGTAACTGCTAACAAAAACCTACTACTGCCAATAAAAAATAACCATTTTTATCCAATTCACATCGATTCAAGATGTTGTAATATATACTATGGCACTTAATTTTGGCATTATCGAAGCACTAATCAACATTGGAGGATTTGCTGCATGATTGTCAATACTCAAACCCTTAATTATTCATGAAGCCTATAAAGACTAAAATATTTAGAAAATATGCATTTGAAGTGACAATGTCCGAAGCAGAGAGAGAAATATTAACATAATGGTTATCAAGCAGGTGATGATACGGATAATTGACTGTTTTACAAAGGAGACAAGTGATTGACTTTTGGGTGATTTTAGTTGTAAATGATTACACAGTGGACGAGGCGAGGACTTACAGGTGCCGACTTCCCCACTTTGGTTGGATTAAAACCGGGATGACCATGACTGGATTGAACGAAGGGAGTGCCACCAGAACCCTAGCAAGTTGAACAAATACATGTTAGTAATGTCAAAGTGCACACAAGATTAAGTAACAAATAAAATAGAATCAGTGGATCCATGAATTTAGTAACAAGTTATCACTGAGAAACAAATAAAGATTCAAGAAAATGCAAACACAAATCACTCATTTTTAAAGACTTTTAGGATTTCTTTACTATTTAGGGAAGTTCACGAAAAGCAATATAGAATTTAGTTGCATCTATAATTATATATATTGAGGTAAAAAACGTTTTCAATAACTGAAGTCTAAAGTCATTTCTTTATAAAACCACATTCTTCATTAATTTTCATAAATTACAATTTGTAGTTGTGAGAAAATATATTATGGGATTTTAAATATTCAATATTTTCAATTCCCCCTCCCCCCACCACTTTTAAGAGCCTGAAATTTTGTGGGGGGACCAAAATCGAGATTTAAACGCAAATGCAGATATTTAAGATGAAATATATAGAGAAAAACTTTGATTTTGCAAGGTGCCTCCCCAAAATGTAAACATTAAAATATGACCTTATTTTAAATCACTGGGCAAACTATAGTAATATTCAATGCTAAAAGGTTATATATGTATATCTGTTGCTTATAAATTACACCTTGGCGTTTCTATAACATGTCAGATAAAATACCGCCCATTTTGCAACAGAGCGAGTGAGTGAGTGAGTTAGGGTTTAACGCCGCTTTCAAGATTATTTCACTTATATCACGGCTGCTAGTATCATTGCAGGGAGAAAGCCCGCAACGCCATGTGGCTATGCATTGCGGTGAAACCTGCGAGCAACGGCTGGAACTAGCGAACCATTTTGCAACAGAAAGAAATTGTTTAAAATTATGAAAGTCATATGACTTCTTTGGGTAAATAATCTCTATATGAAGATCATTTTTATGCAAACGATGGAAAATGTGCGCACTCTACTGGATCCTTTCTCCGAACCAGACGGTGTACCAGGTGCAGATCTCCCCCGACCCTCTGAAACATAATAGATTCTATTAACAATATTTGATCACCTCCATACAGTAAAAGTCTCAATCAAATCTGTACACAATGATCATGTTGACGAGTAAAAAATATCAACTTCAAGCTTTTTGACTAGCTTACATGATTGAGCTATTTACATCAAGGAATTAGTCCAGCATGTTAGACGTCTTCCTACGTCGGGTGCACAGTCATCGCACATGAATCCATTTTTAGATTATCTGAACTAATCAAGGAATATGAAATGTTACATTTCTTTATATTAAAAAGCATTATTTGTAAATCTAGATCTTACGAGTAACTGGTGGAGAAGGCTGTGCAATCTGGCGATAGTTTGGCAAAGCCATATCTTTGTCAGCTCAAGACCTAAAAAATAAGTACACTTTGTTTATTTTTTACATAAATATTAATTTAAATGATCTTTTATAATCAAACAATATCTTTTCAATAAATGTAATTCTTTATAAACAGTGACAAACGGTATGCATAAATAAGAGTCATAAAGATCCCATTATTTCCGTTATTTGACCAGTTAGATCTAGGCCTACATTGTTTTGTATCCTCTTCAATGAGTTCATTTTCATTTTCTTTGAAAAACATCATGATGCATAAATTTTTCGACGAACGTGACCTCATCAGTACGTATTTCAAAAAAGAAAAGACACAATGCATACGTTTATACTTTGAAAACATTGCCTACAATTTCTAAATATTGTACATTTGTAAAGCACAATTATATCGACAGGAAAACTTAAATTTTCACAAACCATCGCTGCTCACAAAGAAGACGCCATGACACTTTACGGAAATAACCGAAGGTCAACCTACCGGAAATTTTAAATACATCTAACCACAATGTCTATAAGTCCGTGTTATACCTCAACATTAACCATAAAATAGATGTCGCCTTTCCCCTTTAACCTCATATTTCAAAGGATATAGAAGCTTTACCTACTGTAAAAGTCTCCGAAGTGACATGAGTTCTTACGGAAACACCCGAGTATAGTCGATACTCGGCCGAACGAATCGAGGAAATCAACACAGGTTCGAATCGCTGTTTTGACGAAAACAATAGACATTTAAAATATTCACTTTTACAATTCCATATTGTTTTTAATCTTGTAATTAAAAGGAGGGTTCTATCGGGGTATTTTTTTGTCGAAAAAAAATCCGAGAGGATATTCCTGTTTACACATATATATGTTATTAATACATGATTAAAACACAGTCAAATTGAAAGATACTAATGGAAGTAATATGTTGATGACTTTTTATTTCACAAATTGATAAAAGCAAGCGCACACTTGTTGAAAAATAAAAACGATGGGAACTGAAGCCATTCATCGGCGCTGCGAGTCGGGAAAATTTCGCTACGGTATATATTACAGCATATTATTTATTAGTTTTATTATGTGTTATCTGTTACTATGTGAAGTTTCTATCATTGTATATGTTTTATTTTTTAGAAAGTGTAAAATTGGGTTAAATATAGCGTGTTTTCATTTCACGTAATGCCAAGAATCCAATATGGCGGATGCTGCCGATAGATCGGTGATAGATCTTTCCCTTTAAGTTATACTCCAAATTTTAACGTCTACTTTTGATTTTTTTTTTACTGATTTCTCTATATTTTGAAATGTGTAGGCCTATATGTCCAATAAATAGGTCTACCAAAGAATACTATATAGGCTATGCTTGTAAAAAAAAATTCGAATTGTAACATTTATTTCTCAAACAATGATTCGAACTCCTGAGATGGATGTATTGTCACATTCTCATCCAATAGAGCGAGAATTTTGTTCAAGTGATATCGTCGCACGTCATTGGGAAAACCTACGTAAATATAACCTCCGTGGGAAGAGAATGATATGGTGAAATATTATATAATATATATTATCAAATGTAATAATTCTAGTTTGGAGAATAAATTATTCACTTTTCGCAGATATGGGCTGCTATCAAGAAGCAAAGGACGAAATCCTTGTTCCATCCATTGTGTATTCATATATAATTAATAATAAACTTGCACATCAATCTCTTTTTCTCTTTGTAGCAGAGGCTGAAAACTCGAGACTATTGTTTAGAGTTCGAAAGATATAAATGTGCGTACAATACTTTAGTTAATTTATTTATATATCCATTAAGAACATATGACATTGATTAGAAAAAAGTTTCTTTTACTCTCTAATCGCCTATACACCAAGGGACTGTCTATACAGAAATATCTGTATAGAAAGACCCTGATACACCCGACGAATAGGGAACATGCCTAAAAGTTTATTCCTGAGATCCCCGACGTGGGTCGATTACAATAATGATAGACATGTTTCAGTTAATTTCGATATCCTAAAATCACAGTTTCATTAAACGTCGATCACATCTAGCTGTCTTGATAAGATAAGATAAGATAAGATAAGATAATTCTTTAATGTCCATTGGAAATTTGTTGTACACTGTTTTCAGGCAAAACAAAAACACATAAAATCTATATATCACACATGTATAAACCAGGATACATAATTCACAGTTAGATCACAGTTAAATCAAGTCACAAATTAGCTGTTCATAGAAATAGCAAACTTTCTAAAGGTTATCCGATAATTTTATATATAATCTATATCAATTTACAGAACAATTTTTAAAACGACAACTATTTCCATGAACCAGATATCATACAAAAATAAATCATAAATAAGATATTACATGATAAATATAACATAAAGTAACTACTACAGTCTATAAAAGCTATAAACATTATTTTGGTATACTTTCTTTGCCAGACTGACAAACATTCTAATCTTTACTAACTGATTTTGGAGATTTTACAAGTGCTTCTAGTGAAACTAATATCGCGCAATCTAATTCCACGTGTTGCTATTCATACGGACACTGTTCATACATCATATCAGTCTCAAAGCGCAAGAGAAATCCATTTTTGTAAAATCAGCTTTCTTACAGTTCCTGACATCATAACGTTCAACAATAACACGTAATCGATTGGACACAATGTGACAGTTTCTATAAGCCATAATAAGACGGCACCGATGTGGCACATTAAGACGGTATTGATTACCCACAATAAGACATGCCGATAAGCCACGATAAGACAGTATCTGTTACCCAATAAATTAGAACGTACGCATCTTCAAATCATGATGGCACTACATTGATTTGTATGTTGACATTTGTCTGATAAGCATGGCTATACATGGAGACTGTCATCGATTTTGAATAATTATAAATAATGAGCACGCTGTTAGTAATTAATGTGGTAGACGAGCTCCATTGAAACGAAATCGATATATTAATTTCTTCGAACATTTTATTTTTTCTATATGAGACCTGGGAGTTGGAAGATGTTTTAAACTGTTTTTCTCTCTCTCTCTAGGCCTATATATATATATATGAGTGCACGTGTTGTTACATGTTTCAAACACATGCAGCTGTGTGCATTCGTACACTCATGGTAATAATGGTTGACACCCCCTAATAATTATAGGAATGAATTGTTTTATAAACATACATAAGTATACACAAAATCTTTCATGGAGTCTCATTCGCACACAATACAAACATGGCAAGTATATATAGTTTACATCATGTGTTTGTGCCATTTAATTTAAAAAAAATACCATAATATCGAACAATATTAATCATCCATGCATTTTTTTGCTAAAATCCATTTTCTGTTTAGGAGTGTCAATAATTTTTATCATGAGTATATTTGATTTGATTTGACGGCATATTCTCAAACGACCTTTTTATGTATGAGTTTTAACATGACATTTTTTATTTATTTTACAGTTGAGTATTAGAAGATTTTATTCAGTTGGTTCCCGCACAGACCTGGGATGAACCAGTGTTCACACTTGGAGCATCACTCCCTGTTCTGGTAGGACCGGTGTTCACACTTGGAGCATCACTCCCTGTTCTGGTAGGACCAGTGTTCACACTTGGAGCATCACTCCCTGTTCTGGTAGGACCGGTGTTCACACTTGGAGCATCACTCCCTGTTCTGGTAGGACCGGTGTTCACACTTGGAGCATCACTCCCTGTTCTGGTAGGACCGGTGTTCACACTTGGAGCATCACTCCATGTTCTGGTAGGACCGGTGTTCACACTTGGAGCATCACTCCCTGTTCTGGTAGGACCGATGTTCACACTTGGAGCATCACTCCCTGTTCTGGTAGGACCGGTGTTCACACTTGGAGCATCACTCCCTGTTCTGGTAGGACCGATGTTCACACTTGGAGCATCACTCCCTGTTCTGGTAGGACCGATGTTCACACTTGGAGCAGCACTCCCTGTTCTGGTAGGACCGGTGTTCACACTTGGAGCATATCACTCTCTGTTCTGGACGGACCGATGTTCACATGTGGAGCATATCACTCCCTGTTCTGAACGGACCGGTGTTCACACTTGGAGCATCACTCCCTGTTCTGGACGGACCGGTGTTCACACTTGGAGCATCACTCCCTGTTCTGGTAGGACCGGTGTTCACACTTGGAGCATCACTCCCTGTTCTGGTAGGACCAGTGTTCACACTTGGAGCATCACTCCCTGTTCTGGTAGGACCGGTGTTCACACTTGGAGCATCACTCCCTGTTCTGGTAGGACCGGTGTTCACACTTGGAGCATCACTCCCTGTTCTGGTAGGACCGGTGTTCACACTTGGAGCATCACTCCCTGTTCTGGTAGGACCGATGTTCACACTTGGAGCAGCACTCCCTGTTCTGGACGGACCGGTGTTCACACTTGGAGCATATCACTCTCTGTTCTGGACGGACCGATGTTCACAGGTGGAGCATATCACTCCCTGTTCTGAACGGACCGGTGTTCACACTTGGAGCATCACTCCATGTTCTGGACGGACCGGTGTTCACACTTGGAGCATCACTCCATGTTCTGGACGGACCGGTGTTCACACTTGGAGCATCACTCCCTGTTCTGGTAGGACCGGTGTTCACACTTGGAGCATCACTCCCTGTTCTGGTAGGACCGGTGTTCACACTTGGAGCATCACTCCCTGTTCTGGTAGGACCGGTGTTCACACTTGGAGCATCACTCCCTGTTCTGGTAGGACCGATGTTCACACTTGGAGCATCACTCCCTGTTCTGGTAGGACCGGTGTTCACACTTGGAGCATCACTCCCTGTTCTGGTAGGACCGGTGTTCACACTTGGAGCATCACTCCCTGTTCTGGTAGGACCGGTGTTCACACTTGGAGCATCACTCCCTGTTCTGGTAGGACCGGTGTTCACACTTGGATCATCACTCCATGTTCTGGTAGGACCGGTGTTCACACTTGGAGCATCACTCCCTGTTCTGGTAGGACCGATGTTCACACTTGGAGCATCACTCCCTGTTCTGGTAGGACCGATGTTCACACTTGGAGCATCACTCCCTGTTCTGGTAGGACCGATGTTCACACTTGGAGCAGCACTCCCTGTTCTGGACGGACCGGTGTTCACACTTGGAGCATATCACTCCCTGTTCTGGACGGACCGATGTTCACACGTGGAGCATATCACTCCCTGTTCTGAACGGACCGGTGTTCACACTTGGAGCATCACTCCCTGTTCTGGACGGACCGGTGTTCACACTTGGAGCATCACTCCCTGTTCTGGACGGATCGGTGTTCGCACTTGGAGCATCACTCCCTGTTCTGGACGGACCGGTGTTCACACATGGAGCATATCTCTCCCTGTTCTGGACGGACCGATGTTCACACTTGGAGCATCACTCCCTGTTCTGGACGGACCGGTGTTCACACTTGGAGCATCACTCCCTGTTCTGGGTGGACCGGTATTCGCACTTGGAGCATCACTCCCTGTTCTGGTAGGACCGATGTTCACACTTGGAGCATCACTCCCTGTTCTGGTAGGACCGATGTTCACACTTGGAGCATCACTCCCTGTTCTGGTAGGACCGGTGTTCACACTTGGAGCATCACTCCCTGTTCTGGACGGACCGGTGTTCACACTTGGAGCATCACTCCCTGTTCTGGACGGACCGATGTTCACACTTGGAGCATCACTCCCTGTTCTGGACGGACCGGTGTTCACACTTGGAGCATCACTCCCTGTTCTGGTAGGACCGGTGTTCACACTTGGAGCATCACTCCCTGTTCTGGACGGACCGGTGTTCACACTTGGAGCATCACTCCCTGTTCTGGACGGACCGGTGTTCACACTTGGAGCATCACTCCCTGTTCTGGACGGACCGATGTTCACACTTGGAGCATCACTCCCTGTTCTGGACGGACCGGTGTTCACACTTGGAGCATCACTCCCTGTTCTGGTAGGACCGGTGTTCACACTTGGAGCATCACTCCCTGTTCTGGTAGGACCGATGTTCACAGGTGGAGCATCACTCCCTGTTCTGGTAGGACCGATGTTCACAGGTGGAGCATCACTCCCTGTTCTGGTAGGACCGATGTTCACAGGTGGAGCATCACTCCCTGTTCTGGACGGACCGGTGTTCACACTTGGAGCATCACTCCCTGTTCTGGGTGGACCGGTATTCGCACTTGGAGCATCACTCCCTGTTCTGGGTGGACCGGTGTGGGTGCTCTTCTTATGCATGTGTCTACCCACATGGAACGACCAATCGCCAAAATATTAACATTTATAGGGACATTGCGTTTTCAGTGGGTAACCTATAGATGTGAAATGAAAATAATAAGACTTTAATCTATGAATGTGACAAAGCCTTGAATGGTATCCTAATTACTTCTGAAAAACAGATTTGATTTATCTCAAGGAATTGACTTGTGTAAAAAAACATACTAAAATTATTCGATCAATGATGAACAGTTAAATTGTTTACTTTGAAAATAAAAATTGCGTAATAATGATGGATATTCCTTTACTTTTTCAATTTGATTTTTGTTCTCCATGGAGACATATTTCAAGAGTAAATATTCAACTTAGGACATGAACAAATGTATTATATATGCTTCTACAATTTATCACTTTAAAAACAAAATGTTTCCCTCTAGTATCGACGTCTGTGGCAAATTCCTTTCTTGACATTCAATCAATTCTTCCGGCTTCAAGAGAGGCGTACATCGATTATTTGCAGTAAGCATGAGGATGACGGTGAAAGATACTTTTAATTGGCAAGTTAATGTCATTAACGGAATGCACATTATTACGAGAATACTCCGTGTTTCAACGCCCTATTGACCGACTGTCTACACTGTACTAGAACAGTTGTTCGTACAGAGCTGTGTAAACCAGTCGTGTTTCAAGGACACTTCAGGTAAAAGTTTGTCATGTTTCAGGAGCACGTGAGTAACTTTATATACATTCTTCAGGAGCACGTGAGTAACTTTGTATACATAATTCAAGAGCACGTGAGAAACTTTGTATACATATTTCAAGAGCACGTGAAAAACTTTGTAAAAAAATTAAGAGCACGTGAGTAATTTTGTATGCATAATTCAAGAGCACGTGAGAAACTTTGTATACATAATTCAAGAGCACATGAGGTAACTTTGCATGCAGAAGTCAGGAGTACATGAGGTAACTTTGTATGCAGAAGCCAGGAGCACATGAGGTAACTTTGTATGCTGAAGTCAGGAGCACATGAGGTAACTTTGTATGCTGAAGTCAGGAGCACATGAGGTAACTTTGTATGCAGAAGTCAGGAGCACATGAGGTAACTTTGTATGCTGAAGTCAGGAGTACATGAGGTAACTTTGTATGCAGAAGTCGGGAGCACATGAGGTAACTTTGTATGCAGAAGTCAGGAGCACATGAGGTAACTTTGTATGCAGAAGTCAGGAACACATGAGGTAACTTTGTATGCTGAAGTCAGGAGCACATGAGGTAACTTTGTATGCAGAAGTCAGGAGTACATGAGGTAACTTTGTATGTAGAAGCCAGGAGCACATGAGGTAACTTTGTATGCAGAAGTCAGGAGTACATGAGGTAACTTTGTATGTAGAAGCCAGGAGCACATGAGGTAACTTTGTATGCAGAAGTCAGGAGCACATGAGGTAACTTTGTATGCAGAGGTCAGGAGCACATGAGGTAACTTTGTATGTAGAAGTCAGGAGCACATGAGGTAACTTTGTATGTAGAAGTCAGGAGCACATGAGGTAACTTTGTATGTAGAAGCCAGGAGCACATGAGGTAACTTTTTATGCAGAAGTCATGAGTACATGAGGTAACTTTGTATGCAGAAGTCAGGAGCACATGAGGTAACTTTGTATGCAGAAGTCAGGAGCACATGAGGTAACTTTGTATGTAGAAGTCAGGAGCACATGAGGTAACTTTGTATGCTGAAGTCAGGAGCACATGAGGTAACTTTGTATGTAGAAGCCAGGAGCACATGAGGTAACTTTTTATGCAGAAGTCATGAGTACATGAGGTAACTTTGTATGCAGAAGTCAGGAGCACATGAGGTAACTTTGTATGCAGAAGTCAGGAGCACATGAGGTAACTTTGTATGCAGAAGTCAGGAGCACATGAGGTAACTTTGTATGCTGAAGTCAGGAGCACATGAGGTAACTTTGTATGCAGAAGTCAGGAGTACATGAGGTAACTTTGTATGCAGAAGTCAGGAGCACATGAGGTAACTTTGTATGCTGAAGTCAGGAGCACATGAGGTAACTTTGTATGCAGAAGTCAGGAGTACATGAGGTAACTTTGTATGTAGAAGCCAGGAGCACATGAGGTAACTTTGTATGCAGAAGTCAGAAGCACATGAGGTAACTTTGTATGCAGAGGTCAGGAGCACATGAGGTAACTTTGTATGTAGAAGCCAGGAGCACATGAGGTAACTTTGTATGTAGAAGCCAGGAGCACATGAGGTAACTTTGTATGCAGAAGTCAGGAGCACATGAGGTAACTTTGTATGCAGAAGTCAGAAGCACATGAGGTAACTTTGTATGCAGAAGTCAGGAGCACATGAGGTAACTGTGTATGCAGAACTCAGGAGCACATGAGGTAACTGTGTATGCAGAAGTCAGGAGCACATGAGGTAACTTTGTATGTAGAAGCCAGGAGCACATGAGGTAACTTTGTATGCAGAAGTCATGAGCACATGAGGTAACTTTGTATACAGAAGTCAGGAGTACATGAGGTAACTTTGTATGCAGAAGTCAGGAGCACATGAGGTAACTTTGTATGCAGAGGTCAGGAGCACATGAGGTAACTTTGTATGTAGAAGTCAGGAGCACATGAGGTAACTTTGTATGCAGAAGTCAGGAGCACATGAGGTAACTTTGTATGTAGAAGTCAGGAGCACATGAGGTAACTTTGTATGCAGAAGTCAGGAGTACATGAGGTAACTTTGTATGTAGAAGTCAGGAGCACATGAGGTAACTTTGTATGCAGAGGTCAGGAGCACATGAGGTAACTTTGTATGTAGAAGTCAGGAGCACATGAGGTAACTTTGTATGCAGAAGTCAGGAGCACATGAGGTAACTTTGTATGTAGAAGTCAGGAGCACATGAGGTAACTTTGTATGCAGAAGTCAGGAGCACATGAGGTAACTTTGTATGCAGAAGTCAGGAGTACATGAGGTAACTTTGTATGTAGAAGCAAGGAGCACATGAGGTAACTTTGTATGTAGAAGTTAGGAGCACATGAGGTAACTTTGTATGTAGAAGCCAGGAGCACATGAGGTAACTTTGTATGCAGAAGTCAGGAGCACATGAGGTAACTTTGTATGCTGAAGTCAGGAGCACATGAGGTAACTTTGTATGCAGAAGTCAGGAGTACATGAGGTAACTTTGTATGTAGAAGCCAGGAGCACATGAGGTAACTTTGTATGCAGAAGTCAGAAGCACATGAGGTAACTTTGTATGCAGAGGTCAGGAGCACATGAGGTAACTTTGTATGTAGAAGCCAGGAGCACATGAGGTAACTTTGTATGTAGAAGCCAGGAGCACATGAGGTAACTTTGTATGCAGAAGTCAGGAGCACATGAGGTAACTTTGTATGCAGAAGTCAGAAGCACATGAGGTAACTTTGTATGCAGAAGTCAGGAGCACATGAGGTAACTTTGTATGCAGAACTCAGGAGCACATGAGGTAACTGTGTATGCAGAAGTCAGGAGCACATGAGGTAACTTTGTATGTAGAAGCCAGGAGCACATGAGGTAACTTTGTATGCAGAAGTCATGAGCACATGAGGTAACTTTGTATGCAGAAGTCAGGAGTACATGAGGTAACTTTGTATGTAGAAGTCAGGAGCACATGAGGTAACTTTGTATGCAGAAGTCAGGAGCACATGAGGTAACTTTGTATGCAGAAGTCAGAAGCACATGAGGTAACTTTGTATGCTGAAGTCAGGAGCACATGAGGTAACTTTGTATGTAGAAGCCAGGAGCACATGAGGTAACTTTGTATGCAGAAGTCAGGAGCACATGAGGTAACTTTGTATGCAGAAGTCAGGAGCACATGAGGTAACTTTGTATGCTGAAGTCAGGAGCACATGAGGTAACTTTGTATGCAGAAGTCAGGAGTACATGAGGTAACTTTGTATGTAGAAGCCAGGAGCACATGAGGTAACTTTGTATGCAGAAGTCAGAAGCACATGAGGTAACTTTGTATGCAGAGGTCAGGAGCACATGAGGTAACTTTGTATGTAGAAGCCAGGAGCACATGAGGTAACTTTGTATGCAGAAGTCAGGAGCACATGAGGTAACTTTGTATGCAGAAGTCAGAAGCACATGAGGTAACTTTGTATGCAGAGGTCAGGAGCACATGAGGTAACTTTGTATGCAGAAGTCAGAAGCACATGAGGTAACTTTGTATGCTGAAGTCAGGAGCACATGAGGTAACTTTGTATGCAGAAGTCAGGAGCACATGAGGTAACTTTGTATGCAGAAGTCAGGAGTACATGAGGTAACTTTGTATGCAGAAGTCAGGAGCACATGAGGTAACTTTGTATGCAGAAGTCAGGAGCACATGAGGTAACTTTGTATGCAGAAGTCAGGAGCACATGAGGTAACTTTTTATGTAGAAGCCAGGAGCACATGAGGTAACTTTGTATGCAGAAGTCATGAGCACATGAGGTAACTTTGTATGCAGAAGTCAGAAGCACATGAGGTAACTTTGTATGTAGAAGCCAGGAGTACATGAGGTAACTTTGTATGCAGAAGTCAGGAGCACATGAGGTAACTTTGTATGCAGAAGTCAGGAGCACATGAGGTAACTTTGTATGCAGAAGTCAGGAGTACATGAGGTAACTTTGTATGTAGAAGCAAGGAGCACATGAGGTAACTTTGTATGCAGAAGTCAGGAGCACATGAGGTAACTTTGTATGCATAAGTCAGAAGCACATGAGGTAACTTTGTATGCAGAAGTCAGAAGCACATGAGGTAACTTTGTATGCAGAAGTCAGGAGCACATGAGGTAACTTTGTATGCAGAAGTCAGGAGCACATGAGGTAACTTTGTATGCAGAAGTCAGGAGCACATGAGGTAACTTTGTATGCAGAAGTCAGGAGCACATGAGGTAACTTTGTATGCAGAAGTCAGGAGCACATGAGGTAACTTTGTATGCAGAAGTCAGAAGCACATGAGGTAACTTTGTATGCAGAAGTCAGGAGCACATGCGGTAACTTTGTATGCAGAAGTCAGGAGCACATGAGGTAACTTTGTATGCAGAAGTCAGGAGCACATGAGGTAACTTTGTATGTAGAAGTCAGGAGCACATGAGGTAACTTTGTATGCAGAGGTCAGGAGCACATGAGGTAACTTTGTATGTAGAAGTCAGGAGCACATGAGGTAACTTTGTATGCAGAAGTCAGGAGCACATGAGGTAACTTTGTATGCAGAAGTCAGGAGCACATGAGGTAACTTTGTATGCAGAAGTCAGGAGCACATGAGGTAACTTTGTATGTAGAAGTCAGGAGCACATGAGGTAACTTTGTATGCAGAAGTCAGGAGCACATGAGGTAACTTTGTATGCAGAAGTCAGGAGCACATGAGGTAACTTTGTATGTAGAAGTCAGGAGCACATGAGGTAACTTTGTATGCAGAAGTCAGGAGCACGTGAGAAACTTTGTATACATATTTCAAGAGCACGTGAAAAACTTTGTAAACAAATTAAGAGCACGTGAGTAATTTTGTATGCATAATTCAAGAGCACATGAGGTAACTTTGTATGCAGAAGTCAGGAGCACATGAGGTAACTTTGTATGCAGAAGCCAGGAGCACATGAGGTAACTTTGTATGCAGAAGTCAGGAGCACATGAGGTAACTTTGTATGTAGAAGTCAGGAGCACATGAGGTAACTTTGTATGTAGAAGCCAGGAGTACATGAGGTAACTTTGTATGCAGAAGTCAGGAGCACATGAGGTAACTTTGTATGCAGAAGTCAGGAGCACATGAGGTAACTTTGTATGCAGAAGTCAGGAGCACATGAGGTAACTTTGTATGTAGAAGTCAGGAGCACATGAGGTAACTTTGTATGCAGAAGTCAGGAGCACATGAGGTAACTTTGTATGCAGAAGTCAGAAGCACATGAGGTAACTTTGTATGCAGAAGTCAGGAGCACATGCGGTAACTTTGTATGCAGAAGTCAGGAGCACATGAGGTAACTTTGTATGCAGAAGTCAGGAGTACATGAGGTAACTTTGTATGTAGAAGTCAGGAGCAAATGAGGTAACTTTGTATGCAGAGGTCAGGAGCACATGAGGTAACTTTGTATGTAGAAGTCAGGAGCACATGAGGTAACTTTGTATGCAGAAGTCAGGAGCACATGAGGTAACTTTGTATGTAGAAGTCAGGAGCACATGAGGTAACTTTGTATGTAGAAGCCAGGAGTACATAAGGTAACTTTGTATGTAGAAGTCAGAAGCACATGAGGTAACTTTGTATGTAGAAGTCAGGAGCACATGAGGTAACTTTGTATGCAGAGGTCAGGAGCACATGAGGTAACTTTGTATGTAGAAGTCAGAAGCACATGAGGTAACTTTGTATGTAGAAGTCAGGAGCACATGAGGTAACTTTGTATGTAGAAGTCAGGAGCACATGAGGTAACTTTGTATGTAGAAGTCAGAAGCACATGAGGTAACTTTGTATGCAGAAGTCAGGAGCACATGAGGTAACTTTGTATGCAGAAGTCAGGAGTACATGAGGTAACTTTGTATGCAGAAGTCAGGAGCACATGAGGTAACTTTGTATGCAGAAGTCAGGAGCACATGAGGTAACTTTGTATGCAGAAGTCAGGAGCACATGCGGTAACTTTGTATGCAGAAGTCAGGAGCAAATGAGGTAACTTTGTATGCAGAAGTCAGGAGTATATAAAGTAACTTTGAATGCAGAAGTCAGGAGCACATGAGGTAATTTTGTATGCAGAAGTCAGGAGCACATGAGGTAACTTTGTATGTAGAAGTCAGGAGCACATGAGGTAACTTTGTATGTAGAAGCCAGGAGTACATGAGGTAACTTTGTATGCAGAAGTCAGGAGCACATGAGGTAACTTTGTATGCAGAAGTCAGGAGCACATGAGGTAACTTTGTATGCAGAAGTCAGAAGCACATGAGGTAACTTTGTATGTAGAAGCCAGGAGTACATGAGGTAACTTTGTATGCAGAAGTCAGGAGCACATGAGGTAACTTTGTATGCAGAAGTCAGGAGCACATGAGGTAACTTTGTATGTAGAAGTCAGGAGCACATGAGGTAACTTTGTATGCAGAAGTCAGGAGCACATGAGGTAACTTTGTATGCAGAAGCCAGGAGCACATGAGGTAACTTTGTATGCAGAAGTCTGGAGCACATGAGGTAACTTTGTATGTAGACGTCAGGAGCACATGAGGTAACTTTGTATGTAGAAGCCAGGAGTACATGAGGTAACTTTGTATGCAGAAGTCAGGAGCACATGAGGTAACTTTGTATGCAGAAGTCAGGAGCACATGAGGTAACTTTGTATGCAGAAGTCAGGAGCACATGAGGTAACTTTGTATGTAGAAGTCAGGAGTACATGAGGTAACTTTGTATGCAGAAGTCAGGAGCACATGAGGTAACTTTGTATGCAGAAGTCAGAAGCACATGAGGTAACTTTGTATGCAGAAGTCAGGAGCACATGCGGTAACTTTGTATGCAGAAGTCAGGAGCACATGAGGTAACTTTGTATGCAGAAGTCAGGAGTACATGAGGTAACTTTGTATGTAGAAGTCAGGAGCAAATGAGGTAACTTTGTATGCAGAGGTCAGGAGCACATGAGGTAACTTTGTATGTAGAAGTCAGGAGCACATGAGGTAACTTTGTATGCAGAAGTCAGGAGCACATGAGGTAACTTTGTATGTAGAAGTCAGGAGCACATGAGGTAACTTTGTATGTAGAAGCCAGGAGTACATATGGTAACTTTGTATGTAGAAGTCAGAAGCACATGAGGTAACTTTGTATGTAGAAGTCAGGAGCACATGAGGTAACTTTGTATGCAGAGGTCAGGAGCACATGAGGTAACTTTGTATGTAGAAGTCAGAAGCACATGAGGTAACTTTGTATGTAGAAGTCAGGAGCACATGAGGTAACTTTGTTTGTAGAAGTCAGGAGCACATGAGGTAACTTTGTATGTAGAAGTCAGAAGCACATGAGGTAACTTTGTATGCAGAAGTCAGGAGCACATGAGGTAACTTTGTATGCAGAAGTCAGGAGTACATGAGGTAACTTTGTATGCAGAAGTCAGGAGCACATGAGGTAACTTTGTATGCAGAAGTCAGGAGCACATGAGGTAACTTTGTATGCAGAAGTCAGGAGCACATGCGGTAACTTTGTATGCAGAATTCAGGAGCAAATGAGGTAACTTTGTATGCAGAAGTCAGGAGTATATAAAGTAACTTTGAATGCAGAAGTCAGGAGCACATGAGGTAATTTTGTATGCAGAAGTCAGGAGCACATGAGGTAACTTTGTATGCAGAAGTCAGGAGCACATGAGGTAACTTTGTATGCAGAAGTCAGGAGCACATGAGGTAACTTTGTATGCAGAAGTCAGGAGCACATGAGGTAACTTTGTATGTAGAAGTCAGGAGCACATGAGGTAACTTTGTATGCAGAAGTCAGGAGCACATGAGGTAACTTTGTATGCAGAAGTCAGAAGCACATGAGGTAACTTTGTATGCAGAACTCAGGAGCACATGCGGTAACTTTGTATGCAGAAGTCAGGAGCACATGAGGTAACTTTGTATGCAGAAGTCAGGAGTACATGAGGTAACTTTGTATGTAGAAGTCAGGAGCACATGAGGTAACTTTGTATGCAGAAGTCAGGAGCACATGAGGTAACTTTGTATGTAGAAGTCAGGAGCACATGAGGTAACTTTGTATGTAGAAGCCAGGAGTACATAAGGTAACTTTGTATGTAGAAGTCAGAAGCACATGAGGTAACTTTGTATGTAGAAGTCAGGAGCACATGAGGTAACTTTGTATGCAGAGGTCAGGAGCACATGAGGTAACTTTGTATGTAGAAGTCAGAAGCACATGAGGTAACTTTGTATGTAGAAGTCAGGAGCACATGAGGTAACTTTGTATGTAGAAGTCAGGAGCACATGAGGTAACTTTGTATGTAGAAGTCAGAAGCACATGAGGTAACTTTGTATGCAGAAGTCAGGAGCACATGAGGTAACTTTGTATGCAGAAGTCAGGAGTACATGAGGTAACTTTGTATGCAGAAGTCAGGAGCACATGAGGTAACTTTGTATGCAGAAGTCAGGAGCACATGAGGTAACTTTGTATGCAGAAGTCAGGAGCACATACGGTAACTTTGTATGCAGAAGTCAGGAGCAAATGAGGTAACTTTGTATGCAGAAGTCAGGAGTATATAAAGTAACTTTGAATGCAGAAGTCAGGAGCACATGAGGTAATTTTGTATGCAGAAGTCAGGAGCACATGAGGTAACTTTGTATGTAGAAGTCAGGAGCACATGAGGTAACTTTGTATGCAGAACTCAGGAGCAAATGAGGTAACTTTGTATGCAGAAGTCAGGAGTACATGAGGTAACTTTGTATGCAGAAGTCAGGAGCACATGAGGTAACTTTGTATGCAGAAGTCAGGATTACATGAGGTAACTTTGAATGCAGAAGTCAGGAGCACATGAGGTAACTTTGTATGCAGAAGTCAGGAGCACATGAGGTAACTTTGTATGCAGAAGTCAGGAGTACATAAAGTAACTTTGAATGCAGAAGTCAGGAGCACATGAGGTAATTTTGTATGCAGAAGTCAGGAGCACATGAGGTAACTTTGTATGTAGAAGTCAGGAGCACATGAGGTAACTTTGTATGCAGAACTCAGGAGCAAATGAGGTAACTTTGTATGCAGAAGTCAGGAGTACATGAGGTAACTTTGTATGCAGAAGTCAGGAGCACATGAGGTAATTTTGTATGCAGAAGTCAGGAGCACATGAGGTAACTTTGTATGCAGAAGTCAGGAGTACATGAGGTAACTTTGTATGCAGAAGTCAGGAGCACATGAGGTAACTTTGTATGCAGAAGTCAGGAGCACATGAGGTAACTTTGTATGCAGAAGTCAGGAGCACATGAGGTAATTTTGTATGCAGAAGTCAGGAGTACATGAGGTAACTTTGTATGCAGAAGTCAGGAGCACATGAGGTAACTTTGTATGCAGAACTCAGGAGCACTGAGGTAACTTTGTATGCAGATTCAGGAGCACATGCAGTAGGTAACGTTTTAGCTCATCAGGCCTGAAAGTTAAGGTCGACTTTTCACATTGATCGTCGTCCGTGCGGCATCCGTCGTCAGTCGATCGTAATCTATTCACTTTTTCGACCTTTTCTCCAGAACTCCTACACTCCCAAAGCTAACTTTGCACCTCGGGGATCACAGTTTGCTGTACATTCGGTCCAGTATATGCGTGTTTCAACTGAACAGAATGTCACTGCGGCTGCATGATGTAAGAACATGTGACGTAGTTGATTATTCATGTTTCATTAGCCAAAGGCAAGACAGTGGATGTAAACTTCAGGAAGACAGAAGGTAATAATATGGATGCATGTTTCAGAGGCTCATGATGCAATTTTGTGCGCACTTTACAGGGGCACATATAGAATCAGCACATGCATATTTCAGGAGCACTAGCGGTAACAACGAATGCATATTTCAGGAGCACTAGCGGTAACAACGGATGCATATTTCAGGAGCACTAGTGGTAACAATGTATCCATATTTCAGGAGCACTACCGGTAACAATGTATGCATATTCAGGAGCACTAGCGGTAACAATGTATGCATATTCAGGAGCACTAGCGGTAACAATGAATGCATATTACAGGAGCACTAGCGGTAACAATGAATCCATATTTCAGGAGCACTAGCGGTAACAACGAATGCATATTCAGGAGCACTAGATTTAACCGATATGTCAATGTCCTTGTCCAGATATGCATATACCCTTCGCAGTAGTTATGCTTTGTTATGTGTTAAATGAAAATTAACTGTTAATTTCAGTGCATTGCTCTATTTACTATAGTCTTCATGGATTTACGTAAGTTTGGGAATATGCACTAGTAGAATGTTAGTTATAGTGGTGTAACCTGTCATAACTTTGCTCACGTGAAAAAGAAACCTCCCCACATTTTTAAGAGGGTAAAATAAAAGGGACCAAAGAATTCAGTTCGCTATACCGCAATTCGCTATTCGCGTTTGGTATATTATATTGGGCGTTTGACGGGACTTGATTTGTTCGCTATATGCGTTTGTTCACTGTCGGTGTTCGCTATATCCGTGTTCTACTGCATTGCTGTCAAGCAGATTTTGAATACGTTTGATAGAAACATGTTTTGGAAAGAAGTAATCACAATTTCAAAATGAGTTTCTTTGACCAGAATATTTGGCATTTAGGTAAAATTTTATAACATGTAGAAATTAAATTTATCAAAGATGTTTTCGACATCAATAACCTTCTTGGACTTAAATTTGTTGACGCACCATTACTGTAGGAGATAAAACAAACAAGCAAAAATGTCATTTCTGACTCTCCTATCTCGTCGATACGGCGATTCCTTAAAAAGTGTATTTCTCAGAAATATGAACAGATAACGTTGTTAAAATTCAAATTTAGTTTAGTTGGCTTCTGAAGACATAACGTAACTCTGTTTCACTCGTATTATATCCTCCGTGGATTGAATTTTCTTTTGCAGTTGAGGTTATATATGTGAATAATAACTCGGTAATGGTATGATATCGACCCATCTAGTCTCATAGTTTCATCGACTGTATGTAGAAAACAGGCTAGATAACGATTTTGTTGTGAGAGCTTTCTGTCTGAACTCAATATCAGTATACATGTAAATATGAAGGTATACATAATGAGTATTGATTGAAGAAAGAAATAACAATGACATAAGATACATTTCACAAATCGAATCCTAGATAAAAATTTTTTAGCGAAACTTGCGAACACAATAATACTTAGTGTACAATAAGTTTGATTTATTCTGACCAACCTCCGACTATCCGGTTGTCTTCTGACAACATGACACAACTTGATAACGTTACGATTTGTATTCTATTATATATTTTTTTGTAATTTACCTCACCAAAGCGTGTGTACAAATTAAACATAAAAAAGGGGGATTTATATTTAAGAAATAGAAGACGAGTTGGCGTGCTTTATCGTTGAATAAAACATAGCAGGGAGCATAAAACACGAAATGCGCAACCCTGAGTGTTTTATGCTCTCTGCTATGTTTTATTCTACGATAAAGGACAACAACGAGTCTTCTATTTCTTATATGAGAATCCCTTAATTAGTTACTCACTTTTCTTTTTAAAAAAAACGTGGCGATATTATGTTGTTTGTATAAACTATATTTTGAAAATATTAATGCCTCCCGTCGTAGAACACATTCTCTAGCATTGAACAATCAAAGTGACGTAAACTATGACGTCATTTGCTAAGCGACGCTCTAACTAACGTCTAAAATCACGAGCATGTTTTATGGTCTCATAAAGCACGCTGTCGGTCCCATTGACCACCTGTGTTTTATTGCCGTAGGTATCTTATATTTACCACCATTAAACGCTTTATTAGCATCAAATGCAAACTGTACATGGGGGAATATCAGAATTACGTCATCATCTTTATTACATCGAGCCATTTTGAGGTACGCACTTCTAGGGATAAAGTTCATGTTTATGTTAAAGGGGCAGTAGCACGTTTTTTCGCTGAAATAAGTCGATGACATATTTTGAAAAATAATTTCACCAATAGGTAAACACCCTTCTCTCATTCTTCGGAAAATCAAGTTAAAAATTATTGTACCTGGCTCATTAAAGCCACAGGAATCGTTTTTGTCATTCGAAATAATAAAATGTGTTCACAATAAAATGGCCGCCATTCAATGTTTGCTTTATACGCAACACCTTTATTACTACTACGGATAATTGGTTTGTGTAATAAGATGTTTTACCCTCTAAAGTAAAAATAAAGATGACATAAACTATCGATATATCATTATAAATGGGGAATTTGAAACTATAAAATTTGCAAAAAACGTGCTACTGCGCCTTTAAACTGTTGTGACTAATCTATACTAAACGACATCTCCTTGCAGGCATCGCTTGACTTCACACATGCCATAAACCAACAGCCTTGAATGATATATGATATTTTATATATCATCCACTGTATATGAAACAAAAGCTCCATCTGATAGTTGAAATATATGATAAGTTTTGCTATTGGTGTTTATACCGTATGAAGTTAACATCAAGTATCAAAACAGGCAGATTTCTTTAATGTGAAAATACACGATGATTCGGAATATATGTTCGCTCCTTCAATCTGGTGGAATATTAGGAAGATTTTCTGGATAACAACTTCTTTAATGTGAAAAAACACGACGTTTCGACGTTATGAAACGTGGTGTATATTCACATTACCAAAGTTGTTATCCCGAAAATGTTCTGGTTCTTATGGGTGGCACTTCTAAATGCCTTTCGAAGACTTGATAAAATTAGGTGTTTTTATCACTTTTGCTGGTGTTTTTACAAGACTACGACATTTCCATTTACTATTTCACAATTCATACTGAAAATATGATCTTCAGTCGATAAGTTACTGAAGTGATCGATAACCATAAGATATATCATATATCCTAACACGCTCAGTCAACAGTTTGGAAGTGTATGTACAAGCCCTCGAATATCGTTTGTTGTTGTACATCGTTTTCTAAATCGATTCAATACCGCTGGTCGTGTTCCGATAAACAGAAGACACACATGAATAATATCTTTGCTGGTCTGGTGTTTGGTAAATAACCCCGAATATAAGAAATGTTTTCATCATTAAAAGCATTTAATATTAACTAATATAATATAAGAACAGGAAGATTTTCTGGATAATATAATATACACCAGGACAAGTGTATGGATGACAACTTCTTTATTCTCAGATTGCAAAGTTTCGTGTCCTTGTTTTACAAGCAACTTCTAAAATGGCACTCACAGACACGATTATGTATGAAGAGCTATGTTACAGCCAGGGCTCCGTTCCATAACAGCGAGCGCTTATAATCGCTCATTGATTGCTCAATGTAGCGCTCAAGTAGCGCCCATTCTCTCCTGAACGACACGTTGCAAAACCTCAAAGTTCGCTCGCTTTGCTACGTAGCGCTACATTGAGCAATCGCGTTCAAGAGAGGTTTAAAAGTAATCGTTAATTGAACGATTACTTTGAAACCTCCGTTGAACACGGCCCTGGTTATAGATTACCGTACTGTCATAGCCAGTGAACTTCCGGTAGTTCAATGATTAAAGGATGTACAGTTCACAACACTAGACGACAACACTCGTTGTGGATCAGAACAGCATGATATCCGGATAAAGACTTCTCTATCGTGAAACAAACACGACGCCCAGGAGTATTGTTACCCCTTCAACTGTGAATTTAAATGCCCTTCTAAATAGCTTTCAAGTATTCGAAGGATGTAATTTATAGGTATCGTTTCTTTATCAAATTACTTAACCTGTTCTTGGTATCTTCTGTCAGCTGTTGTGAGGCGTATCTTAATTAACTTAAATAACATACAATTACCATCAAATAATTATAGAGATCATACAATAAAATTTGCTGTTTAACAAAAGAAGTGGGTATTAAAAATATGTGCACGTCCTAAGCACTTGAACTCAGTTAAGTAACATCAAGTTTATCTAACTCTTTTCAATGCTCATTGGTGTACCGTATAATTATGTAAAATTCAGGTATTCATCTTTCCACCTCAGTAAACTATATGAGGGATATTCTCCACGTTCTATTTCCCTACACAAATTACCAAAACGTTATTTTTTGGTGTATACAAAATGTCAAATGTCAAATATATGTATGTATGGATTTATGGATTCATGGGTACCTGGGCTTTGTTCCATAACATCCATAACAGCGAGCGCTTATAATCGCTCATTGAGCGCTACATTAAACCTCTCTTGAACGCGATTGCTCAATGTAGCGCTACGTAGCAAAGCGAGCAAACATCGAGGAATTGCATCGTGTCGTTCAGGAGAGAATGCGCTACATTGAGCGCTACATTGAGCGATCAATGAGCGATTATAAGCGCTCGCTGTTATGGAACGGAGCCCAGGACACGGGAAAGTACGGACCTATCAGGTCGCTTAGTAGCAGCCTGAACGTACAACTCCATCAGGGTAATAATATGCGTAGCGCTTAGAGCATGCTAAGCATGGATGTAGCGCAATTATTATTTTATTCATTTATCTATGTATATATGTCTGAATGTTGAAAGTATCTTGGTCATGTAGTCATTTGGCTATTTTACTGTCTTCCCTTCCCCTACCAAAACCTCAAAAGCGTGATTTATCCTATAGTTTAGTTGTTTCGTGGGTGGAGGAACAACACTTGTTGTTGAAAGACTTTGTCGGGATAGACAATCCAATTGATCGATTGGCGGAAAACATTATTTTCTCACGTCATACATCTGTCTGGTAATTGATTAATCATGTTTATCTACTGTATACCAAGCAAGAAAACAGGAGTGACAGAAGCTCCTACTTCGCTTCTGTTTGATGAGTGTCCAGATACGGTTAACCAATACGACTATCAGGCTTGTGCGGGGTAAGTTGTTTACTGAGTGTAGTTTAAAAGGCACTGTAGCACGTTTTTTGTAAATGAATTTTTTCTCAAATTTGCCTTTTTATACAAATTAATATATTGTTACGTTAGAGACTAAAACATATCATCGAACCATCCAATAAGCCATATCCAAAGAATATATGTATCCGTATTAGTAGAACATTGTGCGACGTATAGTGATAATTTTGTGGAACTCTTCAGTGTGAGGGGTACATTTATAGGTCTTTGAGAGTTTACAAAGCAAGATGATTGGCCATTCCAACATAGTGCCATATGAACTCCACTATGAGTGTTTAGTAGTGCAACATTAGTCAGGTCCCTTGAAATACCTTCGATATTGAATAAGAAGTATCATTTTGCAATTTCTACAGGTAACATTTATTTTCCTTTTTCTGGAGAACATTTTATTACAGTAACAACGACGTACTACTGTGCCTTTAAGACTGGTGATAGGAAATACATATAATGTACGGTACTAGCTGAGGGTTTAAATACTGCGATGATGATTTAACCAGTATGTTCAAGGTTTACACATTATTTCGAGGGTCTAAGTACTATGCTGAGGGTTTAAATGATTTGAATTGTTTTCTTTACATATGTAATCTAAATGCAATGTTAAGGATTTAAATATCCGATATTGAGGGATTAAAAACTATGTTGAAAGTTAATACTTTTTTGGGGGTATAACTACTATGTTAAGGGTTTAAATGATATTTTGAGGGTTTAATATTATGTTGGGAGTTTAAATATTAAGCTGTGAATTAAATACTATGTTGAGGATTTAAATATACAAAATTAACATACAGGGGAGAATGAGTAATTTGAAGTTCAATGCCAGGCTTCTGTTATCGTTGTGGCATCACCATAGTAATTATCACCAGCTTGGTGCAGTTACTGGTATTCATATGGTGATGTTTTACACTGGTTGAAGCCTATTGTCTCAACTATCAACCTATCATAGATTTCGTTATAAATCCAATACCAACATAGGCTTTATTAATCATTGCCTATTTATCAATCCCCAACTTACTACCGAAATACTTCTTAATTTTTTTTTAAATATTCAAATTTCAAATTCGTCTATTATATTTATATACTATGGTTTTCGTTGAGGAAAGGAAAAGCAAATTTGTTGATTGTGAACGAATGTTCAAATGTTCAAATTTGTTTATTAATTTCAAATGGAAGCTTTTAATTTTAAAAAAGAGCATGAGGAATAATACTTATACCTATTTACCCTCAAACAAATTGGTTTGTATTCGATGAATGTCAAAATTACAAAAAACAACCGCAACCAACCGCAACCAACCGCAACCAACCGCAATACCCTTGCCGGGCAAAGTTGACTGTGAATGTCTACATGTTTGATAAGTATACGTTTTGTAAACTCGCACACACAATTTACGATATTTTATAAATGGTTTTTGGCCAGAAGGTATTGCATTCGAGTGAAAATATTTATTAAAAGTGAATTAAATAAAGATGCTGTCGACATATTGTACCTTCTTAGACTTGATGTCACATCACTGCTATAGACCCTGGAAAACTCTCCAAACTCGCCAATATAAGGGTATTTTTAACAAGATTTTTTAAAATGAAAACCAAAATAATTGAGGTGGTTTCTTTCTGGAGACATGATGTAACTATGTTTCAGCAATGTTTATCACTTATTTTTGTTGGTAGCCTTTCTTTTGGTCGATAGTTTAGTATAAGCACATACTTTCATGTGATATATAACAATGTACAACAATGTATAACAATTGAAAAAACTCTGTTTAGGAACTATATTGATTATGTTGTATGTTTCATTCGTTTTTTGCAAAAAAGTTTGGCTCGGAAAATCTTCTAGTTAATAAACCGATAGTTACAAGTACATCTGCAGTAAAAGAAGGGTTCTATCCCTTTATTATGTACCTTTTCTTTATTACAATTAATTACTTCGTCATTGTTAAACATAAATATGTTGCTGCAGGCGTTAACCTTTACCCGTCGTGTCAGACATCAGATTCTACCTTGCCTCTCACCTACATATGTTCTTGTTATGTACACCAAATTTGAAATTAACAAGCGAGTCGATAATGAGAGTCATTGATCAGCTGGCCCAGGATGTTAAGTGTCTCCCACCTCGACCGGAGACACACTGATTCATCATTACAACACTCTGCTAAACATACAATCAATGTACCATTGATCTAACCTCATACCGGGATCACATTACAGGGCCTTCATTTGGCTCTCCTTCAACAGTCCTGTCCTGACTTCCCAGTAATGTCATCATTGAACATTTTCAGTTTGTAGAATTTTAAGCAGAGAACAGTTGTCTGCTTCTAACAAATACTTAGAATTATGTTGATATTTTATACTTAACATCCAGTGTGGTGTGGTAGAGTTTTAAGGCAAAGTAAAATGTATGCATTTGATAACATTACTAAACTTTTACTCATATGTTATACTATAACGATTATCACATTGTAGAATTTTATGCCACGAAAATTATATGCATTTGATAACATTTTGATTCTTAAATATATATGAACCTGAAGCCAAAGATAGTGTATGCAGTTAAAATTAATTAATAACATTTTAATAATTAATAATTAGGATACTATCTTATACTAAACACTCCAGTGTGGTATGGTAGAATTTTAAGGCAAAGTAAAATGTATGCATTTGGTAACATGTTGATATCTGATGAATCCCAATGTCATGTTGTAGAATTTTTATCCAACGAAAACTGTATACATTTGATAACATTTTAACACTTAGAATCATATCCATTTGTTATTTTATAAGCCAAAGTGTCATATTGTAGAATTTGAACCCAAAGTAAAATGTATGCATTTGATAACACTTAACACTTAAGGATGTCCGCTCCTTCCGGTTGAACTTCAAAAATGAAATATGATTAAGTAAAGATTTTTTCTCATCTTTATTTACTTCATGATATTCTACATCATCTACATACTTTTAAAAAACATATGAAATAAAGGAATTGGGACTTTAGAACCTCTAAAAAGTGCTTAAACAGCATAAATGGCCTAAATGGCCTCATCGATTTCGTTAGGGTAAAATGAACTTTGTAACATATCAAAAAAGGGAAAAAAGTTTAATACTAGAAATGTAGTATTTTAAAGTTTTCCGCAGTTTTTTCTCATAGACTCCCATGTTAAAATTGTACTCCCCCCACTATCTTACAGGTGTCATATCTCGAAAAATCCCACACTACCCCCTATTTTTTAATGCTGAATGTCCAATCATATTCTTTGATCTTTTAGAAAATATTCGGTTTTTCATTGATGTACCTTAATATTACAATTTCTTAAATTTACTATTAATATGCTCGTAAAACAGCTGGTTGCGCATCTCTATTTACATGTATAGCATATTTATTGTCAGCTAATGAAATGTCGTGATTTGAAAGTTGATGCTCGCTAATCGGTCTGCACATATAGGGGACCGCCAATATTGCTCGATATAAGTCATTCAATGGCTGGCTATACTTTTATCCGTTACGAGCATTTTCCGTATTACACATTCAGGCTATTAAGTAGCGGAACGGATTAAGATACCCTTCGGGAGCAGGTTGACATAACGATAAAACCAGTGCAGGACGTTTATGACAACAAATTTAATGTAAGTTAGTGCTTAAAGAAGGGATAAAGAAGTTTCTACTTATTCGTATTCATTTCTACACTCCTCTATTCCTTATCCTGGTACAAATAGAACAGACATGATACCAGCAATAAAGAGCAGGATTGAACGAAGGACAAAGTGTTGTCTATTCACTATCATATCAAACTTAGCTGAAAATAAACCATTCACTATACATCTCCGAACAGACTTGACTTGTCACCTAGCTTACACACTGGAAGCAGCGGGGCGTGACGCTGTACAAATCCCACCTATATATACTAATGCAGCGTAATTGTGTGTACTTGCAGTGGTTCGGTCTGGAGCTGTGGGGAGTACAGAGCGAAATCAATGGTTGAGAGTGTTCATTGATCACTCCGACCTCGTCTCAGTCCCGTTCAGGATACCTACATGATATAAACATAACTCGTCTGTTCCTTGGGTTCTCCGCCGAGAAGACAATGCCATTTTAATCATCGTTACAGGTATTGAACTCCAGGTAAGGAACACCTGAGACTTGTGACAGCCATTGTCAATGATAAGAGCTAATCGACCGTAACTACTTCCTCTTTGATGTTGCTTTGATATCTGATTTTACCGTTTGTTTTACTTATTGTGAAGAGGACGAGTATCACTGGTGCGTCAGTGTCAAGTTTATCCGGTTATGTGACGTCATTGAGCAATCATATCTCCCTATACCTCTCTATCTATTACTCTGTATGTTCTATATTTAAATTATTTTGATGCTATCTTACAACAAATAAAGCTTTCTCTTAACAAATTTTTTGATCACAGTTGTTGACGTATCTGTATAAGTAAAGAGACCAGAGCGTGTTGCCCCAGGCTGTGTCTATCACACTCTGTACGCCTTCCCGTCTCTCTCGACAGGTAGGTAGGTAGGAATACGTTTCACAAATATGATGGTATGATTTCATATAGTATACTGTTAAAATCTAAATACCATAACAATTTAACTAAACGTCAATAAAAGCCTCACTTAAAAACGTATATTTGGCAGTATATATATATTGAATATTTCACCAAAAATAGACAAATGCGTGCTTCATCACACCGCCACTCCAAACCCGAGGGACATCATGTTGTCATTTCAACAGATTCCATTGTAATGCCGTGGATTAAAGCGACGGTTAACTAAACCAAGATTTGTTTGCTCGCCCCACTACAAAGAAATTGGTTGTAACACATGTGTCTGAACAAACCTACTTCTAGTAAATCGATCAGAACCTGCTCGTATTGCTGTATTCATAACACTTAAGATTGTGTCTTACAGGGTTGAAGCTCCTTGCACTGTTATGTGTTATCATCGCTTCACAGGCTTAGACGTATATAATATTAATATACCTCAATCACAAGCTCGTCACGCTTATGAGAATTAACATATTCCAATCACCCATTATCAGTAATCTGCAATTTCGTGTCTCCAGGGGCCCAGAAAGAATACAAATCAACGGTGGAAATGTCCTCATCTATGTTTCATAGAAGATTATATGCTTCATAATTGCAGCTGAAGATCTACTAATGCCTCCAGAGGTTAATGCCTCCAGAGGTTAATGACTACAGTGGTTAATTCCTACAGTGATTAATATAGTCTTCCTAATAGAGTCTTCCTTCCTGTATGTTGTATTTTTTACACATGTACATGTATATGATACAAGTATGTTTCTTATAAAGAACTGTTTTCCACAGTAGTTATCGATTATGTGAGATCAAAATATATCCCTTATGTATTCTCTGCCCTGATATCCAAATGCTTTGATACCGTTTATTAGATGACTCACAGTGCCCTGACGTCACAAAATGCCCCCCCCCCCCCCCCCCCCCCCCCCCCCTCCCTCTCCCCCACCCAACTCCACTGCCAATCCAACGGTTTTGTTGTGATCAGAAATCGAAATTGTTTCATTGGAAACTAAACCTGGAATATTTGTAAATTTTATGATATATTTGATGTAAGGAGCGATGTTTATATTATTTGCACAATTAAAAATAAGTAAACATAGACTGAATAATGTAAAATGACAACCTAATGAATGACGACAGATTCATGGGAGAAGAGTCACGCTGTAGTGTATGTGTGGGACAATGTACACTTGATTGATGTGTATACTGTTAAAGGAACATTAAGCATGTGTTTGGAGTCACATATGCCAAACGTGTTATTTTGTCGAGAAGTACGGAATGTTACCGAAAATTACCATTTTAATGCTAGCTGAATAAGTGTAATGACACTATAAAAGTGAAAGTTGTGAATTCTAATTGAAAACCGGACAATGTACCGATCCTGGCGCGCGTCAAACGGTCAAGCGTCATCTTGGAAACTTATCTAAACTGTTTATATTAGACAAAGACAGATTTGGATCGGTCATGGTAAACATGTCATGGAACTACTGTGCATGTAAATGGGACATGTAATATCTGTTTCTGCACATTTATGTTGCTTGTTTCTCATTGGAACTAAGTAATATATTTGGCGATTTTGTGTGCATGTGCAAGGCCAGTGAAACTATTCGAACTTAATTCAGAACATATGGTATTCTTTGCACGTATCAAAGCCAAATGCAATATCATGAAACAAACTGAATGTCCCTGTAAATATGGCTCATGCCCGATATGTTACTGTTTCCGCATACACAACTATGTATATACATGTATGTATATAATATTTGTATATACTCATATTCTAACGAATGACGTATTTTGAGTTGTTAAAGTAACAGACAACCCGAATCTAATTTAAGCCTGCAGTTTATCTTTTCTTGTATAAATTGTGTTTTAAAAATAAAATTTACTTTTTCGTAGTGATTACACACATTTAATTACAAAAATGCGATAAAGTGACAGTAGAGTGACTTCTTATTTGTATCTTAATGACAAACAATGTCTAACTTATTATAACTGAGGCTTCAATGGCCCACAAAATGTATCTACCCTTTCCGTCTAAATGTTTTTGCCCAAGAAAATTTGTATACGCTAATGCAAGTAACAGTTGCTGCAGTGTGTATGGTAGACAAGTTTATGCAAATGCAGCTCGTATAATGTCGTCCTAACTTTAAATATATATAAATATCACGTATGTCCATGTCTTTAGAACACACATCCATCATTGTGTGTCACTTTTGAAGTTATAAAAAACTGATAAGAATGAATATGCTAATTTAGGGAATGGAACGCCATTTAGTTAAGCTATTACAGTGAAGTAATTATTGCAATGTGCGTGCTCTCTTCCAACTCACTAAAGTCGCACAACGTGATGGTGTTTAGTAGGCAGCGACTTCAATCAACGCATGAATGGTTTATTCAAGAGGACGGTTAGAAGTTGGATGGCGAGAATGACGAGAAACATATGGATAACAACTTATTATTTATTCATGACATGCGACCTTCCAACACATATCATTGTGTCGTTAACTTGAAACTTTTATCAGGAATAAAGAAGTTGTAATGTCATATATTTTTCTTCATTAACGAGTGAATGCTTTCGTTATTTTCAATTTAATTTATCAGTAGTTATACATGAAATTATGTAGTTTCGGTTGTCAAAATATAAAAATACTCATATTTGAATATGTATTTTTAATATTGTGTCCTATTATACAATGAGGAATTTGACATTTATTTATAGGTTACAATGTAGCAATGGAGCAATGAGGTGCATAGATTTCAGTGACCATGCATTCACAGCCAATGAAAAATAGTTATTTGTTAACATTATTCAACTTAGACAAATGGCGTGTTTGTTGTAAATGTAATGATACAGGTTTTGTGTCCTACAGACAAGTGTAGTCGTAAAAATTGTAAAAATACTTTTCCCAATATGGTATGTAAAGAAAATCAGAATTCAAAGGTAAAATATATCAGTTTCACCGGAAACTTAATAAATGTATTTGCTATGTCTGTCTTGCTGAATTTGGCATAACATAAATTTAAAATATGGATTATTCAGTTTGAACAATTCTTAGATATACTGTCTTTAACAAGTAAAATAGTTACATTAATAGGATTGCTATTTCTTCCTGTGATTCCGAGCATTATCTTTGAAATTATAACCTTTTAAACTTTTTAAACATTTTTCTAAACTTTGAATACCAGATCACAGGTGTTCTATCTCTTTATGAAATTCAAATATTTGTTTTGTTTTGTCATGACTGGTCACACATGATGTAAGTTTAAGTAAATATATTTGATCTGTACTGCAGCCATTTAAAGTTAGTACTACGACTACATTAGAGAGCTATCATATTGGATACCTTCCAGTCTTCTTCTGACAGTTCACCATCTAAACTTATTGATGTGTTATTCATCTACAAGTTTTTAAATATTAACTCGAAACATACAGCTGCATCCCAAAAGTTTGTTCACCTAGTTGTCTATCTTAGAGCATACAAAACGTTATTTAAGATTTCTGCATCTATTTGGAATTAGCTTCTTGGTTCTGTCAGTGAACCCTCTATCAAGCTACAGTGGCGAGAACATTTATCGTCACTTTACCGAGTGGCGGTAAACTTTATCGTCACCTGAGTGATGCCATTAGGACAATGCTATTACGTCATAGTGAAAGCTTGCGAACTCTGTATACCATTGCACAAATCACTTCATTTCAACAGAAGAAACAAAAATAATGGTATAACAAATAAATAATCTGTTTTCCTTCAAAAATACCATGTTTATCTCGTGAGTTAGAAAACTTGATATTGCAACTAGTGTACGTACAAGAAAGTCATGTGATAAACTTAGAATGCTTGTCAATACAAATCGCTGCTGTGGTTTGGCATTTAGTGGTCTCAATCCCATATCTGCCTCTGGGATTTGGAATAGAGTAATGGTACCATACAGAGACTCTCTTAATATTCCTCCCCAGTTGAGATTGTTTAGATTTGATATCCGTTCAAGCCTACATAGAAAAACGATGTCTGTTGTTTCTCGGCAAACTATGCAGAAGTGATCAAGATTTTATATTCAAGGACGTGTTGAATTACAG
This sequence comes from Gibbula magus, assembly GCA_936450465.1. NCBI lineage: Eukaryota > Metazoa > Mollusca > Gastropoda > Trochida > Trochidae > Gibbula > Gibbula magus. The sequence continues at coordinate 72,987,722 of OW388297.1, read as the reverse complement.
ATTCAGCCAATTTCTTCTTGATTCATGTAATGAACGAAACTCTAAAAGTACAAGATCGCCGATATACCATATGTTATTGTAATTATATAAATGCGACTTGACAAATTATGTTAATGCTTACTTTTTGTAAAGTATCCTTCCCTGTAAATCACAATGGAATGTCCATGTTACAAAAACATTAATGATGTTGAAAATATTACTGTATTGAGAGAGTTAACTTCGAGAGAAAACCAAAACAGATACTTATCGGTAAGAGACCAGAATGTTCATCGCTTATGGCAGATGTCTATCTTACAACCTGATTTATTTGACAGTATTGCTACATTGGTGCGAATCAGTATTCTTCGTATCCAATCCAAAGAATTTTTATGTGGAATGTTTACATATGATATCGTAAAACATGTACTGTGAGAAGACAAGAGCTCAGAGATATTCTTATGGAAGCATTACTAGATATACATGTATTAGATGTAGATACGTGCTCCAGCCTTTGGAACAGGGATGAAGAATTAACTTTATGCTTTTTACTTAATTGGGGGACTGTCCTCAGAATAGTGTTCATCTCTTGAACCTAATGAACAGTATATATGTACAAGCAGGTCTTTACCAACTGTATAAACCTATCTCAGGATATATCTGTACATTGTCAGGTAACTGCATTCTTGTAATAACCTTTGAGCAGTTAAGGTTTCACTACGAATAGAGGTTTTACCAACCGTCGAAAGTTAACCTCATAGCAGGTTTTAGTAAGACCTGAAGTTTTACAATCTAATTGTAAGGCCTAATTCCAAATAACGTCAATCTCCTATTCAATTAGATACTCAAAACTTTCCAAGTTTACAATTTGCATAGTTGACATTGCGGGAATCGAACGCCCAACCACTCGATTTGTAGCCGAAGACTATCCCAATAGACCACAGAGGATTGGTGATCATCAGAAGATTGTTTGTTGGTATCTATTCTGCTCCGTTCCCCAAATTGAGATATTTTATGTGCGTCTCAAACTTAGATCACGAAGGCTTGAAACATTAACACGATTGCTTTCATCTTCGTATTTAAAACGCATTGCGGTATATACGCCAGAGAAAACCCTCGGGTGGGGTTTTGGTAGACATTTCAAAAACTTTCGGGTGGCGGAATAAAAAGTAAGACATTGCAAGCTCGGTTTTACTTTTCATTCCCAGCCACCCGAAGTTTTTTTTAAATGTCTACCAAAACCCCACCCTCATGTTTTCTCCCTGACATCTATCTATTTTTTTTGCTTGAACACGTAGATAGAAAAACATCATTTAAACTGAATTGAATTAAATTTTTATGTTTAAGATTTTGAAGTTGAAGGACGCCACAGTGACATCATGACGATCAAATATTTGACGTTCCGCGATTAAATCTGTTCAGGAGCATCTATCACATTATGACAGAGTTACCTGCCCTTTGGCCAATGGTGACATGAATTCAACGTCATCATCTACATCAGTGTCAACACTGAATGAGACGAGTACAGATGTGTCCACCTACACACCCGGGACGCTGCTTAATGTGCTGACCTCGACACAGGAAGTGGTAGTCGATGTGACGTCACCGACAAGGGAGACAACTGTAAATGGGTCATTGTACGATTCAAATTTACGAAACAATTCTGTGCCAACGTCTTCAAAACAACATCCTGATTCACAGTTGTATGGGGTTATGCCTGGTATCTGTGTAGGAATTGCGATGGTTTTGTTCCTCGGGATCTCCTTCTTTCACTACCACAGGCGCTTCCGGCGGAAACGGAAGTTAGCATCGGAGTACGTCGGTTACACCTTGGACGCCAAGCGGCCTCGAATTGCAGCTCCTGGTTGTCTGCAACAGTTGAATGAAATGGGAATACTGCACTTCAATGAGCCCGACAGTGGAAGCGTTGGACAGCCCTGCAGTGACAGCAGGCTAAACGATATCCCTATATCTGTGATATTTCACACTGGCGGTACATTGAACTCCACCATCTCCAACCCTGTGTTCCAGATGGACGAAGGGGATGTTGAGGAGACCGAGTTTCAAACTTTGAAGGCTGGAATATCTCACCCCATCTCAGAACAAGATGTCCAACCTGTACTGTCAGGACCTACCCACGAGGTGGAACTGAGACTCTCGGAACTCTGCAGTCACTGTGCTGGTAAGGTATTATCTTCGAGCAACACACATCAAATACTACCAGGCCACCAGGACCCAAACAAGACAGTTCAAAAGGGTGCACAGGGATCTACGGGGAGACAAAACGGGGAGCAAAGATGGAGTAACCAGGAGGACTACGAAATGGACGCCTTCCACGGTCGACCCCAACTCCGGGAACGACGTCGCCAATCCCTGGCAGCACCTGTCAACAGGTTCGGACTCAAAGGTAGGACAGACTTTTTCTGATATATCTGTTGAATAAATTTCATCAAGACCATCCTCAATAACTTCAGTTTAATGAGGACAAATAGGACAATCGATACTGCAAAATACATGTCATTCCAGAACATTCCAGAAAATTACTTTAATGCCCTTTCTCATGGGAGTCAGGCCAATGTTTTCTCGAAATGCTACAAACGCCAGCCCGTCCCGAATTTCATTTAATGACAAGAAGTGTCTTATTCACCTGCTGAATACAGAAAGGGCTCTCAGCAATGTATGGCAACTCGTGTTGATTATAGGTAGTAGGTTCTCTGATTGTCTCTATCTCCGGAATATCGAATTAACTCCGTGGCGAGGTTTGTAGCGTAGGACGCATAACCGGACACCCTAATTCACAGGACAGTAATGTGTTGATGTCCATCTATACAACCCACTGTTACTTCAGATACAAGTACAGAGTCTTTTCAGATGATTTTAGAATGCTTATATTTATTGATATTTTATTCACCAAGAGATACATAACATCGTGTCAATCAATTGCCTTCAATACATACACCATGGTTATATTTGGGATAATACTACCTTCAGTAGTACAGATTCTAGTACTCTTTCTGGCCTAGTCCCTTGCGGGATTCGAACCCACACCCTTAGAGTAAGGCACTGACCGTACCAACAGCTACCGCTCTTTAAATGATAAATATATTTTCTTCAATCAAATGATTATAAAGAGTTTTTTTTATTTTAATGTTGTCTTAATGTTGTATCTTCAGCAGGGGGCAATGAGAAATCACAATCTTTCCTCTTGTGTCCCTACTGTTTCTCCGGCAAGTGGCAGTCGACTCATCTGTGAGGATAAAGTGTATATGATCACGGCTAACGTACCACTATCTTGATAACTAGATATAGCGTGGTCTTTATATTTATACTAACAAACATATAACAAATTTTACAACATTATTTTACTGCAAAGATATCTAGTTGTAACATAATAATACTAGTGTTCATAATCCTACTAACAAACTGTGATGTATACCTGATTCTACTGATCTACGCAAACACTTTTAACTGCCTGCATTAACGATTCTAAACACATTGCAACTACTCCTGTAAACATACAAATGGTTTGGATCTCCGACCATATACAACCTTACTAACATTCAACAGTCTTCATATATCATATGTGGTATTGGACTGACTGACGGGCATATAATTACTGTCTAGCGGCTTATAACATTACAACATATACAAAAACTAATTTTAATATGATAACACCCTTTACTAATTCGTATCATTGTAACTATATAATGTATCAAAGAGCGTAATGAGTGAACACATATGCTCAAAATGTACTTTTTGCAGTCGTAAATGAAATAATTAATAACGAATAATGATGAATGTAATGTAACATTTCCCCTTGTGTATGTGTTGTATCGGATATGTGATTAAAGTCAACTCATGTTGATTAAATAATGTGAACATTGACTTTAAATGAAACGTAATGTTCCATTGTACCATTGTAAAAAAACATGATGAAATCACTGAACGAGATAACCCAAAAATTCTTCTTGTGATGAATTATTATCTTCTTGTTATAAAATGTTATATTGGACTTGTTAGAATGGAATTGTACAAGTACAGATGCATCCCAAAAGTTTGTTCACGTGAACTTTGTGATGCCTTTCAGGCTACGGAGCATGTTGAAAACGAAACCCATAACCTTTAGTATATTATCTTCAGAAGTGGCGATAGACTCCACCACAACCTAGTTCAAGTTCATACCTCAAAGTTTGTACATCTCCCAGAAAGGCTCGGGGCTAAGAAAACTCGAGTTTTTAAAAAAATGAATTCTGTAAATTCTCAAATAAATGATTAACAACAACACGTCATTTCTCTTATACACATTTAATGTACTTGTGATGGAATTTCTCCCATTTAATCTTGCCCTGCTTCTATCATACCTATCATACCAAAGTTGGACAGTGTGAGTTTAGGAATGAGTATAAATATGGACACAGGAAGATCTCTGTCAGTACAACAGGGCTCCGTTCCATAACAGCGAGCGTTTAAATTGCTCATTGATCGCTCAATGTAGCGCTCAAGTAGAGCTCATTCTCTCTTGAACGACACAGTGCAAATTTCTCGAAGTTTGCTCGCCTTGCTACGTAGCGCTACATTGAGCAATCGCGTTCAAGAGAGGTTAAAAAATAATCCCTTGAACACGGCCCTGGAGTAATGCAACTGACACCTAACACCAATCCACTTTACATGATATTTGCATTTAGATACTTATTATTAATAGATACTTATTATTATTATTAGATACTTATTATTATTAGATACTTATTATGAACACCTCGAGAAGCAGATGTAAATGATGCATCAAACGATTTCCATTACAAATTTTGCACGAAAGTGTACAACGCGACATGTCATAAAAATAAAATAAGATGTTAACAAATAAAACGGATAATTTTGAAAAGGTCTGGTTTCATGAAAAGGGGAGGTAAGAACGGTTGTCTTATCTGTCCTGGTATTTGTATCCATCCTGGAAATATATACAATAAACGTATTTGGTAGAAATTTATGTGCTGATAAAATCAGACGTTGTTTTTGCAAAACCATCGCTTTGTTAACATCTTATTGATGCAACTAGGAAGCAGGAAGGACCGTTTTGGAAACAGTTTATATCCATTCGGACACCGAGACTAAAAATGTATCCTTGTAAATGTGCAGAGTTAGAACGAGTTCGTGTCACTTGTGTTGCAGAATTCAACCTGATTGAAATGTACCTTAGATTATATGTATCGAATATATTGAATATCTAACATGTGTCATTCATGATATCAGCGCAATTCTTCAGAAATGATTTTTGATATATTCTAGAACTTGAAATGTTCTATTTGAAATAATATGCTTAATATCTTCTGACATGGTATTCTTGATATTTACTACTATTTGATAAGACACATATTTTGTCGGAAATGATGTGTTTGACATCAAACAAATGTTTTATCTGAAATGATATCTTCTGACATAATATGCTGTATTTCCATTAGTATTTGATAAGACATATATTTTATCTAAATTGTTATGCTTAATATATTCAGCATGTGATAAGACACCTTTTATCTGACATAATATGTTAAATATCTTCTGACATGATATGCTTTATATCTTCCAGCTTTTGATACGACATATACGATATCTGAAATTATATCCTTGGTATTGTCTGAAACGATATGCATATATTGTTAAGCTTGTGGTAAGAAAATGTTTTGTCCGATATTAAATGCCTAATATAAACATGCATGTGATAAACCATATAATTTCTGTTAAATGGTATGCTGCATATATTCTAGCGTTTAATAAGACAAACGTTTTATCTGAAATGATATGCCTAATATCTTCTAGCATTTGAGATTTTATCTGAAACGATATGTATGATACTACTAAGCTGTGTAAGAACATGTTTTGTCCGATATTAAATGCTTAATATTTCCCTGCGTGTGGTACGTCATATACTTTCTCTGAAATTTATGCTTCATATTTTCTGACAAGACGTTTTCTTCTGATGTCAGGTTGATATTTTGTAGCCCGGGATGAAACACTTACTTGTATTTTGTATGAAATATCTGTTTCGTTATTTCTGAAATTATATACTCAATATAGATTATAACAAGTAGCGAGACACGTGCATTGTCTAAAATACTATGCTTATAATAAGTCAGTAATGAAATTAATGTAAATGTAGAATGCATTGTATGATTTTTTTAAGTGCCCGCTGAGTTTTAGTGATGTAACAGCATTTGCGATTTGGGCCTAATTTGGACAACTGAAAGTATGCATTATGACTCACTTGACATCATATAAGTGATTACGGTTAATTGAAATTTGATTATTCTTTGTGAGAATTTTTGAAAACCCGTTTTGTTTTAAAATATTCTTTCCCGGTGTATTTGATCTTTTATTCTATTTAATAGTTACATAAAAAAAATTGATAGAATAAATGTCTCTCTCCTTCTATGAACCAATTGTAAGTTTTAAAGTACTAAAGAAGTAAAGAGCTGGAGTCATGATATTGAGGTTCTCATTGTTCATTGTAATTTGAAGAAGTAGTAAAATCTCTGTGTGGTGGCACCATATCAAGAGAAACAATTTTATAACTGCTTTACAAAATGTTCTGTTTTAGTCTTTAATTTTAATTACAACTTCAGGGGGTATACAACTAGAAGTGTTTTCTTTCGCTGAACTTGAATCTGTATGAGCCAATTACGATGTTTGATTAATTACTGGAATGTTGTCGATCCCACAGATCTCACGTGTAATGAAGAAAGTAAAAAGTAAAGTCAAAACAATGAATTGATCGAGGCTTTAAAAAACATTAAGAAATCCAAAACTCTCGATAACACCTTTTATTTCTTAGATAACAATGATAACAATATCTCGTGCACATTCCGATGACGTGGGGGTGCGTTGCTTATTATTGTTTATTATATGAATTACATTTTTTAAAATGAAACAATATTTCACTTTAATGACTTTTGTTTTTTGTTTGTAGGCTATGACATGTGTAGACACCAACCAGTTAGCGACACAGGAACTCGATGTCGTCCTTTCAAAACGTAAGTAAAACGTAGGTAAAAAAACCGACACCCTATCTTATATAGGATGTATTTGTTTACCTACGTTTTACCTACGTTTTACCTACGTTTTAATTACGATATCAAGTTCTTGTGGTTAGCGATCTATTTTGATATTCATACGTGGTTTTCCCGATCAGCTGGTTGTAGTTGTGACTATATATTTAGTAAAATATTGATACGGAGGGTTGAGTAAAAAAATAAGATAATAAATCAAGGTGCTGTGATAACATTTTTATGCAACTCGTGAATAGAATTTTGTGTCAGACTAACTTTCGTTCGTTTAGTATTCTATATGTTTCTAAAACTGCACGAGTGCAAGCTAGCCTACCATCTACTTCCTCAGTAGGGAATAACATGGATACATTGAATCGATTCCCTTAGAACGTTGGATAAAAACATTAACCTGTTGTGTATTGTTAAATATGAATCAACTATGGTGACTTCTCTCTATTGTTTAATAATAAATTTATTTTCGCGAATTATTGCCGGGGTGTACCGATGTCACTTTATTAAATGTAAATAAACCGAAAGTAAAGATTGATTGCATTTATAACTTGACATTTACCAATACAATCTGTTAATATTACAAAGGGATATTAACATTTATAATTTTGATTTCTTGGTCGCTGGAAGGATATGATTGTTTGGTATGAATGATATGCATGTTCTGCACGAGATGGATAGTGAGTGAAGCGCACGTAAAGCCGCATTGCATTTCCTAGAAGAACAGCATCGCACATGCGAGAAAGATAGGGATCGTGCGTTAATACGCATGACAAAATAAGTACGAATTGTGCCAAAGAAAGAACATATATATTAGTAATTAGAAATTCAAGTAATTAGTGATACTAAGTGTGACGTTATACGTTCTTCAAGATCGAAGTGTGAGCTAATGACTCCATGGTAAGCTCATGTCTTAACGGTTGATCAAAGTTCGTTGAAAATAGAACTTTCATTGGTTCGTTTACCTAATCGACCGTGAACAGAACAGACTTTCCTGATGAAATATTCCAGTTGGGAAGCTCGGAAATTTACTTCTGGGTGACCGAGTTCAAGTTCCCGTGCCAGGGATCATTTTACAGCGAGGTATTGACAAACATTTAGTGACAAGGTAACTTCACTGTATACCAGCCTCACAAGTACACCGTTGTACATGTACCTGAGGTTACATGATAATGTCCTGCAGATTATTCAGATCCGTACAGGACGTACTGGACGTATTATCACCTTGACACATATGACTATCCTACGATTTTATTACGATATATTATGAGGGGGCGGGATAGCGCAGTGGTTAGCGTGTTCGGCTTCGGATCAAGAGGTCCGGGGTTCGAATCCCGCCAGGGGTACGGCAACTTTGTCTGCAGTAGAGAACTGTTCAACACGCAGTCAGGTTTGGGTGCAATGCTACGCTGAATTTCACCCATAGTTCGCTAGTTCCAGCCGTTGCTCGCAGGTTTCACCGCAATGCATAGCCACATGGCGTTGCTGGCTTTTTCCCTGTCATAATACTAGCAGCCGTTATATAAGTGAAATACTCATGAAAGCGGCGTTAAACCCTAACTCACTCACTCACTATTACACATGACAACACATTTGGTATTTTCAAATACGCCTATGAAAGTGAAAATAGTCATGCGGACCGTTTCCTTTAATTGAAGAAAATATTCCTCTACTCGTTTCCCACTTGTACCCCTAACAGGTTTCCTCAAAGTTACATTCGCCATACTTTCCACTTATATATTCCCGAATGATTGTCTATATACTTAACCATAAAGTTCGCCTTTTTTTTACACATTTACACATAACTAGACAATTTAATGTTAGCCATGTACTGTAATATGTAAAGTGTATGCAATATGTACTGTAATATACGTAGATTATTTCTTATTATCTGATCAATTGAAATCCATTTTTACTGTCAAAGTATTTTTACTCACAGTATTTGTTTTATCTATGGCTACTTCATTATCTTCTCTCCGCGATGTGATATGTAATAATAATAGGAGTAAACAAAGGCGTTTCCATAGTGATTTACATTGGCATGCCATTTGCAGCGCAATAGGTAAACAGAATTCCTGTCGAGTTTACATACCTAATGCACGATAACAATAATAATGATATTTAATACAGGCTTTTTCTCTTACGCGCCGCCTAAGAATTGTCAAGATTAGTAAATTGTTTCCATACCGCATCTAGATATTTGCTTTAAACTTTAATAACAAATGAGCACATATTTACACATTCTGTAAACTAACAATATAAGCCGACTATTTTGCAGAGCAGGATTTGACCTTTCAGTACCGTTACATTGACTAGAGAATGTCTAAAGTAGCAGGAAATTGATTTGGTTTAAATAAGGTTAATTAGATTGTTCTACACCTGTGGCCCTGTATATACAATCATCGTGTTAAATGTGTCGTCATAGATAGTCATTGGGCTTGTTGCTTTCTTCAGAAGAGGGCGTGAAAATAGATACAGACAGACAGACAGACTTGTTATTAAGGTTTTATCATATATAAATAGAGATAAGGGCGGTTATCCGTGATGTATATATACAACGATTGATATAGAGAAACTAGGGATATAGTGTATGTCGAAAAAAATATATATTGAAATAGGTATGAGGTGTCAAACGTTGAGAAGTATATATCTAATTTAAATAATACACTGAAGACGTATATCAACTTTCATAATCAATACTTTATCTTCCAATCAATACGTTATCTTCACTTTATCTTCCAATCAATACATTATCTTCAATAAGAAGATAAAGTATTGGTTATGGAAGTTGATGTACGTCTTCAGGTTATTATTCAAATACAAATATATGCATGTGTAGAGAGCAAGGATAAAACTAGACGACAGAAATATTATCAGAGCTGTGAGAGGATTTGTATCTAATGAGCGAAAGCGACAGTTAGATACCAATACCGTTCACGAGTCGCATACAAGTGCTTTTAACGGTGCAGATTGAAGTATTTGATGTATAACTCACTGATTAATCTTAAAGGCGATGTAGCACTTTTTTTCCAAACAAATCCTCAAATGTGCCATTTATCAAGTATATAGAATATAATGTTATGTTAGGGTAAAACATTTCATTACACGAGCCGATAAACCGTACTCATAGAAAATGATTATATGTAATGGAAGAAAATTGTGCGACGTATACAGTTATGTGGAACTCTTCAGTGTGAGAGGTAGATTTGTTGGTCTGATGCGAATTTTAAAGTTCAGACAGCTAAATGACCATTCCATCATGGTGCCATAATCAAAATTTTACCTTGAGTGTTTAGGTATCGCTACATCAGTCAGATCACTTGAACTGCCTTCGAGCGGCCATTTTAATATAAACACTATATATATATAAATGGACTCGCATGGCGTAACGGAACCATGTACATTCGTTTTAGAACTCTCTTTATTGATTGTGGAGTATTATCTAGCCATTAATAACACTTATTTACCTTTTCGTGAGATCACTCTATTTCAGTAAGCAGAACGTGAAGCTATCCAGTAGGTAGATTACACACCCTTGTGGCCTAACCGCTGCCATGGTGAGTCAAATCTTAACGATTATCAAGAAAATAATTTATTCAAGTGCCCTATAACGGACTTACTATATATAAAAATAAGTCACGTCAATCGACAGCACGGAATGGTATGACTTAACGTGTAATAACATCATAGATTAATTCTGTAGCAAGTTCGGCGAGTACATCCATTGTGTTGTTGGGGGTCACATATAGCAAACGTTATAAATGGTGTTGCTTTATGGAGAAGTACCATCTGTTACCGAAAACTACCATTTTGATGATAGTAGACTTAGCAGATTGACGTTATGAAGGTAAAAGTAGTGATATCTGATCGAAAACCGGACAATGCACAGCGTGTGGCGCGCGTCAATGAGTGAACCGTAATTTTGGAATCTTATTTATAACAGACAAAAAGACAAATTTAAGTTGATAGGTCACATAACTACTGTGCATGTAATGCATGTCCATTTGCATGGACGTGCAGTTTCGGTTTCTGCACATGCATAATGATGTTTCTCAATTTTAATTGGAAACTAGTTATTATGATATATTTGTCGATTGGGGATAAATATGCAAGCTGAGTGAACTTATTTGTATTGTAGACATCACGTGTGGTGAGTTGGAACGTATTAAAGCCAAATAAAATTGTATGAAACAGAATGGATGCACCTTTAAGTTGCATTCCCATACGTTGAATCGCTATCGGTCCTTGTCCTTTCCTCGCCACTGTTGCTTTGTCCATAACTTTTTATCATATTGACATATTGATCCTGAAGAACAAATAATACTCGACCTTTCTTCACAAGGAGTATAAAACATTGTGCAAGATTTATGAGATAAAGAAATATTGATTCAGTAAACGTTTACATTTACTCAAGAAAACACATGCGTGCAAATGAAATGAAATACCATTAATTTAATGATTTCCTCCAATACATGTCCCAGGAATTAAGTTGAACAAGGTACCAATCTAGATAAATTTAGATCGACATAGTTTAATAATATTATAAAATAATATAGAACAGTCGATCTAAATCTATTTAGAGGATGTTCATTTGGAAGAGATTGGTCCTCATATTTTCCTTGTGAGAATAAAAAGTAACTGAAACACCTCAAGGTATAACGCATTAACACCGCACCAACTCTCTTCGGGTGTAACATATACAGCGCCATTTTTATTCTATATTTATTAAGTTGGACATTGTTCACATTATTTCTTTTCTTTTATTTCTCATCACTATTCAAATACGGTAAGATTTTCAGTTCTGATCAATAGTGTGGACCAATAACCAATAGATTCTGAAATCAGACCATATGCATTGTGATAATAACCCCAGGGCCCCCACCCAGATACCGAGTACATCCAAGTTTCAGGAGGTCTTCTTACCTAACATATCTATAATTGGGACCAATCACCGTCTTCCAACGACCTATAGGCATATGTAGGTTATACAGTTCGATGATATTGTCTTCCTGTTTCAAGCCCCACCTAAGAAATGACACAGTTTCAAGATTGTCGATAATACACATCTCCTCCTCAAACACACGGCAATAGCTCACCAGCAAGAGCAAAGAATAATTTGTGGTTTAAAGGGGCAGTAGCACGTTTTTTGCAAAATTTATTTGTTCAGATTTCCCATTTATAAGGATAGTTAATGTCATTTAAATTAACTTTAGAGGGCATATCATCTTATTATACAAACCAATTATCCATAGTGGTAACAAACGGTGTTGCGTATAAAGCAGAAATTGCAAGGCGGCCATTTTATTGTGAACACAATTTATTATTTTGTATTTAAAAAACGATTCCCATGGCTTTATTGAATTATGTACAATCATTTTAAGCTTTATTTTCCGAAGAGAGGAGGGTGTTTTACTATTGGTGAAATTATTTTTCAAATACATTTCATCAACTTATTTGAGAGAAAAAACGTGCTACTGTCTCTTTAAAGGCGTAATTGATGATATTCAGTCAAAACGCAATATAAAATGATGTTACTTTGGCCAAGCACATGAGAATATTTAACCTTTAAAATCAACATACTTCCAAAAGGTATTATCGAATCAAGTTAATTTGTTATATTAAGGCAACAACAACTAACTTGTAACTAACGTCCTCGTGCTTTAACTATAATAGTTCAGGGCAAAACTATACTTTATTACAAAACACATTGGGGTACAGCGAACTTTATTTCTTAATCATATCATTACATAACTTGATTACATACACCGAGGGGCACAAGAACCATATTTTCAACAGAGTCGAACACAAAATATTTTTGTCGATTTTGATTGTCATTAATGAGAATATATCTCGTGACGAGATACATGTTTATAAATTTACTTCATGAGAGTATCATACTTAATATTTTATATCTGTTCAAAGGGTGCTAAAATTAATATTTCAAAGGGATTTTCTGGACATAATGTTTGGTATTTAAACTAATTTGTTATAATATGGCAAACATTTTAGTATAAGATGTCGTCGGCGACACGTACCTTCTAGTACTTCGTGTACGCATCATAACTGTAGGCCGGTTTGGCTCTCTTATCTCGTAGAGTTAAAGAGATTCGAAAACGATGATGTCTTGCAAGGACAGTTCATACACTGTCGGCCAAAAGAAACGCCTACTTGATTTTCCTAAACATGAAAGATGAAATAATTTCTGAAATATAATCAATGGTGGTCTCCAAGTTATGCTGAACACAAATTGATATGTAGGTCGATTGAATTCGTGGAAAAACTGTGATTCGAGTCAATAACATTCATGAAAACCACGCCAAATGAATGCCGCTATTTGATTTACTTGCGCGCCATACCCACCTACATCGGTACCGTCATCACCACTTTAATGCGAATGCGTGCCTGTGTTGCTGCTCGTGCTTGTATTAAAATCGGTTTCAGATGTTTTTTTCTGATCAAGCACTGATCGAAAACTGAACAATTCATTTTTCTCATTTCAACAATCGCCATTCTTTTGTGACATGACAACTTCTGAAATTTAAATATATCATGCAGAAATGGTGCAACTCCATTATGTTATAATATTGCTAAAGTGCTAATTATACTTTTTACGAATTCTGATAAGATATCTGGTAGGCGTTTCTTTTGGCCGACAGTGTATTCCTTTCAACTATGATTCACTCTTGATTAGCAACACACTCCTTTAATTAAAAACAGTACCATGGTCAACAATGTTGAAGCTTTCTATCCACTCTCAAACCAAATTGAATGTAAAAGGGACAGTATATTATTGGAGTCAAACGGTATCAATGGTGTTTTTCTTATTTTAACCTTATTTTTAATGAATCAGGGCAAGTAAGTATTCACTAAAGTATATACATATCTTTTGACTCAAATGATAGCCAAATTGAGCTCAAACCATTATTAGAAAGGACAGTTTTACCCCTGGGAAACCATCAGTCACCACTTCCCCCTCAACATAGATGCTATGAAGAGTGACTGCCAGAGAACAATCAATAAACATTCTTAGAATGAAAGCAAGGGAAAGTCATGTAGAAGTCAGTGGGAAGGAAAATGCTCATAACAACATCACCCACCACTAACAGCCTGAGTCGGGTCTGGTCCGTGATTCATTCACATGATCTGTATGGTTTAGCCACTCCGTGTTCAATGTATGTTTACACTCACACAAGCTTACAGCCAAATCCTCTCAACCATGTTAAGCAACCTAAGGGAAACATATTCCTGCATTATGGATTACATGAAGTAATATCAACCTTTTATCTAGGTATTTGTATGAGTTAACATATTCTAAATGTCGAGCATGCCAACAAGATTGTTGACCTCACTTCCTATGTGTCCGTACAAGACGTTCTGTATTGTAGCAGGCCTGTTGTTAGACCATTGTCTCGATCGTGTTGTACTAACACAGTTTTCATCTCTACTGTGGGAGACACATAGCGAAGTGCAGACTACCTGGGGAATGCTGTCTATTGCCTCAGGAGGTCTTTGTCTTCCCTAGCAGACACGTCTGAACTACTAAGGACTTCAATTCTGGCCTACACGTGTGACATTTACTATGGTTTTGAAATCTAATGATTTTTTCTCAGCGCATGACAGATATATATATTTCTAGTATTTTAAAAGCCCTGCTCTAAAGAAAATATTGATTTTCAACCTAAAGCGTATAACTAACTTTTCAACATAAACCTTTTATGGTTTTATTATATAGGCAAACTTTCTGGTCTTAAAACTTGTAAATAGTTTTGTTGTTGAACAGCTCACAACCATTTTTCTGAAACTCTTTTGAACGTTTTTCAGTGCTGAGTCGTATCCTCTTGTATAGCGTATTTAAATATAAAACCCCCATTCCTAATGACGTAATAAATATCCCGTTTCTTAACATATACGTACATCTTCAAATCGATATTCTCTCACACGGGAACTTCTCTTTAAGGAATGATTAGGAAAATGGCACCGCAGCACCTCCGTACAAAGACTGTTGGCGTTAGTATTTAATTGAGTTTCCGTACATTACGAGTATTGGGTGTTATCTTCTTGTGAAGGGCTGTCCAGGAGAGACCGAGACGCCTGCAGGATGGAGGCGATCTCCAGGTACGACTCTGATAGCGCCTGGGGAGAGATGAGACAAGAGTCGAGATCGAGCTCCGCTAGTCGCTGTTGATTCAGCTCCGTAGCTCTGCTCCCAGTTGCTTCCTCCGCGTTAAGAAGTCGGGAAGTGAAGGGGTGATCTTGATAACTGGGGATCCGCGTGTATTGCAGATAGTATGGTAAATATAGATTTAGTGTTTACAGACAGAGGCAGTGGAAGCAGGTATATCCGGGAGTACTGGGCTTGACAGTGAGCAGATGTTTGTGTGCACGCCACCATTTAGTCTCTCTTTAATGATGTATACTGTTTTTGTACTTCGTCATTACTGGAGAACTATTTTCACGTGAGTACAACGAGGACAGGTGCGTGTTTATTATGTGGCGAGCGGAAACTACAGAGAACAATGAACAACATGCTGGATGAAATACAATACCTTATAGGCGGGTCATACAAAACATGTCTCCGATTTGGAGAAAAAAAGTTCTTAAAAACTGAGTTTATTCATCAATGGCAATGTATTTCCTCGTGATTTCACTTGATGTTCATGTTTTTATTTCAATGGAAACTACTTTTGTGAACTCTGAACATTGATGTTTTAAAAATGTGCCAGTATATGTCATGTTAAACACAACAGAGGCGACAGTAGCGGAGGATCAAACGATGACATTGCTCTGGCTGCCGTCATTCACGGTGGCTTCTGTGATGCTTATGTTCCTCGCAATATCCTTCACACGCCACCTACGGAGAGCTCGGCGTAAGAAGCAGATTCAGTGGGACTACATGAGGCTGCATCTGCACGTGAAGCGGTGCCGGATATCCGCCAACCTGTGCAACACGTACTCCATCCCGCTCCGACAACTCGCCTCCTCCGTCAGGATGCACATCATGGACGAACCTGTACGTCGGTCTTCCCTCCAACCAGCAGGTGGCGCTGTCGCTATGAGAGCTCGTTTGAAACAGAGAGGGACTTTCGGGGACACACTATCGCCCGATGAAGATGATTTGATGGTGGACAGTCCTGATTGGAACGATTCGGTTCAAATACGAGTTGATCTCTTGTGTGATCGATGCCGAGAGCAAGTGGGCATGAAGCCGATATTCTATATCTCAGAGGATTCTCAATCTGTCGTTTTCAGCGACATGACCGGAAGTCAAATAATCAGGGACAACAGCGCAGATTCGAAAGTTCACGGGACTCCGAGACGGGTGCCCAATGGTCGCACCTCTCGTTTGTCAAGTTATAACTACAGTCTTGCGTCTGAGGACGAGACTGATATATCCAAGCGGATTCAGCGTGTTCCGACAGTCACAGTGACCGACATGTCGGACGTAGAGATGGAGTCCTTCCACCACGACACTGTCTCCCTCGACAGTCTGGGTATGTCTAACGAGTCTTTTTCAAACTGTGTCAGGCAAAAAGCCAAAACAAAAATTTTGCTTTCGGCAGAAGATGCTGCTGATTGTTATGACGTCATTTCACGTGAGCCAGACGAGTTAGATCGACGACAGCCTCTTATTGTTTCCAGTCATCTCACTTATGAGACCAACAAAAATAACAAGCACAGAGAGTTCTTGAAATTCTTTTCGAAAAAGAAACGAAGAAAACTATCCAAGAAATCTAAGAAACCAGTGTTGACGAAACAGGATAGAATTGTTCCCGGTAACGATGGGGTGTCTAAATCAATGGATGACCTTTTGAAGAACCCTTTAGAGAGAAAAGAGGAAAATCTGCTAGAGAAAAGAAAACTCTTCGCAGGGCAGAAAACGAAGGACCACTCGACTGTGATCAGTAGTGACAACGAACCCAAACCGGAAGCACGTGACCAAAAACGGGTAGTGGTGAAAGCACGGTCTATTGACGGCTCCATACATCGCGGGACTCAACAAAATGTGTACAATGCTTATTTCCACCGGAACCAAAACGACAGACGTCAGATGTATCAAGATATCATACGAGGACGGTTCCAAACCCGCTCACATGACAACGAATGTCTAGACATAAAACCTTTAAATGTTGGAGAAAATGGCGGAAATCGTCCAGAGAGCTTCGATTCCAGTCTAAAAGACCATTATCTTAAGCTTCCCACTTGTAATTCACCTGTCGACGGTAAGGTAATAATGTGATACATCATCGATCTTTCTCTGATTGATACAAAGGTTGTGTAATATTATTTAATCAGTCGTGTATGGTTTTGATAAATTTAATTATCATACTAACCAGTACATCCGTCCCATACTAATAATTTAAAACATTTGATAAATGTTTACCCCACAAAACAGACGTTATCGTGTAAATACTTGTGTGTAATATATAATGTTGAACTTTTAAAAAACCAGCAAAGAAGTCGAGTTGAAATATTCTTACACGTGCCATAAAGGTGGATATATATGTGATATCGCTCTTTCTAAGACTACATGTAGGAACTCGTGCTCAAACAATGCTAAACACCCATGCCTGTATATGCTGTTAGTCAACGTATCGATTTCCTAGTGTCTATGTGATGTACGATTTGACGATTGTAATACATATCAAGTTCCTGCAGAATATAAATTTAAAATGGACATTGATTCAGTGTTGGTTTGTCGTTATAGTCATTAATGTGGACCCCCCGAGGAACTCCCAACTAATGACAACTCACTGAATATTTAACAGTGTAACTGAATATGAGAAAATGGCTCATTTCAAACTCCAAATTGAATGTTGTGGGATTAAACCCTCAAAGCTAATATTCTATCAGCAGTTACTCTAAACTCTACTTGTTTATTTAAATAATCTTTTTTTAAATTAAAATTACTTATTCTCTGGCTATAATTTATGTTATTTAAACATTTCATTCGAGAGATGTTTACGTAAATTAAGTAAGTATACATAGTTTCCAGTGACATTGCTTTAGTCGGATATTTACATTGACAGTAGAATGATATTAAAGGGGCAGTAGCACGTTTTTTTCGCTCAAATAAGTTGATGAGATGTATTTGAAAAATAATTTCATCAATAGTAAACATCATTCTCTCTTCGGAAAATAAAGTTTAAAATTAGTGTACATGTTTCAGTAAAGCCATGGGAATCGTTTTTGTAATACAAAATAATAAATTGTGTTCACAATAAAATGGCCGCCATGCAATTTTTGCTTTATACGCAACACAGTTTTTACTTCTACAGATAATTGGTTTGTGTAATAAGATGTTTTACCCTGTAAAGTTAATTTAAATGACATAAACTATCATTATAAATGGGAAATTAAAAAAAAAAAATTTTGCAAAAAAACGTGCTACTGCCCCTTTAACATTTGTCCAACAAGATTCACAGAACGGCATGATAATCACTATAATGCAATCTTGCCTGAGTCACTACATACTAATCAAATCTATGTTCATCCGAGATTTGGGGAACATAAGACATATTGTCCGATTTATATTATTTTATATGACATTTTATATAATGAATATCATGCAGTACGTTTAATATTTTAAATTATACTTTTATTTCAAACTTATTTGTCTTCGTATATTTTGACCATCACCCCTTTTTCCAAAAAAGTTGTTGTAATTTAATTCAATGTTAAATAAAAATTTAAGGATAAATGTAATGGCATATGGTGGCATTCGGATTCATTAACATGGGATGTCCATTTGACAATAATAATTGCTCGATTTTGAATTTCTGAAATGGGTCCATAGATTACTTATACACGGTCTTTTAAAAAAATACCTGATATAGCCCCGGCGACCAGAATGAAAGTCTGCGGGGGTGTGGCCGCTGAAGAGAAGACTTATGTGACGTCACTGGAGTAATCTCATTATAAGCGATAGTCATAATTCAACGTAACATTTTGATTGTTAATTTCACTAACAAATCCTCAATCAAACTACTTGAATTTTCCATATATCGAATGTTTAGATATCCAACTAGGTAATTCCGCAGATGATAATTACATAATTATTGCATAAACATGTGTTTTCGGCGATTTAACACACCTCATAAAGTCATCTAGCGGCAGTGATAATCATCATTAATTAATTATTGAGGCACCACTGGCGCAAGTTGTCTGGCGGGCCACGTCTGTGTTTAATCACAGTCACGCCTCAATGATTTCTCAAAGTGTTCGCCGTACTAATCGCGGTATTGTTAAAATGGGTAAATTAAAATCGTCTTAATGATCAATTGCAAGTGTATATTGTCTCGATTTTATGCTCAATTTATTCTGATATATCATGTCAGGAGAGGTAATAATCTGTCATTCTTGTGAACAATGCATTACACGTGAACTTTAACATACATGTATATGTCATATGTTTAGATACGTATGTATGCATATTATAATTTATGAATCTGTCATTCATCGTCACTTCAAGAAGAAGATCTGGCTTAGCAAATAATGTACTGCATTACCTCTAGTTTAAACTTAGTAAGTATCGTGATGCGTAATATCGTATCGTGAGTATCGCACTGCCTGTATCGTGATACGTATTGTATCGTGACATAAGCGAATGGTCATAACTCTACCTGAGTGTAATGTTGAAACGTATACTTATTTGCTGTGCAGTTTAAAACTTGCATGAACGAAACTAGTCAGTATTGCAGACAGGTGTAATTGCAATAATTATTTTTAAAATTGATGTTTATTCATAGCACTTTCAAGTGATACAATACAATATGTACAAGCATATGACTGTTAAACATAATTACGTAAGTTATTTGAAACAAAAGAGATGAAAATAAAGTTAAAATTTTAAATTTGCTAATTTATTGTGTATTTACATCAATAATTACTACATGCATTAAGTACATCAATCAATTTTACAATCGCGTATGCAGTTGTAATCGATATAGCCTTGTTCGTCTGAAAGTGACTGCCTTCTGCGTATTTCGCCATGATTATACTGACATATAACAAGCACAGTACTGGATACTTCAGAGATGCACATGCACTTTTAACGTTAGTAGCTTGTCAATGCTATTCATATGAACGATGTCATACCTTCGCAAACGACTTTTCGAACCTTCTGAATTGGCTGTTGATTCTGTTTCGTACATATGACAGTCTGAACATTGCTCTGATTTTTTTAAACAATGTAAGTGACCTGCTTGACAGTTGATAACCAGCTTGTATATTACTTGTGTTTTGTTGTATAAGTATGTAGACATAATCAACCTCGTTGCATTCAGTGATATTCAAATATTTAAACATGCAAGTTGTTACCTGTATACGTATTATCTGTTTATCAATGCAGGCTACAACTGGTTCAACAACAACTATGCATGTAAATTAACCCATATAACGCCGATTTACTCCTACATAGGGCTAATTCTCAGGAAAGATTGCATTAAAGTGAGTGGTGCGTCGCGTCTCTCTCTATAACTATATATCAAATATATAACTAGTATATATAGAGATTATTACCCGAGGACGTGTGTCATATGACTTTTACGAAACGAGTGTGAATTGTTGTATTGCCCGAGCGAGAGCGAGAGTTATACATAAATTTGCACGAGTTTCGTAAAAGTCATATGGCACACTTTCGAGTGTAATAATTTCTTTATTACCCATTTTATTCCATTTGATTCGCGTTAAAATAGTCACTTCCCTTACACGACGGCAAGCTATAGTGACGTCACGAACAATCATTTTATGACGTCACAGGCGACGTAATACGGGAAGCCGCGGTGAAACAATCGTTGCTAGGCAAACGTGTTATGTACACATGTGCTCATATCAAAAATATTAACTCGGTTATTTTCAACCATATGGGTAATAAACTTCAATATTGCATGTATCGGTGATCCGCAGTTGTTTTGAAGTATATATGTAAACTCTCTCTATATTGAACGAGGTATGAAGAAGTGTCAAACGTGGAAAATTATAGCACATCTATATAATTCTAATATATACTTCCTCTTCAAAATGAACAATCCCGCTTCATGAAACAAGTTTACATGTGGTTACCTTGAAATAACTTTGGTAATATATATTCTCCCTGAGGATGAAAAGAAACCGGTAGGAGAAAGAAACTCGGCGTTATGTTTCAATTTTTTGAAATATTGAATCTGCCATACACCTGGACATTTGACTTTTTGTGCATATGTATATAAATTATGTATGTGTGTGTTTGTGTGTGTGTGTATGTTCCTAAGAAAGCTTTTTATCTCTTATGATATGTACTTTATACATTTTGTGAAACATATATTTGATGATGGTGAATATGCATGGTCTGACTGTAACTGTGGGTTGGCGACCAAGACAAGCTGTATAACATATGCCTATCTAGACCCTATCTGACACTGTTTGACAACGATACGTGCGCATGTACTTACTCATATATACATCCTTCAGAGAGATGCCGCTGGAGACTGGTGGGGCTCGGATATGGCTAATTGCATTATGAATAGCCAGACTGGTGATTATCTCCATGCAGTATTAATGGACGCTCGCGCTTCTATTATTGTCACTGGTCGTCTTGTCTTTTTAGTTCAGATGTAATTAATATGTCGTTTTCGTTCAGATGTAATTAATCTGGAGCTTGTTCCATTGATATTTTCAGAAAAAAGTTTTCGAGACGAGATATTCTGCCAATTAGATTGCATTACAATGGCATTAGCTCCACGATGACTGCCAATTGTTCCTTGTGTTGTGCAACGAGACTTCCTCTTGTATGCTGCCTTACATGGTAAATTGGTAATGTAGGAGAATTCCCAGTTCGCCACCACCTACCACCTTCCTATTATTCTCGGTAGGAAAATTGGTCATGCGTGCTAATTAGTAAGACAATAGAGGATGCAGGGGTCATCTCAAACAGTAACATTCTCTCTCAGTATATTTATATATTATATATATTGCATATGACAGAAAACAGACAAAAAAGTAAAGTATATCTTTGAATGAATTATTTAAATCAATAACCGTTATCGTTCAGACGACTTGGTGAAAACACTATTAGTTTCGAATCCTTAACTAATTGTTTCTTTCTACTTGTCATATTTTGTTGAAAGAGAATCTGAATTACTCATGTTTTTCATATTTTTAAATAACGCATCTAGTTTATTGTGAATAATTTTTGTTATGATAATCACACATTTCCAAAACGTCATATACTTGATAATACGCGTTGGTGTATGATTAATTTCTCATGCTATTATTGCCAGTTAAAAATGGACGTTTGTAATCTCGGTCAAATCAAATGTTTCGATCAAATAGAAAATGACAATGAAACTATGATAAAACGTGTATGTATTTTTTTGTAGACTTATTTCATAGGACTTTGAATGAAATCCATTGTCTTATTCCATATCTTGAAATATAGACTTAAATCTATCACTGTGTTTCCATGACAACATGTAATTTATTTTGCGAATCATATGATAAATTGATTTTATATCAATCATATGCACCGTATATTTTTTTATTTACATTATTATTTACAATAACATGATTCGTCAGTAGACCAAGTAAACTGTGATGGGACAATCTGCTCTCTCCGTCCATCAGGCCTGAAGAGCTTATCTCGGGGGAATACAGAGACATACATTGTGTTTGTGTTATGTTGGGGACCGGTTTAATTAAACGTCGCTTTTATAACACACTTTTAATACATATTATTCTTTGATGGACTAAAATCACGTAATATTAAATGTCATCAGATTTTCTATATATACATATCTGAGCCACTCGTCAAATATTTGCTTTTCTATCTCACTCGATGAGATATTTAACACGAACAACATATTTCCCATGTATTAGTATGTATTCATGTAGTCAGACAGAGGGTTTTCGTCACTGATAGATAGAGAATTTCACCCAAGTGACTTGTGATATCTAATATATCAACGAGTGTTGATATATTTGATATCAGAAGACACGAGGGTGAGATTCTATTTATCTTCCAAAATCATTCTTCATCAGTTTTTAATGAAAAATGAAAATATCTGAACACAAAACTGCCATTTGGCTTCCAGTGCTGTGATGTCATAGCATTGTGACGTCATCGT
Organism: Gibbula magus; assembly: GCA_936450465.1. Lineage (NCBI taxonomy): Eukaryota > Metazoa > Mollusca > Gastropoda > Trochida > Trochidae > Gibbula > Gibbula magus. The sequence continues at coordinate 72,964,597 of OW388297.1, read as the reverse complement.
GGTTATGACGTCATAGCATTGTGAGGTCATTACTGATGATGCAAAATAATTGTAATGTCATGTAGCTGACGCCAACAGGGCATTGTTCAAAATCTATTGTCAAAATGATATCTCCTAGGAGATATCGCTTGATCTTATACAAGCAATATCTCCTGTGGAACCCTGTTTTGGATGATAAACTAGAGTACTTCACTATCTATCATATAATAAGCACACAACAACGTGTTTCATCAGTTCAGGTGAGCAGGGACCCCACCCACAGGGCTATACAGAAGAAGGCAATTCTCAGGAACTAACACTGGGACAAGATCGTATGACATCAACCATCCTTCGCTCGGGTAAAATAGTTTGGAAAGGAAAATATTAATTTGGAGATGATAAGACATTTTAGCAGTGATAAAGGGTGTAGTCATCGGAGTTGTAGAAACATCGACCAAAAGATGTAATTTAGGTTTTGTTTATATCCGGACACAACTAAATCAAATACTAATATACCTCCTACCTTTCTTCACGTGAAGGCTATTAGAGTATTTCCAGCAACCTGTGATTATTAATCTTCTATATATGGAGGTCAAATAATAAAATATCGATCATATGCAATGTAAATCAACATGTATAAAACAATATGACAATGCATAGTAAGATTAACATTTACCAAACCTATAGTCCACCGCGGAGAGGAACGTTAACAGGTGATGGCTGACACATTAGATTCCCTATCAAATTAGCCGGGGCTTACAGGACAAAGCAGCTGCTAGATGGCATGGCGTCTAGTTCCTAATGCTAGCAACCATGATAAGTGAAATACTCTTGAAAGCGCCATTAAATCCCAATTTACCTGCTATGTCATATTTGATTGTTAAAACATATGAAAAAATGCAATAAATTATTGGTGACATTTTCAACAAATACTTTGGATGTATATGAGTACTTAATCTATTGACACCGAATGATTATTATAGTACGTTTTTGATTAAACGTCATTATTTATACTCACCGTTGATAACTCACCGTAGCCATTGAGTCTTCCTCAAATAATCACTGGACCGAAATAACACAGTTAAAATGAAGAGAGGTACCTCCCCCTCGCTACCCGCTAGACGGCTTACCCCAGTGACGTCACTTCTTTCTCCTGGAGCCTGGGCATAGGTAGCTCTCAGCCTCGCAGGATTGGAGGTGGGAGGGGTATAAAGACCGGTGAGTTATCAACAACAATCCAAACATGCTTTGTTACACTCTATAAACTATATAAGGGCTGATTAATATATTGAACATCTATTAATTATCAGCACACTTTTGAATAAGGATTCAATTTAATCTTATTTAATTTAATTTCATGCTTAACGCTGGAAAAACCTGAGGAACAGTTTTGACAGATAAAACCTAATGGTTTTTGTCATCAGCGTCACCGTGCTCTCAGACTTCGATATTCCTTGCTTTTTAATTCTAGTTTTGAACATATTAACTCATAAATATTCCTCAACCATGTCAACATTGTACGAAACATCTTCAGAATAAACCCTTTGATAATAAACTGTCACATAATAAGCACTCAATTGTTGTAGGCGAGTCTTTGATATTTCATACAATCTGATAATGAGGAATGAGAAACGGACATACCGGTTTATGGATTCTTTGTCTTCAAACGGTGAATCTAGAAAACTAATATGCAATATATCGAGATGATCATAAAGTCAATTAGTAATGAGAGACCATATTACTTTTTCATTGACGAACCAATGTAATATATTGCACAGTTTTAGAAATTGATTATGATTTAATCTAAAAGATCCGTAATATCAATTTCAGTATCTTTATACAAAATAATGTTTTAGAACCTTTGGTTTGATTTACAGATCGTAATTAAAAGGGAAAATCAATGATGAACGTACCTTCTGTTGATATTACACATTTGTCGTTATGAAACGAAAATTAATTTTACACTTTCTCCTTCCCATGTCAACAACACATTTGCTGTATGAATGTAGCCCATGTTGTTATTTCCTACATTCCAACTTGTGAAGGGATATGCATATACATTTCGTCCTTTTCTAACCTAACACATTGTAACTGACAAAGGATTGAAGAGGCGGATCTGAATATCGCTATACCACTGTCATCAAATACTCCTCAATCCATCCTTTACACTGTCATCAAATACTCCTCAATCCATCCTTTACACTGTCATCAAATACTCCTCAATCCATCCTTTACACTGTCATCAAATACTCCTCAATCCATCCTTTACACTGTCATCAAATACTCCTCAATCCATCCTTTACACTGTCATCAAATACTCCTCAAACCATCCTTTACACTGTCATCAAATACTCCTCAATCCATCCTTTACACTGTCATCAAATACTCCTCAAACCATCCTTTACACTGTCATAAAATACTCCTCAATCCATCCTTTACACTGTCATCAAATACTCCTCAAACCATCCTTTACACTGTCATCAAATACTCCTCAAACCATCCTTTACACTGTCATCAAATACTCCTCAAACCATCCTTTACACTGTCATCAAATACTCCTTAATCCATCCTTTACACTGTCATCAAATACTCCTTAATCCATCCTTTACACTGTCATCAAATACTCCTCCATCCATCCTTTACACTGTCATCAAATACTCCTCAATCCATCCTTTACACTGTCATCAAATACTCCTCAAACCATCCTTTACACTGTCATCAAATACTCCTTAATCCATCCTTTACACTGTCATCAAATACTCCTTAATCCATCCTTTACACTGTCATCAAATACTCCTCAATCCATCCTTTACACTGTCATCAAATACTTCTCAATCCATCCTTTACACTGTCATTAAATACTCCTCAATCCATCCTTTACACTGTCATCAAATACTCCTCAATCCATCCTTTACACCGTCACCAAATACTCCTCAATCCATCCTTTACACTGTCACCAAATACTCCTCAATCCATCCTTTACATCGTCACCAAATACTCCTCAAACCATCCTTTACACCGTCACCAAATACTCCTCAATCCATCCTTTACACTGTCACCAAATACTCCTCAATCCATCCTTTACACTGTCACTAAATACTCCTCAAGCCATCCTTTACACTGTCGACAAATACTCCTCAATCCATCCTTTTCACTCTCACCAAATACTCCTCAAACCATCCTGTACACTGTCACCAAATACTCCTCAATCCATCCTTTACACTGTCATCAAATACTCCTCAATCCATCCTTTACACTGACATCAAATACTCCTCAATCCATCCTTTACACCGTCACCAAATACTCCTCAATCCATCCTTTACACTGTCACCAAATACTCCTCAATCCATCCTTTACACTGTCACTAAAAACTCCTCAAGCCATCCTTTACACCGTCACCAAATACTCCTCAAACCATCCTTTACACTGTCGACAAATACTCCTCAATCCATCCTTTACACTCTCACCAAATACTCCTCAAACCATCCTGTACACTGTCACCAAATACTCCTCAATCCATCCTTTACACTGTCATCAAATACTCCTCAATCCATCCTTTACACTGTCATCAAATACTCCTCAATCCATCCTTTACACTGTCATCAAATACTCCTCAAACCATCCTTTACACCGTCACCAAATACTCCTCAATCAATCCTTTACACTGTCACCAAATACTCCTCAATCCATCCTTTACACTGTCACTAAATACTCCTCAAGCCATCCTTTACACCGTCACCAAATACTTCTCAAACCATCCTTTACACTGTCGACAAATACTCCTCAATCCATCCTTTACACTCTCACCAAATACTCCTCAAACCATCCTTTACACTGTCACCAAATACTCCTCAATCCATCCTTTACACTGTCATCAAATACTCCTCAATCCATCCTTTACACTGTCATCAAATACTCCTCAATCCATCCTTTACACCGTCACTAAATACTCCTCAATCCATCCTTTACACTGTCACCAAATACTCCTCAAACCATCCTTTACACTGTCATCAAATACTCCTCAAGCCATCCTTTACACCGTCACCAAATACTCCTCAAACCATCCTTTACACTGTCGACAAATACTCCTCAATCCATCCTTTACACTCTCACCAAATACTCCTCAAACCATCCTGTACACTGTCACCAAATACTCCTCAATCCATCCTTTACACTGTCATCAAATACTCCTCAATCCATCCTTTACACTGTCATCAAATACTCCTCAATCCATCCTTTACACTGTCATCAAATACTCCTCAAACCATCCTTTACACCGTCACCAAATACTCCTCAATCAATCCTTTACACTGTCACCAAATACTCCTCAATCCATCCTTTACACTGTCACTAAATAATCCTCAAGCCATCCTTTACACCGTCACCAAATACTCCTCAAACCATCCTTTACACTGTCGACAAATACTCCTCAATCCATCCTTTACACTCTCACCAAATACTCCTCAAACCATTCTTTACACTGTCACCAAATACTCCTCAATCCATCCTTTACACTGTCATCAAATACTCCTCAATCCATCCTTTACACTGTCATCAAATACTCCTCAATCCATCCTTTACACCGTCACTAAATACTCCTCAATCCATCCTTTACACTGTCACCAAATACTCCTCAAACCATCCTTTACACTGTCATCAAATACTCCTCAATCCATCCTTTACACCGTCACCAAATACTCCTCAATCCATCCTTTACACTCTCACCAAATACTCCTCAAACCATCCTGTACACTGTCACCAAATACTCCTCAATCCATCCTTTACACTGTCATCAAAGACTCCTCAATCCATCCTTTACACTGTCATCAAATACTCCTCAATCCATCCTTTACACTGTCATCAAATACTCCTCAAACCATCCTTTACACCGTCACCAAATACTCCTCAATCAATCCTTTACACTGTCACCAAATACTCCTCAATCCATCCTTTACACTGTCACTAAATAATCCTCAAGCCATCCTTTACACCGTCACCAAATACTCCTCAAACCATCCTTTACACTGTCGACAAATACTCCTCAATCCATCCTTTACACTCTCACCAAATACTCCTCAAACCATCCTTTACACTGTCACCAAATACTCCTCAATCCATCCTTTACACTGTCATCAAATACTCCTCAATCCATCCTTTACACTGTCATCAAATACTCCTCAATCCATCCTTTACACCGTCACTAAATACTCCTCAATCCATCCTTTACACTGTCACGAAATACTCCTCAAACCATCCTTTACACTGTCATCAAATACTCCTCAATCCATCCTTTACACCGTCACCAAATACTCCTCAATCCATCCTTTACACTGTCATTAAATACTCCTCAATCCATCTTTTACACTGTCACCAAATACTCCTCAATCCATCCTTTACATCGTCACCAAATACTCCTCAAACCATCCTTTACACCGTCACCAAATACTCCTCAATCCATCCTTTACACTGTCACCAAATACTCCTCAATCCATCCTTTACACTGTCACTAAATACTCCTCAAGCCATCCTTTACACCGTCACCAAATACTCCTCAAACCATCCTTTACACTGTCGACAAATACTCCTCAATCCATCCTTTACACTCTCACCAAATACTCCTCAAACCATCCTGTACACTGTCACCAAATACTCCTCAATCCATCCTTTACACTGTCATCAAATACTCCTCAATCCATCCTTTACACTGTCATCAAATACTCCTCAATCCATCCTTTACACCGTCACCAAATACTCCTCAATCCATCCTTTACACTGTCACCAAATACTCCTCAATCCATCCTTTACACTGTCACTAAATACTCCTCAAGCCATCCTTTACACCGTCACCAAATACTCCTCAAACCATCCTTTACACTGTCGACAAATACTCCTCAATCCATCCTTTACACTCTCACCAAATACTCCTCAAACCATCCTGTACACTGTCACCAAATACTCCTCAATCCATCCTTTACACTGTCATCAAATACTCCTCAATCCATCCTTTACACTGTCATCAAATACTCCTCAATCCATCCTTTACACTGTCATCAAATACTCCTCAAACCATCCTTTACACCGTCACCAAATACTCCTCAATCAATCCTTTACACTGTCACCAAATACTCCTCAATCCATCCTTTACACTGTCACTAAATAATCCTCAAGCCATCCTTTACACCGTCACCAAATACTCCTCAAACCATCCTTTACACTGTCGACAAATACTCCTCAATCCATCCTTTACACTCTCACCAAATACTCCTCAAACCATCCTTTACACTGTCACCAAATACTCCTCAATCCATCCTTTACACTGTCATCAAATTCTCCTCAATCCATCCTTTACACTGTCATCAAATACTCCTCAATCCATCCTTTACACTGTCACTAAATACTCCTCAATCCATCCTTTACACTGTCACCAAATACTCCTCAAACCATCCTTTACACTGTCATCAAATACTCCTCAATCCATCCTTTACACCGTCACCAAATACTCCTCAATCCATCCTTTACACCGTCACCAAATACTCCTCAATCCATCCTTTACACTGTCATTAAATACTCCTCAATCCATCCTTTACACTGTCATCAAATACTCCTCAATCCATCCTTTACACCGTCACCAAATACTCCTCAATCCATCCTTTACACTGTCACCAAATACTCCTCAATCCATCCTTTGTCAAATACTCCTCTTTAAACGGGCACTTTATCTCTGAATATATTGTAGAGGTTTATTCAAGTCGAGTGCAATCATTCTGATAATCATATTGTCACCAACCAAGGATAGACCATCACCTTTCACATGTCACACTGATGTATTTGTCATGGAGCAATCGGTATGTCTTTGGCACAGGCTGTCATATGTCTTCAGCAGAAGGTTGTGTCCCCCAGTGTAACGAACATGTTCACAGTTCATGCTCCTATTGTATGGAGAGCGTGCAGGTTACCGGGAAGCATTAAACAAGTACCTGTCTATCGCTAATGATGCTGTATACAACGGTCGACACCCCCTAAAGGTGTTATATAAACAACGCAAAGTTTCAGTTTCGATTATTGTTTAGGTAAAACATGTTACTACTGGATATCTTTTTGTGAATAGTGTCTTTGAGCATGTCCTATTTCTATTTGTACTGTAAACTACCTAAGAAAGAGGAATATGAGAAACAATTATTCAAAAGAGTTCATTCCTTGTGCTTTTGGCATTGGTATATTGTTATAGTGAGTGTTCTCATTTTGGTTCTAATAAGTAATGAAAAGTTGCATTTGAAAACAAATTCTAATGAACCCAAATATAGACAAAATCTTTAAAGGAGTCTCATTCGCACATACTACATATATGGTAAGTATTATATAGTTTACATCGTGTGTTTGTGTCATCTAATTTCGAAAATGCCATTATATCGAACAATATTAATTGTCCATTCACTTAATTTGCTAAAATAAATTTTCTGTTTAGGGGTTTCAACCATTTTTATCATGTGTATATTTTAACACTTATCACTAATTTAGCGTTACGTTTCCCTTACCCAATGACGATTATTCTTTCTATTACCCTATGATGAAGAAGGGCAGTTGGGAGTCAATTAAAGTGTTCAAGTGGTTCAACTGATATCGTGCTCCCAAGTCTGAAAAGTCTTTTCTCTCTCAGAACCGTGGTTAATTAGATCTAGAACGGCACCTTTTTGTTCCAGGCGTTCACGACTGTCTCAAAGTTCTTGTCCCCCCTCTGCGTTCCTTTGTAACGGCTTACCATGTCTATTACAGTTCCCACCTCGATAATCTTCACTCAGAGTTCAACTTGAAAGGACTGAATGTGTCAATGTCTGTTATTATTGTAATGTAATTATCCGCCATGTTGAAAATGCTCCACACTGTTGAAAAGACTTGTAAACAAGTCGAAATGCGACGCATCCAGTCATATTTAAAATGATATCTACAGCAAGTGTCGTCTGAAGTATTCTATTTTCATATACATTTACTTCACGTGATACCTTCCTCAATTTGTTAATATATATATATATATATATATATATATATATATATATAACTTTCAAACTTTTTGTTATTTGAGATCTGACAAATGTGTGCAAATATTGTTTTAAGAATACCAGATTGCACCTTGCAAATCTTTGAACGGTCACTGAGTCAGTTATTGTGTTGATAGAGGAGAATATATTTCATTTTCATAGACTGTAGTTAAAAAGATTAAAAAATAACGATTTTAAAGGCGTACTTTTCAGAAACAGATAATTGTTCAACAAGTCAAAGTCTACTGTTACTATGTATCGGTCGTATAAACCAGTCTTGGTACTCTGTTTGTATCTTTAATTTTCCCATAAAATTTGTATTAATAAATATATAGCTAATGTATAATAATGCTAATAAATATCAGCTAATGTTTTCCTTTAAAAATCAAAGAGAGTATATGGAATTGTTACATTAAGATAAAGAAAATCGAATAGACAGACAGACGAAAAGGTATTGGTGGCCATTATCTTACACAGACACTTCAAAGTGATAAAATGTGACAAAACCAGGTCATGACAATTACCACCACCATTTAACACAAACACCTGTCTCTGTGTCTGTTGATCTGTCGCTGCCTACTGTGGTAGTGCCTCCTTCTATCAATATACACTGAAACCTGTTGCTTACTGTGGTAGTGCCTCCTTCTATCAATATACACTGAAACCTGTTGCTTACTGTGGTAGTGCCTCCTCCTATCAATATACACTGAAACCTGTTGCCTACTGTGGTAGTGCCTCCTTCTATCAATATACACTGAAACCTGTTGCCTACTGTGGTAGTGCCTCCTCCTATCAATAGACACTGAAACCTGTTGCCTACTGTGGTAGTGCCTCCTCCTATCAATAGACACTGAAACCTGTTGCCTACTGTGGTAGTGCCTCCTTCTATCAATATACACTGAAACGTGTTGCCTACTGTGGTAGTGCCTCCTTCTATCAATATACACTGAAACCTGTTGCTTACTGTGGTAGTGCCTCCTTCTATCAATAGACACTGAAACCTGTTGCCTACTGTGGTAGTGCCTCCTTCTATCAATATACACTGAAACCTGTTGCCTACTGTGGTAGTGCCTCCTTTTATCAATATACACTGAAACCTGTTGCCTACTGTGGTAGTGCCTCCTTCTATCAATATACACTGAAACCTGTTGCTTACTGTGGTAGTGCCTCCTTCTATCAATATACACTGAAACATGTTGCCTACTGTGGTAGTGCCTCCTCCTATCAATAGACACTGAAATCTGTTGCCTACTGTGGTAGTGCCTCCTTCTATCAATAGACATTGGAACCTGTTGCCTACTGTGGTAGTGCCTCCTGCTATCAGTACACACTGAAACATGTTGCCTACTGTGGTAGTGCCTCCTTCTATCAATATACACTGAAACCTGTTGCCTACTGTGGTAGTGCCTCCTTCTATCAATAGACACTGAAACCTGTTGCCTACTGTGGTAGTGCCTCCTCCTATCAATACACACTGAAACCTGTTGCCTACTGTGGTAGTGCCTCCTTCTATCAATAGACACTGAAACCTGTTGCCTACTTTGGTAGTGCCTCCTTCTATCAATACACAATGAAACATGTTGCCTACTGTGGTAGTGCCTCCTTCTATCAATATACACTGAAACCTGTTGCCTACTGTGGTAGTGACTCCTTCTATCAATATACACTGAAACATGTTGCCTACTGTGGTAGTGCCTCCTCCTATCAATAGACACTGAAATCTGTTGCCTACTGTGGTAGTGCCTCCTTCTATCAATAGACATTGGAACCTGTTGCCTACTGTGGTAGTGCCTCCTGCTATCAGTACACACTGAAACATGTTGCCTACTGTGGTAGTGCCTCCTTCTATCAATATACACTGAAACCTGTTGCCTACTGTGGTAGTGCCTCCTTCTATCAATAGACACTGAAACCTGTTGCCTACTGTGGTAGTGTCTCCTCCTATCAATACACACTGAAACCTGTTGCCTACTGTGGTAGTGCCTCCTTCTATCAATAGACACTGAAACCTGTTGCCTACTTTGGTAGTGCCTCCTTCTATCAATACACAATGAAACATGTTGCCTACTGTGGTAGTGCCTCCTTCTATCAATATACACTGAAACCTGTTGCCTACTGTGGTAGTGACTCCTTCTATCAATATACACTGAAACCTGTTGCCTACTGTGGTAGTGCCTCCTTCTATCAATACACACTGAAACATATTGCCTACTGTGGTAGTGCCTCCTTCTATCAATATACACTGAAACATGTAGCCTACTGTGGTGGTGCCTCCTTCTATCAATATACACTGAAACATTTTGCCTACTGTTGTAGTGCCTCCTTCTATCAATATACACTGAAACATGTTGCCTACTGTGGTAGTGCCTCCTTCTATCAATATACACTGAAACCTGTTGCCTACTGTGGTAGTGCCTCCTCCTATCAATATACACTGAAACCTGTTGCCTACTGTGGTAGTGCCTCCTTCTATCAATATACACTGAAACCTATTACCTACTGTGGTAGTGCCTCCTTCTATCAATAGACATTGAAACCTGTTGCCTACTTTGGTAGTGCCTCCTTCTATCAATACACACTGAAACATGTTGCCTACTGTGGTAGTGCCTCCTTCTATCAATATACACTGAAACATGTTGCCTACTGTGGTAGTGCCTCCTTCTATCAATATACACTGAAACCTGTTGCCTACTGTGGTAGTGCCTCCTTCTATCAATAGATAAGTTGATGTCTAACAATTGACTTCGAAGTATCACAAATGATGGAACTTGCTAGTAGGTAATATACCTAATATTGCTGTGGGAATAACACTTCTTTATGGAGGTCGACATAGACAAAATGTCATTAAGTGATGCTTTTGTCAAATGATGTTAATGTTTAAGCGTGACCTAAACATTTAAAGCAATAACATCCATTTACATTGTTTACTCTACATAAATGAAAACAATATTTCTATTAATACTCTCTGCGTTAATCGACTAGTCTACATATCTTTCGAATATTGATTCATAAAACAATGCACCCAAATAATAATAAACGCATAACTATTTTCGTTTACCACATTCTTTGTGACAGGGAGATAGCCTTCTATTATGAATTTGGAATGTATATAAACAACTCCGAGAACTTCACTAATCCAGTGGCATGTTGACCCAATATATTGTAAGAAGAAACAGCAGAGCTAATCTAATCAAGGTTGAAGTATTTCCACACAGGAAATTCTCAGCGGAAATTCTTCAGGAAGTACAACACTTTTATTGATTCAAGAGTAGAATGAAGTCATCAAAGGAGCAGGAAGGAGCTGGGTAATTGGACTATGATCTCTGCTTCAAACATACACTTGGAAAAACAAGATGCTCCCAGTTGGTTAACATATGCCGTGCTTGAACATTCAAGTCTTTGAAGGGCATTAAGAATTGGCATACATGCAAACAGGAATGTTCTCTGGATAACATCTTCCTTACTTGATCAGATGGAACCGTGAAGGAGTAAGCGTATACTCCAAAACATCGTGTATTTTCACATTAAAGAAGTTGATATCCAGAAAGTCGTTCTTTTTCCCTGTTTGAAGTGTTTCTCGGTTTATATCTTGTGGACTAATGTTTCAAAGAAAGTAATTTGCGCCAAGTATGTATTTAGACAATGCAAAATTCATATATAACAAAAACACGTGCTTTCAAAATCAACTTGTGTGTATGATCACGGTACAATTTAATTTGTTATGCAATGACGTGATGTATGATTGTCTTGCTCAGCAGATGAACCTTGTTATATGAACAAGTTATATTAACAAGTTATATAAACAAGTTATCATATCTTCTTCATGATCAAGGCATACATAATCGATATATACAATTTTGTAAAATTATAACTAGTACCTAAAATATCATACAAGGTGAAGTCAATAAGTTCAATACTCCCCGTATATGTCTATCAAACCAGCTACAACAGTTTCATTTTCTTTATGTATACCATTTTCCCAGTGATACAAACCATTCCCAGCTATGAGATCGTGCATGTCCTGGCAGCTTCTTTTTTTCAAATTTCCCATTTATAATGATAGTTTATGTGATTTATATAAACTTTAGAGGGTTAAACTTTTTATTACACAAATCAATTATCCGTAGTGGTGACAACGGTGTTGCGTATAAGGCAAAAATTCCAAAGCGGCCATTTTATTGTGAACACATTTTATTATTTGGAATAGCAAAAACGATTCCCATGGCCCTACCGAGCCATGTACATTCATTTTCAACTTGATTTTTCAAAGAGAAAATAATGTTTTACTATTGGTGACATTATTTTTCAAATACATTTCATCGACTTATTTGAGCGAAAAGACGTGCTGCTGCCCCTTTAAAGTCTACCAGTGAAACCTAACGAAAATGTGACTTTCTTTGTATTTGAACAAACATCGTGTTGTATTCTGTCTAGAAGCTGGTATAATGATAAAGATGATATTCATGACCTTGCATGTATCTGTTGAATTTGCAGCTATTATATTGAAAAATATATTTCAAGAAAACACTTTTCAGAAAGTTTTCTAACTAAAACATATTTATGTTTATGATGATTTTTTGGTTTAGGATTTTGTCATACTTCCTAAATTTAATATCCCCGGGGAAATAAACTGACATACAAGTCATGAAGACATTTATATTTTAGCATATACAGTGCCATTATATTTGGCATGTAGCCAGCCTCATTCGAAACGTTGATTTTAGTTAATTACTTAAATTAAGTAACTTAAGTTAAATACAAACACGTTTTGAACCCATTTATCTGCATGATACTCGTCTTTAAATAAGCGTATGTACATCACACAGTTCAGAGGTAGTAAACATCGGACGCATATATTTTTTAAATTTACCCATTATACAATTGTGTCTAACTGTTTTTGCACAACGATGCTAATGCATGTTCTGACAAACACTGTGAGCTCTGTTTTACATTATAACTGTAAAGTACTACATTATATATTGACCCTATCTGACACTGTTTGACAACGATATGTATATATATATATATATACATCCTTTAGAGAGATTTGCAGCTGCCATAAACCTGGACATTTGACTTTTTGTGCATTTATATCGCGGTATTGTTAAAATGAGTAAATTAAAATCGTCTTAATGATCAATTCCAAGTGTATATTGTCTCGATTTTATGCTCAATTGATTTCGATATATAATCCGTAGAGGTAATAATCTGTCATTCTTGTGAAAAATCCATTACACATGAACTTTTACATACATGTATATATCATATGTTTAGATACGTATGTATGCATATAATTTATGATTCTGTCGTTCATTGTCACTTCAAGAAGAAGATCTGGCTTAGCAAATAATGTATTGCATCACCTCTAGTTTAAAAGAACGTATCGTGATACGTAATATCGTATCGTGAGTATCGCACTGCCCGTATCGTGATACGTATCGTATCGTGAGTATCCACTGCCAGTATATCTGTGTGTGTGTTCCTAAGAAAGCTTTTTTTTTATCTCTTATGATATTTACTTTATAAATTTTGTGAAACATATATTTGATGATGGTTTATATGCATGGTCTGACTGTAACTGTGGGTTCGCGACCAAGACAAGCTGTATAACAGATGCCTATCTTGACCCTATCTGACACTGTTTGACAACGATACATCCGCATGTACTTACTCATATGTACATCCTTCAGAGAGATGCTGCTGGAGACAGGTGGGGCTCGGATATGGCTAATTGCATTATGAATAGCCAGACTGGTGATTATGTCAATACAGCATTATTGGACGCTCGCCTTACACATATGATTACTCTTCTGTCGTTGTGGTATTAAAGGCGCTGTAGCACTTTTTTTGCATGGTTTCTAACATTTTCCATTTATTTTCAAACATTATATAATATACTGCTATGTTAGAGGGCAAAACATCTTATTACATGACCCGATAAGGCGTATCTATAAAAGAACGGTTTTCCGTATTGGAAGAAAATGGTGCGACGTATAAACTCTTATCAAAAAGTATACTTCTGGATTTGTTATGAGAATGGCCCCTATCGACTTGTGCGACCTGTAATTCATTGCAAGGTCACAACGAACGATTAACGACATACACTTGCGGGATATCCGTATTTTCATATCTTATACAAAACAACAACATATCTAGGACTGACAGGATTTTGGTGACCTTGCATTATTGTCAAAGTAATAGTTTGAACTTTTTTTTACAGCATGGTAACTTTCAGATCATGATATCTTCATCTTGGAAAGATATAGATCTGATGTCGATTTTGGTGACCTTGCCATTATTTTCAAGGTCATTAGTTTTTTCAACCATGCCCTGGAGGAGTGTTATCTGCAAACACGGATATATTCTTGATCTACATTGGTGGAATATGTTTCTTCTATATATGTCTGATATTATTATTATTGTAAGCAGTTTTGATTTGTTCTTCCTCTGCGAAACAATGGTTTATGATACTAAGAAAATTAGGTATATATTCCCTGGATACCAGTGTTTTAGTTCACCAGCTAAACGAAATCATCAATTTGGACGGTTTTCAGGGGGTGTTGCATTATATATAAGAAAACAAATATCACATTACTTTACAAGAATACATCCAGAGTGGGAAAATTGCATATTTGTAAAAATGAGTGATGTTTACAAGCCTTTCATACTCGGAGGTGTATACATTCTACCTGAAAAGTCTCCCCTGTATGACACTCCTTTAGATAATGGTATTGATGATCTGGAGTTTAAAATAGCTAGTGTAAAATCAGAAACTGATCAAGACCTACTTTTGTTCGGCGATTTTAATGCTCGTGTAGCAAAGCTAGATGATTACTTAATTGAAGATGAAGATGATATTGAGCTCATGAATCTTGGTTCCTTATATTGTGTAGATTCTTTTACTAAACCAAGAGCCTCTCAAGATGATAAACATAACAAATTCGGGCTGTCACTGCTAAATATGTGCAAGTTATGGAACATTCATATTGTAAATGGTCGCGTTGCTAATGATCTAGATGGATCTTTCACTTATATTAGTCATAACGGGACAAGTTTGGTTGACTATTTTATTGTCTCTTCAGACCTGTTCCCCTCCGTGACTGATATGTGTGTACACAGTAGAACAGAAAGTGATCACCTTCCCATCTCATTGGCGTTGAAATATTATCCGAACGATTGTATTGGTAAACATAATCCAGTGACTACAGGTGTAAGTTTTTCGAATATTCCCAAATATGTTTGGTCAGATGCTGGAAAACAACTCTTCATTGATAACTATTACAGTGGCTACGGCCAAGTTCTTAGACAACAATTCGAGGAAGCAATCAATGCAGATATAGATAAAGCTGCGGAAAAACTGACAGAACTATTTTATTTTATGGGATCACATTATGAGAAAATTAGCAACTCCTTTAAATACAAAGCCCGACAACCGCGATGGTTCGACCAGGAATGTATCGACCTCAAGAAAATTAAATATCAGTTCTTACAACTTTTCCGGCAAAATAAGACTGAAAAGTATTTGAAATCTTACATGCAGGCCAAGAAAAAGTTCAGACATGCTTGCCATGAGAAACAAAACAATTTCGAAAGAAGAACAGTTGATGAGTTAAATGTAGCTTTAGATATGAAAAATTGTAAAACATTTTGGAGTAACCTGAAATCATTACTTAGACCCAGCCATGTAAATCCTGATGTAACTCCGCAGGAATGGACGGATTATTTTAAGGGTTTGCTTAACCCAAAAGATAGAGAGCCATGTGAATTCGATAATGTTGTATCAAATTTCATATCAAGTCATGACTGTTCAACTTGTAATGACTGCAATACCACCGATATGCTGTCTGTAGACATTATGGAAGATGAAATACAGAGAGCAATAGACCACTTGAAAACTGGTAAAGCACCGGGAGTAGATGGATTACCACCTGAATTTGTAAAACAACTTTTACAAATTATCCCTCTATTAAAAATATTGTTTAATGCTATTTTGCAAAACGGTATCTTCCCGCAGTCTTGGAATATTGGTCTTATAATTCCCTTATACAAATCCGGCAAGACAGATAATCCCGCCAACTACAGGGGAATCTCTCTTTTAAATGTGACTGGTAAAGTCTTCACATCCATAGTGGAGGAAAGGCTGCGTCATTGGTCGGAGTGTAATCAGTTGTTATCGGAATCGCAGGCAGGGTTTAGGGAGGATCATTCAACAATTGACAATATTTTTGTGTTATATGCTCTATGTCAGAAATATATCAGGAAATCTAAGCATCGCTTCTATGCTGCTTTCATTGACTTCCGTAAAGCGTTTGACTATTTAGACAGAAAGAAACTTCTCTATATTTTGCTAGAAAAAAGCTGTCATGGGAAATTATTTCAAGTTATTAAAAACATGTATGAACATGTTTGTGCATGTGTAAAGATTGATGTTTTCACTACTTCATGCGGTGAAAGACAAGGCTGCATGTTAAGCCCTCTGTTATTCATCCTATTCATAAATGAGTTGGTAGTAGAGTTGGAAAACAGTAATTCAAGTGGCATTTTTGTAAATGAAGTCATTGACGTAATCAAGTTATTACTTTTCGCAGATGATGTTGTACTTGTCTCGGATACTGTCATTGATCTACAAAGAACATTAAATGTATTAGAATATTTCTGTGACAAATGGTGCATGGAAGTAAATTTAGATAAGTCAAAAATCATTGTTTTTCGCAATGGTGGTTATCTTAAAAAAGTTGAAAAATGGTTCTATAGAGGTATGCAGATGGTAGTTGTTACTCAATATAAATACCTAGGTATAATATTCACTTCTCGACTGGTATGGTCACGTGCCTGTGAAACTATTGCTTTGCAAGCCAGGAAAGCTTGTTTTCCTGTATTTAGTCTATTCAAGAAGTATTCTGATATATCACTTAGAACAGTTACAAAAGTGTTTGACACTAAAATATTGCCCATTCTTTTATATGGCAGTGAAATCTGGGGTTATACATATAGAGAATCCATTGATAAAGTTCAAAGTGCCTTCTTTAAAAGATATTTATGTCTAAGTAAATACTGCTCATCCAGTGCAGTACTGGGAGAGATTGGGCGGCACAACGTAAGTGCATATTATTTTTGTAGAAGTGTTCGCTATTGGTGCAGACTGATCCGTATGGATTCCAATAGACAACCGCAAGCTTGTTATAATATGATGAAAAATCAGGATGAGCACGGCAGTGTTAACTGGGTGTCCCATATTAGACTTTTGTTGTTTAAAACTGGATTCTCATATATTTATATCGCCCAGGATTGCGGAGATATGAATCATTTTCTAAGATTGTTTAAACAACGTTGTATAGATTTAGAAATTCAAAATTGGTTTCAGCAAATCAATAGTTCAACATTTCTGTGTCACTATAGTTCTTATAAATCATTATTGGCCCCAGAAAGTTATTTATTATCAAATTCTTTTGAAAAAGACTTAAAAGTTGTTCTCACAAAGTTTCGTATACTTTCTCATAATTTGAAGATACAGAACCAACGTTATAAGAAAAGTAGAGAAACTGTTGATCAATCTGCTTTAATATGTGACAAGTGTGATACTATGAGTGTCGAAGATGAGTTCCACTTTATTTTGAATTGTCCATATTATACTTCTAGTAGAAACACATTTATTCCAAAATATTTTCATCACTATCCTACCCGCGATAAACTACAGCAACTTATGTCTTCAAAAGATATTTACGTATTGAAAGGACTGGCGTTGTATTTGAAAAGAAACCTATTTGTAAAATGATTTTCATATTATCCCATATTTTGATTTGGATGTTGTAGAAGCATTGTATTTAGCATTTACTGTCAAATTATATACCCATGTTATTGTTATGGTTGTTGCACTCCACATACAAAATGCATTCAACAAAATTGTACTCTGGGCCACGAGGCCTCCAATACCGAATAAAGACTTTGACTTTGACTTTGACTTTGATATTATTCTGTAAAGACAGTTTGGATTCCTCTACTCAATCTTTTAGATTTCTCTTTTAGGGTGTGTTGAAACTTTAAAGGCATGGTTGATAATGTCATAAAAATATCCTCCTTGTCACAGTTCTTAAAATATACATAATTAAAATTTGATTTGTCACCTCTTTGAGATCTACAAATACAATGATATACGTATATATAATAACCGACTAGCAAGTCTCTTCTTTATCTATACGCAAAAGGAAAAAAATTAAAGGCAACCTTTATTTTGATAATTATCCGTCCTTGATGTAATTTCCAAATAAAGGTGAAAATGGTGCTATTTTACTCCTCTCTACAAACACATCATCGATGTACACCTGTCTACACCTGGTGTACGATGATACACAGTGATTACTTCTTGGCAAAACTCTGGTACAGACTGATCGTCCTCTCTGCATGATCTGATGACGCTATATCTATACAGTGTCTCATAATGTGTAACCCTATAGAGCTCATGTTTATTCCTCGATGGATTTTAATCAGACTGACTGAATCTCAGTGCAATACGATGATACCCCATTGTTTTCTTCCCATGCTTTTGAAAGCTAGTAAAGCGTTCCCATGCCAACCTGTAATTGATTATCGTATATGCATGGAGGTCATATACTGAGATATCGATCATATGTTTTGTAAATTAACCAGTACAACCTGTTTAAAAGTTGTTCAGTTTACCAAATGTTTCACAGCTTATAGTGAAGCTTTACAGAGAGCTGACAAACCTGAAACATCATACTTCCCAACTTCAAAACGCAAGGCATAACTCTTGCCAGTTTGCATTACTGACTGATTTAACCCTTGCGGTATTTCCCTCGCTTTGTTGTGTCAAGATAGTGAATCGCTGCACCAGAAATGCATAGCGGACCTGGATTTCCAAACACAGATTTTTTAAGGAAATACTGCAAGGCCTAAATCAGCCAGTAATGGAGACTGGCAAGAGTTATGCCTTGCATTGGGAAGTTGCATACTTCCTTTCAGGACTGAAAAGAACGAAATCGTCCTTAACGTATATATGACATGTACATGTATATCAATAAAACATATTTAAAAAAAATAAGATTTCGAAAATGTTCATTCATAAGGAAAATTATACTTACTAATTATAATCAAAATATAGTTACGCAATGTTGTACATATTCACATGATAAAAATAGGGTTATTAAATTACCAACACGGCTTATTGGTTGCATGTTAGAGCTGTTCTTTTATTGCTCTGGTTCATTACAGAAATGTGGTCAAATAATTATACTTCTAATGTTAACATTTGTGAACAGAAAATAATTGTTGGCATCCATAGGTTCACAGTAGTTCATACTATCGACAACCATTTTATTCGTTATAAAGGTTAATTCTGTGTTGCAAGGTGCAAGAAAAGTGTGATACGTTCATGAATCCAACAGGTAAGACCGGTCAAATTAGGTCATTCGCTATTGCAGTCGCGCGCCCAACATTGTGACGTCAACCAAAAAGGACTGTGACGTCACGCGCCGATTATGACGTTACACCAGCCCGCGGTGGTTTATCACATGTGTGGAACGAACTCATTGTTAGCTAACGCGTGATCTCACCGCGGTTGAGTACTGAATTATTTTAAATGCCTTTGTGTAGTTTAAATTATTTATTTATTAAGTTATTGTAAAAAACAGTTGAAAGTCATTGACAAAAAAACCCATCTTCAGCATGACGTTTGAGAACATATTGACAAAAATATAAATGATATTATCACAAACGGTGTCGAACTTCAATGGGTCTTGGCCTTTGCAGTTTCACTTAAAAAAACATCAAAGCAAAATAGATTCTCAACACAGTGGGACTTGCTGACATCTAAAACGTTCTGTTCTAGGACAGCTGCAATTTTAGGCTACAAATAACTTGTTTTCAATTCGAACATACGGCTCTCTTGATATACACGCTACTAGTGCAGGTAAAGTTTACTTATTGCTGTATCAACATATGCCGAGCTATAGCAATGTAAGTATATTTTTTTCTATATATAATCGTGAACTTTGTTTGGATATACAGATCATAATAAAAATGGAAAATCAATGATTAGCAATCCTTGTGTTTGTTTCACATTACTACTTTAACATTCGCCGTTATGAGTAAGATACTTTCCTTTTGGCAAAACGAACATATATTTACATTTTCTCGTCAACAACATGTTGTACCTAACTACGATTCAAAAGATGTCTCTTAAAATAAAAAGTAGTTTTATGTTCACGTTTTATGGTGTAATGTAGAACCGTTCCTAGGGGCATATGATTTGCTGCTTGATTATTTACTTTCCTGATTGGCTTTCTTGAAGTTGAGGTGGCGAGTGACTTGCTTGACAACAACATCAGAATCTATGTTAAAACTTCGCATTCTACATTCTTCTTCTTCTCAATCGGGAACTATTTTCAGAAATAGAAATGAAAGGCCAAATATGTGAAGTTTCAATTAAATATACATTAGTAATATATCATTGTCTTATCGAAAAAGTCAAGATTGCTGAAAATATATAGTGTGATAAATAGTCCACAATCGTAACCTAACTAAATATCACTATATATTTAAGCTTTCACTTAGTTTCTGAATTATTTAAAGATCATTTCATTGACACATAAATAAATCTACTGTTGTTTTGAGAATCAAATTTAAATGGAAGTTTAATCGTGACATGCTTTACCGGAAGTAGTGATTACAATTAACTATAAGATTTAAACAATAATATTTTTTATTAATTCATCCTTCGATCGTTATTTACATTTCACTCTGTCATAAATCAAAATAAAACTGTCTTTCTGGAAGTCATCTATGTGTCACTTTTACTTAATATTTTATCACAATTTAGAGATTATTTGATACAAAAAAATATATATATATGTAAGAGGTTTTATTTAGGAAACTTTTATTTTAGATGAAATAACGAAAAATGCGATACATCAATGACAGCCAGGGCAGACTGATGTGTCCGACTCTGGAAGCCACACATAGGCCCATAAAATATTTAAAAAAAATGTTTCTGGTCTTTACAAGCTGACAAAAATGATGCGATGACGCGATTGTTTTGTACATAATTAAAGTACAAACCTTTATTAATATGAGCTACTATTCCATATGGTCAATAATCTCACCCCTACATTCCATCACAACACAAACGAGTGACATTTCCAATGTCCAATGTTTCCTGAGGCTAAAGAATTATAGTTATTTGCCCCTTTCTTTTGTTAAACCCACGAACAAAACCCTTAGGCGTGGGTTTGAAACTGACGCTGGCGGAAATTAATTTTTTGTTTGTTTAGGCATTATAAGGACACAATCACTGGTACTTATGTATGGAGAGCGTGCTCTGTACGCTACACTTATAAGGACACACTCACTGGTACTTATGTATGGAGAGCATGCTCTGTACCTACACTTATAAGGACACAATCACTGGTACTTATGTATGGAGAGCGTGCTCTGTACGCTACACTTATAAGGACACAATCACTGGTACTTATGTATGGAGAGCATGCTCTGTACGCTACACTTATAAGGACACAATCACTGGTACTTATGTATGGAGAGCGTGCTCTGTACGCTACACTTATAAGGACACAATCACTGGTACTTATGTATGGAGAGCGTGCTCTGTACGCTACACTTATAAGGACACAATCACTGGTACTTATGTATGGAGAGCGTGCTCTGTACGCTACACTTATAAGGACACAATCACTGGTACTTATGTATGGAGAGCGTGCTCTGTACCTACACTTATAAGGACACAATCACTGGTACTTATGTATGGAGAGCGTGCTCTGTACGCTACACTTATAAGGACACAATCACTGGTACTTATGTATGGAGAGCATGCTCTGTACGCTACACTTATAAGGACACAATCACTGGTACTTATGTATGGAGAGCGTGCTCTGTACGCTACATTTATAAGGACACAATCACTGGTACTTATGTATGGAGAGCGTGCTCTGTACGCTACACTTATAAGGACACACTCATTGGTACTTATGTATGGAGAGCGTGCTCTGTACGCTACACTTATAAGGACACACTCACTGGTACTTATGTATGGAGAGCGTGCTCTGTACCTACACTTATAAGGACACAATCACTGGTACTTATGTATGGAGAGCGTGCTCTGTACGCTACACTTATAAGGACGCAATCACTGGTACTTATGTTTTGAGAGCGTGCTCTGTACGCTACACTTATAAGGACACAATCACTGGTACTTATGTATGGAGAGCGTGCTCTGTACGCTACACTTATAAGGACACACTCACTGGTACTTATGTATGGAGAGCATGCTCTGTACGCTACACTTATAAGGACACAATCACTGGTACTTATGTATGGAGAGCGTGCTATGTACGCTACACTTATAAGGACACACTCACTGGTACTTATGTATGGAGAGCGTGCTCTGTACGCTACACTTATAAGGACGCAATCACTGGTACTTATGTATGGTGAGCGTGCTCTCTACGCTACAATTATAAGGACACAATGACTGGTACTTATGTATGAAGAGCATGCTCTGTACGCTACACTTATAAGGACACAATCACTGGTACTTATGTATGGAGAGCGTGCTCTGTACGCTACACTTATAAGGACACACTCACTGGTACTTATGTATGGAGAGCGTGCTCTGTACGCTACACTTATAACGACACAATCACTGGTACTTATGTATGGAGAGCATGCTCTGTACGCTACACTTATAAGGACGCAATCACTGGTACTTATGTATGGAGAGCGTGCTCTGTACGCTACACTTATAAGGACACAATCACTGGTACTTATGTATGGAGAGCGTGCTCTGTACACTACACTTATAAGGACACAATCACTGGTACTTATGTATGGAGAGCGTGCTCTGTACGCTACACTTATAACGACACAATCACTGGTACTTATGTATGGAGAGCATGCTCTGTACACTACACTTATAAGGACACAATCACTGGTACTTATGTATGGAGAGCGTGCTCTGTACGCTACACTTATAAGGACACACTCACTGGTACTTATGTATGGAGAGCGTGCTCTGTACGCTACACTTATAAGGACGCAATCACTGGTACTTATGTATGGAGAGCGTGCTCTGTACGCTACACTTATAAGGACACAATCACTGGTACTTATGTATGGAGAGCGTGCTCTGTACGCTACACTTATAAGGACACACTCATTGGTACTTATGTATGGAGAGCATGCTCTGTACGCTACACTTATAAGGACACACTCACTGGTACTTTTGTATGGAGAGCGTGCTCTGTACGCTACACTTATAAGGACGCAATCACTGGTACTTATGTATGGAGAGCGTGCTCTGTACGCTACACTTATAAGGACACAATCACTGGTACTTATGTATGGAGAGCGTGCTCTGTACGCTACACTTATAAGGACACACTCATTGGTACTTATGTATGGAGAGCGTGCTCTGTACGCTACACTTATAAGGACACACTCACTGGTACTTATGTATGGAGAGCGTGCTCTGTACGCTACACTTATAACGACACAATCACTGGTACTTATGTATGGAGAGCATGCTCTGTACGCTACACTTATAAGGACGCAATCACTGGTACTTATGTATGGAGAGCATGCTCTGTACGCTACACTTATAACGACTCAATCACTGGTACTTATGTATGGAGAGCATGCTCTGTACGCTACACTTATAAGGACGCAATCACTGGTACTTATGTATGGAGAGCGTGCTCTGTACGCTACACTTATAAGGACGCAATCACTGGTACTTATGTATGGAGAGCGTGCTCTGTACGCTACACTTATAAGGACACACTCATTGGTACTTATGTATGGAGAGCGTGCTCTGTACGCTACACTTATAAGGACACACTCACTGGTACTTTTGTATGGAGAGCATGCTCTGTACGCTACATTTATAACGACACAATCACTGGTACTTATGTATGGAGAGCGTGCTCTGTACGCTACACTTATAAGGACACAATCACTGGTACTTATGTATGGAGAGCGTGCTCTGTACGCTACACTTATAAGGACACACTCATTGGTACTTATGTATGGAGAGCGTGCTCTGTACGCTACACTTATAAGGACACACTCACTGGTACTTATGTATGGAGAGCGTGCTCTGTACGCTACACTTATAAGGACACACTCACTGGTACTTATGTATGGAGAGCGTGCTCTGTACGCTACATTTATAACGACACAATCACTGGTACTTATGTATGGAGAGCATGCTCTGTACCTACACTTATAAGGACACAATCACTGGTACTTATGTATGGAGAGCGTGCTCTGTACGCTACACTTATAAGGACACACTCATTGGTACTTATGTATGGAGAGCGTGCTCTGTACGCTACACTTATAAGGACACACTCACTGGTACTTATGTATGGAGAGCGTGCTCTGTACGCTACACTTATAACGACACAATCACTGGTACTTATGTATGGAGAGCATGCTCTGTACGCTACACTTATAAGGACGCAATCACTGGTACTTATGTATGGAGAGCGTGCTCTGTACACTACACTTATAAGGACACACTCACTGGTACTTATGTATGGAGAGCGTGCTCTGTACGCTACACTTATAACGACACAATCACTGGTACTTATGTATGGAGAGCGTGCTCTGTACACTACACTTATAAGGACACACTCACTGGTACTTATGTATGGAGAGCGTGCTCTGTACGCTACACTTATAACGACACAATCACTGGTACTTATGTATGGAGAGCGTGCTCTGTACACTACACTTATAAGGACACAATCACTGGTACTTATGTATGGAGAGCGTGCTCTGTACGCTACACTTATAAGGACACACTCACTGGTGCTTATGTATGGAGAGCGTGCTCTGTACGCTACACTTATAACGACACAATCACTGGTACTTATGTATGGAGAGCATGCTCTGTACGCTACACTTATAAGGACGCAATCACTGGTACTTATGTATGGAGAGCGTGCTCTGTACGCTACACTTATAAGGACACTATCACTGGTACATATCTATGGAGAGCGTGCTCTGTACGCTACACTTATAAGGACACAGTCACTGGTACTTATGTATGGAGAGCGGGCAGGTCAGCACATAAACACTTACAGATCCATCATCAAGGATATTATATCTTAACAAGCTTTAATAATGGAGTGTTTTGTTTCCGTTACCCAAAACCGATGCTTCCTGCCATTACATGAGGATGAAAGAGGGCAGTTGTAAGTCAGTACGAGAAGTGATTTAACTGGTTTTATGCTCCCCGTGCCTGTAAATTCATGTCTCTCCCAGAACCCTGTTCAATTACAACTTTAAAGACACCGTGTTGTTCAATGTGATTAAATTTCCTCATAGTTCTGAAGTCGATCCTCTTCACACTCTGTTCCATTGAAAGGACTGAACGTGCTAATGTGATTACCATTTTACTACAGTTCGGAGGATGATTACATGCATGTATTTCACCCTGTCGTCCATATGAAAGGACTGAACGGTAACCTCCCATTATTCAGATGTCGAACATCACCCGTTATAGTTAATTGCACTGTAGTTCCCAGTAAGGAACTGATCTAACTAATACGATAACCTATTATACTGATTTTGTGGTTAAGGTTTGATTGTAATTCTGAATGTAGGCTTTATATTATTATATACTAATAATATTGAGGATACTTATATGGCGCTAAATCCCAACACTAAGGGCCATGCTCAAAGCGCTACACATATTATTACCCTGGTATAAGGACCTACATCATTCCTTTTTCATTCTCAACACCTCTTGGAGTATGCAACCTGAGCTACCAATTAAGGCGCTCGAAGGTTATCTGTCACATTGCCTTCACTTCGAAACCAGGTACTCAATTGTACTGCTGAGTGAACAGTATTCTTTTATGTTTGTGCATATAATATATTCAAAGGATATTGCTATTTAAACGTGTATGTAAATATGTATGTAATTAAAATTTCAATGAAAAGGATAGACAACTAATTCGAAATAAATAAAGTTAAATGAAAGCGATTTATTTTTGCTGAGATGTACAAATATTTAATATTATTTTTTTCTGAAAGAACGTAAATATATATTTCAACTCCCACATTTATTATGCCAGCGTTCAGTTAAATGTCAATACTTAGTTATTTCACATCATTACGCACGTACTGCACGAGTGGATCGTGTTAGACGAAGAGTGGGCGATTCATGTCTTACATGTAAAATGTCGGAACCCATTTAAATTTAAACAAGAATTGTGAGCATATATATCAATGAATTATCAGTTATTGTATAAAACTTGCTGAGAGTATGTAAGAGGTCGTAATGTCAATAGACAAACTCAACACAGATACCAATATTAACAGACAGAGACATATACAAGTGTAGTGTCGATGCTTATTATGACACGGTCAGATACTGAAACGCGTTGCCTAGTATAATCGTAGCTTTCAATGAAGACCTATTGAAAAGTGATTCCTTCTGCCGCTTTACTTTCAATAAGGAGATAGGGTGATGGATCGCATTAGGTTTTGCAGTTTGAACAAACATGGTTAGGTAAAATTATTGATATCTGTACTTATAAATATAATGAAAAAAGAAATTTATTATGTATTTTTTTTATTAACATCTGCATCGTCTCCTTCATCTCCTCCTATGCTCTGTTCTTTAACCGAATGTTTTTTCCATGGAGAAAACATACGTACCTGGCCTTTTAAATGCAGCCTCTTTGTTGGCTTGTTGACTCTATAGGGTGCAAGAAGAAACAACACAACTAATCTAATCAGGGATGAGGTGTTATATATATATATATATATATATATATATATATATATATATATATATATATATATATATATATATATATATATATATATACTACTTAGAGAAACTTCTCAACAGAATTGTTTTAAAAAGTACTACACTTTATTTTGTAAAATTATGTTGCAATGTATTTTTGAATGTTAATGTAATCTTACGAGTGTTTCCTCATGTCTATTTAAATCCTCTTTCAGTGAATTGCCTTACGAGTTCCCATCTGACTTTACTAAAGACTTTTGTGACCCCAAAACAAACAAATGTGCAAACGTAGTTATTCAATAGTAATTAAGAAAACATCAATTCTCATTACAATACAGTTCAGACAAGGGTATACGTCTCCTTAACCGGGCTATTGAGTCGTGTTCTTCAGAGGATTGATCTAGCAAACTAATATGTAAGATATGAGGACGATCATTAAGTATTTTAGAAACTTGAGACACACCTTACTTTAAAATCTATACATATATTATATGAGATTGCACGACTGGAAATGCTTAGGTTCTGTAAGGTTCTGTAATTCTATGATCCTTGCATAGCAACTACATCTTAGTCCGCCGTTAATATCTTCACCAGCAACCATGTCCTTGAAGAGTATTTGGGAAATTCTGCTGTTCATAATCAAAATGGAAAATCAGTTATTGACAGTATTTGTATGTGGTTATATAATCCCAGTACATGAGTTCTGAGATTTTTATCGTGTCCCTTGTAACACAGCATGGAAATCTAAATCTAGCATAGGATGGGTCTTTAAGCTTTTTACTGTTCTCATATATGTTTGACACTGCTTTCCTATTTCCGTTATGACAATTGCGTTTACCTAACAATATCATGGGAACAAGAAAAATGAGATAGTGAACAAATCTAACATTGTTACATTTGGAATAACACTATTTTCAATAGTACATGTTATAAGATCGCTCTCAAAATTGATATTTGAAACGATATTCCCCACGGATATTCCTCACGGATATTCCTCACGGATATTCCCCACGGATATTCCTCACGGATATTCCCCACGGATATTCCCCACGGATATTCCTCACGGAAATTCCCCACGGATATTGCTCACGGATATTCCTCACGGAAATTCCCCACGGATATTGCTCACGGATATTCCTCACGGAAATTCCCCACGGATATTGCTCACGGATATTCCTCACGGAAATTCCCCACGGATATTGCTCACGGATATTCCTCACGGAAATTCCCCACGGATATTGCTCACGGATATTCCTCACGGAAATTCCCCACGGATATTGCTCACGGATATTCCTCACGGAAATTCCCCACGGATATTGCTCACGGATATTCCTCACGGAAATTCCCCACGGATATTGCTCACGGATATTCCTCACGGAAATTCCCCACGGATATTGCTCACGGATATTCCTCACGGAAATTCCCCACGGATATTGCTCACGGATATTCCTCACGGAAATTCCCCACGGATATTGCTCACGGATATTCCTCACGGAAATTCCCCACGGATATTGCTCACGGATATTCCTCACGGAAATTCCCCACGGATATTGCTCACGGATATTCCTCACGGAAATTCCCCACGACTAGCAATACATTCTCTGAAGATACTGTACACTATATTATGAAGTAGAATTATCTGGAAATATGATTTCTTTATGACTAATAATTGTAAATATGATGTACATAACTAATTCAGTCCTAAATGGTAAGCCTGATAATAAAACTCGAAATTTTATCTTTACGTTCATCTATGCATGGACGATGTAACTATTAAACCATTATGGCTTCACTAGTATTAACAATAAAAGTCTCTAGACAGTTTATTATCTTGAATTCCTATGATTATATCCGTAAGAAATGTCATTTGATCAATTCATGACATTAAAGATGCATCCATTAAGTTTCAATTTTTTTTATTTGGCTTTCAAAAGTGCCAACATACGATATGTGATGATTTCAATTCAAATAGGTTCACTCAACTTGGATATTCATCTCAAATCGCCAAATATATCATAATTAGTAGTTTTCAATTAAATTCGAGTAACATCATTATACATGTGCAGAAAGCGAAACTACAAGTGCCATTTACATGCAATTAGTTATAAGACCTGATAAACAATATAAGCTCAAAGTTGTCTTCTTGCCTGGTGTAAACGAGTTTTCAAAATGACGTTTGACTAATTGACGTGCGCCACACGCGGTGCATTGTCCGGTTTGTTCAGAAATCATTACTTTTAACTTTATATCGTCGGTATACAGGTCGATTATCATCAAAATGTTAGCTCTCTGTAACAGTCAGTACTTCTCGAAAAAATAACACCATTTATAACGTTTGGCAGATGTGACGTTAAGAACACAATGGATGTACCTTTAACCTTTAATATCTGATGATATATATCCTTGTGCTAGCCTATATCTACTAAGCAATTATAAGCATCATATCATATATGAATGCTTTAATTCAGCATCAGGGGCAGCATACATTCAGAAAATGAACTACAAGGTACAAGATAGATTAATCTACGAGTGATAAATTCGACTGAAAAAAAGTTTCCAAAAATCAACAAACTAAACTTAATTATTTTTATATTAACTGTGCATATTGTCTAAAGTTCTGTAATATTACTCCATGGCAAATAAGTTAAATTACAACATTAAAGAAGAATATTTCCGTAATCGGATCATATTAAGTGTGTGCTAAGCTGTTCGTCAGTGTCAGCAATCAAGAAGTAGATGTGAAGGTCGTTCATTATGCAATGATGTTATGACTTTGTGCTATACAATCTATGTAATTTCAATTTGTATTTCAGTTAATCTGTCGAATATATAATCTACATATAAGATGCATGTATTGTTATCGTTGAAGACAATGGTAATTATTAACCATAGCTTTATTTTATGTAACATCATCTTTGTGACATAACTTTCAGATTCAAACTAATGACTTAAATTTTAATTAGTTATTAATCAGTATTGCAAAACGATTACCATTCATTCACGATAACAACCATAAAGAGTGTCCCTTGTCCTAATTAAATCAATCTTAACGGATAAGCTTCATTGACTAAATGTTTTGGTCGTTTCCTTGATTCAATGTTCTTGGTCTTCTCAATTTTCTAAACCAGTGAGTCTAATTATCGTACACAAAAGATGGCCGTGATGACTTTTAATAAGTGCATAAAGCTCTCACAATTCAAATACCCCATTAGTATCGGTGGTTCGATTCTTTGACAAGCTGATAATGTGGAATGTGAAACAGACATACTTCTTCTATACTATCGTGCTAATCTAATGGCGGATCAAGAAACCAATTTTGAAAGCTTTTAAGATTATCTTTAGACCATAGACACACCTTTCTTCTCCGATGTTAAACGATTAGACAGTTAATAGTTGCAGTGCGATAACTAAATTGACTACCCACCGATTTTTGATATAATAAGAACATTAATTGCCAACATAATCTTATATGCCTCTCAATATCATTACCAGATGGTTTGGGAGCCTTCTGTTTGACTCTGCTGGTCATAATTGATTAGAAAGATCAGTGATTAACATTCTCTCTAAATCGTGGAGCAACATATATTATATTATACCTACTTTTGGCAATACAGTGTTCACAATTTAATTTTTCAGGTACTATGATACTGTTAATGTTTTGTCTGTTCAAACAAACCTTGGGTGCTGAAATCACTATTTTCAAATGGTTTTAGACACAAGGTGTGGTATTTCACTTACAAATTGATTCGTTGATGTTTCACTTAATGTGTCGTAGATCATCATAAAGCAAGCAAAATGTCTTTATTAACTCCTCCAATTTCGCCTAGCTCAGGACATTCCAAAACGATGATTACTTAAAAGTATGTTTTTTAAGTAACATGAACACGTTCCAAAGATTCCAAAGATTACAAGTTTAGTTTGCTTCTAGAGACGTTACATGTTTTGTTTTATCACTCATGTTTTAAACTGTCTTAATCGTCAATCTACTTGATTTAAACTTAGTTATTGAACTTTATCATCAATGAAACAAACAAGATCGGTTCCTTCCTACAAATAGAACTGATTTCAAGTAGCACCTTGTGAATGCATCTACCGTATGCCCGACTGAAGTTGATGGAAGTCCTCAAGGGAAATCTTAATGAATTTTTATTCTTCAAAATTATTGATTGAAAGTCATACATGTTAAAAGAAATTCTGCAGCATATATAACATCAAATATCCATGGAACTTTAGTGCCAGTTAAACTGATCACTCAACTGTTATAACTTAGTTTAAATAAAAAAAATAAACCAGTCTTACAGATATTTGGGTCATTTAATACTTACATAAGGAAACATGAAATAGTTATGTATGATATTAACAGGATCCATAAGGGAGCCTTGGATATATCAGAATAATATGAATTTGAATTTTATGTTGACCGATTGGTATCCTTCTATGGAGGCCATTATGTTTGGTATGAAACAATGTGAAAACACAATACATATATGTCAGGGGCAGCAATATCTGGCAGACTGTAGTGTCCACAAGTGTAATTTACAACTATGAGAATACTGTCACTGTTACTACTGTATGGGGAGCTTGCAGGCATACGTTTAACAAATACCTGTCATCAAGGATAGTGTATACAGGTATTAATAATGGAGGGTTACGTTTCCGTTTCCCAAGGACTATGTTGCGCTCAGCTACATAAATTTTATTCTAATTTCGGTGTGATTGAACGCACGTTATGATAATTAAGTAATATCTCATATTTGTTTTCACATCCAAAATCTACGCCATAGATAATCACCAGATGACAACATCCTCTTATTAAAGTCGTTTAATTGCTATCTACATGTTCCTTTCCATTAGTGAATAAAATAACACAGGATAAGAGCGAATTATTATTTCAGACAAAACATCCAAATGAACTGAAAATTGATACCCTATCCAAAGACAATTATCTTTATTTTTTTTGTAACGTAACTTTCATAACACTTTTCTTTCCAGCTTGCCGAAAATATTTCTTTGAATGATTTTTTTTCAAGATGGCTTCTCTTAAATTGTAACATTCTGACCACTATAATTAAAATGTGACCACAAAAAGCCTAATGGATGCCTTCTATCCGTTTCGTAATCTAAAAAAAAGCTTTTATGTAAGTGGATTAATGACTAATAGCCCCTTGGCATACAAAATGGTCGTATTGCAATAGGCATCCAATTATCTTTTGTCCGCAGATAGACGACCTGATAGTGGTTTAGTTCAGTAAATGGACATCAGCTGACTGCTAATGAGTGATGTGTCTATCATGTTATTATGCTGACACATTTGAGTGGCGTAGAGTCTTCT
Organism: Gibbula magus; assembly: GCA_936450465.1. Taxonomy (NCBI): domain Eukaryota; kingdom Metazoa; phylum Mollusca; class Gastropoda; order Trochida; family Trochidae; genus Gibbula; species Gibbula magus. The sequence continues at coordinate 72,932,460 of OW388297.1, read as the reverse complement.
AGGTTGAGAAACCTAATGACAGTCCAGATGGGAAGACGAAGACTTTATGACAATTAAAGGTCTCTGGCGTCAAAAACAAACTTTTAAGACATGCGTGACTTCACGGATCGCAATGGAATCAACCGAATTCTATGTAATCCATATTCTATGTAGATACAGCAATGCAATTTCGGGGATTTTCTTCTCTTGTACTCATGAGGAAGAACGTTTAGATGTTAAAATACTGCTGCTACATTGATGGAGGAAAGGGATTTGTAATTTGAGGCTAACACGATTATACCATAGCATGCATTCGTACCATATACAATATATGATTTCATAAATATAATTTTAATTTGTATGTTAGTAACAATGTCCTTGAAGAGGATCTCCAAGACAAACCAATAACGTTTCAAACATGTCATGACGTAAACAAAACACATGTTGAATGCCCCATGGAGATCTTCAATTCCTGATGATGAATCTTGTCAGAAGTTATAACAACATTTCTATTGTGTAAGGCAATGAGTAGGTAAATTAGTAGTATTAGTAAGTAAATTACAAGAATTGTGAGCATATATATCCATGCATTAATCAGTGATTGTACCAAAAGCTGGTCGAGTACCTTGAATGTTGCATTAAAAAATGTGGCCGGTTTACTACGGTTTTCAAAAGTACTACACTTGGTTTGATTGACACACCTGTAAACTAGTGATTGACTTTTACTAAAACTATGGTGATCCCTAATCAAATTATTATAGTTATTAAATAGTAATTAAAAACCATCATTATCATTACAATATACTAAACAACTGTTGAGGTTTCAATGTTTCCGTTATTTTAACAAGTTTTCCGAGTGAAGCCAGACCATCCGAACTACACATCTCAGCAACTGTGTCCACCAGTGAAATATGCTTTTTCTGAGCATGCAACCGACTTAAGGAATCACGTGAGGGGGCGGGATAGCGCAGTGGTTAGTGCGTTCAGCTTCAGATCAAGAGGTCCGGGGTTCGAATTCTGCCGTATACCTGTCTGCCATTTGACCTTTTCTACATGCAGTAAGGGTTTGCTGCAATGAATCAAATGGAATAAAATTGCTAATAAAGAAATTAGTACACTCGAATGTGTGCCATAGGACTTTTACGAAACTCCTCATTATATGTGTTAGTGCGAGCAGGTTACGTTTTCGTCTTTGCGTCCAAAAGAGTTCATCTCTTTTTTATGAGACATCTATTACATTGATAACTATGTGCTTCAGAGAGACACTTTACTCTGTAACCTATTTACACATGTTCAGCCAAATTGACTTCCAACAGATATACTTTCTGTTTCATAACAGACCTTTAACCGATTCAATAAGCGTTTATTACCATTCAAAATGTCAAGTATCAAATAAGATTGTTCCCTAAACTTATATTTGAAACGATTTGAAAATATATGCCAAAGACTAAAAGATTAAAATGTCTTACTCGTCAATCTACTTTATTACTACAATCTACAACTACAATCCAAAGATTGCTTCTAGAGACGTTACATTTTTTTTATCACTCATGGATTAAAATGTCGTCAATCTACTTGATTTGAACTTTGTAATTTAACTTTATAATAAATACAACAAACAAGATCGGTTCCTTCTTACAAATAGAACTGATTTCAAGTAGCACCTTGTGAATGCATCTACCGTATGCCCGACTTAAGTTGCTGTCCTCAAGGGAAATCTTAATGAATTTTTAATTTTCAAAATTATGGATTGAAAGTCATAAATGTTAATAGAATGTCTGCAGCCTACCGTATATAACATCAAATATCCATGGAACGTTATTGTCATGTAAACTGTCATAAAGCATTATTTACCATATTTCTTAAAAACGGATATCAATCTTATAGATATTTGTGTCATTTGATTTTTACATACAGGAAACACGAAATATTTATGTATGATAACAAAAATGAGCTATAGGGGAGCGTTAGATATATCATAATAATATAAATTTATATTGACAGATCGGTATGCTTTTATGACCGCTATCGTGTTTGGTGTGAAATAATGTGCAAATGCAATCCATGTATGTCCCTGGCTGCAATATCTGGCATACTGTAGTGTCCACAAATGTTACATACAGTTATGAACACTGTCACTACTGTATGGGGAGCGTGCAGGCATACATTTAACAAATACCTGTCATCAAGGATGTTTTTTCCAAAGTTAACAAGCTTTAATAATGGAATGCTACGTTTCCGTTACCCAATGATTAGTCTTCTCTCATGTATATGAAGAGTTGTGAATTAATTGATCTCTCTGTCTGTACATTCTTTTCTCGCAGCAGAAAGGTGTTTAATTGAATTTAAAATATACCACGTTACACCATGTGATTAAAACTTCTGTTCTGTTGAAAGGACTGAAGGTGATAATGTTGAAAGAGGTAACTTTCCCGGACTGACCTTTAATCAGAACTTAGGAGGCAACAAGTTAAGTAATTGCTCCTGTTTGCCCGTTTAAGATTTTCCTACCGTTCTGAACATGATCATATTCACCCTGTGGTCTTATTTGATTAATTTAAGATTTAAGATTTAATATGTTTGACGACGCATGTATTACATTGATAACTATCTGTTTTCAGAGGGACACTTTTAAATTACATATGTTCCGTTTATGCCAGTCGCAGACCAATTGACTTCCAAACTGTGAACAGATATACTTTATGTTTCATAACATACCTTTAACTGATTCAATACACTTTATTATCATTCAAAATGTCAATTATCAAGTAAGATTGTTCTCAAAATTGATATCTGAAACGATATATCTCACGACTAACAATCAATTCTCTGAAGGCACATACACTACTTTATGAAATAGAATTATCTGGAAATAGGATTGTTTTATGTGTATTAATTTGATATATGGTATACATAATTAATTCAGTTCTAAATTGAAAATATGGTAAGATGGATAGTAGTCTTTGCGATCATCCATTCATGGACGATGTAACTATTGAACCTTTAAAGCTGTCACTAGTATTGATAATTAATAATAATTCTCTAGGAAGTTAATTATATTAAATCCCTATGATTATATCCGTAAGAAATGTCATTTGATCAATTAATAACATTAACATTTAATATTTGAGGATATACATCCCTGTAGTATCTGATATCTACTAAGTAAGTATAAATATCACATCCTTCGTGAAACAGCAGCAGGGTCTGTATACATTCAGAACATACGCTACGAGGCAAACGAAACCTCATCAAGGACAAGATCAATTAATTCACGAGCGATAAATACGACAGAAACACATTTTCAAGAAATCAACGAAACGAAACTAGACTTTTTTTTAACATTAACTCGTCATGTTATATAAAGTCCTGTAATATTGCTAATGGAATAAGTTAAATTGCAACATTAAAGAAGAACATTTCTGTAATCGGTGGTGTGTGCTAAAATGACCTTCAGTGTCAGCAATCAAGAAGTAGATGTGAAGGTCGTTCATTAGGCAATGATCTTTTGTCTTTGTGCTATAAAATCTATGTCATTTCATATGTATTTCAGTTATTCTGTCATATATATCATTTACATATAAGATGCATGTCTTTAAATCGTTGAAGACAATCATACTTATTGGCCATAGCTTTATTTTATGTAACGTTATCCTTGTGATATAGGTTTCAGTTTCAAATTCGTGACTTAAATTGTAATGGTTAAATATTGCAAAATGATAATTATTCATTCACAATAAAAATCATTAATTTCTTTGGTATGGTAGATGAGTCGCCGTTGTCTCGGATTAAATCAAATTTAACGGATAAGGCTTCACTGATTAATCTTTTCCACCTGTCCTTGTTTCAACAGTGTTAAATTGGGATTCCCAATTTTCATGTATCATTATTGTACACATGCCAGATGTCCTTGATGACTTCTGAAAGGTTCCAATTAAAAACGTTTGTCTCAAACTAACCAGTTTTGCATTTAATAAGTGCATAAAGCTCTCACAATTTAAACACGCCATTAGTATCGCCGGTTCTTTGACAAGTTCATAATGTGAAATGAGAAACGGACATATGTATTCACTATGTCAGGAAATCTTGCTCATCAAAGGGCGCATAAAAAAACAATTTTGAAAGCTTTTAAGATTGTCGTTATCAATGAGTGACCATAGACACACCATTCTTCTCTCTGTTGATAAAAGATTAGACAAGTAATAGTTGCATATACTGAATATCTCATATATTTTACATGCAAGACCTACACCATAGCATATCATCAAATGACAACAGTATCAACACAACAGTTTAATTGATGTCTACATGTTCCATGAGGCAGTGAGTGTAAACTGACCTTCACATATTGTTTTTATTAAATTGTTATATATTATATATGTGCTATTGTCGATGGACATACAGAGAATAAAGAATTGAATTGAATTCGTAACGAACCGCATTCACAATTTATCTTCCTTTGCTGTAGAAACTGAGATCCTTGGACTCATGAAGTTACCAGTGCTATGATGTCAATTGATCTGTATTCACAATGATAGGGTTAGCATGAATTTAGGTGCATACCAAAGATTACTAACCGAATTTAATTTCTTCACAGGTTGTTATTCGCCTGAATATAGTTAACAGATGACAAGAATCTATGTGCAATTCAAGAGAAAATGTTAATGGATAGTAGCTCTACTAATCTATATCCGTATATAAACCTGTGTTCACAAATGTAAAGTTTGATATTGCCGAATATATATAGAGATTATTACCCGAGGAAGTGTGTCATATGACTTTTACGAAACGAGTGTGAATGTTTGTATTGCCCGAGCGAGAGCGAGGGTTATACATAAATTTGCACGAGTTTCGTAAAAGTCATATGGAACACTTTCGAGTGTAATCATTTCTTTATTACCCATTCTATTCCATTTTATGCGCGTAAAAATAGTCAGGAAACGGCTCACTTCCATTGCGACGTCAAGCTACAGTGACGTCACGAACAATGACGTCACAGTCGACGAAATACGGTAAGTCGCGGTGAAACAATGGTTGCTAGGCAAAAGTGATATGCGCACATGTGCTCGTATCGAAAATGTTAACTCGGTTATTTTCAACCATATGGGTAATAAAGGATATTATATGAGCGCCTGTGTCACACCAAATTATGAGTGCCTAAATATAAGTATGTTCGGCACGACCGCGAGGAATATTCCGATATTCATGCAAACATGTCGTTAACAGAGTATTGGTACAAACATAATGTTCGATTTATTACTGAAGTCATGAAACTGACTTCACGTTTCCATGACAAAGTGAAATTGTACCCTAGGTTATGTAAAACATTAATCCAAGGTAATGAATATATCTAAACCATACTATTTAGGGTCTTCTAATAATCTAACTCTCGTAAGCAGATGCTTTGCCAATCAGCAAAAACATCCCTCAGTAATCACAATTCACTCGAACTAATTAAAAAATCTAGTTTAGGTGTTTGAGAGCGTATGTATAGATTGGTAATATACTCGAGTGTGCTCAAACTGAAAAAATATATGATAAGAACGAATTCTTATTTGAGACAAAACAGCCGAATGAAATAAATCTGATAGCCTATCCAACGACAATTATCTTCATGGTTTTGTAAAATAACATTCGTAATACTTTTCTTTGGTGCTTGGCGAACACATTTCTCTAAATGATTTTTAAAAAGGTTGGTTTCTCTTCAGTTTCAACATTCTGACCACTGTAATTGAAAAGTGATGGCAGGAAGGTCTTATGAATGCCTTCTGTACAATTGGTAATCTAAAAAATGCCTTATGTAAGTGGATTAATGACCTATAGCACCTTGGCATTCACAACGGTCGTAGTGCACAGCATCCAATTATCTGTTGTCCCTAAATAGACGACGTGATAATGGTTTAGTTCAGTAAGTGAACAGCAGCGGACTCCTATTGAGTGATATTGTCACATTGAGTGTTATTGTCACATTGAGTGATATTGTCACATTGAGTGATATTGTCACATTTGAGTGGCGTAAAGTATTCTAGGTTAAGAGGCCTCATGATAATCCCAGATGGCTATACGAAGAAGTCATGACAATTAAAAGATCTTTGGTCTTAAAAAAACCCAAAAGACATCAAATAAAGTGAGATCCAAAATCAAAGAACGTGAGATCCAAAATCAAAGAACGTGAGATCAAATATCAAATAACGTGAGATCCAAAATCAAAGAACATGAGATCAAATATCAAATAACGTAAGATAAAACATCAAAGGACGTGAGATCAAACATCAAATAACGTGAGATTAAACATCAAATAACTTGAGATCGAACATCAAGGAACGTGAGATCAAACATTTTAAGGATGTAGCCGTGTTGTTATCAATGATGACATTAAGATACGTTACATTTGATACTAATTTACACTTTTGATATTTCCGAATTGTTGAGAACATACATTTATGACCTCACTTTTTGTTAATTGATCATGATCTTATTAGTAACATAAAACTTTCCTGTAATCCTGAAATTGAATGTACAAACAAGAGAAAACTGTTTAGAGCTCCTCCACTGCTGAACTTGATACAGAAATACGTTCTATGTTTGTGTTTCATTTCTCCCACAGAATTTGTCTGAGTTTGTATACATATGATGCATTCATCAGGTTGTCTTAATGTGCTGTTTGGAGAAGTTGATCATTTATGACCTATAACCTGTGAAAAGTTACAATCAAGAAATGGGTAAACAAAAAAGTGCAATTAAAACTTTTAGGAACGCCTTTTAACTTTTTAAACATTCGTCCTCGCTCAAACATTACACATATTCACACACTTGTCTCAAGTGTTCTATGTATAATCTTACTTCACGTAAGAAACAACTTGTCTTCCGTTACAGAATTTTAAAACCCATTTTACAAAAAAGTAATTTCCTAATTCAAGTAATCTTATATGCAGATATACAATTAAGTTGAGTTTCATAATAAAACAAACTTATCAATTCGGAATTTATATATTTATTTGATTGAAGTAGGACTAACGAACTGATATTCTTAAATTCTCAAATTTCCAACATATAAAGTTTTACATTTAAAAAATATAGAAATGACTAAATCTTTAATTTTATGATTAACCAAAGCTCTATTAACAAACATTCTTGCACAATAATTTATAGGCACATACTGACAATTAAGTTTTAAATAGATACAACAATCTCAAATGTAACGGCCCGGGACTACCCCTGTAACGGCTGGGACTATCACTGTAACGGCATGGACAGTGTCATTTGAGGTTTTAGTGATGACAATGTATTGAATGTGTTAAACACAATTATATCCAATTCAAGATGTCAAACTCGAAATCAGAGTCAATGAGGTGTTCAATATTAGAGAGAGTCTGATGTAAACATCAACATATCTAATAAAATAGGCAAACGGTCGATTGATGCAACCAGGGTAAACAAATTTAAACATAACATTTGATATGAATTAAATCATTTTTTCAATGTTCTTGATAACTCATCTTTTATTGTTGAAGGTTGCCAGTTACTCTCATTTGTTGGTCATGATAATGGTCAGCAAACAGTTTTCAACAATACAACAAAAGAATTTCTGTTACAAACTTGTATTCCCTGGACAGGAAGTACACATCTCACATCTCATTTTCTCATCAACATGGACTACTGTCAGGTTAACACTCTAACATGAAACTTTCAACCTGAAATAGCAAACAATTATTTCAACATTCTGAAATTTCTTAATATTAAACTTTGAATCCGAAATAAATAAATGTGAAACGCTGAACAAATAATTTCCTCTTGTAAACATAATACAGAGTCTATTCATCATGTCTCTTCAATTTTGCAGATATTGGAGTTCGTTTTTTTCCCGTTTTTTCTGGCTCTTTCCTTTGATAAGTAAGCCTTTCTTCTTTCAGGATCTTGAATTATTCTTTGTGGATATTATCTTATTTGCTTCAATGCATTCTTTGAAGGCATCTGAAATGACAAAATTTAATCATCATTTACATATCTGACATTTATGTATCTTAAAACTGATAGTTATCCTCAATGCTAAATTCATTACCACACATCAACTATCATGATTGATTTTTTTTATTTTATTTATTTGAAGGAAATTTTCTAAATGATAATCTTTGCTTTTTCAAACTACTAAAATGTCACCACTGTTACAATTATACATGTATGTCCTTACTGTTACAAAAAATAAACTTTAAGGCTAACTGTCCTATTTTAAGTTTTTTAAATACAAAATTTCTTACGCTTAAATGTATTTGAAAAATATGACACTAAAACGTTTAAATACATTTTTTTATCAATCTTTTAAAGTTGATTAGAATCAGTAAAGTACCAAAATGTCACTACCGTTACAAATGTCCTTACCGTTACAAAAAAAGATCAGACTTGGAGGTTAACTGTCCTTTAATAAGTATATTATCTAACATATTGTTTTAGCTTTTTCAACTGGAAGGAAAGATTAGATTCTACAACACTTATATACATATAATTATTCAAATTACTTTTTAAACCCCAACAAAATGCCGCAATGTCACTACCGTTACACATGCCCTAACCGTTACAAATAAATCAAACTTAATAAGAAGTAAATCATCTAAAACATTCTTTTAATTTTTCCAAATGGAATACAAATTAAATGTTAAAACACTTATATGAATTTAAGTATTCAAATTTGTAAATAAAAAACCGAATACACTGCCAAAATGTCACTACCGTTACAAATATCTGTTCTTACTGTTACAATCCCAAGTGTAACGGCTGGGACCGTAGCGGTATTGACATCCTATAGCAAAACCAAATTGCAAGTTGAAAACAATAACTGGTCCCTAAAAGTTATTCAGTACATGGTTTGAAGTGATTTCCCCATCTGTCTGAGGTACTTGGCATTGTCCGGCTTTAGATAGATATTAGTTGAATGTGGTGGGCACTGTAACGTTAAGGACATGCACAAATCTCTTAATCATCAACAGCCATGTTGACCTTCTGGCAGTCCTTGCTAAAATGAAGTAGAATTAGAAGAGAGTCCAGGGAGTAATCATTATAGCAATTTTGTCAGTGCTGTAACGGTATGGACATCAAACCATGTGACAAAGTTTGACATTTTAAAAAAATACTTAAAAAATGTAAAAATACACCAAACCATGCCAAGCATGTAGCTGCAATATCATTAGTATTGAGGAACAAATTTAAGAACAACACGGAAAAAGAAAAAAAATTCTGAAAATGTCCACTGACAACTGGAGGAGTGACATTTAAAAATAGGTAAAAATGGGGTTAAAAATATTTTGTTTTGTTTAAAATAACAATTTTATTACTGTAATGGGTAAAGGAAAGTGAGATACATTGGTTATGATAAAACTAATGTTAACTTTTACTTCAGTTTGAAGGATACGAACATATAACATAAATATGCACGAATTTTGAGAATGACTCATCTATAAATATTGCCTGTTTTCAAATTGACCTTCCATAATAATGAGACAGGTACCACATCTCTTATCTTGAAATTTTGAAACTTCAGCTTTATTGTCATTATTGCTGAATTTTGCTCTAGTGAGTATTTTTTTCCAAGTTATTTGGTTGTCGTTTGCTCTTAATTATAGTGGTTCTATTATTATATATAAGCATAGCTTTCGGCGTTTTGTCTTGTGTTAGTATGTCTAAGTTGTCTCGTATTAGATGGGAAACATTTGGATTGTTGGGGTTGTGGGTAGTTACAAATGTTATAGTACGTTTAGGTACTATTTTATCTGTGGGCGTACGCAATTCAGAAATGGTGTGATTGGTTGTGTTTCTCAATACATTTGGCAATCATATTTCGAGGAAAAGCTCGTTTCAACAGGGCAAATTTTGATTCTTCTAGTAACCTTTTTTCTAAGTTTCCATCCTTATCTATTGTGCGCATGCGTCTTGCTAGACAATAAGGTTAATTAGTTTTTACATGTTTTTCATGAGAACTTTGTTGAACTGTGTTGCTACATTTAACATTAAATTCATAAGAAATTCCACCGAATCCCCCTTTACACAAAAATAATAATATAACAAAGTCAGAACTAATATTTACCAAGCAATGTAAAGAAATGACAGTCGTCAAAAATAGCATTGAGAGAGAGAAATAGTGCCTCAGTGATCATAGAATGTTGACATAATTCAAAAGTAATGCTATCCTCTGAAATGACATTTACTTCTGAACAATAGACCTCATCAAGTTAAGGTTTTGTTCGTTTATTAAAAAAACACATAAACACGAACAAATCGTATCACCGAAGTAATTACAAATATAAATTTAAATCTGTTATTCTAAATTCCATTTTAGAAAAACAATTTTCTTCTCTCCAATGTCACGTATTTGTAATGCTATATTAACTAAATGAACAATCTCAATTTACTTAATTATCTTTAACAATATAGGTACACATTGAATCAACTTCTGAGAATGACAATTAATTATTTATTCAAACATTTATAGACTTTATAGTGGCAGCGCCGTCACGCATATTTCTCATCTCGAGTTTAGGTATACGTTACTATGGCAACAATTCACCCATGTAAACAAGATTAATGTTGCATTTAAACAGCTTGCCATGAAAAAAACATGATTTAAGACAACCTAGGCAATTTACGTTTAAGAATGAGAGAAAGGGAATAAGAGCGACAATGAGAGAGAGAGAGAGAGAGAGAGAGAGAGAGAGAAAGAGAGAGAGAGAGAGAGAGACAGAGAGACAAACAGGCAGAGAAAGGGGATAGGGAGGGAGGTAGCGAGGGAGAGAGAGAGGAAGAGAGAGATAGAAAGAGGGTGAGAGGGAGATAGAGAGGGATATATGGATATATAGAGAATCTCACCCAAGTGTCTTCTGATGTCAAATATATCAACACGGGTTGATAAAAGTTACACATATCCGAGGCTTGCCGAGGATATTGTTACTTTTATCAACAAGTGTTGATATATTTGATATCATAAGACACGAGGGTGAGATTCTCTATATATCATCCAAAAGCATTCTTATTACGTTTAAGTGAAAAATTTTTTACATCTCTGAGCACATCTTTGTCATTCGACTTCCAGTACGGTGAGGTCATAGCATTGTGACGTCATCACGTTTATGACGTCATAGCATTGTGATGTCATTACTTGATGAAGTAAAAGCATTGTGATGTCATGTAATTGATGGTGACAGGGCATTATGCAAAGTCTAAATCCAAAAAGATATCTCCTAGGAGATATCGCTTGATCTCCCACAAGCAATATCTGTGGAACACAGTTTTGGGTGATAAATAACCTAATCCAATTGTAAAAATGCTCTCCTAAGGTTAATTTATGTTGTATCCAGCGTGTACTCAACATCTATGGAAGAAGTATGAGATGACCGTAACGCCATATTCGTCCTTAACGTAAAGTCTCTTGACACATGCAACGTCAAACATGGAATAACAAGAGTTGGCATGTGGCAATGTTTTTGTGGAATACTGTTTAGAATTGTCAATGATGAGCATCTATTGAAAGATAACAAACAGTTTTAGGTTTCAAAAGGTCAAACCTGCGTAAAAGTAAAGTAAAATTCTGAAGAAATGAAGAGCTGAAGAGAACAATATCCTTTTTAATTCAAACATTGAACAGGATACATGTACGTCACACAACGTTGTACATTACATTTCGTAATAAAATATAGTAAGAGGAACGCCATAATCATTTTTTATTCGCTTCTAGACTTTATAGACACAATAATCTACTTATCTGTTATTCAGCAGAAGTGATTGGATAATTTCAACAACATTGGTTCATATTACCTCCGGTCAAACCAAATACTATGGTGGAAAATCAGGATTTATATTTCACTGACAATGCAAAATGTCAGCTAAATTGTTTTTTTCCCCAAATAATCTGAAGATGAATGGTACGAGATGGTTTGATCTCTAACCGGGGTTCAGTCGACACTCGACATGCACCTCACATTCAATAATCGACGTCTTTCTCATTTGAGAATTCGCAGATAGCCTTGATGTTAAACTTCTTGAGTATGCCTGTATGGATTATATCTAGTTATGATACGAGGCTATGACATTATTCATTTTCAATACCTTCTCTTAAGGATGTTCGCTCCTCAAATTTATAGAATTAACTTTTTTCTAACTTATATTTTTTAGATGATCAAAGTATATGATTGAAAAATCAGCATTAAAAAATAGGGGGTAGTGTGGGGTTTTTCGAGATACGACGCCTGTAAGATAGTAAATTTTAACATGGGAGTCTATGGGAAAATGAGAAAAAATCTGCTAAAAACTTTAAAATACTATATTTCTAGAATTAAACTTTTTTAATTATGTTACAAAGTTCATTTTACCCTACCAAATTCGATGAAAAAATATATATGGCAGTGTGGTTTTTTTTAAGCCAAATTTAGGCCATTTATGCTGTTTAAGCACTTTTTAGAGGTTCTAAAGTCACATTTTCTTTATATCATTTGTTTTTTTAAAGCATGTAGATAATGTAGAATATGATGAAGTAAATAAAGATGAGAAACAATCTTTACTTAATCATATTTCATTTTTGAAGTTCAACCGGAAGGAGCGGACATCCTTAAAGGGCCAGTAGCACGTTTTTCGGCTGAAATAAGTTTATTTGAAAAATAATGTCACTAATGTCGCTATTGGTGAAATTACTTTTCAAATACATTTCATCGACTTATTTGAGCGAAAAAACGTGCTACTGCCCCTTTAACGCGCGTTACTCGATGGTGTACTTCTCTTTGAAACCAAATTGCATTACATTGTCGTGGCATAAAAGTTATTTATCACATGTCATGTTATAGGTTGACGTTATAAGTAAAACTGTATTTTCCACAAATTATTTTTGTATTTGAAACACTTACATCCTTGATGGCACTTTAACGGTAAACTGTTTGCTGGCGAGTACTTATAAATGAGAATAATAAATGATTTCTATTGCAAGGAGATATACATACTAAGTTAAGTCATTGTTGTTTGTGTTGGTAACTAAACTCAACCGCCAAAAAAACGTCACCACATTTTCAACAGTGTAAAAAAAGAAAACGCGATCCCAAATCGGGACATGATTTGTCAGGAGGTACCCGCAATTTCATACATCAGGGTATAACCCATTTATTTTTATGTCTGTTCAAGTACACTTGGGGTGTTGAAATCGCTTTTTTAAAATGTTTTGGCCAGAATGTTTGACATTCAAATTCAAAATTCATGAAATGTAGAAATTTAATTAATGAATTATGTTTTCGACATAAATAACCTTCTTTGGCCTAAATTTGTTGACGAGTCTTTAATTTAGGACGTCTTAAAGCACCCCCAAAAAGACATTTTTGACTCTTTTATCGCGTCTAGTTAAGGAGATTGTTAATGACGATTCTTAAATTTTAGTTTATTTGACTGAAGACATGGTGTTTCTCTGTTTCAATCTTGTTTATCACTCTTGGGTTGAATTATCTTGTACTTTGTATGGTGACGTTTCTTTTGCAGTTGAGTGTACATGTAGCTGAGTGGAAACGATCTGCTTACAACATACTTGGCTCTCTGCCAAGATCCGAATGTAAAACAGTTACAATAGATAATTATTATTTAAAAAAAAACAGTTTGGCCTACAAACACTGAAGTTTGAATTGGTAAACTTTACTTTGACCTTGGTACACTGATGTGTAGACACGTCCTGCTGTTGATTTCCTTCGGGAATGTGACTCAATGTAAGTTAAAAACATTTCTGATAGAGATCTCAGAGGAAGGAATAGACACGTTTGATGTATGAAATACGCATGAATTGTTTTATGTCCAGGGAGTTTACTTGTTTTAACTTCAATACATGAACATTTTTGCAATTAGTAATATTATATATATTTGTATTATTTGAGTTCAGCGTCTGTCCGTCTGTCTGTCTTGAGTGAGATTCAGACACCAACAGACAATGACTCCACAGCAGCATTGTCAATATGTAGCACCCTAAGTGAGTACATAAAGTTCCTTAATCCCGGTGTCAAGCACATCTGGTTTAAAGACCAACATGATTACGGGATTGATCCTGTTAGTCCGACAAAGAACACTATCTCTGATAGAAAATATACTGTTTAATCCTTTAATCTGAACAGACAGCTGGGAACACAAAGTTTTAGCATATTATTGGTTCAACCATCATATTTCCACTTCATTGACCTTAATATTAAGATATGTCCGTGTTTAACATGTGACATATTCTACAGCGTTTGTTGACTACAAAGTCTTGATCCCACATCATAGTACACATTCTCAACTGCAAAGATTCAAGAAGCACCATGTGGGTGAAATAGAGTTCCAAATCAGACTCTGGGAACACTTTTCCAACGCCAGTCGTAAGGGAATACATTCCAAATAGTTTGAACTGAATAGTGTCACTAATGTCACCAGCCGATGATCTTTGCAGTGGTGTAACTCATTCTAACTTGGAGTAAACATGATTCGAATACTTGGAGAACATATTTCAAAGAAGTGTTTAATGAGAAGAGACGCTCAGCTTGATGCAAGTGTGAAGAGACGAATATCAGGATGAACCCATATACATGTATCCGCCAAAGCTACACTAAACTTGAGTTGTAGCCGTGGTGACAGTTTCCTGAGATGAATGAGGTCAGTAGGTTTCCACAAAAAACTTTCAGAGACGTTGTTTGCTCTCATGGGAAATTTGGCTTTGTCAAGAAAGAATGTTCTTTACAGTTTGACACCATGGCAATCAGAAATAAACCTTATAGGAGAGAAACCTATTCCAGTGTCTGTTGAACTGTTATATCTATAACTGGTTCAGTTGTGCTTACAGTCTTTAGTAAACTGACCATTAGTTTTGCACGTGGGTCATGTTTGAGGCCGTTAGGCACCCTGTGTTTAACTTTTTTGCCATGTATATGTTATACTACATTGTTTACAATATGAATTCATGATAATGCATTCTAATCTATAACGCTGACAATTATTAAGATGGTCACTCTATAATCTGTTTTTATTCAGGATTACAACTAGATTTACAGACAGACATACTTCACAATATCGAGGCTTATTGGCCCACAGTGAGGCTGCTTCACGACAGCTGTTATTCATGTGATGTAGTCGCGATGGTATCGACGTGATTTAACAACGAGCTCGAGCATCACGTGGTCACTGAAAATGTATACAGATCTTTAATAACAAAATTGCAATCATGCATGTACTGTAAGCAGAAAAAGCCTAAAAAATCATTAAATCTGAAACTAATTTTCAGTCCACGAGGAAGCAAATAATAACATGATTAATCACCCACTGTGGTAATATGTTCTGATATACGTTATATATTTGCTGCAAATAGAGAATTGATTGGAACTTGATTGAAATTTCATAAACGCATTTATCATTCCTCATAATATATCTTCTTCTTGTTCTCTTTGGGTCATTAGTATATATATTAAGAGACAACAGACACAAGATAATCGACACGTTCGTAGCAAGATAAATATGAAATAATGTTTACTCTCTAAGTGGATGTGAACTGGCCAAGCTATTCAGTTTTAAATTTGCTTCCATCTATCATCCCCAAATATATGAGTCAGTGATATATCGATTTATGTTTGATTTCCATCCTATCATAGAACAATGAGTATACACAGCTTGTCAAGTGGAAAAGGGCATCAGACAGTGAAATATTATAGTTTAAAACTTGTCAAGTTCATGCTGACATTCATAACAACTTCGTGTCAACGTGTTTGCAAGTATTCCCATCTGTATGCACATATATATTAGGCTATCGTTGTCTGTATTCAAATAACAAAATCATAGCATTCTGTAAAAAATGTTTACTTACCGTATCAGAACATTCTCAAAGGTTACATTTTGTCACACTCGGATTCATTAAAATGGGATTTCAATTTGACAATTGCTCGATTTTAACTTTCTGAAATCGGCCCATAAATAACTTATATGCGGCATTTAAAAACCCCAACAATTTAGCCCCGGCGAAATGATACCAGCGGAGCTGTGGTCACTGAAGCGATTCCTGCTGTGACGTCACTGGAGGAATCTTATTATCGGCGATAGTCATAATTCAACATAATTTCGCAACATTTTTATTGTTAATTTCACAAACAAATCTTCAATAAAACAACTTAAATTTTCCATATATCGAATGTTTAGATATCCAACATGGTAATTCACCAGATGACAATTACACAATTATTGCATAAACATATGTTTTTGGCGATTAAACACACCTCAAAGTTCATCTAACGGTAGTGATAATCATTATTAATTAATTAATGAGACTCCGCGGACAGGCTGTCTAGCGTTCCCGTCTGTGACTAATCATATAGTCACACCTCAAGGATTATCTTCAAAGAGGATCGCCGCGCTGATTGCGGCTTTGTTTAAATGGGTTAATTAATATCGTCTTAATAATCAATTGTGTATATTGTCCAGATGTTATGCTTAATTGATTCCGATATATAACGTACCTACAGAGATGTAATAAATGCATTGTATGTGAACTTTAAGACGCCATCAGGTAGAATATCATTATTGCCATAGGCTAAATTTACGATACATGACAGCAGGCGATTAACATAAAATAAATTCTGGTTCCGTAGCCCGAAAGAAGAACAACCTCAATCATACTTAATCGACACTATTCACTGACTGCCATGAATTTGAATTTTGATACTTCACAGACACGTTATAAGAACAACAAAGTTGGCAGGGGTAATGAAATTATCTCCGCACGTCCGTCCTTTTTGTTTGCTTCCGAACAAAAGTAAAACACCGTAAGGCATAGCTTAATTAAAGTTGGCAAGGGCAATATACATCTTTGGATATTTGTTTGTTTGGAAACGCAAGTGAGAATTTTACTTCAGACCAGAACTAAATTTTAAACAAACCAGGAATTGGTCAATGAAACTTCGTATTTGGAAAAGACATCACTTTTCTATGTGTTTATGAATTTTAAAAACATGCATGTAAATCCTGCTTATTCATTTCCCTATATCTAATGACACTGGCAAATGTAATGTTTTAAAGAAACTCCAATCATTTAAACTTTGAAATTGACAAGATGCCCATTCTTTTTCCAAATGAAAGTGTTCAAGTTGTCCATGGTCTTTATACAACATTTGCACTTTAAAACCTAGAGGACCGTTGAATATGTACATGAAGTTTCTTAAGTCATGTCTGTCTGCGCCACCTGGTACAGCAGCCTAAACTGCTGAGTCCCTTGGCAGACAAACCCAGACTAAGGCGAAGTTCGTTTGACAAATCGTGTTTCTTGCCATATTCAAGCCCTCCACTAATGGATTTTTCCTCGGGCATGCCAACTAAAGCCCTGTTTATACGGCGAGCGTTTGCATATGAGTAAACCATTACACATATGCAAATTTGCTCATATGTGCAAAATTCGCCGTATGGACGCATTTGCACATATGTATATTTTACTACCGTAAGCAAATATTTCACTACCGTAAGCAAATTTGCACCTAGTCAAGGGCAGGTGAAAATGTTTACTACCGTGAGTAAATATGGTATTTTCACTATTCTAGTATACAGACATAGTGACTTCACACAGGTTGGGAAAATATATAAGAGACCTTTAGAAACTCTTAATATTGTATTTCAAATTCTCTATATAGGATAATCTCCTTCTTGCACCCGGTGACCTTCGAAATCCATCTGACTATCATATTTTCGTTATAATTAGGGCGATATAGTCAAACCAATGTTGACAGATAATACATACAGATGTCATTTATTTAGTTTACATCTAAAACATATTAATTGGCATGTTCAGGAAATTCTCTATTCATATATTAGATTAGTTGGAAGCCCATTTGCTTAGGCAGACATTAAACACGTATGAACGCATAGTAATTTTACTTTTACTAACGTGTATATATTACTACCATAAGCAATATTGCATATGTGCAAAGTTCGCCGTATAAACAGGGCTTAAGTAAGATGTGTGTATAAGATAGTTGTGTCATTAGTATCACCAAATAAGATTTTCATCAAACGACATCTGCTTCACTTCAAAATTTATTTTTTCAGTTTGAAGGTTCATGTTGTTGTCACAGGTACTTAAATCATCTTTGAATTGAAGTTATCACTATCTCCATACCAATCAATCAGGTTTCAGTGTGAAACAAATTTCATTGAAAGAAAAAAGTTGTTTTAAAATGAAACTAGTCAATTTAAAACAGTAAAACGGTTTTTGAATAGAATTTCCGTCATTAAAATGCTGGATAAGTCGCTCATATCACATTATTTTCAGTCTATTTATAAATTAACTTGGTTCTGTATTGCCATCGATATAAACTGTTTATATGTGGATATAAGACTGTTTGCGTCATATTTGAGACCAGCACCATACCATTATGGTTATGCACATTGTTTGATATGTTATGGTTTTACATTTTTGACAATTTTCTATATCTACTTCTACTTCGTAATGGCTTTTTACAACTGCGATGTCATTGTTTACAAATATAGATGGTATTGTTCACAAACGATTTTAGTACTAGACATAATTTTTAGATCTAAATTTATTTAACATAAATCAAGTAGAATAGAGACAATATATGGATATACAACATCTTTATCATTTGAAGGCGACGTTTCGACATAGATATACATGCAAAGATAGCCTAACAAAATATCATGTTTTCGTCATTCAGAAAACAACTGTAAACACCTACTGCTATCATGACCAAATTCAGAGATAATCAAATTGTCTCCTTGTTATTCAAATACAGCAGAGAGAAGACTGTTTTTAGTTGTAAATAAGATGAATCAATCGTGTACCTTGCTGCCAAGAAAAGAAAACTAGTCAGCCAGACAATGTAAAGTGCCATGTTGACGAACACGTGATAATTGGTTTGAGATATTCATTACGTGGGCAAGAGATCCGATTATGTAGTTCCCGTATCACGTTCTATATACATATTCGTGAAAGTCATATCACATTTAAAGCAACACGTGGACAAATGTATTAGGTGTGGAGTTTATAAACATATGTTAATAATATCACCAAACATCTACATAGTGGAAATGATTTAGACATAGATCGTGATGATCATGATGCTTGAAAGAACTAAAGATTGAAAGGAGGGCTCAGCCTAAAGCTGTGCACATGTGAAAACATTACTTACAATCTTCAAAACATAGGTTGGTCACGTTTGTGCGACTCCATCGTTCCAAGCTATACCTTCGAAGTGACAATTCCGGAAAACATATGAATATTGTCACAAGTTGTATAACTCTATTGTAAACATCATATATGATTTTACTTGTATTGTTATATAGCTAAATCTAATATTTCATCGAGGCCCGGTGGCCGTGTGGTAAGCTGTTGGTACGGTCAGTGCTGGCGATAGTTGCCTTACTCTGAGGGTATGGGTTCGTGTGGGACCTTAAAAGTACAATAATTTGTACTATTGCAGATAGTGTTATCTCAAATATAACCATGTTATATTTGTTCACTGTTTAAATGGAACGTATTTCAAATATTTTATCGGCTTCTTTCAACCTTTCAACCTTTGTCCCAAATTACATGTCGTAGATTTAACATCATGACTAGGGTTCAGATATTCCTTCTGGTCTGCGACAAACACCTGAATATGCCAACAAAGGAAGGTCAATCTGAGTTGGCCTACACTCAATCGCGAAAAAGCGTCACCTCATTTTCAACAGTGTGAAAAGGAAATACTTCTGTCGGTTAAATGTCTTTTTTTATTGAACATAATTTGTAAAGCGGTACCCTCAGTTTCAAACATAATTTTGTATGTCTGTTCAAGCATAGTTGGTATGTTGAAATCGTTGGAATCTAGTTTTGGGCCAGAGTTGTTGGCATTTAAGATAAAAGTTCAGAAATGTAGAAATTGTATTGTTAAGTGATGTTGTCGACATACATAATATTCTTTGACTTACGAGGGGCGTTCAATAAGTGTTGCAACTTCAATATAAAACCAACTCGCGTAGTCAATTTTTTACTTTTATTTTTCAATATAGTTACCCTTCACCTCAATACACTTATTCCATTTCTTTTTAAGACTTTTGATGCCGCTTTTGTAGAAGTCTTCCGTTTGCCCCCCTAACCCCGCCTCTGTGGCAGCTTTGACGTCTTCGTCATCCCGGAAGTGCCTTCCACGTAGGGCGGATTTCAGGTTTCTGAACAGGAAGTAGTCACTGGGGGCTAGGTCTTGGCTGTAGGGTGGGTGGTTAAGCTGTTCGAATCCACAATCACGTATAGCGGCCTGTGCAACTCTTGACTTGTGGACTGGAGCGTTGTCATGCAAAATCAGAACACCACGTGTCAACATTCCACGGCGTTTCTGTCGAATTGTCTTTCGTAATTCTTGCATTAGGTTGGCATAATATTGACCATTCATTGTAGTTTTGGTTGGCAAGTAATCAATTAATAATATGCCTTTGCATCCCAAAAGATTGTCGCAATAACCTTGCCAGCTGATGGTGGAGTGCGAAATTTCAGGGGAGACGGTGAACTCGGGTGCTTCCATTGCTTGGATTCCAGTTTAGTTTCCGGGTCCCAGTGGTGGATCCCGGTTTCGTCACCTGTCACGAGACGAGACAAAAACCTGGCTTCATCCGCATTAAACCGATCCAGGAGCTCCATGCAACTTTCGGTTCTTTTCTGGCGATCTTGTGCTGTGAGGTTTCTGGGTACCCATCTTGCAGATACCTTGGACATACCAAGATGGTCATGAATTATTTGTTCAACACTTCCAACTGATATCTGGAATTCCAAAGACAGTTCAGAAACTTTAACACGGCGGTCAGCTAAATTCGTCTTTCGATAGCGGCAATAACTTCCGGTCGGGTGACTTCAGATGGCCTGCCTGACCGTGGGTCATCGTCTAAGGACTCCCTGCCACGCTTGAACTGAAGAGACCAGCGACAAACTGTTGAAAAGTTAGGAGCATCCTTACCCATCACATTACACATACGATTATGTATTTCTGTAGCTTTGCATCCCTCTTTAGTAAGGAACTTGATCACAGCGCGTTGTTCATGTTTGAGAGAATCCATGATTATGGAGACCCCTAGGACAGCGCAGCTATTATATCTAAATAATTGTTATGTCTAGAAATTGTTTTGACATGTGTCAATGTTATGTTTTGACTATAGTAACACCTGCTATAAGCTGACACTGTTTATGTAAACACCAATGCCCCGCTTGCAACACTTATTGAACGCCCCTCGTATATTTGATGACGTGTGTTTAAAGTAGCACTCTCCGAGCCGAGTTTAATATTTTATTTTTACTCACTGATTTAAATGCCACTTAATTGCACGAATTCGACGATAAATTGGACCACAGCGCTAATATTGTGACGTCATTATGACGTCACGTCAATCGACAACATTCGATGTTACTACACATTGTGTAATAACATTGTAGATTTATCAAACAGCCATATCTTCGAGTAATACATTTTAAAACGACCATTTCGTAGAACGTGTGTTTCCCAGAAATATGATCAGATAATGTTTCGTTGATTGAATTATCCTATATTTTGTATGGTGATGTTTCCTTTTCTGTTGAGTGTAGTGATTTCTTGTCAACGAGACAGAGATAAATGGTACATTTAATCTGCTTCACCTTGACCTTTTACTTCTGATTAATATTAGCGTTTAATACACACATGATATTAAACAACAGCGTTAGTATACTCTCACAGATATTAATATCTTACCATGTTATCCATTTGCTTATGGCTGTGTTGTCTACGTAGCTATGGTGTCGAAACTAATTAGTAAATGGTAAGTAATGACTCTATACATGTATTCTCCAAGCTCCATTAACCAGTTGGTGATATACACATACATACATATAATTAATAATTGTAGTTGATTGGTGGTATTTCTTTTCACTTATATATATATTCTTTAAGTTTTATTAGTACGAGATGCATGTCTGTATTTCATTACATAAAAAGTTTCTGTGGTTGAAATACATCACATAGATATTGATATTGAGAGATGGCAGACAGCACGATTGAAAACATGTAAGTACGACTATTAGATGCAACACAACAATAGCAAATCTACCAATGTTTTAATGTGCTTTTATGTATGTTTATGCATTCTGGTTTGTAACTTTATGACTTTAACATCTACGTAAGACGACGCTTATCGAGTTGAGTTAAGGTTCCATGAATAGCCTTCCGTTAATCTCTTTGGATTTAGGACGATTATAAATTATTTTCATATATGTAAACAATATATTAAATCAGAACTTTCGGGAAATAATTCAATCTATGTAATCTCACTTAAGTATCATGTGTTTGTGTTAGGAATTCTAAAATTATATTGCAAAGTAAAATAATGAAATCGATAAATTATCATTCACGTTTCATGAAGTAACGTTTTTTGGCGTTGATTTAAAATGGTGACCACCTACTTCGTATCATATAACGTACTGTGTGTATAGTCTCGAGTTTTTGTAGAAAATGAAAAGGAAACCCAAAAAATATATGTAGGAAATGTTCATTATTTAAACTTACATTTGCGATCGGAGCGTGTTTAAATTTCACAACTAGAAATGAGAACTGTCAAATCAATTCTATAAATTGAAGATTACAAGCAATAATGTGTTTGTCCTTATCATTTGACATTTACAACCATGGATTCAAGGAATTGGCACAGCAGAATAGCACATTGCAAAGAGATCATTATATATAAATATAAATTTTGTAATTCATGATGCCATATTTTAACTTGATTGAAATATTAATTATTGAGTATTTTGCATGCCATACTGTGAGACAGATGAACATTAGAACACTTTTGACATAGTACAGAGAATGTACGGTTTCGTTTGATCAAACATACACAGAGGAAAATGCCATGCCATTTATTGTTAGAATTCAATGGATTTCACAAATTGCTAAATGTAGTAATTTACTTTGAAAATGTTCACTGTTTACGACTTATTGGATTATTGTACAATGAGAAGAACTCATTTAACATAAATGTCAGTGATCAAGTTGTGTGATTGTTAAAAGAAGACTAGCATGCTCTTGGTGATTACATCTGAAATCTGGGCCTTTCTACTTGTTCTATTTTTATGTGATGATTTCATTGTTAAACTATTTTTGATTATTTACATTATGACGCATTTGTCAGACATTTCAGTCTTGGAAACCTTTGATTTGTTAATACGTAACTGGCAATATTAATTTCCACTATACTGAATTAACTAGCGTTATAATGCTGTTCGATAAAAAAAAATGCCATTTACAACGTTTGGCATTATTAGACTCCAGCAATACACTCAGTCTTACAGTACCTTTAAACACCGAGTTGAGTCGTTTCTACATGTATGAATACTTCCTTAGATCATCAAACTGGTATAATTCAATTTAGTCTGCTGATCTATCGTTTGTTTCATCTCATATATCAATTCACCTTATGTCATGCTTAATATACACAGCTTTACAACTCCAAAGGCCAGCAGACAGTGTAAATGTGAACCATTAAACCCTGATTACGATGCCTTTAGCATTAAGAAGTTGGCATTCATAATAGGATACAACCTTTAGTTACAAATTGGCTGGTTATTTATTTCGTCAGAATTTATTTCATGTTAATTTTATTATAAACTGATTTTGCCTTGGGTCACTAGAGTGAAGACACAATCCCTTCATAAAATATCTGTGAAAATAAAATTCCCTTTGATGTGGATATGTGCCCGGAAAAGTGGTAGGACTGAACTGTAAAGCTTGTTAAATTGTCAGCCTGAATCAAGAGTGCTTTCTAAAATATGAAGAACATCACACAAATTTATAAAAAGATATATTATATCATATGTCGTGTATATATAGCCATTGTATCGTTTTATGTGTGTTTTTTATAAGGTTTTTTTATTGACATCAATTAGTTTAGATAATAATGCTTTACAATTTAGTGGACATATATCCACAATTCAGATTTTTATGTAAACTGAGCAATTTTACTTATTCATATTACATACCTAATGCCACAGGCAAGTATCATTTTTTAAATAAACTGCAGCGGTTGTTGTTAATTGTCCAAAGCTTCTGCCTTTGAATCGGGTAAGTGGAAGTCTACAGTTTATGTAGTTTCTTTAAGCCTTTAAACTCAGCAGTCCCTTTGACTTTTTTACTTTTACTTATCTATGGCCACAGGCAGATGTCTGTTTTACAATAAAATGCAGCGGTTGTTGTTAATTGTCTCCGCGTTTGAATTGTTTAAGTGTAGGTCTACAGTCTATATATTTCTTTAAGTCTTTAAACGTAGAAGTCCCTTTGACTATGTACATGAAGTTTCCTCATTTAAGTCTGACTGCACCACCTGGTACAACAGACACAATTGTTGAATCCCTCGGTTCACAAACCAAGACGAAAGCCAATTTTTGTTTGATGAAAAGTCTCTAGACAAATCCTTTGGGTAATGCATGTAAGCTATTTACTAATGGGTGTTTTCCTAGAAAATGACAGATTAGATTAGATAAGACAATGTGTCTTTGTAAGACGGTAATGCGATGTATATCACCAAATATAATGTCCATACAGCTGCCGCTCTTAAAAACAGACAATAGAAACTGTTAATAGAAAGGTTTTCACTTTTATGATGGTATTCCCAACACATGATTCGATAATGATGTCATTTGACGATAGTTATCTTATTGTATACTCAACATTTACAGCATTTATTTGTACAGTCAGCGTTTATCGTTTATGATAAAATCCATACTCATACGTTCCAACATATGATGACGTCATCTCAACATAGGATGACGTCATACCATTTTAAACTAAACCATTCATAAAAAAGAAACTAATGGGTGTTTTCCTAAAAAATGACAGAATGGATAAGATAATTAAGATAAGATAATGAGGGTTATGTGATGTGTATCACCAAATTAAATGTTCATACAGCTGCTCCCCAAACCAGACAATAGAAAATTTTAAAATTAAGTTTTTCACTGTTATGATGGTATTCCCAAAACGCTTGACGAAAAGTATACTATTATTGTATATTCCAGCATTTACAGCCTTTATTTGTACAGTCAGCATTTGTCTGTTATGATAAAATACATCGTGCATGTTTTTTAATTCGTAAAATGATACTTTCAATCATACGGTGCCACATATGACGTCATGTCAATATAAAATGACGTCATACCATTTTTAACTAAACCATTTAGAAAAGAAATTATTTGGGAATATCAAAA
Source organism: Gibbula magus (assembly GCA_936450465.1). Lineage (NCBI taxonomy): Eukaryota > Metazoa > Mollusca > Gastropoda > Trochida > Trochidae > Gibbula > Gibbula magus. The sequence goes on along the minus strand of OW388297.1, from coordinate 72,907,250 downwards.
AAAATTGTTTAACATACCTCTTTGAATAAAGTGATATGACTGACTGACGTTTCAGACTTTGTTTAGACGAGAACGTCAAGGAATGTGTTCAGGGTCACATTACGAGTGTTTCTTTGTAGTTTTGTATTCGTTGCACAGTTATTTTACTTACAGCAAAGTGATAAGGGAGGACGTCAATTGTGATCCTGTCAAAGCCATTGTAACTATCTGATATCAAATTACTTTTCGTGTTGGTTTAGTTATTGTTTGTAAGTTACAAATGTCACGTATGCTTGCTGGGTGAATAATGTCACCTTCAGGTGTTTGCATAACCACTCTTCTGATACGGATTTACTGCTCGATATTTCAAGAGCTGAAATTTGCATTTCACGTCTAGAACATGCGAATTTCCTAATTCACAAGAAGGTTTATGACTTTTTATAAACATTATTTGTGTTTGGACAGCAAATGTCTAAAGTTTTTAAACTATAAAATAAAATATAACTTTTTATAACATTAATTGAGCAGAATTTAATTCATTAAAAAGCTAGATAAGTATGATTTCTCGTATGATACAACCTGGTGTTACGGTATCAACTTTATAGATATGGATATAAGCTTGTTCTTGTCAAAACAAAGATATTACAGTATGCTGATCAAGGTTTGAAGTTTTTTAGAATATGTTATTGTTTCAAGTGGAAACCTATTTATCAACATAGTTGAATTATATCATTCACTAGGAAACAATCAGAAATAATGGTCATATCAAGAGAAGCAAAGTAATAGACTCGATCCATCTTAAAGCTTTGAAACACCTTTTTTATTTATTTATCTGTTTATGATAGACCAAAAAAACTGCGGAAAATATATCCATATCTTTAAATTAGCTATCACTGTATCTTCATCTTCGCATTCAAATGCTCTTTTATATAACGATATCCACGTTAACACTAACAATCTGATTCTGTTTTTTATCTCACCTTACAGTACTGGGAATGATAGATTATATTTGAATGTATTTAAAACCGTAATTTGATTATTATAATTGTATGTCTTTTGTATTAAGAAAACAGCCGAACTCCCAAATCCCAAAGCTACCAGGATCAAATTCAGGAATAATCAAATTGTCTCCTGATTATTCAGATTCAGCTATGCGACTGTTTTGACTTGAAAATGAGATTTTGGTTTTAGAAGACGAAACTAAAAGTAAAATATACTCTACCATATCATTTTATCATCCAGAACTGGCTCCCAAAGTAGATATCACTTGTGTGAGATCAAGCGATATCTACAAGCGATATCTACATTGTAGATATCGCTACAATCAAATCGTCATAATCCTATTACATCATCAGTTAATGACATCACAAAGCTTTTGCATCACTGAGAACACTGCTGACAATGCTATGACGTCACAATGGTGATGACGTAACAATGATATGATGTCATAATGCTTATGACGTCACAATGATATGACGTCACTGAGATCACTGCTGAAGAAGCAAAATGGCAGTTTTGCGTTTCAGCTATGTCTTTTTTCGGCTAATAATTGATGAAGAATGATTTTAAATGATAAATAAAATCTCACCCTCGTGTCTTCTGATATCAAATATATCAACACTCGTTGATTAAACTAAAAATATGCTCGGCAAGCCTCGGATATTTGAAACTTTAATCAACTCGTGTTGATATATTTGATATCAGAAGTCACTTGGGTGAGATTCTCTATATATCATTAATCTAGTTTGATAACATGGGTTATAACAGGGACTCTATATATCTAATTAAATTTTTAAAAAACATTAATAAAATTAATATAAATCTAAGAGAGAGATAGATATCTTGATTTTAAAACCATTCTTAATGACAAACATTAACTGCAACATATGAATTTTTATCATTAAAACAGCTGCAGCTTTCAGATCTTGCAACAAATACATAAAGAAGATGGCTGCATATATCGACTGAACACGAAATTAAAGATATAGAATGATGTAAATTTATTAATAAGTTGAAGTATCTTGACCATACATACCTAATTATTTGACATTTATAATGTTAATATATATTGAATATTCATTAGGTTAGATAGTGATTTGTGAAAAGTATAGAAATTAACTTGTGACTGACAAACAGATATACCAATTAAGTTGGCGTGGTCAAAACTCAGTAATCTGTTTACAAAGTAAAAGGCAAAGAACAAACTGTCTCGTTTATTGTTAAATACATACTCGTTAGTTTGAATCCAATGTCTAGTTTAGAGTTTGCAGCTTTGCCGTTTACATGACATGATTTAAAATATGTCAACCCATAATATTGACTGTATCATTGATATAGAAGGTTTAAGAGTGGCACACAAGATAGACAAAAAAGTGTTTTAAGAGATCATATTCTAACAAACACATCCAACAACAACGATTACTAGCCGCAAGGTAGTAAGTTTACATTAAGGATTAAGGACTTGTAGTCATTGTATTTCCATTAATTTCTCATGTGTCAGATTCTTCAGCAAACAATGTTATGGCTGGGGCTATCGACTTGTTGTTGTTGTTTTAGGTTTTGGAAATAGTTTTTGTCACATATAAAGTGGGGACGAAATGAAAATTTAATTTTAAAAATTAAATTATGGAAGATGAATAAAATGGATGTGACAAGAGTGACAAGATGTATGTTAAACCATGTATAATCTGTTGTGACGCATGTACTGACTTACATTGCTGATGGTTTTGTCACGAAGAGAAATTTACCCAGTTTCTTATCGATTCTTGGCTTTTGACGTTGTCCTCTCTCTGCATCCATAGCGAAAGTGAGGCGCCAGTGTTTCACTTGAACATCACCTTCAGGACGGATGGTGACATGTATTATGTAGGCACTATTCTTTTCCACATCCACAAACAATGTTTTCCATGCATGATTTGATACTCTAGTATTTGGGAATGAATTTAAAGAAAATAAATCATTGCTACCAGATGGAACGCATCTATATGCACGTCCAATACGGTAAATACAAGACTGCTATGTCTGTTACATATTGGCGAACTATCCTCAATGATTGATATTGGCAGACTATGTGGCATTGCACAAGAGATGAGTATCATCCACAAATTATAACAACTTAGATTTAGCTATACGTAAACATTTCATTATATTTCACTCACTCTTAATACATTTCATAAGCTTTTATAATGTTATATGACTAGTATTCATTAAATATTGCAAAGTTCAACACATTGTTTGAAAAATGTTAGACGTGACACTGAATTGAATATGCAATGTTCTTTGCAGATTCATCAATCTATCTATTCCGTGAGAACATTATACCTGTCAAATAACACAGTATGACAATATGTGTATACAACCTTACATTCGTGTAAAGTAATTGTTCTTATTTTCCTCTTCAAAATATCTTGAAGGATTCATAGTTGAAAGGTTGTTTTATACACATCTCTTTCAACTTTTCTTATAATGCATTTAGTTTGAGATTCCTAATGGTATATGAAACATGAGTCAGTCTGTGACATTATATAACTCTGCGAGGCGTATAGTATTTCTAGACATCTCAAAAAGGAAACACTTTGAACGAAAGGTCAGTTTCCGTCGTCAATAACGGATATATCTGGTTTTATGGCAGGTTTTGTCTTAAAGGGTTTATTCATTTTTGGTAACATTATAAGATGTCGTAATGACATCACACTTACGCTTAACATGATGTCTTAAGATGTTGCCAGCGACGTGATTTCTAGCTTACGTTTTGTGAACATTTATCCTAAAGCAATCAATTCAATTTTCAATTCAATTTCAATTCTTTATTAACCTTTAGCATTATAGCTAATCGGCGGTTACAAAGATATATTATGAGTTGATGCAGGTGAACATTTTCAGAAAACATACTCACTTACAATTGATTAGCAACTGATTTCTTAATGTACATGCTTTGTAAAGATATTTCCCAAGATTACATAACTGTTTTACATTATTAATACTTAATAACTGGACAAGTTTAAAAACAGATGGGTTATTACAATAATATGGCTTTATAAATTTTCCCCGAAGATCAGTATACATTGGACATTTCAAAATAAAATGAAATTCATCTTCAATTTCACTTTTACATAAAACACATTTCCTATCATATACATTAACATTTTGATATCTACCCGTTTCAATTGACAACGAATGAGAGCACAGTCTAAACTTCGATAAATATCTTTTATACAGTGCTGGGATAGGTTTCTGTAAATAATATTGTAATACATGGCTTGTAATAACGTTTTTATAGATTACACATTTCGAAGAGCTTTGTAATTGGCCATTAATGAACTGAATAGCGTTATCTATAAGTCTTTGTTTAATTACAGGCAAGAAATGGGATGGTAACTCCTGTTTATACCAAATGTCATTGAAACCTAAAGAAAAAAGTATATGTTTAACATTATAAGCCCAATTATGTACATTCCGGTTTTCAGCTTCATCAAATAAATAATCATAACAACCACGCAAAATAAAATCTTCTGTCCTAAGTAATTTACACCAATATTTGACAATACCAAACTGTCTTTTACAACTTAATGGATAACGGCCTAATTCAGAATAAATCATTGCATTATTTGTACATTTTTTAACTCCTAGTAACCGTTAACAAAAATCTAAATGCACCCGTTCAACATTAACACCCTTATTATTACCCCATATTTCAGCTCCATAAGAAAGGATACTGCCAATATAGCAATCAAACAGAGACAATATTGTTTCAGCATTAAAAGAACAACACTTGATATTAGATTATTGATTATAAGAGCAAACATTGCCTTCCTGGCTTGATCAGACAACTGTTTTTCAGCACTGGAAAACTTATTATTATTATTAAATAGTATACCCAAGTAACAAAACTGATTTACTACTTCAATCATTTTACCATTATAAAACCAATGTTCTGTATTTCTAATTTTACCACCTTTTCTAAATATAACAATCTTAGTTTTATCAATATTAACATTTAGACTCCACTTCTCTGAGTAAACAGACAATGTATTAAGTTGTTCTTGAAGTCCATCAATACTGTCCGAAAATAAGACCAAATCATCTGCATACATTAGCAGGAAAAGATTAAGTGACATACATTCATAGGATATGCAGTTGTCTTTCAGAAAAGTCATTTCAAAATCATTAATATACAAAGAAAATAAAATGGGGGACAAAACCTCCCCTTGCATTAAACCGACAGAATTCTAAAAATATTGACTATTGAAACCGTTAATTGAAACACATGATCTAACATTTGAATACATGGAGCGGATAACACCCAAGAGTTTTCCTCTAATACCAAATGCTGATAATTTATACCAGAGCTTATACCTATTGACAGAGTCGAAAGCCTTTTGGAAATCTATGAAAGCGCAATACAGACGTTTGCCATTACGTAAACTTTTATCAATCAAAGTATGTAATGAAAACATAGCATCAACCGTACTAACATTAGGTTGGAAGCCAAACTGAGCATCTGTAATGACACTGTTATCCTCAGACCATGTTAACAGCCTTTGGTTTATTATAGTAGTGAAAAGTTTGCCAAAACTAACTAAACTAATTCCCCGATAAGTGTTGGGGTCCATGTTATCTCCTTTTTTAAACACAGGAACAATTACAGCTGAAGACCACGATTTGGGAAAAAAGCCAGTTGACATCATGCAATTAAATATCTTATGCAATAAAGGTGAAATGTAAGTATCATATTCAATGAAATATTCATTTAGCATATAATCGGGTCCATGTGCTTTATCTCGTTTCAATAACTTAATTGCTTTCTGTATTTCGGCTAGAGTTATTTCACTGTCAAGTTCTTCAAAAATCGCATCATCAATGTCTGGAAATGAACATTCACCGGAAGAATTATCATCTTGTGTAGCAACAGATCGGAAATGGTCAAACAAATCTGAGAGATTTACATTATTTATTGTCTTTCGTCGTTGAGAAAACTTCGTGAAGAACTGTTTCGGGTTGTTTTTCTTTAATTTAGTTAATCTGTTACCCTCTGATTGCAAGTACTGTCTTTTACACTTTCTTTCTTCTTATATAGTTGCTTCTTGATATGAAGTATTTTGTGATTTTCCAAATTTTTATTCCTATTAAAGTCTCGGAGTGTTCTAACATAGTCCAGATAACATGATTTTAGGCTATCATCAAACCAGGGTTTATCTTCAACACGAGCACGTACTTGGGGAATCCCCTTGTTGACATGACTTGAAATTGATTTGTCACGTGATCCAATGTTATTGACAACTCTAAAAAAGGGCGACATGACCTCAGACATTAGCGTGGTAAAACTGTCAACACCATCATCTACATTATGCTGCGACGTGATTTCGCTAACGTCAAAACAGGCATTTAGTCTATCAAGATTGACGATAAGTGCTTCTTTGCTCACAGAAAGGTATTCAGCATTCCATCGAAAGTGTGCACGTGGGTCAGCGTGACCCTGACCCTGACCCTGGCTCTGACCTTTGGCCTTGACATTGTCAATATCACAACAAAGATGACAGTCTAGCCAGTCATTTGTTTCGTTAAGTGAAAAATTACGACAACACAGATGCTAATTCTCATTGATATTTTGCCGGGCATACGGGAAAGTTTTAACTACATGAACAATTTATAAAAACATTCTCATATGTTGGTGATTATGATTATGAAGTTTGTTATGATTCCATGACTTGCATATATTCATCCCCAAATGCCAACATCTTTGATTGGCATTCTAGAAGTTGAGGTGATGAAGAATGGAGAACAATTTTATGGATACACAACATCTTTATTCTGTGTAGGCGACGTTTCGATATAGATACTAATGTCGTTATCAAGCATGTGATGAAGTTGAACAAATTTCAAAGATTTATATACATATAGTGTTTATACAATAGAGGAGGATGAGAAGATTTTGAGTTGTTATTACAGTAGATAGGCTTGATGTACAAATATTGAGTAGAAGCCAGAGAGAATGATTTACAGTGTTTATACAATAGATGAGGTTGATGTACAGAGCTTGTTAAGGATTTATATGCAGGTTTTAGGGCTGTCAAAGATTAATAAAGATGGAGTATGCATTCAGAGCAGACACGTATATCAAACGGTGGTCTGAGGTCAGACAGAAAGAAATTGGAACATGACATTTTAAAATTCTTGTGTTTGATTGGTTTATTTTATGGTCGAACGGAGGTTCGAACACGATCTGTGTGAACGGCGATTTTCCGCGTTTGGATACATGATGACGTAAGATTTTAGGCCAAACTATGTCACTGAAATAACATGGGTAAATCAGTTATCTTCACTTTACGGTTTCCATCATAATTACCTTCTACGCCATTTTATCCGTGTATCTGTTTTGGAAAATAATTCTAATTTGGACCGATGTTTTAAACAGTGAAACTACAGTAGTAGATCAAGACCGCGATAAGCCGGGAACGAACCGATTTCAGTTCGGATACAATGACGTCATAAGCTCAATCAGTTATGACGTCACAGGAAATGATTGTGTCAATTTGACAAGTGGTGGAGGAAAGCTTTCAAGGCGCAGAAACCTTAAGATTTACAAACCTGTATGTTCTATTTGATTAAAATCTATGTTGTCACTTAATCATCATATTTGAATATGAATGAATTTTTAATTCCACTGTTTATTCTATTTCTACCGCATCGAAAACAACGGAAATGTGATGCGTCATACCTGAAGAAAAATGGGTCCAACCGATTACCACATCACTCAGTTCACTCCCGCAGTGTCAAAGAAACACGTTTAAAATACGCTGATAACTCGTCATGGTAGAATGGAGATAAACCTACTGTGTTTTTAACTTTTTGTGAGTCTAACGTAGATTCGATGCGTTCGGCTCCGAATGATAAAAATCGGTATCGAATCTACGTTAGACTCACAAAAAGTTTTTAAAAAAACAGTAGGTTTATCTCCTAATTAGAACATGGAAGAACGGGAGGTAATAAATTACGAACGTATCGAATGTTTAAGAATGAGTATGGGTGTGAAAGTTATGTGAGTATGACTATGCCCCGTTCTTACCGCTCTGCCCTCTCCAAATTCAGACCAGGTACTGCTCCTCTGCATTTGGAAACCGGCAGATATACAAATAAGAATGTGAATGAGAGAGTGTGTTTTCAGTGTAGTGAGAGTGTTGAGGATGAAAGACATGTACTTTTACATTGCCCTTTGTACAACGATTTGCGAGAAAGTTTATATGAAAATGTCTGTTTTAGCTATCCAAACTTCTTAGATTTTAATGATAATGATAAATTAGTTTTACTTTTTAAACACCATGTATACTTTACCGCCAAAACCTGCTTTTATATGTTACAGAGAAGGAAATATATTTTATATGGATAGATTTTATATTTTATTGTTTATATACACTGTTTACATAAATATTTAGTTTAGTTTATTAAACATTTTATAATGTAGTCTCTCATAACCCTTATAGGGTGGCTCACTTGAATGTTATTCTTATATGTATATACCTTTTAATGTAAGGTGAGACTGTAATAAAACATCTGTCTGTCTGTCTGTCTGGAATTAATTTCACATTTTCCCCTGAGATTTGATGCAAATGAGATTGAAAGTAAAATTAAAAAGAGGGATTTGATTGTTTCTCCTGATTAAAATTTAAAACGTTTTTCAGATACACAAAATTCATTCAGATTTGTTTACCTGTTTTTCAAGTTATTCGCAAGATCAGTTATGTCTTGAACGTAATAAATATTTTATCAAAAGGAATGTGTTGATGATAATGATATAAAGTTAATTGAATCTAGAAGTTTGTAATCAGGAACATGACTGACATCTAAATAACAAGATCCAGAACAGATAGTTGTAATAAAATCGTATAACTCCAGGTTTAAATGAAACATAGCAAAAAACAGAAAAATAGTAGCGTCGGTTTTAATATATTTCAATGCAAGAAACGATATACAAATGCTTACCGAAGTGCCACTACCAGAATAATACCATGGAAATTAGTTTCACCTTGTGTCTAGTTTCATCTTTAAAATGTCATATATTAAGATGTCACCTTTTACGGCACAAAGCTCAATGCGGAGTTGATTTGTCACAATGCCATTCAAATGGAGACTAATTACCCAGACTATTCAGTGCGTTGAAGCACAGCGTAGGCTAACTTACGAAAACAGAATACCAAGCTATAATGGAGGACATTGCTACAAACTGAATTACCCTTCCGTTTTGTAATCATTTCATAAAGCTTTCTCAAGTCTGGTAAACGTTACATTTGTACAAAATACATAAGGTTCTGAATCGTTTAACCAAAACTGAGTTGGAAAGCAGCGTTAATACCATGTGTACTACTGTAACACTTCGAGACATTATTCAAACCTTTTCAAGTTGATTATACATTAATATAAAAATATATGATAATGACGAAATTCGAAGATGTGGATATGAAAATGGCGCTGCTGGAGCAACGTTGTTCACAAATGCAGATTTTATTTTGTGAAATGTTTAAACCCTAAATCATATGGCGTTTCGTTCAGGTTCTAAATCGTGCACATAGTGCTACCTACATCATTAATCTGTTGTAAAGACATACGTCATTGGTTTTACCCTCTACTCCTCGAATGCAATTGACTTCGCTTCGGAACCAGGTACCCATATGTAGTGCTGGCCAAACAGGGGCAATATGTATCACCTGAATATTCTTTTCTACTGGCATATCATTTATGCTTATCATCAGTTTGGCCGTTTCAGTTAGCACGTATAGGAAATTGCAAAATGAATCAAATAGTATTCATCACAAAACACAATAACAGTTTGAATGACAATCATCTCGTCCACGTGTATCTACTGCAGAACTATGCTCAGCATCAGCTGTTTGACCGTTGAAGTCAACACTTAATAGACATTGTACTTCAGAGCTAATGGAATCCCACCAGGGGCACGACAACTTTGTCTGCAGTAGAGAACTGTTCTACACGCAGTAAGGTTTGGGTGCAATGCTACACTGAATTTCAGCGTAGTACCACCCATGGTTCGCTAGTTCCAGCCGATACTAGCAGGTTTCACCGCAGTGCATAGCCACATTGCGTTTCAGGCTTTCTCCCTGCCATAATACTAGCAGCCGCGATATAAGTGAAATACTCTTGAAAGCGGCGTTAAACCCCAACTCACCGCACCTCACCCCAGAGCTAATGTGTTGTTCCTCACACAGAACACTAACGATGTAATTGAAGGTCAGCTCCTCCTTATGTATAATGGTTACACGTGTTGAATAGCTTTTCAAAGGAACAACAGTGTGTTAAATTGATGACCGGAGTGCTTGAACATAACACGTGGTAAAAGAGTCATTTTGCTCTGTACTTTATATTCTTTGGGACAATCGATGTAAACGAGGTACAGTCTTCATTTGTTGAATACGACACTCTTTTCACTTCTGTAATTATAGTCGACAATAACACGATTAGTAACAGAGTGGAGACATCTTCAAGAGTACAACAGTAAACCTTTACCATTGTCTTCTCAGTTCGGACAGTTTATTGCAAAACTTGCCTTTTCACTTCTCAAGTCCCTTCAAACACGTTATCAGTATATGACATTAGATATATGAAGAGCTGATGTTGTCAAGACGACACCAGTTTTCAATGGTGCCCGTCTAGTGCATATGTAACATTTGGTTACATATTTTCATTCTTAGGTGTTACATGTTACACATATACAGGCATGTATATATGTTTGTATTGTTTTGTTGTTCAGAAAATAACTGTAAACACCTACTGCTATCATGACCAACTTCAGAGATGATCCAATTGTCTCCTTGTTATTCAAATACAGCAGAGAGAAGACCGCTTTTAGTTGTAAATAAGATGAATCAATCGTGTACCTTGCTGCTAGTAAAATACAGATAATCTCAAATCTGTCAGACATGTAAAGTGCCATGTTGACGAAAAACGTGACATTTATTTTCAGATATTCATTAAACGTTGGCAATTGATCTGATTATGTAGTTCCGTATCAGGTTCTCTACACATATTCGTGAAACAGTCACATCACATTTAAAGCAACAATGTCAAGTTACTGAACAACTGTATAACATGTAGGTGTGTAGTGTAATAACGTATGTAAATAATATAATCAAACACCTACATACACTCAACCGCAAAAGAAATGCCACGATGCAAAACAGAAACTTATTCAATGATAAACACGATTGAAACAGAGTTATACCATGTCTTCAGATACCATCTAAACTAAATGTGAAACTTCGAAACATTATCTGTTCATATTTCCGAGAAACACACCTTTCAATAAATTGTCGTTTTCTAATATCCTTAACTTGACGAGAAATGGTATGTTTTGTGACATGCTGTAGTAAATTCGTGTAAACGAATTCAAGTACAATCAGGTTATTTATAGTGCAAGGCAGTTAAATGACAAATCATTGCAGATATTGATTTTATTATTAGAGTTCAATGTTGACAATCGAATTGAGAGAGAGAGGGAGGGAAGGAGGGAGGAGGAGGAGGAGGAGGGAAGGAGAGAGGGAGAGAAATGTATCATACCTTGCAATATTTATACATTGAATTTAATTAGTTTTATATTTTAAATATTCATAATAGTACCCGCGTCTCATTTCGCCATATCCTCTGATGCATGGATTCATAATCATTGGCTGTATTTCCAGCAACAGTCGGTACTTCTCGAGAACATAACACCATTTATAAAGATTGATTTATAATTTGACTCCAGCAACACACCAAATGTACTTTAAACAGCGAGTTGATATTACCTCGCCGAGTCACTTCTACATGTATATATATACACCACCTTAGATCTTAAAACTTATATAATTCAGTTCAGTCTGCTACATTTATTTGATTTATCGTTTTTCACCTTATGTCATGCTTAAGATACACATCTTTACAACTCCAAAGGTCAGCAGACAGTGTAAATGTTAACCGTTAAACATCGAACATGTTGATTGTAGCATTAAGAAGTTGGCATTCATAATAGCCTACAACCTTTAGTTACAAATTGGTTGGTTATTTGTTACGTCAGCAGTAATTTGTTGCATGTCAATTTTATTATAAACTGATTTTGCCTTGGGTCACTACAGTGAAGACACAATATTTTCATAAAATATCTGTAAAAATAAAATTCCCTTTGATGTGGATGCTGTAAAGCTCGTATTTGTAGGAATGAACTGTAAAGCTTGTAATTTGAGGAATAAACTGTAAAGCTTGTTTAGTTGTCAACCTGAATTCAGAGTGTAGTTGACAACAGTCTTTCTTTCTATAATAACAAAATAACATCTCACATTTTTATCAGAAGAGGTATTGTGTAACATGTTTTATATCTGTAGCTCTTGCATCATTTTAAAAAAAAAATAATTTAAATTTAAAGTTACATCAATTAGTTTGGTTGGTAAATAATGCTTTACAGTTCAGTTCAATTATTTAGATTAAGAAATTTTACTTATTCATTTTACTTATCTATGGCCACAGGCAGATGTCTGTTTTACAATAAAATGCAGCTGTTGTTGTTAATTGTTTAAGTGTAGGTCTACAGTCTATGTAGTTTCTTTAAGTCTTTAAACGTAGAAGTCCCTTTGACTATGTACATGAAGTTTCCTCATTCAAATCTGACTGCACCAACACATGATTCGATTATGTTGTCGTTTGACGATAGTTATCTTATTGTATATTCCAACATTTACAGCATTTATTTGTACATTCACATATGACGTCATGTCAATTTAGAAAGACGTCATACCATTTTTTACTAAACCATTCAGAAAAGAAATTATTTGGGAATATCAAAAAAAATTGTTTAACATACCTCGTTGAATAAAGTCATCTGACTGACTGACGTTTCAGACTTTATTCAGACGATAACATCAAAGAATATGTTTGAATATGATTTCTCGTATGATACAATAACTATCTGATTTCAAAAATACTTTTCGTGTTAGTTTAGGTATTGTTTGTAAGTTACAAATGTCAAGTATGTTTGCTTGGTGGTAATGAATAATGTCACCTACAGGTGTTTGCATAACCACTCTTCCGATACGGATTTACTGCATGTATATTTCAAGAGCTGAAATTTGCATTCACGTCTAGAACATGCGAATTTCCTAATTCACAAGAAGGTTTATGACTTTTCATAAGGATTATTTGTGTTTGGACAGTAAATGTCTGAAGTTTCTAAGATATTAAATAAAATATAACTTTTTAGCTCATCTGGCCTGAAAGGCCCGATGGGCTTATGGCATGGGATGGCGTCCGTCCGTCCGTCCGTCCGTCCGTCTGTCCGTCCGTCCGTAAACTTTTTGCTTTTTCGACTTCTTCTCCAGAACCAATGACTCCAGAGAGCTGAAATTTAATGTACAGACTCCTTGGCTGAAGGGGTTACTAAATTGTAAATTTGGTGACCCTGTGACCCCAAATGTGGGTCACAGGGGTCATAACCTTAAAAGCTATTTTCATCTTCTTCTCCAGAACCAATGACTCCAGAGAGCTGAAATTTTATGTACAGACTCCTTGGCTGAAAGGGATTCTAAATTGTAGATTTGGTGACCCTGTGACCCCAAGTGTGGCTCACAGGGGTCATTACCTAAAAAAAACTATTTTCATCTTCTTCTCCAGTCCCAATGAACGTAGAGAGCTGAAATTTTATGTACATACTCCTTGACTGAAGGGGATTCTAAATTGTAAATTTGGTGACAGTGAGACCCCAAATATTGGGTCACAGAGGCAATGACCTAAAATGCTATTTTCATCTTCATCTCCAGTCTCAATGGCTTTAGCGAGCTGAAATTTTATGTACAGACTCCTTGGCTGTAAGGGATTCTAAATTGTAAATTTGATGAGTCTGTGACCCCAAATATGGGTCACAGGGATCATAACCTAAAAGCCTATTTCAGTTTACAGCATCTTTCTGAGATTATATGTGCACTTCAATCAGTAAGTAGGTAAGGGAGGTAATTTTAAAGAAAACAGCTGAGTTAAAGGCATTTCATCTTTCTGATGTGAGAGTTCTAACATGTGCTTTGAGAATATAATATGTCTGATGAAAAAGAGATATTTAGAATTAAAAACTTAGAATTGGAGGTCTAACAAAAATTATAAGTCATATTTTATCTTTGTCTCACATTTCACATATGAGTAATTATTTGTATTTTGCAAGTGAATTTGCTGATAAAGGTACACAAGTCTAAAAGTATTCTAAAGACTTAATACAGAATCTTTTATTAAATCTAATATTATGTTCTTTGTAATTTAAGAGTAAATAATGGAGTTTTTTAATATCTCATGATATAGTGTAATTATTTGGAGAATTGATTAATTAATTAATGAGAATTTCCAGTACGAGTCAATTTGGTATAACTTATTTATATCATATTTTATACTTTATAACTGATTTAGTTTTCTATTAATTTTGCAGTTAATTTTATTCAATAGGAACAAGAAATGAGATAGATTTCTACATCATGGACATGTTTAATGTGAATCTATTTGAAATGAGAACTATTGAATACCCTTTGAAGGAATAACTTGAAGAGGAATTAATTTTTTTCATTTTACGTGAGATATGTGAACTGAATATGACTAGTGATGACTGGTGATAACATAGGACTATAAAAGAAGTAGCTATATGAGATTGTGACATCACACCTATTTTCATCATCTTCTCCAGTACAGAAAAATAATTAATTGTAGGAAAAACTGCATCTAACATATAAATTTTACTGGCTGTGAGTCCAGTGTCTGCATGTTATGTAATTGCATTGTGTTGACCTCTTCCTGGCAGAAGAATGAAAACTGATAGTTACACAGAGGTTTCAGGTTACTTCAAACTTCTGTGCAGCACTGTGTTATCATAGACTGTGCGTGAGACTGCTTTTCACTGACTCTAAAAAAGAATTTATTCATAGAATATCACCATTTTATCAAATATTGAAAAGGAGCCTATAAGAAATGGTGAAAAAGAATTTACTAAAAAAAAATTCACCAATTTATTAAGTATTGAAATGGAGCCTATGAGAAATGGGATTTTCAAAAACTGAGGCTCCTATTCATTATGTAATAAATGTTGGTATTGCCATAATGCAATTAAGAATTAAAACAATATAATGCAAAGGTGTATGATATTCATAACGAATGTTGATTTATGTGTAACCAATTTTGATAATAATTAGCAGGGGTCATGACCTAAAAAGGTTTTTTTCATTTTCTTCTACAGCCCCAGGCCATTATTGCAATAGCTTACAGTGGTGAATTGTATGCAAAGAATTGTACCCGGTATATTCATTATTATATAATGTGTGTACGATCTTAAAAAATAGTATGATCTCTCCACCACATTATTATATGTTTGATACCAGCAATTTATTTCAAAGCTTTGTGTTGCTCTTTCAACACATATATATAGCAGATTGGCAAAGTTATGGTAACAAAATATTTTTAAACTGCTTTAATCGTTTCACTACCTAGATTCTTATTACTACATTCCATTATCTGACCATTGCTATAAAGTCCACTCCATAACATACCCCACTTATTATCTCCTGATGAGCTACAGAGGCCATGGCTCTATTTTTATAACATTAAATGAGCAGAATTTCATTAATTAAAAGGCTAGATACATGTAAGTCTATTATATCAGTATGATTTCTCGTATGGTGTTACGATATAAGGTATTACAATCTTTATAGATATGGATAAAAGCTTGTTCTTGTCAATCAATCTTTATTCAATACTGAAAAGCCACAGGCCTATAGTACATTTTACAAAAATACAAAATACAAAATATATGGCAATCATGTCGACAATCATAACTAACATTTGGATTTCCTAATGTTTATGGCATGGTACACAAACATTGCAAGATTTTTTATAACATCATACATATTACATTTCATTAAGGATGAAATTTCTCCAACGAGGGATGAACATAATAAAATTCCTTAAGGTATTGTCTTCTGATTTTACAATATAACGGACACACGAGCAAGAAATGATATTCATTTTCTATTACATTTGTAGTACATGATTTACATAATCTATCGTCTCTTTTCATATTAAAATATCTGCCCTTTTCAATCAATAAATCGTGAGATGAACATCGGAAACGTGATAAACTTACTCTAAATTTCTTAATGGTAATACATGATAAATAGTACTCAGTGTAAATATATGGCTTAAAACCCAAATAAGTGTCACATTTTGAAGAAAGTGTAAGTTTACTGAGCCAGTTTTGTTGGTATATATCCTTTAGTCTTCGCGTAAAATCACTTATAAACTTCGAAGGACACTCAACAGTTTGTTCATACCACACATGATTAAAACCAGTTTTATATAACAGCTCTTTAATATCCGATACCCAGTTTTTGTGTCCATGACCGTCATGTAGAATCATCATTTCATAACATTTTTTTGGTAAACGATAAGAGGGCATACTTAGGAGTCTCAGCCAGTATTTAACAACTTTCACCTGGGAGTTTATGATGAGCGGATATCTCCCGCATTCCCCATATATCATTACGTTTGGTGTGCTCATTTTCACCCCAAGAAACTTTTTACATGCCAATAGATGAATTCTCTCTATTTGGTCAAAATATTGGTACCCCCATATTTCAGATCCATACAATAAAATTGGACTAATCTTGACATCAAATATTCTAAAAAAGGAAGCTAAATTGAGGTCTCCAAGTACTTTTAAATTTTTCAATATACCTATTAATATTTTTTGTGCTTGGATAGACGCGTACTTCGCATGGGTTGACCAAGAGAGATTATACGTAAAATATACACCTAGGTACTTATATGAGGTGGTCGATTCAAGAAGGTTACCTTTAAAATACCATTTTTCATGTCGAGATAATTTCACCCCTTTCTTGAATGTAATTACTTTCGTTTTACTCATATTCACATTAAGGTGCGTCTGTTCACAATAGGTTTCTAATTCGTTGATTTGCTTCTGTAGACCTACAATAGTGCTTGAAATAAGAGCTATGTCGTCTGCGAATAGCAGTAGGAAAATTTGAAATACATCTGTCAAAACAAAGATATTACAGTATGCTGATCAAGGTTTGAAGTTTTTAGAATATGTTATTGTTTCAAGTGGAAACCTATTTATCAACATAGTTGAATTATATCATTCACTAGGAAACAATCAGAAATAATGGTCATATCAAGAGAAGTCTAAGCAATCCGAATTTGTCTTTAGTGCCTTCCGACGAGACTGACAGACACTGAAAAAAAAACGTGGCAAAATCGACTTTAAGGAAGGATTGAGGGAACATAGACAGCACAATTGATCAATGCTGCTCAACGTATCTTTCGGTTTTTCGACACATTTGTTAACAGTTAACGATTCGATCGTTTGAGCGGCAAAGTAATAGACTCGATCCATCTTTAAGCTTCTTTTTTTTTATCTATTTATCTGTTTATGATAGACCCAAAAATCTGCGCAAAACATATCCATATCTTTGAATTAGCTATTACTGTATCTTCATCTTGGCATTCAAATGCTCTTTTATATAACGATATCCACGTTAACACTACTATTCTGATTCTGTGTTTTAACTCACTTTACAGTACTGGGAATGATAGATTATATTTGAATGTATTTAAATCCGTAATTTGATTTTTTTTTATTTTTTTTTTATTTCCATATTTTTTTTACAGGCATGACATTAATACAATCTGCTGATATCACATAAATATGAGGAAATATACACTTCATATATACTGTACATCACATGTCTAATGATAAACACAAGTATACATGTACGTGCTAACTAGGTCGAAACGATTACAAAAAGAAGACAGACAAAAATATGATTGACACAAGTCACTTATAAAAGTGTTGGAATTATTAAGTCGAGTTTATTTATGATTAAACATATTATAAATCACGTTTTCGGAAAAGTAGATGAAGTGTTGACCAAAATTTTATAAATTTCTCTTCATTTTGGTCGGAGAAGTAAATACATTTTGTGATATTGTAGTATTTAATGATTTCCTTTTTGATATAAGTGATGGATGGAGTAAAACCTTTTTTGCTGCTTCGGTAGATTATTTGTTTAGTCAGTAAGATTATGGCATTTAAAGGGTTATTGTTTTTACCTTTGATGCCAAGTATAACTTTTTCAATAGTAAGATTGATAGGAATCTGTTCAGAATGTAGCCATGCTTCTAAATCCTTCCATAAGTTTAAAATAATATCACATTTCCAAAACAGATGATCTATCGTTTCCACTTCACTTTTGCAAAAACAACAAACTGGCGATTCTATATAGCTCATTTTTTTAATAATAATTTGATTATGTCTTTTGTATTAAGAAAACAGCCGAACTCCCAAATCCCAATGCTACCAGGGTCAAATTCAGGAATAATCAAAGTGTCTCCTGATTATTCCGATTTAGCTATGCGACTGTTTTAACTTGAAAATGAGATTTTGGTTTTAGAAGACGAAAATAAAAGTAAAATATACTCTACCATATCATTAATCTAGTTTGATAACATGGGGTAGAACGGGGACTCTATATAACTAATTAAAAAAAATTTAAATAATAAAATTGATATAAATCTAAGAGAGAGATATATATCTTGATTTTAAAACCATTCTAAATGACAAACATTAACTGTAACTAATGAATGTTTAACATTAAAACAGCTGCAGCTTTCAGATCTTGCAACAAATACATAAAGAAGATGACTGCATATAGCAGTTTTCTTAGTGATGTTGACTGAACACGAACTGAAAGATATAGATGTAAATTTATTAATTAGTTGAAGTATCTTGTCCATACATACCTAATTATTTGGCATTTATAATGTTAATATATATTGAATATTCATTAGGTTAGACAGTGATTTGTGAAAATGCATAGAAATTAACTTGTAACTGACAAACAGATATACCAATTAATTTGGCGTGGTCTTAATACATTGACCAAAACTCAGTTATCGGTTTACAAAGTAAAAGGCAAAGAACAAAATTCAAGTGTCTCGTTTATTGTTACATACATACTCGTTAGTTTGAATCCAATGTCTAGTTTAGAGTTTGCAGCTTTGCCGTTTACATGATATGATCTAAAATATTTCAACCCATAATATTGACTGGATCATTCATATAGAAGTTTTAAGAGAGACACAAAAGAGAGACAAAAGGTGTTTTAAGAGATCATATTCTAACAAAAAAATCCAACAACAACGATTATACTAGCCGCAAAGTAGTAAGTTTACATTAAGGATTAAGGACTTGTAGTCATTGTATTTCCATTAATTTCTCATGTGTCAGATTATTTAGCAAACAATGTTATGGCTGGGGCTATCGACTTTAATGTTGTTTTAGGTTTTGGAAATAGTTTTTGTCACATATAAAGTGGGGACGAAATGAAAATTTAAATTTAAAAACGAAATTATGGAAGATGAATAAAACGGATGTGAAAAGAGTGACAAGATGTATGTTAAACCATGTATAATCTGTTGTGACGCATGTACTGACTTACATTGCTGATGGTTTTGTCACGAAGAGAAATTTACCAAGTTTCTTATCGATTCTTGGCTTTTGACGTTATCGTCTCTCTGCATCCATAGCGAAAGTGAAGCGCCAGTGTTTCACTTGAACATCACCTTCAGGACGGATGGTGACATGTATTATGTAGGCACTATTCTTTTCCACATCCACAAACAATGTTTTCCATGCATGATTTGATACTCTAGTATTTGGTATTTTTATGAATTTAAAGAACATAAATCATTGCCACCAGATGGAACGCATCTATATGCACTTCCAATACGGTAAATACAAGACTGCTTTGTCTGTTACATATTGGCGAACTATCCTCAATGATTGATATTGGCAGACTATGTAGCATTGCACAGGAGATGAGTATCATCCACAAATTATAACAACTTAGATTTAGCTATACGTAAACATTTTATTATATTTCACTCACTCTTACTACATTTAATAAGCTTTTACAATGTTATATGACTAGTATTCATTAAAAATTGCAAAGTTTGTTCAAGAAGCACTTTGTTTGAAAAATGTTAGACGTGATACCAATCTGCCTGTGGTCTTTATACCAAATAAAGATACGGAATTGAATACGCAATGTTCTTTGCAGATTCATCGAACAATCTTTTCCACGAGAACAGTGTACCTGTCAAATAACATAGTATGACAATATGTGTATAAAGCTTACATTCGTGTAAAGTATTTGTTCTTATTTTCCTCTTCAAATATCTTGAAAGATTCACAGTTGAATGGTTGTTTTATACCCACCTCTTTCAACTTTTCTTATAATGCATTTAGTTTGAGATTCCTAATAATATATGAAACATGAGTCAGTCTGTGACATTATATAACTCTGCGAGGCGTATAGTATTTCTAGACATCTCAAGAAGGTAACACTTTGAATGAAAGGTCAGTTTCCGTCGTCAATAACGGACACATCTGGTTTTATGGCAGGTTTTGTCTTAAAGGGTTTATACATTTTTGGTAACATTATAAGATGTCGTAATGACATCATACTTACGCTTAACATGATATCTTCAGATATTGCCAGCAACGTGATTTCTAGCTTACGTTTTGTGAACATTTATCCTAAAACAATCTAGCCAGTCATTTGTTTCGTTAAGTGGAAATGTACAACAGAGATGCTAATTCTCATTGATATTTTGCCGGGCATATGATTATGATGTTGGTTATGATTTCATCTACTTGCATATATTCATCCCCAAATGCCAACATCTTTGATGGGCATTCTAGACGTTGAGATGATGAAGAATGGAGAACAATTTTATGGATACACAACATCTTTATTCTGTGTAGGCGACATTTCGATATAGATACTAATGTCGTTATCAAGCATGTGATGAAGTTGAACAAATTTCCAGGATTTATATACATATAGTGTTTATATACATGTAATAGAGGAGGATGAGAAGATTTTGAGTTATTATTACAGTAGATGGGCTAATTAATATTGAGTAGAAGCCAGAGAGAATGATTTACAGTGTTTATACAGTTGATGAGGTTGATGTACAGAGCTTGTTAAGGATTTATATGCAGGTTTTAGGGCTGTCAAAGATTAATAAAGATGGAGTATGCATTCAGAGCAGACACGTTTATCAAACGGTGGTCTGAGGTCCGACAGAGAGAAATTAGAACATGACATTTTAAAATCCTTGTTTTTGATTGGTTTATTTTATGGTTTTTACGAGTTTTGTGAACGGCTATTTTCTGCGTTTGGATACATGATGACGTAAGATTCTAGGCCAAACTATGTCATTGAAATAACATGGGTAAATCAGTTATCTTCACTTTACGGTTTCCATCATAATTTTCTTCTACGCCATTTTATCCGTGTATCTGTTTTGGAAAATAATTCTAATTTGGACCGATGTTTTAAACAGTGAACCTACAGTAGTCGATCAAGACCGCGATAAGCCGTGAACGAACCGATTTCGGTTGGGATACAATGACGTCATAAGCTCAATCAGTTATGACGTCACAGGAAATGATCGCGTAAATTTGACAAGTGGTGGAGGAAAGCTTTCAAGTCGGAGAAACCTTAGGATTTACAAACCTGTATGTTCTATTTGATTAAAATCTTTGTTGTCACTTAATCATCATATTTGAATATGAATGAATTTTTAATTTCACTGTTTATTCAATTTCTACCACATCGAAAACAACGAAAATGTGATGCGTCATACCTGAAGAAAAATGGGCCCAACCGATTACCACATCACTCAGTTCACTCCCGCAGTGTCAAAGAAACACGTTTAAAATACGCTGATAACTCGTCATGGTAGAATGGAGATAAACCTACTGTGTTTTTAACTCTTTGTGAGTCTAACGTAAATTCGACGCGTTCGGCTCCGAATGATAAAAATCGGTATCGAATCTACGTTAGACTCACAAAAAGTTAAAAACACAGTAGGTTTATCTCCTAATTAGAACATGGAATTAATTTCACATTTTCCC
This sequence comes from Gibbula magus, assembly GCA_936450465.1. Taxonomy (NCBI): domain Eukaryota; kingdom Metazoa; phylum Mollusca; class Gastropoda; order Trochida; family Trochidae; genus Gibbula; species Gibbula magus. The sequence continues at coordinate 72,885,262 of OW388297.1, read as the reverse complement.
CTGAAATTGGATGCAAATGAGATTGAAAGTAAAATTAAAAAGAGGGATTTGATTGTTTCTCCTGATTAAAATTTAGAACAGTTTTTCAGATACAAAAAATTCATTCAGATTTGTTTACCTTTTTTTCAAGTTATTCGCAAGATCAGTTATGTCTTGAACATAATAAATATTTTATCAAAAGGAATGTGTTGATGATAATGATGTAAAGTTAATTGAATCTAGAAGTTTGTAATCAGTGACATGACTGCAACTAAATATTAACAAGATCCAGAACAGATAGTTGTAATAAAATCGTATAACTCCAGGTTTAAATGAAACAAAGCAAAAAATCGGAAAATAGTAGCGTCGGTTTTAATAGATTTCAAAGCAAGAAACGATATACAAATGCTTACCAAAGTGCCACTACCAGAATAATACCATGGAAATTAGTTTCATCTTGTGTCTAAATTTCATCTTTAAAATATCATATATTAAGACGTCAACTTTTACGGCACAAAGATCAATGCTGAGTTGATTTGTCACTATGCCAGTCAAAGTGAGACTAATTACCCAGACTATTCAGCGCGTTGAGGCACAACGTAGGCTAACTTACGAAACAAGAATACCAAGCTATAATGGAGGACATTGCTACAAACTGAATTACCCTTCCGTTATGTAATCATTTCATAGGGCTTTCTCAAGTCTGGTAAACGTTAAATTTGTACAAAATACATAAGGTTTTGAATCGTTTAACCAAAACTGAGTTGGAAAGCAGCATGTGTACTACAGTAACACTTCGTGACAATATTCAAACCTTTCAAGTTGATTGTTCTACTAAATTAATATAATTGATGATGATGACGAAATTCGAAGATGTGGATATTAAAACGGCGCTGCTGGAGCAACGTTGTTCACAAATGCAGATTTTATTTTGTGAAATGTTTAAACCCTAAATCATATGGCGTTTCGTTCAGGTTCTAAATCCTGCACATAGTGCTACCTACATCATTAATCTGTTGTAAAGACATACGTCATTGGTTTTACCCTCTACTCCTCGAATGCAATTGCTTTCGCTTCGGAACCAGGTACCCATATGTAGTGCTGGCCAAACAGGGGCAATATGTATCACCTGGATATTCTTTTCTACTGGCATATCATTTATGCTTATCATCAGTGTCGCCGTTTCAGTTAGCACGTATAGGAAATTGCACAATGAATCTAATAGTATTCATCACAAAACACAATAACAGATTGAATGACAATCATCTCGTCCATGTGTAAAAAGATTACGTGTATCTACTGCAGAACTATGCTCAGCATCAGCTGTTTGACCGTTGAAGTCAACACTTAATAGACATTGTACTTCAGAGCTAATGGAATCCCACCAGGGGCACGGCAACTTTGTCTGCAGTAGAGAACTGTTCTACACGCAGTAAGGTTTGAGTGCAATGCTACACTTAATTTCAGCCTAGTACCACCCCTGGTTCGCTAGTTCCAGCCGCTGCTCGCAGGTTTCACCGCAATACATAGCCATGGCGTTGCAGGCTTTCTCCCTGCCGTAATACTAGCAGCCGCGATATAAGTGAAATACTCTTGAAAGTGGCGTTAAACCCCAACTCACCTCACCTCACCTCACCCCAGAGCTAGTGTGTTGTTCCTCACACTGCACACTAACGATGTAAATGAAAGTCAGCTCCTCCTTATGTATAATGGTTACACGTGTTGAATAGCTTTCAAAGGAACAACAACAGTGTGTTAAATTGATTACCGGAGTCTTTGAACATACCACGTGGTAAAAGAGTCATTTTGCTCTGTACTTTATATTCTTTGGGACAATCGATGTAAACGAGGTACAGTCTTCATTTGTAGAATACGACACTCTTTTCACTTCTGTAATTATAGTCGACAATAACACGATTAGTAACAGAGTGGAGACATCTTCAAGAGTACAACAGTAAACATTTACCATTGTGTTCTCAGTTTTGACAGTTTATTGCAAAACTTGCCTTTTCACTTCTCAAGTCCCTTCACACACGTTATCAGTATACGACATTAGATTTATGAAGAGTTGATGTTGTCAAGACGACACCAGTTTTCAATGGTGCCCGTCTAGTACATATGTAACATTTGGTTACATATTTTCATTCTAAGGTGTTACATGTTACACATATACAGGCATGTATATATGTTTGTATTGTTTTGTTGTTCAGAAAAGAACTGTAAACACCTACTGCTATCATGACCAAATTCAGAGATAATCAAATTTTCTCCTTGTTATTCAAATACAGCAGAGAGAAGACCGCTTTTAGTTGGAAATAAGATGAATCAATCGTGTACCTTGCTGCTAGTAAAATACAGATAATCTCAAATCTGTCAGACATGTAAAGTGCCATGTTGACGAAAACGTGACATTTTTTTTTTCAGATATTCATTAAACGTTGGCAATTGATCTGATTATGTAGTTCCGTATCAGGTTCTTTATACATATTCGTGAAACGGTCACATCACATTTAAAACAACAGTGTCAAGTTGCTGAACACGTGAACAACTGTATAACATGTAGGTGTGTAGTGTAAAAACATATGTAAATAATATAATCAAACACCTACATACACTCAACCGCAAAAGAAACGCCACGATGCAAAACAGAAACTTATTCAATGAAAAACACGATTGAAACAGAGTAATACCATGTCTTCAGATACCATCTAAACTAAATGTGAAACATTATCTGTTCATATTTCATACACCTTTCAAGAAATTGTCGTTTTCTAATATCCTTAACTTGACGAGAAATAGTATGTTTGTTGACATGGTGTAGTAAATTCGTGTAAACGAATTCAAGTACAAGCAGGTGATTTATAGTGCAAGGCAGTAAAATGACAAATCATTGCAGATATTGCTTTTATTATTAGAGTTCAAAGTTGATAATCGGATTGAGAGAGAGAGGGAGGGAAGGAAGGAGGAGGAGGGAAGGAGAGAGGGAGAGACATGTATCATACCTTGCAATATTTATACATTGCATTTAATTAGTTTTATATCTTAAATATTCATAATAGTACCCACGTCTCATTTCGCCATATCCTCTGATGCATGGATTCATAATCATTGACTGTCTTTCCAGCAATAGTCGGTACTTCTCGAGAACATAACACCATTTATAAAGATTGATTTATAATTTGACTCCAGCAACACACCAAATGCACCTTTAAACAGTGAGTTGATATTACCTCGCTGAGTCACTTCTACATGTAAATATACACTACCTTAGATCTTCAAACTTGTATAATTCAGTTCAGTCTGCTACATTTATTTCATTTATCGTTTTTCACCTTATGTCATGCTTAAGATACACATCTTTACAACTCCAAAGGTCAGCAGACAGTGTAAATGTTAACCGTTAAACATCGAACACGTTGATTGTAGCATTAAGGAGTTGGCATTCATAATATCTAAAAATAAGCAATTTATTGAAAATGGATATTTTAATTTTATTTAATATATGAAGCCTATAGTTTGTTCCGTAATACACTAATTGGTCTAACTATCAACATAATTTTAATACACTTTAATTTCATTAATACAATTTAATGATGTGTTACATACCGTTTCAATATTTTTTATTTAAAGCCCATCAAATAAGGCCCAAAAATATATAATATGTTTGTATATCCTGTGTTTAAATTATGTAAATAAGAAAAAATTCGCAACATTGTTACCCTGAATTTTCTGTATTTTGGGCCAAAGGCCGTATACTGAATAAGTATGTCTGTCTGTATGTTAAGAAGTTGGCATTCATAATAGCCTACAACCTTTAGTTACAAATTGGTTGGTTATTTGTTACGTCAGCATTAATTTGTTGCATATCAATTTTATTATAAACTGATTTTGCCTTGGGTCACTACAGTGAAGACAAAATCTTTTCATAAAATTTCTGTAAAAATAAAATTCCCTTTGATGTTGATATGTGTCCTGAAGAATGGTAGGAATGAACTGTAAAGCTTGTAATTGTAGGAATGAACTGTAAAGCTTGTAATTGTAGGAATGAACTGTAAAGCTTGTAATTGTAGGAATGAACTGTAAAGCTTGTAATTGTAGGAATGAACTGTAAAGCTTGTTTTTGTAGGAATGAACTGTAAAGCTTGTAATTGTAGGAATAAACTGTAAAGCTTGTAATTGTAGGAATGAACTGTAAAGCTTGTAATTGTAGGAATGAACTGTAAAGCTTGTAATTGTAGGAATGAACTGTAAAGCTTGTAATTGTAGGAAAGAACTGTAAAGCTTGTTTTTGTAGGAATGAACTGTAAAGCTTTTAAGTGTAGGAATGAACTGCAAAGCTTGTTTAGTTGTCAACCTGAATTCAGAGTGTTGTTGACAACAGTCTTCCTTTCTATAATAACAAAAAAAACATCTCACATATTTATCAGAAGAGGTATTGTATAAAATATTTGTATCTGTAGCTCTTATATCATTTTTATAACAAAATTTGTTTGAAAGTTACATCAATTAGTTTGGTTGGTAAATAATGCTTTACAATTCAGTTCAGTTATTTAGATTAAGAAATTTTACTTATTCATTTTACTTATCTATGGCCACAGGCAGATGTCTGTTTTACAATAAAATGCAGCGGTTGTTGTTAATTGTCTCCGCGTTTGAATTGTTTAAGTGTATGTCTACAGTCTATGTAGTTTTTTTAAGCCTCTAAACGTAGAAGTCCCTTTGACTATGTACCTGAAGTGTTCTCATTCAAGTCTGACTGCACCACCTGGTACAACAGACTCAATTGTTGAATCACTCGGTTCACAAACCAAGACTAAAGCCAATTTTTGTTTGATGAAAAGTCTCTAGACAAATCCTGTGGGTAATGCATGTAAGCTATTTACTAATGGGTGTTTTCCTAGAAAATGACAGATATGATTAGATAAGATAATGCGTCTTTGTAAGACGGTAATGCGATGTATATCACCAAATATAATGTTCATACAGCTGCTGCTCTTAAAAACAGACAATAGAAACTGTTAATGGAAAGGTTTTCACTGTTATGATGTTATTCCCAACACGATTCGATAATGATGTCATTTGACGATAGTTATCTTATTGTATATTCCAACATTTACAGCATTTATTTGTACAGTCAGCGTTTATCGTTTATGATAAAATCCATACTCATACGTACAAAAACAGACAATAGAAACTGTTAACATAAAGTTTTTCACTTTTATGATAGTATTCCCAAAACGCTTGACGAAAAGTATAATATTATTGTACAGTCAGCATTTGTCTTTTATGATAAATACATCGTGCATTTCATTCGTAAAATGATACTTTCAATCATATGGTGCCACAAATGACGTCATGTCAATATAGAATGACGTCATACCATTTTTAACTAAACCTTTCAGAAAAGAAATTATTTGGGAATATCAAACAAATTTGTTTAACATACCTCGTTGAATAAAGTGATCTGACTGACTGACGTTTCAGACTTTATTCAGACGATAACATCAAAGAATATGTTTGAATATGATTTCTCGTATGATACAACCTGGTGTTACGATATTAGTTATTACCATCTTTATAGATATGGATAGCAGCTTGCTCTTGTCAAAACAAAGATATTACAGTATGCTGATCAAGGTTTGAAGTGTTTAGAATATGTTATTGTTTCAAGAGGAAACTTATTTGTCAACATAGTTGAATTATATAATTCACTAGGAAACAATCAGAAATAATGGTCATATCAAGAGAAGCAAAAGAATAGACTCGATTCATCTTTAAGCTTTGAAACACCTTTTTTTATCTATTTATCTATTTATGCTAGACCCAAAAATCTGCGGAAAACATATCCATATCTTTTAATTAGCTATTACTGTATCTTCATCTTGGCATTCACATGTTCTTTTATATAACGATATCCACGTTTACACTAATATTCTGATTCGTTGTTTTAACTCATTTTATAGTACTGGGAATGATAGATTTTATTTGAATGTATTTAAAACCGTAATTTGATTATCATAATTTTATGTCTTTTGTATTAAGAAAACAGCCGAACTCCCAAATCCCAATGCTACCAGGGTCAAATTCAGGAATAATCAAATTGTCTCCTGATTATTCAGATTCAGCTATGCGATTGTTTTGACTTGAAAATGAGATTTTGGTTTAGAAGACGAAAATAAAAGTAAAATATACTCTACCATATCATTATATCATTAATCTAGTTTGATAGCATGGGTTATAACGGGGACTCAATATAACTAATTAAAACAAATTTAAATAATACAATTGATATACATCTAAGAGAGAGATATATATCTTGATTTTAAAACCATTCTAAATGACAAACATTAACTGCAGCATATGAACTTTATCATTTAAACAGCTGCAGCTTTCAGATCTTGCAACAAATAAATAAAGAAGATGACTGCATATAGCACTTTTCTTAGTGATGTCGACTGAACACGAACTGAAAGATATAGATGTAAATTTATTAATTAGTTGAAGTATCTTGATCATACATACCTAATTATTTGGCACTTATAATGTTAATAATAATATTCATTAGGTTAATAAGTGATTTGTGAAATGCATAGAAATTAACTTGTAACTGACAAACAGATATACCAATTAAGTTGGCGTGGTCTTAATACATTGACCAAAACTCAGTTATCGGTTTACAAAGTAAAAGGCAAAGAACAAAATACAAGTGTCTCGTTTATTGTTACATACATACTCGTTACTTTGAATACAATGTCTAGTTTGGAGTTTGCAGCTTTGCCATTTACATGACATGATTTAAAATATTTCAACCCATAATATTGACTGGATCATTCATATAGAAGGTTTAAGAGAGACACACAAGAGAGACAAAAAGGTATTTTAAGAGAACATATTCTAACAAAAACATCCAACAACAACGATTACTAGCCGCAAGGTAGTAAGTTTACATTAAGGATTAAGGACTTGTAGTCATTGTATTCCCATTAATTTCTCATGTGTCAGATTCTTTAGCAAACAATGTTAAAGCTGGGGCTATCGACTTTGATGTTATTTTAGGTTTTGGAAATAGTTTTTGTCACATATAAAGTGGGGACGAAATGAAAATTTAAATAAAAAATGAAATTATGGAAGCAGATGTGAAAAGAGTGACAAGATGTATGTTAAACCATGTATAATCTGTTGTGACGCATGTACTGACTTACATTGCTGATGCTTTTGTCACGAAGAGAAATTTACCCAGTTTCTTACCAATTCTTGGCTTTTGACGTTATCGTCTCTCTGCATCCATAGCGAAAGTGAAGCGCCAGTGTTTCTTGAACATCACCTTCAGGACGGATGGTGACATGTATTATGTAGGCACTATTCCTTTCCACATCCACAAACAATGTTTTCCATGCATGATTTGGGAATTAAGAATTTTTATGAATTTAAAGAACATAAATCATTGCTACCAGATGGAACGTATCTATATGCACTTCCAATACGATAAATATAACACTGTTATTGCTGTTACATATTGGCGAACTATCCTAAATGATTGATATTGGAAGACTATGTGGCATTGCACAGGAGATGAGTATCATCCACAAATTATAACAACTTAGATTTAGCTATACGTAAACATTTTATTATATTTCACTCACTCTTAATACATTTAATAAGCTTTTACAATGTTATATGACTAGTATTCATTAAATATTGCAAAGTTTGTTCAAGAAGGACTTTGTTTGAAAAATGTTAGACGTGACACCAATCTGCCTATGGTCTTTATACCAAATAAAGATACTGAATTGAATATGCAATGTTCTATTCCATGAGAACATTGTACCTGTCACATAACAAAGTATGACAATATGTGTATAAAACCTTACATTCGTGTAAAATATTTGTTCTTATTTTCCTCTTCAAAATATCTTTTCACAGTTGAAAGGTTGTTTTCCAAAATATACACATCTCTTTCAACTTTTCTTATAATCCATTTAGTTTGAGATTCCTTATGGTATATGAAACATGAGTCACTCTTTGACATTATATAACTCTGCGAGGCGTAAAGTATTTCTAGACATCTCAAGAAGGTAACACTTTGAACGAAAGGTCAGTTTCCGACGTCAATAACGGACACATCTGGTTTTATGGCAGGTTTTGTCTTAAAGGGTTTATTAATTTTTGGTAGCATTATAATATGTCGTAATGACATCATACTTACGCTTAACATGATGCCTTCAGATATTGCCAGCGACGTGATTTCTAGCTTACGTTTTGCGAACATTTATCCTGAAACAATCTAGCCAGTCATTTGTTTCGTTTAGTGAAAATGTACGACAACAGAGATGCTAATTATCATTGATATTTTGCCGGGCATACGGGAAAGTTTTAACTACATTAACAATTTATAAAAACATTCTCATATAATGGTGATTATGATTATGATGTTGGTTATGATTCCATGACTTGCATATATTCATCCCCAAATGCCAACATCTTTGATGGGCATTCTAGACGTTGAGGTGATGAAGAATGGAGAACATTTTTATAGATACACAACTTCTTTATTCTGTCTAGGCGACGTTTCGATATAGATACTAATGTCGTTATCAAGCATGTGATGAAGATGAACAAATTTCCAAGATTTATATACATATAAACCCAATACCAAAAGAAACTTTGCACCCATCTTCAGCTTGTCTTAATATATCACATAATAGGCAACGATTGGATTTGGGGTTTTAAGTATTGTAATAATTATTCAATTTTACATTCGATGTATGAAAATATTCATTTCAAAAGTTTATTTAAATAAAAAGTTTGGACGCATTAACATACGAGGGGTATCAAAATGTGTTTGATCAATTCGTCTGTGATTCGTTGGTGGTCTCGTACTCGGTGGTCTTTGCTAATGGGTAATATCAACGGACTTTTAACATCAGAAACTGTTTCAGTAGTACGTTAGTCGCTTAACATGTGTGTCTTGTCAAAATTAAAAGTTTAATTTTTGAATTTTTTTTAAATTTCATTTTTTGTAAAAAAATTAAAAACTTCTGAAAAAAATATTTGACTGATGACAATACGCCATTACTTTTCAGTTTTAGTGTACGATGTCCAAAACTTGACATATTTGTAATTGAAAAACATACATATGATAAAATCAACTGAGATGCAAAGTTTATTTTGGTATTGGTGTAGTGTTTATACAATAGAGAAGGATGAGAAGATTTTGAGTTGTTATTATAGTAGGTAGGCTTGATGTACACATATTGAGTAGAAGCCAGAGAGAATGATTAACAGTGTTTATACAGTAGATGAGGTTGATGTACAGAGTTGTTAAGGATTTATATGCAGGTTTTAGTTATGTCAAAGATTAATAAAGATGGAGTATGCATTCAGAGCAGACACGTATATCAAACGGTTCTCTGAGGTCCGACAGAGAGAAATTAGAACATGACATTTTAAAATTCTTGTTTTTGATTGGTTTATTTTATGGTCGAACGGATGTTCGAACACGATTTTTGTGAACGGCGATTTTCCGCGTTTGGATACCTGATAACGTAAGATTCTAGGCCAAACTATGTCATTGAAATAACATGGGTAAATCAGTTATCTTCACTTTACGGTTTCCATCATATTTTCCTTTTACGCCATTTTATCTGTGTATCTGTTTTGGAAAATAATTCTTAATTGGACCGATGTTTTAAACAGTGAAACTACAGTAGTCGATCAAGACCGTGATAAGCCGTGAACGAACCGATTTCGGTTCGGATACAATGACGTCATAAGCTCAATCAGTTATGACGTCACAGGAAATGATCGCGTAAATTTGACAAGTGGTGGAGGAAAGCTTTCAAGGCGGAGAAACCTTAAGATTTACAAACCTGTATGTTCTATTTGATTAAAATCTATGTTGTCACTTAATCATCATATTTGAATATGAATGAATTTTTAATTTCACTGTTTATTCAATTTCTATGAAATTTCATCGAAAACAACGGAAATGTGATGCGTCATACCTGAAGAAAAATTGATCCAACCGATTACCACATCACTCAGTTCACTCCCGCAGTGACAAAAAAACATGTTTAAAATACGCTGATAACTCGTCATGGTAGAATGGAGATAAACCTACTGTGTTTTTAACTTTTTGTGAGTCTAAAGTAAATTCGACGCGTTCGGCTCCGAATGATAAAAATCGGTATTGAATCAACGTTAGACTCACAAAAAGTTAAAAACACAGTAGGTTTTTCTCCTAAATAGAACATGGAGTTAATTTCACATTTTCCCCTGAGATTTGATGCAAACGAGATTGAAAGTGAAATTAAAAAGAGGATTTTGATTGTTTCTCCTGATTAAAATTTAAAACGTTTTTCAGATACACAAAATTCATTCAGATTTGTTTACCTGTTTTTCAAGTTATTCGCAAGATCAGTTATGTCTTGAACATAATAAATATTTTATCAAAAGGAATGTGTTGATGATAATGATATAAAGTTAATTGAATCTAGAAGTTTGTAATAAGGAACATGACTGACATCTAAATAACAAGATCCAGAACAGATGGTTGTAATAAAATCGTATAACTCCAGGTTTAAATGAAACATAGCAAAAATTCGGAAAATAGTAGCGTCGGTTTTAATAGATTTCAAAACAAGAAACGATATACAAATGCTTACCGAAGTGCCACTTCCAGAATAATACCATGGAAATTAATTTAACCTTGTGTCTGAATTTCATCTTTAAATGTCATATATTAAGATGTCACCTTTTACGGCACAAAGCTCAATGCTGAGTTGATTTGTCACTATGCCATTCAAAGTGAGACTAATTACCCAGACTGTTCAGCGCGTTGAGGCACAACGTAGGCTAACTTACATTGTCTACGAAAAAAGTATACCAAGCTATAATGGAGGACATTGCTACAAAATGAATTACCCTTCCGTTATGTAATCATTTCATAAGGCTTTCTCAACGTTAAATTTGTACAAAATACATAAGGTTCTGAATCGTTTAACCACAACTGAGTTGGAAAGCAGCGTTAATACATGTGTACTACTGTAACACTTCGTGACATTATTCAAACCTTTTCAAGTTGATTGTTCTACAACATTAATATAATTGATGATGATGACGAAATTCGAAGATGTGGATATTAAAATGGCGCTGCTGGAGCAACGTTGTTCACAAATGCAGATTTATTTTGTGAAATGTTCAAACAATAAATCATATGGCGTTTCGTTCAGGTTCTAAATCGTGCACATAGTGCTACCTACATCATTAATCTGTTGTAAAGACATACGTCATTGGTTTTACCCTCTACTCCTCGAAAGCAATTGCCTTCGCTTCGGAACAAGGTACCCATGTGTAGTGCTGGCCAAACAGGGGCAATATGTATCACCTGGATATTCTTTTCTACTGGCATATCATGTATGCTTATCATCAGTTAGCACGTATAGGAAATTGCACAATGAATTTGATGGTATTCATCACAAAACACAATAACAGTTTGAATGACACTCATCTCGTCCATGTGTAAAAAGATTACGTGTATCTACTGCAGAACTATGCTCAGCATCAGCTGTTTGACCGTTGAAGTCAACACTTAATAGACATTGTACTTCAGAGCTAATGTGTAGTTCCTCAAACAGCACACTAACGATGTAAATGAAGGTCAGCTCCTCCTTATGTATAATGGTTACATGTGTTGAATAGCTTTCAAAGGAACAACAACAGTGTGTTTAATTGATTACCGGAGTCTTTGAACATACCACGTGGTAAAAGAGTCATTTTGCTCTGTACTTTATATTCTTTGGGACAATCGATGTAAACGAGGTACAGTCTTCATTTGTAGAATACGACACTCTTTTCACTTCTGTAATTATAGCTATAGTCGACAATAACACGATTAGAAACAGAGTGGAGACATCTTCAAGAGTACAACAGTAAACCTTTATCATTGTGTTCTCAGTTCGGACAGTTTATTGCAAAACTTGCCTTTTCACTTCTCAAGTCCCTTCAAACACGTTATCAGTATATGACATTGATTTATGAAGAGTTGATGTTGTCAAGACGACGCCAGTTTTCAATGGTGCCCGTCTTGTACATATGTAACATTTGGTTACATATTTTAATTTTAAGGTGTTACATGTTACACATATACAGGCATGTATATATGTTTGTATTGTTTTGTTGTTCAGAAAAGAACTGTTAACACCTACTGCTATCATGACCAACTTCAGAGATACTCAAATTGTCTCCTTGTTATTCAAATACAGCAGAGAGAAGACCGCTTTTAGTTGTAAATAAGATGAATCAATCGTGTACCTTGCTGCTAGGAAAATACAGATAATCTTAAATCTGTCAGACATGTAAAGTGCCATGTTGACGAAAAACGTGACATTTATTTTCAGATATTCATTAAACGTTGGCAATTGATTATGTAGTTCCGTATCAGGTTCTATATACATATTCGTGAAACAGTCAGATCACATTTAAAGCAACAATGCAACGTTGCTGAACACGTGAACAACTGTATAACATGTAGGTGTGAAGTGTAAAAACATATGTAAATAATATAATCAAACACCTCCATACACTCAACCGGAAAAGAAACGCCACGATGCAAAACAGAAACTTATTCAATGATAAACACGATTGAAACAGAGTAATACCATGTCTTCAGATACCATCTAAACTAAATGTGAAACTTCGAAACATTATCTGTTCATATTTCATAGAAACACACCTTTCAAGAAATTGTCGTTTTCTAATATCCTTAACTTGACGAGAAATGGTATGTTTTGTGACATGCTGTAGTAAATGCGTGTAAACGAATTCAGTTACAAGCAGGTTATTTATAGTGCAAGGCAGTAGAATGACAACTCATTGCAGATATTGATTTTATTATTAGAGTTCAATGTTGATAATCGAATTAAGTGAGAGAGGGAGAGAAATATTTAAAGCAACAGTGCCAAGTTGATGAACACGTGAACAACTGTATAACATGTAGGTGTGAAGTGTAAAAAACATATGTAAATAATATAATCAAACACCTACATACACTCAACCGCAAAAGAAACACCACGATGCAAAACAGAAACTTATTCAATGATAAACACGATTGAAACAGAGTAATACCATGTCTTCAGATACCATCTAAACTAAACTAAAGTAAAAAAAAAACGTCACACCTCAGGTTGTTTCGATTAATTCAATATTTTAAAGAAATGGGATGCTTTTGATAATGGCAATATGCAATAACACCTTTTGGCAGTAGTTTTTATGACTTAATTGGTGACTGTTTTATTGTTTGATTACAAATAACATTTTCTAAACTAGACAAGGGTAAGAAATCAAATTTACACCAGCATGAACCCTACCATGTTTAAAATGTTGTAAATGTGTGTAGGACGAGGCAAATGTATTGATTTTCACACAGAGTATGTGTTATATGTCAATAAACAGGGTTTTTTAAAAGTAAATTTTGGGAATTTTAAATTTCAAAATTTTAATTTTTAATTTTTAAAAAAAAAACACACATAGAAGAATTCTGTGACTGATTTAACGTTTTGGACTAATTTCCCAAACTATCCAGTTTTGAATACGACGTCGAAAACCCGAGAAATTAGAGATTGAAAATTATACATATGATAAAAACCACTGAGGGGTGACGTTTCTTTTGGACTTGAGTTTAAATGTGAAACTTTTATCTGTTCATATTTCCGAGAAACACACCTTTCAAGAAATTGTTGTTTTCTAATATCCTTAACTTGACGAGAAATGGTATGTTTTGTGACATGCTGTAGTAAATTTGTGTAAACGAATTCAAGTACAATCAGGTTATTTATAGTGCAAGGCAGTAAAATGACAAATCATTGCAGATACTGATTTTATTATTAGAGTTCAATGTTGACAATCGAATTGAGAGAGAGAGGGAGGGGAGGAGGGAGGAGGAGGAGGAGGAGGGAAGGAGAGAGGGAGAGAAATGTATCATACCTTGCAATATTTATACATTGCATTTAATTAGTTTTATATCTTAAATATTCATAATAGTACCCGCGTCTCATTTCGCCATATCCTCTGATGCATGGATTCATAATCATTGACTGTATTTCCAGCAACAGTCGGTACGTCTCGAGAACATAACACCATTTATAAAGATTGTTTTATAAGTTGACTCCAGCAACACACCAAATGTACTTTAAACAGCGAGTTGATATTACCTCGCTGAGTCACTTCTACATGTATATATACACTACCTTAGATCTTCAAACTTATATAATTCAGTTCAGTCTGCTACACTTATTTGATTTATCGGTTTTTTTCATCTCATATATCAATTCACCTTATGTCATGCTTAATATACACAGCTTTACAACTCCAAAGGTCAGCAGACAGTGTAAATGTTAACCGTTAAACATCGAACATGTTGTTTGTAGCATTAAGAAGTTGGCATTTATAATAGCCTACAACCTTTAGTTACAAATTGGTTGGTTATTTGTTATGTCAGCATTAATTTGTTGCATGTCAATTTTATAATAAACTGATTTTGATATGGGTCACTACAGTGAAGACACAATCTTTTCATAAAATATCTGTAAAAATAAAATTCCCTTTGATGTGGATGATGTAAAGCTTGTAATTGTAGGATTGAACTGTAAAGTTTGTAATTGTAGGAATGAACTGTAAAGCTTGTTTTGAAGGAATGAACAGTAAAGCTTGTAATTGTAGGAATGAACTGTAAAGCTTGTACTTGAAAGAATGAACTGTAAAGCTTGTAATTGTAGGAATGAACTGGAAAGCTTGTAATTTGAGGAATGAACTGTAAAGCTTGTTTATTTATCAACCTGAATTCAGAGTGTAGTTGACAACAGTCTTTCTTTCTATAATAACAAAATAACATCTCACATATTTATCAGAAGAGGTATTGTTTAAAATGTTTTGTATCTGTAGCTCTTGCATCATTTTTAAAAAAAAATAAAAATTTAAATTTAAAGTTACATCAATTAGTTTGGTTGGTAAATAATGCTTTACAATTCAGTTCAGTTATTTAGATTAAGAAATTTTACTTATCTATTTTACTTATCTATGGCCACAGGCAGATGTCTGTTTTACAATAAAATGCAGCGGTTGTTGTTAATTGTCTAAGTGTAGGTCTAGAGTCTATGTATTTCTTTAAGTCTTTAAACGTAGAAGTCCCTTTGACTATGTACGTGAAGTTTCCTCATTTAAGTCTGACTGCACCACCTGGTACAGTAGACTCAATTGTTGAATCCCTCGGTTCACAAACCAAGACGAAAGCTTCCTTTCGTTTGAAGAAAAGTCTCTAGACAAATCATGTAGTTTATCATATGCAAGCCATCTACTAATTGGTGTTTTCCTAGAAAATGGATCAGACAAGATAATGTGTCTTTATAAGACGGTAATGCGATGTATATCACCAAATATAATGTTCATACAGCTGCTGCTTTTAAAAACAAACAATAGAAACTGTTAATAGAAAGGTTTTCACTGTTATGATGGTATTCCCAACACATGATTCGATAATGATGTCATTTGACGATAGTTATCTTATTGTATATTCCAACATTTACAGCATTTATTTGTACAGTCAGCGTTTATTGGTGATGGTAAAATCCATACTCGTAAAGTCATGATGACGTCATCTCAACATAGGATGACGTCATACTATTTTAACAAAACCATTCAGAAAAAAGAAAATTGGGAATATCGAAAAAAGAAAATTTAACATACCTCGTTGAATAAAGTGACGTGACTGACAGTTGTCGATGGGCGGTCATCTCAGGCTTTAGTCAGACGACGACGTCAGGAATCTTCAGGGGTCACATTACGATTGTTTGTTTGTATTTTATTACACTTCGCATAGTTGTTTTGCTTACATCAAAGTGATAAGAAGAACGTAAATTGTGATCCCCATCAAAGCCAGTGAGACTATTGGATTTCTAATTGCAAATGGTGTCGGGTTAGGCATTGTCTATTAGTTGCAAATGTCACGTATGTTTGCTGGGTGGTAATGAACAATGTCACCTACAGATCTTCTTCTTCTGATACGGATTTCTTGCATGTATATTTCAAGAGCTAAAATCTGCATTAACGTCGTGGAACATGTGAATGTCCAAATTCGTAAGAAGGTTTATGACCTTTCATAGGGATTATATGTGTTTGGACAGCAAATGTCTGAGGTTTTTAAAATAAAGAAAAAAATATGTTTATAACATATAATTGAGCAGAACTTAGTTCATTTAAAGGCTAGATAACTATATTATACCAGTAAGATTACTCTGAGACATCGTTGTTTGTATGATACAACCTGGTGTTACGATATGAGATATGAGATATGGATATAAGTTTGTTCTTGTCGAAACATAGATATTGCAGTATGCCGATCAGTGTTTTAATTTTTAGAATATGTTTTTGTTTCAAGTGGAAACATAATTTGTCAACATTCATATGTATTTGAATTATATCAATCACCAGAAACTATCAGAAAAACTGGTCATATCACAAAAAGTCTAAACAATCCTCTCTATTGGTGGTTGCATAGTGAACATAGACAGTGAACATAGACAGTGCATACAGGATAATGGAGTGAACATAGACAGTGAATAAAGACAGTGCATACAGGATAATGCAGTGAACATAGACAGTGAACATAGACAGTGCATGACATAGAATGCAGTGAACATAGACAGTGAACATAGACAGTGAATATAGACAGTGCCAACAGGATAATACAGTGAACATAGACAGTGAATATAGACAGTGCATGAAGTATAATGCAGTGAACATAGACAGTGAACATAGACAGGGAACATAGACAGTGAACATAGACAGTGAACATAGACAGTGAGTATAGACAGTGCATACAGGATAATGCAGTGAACATAGACAGTGAATATAGACAGTGCATAAAGTAGAATGCAGTGAACATAGACAGTGAACATAGACAGTGAACATAGACAGTGAACATAGACAGTGCATGACGTATAATGCAGTGAACATAGACAGTGAATATAGACAGTGAACATAGACAGTGAACATAGACAGTGAACATAAACAGTGAACATAGACAGTGCATGAAGTATAATGCAGTGAACATAGACAGTGAACATAGACAGTGAACATAGACAGTGAACATAGACAGTGAACATAGACAGTGAACATAGACAGTGAACATGGACAGTGAACATGGACCAATGCTGCTTAACGATCTGTTGTTTTTTTTAACACATTTGTTTACAGTTAAAGATTCGACCACGTTGCTTTGAGCGCTAAAATGGTAGACTCGAATAATCTTTAAGCTTTGAAACGATTTCTCTGTTTATGATAGACCAGAACATCTGCGAAAAACATGGGCAAATCTTTCAATGAGCTATTTCTGTATCTTCATCTTCGCATTCAAATGCTCTTTTATATAACGATATCCACGTTTACACCAATATTCTGATTCTGTTCACAAACTCACCTTACAGTCCTGGGAATGATATATTATATTTGAATGTATTTAAAAAAATAGTAACTTGATTATTAAAATGTTATCTGTTTTGTATTCAGAAAGGAGCGGAGCTCCAAAATCTCAATGCTACCAAGACCAAATTGAGGAATAATCACATTGTCTCACGATTATTCAGATTCAGCTATGTGAATGTTTTGACTTTTGACTACATGTAGTTATAAGATACATCAGTTTGGTTTTAGAAGAAACACGACAAGTCGATGAGCTGTCAGGCAATGTATTCTGTCATATGATTACTGCATTAATGTATTTTGATAGGATGAGTTAAATTGTTCATGTCACATAGTATCAGTACCCACCATGTTATAACTGCGGGACCTATATGATTATAGATTTTTTATAACAATTATTTCAGTACCCACCATGTTATAACTGCGGGACCTATATGATTATAGATTTTTTATAACAATTATTTCAGTACCCACCATGTTATAACTGCGTGACCTATATGATTATAGATTTTTATAACAATTATTTCAGTACCCACCATGTTATAACTGCGGGACCTGTCTGATTATAGATTTTTATAACAATTATTTCAGTACCCACCATGTTATAACTGCGGGACCTATATGATTATAGATTTTTATATTGAACAATTATTTCAGTACCCACCATGTTATAACTGCGGGACCTGTATGATTATAGATTTTTATAACAATTATTTCAGTACCCACCATGTTATAACTGCGGGACCTATATGATTATAGATTTTTATAACAATTATTTCAGTACCCACCATGTTATAACTGCGGGACCTATATGATTATAGATTTTTATAACAATTATTTCAGTACCCACCATGTTATAACTGCGGGACCTATATGATTATAGATTTTTATATTGAACAATTATTTCAGTACCCACCATGTTATAACTGCGGGACCTGTATGATTATAGATTTTTATAACAATTATTTCAGTACCCACCATGTTATAACTGCGGGACCTATATGATTATAGATTTTTATAACAATTATTTCAGTACCCACCATGTTATAACTGCGGGACCTATATTATAGATTTTTATAACAATTATTTCAGTACCCACCATGTTATAACTGCGGGACCTTTATGATTATATATTTTTATAACAATAATTTCAGTACCCACAATGTTATAACTGCGTGATCTGTATGATTATAGATTTTTATTACAATTATTTCAGTATCCGGCATGTTATAACTGCGTGACCTGTATGATTATACATTTTTATTATAATAAAATTTATGACGATTAAATTTAGAAATAATAAATGTCTAATCAATTCTTCATTACGAAATTAGGACTACAATAATCTTATGACTTGGGTATGATAGTGGTATATAGATCTTAAGTATAAATATTAAGATACTTTTTTAAACATGTCCATAGATGTATTTCTTATCAATTAACAATTAGAAAATGACAGTAAAATATTATACTTTGACCTATAGTTGGAAAGTCATAATAGTACATGATATATGTTGTTTACTAATCAGTATATGAGTGACAGACAAGGAGAAAGTGAAACTCTTTCTCCACATACCAAATCTTACACATATTACACAACTTCCTGTTTCTATCATTATTTGAATATATCCTGGTTTCATTAAGGAGTTGATGAGAAGAGCGCTTGGAGAGATATTTAGGGAAATCTAACTCTCCCTATTACTTTAAATACCATTTACAAAGTCGAACCAAAATTAATTTGGTTGAAGTTTTTATATTCTTCCATGAAAGGGGATATTTTCAGAAAAAAATTCCAAAGGTAAAATAGACATAAACATTACTACAATTGAATACAGTTTATCACACAAACATAAAATATGAGTTCATCTGTTAATGAATATAAGATTCCACATCTGAGCATGTTGGTCCTCAATACGGAATGGTCAATATGTTCATACGATACTAACTAAAGGAATAAATATTACATTGTCATGGTAACATGACGTTATATTTTAGTTTCCTTTATGTCTTTATATCCTGGTTACCGGGCCAAATGAATATGTATAATGGCGTACTTTCCTCTATTTCACGACATCACGACATCACGGGATAATTAAGGAAACTGTATATACATGTCCATGTCATATTATGTTGACAACCCTCGTGCCTCTTTAGCAATTGTTCGTATATGTTTGCTCTCGAACCGCAAATACCATAATGCTTCCACCACTGTGATATACAGAGTGTAAGATGTACACACATTAAGGCTGAGCAATATTATCACAATACCAATATATTGCAATACTGACTGTGCAATATAATTATTGCAAAACGATTTTCATATCGCAATATATTACAATACGAAATTTGATGCAATACTCAGAGAACATCTTACTATAATTATACTTACATCTGTACAACATCAAATACATATAAAGTATACACTTTAAGATTTTATATTCTGACACATACTTAATAGCTACAGGTTCTAGATTTTAAAAGCGTTCTAAATAACAAAATTAACTGCAGCATATGACTTTTTTTTATCATTAAACCAACTGCAGCTTTCAGATCTTGCCAGTAGTACAATAGGAAGATGACTGCATGTAGATGGCTGCTTGGTGCTGTCGACTGAACACGAAATATAAAATATAGATGTTAATTTATTAATTAATTGAAGTATCTTGACCATACATAGCTAATTATTTGTCATTTGTAATGTTAACATTTATTGAATATTCATTAGGTTAGATTGTGATTTGTGAAATGCAAAGAAATTAACTTGTAACTTACAAACAGAGA
Source organism: Gibbula magus (assembly GCA_936450465.1). NCBI lineage: Eukaryota > Metazoa > Mollusca > Gastropoda > Trochida > Trochidae > Gibbula > Gibbula magus. Next base: position 72,865,027 of record OW388297.1, on the reverse strand, counting down.
TACCAATTAAGTTGGCGTGTCACAGTTTAATGGTCTTATAACATTGACCAAAACTAAATTATCGGTTTACAAAGTTGAAGGTAAAATACAAGTGTCTCGTTTTTTGCTACATACATACTCGTTAGTTAGAATCCATTGTCTAGTTTAGAGTTTGCAGCTCTGCCGTTTACATGAAATGATCTAAAACATGTCAACCAATAACATGGACTGAATCATTCAAATAGAAAGGTTTGATAAGCCGATATGAGAGACACATACGAGAGACAAAAGGTGTTTTAAGGGATCATATTCTAGCAAAAACATATAACAACCTGTGTACGATTACCAGCCGTAAGGTAGTAAGTTTACATTAAGGACTTGTCGTCAGTTTATTTCCATTAATTTCTCATGTGTCACTTTCTTTTGCAAATAAGGTTATAGCTTGGAGCTCTCAGCACAGATGTTTCTTCTAGGTTTTAAAAATGGTTTTTGTCACATATAATGTGAGAACGAAATGAAAGTTGAAACTTTAAAATGAAATAACCACAGAGTAATAAGATGGATATCAAAAGTCAATTACCCGAGTATCAGGTTATTCCTAGACCATTAACAGGAAGTTTTGAAATCAGTAATTTCAATGAAAGTCGGTGTAAATTGAAACTAATGGTAAATTGTATACATTTTGTTGCTGATGTGTTTGCATTCAGTAAAAACCATGTGACATAATTAAAATACCACTGAGTGACAAGATGTATGTTAAATCATGTATACTCTGTTGTGGCGCATGAATGACGAATGACTTACATTGCCGATGCTTTGTCACGGCGTGTAATTTACTTGGCTTCTTATCGATTTTCTTTGCTTTAGACGGATGGTTACATGTTGTACGTTAAACTGCTGGTTTTCACACCCACAAACTGTGTTGCATGGGCAGTATATCCCCGCATTAGAGTTTATGAAACACATGTGATACTCTAGAATTTGGGAATAAAGTAATTTTAACATAAGAACATAAACCATTGCGACCAGATGAACCAGATACAAGCACTTCCAATATGGTAAATAGACGACTGCTATGTCTCTTACGTATTGGCGAACTATCCTCAATGATTGATATTAGCAAGCGATGTGGCATTGCACAGAAGATGAGTATCACTTCCACAAGTTATAACAACTTAGATTTAGGTTGACACAAACATATTATCATATTTAACCCAATATTAATATATCTAATAAGCTAGTATTCACTAAATATTGCAAAATTTAAACGGGAAGCACTTTGTTTAAAACAAATATTAGACGTAAAACCAGTCTGTCAGAGTAAGTTATAAGTTTGTTATCTGCACAAGAGTATGTGGTCTTTATACCGAATAAAGAAATTGAATTGAATATGCAATGTTCTTTGCAGATCCACAAAACCACATCCTTCATGAGTACGTGTCATATAAGATAGTCTGACAATATATGTATAAAACCTTACATCCGTGTGTAATCATCGTTATTTTCTTAATTTTTCTCTTCAAAATACTTTGAAAGAGTCTTTTTCACAGTTATTTTCTAAAGTTTACAGGTCTCTTTTCAACTTTCCTATAAAGCATTTAGTTTGAGATTCCTAATGTAATATGATACATGAGTCAGTCTGTGACATTTATGAAGCGTATTGTATTTCTAGACATCTCAAGAAGAAAATACTTTGAAAGAAAGGTCAGTTTTTTTATGACAGTTCTTGTATCAAAGCGTTTATTACGTTTTGGTAAGATTATAAAATGCTGTAATGATATCATACTTACACTAACATCGTCAGACTACATACCATTGCCATCGACGTCTTTTCTAGCTTACGTTTCGTGAAAGTTAACCAATAAATATTATCATCATCTATCCTAAAACAATCTAGCCAGTGATTTGTTTCGCTAAGTGAAAATGTACAAGAGAAATGCTAATTCTTATTGATATTTAGCCGAACGTACGGGAAGGTTTTAACTACATGATGAACAATTGTATGACAGCATTACTCTCATGATGATATTGACCATTATTATGTTTGTAATGTTGTATAGAATTAATTCAACGTGCATATTCATCCCCAAATGCCGAATGTATAACAATTTGGGATTTCAATAAATAAATTGGTAGCTGCCTTATACATGCGGATGAGCCGAAATTACACAGCCCAATTACATGTACACTAGAACTATTGAACATTACTAACCAAAATATTTCATTTTGATAGATGAGTGTCCAAAATTACGTAATGGAGAATGCATGAGGAGCCGTGGATTCGTTAAAAATAATCAACGAGCCCCGAAGGGGCGAGTTGATTATATTTAACGAATCCACGGCTTCGAATGCATTCTCCATCTTAATCCATGTATGACGTCACGAAACATACATATGTGGTTATCTAGCATTATAGACAATACATTTCAATTATGTAACCTAAAACAAAAATTATTTTGCAAATTTCGGTGCCCATTCATCGGATATGGTACACGTAGCTTCGACCCTTATGAAATGGATTCTTCCACGCACGTGCATGGCGCAAATTTTCCACGCAAAGCGATTTGACTGACAGCCTAACTCCTGCATTTCATGTGTTTCTGCACGATCCCCATGCGTTTCACACTTTACCAGTCTTGTTTAGAATGCAGGGATCTTACTGACAAACAATCAAATGATTACCAGCAGGCCTGGTAGTCGAATAGGTTAGGGCGCTGCGTAACAGTCGAAGGGTTACATGTTCGATTCCCGGGTCAGACATTACAAAAATAATCAGATATTTTAAGATTCTAATCAGATATAGTAAGACAAAATACATCATTCTTGAACAAATTACTTTGTGAGCCATTACGAAAATGTCAAACCTGACACCCCTCCTGACTGGATTAGTCAATGACCAGTAGATTCTTAAAAATAATCCACTGTTAACACAATAGAGTGACGTCATCACCATGGATTAAGTTTCCCAAATGGCGGTGCATTCTGATTATTGATGAAAAAATAACCTACTTTAATCCTTTTATTGTCTATAAATGAACCGATTAGCATTAAAACTATTATTTTACTAACATTAAAATAATACCATATATAACGTTAACAATATATGACTCCAACAAAAGACACTCTCAGCCACTCTAAGAGCGTCGCACATCACTAGTACGTGACCCCAGTTCTGAAGTATTGGACTTATAGCCTCATCAGAAATGAACTTGTGACGGATTATCGTAAAACTGTTATCACCCAAAACTGCGTTCCACAGGAGATATCGCTTGTGGGAGATCAAACGATATCTCCTAGGTGATATCCTTTTGGCAGTAGATTTTACACAATGCCCTTTCACCGTCAATGACATCACAATGCTTTTACATCATCGAGTAATGATATCACAATGCAATGACGTCATAAACATGATGACGTTACAATGCTATGGCCTCACCGCATTGCAAGGCAGAATGGGAAGTGGACATTTCCTACTTTATTTCCTATTTTAAAGCGATTGAAATCGAATAGAATGGGCAATAAGGACAATAAGACACTCGAAGTGCGTCATATGACGAAAATCCTGCAAATTCATGTATGAACCTCGGTCTCACTGGGCAATACAAAAATTTTAACTCGTCATATGACACACTCTCGGGTAATAATCTCTATGTACGAAATCGTCTCTTTCTGTGGAATGTTTGGCATGTTCATTATATTACCTATGAATGTTTGCATATATGTCTGCATAATGGATGATGAAATTGTAACAAACGATAAAGCATGAAGTGTTGGTGCTTCTCTCCTTCACAACCATACCAGTCAACCAGAGTGGAGAACACAGGCTAGATTTGAACATCTGAATCTTTCCCACACTTGCAATAAATTCGTCGCCTTTTGTCAATGTAATTTCGCAGAGAGTAATTTAAACGGTGCTCTAAGGTCAGGCAGAGGGAATTAGAACATGGAATTAATTTCACATTTTCCCCTGAGATTTTATACAAACGAGATTTAGAGTACACTTAAAAAGAGTACTTTGATTGTTTCTCCTGATCAAAACTTAAAAGTTGAGTAATTGTTATGTTGACTACAGAAGGTTTCTAACAGGAAACAGTAGCATCGATTTTAACACATTTTAACGCAGGAAACGATATAGAAATGCTTATCAAATGCTTACCCACAAGAATAATACCATAGTGTCCAAACTTACTCTTGTTCACATGTTCTTGTTATTAAAATGTCACATATTAGGATGTCACTTTTTACTAAACAACGCTCGATGCCGAGTTCATTTGTCAAACTGTCACTATGCCATTTAAAGTAAGACAACTCAGCGCGTTGAGGCGAAACTAGGACATTGCTACAAATTAAGGTGAGTATTTATAGTGCGAACGAGAAGGAAATAGGCCTAATATTCCCTTTTGTAATCAAGTCGTAAGGTTTTCTCAATTCTGGTAAAGGTTAGAATTCATTGGGTTCTGAATCGGTAAATCACTGATTTGGAAAGCAGCATTAAAATCAGCTGTACTGCTGTAACAATATCTTGACAATATTCAAGTTCTTTAAATCGACTGTTCTACTACAATAATTCACTGAGGATGATGATGATGATGATGATGATGATGATGATTTGGATTTAATGCTTCTGGAGAGGCGTTCAAATAAAAATATGACTTGTTCACCAATCCAAATTTTATTCTATGAAATTAAACTGTTTGAACCATAAACCATATATGGGGCTACATCCATACACTAAAACCTACTCATGGCGCTAACTACATCATTACCCTGTTATAAATACAACATCATTTTCTTTAACCTCGGACTGCTTTAAGAATCGAATATACAACTCGAAGCTGCTGAAGTACTAGCTTTCACATTAGAATTGCCTTCGCTTCGTAACCAGGTACCCATGTGCTAGGCGGGCCAAACGTATCTCCTGGATATTCTTTCTACTGGCCTATGAATTATGGTCAGCATCAGTTTTAGTCAGAAATTGCACAGTATGCTAATGGTGTCCATCACAAAACACGTACAATAACGGTTTGAATGACAATCATCTCGTCCATGTGTTACGTGTATCTACTGCAGAACTATGCTCGACATCAGCTGTTTGACCGTTGAAGTCAACACTTAATGGAACTGTACTGTAGAGCTAATGTGTTGTTCCTCACACAGCACACTAACGATGCCATCTCCTTCGTGTGCATAATGGTTACAAGTGTTGCGGAATAGGCCTTCAATGGAACGACAGCAATTTATTAAGTAGATTAATTACCGGAGTACTTGAACATAACACATGGTAAAAGACTCATTTTGCACTGTACTTTATATTCTTTCGGGCAATCAATGTAAACGAGGTACAATCTTAATTTGTTGAATATGACGCTCGGCTAACGTTTAACTTCTGTAGTTGTAGTCGACAGTGACACGATCCGTACTAGAAGTGGAGCCATCTTCAAATGTTAAAGGAGAAAACATGGTCCGTTGTCTACTCAATTGGGACAGTTTATTCAGAAAACTTGCCTTTTACTACTAAATTCCATTAAAACACTTCATCAGCGTATGATATTACATTTATGAAGAATCGTGTTCATCTTGTACATAAATAACATTTGGGTACAAATTTACCATCTAAGATGGTACATGTTTCAAAGCTGCATACACACATCTTATATATCCAGTCTGGTATGAATTCGTGGTTATTTTGGATGAGTAAACACCTACCTAAATTATTTCGGTGAGAAAAGGTGGTAACTATTCCTTACATATAGAGATTTATCAATGGTTTTATCGAGACAAACAATCTGCCTCAACTGTCTCATATGGTTAAAAATGGTTAAATCAAGGAGGGTTGTCTCTCGGTCATCAGTATGACAGCAATTACGACATTGTAACAGTGGACTTGCGTTTCTTTTGCTGTAGATGTAAGTCTCTCTTGTCTTCACACCTGTCGAAAGGTCTCCTCGAGTTGTCTGTAATTAAATATGGCCATTCTCTTGTCTGTCGCTTTAGGCGAGATTGAAGGTGGCGTTAAGCAAGATGAATATGTCCCTGTACCCATGTTATATTCATGAAACTACAGAAGTCTTCTAATTAGGAAGTTAGAGAATAACAAAAACAACCTTTGACCTTACATTCCGTTAACTCTAGGACAATCACAACAATGAAATCCGAGGGTTAGGGGCCGATGAAAGATTTTACCACCGCTTCACTTGATCTTCTTTTTACGAGAATACAGGCAAATTGATTTGAACCGTTTATCGTCGAATATATATAAAGAATATTTCCCTTATACACGAAGAAGGTTACTTAGCAATACCAAACTGTCTGTGCACTGCCGTGAAAACGACCAAGTATCATCTCAAGGAACAAACAATAAACGTAGGCGATATTGCATCAGTCATGAAATTGAAACGTATGGTTGTACCCTAACCTTACTGCGATCAAGCTGTTCTCAACGAATGATCACATTGCACGCCATTAGTATATGAATTCTTCTCTCTTTTTTTTGTAAATGCCCCCTTCAATATATATGCGGGGTAAATGTCCAGAATGTTGTGTGAATGAAAATACTCGGGATTCATAGAGAGTATACGTGCATTCTAAAAAAACAACTACACTTCACTATAGGTGAATGTTCATCCTGTTTGGATCTATTACTGTATCATGCCCAAATGTTTTGATCATGTTCACAGTACATTCGATAAATCGAATGATATTCCAAGTATACTTAACTGCATTTTAAATATTCCAAATACATTTAAGATATTTCGTCCCATTCTAGGTATCCAAATATTTTCTAGATATATTTAACATTCTAACAATATCATAGATATTACTATTCGGGGTGAAACAAAAGACAAGTCGCTTCGAATGTAGCTTGACATCTTCACTCATATATATTCTAAAGACGTTTTAAATATTCTGCCTGCATCCTTTCTTCATCACTGCTTATCATATTTGCGTACGGCTCTGTCTCCATTAGGAACCAAAAGAGTATTTGGAGCACAGTGGTGTAGTGGTTAGCATGCTTGCCTCTCACGCCAACGGCCCGGGTTCAAATCCCGGTGGCGACATCAAACATTTGTGACCTGGGTCTTATGGGGAGGGCACTTCATCCACATTGCACTCAGTCCACCCAGCTGTTTAAATGGGTACCTGAACACGGGAGGTACGGACCTATATGGTCGCGCGGAGCGCTTAGTAGCGGCACCGAAAGTACAATTCCTTCAGGGTAATAATTGTACCGCCATTGAGCAGTGCTTGCACTGGATATTAGGCGTTAAAATGTATATTATTATTTATTATTATTATTTTACGTCGCTAGCGTTGGTTGCTCTGTGTAAGAAGTGATAATATACGTTTTTGACAGTGATCCTATTTATCAATTGCCTTTAAAAATCAATATTTGCGGTATATTGTGATTCCTACATTTAGGGAAAATGCCAAAATGAGACGAGTCATCGTGATCAGATTGCTTTATTTTCCAACTTCCAAATTAAATGATAATAAAAAAAAAACGAAAAATAAAACCTGGTGCTTGATCAAGTCTAATTTCCTATCAGTAATTGTCCGCCCGCCTGCATGCAGACACTGCTCCCTGATTGGCTGTTAATAAACACGCTCTTGGAGGCACTTACAGGCTCTTGTCCCGTGAGTACCTCCCAACATCCGGGCCTCAGAGTCTCTGTGTGTACCGGTTACTCGAGAGTTCAATCGATTGTCCCAGTGTGTACTAGACAATACTGTTGTAATGTGTCAACAGAAGCTTACCTGAAAGCTTGCATAATACTCTCCTCAACATTGCCAGGTGAAAATGGGTTGATATTGATCAGAGTAGTCAGTGCCATTGAGATTTACCTGTAAATAACCTGCATTAAAGATTACCTTGCCTTAAGGCTACGGTTTTTAAATATGGCACTCAGCACTACATCCATGAATGAATAAGTGATCATTTCATCCATTGTCTCCAGCATTTACTTTAATTACTTACTAATGGTGGTGAAAAGAAACTCATATATCAGTAATATATATCAGTATAGTTCATATGTTGATGCTGTTTTGAGATTTGTTAATCCAAACATGAATGAGAAGATTGCATGGAGAAATGTGGGAGGAATGATTAGAGACAAATATTGAGGAAATATACTTCATTATACCGTCATTCTGTTCTTCATATATAACCATAAGTACACTGTATATAACTCAGTCGATTCAGACAATGTCCCACCGTCACATGTTTCTTTGACTAGTTCTCCGACTTTATTAATAAAGTATTTACTACATCATCTGAACCTATACTTAATACCCCAATTTCACTGCGGTCTATGGTGTCTGTGTTGGCCTAGGATCACAACGGTTCCCCATGGACAGATTTCTACGGCAGAGCTAGGGATTGTCACGCGAATTTACACGGGGTTTTTGGAGGGAATTGGTCACATTTCTACGGATTTTGGAGAGTCATACCTCCACGAAACAATTACGGATAAGCTGCGGAAGACCTACGGAACGTTAACGACTTGGACGGAACACCTACGGCCTCATTACGGTGAAATGCGGTAGACATACGAAACATTCCACGAAGGAAGTATGGACATTTAAGAAATCTCTGCGGAAGACCTACGGCAAGTATGAAATATTTGCGGACAAACTACTAAACCGTTTTCTACGCGGAAGAACTATATAAATCCAAGGATGATCTACGGAGGACTTACGGACGGGTATACTCGCGGAAAACCTGCGGTAAGCACGGACTGATCATGACAAGACTGCGGAATTTCGCCAAAGATCAATAGCTTTATGCGTCACATTTTCTTCCAATAGGGACAGGGGCGTTTTCTATGGATACGGCTTATCGGGATGTAATGGGATGTTTCTTCCTCTAACGTAACAAATATTGTATAAGATTAAATAATCAATCATGACAAATTTGAGAAAACAAAATATGCAAAGAACGTGCTACAGCGCCTTTAACAACTAGCTATATATAGCAACGAGAGGATTCAACAAATTTAAACGATATATCCCAAAGGATTCTGAGTGCGGCCATGGATAGAAGAATTGATGTGGGAAATTACGAAAGGCTCATGTACAATCGTATCACTAACGTGTTCAACCGTAACTGAGCTTAGTGAAACCGTATTTTACCAGTGTAAAACCATAGCTCTACAGTGGAAAAACGAAGGCGTGGGAAGATGAGGACGACTTACGGAAGACTTACGATTTGCCTTTAACCCCCACGGAAGAACTGTGGACTGGAAACCGTGCGGTTTATTTTCGACCACAAATTCGGAAGGTAGGACTACGGTTCTTGGGGAAGAACAGGTAATTCTACCGGGACCTAACTAAACGTCACCAACATTAAAGTTGTGAAACAAAGTTCAACAATACATGTATATGTATATGTATATGTATATGTATATGTATATTAAAAAGACTGCTTTGAATGAATACATTGCTAGAAACAAATCAACATGACTTCTGTGGAAAGAAGATGGGAGACCCTTTAGAATGTCATGTGTCAAATGTCCATGTTTCCGTTAAGAAATTCAGTATTTCTCATCAAAATCTACGATGTTACTATTTTACACTTTATTTCCACCGCTGGTTGTAAAGTTTATGCGATCGGTCATTCTGTATTCTCTACCTACATTGTAGATTATATCATCTGAAATGAATACAAGAAAGTGTAAACCCCACGTCGACGCTGTGCCCACATTGGTTGTCGACTGGCCTGTCACTTGAACATATTCAAGACAGAAGCTGTACCATTTAATCAGTCAGTAACACATGAACCATACACCACTGACAGCAGATCAACGAAAGTTCCAGTCAAGTTAACCTACATTCCATCAAACCAATCTTATCCGCACAAGGTATATATCGCGATGAGACGTCCCTTAACACGGCCGTGTACACCTTCTCTTTGATCGATAGACAGGTATCGATTACAGCAGGTCCGTGTTACACACGGCAGTAGCTTGAACACATGGGGAAGGGTGGGGATATTTGTGCACTTGAACCACTTGAAGCTTATATCGATTCCCAACTGTAAGGCTGTGTAGGTTAATCAAGGAAGAATAATCTCGCCACGGTTCAACTGAGATTCATCGATTGTCAACTGTCTATATTGTTCAGGATCTGAGAGACAATCAGTCAAACATTTCTATATTCTAATATTTCTTCACGTCCTCGTGGCATTTTCACATTTCAACATGTAATAAATGTTATTGTCATGAGCTTGAAATAAGTATTAGATTATGTACACGTCACTGCGTGATTTTGGGTTAAGCGGAAATAACATCATGATATAACTCCCACCGGAAATGAAACCTGGATATCTCCAACCGGACGTGGGAAGTGTTCCTCTCGTGCTATGTATCATTATATATACTCATTGACTAACATACTTATATCATAGCAGGGAAGTGGTAGGGGAAGCACATATTTGTTTAATAGGTAAGTTGTGTATGAACATCAACAAGCTCAGATCTGTTAATGAAAGAAACTATAACTGAGAGGGAAATAGTGTAGGCCCCGAGAATCCACCAATCCGGGTTAATGACGACACGATGACTACAACTGATGACAGATATTATAAAATTACGAAATTGCAAGTCACCTGAATTGACCTTATCCAAAAGGATTTTCGCAGAATTTACCATGACTGATTGTGAGGACACTTGCTATCTTGGCTTCACAGAGTAACATTAACCAACAACACAAGGCTTTCTCTAAATAATTGACGACTTCAAGGATATCAATTAATATTTCACGAAAGTAGCAATCACTCTCTGCAAACGCACAAAAGGACAGACACAGTATCATGTCCTAAGAGACTTGTGAGATCCAGTGTTATGTCACGTCGATATATTCACCAGCGAGGAGAAAGAGCAATCAGTTCAGGGTAATATGGTTTCCAAGGACGCTGTCACGTGACTGTTTGGAAGCGAGAAGCAAGTTTGGAGTCCCGATCAATAGAATGAAAGAATACCCACTTCCGTGTTTTGGAAATGAGTTTAGGAATGATGAAGCGGAAATTACGAAATCTCAACTAAGGACGATAATTGTGACTGTTACAGAATGGGTATGGTCATGAAATAGCCTCTTTCGTTTCCCTGTTTTCAGCTAACGGTATAAGAAGTACTATCTTGTCCGAGCTAATTGTCAGCTTTCAGGAGAGGATGAAGGATATAGGGTTGATCATGACGGAGTGGTGCAAACCACCTGTGCCACCCGCTTCCCGTTTGACGCAGACGATTTCCGGTCGTGACCAGTGATGCATGAAGAGTACTAAGATTGTGTTATTTCTTCATTCCGGGAGCAAAGTTTTGTCATTTCTCACGTTAAGTGTGGATTATCTCGTCAAAATAGTGAGTTTCCATTTTAAATGAAACTGACAATAGTTAAAGAATGATCGTTATTGATTATATAGAATGAAGATGTCTATCGATTGTTGATCGATATGTGGCTCTGAGGAAACTATAGTCCGTTACATGCCAAGTCACGGAATGCTTCACCAAGAACGGGTTTCTTCAATGTTTCAAAAATGTTTCCTCACTAGGCTAATGTACCGTAATGATTAATCTGAAAACAAAAGCGTCATCACATCAATGATCTGGAACCTTGTGCCGGACCACTTGTTATTATTGACGCCTCTTCATCAAACGTCTCCTGAACAAGGACAACTTCATTAGAGAACCAGTTAATCAAGTAAGTCGGCGCAGGTGTTGAGGAGATGTGTGTGAAAACAAACTTACGCCAACATTTACTCGACCTCCATTACTTACATTCTCCTACCACTTGTACGTGACTTTAACAATAGATAATCAAGCCCATCAAGGACTGTAAACTTGGGAATATTGTCGTAGTATTCTGCTGCAGAACTCGGTCTTGTTGAATATGTCGTCTGGATGTCAAGAGAAGCTTCATTGGAAACACCCTCCAGGGAGGTTAGCAATCATCAGCAGAAATGAAGCTATTCAAGGTAAGACCGGAGGAAAGACGCGTGTGGCTCCTGGTAATGGACTGATATAATGGCAAGTAACAGGGGTCAGAGCTGAGATATCACTGGCCAGACGTAGGGTTTTACTGTGTTACAGGACACGCAAACTTATGGTGGACTGTTTCGACTTGTTACTCATGTCTGCAGCAGTTATTCACCTCACGTGTCTTGTCAGAATAATTTAATTTCCAAGATGTGAGTGAATTACCTGACCAACACCAGTGTGTTACTCCGCTACATACGGCCAATAGAGACATTGGATTGGATTTACAATAACATTTAAGCTCCACTCAGATGTCTCAAATGTGTTGATATACCATTCTGTGAGTTATAATCGATGCCACGTGTTCCCTAAAAGTTTTGGAACAAAATAAAACTCGTTCACACTGGTTCATGTAGCAAGGGTCTGGACGTTCGGCGCTCAATACATGAAGAAATATCAGTGAATCTAAGTGTGAGAATTGTTTATTTATTGACTGCAGCACGTGGAAACCATTATGTGGAACCAATCAACCGAATCGCTCCTAAGTGTGGACATACTTGATCAACCGTGATAAAGTGGCAAGCTGGAAAACTGGATTTTCTTGTTCAGTATGCATATCCTTGTGGCCCCTCCCTTCAGCTTCCAATGTTCTTATTATATATCTGACGGAACGGTACATAATGTTGTTTATTAATTCATATCGCAAAACAAGTGCCATTGTTGTGTGTGAATCGACGTGCGGGGATGTATTAATATCGCTAACAATGTTAGATGTCAATTCATAACTGGAAGTGGGAGTGTTAATATACTTCGGTATATGTGGGGTCATAGGAGAATTGCACTTACTGCAAGTCAATTGGAGCGTGGGACGGCTGACTTTTGATAAATTTTTCTTAATGTAAGTACCTAAGCCTCTACCGTCGACATACTTGTTACTGTTGAATGTCTTTCAGTTAATGAACATTAGAGAAGTCAGCTTCCGAAAACTACAGTCGTGAAACTGTTATTCGTATTTACACACATGCATACCATCTGTGCTACTGCTGCTCACATTATTATCGGGGAATATTGTGCCATAATTCTTGCCGAGGTGTGTTATTAACTGTAGTTCTGTACTTTATATTTCCATAATCGACAAACCAATGATGATAACGATCGTGTGGTCAATGGACTGCTCGCACCACTGAGAGATCAAGAGGTGTTTCAATGAGTCGATGTTCCACCAGATCAGATTAAATGGTTGTTGAAAATAACACCGTTACCATGACAACCACCACTGTGTACGCCGAACAAGCGACACTTCCGGTACACATTATCTGGATACCGTATGTTGTGTTGATCATCGTGTTTGTCCTGGGACTAGTGCTGTCCTTCAGACGTCATCACGTGAGACAGATCAAGAAGCGAAAGTACATTGTGGAATATCAAGAGGAGAACCTATCAGCCCGGATGCCTCGAATACGGGGGAAACGCGTAGACAACCTGGACATGTCCTGCTCACACGAGGGCTCTCTTCCAAGCCCATGTTCCTCGTTTCGGGAATCTGCGTTGAGTGATACCGGGGCGAGACCTCGTGTCTTAAATTCTGATGAAGTTAACCTTAAATTTCCCTCTCACGGAGTGAAAAAACGGTTTAAGTCTACCAACGAACTAGACACGCTTCCATCCTTATATAGACTTCTTTCTGAAGACGAATATTTCCGACGGAGGGGTGATAGGGATTCCCATTACTACCTGAGGTGTCAGAGCGAACGCAACATATCTCCGGCTAGACATAAACACAAGGTGTATGACACGAGGAAATCCTACTGGATCAGGGGAGATGCAAAGATGACGTCAGCGGAGGAAGCAGTGAAATATATAAAAGTGTTCGACCTTGACCTTTGTGATGACTGCCGGACGTACGTTGGGCATGTTAATGACAAGACAAGCAGAGCTGACCTCGATAACATCTCACCATCGCCGCACACAGAGCATGTATACATTGACATGGATCCTCGTGTCAATCAAGACCCGTCTTCAAAGGAAATAACGTTAGAAGAAGACATGCCTAGTATGACGGTTCAACCTTCTCCAGAAATCAGCATAGCAGACGTTCACCCCCAACCCTCAACCCCGTTCAGCAGTCAATTCAAGCCAATTTACCCAAACACCACAAGCACACCTTGTGAAATCCAGTTATCTCCCTTGTACTCTGAGAGGCCAAGGTCAGCGCCCGATCTGTCAGGGGAGACAACTGGATCTGACTATTTTAAGCTGGGAGTGCAAGGTAAGGAGGGTGGAGAGTCGAGTCCCTCGCTAGAAGTGACCATGTTGTGACCGGAGTTACCCCGCATGTAAATATTTGTGAGTTTTATGTCTTCTTACTTTCAGTGATTTGTTTTCAAACTGGCTTTATGCTGTGTGTCGTTTTGCTTTCTTGTATTTATCTTTGCTCGTATCTTCCAACTGGTTAACCTTACTCATATTTGTTTTATCATCTACCACATACAACCGTTTAAGTCGTCATTTTCTGATCTATTTTAATTTTGCACCAGTGGACGTGTGTATGAACATGAGAGTTGGGAATATTTAAGCAGCTATATAAATATATCTATACACAGCGTAAAAGTTGAATATTTTTTAAATAGTTTTTGCAATAAATATAAAAATATTTTCAGTTCCTACCATGGATGCTAATTTGAACAGTGTTTGCCACTGAAGTTACACAACCAATCTGTTCAATTCAACAACTTTGAACTAATGATGTATACTTGAAATCTTAAGACAACAAGAATAGTCTTTAAAAAGGCATGGTTGGAGGCATCTTGTTAAGACCAGAAACAAGTATAAAAAGGATACGTTTGACATATGTATATATAGCAAAATGGAGACTGCGTTTTGACCATTTTGGGGATAAAAGCTTTGATTACTAATCAAACAATCAGCTCAAATAAAGGAATTGTATCTCGATCGTTTAAGTTGTGTGACATAGGTATATACTGTATCAACAAATTTACATACATTATTTATTCGTAAATAATTGTATATAATCAGCTATCATTTGAAAATAAAAGTGAATATTCAATTTTCAGGATTTATTTTTTACATATTTTGAAGTAGGCCTATTTTATGAATTTTATCAAAACGTTGTTGAGAGTGTTATCATTACAAGGATCCAGCAATAAGAATATGAATGCCTATTTTCCCTGAAACAAACAGTCAAACATTTGTTAAAACTGTGCTAATTTTAAATATACCAATTCGATTGGTTTTGAATCATATTTCGGTTTATCTGTGGAAGGAAGGCACATTGATCTATCTTTAGTCCAAGGATAATGGCCCGGTATCCCCATGCTTGGTGTTTTCACTTTCGACATAAATAATAATGGTTTTATCCAATATCTGTTTATGCATGTACATGTTTCACTGTCATGAATACATTATCAATATATATATTTATAAATATATGCAAGTCTTATTGGCATTGAACAATTGGACAACTGATTGGACGATTGGCGTGTTGATTAGACGCCCAAGTTATTGTTTAGTAGAAGCTTCTGTCGCGTGTAAAGTATCTTGGATTTTCCGAAATTGCAGTGCGAAATTATGCACTGAATTGGTACATGTCTGCTAATTCAGGTGTAAATTGGTTTTGAATCGAAAAACTCTTACGTTGACTTCTTTCAATGGCATTTAGAAGTTCGTTAGATGAAGCAGAACCAATTCTATGGATATACAACTTCTTTATAAAGAAGTTGTATATTCATAGAATTCGCGATCGTTCTCTTTCAACTCTTACGTTTACTAACGTTCAGATTCAAAATATAACACAACGTTTAAGATGTTACGACAAAATCTCTTCTCGCAGTAAAAGGGGATAATTAATTCGGATAACCGACATGGTCACGTTGTTACAAATTTGCTACAGCTATTCTAGGTGATCTCAGTATTAAGTCGGTTTTTTTTTCAAATTATTTATGAAAAATATATCCCAGCCTTCTATATATGGGGCATAAGTTTGGCGATTGAATAGATTTAAAAAATTAGAAATGATACACCTTTATGCATATAAAAAGTTCTTGGGTATCAAACAAAAGACTTCCAAACATTGTGGTTAATGAAGTATATTTCGTTCATATAGTATACTGATATCGTAAAGTAATTCGATATTAGGAAAAATTACTTCATATCGCTTACCAAAGTAATGCTGTGAAATTATGCTTTTAGATGATAGAAATAGACCTAACAATATCTTGTCTGATATTAAACGACTAATTTTTTAATTAGTTTTGGAAATATCTGGTACAATCATCAGCCTTTATCTGAAAGACATAATGGTACATATCTCAAATTTTTGCAAGACAAACCCCATATTTCAAACACATGTAACCTTTAATCTATGTGTAAACAGAGTAAAAAATACCGACGTATATATGTATAAATGTAAATAGAAAGTATATGTGACCGTGTAATTGATTGACGGTATTTTCCTGAACGTGTCACAATATAGGTACACAATACTCCGAATGTCGTGTATGTTTTCTTACAATACATTTGTTAGTTTAAGCTTGATATGTTATGCAGGGAGTGAGTCAGGGAAGAGTTCTATCTGCACGTCTCTTCTCGTTATATATGAATGATCTATTTATTATCTCAGTGCATCTTGTGTTTAAGATAAATGACAACATTTTTCAACAGTTTCACATCTTTTGTTGTGAGTAACTGGTTAAACTTTGATCTGGAAGGATTTATAGTATAGAAATAAGGGATGTACAGTGATCGTGAATAAAATTGACATATGAGCAAGAAATGATACTCATCTTGAACAAGATCAAATGTGCACTTATCACACTTAACAGAGTCAGCAGTTATCTTATTAAAGCGACACATTTGTGTCATAAGTTTGTGACTCATACCACGGAACTTGAATAACACGCGTAAAAGATCTTTGTCATGGCATAACTCTAAAATATATTTTTCAGGCTCAAGTATAGATTTATAAGATGAGTGATGTTTTAAGAATGAGGAAGAAGATATTTATGGTACCAATGTTTTATATCTATATCCTTACATCTTTGTTAAAAAGCACTAATAAAACTTTTAACATCCCCACACTCTTGTGATATCCACACGTAAGAAAATCCTGAATGAAATAAAAGAAGTCGGACATGAGATACCCAAGTCCAAGTACTATTGTCGTTATATGATTTAAACATTTCGTAGGATGCCTTTGGACATCGGCAACCTTCCATATGGAATTGTCTACACCAATACTTTTTTTTTTAAAGCATTTAACTGTGTATTTAAAACTCAACAGAAGACATCCCGGTACAGCAGTACTAAACAAACTTCACATGAATATAGTTTGGCAATTGTTAACACACACAAATCACGTAAATAGATTATGGCAAGTTAACCAAAATTTATAGAATAGGCTAATATTACACTCAACTCTACACCAATACTTAATACAACGGGGAAAATAATATACACATAGGTGGCTTCTCCAAATTTCACCATGCACAACATTTGAAGATGCATTTTTACTGACGCAAAGATATCTCTGTATTTTTTCAATATTTTCACGATATGTAAAACCCCATATTTCTGCACCATAAAGCAGAATTGGCGGGATTTTACTGTCAAATATTGTAGATGCAACACTAAGAGATATATTCTGATAAGTTTTAAATAGAGAAAATATTGGAAACGAAGCCTTTCTTGCTTGTAACGCTAATGTTTCACATGCTTTGGACCAGTTTAATCTGGATGTGAAAATAATACCAAGATATTTGTAATGAGATAAAACATTCATACTTATACCATCATAAAACCATTTTTTTGATTTTCTGATATCCACCCTTCCTATATAAAAAAAACTATTACAGAGGATTTCTCAAGGTTTACTTCTAGACCCCATTTGAGACAAAATGATTTTAACACATCAAGTTTCTTCTGCAAACCTATTATTGTGTCATCGATGAGAGTTACATCGTCTGCAAATAACAGTAATACTATATCATTGATATCGCTGTTAACAAATATTCCTCGTAAACCACATGCATGCATCTCATCTACCAACTCGTTAATGAAAAATATAAAAGGACTGGACTTAAAATGCAGCCTTGGCGTAGTCCAGTTGTTGTCGAAAAAAACTCTGTGCGCACATTATTTATTTTCACAGAAGCAGATACTTTGTTGTATATATGGATTCGCAGCATTTTCCCATGTACACCTTTGGAAATAAGAGCATACAACAGCTTATTTCTATCTATGAAATCGAATGCTTTTCTGAAATCTATAAAGGCCGCATAAAACCTGTGAATCATGATTTTAATACTATTTGTATAACGAGATAGACTGACGCCCAAGAATCAATATCTAAACAATGACGATAAGCAGGTGGCACTTGACCAACTCGGGTGTAGACATTCCCGATTACGTTAACTGTCATCTAGAGCAGCCAAAGACGCGCGTCTGTGGACATTAACCCAGGAACTTACAGACACTATGACAATCCAACAGATACACATCCATTGGAGTTTGGAGTATGTCGCTGTGGCACTGTCGCTAATGATGTTGTAGAACACGTAACGATTTACTGTAATGTTAAACGTTATGAAAGAGAGGTTCTTTTCAAAAGTATAAATGATATATGAGATTCTATGGAATGACGATTAAGCTGTTCTATTTTCCTTTTCTGCTTGGTGATATAGCTGTCTACACCGAAGCCGCGTTACTTTGATTTTAGAAATTTAATTCTAACCATAAACTCTGCTGTCGGCGAAAGGAAATCATTATTGTAAAGATAAAGTGTATGTCAATGATTCAAGTAAACATGGCTTATATAATATGTTAATTATATTGGTAGCTTCAACAAATTGAGAAAATAAAGAGCATCGCTCTATCCTCAATTATTACCTTTGGCCAACACATTTATCTTATCATATTTTATTTATATAATACAATTATATATACTAGCCTCTTTTGTGACTAGATGAATTGTTTTCTTCATTTAGATGAGTACAGTTTAAGAACTAGATATAATATTATAGAGCGCTGTATCAAATCACGGGTATTGTTTTCACATCTTTTACATAATATCATACTAGGATATATGCAATACTTTAAATCTATGACGGTATATGTAATGGTTCAGTGTGTTTGCCATGTATAAACGTAATTTAGCCACCACACTAGTGTCATTATTAAAAGGTTTATTTGCTCCAAAATGAATCCCCAATGTCTCTAGTTTATTCAGGCAACTGATTTATATATATAATTAACTATAGTTATGTCAGTACTTGAAGTTATTAAATACCCTGTAAACGTACGGTGCTTATAACGCACTAATTCATTTGTTTTGCAGCATATATCCGAGGGCTGATAGTCATATAATCAGGAAACCCATTGTTTCTATAGAAACTCATTATATACGTTAGGTCAGGACGTTATTATCTTGTTGTCGCACTGGGTATCCATTATAGGTTTTAGGTTTACGTCAGTCTTCTGTAAAATTATTTATTAAAATAAAATTAGTTTTAAATTCCCAAAACCAACAAATGCCAATTTCATTCTGCTGGTAATCATTAAGCTCTATCTAAGGTTTATCGTCACAAAGTTTGCATCCGCAACTGAAACGTGATTTCAGAAATTTAATTATTTTATAGGATACATTCAGTTTGAATATAACTATTTCTATACCCATTGAAATATCATTTTATTTAAGGTAAACGATATTAGGTCTACATTTGCAAACAAAACGATACAGATACGATCGAATCATGAAGCAGATTGTCGAACATTAATTAGCTATGAATATGTTATGTAAATTGTTTTCTATTACGTTAATTGGCAATTGTTACAGATGAAATGGGACATATTTTGCCTTCTGAATTTGATATGCACAATTACGCCTATGCATTAATCATCACATGCGATTTACTGCACTTGTTAGGAAATGATGAGTCGGTTAGAGGGTCATGTGTAGCTTACACATAGCGTAGGAAGACCACCTGTATATGCCTATTGACCCTACTGTATACTGTATACAACTAAAGTAATACGGTAACGGTCAATTGACGTTCTTACGATTGAAATATTTTTAAAAAATTTTATATTTCATGAAATTACAACTTGAACGTAATTCATTATTGATCAAATAATTGACAAAAACTCAAATATTAAATTCAGTCTTATCAACAAACCAGCTACACGTTAATAGAAGTTACATTAGAGAAAATGTCAACATGACAGTCTGTGCCATTTAGAAACTGTCCGTGAAGACTTGATTGCTTGTTGTGAGAACTTTTTCCCAGGAATGAATCAATATCATATTCTCGCTATTTTCCAGCATATCATTATCCCTGATTAGTGAATTTTATAGCAGGAAAATCGATTATGAAAACTGAGATAAATTGCAGATACGTATTAAATTGGTATAAAATGCTTTACTTTCGGAATAATTGAAGTACGTTTTTTTAGTGTCGTTCTTGAATTATACCCCTGTCTCTTTAGAACATCAATTTTGAACATAGGTTGCGTACAGTAATTGCTAGCGTTGAGAGCACTGTGTTTCGAACTGTCGATGCGTGGTGATAAATGGTAATGATAAAATCATGGTGGCCAACTGAAGCTGTTCGGACCTTGAGATCTGTACTAGCAAACGTTCATCATAATGATATCAGGAACTACTTTTATTGCTAAAACATCTGAGAGACTACACCGTCAAATCCATATTCATGGAGACGCTTGCCAGGCTTGTTAGCAGATCCGCAGTCGGGTTAAACTATACATTATTCTAAACCAAATTGTCAGCATTCACACGCATTGGCATTCTCTCACAGGTTACTCAAGTAATTTCGCCACACGTTACATGGGAAAAAATGACTTGAGTAACCTCTGTGGGGAGAGAAGAGGCATTACAAAGTATGACAAATCACATAATCCATGACGTTAGACATCTGCGATCAGGAATGTAAAAATGGTCAACCCTTTTTTAAGATTTGGTTCTACCGTTATGTCGAGACATGTTTAACATCTTCGCCAGTGTGATTGTCGCTGTTCTATGATATTTTGTCTGCTCCAGTTCACCACGTCATGACACATGTAAAGCTGCGTACCGAAAGATAGTTCACCTACTTTTGTATTCTAGTGCAAATATTATATAATTTGGCATGACTTTGAAGCATCGTATCAAAGCGAAAATTAGATCGATGATTTTGCATATTTGCATTATAAGAAGACAGTTGAGCGTTCCAAAGCAATCTGATTTGAAATCTCATAGTAAGCAGTTACAATTGTGGCAGCCCTTTAAAGTGACCAGGGGGCAATCTTTTCAAAGCTTTAGTTTGAAATTTGAATTAACAATTTTACCCCTTCTGTCTAATTTTCAGTATGCCAAATTTCATTAACCTGCATCACTGACGTGACGATCGCTGGATACGTTTGAGAATGAATGTTTTACTGATGATTCATTGTCATTGTAATTTTATTATCGTTACAATGAACATGCATTTTACATGATAGTTGCACTGAAAAACACATGTAGGTGAACAAACTTTTGGTACGCAGCTGTAATCTGTTTCGTTGTTATTATTTGTAAATCAGAGCAGCTGCAAGTCTGTGATATATTACATACGTACATATATGCTGTATTTGGAAGAATATTAATAATGGTATTTATCTGGCCAACTTTTTCAATCATTAGTCCATGTTCAAAGCGTTACCAACATTAATAGCCTGGTGTAACCATGATAGATATACATGTCGGTAGAAGGTAACCTCCAACACTACCCTATGTACTGCTTGGAGAACAGAGCCACGTCTTGAATAAAGTCCAGGGTGACACCATAAGTCTCTCAGCTCATGTGGCTCTTGGGTCCAGCGATGAAGCCGGTCACCCACCTATCCGGCGAGTCGCCCATTGTTGCTGAACTTCACTGATAGCGGTTAATTTAGCTATAGCCAGGACCATGTTCTATACAAGATTCCGATAAACCAAGGAATTATAACCTATGTCTACAGACTGCCTTAATCGACAATGTATTCATTATGCTGCGTCTAACACCATACAAAACACACAATTAATCATGGCGTTGAAAATATTGCTGCAGGGATTTAGATCGTTTCTTTGAATTGATTTTCGCATTACATCTTTTATTTTGAATGTTTCCACAAGAGTTCTTCTTTTGAGAGAAGGTTAATTATCGATTCCGCGATAGCCAATATAAACATACGCTTTGTCAATTTTACGCTACATCACGCCTCCATTCATTATTCAGTGATTGTAACACATGGATTCGAATCACGGTTTGGACAATAATCTATCAAGAATTTTGAAATCATATATTGTTTCTATATGATGAGGTAACATGCTGGGAGAAAGGTAACTGTGCAATGTATTTATTATTTGAATATACAAAGCAAATTGTTTCATGTATTAATATATAGTTTCTCGACCGAGATCAGTGACAAATTATTATTGCAACAACAAAAAATTATCAAGAAAAGTCAACAGTAACGCATAACATTGCTTGTCGAGGATAGGTTCACACATTAATTTTCACAAATTAGTATCGAGTGTGACCACCGCGAGCATCAACACAGGATTTACGTCTACGCCTCATGGACGATATCAGGCTAGTGGAAAAGGCTTGTGGAATCTCATTCCAAATGTCAACCAAGGTTTTCACAGGTCGTTCAAGGTCACAGGCTGATGTTGCCGTCTTCTCAATCTTCACTCCATCTCATCTCAAACATGCTCAATAAGGTTGTGATCTGATAAAACGGCTGGGCATGAGCGAGTTCTGATGTTCTGCTGCACAAATAGGTCATTTACAAGATCTGGCCTTGCATTGCCATGCTGGTATTCCATCTGAAGCCAATGTCTTTGAAGAAAGGGTAAAACATGAGGCAATACACTTCCATCTCTGTACCGGATGCCCGTTAGATTAAAATTAACGACGAGCAGATCTGTTAAGTGATCAGCCTTAAGTACCTTCCGAAATCATAACGTTTTCAACGCCAACACGATTGCGTTGCGGAACGCACACATCAGCGTAACGTTGGCCAGGGCGTCGATAAGCAGGTGAACGCCCGTTATTGCAGTCAAGTTGTAAACGATAACTCGTCTAAGAACAGAACATTATCCCAGTCTCTCCTTCTGTACCTTACATGCTGTCTACACCACAACCAACGTACATCTCGGTGATGTTGCAACAGAACTGGGTCGATTGCTGGACGTCGTGGCCTGATGTTCCAATCTCGCAGACGATTCCTGACAGTTCTTGCACTTCCAGGACTTAAGCCTGGAATGGTGTTGGTCAGTAAGTGCTGAAGCGTGGAACAGAGTTCTGTAATCTGTGAGCCTGATGTGGTTGTCCTGGCGGCATGACGTAACACGTGACCTTCCTGCACGTGGGCGATCTCTAGTGCTACCAGTATGTTGGTACCGGTTACACAGAGAAGACACCGTTTTTCTGTGAACACCAAAACGTCGAGCTACGGCATTCTGTGACACCCCAGTCTCTACCAAACGGCACGTAAACGATCATCTTGAGATAGACATGGCATCTTGTCATATAATATGCAATAAACAATGTGATCTTTTGGTTAGCCCTCGATCAAATACCTGAAAACGTCTACTGAAATCAGTGTAACGTCTTTTGTCAAGTCAGTTGGCGACTTTCACGTGCATGGACATTCCTTGACGTGTTAGACGTGTTGAACGTGAAACATCAGTGAGAGTTAACATTGCATGTCAAACACATTGTCATGTTATATCACCTGTAAGCATCAAATCGAAATTTATGTAATGCACATTACTTATTTCTTTTAGTATATATTTCTCATTTGAATGAAACAAGTGAAAAAACCAATTTTGGATAAATCAAATAGCTTCATTAATCATTAAACATAATTTAATATTGATTTAAACTCTGATTGTAAAATGATGTATGCCTGAGAGTCCAGAAAAAAGAAGGAGAGTGCTTAAAATGAAAGTCAAAGAGTCAACGATTTGTGAGCAAAAAAAATCTATTATTGTAATAGCTTATCATACTATGGTATAAAATATGACAGTTACATAATGTCATAATGTAATGTATATAATGAACAAGCCGCGTAACTACGTAAATATGTGTTTAAAAATATTATATACATAGATAATAATTAGATAATCTCATGTTTTTCATTTCTAGAAATGTCAGCTTTGACTCGCAGTGTTGATTCTTTCTAGTTCTTATTTTGGCAGAAGTCAATCAAGTATTTTACTCCCAACCGTATTGCGTATTACATCAACTAGATTCGTTGTTTTACTCCTTGATCTTACTGAATCAAACGTTTAGCTAAATCGTTATGTCATTGGCGTTGATAAACTGTAACTTATTTTGTTTTAATGTGGTTTTGAAAGTGTCCTTGTATCAGACTGTTTGGGCGATCACTTTTATGAATGGTTGCTACGGGCAACGAGGTCTAAGTGGGATGTAACTCAAGTCATTCTCTCCACACATAATATCTCAAGTCATTTCTCTCCGCACATAATATCTCAAGTCATTCTCTCCACACAGAATGTCTCAAGTCAATCTCTCCACACAGAAAATCTCAAGCCATTTCTCTCCACACAGAATATCTCAAGTCATTCTCTCCACACAGAATATCTCAAGTCATTCTCTCCACACAGAATATCCAAAGCCATTTCTCTCCACACAGAATATCTCAAGTCATTCTTTCCACACAGAATATCTGAAGTCATTTCTCTCCACACAGAATATTTCAAGTCATTCTCTCCACACAGAATATCTCAAGTCATTCTCTCCACACAGAATATCTCAAGTCATTCTCTCCACACATAATATCTCAAGTCATTCGCTCCACACATAATATCTCAAGTCATTCTCTCTACACAGAATATCTCAAGCCATTTCTCTCCACACAGAATATATCAAGTTATTCTCTCCACACAGAATATCTCAAGTCATTCTCTCCACACATAATATCGCAAGTCATTCTCTCTACACAGAATTTATCAAGCCATTTCTCTCCACACAGAATATATCAAGTTATTCTCTCCACACAGAATATCTCAAGTCATTCTCTCCACACAGAATATTTCAAGTCATTCTCTCAACACAGAATATCTCAAGTCATTTCTTCCCATGTTCGGCAGAAAGAAAATGACATGAGAAACCCATATGGGAGAGAATAGAGAAAAGCGGAAAGAGAAAGAAAACCCGCCACCCCACGTGAATACCGGCTATCGTTAAGTGATCATACCTGGTATTAAGGTAACATTGCATAAATCATGAACATCGACCAAGATCAAAGTCGCACACCGCTAGACGTCTGGATAAATATTTGATCTTTCAAGGACACAATAACACTACAAGTATCAATAACGATCGACCAATTGCTGTTAGTCGTCTCTTTGAGAATTCACTGACATCCTATATTTTATTGAATTATTCCAAGATGAACAATCTCTGAAAATCTTTGCGGATTGATCGATCATTTATGACAACAATTACTATTTTATTTAATGATATTTGCAGGCTTACAGAAGCAGGATTTTCAGATAAATTCTTAAGGTCCAGTCTCTATTTGTTTTTCAAGATGTTAACGACTTAGGATGAAACTAAGGTGACACAATTCTATGTGATAGATTAAAATGCAGTATTTACGCATGTGGTCGAATGGTTATACTTATTACGTATTTTGAGTACGTTTGCATAAACTGGACAAAATGAGTTAGGAATAATGGAAATTTGATCGCTATTTTATCAGTGTGTCAATGAATACACAATTTATATCGTTATATATAATTTCAAAGTTTCCATATGTCCCTAATTTTAATTTGTCAAGAATATATTTTGGAGCTACCCACTAATTGGTGTCACGTGAGTAATCTATATTTGTAATACTGAATATTCTTAAAGGTACATCCATTGTGTTGTTGGGGGTCAAATATGCCAAACGTTATAAATGGTCTTACTTTATCGAGAAGTACCCACTGTTACCGAACACTACCATTTTTAAGATACTCGACTTAGTATATTGACGCTATGAAGGTAAAAGTAACGATTTCTGATCGAAACCCGGACAATGCACCGCCTGTGGCGCGCGCCAATGAGTAAAACCTAATTTTGGAATCTTATTTAAACCAGACAGAATAACAAAATTGTGTTGAAAATGTTTAATAGGTCATATAACTACTGTGCATGTAAATAGGACGCGTACTTTCGGTTTCTGCACATACATAGTGATATTACTCGATTTTAATTGGAAACTAGTAATTATGATATATTTGGCGATTGGGGATGAATATGCAAGCTGAGTGAATTTGTTTGTATTGTAAACAGCACATATGGTGTGTTGGAACGTATTAAAGCCAAATAAAATTTTATGAAACACAATGTATTTTTCTTGCGCATAAAATGAAGGTCTGTACCTTTTAACTGTTTACATGAAATAATGTCAATTATTACTCACCCGTTGAACATCGTAGAGAGTTGTATTTATAAGGTATTATTACTCTTTAGATCTATTAATTTTATGTACTTATTTCTCTCATTTTCGATACAAAAGATATATAGACTACATAGCTATTTCCGTTTGTGATAAAAACTCCGCACAGTGTGAAACAGCGAAAACACTGTAAATAGTTTACCGCTCCATATCAAGGGAGATAACTCTGCGGCTAAAAAATATTCGATTTTTAAATTATTATTCCCTGATGAATAATAGAGAGACACATGTTTTTATTGAATAAGTTTATTGACGCAGACAAAATAGATAATGTATATAGGTTGAAATCACCGTACTTATGTTTGTTAAAGGGAAAGTTCTATCACCGATCTAGCGGCAGCATCCGCCATATTGGATTCATGGAATTACGTGAAATGAAAACACTCTATATTTAGCCCAATTTTACACTAGTAAAGTAAAACATAAACAATGATAGAAAATTCACATAGTAACAGATAACACATAATAAAAGTAATAAATTATGTAATGGAGAATGCATGAGGAGCCGTGGATTCGTTAAAATAATCAACGAGCCCCGAAGGGGCGAGTTGATTATTTTTAACGAATCCACGGCTCCGAATGCATTCTCCATCTTAATCCATGTATGACGTCACGAAACATACATATGTGATTATCTAGCATTATAGACAATTCATTTCAATTATGGAACCTTAAAAAAATATTATTTACAAATTTCGGTGCCCATTCATCGGATATGGTACACGTAGCTTCGGCCCTTATGAAATGGATTCTTCCACGCACGTGCATGGCGGAAATCTTCCACGCAAAGCGATTTGACTGACAGCCAAACTCCTTCATTTCATGTGTTTCAGCACGATCCCCACGCGTTTCACACTTTACCAGTCTTGTTTAGAATACAGGGATCTTACTGACAAACAATCAAATGATAACCAGCAGGCCTGGTAGCCGAATAGGTTAAGGCTCTGCGTAACAGTCGAAGGGTTACATGTTCGATTCCTGGGTCAGACATTACAAAAATAATCAGATATTTTAAGATTCTAATCAGATATACTAAGACAAAATACATCAATCTTGATCAAATTACATTATGAGCCATTACGAAAATGTCAAAACCTGACACCCCTCCTGACTGGATTAGTCAATGACCAGTAGATTCTTAAAAATAATCCACTGTAAACACAATAGAGTGACGTCATCACCATGGATTAACTGCTGTTAGACCGTAGCGAAATTTTCCCCACACGCAGCGCCGATGAATGGCTTCAGTTCTCATCGTTTTTATTTTTCAACAAGTGTGCGTTTGCTTTTATCAATTTCTGAACTATAAAGTCATCAAAATATTACTTTCATTAGTATCTTTCAATTTGACTGTGTTTTAATCATGTATTAATAACATATATGTGTAAACAGTAATATCCTCTCGAATTTTTAAGGTAAGTTTCGACTCTGAAATTCGAGCAACCGTTTTACTTCCGCATTCCATCTAAGGTCAAGGTCATCCGTAAGACCCTTGTAGTTAGTCACATGACCTTTCTTCACAGGTCATACGTATGGTACACCCTGGTAAATCCGCCTACATGGTTTCGTATGCATTGGCTATTGACCAATCAGAATTCAACATTTTCATCTAAAGGGTATGTCGCAGAGACGACCTCATTCTTCCAAAGCAATCTAGCAATTGACAAACTGTGAAATTTCGTCGCAAATTACCCGTATGTTCGTAAATTGCACGAAAATGCACGATTTTTTAACATTTATTTCGTGCGCCTAATTTCACGAATCATGAATCACGTGCCAAAATCGGTCAGGCGGAACATCCGTAGTACTACGCATTTCATTCATACGCTAGAGCAGGGGCCACAAAAAGATTATGGTATTTTACAATATTTAAAAATTGTTCGTTTTTCATGTTTTTTCACTCGGAATAAGTGAGATGTAAGTCAGTTACTACCATTGTTTCCGATTTATATCGGGAAATAGCAGGACAGTTGTCCAGCATAGTTCCCGATACAACTCGGAAACTACATGTATGGTAGTAACTATTACACATTCTGTTGTTTAACAATACACTACCTTACCTTATTGACTTGAACTGTGTTTTTATTCGATATTCGCTTTCTAATTGCTTTATGGTGTTGATGTTGTTTATAAGACATCCCTGTTATCAACTAAACGTTTTTACAGACGCGATACTATCGTTATTAACCGAATCTCGTCTTGTAATGTGTTGAATATAATTTACAAAATGAATTTGTTTACAGGTAATACAATATGTGTTCAAGATTTTAGCGTGTTGTAGATCAATGTAGAATTACCAAATCAATTGGTTTACAAAGATACAATCATAAATACAAACTTACTTTAAAAATACTTACAAAATACTTTAATCTATCTGCTCTCCATTTTCAAGCAGATAAAAATTTAAGTCATATTTAAGTATGTCATTGATTATATTCAAACATATGTTTAAAACGATTATTGCCCAAGGCTGGTTCGTTATTCAATAAGCATAAATCAATAAATGTAAAGCAATATATAATTGATACGCTACTGAACAGTTGTGCTCAAGTCGAGCATATTAATGGTATGGTCAAAACAGCAAAAAATTATTCTATAAAACCTTAGTATTTTGTCTATTTTCTTTTTTAGAGTCTGCCTTCAAAGTCAGACCACAGTTTGGCTTCAACCTGAGACGTTCCCCAGCCGAGCAGAATCAACGGAGGACTCGTGGCAGAGACAGACAGGGGGTCTTCTGGTTAGATCTGGACACATACCAGCATACCCTGGTGTAGATCTACATACATACATACATACCATTGTATGTACATATTTACTTACGTTGGCAGAGATCTACATGTCAACGAACTCTTGTGTAGAGCTGCATACCAACGTGACCTCGTGTAGATCTACAAGCCAACATACTCTGACGTATGGCTTCATATCAACATGCCCTTGTGTCGATCTACGTATCAACGTACACTGATGTATGATTGCATACCAACATACCTTCGTAGGCAATACATACTTACATTATCTTGTCAAGGACAACTTACAAAAGATCATAATAAGCATAAAGCATTTAGCCAATACTCAAAATACGTAATCGGCATATACTGGTGAAGACTGTCTGAACGTGTATATTTACAGAGATGGAAAGTGCAGATATTTGTTTCAAGGTGGAATTCTTTCATCAACAAAGGTATAATAATATGTGTGTGACATTCAATTCTAAACAATCGAACACACCACCGTGATGTATTCTGGATCATTGCTATAACACAAGAAGTCTTGAACTACCCGTCCTGAGATCAGTATAGCACTGTCGAGTGGTGTAGCTAGAACCTAGAGCTCTACAGGTGTTTGTGTGGTTAGATAGAACATTAATGAACAATTCCTATCGTGAGTCTGGTTTAGAGCTTCACCTATTAGTATCCAACGCATGGTTGGTACCAAGGCTTCCTGTATGTCAGAACGACTCGGGCAATGCATGAGTTCCACACTATTGATTTCATCAAACAAGAAGTGACTTGTTACGGACAGATGAATGGCAAACTGAAGTTGTTAAGATAACACGGGAAGATGTTCAGATACGTTGTGACACCGTGACAACCAGAGTTATAAAAGCAATTGTTGGTAGCACTTGAAAGGGTGATCTATGTTGTACGAAGTAACTTTGATGTATGTACATTTCAGTATTTACAGAAATATAAACAAGTTTTGGTAGTCTTTACAATTACTTGTATATCATTGTATATAATGAGAACCGATGTTGTGTATCGCCCACCAACGATTTGGACATGGGTCCAGAAGTGAATATTGACATTAACGAACTATTCTAGAATCATGAATGTAAGTTGCACTGTGAAGTTAAACCCACATTCACGAGATGTTAACAAACAACACTAAACACTAAGATACAACCTTAACTATTTAAGTGACAGTTCCACAATCCAGCCAAGTTGTGTAGCAATTGCTCAAGATTTGCATTGTTATTTGGAACACGTTTATCCTATGTTATTTCAGAAATCCGTGTTACAATTTTGTAGATATTAACGTAAATTGTTTTTATTAGTGATTATGTTTGTGCACGAGTTATGAAGCACATGTAGCATATCATACATCGATGTGACATCTCTTTCACACTCGTTCTCTCACATTGTAAACGTTATTAACGAGAGATATAGGCTATTTGTGGATATTTGATTCATTTTCATATTAAATAATCGACCCATAGAATTCGTCGTTATTTATCACGAATTTATTTCTACTTCTCGGATTTCGGGTGAAAAGTGATACTTAAAGGGGCAGTAGCACGTTTTTTGCTAATTTTAATTTTTCAAATTTCCCATTTATAATGATAATTTATGTCATTTATATTTACTTTAGAGGGCAAAACATCTTATTAATAAACTAGTTGTAATAACGGTGTTGCGAATAACACAAAAATTGCAAGGCGGCCATATTATTGTGAAAACATTTTATTATTTCGATGACAATTCATTATTATTTCAGTGAAAAAACGTGCTACTGCCCCTTTAAACTTCCACCGCAAATCATTACTTGCGCCAGTTCCCATCACTCGCTAATGTAAGTCTTGCTGCTATTTTGTTAACTTTTTAGCGTAGTAGCGCTCACCATGAAGAGCGGGGACATCGCGGGTTATGACCTGCAGGGGAATTTGCAGACACAGGAAATTGAGGATACTCAATATCTTACTATAAACAATGTATGTATAAGTATCTACACCCAATAGTATTGGCATAGAGGGATGTGGATACTTACTATAAACAATGTATGTATAAGTATCTACACCCAACAGTATTGGCATAGAGGGATGTGGATACTTTTATATACGATATAAGATATTTAGTATCCTCAATCTCCTCATCCTCGATAATCCAGGGTATACGTTCCGATACTCTACACTATATATTATCGGAACGTTTACCCTGGATTATCGAGGATGCAATCTCCTGTGGAATTGATATTTGTAAATATAATAATAAAAGGCACAACATTACTTCGATTCTTTTGCAGTTTATCGTTAAAGTTTCAATTCCATCTGTTTGTCCAAGACATCACATCCACATGTAGATGTAAAATCGAAAGATAATCTTTTATATATACATGGATTATCCTTATGCTACATGATAAAGATTTACTTACTAATATTAGTACTAGGAGCCTTTGTATTATGTAATGAATAAAACATTTTATATTTTTTCGAATATTTTATTTATTTCAATCGGTGAAGTAACAATACATTTCAATGGATTTCTTAGTATACATCACATACTTTAAAGTCATTGTTGAATAATAATGTTTGAATCTTGTTTTATTATACATTTCAAGTTTCTACCAACTGTAAGCCGATATATTTGTGTGTGTGTTGTTCATAGATTTTACATCCCTATATACATTGTTTTTCAATGGATGAATTTATGTTTCTTGTTAGTGTATAGCTGCTTACAATCGAAATGAAAGATAGAATAAACTTATATCAGTATATTTGTTCCTTTCGAATTTGATTTTGCCTAAGAACGATTGTGTGAGTATGAAGACAATGCTGATATGAAGACATGTTGTTTGTGTATTTATTTGTTAAAGACAATGAAGAAACCATTAATGAAGTTCCAATTCTGTAATTCGTTTCATTATAGGGCTGTTTTTCTTACTTTTTCATTCGATGCAAGTCTATGAATTGTTTATTATTGCCTTAATCATTGTTTTTCATGCTTTATTTCACATCAGTATTGGAAAATTTTATAGCAATACGTGTGAAAAATTTTCATCAATCTGTGCAGCAGAAAGTTGTCTTAATATTTTTATTAATTGGTTATATCCAACAAACATTTTTCTACAAGATAATAATAAGTTAGTGAGTGATGGAGTGAGTTGGGGTTTAACGCCGCTTTCAAGAGTATTTCACTTATATCGCGGCTGCTAGTATTATGACAAGGAGAAAGCCCACAACGCCATGTGGCTATGCATTGCGGTGAAACATGCGAACAGCGGCTGGAGCTATGGGTTAACCATAGGTGGTACTACGCTGAAATTCAGTGTAGCATTGCACCCAAACCTTTCTGCGTGTAGAACAGTTCTCTACTGCAGACAAAGTTGCCGTGCCCCTGGCGGGATTCGAACCCCGGAAGCCGAACGCGCTAACCACTGCGCTATCCCGCCCCCTACCGCTACCTAAGTTAGCACTTTCCTGATATGTGGGCATATTGTAACCTACCTCTGCAGTCGGAGAGCGGCTAGCTGACCCCTGCAACCATCTCAATTAATTATAACAGACGATTCACGATGACTGGTATCCGAATATACCACAGTATGAGTAATAAACACCCGACCATCATTTGAAGCTCACACTAGAACTAATCAGATTGCATCGATTATTTTAATTTGATCTATATATGTTAATGCTGTTTAATTTTCTTGTGGACATAATTAGCATATATACATATAACAACATTTTAGAATCTATTCCAAATAGACTAACGTTGTCTTCATTACAGTTTGTGTTTATTCAGTCGAAATAAAGGAGATAAAAACAATTACATTCCTGAGGCAGAGCTCAAAGTTTGATTGTAAAATAAACGATTACTATGACAACGACTTGCTGTCAATACATGCATTTCCCATCTAAACAATGCTACATGACGCTCTTGTCACTTGTAAGGTAAAGTGCGTAAACTTGTTTCTAAAGGTGCTTCTGCATGTAGTTGTTGACAGTTTACCTGTAAAAAGATTATTGTTAATGATGAGCAGACCAAACAGACAGACAGACATACATCTTATATACAGAAAGGCCTATTTGGTATTTAGTTACAATGTATTTCAACTTCGTGGATCTCTTCATCGTGTAACAATAAATGAATGTCAAAACTGTTTCTTGCAAATGACGTGAGTACTTTAAGTCTAGATCGATGTTATAATTAGTCTTATGGGTTTTGTTCTAATCTCATTATCAATGACAAGTTTGTCAGGTTGCCACAGGGGAATGTTCAGTTTTGCAATTAATCATAGATTGTTTCAGTAAAGAAAGGTCATCGGGTACATTGTCAAGAGTTTGTTTTGGAAAAGCTTAATATTTGGAGTTGTTACGAGTGCAGGGAGATATGTACTCCATTGTCTTCGGGAATGGTATACGTATCTTATGGTTTAGAGTCGCAAACGACTGCAAACTCCTACAGTGTTTGGATATATCACCCTATATTACAGTTGGAATATTCAGAGTAAACATTCAACCAGTCATGCTTGGCCTGTGACCAATGAACACGGAGCTCTCTCTCTCTCTCTCTCTCTCTCTCTCTCTCTCTCTCTCTCTCTCTCTCTCTCTCTCTCTCTCTCTCTCTCTCTCTCTCTCTCTCTCTCTCTCTCTCTCTCTCTCGACCATTCTCGACCTCGACCTCTCTAGACCTCGATCTCTCGACCTCGAACTCTCTCTCGACCTCGAACTCTCTCTCGATCTCGATCACCGCTGTCCCGAGCAGCCAGCACCAGAATACCTTGGTCTGCCTTCCAAGATACAACAGCAATTTTGAACGCTGACATTGAGTGATGGCCGATCAACATGACCGGATGCATCCCTGTGATAATGTTGTGGAGGGAAAACACCATGAACGACGTTGGTCACTAACCAATGTATTCCAATGCAGGAGCAGCACTATAGAACAACTGCAAAGTTTGTTAACATACTCCACGTGGTGTTGTCGGAGTATTGCACATATCAGATTTTAACACATTATATTCAAATTATATCTATTGAACTGAACAAATCATATTGTTATGACTTCGAAGGAAACCCAGTGCTCTTGTTGAACCCGAGGTGCAGATGAACAGATGAAACATGAATATGAACATATTTATGAATGTTTAAAAAGTAATATGGTAAAATGGAACATGTCATTAAAAATCATTTGAAATAATCATTTAGTTGTTTTTACTTTTTTCAATATGTTTCATTTGACTTGATAGCCGATACAAAAGATAACATATTTTGACGGATGAGATTTAGATCCAGAGCAACAATGTGCTTTTAAAGCCAACAATGAGAATAAACGCGAAATGATCTTTAAATTCTATTTTTTTCAGTACAGTAGCTATCATGAGCAATTTAAACGTCGGCCGTGGCTCTTTCGAAAATAAGATGATTAGGATATTTTGATTGCATAATAGCATACAATTAAGAAAGTGAATTATATTGATTAATTTGACAATTTAGAAATAAGACGAGGTCGTGAGTAGTATATATGTTACCTTAGGAATAAAAATGACGTAATCATTTCCGGTGTATCCGCCATTTTGAATGCCGTCAAGGAGGGGCTCAGGTGACCTTTAGGTGACCTTGGAATGTATGGTCATGGGATCTATTATGATACATTTTTTAATTTCTGTGATTATGTCATTTTGAAAGACAATCAGGGGACTCAGGTGACCTTTAGGTCACCTTGGAATGTATAGTCATGGGATCTATTATGAGACATTTTTCATTTCTGTGATTATGTCATTTTGAAAGACATCAGAGGGCTCAGGTGACCTTTAGGTGACCTTTAGGTGACCTTGGAATGTATGGTCATGGGATCTATTATGACACATTTTTAATTTCTGTGATTATATCATTTTGAATGACAATAGTCATTTCATGGAGATCTTCCTGTCATGTTTGAATGACGTCTTCAATCAAATCCTTCCATTTTTTTGTCATCAGCAATTCATATTTTCTGTCTGTCATATTTTGACCGATGTCAACATAGATTGAACTTAAGGGACAATGGATTTCACAGTTGTCATTAATACAAGTGTTTAACTATTTTGATTAAGAGCTTACTTAATGTTTTTAAGAATGAGTGGGATTTCGAATGTTTTTGAATTCATATCCATACTAAGTCATCTTCATACTACAAGATTTTACGGAATTGTATAAAATTGTCTGATGATAAACTAACTGAGATTTCATTGACCAGTGGACAGTAACTGTAGAAATGCCGACGGATGTGAACAGGATATAACATCTCAAGTACTCCTTCAGTTTGACCAGTCCCTATACTAAACAGGAAGTTAGCATGAGTTTTCTTTACATGCATACACATCAACATTAATTCAATATTCAATCTGAAATAAAAGACTTGCACTCAGTCTGCACTATTCTAGAAAAGAGGTTGTAGACTGTTTACATATTGGGGAACATACTGACCACAATATGATAATAAAACAATAAAATTCACATAGTAACAGATAACACATAATAAAAGTAATAAATTATCTGCTGTTAGACCGTAGCGAAATTTTCCCCACACGCAGCGCCGATGAATGGCCTCAGTTCTCATCGTTTTTATTTTTCAACAAGTGTGCGTTTGCTTTTATCAATTTCTGAAATATAAAGTCATCAAAATATTACTTTACTATCTTTCAATCTGACTGTGTTTTAATCATGTATTAATAACATATATGTGTAAACAGTAATATCCTCTCGAATTTCGTTTCCACAAAAATACCCCGATAGAACCCTCCTTTTAAGGTAAGTTTCGATTCTGAAATTCGAGCAACCTTTTTACTTCCGCATTCCATCTAAGGTCAAGGTCATCCGTAAGACCCTTGTAGTTAGTCACATGACCTGTCTTCACAGGTCATAGGGATGGTACACCCTGGCAAATCCGCCTACATGGTTTCGTATGCATTGGCTATTGACCAATCAGAATTCAACAAATTCATCTAAAGGGTATGTCGCAGAGCCACGCTCATAAGACGACCTCATTCTTCCAAAGCAATCTAGCAATTGACAAACTGTGAAATTTCGTCGCAAATTACCCGTATGTTCGTAAATTGCACGAACCTGCACGATTTTTGACCATTTATTTCGTGCGCCTAATTTTACACGCGAGAATCACGTGCTAAAATCGGTCAGGCGGAACATCCGTAGTACTACGCATTTCATTCATACACTAGAGAAGGGGCCACAAAAAGGTTATTGTATTTTACATTATTTAAAATTTTTTCGTTTTTCATGTTTTTTCACTCGGAATAAGTGAGACGTAAGTCAGTTACTACCATAGCTTCCGATTTATATCGGGAAATATATTCTCCCGATACAACTCGGAAACTACATGTATGGTAGTAACTATTACACATTCTGTTGTTTAACAATACACTACCTTACCTTATTGACTTGCGATCAGCTTAATACTTAGCAATTTTATATTAAAGTTAGTGTAGCTCATTTTCTACTTCGTGTCCTTGAACTGTGTTTTTATTCGATATTCGCATTCTAATTGCTTTATGGTGTTGATGTTGTTTATAAGACATCCCTGTTATCAACTAAACGTTTTTACAGACGCGATACTATCTTTATTAACCGAATCTCGTCTTGTAATGTGTCGAA
This sequence comes from Gibbula magus, assembly GCA_936450465.1. Taxonomy (NCBI): domain Eukaryota; kingdom Metazoa; phylum Mollusca; class Gastropoda; order Trochida; family Trochidae; genus Gibbula; species Gibbula magus. The sequence goes on along the minus strand of OW388297.1, from coordinate 72,828,208 downwards.
TATAATTTACAAAATGAATTTATTTACAGGTAATACAATATGTGTTCAAGATGTTAGCGTGTTGTAGATCAATGTAGAATTACCAAATCAGTCGGTTTACAAAGATACAATCATAAATACAAACTTACTTTAAAAATACTTACAAAATACTTTAATCTACCTGCTCTCCATTTTCAAGCAGATAAAAATTGAAGTCATATTTTAGTATGTCATTGATTATATTATTATTAGTTAACGATGTTAACAAACTCATGTTTAAAACGATTATTGCCCAAGGCTGTTTCGTTATTCAATAAGCATAAATCAATAAATGTAAAGCAATATATAATTGATACGCCACTGAACAGTTGTGCTCAAGTCGACCATATTAATGGTATGGTCAAAAATTATTCTATAAAACCGTAGTATTTTGTCTATTTTCTTTTTTAAAGTCTGCCTTCAAAGTCAGACCACAGTTTGGCTTCAACCTGAGACGTTCCCCAGCCGAGCAGAATCAACGGAGGACTCGCGGCAGAGACAGACAGGGGGTCTTCTGGTTAGATCTGGACACATACCAGCATACCCTGGTGTAGATCTACATATATTTACATACATACATACCATTGTATGTACATATTTACTTACGTTGGCAGAGATCTACAAGACAACATACTCTGATGTATGGCTTTATATCAACATGCCCTTGTGTCGATATGCGTATCAACATACACTGATGTATGATTGCATACAAACAAACCTTCATAGGCAATACATACTTACATTATCTTACCAAGGACAACTTACAAAAGATCATAATAAGCATGAAGCAATAAGCAAATACTCAAAATACGTTTTCGGCATAAACTGGTGCAAACTGTCTGAACGTGTATATTTACAGAGATGGAAAGTGCAGAGATTTGTTTCAAGATGGAATTCTTTCATCAACAAAGGTGTAATAATATGTGTGTGACATTCAATTCTAAACAATCGAACACACCACCGTGATGTATTCTGGATCATTGCTATAACACAAGAAGTCTTGAACTACCCGTCCTGAGATCAGTATAGCACTGTCGAGTGGTGTAGCTAGAACCAAGAGCTCTACAGGTGTTTGTGTGGATAGATAGAACATTAATGAACAATTCGTATCGTGAGTCTGGTTTAGAGCTTCACCTATTAGTATCCAACGCATGGTTGGTACCAAGGCTTCCTGTATGTCAGAACGACTCGGGCAATGCATGAGTTCCACACTATTGATTTCATCAAACAAGAAGTGACTTGTTACGGACAGATGAATGGCAAACTGAAGTTGTTAAGATAACACGGGAAGATGTTCAGATACGTTGTGACACCGTGACAACCAGAGTTATAAAAGCAATTGTAAGTAGCTCTTGAAAGGGTGATCTATGTTGTGGCTTCCTGTATGTCAGAACGACTCGGGCAATGCATGAGTTCCACACTATTGATTTCATCAAACAAGAAGTGACTTGTTACGGACAGATGAATGGCAAACTGAAGTTGTTAAGATAACACGGAAAGATGTTCAGATACGTTGTGACACCGTGACAACCAGAGTTATAAAAGCAATTGTAAGTAGCACTTGAAAGGGTGATCTATGTTGTAAGAAGTAACTTTGATGTGTGTACATTTCAGTATTTACAGAAACATATACAAAGTTTTGGTAGTCTTTACAATTTCTTGTATATCATTGTATATAATGAGAACCGATGTTGTGTATCGCCTACTATCGATTCTGACATGGGTCCAGAAGTGAATATTGACATTAACGAACTATTCTAGAATCGTGAATGTAAATTGCACTGTGAAGTTAAACCCACATTCACGAGATGTTAACAAACAACACTAAACACTAAGATACCACCTTAACTATGTAAGTGACAGTTCTACAATCCAGCCAAGTTGTGTAGCAATTGCTCAAGATTTGCATTGTTATTTGGAACACGTTTATCCTATGTTATTTCAGAAATCCGTGTTACAATTTTGTAGATATTAACATAAATTGTTTTTATTAGTGATTATGTCTGTGTACGAGTTATGAAGCACATGTAGCATATCATACATCGATGTGACATCTCTTTCAGCTTCGTTCTCTCACATTGTTAACGTTATTAACGAGAGATATAGGCTATTTGTGGATATTTGATTCATTTTCATATTAAATAATCGACCCATAGAATTCGCCGTTATTTATCACACATATATTTCTACTTCTCGGATGTCGGGTGAAAAGTGATACTTAAAGGGGCAGTAGCACGTTTTTTGCAAATTTTAATTTTTCAAATTTCCCATGTATAATGATAATTTATGTCATTTATATTTACTCTAGAGGGTAAAACATCTTATTACACAAACAAAAGTAACTGTAGTTGTAATAACGGTGTTGCGAATAACACAAAAATTGCATGGCGGCCATTTTATTGTGAACACATTTTATTATTTCGATGACAAAAACGATTCCCATGGCTTTGCGGAACCATGTACACTCATATTTTATCTTGATTTTCCGAAGTGAGAAGGGTGTTTTACTATTGGTGACATTATTTTTCAAATTAATTTCATGGACTTTTTTCAGTGAAAAAACGTGCTACTGCCCCTTTAAACTTCCACCGCAAGTCATTACTTGCGCCAGTTCCCATCACTCGCTTATGTAAGTCTTGCTGCATTTCGCTAACTTTTTAGCGTAGTAGCGCTCACTATGAAGTGCGGGGACATCGCGGGTTATAACTTGCAGGGGAATTTGCAGACACAAGCAATTCAGGATACTCAATATCTTACTATAAACAATGTATGTATAAGTATCCACACCCAATAGTATTGGCATATATAGAGGGATGTGGATACTTTTATATACGATATAAGATATTGGGTATCCCCAATCTCCCCATCCTCGATAATCCAGGGTATACGTTCCGATACTCTACACTATATATTATCGGAACGTATACCCTGGATTATCGAGGATGTAATCTCCTGTGGAATTGATATTTGTACAAATAATAATAAAAGGCACAACATTACTACGATTCTTTTGCAGTTCATCGTTAAAGTTTCAATTCCATCTGTTGGTCCAAGCCATCACATCCACGTGTAGATGTAAAATCGAAAGTTTTTTTGTTTATATACATGGATTATCCTTATGCTACATGATAAAGATTTACTTACTAATTCATTCGTAAAATATTAGTACTAGGAACCTTTGTATTATATGTAATGAATAAAACATTTGACATTTTTTCGAATATTTTGTTTATTTCAATCGGTGAAGTAACAATATATTTTAATGGATTTCTAAGTAAACATCACGTAATTTAAAGGGGCAGTAGCACGTTTTTTGCAAAATTTATTTTTTCAAATTTCCCATTTATAATGATAGTTTATGTCATTTATATTTAAAACATCTCATAACACAAACCAATTACCCGTAGTGGTTATAACAGTGTTGCGTAAAAAGCAAAACTTGCATGGCGGCCATTTTATTGTGATCACAATTTATTATTTCGAAAGACAAAAACGATTCCCATGACTTTTAATGTACACTCATTTTTAACTTGTTTTACTATTGGTGACATTATTTTTCAAATACATTTCATCGACTTATTTCAGCGAAAAACGTGCTACTGCCCCTTTAAAAGTCAATGTTGAATAATAATGTTTGAATCTTGTTTTATTATACATTTCAAGTTTCTACCAACTGTAAGCCGATATATGTGTGTGTGTGTTTTCATAGATTTTACATTCCTATATACATTGTTTTTCAATGGAGGAATTTATGTTTCTAGTTAGTGCATAGCTGCTTACAATCGAAATGAAAGATAGAATAAACTTATATCAGTATATTTGTTCCTTTCGATTTTGATTTTGTCTAAGAACGATTGTGTGATTATGAAGACAATGCTGATATGTTGTTTGTGTATTTATTTGTTAAAGACAAGGAAGGAACGATTAATGAAGTTCCAATTCTGTAATTCGTTTCATTAGGGCTGTTATACCTACTTTTTCATTCGATGCAAGTCTCTTTTTTTAATTATTATAGTCATTGTTGTTCATGCTTTATTTCACATCAGTATTTGAATATCTTTATAGCAATATGTGTGAACAATTTTCAACACTCTGTGCAGAAAGAGACTGTCTTAATATTTATTTTAATTGATTATATTCAACACACATTTTTCTACAAGATAATATCTAAGTTAGTGAGTGAGTGAGTTGGGGTTTAACGCCGCTTTCAAGAGTATTTCACTTGTATCGCGGCTGCTAGTATTATGGCAGAGAGAAAGCCCGCAACGCCATGTGGCTATGCATTGCGGTGAAACATGCGAACAGCGGCTGGAGCTATGGGTTAACCTTAGGTGGTACTACGCTGAAATTCAGTGTAGCATTGCACCCAAACCTTACTGCGTGTAGAACAGTTCTCTACTGCAGACAAAGTTGCCGTGCCTCTGGCGGGATTCGAACCCCGGAAGCCGAACGCGCTAACCACTGCGCTATCCCGCCCCCTACCGCTACCTAAGTTAGCATTCTCCTGATATTTGGGCATATTGTAACCTACCCCTGCAGTCGAAGAGCGGCTAGCTGACCCCTGCAACCATCTCAGTTAATTATAACAGACGATTCACGATGACTGGTATCCGAATATACCATAGAATGAGTAATGAACACCCGAACATCATTTGAAGCTCTCACTAGAACCAATCAGCTTGCATCGATTATTTTAATTTAATTTATATATGTTAATGCTGTTTAATTTTCTTGTTATTAGAAATACGTGGACATAATTAGCATATATACATATAACAACATTTTAGAATCTATTCCAAATAGACTCACGTTGTCTTCATTACATTTGGTGTTTATTCAGTCGAAATAAATGAGTTTACAGGAGATAAAAACAATTACATTCCTGAGGCAGAGCTCAAAGTTTGATTGTAAAATAAACAATCACTTTGAAAACGACTTGCTGTCAATACATGCATTTCCCGTCTAAACAATGCTACATGACGCTCTTGTCACGTGTAAGGTAAAGTGCGTAAACTTGTTTCTAAAGGTGCTTCTACGTGTAGTTGTTGACAGTTTACCTGTAAAAAGATTATTGTTAATGATGAGCAGACCAAACAGACAGACATACATCTTATATACAGAAAGGCCTATTTGGTATTTAGTTACAATGTATTTCAACTTCGTGGATCTCTTCATCGTGTAACAATAAATGAATGTCAAAACTGTTTCTTGCAAATGACGTGAGTACTTTAAGTCTAGATCGATGTTATAATTAGTCTTATGGGTTTTGTTCTAATCTCATTATCAATGACAAGTTTGTCAGGTTGCCACAGGGGAATGTTCAGTTTTGCAATTAATCATAGATTGTTTCAGTAAAGAAAGGTCATCGGGTACATTGTCAAGAGTTTGTTTTGGAAAAGCTTAATATTTGGAGTTTTTACGAGTGCAGGGAGATTGGTACTCCATTATCTTCGGGAATGGTATACGTATCTTATGGTTTAGAGTCGCAAACGACTGCAACCTCCTACAGTGTTTGGATATATCACCCTATATTACAGTTGGAATATTCAGAATAAACATTCAACCAGTCATGCTTGGCCTGTGACCAATGAACACGGAGCAATCTCTCTCTCTCTCTCTCTCTCTCTCTCTCTCTCTCTCTCTCTCTCTCTCTCTCTCTCTCTCTCTCTCTCTCTCTCTCTCTCTCTCTCTCTCTCTCTCTCTCTCTCTCTCTCTCTCTCTCTCTCTCTCTCTTGACCTCTCTCTCGACCTCTCTCTCGACCTCTCTCTCGACCATTCTCGACCTCGACCTCTCTCGACCTCGATCTCTCGACCTCGAACTCTCTCTCGATCTCGATCACCGCTGTCCCGAGCAGCCAGCACCAGAATACCTTGGTCTGCCTTCCAAGATACAACAGCAATTTTGAACGCTGACATTGAGTGATGGCCGATCAACATGACCGGATGCATCCCTGTGATAATGTTGTGGAGGGAAAACACCATGAACGACGTTGGTCACTTGTCGGAGTATTGCGCATATCAGATTTAAACACATTATATTCAAATTATATCTATTGAACTGAACAAATCATATTGTTATCACTTCGAAGGAAACCCAGTGCTCTTGTTGAACCCGAGGTGCAGATGAACAGATGAAACATGAATATGAACATATTTATGAATGTTTAAAAAGTAGTATGGTAAAATGGAACATGTCATTAAAAATCATTTGAATTAATCATTTATTTGTTTTTATTTTTTTCAATATGTTTCATTTGACTTGATAGCCGATACAAAAGATAACATATTTTGACGGATGAGATTTAAATCCAGAGCAACAATGTGCTTTTAAAGCCAACAATGAGAATAAACGCGAAATGATCTTTAAATTCTATTTCTTTCAGTATACAGTAGCTATCATGAGCAATTTAAACGTCGGTCGTGGCTCTTTCGAAAATAAGATGATTAGGATATTTTGATTGCATAATAGCATACAATTACGAAAGTGAATTATATTGATTAATTTGATAATTTAGAAATAAGACGAGGTCGTGGACGCAGACTGGTAAAATAGAAGTTCACATCAATACAGAATATTCTTTGCCAAAACAAAATATTGCATGCAGAAAATTCTTACTAATGAAACATCAATACCCATTGCTCGACAAAGGATGCAGACATCTGCAGTGGAAATGTTATTTAAAAAAATAGTATATTTTTCAGCTTAAAGGCGGCACGATTTTCTTACTGCTCTCATAAAAATATTTAAAAAAGTGTTACCAATGGCTAAATAAATCAATAATAAAAAGAGTTCTAGAACGAATGTACATTTTCGGTTAGGTCATGTGAGTCCATTTCCATTCGAGCGGCCATTTAATGTGTTAACATAAAAATTGCCGCTCGAAGGTAGTTCAAGTGATCTGACTGATGTAAAAGACCCTAACACTCAGAGTAAAGATTAGAAAATGGAATGGAATGGTCAGCTATCTTGCTCTCTGAACTCTTTCTCATGAGACCTGCAAATCTACCTCTCACACTGAAGAGTTCCACACAACTGTCGCTTTATTAGCACCATTTTCTTCGAATACGGATAGCCGTTTTCTATCGATACGGCTTATCGGGTTGTGTAATTAGATGTTTTACCAATTAACGCAGCCATATATTGTATAAACTTGAATAATAAATGGCACATTTGAGAAATCATAATACATGTATGCAAAAATCGTTCTACAGCGCCGTTAAACTACGTTAAGCGCATTAATGTAATACGTGTGTAAAATGAATGTGCGAGAAACAGTAGAAACGGGTACCGTTTGCATACGTTTATTATTATTAAGTGTACTTGTACCATTGGATCTAGGCGAATATGGATTTTAGTTCCATCTGTATACATTACACATTCTAACAGCATGATCATCTACCTGCCTGTCCCTCCGCCCGAGACGGGTTGTTTTCAACTCGGGCTGCCAGATGTTAGTATATCCCTGCCCGACGGTCGGGTTATAATGCATGAGAAAGTAGTGTTTATATGTCCCTTCCTGTGACAGAAGAATTAAGATAATAACTTTAACTGCAGATAACCTTCAATTTTTTAAATAAATATCAATTTCGCCAAACCATTTCTTTAAATGTGCATCCATCGTGCTGTTTGTGGTCACATATGTCAAACGTTATAAACGGTGTTATTTTAGCGAGAAGTACTGACTGTTGCCGAAAATAACCATTTTAATGATTGTTGACTCAATAAAGTAATGATATAAAGGTCAAAGCAGTGATTTCTGATCGAAAACCGGACAATGCACCGCGATTGACGAACGTCCTTGTCTGTGTTGTAAATAAGTTTCCAAAATAACGTTTGACTAATGGATACATTCGGGTTGATAATGTTTAATAGATCAAACAACTACTGTATCTGTAAATGGAAAGTGTAGTTTCGATTTCTGCACATGTGTAATGATGTTACTCGATTTTAATGGGAAACTAGTACTAGTAGCTATATTTGGCGATTGGGGGTTAATATGCAAATTGGGTGAACTTATTGGAATTGGAGTTGAAATCAGCACATATTCTATGCTGGCACGTATTAAAGCCAAATACAATATTATAAAACACAGTGGATGCATCCTCAAGAAAACAAAACAAGTATTTCATTAGTTAATATAAACTTTGCTATTGTTTAATACCCTATGTTCAGTTGCATTTGGAAATAATTTTCAAGCCCCGTATATTGATATCTTGTCCCATGTCAGTCTGTTATTGGAATGGAGAAATCAAGCTTGTTAAATCTAACAAATTCTATACAAACGGTTAGTGAACGTTTCAGGTTACTTTCTTCCCCTGATAAGGATAGTCCTTTGGAAAATTAAAACATAAATCTCATTTCTAAATAGGGATTGATATTTCTTTTCTGGCTTAACTTAATGTTTACTCAATATATCCATGTTCACTGAATTCTGTTTACAAGTTTAATTCAACTATATTCTGCTGAGCTCACGATTATTGTGGACAGGCAGGTTTGGTCCAAGTTGGCAAGTATTTCAGCTAGCCAGTCGTGTGGTCTGACTTGAGGTTCATATCCTGCTATAAATCTTTAAATGTAATGTTAATGACATTTTAAAAAGTGAAATTAAAAATAATGACAGTGAATGTGGAATCTTTGATAATATAAATCGACTGAATCTCTAAGCTCTAAGCTGGCGATTAACATGCCACTTAAAACCCTAAGTCTCTTTAAGTAAAAAGATAAGCGGATTTTATAATGCAGAGACAGTGAAATGTAGCCTTAAGGCGAGAAATGCTGTTCAGTTGAACTTGGAATATCGATCAGGCTGTTCAGTTAAAGTGACCGATATGACATGCTCAGGTGTGTCACGTGGTCACTTGTTATACGAATGACAAAATCAGACGATGTTTGCGTTTCTATAGCGACTGTCATAGCATAATTTTCCGCCTGAATATACAGTTTCATTAGAATGTGTTCTTCTTAACACTTGGGCGAGAATTATTCAAACGTGGCTGAAATAATGAGAACATTTCAGTTGCTGAGTTTGAGAACTGAAACCTGACATCAAGTTAGTAAGGATTTCTTCTTGGAAAGCAATAGTCTAAATCAATTTTACTCGTTCCAAGTACGCAAATCCAACATTCTCAAAGGCACAGTTACTCTTCGTTTTTAAAGAAACATTCAGTGTTTTTCATGATATGTTATGTGTATTTGATAGTGTCAAAATATAGTTTGTGCTAATTTTATTTCAAAGAATTTCACTCTACTTGCATATTTATCCCAAATGGCAAAATATATGATAACTACCTGTTTCATCGAGGAACAGTCTTCCACGTGTGCACGAACCGAAACTGCACTTCTCGTTAAAGGTTCATCGGGGGGCGGGATAGCGCAGTGGTTAGCGCGGTCGGCTTCCTATTAAGAGGTCCGGGGTTCGAATCCCGCCAGGGGCAAGGCAACTTTGTCTGCAGTAGAGAGGTTTGGGTGCAGTCAGGTTTGGGTGCAATGCTACACTGAATTTCTGCGTAGTACCACCCATGGTTCGCTAGTTCCAGTCGATGCTCGCAGGTTTCAACGCAATGCATAACCACATGGCGTTGCGGGCTTTCTCCCTGCCATAATACTAGCAGCCGCGATATAAGTGAAATACTCTTGAAAGTGGCGTTAAACCCAACTCACCTCACCTCACCAATTAAAATAGAGTAACATCGTTATGCATGTGTAGAAACCGAAACCGCATGCCCCATTTACATGCACAGTAGTTATATGATCTACTAAACATTATCAAACCAAATTTGTCATTTTGTCTGTTCTAAATAAGATTCTAAATTTACGTATGACTCATTGGCGCGCGTCAATCGCGTTGCATTGTCCGGTTTTCGATCAGAAATCTATACTTTTACCTTCATATTGTCAATATATTAGTCGACTATCATCAAAATGGTAGTTTTCGGTAACAGTCGGTACTTCTCGATAAAATAACACATTTTATAACGTTTGGAATATGTGACCTCTAACAACACAATGGATGTACCTGTAACATGGATAGTAGTTATGACCTATTCAACATTACCATTTTACTTTTGCGTGTTGCAGAAATCTGTGTTACATGCGATAAGGTCTGGTTGTATTCCTTGCGTTGAATAATGAACATAATGTATTAAATTATGTTACTTTATAGATTGTTTCATATTATTAAGTATTATACATGCCACATGATATTATCAATATTATCATTTCATATTATGTTGAGAGAGGTCTTACCTCATATGATATTTCGGCACTATTTTCGTTCTTATAACAGGTGTTTGATTATGAACCATTTGTTTTCAATGAACACAGATAACAGAAACAAAATCGTATGAAACCATAATATATTAGAGGCCAGTCTAAAAATCGATCCTGTTCCGAGGAATTAAATCTGCAAAAACGTATATACCGAGAATCGGGAAACGAACTGGTTCTATAGATTCCTCGCCACATGGTCTGAGGACACCCCGTACAGGCGCTTGTTCCGTACCAGTTTAGCGCTGACAAAGCCCAGTAAAATAGCTGACCATTTACATCATATGTTTTTAAAAACGGTCGCCGGTTTGAAAGCATTCGAAACAGAAAAAAGGATAGCTGTTTGGAGTTATCTGCCCGAATGCGTTTGTTGGAGGTTCTGTGATTGGTTAACTGAATTGCGTCCGAACACAGGAGTCTACGGGCTGTTATCAGACGGTTTGGCGACGGGAAACCTCCGAGTTCGTATCACGATAAATGTACTATTTTGCAACTTTTATTCCTCGGAACACTGTCTATTTTAATCAGACTGTATAAGAGACTATGTTGTTTCCGGAAGTGTACTGCTCATAGGAATCTTTAGGTCGCATGTGGCTAAAAAAAGGTACGATGGGTGAGGTTGAAAACCAATTATGATTCGAAATGACGATTCGCATTTTCTGTTTATTTTGTTTCAAGGAAAAGTATAAAGGATAAGGTTAAAATACACACTGTTAAAGACGTTTCATAAAATACATTTCACAAAATACATTTCAAGAAAAAGGTTCTAATAATTGTTTATAGAAATACATTTAGAAACGTAATATGATTATTCACAAAAACAACATCTCATAACATTTTACAAAAGAAACTTCGAAAACAATGCTCAATAAAGTTTTACAAATTAATTGGAAGATGTAGTAGTAGCATTCTGTTTATGTCACACGCAAGTACATTAAACATGCAATAAAATGTACAGTCATTTAAAACAGCGTGGCTTACGAGTGTGGGACACCAAAACCATATACGAATTTATCATAATATAAACTACCGGGCAAAAGAAAGTACTCACCTCAGTTGATTGTATCATATGTATGATTTTCAATTGCAAATATCTCATGTTTTCGATGTCATAATCCAAAACTGATAAGTACAGGTGTTTAGTTAGCAGTCAAAGAATACTTCTACATGGTTTTTAATAATTAAAAATGAAATTTTAAGTTTAATTTTGTTTTTAAATTATTGTTGATGATACACAACTGTTCATCGACATATAAGACATATCCTATGTGAAAATAAATAAATGTGCCTGATTCTGCACACATTTAAAACATTTTAAACAGGGCAGGGGTCATGTTGGTGAAAATTTCATTCTTAACCCTGTCTTCATTACAAAAAGATATTTGAACTAAAATTTAACCTCAGTCACGAACAAAGTCATTCAAACTACTGCAGATAAGTATTATTGTATCGTGTCATAGTCAAATACATCTGATTTCTTTTAAATATTGAATTAATCGAAATAAACTTAGGTGAAAACTTTCTTTTGCCCGGTAGTTTATATCATATATGAATATTCGAATACATGGTGTACATAATCATGTCGATGGCAGTTCTCGTCTTTTAATCATAATTGCAATTCAAGCAAAACTATTATTTAACTTATATCATACTGGGAAGCATATTCATCTTGTTATTCTTAAAAAAAACAGTAACATTTTAATCACAAATTGCATTTAATTACATGATCTCAATCAAAGACAAACGAAAAACAACCGCTGATTCAAATTTAACCTCATAATGCAACTAAAACACATATCAACACGTTGGCAAATAAATGAGTAGTGTAAATGGCACACCCTTCAGATGCTTATACCTAACCCTTGTCCTGCCAAAAGCGACGAAAGGCGCCAAATATCCTTAATAAAACAGCTGCGATAGGATTGTGAGTAACCTAACTCTAAGAGGATTAAGTACGATTTATATATACAAACACGGCGAAACACTATCTATCTACATGTATGTAGGTTATCAAAACGGAGGTCACGTTCTGGGATGTTCTTTATAGTAGCTGGGTAGTGAACCACGACAATGCCGCTCTCAGCACGGAACTTTCTTCTAGTCTTCATGAATGTCATGGTCATAAGGGGAGACTACCCATTCCGGAATACGTCACTTCCATTGTCTGAGAGGGTTGCTGACCTAGTGGCGAGATTGACCCTAGAAGAGATCGAGAGTCAGATGGCGCTCGGGGGTCACCTTCCCTGGTCACCTGCTCCCGCAATACCCAGACTGGGAATAGAAGCCTTCAAATGGAATGGTGAGTGTGAGAGAGGGGCGGTCGGGGTTCCAAATGCAACAGCCTTTCCCCAGGGAATCGGCCTTGCGGCTACTTTCAGGTATGTGATTGTACTATAATTAAAGCAGCATAATTATGATGTTAAATTACAAATGGTTTGATGTTTGTGGTTGGATCAAATGTTTAAAATATATTCCATTGAGGATCCATCATAGCACACATTGATTCTTAGAAGCTTGTGATAACATCAGTATCTGTCTAATGACGTCAATTGTTTATGACGTCATGCAATTAGTAAAAACTAAAAGTTGCAATTGCGGGAGAGCAGCAAGGATTTCAGCAAAAGTTAATAACGTGTTTTCTTTTTCTTTTAGTCACAACGCTTTTTAAATAGTTTTAAATCGGCAACTGAAAATAAGAACAAAAGCTATATTCCAAACAAACTGTTATTAAATAACGTTCGAGTACATTCTAATATGAAATATGTTTTCGGTGTACATTTACAAGTCTAACATTAGGACTCTTTAAAGGGTATATATTCTGAAAACATCACCATTTTACCATATATCGAAAAGGAGCCTCTGAAATGTCATTTCACATAGGCTCCTTTTCAATATTTAATACAATGGTGACATTTTACGAAAATATTCTTTGTTCTGTCTGAGAGTAAGACCTGTGAGTCATTTCAATCCCAACCCACTGTGTAGCCCTGACCTGGTGGAGCGGGTGATGACGGCAGTGAGTGTGGAGTGGAGGGCCTACTACAACTACATGTCTACCTTCAACAAGACGCTGTTTGGTCTCAACTGTTACAGCACCACCTTCAACCTCCTCAGGGACCCCAGGTGGGGCAGGAACCAGGTGGCTTATTTCTTCCAAGATAACGTTAAAGGGACATTACTATTCATGGAGAGGAAATTCGATGTGTTGTTACAACCTGCATATTATGTTGTTAATGCATAAAACAAATCCACTGTTTGAGAAATATAACTAAGAGTGTTATTTGGATGATTAATATTTTGGCATAAATGCCAGAAACAGAAATGTTCCCTCGAACTTCGTGTCCAAAAGGAACCCTAGTGGAAGTGAAAGGCTCGTATAAGTACAACGTTGTGCTCGTCTCTTCATCTCTCGAAATTCATATTTCTTCAGAACATTAAGCATTTATTCAAAATCTTAAATTCCAATCAGAAATACCCGCAATGTATCATATAATCATAATAATAACTACATCTTCACGTGGGTCCCCTTTAGTGCAGCTGTACGCGATGTATTTATATTTTAATAACATTAATATGAAAAATATAAAATTATAAGGAAAGTATGAAACATTAACAATACTAGAAACCTACTCTCACTTGATTGCTCTGTCTGTATCCCAAAATCTAAAATTGTAAGGCCTATCCACAGCATATGATTATCATGAATCTAACATGACTTGGGAATTATCAGTCCTCCATTCGATAATGTTGATATGAATTGTTCTACTCAGGAGACGCTAGGCGAGGACCCGTATCTCACAGGACATCTGTGTGAGAGTTACGTGAAGGGCGTACAGGGAGATAACTCTCGCTACTTCCGGGTTGCTCTTGGCGGGAAACACTTCGATGCCTACAGTGGACCAGAAAACATTCCGGTGGACAGACATGTCTTCGATGCAAAGGTGTTACATTCACGGTTGTTTAACTTTTGAAATGGAATTTGTCAGCTTATAATAGAAAGCACAAATTAAAAAGTGTGACAATTATAATATAATTACTTCAAGTGTAAAATATGTATATCGATGATTTCCTTTTAAGAACTTGTTCCCCACAGTTGCGATGGAGACTATTTTGGGGAGATAATATAACAATGACATTCTTTGTCAAGATCAATCGGCAGCATACACGTTCGATTCTATCGTCATGATTCCACAACACATCAAATGTTATTAAGGATGTGTTTCTCTACTTCTCGCCAAGGTGACTGAGAGGGATTTGAGAGTAACATATGTTGCTGCCTTCAAACGATGTGCAGCTGCACACATAGCCGGGATCATGTGCACATATACAAGGTACATAAACAACGTACATATCACTGTCCAACAATTCCCTTCCTGAACAGGAATCCTTCATAATCTTAATGGCGATGAATAACCATAAATTCGAATCAACACATCCGTTAGATGGAGCCGTACATTTACATCATTACGATCGAGTGTTTTTCTTCTCAATTGCACATGTTGAGTCGCTAGGTATAGCGGTGTAAAAAAAACTGACGATAACCCCATATGATTGTTTATTATTACCTACCCAATACAGCCTGAACGGAGTGCCCACGTGTGCTAACGGGCACCTGCTGAGCGAGATCCTGCGGGAGGAGTGGGAGTACGAGGGGTACACTGTGAGTGATGCGGGGGCGCTGTACGGCATACAGGAGTCACACCACTACACCAACACTAGTGTCGACACGGCCGCCGTCTGTGTCAAGGGGGGACTCAATCTCGAGGATGCCCTGGGCTTCAAGAAACCCCCATATCTCGATATAGGTGAGGGTTTGAGCAATTACTCTTGCAAGGGAAGACTAGAGGCAAATTTTTTCAAAACCTTTGTTTCTAATTCGTTTAATCTATTGGTATATTCCTTTCTTCAGTCGACCACTTTTTATTCCATATTTAACAATTCTTGGATCCTACCTGTTAGACTTCCATGTTCTGGTATTCATTGTAACTCTGTGAATCCAGGAACCGAAAACGTCTTGAAATATTCGCGTGATGCATGACTTCCGGATAAAGACAATTGTTGATTGGGACTATTTGATTTACGACCAGTTATGTGAAATTCGAGAAATCGCAAAAAGTTTCCAAAAGAAATCACAAAGGTAGGGGAGAGGAGAAATTACAAAATCGCGGTATTGTGCTGGGAATCGTAGATGCAATTGAAATGTCTACTCACGCCAATCATAAAGTTTAACTAAATTTCAATGGTTGAAAACGATTGGAAATAAAGTGCCGGGGGGGGGGGGGGGGGGGGGGGTAGATTCGATACACATTACAACACAAATTAAATGGGGTTTTGGGGTGGGTTTTTTTAACTTGGAATATTAGTAATAAAGCAATTGTTTTCTTTCTGGAAAGCAGTAACGAAAAGGTAATATAGAATATATTAGTAATTTATCCCGCCTTATGCATGTTCGTGTTTCAGTGGAGGCAGTACAGGAAGGGAAGCTTGATGAGAACATAGTGAGAGAGCGAGTGAAACCATTGTTCTACACCAGAATGAAATTGGGAGAATTCGACCCAAAGGGAGATAACCCGTATAATGACATACCGCGCTCTGTGATTGGTCAGAAGAGTCATCTCGACTTGTCACTGGAGGCTGCAATGAAGAGTTTTGTCCTGTTGAAAAATGAAAACGACATCTTACCTATCCAGGAGAAATTCAACAATATTGCGGTCTGTTGAATATCGTATTATGTATTTACATTAAATATACATATACGGACAAGTATATGGAAAAGTGAAATGAAATAGGAAAAGACAACTTCTTTATTTGGGAATGCATCGTTTCGATACAGATTGATTTGTCGTTTTCAAACGCCCATATGAAAACGATACAAGAATATGCATCGAAGAATCGTACTATCAGAATAAAGACGTTTTCATGTCCTATTTGATTTTGCTTTTAAAATGCCACTCAAAGAAATTAATCTATACATTCACATTTTTTACTTTTTCCTACAATCTCTTAAAATTGTCTTTATGTAGGTTGTTCATTTATAAGGTTGTAATATAATACTTAAATAAGTCGTTTTAACTAGTTTGAATTCTGAAGGGATGTTAAAGAGCCATCACGGATGTTAGTGTTTAAATTTTTTGGAAAATATACTTATAACGTCATTCGCCAGAGAAATCTTTTATCTACAACATGGCATATGTTAAATAATTTTCATATCACAACAACGTATTGCAATTTGGTTTCAAAGAGAAGTATCACTTCGACTAGCGAGCGCTACGGGTATCTGACGTATATAAACAGAGTCCCCTTTTTTGCGTAATACGTACTACACAAACAGCAAGCGCTTCCGAAGCGTGAAGGCTCGTCTCTAGCGCAAGTCGCCATAACAACCCATGTGCTGCACGTGCTGCACGTGCTGCACGTGCTGCACGTGTCTCTCTTGCAAAGTACCCTTGTCACACATTACTGAATGTGACGATTGCTTCACAAACTATGTTTCTAAATGTCCTGAGAATATACAAATTATTTCCCGTTTAATGTTCTTTTTTTTAGATAAGACCAGCAAATTATGACAAATTTTTACTCTCATTAATTATAAAATTCAAGAAAAATACCTAGTTAGGTAAAACAAGTATTCCAGTATCTGTAGCAAATACATAATTAAATTAAATAATTAATTGCTGGTCTTATCTATAAAAAAAAAAGAACATTAAACGGGAAATAATTTGTATATTCTCAGGACATTTAGAAACATAGTTTGTGAAGCAATCGTCACATTCAGTAATGTGTGACAAGGGTACTTTGCAAGAGAGACACGTGCAGCACGTGCAGCACTTGCAGCACATGGGTTGTTATGGCGACTTGCGCTAGAGACGAGTCTTCACGCTTCGGAAGCGCTTGCTGTTTGTGTAGTACGTATTACGCAAAAAAGGGGACTCTGTTTATATACGTCAGATACTCTAGCGCGCGCTAGTCGAAGTGATACTTCTCTTTGAAACCAAATTGCAATACGTTGTTGTGATATGAAAATTATTTAACATATGCCATGTTGTAGATAAAATATTTCTCTGGCGAATGACGTTATAAGTATATTTTCCAAAAAATTTAAACACTAACATCCGTGATGGCTCTTTAATTGTTATCATGGAGTTGGTTGAGGATTATCGTATTCAGTATTCTCTCTTCAGGTACTTTTTCTATTCCACTGTTTTGTTGTACAGCAAATCATACAATTTTTCAACAACAATGAGTATTTTGAAAACGTGTTCATACGACTAGCTGAATTGGAGTGGTCATAGAAATAGCAAATGACAACTGGACCAGAATTGACAAACTTGTTGTAGTCACAGTTAGATTAAACTATTTCTTTAGTTATATTGTAGTAATTTGTTAACTCCCTCTGGATGTGTGCAAATGATACTACCCTCTTTTTAATGTCAAGTTTGAAAATGGCATCTTTAATGACAAGACATATGGCATTTAATGGATCATATTCTTTCTCTCAGGTAATTGGCCCTATGGCTGACAACCTAGTCCAACAGTTCGGCAACTACCACTCCGACATCGAGCCCGCCTACTGCAGCACCCCTCTGGACGGTCTCCGTCAGTTGTCGGACGGGGTCCAGTACATCAGTGGGTGTAACGACAACCCTTGTACCCATTATGACAGAGACGCTGTACTGAAGACTATCAAGGGAGCTGAAGCCATTTTCCTCTGTCTCGGCACGGGTGTGTACAATCTAATAAAATAAACGTCAGAACTGTACGTTCGACATTAAATCCAGCGACATTACCATCCCACTCTCGTGAAGATTGACGATACATATCTCCGTGACATTAAAATGATATTTTCATTGGTTTACATTTATTGAGAGTACAATTTCCCTTGATGCATTATCGAACGAAATGGGATACAATAAGGTAATGTTATTAGGATTTGAGCGAGCTTATATCAACGGAACTAAGATAAACCCTTATTTCCATTTCATTTGGTATTTAATTCTTCCAATTAAAACTTTTTTCTAATCTCTGTCATGGATTAAACCTCTATAACACTTATTACGCAACGTTTTTACCATTTTCGTTCTTTTTTTCTTTTTGCACTGTGCATTCAGATTGAAAGATTTGTAAAGATGTTATCTGTATGTACGACGATCTATATCCTTTGATACACGGTGCAGGGCTATCAGGGCTCCGTTCCATAACAGCGAGCGCTTATAATCGCTCATTGATCGCTCAATGTAGCGCTCAATGTAGCGCTCAATGTAGCGCGTTCTCTCTGAACGACACGGTGCGATTCCTCGAGGTTTGCTCGCTTTGCTACGTAGCACTACATTGAGCAATCGCGTTCAAGAGAGGTTTAAAAGTAATCGCTAAATGAGTGATTACTTTTAAACAACTCTTGAACATGGCCCAGGTTGATATACGTCTGTTTCGAAACATTCAGTTCAGGTTTTAATTTCTCTAATAGCTCACGATCTACTCGATGCTGTACTCATCTGAGTGTCATACAGCATACAAAGTATAACTAAATCACTATTTTGACATATTTACATTAAAAGGACACCGCGTCGAGGATAAAAATGAGATCAGATTTATCTACTTATGCTGAGTACCGTGTCTGCTGACGGGTTACGCTTCACTTATGTTTTATGTTTACATGGAGTTGTTTTTATTACCAATTACCTCAATTGTCTGAAATTGGGAGTCTGTGACCCGCTAGCAGACACGTTAACCAGTATAGGTAGATACATCTGATCTCATTTTTATCCTCGACGCGGTTTCCCTTTAAGGGAAAATATAGAATTAATTTCATCAAGGTTTTATTTCAAGAAATTATTTTATAAAAATGATCATACTAACACGTTTGTCACACACCCTACTCCTGATGCACACAGGCCCTGCTGTAGAATCGGAGGGGAAGGACAGAACCAACCTGGAACTACCGGGCTTCCAGAAACAGATGCTCCTGGATGCCATGTTGAACAGTGGGTAGTTTCATTTCATGTTGAACAGTGGGTAGTCTCATGTCGTGTTGAACAGTGGGTAGTTTCTTGTCGTGTTGAACAGTGGGTTGTTTCTTCTCGTGTTGAACAGTGGGTTGTTTCTTCTCGTGTTGAACAGTGGGTAGTTTCATATCATGTTGAACAGTGGGTTGTTTCTTGTCGTGTTGAACAGTGGGTAGTCTCATGTCATGTTGAACAGTGGGTTGTTTCATGTCACGTTGAACAGTGGGTTGTTTCTTGTCTTGTTCAACAGTGGGTTGTTTCTTGACGTGTTGAACAGTGGGTAGTTTCATGTCGTGTTGAACAGTGGATTGTTTCTTGTCGTGTTGAACAGTGGGTAGTTTCTTGTCGTGTTGAACAGTGGGTTGTTTCTTGTCTTGTTCAACAGTGGGTTGTTTCTTGACGTGTTGAACAGTGGGTAGTTTCATGTCGTGTTGAACAGTGGATTGTTTCTTGTCTTGTTCAACAGTGGGTTGTTTCTTGTCTTGTTCAACAGTGGGTTGTTTCTTGACGTGTTGAACAGTGGGTAGTTTCATGTCGTGTTGAACAGTGGATTGTTTCTTGTCTTGTTCAACAGTGGGTTGTTTCTTGTCATGTTGAACAGTGGGTGGTTTCATGTCATGTTGAACAGTGGGTAGTTTCATGTCATGTTAAACAGTGGGTAGTTTCATGTCGTGTTGAACAGTGGGTAGTTTCATGTCATGTTGAACAGTGGGTAGTCTCATGTCATTTTCGAATAGTGGATGGTTTCTTGCCATATCTCGTCGCCGCTTATTTTTCATGAATCAGGAACAAATTGATATTTCAAAAGAAAAAAGAATAGCCCAAGTCTAAACCGATTCAAGTAGTGATAGGAAAGTTTATTTGTCAGTGTGTCGAGAAGAAGAGTTACATGATAATGCAGATCCAGTGTTGTTATGTCTCACAATTGCATATAACTATCAATATTATTGGTTGCGTGGCCTTTCATCAAAGGATATTATAACGTGTTCAAAATGAGTATGCTAATGAGGTTATAAGAAAACTTTCTGCAAATTATATAATGATTGGTCACAATCAATAACGGACAACTGAATTAAATTTTAGCATGGTCCAAATACAGGACCTGGAACAGGCTCATTAAATATAAGACGTTATAATCATTGCCATTAACATGTCTACCATGCTGAAAAAATACCTTGACTCATTGATGCAATACATGTATATACATAGCTAAAAAGATGTTGCACCATCCCCTACATTCATACCTAAAATGTGATACTGTGGCAATTTTAGGTTACATGTATTGAATTAAACACTAAAGACATTACGATAGGATAGTTTATGACTAATGTCCTCGAAGCAATCGATTGAATTTGCAATGGTACTGTTTTTGTTACCCAAATAAGTATTGTTCCTGTGCCGAAACTATGCGATCAACATTAGGTTTCAGAGGACGAAAACAAAAATGTTGTTACCAAGTTGACTTTCACACATCAAAACATCTTTTTTCAAGCAAAATATGGAAGGAACTTGTTCTTAAAATTCCATCCCCTTTTCAACATTTAGTGATAAAAAGGTTAACAATCATACGATTTTGGAATTATTCTGAGAACTTTATGAGTTCGAGTCGTTAATCAAACACATCTCTGTGATTCAGAGGTGTCATTTCAATAATACAGACCGAATATCGTCAGTAAGCAACATTGTTCAAATTTGTCTTTTTATTCCAAACAATCTTATTTTGAAGTTTCATTATGCTTTAACGAGTGACGTTTGGTTAAAAGTAAGTTACTAAAGCTTCATCAGTTCACTTGAAAGAATGGAACTGTTTACATCAGAACAACCAATGCTGACTTTCAATTTCCAGTGTAACAATACTTGTTCCTGGACACCAATATAGCAGAATGTTATGAATGCAAATATCGCAAAGTTGTGAAACGTATATGAATGAAATTTGCTTCGTTAAACTGGTAGATAATGATTGTCCTGAAACATTGTAAACTTTCTTAGCAGACAACTTTTACTGGTGAAAACACTCAGGTGTGCAACACTATTTTGACTATAAAATAAAAGATCTTCCAACGAATATGCAACTATCTATCCTACCATCAGGGGACCAAGCTCCAGTTATACTCCTTGTCTTCAACGGCGGACCTTTAAACCTGACGATTGCCGAGCAGAGCTCTAACGTGGCTGTCATCATGGACTGCTTCCTCCCAGCCCAGGCAGGGGGTGAGGCTATCAGACGAGTGCTCACGGCGGACGGGCCGGGATCTGTACCAGCGGGCAGGTCACCCTACACCTGGCCAATGTACTTACATGAGGTGGGAAACTTTAATAGTATTAATGGTTTAATGACAATATAGCCTTGTTGGCTTACTTTCCCAACTTACCCTGTGCCAGTCTCCTGGCATGTCTTCATCGTGGTCAGCAATTTTAATTTTCTTTGAACCTCCTTTAAAGATTTCAAAACTGGTTAATTCAGGCATCGTACACATTGCTTGATTGTAGACTTTGACTGAGGCTAAGGCGCCCTCGGGTCTTCCCTAGGGCAAACGCCTCCCTTTGCTAGAACGCCCTCTCATTCAGGTGTTATCCATTACATATACACCTGAGCAGCCCGCTTCCTGAATCTCACTACTTCTACTGAGTATTCGAAAAGATGTGTCGATTATAATGACTAACTTTGCTACTTAAGTATACAACACAATCAGCATTGTTCTATCATTTTGATATATTTTTCGTTATGACGTTTTGTTGAACATCAGCTCATTTAATTGTACAATTCGTATCTAAAATATATTTATCTAAATGCATTTACTAGAGGTTCACTAAAAAGAAGAACTAATTTAACTAATTCGTTTCATAACATCGAGTTGCAATTCCACTTGATATTGACATCGTTGTGTTCAACTTAACGCAGTTGCCTCCCTTTGTGTCCTTCAGATACCAGCAATGACGAACTACTCGACGGCTGGCAGAACCTACAGGTATTTCAAAGGTGACGTAATGTATCCCTTTGGTTATGGGCTGTCCTACTCCACGTTCGTGTACAAGGACCTCGTCATTCCTGAGGGCATCATCTACATCACAGACCTCCGGGCCTCCGTCACCATCGAGAACCGTGGACCTCATGACGCGGATGAGGTACTGGTTTCATACAAAACATTCCTCTGATACAATAGCGTAGCTATTTTAATTTGGAACAACTGTATTGATGTGGTTTGCGATTGTTAAAGTGTAACGGTGTTTATTACAAGAAAGTACAGCATAGGCCATTTTGATATTTCTGTATCCAATTCAGGTAACTCGAACTTATTTACTCATATGGGCTTGTCGATGTTAACGTTTACTTTCGCATGACAAAGTCCACATATTCAACTGGTCATTGTCAAAGTTTGGAAAAATCAAACTTCATCCGAGGAGAGTAATAGTTGTTCACCATGGTCGACGTATATATACGTAGAAGCTGTTAATAAGTCAGTCGTCAGTCGACTAGTACAGACAATAACGTGTAGAAGGTTTGCACCACCATTGTTGTTTCGCATCGCTGTGAAACTTCGGATCGGCTGGACATATTGAATCTATACTAAACAAACTATAACGACGCACTCAATGTAAATTCATATAGAACAGTAAACTAGTACATTGTGTTGCTTTTCTAACTCTAGACATCAACATCTTATCAGGATAAAGCAAACGGACAGAAAGAAAAACAAATTAAATTAAAAATTAAAAAATTAATTTTAAATTATTTTTTTTTAAATTGAATTTTTTTTTTTAATTTAAAAACATTATTTTACATACGGACAGATGTCCAAATCTTCACTCGGACAGAAGCTCACCATGTAAAGATGTTCACTGCCATCTGTTGCAGGTTGTCCAGGTCTACATATCCTGGCTAGGTTTCCAGGAACCCATGCCACAGCTACAGCTGGTGAAGTTCGACCGAATCACACTCGCTAACGGGGCAAGTACACAGTACAACTTCACCATCACCTCGGAGCAGCTGCAGATTTGGAGGGACAAGTTTGGGTGGATTAACGAACTAGGTAATAGTTATAAGCTATCGACATCGGCGTAACATTATGATATGTTGATAAAATATATAACTCAAAATTTCTATCAAATTTAATTGTATCCTCATATCTTTTCATTTGCCTACTCTAAATAAGCGGTAATCGCACTAATTAAAATGATTTCCAGTCTAAATATAGATCGAGTCTATCATTTTCCCACGCAAAGAACTATAGTTGACTCGGACATTGTACTTCATAAATTACGTTGTACACAAGATAGAAATATCATAATTGAATATTAAACGGACTTCCTTCATTATCTACTACGATTTACCTTATCTTAAAATGTGTTCCTCGGAACATGAAGTATGGACCAAACAGAAGATGGTGTACAAGTTTCGGTAAAGTCTGAACTCGAAATGATCAAAGAAAACTTTTCACAATAATAGAGGTATCTAGTGTGCCATTATTAAAGTGTGACAATAACGCCACCCGCACTAAACATAGATATATATCAGTGGATGACAGAAGGTTGATCTTGGGTAGAGCTAACCAGAGTCGAACAGTAGATAGTCGGACCATGGCTTATGGTGCTCAGAATAGATACGTTGGAAGATCTACCACGGTGCACATTGAAGAAAGCCTTTAGTGAACGTAGGCAGGCCAGTCGACCCATTTCGTCCTCTTGTTGCCATCAGTCCACCAGAATGCTTTTGGGTGTCTTTTTAATTACTTGGAAACATCAAGTGCCATTTCTCCGCTCGACAACTCATTGAAAAGACTGTACTACTTTAAAGGGGCAGTAGCACGTTTTTTTGCAAATTTTATTTTTTCAAATTTCCCATTTATAATGATAGCATATGTCATTTATATTTACTTTAGAGGGTAAAAGATCTTATTACACAAACCAATTATCCGTAGTGGTAATAACGGTTTTGCGTATAAAGCAAAAATTGCATGGCGGCCATTTTATTGTGAACACATATTATTATTTCGAATGACAAAGACATTTACCATGGCTTTACGGAACTATTTACATTCATATTTTTACTTGATTTTCCGAAGGGAGTATGTTTTTACTATTGGTGAAATTATTTTTCAAATCAACTTATTTCAACGGAAAAACGTGCTACTGCCCCTTAAATTAGACTGATTGTTTTCGTTGTTTCATGTATCTTTATTGCATACTTAGAGACACTTTAAACTCGTTGCAGGTGTGGTGAAGGTGTATGTTGGAGGCCAGCAGCCCTCACAGTATAAAGTGGCCCCGTCCAACGTGCTTAGTGCAGAGGTGCAGCTCTGGCCCTTCTAGAATATGTCTATATACAAATAAAGTATTCTCAACTAAATAGTTACCACTCTACTGACTTATATTCATTCCTCCTTGACGTGTGTCTGTTTTCATTACTGTTAAAGACATGCACCATAGAGTGGTGGTCTACTATCTACCCGGTTTGTTCTGGAAAACGTTCAGTAAAACATGCATACATTATTGAAGTGACGATTAGCTAGACGTTATATGATCTCCCTTAACGATTCGTCCCTCGCGTCCTGATAACCAGAAGATATATGATGTCAAAATGAAAATGACAGTTCATAGGTATCTGCATGCCTTGGTTGTGCTACTGGCCTGTCAGCGACGTCATGTACATAGAAACAGTCCTATACCGTAAAATTTCAACCGAAGTTTTGGGGTTGCGATTCTCTCAAATATATGTTCATTATTGTTCAAATCCATCAAACTATCTTTATGTGAAATGTGATTATTTCATGAATTAAAAATATGGATTAATTTCATCGCTTATGTAACTATCACAATGAAGTCATCCATGTACATGCAAGACCCTTGTCGATGTCTGACAAATGTTCGCAACATTATTCTTAAGTATTTCCCTACTTAATTTTATCAGATTGGGAGAATACTTCTTAAACCTTCAATTATACTTCGATGAATGGAGAAAACATAAGCATTTATGCATCTATTAATCGAATATCTGGAAGTGTTTATTCATACCTCGATGAATGCAAATAAATTCACAAACAAATATTGTTGACGAACGACTGTACTTTCAAATACCGTATTTCTTGGAAATATCCCCGTGATTCTAGTGTAATTAGTGCCCTTTTATCCCCGGTGTTCCAGTTGAGGTTATTTTCTATTCTAGGTCGCACTTCACACGTTTATTTATATTTGCACCCCTTTTATTCCGTCGTTGGAACAGATCGTTGGAGAACAAACCGTATTATCATACCGTACATTTCAGAGTGTTACAATACCGTTTAATCGATAAACTCAGTATTGCAACTAATTCAAGAGCGGAGTTAGTGAGCCTTTGTAGTTATTTTACGGGAGCTTTTTAACACTTTTACAAAAAGGGGAGACAACTCTTTGAGGATTATCAACCTTGTGGCAGTTCGTAACTATTGTAATATTAATCATTCTCAGTGATTTATTTTACACTTTTGATTTACCTTAACTACCCATTCTAAGAACGTTTACACGACCGACCTTGTAATGATACCATCAAGTAAACTGCTCAAAGTATATCGCCATTGCCGTGTACATTATCAAAGCCACATTGGCTCTGACATCATTGGTGCCCAGGTCTGTTATAATTAGATGAGAACATCTAAATACTTTCAAGTACATGTTTACATAGTGTACATAAAACTCGTCACAAACATTATTCATAAAAGAAACAGATTCAACTGTAATTACAAACATAAGTCACTCTTCAAGATGAAACCTAATCATTTTTTGTTCAGAAACGGTTAATTTTAAATGCAAGATAAATACCTCCGACTATTATTAGTATTCAGGAGAAAAATCATAATCGGGTATTAATTTTGTATATAACTTTGATTGATCCCCCAATATACCCCCCCCCCCTTCATAATGGACCATTGCACTGAATCAGATATACATCCCCTAATGTAAGTTGCAAATCCTACATGAATATATATTCACGTATTTTAATCTTTACAAATGTTTCTTTGCTATAACTTAATGCATATATGCTTCTCATTTTGCTATTCCCTGCTGCCCACCTGGGGATGAAGTAAGCATACTCTACGAAACGTCATGGAGTCAAAAGAAAAGTAGATATACAGACAATGTTGCATCCTTAGGATTAAAATAACATTGGAAAACAATATCACCTATTTACTGTTGGTGTAAATATAATATATAAATAATGTGCATGCATTTTTCTAACTGGGAAGAAGTATACACTACGAAACGTCATGTTCACATTTCAGAAGTTGTTATCCAGAAAATCCAGAATATGAATAATTTGCATGCATGTGTCCTTCTTTCACCTGATGAAGGAGTAAGCTTTTACTCCGAAACGTCGTGTATGGTCAGACAACGCTATACAGAAAGAAAGGCTTTTCTTATGTATTAAATTTTAGACGCGTTTCAAGGAGACTTGTATTGAAAGGCAGATAGTTAACACCTATTCCATTGCGCTATGGGAAGTATCCCTATCTGCTAAAGGCAGATACAAAGGGGCATTAGGAAAGCTCGTGTGTGAACTGGTGTTATCTTAAAAAATGCAAGGCAGAAATAAAGATTGAAGAAATGTGACAAATATTGATTAATGGCGGTTGTACAAAGTCTTTAAATGAGATGATAATGATTTAGTTCATGATAATTTATTCGAATTATTAGTTTAATCTCATCAGAATTTTAAAAAGGTTATTAATCAAGCCTTACTTTGACATGAGCTCACAGCTTTGACATTTATGAATCTTTGTAATAAAAATAGATATTCCAGATTTTTTTATAAATCGCTACTCGTACAATATTTAAACATTTATGTTCCAGTAAATTAACATGAACAAGGAGGTCACCCAATATAAAAATTCAAAAATTTTGTGAATATATCAACTACCTGTTATTATAATAATATATATAGACTCCCACAGTTGTGATGTTTGTCTGACACCTATGGGCCAGTTTTAAGCTTCATAGTACATTGGTCTTCGATGAAACAATTTTTATTAAAAAGGAATTAAATAGTCACGATATGAAGACTTTATTGACTTTATTTTATATGATTAGGTTAATTGGATAATTCAGTCGTTAATTCATTTCTGTATGATTAATTATCAAATCAATATCATTCATTTTCACCTTATGACTTTCCAATTGCCTTTAAAGCATTTAAATACAAACTCGTTTCATTTATCATCTAATTATCAATCAATCTGTATTAAATGACCAATTACCATATGTAAAATATGGATTATGTTCATGTTTAATCAAAGATTGCTTTTAGATTCAACAAACACAAGCTAAATCATCTAATATCATTTGAATCTGATATTTATATGTCATAATTATATATGATTAATCAAGTAAAGATGTAACCAATTCTATAATAAAAAAAATTTCATATATATGTATATATATATATATATATATATATATATATATATAGTTGTCAGAGATTGTATACTTTTAGTGTAACCATAGTGATACCAGGTCGTATGATATATCATTGAATGTGGATCAAATGGTTGGTTCACTATCCAATGTATGATATATATATGGATTCCCTTCTTGATTAATGAACGATTACTTTTAGTGTGAGAATAAAATGCAAAATCGTTTCATATACCATTCAATCAACACCTAATGTCAGTAAATACAAATGTAATGCCAAATCTGTTCATCTATAAATTGATTTACATCAAATAATTTGGCAACTGCAACGGATAATATAATATAGGTTTTTTCGTTCTGGTTTCCGCCAATGTTTATCCTTTGTATGAAATAAGCGTACAACGCAGGGCTGGAAACAGCTCGTTTTCACCGCCGTATTCAAAAGTGTCAATGATCAGTCGTGCTCAAGCACAAATTTTACAATTTATTTGCACAACGGAGCTCGGGAATGAAGAGTAATAAAACCCGTGGTGAAAATCTCAATGAGCATATCACTCGATGTGAATGCAAAACCGACAGAAAAATAAATGACTCAGACACGACTGGGGATTAGAGCTTAAAACCGTTAATAGATTCTCCACAGTGAAAGGTAGAAGCTCCGTCTACCTTGATTCTTGTTCGTCGTCTAGTAACTATAGTCTCTCTGTCTAGTTGGCAAGTGCTTCAACTTTTTAACTGATTTGAAATGCATTTATATCCGTACTGCTGCGTATAAGTGGGACTACGCAGTCTGCTGGGGTTGTTTTTTGGAGGAGATACAGATTCTTTGTCATAGCATTTAAATCTCCAAAATTAAGCTAGAAGTTTAACATGTGTGAAAAATGCTCTTTTTATTTTATTTTAAGTGGATTACTGGTGTAAAGTGGATCTCAGTAGTATGTTGGAATTGTTTTGTCGAAGAGAGAAAGTGTGTTCGTCACTGAGCGTTTAAATACGCAAAATCAATGCTAGAAATTTAGCATTAATGCAAAAAGCTATTTTATTTTTATT
The DNA here is from genome assembly GCA_936450465.1 of Gibbula magus. NCBI lineage: Eukaryota > Metazoa > Mollusca > Gastropoda > Trochida > Trochidae > Gibbula > Gibbula magus. The sequence continues at coordinate 72,799,486 of OW388297.1, read as the reverse complement.
TTAAGTGGATATCTGTGTAGCTATTATACTATTATAGGACATTTTTCATTGAATATGTTTGTATTTGTTTATATTTAATCGTGGAATCTTTCATTTAATGATATCGATATGTAATTCCAGAAATACTAGCCTTTAGATTACGGCAAACACCATTTGAAAAAACAAAGACGTATATCACATCTATAGTTCCTTGGGAAAACGTATTGATTTCTTTACGAAAAAACATGAGCTTTTGCTTGGGTTGGACAAATTAGAAAGAAAAATTTTTAAAATCTGGTTTCTCGACAAATGTGTGACCCTAAAGTAGTATTATAACCATTCGCCATCTTTCGGGTCAGCTTATATAGAGAAATTAATAAGACCAGGCTATTGGGAGGTTTCCTCTCGCCTCAATTCCTAAGCAGACGCAGTGACTACCGAGCAACACATGACATGAACACATTGAAAACACACATTTCAACATTTCATTTGCGTCTGTTTGCAAAGCTGTGAATAGTCGGTCTGCTATATGTTTCATGCAAGCCGAGCGTGAACGCTAACAACTCCGGCGTTAAAGTATTCACTTCAAGTGACAATATATCCAGCTTTTCAATGGCTTTTCCTTTATCCTCTTTACCCAAACGCCGTTCATACTATAGAAATCCACAAAGGACCATTTTCCACTATGGGCAGGTGCGGCGAGGTGATGGGCGAATAATGCGCGAGTAAATACGACCAAGCCGCTCCGATATACGGAAAGTAAACAGCACAGCGCGATGTACGGCGGGCGAATACTCTGTTGATTTACTAAACCCGCTATCCGCTTTTCACCCGTCTTTCCACTTTTCTTAAAAAGCATGGTTGTACGAGGAAGAACGAAACGCAAGCAAATATTTGAATAATGATACTATCCAAAAGATCTTAATGGCTGCCAGGCGAAAAGCCTCTTTGATTCGTTTGCAAGTCACGGAAGAAATTCGGTTAGAAGTATCTAAAATACGCGTCGCGGGATGGTGAGGGGTGGCGAGGCGAGGCGAAATGCAACGCTACCCGCCACCTTCTGTACGTGTGTGATTTGACACTCGCTAATTCAGTCACGCCGGTTCGTCACCCGCTCGCGACAAGATGTTTTATACACTCGATAAATATTGTCACTTAGCGGGTGGAGGTTTGTTTAGACCTTGTCATTATAACACCAGCTTAATTACCCAGGCTTTAATAATTCATAACTCAAATTTCACCCTTGCGCGGAGAAGTGTATATTTGATACGGTTCGGTGACTATTAAGAAACAGACAGTGTTGGTCTTTATGGGCAGAGCTCGCTTATGTTGGGAAGGTTCGTTGCGAGTGACTTACTGACAATAGCGGAGGCGCTCATTGAAAATAAGATCACATTACAGCCATTAAAGAGATTTGCCTGTAAAATATACTCGAGAGAAAATAAACTCCCTCCACATTATCCCTTACTCTGTGATGCGTTAGATCTCGCAACACTTACAAGATGGCAAATAGGCACAAGGACTCGCATACTACACGCGTAGGAAACTCCCGTGGAGCTCACGATTAACTACGGCTTTCCTTAATCAAGCGTGCTTCGTTTTACACCATGCTACATTATGTTATTTATTATATATTATATAGAATATGCATTAATGTAAATATGTATCCAATTTGGTATTCCTACAATCCCTCTGATGAACGAGTAAGGAGACTCAGAACCGCTGTGTATGTTCACAATAAAGGAGTTGTTATCCATCAAATCTTGTTTTTCTAGTTTTTTGATTGAAAACATTTTATTTAAGAAATGGATTGGGCACAAGTTGTGAAACTTATAATTATAGAAGCCCTCTCCACGTAATCAACAACTATTTGACAAGGCTAAAATACATAACACAATATATGCAGCAGAGAGTAAGAAATCTACAAGTGACGAAGTGGGTAAACATGTAATATACATTATTAAGGCAACACACAATTGGAAATGTTATTCTTATGACAAAATGCACTTTGAATATGGTAAATACGTACATTAGTATGTATGTATTAATTGAACCGTTGACTCTTTCCAATGAATTTATGAACATGGTGAAATATGTTTTCATTGACTGTTTGTGGAAGATTTGGATTTCCATACAGGATTGCATTAAGATCAAATTCTGCCTTTAAATTATACAATCTTTGCTTTAATTCTAAACGGAAATCAGCATGTTTTCTTGTATTATGCCCCTTTAGACTTAATAGAAATATTGCCATTTGTTTGAGATTTTGCATATCAAATACACTGTATATCTTATTTTAGTATAATCAGAAAGGGCAATATTTCTGGATGTAAAATTCGATTTACAAATTTACATCTAATATAAAATTAGTTTTCCTTATGTACCAGAGCTCTACATGTCATTAGAAAAGAAGTTTAAGCATTACATCGTGTAACGTATTGCAACTAATAACGGTCTGATTTTAATGAGACTGACGATGTTAATTTGTCAAATGGTATATCCATCTTGTATAGTCTATAAACGTGTTATAAACTGTATATATACGTAGGTACAGCGGAGTTATAGTCTATGTTCCACCGTAACTGATATATCCTACACTTGACTTTCTCTGACGTTTCTTTCAATAAATATATATTCAGGTTGTGATTTTACGTATGAAGGATTACAAAATCTATAAAGGCTTTTAGAGAAATACTATGTATGAAATAATTGTTTGATTATTTGAACTACACCGTCTTAAAGAAAGGGTTGTATCGGGTATATTTTGTAGAAACGCAATTTCAAATTAAAGCAGAGCGTTTTCCCCATTTCACGTAATGCACAAAACTAAATGGCGGATTATCCGATAAGCTCCTTTAACTTAAACATCATATAAATAATGGATTTGTGTAAGATTCTAATGTCCAACTAATGCTGCTCAGTGGCAGAGGAAACTTATAATATGAATCTGCTTTAATGTATATCTACTAAACTGAAGTACAGAATAAACTTTACACCCTACTGTTTCACTCATACAGTAAAAAAAAACAAAAAACAAATTGATATGATAGAACCGGAATATTATTTAATGTTCAATGTTGACTGATTCGGCAAACAATTATACTCGTTTTTTTCGAACATGCAAAGTTAGAGTCACTGAAAGGACCAAGGGGTATAAATAATTTTTACACCAGCATGACCCCTACCATGTTTATAATGGTGTAAATGTGTGCAGAATGAGGCACATTTATTGATTTTCACTTAGCAGATGTATTATATGTCGATGAACAGTTGTTTTTTTATCCAAATTAATTTTTGAAGAATTTATGAATTTTCAACAACAAAAATTAAAAACACATAGAATTATTCCTTGGCTGATGACTAAACGCCTTCTAATACGACTTCGGAAACATAAGATATTTGTAATTGAAAATCAAACATATGATAAAACCAACTGAGGTGTAAAGTTTCTTTTGTACCTCAGTTTATAATATTGAACGATTATATGCCTCAAACACTTTCTGATATTAGAAATGTACATCCTTTATTAAATTAGTGTATACGTCAAGTTATGTCTGATTGATGAGAGAATTATTGCTTACTTCGAATCGCCAAATTCATTTATCTGATATGAAATAGAATGTTATATATTCATCTATAGATTACCTCCTGACCAATATACATAATGCATACACAGGGACGTGGTTAAACGAGCTGACCTAATTGTTTGATTATTTCCAAATTAATTTAGAATTATAATATACACATGTACCTTGATTTATGAATGATTGTGCGATGTTCAATCAAATTTAAAGATGAATTTGTTTAAGTTACTGAACTCTATACTTCATGTTGACTGCATGCTATAACGGCATCAATGCATTATTGTTTGATTATTTCCAAATTAATTTTGAATTATAATATACCATGAGTAATGCATGGCTGGGCGTTGTTCAGGCACATTTAAAGATGAAAATATGTTTAGTTACTAAACTCTATACTTCATGTATATGGGTTGAATGATATAACGGCAACAAGACCTTTGAAATACATTGAACATTATAGCACAACACTAGACGGTAACAGGTGTCAACAAACTCAATCTACATATCCATCCGATTGCTTATTAACACAGTTTACTTTCTTACTCTTATTCTTTTGCAGAATGATCCAACAAAACCTTTGTAATTAGTTTTATTAGTGGTAACGGTTCAATCCGGTAGCACTGTAAACTATGCTTGTTGTACATACAGCTGCGTACCGTAAGTTTGTTCACCTACATGTATACATGTGCATCTTAGTGCAATTATATAATGTAAATCGACGTCCATTTAACGGAAATAAAATTACATCACATACAATGACAATGAATCACCGTATATTCATGAGTGAAATGATCATTATCAAGCGTATCCTGTGATCCCGTGATGGATATTTATGAAATTGTGCATAATGAAATACTAACAGTAGACACAGAGGGGTCAAATTTTGAACATTAAAATTTAATTAATTAAAGTTTTCATATCGACTAAATGAGAACAATATTATCACAGTTACATTTGAATGAGTATAAGAGAAAATATATGATGTGTGTTTGACCCAGTTGATCACTTATTGAATATTTCACAGAAGAAAATAAAACAAACTGTAGTTTTGAAAAGAAATTGCATGATATTTGCACTGAAATACACAGACAAGTGAACAAACTTTCACCTTTTGCAACTACACAAAATGATCTATGCATGTGCTGCATGAACCAACGGGTCAAGTTAGACGAAAAGGGACTCTTACAATTCAAGCATTGGTTTAAATGACAATTTATGACACTTATTCAACGTATAACATTTATAGAAAACATTCAGAGCAATAAAAGTTTACTAAGAAATAGCTTATTGCTTTTTGGAAGATACATAAGAATTAAAAGTGACAAATTATTTATTTCCGTGAAGTTGATTTTGATTTCCTCGTGACCGTAATGTGAACAAGGGCATACACATGCAGGATAATTACAGTTTGTTAATTTAGAGTTAATTTAGAGTTAATCTAGAGTTAATTTAGAGTTAATTTAGAGTTAATTTAGAGTTAATTTAGAGTAAAATCAGCAGCAAATGTGATAGTGGAGTGTATATTTGACTTCTTTAAATGTCATTTAGAAGTTGGTTAGATGAAGGAGAACGAGTTCAATATATGGTTCTTTGTAGAACTCGTTCTCCGTCGAGTGTATATTTCAAGCGGCTACTATTGCAGCAATGAGATAAGATACGACATCAATATTGCAATCCCTTGGGAGATGTTCAGTGCTCCATTTTGAAGAAGAGGGCAATGGAGAAGAAAGTGAAAGATAGACGAAGAAACTATAAGATGGGAAACGACGCATGCACTATAAAACTCGGGATCGTATCGCTTGTGAATAACATTGGAAAGATCAAACATAGTAAATATATAATGCTCAATCATACATAAGATAAGATAACACTTATACTCTGAAAATAGTATTTAAGTCAATAATGAAAAGAGAATTTCAATGCAAATAAAAAAAGTTGATTATCTGAAAATCAAACAGTCCATAAATAAGATAATCCTGTGCATAACTTTAACGGCATGTATCATCAAACTGTTTTACATTGTAATATTTACAGTTGTTAGTCAAACATACGACGAAAAAGATAAGAAATAGCAACATTTACTATCAAATCTTTGAAGAGCAGTACATTAATAAATTATACTCTGTTCGCATGCACTAAATTTACTCCTATGAGCAAATTTGCTCATAAGTAAATATACTCATGTGAGTAAAAGCAAAATTACCAAACCTTCGCTTGACATTGACAACAAGGGGGAGTATTTCTTTATTTTATGTTGTTAAACGTACGGATTTTCTAAAACCTGAAGAAAAATAGAGCCACGGGCTCTGTAGCTCATCGGGGTTTATATTGTTTGATGTTGAAGAATGATATTGAAATATTGAAAAGGAGACTGTAAGAAATGACATTTTCCGAAGAAGAGGCTCCTTTTCAATATTCTTTTCATATCCATATCTCCCCCTCTCAATTACACAGCATTATGCAATATTCCCCACTGTCCCACCCAGCGTTGGGTGGCCTGCTAGAGAGAGTATAGGGGAAAAGGAGTTTTATATTAGCTCTAAAATCTTTGTTTTTCACAGTAGAAAGATACAAAGGTGATCTCAGAATTTGAGCGTCCTAGCATTACTAGTTCCAGGAGTGAAATTAAAATTAAAAGTTTGAGTTCAACATCCTGCCACGCCCAGATTTTTGGAAGGGTTTTGACCAAATGACCAAACAAAGTCTACAGGTTACAACGATGTTGTTCTGAAAATTTTAACTTTCTGTATCAAATGGTTATGGATAGGAGCCGTTTAAAGAGCTAAAATGCGATGGCATGACCAATTTACTCCTTTAAACAAATTTGCTCATGAGTAAATATACTTTTGCACGACCCCTTGACTAGGTGCAAATTTGCTCCTGGAGTAAATTTACTTAGGTGAGTAATTGCGTTCGCATGCACTAAATACTCACGTGAGTATATTTACTTACGTGAGTAAATATACTCAAGTGAGTAAATCGATGCATGCGAAAAGGATATAAGTGGAATACATAAGAGAATGCAGATCTCATGGATAACAATGTCTTTATTGTGTGAATATAGGTTTTGTGGTATATATCCTGACCCCTTCATCAGGTGAATTGTATGGCATATGCAATGGGTTATGTATCTACATTGATTAATTCATTGAAACCGTGTTAAATTGTGAGAGTATTTAATCACAGAGAGTAAATAAATGATAAAATAATGTTAGAATTGACGTCTTTGCTTTCAACAGGTACACCTATCTGTATATACCTGCATTCTCGTTTACACGCAGCCATTGAATTTCCGTAAAGTAAAGTTAATTTTAAAAATCATATCAATAACAAAAGAAACCTATCTGTATGTAAGATACTTTAAGATATATCCTCTGCCATGTCCATAACGTCATAAAGGAGCAATTTACCACCACCCTCTTAATTATTATCATTGCCAGAGAGCACCTGTCGAGCTATATGATGCTATATCACAGGAATGCACGTGTTATGTACAAGAATCGTGTTTATTACACTTATATCCCGGGTGTTTATTGCTATAGGTAGCTAATTATACCAATCAGGTCATACCGTGCAGGTGGCAGGGATGTGTGCAGCAGAAAAACGAAATAGTTGGGGGAGGGGTTAAGGAGAAGGTAGGATGAGGGGGTTAACGCCGCCTTCAACGGTAGTTCACGCATATCACGGCTGTTAATGTCAATGCAGGGGGAAAGTCCGCAACATCATCGGGAAGCTATGTATTGCAGTGAATCCTGTGAGATACGGCTTGTGTTAGCGAACTATGAGTGGTAGGCCTACTGACCTTAATTTACATATATCGATAAACAAACAAGTAAAACATAAAAAAGACAAATATTATATGGATGATCAACTTTTTTATTAACAATAGCAAATATTTGTCTTCTTCATTACACCAACTTCTAGAATGATATTGTTAATAAAGAAGTTGACCATCCATAAATATGTGTCTTCTTCATCACACCAACTTCTAGAATGCCTCTCAAACAGTAGGTAAAACATAGCGAGCCATCCATCATGGGGTTTTATTCACTATATAGCAGGTAAAATCCAATGGCAAATATGATGTATAAGTTTTACAATGGATAATTGGAAGAATGAATCATAAAAATATTCAGACAATGTCTAAAGTGGTGTGTATAAGACAGGGGAGCGCTATATATATATAAATTGCATTTGGGTTCTCGCAGCAGCATATAAAACGACTGGATGTGGGAGTACAAGACCCCAAAAGAAACGTCACTATACAAAATACAAGATAATTCAATCCACGATTGATAAACACGACTTAAACAGAGATATATCATGTCTTTAGAAGCCAAATAAACTAAATTTGAAAGTTCAAAACATTATCTGTTCATATTTTCGAGAAACACGCGTTTTAGAAATCATCGTTTTCTATAATCTCTTTAACAAGACGAGATAAGGGAGTCAAAACGTAAAGTAAAGACGTGTCGACAAAATGCAGTCCAAGAAGGTTATTTACGTCGACGCCATCTTTTGTTATATCTACATTTTATTAATTTCAAAGTTAAATGCCAAACATTCTGGTCAAAAACCAGTTTGAAAAAGCGATTCCAACACCCCAAGTGCATTTGAACAGACATTAAATAAAAGAATATACTCAGATGCATGAAATTGCGGGTATTTACAATTCATGTCTCTATATAAAGCATTCAAAATTGACTTTCTACGGTAGCAGTAATTAGGGTTTTTACACTGTTGAAAATATAGGAACGTTTCTTTGGCGGTTGAGTGTACTTTTTCAGTACCACAGAGATGAGTACAGTTGTTCAATTACACAAATCTATAAACTATTTTCTCGCCTTTTGGTAATTGGGACAATTGATCAAATTATGGATCTAATCTCATCTTCTGTTTGGTAATCGCACTGACCAGTAAGTAAATCCATTGATGCACAACACTGACACTGCTTGACCTTTGGGCGGATACACTTTCGATGAATATTCCGTTGGACGAATTGACATGAATTAAAATAAAGGCAAAGATAGACGAATTTAATATATGAAACTAGTGTATGAATGCATCGATTTGTAAAACGGTTCGTATAGGAGGTATACAAAATGAACCGACACCGATTTGAAATGAAACTCAGAGCCATCACAGGTACGATGTTCTTAATTTCCTTGTTATTTTGAAAAAATAATACATTTATTCGAGGAAATTAGCAAAGCGATTAAACACACTTTCGAAGATCTGAAACCAAAACTACTGCAATGTATCAATTAACAGTTTTCAATAACGTAAATCAAATTCTCACTCACAATGCGAATATGATGCTTGTGTTTCACTGTGTTCGTCTTGTCATAACTTATTTACTTCCCAGCAAACATGACCGTACTGGGCCAGTACTGGGCCAGTAGTGGCTGATACAGGCATCCGGTACTGGCCCTGTACCAACTTGCACACTGGCGTGGAACTGGGCCAGTACTGGCAAACGGAACTGGGCCAGTACTGGGCCAGTATCACGCCAGTACTAAAACGATACCATTAACTGTACTGGCCCAATTTAGGTTAGCCTTTACCGTTCCGGTACATTAAATATATCGTGTATACCGTAAATTTCCAATATCAAAATGAACTGATAAATGAAGGTTGATTTAGCTATTATCATTTTCTCTTTCATTTTCTAAATTGTTACTTTTCTTAAAGTAAACAATATAAATCATATCAGTTTGAAATCTTCCAGCTTTTTTATTTTGAATTTGTACTTTTATAATGAAACTTAAATATTGTTTGTATTTTTTTCATAATGTCAATATTGTCAAATATGAAGTCAATGTTATTTGAAAACAAGCCAGAATTTATGTTTAACAAGTAGGCCTATGTACAAGACAATGATAAAAAAGCAACTTGTGATTATTTTCACACTTAGATTTCCTAATGATATTAGTACATACAGCAGCAATTATTAATGTAAAACACACCAGAGATAGATAATTATATATAATGAATCAAAGGTTTATAAATAAACTAAAGTTAACTCATGAATTGAACTTACATTGAAAGGATACCAAATCGTTGCCTTCTCCTCTTGTCTCTCTGAAGCAGACGTCAATTTGAAATACTACCCATAATTCCCTAACAGGAAGTGTCATACCTGAATTGGGCCAGTACTGGGCCAGTACCGGGCCAGTACCGGGCCAGTACCGGGCCAGTATATTAACCTAATATAATCTGTACTGGGCCTGTAGCGGCCCTGTACCGGCCCAGTACTGGCTCTTTGTATATATCCCATAATGCATTTCGACAGGAAATGATATGCCTTAACTGGGCCAGTACAGGGCCAGTACCGTACTTCAGTACCGTATTGCCAGCACTGGGCCAGTACAATTTTACCTTAACTGGGCCAATTCAGTTAAAACGGTTCTGGGCCATTACTGGTTCTTTACCGTTAGCCAGTATGCCTTTATCAACTTTACCAGCCAGTACCAAGCCAGTACTGGCCCAGTACAGTCATGTTTGCTGGGTTAGATTACAGTGTGTACTTCACTTATGCATATGAAGATGTTGTACACAGATGAATAAGAAATATATGTATAATGTATAATGTGAAATCAAAGAGGAAGCGGGACATTAATATGATAGAAAATCAAATGAATGATTTGTTTTGAGGTTATTTAAATGTGTATAATTTGGTGTATTAGTAACTGCATGCTATTGATTGGTGTACAAAGTATGTACTTAGTCATAATTTGAAATACTTTCATTATTAATAGTTTCATTTATTTAAAACAATATTTAAAAAAAAGATATATGATTTTATAACGAGCCAAATTTTTAATACACATACAAATATTTCTATCAGCTTTTCACAATTACTAGTTCAACACTTCTTCAGGACATGCCTCACAAAAAGCACGCTGTAGCTAAATAATTACCTGATTTTAAAGCGCAATTCTTATAATGCAAGTTGGCGGTAAGCTTGGAGACGGCTTCGTTTGACAGGCAGGCTGCTCATGAATATTCACAAGGTATTCATATTCATGAGGTCATAGCGAGGCTACGAATTCACGAGAGGACAGGCAAATGGCGGCATAATGTCGCTTCGCTCGTGGCTCTGGCTTAGCATATCGGCGGTTTATGTCGTCTTGGGTACGTATATCTCTTCCTACTTTCTAGTATGTGTTCATTATGCATATATCTATGTCTGGTACAAGTTTCACGAATCTAGGCGATGCCATTACTTCATGATATATCTCTTTCTCTCTCGCTACAGCCGACGCACGAATGTTTGATTCACTCGTGTCGAAAATCTCTTGTTTGCAGAGAGAAAATACTTTTACTGGGACTGATATTTTTTAGATTTTGAAAGAAAGTGTTGTTTAATCCTATAGCAATAAGTATGTGAAGAAAATGCACGCAGAGCGAGTGTATGTAATGTGTAGACTTTCTGTCGCCAGTCGCTGAAGGACTGGTAACACTTGGGTGATAATTGTACCAAAACAAACACGGTGTGCGCCCCTCGCCAGTCGGACTTTTCTTTAAAAGACATTCTTATTTCTCTGTGGGTATCTCTTCACATTGAAACATTTCTAGAAATAAACACACTTTCACGGTCGAGCAATGATGAATTTCTTTCCTAAGGTGTTGGGCGAAACATTTCGGGAGTACAAGGAAGGCGAATAGTGGTCCGAAACTAGAGTTCAAACCGTCCCCAAGTGTAAACATAAAAACAGTGACGCGGCTCCCACTAAGCCAGACAACCAGCAAAGATATGCCAGACATAAACCTCATATCCCATTTTAATATTTCAACTAAATGTATTTCAAAGTAGTAATTCACTACCGTATCTTGATGATGGTAAAAAGTCCAATATGAAACTTTGTTTTAAATATTTACTCATAATGTAACAAAGTTGTAAATTGGTTTATTATTTACTTGAATGTTGTCAACATGTTTATGTTTGTACTAATATTGTTACACAATAATACAATAAATACTATCAGAGTTATCATCTTATAATTAAGCACATTAATGGTTGAGTATTTTCCAAATTGTTATGTTATTAATTACTTATATTTCAAAGTAACAAATTTTTGACATTTATGAGATGTAGTAAGGCTTCATGTTTAATCATAAAAATAAGTAATCTGTGTTTTCTGTTGTTACCATTAGCTCTGTAACAACTTTACTGTTGATTTATTGATACTTTTACTGATAAGTATTATAACACAGCCTTTTGTTCACAAGCAGTATATATCAGCAGATTATTAATAATAAGTTATTTTCATAATTTACTCATTCTCAATGTTAAAATGTGAACTTTAGCGAGAAATATGTGTTGCATTATTATAACTGTACAAGTCACGTTTAACACCCAATCACAACTAATTACTAGAGTGGTATTTTACTAATGCGTCATAAAGAGCTGCTACAAGCTTTTTCAAAATGTTGTATTTTCAGACCACAAAAAATGTCATCCATGATACTTATTCTGTTTTCTATCACAATGACTTTTGGGTGGTTAGTTTCGTTAACTCCAAAGAAGTAAAGTTTTCATAATATCTTTACATGGTTTTCAGGGATCTGTATAAATCAAAAGTCATTAATGTAAATTCTGGCACACTTTCTGAAATAAATAAGTTGACCATGCTAAATGCTTAGGAATTTTGATGGAAGCCATATTTCAGAATGCCTTTCACTTTACAAAGGACATCTTAAAATTGGATAACGTGAAGGTCATATCGCTTTTCAAGTTCTGTCAGTTATTTTAGTTAAAATTTATCATGTTTCTACTATTCTGTTAAATCATTTAAATTAATTAATCTCCCAATTACATGCTGCCCTTGATGAGTATGTATCTTGAGCCGTTTTACTTATGTCTTAATAATAAACTAATCTTTATCTCCTGATTGAACCACATAAAGCTGAACAATTATAAACTAAGAAATAGTTTGAATTCATTGATATGTTATTCATCGGATCACATTGGGTTTTAAAATTGCCAAGAAAAGGACAAATCTCAAGTTTTACATTCATGCAGATTGAATCTTTCTCTTTATCATGTCTTAGGACCAATAGATAATTTTGAAGTATTAGGGTATATACTAGACATTGCCTTCAGCTAGAGACAGGAGTGCAAAGGTATTCTGTATCATCTGTCAAACTGACAAATTGAAGCAATAAACTTTAATCTCCTCTTCATGTTAATGTAATACATGGTTAGATTTCAGTTTGATGACTTGTTTTGTAGTCATAAAAGTACCTCGATAAAATCTTCTGAGTATCAATACAAATTTCAACATTAATTTCCATCTTTCATACAATATTTTGTTTTAACAAATAAATTATTGACAATACTAGCTCAAGTTTTCAAAATAAAAGAATAAACGTTTGAGCTTGAATGGTGACTGCTACTGTATCCAGTAGTATAGATTAGATAAGAATATAGATAGTAATTAGAACCAACTACTATACTATTTGAATGATACTTACGGTAGTAAAGATTAATTGTAACTGAGGAAATCTGTTAAAATTATCAAAATCTAATTCATTTACAGGTAACTTGAATTAAGTTATTTGTACACATGCAAAATACAACTGTGTTTAGACTTGCCATTTTGGATTCAAAGGGAAATGATAAGAGATTAGCTTTTATTGTCCTAATGAAATTATGTTGATGACAATTTGTCCTAATGCTTTTGAGAAAAATTCTCTGAGAACATTCAGAACAAAAATTCACAATTATGTAAGCTTCATTAAATTTTCTCTGGTTGTAACTGTTACTTTTTGATCATGTTTTTTGTTCAGAATATTATCATGGATCAGTGTTTATAAAGTATGCATGTATCAATGATTTTTATGTACATGCTAAATTACATTTCAATGAAAATTGCTTTAGTGCCCATAACCCAGTCTGTATGTCAGGATCTAAATCATTGCAGACAATTGTGCGACATTGGCCCTACTAAGTAAACAATACGTGACATTGTTAATCAACAGTTGTCTCATATAGCAGATATATGTTGTACAGCTTATGAATCATGGTATTTTGTTCATATTTTGTTTCAGGATGCCAGTTTATGATAGACCATTCTTATTTCAGTATAATTTTATATTTAACAAATATATAATACAAAATTTATTTAGCCTCAGACGGGATTTAGTCTGTTATTCGGATTTTGTATGTATATATATCTATATATATCTATATGTTAGTACATCAGTAGTAAGGTTTATTGTTTTTCAGAATTTGAGGTATAGGTAAATATTACTCGATCTATTATTTCAGTAAAATTTTATATTTAACAAATATATAATACAAAATTTATTTAGCCTCAGACGGGATTTAGTCTGTAATTCTGATTTTGTATGTAGGATCTAAATATATCTATATGTTAGTACATAAATAGTAAGGTTTATTGTTTTCAGAATTTGAGGTATAGGTAAATATTACTCGAACATTTTAATCATTTTGTCAATTTATAGCTTTGAATTTTGGAATCTTTTACAAATTGGGAACATAAAATGTAGATATACAGTATTTAAGAAATTAAACTGTAGTTCATTCTGTTCAGCAATATCAAATTTGTTGTTGTTGATGATAATGTTGTGATTGGTATAATTACTGTATATGCCAGTTTGTTCAAGAATATACATAAGAAACATGGTACTTAATTTATTAGTTCTTATTAATTTATAATGTCCATTATTGCACTAAAGTTGTCCCCTGTGTCTTTGTAAAGTTGTCAGAAAAAACAGATTGCTTTTAGCCAAAAATGAAATACCTCAGCAAAGTAAATAATGCACATTATCCTCTTGTATCATCCTGTTAATTTTTACAAAAATTTTAACAATCTTGTCGAAACTTTAGAAAACATTTAGTAAGAGATTAAGTAACTTGTGTCAATAGATCTTTCAAGAAGCATGATGTCCTATTATGATTAGATCTTTAAGTGATATGCCGTTAACTGACTTCCACACAAGTTCCATTGACTTAGTGCAAAAATGTAAGTTGATGACACTGATGCTGAAAAGATTTTGTAACCATAGCCATCAAACTTGATTTTAAGTTTTGATGAAGGTTGCCATGATTGGATCTGATATTCACAGAACTGTGCTTTCCGTAAATTTGTCGTTTAAAGTATAGTCATTCACTTCTGTTTTGATGCATACAGAAATATTTCCAGTAACTGTATCCAAACAGTTCTGCTATTCTCAGACCATTGTTATATTCACAATTTAAAGGGTATTGATAATTTCATCCCAAAAAAGCTCTATAGAAAAAGTATAATGACAAGTGTTGTTACCCTCCAGTGTCCATAGAAGGCTCTAATAGCTGAAGACGCCACAGGAACCTGGTATGAAATGTGTCTCCTTCTGTGGTCGGTGCCGACACCATGGCACCGGATAACTGTGCTTCCTGGTCTATCTGTTCCACTTGGAGACAGTGTAGGCTGAGACTCGGACTAGATCAACTGACAGGAAATAGAAACATCCCAGTGTTTAGTTTGGTCTTGGTCTTACTAAAAATAAAGTTTTAGTTCACTTTCTGTGCTAAATTATTCAATATTTCATAGTTTAAATGAAATATATAAAGTTTGAGAGTTATTGAATAATGAAACTGTAAAATTTGTTTTTTTATGTCAAAGTTTTTAACAATTGTGTTTCTCTGGTGTGAAGTTTTATATCATCTCTTTTTTATTAAGACACATTGGTAATAATAGAAAATTGTCTACAATTTGATACTCATGTATATTAAAGAATAAAAATCAATTTCACGTTTTCGATATTAACCTGTTTAAACAAATGTCATGTAAATCAAAATTCTCTATGGAATCAAGAAACTACATTCATCATTGCTGAAAGCAATATTTTAACAAAGAAACTCTATGCTTATTAAGCCCATGTAAATACTTTGCAAATATGCCCCAATAGTTCTATTTCCTTTCTTTGTAATGATTTGGGTTATATAAAGCGTGGATGAAAGGTTGAGGTTTCTATGTGACACTGTGGGTATAGACCAACTAGCGTGCTAGGCAGGTAGGTAGGTAGGTAAAGGTGTTATTTCAGGTGTGCAGGTGTTTGAGGGAAACCGTCAGATAAGAGAGCACCTGTACGTGGTCAGTTGGGGGGGGGGGGGGGGGGGGGGGGGCGCACAGACGAGGGGGATTTGCAAGGGGATCTACCTGAAAGAGGTTCATGATTTAGTCTTCAGTGATAGATGCCATTGGTCAACTCCTGAAAAAGTTTGCTGTGTAATTGGAATTAAGATTGGTGATTTATGCCAATGATTTCCTAACCAATGCTTTAGTAATACAAGTCATGATGTCTTGAAAGTTTCTCTAAGCTATCGAAGTGAAGCTATCTTTTATGATGATATTTTTCTATAGTTGAGCAACAATGAAACTGAATAATGAAAGAGTATATATAGATTTACTCTCTAAGATTTTTAATTTAAGTGGAATGATAAGGAAAGTCCATTGAACACAAAGAGTTTAGACTGTCATCAAGTGATTATGCCTTCTGAAATATCCCCAATCTTATTTTTTAGAATTCATCCACATTTCAAAAACCTGAATGAGATAAGCCAAAATGTAAGAACCTCAACAGGTCAAATGAGATAAGTTGTAAGACATGCAGTCGGAACACTCAGCGGCAAATCCCTCTGATTGGTAAGAGCCTCACACTTGAGCGTTACCAAGGTGCTTTGAAATGGGTGTATATTGACAAATGTAGGTGAGATATTTTGAACGGAGTGGCTAATTGTCCAGACAGATTTGCAAGAGTGTCAGGGCGTTTCCTCCATTGCCTGCAGCAGCTAGTGTTTTGTCAACACCATCTGAGGGGCTCCTGCAAACCCTCCTGCCATAGAAAGTCTCCATCTTAATGTTTCTTCTCACACAGTTGCTTCCCAGCCTTTCAATAAACTTTCCCAGCCTTCAAGGGGAGGGAATATTTTCCTAATACCAGGCCAATATTTATCCAGGAGATATTTTGATTCTATTAAAATTTCGTGAAATGATATTATTTCTTTGCATTGCCAGATGTTGGCAGCGTGTTCGCTGTAGTAGTCATGATGATTATGTGATCATCGAGGGAAATGTTTAACTCTGTACGTTTTTTTATATGATGTAAAATAATTTCACACAACAAGTTAAAACAAATACTAACAAATTTAATTTCTGTGTGGTAATAAATTATAGGAATGTAACGATAGATGGAACTACCGACTATCGTACCGTAATAGTTGCAGTGCCGATAATACTTGATAGTAGTTTTGAAAGACAATCAATAGTATTGATAGCACAGCCAAATATCTATAGTTTTAATAGTAAAGTCCATACAGTTGTTTACTTGAATCTAAAAGTAAAATTCACAGGCAAATGTGGCTTTTAGATTTGGAAATTCTGGAACGCTTCAAACAGTTTACTTAAGAGTTTACAAATTAGAAAACTGACTTAGTAGTTCTGACATTGAAAACTAAGTAGTCCTGTCATTTCAAACTAAAGATAATAAATTATGAAATATGTTTTTTTTCCATTTATTGATCGCAATATCGCAATAGTTCCTTATGGGTCAAGATTGAATGTCTGTTGTCATTATTTCCTACTTACCTTGAATATATTGTGTTATGTTGATAGTTGTTAATCTAAACAAGAGGGGATGGATTGAGGTAGATAATCATCCTCTTCTTATCATCCCACCGGTATGTTATACCCATGGACAAAGTCATCCCCCTGTCTGTCAGTCCATCCATCCGGTCATAATCACTTTGTTTCCGGAGCAAAACTCGAAACCATTCATGATATCTTTTTAAAACTTTCCATGTGTAGTAACTGATGTGGTGATTTTGGATATTCTAAGATTTCTGAAATTTTGTATTTGTTTCCATAGAAAAGCGTTGGATTTTAATTTGTTTGTTTCTGGAGCATAACATATTTTATATTGTCTTTTAAATGACTATACACTGGGTCCACAGGATATGTTCCTGAAGCCAAACTTAACAATCTTTCAGAATATCTTTCTGAAACTTTGCATATGCATTACCCATGTACCAAAGTGTTGTCTTTAGATTATTTTCACATATTACTGGAGCAGAACTTTTTTATTATTCACAGTGACAAAGATGTATGTTGGGATGGAATGGGGCATATATAGGGGATCGTTGAGATACGTCATCTAATCTGTCTGCATGTCTTTAGTCATATTTTATGCAGGGGCATTTGCCTGACTTGTGTTGCTGTTTATCGCAAATATTTTAACATTGATGCGACAGTGGCACTCTAGTAGTTAGTGTAGTCTAATTCCGCGCAGTGAGTGCTGGTAACACGAACAGCACATGAACACACCTCCTGACAAATGAAATAGTTCAATCAATGTCAAAATAAGTAAAAAGCATCCAAACTTGTACTCTTCAGAGTTCTTAAACTTACTTTGAAGATATACACTTATCTGTCATGAAGTGTTTTACAAATTATGCAGACCCTTGGGATGTGTCATCTCCTGATGACTCTTGTTATATAAGACTCCTCCCACCTTCCACAAACTTGTTTGTGTCACAAACTTAGATTACTGCCACAAAAATGTAGACTAAAAATATTTCATAATATTTTGTTGTTAATCTTTATATATTGGTATATAATTGATGAGATGCAACCAATAAATAACAATATAAAAAGTAGCCTGATCTCTTTCAACAAGTAATAATTCACTGAAAGTGTAAGAACTGCTGTTGTTGATGAATTGATGTGAGCAGAACTGCTGGGAGGCTAATCTCGCTGTCGCCAAGACATGGCGTTGTAATTGGCAAACAATAAGAAAGGGAGGAACCCTTAGCATGGTGTCGCCGTGACGACGCTGTCGGACAGTGATGGAGTTACACACTAGAGGCAGTCCCCACACGCTCGTTAAGTAATTGACAGTAACAAGCACATGCTGGTTTCTTTCATTGTCTCTTGTTTCAAGTAATCAGAGAAAATTAAATTTGAAAACAAAAAATTCACTGATCCTACTGGGAATATTTTTTTGATGATGTTTAACGTCACTTCTCGTTTCGATTTGGATTCTGATTTAAAGTGATTGAAATTGCTGTTTTAGAGTAAAGAGTAAAGATTTTTGATATTTTGAAGTATCAAAAATAAATTGATTCATGTGCAAGAGATAAATGTTAATAATATTGTATTTTGTACCTGCTGTTGGCTACACATTAAAGTACTCCTTCCTTTATAAATACCTGTAGTTAAGTCACTCTGAAATGTCGTCACTATTTCAATAAACTGCTTTGACAAATCCTGCTTCCCATCACCTAACTACCAGAATGTATTTAATTACATTACTGAAATCTTTATTTTAATTGTTGATTTTCAGTCAGTGAAACATGGCAAAGTAAATCAAAGATTTCCAATAATAGAAAAATAATGTGTTCTGCTCTTTCCTATTGTAAATATTAAGAAAAAAGCTTCATTTTATATTTAGTCTCATCGAAAGAATATGTCTGAAGATTTTACCATCAATTCAATGGAATAAGATTGAGCATTTCATGGTACTAGATAGAGTATCTCATTGAATAGAGTATCTCATTGAATAGAGCATCTCATGTAAGAAGAGTATCTCATGGTATAAAATCTAGAATCTCATTGTCTCTAAGATGTAGCATCTCATATAAGATTGAGGAAATGATAGTATAAGATAGAGCATTTCAAAGCAGGGATCACCCTGGGAAAATGGGTGTATGGGAAAAAATCCCCCCCATGACAAAAGCAATGGGATTTTTAGGAATGTAATGGGATATTCCAAAAGTCTGATGGGATTTTAAAGAATCAATTTTAAAAAGTACTATAATACAATAAAATAATGAAATAAAATTACACTATCTTTCTTTGTAACATAACAACATGATAATCTTGTAATGATCATGATGGACTTCATTTGAAAATTGAAAGACTTTGACTTTATTCACAGAATCATTTGATGTTCTATAATATAAAGATTAATTACATATCGCAATTATAATAATTTTAAATTAATTATTTTATTATAAATAGTAACAGGTTTTGATACTAGCTAAATTAATTTCAAATGCTAATGATAAACATGCACAAACTGCAATTTAAAATTTGTTATCAGTTTTTCTTGACACAAAAAAATATATATATCCTAACATGTTTTGTAATTTTAAAAAATAATCATGATTATATATTTGGGAAAAAAAACAATGCAGTACTGCAGTACCTAGGAACATTCTTTTTCAATCAGAACTTTACAATTTATTTCCCAACTAAAACAAATATTTGTTTATATATATTAAATTCTAAATTTATTTACTTGCAAAGATCTGTCATGCTATTATGAAAACGATTTAAAGACCTAATTAAGATTAACTGAAACACAAGGTCATTATGTAAATATATAGAAATACAACTTTACTCTCAAAACTGTATTTACAGTTGTCTAGTCGTAAATCTATCTGTTCATCAGTGATACGCGGTCTCTTAATCACAAATTGTCAGTCACTTTCTCTACTTCTGAAATAAATTGGAAAATTTTCTGAATATCTTGACCCCCTCTCAATTTCAAAGAACTTTTCTTGAGTGGCATTTTAAATTATAAATGTTTCTTCTCGCATGCTTGTCGGCTACCATTCATTCAAAGACACTGTGAATGTCAAGGCCGTTTATCATTCGGAAGAACTGTAAATGTCAAATGAACCTCGAAATACTGATACTATTCTACAGGCTGCCGACTAAAGTCGATGAAACCCGACATGACCCGAGTGTCGAAACTCAATTTCTATAAATAGATACGATCTTTGATGGCAATATTGACAGCAACACATTCGAACATACTTACAAGCAAAAACCAAAAGTTTCCTGAAAATTTAAAGAATGTTAAAGAAAGGTAGATCGTAGTTTAATTTTGATAATGCGAAATTTATCGCAATGCAAATTTTTTAATGGGATATTTAGAATTTTAATGCGATAATATCGCAAAATCGCGTCCCAAAGTGATCCCTGCAAAGTATAAGATGGAGCATCTCATGGTATAAGAAATAACTTCTCATGGTATAAGAAATAACATCTCATGGTATAAGAAATAACATCTCATGGTATAAGAAATAACATCTCATGGTATAAGGTGGAGCATCTCATGGTATAAGAAATAACATCTCATGGTACAAGATGGAGCATCTCATGGTGTAAGAAATAACATCTCATGGTACAAGATGGAGCATCTCATGGCTAAAGAAATAACATCTCATGGTATAAGAAATAACATCTCATGGTATAAGATGGAGCATCTCATGGTATAAGAAATAACATCTCATGGTATAAGATGGAGCATTTTATGGAATAAGATCGAGCACCTTAGTGTATATATAAGATAGAGCACCTTAGTGTATATATAAGATCGAGCACCTCGTGGTATAAGATAGAGCACCTCCGAGAAGAGTAGATTACATGCATGTCTTGCACAACTCTTCCCTCTACAAGACACTGCCAATTTCATCGTCCAATTACACGAAAACTAGACAAGGCCCAGCTTTCTGTCTCCATGCTAATTCTCATAGTGTTTTACTCAAACACATTAAAATGTCCCTCGGCGCGGCAAAGAAGTTGAAGTGAATGTGATTGGGTCGACAGGCTGGAGCCGATGTGACCATCACAGGCCTCGTGTCAGTGTGGGTTGATATCTGGACCCACCCTCGTAGCTAGGAAGTCTTGTGGCCACTCAGACATCTTCTTCCGGAGATCCCTTCAATATCCACTCGAATCGGAGTCATTGATAAGCTCTGTATAGTGGCCAACAAATAAATTGAGTCGTCTTGTAGATTTTATCAAGCCATGTCATAAATGCAATTGGTTTCCAAGATTTATTGATATTTTAGCAGTGCTTTGTAATTACAAGTTTTAAGAAGTCGTGATGTTATTTGAAGGGGTCAGATTAAATTTGCTAATCTACTTGAGTTCAAGGAGATAGGATAGACCCCTTAGGAGTTGTGTAAACCACTAAATTGTTGAATTAGGGCAGACAAATTTATTGATTATGTGTTGTCTGATAATGAATTTGTTCTGCCTCATTTACGGTAGTAGAGTTTAGCAAAGGAACTTTGGGCTCAAGTAACTGCATTGGTGTTTGAGTCTGTGAAAGCAAAACACTGACACATAAATTGACAAAGGATTTTAATGTCAATTTCCTCTCTGTTTAGGTTTTGTGAGCTTATATCTTCTTTTGCATATTCTGGTAAATGTAACTTGATATCCACTAACTTAGTCAAATATATGATTGGTTGCTTAAAGAAAGACAAAGTAAATTTGATAATTTTATTTTGGGTTTATACAAGTTTACAAATGTTAACTTCTTTTGAATTTACGAAATTGAAGTTTGATTCAGAGATAAAACCGTACACTCTTGAACATATTAGTGTAAATCATTTTTTATTTAAATAATATAAATTTATCATTATAAACATTAAACTAATCATCTAAAATTCATTTTGTTATTCGTCAATCAAAGCTAATAAGCTCTTGATGCTATTGACGTATGATTTAGGATCATATCAGGGTGCAGTTGTTGTAACCCGACACCAATATCCAATATGATTTGTATTGAACTCCCTGACCAGAATATTAATATATCAATCTTTTTGATGTGTGTGAGTAATTTGAATCTGTTGGGGGTGGTTGGGGGGGGGACACTGAGTGTACGCAACTGCTAGTCTGACGAGAGAAGTGCGGAGTATTCCGATTAGATCCGATAACGAAATGTCACTCAGTGATCACACACCCTCAATTACACAGCCTGTGTTCGATAAAGTCATTTTATAACTTTCTCTGATTGTTGGCCAATTGGACACAGAATCGCTCAGATAAGAGAATAATGGAGAAGCCTGCAATGATTTCTATCGTTTTCCACTGGGTGTAAAATTCACCATGGTGCTGAAATGAAAACTTTTCATTCATACGGGCACAATTCCGCCACGAGTGAATTGATCCGGGTCGGGATATTTCAGCCTAAGCATGTATCAAGTCGGCCTTTTGTTGACTCTGCTTTAGAGAAGTGTAAAATTGCCATACAAAGCCAAGCTGCTTGTGGTGACTTCCATTGTATCTACTGGTGGCAGGAGACCGTCCTCAATGGTAGACTTTCTGTCCCGCTCCGCAGATGGTGTGCACCGAGTCTCCCTTTATAGTTGTTGAATATTGGTTGTCGGTCGATAAACAGTTGAATATTGGTTGTCGGTCGATAAACAGTTGAATATTGGTTGTCGGTCGATAAACAGTTGAATATTGGTTGTCAGTCGATAAACAGTTGAATAATGGTTGTTGATCGATAAATAGTTGAATAATGGTTGTTGATCGATAAATAGTTAGATAATGACTGTCTGTTGATAAACAGTTGGATATTGGTTGTCGGTCGATAAACAGTTAAATATTGGTTGTTGGTCGATAAACAGTTGCATTTGATTGTCAGTCAATAAATAGTTGGATATTGGTTGTTGGTCGATAAACAGTTGAATAATGGTTGTTGATCGATAAATAGTTAGATATTGGTTGTCGGTTGATAAACAGTTGGATATTGGTTGTCGGTCGATCAACAGTTAAATATTGGTTGTTGGTCGATAAACAGTTGCATTTGATTGTCATTGGATAAATAGTTGGATATTGGTTGTTGGTTGATAAACAGTTGCATTTGGTTATCGGGCGATAAACAGTTGCATTTGGTTATCGGGCGATAAACAGTTGGATATTGGTTATCGTTCGATAAACAGTTAAATATTGGTTATCGGTTGATAAACAGTTGCATTTTGGTTGTCAGTCAATAAATAGTTGGATATTGGTTGTCAACCCAGAAATAGTTGGCTTTTGATTGTCAGCCTTGACAGAATTGGATATTGGTTGTCGGAGAAGAAATGTTAGAATATCAGTTTTATTAGAGAAAATGTCTTAGGTTAGTTGTCAACAGTTAAAAAGATTAATATTTAGTTGTCAGTTGTCAAAGATTATGATGTCATTGTTCTCTCATCTTTGAATTATTGATATATTTTGATATGGTTGGTACATTGGATCAGGTACAGGTTATCAGTATCAAACAATTAGCAGATAGATCAAACTCAACATATTTATACTTTCAAAGTGGAAAAGAAGTAGAATGGTAGAAATAGAAAACAGTTCAAGAAGATTAAAATAGCAGATAATCTACATGCCTGCTTGATTCATGTACAGCCTTTCATGAAGATATATATATTGTAGACCCTAAGAGGGGATATATAAATATATTGTCCATGGGTTGATCAAGCGGTTTAGATGTTCTTTTGCTATATAAAATATTTAAAATCGAATTAGATAGATTTTTCCCCCACGTGTAATAGAGGTTGCTATTAGTTAGTGGTGCTGTCAGCGATATATCAGACTGATCATGCGGTGTGTTACCATCGGGAAGTATGTTTCACCTGTGGAATGTGCAGTAGAGAACTGTTCTACACGCAGTCAGGTTTGGATGCAATGCTACACTGAATTTCAGAAACCCATGGTTCGCTAGTTCCAGCCGATGCTCGCAGGTTTCGCGGCAGTGCATAGCCACATAGCATTGCGGGCTTTCTCCCTACCATAATACTAGCAGCCACGATATAAGTGAAATACTCTTGAAAGCGGTGTTAAACCCTAACTCACCTCACCTTGAGTAACCTCTGCCATTTTATTGAAACTTGCAATGGTCCAATTGTCAATATTAGTCTATACAATGAATTTGAAAATGAATGTGAAATGTTATTTTAGTAGCAAAAAATCCATTGTTAAGAGTAAGCTTTACACTCATGATGGTGATGTGTTATAAAGTTTATTTTTCTTGTGACTTTGTAAGTAATGTGAACTATGAATATTATCCTCACAACAGGGTTGAATTGAATTGAATTGTAGTGACACTGTGACAGACTTTGAGCAATCAGTCGTCGAATACCATGTATATCTTGCACAGTCACAAGTGAAAATATATCATTCCTACTTAATGATATGAGATATACATATTATTCAGTGAAAAATGTTGAATGTTCCATTTATTAGATTAAACAAGTTTAACATAGTTCGTAAATGATACTGATTTTTACGAAAGGAGCACCCAAGATAACCTTGCTTTATCACTGTCATCTTATGACATCATCCTATTGTTACGATCATATCATATGATTGAGTGTGTTATTTCACGAAGTAGAATAACATTTTATTTCACTCAATGAAAATACAGATTTTATTTTAACCAATGAATGTTGGAGTTCACCACTGAGAATATAATTAAACTGCTTTAGCATGTAAAAATATTAAAAGTATGTCCTATATATATGAGATAGTAATAAATATGATAATTTCAGATAATAGTAAAATGCTTTCTGGGGAATAATGTAACAAAACACAGAATGCTATTTTAAACTAGGAAACATGGAAGATGGTAATTTCTGCCATGTGTTGGTTCTGCCTTAGAGGGGGTCTCCCAGCCTCTGATTAGTTTACAGTATGCAGGCATGTCTCTCTGTACTCAAGATTAAAAGGTTATCAAATAATTAATTTACATTACAGGCACTTGTTATTACCAGTGTAGATACTTAGGTACAAGCAAGGTACGCTGGTGTCAGAGTTTGATGTAGAATATTCCTCTCTTTAGTATGTTGTTGGACGGGTCAAGTGGAGCAGTCATTAGGTTCAGTACTTGATGACTGTAACAGACCCTGTGTGGCATGCTGTACTTGTGATTGGTGGTAAACATGCTTAATATACCTGTCAAAATGTGCTCCCATCACTGCTTATGTTTCATGTGTTAACAGTTTCACTGTTGAATTTGTTACTGTCATGCCATTCTAAGTGGCCAGTTGACAGGATTCAAACCTTGTTAACAAAGGGAATAAAGTGGGATGGACCACTGGGTCCTCAGGTCGTGGGTTAATGATGGAAGTAATAAGTCGGGTTGACTGAGCCAAAAACGTAATTTTCTGTCATTGTACCAAAGGTACATACGTTGACTTTTAAATTTAAAGAAATATTTTACAATATGAAATAGGCAATATTTTTTGTGAAGTCACTTTTGCAATAATATGCAGTTTTTTTTAATAATTAATTATAAATTTTAACAATTTTAATAATTTCAGATGTCATCAAATTTTACTGTTATTACTTAGAAATGCTAAACAAGACATGAGAATATTTACTTCTCTTATTTTCCAAAGACTGCAAATATTTGCAAAAAGGAAATGCTTCTTTAATCAGGCCAACTGCTTCTGATTGAAGAGTGTTCAGTTTTCTTAGAAAAACACAATATGGATGGAAAGCAATAAAGCCCCTCCTCCCACCTGGGTATTAACCCCCCTACCACCAAGTTAACCCTCTTCAGCACAGACCTGAGCACCTGTGTTTATTATGTGGGCTGTCCAATTAGACTTATTCCCAACCCACCCAATCTGCAGGTTTTCCTGTATAGTATACAGAGCTATGTAGAAGGACACCTCAGGCAGGCTTTTTTTGTGAAAATTATATTTGATATTTATGTTACTGTATGCTATTAATGCAAATGTATGAAAGCCTGTTGTAAAGTATAGACAAGTGCCACAGTGATACCTTGTTGTCAGTAAGGTAATTACACAATTATCAAATCCTCCAAAAGTTATGAATTTGTCTGTGGTTATAGACATTCAGATTTAATTTGTTCATACCCAGTAATTAAATGCATAATAAAACACATTTGGTTTGAGATATATTTACTTGGATTACTCCCATTCCTAACAGTTTGAACATGTTTTATTAAGTCTCAACGTCAGCAAGGATAAGATTAACATTGTATTCGTTTGTCTTTATTGTCAATGATCTATCTATTTACTTTCATTTCATATACATTGTCCATTGAACTAACTCTTATGCAAGTACAACTTGTTTAGAAATACTCATAAAAATAGATCAGAAAAAAAGCTTCCTTTTCTCCGGTAGAAGTTGTCCAAGTTTCCCTCCACGTACCATTTCTCCCTCTTTCACTACATGCCACGATCAAATATTATTCCAACTATGAGCTATGGATAACTGTTACAAAACAACTATAGTCAATAATTATATAAGCAAACAATAGGCTAATGACAGTTTAGCAGAATTTGCTTTCAACGCAAGAATGGCAGGTAACTCCTGGCACCTCCGACTAATCCAATCAAGCTCTGGCAGCATTCTGTAAAGTCGTCAAGCGTGACATCTTTTCACACCTGCACAGGTAAGACGGTCGGTCAAGGGTATGCAGGTGGTCAGTGGAGAGAGGGAGACACAGGTGACTGTTTACCTGACCAATAGTAACCAATGTGCTTAGTGTGGACATGACGGCAATAGTAACACTCACTCCTGTTTGCTCTAGCCTGGGATAATATCTATAGCTATGGATAATAACTCTAGCCTGGGATAATAACTCTAGACACGGATAATAACACTTTAGAGACTGGATCTGTATTACTGGAAGTGTGAGACATAGCTGGGTGAAGTGAAGTGAAGCTGTTGAAGTGTTCTGTTGGATGTCCCTGAGTGATATACCTACATCTAGTTGGATACCTACCCGTCTGCCTCACACATCTACTGTAGGAGTTTGGAGCTTAATCTTTGAAAGAACTCTGTGATATGTTTACGCAAACACTGAAGGTTGAAGAATGAGGATTAATCGAGGCAAGTTTTCAATATTCAAAATTACTGTTATACTTCTGTAATATACAGCTGAAGCTTGAAATTGCCTCATCTTAAGGTGTTGAGTGGTTTTCTTAAGTAATTCAGCACTATCATCAATGATGACAACCGTATCTATTGACATTCGCTAGGACTCATCATGAAACTATGTAAGTCACTGTTATGCTCTTGTATTGACAAATATTAATTAATAATTCACAATTCGCTTTTACTGGAATTTCACTTCATATGATGTCCCTCCCATTACAGTGTGTTGTTAACTTGTCACTTTCTTAGATAAATTGTACAAGTAGTTCTAAACGATTATAAAAAATTTAGCCAGTTTATTCAACCGTGGAACGTGTTGGTATTTGTTGCAACATAGGTTTGTGTTATTACCTAGCATGTGTAGCTATTCGTTCCCTTGAGATGAAGGGATCACTGGTGTAATTGCCTTGGAGAAGGAAACATTACATTGTCATAGTACAACACATTACCAGTCTTTGTTAATGCAACAAAATGATCCCTTGTGAAAGGATTTGACAGTGAAATCATAAATATTCTGTTTCAAGTCTAGATTTCCATTTGTATAATCATGCTGCATGAAACACCTAGTGAATAGCTCTGAAAAAACCTAATCATGTTGAAAAATAAAGTATTGTCCAACATTTTGGCAAAAGTAGCCAGTATAGGTCCAAAACAAATAAAAATTTTAAACGAAAAATATATTTTTTGCTGAATACAATTTAAAAACAAGCTTTTACAGTGGAATTTTATTATCTGTTACATAATAGAACATCATTCAGTAGGATTCTGGAAAGAATTATCGGAGAAAATGATGCAAATTTCAATACAAATATTTTTGTTTAATTTTGGAATGATATGATTCAAGGCAGTGGAGAGCATGGAGGTATTGTCAGTGTTTTCAGCTAGACTTGATGGAGCCTATGCTTACTTGTCAGATACAGCCCCAAAAAACAGCAGCAGCTAAACATAAGCGTGTGACATGTGGTAATGGCTGCAAGTGATTCCAGTTTTATGGGATCGGTAGTGTATAACATTGCCTCCGGCTACAGTCAGACCTTGCTTGGAGGTCCCAACTAGACCATGATTCTGGACACCCTGCTATTTGGGTAAGGGTGTAGTTTGAAGCGGAGTGCCCTATTGTTGTGTGATATGGTATGATATTCCTATCGGTTCTCCTCACTGAGAAATCAATGCTAGTGGACTGGGCACTCCCGATCAGTCTCTCAATCAGCTGCAGTTGTACTGACTCACAGTAAGGTTAGTCGATCTCTACACCACAGTAGGATAGAAGATCACCCAAGTCTTCAACATGTTGGCAAGTCTAGATTGCTTAAACTTGGAGAAATTGACCATTCAACCCATACAACATCCTTGATTGCGCAAGTTGGAATGTTCCAATGCTCTTTACTATATCAGCTGTACAGCTCCACCATGCTTGGTCCATCCATACATCCAGGTTTTTGGTTTCCAGACCTTAACTCTAAAAAGTTTCGTAATATATACTTTCATGAAGCAGTGTTGATGTCACTCGATGAAATGAAACATTGAATATAGTATCTGCAAAATTCATAAAGCAATATGAAACCAAATCATCATGTCAACTTCTTCAGACTTTTATTATTGGAATGTTCTATTAATATGGTTTCCTTAACAACTCAAAACATAAGGCTGAGCTTAATGAAACAGTCATCATACATATTAAATGAGCTTCTAAGGGTTTTCAATATCTTCATACTTTCATTTTTGGCTGTTTGTATAGAAACACAACCTACAAATTTTGTTTCTAGAAAAGAACTTGTACAAACGTTGAGCACAATAAAACATGGAATGTACCAATGTTTTGAATAGCTTATACCAGTAATAATATTTGAAACTTTGAATGTGAGTGATTCTTTAAAGAAAAAATCTGTTCACACTTTTCCCAGTGGGCGAGGGGTATAGCTGACTCTGCTTGTTTCATTTCCCACTGTTGAAGTGTTCTGAGAGATGAAGAAACCAGGTATGATGTAGCAGATGCAAGTAGGTGGGATTTCATTTGATTCCACGTTGTTGTTTATTTGATAGATGATTTTGTATGATCAAATTGTAAGGAGCATATATACACTATGATGAAAAAACTAAAGAGTTAGAGACACCGAAGCGACTTTATGTTCTCCTTCTATAACAGATAATGATTCAGGGTGCAACATGTTTTGTTCATTTAGAATCTGGAAAATATTGCTGATGTGGATCTTGGCATTATGGATGCTTATTAAGACCCAAAGATTGGGAATATTGCATCCAGAGGGAGGAAAAACGCAGGCAAATGGCATGATCCTCTCCTTGAGTTTTATGTCAGGAACAGGTTTACTGAAAATATGTCACATATCAATCAGATAGCAAACAAATTCATCTCCAATTTTATCATCTTTCAAAATAGCCGGAGCAATTTGAGTCGTCGCCTGCAATAACACCTGTCTCGTCTAGGAGACTGAGGGGAGAGTTAAACAGGGAGCTGAGCCAATTTACCATGGAATATTGCACACTGCTCCATTTCAGTATAGGAAAATATCAGCGTAATCATGTGCTATTTAGCTTATGATTTATCTCCCTTGCCAGTGGAGAAGCAGCTGTTTTCCTTCCCAATAGAGCCAATTACAGAGGGATGTGGTGGAATCGTCTGGAGACATCTGGCTCCAGGAGTCATCAGCCGTGGCATTACTAGGGCTGCTTCTCTCTACTGTGCATGATTAGTTCTCTCCGCCGCCATCTCTGTTTGTTACTCTTGGATCACAGACCCGTAGACTGGGAGACAGACCCACAGACAGATGTCTGCTGTTTTCTTAAGTGCTACAAGCTAGCATCTCAGAGATGCTTTCCTATCCTCTCCGTTCTTGCTCGAGCTGTTTGAGATGAGCAGTCATTTCGGTAGCGCCTTCCTTCTTGTCGCATTCCTTCCATCTACTCAATCGTACTATGTGCTATTGGTTTCAATTTACTTATCTATTGGTACATATCTTTCCTAATACAGTTAGCTGCCTTTATGATGAATTATGGTCTGTTCAATCTTTTGATGGAAGAATTACGGTACTTATTATTTAATATAAGACTTTCTACTCCTGGTTCTGCAAGTTTTGATTTACTTCTTTTTAGATACAATGTTCATTCAGGCAGTAAGTTCAGCTCAGTGCCAGAAGCTTAATAGTGTATATTTCTTTCAATTATATCATAATATTTAAGCACAATAAATCTTGTTGGTTGAATTATTGCAATTATTCTTGATAACATTGATGGATCGATATTTGGTGTTTAAGGTTTTTGAAACTACTGGTTTGTGTTAGTATAATCTATATATAATAAGGTCAGATGTTTTACAGCTCTCTTGTCTTTCCGTGAGATCTGTCAAGAAGCTGCTATGACGAACACAGGTTCAATTGATAGGCGTGTTTACTACAGTGAATGCAAACATTACAATGACGTTGTTTACCGCCCATAGATTGTGGAATTTATTTTTCTTCAAGACATAGCTGTCTCTCTGAATATGAAAATACTCTTAGTTTTAGACTTAACTTTACAATGATATCTTTATGTATTAGTAATGCTTCCTTCTATTAATTGTTCAGAATTTTCATTTGTATCCATATCTAATTCCTTTGATCACAAAAACTATATGTAAGGTTAATAAACTATTATTTTGAAGTATCAATATTAATTTGAACCCATAAGAATGTGAGCACTATGACACTGCAAAGAGTATATATAGATGTGTAGATACATAGAGCATCCCCAGACCAACAGACCATCAACTCACGGCTAACTAGCTCTGCTCTCAGACCCTGATCGGAAGCCCAGACGTCCATCTGTTCCTGGCAGTTCCACAAGCTGCAGCTGGTCCTCGGTGCAATATGTCATCTCTTGATTTACATTCTATCTAGCTGGCCTTACTGAGATTCAATACGTTATGGATTAAAACGTCTTTATTTGATCTCACAATGTTTCATCGCTACTTCTTGCCCCTACTTCACGTGGGCTGTTTGACAGTTATAAAGTCTGCATTATTTTGCATGTCAACAAGTTATGATCTCTGTACATTCGCCAATCAGAATGGTTTAGTGCATTGATAAATCCAGTAGGTTAAGTGTAAGAAAAGTAGAATAATGTTACCGGTAAGTCAATTCGGATAGAAGTATTGTGATATTTCGAAGCAAGAATCTCATAACAAAGATGTTTGTGCCCGTTATATGAAATTGTCTTCGAGACATCCCGAACACTGGAACCTTTTATACATAGTGATAACGTTTCTGTGACTTCATTTTATTATCAAATTGAAGTGACACAATTGTATAATTTCTCTTACCGTACTCTGATTAATTAAGTTTTGCATACACCAGTAAAATTTTGTTTTTGAACTGCCATAAATATATAATATATTTGCTTTCGGTCTACTGGAAATGGAATGGGCTGTACCACCCAAAGTTAACACAAGAAACAGTCATTAAAAACATTTTGATTTTGGAGCCCAGACAAGATCATATAACATAATTGTTTCTGTAAATTGTAACTTGGTTATTTTGATTTTTTTGATTGATATTCAAAGTAGAAAATGAGTACGATATATATATAAAATTTTAAAAATGAAGTTGTTTGAATCGTCAGGGCTCCAAAATGGCATGAAAGGAGAGTTTTGACATGAGCGATTAGGAGGAAAGTTATGAGTGAAGTTAAATTTGGCCGTGAAGATTTTGTATGTATGTATGTGTGTTAATGGTTTTCTCAGCTGTATTTACATCTTGCTATGCATGTTGGCGTACTGCTCTACACATGTGCGTGAGCTACCAGAGATGGCTTGTGTGCTTATGTCATCAGCTCTTCCCTGGGTGGCCTTAACTACTTAATGATGTCCCATATATCGTCTTACACCAGCCAGAAAAACTGATAGACACATTGGCAATAGCTTACACTGCAACACTTGCACTTGTTAATTCCTGAACGTTAATTTTGAGCTATATACAGAGGAGCCTGCCTATTTCCAGGTCTGTTATTAACAATACATGTGCAGGGCCTGTGTGGTATCCAACTGCTGATGTGAATGTCTCTAGACCTGTGCATTGCAGTATATTGTGTATGTCATTTATCTATTGTGATATAGCAAAAAGTACAATTGATATTTGTTTAAATGACTTTTCACTTCAGTAAAATGAATCAACAATTTATCGTAATTGAGGATAATAAACACATTTAAACATGATAAACCAAAAGTGTCAAGTTGTTAACTGCTAAGTTAAAGAAATGCATTAACTTCTTCAAAATACCTGTATATTTACTTTTTCTCGATTGATTTTTAATCTGGAAAATAGCAGGTGTATTGTGATATCATGTAATTACTTAGTGTTTCTACTGGACATTGTCCTAGTGATACGTTTATGATAATTTAAAACTTTTGCAAATAAGTATTCATGATTTTTGTCATCAAAAGATTTTTGTACAAAAAGACGGACTATTCTTATGTATTTTGTTAAAACTTTGAGCTATGACAAGAAACTTGTTAATTGACAAAGGTGACAATGAACATGTTATCAGTATCCATTAGTACAATTTTACATAAAGCCCAAATACATCCTATTTGACTAGTCATCACATGCATGTGGTTTTCTTCAGACACATCCTTATTGGCTTACCATTCTTTTCATGAGTTATAATCTTCCCTCTCTCTGATCGTGAGAAAATCAATGTTGTTAACAACTTCCTCCAGTCATAACACACGCCAGTCTCCATCTCTGGCTGACCTTTCTCTACCATTGTAACACTGCGCCTCCCCTTAACTTCATAACGTGTGCTGTTACGCTACCACAGAAAAGTTATCGAAATGCAGCAAGGCTTCAATTAGCCAGTGATGGAAATTTGTGCAAGTTACGACATGAGGGTGAATTTTTTTGTTAAAGGCGAATCAGAATCAGGTCAGAATTGTGTTTATTAGTAGAATTTAGAAATAATTACAACTACAACTTCACTTTAAACAAAAAATTATTTTTCTTTGCTTGTTTTCAGTGTCGTCCTCCCCGGTGAGTGGCAGTGGGAACGTCACGTGTTACTGCTCCAAGTGTCCCTACCACAACTGCACCACTGAACACCAGGTGAGTGGGAGCTCCTATAGCTACCCTCAACTTACAATACATTCTAGCATATGTTGGGTACAAATAGTATAGATTATTTAACCCTTTTCTTGCTGAGTAGGGGGCGGGATAGCGCAGTGGTTAGCGTGTTCGGCTTCGGATCAAGAGGTCAAGGGTTCGAATCCCGCCAGGGGCACGGCAACTTTGTCTGCAGTAGAGAATTGTTCTACACGCAGTAAGGTTTGGGTGCAATACTACACTGAATTTCAGCGTAGTACCACCCATGGTTCGCTAGTTCCAGCCGATGCTTGCAGGTTTCACCGCAATGCATAGCCACATGGCTTTGCGGGCTTTCTCCCTGCCATAATACTAGCAGCCGAAGTTGTTCATACACAAGTTTAGTGCAGGCAAAAGGTAGTTATTAGTGGACCAAGTTTTGAAATGATCTCAGTTTTGAATGCATTCAGATTTGCTTGTTTACATGTTCCAATTGTTGGAAACGTGATTTGCTGACCACACCAGTAGCAGAACACACCACTCGTTGTAGCATCATCAGACCCTGTAGAGAGGCAACAACCAAATGTGTTTGTATACCAGCAGAGGCAATATTTTATACCCTGGCAGTGTTAATTTTAATCAGACTGATTTTTTGGCTGATATCAAAGAGACCACCTAACCTTATGTCCGCCAAAGTTATGGTCAATACAATAGCATCATGATGCCATTAGATGGGATCCAGATTGAGAATTTTTTATAACGATCAAACTTGCTTCAATAAATTTGTTTATTTTTGTTAAAAAATCGTTAAAAAGAACATAAAATGACATGCGCAGTCTCGACTATCATGTGATTTCCAATTAAATATAGCTTCGTCCTGAATGATTATAATTCATATAACATGATGGCGTTTGAATCAATGCAGGATTAGTTATTGGTAGTTGTGGTTGGATTCTTGAGTTGTGAGACTTTGAGAGATTTTGAGAGATTTTATTAGTCACCATTCTTTGTGAGCAATTTACAGAAATCACAACTTGTTAACATCTTGAATTATCATGAATTGACCTCTGGCTCAAAATAAATTACCATTATGGAACAAACAACCCCCTGAAAAGCATCAGTGCCAGTGCTACATGACCTTCAGAAAAACCCATTTGTTCCTGGATGAATTTTCAGTCCCAATAGTATTCAAGCTCTTTCAGAGTGCTATGCAGTATGGATTAAGCACTATTTAAATTGACTTTTGTATTATATTATATGCCAGTGCCTGCATGATGTATTTTGTAATTGAAGTTGACAAAGTTAACTTTGAGGCTAACGTGTAATCAAGCTTCTTACACGCTGCCTTCATGTTGCAGTGTTTCGCAGCAATCAGTATAGATGGAGGAGAGGAAACCCTGGTGCACGGGTGTAACCCTAATGTGCTCTCTTCCTTACTCTGTCGACACAGCAATGGCAGCAGGGTTGCAATGGAGTGTTGCAACACCAACTTCTGCAACCGTCATCTTCATCCCGTCTTCGTTAAACCAGGCGCAGGTCAGTATCTTAGCCCAAGCTTAATTTATTTGTGAATTAGAACACGGAATCTTGAATACTTATGTGCCTAAACAGTGAGTAGAATCACAAGTTGTTAACTTAGGGAATAATTCTGGATTGGTCAAGAGGCTTTCTCCCTGCCATAATACTAGCAGCCATGATATAAGTGAAATACTCTTGAAAGCGGTGTTAAGCCCCAAGTCACCTCACCTCACCTGGATCGGTCGAGACCGATAGACATTATAGGGGTGTAACAATACATCGAACTATCTATGCATCGCAATAGTTGGCTTGGCAATAGTACGATATCGATAGTATATACAAAAATACTATCGCTATCGCAATAGTAAGGTTAACTATCGATACTATCGAAACTATTAAATTTCCCTTAATTATGAATGATTTACACAAGCCTCACTGCATTTAATTCAAGATTTTCCATTTTAGAAGGTCAAAAGGGAAAAACTAGAGATAGGAAATAGCAAATTGACAAAAAGTGTTTTCATTTATGATTTCTTTACTGATTTTGGTTCCATAGTACTTACATCAATTAAACATTTCTACTAAAACCTATAAGAAATCTAGCTGATTATTGCATATTTATACAAAAAAAACTATCGCAATAGTTATTGCAATAGTGAGTCACAATAGTCTATTGCTATCGCAATATTCTCTTTGGGTCACTAGTCACCCCTAATAGACAGCTAGGAGTGAAAGTACACTTGAGCTTCGGTTGATATGTATGCAGTACAGAACCCTCAGTGGTACAGTTTCCTGTCAGATCAGATGCTGGAATGAAACAAACTAGTGTCAACAAAACACATTTTATCATGAAGACTAATGAATGTAAATGTGAAAATGCAGAAAATATGAATACAGTTTTATTAACTTGAAAACAAAGTATGCTATTTGGTACACACAGGATGCACTTTGATGCGTGGTGCTCCAAACCTGAAAGCAAAATACCAAGGTCCAACTAATGTAGCTGTTAACTGTTTTATCCTTATAGGCAACTCCACAGTAGATAAAGGGATAACCCAACTCAGTTACTGTAGAGGGCTGTTCAAGTGATAAATATGATGAAATATTCAAAATCATCATGGGCAATGAAGCATACACATGATAGCAAGCCATGATGAAGAGGTCCTATGTACAAGTACTACACTGTCGGCCAAAAGAAATGATACCAACAAAAATGATGATATTACTTATACAACCCAGATACAGTAGCGGTTGTGTTTATGATATTCACAGAGATCAAAAGTATAAGTATAATGAATTTGTTGCGAGTTCGATATTCAAAATTGTTAGAGGTTGATTGTATCTACATTGTCATTGTTACTGTATCTTACAAAATCTTGATTACTTTTCAACGGCTTTCAACAGAAGCCCTGCTGTAGAGAACTGTTCTACGTGCAGTAAGTTTTGGGTTCAATGCTACACTGAATTTGAGCACAGTACCACCCATAGTTTGCTACTTACAGCTGATACTCGCAGGTTTCGCTGCAATGCATAGCCACAGTGGTATTGCAGGCTTTTTCCCTACCATGATACCAGCAGCCATAATATAAGTGAAATACTCTTAAAACCCCAAATCACCTCCCCTCTGTTGCAGAACCTCAAAGCGATGTAGAGGTCTTCTTCCACATGCCAGTCATCCTGGCCATCATTGTCCCCATCGTCATCGTGTGTGTCCTCATCCCTATCATCTTCTTTGTGTTCCGATGTATGCACCAGCGTCGCATGGAGGCCCTGTTTGCCAGAGAGAGACTCCTACTGGAGTATGATGGGATACGTGCAGCCCAAGTAGGGGAGAGCACTCTCCAGGTATGTTTGTTCATTTGAATTATATATTGTCAAGTTTTTTATGTTGATCAACGGAATCATTCTTGGGTTTCATGCTAGTCTTATTTCAAGGGTACCGTATTGTTACAATTCGATTTTGCATCCATGACAGCATTGAAATTTCCATGCTTGTATTTGTAAAAATGAGTTAACTTAGTATAGTATTCAAAAACAGTAAGGACAATGATTATTTGAAATTTATTGTTCTTATGCTAAACATATTGCTTATACATCATTATAAAATACTAACATTCGTATATTGCCACTGGCCCCTCTTTGAACGATGAATAAATGTTCTTTGAAAGCCTATAGGATAACATTTTGAAACTAGTTAAAGCATCTTGCATATGATGTAATGAACATGCTGTGTCTACTTTTAGGAGCTCTACGATGAATCAATGACGTCGGGGTCCGGTTCTGGTCTACCGTTCCTGGTTCAACAAACAGTGGCCCGGCAGGTTCGCCTGGATGACTGCATAGGTAGGTAGTAACTTCTCATCAATTAAACAGTTGGGTAAATACAAGTTTATTTGAAAGCTTTCAGCAACGATGATTGGGTGGGTTCATTTTCTTTCCGTGCAAAACCAGCAAGAGTTTGCTTTTCCCAGCTATCCACTGGATTTAACTGTATTACAAAATCACACAGCTGTTGCAAGCTTCTTCACTACAATAAGACTAAGCTTAATCAAACAATTGAAGTAAGCTTGATTGATGTGACGTCCTTACTTTATTTGCTGTCGTACAATTTGAATTACCTAATAGAAACAGCTCATTGGGATCAATCGTCAAAGCATCAACTCTTCACAGAAAGATTAATAGAAAATCATTTAAATGATGTAAGAAAATTATTGCATTATGCAGTGATGTTAAATTTGTTTTCAGGTAAGGGTCGCTATGGCGAAGTATGGCGAGGCAAATACCATGACGAAGATATTGCTGTTAAAATCTTCTCGTCTCGCGATGAAGCAAGCTGGCTGAGAGAGTCTGAAATATACAACACATGCCTGCTGCGACATGACTATGTCCTCGGGTATTACGCGTCGGACATGACAAGTCGGAACTCCTGCACTCAGCTGTGGCTGATCACGCACTATCACAAGAAGGGCTCCCTGTACGACTACCTCCAGTACAGTGTCCTCAACCACCAGCAGATGCTCGACCTGGCCCACTCAGCTGCTGCAGGGCTCGTCCATCTTCATACAGAGATAGTCGGCAACCACGGCAAACCTGCCATTGCACATAGAGACATCAAATCCAAGAACATTTTAGTGAAGAGCAATGGTACATGTTGTATTGGAGACTTGGGGCTGGCAGTTACACACACCCAGGAAGACAATAAGCTGGATTTGGGCCGTAACAACAAAGTGGGAACAAAACGATACATGGCTCCAGAACTTTTAGCAGAGACCCTCAATCCTGATTTCTTTGACTCGTTTAAGTGTGTGGATGTGTATGCGTTTGGCCTCGTCTTGTGGGAGATCTGCAGGAGGTGCACGACAGGAGGTGGGTTGGTTTACATTCTGTAGATGGGACTCGGTTACTTCCTATAGTTAGAAGTGAACTCTTCTTTATGCAGTACGACTTATGTCAAACTGACTAAATTGATGCAATCAGTGTATGGAATGAGCTTGCCAAGTAGCACGGGTTAAACATGTTTTGTTAATTCAAATGGCAAAATGAAAGAAAAACTTCAAAATATTACTAGCCCAGACCATAAGTACCAGCTTTTGGGTTGTTGATGGTTCTTATTTTACACATCACTTACGTGCAATATGTGTTTCAGACAACAATGCCACAGTGCAATAATGTCGTGTTTATGTTTTTCCCTTTAATAATACATGTTCCAAGTGAAATACTCTGATGCTCACTTCACCTGATGTTTATCAAAGAAATAGTTGAAAATTGTTTAATTAATATATTGAATGTTGCAGGTTTTGCAGAGGAGTACAAACTGCCGTTCTGGGACCAGGTGCCAAGTGATCCCAGCTATGAGGACATGAAGACTGTGGTCGTTACTAACGCTCAGAGACCTGTCCTCCCCAACAGATGGGCCTCAGACCCTGTAAGTAACGTCACTCACCATTCCTGATAACGGTGTTGACTAATTTATATTAAAATTGTGTTCAACTTTAAATGTTCGACATTTTAGATATTGAAATGTTCAAATATGTTCAAAAACATTCTTTTTAAAGTTTCATATTTCTCATTTCAATGGAAAAGTTTAAGTTTGCTTTAAATTTGAAAGGGTCAAAAGTGGTCAATGTTTCATCACAAAACAAATATTCTGATTTCAGATAATGATCCAGATTTCAAAAGTAATGAAAGAGTGTTGGGCTCACAACCCGCGAGCTCGACTGCCAATGTTACGAGTCAAGAAAACATTATACGCAATGCTGCAGTCAACACAAGTCGAAGAAAAGAGTCTAAAAATTGAGGATATGAAGCTTATCGAAAAAGAAAAACAAAGTCAGTTTTGATAGTAAACTTGTACATACTTACAAGTGATACTATGGAGTGACAACTCAAATTAGGGCTTTCATTTTTATATCTCTCCACAACAAGTGATTAGTGATTCCGATAACAGCAGTTGATGAAAGGGTTATGGTTGACAATGCCGCAGAATGCCTTGGGAGAAACTAGGGACACAATACAATAAATCATCAAACTTTCATACCTGTATTTCCATCTACTCTGTCTGTAAGAAGATATTCATTACCTTGTTTTGTTACTGTTGGCCTCTTAGACTTAAAGAGAGTTCAAAATCTCTCCAGTTTACATGGACTACAAGACTAGCAGAACACAGCAAGTTCAGGAAATCAATCACACTGGTAGAATCAGAATTAGTGAATTACTGCAATCATTACGGCAATTTGTGAATTATTAGTTCAACCATCTGAAATGACCGCAATCGAGCTGAAGTAGACTATGGAGTCAATGGAGAATAGTGAACTAGATATTACAGTCATTTGAGGACTACTGCACAAGATGTTATAGCCGATGATGGAGAACAAGTGAACTAGATACTACAACCTATAATGAAGTGAACTAGTTACTACAACCAATGAAGAAGTGAACTAGTTACTACAAACAATGAAGAAGTGAACTAGTTACTACAACCAATGAAGAAGTGAACTAGTTACTACAACCAATGAAGAAGTGAACTAGATACTACAAACAATGAAGAAGTGAACTAGTTACTACAAACAATGGGGCAAGCAGAGAAGAGTGCTGAACTAACTATCAGTTGTTTGAACATTTCAGTCGTTCCATATCAGAATCATATCGTTTAGTGTTACCCAAAGCAGCTAGTATGTAGCTGTGAGCAGTGCAGGGTTGTGAGGAACCGCTCTGGTGTGAAGAGAAGAAATGTCGGTCAAGGCTTGATGGATTATGGTGAAGATTGAACCTGTACAAAGACCATTGGAAAAGTGTGGAACTTCTCAAGTCCTCATCATAAGAAGAAACCTGGCCTCTGGTTATCATGATACGTGGTGATTCGTATATTGCCACTGGCCCCTCTTTGAATGATGAATGAATGCTCTTTGAAAGGAAGCTGATGATAGACGTGATGTATATATTCATTTGACAAGATGTAATATTTGCTTACTTACAGGATCAGAGCTTTAATGGATTGTGTTCCATGCAGTAGTTTTAAAAAACTACAGTCCTATTTGCTATATTTCATGCCAAATTCTCGATAGTTTAACTTCGTAAGATAGGGAATTGACAAAATAAGTTACATCATTATTTTATAAACATTAAATTGGTATCCATGTTTTAGTAATTTGATATATACAGTATGTGACATTTTGGATGTAAAAATCAATTGTTTTATAAATCATTTATTTGAAAATATGGACTTTGAAAAAGGTCATCATAGTAATGAGAAAAAGCATTTTATTTGTATTTTGTAAGAAAATAAATACTTCATAAATTATTTGAACATTCCATTTTGCTAGTCAGTGTTGACAACTTGCATGAGCTTAGGGCATAGTTTTCTGTCTTT
Organism: Gibbula magus; assembly: GCA_936450465.1. NCBI lineage: Eukaryota > Metazoa > Mollusca > Gastropoda > Trochida > Trochidae > Gibbula > Gibbula magus. The sequence goes on along the minus strand of OW388297.1, from coordinate 72,758,760 downwards.
GTACATGCAAACGCAACGATTAAAGTAGATACTACTTAAAATATTCATTTACAGACACCCTTTCATTATTCTCTTCCCTGTGGCTGTTACTCAACTCATTTCTTCCTATATAACTTGTTCTAATCCGAACATGTTCCTGTGTCAATAACCGCTACTTGCTGCAATATTGCCCAAACAGTGTTAAACAATATTCCACTCTGTTGTGCCAGAAGTAGAGAATACTGATTAGCTGCGATCCAAATTAGTAGGGTAACCCCAACAATGTATCAGGTTGGCCATTCACTGTTCCAATAGTTGCTGAGACAATGGGTCTTCCTTCACATGTGCAATGCGCACATTCTTTCACCTTTAGGGGCAGAAGCATGTTTTTCGCTCAAATAAGTTGATGAAATGTATTTGAAAAATAATTTCACCAATAGTAAAAGATCCTTCTCTCTTCTGAAAATAAAGTTTAAAATGAGAGTACATGTTTCGGTAAAGCCATGGGAATCGTTTTTGTAATACAAAATAATAAATTGTGTTCACAATAAAATGGCCGCCATGCAATTTTTGCTTTATACGCAACATACATGTAGTTTTTACCACTGCAGATAATTGGTTTGTGTAATAAGATGTTTTACACTTTAAAGTTAGTTTAAATGACATAAACTATCATTATAAATGGGAAATTTGAAAAAATAAATTTTGCAAAAAACGTGCTACTGCTCCTTTAAGAGCTGTAAGTCAGATTTTGATCTGGTAGCAGTAACGATGGCAAGAATCATAGTATACGACCCAATATAAACAGAGGTAACGTAGGAAGATATGAGTTGAGTAAAATCTGTGAGGAGGGAATGCCCTCTCGGTTGGTTGGCAGCATTTATCATTAAGGATGTTTTGAAAGTGCTGATCGATCATCTAATTGTACATAATTCCATGTGATTTTGTATTCAGAGTACCAGATATCATCTCTACAGTACCTCATTACAGAAATGCCAAATTGAACACCATTGAGCTGCAGTCTTGATAGTTCGGTGAATGGGTCGGAGGAATGTAGTTAGTACTAGTCATCAAGGAACAAATCATTCTGTTCATTGTTGCCAAAATATTCTATATATTTTGGGAAGTGAAAAAAAAGTATTTTCGGACCCCACTTTACAAGCAATATTGATAAATAACGGTAATGTGATGATTGTGTATGATATTATTCAAATTACAGCTGTAATGTGTTGAAAGGCTCATTCCTGGAGTACAGATGTCATGTAAACAAATTATTTGTCTGTAATGCATAAACCAAAGGTGGTCAGTAGAACTGATTCTTTATAAATATTGTTGTTACTATAATTTAAAACTTTTATTTGTTGATTGGGTGTAGCAGTCATATCATTCATACAAGTCATGCTATGTGTAAATATTATATATATTGTACATATGTAAATGTGAGGTTGGTTCTTTGTCTTTGAAGTAGTTGATCTTGAACTATTTGTATTAAATTGCCAACATTCAAAACATTTGAATATACCCAAGTTTGAGTACCATAATCTCAAGTTGTTAAATTTGGAAAATATGTTGAAATCAACAGTATACAAAAAGGCATTGAAGAAATTGAAAACAGAAAATAGTAATGTAACAATGATGTTAGTTATTCAATTTTGTTAGTTATCATGACCTATTTCAGATTATGATAAATATTAATTACAAAGTGTATAAGGATCTTCAGGCTGCCGTCCAATTAGTACTACAGATACAACTTATTTCCATTTCTTAACAGCATCTGTTATTTCAGTTAAAGGCTTCAAACTTGTGTACAGAATTTCTAACATTTTTATTATTATTTGGAAATAACTAAATTTCTTTTTGTTATAATTTTTTTGAACCTTTTATCCATTAAATTTTTCTTATGTTTAATAACTAAATCTCTTTAAGGTTTCATTTTTACTTTTGACAAATAATTTGCTTGTGTTGCAGATCACATCAAAACCTTTAATTCTTTTGGCTTTTTTTGTAACATAAACATACTTATCAAGTAACATGAATTGGAATTCATATCTTTTTAACATTTTGTATTTGCAGCTGAATAATGAATGTATATGTGAATATGATGTACTGATAAACTGCTTCTTGTGTGTATATTTATAGGTTCAGAAATATAGTTTGTGAATCTATGTTCACGAATAAAGTCATAATTTATTTGAACTGGTTTCTGTTTTTTATACTTTCAGAAACAACTGTTTTATTTACTGGCTTGATACAGAAGTTCTTATAGTGTTTGACTTTTGTTTTGCGTTGATGTAGATTGTGCAGATAGGAACCACAGTTTGCTACTTCCAGGACAATTATGGTGTCAGTTCAATCACAGGTGAAGTGTAGTGCAAATATGTTGCACAACAGAGATGAACGACCAGTTTTCCCTATGTGGTTCAATACATGTAATTACAATGGTATTGTAGGTTTCCTTTTGTAATAAGACTAACCACGATGGTAAACTTGGGAACATGAAATGCTGTATCACCTCATGTCTCATCATCCTCGGTTACCCATGGTTTTATATATGCTATGTTACTCTCCACTGTATCACCCATGGGAAATTTCATCAGAGAAATCTGTACTCAAATTACCCGCCCTTGGCTGGCGTGAGCCAATCAAACCACTACACAGCTTGGACCTGCGAGCCAATGACAATTCATATCACTTCGTTGCAAAGCACGCGAGGTCATTTTGTTAGCCATCCGTCACCGGTTATCTCCCTTGACCATTTCCGTCTTATCGTATTGATTATTTTCTTTGGTTACTGACTTCGTCATGCCGGTCAAGGGCGGGTAATTTGAGTACAGATTTCTCTGATAAGGTTTCCCATGGGTGATATAGTGGAGAGTAACGGAGCATATATAAAACCATGGGTAACCGAGGATGATGTCTCACCTGACTTATATCATCGCCCATTTGTTAATCAGCTGATCGATATACCTCGAGGTGAGGACAACAATCACTTAGCTATCGTAATAGAGGCAACTAGAATAAACTACAAGCATTACTCTTGCAACTCCCACAATCAAAGGCATAATTTGTGCAAGTCTCCATCTTTGCCTAATTTAGGTCTTGCAGCATTTCCATAACTTTTCTGGTTTAGCGTAGCAGCACGCTGACCTGAACTGTCTCAATTGTTGGTATTACTGGAACAGTTTGAAAGTTTGACATATTTATTGACAGAATATTCACAAAGTAACAAAATAATTGATCATTAGACTGGGCAAGAATGGCTCGTTCCTGTAGCTTCACTACTTCTTGTTCATATTTTAATTAATATGTGCTGGTCTAACAGGTTCCACTGCAATGCATAACCACAATGGCTTGCAGGCTTTCTCTATGCAATTATAGAAGCTGTCGTGATATGAATAAAATAATCTTGAAAGCAGCATCTAACACAAAATTATTCGGTCAATTACTGTAATTATGTTAAAATTCATTCAATTATCACTCAACAATAAGCATCCACATAGTCACATACTGCCCTAAAATAACAACTATCCTGGTTACAGGGCCTCTATATTTATGAGAAGCCCCTGAATCAGGATAATTATCATTTTAAAAGTTTGTTGAACAGTAGTTTATTATGTATACATTTATAAACTTATCAGTCTTTGCATTGCTGAGGTGTTAAAGGGAGATACTCATGTTGGTGAGGTCACATATAACTCCAAAGTAATAATTTGAGTTACTAAATTGAGAATTCTCAACTTTAACCGAAAATAACCAGTTTACGGTCAATCAGTTCATTATAACGAAAATACAACCATTCAAAGATGTGGTCATGATCGAAAACCTGATAATTGACCTTGGCTTGCTGCAGCCGTTTAGTCAAACATAATTTTGGAAACTTTATTAAAGTAGATAGGAAGACAGATTTGCTTCTATAGCGTTTAATAGGTCTTCTAACGAGTACATACCGGTACGTGAGATAGATTCATAATTGTACTTATGTATGGGACCAGTCCTTGGTTATCATTGAAACATTGATTATATATATATATACAAATGTATATATATATATATTTAGTTGAGTAAGTTGAAAGTTGAGTAAGAGGATATAACCTAAACCTTTGGTAATATGGTGCATTTTTAAAACCAAATAAAATATGCATCTTTTAAAGGGACACTGCGTCGAGGATAAAAATGAGTCATCTTTATCTCACTAAGCTGATTAGAGTGTCTGCTAACAAGTTACGCTTCACTTCACTGTCTACATACAGTAGTTTTTATTACAAATTACGTCAATTGTCTGAAATTCGGTGTCTGTGACTTGTTAGCAGACATGATAATCAGCATAGGTAGATACACATGATCTGATTTTTAGCTCATCAGGCCTGAAAGGCCCGATGGGCTTATGGCATGGGATGGCGTCCGGCGTCCGGCCGTCCATCCGTCCGTCCATCCGTCCGTCCATCCGTCAGTAAACTTTTCGCTTTTTTGACTTCTCCTCCAGAACCAATAACTCCACAGAGCTGAAATTTTATGTGCAGACTCCTTGGCCAATGGGGATTCTAAATTGTAGATTTCGTGACCCCATGACCCCAAATGGGGTCACAGGGGTCACATCCTTAAAAACCTATTTTCATCTTCTTCTCCAGTTCCTAAAAGTCTAGAGAGCTGAAAAGTTGTGTGCAGACTCCTTGGCCAATGAAGATTCTAAATTGTAGATTTCGTGACCCCATGACCCCAAATGGGGTCACAGGGGTCACATGTTTAAAAACCTATTTTCATCTTCTTCTCCAATTCCAGAAGGTCTAGAGAGCTGAAAAGTTGTGCGCAGACTCCTTGGCCAATGAAGATTCTAAATTGTAGATTTCGTGACCCCATGACCTCTAATGGGGTCACAGGGGTCACATGTTTAAAAACCTATTTTCATCTTCTTCTCCAGTTCCAAAAGGTCTAGAGAGCTGAAAAGTTGTATGCAGTCTCCTTGGCTAATGGGGATTCTAAATTGTAGATTTCGTGACCCCATGACCCCAAATGGGGTCACAGGGGTCACATGTTTAAAAACCTATTTTCAGCTTCTTCTCCAGTTCCAAAAGGTCTAGAGAGCTGAAAAGTTGTGTGAAGACTCCTTGGCAAATGGGGATTCTAAATTGTAGATTTCGTGATCCCATGACCCCAAATGAGGTCACAGGGGTCACATGTTTAATAACCTATTTTCATCTTCTTCTCAAGTTCCAAAAGGTCTAGAGAGCTGAAAAGTTGTGTGCAGACTCCTTGGCTAATGGGGATTCTAAATTGTAGATTTCGTGACCCCATGACCCCAAATGGGGTCACAGGGGTCACATGTTTAAAAACCTATTTTCATCTTCTTCTCCAGTTCCAAAAGGTCTAGAGAGCTGAAAAGTTGTATGCAGTCTCCTTGGCTAATGGGGATTCTAAATTGTAGATTTCGTGACCCCATGACCCCAAATGGGGTCACAGGGGTCACATGTTTAAAAACCTATTTTCAGCTTCTTCTCCAGTTCAAAAGGTCTAGAGAGCTGAAAAGTTGTGTGAAGACTCCTTGGCAAATGGGGATTCTAAATTGTAGATTTCGTGATCCCATGACCCCAAATGAGGTCACAGGGGTCACATGTTTAAAAACCTATTTTCATCTTCTTCTCAAGTTCCAAAAGGTCTAGAGAGCTGAAAAGTTGTGTGCAGACTCCTTGGCTAATGGGGATTCTAAATTGAAGATTTCGTGACACCATGACCCCAAATGGGGTCACAGGGGTCACATGTTTAAAAACCTATTTTCATCTTCACCTGTTCAAAAAGGTTTAGAGAGCTGAAAAGTTGGGTGCAAACTCCGTGGCTAATGGAGATTCTAAATTGTAGATTTCGTCCCCAATCTAGGTCATGGGGTCATGACCCAAAAACCTATTTTCATCTTCTTCTCCAGTTTATATGTAAAGCTCTAGAAAGGAGAAATGTGGTGTAGAGATTCTTTGGTCAAAGGTGATTATTCTTGATTGTAGGATTGGTGACCCTGTGACTCCAAATGTGGGTCACAGGGGTCATGATCTAAAACCCATATTATTTTGCTTGTTAACAATGTATTACTTGAGATAACTTATATATTCAACCTTAGATAATAAATCAAAGAAATACTGATGAGCTACAGAGCCCATGGCTCTATTTTTATTCTCGTGCGGTGTCCCTTCAAGTGGAAGAGAGGTAACTCATTATTTTCCTTCATGTCATTGAAATCTGAATCATTACAAACTCGAGCAAATAATTCAAGGTCAAAAATTTATTACACGTGAATGACAATGGGCCATATACACTATAAGTTATAACATTCAGTGGAGGTTTACATCGTGAATTATAAGACCCGCATTATTTTTTATTCTACGAGCCGGAGGCGAGTAGAATAAAAAATAATAAGGGTCTTATAATTCACGATGTAAACCTCCACTGAATGTTATAACGTTTTTATCCTACCGAATGTCTCAAAATAGTATTAAAAACTAACAGAAATGCTCGGACATCGTTTATTCAAAGAAGCAACAAATCTGGGTCAGAGTCAAAATAAACTGTATCACGTGACATGGACTGACTGACGTGGACGCACGCTTTATTTCGGTAGCGGGGTATAAGGCTTTTATCACCCTCGGGGACATTTATCCACCTGGGAGAGGGCGAATATGGTTATTTGTTCAGGGTCACGTGGACCAATCATAGATCGACATTCTTACATGAGGTAGGATAAATATATTTATTAACAAATATACAATAATAAATATATTTTTTCATTGTAAGAGTGATACATGAAATGCCTCTAATCTGAATATAAGTATACATCTATTTACGTTTATTATGCAAATTTTACTCATGTAGACGAAAGTTACTATAATAATAATAATAATAATAATTTTAACGCCTATAATCCAGCACAAATGCTGCTCACTGGCGGTACATTATTACCCTGAAGGAATTGTACTCCGAAGCGACCATATAGGTCCGTACTACCTTTTGATCAAACAAAAGCTAATTGACCTGCATGTCTCCCCATTAAACCATTACCAATCAAACATCTAGAGCACCAACAATATGTGTCAATTATAAGCTACGAACATTTACTAGAAATCTAATAACAAGGAAATACTGCATTGGTATGTATTGGTACACCCATGCCTATACAAATAGAGCAAGAAGTTCTAAAGCTCATAAAATTTTGAATAATACATTAGGCCTAGGTCAGTTTATATTTTCCAGAAGTATGTTTCACAAGTTTGGTGAAGACACCAATTTGTGTGGGAGATCGATCTCTTTATCGCCGCTAATGGTTACAATACTGCCGAAGCGGCGTTAAACCTCATTGCACTCACTCGATCTCTTTATGATATTTTATGAGTGCTTCAATATTTCTTTAAAATTACAAAGTTCAAATTGTTGCCATGAATATGATCAAAACATAAAGCAAAACAAGCGTCAAATCTCTAAAAGGCACATCTACACCATATGGAGAGACATACCAAATTTGATGAAGATTGGTCAAGTAGTTTTTGAGTTATGCGCCAGAATCGATGGAAAACTAACCAAACATAGAATATCTCCTGATCCTTCAGAGTTCGACCTCATTATCTTCAATTACTTTACAATTTTATTGCTTTTGGTTTTCATTTCAGTCTAGACTACATTAAAGTTTTATTAATAGATTTTTATTTGATCGACAAACAGTGGTGATGCAGGATATCATTAGGTTTAGGCAAAATTTGTACGAATATTTCACAGATCATGGTCTCTTCAGGGAATTTTTCAAAGGGGTAAGGTCACCCATAGGGTTCATCCAACTCACATGCACCATGTTTCAAGTTGGTTTAAAACTCCCTTAACCCCTCAAGATTTGCCACTATCAAGTCAAGTGTTGGCTATTTCACTGTTGAACTTTCTCCTGGGGCAGGTGGTTGGATCTCTGATCTTTTTGCCTTCTGTATCTGAGTATAGTGTTTCCACGCCAGGTATCCAGCCACTGCAGTCACTGAGTATGTTGCTAGGACAATCTGCAAAAGAGATTCCTCTTTATTAACAAGTTTATGTTATTCACAAGTTTCATTATATGTTGCACATGATTTTAAAATTAACTTACACACTTGAGCAATATTCCTGAAAGTATGAAGCCATCATTCATTAATGTTGCAAGCAGACGTGGATCTAAATGGAGGGTGTATCCTGTCTCCAGTCAAATTTAACGTCCCCAAAATAAAAGCAAAAGTCAGATGTTTCAAATGAAATGTATTAATCATGCATTACTTATATCTGGAAGAACCCTTCAATTTTGTTTAAATACAAAATCTCTTGTCATACTGTCCCTCAACTAAAAGTAGTTTGGACATTATCCAATCTAAATAAATTTAGATCAATTGTCCTATATTATGGTAATACAGTTGATCTAACAGTGGCATGTATGAGAGATCGTACCGCTGACCTTTCGTGTATGAAAGAGGGAAGTTTGATTTGACAAATCGCGGCTGGTGTTACAATTGGCCTTCAAACTCCCGGACACTTATCATGCTTGTAGCTTTAACTCCAGTTTTCATAAACAATATGTCGATAAACACATTAAAAAAATCAAATTACCTATAAAAAAAGACCATATTAAATGGTTGTATGAAATGAGTCTTGGTTTATAATGAACAAATATTTGCTGTATTATCTGTAACCTTAGACAAAAATGAAAAGTTCACTTGAAACTTTGTAGAACTCCAGCATCAAATAACTTAACATTAACATTTTACTCTCACTTTTAATAATGTTTTAAATTATTATTTTTCATTTATCCTTATTTGCGAACAGCACATTCAAAGTTCACTCGCTGCTTTCTGAATGGCAGTTAATTTCAGTGTGCATTGGCTAAACCATGTTTGGGGTTTTGAGAATATATAATCACATTCACATTGCTACAATTTGTGAATCACACCAACGATATACAACTCGAATTACGACAGTCCAGTAGCTGTCAGTGTCCCCTGCGCAATATTACCCGACAATATTCCACAACTCACCCCAGCCAAGTTAGCAGACAGGACACACTTGCAGTTCCAGGAACCTTAGGGAATTTTTCCACTTTGGACATTATGCAATGTGCGCTTTAACGAAAACTTTAATTAAATGTGAACAGTTCAAACTCGTAGATTGAGCAGAATCCCGTCAAGGGCACGTGTTTCGTAATGTTGACATGCTACAGCGCCCTCTCATAAACATACGGTGTTCAAGTTCGGCAACTCTAATCTTAGGAATAGGCCTACTCTATTCTCCCCCGTTTCATTTGAGAAAAGAACTCGTTCAAATGCACATACATGTGTACAGCTTTTCTATTGTCATTTACTAATTTTTAGGTAACTTATTTTTCCCGACGAGAACTGGTATATGGTTTTTAAACACATATAATTGAAAAATTGTTTCATGAGAGCGAGCGAGAGAATTATAATGATTCTAGCACAAGTGTTGTCAGTTATCTAAATAAGTTGTAGGACTATATGATGTTTGATTGTATGAATTACTATTATTTGAATTATTAAAATGGTTCATATTATGAACGTGTGGCCTAGAAACGTTAACTCGGCAAAATAAGTTGAACCATTCAGATAATCAAATACCATAAAGCGATAATTGTGACATTTATTGTAAGGTTATCAGGGACCTTATAGACATCAATAAGATCCCTGATTGTACAAGATGTAACCTGGGTATACTGAGATGTCTGGTTATATGTACCAAAATAAAAGGTATAATTTCTAAACATATAAACATGAATAATTGCCACCATTCTAAATATACTTGAAGAAATCACTCTTCCACTGTAATCAACTTTACTCTGAAGTATCTGCTTTTAAGCGTATTTATTTACTTTTCACAAATACATGTAGTATTATTTAGATTTAATAGTCGATCGTTATTCAAAGTTACCATATTCTTTATCTTTATTTATTCATAGACTTTATATTCAACTTTAACGAAGAGATTCCATCAAGCGTAATTTTCACAAATACTCTCCCGACGACGATGACAGCACACAAGCCGGCGGTTCAACAAAATGAAGCGCTTCGTAGCGCTCATTGATCGCTCAATGTAGCGCTCAATGAGCGCTTCTTCTCTCTTGAACGACACAGTGCAAATTCCTCGAAGTTTGCTCGCTTTGCTACGTAGCGCTAAATTGAGCAATCGCGTTCAAGAAAGGTTTAAAAGTAATCGCTCATTGAGCGATTACTTTGAAACCTATCTTGAACATGGCCCTGATGATTACTATCCATGCTTGTGTACAGAAGACAGAGGATACCGTATCAAGTTGATCGTCCACGCACAGACAGTGAGAAAATACACTAAAATATCAGTTATATTCCGAACGAATAAGGCAGGCCTATCTATCGATCCATAATTCCGTCCTTTAAAGGTATATCCATTGTGTTGTTGGGGGGTCACATATTCAAAACGTTATAAATGGTGTTACTTTATCGAGAAGTACCGACTGTTACCGAAAACTAATATTTTGATGATAGTAGACTTAGCATATTGACGATATGAAGGTAAAAGTAGTGAATTTTGATCGAAAACCGGACAATGAGTCAATGAGTCAAACTTAATTTCGGAATCTTATTCATAACAGACAAAAAGACAAATTTGAGTTGATAATGTTTAATAGGTCACATAACTACTGTTCATGTAAATGGGACATGCAGTTTCGGTTTCTGCACATAATGATGTTACGAGTCTACAAGCACCTTTAGTCTGGACATCACATACATCAACTATCCTTTCACATTCCAAGAGAAATGAAATGGCTGAAGTCGAGTTTACCTACATTCGAGTCAACTGGTCATGCGGAACTTTTCAACAAAAACAAAAACAAACTAATAATGACGTTTATATTAAAAAAAAATTGCATGATCTTTTTTTATTTTTGAATTATCAGTTATTTATTTTAAAACATATTGTAGCCTATAAGATAACCTAACACTCCACTCGATTGGGAAAAGAACAAATCTAAAATCAGCGATTGAATATCGTAAAATGCTCCTAAAACTCCGAAATTACTCCCTACGGACGCACGAATACCTATTCTATCGGAAACTTGTAATGTCGAATCTCTCTTATTATGTTTTACACGAAGTATCGACGAAAATCGACAAATCGTCTAAGGATTTCATTAAGCAACTCCTGAGTATGACGTCACATCGCTAAGGAAAGGTAACGGCGGCCCGGCAGACTGTTTAAGAATTGGGATAATTAGCAGGCCAATTTTAATCACTTTGAATGGCAAGATCTTATTAAGTAGGTGACGCTTCGAAATAATCTTTGGTGTTTTTTTTTACTTGAAAGTATTGTCTTTATGAATAAACCAATTAAGATGATATTATCTTGAATCTAGTCCACTTTATTTTATTGGCCCCTGAACTAGATTTGAAGCACGACGGATCACGTTGGATTGCGTTCATCTGAGATTTGACAATGTTGTTGTTTCGTGTGACAGTATAATGAAACAGAGAATGATTTCAGGGCAAACATTTAGTAAGAATTATAGAAAGCTTGAATTTGTTCTATAATATTGTTGGCAACTCTTAAAATCAAAATTTTAGTTCTTTTGGTATATTTAAAAGTCAGCCAATCAATGATTTTTTTTATGGCTTTTGTCGTTTTAAATTCATTCAATAATTCAGTAGGCCTACCTAAGTACCCCATATTAATAACACACTCCCCTAAATAAATGCTATTTTCCAAATACCATAAACATGTTCTGCTTCATAGCAAACTTCATAACTATTGCTGTAATTTAACCTTTATCTGTTAAAGTTCAGTTGTGTATTTTGTTAATTCACTCAACAATGTGAACATTAACAATAGCTTATTTTAGAAGCTTTCCTAATACAAAAAGAGGTAAGACTATATCTTATTCCAAACTTATTTAACTGATGAATTAGAATCTTTAATTCATATCATTAGTGAAGAGTTGTTGGGTGATCATGAATTAACACTTGTTTTTATTTATCTATGGGTTCATGTGTACGAACGTTTAATGGCTAAATCTTTGGTAATGACGTGTACTTAATTGATTACATATGCGTATATTATTAATTTCAATGACAAACTCGTATTTTTTAATATGTCATGCACTGGTTTTAGTGGCCATTAGGTCTTTATACACTCGACCACAAAAGAAACGTCAACACATATTTTAACAGTGCAAAAATCTGCTACCAAAGAAAGTAGTTTTTAAAAGTTTTTTTTAATGACATGTGATGTGTAAAGTGGTACCCGCAATTTCATATATAAGAGTAAAATAAGTTTGTCTTTATTTCTGTTCAAATACACGTGGGGTGTTGAAATCACTTTTTGAAATGTTTTGGCCAGCATGTTTGTCATGTAACTTAAAATTCACAAAATATACAAATGTAATTAATAAACGATGTGTCGACTCACATTACCTTCTTGGACTGAAGTTTGGTGACGCGGCTTTAGCGAAGAACGCCACGAAACAAGCCAATAACGCCCCTTTTTGCACTTCTATCTCGCCTGGTTAAGGCGACTCGAAAAAGACAATTTCTATATTTCTTAAAACGTGTGTTTCTCAGAATTATGAACAGATGATGTTTTGAAAATTCAAAGTTAGTTTCGTTGGCTTGTGAAGACATGGTGTATCTCTGTCTCTGTCACGTTTATCTCTCGTGGATTGAATTAAAATGTATTTTGGATGGTGACGTTATTTTGCCGTTGAATGCATACTCATAACATGAAACAAGAAACTATTTGGAACTTCAAATGTTTACTGATATTTTGGTATAATCGTGTTTCAGTGTAAATGGTATCCACATACTGATTTTGAATCTTTGTATATCTGAAGTCACTTATTTGACGTTTTTATGGTTAACAAAACAATGGTTTTCTAGTTTACCAAATGACAGGAAAACCTATTGCTCTTTATCAACACATCCCTTGCATATTGAACTTTTGAAGGAATATTTTGTCGAATCTGAAATCCACACTCCGCATACAAAGTAATTCGTTGAAGGTCCCCCAGAACTATGGAAATTATGTACTGAATATCTCCTACTTCGCTGTTTGGATAGTCCAGTAGCGCCATTTTGTTTGAGGTCACCACTAATTCTACTTCCGTCGGCCATTGTTTCATGAACGTTGCATAGGCACGTCTCTCCATATAAGGTTTTTGAACCAGGAGTATCGATTTGGGACATATGTTTCTAGATTTCAAGAGTGTGTATGTGAATAAAGCATTCTCTCCACTGTTTCTGGCTTCAGTTTCAAGAATGATTTTCTCTTTTGGAACTCCTTTTCTGAGAGCAATATCATAAAACATTTCAGCTTCCGTTTTAGGCCATTTTCCTGAAGAAGAAAACAAATAAATCTTAATTTTATGTGTTTCAATGTCAAGGTAATACTTTTAATCTTATTTATCACAATAGTTCATACAGGGGTTGGTTGTCCTTCACGGTTCAATTGAGTGCAATTAAAGTGTACTGACGTCATCCCATTTACGTGTCCTCGTGCTCTAATAATTGTCAGTATATAAATACATAATTAAAATATTCCCGTCGATACGTTACGTTATACAATTTGTTGCTGTTATACTTCGATAGAGGCACAAAACATGTAAAACAATCCTTAAATGACAGGTCATAATGATAAAAATAAACGTAAGAAATAGGCTAGGTGTGAAAACAATATTGATCATAAACATGCTGATAAATAAAGTAGACCAAATCTGAGACAAATACCAACACTTGTTCATGTGTGGTATTTATAACAGACATATTCGAAGGAAATACTATTATTATGTTAATTAGCAAGACCCCCGAAGAGTCATTCTCTTCCCGCATAGGTTACTCTCTTCATATTTCCGAACCTAACCTGAAGGGAGTAACCTCTGTGGAAAGAGAAAGTTAAGAATCAAATGTTAAGATCGTTGAAGTCACTCGGTCGACATGGCCGCTAAAAGATGAGTTTTCATTGGTTAAGAAACAGGGGTACAGTATGAGGTTCCCCTTTCCCCCGCTAGGGAATTTTGCTGGAGAACCAAGAAATTCAGGCCTTCTAGAACAGAGGTCAAGATCGGAAATCTGAAGGGAAGTGCGTGAATGAATGGTATACGTGTGAATGGAGAACCGAACTTTCGAGTAAATTGGAATTTTGATTTAATACTTCAATGAAAACAATAATAATGATAAAATACTTGCCAATGACAATAATTACATTTATAAACATAGTTACCTCAACCAATAAAATTTACTTTTATGAAAAATGCCCTGCACGAACAGTGAAATGATAAATTGACTAGGTTAGAACGAAAAAATGACCTAAACAAATTACTGACCCGAATAAAATAATTGACATTGACAAAACAACATGTTGATGAAACCAGTGAATCTCTAAGTAGAGTTTATAGAGTCTCTGGTCAAACCACTGACTGACTTTGATGAAAGTAACTTGTTATACCATATCATACTAGTATACCATGAAGAAATTCGTAACATAAATCTTCGTTGGGAAAATTCGAATTTGGAATTCGATAATGGAATTGATACTTCATTCAGCTTCTCACATAAACGGTTTACAGACACAATGGGCGACATGATTTTTAATTGACTTAAGTTTAGTTTAGCTCATATACAACCCATCTTTTATCGAAACACTTGTCGAATTATGAAACGAAAACAGGTTTTCTGAAAGATATTCTGGATACAAACTCCTTTAAACATTGATTATCCAAAGAGTAATTAAGGTAACGTAGTTTAAACATTCTCTAAAAATACAGTTTCTGATGACGGATACAATTTAATTCAATAAAATACAATACAATACAATACAATAAAATAAAATAAAATACAATACAATACAATACAATACAATACAATACAATACAATTCTTAGCCTCTGAAGTAACAGGGTTCTTTCTTATTTGCATATGTACTTCGAATATGTCTTACATACATTCAACAATAAAACAGCTATCAGGTATCAGACATCTTAGGGAGTGAAGGGTACAATTATGTCTTTATTACTTATCCGGGAGCTACGAGTCTATCAATACCTTCAGTAAGTGTCCCGGACCTGCCCGTGAGGACAAGCCAGTCACCCATTCCGCTCAGATACAGATCTGTTGCCACTTCACCGGTCCTCAAGTCGTTACTGCCCAGCGCTATGATCACCTCACACTGTTAGATACAACACTCCTTGAATACCGACAGTGGCTTGATCCCTAATGGTATATACACTGTTATACATGCCACAAGCTGGCTGCAGTGCTTTTAGTTGTCAGACCGCAGGGGTAGATGAAATGTAAGTGTCCTTGGAGACGGAACCGCAGGCGAGGTCAACACAGGGTATTTACGCGGGTTACAAAATTTCATCTACCCTGAGGTGCGGTCTGACAACGAATTTATCTTACCGACCGATGAGGCTGTATGCAAAATATTTCATTTCATACAAATTGCAATTTCGCAAACAAATTTCAGAGAACAGTTGAGAATTAATGTTTGTTATCACATGCTGGCTTGAGTTTATTGAAACACATTATGTGAACATTTACGATTTCACTACTTGATAGGAAAAAAATGTTCGACCTCGCCATTGAAAACATTATTTCTGGATCAAAACTTTATATTCTTATTCAGTATTTTTGAGAAAATAAAGAGTGTACAGCTCTCTGACAGTCTATGACATCATGTAGTTTACACCTCATAGCCAAATGTGGGCTTATTAAATAAGACTTTTGGAGTTAGGTGTACACGATAAACTCTTTATAATAAATGCAGTCCCCCTTTCACACCATTTCTTGAGAGAAAACTATGAACTTGCATTTTGTTCTTGCCCAAAGGCCAATATTGTCGAAAAAGTGCCAGTCATGTTATAATTCTTGCGTGATCTGATGCATTAAGTACTGGGCTTTGAACCTTGGTCACTTGTAGCTGAAGGGATATTTTAAGTGGTTCTATGTGATTATTTGTATCACTTTGGTGGGCTCACTTCAGCAATATGTTAATATCTCAAGCTTTGTAAATACGCGTTGGATTATTATGTTCTATGACTTATTTTAAGGAATCTATCTTGACTGTGACCTGGTATATGATATTGAAGGATAATATGATGACAATATTCTGAAATTTTTGGGGTATGAGTATTACCTATATGCGTACGTATCTATATAACCATAAACATGATGGGACCCGGTCGGCCATCAGTCCAAGAATTTCACAAAGTGTGTTTGAGCCAGAAAACCAGTCTAACCCTTTACCATCCCATGTCAGGATCCAAGATGGCCGAACGTTTCCCACTTTCATTATATAGATAGTGTTATTAACAATATGAATTGTCAAACGCACATCATGTATTTGATGCTTTATAACATTTAAAATGTTAGATCCTACACACATAGTGTTGAGGGAAATCAGTATGATAAAAAATCGACGGTTTTCCGAGGAATAAAATTTGCAAAATAGGAAATCTACCGAGATACGAAGTTCACTCATATCGTTCAGGGGTTTCAACGCCAAACTGACCCTGTGACGAGGAATCTACTGAACCTGTTCGTATCCCGGTAGATGCATTATTTTGCAAATTTTATTCCTCGAAATGAGGTCGATTTTAATCAGAATTGAGGGAACTGGTCCTACCTGTTTCTTATAATGTGAATGACACAAACCTTTAGGTATCGGTGAGAAACCAGGCACATTTATAATCCCCTCTATATATTACTAGTATACCTTTCTGACTGTATGTTTCATGTCCATGTAGTCCCATATGGTTAAAGCAGCCTGTAGTTCCTCAGCGTTTACTGCAGTCGAGTCTTTGCTATCGGTCCTTCCAGACATTTTGCACTGACCTATTCACAGAGATACCGGGCGCTTCAGCTAGTCTTGAAGATAAGGGATTTAAAGTGACAAAACATAGATTTTCATAAAATTTATTTGGCCTTGATACGTACAAAAGTCATATTTGCTTGTATAAGTTCAAACAGTCGATAACATATATAAAAAAATATATCATGACAATTACTTGTTTTTAAAGACATTTTGCATGTGCAACAGTCGATACAACTTCCCAATGCTAGGCATAACTCTTGCCATTCTCCATTACTGGCTGATTTAGGCCTTGCAGTATTTCCTTAAGAAATTTGTGCTTAGAAATCCAGGCCCACTATGCATTTCTGGTGCAGCGATTCTCTTTCTAGGCACAACAAAGCGAGGGAAATGCCGCAAGGCTTAACTCAGCCAGTAATGCAGACTGGCAAGAGTTATGCCTTGCGTTTGAAAGTTGCAGTCGGTATTACACGACCCAATTATAAGTATACTAAGTATACTGATCCTCGATCCCCAGCACTTCCAACTCAGCTATGTTTATCTGCTAGAGAGAGGTTTCCATCATGTCCTTTGACTAACGGGCACTCGCTCGCCGCGATACATCGACCGCTTGTCTATCGAAATCACAACGATAGTCTGTATATCCTCACTCATCCTGTAAACCAGACTACTTTCTTTCGCTCCATTTACACAATGGTTGTTACTATATTGAATCGATAGAAGAATGGTCATTGTCAGTCAGGGTAAATACTTCTCGATTAATTAACACAACTGATAACTGTTGACACATGTGACCCCAACAACATATTTTATGTCAATTTAAATTATTTGTCCATTGCACATGCTGATCGCTCTTAATACACTGGACTTGAATCTCTTCATTAACTTCCTGATAGCAAAGTGTTCCGATCTGCTACATTGAACCACCCGTCCTCTCTAAACAGAGATTATTCAACTAATTTCTTCCCACAAAACCTCTGATTCAATTGGACCATATTTTACTGTCCTCGCAGAAATTTCAACATGGAAACCGTCTTTATTTCTATGTCATCAAAGTTCGCCTAACCCTTTCAACTTACTTCTCTCTTGTACAAAGTAGCTGTGTATTGCATAGGTGAAGAAACTCCAGTCTTTTCGACGATGCCGTTCTGATCGTTAATCTAACTTTGCAACCAATCAGGTTTGTCACCAGGATGCTGGCCCTCGGTTTAGAACAGTGGTTAGTTGGGAAGATGTGAGTTGAGTTACCTCTGTGGGAAGAGAATGTATTACACCATCGGGCTGATTTAATAAAATTAATGGTAATACTTGCACATCATCCTTCAAGAACTAAAATACTACATCTGTAATACTTCATTTCAGCAGGGACCTTATATGTCTTATAAGGTCCCTGATTTCAGACAGGCCCCAACATAAAACAGGCCATTGCTACTGAATCATAATTTTCAAAGTCCTGCAATATGACAGAGAGTCATTGTACAGTCTATGTCTTCATTCAGCAAGTCTAAACTAAATCAAACATGAACTAGCAAGACCAAGAAAAATCCTTTATAGAAGCACTGTCTCCTGAAATCACAAACACAGTTTAATCTCAATATTACCAGATTACAGTATCTGTTACAATGCAATTGGGCCATAAGTTTAATATCAAGCACATATCTTTAGTGTGCGAAGTATTGTTGCTTGTACAACTGTATATATTGATGTAGTTTTTAGTCAATCCACCAGTGCTCTCAGTTCGTACTTCCATTAAGTTGTACATGTAATTACCACCTTGACAGTAGATAAATGGAGGATATAATTTATATCGACAGTGGTAGCAATTAAGCACCCCAGCAACAGAGGACAGAGTTCCCTAGCGTTATATATCAGCATCAACAGCTGTTGTAACTTGTAAACGATCTCTTCTCCGGTTTCTAGAAGCAGACCGCAACACAGGATAAGGAACAGACACATCTCTATCACATAAAAGGTCAAAGGAACCAATGTTGTCGTACGGAATATCAACGAAGACAGATCGCTACCTGTCCATGAAAAGACTTCGGATACTCCGTTGACAACGTTTCTGTGTCAACTGTGCAATTAAGGGTTATCTCCCTTGCCTCCAGACGCTTGATAGTTTTGGAAGTGTAGTACAAAAGTGATTCGGATAAAAGAAGTTTATTTATATCAGCGATCAACTTGACACCTTGAGAACACATCGTCTTGCCTGTGCTACCATCTAGCACTTTTACCAGTATGGTAGGGTCGTCGAATAGAGAAAAAACAAACAGGACGTTGTTGTTGGAACTTACGATAGCAAAGTTATTACATTCCGATATTTCAAACGAGTGGTCTGACCGTTGTGTTATCAAACTGAAGCAAAAAACTGAAGGTGTCTGAAGCCAACAAATCAGATCTCCGCTAATAGAGAGGCGATGTATAGCACCAGTTCTATTGCTCTTCATCCATACTTTCTCTCTGTCAGATGACAAGGCTTGTCGAATGATATTTCTTCCAGCTTTGAAATACAAGTGGTCCTTGTACACTTGAAAACGAGAAACCACCCGTTTTGACAATCGAACCGGTTTTTCAGAACCGATGACATGTTTGAACATCCCTTGCTTTGTTGACCAGAAGAAAGCATTATGTGACCTGCTATATGCAAATGCGAAAATCATATCCTGCACCGTAACCCCTGTTTTTCGTGTTACATTTGGAACCATCGACCCTCCCCATATATCTCTGCTTTTCCCCCTAGAAGCCTTGGTTGTTACCAGAAAGAAGGACGAGGTTGTTGGGGATGCTTCTGTGGTATCCACGTTAACAGAAGTGCTTTCCCATCTCCTTGTAACAGATGCAGAGATCGAACGTTCTCCCGCCCGTATTTCTACAAGTTTTAGGCACATTCTAATAGGGTTTGTATCCACTAGGTCACGTCCAAACACATCATACAGGCTCCTCATGCCGACTCGATCTGAGGTACACCGTGTGTCACATTCAACCGTACACTGCTTGGAGAAACCGCAGTGCCTTGATCTCACACACAGAGCTTTCCTCGGGGGGAGTGGGAGGAGTTTCTTTTGTCCAGAAAATGAACTGTAAATCTGAGCATTTAATACGACGAGGGATATGACCACACCGTTCATATTCACGTCGAACTAACTATGGTCTTACGAAGATCAATTCTCTTCTAATCAAGTGTATCACTCGTCTCATGTTTCCCCGTGGACGTCATGGTTACCTGACAACTCATTATTATTATAAAGACAATGGTGATATTTATACACATATAGATATATCGTTTAATCAAATATTAAATTGTTAGGTCGTTTTTGTACTAGCTTCTAACATTACATGTGTTCTGTTGTAATGAGTGTACGTGTCCTGTGGAAATCTGAAATGTATATAACTGAGGGACAGAAGACATTTTTCGTTGAAAAACACATAAGAATTTGCAATATCGGAAGTAAAATAGTAGATAATAGATAATCATCTTCGGCAGGTACATTTTGAAATTCCGGATGTTCAAACCAAAATGGAATATGACACACGGTGTGTTTGTATACATGCAATATGCCACTGACGTCTACGAATAACAAACATTGACTACCCAAATTACATCTAACCTGAGCAGTGCCACCCAGAGTTCACTAGTTCCATCCGATGTTCACAGGTTTCACCACAATGCATAACCACAATGGTGTTGCGGCATGTCTTCCTGTAATAAGACTAGCAGCCATGAGATAAGTGAAACAATCTTGAAAGCTGTGTTACACCCCACCTCACCTCACTTATTTCTTAAAATGTTGACCTGACTGACATGTAAAACCTTCCAGAGATTACCGTCTGTCAAGTCCCTTCATTTAGTAGCTCACATCATCATACTATTTTGCTATTAAACAACCATTTTAGATACCTCATATCTTAAATTTCGGTTTCTCAACTAATGCACATTAGTCTATTTCCTTATTGATATTCGTAAACAAGGCATATATAAGTGTATGCAACAACCTGATGTCCTTCTCGACACAAACTTATATAGATGATATACAAATCTTACTTATACTGACCACGGTGAGTAGTCAACCAGTGTGCAAGACAATGTACATACCTGTGTAATATGTAATGTCGATATACCGCTATCTAGAAATGGAACGTTTTACAGCGGGCTGTGGCCTATTTTCATTATTTACCTACTTGTGTTATCTATATGTCAGTAGAACATATAGATGTGTGGGGTTATAGAATATACATAAGGGAATGGGGTCAAATTTTCTTCAACCTTCATTTTAAAATTTCAATCAAAGTATTGGAAGAAAATTATAGTATGAGTTTACCGCTTGCGCATTCAGGCTACATGGGAATATAACAGAGTCATCGTGTCTTCACTCCACGAGGGTCAACATGCCATTGTAACTAGTAAATATAGTGAAGTTGTATCTCTCCTAAACCATAACATACTATATCTTGTTACATTGGCCTGGAATGCGGTAAATGTAACACATAAAAAACATATACAATGTAACATATGAAATACCCTGAATATACAATTGAACATTTCAGCTTTCTAGACCTTTTGATACGGGAGAAGAAGATGAACATGGTTTTTAAGGTTGTGACCCTTGTGACCCTATTTGGGGTCATCGGGTTACCAAATTTACAATTTAGAATCTCCATCGACCAAGGAGTCTGTACAAAAAAGTTCAACTCCCTAGAGTCAGCGGTTATGAAGAAGAGGGCGAAAAGTTTACAGACGGGTGGACGTACGGACGGATGGAGGGACGGACGCCGGACACCATGTCATGGCATAAGTCCATCGGGCCTTTGAACTAAAAATGAAATTTAAAAGAAGAAACCGGGCACATACCTTTTTAGTTCCATTGCTATTGAGTTACCAGATTGCCCTAAAACTGGTCAATATGCTTTAAAAATTACGAAATAGTGAATGTCATGGGCTTTGCTGTTCTGTAAACAAAACTTGTTTGGTAATTTGACAAAGATTGAATAAAACTTTATCTTGGGAAATATTATACTTATAGAACAACTTAAACACTTTGAAAAAAATTGAAAACGAGACGGGCACATACCTTTTATATTGCTATAAAGTTACCAGAATGCCCTTAAGCTAGTCGAAACCTTTTTTAAAATTAAAATTTCAAAAATACTCCAAGAAACATTTTATTATTCTGTTTACGCGACCAGTATGCCGGTGTTGTGAGTCATCAACTTTCCGCGAAGCACTAAGATGACCCTGATTCACTACGGTTAACTAAGTGTAATGTTTAGGTTTCTAGTCAGTGCTATTTTGTAAAAGGAATCCCAGGCCGGCCTGACTGTACGCAGATAGCCCATGAATGAGTGCATCAGGGCCTAGGGATACAATTAGCAATGGTCTCCTCACCAGCATGGGTCTCATCGCCTGTTTGACAACGACATCTATATCGTAGAATAAAGATGTTGTGTATCCATATATATTTCTTCATTCTTCACCACCTCAACTTCTAGAATGCCCATCAAAGATGTAATAGTTCTCCTCGCAAAATAATATTTGTAGATACGACATGTTGTTTGTAACACGACATTGTTATGAAATTATTATCACTTCCTCAGCTGAAGAAGCGACACTGTCATGTAGATACGGCAGTGTACAAGTGTTCTTACATATCGTGTATTTCAATACTCAGAGGCCCCAGGGTTAGGTACAACAAGTACACGATATACATGCAAATATACTTTGATAAACATCTTAACAGGGATCACATCTTCATAATTTATTATTTCAAACATATTATACAAAAACATATCACTCCATATTACATCATTGGACATTCTTTCATACCCCACATTATACATACCATATTTTACATACCATATTATACCTGATTCTTTCTTAGTAACACCCTTAGAAAATGATAGTTCATAACTTTCGATTAAGAATAGTATTGTCAGTATTAAATAGCAACGAAAAACCCTTTTTGGATATATATGATAGTATTTAGGAATATTATTTCTTCTCTAGTACATATCGTGAACTCAACTTGAACATATCGTGTTCATATCGTGTACATATCGTGTACATATCGTGTACATATCGTGTACTTATCTTGTACTTGTCGCGTTCATATCGTGTACATATCGTGTTCATATCGTGTACATATCGTGTACATATCTTGTACATATCTTGTACTTATCTTGTACATTTCGTGTACTTATCTTGTACTTGTCGCGTACATATCGTGTACATATCGTGTACTTATCTTGTACTTATCTTGTACTTGTCGCGTTCATATCGTGTACATATCGTGTACATATCGTGTACATATCGTGTACTTATCGTGTACATATCGTGTACTTATCGTGTACATATCGTGTACATATCGTGTACTTATCTTGTACTTATCTTGTACTTGTCGCGTTCATATCGTGTACATATCGTGTACATATCGTGTACATATCGTGTACATATCGTGTACATATCGTGTACTTATCGTGTACATATCGTGTACTTATCGTGTACATATCGTGTACATATCGTGTACATATCGTGTACAAATCGTGTACATATCGTGTACATATCTTGTACATATCTTGTACTTATCTTGTACATTTCGTGTACTTATCTTGTACTTGTCGTGTACAAATCGTGTACATATCGTGTACATATCGTGTACATATCGTGTACTTATCTTGTACTTGTCGTGTACATATCGTGTACAAATCGTGTACATATCGTGTACATATCGTGTACATATCTTGTACATATCTTGTACTTATCTTGTACATTTCGTGTACTTATCTTGTACTTTTCGTGTACATATCGTGTACTTATCGTGTACATATCTTGTACTTGTCGTGTACTTATCTTGTACTTGTCGTGTACATATCGTGTTCATATTAGTTCATATCGTGTAGATATCGTGTACTTATATTGTACATATCGTGTACATATCGTGTTTATATTAGTTCATATCGTGTAGATATCGTGTACTTATATTGTACTTGTCGTGTACATATCGTGTACATATTAGTTCATATCGTGTAGATATCGTGTACTTATATTGTACATATCGTGTACATATCGTGTTTATATTAGTTCATATCGTGTAGATATCGTGTACTTATATTGTACATATCGTGTACATATCGTGTTTATATTAGTTCATATCGTGTACATATCGTGTTCATATTAGTTCATATCGTGTACATATCGTGTTAATATTAATTCATACCGTGTAGATATCGTCTTCAAATCACGGTCCTGATACTGATCCAGACGCTCAGTCCTATATGGAAAGCGAATGTTGCCTTACTGCAGTTACGTTATTTTGTATATTCATCAAGTCGCTGAAGGACATTTACAATGCAGAGGTTGGATACATACAAATAGCAACATTCTGTGGATAGCAACTTCTTTATTGTGTACATTCATGACGTTATAAGTTCATGTCAACTCATTTTGCATCAGAATCTACCCTTGTTTCTACGATTCTAGTTTCAGTAGTTCTAATTAAACACTCGCAATTAACAGTTAACAATGATTCGATGTTTTGAACAGAATATCTCACTCACCTGGATAATTAACATCATGGATGAATAATTCCACAGCTGGTAAATTATGTTTAGAAAATTTGTCAATTTATATTCATAAAACTTTTATGCACAGACGGATTTGCTACTTCATATACTGTACACTATTTGCACTATGTGCTACATATTTGTGGCTTTCAATACAAATTAAAGATTGATTAATTAATGGAATACAAGTTTCCTATATTGGGATTTCGACCTTTTACATCAGTCAAAACATTGGTTATCTATGCATTCCAATCGGAATCAGTATTCATTTTCTGGTACTTTAACTGCTTCTTTAACAAAAAGAATGGTATGACGTTACGTTTACAATACACAACTATTGTTCTCTCTGTCGACCCAGATGAGCTTAATCAAGCACTTATGGACTTAAAGGGACACTAGCACGTTTTTGGCAAATTTTATAATGATAGCTTGTGTCATTTATATTAACTTTAGAGGGTAAAAAAATCTGATAACACATACCACTTATCCGTAATGGTAATAACGGTGTTGGATATAAAGCGAAAATTGCATGGCGGCCATTTTAATGTGAACACTTTTTATTATTTGGAACTGTAAAAACGATTCCTATGGCTTTACCGAACAATGCATACTCCTTTTTTAACTTGAGAGAGAAGGTTGTTTTACTATTAGTGACATTATTTTTCAAAAACATTTCATCAACTTATTTGAGCGAAAAAACGTGCTACTGCCCTTTAAGATCCTATAGTATATTTATAATTGGTACAACTATTTGCTGGGGATAATCATATTCATATTGATATATATATATATTAAAATCATACGATTATTTTAAATATATACAAGTAATTAAAAATGCATCCATTGTGTTTCATAAACAAATAGTTGGCTTTAATACGCTCCAACTCACCATATGTGCTGTTTACAATACAAACAAATTCACTAAGCTTGCATATTCTTCCCCAATCGCCTAATATATCATAATTACTAGATTCCAATTAAAATCGAGTAACATGTGCAGAATCCGACTCTGCACGTTTCATTTACATGCACAGTAGTTATATGACCTATTCAACATTATCAACCCAAATTTGTTATTTTGTCTGTTTTAAATAAGATTCCGAAAATACGTTTGACTCATTGGCGCGCGCCACACGATGTGCATTGTCCGGTTTTCGATCAGAAATCACTTCTTTTACTTTCATATCGAAACATACTAAGTCGACTATCATCAAAATGGTAGTTTTCGGTAACAGTCGGTACCTCTCGATAAAGTAACACCATTTATAACGTTTGGAATATGTGATCCCCAACAACACAATGGATGTACCTTTAACAATTATCACTTACAGATGTTGATATAAATGTAAATATTACTGTATATTCAAATACGTTATACAAACGCATGTTGCATGAAATACTTTATGTATCAAATATTACGTAAATAAATATTTTATCATCAGAAAAAGCTTCCTGTATAGCATGCCGTATTACAGACGGTGATAATAACATTGAGTGGGAGAAACGATTATAAATTATATTTGTTATCAAATATTCAGAAGAATATTAGCAGGTATGTACATACATCCGTATATCATAATACACTGTTTGGGATGCCAATATAGCTGATAGAATCACTACATCACAACAGACAAGGTTCTTGAACGGAATATCGTTTACACGTGGGTGTGCATGGACTGAGTGAATGATTAGTTCCACCAATGATGAGTAATATAAGCTGTCTGCATGTATATAAGTATTATGTTTGTGGTATGCATATCTGTATATGTTCATGTGGTTGTTGTAAGGTTCTATCTTTGTTGTTATGTGTTCATGTTTTGCTTTTGTGCATGTTGATGAGAATCAAAGTATCGAGGTGCAAATATCACGTAATTTAGAATTCCTTCAGACGTCAATTCCATTACTTCAATTGGCCTGACAGCGGATCGGCCTATACCATGAAATCATTCTCAACCTCATCACATCATCGTCTTTTTCGAACTTTGGCAAGATGATATAAACAGAAGGGGTAAGATTTTCTAAATTTCAAATTCTTTCATTTTTGGAATAAAATATTCTTCATATTGACTGAATAACAAACGCATTATAAGTTCATTGAATGTATAATACAGACAACACAGAACAAATGTAAGACACTTATTTGAGCTTTGCACAGAAAAATAAAACTGGAGTTTTCGGAAATTTCACCCCTTTTCACTGACACGAACTTCCAAAACGGTTGGGATCACCACTGAGATTATGTTTTGGTATATTTAATCGTCATGTCTGAAGTAAAACACTCTTATGTGCTGTGATGCCAAGAACATCCCCCTTTACATGTTATTTGCACCAAGAAACTTTTTACGGAAAGATTATATTACTTGTATAAAACATGTTTTGAAACAATACTATTAGTTGACTGACAGGCATATCAGGAGGCAATTATAACGCTTGCTAATAGACACTCATCTCTTGATGCCTATCTAAAAAACATACTTGACAGCAATATTGCATTAGTGACAGATTCTAATTGACAAGAGGTCTGTTGAGTGGTAGGTACAATGTCAATATGTAACTACGCTCGTAAAAAAACATCAATATATATATATAAGAGAGAGAGAGAGAGAGAGAGAGAGAGAGAGAGAGAGAGAGAGAGAGAGAGAGAGAGAGAGAGAGAGAGAGAGAGAGAGAGAGAGAGAGAGAGAGAGAGAGAGAGAGAGAGAGAGAGAGAGAGAGAGAGAGAGAGAGAGAGAGAGAGAGAGAGAGAGAGAGAGAGAGAGAGAGAGAGAGAGAGAGAGAGAGAGAGAGAGAGAGAGAGAGAGAGAGAGAGAGAGAGAGACCCATATTGAACTAGTGAACAGCTGTGCAATATACATCTTCTAAAACATAGACATTTGTGTATTTGAACGATATATTGATACCAATCAATGGAGTACAATTGAAGAACACTTAATGCCCATGTCAGTTTAAAACGTAATTAAGGTGTCGTTAATGAATAACGGGTAAATCAATGCAATGACGTGAAATCCATTCAAAAGGTGATAACACATAAAAAAGTAATAATGAAAACAATGAAAGTGAAACACAAATGTAAGATATATCTGATAGCGTCTATCCCGAAGGCTATTTGTTCCCCTGTGTCTGTCTGTCTCTCGGCTGTTGTTTATTGTATAAATATGAGACAGGAGGAGAAAGGCATCATCTAACACTCTCACCATGAAGCTCTTCCCTGCGATCCTCCTCCTCCTCCTCGTGCTGCTGCTGGTCGACACAGAGGCAAAGAGGAGCAAGAAGGAGAAACGGAGATTGGTAAGTTGATTTCGTAGTTAATGAAAGACAAACAATCATCATTTTGGATATAAAACTTTTTTTCTGAATTGAAGGCATTTGGAAAACGTCGTTGCCAAATAGATGACTGTGATATATATGCATTGTATATATATATATATATATATATATATATATATATATATATATATATATATATATATATATATATATATACATATATGACACAGTCACAGAAAAATCACAGTCACTTATTTTGCTATATATGTCACAGTCATCTATTTGGCAACGACGTTGTCCAAATGCCTTCAATTCACAATTCAATTCAATATTTTCAAGAAATGATTTGCATTTGATTATGGCACGATGCAATAACTCCTTTTGGCAGTAGTTTTAATGCCTTAATGGGTGACTGTTTTATTATTTTTATTACAATATCATTTCCTAAACTAGACAGGGGTAAGAAATGAAATTTACACCAACATGACCCCTACCATATTTAAAATGTTGTAAATGTGTGCAGGACGAGGCAAATTTATTGATTTTCACGCAGAGTATGTGTTATATGTGTTATATGAACAGTTGTGTTTTATCAAAATTAATTTTTGGGAATTTTAAATTCAAAATTTTGATTTTTGATTTTTTTTTAAAAAAACGTAGAAAATGTTTTTAACTGATTTAATATTTTGGCTTAATTTCCCAAACTATTGAATTTTTTAATACGACGTCAAAACTCGAGAAAAATTGACATTGAAAATTATACATTATGATAAAAGCAACTGAAGGTTGACGTTTCTTTTGTGCTGCGGTTTATGTAAAAGTTAAAAGTTAATGGTTTATGTTTTAGATATTCTTAAAAATTACATACTGAAATTAACTTTCATAGACGTTCATTTCCCTGATAAACACTATGTTGTGAAACCGGTAGGAAATAAACTTGTATGAAAGTTGATCTTCAGTATGTCATTTTTTAAGAATGTATATAAACTCACGTGCAAAAGAAACGTCCCCATACAAAATACAAGATATTTCAATCGACGGGCGATAAATGCGACTGAAACAGCGTTACATATGCATCATGTCTTCGGAACCCAAAATACTAAATATGAATTTTCAAAACATTATCTATTCATAACTCAGAGAAACACAAGTTTTAAGAAATGGTCGTTTTGGAATCTCCTTAACTAGACGAGATAGAAGCCTCAAAAAGCCAGTTTTGGCTTGTTTTGTGACGTCCTACAGTAATGACACGTCAACAAATTTAAATCAAAGAAGGTTGTCGAGGATATCTTTAATTAATAAAATTTCTAAATTTAAATACCAAACACTGTGGACCAAAAACGATTTTAGCACCCCATGTCTATTTGAACAGATGTAAAAATATAAAAATTGCATACTCTGATGTATGAAATTGTGAATACTTCTTTACAAAACATGTGGCTACCAAATACATTCAAAATCTACTTTCTCCGACATCAATATTTCATGTTATACTGTAATGTGGGGACGTTTCTTTTGCACGTGAGTTTATATTTCGACCGGTGTATGGTCATATTGGAGTATGGTACCAATGATACAAATACACCGGTCGAAATGAGCTCATAGTATTTAAGAAGATTGATCCAGTCAAAACCATATGATATTTACTCTTTTCTATATATAAATGTACTTCACGTGAGAAGAAACTCATCTTGTATACAATTGAAGGCTCAGTAATGAACTAAATTGCCATTAACTTGTTTGTTTGTAGTGCTCAGTGTGATGAGTTAAATCAATATCTTCTTAAACTAATCAAGAGTAAAACCCACTTATTACAGTTAACATGTTATATGTATTTTTTTATTTGCTGTGCTTTATCAATGCATGTACGTCAATGTAAATAAGAACGGTCAAATTGAATCATATATCTAAATAACATGTTATGATTTAATTTTTGTTTATAAATCTAGCACCGTTTTCAGCATCAATTATATCAATCGAAATGGATTTAGATCAACAATTTTGTTATCATGACGAAGACAAGTTATAGTTTTTAGTTTTGCAGATAGATAGATAGATTGCATTAGGCTTTTGAATTTAATAAGGATTCTCACCTTTAGATGATGAGTGGGAAAATGCCACTTTACATCACTAAACAGACATAATATGTTATTTCATCTTGATATTTGGACTATCTGCAACTAACGACAATAAAATACAATTAAAACTCTTCATCTACAGACACAGACACAGACACAGACACAGACACAGACACAGAGACACTAATAACGTGCCGTCATTAGCTTTTTGTAACTAAGGACTAATAACATTATGCAATGAATTACTTTCGTACATTACCTTATGTACTTCTTGTGTGACTGAACATCGGGATCACAAACATCTGTGTATGTTTTCACATTGACTTATTCGATACAGTACAATTGCTTGAACCTGATTTTTCATGTTCTATTTAAGTTACGCAACAAAATAAACCCCCAGCCTGAAGTTATTTACTATAGTGAACTTCATATAATTAAAACTACAATAGTATGTCGTTTTTGGGTAAGTTTTAAAAACTTAAAGGATCAATACAAAGAAAGGTCTTGTATATTCACCAAGAAGTTGTAAAAAATGGCCCATTCTTATGAATACATAGAGTTATAAAACAACATTGGAAAACGACGTTGCACATACTAATGCAAATGTCAGTTGCAAAATCAGTAACTGTTGCAAAATGTTTGACACTATAAGGGGGTTAAAGATTAACACGTAACATACACTCTTAGAAATATAAATATATAAAGATATCAATTGAATGGATTGAAACACATATAAAACATGTACATGTGTGACATGAAATTGATTTACTTATTAAATGGGATTTAATTCATATGTACATACAATGTAAGTACCATTATTATTAGTAGAAGTGGTATTAATAAATATAGTTTCATAGTTTATATGGATTTCAAACGAGGATATTATGTATAGACTTTTGCAATAACACATTGTTCGCGGTGGGTGTCCTGCTTTTAACAATGAGTGTTCGCAAGCGCTCGCGGACTTCCCGGGAAATTTCGTGTTACTGAACACAGGGCTGGCGTAACATCTGTTGATAGATATGGTTTAAAAATTTATTTGCATGAAGAATTTGATTGGTAAACAAGCTATAAGCTAATGTGACTACCGCTCCAAAAGATATGTGTTGATTAATATGTAATCTACTTAAAATATACATTTTTATTCTGCTACAAAATTATTCGAATATTTAGATGAACAAATCTATATCTACATTTTGATAACATGAACAGATACAAACTATTACTTGTGCTAATACTTTGTCTATTGTATGTAATTATTATGAAATTAGTAGTTAAGACCTCGTGACAAAAGGGTACAATAATTTAAAACCGCACTTTTCAGATGGACATAAGTGTACGTGCATGTAATTACTATGTGACTCCCTGAGCAGGTTACGTAGATGACTTCAATATGGTTCTTTTATGACGTTCTACAGCAACGATCCGTCATCAATCATTTAAAGTCCAAGAGATACATTATTTCGACATAATCTTGTACTAACATACAGAGGATATCTGTCTTTACTTGACAAATACCATGTTTATTTCATTGATTGATGTAAAAAGTTTATATTTTCACAAGTGGCGCAGACACGAGTGAAATAGATAATTTGTCTACCTGAGATGAGATAAAGATGGTATTTGTTAAGAATGGACAGATATTCTATTCATTATGTGATGTTATCCTTGTATAATTACGAAAGAACGGGATCGTTTTCCTGATGAGCGGCCGCTAGAAACATCCGTCAGTGGCTACATCAGACTAGTGTTTTATGACGTCAAATGATATAAGTCAATGGCCAAAGTGAAAATATAAGTTTTTTTCTACTGTAGTTTTATAGAAAGTTTATTTCACCGATAATTCCCAGTAATTCATTTTTTGTCATATCATACAATTTCCATATTTCATAAAATGTCGCATTAAATATCAAACATTATTTCCAAAAATAATATTTGATATAGCAATTTCAGCACCCCGTGTGTGTTTGAACAGACATATAGAGGATATTTGATATTTCTCGTGAAGTAGAAATAATATATATTTACAACCTCGTCGAATACCATGTATATCTCATCGAGTGAAGTAGAAATGTCTCTTTCACGAGTGACGCAGCCACGGGTGTAAATATGTTATTTCTACTTCACGAGATGAAATATATCATGATGGTATTCGACGAGAAATGTCAAATGTTCTATTTATTAGATTGAACAAATTATGCACATTTCGTAAAAGTCTATGAATGGGGCATCCATGATTAACTTGCTTTAGGTAATTTTATGACGTCATCCTAATGTTACGATGACGTCATATGATTGAGAATATTATTTCACTCAGTAGAATAAAACGTTATTTTATTCAGTGACAATACGAATTATATTTGTACCTATAAACGCAATTTTTCACCACTGAACATTAAATAAACAATTATAATTTTACCCTGGAGTAACAGTTTTGAATTTCATTATCTTGGCATATTTGTCTAAATTCACCCACAAACATATCAAAATACCAATATGCATAACATAAAGCAAATAGTACCAAACAAAGTCTTTGAGAGGAATGTATAGTGTAGCAGTTATCATAATGTGACACTATTTAAAAGACAATAGACACTTAACAGCCGATATGAGCTTGCCGAAGCTCTGTTTGTTTAGATAGTCTTATACTTCTCTGTAACAAAGTAAGTAGCCAAAGACTATTTCAGGTTACAAAGCCACAAGTGCAAGCTTTCCGTGCTCTAATTAGCTGGGGGCGGGATAGCGCAGTGGTTAGCGCGTTAGGCTTCGGATCAAGAGGTCCGGGTTTCGAATCCCGCCAGGAGAACTGCAGTAGAGAAAGGTTTCGGTGCAATGCTACACTGAATATCACCCTTACCACCCATGGTTCGTTAGTTCCAGCCGATGCTCGAAGGAGTCACCGCATAGCCACATTGTGTTGCGGGCTTTCTCCCTGCCGTAATACTAGCAGCCGCGATATAAGTGAAATACTCTTGAAAGCGGCGTTAAACTCACTTACTCTAATTAGCTATTCGTTACCACTTTACCTTCCTGTACATGCAATGAAATATTTGGTAAAGTAAATCATTCTTTACAATAAACCTACATTAGATAATGTAAACACTGAAACGGCCGAAGTCACTTAGAGATTACACATCGGAAAATGGGAAATATAGTGTTGAAAACTAAGACTGTGTGCAACTTTAATTTTAGAGTATACCTAAATCTCTTAAATGACAATAAAGAATTGAATTATCTTTATTAAGGTATATCTGAAACTTCACCGTTTTCTAATACACAGTGAAAGCATTGTTGAAGCATTAACCACAGCGGATGCCGTTGGTCTTGTGGTTGTGAGCAAACTTTAAATATTGGCAATGTTGTAGTTCATGCGGATTTAATGCAACGTTGCATTACTTACTTCCGGTGTTTTAGTATTAATTTTAAAACCTGAACACGTATATATTTCCCAAATAACTTATGTGGAACAATACTTGAGAGCTGAAATATCGGGAGATGTGCATTATCTGTGCATTATCCATATTTTAAAACAAGTGGCGTGCAACAGTGCCTTTAAAGAACGTGTAACCTCAAGGGGTACGTTTTGCAGAAATGAGTATGACATCAGTTAAGAAAATAACATCCCTACTTCATTTTGTCCAAATAAAATGGAAAATAGTTTAAAATTCGCTTTAAAAATATACCTCACTAAAACAGTCGGCAAACGTTTCAAGTAGCCAATCACACCTTGCCACGCTTTAAGGTGGCGTCACACATAGTGTTTATTATTATTGAATAGAAGGGGTCACGCATTTTCACGGATTGTGTCTGTCACAACAATTACTAAGTTATGTCAATAGTTAAACAAAGTCGAGTGACATGACGGAATTAAGGTGGTTAGCTTTTCGTGTTACGAACATGTTTGTAGGATAATCTAATATAATGCCGAGGAAATCTATTTAGATTTTCGAGATCTCACATTGAGACATCTAACAAATACTACGGATAGGTTTAATTTATCTGCATTTCATCTTAGTGAACACTGTAATAAAATAATTCAACACACTTTACATAAATAATAATGTTATGAGTTGAGGAAACGAGTGAAGAAGGAATTGCTCCTTCGCTGTGAATACATAAAGGAATGTCACCCATCAACACACAGTATTATCACTATTATCCATATTTTTTTCTGACTATGACGTCACCAGCCTACTTCGGGCATGCGCAGTAGAGCTAGTCCAGTTCACCCGGATAAAGCCTTCTTACGATTGATGTCTTCAGTAGTCCAATATTTACGCACTTTGAATATTAAGGCGCTGTAGCATGTTTTTTTTTGCATATTTTGTTTTCTCAAATTTGCTATTTATTATGAAAGTTTATACAACATATTGCTATGTTAAAGGGTAAACATCTCATTACATGACCCGATAAGCCTTATCCATAAACACATGGTTATCCGTATTGAAAGGAAACGGTGCGACTTATGAAGCGACTGTGTGAGAAGGAGGTTGTTCGGCCTCATGCGAATTTGAGAGTTCAGACAGCAGGATGGTTGACCATTCCATCATTGTACCATACTTAAAACTCTACTCTAAATGTTTACTGGTATCGCTACATCAGACAGGTCACTGTCAGAGAACTATCTTCCTTCGAGAGACCATTTTAATGTGTACACATTGAAATGGCCGCTTGATGGAAACTGGACTCGCATTGCTTAACCAATTCGTTTTAGAACTCCTTTTATTGATTGAGGAGTATTATTTAGCCATTGGTAACACGTATTTACCTTTTCGTGAGCTTACTTTATTTCAGTAAGAAAAAGGTGGTAGTGCGCCTTTAATATATACGAAAGCCTACAAGGGCCAAATTCAATGACAACATTTTTTTTTTAAAGTTGTAGTTTCAACTTTTAAAGTTGTATATTCAAGTTTAAAAGTTGTATATTCAAGTTTAAAAGTTGTTATGACAACTTTTAAAGGTGTAATTACAACTTTAAAAAGTTGTTTATTCAAGTTTAAAGTTGTAATTACAACTTTAAAAGGTGTAATTACAAGTTCAGAAAGTTGTATATTCAAGTTTTAAAAGTGTAATTACAAGTTTAGAAATTTGTATATACAAGTTTTAAAGTTGTAATATGACTAAGTAGATCTGATATATGACTAAGTAGATCTGATATATGACTAAGTAGATATGATATATGACTAAGTCGATCTGGTATATGACTAAGTAGATCTGATATATGATAAAGTAGATCTTGTATATGATAAAGTAGATCTGATATATGACTAAGTAGATCTGATATATGATAAAGTAGATGTGATATATGACTAAGTAGATCTGATATATGATAAAGTAGATGTGATATATGACTAAGTAGATCTGTTATACGACTAAGTCGATCTGATATATGAGTAAGTAGATCTGGTATATGACTAAGTAGATCTGATAGACGACTAAGTAGACATGATGTATGAGTAAGTAGATCTTATATATGACTAAGTAGATCTGATATATGACTAAGTCGATCTGATATATGACTAAGTAGATATGATATATGACTAAGTAGGTCTGATATATGACTAAGTAGATCTGATATATGACTAAGTCGATCTGATATATGACTAAGTAGACATGATATATGACTAAGTAGGTCTGATATATGTAGATCTGATCTTTGATAAAGTAAATCTGATATATGACAAAGTAGATCTGATATATGATAAAGTCGATCTGATATATGACTTTTAAAACTTGAATATATAACTTTTAAAAGTTGAATATACAACTTTTAAAACTTGTAATTTCACCTTTACAAGTTGTAATTACAACTTTTAAACTTGAATATTCAACTTTTCAAAGTTGTAATTACAACTTTCAAACTTGAATATATTACTTTTAAAACTTGAATATATAACTTTTAAAACTTGAATATATAACTTTTAAAACTTGAATATATAACTTTCAAAAGTTGAATATACAACTTTTAAACTTGTAATTTCACCTTTACAAGTTGTAATTACAACTTTAAAACTTGAATATACAACTTTTTAAAGTTGTAATTACAACTTTAAAAAAAAAATGTTGTCACTGAGTTTGGCCCTTGTAGGCTTTCGTAAATATATCATTAATGAGAAGACCCATCAACACCGTTGTTTCAGTATTTACCGTTGAAAGTATTGTCAGTATGATTACATTGATTAAAACAGAATACAAAACGAGTTTACAGGTTCCTAAAACTGTAACAGGAATGTACAAAGATCTCATTGTACTGATATACAGAGTTACATTGGTGTCCGACTATATTATCACAAAAACATTTTTTGAAAATTTGGTACCAGATATTCAACTTTGATATGAAAACACACTATGTGAGTCTTTTCTAATTAATTTCTTACAGAAACGACAGAGACAGAAGATGAAGATGAGACAGAAGATATCGATGAAAAATGGCATCGAAATAACAACAGGTGAACCTGAGGTAAACACGAATATCACTCATCGGAAACAGTTCTACATTAATTGAAATTGCCAAATATATTCCAAACTCATTTCAAAGGGCACTTTAACATCTTGTTAAACAAAAATATTGACAATATCAAATCGTTTAGAAAGAATTATTTGCCATTGAATTTCAAAGACAGTTTAAGGCTAGAATAGAACAGAATGTAATATTTTTTTACAGAGAAAAATAAGATGTTATTTCTGACTGTTTTGTTTTACTCGATTTTTATTGACCAGAATGTGCAATGTAGGCTATGTGTATATTTATTATGTGAGCGTGTTTTTTAAGCGATCTGATTGGTCGAGAGGCGATCACGTGACCGTCGACAGCCCGAGTCCAACCAAAAGCCGTATTGACTTGAGTGACGTCAAACGATTGTTGCATGACGTCAAACTATTGTTGCATGACGTCATGCTATTGTCATCATAACGTGTCATTTGACCGTAGCCCAAGCTGCTCAAGCCTATTTACATTTTGACTGCATTTCATTGTTTTCCGTTCGTTGCTTATTAAATACATAACAAAACAATTATGGACTGGTGTTTCGGTCAATACCTGTTTTTATGGACCCGAGAAAACAACATCACCAATATCACTCATCACCAGTCTATAATTGTATAATAACAATCATCATTACTTGCCCGTGTCCACTGCTGCAGTTTAATATGTAGCAATATCTTCCTCACTGTCTGTGACAAAGTGAACTCTGCCCATGGCCCCGGTTGGGCCGACTCGTTACATGAGTAGGGTTGCATTATCATAGCTTACAGCTTTGTTTTTGTACCATATCTACTCAGTGTAATACCGCTGCCCGTATGACGTCACAATAGGTTTCAGGTGTGACGTCACAATGTATTAAGGATAACAGGCAGTATTCTCGTCACAATGGTACCTCACTCACGGAAATTTTAATTTTAGCTCTTTTATTCGACCAGTGTGGTCGAATATGCCACACTCATAAAGCACATTCATGTAACATGGTATTATATGAAAGTTCGTTTAGTATCCTTATATAACAGTTTACACCATTGGCCTGGTTTGATTACCACATCTTGTTATATTAATATGATTAATCTATTTTAAAGGATGAAGAACTTGAAAACGAAGGGCAAATGTCGCAGGTCATGGAAGAGGTGGGTAGCAGTGGTCTTGGTGTACAGTGTACGTATGTATGTATGTATGTATGTATGTATGTATGTATGTATGTATGTATGTATGTATGTATGGTTTTATATATCTAATCTTTTTTAATTACGTGATATATTTCAAGGTGTCATGAGGCCCGGTGTTGTATTCTATATCATATTTAATGTATTTTATGTTGTATAACACATGACATTAAAATTAACTATTATTATCATCATAATTTTATGCCGTTTCCATCAAAACTATAATAATCGTACCATCTCTGAAAAGTTCACAATATAAAGTTTTCGTTAGATGCATGTCTTCTGTCAAATGTCCGATCGTTCCCCTGTTTAACCTCCCGTGTGCTTTATTAGCTCCTAACCATGCACATACGCAAATATAATTTTTAGTTTGCTTCCAAAAATATTCAGTGACTATATCCCCATCTCCAGCATTCACATCCGTCCATCATTTGATTTTTCTGAAAACGAAAAGTCCAAAAACAACATTGAATGAAAATTCCCCTCCTGAAACCAGTTTCATTTTGTATATTGGTCTATGTTTAACTCACAAAAACTGAAATGTTTGGTGAAATCTAAGGATTTTAAATGACTGTGTTTGACTTGAGGTTGATGACACTCACAACAGCGTCTTATTGTCGAGGCGTTTCCAATATGCAACCTCTTGCAGCGACATCCAGGCCGACTGGTTCATTCATGCAGTGCGTTCACACGTGTTATAAAATGAACAAGTACTGTCATAGATTTACACTAAGCGTTCTTGTTGTGCAGGTAGGTTTGGTCATAACAAAGCCTATTTAATTCTTCATTATCTAACACGGGATGACCGTGTACTTATCCTGATTAGTACAGTTGTATCCCGATACTTTGGTCACCTGCACGTGTCTTAGTGCAAAGATCATGTAATCGACGTTTATTGTAACGTTAATGAAATTACATCACCTACATTGGCAATGTATCATCATAGATCATATGTTTGATCATTCTAAAACGTTACCAGTGATCGCCACGTCAGCGCTGCATGTTTATAAAATGTGGCATAATGAAATAGACAGAAGGGGTCACATTTTGAAAATTCAAATTTAATTTATTTTCGAATAAAAAATTTCACACTGATTAAATGAGAACAAATTCATCATAAATACATTGAATGAGTATAAGAGGAAATATATGATGTATGTTTGATACAGTTGATCACTTACTGAATATTTCACAGACGTATACATTACACTGTCACTTCAAAGAGATGTCAAAACAGTTTACTTTGAGGTATCAAATTAGATTATGTCATGGAACATTCAATTCTCTTCTTATGATGTGAAAATGCAAAATGATCGCATTTATACGATGCTTTAAAAGGAGGGTTCTATCGGGGTATTTTTTGTGAAAACGAAATTCGAGAGGATATTCCTTTTTTACAGAAATATGCTAGTAATACATGATTAAAACACAGTCAAATTGAAAGATAGTAATGAAGTTAATGATTTGATGACTTTATATTTCACAACTTGATAAAGACAAGCGCACATTTGTCGAAAAATAAAAACAATGAGAACTGAAGCCATTCATCAGCGCTGAGAGTGGGAAAAACTTCGCTACGGCAAAATATCCCATTGTTTATTAGTTTTATGATAGCCATTTTTGACTCGCGGAAAATGACCCCTAATATAAACGCCCCTCTTTTGTATCGAATCATCTTACTGATGTTTCATTGAAGAAGAGTTTTCAATCTTGCTATCAACCTCTTATGTCCAGTAAAGTGTAAGGTACATGGTATGTCACTACACATTTTATGTAACCGCCATGTTTTAAGAAACAGGAAAATTTCTTGCTCAACTCTCTTGGAAGATTTCCCACAACTACAGATGACACAAGCACACTGACCGCGAATTTGTCATGAACGTTTTGTTCACGTGAAGTTGTCAATGTGATATAAATAAAGAATATCATGACCTGGAAATAGTGATTACATTATCGTTCTGCACCATGTGCTTATCAGCTGATTGTGTTTATGCTGCCGTTCATTGGTGGTTATATGTAAATTTAGCGAACTTAAGTTTCATTGGATAAGAGTAATGACGCGACAAGATTCTTTACTCAATGTATCATCGTGAGATTTAATTAGTTTCAATTGCCATTGCAAATTGTGTATCAGTACTGGTTGAAATTTGATACAAATAATAAACTGCGATATTTAATTCTTCTTTACATTTATTTGATACACTTATTTTGAATAAAACTCTGAAATAAAATTTATGTTTCTTTTTCTTTTGGACATTAACAGACAATGTTTTAATAAACGCCCCCTTTTTCCAATGTTTTAAACGCCCAGGGCTTCTATTACGGCGAATACGGTAAGTTAAATATAGCTTGTTTTAATTTCACAAAATGTCAAGAAACAAAGATGGCAGATGCTGCCGTAGTCCAGCATGCTAGACGTTGGGTGCGCAGTCATCGCACATAAACCGACGTTTAGATAATCTGAACTAATGCTGCCGATAAATCAGTGATATAACTTTCCCTTTAAAGCCATGCCAATTCACATGATATTTGCACTAAAATACACAGGTAGGCGAACACCTTTTTTCGGAATGCAGCTGTACATCTTAGTGAGTACAGACAGAGGACTTTCAGCCAATACAACAAACAAAGGAACGGTGTATATGCTCGAAATTCTTCGACAGGTGATGGCGGCAAGGGAACAGACTAGTAGAAGCAAACGCTACATCCATCTATACGCACCTCTATGGGAGAATGCACTTGTTCCATATGAGATATACAACATCAGTAAGTACAAACTTATTACAACATGCAAATTTCAGTAGTAAAGTGATGTTCACATCAATTTCGTAATATATGACGCACGAGGAATTGCAGGTTTATTCGTGAAAAAACATCTAGATAATTGTTTCCACAAAATCGTGGACAACGTAGCACGAATGTTGTATTTAGGTGACATTTACTCCAAGAACCATTGAATATGTTGATAAAGATACCTGAAATCGCAAAATATCTACCTCTTATAAAACTATACACTAAAACCTTCGACTGAGAAATCATACTTATTAGTAAAGGTACTTTACAGTCAATATAAAGTTTGAGTCTAGAGAAAATACTTCATTAACACAGCCGCCAAACGTTTCATTAGCCAGTCAGCTGTGATTGTTAATCAGCCGTCATGCACTAACGAGTATCTGGCTCATGCCATTTCATGTCATGTCATGTCATGTCATGTCATTCTACACTCAAACCGTCACGTATTTTTCACTGGTTGCACTTGTCAAATCAGCCTCGAAGTCATCAAAGCATATTATGTTCAGACGTTAATGAACTTTGGTTAATTTCGGATATTGCCTAGTAGATCCAAGCGTTAATCTACCACCATTGTCTTTTCTTGTGTGTCATTTTAAAGTGTCAATTCTATAGCGTAACTGATCACATCGCTAACATCGGGGGTCCGAGACTCTGTTTTAGAACTGAGATTATTAGCAGGCCAATTTTACTCACTTTGAACGGCGATATGATGGTAAGCAGGTGACGCTTTGAAATTGTGTGTTTTGTGTACCTGAAAGTGTTGTCTATATGAATAAACGAATTAATATCGAAAAACCAGAGGGGTTATGGTTTCTTTAAGCGCAGAGCATTGTGCTCGAATCGGACATTGTATAAAATAAAATAAACAGAAGAGATTCAAAGTTGATGAGTAAGCACTAAAATGAAACTAAACTTGATTTTGGTGTTAATCTATTAAATTTAAATAAAAGTTATGTAGTTCATACATATATCAAATAACAGTTGTCTGGGTCTATTGTCTGAAATGTATAATCAAGGCGAATATATGCATATATATGCTGGTATAATCACAGCTTCAATAGGCATTCTAGAAGAAGTTAAGATTATTAAGAATAAATTTTGTGGATATCTTCTTTATTCTGTGAAGGCGACTTTTCGACAAATAGATACTTACATCGTTGTCAAACAAGTGATAATAAGTGTAATAAGATACCATTGAACGGGTAAAACGCTTTAACTTGCAGGGAAGTTGTGATCAGTTATGATATACAATATAACGTAACTAATTTTCAGTATAGAGGTATATTTCTCTATTTAAAGTTGCAATTAGTTCGGAGTGTACCTTCTTAAGTGTTTCAGTTTACAGCGCCACCTACAAGGTCAGTCTATTGCGAATCAGAGTCGGGAAATGCTCATTGTCGCATGAAAGAAGTGACGTCATGAGTATGATGTGACGTCATTACATTGGTCTGTGACCTCAAAGCGTGAAATTTATATTGTTTATTTTGATTGGTTGATTGATTGCTGTCATTCGGAAATTCACTTTCAAAATACAAAGATTTGTTATCCGTTTTCAGCCGAAG
Source organism: Gibbula magus (assembly GCA_936450465.1). Taxonomy (NCBI): domain Eukaryota; kingdom Metazoa; phylum Mollusca; class Gastropoda; order Trochida; family Trochidae; genus Gibbula; species Gibbula magus. Next base: position 72,717,042 of record OW388297.1, on the reverse strand, counting down.
CTCAGAACAACACAGTTCATGACGTCATGGAACTGATAGAGGAATACACGTGTGTGCGCTTCTTTATACACGACAGTGGTGACTTTTCAGTCAGCCATGACAAATATATCTCCTTCCAGAGGGCAGGCGGGTAGGCACGTTTCGACATTATATCTTTCTATTTGAATACTTAACGAACGGTCAGCAAACGCTAACAAGAGAATTAGTGAGCACAGCTCACTCATATACCCCCGCTTTTAACATTGGTCAAAGAAGAAAAGTTTTTAAAAAGCAGATAGAGATCAATGTTAAGTCTTCTGTATGAACAAACCACAGAATTACTATGAAAGCAGAGTATGTGTGTTTTCATAGTAACTATGTCTTCAAAGATACACTTGTAAGAGTGCTGTAGAAGTAAAAGTTTAAAAAATGGAGAACAATTTGCATAAATTAAATATATCAGCTTATGAAATTGTACCTTCAACTTAAGCTCAATAGTTGATAGTAAAATAGCTCCTATTCAACCTTTTAAAGCCCTGAGCATCATATTCATGTATATTTGAACAAGAAGTTTACTTGAGCGTAACTAATGATTCTGATCTATTGTGATAAATGCAATTCAGGTGCTACAGAAGATGAATTTCACTTCCTTCTTGTAAGCATATACATGAAAGAAAGTCAAGAAAACCTTAAACTAATTATTACTGTCATTATCCAACTAAAATAAATAATAAATTGTTATCATGTAAGAATAAAAGGATCATTTTCAATATACTTGAAAATAAATAATGTATCAATAGTGTACACTTGTTTCATACGTATACTTGTTTAGATTTGTAAATCAATTGAAAAGTTAATTGAATATAAATTGTATGTGTTCTTAATGTTGTACCAGCATGTATTCTTGACAGATAATTGACATAATTTCCTCACTGATTACAATTTCAAAAGTCACAAATAATTGTTTCACATCCTCTATACTCTGGAATCCTCTACTCCAAACTACTACAAGTCAAATTCCACTGAGTTTGTATTGACCCAGATGCTTCACCAGAGCCAAGGTGCACTGTATTGACCCAGTTGCGCGACAAGAGCCAAGGTGCACTCAGTCTGTATTGACCCAGTTGCTCCACAGGAGCCAAGGTGCACTCAGTCTGTATTGACCCAGTTGCTTCACAAGAGCCCAGCTGCACTCAGTCTGTATTGACCCAGTTGCTCCACAAGATCCCAGCTGCACTCAGTCTGTATTGACCCAGTTGCTCCACAGGAGCCAAGGTGCACTCAGTCTGTATTGACCCAGTTGCTTCACAAGAGCCCAGCTGCACTCAGTCTGTATTGACCCAGTTGCTCCACAAGAGCCAAGGTGCACTCAGTCTGTATTGACCCAGTTGCTCCACAGGAGCCAAGGTGCACTCAGTCTGTATTGACCCAGTTGCTTCACAAGAGCCCAGCTGCACTCTGTCTGTATTGACCCAGTTGCTCCACAAGAGCCCAGCTGCACTCAGTCTGTATTGACCCAGTTGCTCCACAGGAGCCAAGGTGCACTCAGTCTGTATTGACCCAGTTGCTCCACAAGAGCCCAGCTGCACTCAGTCTGTATTGACCCAGTTGCTCCACAAGAGCCCAGCTGCACTCAGTCTGTATTGACCCAGTTGCTCCACAGGAGCCCAGCTGCACTCAGTCTGTATTGACCCAGTTGCTCCACAGGAGCCCAGCTGCACTCAGTCTGTATTGACCCAGTTGCTCCACAAGAGCCCAGCTGCACTCAGTCTGTATTGACCCAGTTGCTCCACAAGATCCCAGCTGCACTCAGTCTGTATTGACCCATTTGCTCCACAAGATCCCAGCTGCACTCAGTCTGTATTGACCCAGTTGCTCCACAAGAGCCCAGCTGCACTCAGTCTGTATTGACCCAGTTGCTCCACAGGAGCCAAGGTGCACTCAGTCTGTATTGACCCAGTTGCTCCACAAGAGCCCAGCTGCACTCAGTCTGTATTGACCCAGTTGCTCCACAAGATCCCAGCTGCACTCAGTCTGTATTTACCCAGTTGCTCCACAGGAGCCAAGGTGCACTCAGTCTGTATTTACCCAGTTGCTCCACAGGAGCCAAGGTGCACTCAGTCTGTATTGACCCAGTTGCTCCACAGGAGCCAGATGCACTCAGTGAGCTGTACCCCGAAAGTTTGTTCACCTACTTGTGTATTTCAATGCAAAACATCATGTCTTTGAAGTATCGTATCAACGCGAAAAGTAAACCGATCATTTTTCAATTTTGCAATGTAAGATGACAGTTCCAGAAGCGTTCAATAACATACTCTGATTTGATGTCTCAAAGAAACAGTTACAGTTTTGGCAGTTCTTTTAAATGACCAGGGGTGAATCTTTCAAAACAGTTTTTGTTTTCTTCTGTGAAACATTCAGTTAGTGATCAACTGAATAAAACATTCATCATATAGTCCTCTTATCCAATGCATTTGTGATGAAATTGTTCTCATTCGATATGAAAACGTCTTTTACAAAATTAATGAAATTTGAATTATCACAATTTGACCCTTCTGGTTATTTCATTATGCCAAATTTCATCAACATGCAACCCTGACGTGACGATGACAGGATACGTTTTAGAATGAGTGTGTTACTCATGGATACAATATGATGATTCATTGTCAGCGTATATAGTGCAATTATATTGACGTTACAATGAACGTCAATTTACATGATATTTGCAATAAGATACACATTAAGGTGAACAAACTTTCTGTATGCAGTTGTAATGACCCAGTTGTTCCACAATAGCCCAGGTGTGCATTTGTTCTTTTTTGGCCCCGTTATTTTGTATTGGTCAATTTGCTCTGTATCGTCGCAGTCGCTCTGTATTGACCTATTTGCGCTGCATTGGCTCAGTTGCGCTGTACGTATTGACGCAGATGCTTTGTATTGACCAAATTGCGCTTATTGACCCAGTGGCTTATTCTGCTACATAACATCAACATCCTTTATCGTTCTTTGTAGATTACAACATGAGTCGTTAAACAAGAAATGTCTATATCACATGATTCGTTTTAGATCCATGGCCTTTGGCCGTCTCATAAATACCTCACATAAAGTAGTAATGAGAGATGCATACTCTGATTGTATATTTCAGCTGCTGGTCGTGGATTGGTCAGTATAAAGCGGCCCAGACTATCTCACCCTGCGCTCAGTTTGTGAGTATCTTCTGCCTACCAGTCCACAATTGTCAAATGAGGTTGGTCGGACAAGGAGAGACTGGCCATTTATGTCCGTTTCGGAAACCATTGCACTACACTTTAATTCTGGTTGCGTTTGAGTTACAATACCCACGAACATTTTAATTTTGTTTCTAAATGTCCTACAATAATTTAACATTCCCCCATGCAGGTGACCGTCCTACATGAAATTCTGCACGCGCTCGGTTTCTACCACGAGCAGGAACGCTGGGACAGGAACCATTACCTCCAGGTGAACAGAAACAACGTGAAGGACGGTGCGTATCAAACAAACAGTGGACGGACGGACCAACAGACAGACACACATGTTCTATTTAGTGACAGGCCTCTAACCCCAATATACAAATAATTATTTATTATACGAGCGTAATTTTTCATCGATCTGATTGGTCGATCGAGAGGCGATAACGTGACAGTCGACAGAAAATCACAATGACTCCAGCCCGAGTGCGACCAAATTGACTTGACGTTTATTTAGGGTGCCTAATTAACAATATAACTCTGTAAATTATGAAATCCATACTAGGTGGGCATAAACTAAAACAATGACAAAGTTTCAGGCAAATATGGGATTATGTTTCACAAAAATGGAAGTATGTTTCACAAAAATGGGAGTGTTTTACAAATATGGAAGCATGTTTCACAAATATATGGGGTTATGTTTCACAAATATGAAAGTATGTTTCACAAATATGGAAGTATGTTTCACAAATATGGAAGTATGTTTCACCAATATGAAAGTATGTTTCACAAATATGGAAGTATGTTTCACCAATATGAAAGTATGTTTCACCAATATGAAAGTATGTTTCACCAATATGGAAGTATGTTTCACAAATATGGAAGTATGTTTCACCAATATGAAAGTATGTTTCACCAATATGGAAGTATGTTTCACCAATATGGAAGTATGTTTCACCAATATGGAAGTATGTTTCACAAATATGAAGCATGTTTCACAAATATGGAAGTATGTTTCACCAATATGGAAGTATGTTTCACCAATATGGAAGTATTTTCACAATTATGGCATGGGAGACTCAGTATGTTTCACAAATATGGGAGTATGTCTCACAAACAAACGCGTCATTTATCGTCACAAACAACAACACCGTTTCCTTTTTTTTTTACAAAACGATAAAGTCCTTCAATATCATAATATAAACCATTAATGTATTTTGCAGTTGCAACTGTTAGTAATCAAAATGTTATTTAAGTATCGAGGAACACCATTGTCTTCTAAGACGCACTTTATTGAGTAGAGATTTGAAATGAAGCCATCATTTATGATTGTTTAGATGATTTCCACATTAAGGATTGATTATCATTATTGTATTATCAATAACACTTTTTGATACCAATCATATTTTGGATAATACAATGTACAACGATGAAATAGTGATCAGTGTCAACGCGTGTATCACCAACAAATTATGTTAAAGGTCAACTCGAGCATATCTTTTCAAATTCAGCAGCAGTAGAATAAGGGCTCCGTTCCATTACAGCGAGCAAACTAATAACTCTAACTAGCTTATTGATTGCTCAATGTAGCGCTCAAGTAGCGCTCATTCTCTCCTGAACGACACGGTGCAAAACCTCAAAGTTCGCTCTCTTTTCTACGTAGCGCTACATTGAGCAATATCGTTCAAGAGGGGTTTAAAAGTTATCGCTAATTGAGCGATTACTTTGAAACCTCTCTTGAACACGGTCCGGGTACATTAGTTACATGTGTAGGTAGAGGAGATCTTCAGGGAACAAGCATAGGTTAGACCAAGTTGAGGATAGACCAGGGTAACACGCAATGCTCTGAGCATGATGTTCTTGAACGGAACCACTGATGTATATACATGTATCAATAAACCTCAGTAAGCGCTCGTATAATGTACCGCGGTGTTATTATTAAAATTCCCTAGTGTTGTAACGATTAGCTAATTAGATACTGAAGTGCCTAGAATAAACCAGTACATGCAAACAAACAAGTCCTAAATATTATTGAAATTATATTGACTAAACACACAATCAGATTACCAAGACAGATTTCCAGATGAGATACAACATAGATAAAATAGGGTCACAGATATTCCAATAGAGCTGTACAAATGTCTATGATATACCACTCTCTTCTCACAGAGGTTACTCCCTTCAGATTTCCGATCATAACCTCTGTTTTACATGTCCTGAATTTCAAGACTGTACACCTGCTTTTTAACCAATGAAAACTCATCTTTCAACGGCCATGTCGACCGAGTTACTTCAAAGATCTAGGCATTTGACTCTTAATGGTCTTGCTCATTAGCATATGCCTTTCGAATGTGTTTGATGTAAATAACACAAATGAACTATTTTTGATTTTTGTCTCTGATTTGGTCCTCTTTATTTATAAGCATGTTAATGATCAATAGTTTTATGAAATAGCATATTTCGAGAGAAACACATTAAAGGAGAAAAGGTTTATCTTACGTTTATTTTATCATTATTACCCATATGGTTGCAAATAACCGAGATAATATTATTGATATGAGCACATGTGCACATATCACGTTTGCCTAGCAACCATTGTTTCACCGTGACTTCCCGTATTTCGTCGACTCTGACGTCATAAAACGATTGTTCGTGACGTCACTGTAGCTTGCCATCGCAAGAGAAATGGGCCGTTTCCTGACTAGTATCAAATGGAATAGAATGGGTAATAAAGAAACTATTACACTCGAAAGTGTGTCGTATGACTTTTACGCAAATGTATGTATAACCCTCGCTCTCGCTTGGGCAATGAAACAATTCACACTCGTATCTTAAACGTCATATGACACACTTCCCCGGGTAATAATCTCTATTTATGACGTGTCATTGTCAAATGTCACTTTAAAAACGGCGTCGGAGATTGGACAACCAGATTCAAATGTAACCAATCAGGACAATCCCTTTTTGCTCTCGATTTCAAGCCATGTAAAACAGAGGTAAAGATCGGAAATCTGAAGGCAGTAACATCTGTGGGAAGAGAATGATGATATACAGGTAGTTACAAGAAGTATTGAACTGTGAAGTGTCCGAATTATTTTGACAGACAGTCCACGAAATCAGAAAAATCCAAGTTCAGAATGAAAGTCCTTTCCCAAATCAGCAATATCGATGCCCAAACGGCCTCTTGAAAGTAAAAGACACTGACAGAGCCTCCTTGATTGTTCCGTAACATTGTTAACAAGAAGTCTTACCCAGATCGGAAGTTGGTAGAAACTTCCGGAAGGTCTGAGAATGGGAAGGGAGCTAACTCCATGCGGTAAAACCTTTACGAGTACAATACACTTGCTTTCACTGATACATGTTAGATTCAAATACTGGTGACCCCAAAACAACTAAACTTAGTTATCAAATACTATTTAAAGAAAATATATTCTCGTGACAGTGTACAAGGGCACAGCTGAATGTATCTACACTGTTTATCTTAAATGTGAAGATTGATAAACAGAACAGTTAATTATCTTACGTGACACATCGTTTATATTTTTAGTTACATAATGCAAAATTCACTTTGGCTCGTATGATACCAAATCATTAATGCGTTTAGTTCCTTTAGTATCCTCTTTTTATCTTACGATATACAAATTATATGTCTTGACAATGTTTTTTTATTTCTCTTCCTAAACAGGTTTCGTGCACAACTTCGACGTTCCAGAGTATGGAATTGAGTTCCTGGTTGATCGTTTCGACCTGCAAACTATTATGTTGTATGGGCCCTACGTAAGTATATACATAGGGAGGTTACATCTACTGGAAGGTTAAAATTGGATTGTTCTTACAACAATATTTCTTAATGACTTAAAACTCTCATTCTAAACACGAGGGTGTGGAAAAGTGCTTAAATAGTGTTCAAAATTTCGATTGAAACCAAAAACGTTTTAAAACATTAAAAATGTATAAAATACCGGAAAATCTTCCAATTGAAGCGCTCATAAAATATCCAAACTAAAGCGGCGGTCACAACCCGCCGTACTTGCAAGTGCGTGTTGTCTACGTGCATAAACGTGGGTAAAATAGTGGTAGCCGTACGTTGTAAGTACCGACACCGTACGGATATGGGAACACGCAGACACGCCGTAGCGCTTTTAGTGCATGCAGAACTTTCGCTGCGTGCGAGCTGCGTATTTTCCACACGTACGACGTCCGTGCTTGCAGTCTACGGGCACTGTACGCACAACGCACGGACTCTGTGAGTGTTTTAAGCTTTTCACATTGACACATACTCCACGGACGACGCACTTAGTACGTGCGTGCTCCGCACGATGCAAGAGCGTTGTCAGTGCGTCGTCCGTGCTTACTCGACACTTCCCCAGTTCAACTGACAAATGAGCATGTAACACTCACGTTGCCAGTGCCAAGTAAGCACGTGCTCCGCAATTACAACGTGCGTTGTGTGCACTGATTTCTGCAGTTATTATGCGCTGCCATTTGAAGCTGCTCTTGCAGCATCCGAAGCGGGAGTCTCTGAGTTAAATGGGCGGCATCTTGAGGCAGCAGTTCTGAGAGAGAACGTCTGGAGGTCGCCCTATATCCCTACCCCCTGGGTGCCTGAAATCGACCTGAAAAACTTAAGTTAATTGCGCTTGCACGCACTTACACCGTGCGTGTAAGTAATGACATCGTGCGTGTGTAGCGCATGTAAGTACGACATCCGTACGATAACTTGGCAATCGTACGTCACACGCAAGGTGTAAGTACGTTGCAAGCACTTAAAACGTACGTTGCACGTAGCAGATCACGTCCAGGTATTTCGTGCGGGCAACGTACTTACACCTTGCGTGTGACGTGCGTTGATTTTGCTCCCTCCCTGAGTTTTCCACATCCTCCCAACGTTTTTCAGAAACGTGGCCTCCCCAAAAAACGTACGGACAAAAAAACGTACGGTGGGTTGGGACCGAGGCTTTTCAGGGGAACAAAGATATTTATCAGGTCCTGGACGGCTCTAGTCCATTGCAGTGGACAATGTGGTCATAAGTAAGATGCTGTCAGTCTTGTGGAATAGCAGCCATGCCTTTTGAAATGTTGACAGGCGTACATGAGTGTTTAACGCTGAGAAATAGCTGTAAATAATAAATAAGCTATATACAACGACAGTAATAGAGTAGGATATATGTGCATATGTCTTTCTAACGCTACCTCTAAGTGCGATCATGTTGCTTCGATGTTATTAACTGTTAATTTGAATATCTCAATGTTCACTATGTGCAGCTTCATTTTCACGTTAACTGTACACCAACAGCCGAGATACTGTCAAACATATCAGTTATATCCCAGCCAATAGCCCGAGTGATAAAACTACTAACAACATGAACCCAATTTATAGAAAATAAGACTCAACCCAACTTATGTAATACATTTTCCTTTTGTATTTTCCTAAATTCAGTGGATGCAGAAAGAAGAAGTAAGTCGGTGTTAAACAACATTTTTGCATGACTTTCTACATATAATGCCTGTCACGTGGTTTGCGCCATTGATCGACATACAGACTGCACGCGCATGTCATACATAGTGCTCTGAATGTCAATAGCATGACCTTCGCCCTGAAGCAAACTCTTTTTTCTTTAATAAAAAGTCGGAAGCAAACAACTTGTTCGCATACCAGTCAAGTAATTTTGCATGCCAAAAATGTCAGTAACATATTTTAAAGAAGACTGATTTGTCGACATGACGAAATGTGTTCCAACTTAGGATCGATTTGTGTCGGGTTTCAGGAAAAAAACACGTCCTGCATTCAAATCCGAAGTTTTTTTACTTTCTTCTTTAACACATTTCAAAACTTTTGAATACTTCGCTCTTCCCGTAGACACGAGGGAATTTAAGTCAATATGTTCATGGACATAATATTGAAACACACCTGAAGACATCATCGTTGATGTTTTATCCACTTCTATGGACTTATTGACTTCCCCTCGTAATATATTGTGCACAAATGATAATATGTGTCCAGTAATAAACATGCCCCAGAATTGTAAGGTGTTATTCCGGTAGAGGGACATTGAGATGTAAGTAAACAGGTTTGTTACCCTATTACTTTTGTCATCGTTAAAGGTACATCCATTGTGTTGTTGGGGGTCATATGTTGCAAATGTTATAAATGGTGTTACTTTATCGAGAAGTACCGACTGTTACCGAAAACTACCATTTTGATGATAGTAGACTGAGCATATTGACGATATGAAGGTAAAAGTAGTGATTTCTGAGCGAAAACCGGACAATGCACATCGTGTGGCGCGCGTCTATGAGTCAAACGTAAGTTTGGAATCTTATTTATAACAGACACAAAAACAAATTTGAGTTGATTGTGTTTAATAGGTCACATAACTAGTGTGCATGTAAATAGGACGTGCAGTTTCGGTTTCTGCACAGGCATAATGATGTTACTCAATTTTAATTGGAAACTAGTAATTATGATATATTTCGCAATAAATATGCAAGGTGAGTGAATTTATTTGTATTGTAGACAGCAAATGTGGTGAGTTGGAACGTATTAACGCCAAATAAAATCTTATGAAACACAATGGATGCACCTTTAAATACATGTATACATGCCTTAAGTTTCTGGCAAGGCTCTTGATGAGTCTTGTTGATCAGGAATGATGGTGGTGAATATAGTGATAAACATTCTTGTTATATTGAGACAGAGGCGAATTGTAGCCCAAAATGGGATGCGTAGCAGATAAAAATGACCAGTTTAGCCTTTATATAACATTGTTCAATGATTTTACAGACAACTAAGGGCGGTTTTCGTTTCGTTGATACAGGGGTTTTCTAAGAATAAAACCAGCCTGAAAACAATTGACTATTTGTACGATGATGTGTCTGTGAATAGGAAGGACTATTGGAATGCATTACGGGCAGTGAACTTGGCCTATGGGTGTGCTGGTAAGTCAAACATGCAAGCATTACTTTTCTCATTCTAATCTGATAACTTTCACACGAAGTATCACTTGTCTGATAACGGTAGCAGTTTATATACATAGAAACTTTATATACATAGAAAATGTATATACACAGAAACGCCATTTCTGATCAAATGTGGAAGTTGGTAATTCAACTAGGTTCTTCTTTTTCGTTAAACGCATATTTGAACTGACGATATCAGCAATAGTATACATACTTGACATTGTGGGATTCGAACCCATATCCTCAAACTCCGGTACCAAATGTCAGCAGAGACATTCTCCAAAGTTAGCCACCTAAACATATTTCATTTGTTCACTGTCTATATTCATAATAACACACATGTTGAATTCATTTCGTGTAATTCTACGACCTTATTAAAAGTAATAATAACATGAACTTCTAGCTGGTTGCGGCAAAATTATACTTATTTGGATGGACATAATATTTACCCTTTATATGTTTCTTTCGATTGTTACTGTAAATAGGACAAACAAGAAGGAAATGATACTCGTCTTCAATTACATTTGAAAGGCATATTTTTCACGTTCTTTGTTCTCTATGTATATTGACATATCTACCTGTCTCAATTAAAAGTCGTGCTAGACTATTTACATACTTTTTAACATTTAAACAATAAAGATATAATACTGATTAACCCCGAATCACATATGAACTGATCCCAACATTGTAGCTGTTTAAGCATGACTCACTTTCGTTTTATCATGTGTTCCTACTATATACAATTATGTGCGTTTCTAGTGTTCCTAGTATATACAACTCGATGTATTTCTAGTGTTCCTACTGTATACAACTCTATGCATTTCTAGTGTTCCTACTATATACAAACGATTAGAGTTACCGCCCCTACTGAACATCATCGAAAACAACAGCAGAGAAAAAAGAGTGGTAAATCTAATATATTCATTATCCCCAAGCTTATAAAGTTGCATAGATCGTTCAGATAGTACTATAGAACAACCCTTCATTCAAAATGATTGATATATCGCTCTACAGAGCGAGGATCGGACGATTTAAACCGCCGATGGGGACACGACAGGTAGACCATGTCGATTACAGGTACACTCCATTCAGTGACAGCTCCGATATGCCGTATCGTCTCTCTGCATGTGCATTTGTGATTTCTGTACATCTGATACTTGCCTTCTCGCTGACCAGCTATGGTGAATACTTCATGATGAACTTTGATAGTGTGCTCACCTCCCGATTGATAAACGAGCATTGTTTACATTCATGTCAGGGGTGTGACGTCACAAGCTCTACCCGTCTATACAGATCACCTCCCTCACAGGCCTCCCCATCAGTTTACACGTTCCTTCCATCTACCATACTTCTAGCAGGAGATATCGAAGTGAACCCAGGTCCCACGAACAGAGATCTTCAGGAGATGAGAGATTATATTGTCCAACAAATAAATAACTCGGAGGACAGGGTACGTGGTGACATAAAATCTATACAACAAGACGTCAAATCCATCAAGTCTGATATCTGCAAGTTGAAAAACGAAGTCGAATCTAACAAGCTGGAACAAGAAATTCTGAGGGCTGATATGGACACCCTAAATGAAAAATTATGTGATATTGATGGCCACATAGGTGATCTTGAAGACAAAATTGGAGATCAAGAACAAAGAAGTCGCAGAAACAACATGGTGTTACGGTATACCAGAACCCACGCACAAGGAAACTTATACCGAAAGCAAAGCCAAAGTTTTGGAAATTCTGAACAGTGCACGTGACAAGAAGAAACTGTCCCCACTTGTGCCCCGCGACATAGAGAGGGCCCACAGGATCTCCTCCAAGAAGACCGACTCCCCCAGACCAGTGATAGTGAGAATGCAACACTGGGAAGACAAGTGGCATTCCGTAAAGATGAGGGACATCCTCAGGGACCAGGGAATAGGTATTGCCAACGATTTGACAGCCTCACAGAGACAGGAGCTGCAGAGAAGACTCAGTGAAGAGCCTGGCATGAGATTCTTCTTCAAGGGGAGCAAGCTGATGAAAGAACGTAAACAGGATATACAGGAGGATGAAGCTCAAGCTCAAGCTCCACAGACACCCAAGGAGACAACCAGTGCGAAGACAAAAGGGGGACCCACTCGGGACCAGAGCCGTGAACTGATATATAAGCCTCGTCGTTCCAACAGGACTCAGCAAAAATAAGGGTGTGGCCAGGGCCTTAAGGATTTTACGACGCACGAACAGAAAACCAACTCAAAAGACAGCAATGTGAATCTTACCTGTTTAAACAATTTTGCAAATTTAATATTTTGGAATGTATCTGGTTTGAAACAAAAAGTATTTGATGTCGATTTCATAGAATATGTTAAACGATTCGATATTATTGGCTTCACTGAAACTTGGTGTAATGACATTGACTTCAAACAATATTTTCCAGATTATTTATCAATAACCAAACAAGCAGATAAAATAGCAACATCAGGGAGGCTTTCTGGTGGTATTACAGTGCTTATAAAAAACGAATTTGAAGATTTCATAAACCTGCAAAAGATAACCGAAAACAGTATCTTCATCCTATTTGACAAAGCATTGTTTGGTTTTGATAAGGATCTTGTATATGCATGTTCTTATATTCACCCAGAATTATCGACATGGTATAATCAATCACCATTTGAATGTAAAAATGGAATTTCTATTTTTCAAGATAACCTATTGGATATGATCTCGGGATTACCAGATGTTTATGTCTTGATCGGCGGAGATTTAAATGCACGAACTGGGACAAAGCCAGACTTATTGAAGATGACATTTTAGACTTCATCGAAAATGAAAACTACGCTTTTAATGAATCCATATTTGATTGTTTTAATCTTAAGCGATTCTCCGTCGACAAGACAGTAAACAACTTCGGTAAGCATTTGCTTGATTTATGTTCTGTATTAAATATTCATATCATGAACGGGAGATGTGGCTCTGACGCAGAAATTGGAGATTATACATACATCGGTTATAATGGTGCCAGTGTGATTGACTATATAATTTCCTCCACAACATTATTTGACCTTGTTGAAGACTTCGTTATACCATCCAGGGCTGAGTCATCCCATCTCCCAGTCACGTTGAAATTACGAGCGCTTCGTGTGAAGCAAACAGACGTGTCAGATAACGATAATAATAATAGTTTTAAGTTTATTTGGGATAACGATAAGTTTGAGCAGTTTAGACAAAATCTATTGTCTGATGATGCCCAAGATCTCTTAGATAAATCAGTGGATAGTGCATTTTCGTGCATCGATAGAAGCATTGATCTTATTGTAGAGGCACTAAGTCTAGCTGCATCTGACATGAAGAAACACATCAGGAAATGTAAACCATATGTAAATAAATGGTTTGATTCAGAATGCAGAACATTGAAAACTCAACGCTGTAGAGCTTTGAACAAATTTAGAAAATATAAAGACTCAAGCGCATTGGCGAACTATAATAACATAAGAAAAAAATACCAATCTGTTTGCAAACAAAAACGTGTAGAATACTATAGAAATAAACAAGCAAAAATTGAGAATAGCATATATGATTCTAAAACATTTTGGAATGAGTTAAAACGTCTCAATCCAAAACCTATGGAAACAAATAGAATTGATACAAAACACTGGTTTGACCACTTTAAAAACTTATTCTCCGGTGAAAAATTACCTGATGGAGAACAAGAAGAATGTGAAAATTATGTAAATCCCCTCAAATCAAATGTAGATTGTGAACTCACAGAGCCGATACTCGTTTCTCCTATAACTAGAGAGGAAATACTAGACAGTATACGCAAACTTAAACTGAATAAATCTCCAGGCATAGACAACATGATACCTGAAGTGTTTAGCTATTCAGCTGATATTTTAACTCCATACTTAGACTTATTATTCAATTTGATACTTGAAAAGGGCCACTTTCCTAAAGATTGGTCAACGGGGATAATTATTCCCTTACATAAAAATGGAGATTTAAACAATGTAAATAACTATAGAGGGATAACTCTTCTTAGCGTCTTTAGTAAAATTTTCACTTCAATTATCAACAAGAGACTAATCTTCTGGGGAGAAACAATGGAAAAACTTACTGAATGCCAAGCAGGTTTTAGACAAGGGTACACAACCATTGACAACATGTTTGTTTTACAGAGTATTGTCCAGAGATACCTTAACGTCAAAGGGGCGAAATTCTATGCTTTATTTGTCGACTTTGCTAAAGCCTTTGACTCTGTGGAAAGAAATAAATTATGGAATATCTTAAACATACGTGGTCTTAGCCCCAAAATGGGGAATCTACTGAAACATATATATGAAGATGTTAAAGCATGTGTAAGAAATAAGAATATAATATCAGAAACATTTCAGATACAAATAGGTGTCAGACAGGGTTGTGTACTGAGCCCGTTCTTATTCTCCTTCTTCATAAACGAATTGGCTACCCAGATCGAGGAAAATTGTACCCACGGCATACAATTACACCCCGATATCTTCCAGCTATTTCTTCTGCTATTTGCTGATGACATTGTTTTGATATCAAGTTCTATTATTGGCTTACAAAAACAAATACATGAACTGGAAAGTTTTTGTAAACAGTCAAAATTAACAGTTAATTTGGATAAAACAAAGGTAATTGTATTTAAGAATGGTGGGAAACTGGCAAAAAATGAAAAATGGTATTATAATGAGTGTAAACTTGAAGCTACAAATTCGTACAAATATCTTGGTGTATACTTCACAAATCAATTATCATGGCAAACACATGCAAATTATGCAGCAGTACAGGCAAAGAAAGTATTATTAGGAATCTTAAGGCAAATATATATTCTTGGCGATTTAAGTATGAATTCGTTTTTTTAAATATTTGATGCAAAAATATACCCTATCCTTTTATATGGGGCTGAGATCTTGGGATTAAATACATTTGCAAAGTTAGAAATGGTACATTTGTATGCTTGCAAAAAGTTCTTAGGTGTTAAACAAAACACCCCGAATGTCATGATCTATGGAGAATGTGGCAGGTTTCCCATATATATTTATTCATATTGTAAAGCGATTCGGTATTGGATAAAGCTACTACACATGCCATCCTATCGCTTACCAAAGAAGTGTTATAATATGATGATTTTATACGATAGAAATGGACATACAAACTGGGTGACAGATGTAAAAAAAACTATTATTCTCAACTGGATTTGGAAATGTTTGGCAGAGCCAGGAAACTGGAATATATCCGAAATTCATAAACTCTTTTACCCAGAGACTTAAAGATATATACCTTCAAAATTGGCTGGCAAAATTATCTATCTCAAGTAAATGTGACACCTATCTAATGTTTAAAAGCAATATCCATACCGAACGCTATCTATCTTGTTTAAATGTTAAAAAATATAGAATTAGTCTTGCACGATTCCGATGCTCATCTCACGAACTCCTAATCGAGAAAGGTAGATATGTAAATATGGCACGAAAGCAAAGGACTTGTCAATTATGTCACTCAAATGTAGTTGAAGATGAATATCATTTCCTCTTGATTTGCCCTTGTTATAATAACATTCGAAGTAAATATATAAAAGAAAAATATTATACTTATCCAAACAAAAGTACGTTTGCGCAACTTTTAAACAGCTCAAATACTAAAGAAATTGAAAACCTGTCCATGTATATTTTCTACGCATTTGTACAGAGAAAACAGATTGTTTCATAAATAATTTATGTTGAAGCAATATTATGTATAATGTACTATAGGCCTGAGGCCTCTTGAGTACCAAATAAAGATTGATTGAACTCTATGTATTTCTAGTGTTCCTACTATATACAACTCTATGTATTTCTAGTCTTCCTACTATATACGACTCTATGTATTTCTAGTCTTCCTACTATATACGACTCTATGTATTTTTAGTGTTCCTACTGTATACATCTCTATGTATTTCTAGTATTCCTACTATATACAACTCTATGTATTTCTAGTATTCCTACTATATACAACTCTATGTATTTCTAGTGTTCCTACTGTATACAACTCTACGCATTTCTAGTGTTCCTACTGTATACAACTCTAAGCATTTCTAGTATTCCTACTGTAAACATCTCTATGTATTTCTAGTGTTCCTACTGTAAACATCTCTATGTATTTCTAGTGTTCCTACTATATACAACTCTATGCATTTCTAGTGTTCCTACTATATACATCTCTATGTATTTCTAGTGTTTCTACTATATACAACTCTATGCATTTCTAGTGTTCCTACTATATACATCTCTATGTATTTCTAGTGTTCCTACTGTATACAACTCTATGTATTTCTAGTGTTCCTACTATATACAACTCTATGCATTTCTAGTATTCCTACTATATACAACTCTATGTATTTCTAGTGTTCCTACTGTATACAACCATACGCATTTCTAGTGTTCCTACTGTATACAACTCTAAGCATTTCTAGTAATCCTACTGTAAACATCTCTATGTATTTCTAGTGTTCCTACTGTAAACATCTCTATGTATTTCTAGTGTTCCTACTATGTACAACTCTATGTATTTCTAGTATTCCTACTACTAGTATATATAACTCTATGCATTTCTAGTATTCCTACTGTATACATCTCTATGTAGTTCTAGTGTTCCTACTGTATACATCTCTATGTATTTCTAGTGTTCCTACTCTATACAACTCTATGTATTTCTAGTGTTCCTACTGTATACAACTCTATGTATTTCTAGTATTCCTACTGTATACAACTCTATGCATTTCTAGTGTTCCTACTGTATACATCTCTATGTATTTCTAGTGTTCCTACTATATACAACTCTATGCATTTCTAGTGTTCCTACTACTAGTATATATAACTCTATGCATTTCTAGTATTCCTACTGTTAACATCTCTATGTAGTTCTAGTGTTCCTACTGTATACAACTCTATGTATTTCTAGTGTTCCTACTATATACAACTCTATGCATTTCTAGTGTTCCTATTATATACAACTCTATGTATTTCTAGTGTTCCTACTGTATACATCTCTATGTATTTCTAGTGTTCCTACTATATACAACTCTATGCATTTCTAGTGTTCCTACTGTATACATCTCTATGTATTTCTAGTGTTCCTACTATATACAACTCTATGTATTTCTAGTGTTCCTACTGTATACATCTCTATGCATTTCTAGTGTTCCTACTGTATACATCTCTATGTATTTCTAGTATTCCTACTATATACAACTCTATGTATTTCTAGTGTTCCTACTGTATACATTTCTATGTATTTCTAGTATTCCTACTGTATACATCTCTATGTATTTCTAGTGTTCCTACTGTATACATCTATATGCATTTCTAGTATTCCTACTATATACAACTCTATGTATTTCTAGTATTCCTACTGTATACATCACTATGCATTTCTAGTGTTCCTATTATATACAACTCTATGTATTTCTAGTGTTCCTACTGTATACAACTCATTCATTTCTAGTATTCCTACTATATACAACTCTATGTATTTTTAGTGTTCCTACTGTATACATCTCTATGTATTTCTAGTATTCCTACTATATACAACTCTATGTATTTCTAGTGTTCCTACTGTATACAACTCTATGTATTTCTAGTATTCCTACTATATACAACTCTATGTATTTCTAGTGTTCCTACTATATACAACTCTATGTATTTCTAGTATTCCTAATATATACAACTCTATGCATTTCTAGTGTTCCTACTATATACAACTCTATGCATTTCTAGTATTCCTACTATATACAACTCTATGTATTTCTAGTATTCCTACTGTATTCAACTCTATGCATTTCTAGTGTTACTACTGTATACAACTCTATGTATTTCTAGTATTCCTACTGTATACAACTCTATGCATTTCTAGTATTCCTACTATATACAACTCTATGTATTTCTAGTGTTACTACTGTATACAACTCTATGTATTTCTAGTATTCCTACTGTATACATCTCTATGTAGTTCTAGTGTTCCTACTGTATACAACTCTGTGTATTTCTAGTGTTCCTACTATATACAACTCTATGCATTTCTAGTGTTCCTACTGTATACATCTCTATGTATTTCTAGTGTTCCTACTATATACAACTCTATGTATTTCTAGTGTTCCTACTGTATACATCTCTATGCATTTCTAGTGTTCCTACTGTATACATCTCTATGTATTTCTAGTATTCCTACTATATACAACTCTATGTATTTCTAGTGTTCCTACTGTATACATTTCTATGTATTTCTAGTATTCCTACTGTATACATCTCTATGTATTTCTAGTGTTCCTACTGTATACATCTATATGCATTTCTAGTATTCCTACTATATACAACTCTATGTATTTCTAGTATTCCTACTGTATACATCACTATGCATTTCTAGTGTTCCTATTATATACAACTCTATGTATTTCTAGTGTTCCTACTGTATACAACTCATTCATTTCTAGTATTCCTACTATATACAACTCTATGTATTTTTAGTGTTCCTACTGTATACATCTCTATGTATTTCTAGTATTCCTACTATATACAACTCTATGTATTTCTAGTGTTCCTACTGTATACAACTCTATGTATTTCTAGTATTCCTACTATATACAACTCTATGTATTTCTAGTGTTCCTACTATATACAACTCTATGTATTTCTAGTATTCCTAATATATACAACTCTATGCATTTCTAGTGTTCCTACTATATACAACTCTATGCATTTCTAGTATTCCTACTATATACAACTCTATGTATTTCTAGTATTCCTACTGTATTCAACTCTATGCATTTCTAGTGTTACTACTGTATACAACTCTATGTATTTCTAGTATTCCTACTGTATACAACTCTATGCATTTCTAGTATTCCTACTATATACAACTCTATGTATTTCTAGTGTTACTACTGTATACAACTCTATGTATTTCTAGTATTCCTACTGTATACATCTCTATGTAGTTCTAGTGTTCCTACTGTATACAACTCTGTGTATTTCTAGTGTTCCTACTATATACAACTCTATGCATTTCTAGTGTTCCTACTATATACAACTCTATGCATTTCTAGTGTTCCTACTATATACATCTCTATGCATTTCTAGTGTTCCTACTATATACAACTCTATGCATTTCTAGTGTTCCTACTATATACAACTCTATGCATTTCTAGTGTTCCTACTATATACATCTCTATGCATTTCTAGTGTTCCTACTATATACATCTCTATGCATTTCTAGTATTCCTACTATATACAACTCTATGCATTTCTAGTGTTCCTACTATATACAACTCTATGCATTTCTAGTGTTCCTACTATATACAACTCTATGCATTTCTAGTGTTCCTACTATATACATCTCTATGCATTTCTAGTGTTCCTACTATATACATCTCTATGCATTTTTATTATTCCTACTATATACAACTCTATGCATTTCTAGTGTTCCTACTATATACAACTCTATGCATTTCTAGTGTTCCTACTATATACAACTCTATGCATTTCTAGTATTCCTACTATATACATCTCTATGTATTTCTAGTGTTCCTACTGTATACATCTCTATGCATTTCTAGTGTTCCTACTGTATACATCTCTATGCATTTCTAGTGTTCCTACTGTATACAACTCTAAGCATTTCTAGTATTCCTACTGTAAACATCTCTATGTATGTCTAGTGTTCCTACTGTAAACATCTCTATGTATTTCTAGTGTTCCTACTATATACAACTCTATGCATTTCTAGTGTTCCTACTATATACATCTCTATGTATTTCTAGTGTTCCTACTATATACAACTCTATGCATTTCTAGTGTTCCTACTATATACATCTCTATGTATTTCTAGTGTTCCTACTGTATACAACTCTATGTATTTCTAGTGTTCCTACTATATACAACTCTATGCATTTCTAGTATTCCTACTATATACAACTCTATGTATTTCTAGTGTTCCTACTGTATACAACTATACGCATTTCTAGTGTTCCTACTGTATACAACTCTAAGCATTTCTAGTATTCCTACTGTAAACATCTCTATGTATTTCTAGTATTCCTACTGTAAACATCTCTATGTATTTCTAGTGTTCCTACTATGTACAACTCTATGTATTTCTAGTATTCCTACTACTAGTATATATAACTCTATGCATTTCTAGTATTCCTACTGTATACATCTCTATGTAGTTCTAGTGTTCCTACTGTATACATCTCTATGTATTTCTAGTGTTCCTACTGTATACAACTCTATGTATTTCTAGTGTTCCTACTGTATACAACTCTATGTATTTCTAGTATTCCTACTGTATACAACCCTATGCATTTCTAGTGTTCCTACTGTATACATCTCTATGTATTTCTAGTGTTCCTACTATATACAACTCTATGCATTTCTAGTGTTCCTACTACTAGTAAATATAACTCTATGCATTTCTAGTATTCCTACTGTTAACATCTCTATGTAGTTCTAGTGTTCCTACTGTATACAACTCTATGTATTTCTAGTGTTCCTACTATATACAACTCTATGCATTTCTAGTGTTCCTATTATATACAACTCTATGTATTTCTAGTGTTCCTACTGTATACATCTCTATGTATTTCTAGTGCTCCTACTATATACAACTCTATGCATTTCTAGTGTTCCTACTGTATACATCTCTATGTATTTCTAGTGTTCCTACTATATACAACTCTATGTATTTCTAGTGTTCCTACTGTATACATCTCTTTGCATTTCTAGTGTTCCTACTGTATACATCTCTATGTATTTCTAGTATTCCTACTATGTACAACTCTATGTATTTCTAGTGTTCCTACTGTATACATCTCTATGTATTTCTAGTATTCCTACTGTATACATCTCTATGTATTTCTAGTGTTCCTACTGTATACATCTATATGCATTTCTAGTATTCCTACTATATACAACTCTATGTATTTCTAGTATTCCTACTGTATACATCACTATGCATTTCTAGTGTTCTTATTATATACAACTCTATGTATTTCTAGTGTTCCTACTGTATACAACTCATTCATTTCTAGTATTCCTACTATATACAACTCTATGTATTTTTAATGTTCCTACTGTATACATCTCTATGTATTTCTAGTATTCCTACTATATACAACTCTATGTATTTCTAGTGTTCCTACTGTATACAACTCTATGTATTTCTAGTATTCCTACTATATACAACTCTATGTATTTCTAGTGTTCCTACTATATACAACTCTATGTATTTCTAGTATTCCTACTATATACAACTCTATGTATTTCTAGTATTCCTACTATATACAACTCTATGTATTTCTAGTGTTCCTACTATATACAACTCTATGTATTTCTAGTATTCCTACTATATACAACTCTATGCATTTCTAGTGTTCCTACTATATACAACTCTATGCATTTCTAGTGTTCCTACTATATACAACTCTATGTATTTCTAGTATTCCTACTTATACAACTCTATGCATTTCTAGTGTTCCTACTATATACATCTCTATGCATTTCTAGTATTCCTACTATATACATCTCTATGCATGTCTAGTATTCCTACTATATACATCTCTATGTATTTCTAGTGTTCCTACTGTATACATCTCTATGCATTTCTAGTGTTCCTACTGTATACATCTCTATGTATTTCTACTGTTCCTACTGTATACATCTCTATGTATTTCTAGTGTTCCTACTGTATACATCGCTATGTAATGGTTTCTGTTTAGGTACATTTCGGCACAAGACCGTAAGAACATTATTGAAATATAATATATATAGTTTAAATCTCTCATTTAATCATAACTAATTATAACATAATACCCTTTTTACTAATTTAGATGGATGTCCGGATACTGTGTGTTATAATGGAGGTTATCTTGGCCAGTATTGTGAGTGCATTTGTCCCCCATATCTCGACCCTTTGACGGACTGTAACGAATTCCAATCTGGTGGTAAGTTTGGCGAGTGTATCCTTACTCGAATCTTTTTATAAAACTCAACTCTTTAATCCGGTAGTTAGCAATGTACACTAACTAAAACTGACAATCGACAGTTGCAGTACACCATCATTCTCCCTTCCCACAAGGGTTGCGCAACTCATTTCGTAAAATTCTTCCCACATTGCCAAATACAAAAGGACCATATTGGCGTTTCTGCATAATCCCAAATCAAAATGTCTTATTTGAAATATATTTCACGGAGGTTGCGTTAACACGTATAGTACATGTCAGTTTAGCAACATCTCTCAGCTCTGTGATCGAAAGAAGTTTTCCCATTTATACACACAGCACAGTAGAAAACAACCAAATAAAGAATAGAATAAGTCACCAAAGTATTTCCTCAGGGACTTGTATTGTCGAAAAATAAGCGATTAGAAAGCATGTAAAGTCGACGATCAAGTCCTTATACTATAAAAAGTAAAGGGATGTAACGAGGTCAACACCCCATGTCCGTTTGATAATTATATTTCAGAATGCTGTCATCATCTTTAATCAGTCAATATTATGTACAACGTCGAAGCCAATACATTTTTCTTTTAATCAAACATACAAATATTTCGGGTAATAGCAATAGTATGATTTTTCAAAGCTTTAAATATTAGCGTATTACTGACCTAAGCCACTTACATAGCCCAAAAAATCGCTTTAAAAAATGGCTTAAAATATATACACAAAGAAAAAAGTTAGGCACCCCCTGATATTTGTGATGATATATTTTCGAGAATATTTTAAATAGTTAAACAAGGTTCATTTATTAGAAGAGTAGTGCGATACGTTCCAACCAGTGATGCGTGACAGTCGCGCCTACACGTCCGGGGCATGCACGTGCAACATGCTACGCTCGAGGATCACAGAAAGCAGAATGGCCCAACGGCATCTGGTGCGTATGTAACGTTGCTTATCATAGCCATTCAAGCATATATATTGCACATGGCACGAAGACGAAGTGCAATGGACCGTCCAAGGTCTGGAAGACCTACTGTCACTACACCTCGAGAGGACCGGCACCTTCTTCGACATGTACGCCGAGAACCCTTCTTGACTAGTCCTCAGCTGAAACGTTTGTCATAGGACAACAAGAGGTGGAATCCGCTTGCCGGATTCTTCCGGATCCGCCCATTTTTGGGAGTATCCGGTAGGATCCGGACATCGGATTCCACCACTTCTTGTCCTGTGTGTGGTTACCAAATCGAAATATCAGCACCAGAACAGTCAGAACTCGCCTCAAATCGGCAGGACTAAAGGCAAGAAGATTAATTAAACGTCCTTGTTGAGAGACCATCATAAACGTACACGTTTGGCATGGTTTTTGGACATACGACACTAGAATGTGAGAACCTGGCGGAAAATCCTTTGGTCTTTTTGAGTTGATTCTTGCTCCATGTTACTGATGGGCGTGCACGTGTTTTGAGACAGAAGAATGCAGCTTATACCCTCAGAAACATCCAGCCAACTGTTGCGTATGGAGGTGCCTCTGTTATGGTATGATATGCCTGTCTCATGACTGCAAGCTGGATTTGGTCACCATCAGGGGCAACTTAATGGGAGCTCAATACATCCGGGACGTGCTACAGCCGGTCGTTGTTCCTCATTTCGATAACCGTGCACTTGCCACACGACCCCAGTACATGAACGACAACGCCCGGCCTCACCGATCACGTGCCGTCGATTACATGCGAGCCAACTCAGTGACAACTTTACCCTGGCCAGCAGTTAGCCCAGATCTGAACCCTCTAGAGCATGTGTGGGATATTCTAGGGCGGCGACTCCAGGCTCGGAACCCTCCAGTACAGAATGTATATGAGTTGGAGGCAGCTCTGCACGCTGAGTGGATGTTACTGACACAAGAACAGATCCGACGTCTGACTGGAGGCATGAGACGTAGGGTGCAGTGTGTCATCCGTGTACGTGGCGGTCCTACCAGATACTGATCATTCTTATTGAACATGTACACTAGGGTCTACAAAGAACATTTAGAAGTGACAATACCAATGCGAATGTGTTTTGTTTCATTTGCAGCTCCATACCTTTGTGGACATTGACATGACGTGTGCATGACGTCATCGCTATTAAATGATGATAACAGCTACATATTGTTGCGTTTCTGTCTTGCCAGGTGGCTGTTCTATCTGAAAAAAATAATCTCAGACTAATTTAAGGTCATAGCAGAGCTTATTTGTTTCTGAAATTCAGCATTATGAAAATATCAGGGGGTGCTTAACTTTTTTCTTTGTGTATATTATAAAATAGCCTTAAATATCCTGTGAGCTAATAGTGACCAAGTTAACTATTTTCCAATCATGCTGACAAATTTGACATTGATCAAACCATAACCATTACTTCCTGTCTCAGAAATCCCTGCGAGATGCCGCAAGGGTCATAATCCTACCTCATGTAAGAATGTCGATCCCTGATTGCTCCACGTGACGTGACGTGACATGACGTGACGGTGAGGGTGATACATGTTTTATATTCCGCAACATGAATGAATCATACATCCACGTCAATCATTCCATGTCACGTGACACAAGTTAAAGGTCATAGTTTGTCGATCGATCAGCTGTTTTCTGTCAAAATTTTTCTTTGTTTTTTGTTCATGATATTTTGTGACATGCGGTAAGATAAATACGTTATAACATTCTGTTTGTTCGGGTCACATCGTTATCTATCAGAGCCTACGGCTCGTTGGATAAACACTAATGCGGTTTTGATAAATTACGATGTCACCCTCCACTGAATGTTATAACTTATAGTATGCATTTTCTAAAAGTGCATATATGGACCGATGCGTGCGGAAGATGACAAGACCCCCGTATGCGACGACTTGTCTGTCCAGGGCACTGCTAAAAAGTGTTCATTATATCAGTCTGGAAGGTACCCACCTCCTGGAATTATGCCTTTTAAGTTTTCAGATATCACAACCTCTTCATTTCCATTCAAACGAGTTGGATTCGTTTTCGGGCCAGAACTAAAATTAAATTCCGCTAGTGTATTACACATCTACTGTAGTGGTGCCTTTTGATATTTCCAGATCTGAAATTTAGCTCACCAGGTCTGAAAGGTCCGGTGGACTTATGGCATGACTTGGCGTCCGTCCACACATAAACTTTTCGCTTTTTCATCTTTTGCACACGAAACACTGGCTTTAGAGAAGTTTTAAATACAGAATCCTAGGCAACGGGATTATGAATTGTAAATTCGGTGATTATGTAGCTCCTAGTCAGGGTCACAGGGGCCTTGATGTTCATCTTCTTCTCATAGTCAAAAGCCCAACAATATTTTCATTGGAAGCGAATTAGAATTTGGATACAATTTTAGCTTCTTATGACTTGTTGCCATGCAACTTATTGGCCCTACACGGTTCCGTAAGAGAGGTAGCATAACAAACGCATTTCCCATCACGATAATGAAGATGTTTAATCCAATCATATACATGCATGTCCAGTTACCGTTGCCATGGTGACCCGTGGACCAGGTAGGTCGGAAAGGTAAGGCTACCACTCAGATTCGTATCCCTAGAGTTTGTAGGACCCCATGGCGATCCATAATATGGGGATTACCAGCATGAATCCGAGGCAATAGGACGAATGAAACATACTTAGGTTAAAAAACTTGTTGCATTTCGTTCAGGATAATTAAATCTTAGTTTAATATCGGTATCAAGTCGTTGACAACATATGATTATAATTTCTTGTGTTGCATTGATAACACCTTATTCAACTGTTGCCCCCTCACACCTGTCTTTCAGTGTCAGGTGGAATCCATTACCTGGACAGCAGTACACGTGTTGTTGAGTTCTCCACACCTGATGCCCCCAACTCTGGAATACCTGCTAATGATGTTTACACCTGGATGTTCTTCGTAAGATTATTTAATATGACATTTGTTCACGTAAAAATACCTCTCCTTGATCAATGTTCAAAGTTCCTTTAGTTGATACCATTCATATAACCTGCACTGCACTTATTTATTTGTAATGCTGTCAGTTGAATAACACCCAAGAGAATGGCACTAATTTAATAATACCATATGGTATTTATTTGATAAACTTATATTTTTTGAAAGTCATTTGTTAAAAATTGTATGACGTTTTAAAAATCATAAAGATGTAAAATTCAATCAAAGTTAGTGAACAAATGCGGTTAGCTAGAATATCTTCTCTAAAGTGAGAAATGGTTTGTTAACATATTTTTTTTAATATCATTTTTTAAAAATGTGCGTTGTTGTCAATACTTCTTAAGCTAAACATCTTAAAAGTGAGTCCGCAAATTTGGCTCTCAAATTTGATTGTTTTGAAATGTTTTAAACATACCCATATGTTTTGCTGAAATAGCGTTAAATATTTGAAATATATATATAAGTATAATTATTCGAGCGATAGATGACCGGATGTACATTATTATCAACTAAGGAATGTCCCGGTCGATCAGTAACTAACAATAGAACAGACCCGCCTTTTAAAAAAATCTCAATATTGACACACTTGAACTGCACCGCCTATCGATAGTTCGGAGCATTGATGATTGGCTGTGTATTGGCAGGAGGAATAACATGTGCTTTACGTCACAAGTTTTGTGAACTGAGGTCGAACGAAAGCGGATAGGGCCGGAGTACTACTGTTTGAGAGTCAGTATTCATGTTTATGCAACTACGAGTAAACATTATGAAAAGTGTTGCGAAAGGTAGAAGGAAGATTGTGGTATACAATATGTACGTTTACCTGGCATTTAAAAACTGTGATATATCACTGCATTGTGAGAAATATACTACAAAACGATATTTCCCCATCCTCCGGCGGCAAGGTGAAAACGTATCGAGATATACTCTGACCCAGTTTTACCTTGCCCTCACCGGTAACAAAACATGTGAAGCAGCAACATTATAAGTTGTGTGCTTCTCACGAGGGTTATACGGTCTCATGTACCGTCTTGTACCAGTGTCTCCCGAGAATTCAGGCGAGTGATGATACTGGTACAGTGAGGGTACATGAGGCCGTATTACCCGAGGGAGAAGCATACAACATACACTGTCGGCCGAAAGAAACGCCTGGAAAGCAATCAAACTTGCAAATGGTAAACCGTTTTATAATAATAAAAGGTGCACTCAAACATACCTGTCGAAGCAGATCGAGTCGATGCTTCAAATCGAAGTCAATTTTGCTCATTTGTTAAAGAGCCATCGAGTATGTTGATAGACATACAGAAAAACTGCATTATTTTATCTCAATGAAATATATGCACTTATTGTTTTGCAGTAGTTTTCGACTCAAAATAAACAGAGAATCCGCACTAATAAGAAAAGGTGTTTTCCAGTCTAAATATAGATCAAATCTATCATTTTCAAGTATAAACCATTGCGTTCTATTCGCAAAATGTTATTTTGATGGGGATTCCAGCCAGGTGACTAAATACTTGAAATGACTCAGAAAAATGATGTCTTCGTTTAATTTAAGTTTCCGTTGCAAACTATCTATATCACCAAGCAATAAATAAACAATTTGATGTTGATGTTATTATTTACTAGGCTCCTGATGATAATTCTAAGATAGTTGTGGATATAGAAGAAATGAATGTTACTACATCCGGATCTAGCTGTACTGCAACTCTCTGGGTCAACAGGGATTTGGTCGGACAAACTGGGAACCCGTGAGTTTATATATATTCTTATCTACATGGATCTTCAGCGATCAACTGCTTCGGCAGACAATGACAGGCATGACGCAATTCGATATATACATTTGCAGTGTCCGAATATTCTTGTATTTATCCCTGTTAACAGAATTGGAAACATACCAAATTGAATCAATTCGATTTCTGTGTATGTAATTGATCAATTATCAATATTATGATTCTATACATATATTATCTAACAGCTTCATAAAATGTAACATATTGTGCAGTCACACGTTAGTGCTATCAATGAAATATTTGATATGGTAACATCACGTCTCCGTAATTGGTCTCTATTTCATGTTCTATATGGGGCTTTTTGGGACTGCATTTGTCCCATTTGGTGAAGACATATTCCTAAACATAAAAGAGATATAACATTTCAAACAACCCACTTCAGCTACTGTGGAGACGAATACAAGCCATCCATCATCTCAGTTGAAAACACCGTTGTTCTGATTCTTGAAGCTGAGAGTTCAACAACAAGCTACTTGAAGGGAACTGCTACAGTCAGACTTGGTGAGTTCTCTCAACACATTAGAGATAGTATAGTGACGACAGCAACATTCTGGCTTGGTGAGTTCTCACAACACATTAGAGATAGCATAGTGACGACTGCAACATTCTGGCTTGGTGAGTTCTCTCAACACATAAGAGATAGTATAGTGACGACAGCAACATTCTGGCTTGGTGATTTCTCACAACACATTAGAGCTAGTATAGTGACGACTGCAACATTCTGGTTTAGTGAGGTCTCACAACACATTAGAGATAGTATAGTGACGACTGCAACATTCTGGCTTGGTGAGTTCTCACAACACATTAGAGATAGCATAGTGGCGAATGCAACAATCTGGCTTGGTGAGTTCTCAAAACACATTAGAGATAGCATAGTGACGACTGCAACATTCTGGCTTGGTGGGTTCTCTCGACACATTATAGATAGTATAGTGACGACTGCAACATTCTAGCTTGGTGAGTTCTCACAACACATTAGAGATAGTATAGTGACGACAGCAACATTCTGGCTTGGTGAGTTCTCTCAACACATTAGAGATAGTATAGTGACGACTGCAACATTCTGGCTTTGTGAGTTCTCACAACACATTAGAGATAGTATAGTGACGACAGCAACATTCTGGCTTGGTGGGTTCTCACAACACATTAGAGATAGTATAGTGACGACTGCAACATTCTGGCTTGGTGAGTTCTCACAACACATTAGAGATAGTATAGTGACGACTGCAACATTCTGGCTTGGTGGGTTCTCTCGACACATTAGAGATAGTATAGTGACGACAGCAACATTCTGGCTTGGTGAGTTCTCTCAACACATTAGAGATAGTATAGTGACGACTGCAACATTCTGGCTTGGTGAGTTCTCACAACACATTAGAGATAGTATAGTGACGACTGCAACATTCTGGCTTGGTGGGTTCTCACAACACATTAGAGATAGTATAGTGACGACAGCAACATTCTGGCTTGGTGAGTTCTCTCGACACATTAGAGATAGTATAGTGACGACAGCAACATTCTGGCTTGGTGAGTTCTCACAACACATTAGAGATAGTATAGTGACGACAGCAACATTCTGGCTTGGTGGGTTCTCTCGACACATTAGAGATAGTATAGTGACGACTGCAACATTCTGGCTTGGTGGGTTCTCTCGACACATTATAGATAGTATAGTGACGACTGCAACATTCTGGCTTGGTGGGTTCTCTCGACACATAAGAGATAGTATAGTGACGACAGCAACATTCTGGCTTGGTGGGTTCTCTCGACACATTATAGATAGTATAGTGACGACTGCAACATTCTGGCTTGGTGAGTTCTCACAACACATTAGAGATAGTATAGTGACGACAGCAACATTCTGGCTTGGTGAGTTCTCTCAACACATTAGAGATAGTATAGTGACGACTGCAACATTCTGGCTTGGTGAGTTCTCACAACACATTAGAGATAATATAGTGACGACAGCAACATTCTGGCTTGGTGGGTTCTCTCGACACATTAGAGATAGTATAGTGACGACTGCAACATTCTGGCTTGGTGAGTTCTCACAACACATTAGAGATAGTATAGTGACGACTGCAACATTCTGGCTTGGTGGGTTCTCTCGACACATTAGAGATAGTATAGTGACGACTGCAACATTCTGGCTTGGTGAGTTCTCACAACACATTAGAGATAGTATAGTGACGACAGCAACATTCTGGCTTGGTGAGTTCTCTCAACACATTAGAGATAGTATAGTGACGACAGCAACATTCTGGCTTGGTGAGTTCTCTCAACACATTAGAGATAGTATAGTGACGACAGCCACATTCTGGTTTGGTGAGTTCTCTCAACACATTAGAGATAGTATAGTGACGACAGCAACATTCTGGCTTAGTGAGTTTTCACTACACATGTACATTAGAGATAGTATATTGACGACTGCAGCAATCTAACAATTAACGATACTTACCTGGAAGTAGAAGTTTGATAATGATTCTATCAGCTAATCAAGAGTGATGGGGATTACATGAGATTGCAGTGCGCATGTGCGAGTCAGACGTTAAAAGAACAAGTGTGAATCAGTGAACTGGAAACATTCATTAACCCATTTTGGAAAGATGTATTTGAAGCCTTGTCCGAGCTACAAGAGAAAATTCAATATAGTCATGATCAACTTAGTAGACAATATATTTGGGCAAATGAAAACTAAACCAGTAGAATATATGATCACTACCTACAATCTAATATCACATTTATAAAGGACTCTATAAAATATGATAATACATTAGTACCGTATACATGTATAATGAATTGTACGTAGTCAAAACAAACTTTCTAGAATACGCAGGGTTAATATCATCTTGAAATCATATTCCAACTGAAGTTTGAAAACAAACAATTAACAAACGTACCATTTATCCCGCCTCACTTGGAAATTGTTTATATAACTAGAAAAGGATGCAGCATATTGTATACCGAACTCATCAAAGAAAACGCAATTCAAAAACAAAATTACCAATTTGACACTATATTTATAAATGGGGGAAAATAAACATTTCATTAGATATGTGGAAGACATACAATTCTATACCTTTCCAAGCATCTTATAGCATCAAGCATAGATGGTTCCAATACCTTGTGTTCAATAGAATCCTTAAGACAAATAAAGACTGTACAAATACAAACTAATAGAAACACCACTATGTCCATATACGCTTATGTAAACTATGTAATTCCCCCGCTGTTGGTGATGAGTTTCACTACCTTTTCAGATGTCAAGCCCTTCATCAGCAGCGGCAACTGTATATTCCTCAATACATTAATACATGGCCAAATTTCTATACATTTAAAAGATTATTTTGCTAAAAAACTGCTAAGAATCTAAAGAACTTATCAAAATTTATTGCATGTATTAACAATCTGGTTGCAGTTTCACGTAAGTAATGGTTTGACCTTATATTTTCACCATTAGATTAGAATCATGAATTTATATTACATGATTATGTCACATTATCAGTCATGTTTTCAAATGCGAGCTTGTTGTATGTATGTATGTACATATGTGTATACTAGAATTATGTATGTTTATTATATTGTCACTATATATAGTACCCTAATGCCATCTTGGTGTACTTATGTATATATGTGTGTATTATGTTACTCATGTACCACCGCTGGTGGGTATTGAGCAATAAAAACCTTGAACCATATTGCAACGTTGAATTAACTCAATTATCCATCTACTATATAAATGCAGATGTGTCAAGCGATTGGGGGCAAGAGTTAACGGAATGGATTGAAAGGAAACCTAACCACTGATATGATCATTCTTGGATTGAACGAAAGGATAAATAATGTCTTATTTCATCATTATGTTAACAAAAGAATACATCTACCATCGCAAATTAGCAAACTAAATACCGTCTATGGGCGGTGTGAAACAGAAATTAAGATTGAATTACCGCTTACATAAATCCAACGCAACACAGTACAAATACGATTCATTGTCTCATTCTGGTCATCTTGCCACAATCTATTCATGTAGATGAACTTGCATGTAAAATGTATTGTATCATTTATTGTGTTAACTATGAAATGAAAATGAAAAATGCTGTACCCTGAGAAAAAGAAATTAAGTGAGAAAAATGTACTTATGTCGTGTACAATATCGCAAATTTTTTAATTTAATTATTTTAGCGAACATAGCCTGTTTCATAGCATTATCATCTCAGAGGTTTGCCAACGGGGATTCCAATGTAAAGTCCAAAATTTGAAACTAAAAATGTAAAAATATCATCTTTATCGTGGTCCCAACATATATCCTGCTCCAATTGTGTACTGTTTGTTTCTCATATTGTATACTCAAGAACTCAATTATTCCACCCCAACCTCTAGTGCATAGTGAATACGTTCTTGACTAGATATAGATAGTCCTGATTGGTTGCATTAAAAGTTAGTTGTGCAATCAGCGACGTTGAAATATCCTCCATATGCAACAGACATTAGGATGGAATAACTGAGTGGAGTAAACTGTATTGGCTGAAGGTAACTGTACTAAAATTTAAGATTTTTAGGTTATTAACACCAGAAGGTCATCATTGGGGTCATCAAGAAGAAATGTTCGACGATTGAAGTTAATTTTTCATCTGATTTAACTATCCAGCTAAAACATCAGTTTCATCACCATTTAAGTAAGAAAACAAAGACAATGTTAATTTTCCGATCCCCAGATACTGAGCGGTGTTACGATGAGTCAAACGGGTACGAAGGAACGAAGGACAGAGCCCTGACGAACGAAGAATGTCTGCCATGGTCGCAGGTCTTCGGAACGGAACATTTTTGTGAACTCGATACCGAGGAACTGATGTAAGTCTTCTTTGTCGTTGTGAACACTATTCACGTGAACACTATTGACATGTTCAACTATTTTATTACTCATAAACCACCTTCGGAGCATATACACAAATACAATTTACAATTTACAGGCATGCGTCTGTAGACAGACACTGATTACAATTAATAGTTCATTGAATAATACAAGAATATGTGAATATAAACAGACAGAATACAGATACTTACTAAATATTTGTTAGCATATTTTGAAACTGTATGATAAAACTTGACAAGTATTTCTTATGTACGATGGTTGTTGGTGACAGGACGTATACTAATCTAGATATCTTTTTTATTAAAACATTTGTTTGTGGGTAGATATCGTTCGCGATTTAAATTTAGCATTGGACAGTTTAAAATATAGTGTAATTCGTCACCGATTATATTTATGTTACAAAGTTTACAATATCATTTCATTTTCATTGACGACTTTTGCGCTAATCCTTTCAATTAAACCGACCTATATTTATGCCGCCGCAACGGGGAAAATGTTTCTTAAGTAATTGTTTTGTACACTGTTACGGCTAGTGATACATAATACTATTATAAATTTAACATTTCGCGAATAACCGCTGTGATATCATATTCTATGTAATGTTTATATAGACAGCTTTCTTGTTTTGTTACACAATACAAGAATAATATTTAGTACCAAAATGGAACTAAGATGGGCAAGATATGCTTGTTTGCATAATTTTATAGTGATTGTACGACAGGGGTAACGCTGACTTAACTGACAAACTTAGTGAATGACATTTTTGGTGTTGACTTTTCGGTTACTACTTTTGATTGAATGAAACCAGTTCCGAAACTTAATTTTGAATGAAGTTATTGTCCTTGAATCTGTTATTAAACTCAGTCACAATTACAACTATAAGTAGTAACAGAGTTTGCACTCAAAACTTATTCACACTCAAATGTAGTACTTACAGAAGGGTAAGATACATCGGCTGAATTTTTTTTATACCTTATATATTTCTAGGACAGTACTTCATGAGGACATTGTAAGAGAATTATGACTTAAATTGCGATTCTATTGAATTTTATAATATTCAAATAAGTATTGTTTTTTTAAATCAAAATCGATATCAAAAGCAACAATGTCGTTAAAACATGATCGTTAACACATTAAAACATTTTTACCATGCATACAAAAATGGAACTAAACGGTTGTCGACATTTAATCCTCTTAACAACAATAAGTGACAAGGCGTCTACAACCATCCGATATTGGAATACATTTGGGTTTCATCGGTATATTACAGACGTATTTGCTTCATTATCCTAACCACTGCCTGGCTGTCCTTCACACTATATTATTATATCCACCACATGACTGTCCTTCACACCTCGCGCCAGTTCCCATCATTGTTCTCTTTAAACCTTGCTGCATTTCTGTAAGTTGTCTGTGCTAGCGTACATGATATGGGTCTAAGATGCAGTGCGTCACTTTGCTAGCACAGACAAGCAATGATTATATTAGCCACTGATGGGAAGTGGCGTGAGTTATGAATTGCGAGGGATGTTGCGTTTTGTAACATGTGTTTGTTTTTCAATTTCAGATTTATCTCCTTTTACGGCGAAAATGACAACTATTGCCGTAACCCAGGAAATATTCGACCCCAGCCTTGGTGCTTAACATCTATCAATGACAATGGCTGTGTTGTAACACTTTGTGACGTGTGTTCCTACAGTAAGATCACACTCATACGTAATTGTTGCATGTGACACTCTCGGTTCAAATAATTTCCCTTATTCATCTATGTTAAAATATATCGAAAACATTTTTTTCGCATTTTCTTAAAACAGAGTTTACTCCACTCAGTTCAATGGAAGAACTGAGTAGAATAACTGACCGCTGTTGGAAGGGGATGTGGCTTCTTCGGTGATTTAAGTTTGTTAATATATGTATAGATAGTATTTTGATATATTTAGAGTGAAATTGTGGACGATAATAACGATAGATGATGACCCAAGTGGTATATAAAAAGGTGCAGGGTCAGTCAAGTATATGTTTTATCCAAAGAACAACGAGAATGTTGCTCATATTTACGTGATTTAAAAAAAACCAGTTACTCCTTAATGTAGCAGGATAGAGTCATCTTCCCCGTCTTGGACGTGACCTAATCAGAGCTCATAAAATGGATTCTTCACATGCAGCGCAAATCGTTCACGAATAGGGATGCAATTATTGCATAACGTGCATTGCACGTGCTCTCACCAGGTTACCCATGCTCTCCACATATGCTTATCATGATCACCTTACCCGTCAAGTGAATAACGCAGGTTGTTTTACTGAGATACAATCATATCGTTTCTAACGGCCATTTCTAGTCTATTGGTTAAAGCGTTGAGTCAGCAGATGAAGGGTTTCCGCTTCGAGTCTTGCAATTGGTTCAAACGCTACAATTACCACTTTTTTCATAATTGAGACTTTATCATGAGGTACCAAAGACAGTTAACGACATCACGGACTTAAATTTAAGTCCATGACGACATGCATTATTTTAAACTATAAGCGCCTCTATAGTGGGACGTTAATGACCAGTAGAGTTCACTGTCGGCACAATTGAATGACGTCATCACTATCGTCAGCATCATCATCATTATTCATTGAAACGGTAAATGTATCCACGTCAATATTTTGCAGCAAGAAGTTTCGATAGTTTCAACAACTGCAGTTCTTCCATCTCGGCCGACTCCGCCTTCTGTTCCTCAGCTGAGGCTGAATTTGGCTGTCGAGTCGCGTGCAACCTCGGTGAGTGCTCCAAGAACTTCAAGTGCTTCAAGTGCTTCCACATCATTTACTTATGTTTACAGCATCCACCTTGTTGTAATACAAATTGTAATAATTGCTCTAAATTGTAACACCCGCTCCCCAGTAAAATAACTGCTCTAAATTGTAATAAATATTGCTCCCCATTGTAATAACTGCTCCAAATTGAAATAAAGATTGCTTTTGGCAGTCAAATTCCCATGGATGATAATAAGCTGCAAATGCAACCAAAATTATGGTACCGCTTCTATCGAATAGCTGCACCCGTTGAACGCAGTTTGGCCTCTACTATACGTCAATACACACGAACTCGGCCATTTTTTTAACACGTTGAAACGACTTTTGTCAGCGATCAAGTCTTTCTACATATCATATCGCTGCCACCGATTTACAGTTCGTGCACATTGAAATCGTATTTGGCGGTGTTCAAAGCTTGAAAGAGGTCGAGGTTATTCTCTGTAGGATACGATAGACTCTGACTCCTGCCCTGCGCAGTCGTCGGCGAACTGTTCGTGATCTGATACTGTGTCAACGCGTTGTCGCTGCCGTCGCCGTCGCCGTCACACGACAAAAGAGGAGATCTATTGAGCGGATGTACCTGTTCTAAGCAGGTGTGATAACCCTGGGTCGAACCGTTCTTGTGTCTGGCCTGTTGCAATTGGTTGCTTTGTTGCAGTTGACGGCTCATGCAATGTGGCGTTGGGTGGCCCCAAATTCTGCAATACCAACAACCCCGTCACGGTCTCATTGTGAAAGTCTCGGCATTTCTTTTTTGTTCTTTGTATAACTGAATCATCATAGACGTCGGTATTTATGCAAAAAGGTCACACGTGCAGAATGAGAAATACAATTATTATATTTTCACTGTTAAATGATCGCACACAATTTCCGAAAAATCCTGGAATTATGATTGTAACTATGCAAAATGCGTTTTTGTAAATGTTATCTGCGTATTTGAAAATTACAGCTGTCATTATAAGTCCACATTTTTAAAAGTGTTAAATTTCTTTGTCGATGAGGTTACTTAACAGTTACGCTTGTTTCATTTGAACATTCGCAATTCTTTTGTAACAGTTTCTGAAGCTCGGAAATGTGCATATGTGAAATGGTGCAACTTCATAATTGCCATAATATTGCTCACAAGTTCTTTGTTTATTTTTACGAAATCCGATAAGATATCTGGTAGACGTTTCGTTATCCCGGTAGTGTACCAAACCCTAATGTATGTTAGTATAAGTATTTCTTTCCGGCAGTAATTCGTTTTTTACGCTCTTGAAAATGTGATGCCGTTTCTTTTGCTCGTCAGTTAATGTCATAAGTGGCGTTAACAAAATTGTTCAAACGAAACCTTTGGTAACAGAAATTAGTAAAACTTCTAATCATTATGGGATTATGTCTGCAATGGTATATCAGCAGTTATCAAGTACTTGCACTGTGCCAAAAGTGTTGCAAGAATCGCTGTTTCCCCATTAGGTCCCATGTTATTTTATTGTAGCATAGATAATTTTAATTATTTCAATTTTCAAAATATTGCGCTGTTAATTACATGGAAACAGGAAAACTACTCCTCCACAATACGTGCTAAATTTCTAACTTTCGATACAACGTTATTAAAAAAACGGTTAAAGGTACATCCATTGTGTTGTTGGGGGTCACATATTGCAAACGTTATAAATGGTGTTACTTTATCGAGAAGTACCGACTATTACCGAAAACTACCATTTTGATGATAGTAGACTTAGCATATTGACGGTATGTAGATAAAAGTAGTGATTTCTGATCGAAAACCGGACAATGCACAGCGTGTGGTGCGCGTCAATGAGTCAAACGTCAGTGTGGAATCTTATTTATAACAGACAAAAAGACAAATTTGAGTTGATAATGTTGAATAGGTCATATAACTACTGTAAATGTCAATGGGACGTGCACTTTCGGTTTCTGCACATGCATAATGATGTTACTAAATTTTCATTGATTATGAATGTATTTGGCGATTGGGGATAAATATGCAAGCTGAGTGAATTTATTTGCATTGTAGACAGCACATATGATGAGTTGGAACGTATTAAATCCAAATAAACTTTTATGAAACACAATGGATGTACCTTTAAATTATTACTGAGGCATGAGTAATTTTTCACCACTTTAGATCTACTTATATAATGGTGGCAATGGGGAAGTGACGTTACTGTGATAATACCATCATTATTTTGCCGTTTTCCAAAACCATGCTCAAAATTAATGAATTTGAAAGTTATAAACATAATCTTAAGATGTTAGATTACAATCGTGTCGAATTAAATAAGTTTTCGTTCACTGTCACGGTTATAAAAATGTTTTATGCTACTCTAAAATATGGGACCTAATTTGGAAACGGCGATTGTTGCAACACTATTTGCCCAGTGCTGTAGATGATGTGCTCGGATCACTTTATAGATGGGCAAGATGAAACCTCTCCTACAACATCACCGACGTCACCAACAACGTCACCGACGTCACCAACAACATCACCGACGTCCCCAACAACATCTCCAACATCCCCTACTACATCTCCAACATCCCCAACTACATCTCCAACATCCCCTACTACATCTCCAACATCCCCTACTACATCTCAAACATCCCCTACTACATCTCAAACATCCCCTACTACATCTCCAACATCCCCAACTACATCTCCAACATCCCCTACTAC
Source organism: Gibbula magus (assembly GCA_936450465.1). Lineage (NCBI taxonomy): Eukaryota > Metazoa > Mollusca > Gastropoda > Trochida > Trochidae > Gibbula > Gibbula magus. Next base: position 72,678,831 of record OW388297.1, on the reverse strand, counting down.
ATCTCCAACATCCCCTACTACATCTCAAACATCCCCTACTACATCGCCAACTTCTCCAACAACATCTCCAACATCCCCTACTACATCTCCAACATCCCCTACTACATCTCCAACATCCCCTACTACATCGCCAACTTCTCCAACAACATCTCCAACATCCCCTACTACATCTCCAACATCCCCTACTACATCTCCAACATCCCCTACTACATCGCCAACTTCTCCAACAACATCTCCAACATCCCCTTCTACATCTCCAACATCCCCTACCACATCTCAAACATCCCCTACTACATCTCCAACATCCCCAACAACATCACCGACGTCACAAACAACGTCACCGACCTCACCGACAACGTCACCGACATCACCAACAACATCTCCAACATCCCCAACAACATCCCCAACGTCACCGACCACGTCTCCAACATCACCAACAACATCTCCAACGTCACCTACGACATCTCCAACATCCCCAACAACATCACCGACGTCACCAACAACGTCACCGACCTCACCAACAACGTCACCAACATCCCCAACAACATCCCCAACGTCACCGACCACGTCTCCAACATCACCAACAACATCTCCAACGTCACCTACGACATCACCGACGTCCCCGACAACATCTCCAACATCTCCTACTACATCTCCAACATCCCAAACAACGTCACCGACGTCACCAACAACGTCACCGACAACACCACCAACGTCACCGACAACCGCTGCGAATAGAGTCAGTGACTGCAGTTCTGATTACACGCTGTATGATGGAGATGATTTGTGTTACAAGTTCGTAGAGAAACGTCGCACTCGTGCGGCCGCTGCACGCTTCTGCCAGAGGGAAGGAGCCGAACTGACCATGGTCGAGTCCAGTGGTGTTCACGAATTTCTCGTCAAGCTGAGAGAAGATGCCGGGTAATACCAATCTGTCATCTCACTCTAAGAGTACGAAACCCACAAATTGCAACCTAGTGATTAATTTTAGGATTCGAAAACATTTGTAATTTGAAATTTCTGCTATTTGTTTAAAGACTAAGAACCTGGCACACTGAAGAACAGGCAGAGATCCGCTTGAATTTTTGCCGTGGAAAAGAACTTTGACATCGCATTACATTTGGAAATAATCATAATCTGTATTGTAGTGAGTAGTTACACGAACAGGTGAACAAACGTTAGGCTATTGCTAACTAACTGACATAATCTTAGTATTCCGCTTTATTTTGTTCATTTTGTTGACAGCACGTACTTATCCTCCAGACACTAAATATTAACAAACCATCCTACTGATATACATGTATATGTTATTCATCATGCGTACTTATTCTCGATCTTAGTCTGTATATGTGTTGAGATGAACCAACATGCGCTATATATCTGTATTATATGATCGAATGTTTTAGCAGTTCTGATTGGTCAAAAGACGGTCACATGACAGTCCATAGAAAACGATATTGACTTAGGAACAATTGAATGGCCGCATCAATCAACTTTGATATTGACTCATTGTTGACGTAATAGCTTTGTGACGTCAGGGCAACAATTGTTACGTAATGCATAGAAACGTTCACGTCACTTTTGATGTCGGCATTTCGCGCTGAAGATGAATCCTTTTGCCGACGTGAATGTGAACAAAATGTAATTTTTATTACAACTCATATACCGTATTCATCCTAATAAACGCCCTCTCCTAATAAACGCCCCCATAAGCCATTTTTGACTCGCGGAAAATGACCCCTAATAAACGCCCCCCTTTTGTATCGACTGACCTTACTGATGTTTCACTGAAGAAGAGTTTTCAATCTTGCTATCAACCTCTTATGTCCAGTAAAGTGTAAGGTACATGGTATATTCAGTCCCCCCGCGATTAGTCACTACACATTCTATGCGACCGCCATGTTTTAAGAAACAGGAAAATGTCTTGCGCAAATCTCTTGGAAGATGTCCCACAACTACATTTAACTCTTCTTTACATTTATTTGATACACTTATTTTGATTAAAACTCTGAAATAAAATCGATGTTCCTTTTTCTTTTGGACATCAACAGACATCTTTTTATAAAAACGCCCCCTTTTCACGATTTCTAAAGTCATTTTAATAAACGCCCCCTTTTTCCATTTTTTTAAACGCCCAGGGCTTCTATTACGGCGAATACGGTATTCTAGCTGTTGCTTTTCAAAAGCATGTATTAAAACAAGTATAGCTATTCAGTGAGGCTAGCAATGCGTGTGTGACATTATCGCATTAATTATTGTTACAGTTCGTTCACTAGATATGTTTTCTTTGAACAATATAATAAAACAATTATCGCAATCTCGGTCAATATTGTTTGACTCAGGTCAATAAAAACCGATATTGACCTCTGCAAGAGTCCATAATTGTATACTATCAATAATAACTCTGTCCCCAGTTATGCAGACAAGAAGCTGATAATCAATGCTATGTGGGATGTGGATCAGCACTCCTGGTACTGGGTTCCCCTGGGTCAACCAAACACGATAACCTGGAACAACTGGGGCGGAACATGTGCGTATTTTTTAATGGTGCAGCATTTCAGTATTGGCCAACTTTGCCGACATTGACAAACCATTCCAGTCATGATGTTCCCAAGCTTCCGATTAGAATTCAAGTTTTAAAGTGTTCGACTTGTTTGTTGGCGCATTGTTCTTATATCGCCCTATTTTCACTTCATATATTGGTCAATGTTTAACCCCCGGGTGAAACTCATTGGGGATTATTGTCGTGGCTCAACCCGTCTGTCTGCCCGTCCGTCCCAAAAACGGTACCTATATTGTAAAATCAACGCCTCCCATTGTTTTGGATCAATATTTCTGAAACATTACACAGTCACGCTTTAGATATACATCTGTGACACGCATGTGTATTCTTTGGGACCGATCAGATTAACATGACCCTTGATTGAGAGCGCCCAGCTTTCCGATTTTAAGACTGATACTACCTGTGTTCTGAAATCCAATCCTCCCACAATTTTGCATCAGTATTTCTGAAACTGTAAACATATATATTAGAAGATATACATCGGTGATACATTTGTGCTTTTTGGGACGAATCTGATTAATATTTTTGGAGTTTCGGAGCGATCGTATTTTTAAGTTCAGACTGTGGATTTAATTAACTTTAACTAAGCTTGGCTCTTTTGATGTGTCTTGGAAACTTTGCCTTCAGTGATATATGGGTTTTGCTTTACTTTGACCATTGAAATAGTCGTTTTTGTACCTTCTAACCCTGACGACTTTTTAAAAAAACTTTTAACTACATCCTAACTTTTAATTCGTCAACATTTGAAAATGTCACATACTGAGGTCATAACCTTTGACCTTGTGATCTTGACCTAGATGTAGGATGCATTTTCTATAGATATTCTTATAGATCATTCAGATAAAACTGATCAAAGACCGACTCATGTTAAATGCTGGGTCGTCAGTGTTAAGTGAGTACAGGGTCGTCAGTGTTAAGTGAGTACAGGGTCGTCAGTGTTAAGTGAGTACAGGGTCAACAGTATCAGTCAGTACTGGGTCGGCAGTATAAGTGAGTACAAGGTCGGCAGTAAAAGTGAGTACATTGTTGGCAGTAACAGTGAGTACATTGTCGGCAGTAACAGTGAGTAGAGGGTCGGCAGTAAAAGTGAGTACATTGTTGGCAGTAAAAGTGAGTACATTGTCGGCAGTAAAAGTGAGTACATTGTCGGCAGTAACAGTGAGTACAAGGTCGGCAGTAAAAGTGAGTACATTGTCGGCAGTAAAAGTGAGTAGGTTGTCGGCAGTAAAAGTGAGTACAGGGTCGTCAGTGTTAAGTGAGTACATGGTCGGCAGTAAAAGTGAGTACTGGGTCGGCAGTATCAGTCAGTACTGGGTCGGCAGTATCAGTGAAAACGTGGTCGGCAGTAAAAGTGAGTACAAGGTCGGCAGTATCAGTCAGTACTGGGTCGGCAGTATCAGTGAATACGTGGTCGGTAGTAAAAGTGAGTACATGGTCGGCAGTAAAAGTGAGTACTGGGTCGGCAGTATCAGTCAGTACTGGGTCGGCAGTAAAAGTGAGTACATTGTCGGCAGTAAAAGTGAGTACATTGTCGGCAGTAAAAGTGAGTACAGGGTCGGCAGTAAAAGTGAGTACAAGGTCGGCAGTATCAGTCAGTACTGGGTCGGCAGTAAAAGTGAGTACATGGTCGGCAGTAAAAGTGAGTACAAGGTCGGCAGTAAAAGTGAGTACATTGTCGGCAGTAAAAGTGAGTACAAGGTCGGCAGTAAAAGTGAGTACAGGGTCGGCAGGATAAGTGAGTACATTGTCGGCAGTAAAAGTGAGTACAGGGTCGGCAGGATAAGTGAGTAGGGCCGTGCGTTCAGTAACACGAAATTTCCCGGGATGTTCGCGAGCGTTCGCCAACACTCAATGTTAAAAGCAGGATGCCCGCCGCGAACAATGTGTTACTGGACGCAGGGCAGGGTTGTCAGTATAATTGCTTTTTGTTTTGACAATCATTGAAGCATATGACGTTTGAATTTTGCTTTTTTTAAAAAGGCGTGTTATTAGGAGCAGTGAATAATATAATATAGTTATGGTGAATTATGATTTATTTATTTTATTGTCAGCCAATGGTACAAAGAAGCGCAAATGCGCAGTGATCATGGAAAGTCCCGACAACACCTGGAAGAAGATGAAATGTTCACGAAAGAATCGCTTTGTCTGCAGGAAGAGCTCGGGTACTTGAAGTACGTTGTGACGCAGGCAAAAGGTACCGCGATGAGATGGAGCGAGTTTATACAGCAGAAATCCCGCAATATAAATTTTTTATGGTGTTAAAGCTCAGCAAGAGTACCGAAATCGGTATTTTACGTTAAAAATAAATTGTAATGCGTGACATTTTAACTTTAGTTAAGTTTAATTTGTTGTTAATAATAGGTTTTGCTAAGCTTCCGTTATTCTTCCAGTGTGAAGCGCTATATCAATTGAAGCTTTCGTATACAGAAAGTTTGGATACAGAAATGATTTTTTATTAATGATTTCTATTTCTTTCAGGCATACAACGCGGAAATACAAAATCGATACCGAAAATCTCAGTTAACTGAAAATAAACATTTCTGAAAATAAACGACAGAAGCATTGAAGAATTCTGTGTTGTTGTTTCAGGATGTTGCCAGTTTTCAGCAATGAGAAATCAGCTCTGTTACTCTGTATGAACCTTCTGTTTTTGAATAGGATGGTACATTATGATTATGTGTAGACACGGCACGACTGCGGTTTATAATGTGAAGACGAAATCAAGGGAAGAATCTCCCCTATGCAATTCTGCTGAGTAATCATAAAGAGACGGTTATATCGGAGTATCTGACATGCTTTTTTGATCAGTATGTGAAATTAGGTAAAACGCTGTATATTTACTTATATGCACTTGGAAATTAATTAAGCAACATTCAATTTTGTTAGCAGCAAAATAGTCCCGATTTCAAAGAAAACACTATTTCAGGAAAACAGTTAGTGGTTTTAGGTTGAACAATCATTTAGCAGTGTTGAAATGAATGGTCACTCAAATAACGGTTCACTGTCTTTTGGATAACGGCTGTTACAATTAATTGGTATTTTGGTGTCAAAATCCAAGTTCCTTCATGACATGAAATGAAAGTCAATCTTTGTTGCTGTAATGTGATTAGTGTTATTCATTCAAGTAAGGTTATTACACTTTACTAACTGACGTTTTAACACAAGTCACTCGTTAAAGCAGTATGCACTTCAAACTCACAAAATCATGAAACTGTCAATTTCAATAAACTTGTCTTAATGAACAAATACGGTCACTACCTACGGTATTGGCTTATTTAAAGCGAGAAGAATTGTTTAATAAACAGATTGAACTCAAATAATCTATCCACAGATCATATGGTTGTGGGCATTTTCTCAATTATTGTTAAAAATGAACGGGACGTTTAATGTCTCTCCAGCTTCTTATCATGCATGATACAAGATGTTTTTGTGTGTGAATGTCAACTTGATATAAACATATTGTTCACAATAGACTGACAGACAGACATTTTATTCAGTATAAAGGCCAAAGGCCCAAAATACAATTACATTACAAATTTGAAACAAGCGCACATAAAAGATAACAGGTTTATGAATTTACAAATGCAGATCTAGTTTTACATACACAATTAAGAAAGTTAACAACATTCATGATAATACCTATATCTTTACTGCTAAGAATATAGATTAAATTTTGTGTGTTTGATGTATTGTACAGCAATGGAGCAATAAACTTATTTCTAGCATCTTCATACAGTTTACAATGAAAAAGAATGTGGATTTCATCTTCAACACAGTTAATATTGTCTACTTTACAGTAAATACACACTCTGTCAGCCATTGGTATATTGTTGTATCTTCCTGTTTCTATACCTAACCCATAACTACTGCACCCGAATTTTGCTAAAAGGGATTTTAAATAGGGAGATATAGATAATGATAGATAGCTTTCTACGTGTAATAATGATTTAAAATGCTTGTAGGCAAATGAATCTGAAAGATTATGAATATTTGCAGACCATGATTGTTTTAAAATATCAGAGAGCCTAAGTTTAAATTGTTGCATAAAAACTTTGCTATCACCAACATCTTGGGAAAGCCATACAAATCCAAAACCAAATTCAAATAAGATATTCTTAATATATGTAGCCCAAGTAAGCCTACCCGAATCATCAAGAGATTTCAACATATCATAACCCTGAAATGGAAGTCTATGTGAATCTAACTGAATTAACCTACACCAATACTTAACCTCTCTAGACATATAATTAAACTGCAATGGAAGCCTACCACATTCCCCTAACACCATGCTGCTACTAACATTTCTACCAACTCTAAGAAGCTGTCTACAAACTTTAATCTGGAGACCTTCAATAATTTTACTATAAGACTTCAGAACCATAACAAAAAATAGGCAGAATAATAGTCAAACAATTTAAAAAGATCCTGGGGTGACAAAGTTCCAAAATTTCTTTGAAAAGAATAAATAGAGATAAGTGCTTTATTACCTTGGGAAAGTAGACAGTGTTGAGCCTTAGTCCATGAAAGTCTAGGGGTGAAAACTATACCGAGATACCTATAAGATGATACAACATCAATTTGTTTACCTTCGAAGAACCACTTTTCATAATGTCTCAAATATCCTGAATTGCGAAACACCATAATTTTTGTTTTATCCAAATTAACCTTCATACCAGTATGCCTACAAAATAGCTCTAGTGCATTTAACCTCTTCTGCAACTGTAGTGTAGTGCAGTATTAATGAACAAATACGGTCACTACCTACGGTATTGGCTTATTTAAAGCGAGAAGAAGTGTTTAATAAACAGATTGAACTCAAATAATCTATCCACAGATCATATGGTTGTGGGCATTTTCTCAATTATTGTTAAAAATGAACGGGACGTTTAATGTCTCTCCAGCATCTTATCATGCATGATACAAGATGTTTTTGTGTGTGAATGTCAACTTGATATAAACATATTGTTCACAATAAATCAATTCTAAAGTTTGAAGTGTAGTTTCTCTTCTAGGACAATAGATGGATTTTTATTTCAGTGCATGAGTCGCTGAATAACCAATTGTTATGCCTGGGGTGATAAAATCGTTCAATTTATCCTAACAATCCCAGAGCACCACATTTCAGTTTACAAACTAGGTATAGTTGTTTAATTAATTTCCAAGTGTATAAAATAGCTTACGTAACAACTGTGTAATAACTGATAACACATATATATTGATAGAACATCACAATGTAAAACATTACACATCATTAGACTGAACAATACCTTTATGCTGTAGCGAAACTTTTGAATGGCTTCAATTTTCATTTTATTTTTGAAAGAATCTGGGCAAATCTAAGTAAACTTGTTACAGAGGGCAACCATCGTAAATTGGCCTTTTACGGTTTAGACCTGCATAGGAATGTATTATACCCCCGCCTTACAGCTTCACCAAACTTGCTACACATGTTAGCCATAATCTCTAGTTTTTGGAGGGTTGGGCCGATTTCTGAATGTTGACAGTGACAGTGACTCTGTAAGTCATTTTGTGCGGAGCATATCTCCCAAACTTAACATGCTAGTTTCATCAAACTTGCTTCACAATTTAGCCATAATCTCTAGTTGTGCTTTTTGAGGGTCAGACGGATTCTGAATTTTATTTTTGCGGTTTCCATGGAAAGATGACCTAATCGCTGAAACAGTAAGGAAGTCATCTCTCAAACTATACATTCTAGCTACACCAAACTTCATACACATGTCAACCAATGCATGGTGCCTAGATGCCTAGAGGGTTCCATCTATTTCTGAATTTTTCCAGCGAAACATGACTTAACAGTTACTGTGTAAGAAAGACATTTTGTGCGGAGCATATCTCAACAGAATATGTCAAGTTTGTAATTTAAATGCTGTCGAAGATGAGCTACATTTCTTGTTAATCTGCCCAATCTATAAAAGTCTTCGGATGAAATACATTAAATCATACTATTACATGTACCCTAGTGTAACAAAACTATTATCACTGTTAGCAAATACTAATACTCTAGTACTACAGAACCTTGCACTGTTTATTTTTATGCAATTTTATATAGGAATACCATTGTACCAGAACAAAATCTGTAATGTGATCTACTCTTGAATGTACTACAGGCCTGTGGCCTTATAAGTACCGAAATAAATATTGATTGTCATATCTCCTTAATTATACATTCTAGCTACACCAACCGTTTTATACATGATCTCTAGATATACCTTATGGGGTTGAGACCTGAATCTGAATTCATTGTTGGCGGTTTCCATGGATACATGACATAACGGTTAATCCTTGAGTCCTATATCTGACAACTAAACTTAAAAGCTTCACCAAACTTGATAAAATTTCAACTCTTTAATCTTTAAACACCTTTGAAACTGTATGTGCCCTTCCATCAAACCTTACCTATATGTTAATCTATATCCATTAATGTTATTTTTAATAATTAAAAAAAGCTTTGACCCTATAGCGGGGTGCGGGACATGTGAGCTTAGTTCGCTTCTACACTTGTATTATATACACACACATAATTGCCGTATTGCCTCGTTCGCTATTACTTTCGAAACGTTTACTCAGTTTTGGCCCATGGAAACTCCGAACTATCGGAACAATTCTGGTAAAGTGTAAGGTACATCATTTACCTTTCTTACTTACGTACTTACTTCCACGAGAAGTCGAGGAAGGAGAACGAACTATAGGGATTGACAACTTGCTTCTCCTTGTTGTACCTCACAAAGTTGTCAAGTTGTCCCTTGCACCTACCACCAGAATGCACCCTGATGCTTAGGAAACATTTGCATACAGTAGGTTAATAATACTAATAATAATTGCACTTATATGGCGCAGCAATCACACTAGATCGTATGCTATGTGCGCAGGCAATGGTAACACTGCTGAAACAGATGGGTTTTAGGTTTCTTTAAAAATGTTGTTTTTGATTGGCAGACTTTTAGAGTTTCTGGGAGAGAGTATCATGTTGATGCTGTAGCGAAAGAGAATGTTCTGTTTCCAAATGAGGTAGTCTTCACTGTAGGTTACTAACAGAAGGTAGCTACGTATGTATATACTATCAGTAAGCTCATCAGGGGCAATATGGGCGGATTTTGTGAATGAAGTGAATGTATAGTCAGGTACGCTGCGTTACATAACAGTGCGATCCATATTCTCATTATTAAACGGTGATAGCATTGAATCTTGAATTAATTAAAACGTGATACAATCTTCTCTCCAGGCTTCACTTTAATCAAATGTTACATTCATGCAGTCTACCTTGTATATAAATACGTCTGAGATTGAAGAGACATCATTCCAACTTGACCATGAGTCCCATGTTGCTCGTCCTGCTGTGTATCACCGCCATAATGGCCGGTGTGGAGGCCAGGCACATCAGCTCCAACAAAATCATCGTGAGTATTCAAATGTCGTGTTCTTAGATGATTAGTTATCGTAGGTTCTTTTTATCAGAGTATACTATGCCTTGTGACCGACACTGACGTACAAAAATCTAATATTTCGATAGGATAACCTGTTAAAGCTGTTCATTTCTGATTTGTTGAGATGGCTATGCCATGACAGAATATTTTGAATTCATTCACATATGACAGTAGTACAGTTTATGATAGGCTAGAACGCCTGTCCCATCTGTGGAGCCCGAACCAGGGCAAGAAGAAATTGTGGTTAAGTCAAATAAGGGGGCGGGAAAGCGCAGTGGTTAGCGCGTTCGGCTTCGGATCAAGAGGTCCGTGGTTCGAATCCCGCCAGGGGCACGGCAACTTTGTCTGCAGTAGAGAACTGTTCTACACGCAGTAAGGTTTGGATGCAATGCTACACTGGATTTCAGCGTAGTACCACCCATGGTTTGCTAGTTCCAGCCGTTGCTGGCAGGTTTCACAGCAATGCATAGCCACATGGCGTTGCGGGCTTTTTCCCTTCCATAATACTAGCAGCCGTGATATAAGTGAAATACTCTTGAAAGCGGCGTTAAAGCCCAACTCACCTCACCTCACATCGGTCATATAACTACAAGCGTACTCGTACTCGTACTGATGCAAGATACGTGACTACATTCACTTCTATTGGTCGTAATGGTTTACCAGATTGCGAGTACTCACACAAGAACATTATGTTCTTCTTCAAATATATAGACACACTGTGGTTACATTGCATAAGATGAAGCATGTGTAAATTCACTGGACTTCAACGGCAGTCTGATTAAAACCGACGGTATTCCGCGGAAAAAATGTCAAAATAGTGCATCTATTCATATCGTTCGGAGGTTTCTAAAGAACCTGTTCGTGTCCCGGTAGATATATTATTTTGCAAATGTTATTCCTCGGAACAAGGTCGATTTTAATCTGACTGACTTCAACGGCTTCCTGTAATGCTTAGGCCAGCTTGAACTTAGGTGTTTTTTTGCTTAGGATGATAACTTGATAACATTTGGGTCTTTCTATGTTCACATTACAATGTGAGATTTTAAACTCTTTAATCTTCCGTTGATAGTTCATTCAGGATGTCATTGTTTGTTACTGTCCGGAACTCAATACTTGTTCTTTGTTTCAGCACGATCCACATAGGAAAGCAGGTGCACGGGCGAACTTTGTCAGGAACGGAATCACGGTATCCAGCCCGCAACAGGTATAGATAGCACTGATGATTAGTCTGTTTACAACATTGTGTTTAAATTGTTAGTTGACAATAACATTTCATTAGGTTTGGTCACAGAATTGATGTTGAATTGTTGAATTGTTTATTTCCATAGGGTACATGTAGGCCATCGGAACATGGTACAAAATTATTGGTCCACAGAATTACGATATTTTGGTCACAGAATTATAAATCATCAGAGAGGAACAATATTGTTGATGAAAATATTGTTGAAGCAAGTGTCTGAAAAGATGTACAATGTATTGTTGAAAGATCAAACACATTTCTTAGCCAATGGTAACACAAGGCAAGTAAATTACTGATGATGGCCAGGAGAACGAACGCAAAAACCCCATATATAAAAGTTAGCACAAATTGCAGTAAATAATTCAAAAATCAAAATTCATTTCAAATGTATGATATACCAAATGCGTTTAATTGTATAATTGTTATTTTGCCTTCCTCAGGATGTTACCGAAACAGAAGATGGTGTACGACAAGCGGAAATCATGAGACAGGTTGGACAAGATAATATAATATACTAATTATTTACATTTCAATATAAATAATAGAACATATTTAGAAACCTTAATTACAAAATCAACTTTGTAAGATGTAACGAAATGGATTTGAAGTGACCGACATTTTGAGGTGAAGTATTTAACATTCTAGGGACAATAATGAATATATAACTGTATTTGCAATGTTTCTGTAAATACTTTTTTTTGATCAATATTGTCATTATCAAAGTCAGAGATTCATTCAATTCGAATGTACATGTACTTATTTTTTCTGCTTCTCACTGCAGGTATTGAGACAATGGGATTTGCAAGAGGATCAAATGCAAGCGACGAGAACTAAACGATACATTCGTCTCACAGCACGGCTGTGGGACGATGGCATTGTCCCGTATGAGTTCTACAACATTTGTAAGTGAAATATTTCCAAAATAAAATTATTTTTTTGTATAAACTTGATTTTTTATCGGTATTAAAGAAGTCATTTTTTAAAAATATTGTTTTCTAATTCGTAATCTTTGTTCTCATTACCGATACTTTATTAGCACAATAATGATTAGACCTATAAAGTTGCTTATAATTATTTTTCTCCAATCTGATTGAAAAGTCACAACAGAATGTCTCGATTGCTAAGGACATCGAGGTCCGATCATAATTTTCACTTCAATAAAACACATCAAATTTCAGATGATTGACAATATCACTTTATTTTGTCAAGTCTGCGGCGGATTCTTAGCCTGATACTAAGTCACTGACAAACCGTATTTATTCCTAAGAAGTGACCAGTTTATCAAATATTTCAAAGGAGCCTCGTTTAGCCCCAAATCTGAAGTTTTCATGAGTGAATAATGTCTCTAGTTAGGTGAAGATAAGGGGGAAAATATTATGAACTACGTACCTTCTACTAGCATAAACTATGGACACTAAGTAATGATGAGATCGGTCCTACAATTTCCACAGCTTCCTCACAAGAGACGACAGTACGCGAGGTGATGGAGACCATCAAGGACTACACGTGTGTCCGCTTCTACACCGAGGGGTCCGGGGAGTACGAAGTGTCACATGACGACTATCTCAGCTTCGTAAAGGCAGGAGGGTGAACAACATTTTTTTAGTTTTTCTCATCCTTTAGGGAAGTTTATAAAGTATTGGAAACACGGGCAATATAAAAACAATCGTCGATCTAAATTTATTAAGATTGGGAAACAAGTGAAGCATACTTGATAGCAATGACAGACGTCTCCTCCATTTGACAATTTTACGCGCTAAGTGGCGATCCCCCTTCCCCATACACATAACAATATGAGACACCTTTTCAATATTTGACACCCCCACCCAGGTAAGGTGATAACGTCGCTTTAAAGAGTATTTCACGTACGTCAGGACTGCTAGTATTGTTGCAGGGAGAAAGCTTCAACACAAATTTCTGGTTTCCCCTATGGATAGCATTCGATTCACTGATTGCTATGTTACATTCTACTGTAACTCTGCATTCAAGTCTCGTCAATATGTTAGTCTTATAAATTGTTTTATTAAATCAATCACAAGAGGTATATTTTTATGAGGACTCGATTACTAAATTCGAAATAAAAAAACCTCTTCGAGAGAGATCATTAAATGTTGTATGTAAGCAATTAAGTGACGTCATTAAGAGGTGATGTAATAGTACCAGGACGCTTCGTTGTAGCGATATTTACAATGTAGATATCTTCTGTGGTAGTCAGTTTTGGGTTTATATTTGTATTAATGACAGATATATGCTATGTCCAGGTGCTGGTCGTGGGTTGGTCGCTATAAGGCTGGTCAGGAGATCTCGCCCTGCTCAGGATTCGTAAGTTATAAACATGTATAATGCATAGTTGAAGTACTATGGGATATACTTATCTTTATATTCATTAATTAGGACACTAACGTCATCCCTATTAACACCATTCAACACTTTCCTCACATTTGGTAAGATTCTGCATAATGTATCCCATCTTGTTATAACCACTTATCACTGGATGAAGGAGTAACATATACTCCTTAACGTCGTGAATGTTCACAATAAAGAATCTATTGTCTATCCATTCAAAGACTATCTAGCAGTTTTCCATTACATATGCTGATATTTCCAGGGTCCAGGTACTTAAGAACTTGTTGTTGCTGAAACTATGGTTACTGATTCGCTGATCCCTCTTCCAGAGCACTGTGATGCACGAGATAATGCACGCTATGGGGTTCTTCCACGAGCAGCAGAGGTATGACCGGGAACAGTACCTGCAGGTGAACCTGGAGAATGTCAGAGACGGTGGGTGTAGACAAAACCTCATATACCTTACTAAGTTGCTGCTGATACGTGCCCTTGATTCATCAGTTACCTATGTTTACAGTATTATTTCAACATGGAAGCTTATTGTAGGCATGGGGATATGTACATGTATGTCATTGGGTCATGTTCGTCCATAGATTGTGTGTAATCGTCATGGTCAATTCTGTGATTGTCAAAAATAAATGTCCTTAAAACAATACAAATTGAAATTTATTTTGGTGCATGTTTGACTGACTGTTACCATGGCAACCATCTTATCTATTCACGCAAGTACATACGGTAAGAATAAACTGCCTTTCTGCCGTAAAAGGAGATACTATGGCCTTTTGCAGCTTTAAAGGGATACTTTTCAAATTAATACTAATCTAGTTTAAAAGGGATGCAATTTCCTATCTTAGTCATAAGTGAAAATAAAGTTTTGAGTTACTATTGTTCTTAGTACAGTTATACATAAGATACATTTTACTCTATGAGCCACCCACTATAGACAGGGGGACTGTTATGTATTATAAGAAATAGAAGAGGCACAGACCTGCCGCATGTACCTTCTAGCAGGGCGTTACCTAACAATAAGTGATATATGCAAAAGGGGTTTTGACAAATAATTTATATTGTTTAAGCAATCAGAAAATATATAAATCAGCCTGTAGTTTGTAAATTCCAGAATGTTTAAGTCATATTTTGTGAAACCAGATATGTGTTTGCTACCATTGCGTAATGACCGATTGTATTGCCTGGTCGTACACCAATATGATACGGACAACCGTTAAACATTTTGAAAAATAGGTAAGTTTATTTTATATGTCGACCATTTCAGGTGATGATGTTGATGAATAATATGCATCGTTAATTTTCGGACCCGGTTCATATTTCAAGGATTCTCGTATTTACTTGTGGTGCCAGGCAAAACAAGTGTATTCTTGCCAATTAGGTGGAGTAAATATATCACTCTATAATTCAAATGTTCTCGATATATTTTATAACAATATCTTTTTTCAGGTATGCAGCACAATTTCGGGAAAATCAACAGACCCGAACAATTTGTTCCAGGAAAATTTGACCTCCAGTCTATCATGCTTTATGGAGAATATGTAAGCTAAAATTGTTGTTGTTTACAACTAAAAACGATATCTCGGGTTTGAGAATGTGCATGCTTGTTATACGTTTTACCCATGAAAACTCCTTTATTCAGTATGGATAACCTTGCAGTCATACTGTTCCATCAGAATATGTGTCTCTACATGGCTCGATCAATCGACTGTTGGAGCCAAGTGGATACAGATACCTGTGTGGAGCAGGACGCCCTGAGACAAAGATTCGTCCCCCAGAATAACACGGGATACTGTGTACACACACGCCTTGCTACTAAACATGTCTTAAATTATAGTTAATGATATAAAAAGGAATTGTCACGTTCTCAGCATCATCGAAACTTATGATTTTATTTTGCATTTAAATAGTACTCTGGATATTACGATCTCTTTTTGTCGACGCGGTTTGGCCCCTTTTTATCTGGATAAGCAAACACATAGAACAACATTTCCGACAGTACACAACAGCCATGGCGTCCTCGGTGATTCGTGGAAAGGACAAATTATCGTATATTTCCATGGCACTATTTACAATTAAAACGAAACATATAATGGTGGCCTAGTTGGCAAAACGTTTTCTCATGTTAACCATCAGGAAATAGCTGCAAGCATAAGCACAATCAAATTACTTCTACAAGTTATATCATTATACAGTGCCTAAAACCTTTTCCTCGCTAACAGTTCTTCTCTGAAGAATACTGGGTGAAGAAGACGATAGACTACCTGTATGACGATGTTCCTGGGAACAGAGGCGACTACTGGAATGTCATGAAGGAACTCAGTGAAGCTTACCAATGTTCAGGTGGGACATATCTTCCTTCTTATGACCTCCGATGTATCAGACACATCAATTGTCAGACAAAACAATATCACTCATTACAATTACAAAGCAAATTCCTCTGAACACATAACTTTTTATGATATTCAAATTCAAAGAGGTGTAACATTTCTTTTGGCGTTCAGTGTATATGACATACGTCACTGATCAAAATATAATGTAAATCAACTTCGATGCTCCATGATCAATGTGTGTGAGGGGCTTGTTTAAACAATTTCTTACAACTCGGGTGTCTGACGAGTAGGGTCAACGTCTGACAATTAGTTGTTGAAAGGAATGTAACAATCTTATATTTAACCCTAACACCCCTACAGGCCTCTACAGAGGCCAGGAAATGTATTGTCGTTCTGGTCCCATGATAATAAGAATGTAAAGTCCATGTTGCTTGAACAGAGTAAACACACAGATATGAACATTGTCAAACAAGTTCTTCACACTTCCCCCTCCAGGTAGTTGTCCTGCCACGACCTGTTCTAACGGTGGTTACCTGGGCTTCCCTCTCGGATCATGCGGCTGCATCTGTCCTGAGAACCTCGACCCGAATGACAACTGTGACACATTGCTCTCTGGAGGTACGTGAACGCTGCAAGAAACAAATAAAAATGTCAAAAAATCCAGTTAGGTGTTAGGTGCAACACCATAATCATATGAATGACCATTTATTTCAAATCATATTTACTAAGATTTATTATGTTTGTGTTTGAATTCATAACGTAATTCTTTGAATAACATTTGAGAATTGCCTTGCAAAATATAATGTCGTTGAGTAAATGTTCATGGATGTTGATGTCCTGACAACGACAAGCAGCTGTATCGGAGCATGATATCCTCGGTATACTGTAGTTTTCTTTTCTTAATGTTTTGAAATGAAGTAAATCGATTTTCGAAGCAAAGTAGACATTGAAGTGAGCTCTTCGAGTTTTTGTATTTGCTGATGCGTGTTTCAGTGATGTTGAACAGGTTGATGATTTAAAACATAATGTTTGATATCTGTCTATTTCATATTCATTTTGATGTTCCACTTACTACAGTGTCAGGTGGAATCCATTACCTGGACAGCATTACACGTGTTGTTGAGTTCTCCACAACTGATGCCCCCAACTCCGGGATACCTGCTAATGCAATTTACACCTGGATGTTCTTCGTATGTGATTTTCTAAATATAACATGGTTATAAAATAAATCCACCCTTAAGAAGAACAACTTACTATACTTTAATAACTTACAACAATGGCCAATACTGTTTCATCAAGATACTTATTGTTGAAATATACTTGTAAGTATAGCCTTCCTAGTGGTGTCGTAGTTACGAAGTAATATTTTTTATATATTTTGAAAAATCGTTTTGTTTTAAATTAAAATTTGATAATTCAAAGAATGGATCGATATGATAAAATAGTTAAAGACTTTAGCCTCAACAAATTATATATCGTATAAATATACAAGTGTATGTGATTATTCCCGGACAGTTGTTGGCAGAAACATGGCTTACTAAACCACACAACAGCTCTGTAGAATGGCACATTTTACCTGTATATGCGAATATTCCCTAGGCTCCCGAAGATGGATCTAAAATCGTTGTGGACATAGAAGAGATGAATGTTGCTGGATCAGATGGAAGATGTACAGCCTCGTTGTGGATTAACCGGGACCTGGTGGGACAAACCGGAAATGCGTTAGTAGACTTTCTAACAGTTTGATCATGATTATATTTGCCATATGTGTAAGTGTAAATATAAATTCATGTAAATGTAAACTAAATTTTCTAAAGTTTAATGTTTAAAGCTGTTCTATCATGCTGAACAATTTATAATGATAAATGTACGTTGCTTGTTTTCATATTTTATTTGCCTGAATATATGTCTCTGATGCGTGATCTGACCATTAAATATGGTTGGTAACATGCACACCTGGATATGAGATGGTTCTTTCTAGTCTATTCCATTCATACTATTGTTCGTTTTTACGAGTCTACCTCCATTTCGAAAAAAAAATCTTTGTTTCGCTTCCAATTTTCTTCTAGCTACGAATGTGTGTATCATAGCCATGTTTATGTGTTGTTTGCAGCTACTGTGGAGATGGGTACAAGCCATCCATCATCTCGGTTGAAAACACTGTTGTTCTGATTCTTGAAGCTGAGAGTTCAACAACAAGCTACTTGAAGGGAACTGCTACAGTCAGACTTGGTGAGTTCTCACGTCCTTCAGTTTTCTAATTATTCCCGATTATGTTTTCAAATATAATATGTTATTGAGAATATTAAACATACACATATCTTAAACATTTGTTTGTGTATATATTTATAACTATCACATTCACAGCGGACGAGGGGTGTTATGATTTGTCCGGCAAGGGGGAGACATATGATGGAACGAAGGATCGATCCGTGACGAATACAACTTGTCTGCCTTGGTCTCAGGCCACTGCTTGTGAACACAACCCAGCAGAGATGACGTAAGTTAAGATTAATAATTAAATAATTCAATTAATTTTATTTATATCGTTCTGTATTGTGCAAAGAACTAATTTTTAAAATAGTACATGGCCATTTATTATGCAGTCTGCATGGATATATAATTATATATGCAAGAGTTACTGACTTGGATTGGTGACAGAATGGTTTTCGTGAAGTTTGAGACTTTTTAATACGATATTCAAAAGTGTCAACTTGTCCATAATCAGACTTCTGTATGACGGAGAGACATATAACTTTTTGTAATTAATATGTGAGTTTCTGGCTTGCAACGATGACGCAATGAGTCATATTCAAGACTTAGCAACTTATGAGTAACAAATAGTCCTGTGAAATATTCAAGAAGTTTATTCCTCAGAGTAACATATTAACTACTTACACTTATTTACTTGGCAGTCGTAAGTAACAGATAGTTCCGTGTCATATTCAAGTCTACATGTTAATATCCTCATTCTTTGTTAGACAACAAGCAAGTTACGACAACAACTACTGCCGGAACCCCGAAGCTCTCCGACCCCAGCCCTGGTGTTACACTGAGATCAACGAGAACGGCTGTGTCATCTCGCTGTGTGATGTCTGCGACTTTAGTGAGTCTACACTGTTTATGATATTGATGTCGTGTTTCAGAGTATCTGAGAATCTAGTAAAATTATTGGATAACGGCCCGTAGAACATAGCTATTCTATATCCATGACATTTGTGGAATAAGGATCATTCAAACAATGCCTGTTCTTTTGTGCTATACTTCAAGAACTAACTGCTGTAAATAAAGTAAATCAATTCTGATTGAGTTATGTGACAGTTAGTGACGATAACCTACATCACCTGAACACCGTCTATTGTAATCAGTTTGTAATTATTGTCAAATGTATTCTGCGATCACTGCAGATGTTAACGTAGAATCAGTTTACTGATTGCTTGGTTTGTGTTTTGACTGATAGCAGCTGCATTGCACTCACTCTCGAGTACTGCCCATACAATAGAAATTGCTGATATGAAATGTCAACGTATCGAAAGTTAGAATGCATATTGCAATTAAGTAAAGTAATTAAGGTAAAGTAATTTGATTAATCAGGAATGTTAATGTAAATGGCTCCACAAAGTTACACGTTTGAGATTATTATATACTTATTTAACAGATGTTGAAACAACAACGTCACAAACAACGTCTCAAACAACGTCACAAACAACGTCACAAACAACGTCACAAACAACGTCACAAACAACGTCACAAACAACTCCTCCAACCTCTGCTTCCACACCGTCTGTGAGCTCAGCCACACCACCGAGTTGCCCTGGGAACTCCCCGTCTCCATCTACACCCGTCTCCACCACCGTCCCGGAGGCTTGTTTCACTGGCTACACCCAATTCACTGACGGACTATGTTACCGCTTCTTCAGTGAAGAACGTACAAGAGAAGACGCTGAAGCTTTCTGTTCTGATGAAGGTTCCGAATTGACATCAGTGGAAAGTCAGGGACTTCATGATTTTCTCGTGGATCTCCGAATTAATGCTGGGTAAGATGGGGGAATTTAGCCAGAGGCATAACTAGTATGTTATCTAACTATCTTCTAATGAAAAGATACCAATGAGTCAACCTATGAACATTTGAATTTAATTGTATGAATGCCATGGACCTGAGGCGTGCTGGATATTGCGAGAAGGCACTATGATTAAACCACAGGTAATCAAATTGAATATTATTTTAAGCTTCACCGCTGTTTAGAACTCTCATTTTAACGTCTTTAGTTTGAATCGACCTGGATTCGAACCCCAATCTGTCAGATAATAAGCGGAAGCTCTACCAAATGAGCTACTTTAAACATGGAATTTGTAAACCACATTTATAGATTGTCAACGTTCTGTTATCAATACTTTGTTTTTATTTTACTTGCAGGTTCATAGACGAGGAAATGCTACTGAATGCAAAGTGGAGTGAAACCGCACAGTTCTGGTATTGGGTCCCTCAAGGGGAGGCAACTGCTATGGGTTACAGTAACTGGGATGAGTGTCACTGTAAGTCGCTTGGCATCAAGTTTTCCTCATTTGTTCCTCTTACTTATAGACGCAGATCAGGGGTCATGTCTTAACATTCATCTTTATAGACGCAGATCAGGGGTCATGTCTTAACATTCATCTTTATAGACGCAGATCAGGGTTCATGTCTTAACATTCATACTTATAGACGCAGATCAGGGGTCATGTCTTAACATTCATACTTATAGACGCAGATCAGGGGTCATGTCTTAACATTCATACTTATAGACGCAGATCAGGGGTCATGTCTTAACATTCATACTTATAGACGCAGATCAGGGGTCATGTCTTAACATTCGTACTTATAGACGCAGATCAGGGGTCATGTCTTAACATTCATACTTATAGACGCAGATCAGGGGTCATGTCTTAACATTCATACTTATAGACGCAGATCAGGGGTCATGTCTTAACACTGAGACTGAATATTTAATGGTTCAAAATAGTAAGGGTATTAAGAAGTGCATAAATGTTGTGTGCAGAGATTTGGAAAGAGTTTGTATGGATACACATAACTTAAGCCTAACATTGTCTCTTTAAAAAGACAATTTTGGGGGAAGGGTGATCAAATTTGAAAAATAGAATTATGGACAAGATCCTCTGTCATTCATTTCTTGAGCTTTCTTGATTTATTGTAGACTTGCTTTCACTTTTATTTTATACAATTTTGGACGACAGACTTATGAGATATAAAATCCAAGTTCTTATTCAAACCATGCAATAGTTTTTGTATTTGATATATTTCATCATCAATTTCTGATACTTTTATTAACAGCTCACGGCTCCAGTACATACAGCTGTGCTGTTGTATCTGGTGAGACCAACAACAATTTGTGGCGTAAACACGAGTGTTCACAACCCGCTCACTTTGTCTGCAGGAAGCCATCGCAGATATAGGGTGAGTACATGTGGGTACCCCTATCACATACATTGCCCTTCATCCATTGTGTAGGTACCCCCGTGCCAAACATTGCAAGTTATTGATGGATCTGAAGGTATTATTGCAACAACATTGCCCTTCATTCATGGAAACATGCATAGGTGCCCTTGTATCGAACGTTGATCATCATGCATGGACGTGTAGGCATTCTCATAACAAGTCGCATCCTTTGTCACAAACATTGCCCATCATGCATGGACGTGTAGGCATTCTTACAGTGTATAACAAGTATCGTCCATCTTGCTTGCTTCCTTTGTCACAAACATTGCCCATCATTCTTGGACGTGTAGGCATCCTTATAACAAGTATCACCCATCTTGCATGCTTCCTTTGCCACAAACAGTGTCCATCATGCTTGGACGTGTAGGCATTCTTATAACAAGTATCGCCAATCTTGCTTGCTTCCTTTGTCACAAACATTGCCAATCATGCTTGCACGCAGAGGTGCCCTTATAACAATAATTGCTCATTACGCATGACAGCATTTCGTTTTAAACACTAACTAATGTCTGTATTTGTAGTATATGTATACTATCAACTCTACGTCAACGTCAAGTATAAGTTACCCACAACACCCTAAGCGCTTGTTACAGGCTGCCTCTCTCAGTATTTGAACCTATTGACAACACTTTGTATGTTTAAATCTTGTCCATCTTGTAGATCCCAAGCAAAGTTGTGAATTGTTTTTATTGAAGGTTAATATTGCATAGTGTTATCAATATCAAATATATTATTCAATAAATCAAGAGCTAATAACTACAATGTCATAATTAATTTGTTGTTTTCATCATTTCCAGTTTCATAAGAAAATCGATGATGCTTTGAATATAAGTTTTATATTTAGTTCATTACTACAATATCATCATTTAATGGTTTTATTTATCTCCAGGTGCATTGTGATGACCTCTGAAAATCGATGATGAGACAGCATTCTGGAGATCTTCATTCCCGGACTGAATCATATTCTGTGACAATCAAATTAAATTTTATGAAAAAACATATTCGATTTTCTCATTTCTCTCAAAATAAAAAGAAATCGATAATCACCTAAAGTGAAGACATAACTTAGTAATATAGTTATTGTAATACATTTCATCCAAGCCTCCATACACCAGATATTGTTATGAGTACAGCTCCCACAGACGGCGCAGTTACAATGATTTTATCATGTTTGACTAATCTATGTCACTTGGACAATTGCACACCCGTTCTAACAAAAGCAATAACAAACACCACCCAAAACGTACCTTTGCGCATCTTCCGCATTACGCTTCCGCCAAGTCACTTCCTGTCCATCTTCCCTAGGCCTCTCCTGGCTTTGGTTACCATCATCTCTATCACCATATTTACCATCCTCTCTACCATTATCTCTCGATTGACTGCAGATGGGAGGTAGAGCTAGCGACTGGTATAATGCAGGTACTGGATACTGAAATGTCTTGTAAAATTCAATGAGCTACCCCACTGCTCAGAAAGTACCCCATTTTCTCTATAAACCAAAATGATTTGTTCTGCCAAACTATTTGATATAAACACATTCCTTGTATTGATTGCGGAGCAGAAACAGCGAGCGAGTACTGTACTGCCACTAACTATAATGATCAACATGACTGCCACATGACATGACACTCGTCACACTCGTCGGAGAACTGTGTAGGACATCAGCGAGACCAAGGAGATCAAAATCACTCAGAAATACCGTCATTTTACGATTGCTTCATCCAATCAATAAATCTCTAACTGTCACTTTATCTGCAGCCCAAGGTTACTTTAACGTCTGATTAACGCCATTGAGTTTTTTATGGAAAAAATCGTTTCCGGTGGTTACCACTAATATGGTTATCCACATCAACAATGCACACTGGTTTGTTTGAGGTACTACAGTCTTCTAAATGACAAATAGAACAGAGAACATAGACTTTGGTTAAATGACTGACAATGAAAATATCGTGGCTGGGGAGTGCCTTTGTTGCTACTGCATAACTGTTACGTTTTGCGGCACTATGTGCTCTTTTGAACCAATGAAATTCACACACAAAATCACAACCAAACAATCTTATTCAGCATGTGATCGAAAACATTTGTAACATCTGCCACAATTTTCAAAATAGCCTTTTACGTATCATTCTCTTCCCACAGAGGTTATTCCCTGTAGATTTCCGATCCTAACCTCTGTTCTCCGATGATAACTTTCTCGGCTTGAAAAGGATTGTCCTGATTGGTTGCATTTAAAGTTGTGCAATCAGCGACGCCGTTGTTAAATGACATTTGCCAATGAGAAGAAAGAAAGAAAATAACATAAACGTTTTCTTGTTTAATGTGTTTTCCTCGAAATATGCTATTTGATTTTGTGAAAACATTTGATCATAAACATGAAAATAAATAGAAGACTAAATCAGTGATAATAACTGAAAATAGTTTATTGTTGTTATTTACATCAAATAAATATATTCGAAGGACATTTAGAGAATAACTAACGAGGCACGAGTGATAACGGGAAATATGCACGAGTCGAAATGATGTTCACAGTTGCGAGCCTTGGCGAGCGACTGAACATCATTTCGACGAGTGCATATTTCCTGTTATCACTCGTACCGATTTGGTTATTCTATATATTACCCTTTACATTCAATAAAATACACAATTACGAACGGCAAACGTTTATTTTTTTGAGACTGTAGTAAGTGACATTGATCAGCTTTTTTTTAATTCACACATCTCCAGTGGTCAAACACTATACAAAATAGGTCTTTAATAAAACGAGAGGAAACTAATATACTATTAGTCTGTTTGTATAACCCCTAACATAGTTGTCATATATGACGCACATTTACATTATAATTACATGTACGATACAACCTGAATTTATCTAATAAGTACACCATTACGCCTCATTGCAGTACCAAAACTATGAATGACTGACTTGAGTCCCGATGTCAAATGCATCGACAGGTTTGATATCATTCTGCACGCTTTTTCTGATTAAGAAACAACGAGAATAGTGCATAGATTGTCCAATATGTTCTGATGTTGTCTCTCGTTGATGGTTATTATTTATGGATTGTACATTCTCGTGTCCGGAACTGTTCAAGTTTTACTCTGTTGTCAGCCATGTTTGTTTACAAACAACGACAGCGTGAAACCGTTGATATTATTTAAAATGATCGTCAATAACGTGTCAATTAAAGTTACAATGACAATGTAGATACATAAATATATTATAATTTCGAATACAGAATATGTCATAAACTAAATATTTGTATTTTCTTGATATCTGTTTTTATTTTTAAAATCGAGATGTGTGACCGAGTTCGGCACGTTCTATTTATCAATGAAACAAGAAAGTAGTACCGTCAACCAATCGTCGTGTCATTCTCTGGCTACTGACCAGTCAGCGTTGAGAATAACTAAAGAGGGCATGTGCGAATATCACAAAAATAATCACCTGTGAATCCTAACCTGTATGGGTAATATATGCTTATTAGCAAGACCCTTTACAGTCAAATGCTAATATCTTTGAAGTCACTCGATTGACGCACTCGATGAAATATTTGTTTTCATTGAATAGGAAACAGGGATACGATATGAGCTAAGCCTTTTCCCTGCTAGGGAATTTTGCTGGGACGGAGATATATGGCCTAATATAACAGAAGTTAGGATCGGAAACCTATAGGTAGTATGCTCTGTGAGAAGAGAATATTCACATATGTGAGTTTTTGTAATGCGGTCAAATACATCCAAAGCAGCATAAAAAGGATCGCACATAAACCTACGGGAAAAGGAAAGTATAACACACACTTGTTTTCGATCAATTAATTTTTTAAAAAGAACTGAGATGCACTTGATTATGGAACGATACAATAACACCTCTCGGCAGTAGTTTGAACGACTTAATTGAAAATTATATATATGATATATGAAACGTTCGTAGCCTTAAGAATTCTTAACTTTGATCGTAACCCATGTATTAAGAATGGGCTTAAGAAGTTCGTAGGGCTACGAACGTTTCGAGAATAAGGACCCAGAGCCATATACTTTCTTTTGCCCGTACGTTTAGAAAAAAGGCCTTGAACTGACATAGTCCGATAGGCTGCTGCTGCAGTAACAAATAACATTTGGCTGGAGGTTATTTACCTGTTTGAAGAGGACAATACTACATTTGTATGATACTCCTATTTATGTATCATCTTATCCAATTGTCAGAGATAACATCTGCGTACATGTATGTAGAAATGACGTGCAATCATCAGAATAACAGACACCAATTCTCTTACATACAAACTGGCAACTAACCGACCATGCATACAAATTAAACATGTTTCGTAATACATACAAGGGACTCGTCCCGAAAAAGTACAATCTTTTATATTATTGCAGATAGTCTGATCCAAAATATACAAAGTACATCTACAAATTGGCTTTATTGAGAGAAGTCACTTATCAAATGATAATATCGCCCTGACACAACGATACAGAGAGGGTGCCACATTTTCAAGCGAGTTTACAACACTGTTATAGAACGTTCTAATTACAGAACAATTGTGAACATTAGATATTGATGATATAAGGTATCATTTGCCTAATTTGTCTACATGGTAATGATGTTCAAAATATGCAGAGGTAACGGAGTTTTTCAATTTACCCACTTGGCATTTCCATGTTGTGTGGTAAAAAGGGCAATTGGCCATCAAGTATGTTGATAAACAAAAATCTTGTTTGCCAAAAATCTATTTATTATAAGTTTTCACAGATTTTTTCGACCCATAATAAGTCGAGAAATTGCACTTTTTAGTATAGGGGTTTTCCAGTCTAAATATAGATCATGTCTATTATTTTCAAGCGCAAATCATTATGGTCTAACTCACACACTGATTACAAAGACACGAAAGAAAAACAAAGATTAAGAGTAATGAGAGAACTTGAAATTTTTGGCGGTTATTAATTCACCATTTCATATTTTCTATAATAAATGTTTCACCCAACTTGGTATTTTGCTTGAATTTTATAATCAATCGTCTATGCACATAATTGCCGTATTGCCTCGTTCGCTATTACTTTCGAAACGTTTACTCAGTTTTGACACGTGGAAACTTCGAACTATCGGAACAATTCTGGTAAAGTGTAAGGTACATCATTTACATTTCTTACTTACGTAGACAAATAACTTCCACGAGAAGTCGAGGAAGGAGAACGAACTATAGGGATTGACAACTTGCTTCTCCTTGTTGTACCTCACAAAGTTGTCAAGTTGTCCCTTGCACCTACCACCAGTATACACCCTGATGCTCAGGAAATATTTGCATACAGTAGGTTACTAACAGAAGGTAGCTACGTATGTATATACTATCAGTAACCTCATCAGGGGGAATATGGGCGGATTAGCGTTATGTAAATGAAGTGAATGTATAGTCAGGTACGCTGTGTTACATAACAGTACGATCCATATTCTCATTATTAAACGGTGATAGCATTGAATCTTGAATTAATTAAAACGTGATACAATATTAATCTTCTCTCCAGGCTACAATTTAATCAAATGTTACATTCATGCATTGTCTACCTTGTATATAAATACGTCTGAGATTGAAGAGACATCATTCCAACTTGACCATGAGTCCCATGTTGCTCGTCCTGCTGTGTATCACCGCCATAATGGCCGGTGTGGAGGCCAGGCACATCAGCTCCAACAAAATCATCGTGAGTATTCAAATGTCGTGTTCTTAGATGATAAATTATCGTAGGTTCTTTTTATCAGAGTACTCTATGCCTTGTGACCTACACTGACGTACACAAATCTGATATTTCGATAGGTTAACCTGTTAAAGCTGTTCATTTCTGATTTGTTGAGATGGCTATGACATGACAGAATATTTTGAATTCATTCACATATGACAGTAGTACAGTTTATGATAGGCTAGAACGCCTGTCCAATCTGTGGAGCCCGAACCAGGGCAAGAAGAAATTGTGGTTAAGTCAAATAAGGGGGCGGGAAAGCGCAGTGGTTAGCGCGTTCGGCTTCGGATCAAGAGGTCCGTGGTTCGAATCCCGCCAGGGGCACGGCAACTTTGTCTGCAGTAGAGAACTGTTCTATACGCAGTAAGGTTTGGATGCAATGCTACACTGGATTTCAGCGTAGTACCACCCATGGTTTGCTAGTTCCAGCCGTTGCTGGCAGGTTTCACAGCAATGCATAGCCACATGGCGTTGCGGGCTTTTTCCCTTCCATAATACTAGCAGCCGTGATATAAGTGAAATACTCTTGAAAGCGGCGTTAAAGCCCAACTCACCTCACCTCACATCGGTCATATAACTACAAGCGTACTCGTACTCGTACTGATGCAAGATACGTGACTACATTCACTTCTATTGGTCGTAATGGTTTACCAGATTGCGAGTACTCACACAAGAACATTATGTTCTTCTTCAAATATAAAGACACACTGTGGTTACATTGCATAAGATGAAGCATGTGTAAATTCACTGGACTTCAACGGCAGTCTGATTAAAACCGACGGTATTCCGCGGAAAAAATGTCGAAATAGTGCATCTATTCATATCGTTCGGAGGTTTCTAAAGAACCTGTTCGTGTCCCGGTAGATATATTATTTTGCAAATGTTATTCCTCGGAACAAGGTCGATTTTAATCTGACTGACTTCAACGGCTTCCTGTAATGCTTAGGCCAGCTTGAACTTAGGTGTTATTTTGCTTAGGATGATAACTTGATAACATTTGGGTCTTTCTATGTTCATATACAATATGAGATTCAAAATTCGTTAATCTTCCGTGGATAGTTCAATCAGGATGTCATTGTATGTTACTGTCCGGAACTCAATACTTGTTGTTTGTTTCAGCACGATCCACATAGGAAAGCAGGTGCACGGGCGAACTTTGTCAGGAACGGAATCACGGTATCCAGCCCGCAACAGGTATAGATAGCACTGATGATTAGTCTGTTTACAACATTGTGTTTAAATTGTTAGTTGACAATAAAATTTCATTAGGTTTGGTCACAGAAATGATGTTGAATTGTTGAATTGTTTATTTCCATAGGGTACATGTAGGCCATCGGAACATGGTACAAAATTATTGGTCCACAGAATTACGATATTTTGGTCACAGAATTATAAATCATCAGAGAGGAACAATATTGTTGATGAAAATATTGTTGAAGCAAGTGTCTGAAAAGATGTACAATGTATTGTTGAAAGATCAAACACATTTCTTAGCCAATGGTAACACAAGGCAAGTAAATTACTGATGATGGCCAGGAGAATGAACGCAAAAACCCCATATATAAATGTTAGCACAAATTGCAGTAAATAATTCAAAAATCAAAATTCATTTCAAATGTATGATATACCAAATGCGTTTAATTGTATAATTGTTATTTTGCCTTCCTCAGGATGTTACCGAAACAGAAGATGGTGTACGACAAGCGGAAATCATGAGACAGGTTGGACAAGATAATATAATATACTAATTGTTTACATTTCAATATAAATAATAGAACATATTTAGAAGCCTTAATTACAAAATCAACTTTGTAAGATGTAACGAAATGGCTTTGAAGTGACCGACATTTTGAGGTGAAGTATTTAACATTCTAGGGACAATAATGAATATATAACTGTATTTGCAATGTTTCTAAATACTTTTTTTTTTATCAATATTGTCATTATCAAAGTCAGAGATTCATTCAATTCGAAATACATGTACTTATTTTTTCTGCTTCTCACTGCAGGTATTGAGACAATGGGATTTGCAAGAGGATCAAATGCAAGCGACGAGAACTAAACGATACATTCGTCTCACAGCACGGTTGTGGGACGATGGCATTGTCCCGTATGAGTTCTACAACATTTGTAAGTGAAATATATTTCCAAAATAATTTTTGTATATAAACCTGATTTTTTTTTATCGGTATAAAAGAAGTCAATTTTTTAAAAATATTTTTTTCTAATTCGTAATCTTGTTTCTCATTACCGATACTTTATTGGCACAGTAATGATTAGACCTATAAAGTTGATTATAATTATTTTACTCCAATCTGATTGAAAAGTCACAAGAGAATGTCTTGATAGCTAAGGACACCAAGGTCCGATCATAATTTTCACTTAAATAAAAAAACCATCAAATTTCAGATGATTGAAAATATCACTAGATAAACTGACGGGCAAAAGAAAGTATAACACTCACTTATTTTCGATTAATTCAATATTTTAAAGAAATGAGATGCATTTGATTATGGCACGATACAAAAAACCTCTCGGCAATAGTTTGAATGACTTCATTGCTGACAGTTTTATTTTTTAACTAAAACATCATTATATAAAGTAGACAGGGGTAAGAAATGAAATTTACACCAACATGACCCCTACAATGTTCAAAATGTTGTAAATGTGTGCAGGACGAAGCACATTTATTGATTTTCACACAGAGTATGTGTTATATGTCGATGAACAGTTGTGTTTTATCAAAATTAGTTTTGGGGAATTTCAAAATTAAAATTTTTAATTTTAAATTTTTAAAATTCAAACCGCGTAGAGGTATTCTTTGACTGATTTAATGTTTTGGACTAATTTCACAAACTAGTCCTTTTTTTAATATGACGTCGAAAACTCGAGATATTTGACTTTGAAAATTATACATATGATAGATATAACTGAGCCATATACTTTATTTTGCCCGTCAGTGTACTATGTGAAGTCTGCGGCGGATTGTTAGCCTGATACTTAGTCGCATTCAAACCGTATTTATTCCTAAGAAGTGACCAGTTTATCAGATATTGCAAAGGAGCCTCGTTTTGACCCAAATCTGAAATTTTCATGAGTGAATAGTTTCTCTAGTTAGGTAAGATAAGATACGTACCGTATACTAGCATAAACTATGGACACTACGTAATGATGAGATCGGTCCTACAATGTCCATAGCTTCCTCACAAGAGACGACAGTACGCGAGGTGATGGAGACCATCGAGGACTACACGTGTGTCCGCTTCTACACCGAGGGGTCCGGGGAGTACGACGTGTCACATGACGACTATCTCAGCTTCGTAAAGGCATGAGGGTGAACAACATTTTTTGTAGTTTTTCTCATCCATACGGGAAGTTTATTTAGTATTGGAAACAGGCAATATAAAACAAATCGTCGATCTAAATTTATTTAGATTGGGAAAACAAGTGAAGCATACTTGATAGCAATGACAGACGATCCTCCCCCTTTTGACATTTTTGCGCGTTAAGTGGCGATACTAATTCCACATACCCATAACAATATGAGACCCCTTCCCCCTTTTCAATATTTGACACCCCCACCCAGGTAAGGTGATAACGTCGCTTTAAAGAGTATTTCACGTACGTCAGGACTGCTAGTATTGTTGCAGGGAGAAAGCCTTCAACACAATTTTCTGGTTTCCCCTATGGATAGCATTCGATTCACTGATTGCTATGTTACATTCTATTGTAACTCTGCATTCAAGTCTCGTCAATATGTTAGTCTTGTAAATTGTTATATTAAATCAATCACAAGAGGTATATTTATTACTAAATTCGAAATAAAAAAAACCTCTTCGAGAGAGATCATTAAATATTGATGTCATCAGCTTTATGATGTCACAGCATTTGTATGTAAGCAATTCAGTGACGTCATTAAGAGGTGATGTAATAGTACCAGGACGCTTCGTTGTAGCGATATTTACAATGTAGATATCTTCTGTGGTAGATTTTTGGATTTATATTTGTGATTATGATAGATATATGCTATGTCCAGGTGCTGGTCGTGGGTTGGTCGCTATAAGGCTGGTCAGGAGATCTCGCCCTGCTCAGGATTCGTAAGTTCTATACATGTATAACGCATAGTTGAAGAGCTATGGGATATACTTATCTTTATATTCATTAATTAGGACACTAACATCATCCCTATTAACACTATATAACACTTTCCTGACATTTGTTAAGAATCTGTATAATGTATCCCATCTTGTTATAACCACTTATCACTGGATGAAGAAGTAACATATACTCCTTAACGTCGTGAATGTTCACAATAAAGAATCTATTGTCTATCCATTCAAAGACTATCTAGCAGTTTTCCATGTACATATGCTGATATTTCAAGGGTCCAGGTACTTAAGAACTTGTCGTTACTGAAACTATGGTTACTGATTCGCTGATCCCTCTTCCAGAGCACTGTGATGCACGAGATAATGCACGCTATGGGGTTCTTCCACGAGCAGCAGAGGTATGACCGGGAACAGTACCTGCAGGTGAACCTGGAGAATGTCAGAGACGGTGGGTGTAGACAAAAGCACATATACCTTACTAAGTTGCTGCTGATTCGTCCCCTTGGTCCATCAATTACCTATGTTGACAGTATTATTTCAACATGGAAGCTTATTGTAGGCATGGGGATATGTACCTGTATTTTATTGGATCATGTTCGTCCACAGATTGTGTGTAATCGTCATGGTCAATTCTGTGATTGTCAAAAATATATGTCCTTAAAACAATACAAATTGAAATTTATTTTGGTGCATGTTTGACTGACTGTTACCATGGCAACCATCTTATCTATTCACGCAAGTACATACGGTAAGAATAAACTGCCTTTCTGCCGTAAAAGGAGATACTATGGCCTTTTGGAGCTTTAAAGGGATACTTTTCAAATTAATACTAATCTAGTTTAAAAGGGATGCAATTTCCTATCTTAGTCATAAGTGAAAATAAAGTTTTGAGTTACTATTGTTCTTAGTACAGTTATACATAAGATACATTTTACTCTATGAGCCACCCACTTTAGACAGGGGGACTGTGATGTATTATAAGAAATAGAAGAGGCACAGACCTACCGCATGTACCTTCTAGCAGGGCGTTACCTAACAATAAGTGATATATGCAAAAGGGGTTTTGACAAATAATTTATATTGTTTAAGCAATCAGAAAATATATAAATCAGCCTGTAGTTTGTAAATTCCAGAATGTTTAAGTCATATTTTGTGAAACCAGATATGTGTTTGCTACCATTGCGTAATAACCGATTGTATTGCCTGGTCGTACACCAATATGATACGACAACCGTTAAACATTTTGAAAAAAAAGGTAAGTTTATTTTATATGTAGACCATTTCAGGTGATGATGTTGATGAATAATATGCATCGTTAATTTTCGGACCCGGTTCATATTTCAAGGATTCTCGTATTTACTTGTGGTGCAAGGCAAAACAAGTGTATTCTTGCCAATTAGGTGGAGTAAATATATCACTCAATAATTCAAATGTTCTCGATATGTTTTATAACAATATCTTTTTTCAGGTATGCAGCACAATTTCGGGAAAATCAACAGACCCGAACAATTTGTTCCAGGAAAATTTGACCTCCAGTCTATCATGCTTTATGGAGAATATGTAAGCTAAAATTGTTGTTGTTTACAACTAAAAACGATAACTCGGGTTTGAAAATGTGCATGCTTGTTATACGTTTTACCCATGAAAACTCCTTTATTCAGTATGGATAACCTTGCAGTCATACTGTTCCATCAGAATATGTGTCTCTGCATGGCTCGATCAATCGACTGTTGGCGCCAAGTGGATACATATACCTGTTTGGAGCAGGATGCCCCGAGACAAAGATTCTTCCCCCAGAATAACACGGAACACTGTGTAGACACCCGCCTTGCTACTAAACATGTCTTAAATTATAGTTAATGATAAAAAGGAATTGTCACGTTCTCGGCATCATCGAAACTTATGATTTTATTTTGCGTTTAAATAGTACTCTGGATATTATGATCTCTTTTTGTCGACACGGTTTGGCCCCTTTATATCTGAATAAGCAAACACATAGAACAACATTTCCGACAGTACACAACAGCCATGGCGTCCTCGGTGATTCTAGTCAAGGACAAATTATCGTATATTTCCATGGCACTATTTACAAGTGAAACGAAACATTTAATGGTAGCCTAGTTGGCAAAACGTTTTCTCTTTTTTACCATCAGGAAATAGCTCCAAGCATAAGCACAATCAAATTACAAATTAGTTATATCATTATACAGTGCCTAAAACCTTTTCCTCGCTAACAGTTCTTCTCTGAAGAATACTGGGTGAAGAAGACGATAGACTACCTGTATGACGATGTTCCTGGGAACAGAGGCGACTACTGGAATGTCATGAAGGAACTCAGTGAAGCTTACCAATGTGCAGGTGGGACATATTTTTTTATTATCTTCCTTCTTATGACCTCCGATGTATCAGACACATCAATTGTCAGACAAAACAATATCACTCATTACAATTACAAAGCAAATTCCTCTGAACACATAACTTTTTATGATATACAAATTCAAAGAGGTGTAACATTTCTTTTGGCGTTCAGTTTATATTAGATACGTCACTGATCAAAATATAATGTAAATCAAGTTCGATGCTCCAAGATCAATGTGTGTGAGGGGCATGTTTAAACAATTTCTTACAAATCGGGTGTCTGACGAGTAGGGTCAACGTCTGACAATTAGTTGTTGAAAGGAATGTAACAATCTTATATTTAATCCGAACACCCCTACAGGCCTCTACAGAGGCCAGGAAATGTATTGTCGTTCTGGTCCCATGATAATAAGAATGTAAAGTCCATGTTGCTTGAACAGAGTAAACACACAGATATGAACATTGTCAAACAAGTTCTGCACACTTCCCCCTCCAGGTAGTTGTCCTGCCACGACCTGTTCTAACGGAGGTTACCTGGGCTTCCCTCTCGGATCATGCGGCTGCATCTGTCCTGAGAACCTTGACCCGAATGACAACTGTAACACATTGCTCTCAGGAGGTACGTGAAGGCTGCCAGAAACAAATAAAAATGTCAAAAAATGAAATCAAGTTATGTGTTAGATGCAACATCATAATCTTATGAATGACCATTTATTTCAAATCATATTTACTAAGATTTATTATGTTTGTGTTTGAATTCATAACATAATTCTTTGAATAACATTTGAGAATTGCCTTGCAAAATATAATGTCGTTGAGTAAATGTTCATGGATGTTGATGTCCTGACAACGACAAGCAGCTGTATCGGAGCATGATATCCTCGGTATACTGTAGTTTTCTTTTCTTAATGTTTTGAAAGGAAGTAAATCGATTTTCGAAGCAAAGTAGCCATTGAAGTGAGCTCTACGATGCTCTTGCTCTTGCTAATGCGTGTTTCAGAGATGTTGAACAGGTTGATGATTTAAAACATAATGTATGATATCTGTCATTTCATATTCATTTTGATGTTCCACTCATTACAGTGTCAGGTGGAATCCACTACCTGGACAGCATTACACGTGTTGTTGAGTTCTCCACACCTGATGCCCCCAACTCCGGGATACCTGCTAATGCAATTTACACCTGGATGTTCTTCGTATGTGATTTTCTAAATATAACATGGTTATAAAATAAATCCACCCTTAAGAAGAACAACTTACTATACTTTAATAACTTCCAATAATGGCCAATAATATTTCATCAAGATACTTATTGTTGAAAATATACATGTAAGTGTAGCCTTCCTTATATATTTCAAAAATCGTTTTGTTTTAATTTAAAATTTGATAATTCAAAGAATGGATCGATATGCTAAAATAGTTAAAGACTTCATGCCTCAACAAGTTATATATCGTATAAATATACAAGTGTATGTGATTATTCCCGGACAGTCGTTGGCAGAAATATGGCTTACTAAACCACACAACATCTCTGTAGAATCGCACGTTTTACCTGTATATGCGAATATTCCCTAGGCTCCCGAAGATGGATCTAAAATCGTTGTGGACATAGAAGAGATGAATGTTGCTGGATCAGACGGAAGATGTACAGCCTCGTTGTGGATTAACCGGGACCTGGTGGGACAAACCGGAAATGCGTTAGTAAACTTTCTAACAGTTTGATCATGATTATATTTGCCATATGTGTAAGTGTAAATATAAATTCATGTAAATGTAAATTCAATTTTCTAAAGTTTAATGTTTAAAGCTGTTCTATCATGCTGAACAATTTATTATGATAAATGTACGTTGCTTGTTTTCATATTCTATTTGCCTGAATATATGTCTCTGATGCGTGATCTGACCATTAAATATGATTGGTAACATGCACACCTGGATATGAGATGGTTCTTTCTAGTCTATTCCATTCATACTATTGTTCGTTTTGGCGAGTTTACCTCCATTTTGAAAAAAACCAAACAACTATCTTTGTTTCGCTTGCTTTACATTAAGATTCCAATTTTCTTCTAGCTACTAATGTGTGTATCATTACGGTTGGTAAAATGCAAACCTGGGAGTTTATGTTAGGTGTTGTTTCTAGTATATTCCTCTAATACAATTGTTCCTTTACCTTCATTTTTAAAAACAACCATCTGGGTTTCAGCTTGCTTTACGTTCAGTTTCCAATTTTCTTCTAGCTACTAATGTGTGTATCATAGCCTGATTATTTGTTGTTTGCAGCTACTGTGGAGATGGGTACAAGCCATCCATCATCTCGGTTGAAAACACTGTTGTTCTGATTCTTGAAGCTGAGAGTTCAACAACAAGCTACTTGAAGGGAACTGCTACAGTCAGACTTGGTGAGTTCTCTCGTCCTTCAGTTTTCTAATAATTCCCGATTATTTTTTCCAAAAATGATATGTTATTGAGAATATTAAACATACACATATCTTAAACATTTGTTTGTGTATATATTTATAACTATCACATCCACAGCGGACGAGTGGTGTTATGATTTGTCCGACAAGGGGGAGACATATGATGGAACGAAGGATCGATCCGTGACGAATACAACTTGTCTGCCTTGGTCTCAGGCCACTGCTTGTGAACACAACCCAGCAGAGATGACGTAAGTTAAGATTAATAATTAATTAAATTAAATTAGTTAAAATTTATGTCCTTCTGTATTGTGCAAATAACTAATTTTTAAAATAGTACATGGCCATGTATTAATGCATTCTGCATGGATATATAATTATATATGAAAGAGTTACTGACTTGGATTGGTGACAGAATGGTTTTCGTGAAGTTTGAGACTTTTTAATACGATTTTCAAAAGTGTCAACTTGTCCATAATCAGACTTCTGTATGACGGAGAGAAATATAACTTTTTGTAAATAAAATGTGAGTTCCTAGCTTGCAACGATGACGACAGTGAGTCATATTCAAGACTTAGTAACTTATGAGTAACAAATAGTCCTGTGTAATATTCAAGAAGTTAAATCCCCAGAGTAACATATTGACTACTTACACTTACTTACTTGGTAGTCGTAAGTAACAAATAATTCCGTGTCATGTTCAAGTCTACATGTTAATATCCTCATTCTTTGTTAGACAACAAGCAAGTTACGACAACAACTACTGCCGGAACCCCGAAGCTCTCCGACCCCAGCCCTGGTGTTACACTGAGATCAACGAGAACGGCTGTGTCATCTCGCTGTGTGATGTCTGCGACTTTAGTGAGTCTACACTGTTTATGATATTGATGTCGTGTTTCAGAGTATCTGAGAATCTAGTAAAATTATTGGATAACGGTCCGTAGAACATAGCTATTCTATATCCATGACATTGGTGGAATAAGGATCATTCAAACAATGCCTGTTCTTTTGTGCTATACTTCAAGAACTAACCGCTGTAAATAAAGTAAATCAATTCTGTGATTGAGTTATGTGACAGTTAGTGACGATAACCTACATCACCTGAACACCGTCTATTGTAATCAGTTTGTAATTATTGTCAAATGTATTCTGCGATCACTGCAGATGTTAACGTAGAATCAGTTTACTGAGTGCTTGGTTTGTGTTTTGACTGATAGCAGCTACATTGCACTCACTCTCGAGTACTGCCCATACAATAGAAATTGCTGATATGAAATGTCAACGTATCGAAAGTTAGAATGCATATTGCAATTAAGTAAAGTAATTAAGGTAAAGTAATTTGATTAATCAGGAATGTTAATGTAAATGGCTCCCCAAAGTTACACGTTTGAGATTATTATATACTTATTTAACAGATGTTGAAACAACAACGTCACAAACAACGTCTCAAACAACGTCACAAACAACGTCACAAACAACTCCTCCAAACTCTGCTTCCACACCGTCTGTGAGCTCAGCCACACCACCGAGTTGCCCTGGGAACTCCCCGTCTCCATCTACACCCGTCTCCACCACCGTCCCGGAGGCTTGTTCCACTGGCTACACCCAGTTCACTGACGGACTATGTTACCGCTTCTTCAGTGAAGAACGTACAAGAGAAGACGCTGAAGCTTTCTGTTCGGGTGAAGGTTCTGAATTGACGTCAGTGGAAAATCAGGGACTTCATGATTTTCTCGTGGATCTCCGAATTAATGCTGGGTAAGATGGGGGAATTTAGCCAGAGGCATAAATAGTATGTTATCTAACTATCTTCTAATGAAAAGATACCAATGAGTCAAGCTATGAACATTTGAATTTAATTGTATGAATGCCATGGACCTGAGGCGTGCTGGATATTGCGAGAAGGCACTATGATTAAACCACAGGTAATCAAATCGAATATTATTTTAAGCTTCACCGCTGTTTAGAACTCTCATTTTAACGTCTTTAGTTTGAATCGACCTGGATTCGAACCCCAATCTGTCAGATAATAAGCGGAAGCTCTACCAAATGAGCTACTTTAAACATGGAATTTGTAAACCACATTTATAGATTGTCAACGTTCTGTTATCAATACTTTGTTTTTATTTTACTTGCAGGTTCATAGACGAGGAAATGCTACTGAATGCAAAGTGGAGTGAAACCGCACAGTTCTGGTATTGGGTCCCTCAAGGGGAGACAACTGCTATGGATTACAGTAACTGGGATGAGTGTCACTGTAAGTCGCTTGGCATCCAGTTTTCCTCATATGTTCCTCATACTTATAGACGCAGATCAGGGGTCATGCCTTAACATTCATCTTTATAGACGCAGATCAGGGGTCATGTCTTAACATTCATACTTATAGACGCAGATCAGGGGTCATGTCTTAACATTCATACTTATAGACGCAGATCAGGGGTCATGTCTTAACATTCATACTTATAGACGCAGATCAGGGGTCATGTCTTAACATTCATACTTATAGACGCAGATCAGGGGTCATGTCTTAACATTCATACTTATAGACGCAGATCAGGGGTCTTGTCTTAACACTCATACTTATAGACGCAGATCAGGGGTCATGTCTTAACATTCATACTTATAGACGCAGATCAGGGGTCATGTCTTAACATTCATACTTATAGACGCAGATCAGGGGTCATGTCTTAACACTGAGACTGAATATTTAATGGTTCAAAATAGTAAGGGTATTAAGAAGTGCATAAATGTTGTGTGCAGAGATTTGGAAAGAGTTTGTACGGATACACGTAACTTAAGCCTAACATTGTCTCTTTAAAAAGACAATTTTGGGGGAAGGGTGATCAAATTTGAAAAATAGAATTATGGACAAGATCCTCTGTCATTCATTTCTTGAGCTTTCTTGATTTATTGTAGACTTGCTTTCACTTTTATTTTATACAATTTTGGACGACAGACTTATGAGATATAAAATCCAAGTTCTTATTCAAACCATGCAATAGTTTTTGTATTTGATATATTTCATCATCAATTTCTGATACTTTTATTAACAGCTCACGGCTCGAGTACATACAGCTGTGCTGTTGTATCTGGTGAGACCAACAACAATTTGTGGCGTAAACACGAGTGTTCACAACCCGCTCACTTTGTCTGCAGGAAGCCATCGCAGATATAGGGTGAGTACATGTGGGTACCCCTATCACATACATTCCCCCTTATTCATTGTGTAGGTACCCCCGTGCCAAACATTGCAAGTTATTGATGGATCTGAAGGTATTATTGCAACAACATTGCCCTTCATTCATGGAAACATGCATAGGTGCCCTTGTATCGAACGTTGATCATCATGCATGGACGTGTAGGCATTCTCATAACAAGTCGCATCCTTTGTCACAAACATTGCCCATCATGCATGGACGTGTAGGCATTCTTACAGTGTATAACAAGTATCGTCCATCTTGCTTGCTTCCTTTGTCACAAACATTGCCCATCATTCTTGGACGTGTAGGCATCCTTATAACAAGTATCACCCATCTTGCATGCTTCCTTTGCCACAAACAGTGTCCATCATGCTTGGACGTGTAGGCATTCTTATAACAAGTATCGCCAATCTTGCTTGCTTCCTTTGTCACAAACATTGCCAATCATGCTTGCACGCAGAGGTGCCCTTATAACAATAATTGCTCATTACGCATGACAGCATTTCGTTTTAAACACTAACTAATGTCTGGATTTGTAGTATATGTATACTATCAACTCTACGTCAACGTCAAGTATAAGTTACCCACAACACCCTAAGCACTTGTTACAGGCTGCCTCTCTCAGTATTTGAACCTATTAACAACACTTTGTATGTTTAAATCTTGTCCATCTTGTAGATCCCAAGTAAAGTTGTGAATTGTTTTTATTGAAGGTTAATATTGCATAGTGTTATCAATATCAAATATATTATCCAATAAATCAAGAGCTAATAACTACAATGTCATAATTAATTTGTTGTTTTCATCATTTCCAGTTTCATAAGAAAATCGATGATGCTTTGAATACATTATATTTTATATTGAGTTCATTAATTACTACAATGTCATCATTTAATGGTTTTTTTTATTTATCTCCAGGTGCATTGTGTCGACCTCTGAACATCGATGATGAAACAGCATTCTGGCGATCTTCATTCCCGGACTGAATTCTATTCTGTAACTATTAAAATAAATTTTATGAAAAAATATGTACGATTCTCTCATTTCTCTCAAAATCAAAAGAAATCGACAATCACCTCAGTGAAGAAATAACTTAGTAATATAGTTATTGTAATACATTTCATCCAAGCCTCCATACACCATATATTGTTATGAGTACATCTCCCAAAGACGCCGCAGTAACAATGATTTTAGCATGTTTGACTAATCTATGTCACTTGGACCATTGCGTTCTAACAAAAGCAATAACAAACACCACCCAAAACGTACTTTTGCAAATCTTCTGCATTACGCTTCCAACATGTAATTTCCGCCAAGTCACTTCATGTCCATCTTCCCTCACAGGAAAAAAAGTGGTGGAATCCGCTTGCCGGATTCTTTAAGAAGCGCCAATATTTGGGAGAATCCAGTAGGACCCGGCAATCGGTTTCCACCACTTTTTGTCCTAGCCTCTCCTGGCTAATGTCTTCAATTCAAAGAGCTACCCCACTGCTCAGAAAGTATCTCATTTTCTCTATAAACCAAAATGATTTGTTCTGCCAAACTATTTGATATAAACAAATTCCTTGTATTGATTGCTGAGCAGAGACAGCGAGCGGGTACTGTACTGTCACTAACTATAATGATCAACATGACTGTCACACTCGTCGGAGAACTGTGTAGGTCATCAGCGAGACCAAGGAGATCAAAATCACTCAGAAATACCGTCATTTTACGATTGCTTCATCCAATCAATAAATCTCTAACTGTCACTTTATCTGCAGCCCAAGGTTACTTTAACGTTTGATTAACGCCATTTCCGGTGGTTACCACTTAAATGGTAATGGCTCCACATCAACAAGGCACACCGGTTTGTTTGAGGTACTACAGTCTTCTAAATGACAAATAGAACAGAGAACATAGACTTTGGTTAAATGACTGACAATGGAAATATCGTGGCTGGGGAGTGCCTTTGTTGCTACTGCATAACTGTTACGTTTTGCGGCACTATGTGCTCTTTTGAACCAATGAAATTCACACAAAAATCACAACCAAACAATCTTATTAAGCATGTGATCGAAAACTGGAAGTCGACCCTCATGCATTTGTAACATCTTCCACAATTTTCAAAATAACCTTTTACGTATCATTCTCTTCCCACAGAGGTTACTCCCTGTAGTTTTCCGATTCTCACCTCTGTTCGCCGATGATAACTTTCTCAGCTTGAAAAGGATTGTCCTGATTGGTTGCATTCAAATCTAGTTGTGCAATCAGCGACGCCGTTGTAAAATGACATTTGCCAATGACACGTCGTGATGCTATTTTTTAAAAAAGAAAATAACATAAACGTTTTCCTCGAAATATGCTATTTGATTTTGTGAAAACATTTGATCATAAACATGATAATAAATACATGTAGAAGACCAAATCAGTGATAAAAACCGAAAATAGGTTATTGTTGTTATTTACATCAAATAAGTATATTCGAAGGACATATGCTATTTAGCAAGACCCTTTACAGTCAAATGCTAATATGCAGATGGGAGGGAGAGCTAGCGACTGGTATAATGCAGGTGCTGGATACTGAAATGAGCTACCCCACTGCTCAGAAAGTATCCCATTTTCTCTATAAACCAAAATGATTTGTTCTGCCAAACTATTTGATTTAAACAAATTCTTTGTATTTATTGCGGAGCAGATACACAAAAATTACAACCAAACAATCTTATTCAGCATGTGATCGAAAACTGGAAGTCGACCCTCATGCATTTGTAACATCTTCCACAATTTTCAAAATAACCTTTTACGTATCATTCTCTTCCCACAGAGGTTACTCCCTGTAGTTTTCCGATTCTCACCTCTGTTCTCCGATGATAACTTTCTTGGCTTGAAAAGGATTGTCCTGATTGGTTGCATTTAAATCTAGTTGTGCAATCAGCGACATGAATGTTTTTCGTTCAATGTGTTTTCCTTGCTATTTCATTTTGTGCAACATTTGATCATAAACATGGAAATAAATAGAAGACCAAATCAGTGATCAAAACCGAAAATAGTTTAATGTTGTTATTAACATCAAATTATATTCGACGGACATATGCTAATTAGCAAGATCCTTTACAGTCAAATGCTTAGATCTTTGAAGTCACTCGATTTACGCAGCTGATGAAAGATTTGTTTTCATTGAATAGAAAACAGGGATACATATGAGCTAGGCCTTTTCCCTGCTAGGGAAGTTTGCTGGGACGATGATATATAGCCTAATATAACAGAGGTTAGGATCGGAAACCTGTAGGGAGTATGCTCTGTGAGAAGAGAATGTTCACGTATGTGAGTTTTTATAATGCGGTCAAATACATCCAAAGCAGCATAAAAAGGATCGCACATAAACCTACGGGAAAAGGAAAGTATAACACACACTTGTTTTCGATCAATTAATTTTTTAAAAAGAAATGAGATGCATTTGATTATGGAACGATACAATAACACCTCTCGGCAGTAGTTTGAATGACTTAATTGGTGACTGTTTTATTTTTGAACTAAAATATCATTATTTAAAGTAGACAGGGGTAAGAAATCTGACTCCTACCATGTTTAAAATGTTGTAAATGTGTGTAAGACGAAACACATTTATTGATTTTCACACAAAGTATGAGTTATATGTCGATGAACAGTTGTGTTTTATCAACATTAATTTGGGGAAATTCAAAATTAAAATTTTTAATTTTAATAAAAACATTTTTTTAAAAATTACACCGCGTAGAGGTAATCTTTGACTGATTTAATGTTTTGAACTAATTTCATAAACAAGTCCGCTTTTCAATACTCGAGATATTTGACTTTGAAATTTATACATATGATAAATACAACTGAGCCATATACTTTCTTTTGCCCGTACGTTTAGAAAAAAGGCCTTGAACTGACATAGTCCGATAGGCTGCTGCTGCAGTAACAAACAACATTTGACTGAAGGCTATTTACCTGTTTTGAAGAGGACAATACTTCATTTGTATAATACTCCTATTTATGTATCATCTTATCCAATTGTCAGAAATAACATCTGCGTACATGTATGTAGAAATGACGTGCAAACATCAGAATAACAGACACCAATTCTCTTACATACAAACTGGCAACTAACCGACCATGCATACAAATAAAACATGTTTCGTAATACATACGTCCCGAAAAAGTACACTAATTTATATCATTGCAGATAGTATGATCCAAAATATACAAAGTACATCTACAAATTGGCTTTATTGAGAGAAGTCACTTATCAAATGATAATATCACCCTGACATAACGGTACAGAGAGGGTGCCACATTTTCAAGCGAGTTTACAACACTGTTATATAACGTTCTAATTACAGAACAATTGTGAACATTAGATATTGATGATATAAGGTATCATTTGCCTAATTTGTCTACATGGTAATGATGTTCAAAATATGCAGAGGTAACGGAGTTTTTCAATTTACCAACTTGGCATTTCCATGTTGTTTGGTAAAAAGGGCAATTGGCCATCAAGTTTGTTGATAAACAAAAATCTTGTTTGCCAAAAATCTATTTATTATAAGTTTTCACAGATTTTTTCGACCCAAAATAAGTCGAGAAATTGCACTTTTTAGTATAGGAGTTTTCCAGTCTAAATATAGATCATGTCTGTTATTTTCAAGCGCA
Organism: Gibbula magus; assembly: GCA_936450465.1. Classification (NCBI taxonomy): domain Eukaryota; kingdom Metazoa; phylum Mollusca; class Gastropoda; order Trochida; family Trochidae; genus Gibbula; species Gibbula magus. The sequence goes on along the minus strand of OW388297.1, from coordinate 72,634,925 downwards.
AATCATTATGGTCTAACTCACACACTGATTACAAAGACACGAAAGAAAAACAAAGATTAAGAGTAATGAGAGAACTTGAAATTTTTGGCGGTTTTTAATTCAACATTTCATATTTTCTATAATAAATGTTTCACCCAACTTGGTATTTTGCTTGAATTTTATAATCAATCGCCTATGCACATAATTGCCGTATTGCCTCGTTCGCTATTAGTTTCGAAACGTTTACTCAGTTTTGACCCGTGGAAACTTCGAACTATCGGAACAATTCTGGTAAAGTGTAAGGTACATCATTTACATTTCTTACTTACGTAGACAAATAACTTCCACGAGAAGTCGAGGAAGGAGAACGAACTATAGGGATTGACAACTTGCTTCTCCTTGTTCTACCTCACAAAGTTGTCAAGTTGTCCCTTGCACCTACCACCAGTATACACCCTGATGCTCAGGAAATATTTGCATACAGTAGGTTACTAACAGAAGGTAGCTACGTATGTATATACTATCAGTAAGCTCATCAGGGGGAATATGGGCGGATTAGCGTTTTGTGAATGAAGTGAATGTATAGTCAGGTACGCTGTGTTACATAACAGTGCGATCCATATTCTCATTATTAAACGGTGATAGCATTGAATTAAAACGTGATACAATATTAATCTTCTCTCCAGGCTACAATTTAATTAAATGTTACATTCATGCATTGTCTACCTTGTATATAAATACGTCTGAGATTGAAGAGACATCATTCCAACTTGACCATGAGTCCCATGTTGTCCGTCCTGCTATGCATCACCGCCATAATGGCCGGTGTGGAGGCCAGGCACATCAGCTCCAACAAAATCATCGTGAGTATTCAAATGTCGTGTTCTTAGATGATAAATTATTGTAGGTTCTTTTTATCAGAGTATACTATGCCTTGTGACCTACACTGACGTACAAAAATCTAATATTTCGATAGGTTAACCTGTTAAAGCTGTTCATTTCTGATTTGTTGAGATGGCTATGCCATGACAGAATATTTTGAATTCATTCACATATGACAGTAGTACAGTTTATGATAGGCTAGAACGCCTGTCCCATCTGTGGAGCCCGAACCAGGGCAAGAAGAAATTGTGGTTAAGTCAAATAAGGGGGCGGGAAAGCGCAGTGGTTAGCGCGTTCGGCTTCGGATCAAGAGGTCCGTGGTTCGAATCCCGCCAGGGGCACGGCAACTTTGTCTGCAGTAGAGAACTGTTCTACATGCAGTAAGGTTTGGATGCAATGCTACACTGGATTTCAGCGTAGTACCACCCATGGTTCGCTAGTTCCAGCCGTTGCTGGCAGGTTTCACAGCAATGCATAGCCACATGGCGTTGCGGACTTTTTCCCTTCCATAATACTAGCAGCCGTGATATAAGTGAAATACTCTTGAAAGCGGCGTTAAAGCCCAACTCACCTCACCTCACCTCGGTCATATTACTACTAGCGTACTCGTGCTCGTACTGATGCAAGATACGTGACTACTCATTCACTTCTATTGGTCGTAACGGTTTACCAGATTGCGAGTACTCACACAAGAACATTATGTTCTTCTTCAAATATATAGACACACTATGGTAACATTGCATAAGATGAAGCATGTGTAAATTCACTGGACTTCAACGGCAGTCTGATTAAAACCGACGGTATTCCGCGGAAAAAATGTGCAAAATAGTGCATCTATTCATATCGTTCGGAGGTTTCTAAAGAACCTGTTCGTGTCCCGGTAGATATATTATTTTGCAAATGTTATTCCTCGGAACAAGGTCGATTTTAATCTGACTGACTTCAACGGCTTCCTGTAATGCTTAGGCCAGCTAGAACTTAGGTGTTATTTTGCTTAGGATGATAACTTGATAACATTTGGGTCTTTCTATGTTCACATTACAATATGAGATTTAAAATTCGTTAATTTCCGTGGATAGTTCATTCAGGATGTCATTGTATGTTAATGCCCAGAACTCAATACTTGTTGTTTGTTTCAGCACGATCCACATAGGAAAGCAGGTGCACGGGCGAACTTTGTCAGGAACGGAATCACAGTATCCCGCCCGCACCAGGTAAAGCACTGATGATTAGTCTCTTTACAGCATTCCCGCCAGGGGTACGGCAACTTTGTCTGCAGTAGAGAACTGTTCTACACGCAGTAAGATTTGGGTGCAATGCTACACTGAATTTCCGCGTAGTACCACCCATGGTTCGCTAGTTCCAGCCGATGCTCGCAGGTTTCACCGCAATGCATAGCCACATGGGGTTGCGGGCTTTCTCCCTGCCATAATACTAGCAGCCGCGATATAAGTGAAATACTCTTGAAAGCAGCATTAAACCCCAACTCACATCACCTCACGTTTACAGCATTATGTTTAAATTGTTAGTTGACAATAAATTTTCTTTAGGTTGGGTCACAGAATTATAAATCATCAGAGAGGAACAATATTCTTGATGAAAATATTGTTGAAGCTAGTGTCTGAAAAGATGTACAAGGTATTGTTGAAAGGTCAAACGAATGTCTTAGCCAATGGTAAAACAAGTAAATTACTGATGATGGCCAGTAGAACGAACGCAAAAAACCCATATATAAAAGTTATCACAAAAATCGCAGTAAATAATTCAAAAATCAAAATTCATTTCAAATGTATGATTTACCAAATGCGTTTAATTGTATAATTGTTTTTTTGCCTTCTTCAGGATGTTACCGAAACAGAAGATGGTGTACGTCAAGCGGAAATCATGAGACAGGTTGGACCAGATAATATTATACTAATATTTACATTTCAATATGAATAATTGAACATATTTAGAAACCTTAATTACAAAATCAACTTTGTAAGATGTAACGAAATGGATTTGAAGTGACCGACATTTTGAGGTGAAGTATTTAACATTCTAGGGACAATAATGAATATATAACTGTATTTGCAATGTTTCTGTAAATACTTTTTTTTGATCAATATAGTCATTATCAAAGTCAGAGATTCACTCAATTCGAAAGTACATGTACTTATTTTTTCTGATTCTCACTGCAGGTGTTGAGACAATGGGATTTGCAAGAGGATCAAATGCAAGCGAAGAGAAGTAAACGATACATTCGTCTCACAGCACGGTTGTGGGACGATGGCATTGTCCCGTATGAGTTCTACAACATTTGTAAGTGAAATATTTCCAAAATAAAATTATTTTTTTGTATAAACTTGATTTTGTATCGGTATAAAAGAAGTCAATTTTTTTTAAATATTTTTTTCTAATTCGTAATCCTTTTTCTCATTACCGATACTTTATTAGCACAATGATGATTAGACCTATAAAGTTGCTTATAATTATTTTTCTCCAATCTGATTGAAAAGTCACAACAGAATGTCTCGATTGCTAAGGACATCGAGGTCCGATCATAATTTTCACTTCAATAAAAAACATCAAATTTCAGATGATTGACAATATCACTTTATTTTGTCAAGTCTGCGGCGGATTCTTAGCCTGATACTAAGTCACTGACAAACCGTATTTATTCCTAAGAAGTGACTAGTATCAAATATTGGGAGCCTCGTTTAGCCCCAAATCTGAAGTTTTCATGAGTGAATAATGTCTCTAGTTAGGTGAAGATAAGGGGGAAATTAGTATCAACTACGTACCTTCTACTAGCATAAACTATGGACACTACGTAATGATGAGATCGGTCCTACAATGTCCACAGCTTCCTCACAAGAGACGACAGTACGCGAGGTGATGGAGACCATCGAGGACTACACATGTGTCCGCTTCTACACCGAGGGATCCGGGGAGTACGACGTGTCACATGACGACTATCTCAGCTTCGTAAAGGCAGGAGGGTGAACAACATTTTTTGTAGTTTTTCTCATCCTTACGGGAAGTTTATTTAGTATTGGAAACAGGCAATATAAAACAAATCGTCGATATGAATTTATTTAGATTGGGAAAACAAGTGAAGCATACTTGATAAGTTAAGTGGCGATACCCCTTCCCCATACCCATAACAATATGAGACCCCTTCCCCCTTTTCAATATTTGATACCCCCACCCCCCAGGTAAGGTGATAACGTCGCTTTAAAGAGTATTTCACATACGTCAGGACTGCTAGTATTGTTGCAGGGAGAAAGCCTTCAACACAAAAGTCTGGTTTTCCCTATGGATAGCATTCGATTCACTGATTACTATTTTACATTCTACTGTAACTCTGCATTCAAGTCTCGTCAATATGTTAGTCTTGTAAATTGTTATATTAAATCAATCACAAGAGGTATATTTTTATGAGGACTCGATTACTAAATTCGAAATAAAAAACCTCTTCGAGAGAGATCATTAAATGCTGATGTCATCAGCTTTATGATGTCACAGCATTTGTATGTAAGCAATTGAGTGACGTCATTAAGAGGTGATGTAATAGTACCAGGACGCTTCGTTGTAGCGAAATTTACAATGTAGATATCTTCTGTGGTTGTCAGTTTTGGGTTTATATTTGTATTAATGACAGATATATGCTATGTCCAGGTGCTGGTCGTGGGTTGGTCGCTATAAGGCTGGTCAGGAGATCTCGCCCTGCTCAGGATTCGTAAGTTATAAACATGTATAATGCATAGTTGAAGTACTATGGGATATACTTATCTTTATATTCATTAATTAGGATTTTAACGTCATCCCTATTAACGCTATTTAACAGTTTCCTCAGATTTGGTAAGATTCTTCATAATGTATCCCGTCTTGTTATAACCACTTTTCACTGGATGAAGGAGTAAGCATATAATCCTTAACGTCGTGAATGTTCACACTAAAGAATCTATTGTCTATATTCAAAGACTATCTAGCAGTTTTCCATGTACATATGCTGATATTTCCAGGGTCCAGGAACTTAAGAACTTGTCGTTACTGAAACTATTATTACTGATTCGCTGATCCCTCTTCCAGAGCACTGTGATGCACGAGATAATGCACGCTATGGGGTTCTTCCACGAGCAGCAGAGGTATGACCGGGAGCAGTACCTGCAGGTGAACCTGGAGAATGTCAGAGACGGTGGGTGTAGACAAAACCTCATATACCTTACTAAGTTGCTGCTGATACGTCCCCTTGGTTCATCAATTACCTATGTTGACAGTATTATTTCAACATGGAAGCTTATTGTAGGCATGGGGATATGTACATGTATTTTATTGGATCATGTTTGTCCACAGATTGTGTGTAATCGTCATGGTCCATTCTGTGATTGTCAAAAATATATGTCCTTAAAACAATACAAATTGAAATTTATTTTGGTGCATGTTTGACTGACTGTTACCATGGCAACCATCTTATCTATTCACGCAAGTACATACGGTAAGAATAAACTGCCTTTCTGCCGTAAAAGGAGATACTATGGCCTTTTGCAGCTTTAAAGGGATACATTTTCAAATTAATACTAATCTAGTTTAAAAGGGATGAAATTTCCTATCTTAATCATAAGTGAAAATAAAGTTGTGATTTACTATGGTTCTTAGTACAGTTATACATAAGATACATTTGACTATCTGAGCAACCCACTCAAGACAGGGGGACTGTGATGTATTATAAGAAATAGAAGAGGCGCAAACCTGTCGCCTGTACCTTCTAGCAGGGCGGTACCTAACAACAAGTGATGTATGCAAACGGGGTTTTGATAAATAATTTATATTGTTTAAGCAATCAGAAAATATATAAATCAGCCTGTAGTTTGTAAATTCCAGAATGTTTAAGTCATATTTTGTGAAACCAGATATGTGTTTGCTACCATTGCGTAATGACCGATTGTATTGCCTGGTCGTACACCAATATGATACGACAACCGTTAAACATTTTGAAAAAAAGGTAAGTTTATTTTATATGTCGACCATTTCAGGTGATGATGTTGATGAATAATATGCATCGTTAATTTTCGGACCCGGTTTGATCGCGTTCAATATTTCATATTTCAAGGATTCTCGTATTTACTTGTGGTGCCAGGCAAAACAAGACTCAGTGTATTCTTGCCAATTAGGTGGAGTAAATATATCACTCTATAATGCAAATGTTCTCGATATATTTTATAACAATATCTTTTTTCAGGTATGCAGCACAATTTCGGGAAAATCAACAGACCCGAACAATTTGTTCCAGGAAAATTTGACCTCCAGTCTATCATGCTTTATGGAGAATATGTAAGCTAAAATTGTTGTTGTTTACAACTAAAAACGATATCTCGGGTTTGAGAATGTGCATGCTTGTTATACGTTTTACCCATGAAAACTCCTTTATTCAGTATGGATAACCTTGCGGTCATACTGTTCCATCAGAATATGTGTCTCTACATGGCTCGATCAATCGACTGTTGGCGCCAAGTGGATACAGATATCTGTGTGGAGCAAGATGCCTTGAGACAAAGATTCGTCCCCCGGAATAACACGGAACACTGTGTACACACACGCCTTGCTACTAAACATGTCTTAAATTATAGTTAATGATATAAAACGGAATTGTCACGTTCTCAGCATCATCGAAACTTATGATTTTATTTTGCTTTTAAATAGTACTCTGGATATTACGATCTCTTTTTGTCGACGCGGTTTGGCCCCTTTTTATCTGAATAAGCAAACACATAGAACAACATTTCCGACAGTACACAGCAGCCTAGCGTCCTCAGTGATTCGTGTCAAGGACAAATTATCGTATATTTCCATGGCACTATTTACAATTGAAACGAAACATTTAATGGTGGCCTAGTTGGCAAAACGTTTTCTCATGTTAACCATCAGGAAATAGCTGCAAGCATAAGCACAATCAAATTACTTCTACAAGTTATATCATTATACAGGGCCTAAAACCTTTTCCTCGCTAACAGTTCTTCTCTGAAGAATACTGGGTGAAGAAGACGATAGACTACCTGTATGACGATGTTCCTGGGAACAGAGGCGACTACTGGAATGTCATGAAGGAACTCAGTGAAGCTTACCAATGTGCAGGTGGGACATATTTTTTTATTATCTTCCTTCTTATGACCTCCGATGTATCAGACACATCAATTGTCAGACAAAACAATATCACTCATTGCAATTACAAAGCAAATTCCTCTGAACACATAACTTTTTATGATATTCAAATTCAAAGAGGTGTAACATTTCTTTTGGCGTTCAGTGTATATTACATACGTCACTGATCAAAATATAATGTAAATCAACTTTGATGCTCCATGATCAATGTGTGTGAGGGGCATGTTTAAACAATTTCTTACAAATCGGGTGTCTGACGAGTAGGGTCAACGTCTGACAATTAGTTGTTGAAAGGAATGTAACAATCTTATATTTAATCCTAACACCCCTACAGGCCTCTACAGAGGCCAGGAAATGTATTGGCGTTCTGGTCCCATGATAATAAGAATGTAAAGTCCATGTTGCTTGAACAGAGTAAACACACAGACATGAACATTGTCAAACAAGTTCTGCACACTTCCCCCTCCAGGTAGTTGTCCTGCCACGACCTGTTCTAACGGAGGTTACCTGGGCTTCCCTCTCGGATCATGTGGCTGCATCTGTCCTGAGAACCTCGATCCGAATGACAACTGTAATACTTTGCTCTCAGGAGGTACGTGAAGGCTGCCAGAAACAAATAAAAATGTCAAAAAATCCAGTTATGTGTTAGGTGCAACACCATAATCATATGAATGACCATTTATTTCAAATCATATTTACGTATGATTTATTATGTTTGTGTTTGAATTCATAACTTAATTCTTTGAATAGCATTTTTAAATTGCCTTGCAAAATATAATGTCGTTGAATAAATATTGATGGATGTTGATGACCTGGCAACGACTAGCAGCTGTATCGGAACAGGATATCCTCGGTGTACTGTAGTTTTCTTTTCGTAATGTTTTGAAATGAAGTAACTCGATTTTCGAAGCAAGGTAGACATTGAAGTGAGCTCTTCGAGTTTTCATATTTGCTGATGCGTGTGTCAGTGATGTTGAACAGGTTGATGTTTTAAAACATAATGTTTGATATCTGTCTATTTCATATTCATTTTGATGTTCCACTTACTACAGTGTCAGGTGGAATCCATTACCTGGACAGCATTACACGTGTTGTTGAGTTTTCCACACCTGATGCCCCAAACTCCGGGATACCTGCTAATGCAATTTACACCTGGATGTTCTTCGTATGTAATTTTCTAAATATAACTTGGTTATAAAATAAATCCACCCTTAAGAAGAACAACTTACTATACTTTAATAACTTCCAATAATGGCCAATAATATTTCATCAAGATACTTATTGTGGAAAATATAAATGTAAGTATAGCCTTCCTAGTGGTGACGTAGTTACGAAGTTATAATTTTTATTTTTATTTTGTTTTAATTTAAAATTTGATAATTCAAAGAATGGATCGATATGATAAAATAGTTAAATACTTTATGCCTCAACAAATTATACATCGTATAAATATACAAGTGTATGTGATTATTCCCGGACAGTTGTTAGCAGAAACATGGCTTTCTAAACCAGACAACAGCTCTGTAGAATGGCACATTTTACCTGTATATGCGAATATTCCCTAGGCTCCCGAAGATGGATCTAAAATCGTTGTGGACATAGAAGAGATGAATGTTGCTGGATCAGACGGAAGATGTACAGCCTCGTTGTGGATTAACCGGGACCTGGTGGGACAAACCGGAAATGCGTTAGTAGACTTTCTAACAGTTTGATCATGATTATATTTGCCATATGTGTAAGTGTAAATATAAATTCATGTAAATGTAAATTCAATTTTCTAAAGTTTAATGTTTAAAGCTGTTCTATCATGCTGAACAATTTATAATGATAAATGTACGTTGCTTGTTTTCATATTTTATTTGCTTGAATATTTGTCTCTGATGCGTGATCTGACCATTAAATATGGTTGGTAACATGCACACCTGGATATGAGATGGTTCTTTCTAGTCTATTCCATTCATACCATTGTTCGTTTTGGCGAGTTTACCTCCATTTTGAAAAAAAACAAACAACTATCTTTGTTTCGCTTGCTTTACATTAAGATTCCAATTTGTGTGTATCATACCCTGTTTATGTGTTGTTTGCAGCTACTGTGGAGATGGGTACAAGCCATCCATCATCTCGGTTGAAAACACTGTTGTTCTGATTCTTGAAGGTGAGAGTTCAACAACAAGCTACTTGAAGGGAACTGCTACAGTCAGACTTGGTGAGTTCTCACGTCCTTCAGTTTTCTAATAATTCCCGATTATTTTTTCCCAAAATTATGTTTTTGAGAATATTAAACATACACATATCTTACACATTTGTTTGTGCTATATATTTATAACTATCACATCCACAGCGGACGAGGGGTGTTATGATTTGTCCGACAAGGGGGAGACGTATGATGGAACGAAGGATCGATCCGTGACGAACACAACTTGTCTGCCTTGGTCTCAGGCCACTGCTTGTGAACACAACCCAGCAGAGATGACGTAAGTTAAGATTAATAATTAATTAAATTAAATTAGTTAAAATTTATATCGTTCTGTATTGTGCAAAGAACTAATTTTTAAAATAGTACATGGCCATGTATTAATGCATTCTGCATGGATATATAATTATATATGAAAGAGTTACTGACTTGGATTGGTGACAGAATGGTTTTCGTGAAGTTTGAGAAGTTTTAATACGATATTCAAAAGTGTCAACTTGTCCATAATCAGACTTCTGTATGACGGAGAGACATATAATTTTTTGTAAATAATATGTGAGTTTCTGGCTAACAACGATGACGACAGTGAGTGATATTCAAGACTTAGTAACTTAGAGTAACAAATAGTCCTGTGTAATATTCAAGAAGTTAAATCCTCAGAGTAACATATTTACTACTTACACTTACTTACTTGGTAGTCGTAAGTAACAAATAATTCCGCATCATATTCAAGTCTACATGTTAATATCCTCATTCTTTGTTAGACAACAAGCAAGTTACGACAACAACTACTGCCGGAACCCCGAAGCTCTCCGACCCCAGCCCTGGTGTTACACTGAGATCAACGAGAACGGCTGTGTCATCTCGCTGTGTGATGTCTGCGACTTTAGTGAGTCGACATTGTTTATGATATCGATGTCGTGTTTCAGAGTATATCAGAGAATCTAGTAAAATTATTAGATAACGGTCCATAGAACATAGCTATTCTAACTCCATGACATTGGTGGAATTAGGATCATTCAAACAATGCCTGTTCTTTTGTGCTATACTTCAAGAACTACCCGCTATGAATGAAGTAAATCAATTCTGATTGAGTTATTTGACAGTTAGTGACGATAACCTACATCACCTGAACACCGTCTATTGTAATCAGTTTGTAATTATTGTCAAATGTATTCTGAGATCACTGCAGATGTTAACGTAGAATCAGTTTATTGATTGCTTGGTTTGTGTTTTGACTGCTAGCAGCTACGACGTTACACTCACTCTCGAGTACTGCCCACACAATGAAAATTGCTAATATGAAATGTCAACGCATCGAAAGTTATAATGCATATTGCAATTAAGTAAAGTAAATAAGGTAAAGTAATTTGATGAATAAGTAATGTTAATGTAAATGGCTCCACAAAGTTACACGTTTCAGGTTATTATATACTTATTTAACAGATGTTGAAACAACAACGTCACAAACAACGCCACAAACAACGCCACAAACAACGTCACAAACAACTCCTCCAACCTCTGCTTCCACACCGTCTGTGAGCTCAGCCACACCACCGAGTTGCCCTGGGAACTCCCCGTCTCCATCACCCCCCGTCTCCACCACCGTCCCGGAGGCTTGTTCCACTGGCTACACCCAGTTCACTGACGGACTATGTTACCGCTTCTTCAGTGAAGAACGTACAAGAGAAGACGCTGAAGCGTTCTGTTCGGGTGAAGGTTCTGAATTGACGTCAGTGGAAAGTCAGGGACTTCATGATTTTCTCGTGGATCTCCGAATTAATGCTGGGTAAGATGGGGGAATTTAGCCAGAGGGATAAATAGTATGTTATCTAACTATCTTCAAACTTTAAAGCTAATGAAAAGATACAAATGAATCAACCAATGAACCTTTGAATTTAATGAAATGAATGCCATGGACCTGAGGCGTGCTGGATGTAACGAGAAGGCTCTATGATTAAACCACAGGTAATCAAATTGAAAATTATTTTAAGCTTCACCGCTATTTAGAACTCTCATTTTAACGTCTTTGGTTTGAATCGACCTGGATTCGACCCCCGAATAATAAGCGGAATATCTACAAAATGAGCTACTTTAAACATTGAACTTGTAAACCACATTCAGAGATTGTCAACGTTCTGTTATCAATACTTTGTTTTTGTTTTACTTGCAGGTTCATAGACGAGGAAATGCTACTGAATGCAAAGTGGAGTGAAACCGCACAGTTCTGGTATTGGGTCCCTCAAGGGGAGACAACTGCTATGGATTACAGTAACTGGGATGAGTGTCACTGTAAGTCGCTTGGCATCCAGTTTTCCTCATTTGCTCCTCATACGCAGATCAGGGGTCATGTCTTAACATTCATACTTATAGACGCAGATCAGGGGTCATGTCTTAACATTCATACGAGAGACTGAATATTTAATGGTTCAAATCGTAAGGGTATTAATTACTATTAATAAGTGCATAAATGTTGTGTGCAGAGATTTGGAACGATGTTTACAAGTACGGATACACGTAACTTAAGCCTAACATTGTCTCTTTAAAAAGACAATTTTGGGGGAAGGGTGATCAAATTTTAAAAATAGAATTGTTGACAAGAACCTCTGTGATTCATTTGAGCTTGAGCTTTCTTGATTTATTGACTTGCCTTCACTTTTATTTTATACAATTTTCGACGGTAGACTTAGGAGATATAAAATCTAATTATAAGATAAATAGTTGCGTTTGTAAAATTTCCGGGATTCATTGCTATTCAACACCCGCAAATTTAGTTTAAAACCGACGGCGTAATATGTACATTAGCAACAATTTACACATAAACTCAAACAGTGTCACTCAACTATGTTCACATCACAATATTCACTTATCCTTTTAGATGGCGATAAACATTTATCTACGACATCAACACAGCAAAAGACCTAGGAATAAAAATCTTAAACTTGCCCTAACCCATTGTGACAATGACGCTAGCATTGTGACGTCAAAACGGTTGATCACTATGACATCATGCCATGGCAACGGCATTCGGTAAACACAACCGCATGGAAGAAGGCGTCAAACTTAGACAAATCTTACTAGTTGAAAACATTTTAGTTACTTGAAACTAATTAATTTTGAGAGTTATTTGTTACCTATACTGCTATACACAAGTTAGAAAATGACAATGCCACCTGTCAAATTTGAGTAAGGGGCACATATAAAGAGAATTAGAAAAATAAATTTTTTAGTCGGGCCGGATCTTGTGAACATGATGTATATTTTCGCGGTGATTCTCCCCAAATAATTTGCGGGTATTCATTGTCATTCAACATAGGCAAATCAACCAATCAGAATCAAGGATCCTACGAAATCATGTTACAATTTCTTATTCAAACTATGCAATAGTTTTTGTATTTGATGTATTTCATCATCAATTTCTGATACTTTTATTAACAGCTCACGGCTCGAGTACATACAGCTGTGCTGTTGTATCTGGTGAGACCAACAACAATTTGTGGCGTAAACACGAGTGTTCACAACCCGCTCACTTTGTCTGCAGGAAGCCATCGCAGATATAGGGTGAGTACATGTGGGTACCCTTATCACATACATTGCCCTTCATCCATTGTGTAGGTACCCCCGTGACAAACATTGCAAGTTATTGATGGATCTGAAGGTATTATTGCAACAACATTGCCCTTCATTCATGGAAACATAGATGCCCTTGTATCGAACGTTGCCCATCATGCTTGAATGTGTAGGCATTCTTATACAAGTATCATCCATCTTGCATGCTTCCTTTGTCACAAACATTGCCCATCATGCTTGAACGTGGAGGCATTCTTATACAAGTATCATTCATCTTGCATGCTTCCTTTGTCACAAACATTGCCCATCATGCTTGAACGTGGAGGCATTCTTATACAAGTATCATCCATCTTGCATGCTTCCTTTGTCACAAACATTGCCCATCATGCTTGAACGTGGAGGCATTCTTATACAAGTATCATCCATCTTGCATGCTTCCTTTGTCACAAACATTGCCCATCATGCTTGAACGTGGAGGCATTCTTATACAAGTATCATCCATCTTGCATGCTTCCTTTGTCACAAACATTGCCCATCATGCTTGAACGTGGAGGCATTATTATACCAAGTATCATTCATCTTGCATGCTTCCTTGTCACAAACATTGCCCATCATGCATGGACGTGTAGGCATTCTTATAACAAGTGTCATTCATCTTGCTTGCTTCCTTTGCCCCAAACATTGCCCATCATGCATGGACGTGTAGGCATTCTCATAACAAGTATCATCCATCTTGCTTGCTTCCTTTGTCACAAACATTGCCCATCACGCTTGCACGCAGAGGTGCCCTTATACCAATAATTTCTCATTATGCATGACAGCATTTCGTTTTAAACACTAACTAATGTCTGGATTTGTAGTATATGTATACTATCAACTCTACGTCAACGTCAAGTATAAGTTACCCATAACACCCTAAGCGCTTGTTACAGGCTGCCTCTCTCAGTATTTGAACCTATTGACAACACTTTGTATGTTTAAATGTTGTCCATCTTGTAGATCCCAAGCAAAGTTGTGAATTTTTTTTATTGAAGGTTAATATTGCATAGTGTTATCAATATCAAATATATTATTCAATAAATCAAGAGCTAATAACTACAATGTCATAATTAATTTGTTGTTTTCATCATTTCCAGTTTCATAAGAAAATCGATGATGCTTTGAATAAATTATGTTTTATATTGAGTTCATTAATTACTACAATGTCATCATTTAATGGTTTTATTTATCTCCAGGTGCATTGTGTCGACCTCTGAACATCGATGATGAAACAGCATTCTGGCGATCTTCATTCCCGGACTAAATTATATTCTGTGACAATCAAAATAAATTTTATGAAAAAACATATTCGATTCTCTCATTTCTCTCAAAATAAAAAGAAATCGATAATCACCTCGAGTGAAGAAATAACTTAGTAATATAGTTATTGTAATACATTTCATCCAAGCCTCTATACACCAGATATTGTTGGTACAGCTCCCAAAGACGGCGCAGTTACAATCATTTTATCATGTTTGACTAATCTATGTCACTTGGACCATTGCACACATCGGACAATTGCGTTCTAACAAAAGCAATAACAAATACCACCCAAAACGTACCTTTGCGCATCTTCCGCATTACGCTTCCAACATGTAATTTCCGCCAAGTCACATCCTGTCCATCTTCCCTCACAGGACAAAAAGTGGTGGAATCCGCTTGCCGGATTCTTCCGGATTCTTCTGGATTCTTTAAGAACCGCCAATATTTGGGAGAATCCAGAAGGATCCGGCAAATGGATTCCACCACTGTTTGTCCTGTGCCTCTCCTGGCTTTGGTTACCATCATCTCTATCACCATCTTTACCATCCTCTCTACCATCATCTATCGATTGACTGCAGATGGGAGGGAGAGCTAGCGACTGGTATAATGTAGGTGCTTGATACTGAAATGTCTTGTATAATTCAAAGAGCTACCCCATTGCTCAGAAAATATCCCATTTTCTCTATAAACCAAAATTATTTGTTCTGCCAAACTATTTGATATAAACAAATTCATTGTATTGATTGCCTAGCAGAGACAGCGAACGAGTACTATGCTGCTAACTAACTATAATGATCAACGTGACTGTCACACCCGTTGAAGAACTGTGGAGGACATCAGCGAGACCAAGGAGATCACAATCACTCAGAAACACCGTCATTTTACGATTGCTTCATCCAATCAATAAATCTCTAACTGTCACTTTATCTGCATGCCCAAGGTTACTTAAACGTCTGTTTAACACCATTGAGGTTTTTTTTATGGAAAAAATCATTTCCGGTGGTTACCACCAATATGGTAATAACATCAACAATACACACTGTTGTTTGAAGTACTACAGTACTTGTCTTGTAAATGACAAATAGAACAGAGAAAATAAACTTTGAATAAATGACTGACATGAAAATAGCGTGGCTTGGGACCATGTGCTCTTTTGAACCAATGAAAAAATGAAAATGAAAAAAAAACACAACCAAAAAACATTATTAAGCATGTGATAGAAAACTGGACAGTCGACCCTCATGCATTTGTAACATCTGGCACAATGTTCAAAATAGCCTTTTATGTATCAATCCCTTCCCACAGAGGTTATTCCCTGCATATTTCCGATCCAAACTCTGTTCTCCTATGAAAACTTTCTCGGCTTGAAAAGGATTGTCCTGATTGGTTGCATTCAAATCTAGTTGTGCAATCAGCGACGCCGTTGTAAAATGACATTTGCCAATGACACGTCATGATGCTATTTTTTTAAAAAGAAAATAACATAAACGTTTTCCTCGAAATATGCTATTTGATTTTGTGAAAACATTTGATCATAAACATGATAATAAATACATGTAGAAGACCAAATCAGTGATAAAAACCGAAAATAGGTTATTGTACATCAAATAAGTATATTCGAAGGACATATGCTATTTAGCAAGACCCTTTACAGTCAAATGCTAAAATATTTGAAGTCACTCGATTGACGCATCCGATGAAATATTTGTTACCATACGATACGATATGAGCTAGGCCTTTTCCCTGCTAGGGAATTTTGCTGGGACGGAGATATATGGCCTGATATAACAGAAGTTAGGATCGGAAACCTATAGGGAGTATGCACTGTGAGAAGAGAATGTTCACGTATATGTGAGTTTTTGTAATGCGATCAAATACATTCAAAGCCGCATAACAAGGATCGCACATAAACTGACGGGCAAAAGAATATATAACACTCACTTGTTTTCGATTAATTCAATTTTTTTAAAGAAATGAGATGCATTTGATAATGGAACGATACAATAACATAATAAATGATGTACAAATGATAATTGTTAATAGCTATAAATATTTGGGATTTTTATTCACTTGTAATCTCAGTATGACAAAAGCACTTGATGTTCTTTCCTTACGAGCCAAGAAAGCTCTTACAGAAATAAGTGTTAACTTGAGAAAACTTGGAATTCTTTCGCCTGATGTATTCTTTAAAATATTTGATAGTCAAATACAACCAATGCTTTTGTATGCTTCAGAAGTTTAGGGGGTCAAAAGACATGAAAATATTGAAAAAAGTCATTTATCTGCCTGTAAGATTTTTTTAAATGTCGGTCCACAAACACCTAATGCGATTGTGTATGGTGAATGTGGTAGATACCCATTACATATTAATTCTGCTGTGCGCAGTTTAAACTATTGGATGAAGATTTTGTATATGCATGAAGATCGTTTACCTAAGAAATCTTATAATACGTCACTTCATTTGGATGATATCGGCCATAAAACTTGGGCCTCAGAAATTAGAAATATGCTTTTTTCTCATGGATTTGGTTTCGTTTGGATTTCGCAAAGTATAGGAGATAGGGTACAATTTATCAATATTTTTAAAATACGGGCAAAAGATATGTTTTTTCAAAATTGGAACTCTACACTGGATAACAGTACCAGATATGATACATATAGAGAAATTAAAAGTCTACTTACACCGGAGAAATATTTATTTGAAATAGTGGATTTTAAATTTCGTAAAAGCATTGTTAAATTACGATCGGGGCTGTTACGTTTAAAGGTTAATGAGGGTAGATAGCAGAAAATTGATAGGTTGTCTAGAATTTGTCCAATTTGTAATGAAGGAATAGAAGACGAACTTCATTTTATTTCTGTGTGTCCATATTATAATGATTTAAGAAAAATATATCTGCCAAGTATTAGAAATGTAAACATGTATACATTTAAACAAATTCTTACTACTAACGATAACTACATGTTGAAAAAATTAAGCCACTATGTTTATTATGCCTATGAAAAACGATGTAAAAAGCTAAATGAAATTTCTTGTGATTAATTATTATTTTCATGTTATCTACTTCTCGTAAGTTGTGCGTATTATTACTTAATATTATTTTTGTATACGAAATATGTGTTTCCATGTACCTGTATTTGGGCCCAGGGGCCTATATACTTGAATAAGGTTGAAGTTGAAGTAACACCTCTCGGCAGTAGTTTGAATGACTTAATTGGTGACTGTTTTATTTTTGAACTAAAATATCATTATTTAAAGTAGACAGGGGTAAGAAATCTGACTCCTACCATGTTTAAAATGTTGTAAATGTGTGCAGGACGAAGCACATTTATTGATTTTCACACAAAGCATGAGTTATATGTCGATGAACAGTTGTGTTTTATCAACATTAATTTGGGGAAATTCAAAATTTAAAATTTTAATTTTAATAAAAAATAAATTAAACCGCGTAGAGGTATTCTTTGACAGATTTAATGTTTTGAACTAATTTCACAAACAAGTCCGTTTTTCAATACTCGAGATATTTGACTTTGAAAATTATAATATGATAAATACAACTGAGCCATATACTTTCTTTTGCCCGTACTTTAAGAAAAAAGGCCTTGAACTGACATAGTCCGATAGGCTGCTGCTGCGGTAACAAATAACATTTGGCTGGAGGCTATTTACCTGTTTGAAGAGGACAATACTACATTTGTATAATACACCTATTTATGTATCATCTTATCCAATTGTCAGAGATAACATCTGCGTACATATGTATGTAGAAATGACGTGCAATCATCAGAATAACAGACACCATTGCTCTTACATACAAACTGGCGACTAACCGATCATGCATACTTGACAAATTAAACATGTTTACGAAATACAAGGGACTCTTCCCGAAAAGTACAATCATTTATATTATTGCAGATAGTATGATCCAAAATATACAAAGTACAACTAGAAATTGGCTTTATTGACAGAAGTCAATTATTAAGTGATAATATCGCCCTGACACAAAGGTACAGAGACGGTGCAAACTTTTCAAGCGAGTTTACAACACTGTTATAGAATGTTCAAATTACAGACAATTGTGAATATTAGATATTGATGATATAAGGTATCATTTGCCTTATTTGTCTACATGTTAATGATGTTCAAACTAGGCAGAGGTAACGGCGATTTGAATTTACCCACTTGAAACTTCCATGTTGTCTGGTAAAAAGGGCGATAGGTCATGATATATCATACACTTAAGACCGCTGAGGGAGTCAGGTCCGAGAGTCCTTGTATTTCACATAATGACCTCACCATGAGTAATTAAGTGTTTTACCATACCGAAATTTTTGTTTTTCTTCTTCAGACTATAGTATGTATTTCTTATTTGTCAAAACGAACCCATCAGCTGACGCCATCTTGAAACCGAACGTTAAAACAAACAGTCACGTGCAAATCACGTGACGAGTCACTATCTCAGGTCAGAATTTCTGTCACAAAAGTGACCTCATCACTGGAATCGGAGGTCAATGTACAGTTATATTTTTCGATCACGTGGTGTGAACTGGCCAATGGTATTCTTACAAATTTAATAGAGGTATAATAATGTGTTACTATTTTACATCCTCTTGACCAGGAAGGCTCCTACGATCCCATTCAATCCCCTTCGATCCCTTTCGATCCCCTGATTACCTGAACAGCTTCTGCCTCGTATCTCGCCTTAAATAACAACCAATTAAATAAATCGAGAAGAATGCCATTCTAAGATTTCTTTAAAGACATATCTCTTCCAGTTTGAATTAGCTTCTATCATTTAAATTAGTTATACCATGTAACAGAGCCACTGAGCAGTCAGTACTGGGTGGTATTATTGATATTATTATTAGATTCGGCAATTATATTTCGAATGAACCCCTAGCAACGTCACATTAGATATGTGACGTCATAGACATGCTCGTGACGTCACTTTACAATAACAACAAACCTTCTCTTTATTTAAAAAAACAAAAGACGAGTTGGCGTTATTTATCGTTGATTATCATCCTACTAGCCATATAACGTGATACTTGAAACGACCTTTCTAAACCGTATCACCCGGTACGAGTTATTTACAATATTGTAAGTCCCTCGAGGAGGGTTTACATGGACAGTTGTAAACCCTGTTAGAAGGAATTACAATGATTGTAAATCCTGATATATTTGCTAAGATGACGGCTTGATAGTAAAGATCTGAAGAAACTAACTTTGACTAATTTTGAAATTTTCGTAAATTTACAACAGAATATGAACAGCAAATGATTTGAAGAAAGTGCGTCTCGAACCCGTATCCGCTATCACCGTACGTGAGCTGGCGCTTCAGTCTGCTGCGCCAGGGAGGCAGATGAGATTCTACGGTACAAAAGCAACTTATATAGCGCGGCTGATTTCAGGTTCCGAACAAGGATTTATGAACGACTCTATCTGCAAGGGATCCTCAATATAACGCGATAACATTTAAAAAGCCTGTTTTACACTTTTAAACGGTTGATAATAAGGAGAAACCATGATACCGAGGATATGGTAAGGTTGTGGACCCTGATAGTCAGGAAAAACCCGAGGATGCTTTTACCTGACTATCAGGGTCCACAACCTTACCATATCCTCGGTATCATGGTTTCTCCTTATAATAAAACATAGTAGTGAGCATTAAATACGAAGGGCGCAGCCCTGTGGTGACAGATGCATACATACAATATGATATGGCATAAAGGTAGAATCCAATAGACTAGTGTCCGAAGTATGAACATCTCTGTCCTAAACAATCCTATAAATAGGAAATTAATTCACGAAGGAGAGCGAAGCTTCCAGATAGATGTCTGTGAACAATTTGGTATTCGGGATGAAAGTTTCTCGAAGGGAGGTAACTCTGAAACCACACTGTAGCAGCTAGTTTCAAATCATTGTGACGCTTAATAAACATGTAACCCCAAAGCAACTAAACTTACTAATAGTTATTTATTAATAAGTAAGAAAAAATACATTCTCATAACACTTGACTTTCATAAGTTTGATTATCTGTCCGTATTCTTCATCACGTATTGTTAAAGAATATTACAATAAAAAACTTTACTAACTAAATTTGGGTATGAGCTTTAATCACAAGGCTTAGGTAATGGATTAGTTTCTCGATTTTTAAAAATGCATGTTAAAACATATTGTAATCAATATTGACATTGTACACTTGATGACAATAAAAACAATTAAAGATATAGAATAAGAGTTAAAAGTTTGAACGTGGACACTATTTCAGAATTTTAACATGACATTTGAAATCGTATCTAAAAAAACTAATAAATTGTCAATTTTTTAAAAGATTGTTAATTAACCGATTGAGGACATAACCGGATTTAATCCTAGCCGATTTATAGAATTCTAAATAAATATATATCAATCATTATTTATCTACGTAAGATATATAAGAACATAAAATGTTGTACAATTCTGGAATATTCTATATAACGTATATACGTATTTTGATTGATGTATGTTTACGGGTTTTACATACATGTATCACAAACACAGTTATCTCTCTATCTGTGGATGCTCCTCCTTGGCTGACAACAGCGAGTGGTAAACAAAATGTATCTCCCCGTTTGTGATTTTACGACCAGTAGGAATGTAGTTGTAGAACGCATGATGAACTAAAAAGATTGCATAGCTGATAACGTACATTTATTCCACACTAACGCCTAATTAACGAATATCTATAAGTCATATTCATCCCTAACAGTGTTTCAATTAAAACGGTCTAGCAAAAACGTCGCACAAACGTTATTAAACTAATGAACCATTCAACTGCTTATGGGAATAAAGTGTATTATATTCAATAATTACTCATGTTTCACGAAAACACTTTAAAGGGGCTGTAGTGCAAAATTATTTTTTTTCAAATTTCCTATTTATAATGATAGTTTGTGTTCGTTTAATTTGCTAAAGAGGGTAAAACATCTTACCACACAGCCCTTTTATTCGAAATGATAAAAACGATGTTGCGTATAAAGCAAAAATTGCATGGCGGCCATTTTATTGTGAACACATTCTATTATTTAGAATACAAAAAGGATTCCGGTGGCTTTACAGAACCATGTAAGCTTCTTAGATAAGTTGATGTTCCCAAGAGAGAATGGTGTTTTACTATTGGTGACATTATATTTCAAATACATTTCATCGACTTACTTGAGCGAAAAAACGTGCCCCTTTAATAACATGTATCCTGTATAATGATTAATTCTTCCTTTAGTTTGCGCATCATAGAATCACCAGTTGAAGGTGATACATGGGAAAGATGGTGCATTTTATAGTCTTCCTCTTTCACTTTGGGGTATACAGTGGGTGTTTTGGTCCCTTATGCTCTTACACTCGCCCTTAGGTATTCTGTTTGGTCAATGTATTTATCATGGCACCCATGAGATATGATTAGGCATATGACATTTCAGGCACCACAGTTCATATTCGAATTAGACTTTAAATTATGCATTCACTGATTGATTCCCCTCTATTGTTGGGCAGCTTACCGATTCAGTAAAGGTTGAAGCACGCATTTATTAATTTAAAATTGACTTCAATATTTATGAAGTTCATGGAGGTATAAACTTTAAAAAACGCTGTGCAAACTGTGTAAATCCGCGTAGCTTCATACATTTTAAAATCAATTCTTATAAATAGATATACTCGTACTTGATGTTTTGAAAAGGTTTCATTGCTCCAAATATACAAATTTGCAACAAATAGAGCTGTACTATTTATATGAAGACACCAAATACTAGCCCCGGGAACAGCGTGTTCATCAGCAAATGAAAATGCACAACGCAACAAGCCATGAACCTGACGTCATTGGGATGTGATGTGACGTCACTAAATTTAGTTTATGCAGGTATGAACTGAATCTCTGTGACAGTGTTCAGCGAATCTGATCCACTCAAAGCATTGTTTTTTTTTTTTATTCAACAATAATTAAATTGTCCAATATTTTATTCTTCCTGCGTTTCCATAGCTTTACATTAAATCATATTGTAAAAACAAAATCTAAATGTCCAGTCGTGACGCATATATTAAAGGGGCAGTAGCACGTTTTTTGCAAAATTTATTATTTCAAATTTCCCATTTATAATGATAGTTTATGTCATTTAAATAAACTTTAGAGGGCAAAACATCTTATTACACAAACCAATTATCTGCAGTGGTAAAAACTATATTGCGTATAAAGTAAAATTGCATGGCGGCCATTTTATTGTGAACACATTTTATTATTTTGTATTACAAAATCGATTCCCATGGCTTTACCGAAACATCTACACTCATTTTAAACTTTATTTTCCGAAAAAAGAAGGATGTTTTACTATTGGTGACATTATTTTTCAAATACATTTCATCAACTTATTTGAGCGAAAAAAACGTGCTACTGCCCCTTTAACAAAATTCAAATTTTAAAAAAAACCCAATAATTTGACAATTGCTATATGTGCCATATATCGTTTCTAACCAAACACACGTTGAGTCCTAAAATTCATCGTAAAACATACTCACTTTATACAAACACATATGTCACATATGTATAGAAAACAACCACTCTTCATGTGTAATGCAGTACAGATAACTACATGTATATATGTAAACATTATTATATGTGGGATTATACATTTTGCATCTCCACATCACATCAAAATGCAAAAGAAACGATACACAACATAATATATATCCAATACATGCGACTGACATAGAGTTACAAAACGTCTAATAATAACGAAATAAGTTTACTATGAAAATTCAAAACATTATCTTTTCATATTTTGAGGAACATGCATTTTAAAAAATTGTCCATTACTTATCACTAACTGGACGAGATAGGAGCGTCACAGCGTGATTTGGTTTCTGTATGACGTTCTACAGAATTGATGCGTCAACAAAATTGATCCAAGAAGATACATTATGCCGATAACATCTTTCAAAATTTCAATATTTCGTAAAATTTTACCTTGAATACCAAACAATTGATTAAAAAGCCCCCTTTAAAATAGCAATTCAGCATCCCATGTATATTTGAACAGATATAAAATATAAGTATCGGTTTTGACCCCTCGGTATTATTACCATAACGTGGTGCACTCTGTCTCCCCATCTTCTTCAAAGAGCCAATGAGTAACTTTCATCATTTGGCTTGAAAGACCACGTGTTCTAAAATAAAATAAAAACCATTTATAACGTTTGACATAATGCATGACTCAAACAAAATATTGAACGGCTCTTTAATAAACTGCTTAGACAGGCTCCATCATAATGTCGTGTATATACACTAAACGCCAAAAGAAACGTTACCTCATTTCTTTTTTTAATAACTTTTTGAGTATCAAAGATATTTGAGAAATGAATGGTTCAAATGAAATCTGAATAACGTAGCTTTATGCTAATAAAACATTTACAAATCCTGATGGATTCATATTGTGGCAAAATGCAGCTTATTTAAAAGTTTAAAATTGTCCGGTTTTCGACCAGGCTGGTAGTAACCAATAAATGTGATTTAGATGTCCAGAAGAAGTTGAAAGTAAACTTTTACGTTTGTGAATAGACAAAAAGTTTGTATGCTTTACATCATAACCCCTAAACGATGATCATACTGTTATTGAGTAAGTTTAAGTGTGAAAATTATGAAATATATTTTTCTAGTCATTAAAGATCTTTTCTCGTAATTTACCTTAGTGTGTTGTCAAATGACTTAATAGTATTTAGGAACACAGACGATTATTTATGTGAACATTTTCGCTTGAAAATGAAAACTTTTAATTTGTTTGTCTATCACCCAAACGCATTATAACTCAAATGTAGCAAAATTAAAGCAGTATTTGCATGAACTGAATGCTTCTACAGGGTATAAAAGGTGCCTACTTTGCATTATATGGCACATATGTACGAAATCATGCCGCGATTGACCAGTGGAGAAAGAGAAAAAGCACTGGGGATGTTGCAGCTTGGGTCGACCAACAACGATGTTGCCAATGCCTTTGGATCTCACCGTATGACCATCATTAGGCCTTTCATGCCTATCAGGCCTATCAGCGGTGTCTCCGGAGTCGTATAATGTTCATACAGTGACATCCAAAGACATTGGCAACATCATTGTTGGTCGACCCAAGCTGCAACATCACCAGAGCTCTTTCTCTTTCTCCACAGGTCAATCGCGGCATGATTTTGTACATGTGTGCCATATCATGCAATGTAGGCAACTTGTATACCCTGTAGAAGCATTCAGTTCATGCAAATGCTGCTTGAATTTTGCTACATTTGAGTGATAATGCGTTTTGGTGATTGAATTTTTTTTTTAAATGTTCATTTTCAAGCGAAAATGTTCACATAAATAATCGTCTGTGTTCCTAAATACTATTAAGTCATTTGACAACACAGTAAACTCGTTTTCACTAAGGTAAATTACGAGAAAAGATCTTTAATGACTAGAAAAATATATTTTATAATGTCACACTTAAACTCACTCCTTAACAGTATTTTCACCGTTTAGGGGTTATGATGTAAAGCATACAACCTTTTTGTCTATTCACAAACGGAAAAGTTTACTTTCAACTTCTTCTGGACTTCTAAATCACATTTATTTGTTACTACCAGCCTGGTCGAAAACCGGACAATTTTAAACTTTTAAACAAGCTGCATTTTGCCACAATATGAATCCATCAGGATTTTTAAATGTTTTATTAGCATAAAGCTACGTTATTCAGATTTCATTTGAACAATTCATTTCTCAAATAGCTTTGATACTTAAAAAGTTATTAAAAAAAGAAATCAGGTAACGTTTCTTTTGGCGTTTAGTGTATTTAGTATTAATTGTATGTTAAGATTATTTTTTAATTAATTTAGAGTTTTATGCTCAAATCATGAGTTTTTTGTGTAATTATGATAATATATCATTTGTCCAAATTGAATATTTGCAATATGAAATCAATATCGCCTTTTTCAGCTTTTATATCAATTTAGAGTAAAATTCCACACAATACAAGAAAATATGTAATGTAAAACAACCTCTTGCAGTTTTTAACAATTGTATGTACACAATGATTAATAATTGATATATAGAGACTAATCCTTTACTGTAAATCGACCTGGCATTAAACCTACTCTTCTTGCTCAACCAATTACTGCTCACTTGACAAAAGGCATGAAATGAAAAAATTAACAATTATATTTAAAATTCAATTAACAACTGAAATATATTTTCATTTACTGAAAGCATGTTTCCAAATTAATTGGGAACCATTTCGTTCCTACATTTCATAACTGTATTCTATAGCGATTATGAAATAACAAGTACCCGTGGTACAGGATATCTTAATAAAACTTCGCACACTAGTATTTATTGGGGAATTACCCTAATAATCACCAGTAGTGGCTATTGATGTAAAGCGATAACCACCCGGACCAAGCGTTGCCTCTGGGTATATATGATCAACAATCCTACTTTGAACTCACTTTCAGAGTGTCGCAATTCTATGATATTTCCAGAATATGAACCTCAGGTTTTTTCTTAAAGGTGCATCCGCAGTGTTTCATAAAATGTATTTGGCCTAAATACGGTCCAACTCACCATATGTGCTGTTTAAAATACAAACAAATTCACTCAGCTTGCATATTCTTCTCCAATCGCCTAATATATCATAATTACTAGTTTCCAATTAAAATCAAGTAACATCATTATGCATTATTACTAAAAAGTGCATCCATTGTGTTTCATAAAATTTTATTTGGCTTTAATACGTTCCCACTCACCACATGTGTTGTCTACAATACAAATAAATTCATTCACATTGCATATTTATCCCCAATCGCGAAATATATCATAATTACTAGTTTCAAATCAAAATTGAGTAACATCATTATGCATGTGCAGAACCCGAAAGTGCACGTCCCATTTACATGCATAGTAGTTATGTGACCCACTCAACATTATCAACCCAAATTTGTTATTTTGTTTGTTTTAAATAAGATTCCAAAATTGACTCATTGGCGCGCGTCAATCGCGATCCATTTTCCGGGTTTCGATAAAAAAAAATCACTACTTTTACCTTCATGTCGTCAATATACTAAATCGACTATTATAAAAATGGTAGTTTCGGTAACACTCGGTACTTCTCGGTAAAGTAACACCATTTACAACGTTTGGAATATGTGACCCCATCAACACAATGGATGTACCTTTAACGCAGAGGTTGGCCACTTCATTAACATGTTTCCCATGCTTCTATATAACAAACGAAATTTAAAAATTTCCAAACAAACAAACATCATCAACCTAAATAACATCAACAAAACGAAAAACAAATAGACGTAAAAAAAACCCAAGTAATCATGTGTAGGGCACTAGTTAATAAGAAGATGGCAAATTGTTTACATTTAGGTTTTGAAGGGCATTTAGAAGTGGTATACAAAAGAACAGGAATATTTTCTTGATAACAACTTCTTTAATGTGAAAATGCACGACGTTTCGGGGTATAATGCTCACTCCTTCATCAGGTGGAATATAAGGAATAAAAATGTGATAATTTATGTGAAGCATTTAGATATGTTCCCTCACCATTGTTTTGTTTGCTATATAAATGTTTTTTCACATTAAAGACGGTGTTATCAAGAAAACCTTCCTGTTTTTATTGACAATTATCTAAATACTTAGAAACAAGTACAGTTATATGTTCGTCGACGAAGGAAAAAACAACTCTCCTGCTTCATTTACTGTAAAGTAAATATTGTTTACTCTTTTAAACTTTGGAAGATTTCTAGAGAAAAATATATAAAACTATATAAAGATTCAAAACTAAACACCAATAACAGCACGTTGCGGGTTTAATAACCATATCATAATTTGAACTAAAATAAATAACTACAAAACTGCCGTTTGTATACATGCTTATTCGGGTGGATGATATGCTATCATTAAATAGACATCAGATAAATGAACCACCTACGTCATTCAATCAGATAGAACGATAAGCGAAATGAAATCAGGAAATATCAATAAAATCATCATCAACACAAGTGGTCACTTTGCTAAACAAGGGCTCGACCTACGAGACACGGTCCAGATAACATCTACCCCCAAGGTTCTGTTACGTCCCACGCATAATGCTCTCTCTATATATTGCACTCTGCCACCCTGTTAGATACAAACCTTCACCATGTATCTGAGATACGTATTGTCCGTGTTGACCAGTATTTCTCTTGTGGCAATGACAGAAGGAGGGGGTCGTGGCTGGGACAGAATCACTGTAAGCTAACGAAAGTCATTACAAATGTTCAAAAAGGTCACATTTTAGGTTCATAAATACTTGTATGTTCATTTACGGCTACGGGAAATGCTGTATCTTAGTTTTGTGTTTAGTTATCTTAAATTTGCAATGTTTATCTTTCTTAATTCTAAGTGCATGATATTTTTACATACAAAATCGGATATTTTAAAACAATAGCATGGTACCCAATGATGATCTTTCTGAAATATATCTCAAATAAAATTTGGAACAGAAATCATGTTAAACTTTATAACAACCAGTAAATATAGCATTAATTATAGTCATTATCATTGTGATTATTTAGATATGTAAACAACCAGTTGACTTATAAGTATTATACACTACATCATCGTATACTGTATCATTGTATAACAAAAGCGCTTTTTGATTCAGCGAGATCGTCACAGGAAGAAAGGAGGCCGAGCCAACTTCCTTCAAAATGGCCTTCCTGTCAAAAATGCTCAACTCAACAGCATTCAGGTAATTTTCAACTTCCATGTATCTGACAAAGTATCTGTATTGAATGACAGATATGCATACCAGAAAGTGATTTAACATCAAGAAGGGTTTCATGATTACAGTTTGGGTGTGTGTAATCGAGAAATGCCCAACATGCAGCTAAGTTCTGAACCCAGTGTTTTTGCAGTCATGGTTCACCCATGGTTCGCTTGGTTCAGTCAGGGACATTATATACATATACATATATATAATGTCCCTGGTTCAGTCGAGGCTTCATCGGAATGCATAACCACTATCAATCCTTGCAATAATACATTTAGTCATTATGTTAAGTGGTCGACTCAAACTTCGAAAACCAAAACCATCAGCAGAATTGAAATAAGAATCTTATTATTACTATGGACTATTATTAAAGGGGCAGTAGCACGTTTTTTCACTCAAATAAGTCGATGAAATGTATTTAAAAAATAATTTCACAAATCATAAAACACCCTTCTGTCTTTGGAAAATCAAGATAAAAATGGGTGTACATGGTTCTGTAAAGCAATGGGGATCGTTTTTGTCATTCGAAATAATAAATTATGTTCACAATAAAATGGCCTCCATGCAATTTTTGCTTTATACGCAACACCGTTAACTCTACTACGGACAATTGGTTTGTGTAATAAGGATGCTTTACCCTCTAAAGTAAATTTAAATGGCACAAACTATCATTATAAATAGGAAATTTGAAAAAAACGTGCTACTGCCCCTTTAAATCATAACTCAGTTATATGATGATACAACGACAGAGCATTTAACGCTATGTTCGAAAAACTCCGAAAAAAAGATCATTGAATAGCACGGTTGAAAATCTAGTTGTATTACTTGGTAAAACACCGACTAACAATCTGTGAACATCAACTTCCATTCATAACTCTAAAAGTAATGAAGTTTTGAACGTGTTAGCACCTTCGTTAATAGTTGATGCAGTTAACAGTTGCGATTTTTAACTTGGCGTCTTCAGGTCGAATTCCATATATACAATTATAAACGTGAGGTCTTAACGTTGTGTACAATAACACTATATTCGTGTTTGTTTTCCAGTCCACCGCCGAGTATGAAGACGGTGCCAGGCAAGCCGAAGCTATTCGTCAGGTAAGTATCCAGTTTCAAGTTCAGCTGTTTCAAATACCATGATATAAATACTGTTTTTTTATATCAAATTGTATGTACGTTTATTTTGAAATACTTGAAATACGCGATTTCAAAATGTTCATAGCAATGTAGAATTATAAAAAAATGTTTTAAACTGACGAATCATAACAGAGTCATCTGATTTAACTTTAACTCATTTCGTTTGGTTTCTACATTTTCTATAGGCAATGCAAAGTACAGGGCAAGTCAATGAAAACAGTAGAAGGAAACGATTCATCGACACACGGAGGCTCTGGGAGCAGGCCATTGTGCCTTACGAGTTCCGAAATATCAGTATGTAAATGAACTAAAACAATCTAAGTAATGACTATAATATATCATGTATCACATGGAATGATTTGCTTCCCCCCACACACTATATCCTACACATTTTCACATTACGTTATGTAGTGAATTGTTCTAAAATAACAATTTGAAGCTATGAAATCTAACAGTTAACTCGTGTAAAATGTGATTATTGGATTGGACGAATGAACTAAAAAAATAAGCAATTCAAAATCTCATTATCACCTAAGAGTACAACGAGACAGGAGCGGAAAATGTGTGATTTATAATCGCATCGCGATGAAAATATAAAGATTGAAATACCTGTAACATAGTATGATGATTAAGACATATCATAATGATGGTATTGTGATTATAAGGACATATTATTCTGATGATATACATGTACACTTAACCTCACAATGAACGTCAATTTTCACAAATTAATTCTAACATGTTGACATAGGTATGAAACTATTATTGATATGACTTATGGTGATGTAATGAGTTCAAATCCAATTCTGCAAAGCAATAGTTTAGTTAAAGTAATGTTTGATACAAAAGGCGGCAACGACATCCATACATGTATAAGTTGCATGTGAGGGATGTGTTACAGCGGCCAGCCAGATACAGACGACTCAGGAGGTGATGGAAACTATCGAGGACTACACGTGTGTGCGCTTTTACCAGGAGGGATCCAGCGAGTACTCTGTCACGCATGACGCATATCTGGCCTTCATTCAATTTGGCGGGTAAAATGGTCCCCACTCTTTAAAGGGGCAGTAGCACGTTTTTTTGCTCAAATAAGTTGATGAAATGTATTTGAAAAATAATTTCACCAATAGTAAAACATCCTTCTCTCTTCGGAAAATAAAGTTGAAAATGAGTGTACATGTTTCGGTAAAGCCATGGGAAACGTTTTTGTAATATAAATTAATAAATTGTGTTCACAATAAAATGGCCGCCATGCAATTTTTGCTTTATACGCAACATATTTTTTACCGCTACAGATAATTGGTTTGTGTAATAAGATGTTTTACCCTCTTAAGTTAGTTTAAATGACATAAACTATCATTATAAATGGGAAATATGAAAAAATAAAATTTGCAAAAAACGTGCTACAGCGCCTTTAAAATGCATATGAACATATAACACCTACCTTAGTTCCATTCTCCTGTAAGAGTAAGATTAGGTCTTCCATCAATGTTTTCAGTTTTATTTTGATAACACTTTCATGATATCGTGTCCAGCGACTTGGAAAGGTAATTTCATTTATTAAAGTAGAACATGGACGTTTAATGAAATACAAGTAAGGCTCCTGAGATAACTTCGTCATTTATGACGTCACAATGGACATCGACGACAGAGATTTAACACATTGTTGGAATATTTATATACAAAGTTAAATCCTGAAAGAAATAACACTGTTTTTGGAGTGATAGACCTGGAAGGATAAAGTTTTAATTACATTTAATTTAATTTAACAGTTTCGAATTATGACATTAACTATTTTATAAAACACCAGCAGGATTCTTCAGACAACTCACCATGTTCCCCTTGATACTTAACTTGCCTTCATGGACGTGTGAATGAAGATCTGAAGATGAAACAAATTCACCTTCGAAAGGGCGTCAATTCCCTTAATGTATGTGTTGTCGTGCACCTGCTTCTTCAACATACATTCACACTCGTTATATATATTCTTTATTCCTCCTTTGGAGAGTTACAATGAAACGGACAGGCAGAAAATGTACATTAGAGAGAGGTATTTAAAAAGGTACGTTTACAATTGGTATTTACATGTTGTGATAAAATGTAATTTGAAATGACATTCTTTTAAGGTTGTGAGTCTTTCTGGAATGAGTACACATTTGTAATGACAGTCTGGGCATAGAGGTTGACATCACACAGTTCCAGGGAGACAGGAGGTCTGCAGGATAACAGACACGCCACCAGTTCTGTATCTGCTTTTGCATGAAGTGCAACACTCACATCTGGCGGGCTGATGTCGATGAGGGAGCACCACAGGTTGTCTCTCTGTCTCTGGTAACTGGCCCATGGGGCAGTGACAGATCACGTGGGTGAGGAGGTCATTATGTTGGTGTCCACAGTTTAGACAAGCACCACACACTGTTCCAGGACGCCAGACTGCACACATGTTGACGACAAAGTTAGCAGCGTTCTTCAACCTTTGGACAGACTTCGCCACATACCATGCTATTTGGGTGGATATGTCGTTCTTAATCAAGGCGAAGTGTTTCAGTTCGGGGTCCGAAGAGATTCGATCTCGCCAGCTATCTTCTTCTTTCTTCTGTACTGCGATTTTTACAATCTTTTTCCATTTCATTTGGCTTGGGAATGTCCTTGCTTCCATGAACACGTTCAGATAGTTCATTAGGTTGTACTTCATTAGTAGTTTGCATATGTCAGGCACAAAGTCCCGCTTGAACTTTGTGTGGGTATGTCTGAATAATGAGAGCCGAGTTATTAACATCTTCCTTTGGTGAAAATCTGCTTAAGAGTTGCATAACTGTCCTAAGAAGAATACCTTTCTTGTATCTATTGAGGCTTCGATGGAGTTCCAACCAGCAAGGGCGTTACATATATCAGTTCTTGTATTTCTGGGGAATCCTTGTGCAATTTTCAAGCAGAACCTTTGAGCACGCTCTAGAGCAGTGATTTCTGCTTTAGATAGTTCAGTCCACAGTTCACACCCATACAGAGATTTTGGTAAACATATTGTCTTTATCAACTTCAGGCTTGTCAATGGGTTTAATCCGTTTCGATGAACACCAGATTTGATGAGAGCCATCGTGGTACCTCTTAATTTGCTGCATGCTTCAAGAGTTGTTCCAGGAGTTGAATCCAGCATCTAATACAATATACAATACAATTATTGTATTCCAACATGCTTGATTTCAGTACAGCGAGGCAGAGGTTTTCCATTAAGTGTCACGTCAGATTCCTTGAGTTTGGCTTTGCTGAAGGTAAGTATTTTACTCTTGGTAGGAGAGAAGGTAAATCTCCACTGCGAACTGTATCTCTCACAGATGGACAGTAGATCCTGGAGGCCACTTCTTAGAGGACTGATTAAAGTGATGTCATCAGCCTGTGTAGGGGCAGTAACACTTATATCAAGGACCTATCAGGACATTATATCAGGATCCTTTCTTACTTGCGGATAGATTTCTCAACAGTTCATCAATGTACACAAGGTAGAACTTTGCCGACAATATACTACCCTGACGTACTCCTCTGTATAAGGAAAACCACTGTGATTTTGCAAAGTTGATCATGACGCAGCTTGTCATATCTGTGTAGGCATTGTCTATCAGTTTCCATATGGTGTCTCTGATCTTCAGTTTCTTCAACTTCAATAAAAGGCCGGGGTGATAGACTGTGTCGAACGCTTTAGAGCTGTCGAGGAATGCTACATGAACGGCATCAGATCTCTGTGTATAGTGACTGCAGTCTCCTGGACCATGAATGACGTATGAGTTGATGACATGCCTTTCTGGAACCCAAACTGTTCAGGACTTTGAAATGAACGTTCACCCATTATTTGCGGCATTCGTTTGCCCATGATAATCTCAAATAATTTAAACACAACAGGCATTAGGGTTACTCCTCTATACGAGTCGACTGCAGATCTTGGCTTGCTCCCACCTTCGGAATGACAATTCCTTTCTTCCATGACGGTATATAGCCCGACTTAAGTATAAGATTGTTATCACTACTTTCAGTTTTGCTTTCTCCCATGCAGGTTTTTAGGTTGTTGCTTCCACCGTGGGGGTAAGATCCATTGCGATTGAGCCCATGATTGGGTGGTGATCTGATACATTCAGGGGGTTGTCATCCTTTACCACACAACTATTTACAAGTTCTTCCAAACATTCCGGAACAAGAATATGATCTATGGCTGACTGTGGGCCTCCTTCGTATGAACAGAAGGTGTTATCAGGACCACAGCATAGCATGCCCATATTGATGGCTGTTAATCTATTATGTTCAATAAAGGTTCTTAAAGGCGCTGTAGCACGTTTTTTCGCTCAAA
Organism: Gibbula magus; assembly: GCA_936450465.1. Classification (NCBI taxonomy): domain Eukaryota; kingdom Metazoa; phylum Mollusca; class Gastropoda; order Trochida; family Trochidae; genus Gibbula; species Gibbula magus. Next base: position 72,601,575 of record OW388297.1, on the reverse strand, counting down.
TAAGTCGATGAAATGTATTTGAAAAATAATGTCAACAATAGTAAAAAACACCCTTCTCTCTTCGGAAAATCAAGTTACAAATAAGTGTACATAGTTCCGTATTGCCATGGGGGTCGTTTTTGTCATTCGAAATAATAAAATGTGTTCACAATAAAATGGCCGCCATGCAATTTTGGCGTTATACGCAACACCGTTATTACCACTACGGATAATTGGTTTGTGTAATAAGATGTTTTACCCTCTAAGTAAATATAAATGACATAAACTATCATTATAAATGAGAAATTTGAAAAAATAAAATTTGCAAAAAACGTGCTACAGCGCCTTTAACATTGAATCTCTCTGGTTTAACTGATGTGAACTTCTTGGACCACATATTTTTCCATTGAAGTCCCCAAGCATGATAACATTGCCTTTCAGTGAGTAAGCAGTGTAGACATCTTCCAGTATTTGAATATGATGTGCGTATAAATCTAGTGCACGATTTGATGGAGATAAGTAGACTGAGAAGATGAAAATAGACTGTCCATTTGACTTGGTGAGTTCAATTCCAGTTACTCTATCATAGTCTAGTGGAACCTCTATCACATCTCTGGAGAGAGATTTATGGAATAACACAGCTGTGCCCCCAGTCAGATGATGTTTATTAATATTACGTCCTGGTACATGTTCAGCATTTGCAAATGCCTTATATTGGGTGTGGACTGAGTTAAGAAAGTCTATGTTGTGAATTCCTAGTTGGTGATCAGACAGAGCACAAATGTCTATGTTGTTTTCTTCTAAACATTTATTCAGGTATGGCACGCCTGTAACGGCACCGCGAATGTTCCAGCACATCAAGTTTAGGCTTTGCTTCATGTTGGTGTTCATAAGATTGATCTTCTGGTTGCTTAGCATATTCTCTATCATTTATGCGTTTCCAAAATTCACTTCTTGAAAGCCATGGTTTAATTATGATGTTTGGAGGCCAGAAATGGATCGATGGGGAAGTCAAGTCAATGAAACAGTTTAATTCTTTTGAAACAGTATATAAACAGTCCTGCATATATACGTCACACTATACGTTGTAGGTCATGCTGGTCATGGATCGGGCAGTTCAGAGCAGGGCAAGAAATTTCTCCTTGCTACCAATTCGTAAGTTACTGTGTTTACTTGATAAGATGTACATATGTTCAATATAGCGATAAACAGTGATGGTGGTCATAATGATCAAATTATCGTTAAAATAACTGAAAGGGATTTAAGTTCGATTTTGATACTATACGTAATCCTCTATATAAATCCCGTGATCACCTCCAAAATAATTATGTTTCTTTCAAAATAATTAAATCATGTCAAAATATGTTTTCATTTAACTTTGTGGGTGACACATCTGAATATGAATTTGAATCAATATGCTTGTATTTCAGACCACGATTATGCACGAGATAATGCACGCACTGGCGTTTTATCACGAGCAGGAACGCTTCGACAGAGAGCAGTATGTGCAGATTAATCTCGATAATGTTAGAGAAGGTAAATATATCTTCTTATCTCGTCAACACCACAGAGGATAATGGGCTTCTGATATGAAATATATAAACTGAAAATGTTGACTGTGTTACCTATCTGAGCTTTACCGAGGATACAGCTCAGTTTAGTAGAGCGTTCGCACTTCATCCAGAAGTCAGGGTTCGATTCCCGATGGCGTCATACCAACAGACTTTAACGGGCGAGTGTTGTTGTTGCCCGGCCTGGCGATCAGCTCTAATGAAAGAACAACACTTTAACTGGCGCCGTGCTGAGGTTGTCGGATAATGAGATCACAAAGACAATTCCCAACATGCTCATGTACAGACAATAAGATATATATTATCAAATAATTTATTTTCGTTAAGGCTAGTTGACAAGATAACAGAAAGGACTTGGTTTAAATTTGTTTTAAAATGTAACGATAATTCTTAATCAGTTATTGTAAGGTATGCATACACGTTACATGTATCTTGACACAAAATGTCACATACACGTTAGGGAATTGTCAGTTGCGATTATGGCATACATACGATATCCATATTCAAATACTTGATTTCACACATGCGATATTTCCTGTGGGGGCCAGATTTGGTTATAAGTAAGTATACTTGTGAACCAACAGATCGTACACATCTCGCGGATGGTATTAACGTACTAAGGACAATGTCTTAAACAAGTCCACGTGATATGAATTGATACAAAGTGATACAAAGTGATACAAAGTGGGAAAATAATTGAGAAGATAATAAGCAGCTAATGAAGAAGACGAATCGACGTGCTGCCTCTCCTAAACGGCTATTCATAGATAACAGTACCGTAAATAGAAATTAATATTTCATTCTTACTTGACTTATTTCCAGTTGAAGGTGTAGACTTGAGGAGAAACTTCGACATACCAACCGACGTCGGTCAATTTCTTCCAGCGACGTTCGATCTTCAGTCGATAATGCTCTATGGTCCTTACGTAAGTAATATATTTGGGTATCCAACAACTCCTAGTCGTATCACAGTACCTCCATTTTTCATAGTTGCCATGACAGTTATGGGCCATTATAAACGTCTAAACTAAACACATTATGATTGGACAGATTGATGTTATCATTATCATTCCATTGATGGAACGGGTTCTTTCTTTAAGTACATCTGAAATCTAAAATAGACAAAAATTCTAATAATGCAAGTAAGATTGTTAAATTTGTAAATGGTGTAAAATTTGAATGTTTAAAAGCAATATATGAACAACTGTAAAAATTATTTCGGGCCAAACTCAAAACTTACTTTAGGAATAGCCCCAACCAAACTCTGTTTTCTGCTATCGACAGTTTTTCTCCAAAGACACATCCAACAAGAAGACTCTAGACTCCCTGTACGACGACGTCTCACAGACTACTGACGACTACTGGAACACCATGAAGGAAGTCAATGAAGCGTACAGCTGTGCGGGTAGGTCGTCGTTATATCTTGAAGCCCAAAAGGAGTCTTCTATCCAAATCTAAACCATATCCATATTTTGACACTTATCTATCCTACCCAAAGCGAATCTCGATACCATTACCAAGAAAATTATGACATGTAACCACAATCTATCAATTGAAACTGGCCGTTGGGATAGCACACCACGATGTGATAGAACTTGTAAATTATGTCAATCTGCATCTATTAATGACAACATTTATCTGACGCGATTTATACCATCCAAAATTTGAGCGCCCTAGCATTACTAGTTCCAGGGGTGAACTTTGAGTTCAACACCCTGTCACGCCAAGATTTTAGGAAGGATTTTGACGAAATGAACACACTTAAGTTTACATTTTATAAAGATATTCTGAAAATTGCAGCTTTCTGTATGAAATAATTGAGAAGAAGTGTTTTAAAGAGCTAAAAATGTGATGACATGACCAATTTACTCCTGACAACAAATTTGCTCATGAGTAAATATACTTTTGCACGACCCCTTGACTAGGTGCAAATTTGCGTTGCGTGAGTAATTGTGTTCGCATGTACTAAAAACTCACGTGAGTATATTTACTTACATCAGTAAATATACTCAGGTGAGTAAATCGATGCATGCGAACGGGGTATTATGATCCTCTCTGTTTTCGTTACATACGTCCATTTATAGTCATTTTGGGCCGTTGACTTAACGTATTCTTCCTTGTAAATTCCCCCTCCAGGTAGTTGTCCTGCCACGATCTGTTCTAATGGTGGTTACCTGGGCTACCCTCTCGGCGCGTGTGGCTGTATCTGTCCTGAGAACCTCGATCCGGCTAACAACTGTGATACATTCTTATCTGGAGGTACCTGTCCTTATATTGCAGCACTACAAATATTCACAGTACTAGACATATTAACATTTCTCAACATTGATTAGAAAACTGTGTATTTTTGTAAAAATGGAAAATATTGATACTAAGTAATAAAGGAAAAAGATAGTTTCACCCTTTAATCTCAAGTTTTTTTATTCACTGAATATGATGATTTAATAAACCATAATAAAGATATATTCCACACACTCCCGCGTGTTCTACAGTGTCAGGTGGAATCCACTACCTGGACAGCATTACACGTGTTGTTGAGTTCTCCACACCTGATGCCCCAAACTCCGGGATACCTGCTAATGCAATATACACATGGATGTTCTTCGTAAGTAGAAGATAGATGTAGAATATCAATTTGTTTAGGGAAGATCAAGTAAATAAATTGATTGTGAATTACTTTAAGTAAAACTTTACGACCCAATTTAAAGACATCAGAAACTGTGTATAAGGTTCCGGTTCCGAATAAGTAAATCTATTAAGTTTTGTACATCCCTGTATTTTGTAGTTATATTTCTGTTTTCAAGGTCCTGTTCCTCCAATTAAACGAAATCAGGTCCGCTGGAAGCGCTTGTAAAATATAACCCTCCGTTGTCATAAGAAACCTTTAAACATCGCAAGAAGAAGAAACATTATGGCATTGTATATGTTAAAAGATTCATTTAAATTTCTTGACATGTTTTGGGTTCTTCCCAGGCCTCAACATATCAAGCTAAGATGTGTGTTGACACGTGGATGAACACGTACCACACATGCATGTGCCTCCTTCAATTACCAGAATTGCGTTACCTGAAAATGTAATTATGCCCCAGGCTCCCGAAGACGGATCTTAAATAGTAGTGTAGACATAAACATGACTCCATGTACCACACAATGCCTCTTCAGAATGACACATTTTACCTGTAAATACGAATATTCCCTAGGCTCCCGAAGATGGATCTAAGATCGTTGTGGACATAGAAGAGTTGAATGTTGCTGGATCAACCGGAAGTTGCACAGCCTCGTTTTGGATTAACCGGGACCTCGTGGGACAAGCAGGAAATGCGTAAGTAGACATTTTATGAGTCTAAATAATATAGATAATGCCAAGTAGACATGGCATCTTTTATTTAGAAATCGAAATGTCTCGTGACCCAGAATAGGTGTTCAAGTTAATAATCTTGGGATTGTGAAAGATAAAATGTCAGAAAATGTTGAAACAGAGCCTTGTCTATTTTCGCTTATATCTCGTAGTCTGTTTCATATTTAGTAATATGTGATACGTCACAGTAATCGCATTTCTAAATAAAAGGGTGACGTCACACGTGATTTATAATTACATTTTAACGACTAAATGCAAGTAAACATATTATATTAATAGGCCCTCTTGTGTCATTCTTTTGGAACCATCCACCTCGCCAGTACGATAAATATGCTGGGCACTTTTTGCACATTTGACATATGCTATTTTCTTTTAAATTCCTGTGTCTCTATGCTAAGATCAGCGTCATCTTGCCTGTGGAATTTATATTTCCAAATGGTCAGGTAACGTCTGTATAAGTGGATTATTGTAGAAGAAACAGATGTTAGATAACGAGTGACTTGTTGATCTATGTTTAAAGGATATATCCTAAAGTTTTTGTTTAGCTGAGAAGACCAAATGAGAATCTGATTCTACAAACTAATCCAGCCCGGTTATCAAAACACTGTCTGCGTCTAATAAAAATAGTATACACATTTCATAATTGCATATACCTGTATATTCTCTTTATCACTTTTGTGCGTTTTGAGAATAAATGTTTATCTTCTATTCTTGGTATGTTACCTAGTTAGTTTTACCATGGCTATCAGACTATTAAATTATATCATAACAAAAATCATGATAGTTTTGGTTTTCCATTTTAAGGCATTTTTAATAACCTTTACAAGTATGAACTTTTTTGAGACTAGGTTCTATGTACAATTGGTATCTCCCACATTCTCCTAAACCATACAATAAGAAGAGGCTCGTTTACACCAATGAAAATCTTACAAACATGTAGACGATGTGTTTCTGTTGCATCAAATGATTAAGACCCAGTACCTCTGTACCATAAAACATAGCGGGTATAGTTTGATGTCAAATATTTTGAAAAAGCAGTTGTCGAACAAATCGCCCCTATGATATTTATATATGTTATAATACATATTGATATTTTCTTTGCTTTATAAGATGCCTGTGATGCGTCAGCTGACCATGAATTACGGTTGGTAAAATGCAAACCTGGGAGTTGTTAGGTGTTGTTTCTAGTATATTTCTCTAATACAATTGTTCATTTACCATCAGTTTTAAAAACAACCATCTGCGTTTCAGCTTGCTTTACATTAAGTTTCCAATTTTCTTCAGCTACGAATGTGTGTATCATAGCCTGACTATGTGTTGTTTGCAGCTACTGTGGAGATGGGTACAAGCCATCCATCATCTCGGTTGAAAACACTGTTGTTCTGGTTCTCGAAGCTGAGAGTTCAACAACAAGCTATTTGAAGGGAACCGCTACAGTCAGACTTGGTGAGTTCTCACGTCCTTGAACATTCAAACAAAATATTTCCCATACACATTGGTCATACGTTTATGTATTTCGGTCGCAGTCACCCCTTCTTTCGTGGGAAACTTGATAACCACGCTATGCTGTTTGGAACTTTCCATGATTACAGGAGGGAACCTGTGTTCAACAGGCTGTAAATCTCAAGTACATGATCGTAAAGGGTTGTTTATGTCGGTAAACTGTCGTCAGATGACCAATCTCGATAATGACATCAACGATGATGTCTTCAGGGGGTGTATGGATACTCACCTCTATGAACTTATTGACTTCCATCCGTATGCTTTACTCTCAGGTGAAAGTTTGTCTTGTAGCAATATTCAAATATTTACTCATATTAGATACCAATGTTTAGAAAACTATTTGCTTGGATCAAATTAAAAGAACGACATAATGGTGACTATCTTTAATGAATATCAACCTTTTACGTTCAGAAAAACTAATACCTTATAGCTTCCAATACTTAGAAAACTTTACTTGTTATGTCTGTTATATCTTATGACAATATATCACATCCACAGCGGACGAGTGGTGTTATGATTTGTCCGGCAAGGGGGAGACATATGATGGAACGAAGGATCGAGCCATGACGAATGAAGCTTGTCAACCCTGGTCTCAGGCCTCATCTTGCCAACATTTCCCTGAAAACATGACGTAAGCAATATTTAAAAAGATGTTAAAAGAAGTATTCTCTTGTTGTGTGACATTCCGAAAGGTCGGATTAATCACGTGAATGTTAAATTTTTCTTTTGATGGCAGAATGAATACTATTCTAGTCATGTTAATTTTGATCGAATGTTCATGCACTGATTTAAGACGTTAGTACACTTAATCTGACTTGAATAAAATGGCCCGGGATAGCTAAGTGGATAGGAAATTTGGTCCCGGGGTCAGTGTTCGAATACTGGTATTCGGCAGCGTTATCTGCTAATAAAACTGTTCTGCGGGAAGGTTTGGGGTAGAATTTCACAAATAAAAATTACATTTACGTTGAAATTAAGATTTTAAAGCTGATCCAATGTTGGGTACTTCTAGTCAACATTATATTGTCTATGGTCCCTGTGTTGCGGGCTCTCTTCATGAAATATCATCAGTCAGAAGTAGAAACAGAAGTAAACTCATAATTCGTCTCATTTGTCTCAGTGAAAGACGTTCGATTCGTATAGATGTTCAAGCATGTTTATACTGTGATACATACGTGCATAAAATATAGAATTATGGTTAGAGAAATAGTTGCATTTTCAGACATTATATTATGATATTTCAGCCATGTCATTAAGTATGCTTCATTACTTGTATAACATTATTATCCAGGCAACAAGCAAGTTACGACAACAACTACTGCAGGAACCCAGAAGCTCTCCGACCTCAGCCCTGGTGTTACACTGAGATCAACGAGCACGGCTGTGTCATCTCGCTGTGTGATGTCTGCGACTTTAGTGAGTTTCTGCATGGGATAATAAGGCTTTCATAAAAATTAATATTTCTCGGGCACATTTTTTTCTTCAGGGACGAAGGCGATAGGGCTTTCACTTTATGTTTTGTTGGGAAAGATTATGACGCGGGAGGAGTACATTTTATTATTATTATTATTAAATTATATATTGGAAGTTGCAGAAGTGTACACACCGGAATCACGCCCATACAGTGCCGGACAAAAGTCATGGGAGTAAAATTGCAGTATTCCCGCAATCGTGTCGGAGCACAGTTGGGTCATGACTGCGTTATTCCTGCGACAGGAACGCGACAGTCTCCCGCCAAATTAGCGTCTCTGTCGCACGATAATTGCGAGATGACTGCGTAAATGTAGGCGGGGCTATTCCAGGTCCCAAATTAAGATGCTGAGAGCTGATTGGTCTAGTACTGTAGTGGGCGGGCGTAAAGATGAAATGTGCATTTACTGTCAAATGATTGCTGAAGTTGTCGTTGCTTCACGTCGAATAAATACCATAGTGTTATGTTGTGGAATTTACCGGCGGTAACATTTCTTACTTGTACACATGTTGTATGAGATAATGTTATGTAATAGTGACAAAATGACACACATTCAACATCTGTGTATACTTCATTTTAAATACGACATGAAATAACTAAAATGTGTTTAAAAAAACAGCCATTATTTGGCTCATGAGACAATGTTAAAAAGGTATCATATATATATATATATATATATATATATATATATATATATATATATATATATATATATATATATATATATATATATATATAATGGTAGCATTTTAAGATATGTTCGTGAAAGTGTACGTTTGGGGATCTAAATAATAATAATAAAACGAAGATCTGAATAAAACTCTATTCTAACAGGTACTAAAGGTTTATCAGTTTAATAATATTACTCACATTACAACAACCACTATCGACTTTAATTTTTCTCTCTTTTTTTGGACAAAATTTATTTGTTACACTGGTCGATGACGCTTCTGTCATATCACACAGTTTCTTTTTCTGATACATTGTCTATTTTCTTATCAGACATTTATGGGTACAATCCTTTTTCCCTGTATATATTTCCCAACGGTAAAACAATAGTGTTGCATGTAGATGGATTAATGTTAGTATAGTGTTTCTCCAAGTACATACATTGTGTACATGTGTATAGGGTGTGTATGTTTGTATATTATACATTTCCTTAAAGAAGATATCTTACAAAATATGATATATAAGTCTGTGATTATTTACTTGTAATAATTATCACGTTTCATAGTTCGGCAAAACCGATTGATAATGCTGTTAGTTACACGGTGTTTTGACAGGTTGCACGGAACTGTAAGACACTTGTATATTCCGTATTGTCCAAAGGCACCGGTGCCCCTATGCCCATTGCATCACCGAGTGTACAAACTCCCATTCAAATGGCAATTTAATCACATCAATGGATACCGCCGTGTCAGGCACCGGCACACTTGTTGATCTCGTGATCTACTTCGAATAGCACGTCTCTCATAACCCCAGAATGGGTAGCTCGATGTTCTGCCTGTTTCTTTTTATCAATAAATCAACATATTTATAAAAGTGCAATCGAGGTGAGATTTGAATAAAATATCTGCCTGTAAACGTTCGTGACCATTATGAAAACAATTTAGTTACTGACTTGAGATTTTAATTGAATTCCTTATCATTATTGTGTACACTCAGTCATACCGAAGTTTGCTGAAAATTAAAATAAACAATGCAAAAATTATATAACGCCTACCCACATTTGTTTAATGCTTGTTGACTAGTTTATTTTGTTTCTGTGGTGTATGTAACATTTTCTGTTCTAAAATCGTCACTCATTTGTTTAAGTATATGTGTGTATGGAGATTTATTCCTTGTTTAACGATCCCGTCATAATAAATACCTTGAAACCAACAGTTATATCAATTACATGAGATAAATCCTTTGAAGTTTGTGAGAAGGGTACGATTTGTCTTATCACGCATTACGTAGTTCAATATATACACATATAATGAAATATACACATGACTTTAACTGTAGAAAGCAACTTTTAAAAACGTTAGTTTGTTAATATTTCATTGGTACAAACATGTAGTCCTTCATATCCTGTAGATGAGCCCTGAGGGGTAGTTATATACCGGACAGACAGACAGACAGATATTTTATTACAAAATCTCACCTCATACAAATGTTTATATACAAGTCGATAAAATATAAAGTGATGAGCCATCCCACATGGGATAATGAGAGACTACATATATACATATTAAAGGACCTTAATAAAAATAAAATGTACATATTATATAGTATACTATATTATTAAAACCCAAGGTAAATTAAAGGTTAAGGTTAAAAGAATTGCTAGATATATAAAAGGGATTTTCTAAAATCTAAGACTTCCATGCAGGTTTTGGCAGTAACTCTAAAAATATATTGGCATGACATAATAAATGCAAGCTGTTCCACATCCGATATATTATTAAAACTAACATTCAAAGTAGAAGATAAAGATAACATATTTTTGGTAACATTTTTGTATAAGGGGCAGTGTAAAAGTACATGAGCTTCATTTTCAATAAAATCGTTGCAGTTAAAACATACTCTATCTTCCAGTGGTGTGTTATTGTATACCGCTAAAACTGATTATTCAACCGGGGATGATGGCTCTTTTGTTTTCAACTTGTGACACTTAAACAAACTTGTCTGTCTGCATGCCTGACTATGGCGAATTAAGCATGTTATCTTTCTCTCTGTGTGTATTACGAGGGAGACACCGTTCACTCAAAATCGTTATGTAATATAAATACACCCGGTGGTAAATTCACTCAGGCGTTACGCCCGCGCCCCCCTTGTCGCAAACCGTCGCATTTGCTGTCTGCCATAACCTCGCATTATCATAATTAAACCAGAGACGTATATCCATCTAATTCCTTGTCTAATTCATTGATTAAACAATTGATATCGGCTCTTAAAGGAACATCCATCTGTCTGTCTGTCTGTCTATGCAAAACGTTGTGTTCTAGATTATGTTATGTTATCGGGAAGTACTGACTGTTGCCGAAGATTGCCATTTTGATCTTAGTCTACTTAGTATATTGACGATATAAAGCTAACAGTAGTGATTTCTGATCGAAAACCGGACAATGTACCGCGTGTGGCGCGCGAAAATGATTTAAACGTTATTTTGGAATATTATTTATAACAGACAAACTGATAAATTAAATAACTACTGTACATATAAATGGGACGTTTAGTTTTGGTTTCTGCATATGCATAATGATGTTACTCTATTTTAATTGGAAACAAGTATTTGCTTATTCGGGATGAATATGCAAGTCGAGTATATTTATTTGCACTGTAATTACAAACAGCACATATGTTATGTTGGATCGTATTAAAGCTTAATAAAATTTTATGAAATACAATGGATGCAGCTTTACCATAAATGCGACCTTGTGCTGAAAACATTTCGACATGTTTCAAATAAACAACCTGTAGAAATATTGTCTTGATATTTTCCCAAATATATGACGATACACAAGTCGAATGAAACATTTCAAATCTAAAGACTGAATGTAACCGAAAATGAAAGAATTGCATTTTGAATTTGAAGGCTAGACCAGTGACTTTTTTCTCAACGCAAGGGACCAACCACCAGCACAGTTTACCAATCGGTAACCGTGACCTCGATCAATATCGCTTGATGACAAAAAATATGAACACTACATGTTAAAAGAAGAGCATCACTAGCAGTTTTAACGAATGACGATGCCTTTGTTTCACACTCTATTGGAAAATCCAATTTTATATATTACTTGTGACTGAGAGTTAGACAGTTATAGTTTATTAAAGTGTCACGCATAGAACTCATTGTACAATTGTACAATATAGCACAAATTATTAGTAAATACCCAGCCAAATTGACTTATGAGACACATGTTACGTTTTAAAACATACTATCCACAGACTCATGTCATATCGAGCGAGACAATAAACCCGGCGAGACGCAACGAAGACGAATAAGCACACTGCTTAAAACAAGGGACGGGTTGTGTATTGAAAGTGGGTTGTGTATTGAAAGCGTGTATTCAGTCGTTAGAAATAAATGATATACCGGATTACGTAACATACATTTAGGTAGTCGCGCGTTTATCACATTACGTGACCCACTGGTCACCAACTGATCAAGCGTAATTAAAAAATTCCAAATATTCACGATTTGCTAACGGTCATTTAGGTGTTATATACATTGATAGTGTCAGTGACGGTACGCTTTTATATTACGGTTTTATTCACTTAATTGGAGGCAAATTTACTTATAGATGGAAGTTCAGAAATTATGTGCATAGGGTAATTATCAGAAAGGTTCAAGTATCGTACCTTGATATTCTGAGTCTATTTGGATTGCTTAAGACGCGCGATTATAAAATACTTTGTGTTTTTATTGCCATTTTCTTTAAAGTCGTACCGACAATATATTTCCTTTACTTTGATCATCGAATGATGATATAATTGCATCAGCCAGTTATTTAATCTACATGATTTGATACTTTCGGATACATTGTGTAAAGGATACACGCATCTCAAATTCACTACACAGTTATTGGCATTTAAACTTTTGTTACAGATCATTCAGCATGTACATGTATCTCGGGGTTTTTTTCTGTCAGAGAGCAACAATCCCTTAATCAACCTTAACCACCCATTCTTCTAGCCCCAATTCTTCACTAGTGATTTCTTTTTAACTCATACACACGCAGTGCTCTGTTGGCGGGAATGAGCGGTACGCTCTCATACTAAAGTAATACTATTGAATCGGTTATGTTAATGATGTCTGGATGGGTTAATGAAATCAAGGATATAACATGTCCGGCTATAAATGTAAATGGAAAACGCCGTTTAATTGTATGGTGACATGTTAATATAAATATTCGTTTCCATATATGTTTATTAACATGGTCATGACAACTGTGTATTAAATCTTTTTGTAAAAACAATCTATTTAAAATCTAAAAATAAAATCACACTGAACTAATGTTGTGTACATTTTAGATCAAATATCATAGGGATTATGTGAATATAAATTCATAGTTTATTCATTAGATGATACATACAAAATTCCACTTAGAAGTGTAAATATATTCGCTAAACAAACTAAGAAACCGAAGCAACAATAGTCCACAAACATACAGTATCTACTATCTAGATAAAATTATTTACATTCGTCACACATCTATCTATATGCAATAAACATCATACATGTAAATCTTTATAATGTACAGTAATAGTTATTTACATGTATCTTATAGACATGTATACATGCATTTGGGAATACATATTTGAACCTTGAATGTATATATGCGTGTCTTTAACAGATTAACCTGTCAAATTTACCTCAAACTAAAATCCAATATCTTGAAAATGTTTTGTTTAAAAGTACATTTCTTATCACTGAGAGATTACTACTTGTATGTTAACGGTTTTGATTTATGCATCTGCCTGTATAATTAATTACACATTTCATAAACGGGAGCGAAATTAGATAAGCCAACAGTTTAATCAAATCCACTAACATACAGAAAGAAACATCCCCGAAAGAAGACCTAATTTAATGTTTTTACGACAAATTATAAGAAAGATATAACAATGTAAATGTAACGACGCCCTTACCAAATATGTAATTGATAATGTTAATAGAAATATAAAGAAAAGTATATCAATCATTATTATTGTATAACATTCTTCAATGTAAATGAAATATGATTATGGTTTCGGCGAATCGTTTCTGAGATGCTTGGTGATCATATCATCGGCAGTGAATAAAGTTGAAATGCATTTGCTGTTATGGAAATTACCCTTCCGCCGTCAGTTCTATATGTTTATGCAATCCTAAATGAACACAATCAATGTATAATACAACTTAACAGCATACTTTATCACTTTGAAAATCAGGTTTCATTTCGTTTCCGGATCATCAAAATGATCAGTTCTAATATTACCCACAAGCATTGTCAAAACAATATACAACATATAAGGATTTTACCGGAGTTCAAAACCGGCTTCAGGGGAATACCCGACCCACAACTTCCCCACACCACACAAACAACTACACAAAATATGTATCCGTTATCATATCCAAGCAGTTTACTTTTACAAGAACAATAATAAACACTACACAATATGTTCACACTGTGTAACTGAATATAATTCTAAATACACTATTATGTGGACGACAATATTCAAACTTTATATAAAGTGAATTTCCCCAATGCAATTGCATGTGTTTACAGGAATGCTATTCTCTCCAATCGCGTTTACCTCACATAACAGTGAATAAGAAATTTAGTTTACTACAAACTGTCTCACTTTGTTACATAATCGGACAGGCGTACATATACATGTAGGACTTTCGAGACCCACAAATAAATAACAATAAATTCGTTATTAAGATAAATATCACTATATCTTTAGTTTATTGAGTCAATCATCCATCCAGGACCATCTTACGCACATGTCAATTTATGGCCGCAAAAGCATTGATCGCAGTAATGACTAGCGCGTACATGTAAGCCCCGCCCTCCCGGTAGCTACTGAACCGCTCAGTCGCCTGTATTGCGACTCTCCCACTCTTATACTGCGATAGTAGTGCAGAAATCACGGGTCAGTCCTGCGAGCCGACTGCATTCCCGTTGCGATAATACTGCAGTAATTTCACTTTCAGACTGCAATACAGGGGAAGTGACTTTTGTCCGGCACTGTATCTGTAGACCCATTTATTTAAAGGACAAGTGGATTTCGGTATTTAGCAAAGATGGTTTAGCAAATTCTTTTTGTTTAAAATGACAATATCAAACTAGTACGCGCTGAAATAAAAGTTATGCGCATGTGCTCGAGAAATATTCATTCTTTTATTTAGTCTAACAAATCAAGTGAATCAAATCTTAAAATGAAAAATTACATTTTTATGTTAAACTGAACTACATTTTTCATATATTTCGTTTGAGAACACAAAAGAAAGGAATTGAATAATTTTTTTGTAATACTTCCTTAGAAAATATACATTTATTTGAGCGATACCTTCTTCGATATCTCTTCTTACAAGTTGTACGAATTATGAGCAGTCTCTATTAGATGGATATGTGAGAGATATACCCATACTTTTCCGAGTGTATCGAATGATATCCTACAGTTTTCTCTGTAGGGCCCTTACGAGGCGCAGCCGAAGACAACAGAAGGAAGTTTTGTATGTTAAGATACCCAATATTAAATAACAGTCATATATAAAAAAAGAAATACAGAAATTTGTGATATTATTTCACGCATTAAAAGAACCTTACTTCACTTCACTTGGTCATGAAACAATGTACAACGTTTCAACTGGTCTCGTGGTCTAATGGTTAGTTCGTTCGGCCAGAAAGCAACAGGAAGCAAGTTCGATCCGAGGTTGCAAATGAAACATTTGTAAATGTCTTATAATTTCATATATAATCTGACATTTTATAAAGTATCATCACTTAGATTTGGAAATTTAGGAAGTTCACTCCATTGATTTCTCAATTGTTAAAAAGTGTAGGTATATTAGAAAAGTGTATGTATATCAGAAAAAGTGTAGGTGTGTCGGCTAATACACCTACATTTGAAACAAGAGAAACCATAGCAACGAGACCGGAAGTGGGGTATAAATAATATTGTCACTACCTGCATATTGTCTCCGTTCACAGCCAGAAGCTACGATATAAACGGCGATTGTGCTGCCTCTGTTGCGGCTGATGCAGCGTATTGTGAAACAGAAGATGCAGCCTACGGTTGTCGAGACACCTGCCAGCTTGGTAAGAATTCGAATCTTTTTAGAGAATTGTTCTTGTGTTTTACTTGTAACTTATAACAATCAAATTCAAACTTACCAATAACAATATTTCATTGACGATGCCGCTTATCTGTCTGCGTTTTACATCAGATAATGAACCAACAACAACGTCACCAGCAACATCTCCAACGACATCTCAAACAACATCCCAGACAACTTCAGCAACAACCTCTCAAACAACATCCCAGACAACTTCAGCAACAACCTCTCAAACAACCTCTCCGACGACCACAACCTCTCAAACAACATCCCAAACAACTTCCCCAACAACGTCTCAAACAACCTCTCCAACGACCTCAACCTCTCAAACAACATCCCAGACAACTTCAGCAACAACCTCTCCAACAACATCCCAGACAACTTCAGCACAAACCTCTCAAACGACATCCCAGACAACTTCAGCAACAACGTCTCAAACAACCTCTCCAACGACCTCAACCTCTCCAACAACATCCCAGACAACTTCAGCAACAACCTCTCAAACAACATCCCAGACAACTTCAGCACCAACCTCTCAAACAACATCCCAGACAACTTCAGCAACAACGTCTCAAACAACATCCCAGACAACTTCAGCAACAACCTCTCAAACAACATCCCAGACAACTTCAGCACCAACCTCTCAAACAACATCCCAGACACCTTCAGCAACAACGTCTCAAACAACATCCCAGACAACTTCAGCAACAACCTCCCAAACAACATCCCAGACAACTTCAGCACCAACGTCTCAAACAACATCCCAGACAACTTCAGCAACAACCTCCCAAACAACATCCCAGACAACTTCAGCAACAACGTCTCAAACAACATCCCAGACAACTTCAGCAACATCCTCCCAAACAACATCCCAGACAACTTCAGCACCAACCTCTCAAACAACATCCCAGACAACTTCAGCAACAACGTCTCAAACAACATCCCAGACAACTTCAGCACCAACGTCTCAAACAACATCAGCATCATCAACCACATTTCTTCCATCCACGGACGGTCCCTCAGGACCAAATGTAGATTGCAGCCCAGGTTACACATTGTTTGAAGGAGACGGGAGGTGCTACAGATACATTAGAAGAGGCAGACCAGCAGGCGCCGCGGCCAACATGTGTGCGAGAGACGGCGCTGAATTGACGTCAGTTGAAACTCAAGATCTTCACGACTTCCTTGTTTGTCTAAGAGAGGATGCTGGGTAAGACTGCTTCAGCAATTTAAGCCAAAGAGAAATTAATATACGGTCATCTTTGAAGACTAAAGCGCATGTTAACATTTTTTCCTGACCGTCAAACCATCAGCTTTATTGACTGAGGCTGCATGCCTAAGTAGCAGCAAGAACCTTGTTTCAATTCAGTCAAAGTTGCAGATCGAGAAGAGTAATCTAAAATAAATAGCGTTTGAGATAGTGCATGGACACAGATCTTCCTTGCAGAATCAAAATCCTTGAACTCTTAATTCTCATATCAATGTCTTCATTAAAATAGATGCCTTATATATAATGTATATACTGCCTAAATGATGCCTACTTATACTATCAATCCAATACTAAATATTTGTATGAGAAATTATGATTTTGATTTCTGCATCTGCCTTCAGATGAGCATGTTAACTGGAAGCGTTGCGAATATAGGTCGTGCTATGAACTCAATTTATACATTATGTTATTTCAGATTTGAACAAGAACCGATCTCAATCAACGCAAGATGGAGAGGAGGAGGAGGTCGAGGAGGTCGCGGAGGACGAGGAGGTCGACGAAGCTATTGGTACTGGGTGCCTGAGGGACGTAACACAAGAATGACATACAGTAACTGGGACCCCAACCCTCGCTTCTGTAAGTAACAAGCTATCCTACAATGTGGGAGAAATTTAAAGGAGCTGTGCCACGTTTTTGAAAAAAGTCTTTCCCATTTATAACGACAGTTTATGTCAATTAATTTTACTTAACAGAGTAAAACATCTTATTACACAAACCAATTATCCATATAGGTAATAACGATGATGCGTATTAAGCCAAACTTGCATGGTGGCCATTTTGATGTGAACACGTGTTATTTTTTTTATTACAAAACGATTCCGGTGACTTTACCGAACCATGTACACTCATATTTAACTTGATAGAAGTATTTTTGCCTATTGGTGACCTTATTTTTCAAATACGTTTCATCGACCTATTTGAGCGAAAAAACGTGCAACTGTCCCTAAAAGATTATATATGAGTTCTATCATGTACAAATACCTCATTGAGGTCAGGGAGAAAACACGAGGGTGGGGTTTTGGTAGACATTTCGAAAACCTGAGTCAGAGTGTAGCTGGGAGTGAAAAGTAAAACCTAGCTTGGGAGGTTTAATTTTTTATTCAGCCACCGGAAGATTTTTTAAATGTCAACCAAAACCCAACACGAGGGTTTTCTCTGACGTACATACCACCATGCGTTTTAAATACAAAAATGAATGCAATCGTGTTTCAAGCCCTCGTTATCTACGTTTGAGGTGCACGTAAAATATCTCAAGTTTGGGAACGGAGCAGATTATAATTAGATGCCAACAAACAATTTTGTTATGATCACGAGTCCTCTGTGGTCTATTGGTATCCTCTGTTTGTATTGGGCTACAAATCGGAAGGTTGCGGGTTCGATTCCCGCAATGTCAATTATGCAAATTTTAAACTTTGACATTATTTAGTACTTATAACTGACGGTTCTTTCAATACTGTATATATTTTTTCTATCATTTTTATTTAAAGCTCAAGGTTCAAGATCATCCCGATGTGCGGTGTTAACCGGTCGCGATACTCAGAATAAATGGCGGAAAGCTGCCTGTAATCAACGGAGCCACTTCGTCTGCAGGATGTAGGGTACGTTGATTCAAATGACTTAATTTTGTATAAATCATTTATTGGTTTTAAATTAAGCTATTTCACAGATTCCACTGGCACACTATAGCGCAATAGGTGTCACGGTACACTAAACAACCAGTTCTGCGCTCGCGCATATGGCGGGAAAACTGGTCATGTATCTCAGTTGCGCAAGCCAATTGCACTATAGTCTGCCTCTGCTTTTACTGTCCTAACTTGTTGCTATTTTTCAAAGGATTTGCTTTGAAAATAAACACGTTAAACATTATAAATGAAAATGATTTGCATTGAGATTGAATATTGACAATATTACATGATTTACGTCCTTATGGTTTTTTTTTCTGAAAAAATAAAATAAGTGTTGCAAACATTATCTGTCAAACTCAGACGTCAACAGAAACGCTATTCTATTGGCCATAACATGCTGAAAACTATATAGAAAATACATAAAAGACACCTGGCGCCGCTGTCATACCAAACTATTTTGATATACCTGAGTTTGAAATATCTCCAGACTCCGATTTCTTTTCTTGCAGACAGGCGTTGGCCACAAAAGAACTTATGATGGATCGACAAGTAGACAGCTGGCAACGTTTTGTTTTGTGTTATAAAATAAAAGATGTCATACAAAAATGACTTAAGTATTTTCTCTTTTACACCGAGGGGCAACATCAACGATACCAAATTTTCAACAGAGTCAAACACAAAATATTTGTGCCGGATAAAGTCGATTCTGAATGTCTGTAATGACGAAATATCTCCTAAAAGTTCATGCATGGAATATGATACTTAATATTTCATATCTGTTCAAACACTCATGAGGTACTGACATGCTATTTGAAAAACAGATTTCTGGACTTCATGTTTGGTATTTAAGGCAAACTTTAATGAATTATGTCGGTATAAAATGTTTTTGGCATAATATAACTTCTTTGATTTATAAGTTTGACGCATCATTACTATAAGCCGAAAAGCTCGTTTGGACCATCATATACTCATGGTAAAAATGGTCGACGCCCCTAAACAGAAAATGGATTTTAGCAAATTAAACGCATGGACAATTAATATTGTTCGATATTATGGTATTTTCGAAATCAAATGGCACAAATCACATGATGTAAACTATATAATACTTGCCATGTATGTATTGTGTGCGAATGAGACTCCATGAAAGATTTTGTGTATGTTTGGGTTCAGAACTCAAACACTGTAACAATGTACCAATGCCAATATCTCAAGACATAAGGAATGAACTCTTTTGAATAAATTTCATTTTTCTTATATTCCTCTTTCTGTGGTATTTTAAAGTACAAGCGGAGAAATAGCAAATGCTCAAGGACTACTCACAAACAGACATCCAGTAGTAACATGTTTTATCAAAAGAATTACCTAAACTGACACGTCATGTTGTTTATATAACATTTTATTCCTTTTAATTCCAATCTCATTCGTTATAACTTTGAAATAAAGACGAAGATGGGTTTTAGGTAAATGGGTATATTTAATCTGAAAAAGCGTACAAAATTACATGCTTAATTTTGAGACCATCATGCGTTGGTTAACAAATGAAAATACTCCCTTTTATATGGGAATATGATATAGTAAATAGTAAATATAATGCCAACATGCGGTGACGTACAAGAGAATAGATAACCATTTAAGGTGCAAATGACTGAACACACAAGGAATATTATATAAATGGAAAGATAATTGTGGGAATAAATACCACTTTTTACCACCAAAACCAATAAACTACTGGGAGGGTGGGTGGGAAGCAAGCGTGCTGCCATCTTGTACGGATAAGCGGTAAAACGAACTTGGTCAAAGAGAGGTAACTCTAGCTGACAAGGAGAACTAGTTAAATGCTTGCCGCTAAAAAAGAAGTAACTCGATTTATTAAAAACTATTTTAAAGATAAAATATCTCTTAACTATTAGGGGGTGTCAACCATTATTACCATGAGTATATCTTGTCTAGTAAAGGAGATTTGAAAACGACGATTTCCTAGAACGTGTGTTTCTCAGAAATATGAACAGACAATGTTTGCAAATTTTTAATTTAGTCTAGTTGGCTTCTGAAGCCATGACTGATCTATATTTTAGTCCGTGTATAGCTCGTCGATTAAAATATCTTGTATTTGTATCGTTATTTTACCTCTGGATGTAAACGAAACATGGTTTATCAACTGTTTATAAAATGAAAATATACATCCTACATGTAACCCAAGCCTAGACAGTAACGGGCGTTCTGATAGATTTTCTGAAATACGTGTACTCATTCTCTTCCCCTGAAGTTTCTCCCTTCAGATTTCAGATCATAACCTCTGTTCTATATCACTTAAAATCGAGAGCAGAAGCAAAGTCCACTGGAGGAAAGCGGAATTTCATACTGTATCCATGCTTCTTAACCGATGAAAACTCATCTTTCAGTTAGGATCGGATATCTGTACGGAGTAACCTCTGTGGGAAGAGAATGGTTTGTACTTAGATTACAAATAACAAACGTGTATATTTAGCAGGACATTTCATATATTGATTCTTTTGATACTTATTTGAAAACAAATAATTATATAAATAGTTCTTCCAATCACACTATTCTGAAAAGCAAATAATAATAGAAATGAAACATAACTTTTACCCATCCTTAGCGAAACCCGTAACCTTCCAAGCAAGACATAGCTGGTCGTTTTAAGCATCGCTGCATGTCATTGCATTGTCTGTGGTAGCGTAGCACAATGCTGGCTGCTACACAGATACGGACATGATATTAACGAAATTCAGCAAGACTTAAAAGGAGGGTTCTATCAGGGTATTTTTTGTGGAAATTGAATTCAAGAGGATATTCCCGTTTACACATATATGCAATTAATACATGATCAAAACACAGTTAAATTGAAAGATATTAATGAAGTGAATATTTTGATGACTTTACATTTCACAAATTGATAAAGATAAGCTCATATTTGTTGAAAAATAAAAACAATGAGAATTAAAGCCATTCATCGGTGCTGCGAAATGGGAAAACTTCTCTACGGCCTAATAGCATATTGTTTATTAGTTTTATGATACGTTTTGTGTTACTATGTGAATATTCTATTAGTGTATTTGTTTCATTATTACAACAGCATCAAAATTTGGTTAAATATAGCGTGTTTTCATTTCACGAAATGCCAAGAAACCAAGATGGCGGATGCTGCCGATAAATCGGTGATAGAAATTCCCTTTAAATATCCACTGACAGAGACTTGCGCAAGTTATGACTTGCAAGGAAAGGAAAGCCCTGGACGATGACTTCAATTATGAAACAGTTGTTTAGAACTGAGATGATGTGGGATTTACATTACCTTCAGAAGCGATGACAGATCGGCGAGTACAATCAGAAAGCTAGGGGACATACACTGGTCAAAATGACGTGAAACCTGCTCGCGTCCACCAACCTCGGGTGGTACTGCACTGAATGTTAATAGAATAGCATCCAAACATTTATCTATGAGAAAAAGTTCTTTTCAACAAATAACGGCGGATTTCAAATCCGAAACGCAATACCACTGCGATATCACATCTAGTAACTAATTTCAAAGTTTTGATAACTAAAATAAAACAATTAAAGTAGTTGCATTTGGTATTATTTTATAGAAAAATGTATTCCGGTCGTAACCAACTTTTTTTTAGTAAATTCGCACCTACTTTATCGCTGTATTCACAGCAAAGTAATTCAATTTTACATACCGGAAAGATAACTCTTCATAGGAAAATCCTTCTCGTGTGAAATTTTCATTTATATCTAACATTCTTATAATTTTCATCATAAAACACACATAAACTCACATGCACAAGAAACGTCGCCATACAAAATATAAGATATTTCAATCTACACTGAGTTACATCATGTCTTCAGAAGCCATAAAACTACCCAAAGTGAACTGATATAAAAATAAAAGTATCATTGATTTCTCTGATGTATGAATTTGGGGTTACTTCTCTACTAGACACATGTCAATCGAATACATTCACAATCTACTTTCTTCGACAACAATATTTCGTTTTATACTTAAACATGTGGGGACGTTTCTTATGCACTTGAGTATATATAATTTACACAATTATAATAACATCACAAGGACTTAGAGGATATTTGTCTTTTCTTGACTAATACCATGTTTATCTCATCGAGTGAGGTAGAAAGGTTATATTTCACGAGTGACGCAGCCACGAGTGAAAATATATAACGTTTCTACCTCACGAGATGAGATAAAGATGGTATTTGTCAAGAAAAGACAAATTTATATTCATTATATGACCAAATCTTTGCATGTTCACCGAAATAGACTTGCATTTACGTTGAGTCAATCCGTCAATCCCAATAAGATTAAATTTTCTTCACTATTAAACAGCACAAATATCAATCAAATTCAAAATACCTTTCCATGCATATTTTCTACGCGTACATTGTGCATATGAACCGTATTGTTTGAATTTGTTTCATGAATGATTATATACACATGTATATGCAATGTAATATAAGGCCTTTTGGGTACCGGAATAACATTTAATTGGCGCTAAGGTGGTCGTAAGAATTCTTCGTTGACACTGGCTTGCAAGTATCTCATCGTTAAGTGAGCTTCAAATAGCCAGGCCCTGTTATCTAGCAGGTCAACGCCATTACCGCTACATGTCTAGCGTCGTTACCATTGACTTCTGCAACCTTTGACCTTTGAGGTGAAAGAAAAATATTATAGTCAATGGTTAATTCCCACACGCTAGTCGCTGGTTAATAGTAATACATTGTCCAAAATCGCGTAAAGGGGCTAAATCACGTTTTCTAATGGAAATAAAGAAATTTCACACAATGGAAAACAAATGATATAATTAATTAAATAATAATAATTAATAAAAGGTGTTCACGCTAAAATGGCCGCTGGCAAATTTCGTTTTAAAGGTGACACCATTTTCTACGACTTAGAATAATTCTTGAACGCGATTGCTCATTGTAGCGCTACGTAGCAAGGCGAGCAAACTTCGGGGAATCGCACCGTGTCGTTCAGGAGAGAATGTGCTACATTGAGCGCTGCATTGAGCGCTACATTGAGCAATCAATGAGCGATTATAAACGCTCGCTGTTCTGGAACGGAGCCCAGAATTATATCAATCGATAAAAAAATATAACGTGACATATGACAAGCCGCTATAATTAATTTCTCGAGTTTGCAAATAGAATGTTAATAGACTTTATCTTTATTTAGAATGAGAAACACCGTTACGCGATTAATCCGCTTAATTTGGTTAAAAACTCTGTAAAAAAGTTATTGTATATCTTCCAATGAGAAATAAGTTTGGCAATGCTATGTATTTTGTTGACACACTCTAAGCTACGGCCATTCAACACTGACCGTGGTCTAGTATGAGATATCGACACGCACTGACAATATCATCTATGTATTGATATATGTAATTATGGTTTGCTGAAGTTACGGATAATAAAGGTATTGACACACTCGCGCGATACATAAATTTATTATAATTGCAACAGTGTTGCCAGGAACAATGATATTTAGCTCGCTTTCGTTCGGGGAAATAATTATTAATCGTTAAGTAATCATTTAGTAAATATGAAATGACATTTACTCTTAGGTATTACTGCTTATATATCACTTGTGAGCGAGGTGTATACAGGTATATCAGATAACCCAAGGTGAAACTGAGTCTGTTATCACTGATATCATTTACCTGACGGGACGAGTAGGATAGATCCTTAAGCCGGTGTCTCGACAGGTCGACAGATCTCAAAATGGCGTGGCTTGCACTTCTCCTGGTGTTCACAGTTCTAGAGGGATGCAGTGCTCTCAACAACGGACTGGCACTGACTCCACCCATGGGCTTTCTGTCCTGGGAGCGATTCAGGTGTAACACTGACTGTAAGAATGACCCCGACTCATGCATCAGGTGGGTATTCACAATAATCGTCAGTTATAAATCAGTTATGTCTGATGTTATGAGAGAGAGAGAGGGCTGATAGTGATCGGGGTTGGACGATATCGTTTCTTACAGTTTTTGTAAAGATATTAATTGATAACAGGTCTACAGTTTACTTACTGTTTTGTTAAAATATTTTGTAATACCGTTGATTGTTGTCATAGAGTAACTAATTTTGAATCAAGTATGAAGATTTTGATCAGGAAAATTTGATAGTAATTACATCATTCTTTTCCTATGTATTTCATTTTTAAATGCCTTTCAAAGACTAAATGACAGAACTGATAAACTTTTTAAAAACAACGAACCTTTCATCATAACTAGAAGATATCACAAGATTAACAATTTGGTGCTTGGAGCATGTTTCAGGAGTGATTGAGATTGAGTCGGTTTGGTAACAATCGTTCTTTCCATAAGTGGAAAGGCAATCTTTCCAAAACGAAATGGCGACGTTTCAAGTCTTCCCAAGTAGAAATAAAGACTTTAAAAATACGATTTTGTTGTTGAAATTATTTCTCTGTAGTTTCAAAAAATAATACTGCATCCATAGAACCCCTTTGATTATATTTTTCGATAGTAGGTGGTTATATACGTTTACCATCATCAATTCGTTTTTGGCCGCTAATGAGAAAATAAATCGACTTAAAGGCGCTGTCGCAGGCCGTTTTTACTAAAATAAAGTAAATAAATGTTACCAATGGCTGAATTAAAATAAGACTCCCCAATTCATAAAAACGAATGTACATGGTTCGGTTAAGCCATGCGAGGCCATTTCCCATCGACGGCCATTTAAGGTTTTTACATTAAAATGGCTGCTCGAATTTAGTTTAAGTGATATAGCGATTGCGACAGCGCCTTTAAACCTTTTGATAGTGCCACTGCAAACATGTTAGTTTTGTATACATTCTGCACAAAATAAACGTTGTATTTTCATTTTGCAATCAATTGGATTATCATATTAGATGTGTAGCTAGAAGGCGTATTCTGCAGGAGCGTGTAATGAAAGAGTAACAGTTTACTCGCTGATAAACGCCTGACCTTCCATAGAATGTCAAACTTACATATACATACATTTGTATATAGCCTAGATGTTTTCTAAGCATTTAGTTTATGTATAACTTTTTTGGGATTCAACTGTTCAAGTGACGTCCTCATTCATCAGATCTGTCTACATTTTAGACAGTTCATGTACTCACGTATTGAATTCTTTATCAACGAATTAACATGTTACCGCAGTGAGAACCTGTACAAGCAGATGGCTGACGTCATAGCATCAGAGGGGTACAAGGATGTGGGGTACGAGTACATCGGTATCGACGACTGCTGGCTCTCCAAGACAAGAGACGCCCAGGGCAATCTCCAGGCGGACCCAGACAGGTTTCCAAATGGAATTCTAGGACTCGCTAGATATGTAAGTGATCAAGGAGTCTGAGTCTGACAACAAAAAAAGGTTATATACTTCGAGATAGATGTGTTCAAACTGACTGAACATGTTCACTATTGTCTCTAACATCTGCAACATCTTTGAACATCACACATCGACACACAGAATTTGCGCCTGATGGCGTCATTAGGGATTGCTTGCCATTCTTCAATGAGTGCCTGGATTAACGTTTGCCGATTTGCAATTTGATTGAGTCGGATTTTTCTACCTTATTTGCCTGTCGAAATGACCCCACAAGTGTTTAATCGGTGATAAATATTATCTGGTGACCACGCTGGCCATTGCAAAATGTTGACGTTGTTTAACGTTAGGAAGTCTCTAGGTACTCTAGCTGTGTGGGGGCAAGCATTGTCTTGTTGAATGATTACTCTTGGACTTTTCAGGAGGTAAGGGAGCACTATAGGACGTCAAACGGTGTCGATGAAGCCTTGGGCATTCTTATAACGGTCAAAGACAACCAGTTCTGTTGTGTGGTCCATTGACGCTACCGTCGCCGAATGCACAACGTCCTGGACACAACACCGGGCCGTTATCTCTCCTCTCCGACAATAAACATGCACTCGGCCATCAGCTTTGTGTTGCTTGAAACTGCTTTCGTCTGTAAACAATTTTTTTTGCCAGTTCCTGTTCTGCCACTGCTGTACCATTCTTGCCCTTTGGTGACGGTAACGTCGGTCACGTCGGTCACCTCGGCTCAGCATCGTCCCGCGAAAGTACCGTTACGAATACGAATGCCATGTTCACGAAGACATCTGACCACTGTCCTTCTGCTGATAACACGGTGTAATGATGACTGTGACGAAATGATTGCGTAGGTGAATCGTACGGATGTAGCGGTCATCGTTTGCGGTTGTGACCCTGGATCTTCCACTTCTTGGTCGGTCCTGGGTCCCATCTGTCTGTTCCATTCGTGTCGGCAGTCTAATTATCGTAGTGCGGGTGCAGTTGAAGATACAAGCAACGTGGTCGTGACGTGCTCCCAACTGCAACACACCAATCGCTCTCTCTCGTTTCTCTGTGGTAAGTCTCGGCATGTAACTTGTTGTGTTCGTTAACACTGAAGTCAAAAGCATGCAGATTCGTGGTTTTTATACAGTTTGGTACCATAATAACGTGATGCACGTGCATACCATTTTGCTCAAAAACGTGTGACAAAGTCAGAAGCATGATCATTTTCTCGGTTAATATGAAGTTGCGTTGTTGTGACATAGTTTGATAATAAACAAAATCAATTTGTCCATAGTCCATAGTTTCAACTTCTTAAAACATAAAATATTTTGGTATAGTTTCTTTTGTCCCTGAGTTCATATTTTAGGACATTTTTCTTTTGAAAAGTAATATTCATTATGATAAAACAATATTTAATTGCAAAAGTCTTAAACCAGGTCCACTCAAAGGGTCTAAAACTCGGTATATATGAAGACGTTGGAACCAAAACATGCGCAGGATACCCCGGAAGTGAAGACCACATTGCGCAGGATGCTCAGACATTCGCCAGTTGGGAGCTAGACTTGCTCAAGTTTGATGGCTGCAATACTGACGAGAAGCGATCGTCTAAAAGTGAGTCAAAAACATTTAGATATATATATATATATAGTGTTAAAAACGATTATTTAATGACATGGGAAAACGTCATAAGATATGTAAAACAAAGATAAAAGAGTGTTTACATGGCATTGCTTATCATTACTCGAAACCATAGGTACTTCATATACATTAGTATATATACCTATATGTATCTATATAACATATAAAGAAGGTTGGTTCCCGGCGGCCATCTTTGATCCATATCTGTGCCTGCTACTGGAAATTTGTGTCAGTTTTCGAATTTTACAGAGCGTAATTGATTCAGGCAACTAGTTTAACTATTCCCGGGCATATGTGGGGTAGGTAAATTTATGCATGTTTAGGCTCTAGCACATGTGTTCATAAATGCAACTTCTTTCATTTCAAATCATCCTTACCCTCTTTGTCACCTTTATAACTTCAATTATTTCCCTCAAATACACGACAGATGAGTTTTTCTTTGGGAGGTAGTGTCCAACAGTATACGGCAGCCAAACTCGTCTTAATTTGTCCCTATAGTGCCCTTACGTTGCAGATTTTCCCTTGATGAGCCAGAGTCTGAATCAGACTGGTCGCCCCATCATGTTCACCTGTGAGTGGTGGACAGGAGACCAATCACAGGTAATATCAGAGAATGTGACATATATTTAATACATATATAAATAATAAATCCTATCTCATAATTTTGCAACAACTAGCAGATTCAAGAGAATAATTTTGAAATTATCATTTTGTTTTGATCCTTTAACACAGTGATACAATAAACCTAGTTTGTCGGACGGTTATAAACCTTCTATAAAATTGGATATAAATGAAGGAGAAGAACTCTCAGAGTTCCCATTTCTTCCCAATTTAGGTATTTTCTGAATTTGTATGTATTTTCAGAGACTATAAGTATACATTTATATCAAACACGTGTATTAAGGAGGTTCCTTACCAATTTCAAAATCTCAAAAAAATGCTAATATTTCATTATATACATTAACGACGTATGCTAAATCAATTTCTGTTTTACAAAACGAGTCAACGTGCTCGTTTTTGAGATATGAGCTCCACATGTAGGTGGAGTGTCGCAAAAAAATTACATTTTTCACTACCATTTCACACCATTATGAAAAGCGAACAAACAAAAGTTCATGGTTACACATATATGCAAGAAGAAACACTGCTACTGAAAATCTTCACAAAGGCTAAGGCTAAGAGGCTACACTGCCTTGCTGAATCTGACAGCTGATGATGTGTAGAAACAATCATCAATGACAACATAGCCTGGGCACGCCGAAATCTTCAGGCGTGACGGGATAATTTACAATTTTACACCCAATTATTATGTCCATTAATTTTAACCATATACATTTGGAAATAGTTATACATTTTCCCACTTCCTATGTGAAGATTTCCCCTTTGTTGATTGAAGCAATCCCACTACACCCGTAACGCCGAGTACTGCAACACATGGCGGACACACGGTGACATCGGCGACTCCTGGTCTTCTGTTTCCGGCATCATCGAGTTCTACGCCAAAAACGTCGGCAACTTCTCGGGTGTCTCAGCACCCGGTGCAATCAACGACCCGGATATGGTAGGGAGATATTGAAATAGGTGTAAATGGTGCAGTTCAGCAAATGGATAGTCGATATTTTTTAATAATTGTTTTCATAGGTTATTGATGAAATATTTTGTCAAATTACACTCACGGGCAAAGGAAAGTTTCCTTCTTTTTAACAGATTAAAACACAAAATGTTTCTGTCGTATAAAGTAAATGTTCAATGTTAATGATGAGGGCATATCCGGTTAAGAGATATACACAATTTCATTCACTAGATTACCAAGTCTCACAGTACTTCACAGTTCTACACAGTAGTTCATTGTTCAACAATTATTTTTAACGAACGACTCTGACTGAGTTCTTTCTTAATGTAGAACTTTTAAGAATTATTATTTGTTCGGACACTGTAATGTGGGAAAACTAAAGTTCATAAGAGGCTCATGTATACAACAACATCCTGTCTTCTAAACATCCACTTCCCGTGATAGACATAACTCGCGCCATGCAGTCTCTATCGTAGCCAATGTATCCTTGCTGTACTCAGTCAGCTATTCTGTGCCAGCGTAACAGCGTTTTGCACCTGGACTCTGTAGTCCAATGAAAAATCTCTGGCACAGATTGACAATGCGTTGACATGCAGTTTTATAGAAGTTGACATCTCCTTGTACACAACGGTTATCTGATGCTAGTGCCTATTTAAAGTCATTACACAGTGAATCTGAATACAATCTTTGGAACATAAAGCTGGATTTATGATAAAGAAATATTCAGGTATATAATTCCTTAATTTTCTTCATTCAAATACAGACCATTTCTGACTAAATGACAATTGACCATTTAGATTATGACTCTTTTATAATTAAGATATATGTTATTATCCTATTCGGCAGCATTCGTCCGTCCGTCCGTCCGTCCGTGGCCATGTACGAAATTGAATAACTCGAGAACTATTCCCTTGATTCTTTGATTTGCATATAGGTTCACGACAGTATGTGTAACGCTCCCATAGAGTTGTGTTTCCTTGACCTTCATTTCATGGTCAAAAAGCCATTTTACCTTTAAATTTGTCAGCGGGATATCTCAAGAACCTTCACTGGATTATCATCACATCTTACACTAATTCTCCTAGGGAAGATGAAGTGCTGATCAGGTTTTGGTGACATTGACAGTATTCTCAAGGTCACAACTTTGAATTTGTCGGTAAGCGGGTATCCAAAGAAATGTTCACTGGATTCTTATCATATCGTACACAAAGCTTCTCCTCAGGATTACAAAGAGCTCATTGGATTTTGGTGACCTTCACACCAATTTTTTATTTTGAAAAAGTAATTTGCGGCGGGGATCGAGTCACCTTAGTGACAATTGCTGATTAACAGTTATCCTCAAGCACCGCCCATATCAACCAATTCCTTTGCAGCTGATTATCGGCGACTACAGTCTGAGTTACGACCAGGAGCGAGTTCAGTTCGCCATGTGGGCCATGTTCTCCGCGACACTGTACACCTCTGCTGACCTCAGGAATATGAGACCTCAAGCCAAGGCACTCCTACAGAACAAGGGAGTAATCGCCATCAACCAGGACCCCCTGGTCAAGGGAGGCTTCCTCTATAAGATTGTAAGTATCACATCTCATGAACTTAACTAACAACTGCTACAGCTCAGTGAGTGGCTATGGAGTCAACTTGATCGTTGACGCGATCAAATAAAACATTTGAATGGAATAACTGGCAATAAGTATTACTAAGTAACTGTTGAAAAAAGTTTGTTGGATTGAAAGAATTTGACAGTCTGTCTGATCACAGAAAATATTGACATACTATTTACGTGTCTTTGTTGCCAGCTGTTTTGCGCTATAATATGCGTTTGTTACAATGAAAGACAAGAAATGTTGGTCCACAGGAAGACAAGGTGCAGGTGTGGCACAAGGTGCTAAGCGGCCCCGTGGGTACACGAGCTGTAGCATTCTACTACCCGGATTCAGCACCCACTCCCTACTCTCTCTCCATCATCTTCTCCGACATCGGCCTCAACAACATCAATGGTTACAACGTCACTGAGGTCTTCGACA
This sequence comes from Gibbula magus, assembly GCA_936450465.1. Taxonomy (NCBI): domain Eukaryota; kingdom Metazoa; phylum Mollusca; class Gastropoda; order Trochida; family Trochidae; genus Gibbula; species Gibbula magus. The sequence continues at coordinate 72,570,412 of OW388297.1, read as the reverse complement.
ACATCAACATGGGGGTCTTCAAACCCTTTACACCCTTCAACATACAGGTCAACCCTACCGGCGTATATCTCGTTAAAGCTACAGCGCTGTGAATCTCAAGTCAAGAGTTTATATAAAGGAAACTATAACGAATAGTGGTTATCATCTAACTAACGATGTCTGGACAAGAATTTAACCAAATAAAACATTATCAACAAGGTACACATGTCTTGATATGTCTCTCGGCTAGGTATCGGTCATCTTTAAAGCAAGCTGCATGCGCGCGCATGTGCATACATTTGCAGTATTTATTTTATGTAAGCGCTTTTATGGCCAGTTCCTCCGATACGACTTGTGTTGTTCAACCTGAAGTAATTATATTTATGATGGACAGTGTACTAACTCTGATACTGGGTTGAACAACCAGAAATTGTTACTACAAGTCGTAGTGTGAGAACGGGGCTTAAAGTGCAGTAATAACTAAAGTTATTTGATGATAAAACTTCAAGCAGTTGCTTATGCATGTGGGTCGTGTGGATTTATTAGCCGTTCAGCATCTTTTTAAATGGCTCGGGTATTTCTCTGTATGACATTTACTGCGTGTCGATGGATGCAAAACGGTAAACTGTTTGTTCGACAAGATTAAATTGTTCAAAAATATTCAAATGCAGTTACGTTGCTTAGATTGGTGATGATGAAGGCCGAGAACAACTGTTCCTACGTCCATTAAATCACACAATATTTATTTGTCATGAGACTATTGCTCCTTGGTGATCTATTTATGTAGGAATATCCGTGCGATACTATGGATTGCACACCCCCAGTGACGTCACTCTATTGCTCTTGAGGGACCCTTTTTTAATCGTAATTTCCCTCAAACTTGATACACTCTCGCTTCCTCGGGATCTAAATAATGTCAAATCATTTTGACTTTAGATAAACATAACATAAACATAACCTGAGGCATTCTTGAAAAGTAAGGCCTCCTCCCTTGGGAAATTCCCGTGGGTCATGTTTTATCCTACACTTGTAAAGCCATGGTCCCAGTATACTTACTGAGTGAGTGTGCTATTTACAATGCTGTTTATAACAGCCCGTGTTGGTGAACTTGTAGTGACTGCATTTTATTTCCAGCTGATATTTGACAAAATAACTTCAGAGTGCGCCCCCGGTGGAGTAGCACATAGACAAGATGAATACACTATAAGCAATATGGTTCATATAATGGTTCTCTGCTAGTTACATACATCATATCCACTAATACTCTACGTGTCAGAACACGTTATCATTGTCACGAGGCGGCTCTGTCCTTGAGGATAGATTCAAACTATAATTCGAAAAGCTGAAAATTAATATTTAATGCAAATTTTCTTTCAATAATACTTTACTAATAGATATATCCCAGGTCACATTACAATCACATTATGTTTTTTTTTCAAGGTCACATGATACATATTCTAAAGGATATCAATATGTGTATCCCCCTAGGGGCTTATTAAAAAATGATATATATTAAAATATATATAAGATAATTATATATTAAAAGGTATAAGCAAGTGAAATCAATTTGTTTTCTGTTCAAACTGCTAAATGGTCAATTTTAATGTACAGTGCGTTTGTTAGCGGTATCTTGGTGTAATTGAAATGGAATCACTTTACTTATTTCCACCTACACGGCATCGCATCAAACATATCACCTTATTCCATCTGTACAGTGGTATTGATCTATGTATTCTAGATAGTTAGCAGACTCATCTAAAGATGTACAATATTTGTTGACATATTGGTACTTCTTTATCCTAAGCAGGTCAAAACTGTATACGTTGTTTAATAATAATAATAATAAGGAAGTAGGTCATGTAAATAGCGGGATGTGTGTAGAGACGTGATATATTCACCAAGCACGTTAAATATAGATTCAAAGATCCAGTTACGCGTTCACCTTAGCTTAACACTTCACCTTAATAACGCGGATCCGACAGACCATGGCTAAGTAACTATAGTATATACATAGTATATATGTTGAGGACAATTGATGAAAGGTGTGCAGTACATCCAATCGCTCGGCGAGGTATGTATATTCTGTTTACGGTAGACCACTCATCCGCTGTACACTGTACACGTGTATTTGTTTTCCTTGACAACGGACCAGCTGAAACTGGTTTCTTTGTACCCATGAAGTGATGCGTGATGATGCACAGTGCAACAAGGTATTCGACTGAAGTGTTACATTGTCCATCAACGTGTTGCTGTATCACTTGTCAGGTGAATACAGGTGAATACAGGTATATAAAGTAAGGCAAGGTGACGAGGAGTGTCGCTAATCATCGGTATCATTCTCCTGGAGGGACGAGTGAGCAGTAAGGTCGGATAGATTCAGAAGCGGGTGAATCGATTATTCGACAGATCTCAAAATGGCGTGGCTTGCACTTCTCCTGGTGTTCACAGTTCTGGAGGAATGCAGTGCACATAACAACGGACTGGCACTGACTCCACCCATGGGCTTTCTGTCCTGGGAGCGATTCAGGTGTAACACTGACTGTAAGAATGATCCCAATAACTGTGTCGGGTGAGTACTCATGAGATGAAGATTGAGATAGGAATGTGCAGTGACAGAGAGAGAGAGAGAGAGAGAGAGAGAGAGAGAGAGAGAGAGAGAGAGAGAGAGAGAGAGAGAGAGAGAGAGAGAGAGAGAGAGAGAGAGAGAGAGAGAGAGAGAGAGAGAGACAGAGAGACAGAGAGACAGACAGACAGACAGACAGACAGAAACTATTCATTGAATGAGAATGTGAGAACGCACACAGTTTGAAATGCATCAGTAGAGCCGGTTCGATAAAGGCTAGTTAAATTTTTTATTTGTTGTATCGACGTGAGCATTGCATGTCGTGAAACGTATCGATAGTTTGAACCATATTTATGTTACGAGTTTTATTAATTATAGATATTATTATGTTCCCAATGTGTATTCCTCTAATTCTTACCCTTCAAATAGCTGAAGCTGATAAACGTTCCGTCCAATCAAATGATTGTGTTGTGGTCATATTGAGCACAATTGTATCCCGAAAAATGTACACTTGTCTGGTTGAGTTCGGGTATTATTCCCATACAACTGGTTCACACATTTCTATTGTAGCACGACTCGTACGTTTTATATAAAACATCCCCCTCATGCACCTCGGACAAATGAGTAAATTCAGTGCTCACAGTGCCGATGATGTCCCTAAACTTTGGATATGAATATGATTAATGTCAATATTGTTCTTGTTGTATATTTGACTATGGTCTAAGAGAGAAAGAGAACTCCTAGCAGTACATTACCGGGAAATCATGATTAAAACTGTACATTTATATCCCGATAATGTATTGCTATTCGTCCTCTATCTATTTAAGACTGAACATTTTTATTATTTTGACATGACAAAATACTAGTACTGTGACTTTGTGTTTGAAATCAGCTGTTAATGTGTACAACTTTGCAAAGCTGACGTACCGGTTATGCCTTGGTTTGTCTGGCCTGCAACTTCCTGCCTTGGTTTGTATGGTGTGCAACTGCGTTCCTTGGTTTGTCTGGTGTGCAACTTCCTGCCTTGGTTTGTCTGGTGTGCAACTGCGTGCCTTGGTTTGTCTGGCCTGCAACTTCCTGCCTTGGTTTGTCTGGTGTGCAACTGCGTGCCTTGGTTTGTCTGGTGTGCAACTGCGTGCCTTGGTTTGTCTGGTGTGCAACTGCGTGCTTTGGTTTGTCTGGTGTGCAACTGCGTGCCTTGGTTTGTCTGGTGTGCAACTGCGTGCCTTGGTTTGATAGACGAGTCGGATGTACCTCTGTTTGTTTGACATGCAACGGCGTACCTTGGTTTGTCTGACGTGCAAGGTTGTGCTTTAGTATGTATGACGCGCCGGATGTTCCCTTTTGTCTGACGTGAAAGGGCGTGCCTTGGTTTGTCTGACATGCAACGGCGTGCCTTGGTTTGTCTGGCCTGCAACTTCCTGCCTTGGTTTGTATGGTGTGCAACTGCGTGCCTTGGTTTGTCTGGTGTGCAACTGCGTACCTTGGTTTGTCTGGTGTGCAACTTCCTGCCTTGGTTTGTCTGGTGTGCAACTGCGTGCCTTGGTTTGTCTGGCCTGCAACTTCCTGCCTTGATTTGTCTGGTGTGCAACTGCGTCCCTTGGTTTGTCTGGTGTGCAACTGCGTGCCTTGGTTTGATAGACGAGTCGGATGTACCTCTGTTTGTTTGACATGCAACGGCGTACCTTGGTTTGTCTGACGTGCAAGGTTGTGCTTTGGTATGTATGACGTGCCGGATGTTCCCTTTTGTCTGACGTGAAAGGGCGTGCCTTGGTTTGTCTGACATGCAGCGGCGTGCCTTGGTTTGTCTGACATGCAGCGGCGTGCCTTGGTTTGTTTGACATGCAACGGCGTGCCTTGGTTGGTCTGACATGCAACGGCGTACCTTGGTTTGTCTGACGTGCAACGGCGTGCCTTGGTTTGTCTGACATGCAACGGCGTGCCTTGGTTGGTCTGACATGCAAGGTTGTACCTTGGTTTGTCTGACATGCAACGGCGTGCTTTGGTTTGTTTGACATGCAACGGCGTGCCTTGGTTTGTTTGACATGCAACGGCGTGCCTTGGTTTGTCGAACATGCAACGGCGTGCCTTGGTTGGTCTGACATGCAAGGTTGTACCTTGGTTTGTCTGACATGCAACGGCGTGTCTTGGTTTGCCTGACATGCAACGGCGTGCCTTGGTTGGTCTGACATGCAACGGCGTACCTTGGTTTGTCTGACATGCAACGGCGTACCTTGGTTTGTCTGACATGCAACGGCGTACCTTGGTTTGTCTGAGATGCAACGGCGTGCCTTGATTTGTCTGACATGCAACGGCGTGCCTTGGTTTGTCTGACATGCAACGGCGTACCTTGGTTTGTCTGGCATGAAATGACGTGCCTTGGTTTGCCGGACATGCAACGGCGTGCCTTGGTTTGTCTGGCGTGAAAGGACGTGCCTTGGTTGGTCTGGCATGAAATAACGTGCCTTGGTTTGCCGGACATGCAACGGCGTGCCTTGGTTTGTCTGGCGTGAAAGGACGTGCCTTGGTTGGTCTGACATGCAACGGCGTACCTTGGTTTGTCTGACATGCAACGGCGTACCTTGGTTTGTCTGACATGCAACGGCGTGCCTTGGTTGGTCTGACATGCAAGGTTGTGCTTCGGTATGTCTGACATGCAACGGCGTGCCTTGGTTTGTCTGGCGTGAAAGGACGTGCCTTGGTTTGTCTGGCATGAAATGACGTGCCTTGCTTTGCCGGACATGCAACGGCGTGCCTTGGTTTGTCTGGCGTGAAAGGACGTGCCTTGGTTTGTCTGGCGTGAAAGGTTTCCTTTTCATGATGCATATGTATATTAATGTATGTATCTAACCTCTTCTTGTTCTGTCCCATTCTCTCCCTACAGAGGTAACCAAGTAAACTTTTTACCTTTGTTCCGAATGGGTCATACATGGGAGTTTCTTCACAGGTCTTAGCCTTCAACTGGAACGGTAAAGGTTCAAGTCCTTAAAATACTTGTCATATAAATGATTTTAACGTTTAGACCATGATTTGGTCCTATTTATGTATCAGTATGTCAATTGTTTCACAAGTTCAGATAAAATACACATTAAAGTACATTCACGATTAAGACTTAACTCTATTGTTATTTGCAAACACAGCATTATAACTTTACAACAGTATCGCGGATTGTACAACTAACTCTGAATGCAACCAGTAAGGATTCTCTATTTTTAGCCAACATGATGATCCTATTGCAACAGAGGTTACATTGAAAGGAATTAACGTGTGCAACCTCTGAGGGGAGAGAACGGTTTTTCCAAGAAAATAGTCATATTAACCTTTTTTATGTATAATACACAATTTTCGTATTTACATGTTACCGCAGTGAGAACCTGTACAAGCAGATGGCTGACGTCATAGCATCAGAGGGGTACAAGGATGTGGGGTACGAGTACATCGGTATCGACGACTGCTGGCTCTCCAAGACAAGAGACGCCCAGGGCAATCTCCAGACTGACCCAGACAGGTTTCCAAATGGAATCCTAGGACTCGCTAAATATGTAAGTGATCTACGGAAAAATCCACCAAATATTGAGGTCTTATTATCCCTTTAGACATGCGATGAGACAGAGATGCATGCTTAAAGTAATTGACATCAATTGTAAGTCATTCGTATTGACCTTACCATCTCCCCCCCCCCCCCCCCCCCCCCCCCCCACCCCCTTCGCGCATGTACCCTTGACCTCGCCGCCTTGTTATAAATAGTTCAGCAACGTGAGCACGATTCATCCATTCATCTTTCTAAATGGCACCGACACTTGACAATATTAATAAAAAAAATATATATATAGCAGATTACGAAACAATTGACTAATGTTTGAAATTAACATTCAATCTGATA